>OW388080.2:134454460-139454460 GCA_936449025.2 Sarcophaga subvicina | reverse complement strand
ACTCAAATATACCGGTCAGAGATCAGCAATGGATCGTTTTTTCGCTTGGAATTTAACTTTAACTGATTCATTCATACTCACTACAACTTTGATTTATAAGTACAGGTTGCAATGAGTATGCGTACAACGTTGACATCAAATATGTTTGATTCATAAGCGTACTCATTGAGCCAATTCACACGAAAACAATTGTGATGGAGTAAAATGATAGTTTATAGGCAAGAATTGTTTTTCGGTGGCCGCATTACCAGCACAAAACTAATACGTATACATTTTTAAAAATCAGCGAAACATCAAATATAAATAAAACTGTGTGTGCGTATACATTTCATGCCTAATCCCGTTATTTAATCCAGTGTTATTTGAAAAAAACAATTATTGTGCGACTAAAAATTGTTCTCGTGTGAATTGGCTCATTCAGATTCATAAGTTTAGAAAAATAGTTATAATACTTATAAATGATTCGAGTGACTCGAATCGTTCATCAAAATTTACAGTCTTAATTGTTGTTGCATTTACAAAAACAAAAAAAAAAAATGACACGTAAGCACACACAATCTTCTAGGAAGTTCGTGTTCGTACGCGAATCATACTTATTTTGTGCTTCGTGTATATGTTGCGGTATGGAGAGTCGATTAAACAACATCATACGTGTTCTTAAGTATGAAGTATGATGAGTACTTCAAACTTTAAATACGAGTAGAAGTTCCATGATATTAAAACAATTATGAATGCGTATCAGAAGTTTTAGAACTTATGAATATGATTCGATTCTGCTCATCTTTTTGAATACTCATTGCTGATTTCTGGTGAAAGGTATGACTAGAGGTAAAGACTAGCTGAGACCATTAACATTTTTTCTCGATATTAACTTGAAGCCTGCTGGTGCTACTTTAATACCTACTAGATAAAGATGATATATGTTGCTTTTGTATTGTATTAATTTTCGCTTTTTATTAGACTGTAGCTTATTTCGCTATTCTATTATCACAGTTTTAATATCGTATTTATGCATTAAAAAATTTATTTTTTTTCTTAATTAATTTTTTTTCATTTTGTTGAACGGGCTGACGGGCTGTTTAAAATGTAATTGTAACTCTTCATACACTAATTAACATTTTAAAATAATTTACCAACATCATTATCATTATCATTATCATCATCAGCAGAAGCACACGGCATATGAGTATGAGCATGTCAGTTCTATAGTTCCTTAAGGCTTTTAAAAATTGGAAAAACTTCTTGAAAAAAAAAAAAGAAAATTTTTTTTTTGAGTTAAAGAGGGGGATTACCATGCCACTACCACCACCACCACCATCATCATCCACATGTCATATATGTTTTCAAAGCACATATATATCCTCGTAAATCCCCTATAACCGATGAACAATTAAAAGTTGAAAGAAAAAGCAAAAAAAAAAACAAAAAAACATGTGAATGAAAGCAGAAACTTTTAGACGCCATTTTGGAATAAATTTAAATAAGAAATTAAGAAAAGAAGAAGAAGAAGAAAAAATGGAAAATAGAACAGAAGAAAAACAACGAAAGGAAAGGAAAATCTAAATGATTTGATATGACTAATTAAGAAAAAAGCTTTTCACTTGCAAACATACGAACACGCACTTGCCATGCTGATAAATACACCACCCCGTACACTTACTTATCTAAGTATGCTTATATGTACATATGTATGTGTGTGTACATGAAAAATAGGCAGCAATTAGAAACAAAAAAGGCAATAAGGGGTTAAAGTTCATATGGGACTATGGTTGAGTGGATGTAATTAAAAATCTGGTTTTCCCATTTCAAAACAGCAGCAATAAAACCAACCCAACCAGCCAAGCAACCAACGTATAACACATACTCCGTATGCGACCCATCCAATGACATTCGCTAAAGAGCTTTAAGACCAAAAAAAAAAAAAAAAGGTTAACGCCAAGGGTAAGGCAGGGGTTAATTTGTCAAATAAAACTCAGCAACATAAGTGTCCGGTTTAAGGAAAATGAAAACTTTTGAGAAAAAACAAGTTTTTTTCGTTTTTTTTTCTTGCTTTAAAATCTACACGTTTTTGGTGTTAAAATGACACTCATTTTTCCCTTTAATCAGCAATTAACCTTTAACCTCTAACCCCTTTTAGTTACACATACTCACATATGTAAGCTAAGCTAACTTAATTTCAACAACAGTTCGTACATATGTACTTAAGTGTTGTTAGTGTAGCTTACTTAAGAGAAGATTTTTTACTCGCCACTTATAAACTGGCATAATCGCTTAACAATTGTGCCATAAAAACCCTTATTTTTCATGTCCCTTTTATGGATATATCACATCGTGTATACATGGTGATCATCATCATCATCATCATCATGATGATATTGTTGTTGATGACATACTTACCCCCGTAACAATTACTATTTCGAAGTGTACATATGTGTAATGTTCATATGTGTTGTTATTCTCGTTAAAGATTCCGTTATTTATTTACAGTTTTTTTGTTTCTGCCATTGTTTTTATCATAAAAAACATTTCAATTTCCATCTCCAGTTCCACCTCCTCCTTCAATGTTTGTTTAGTTGGGTGGCTTGTGTTGTTGTTGTGTGTGGTTCCTGACTGGGGCCGCCTTTCAATAGAGCAACTTAAGTTGACATTTATTTCGTAGTAAAACTTGTTGTCGTAGTTATTGTTATGCATGTTTTCTTTATTTTTTTTATAGTTATAGTCACTTGATATTTTATGGTTATACTTATGGCCTTGCCAGAGTTATAAAGGAGTGGAATCATTTAATTTTTTCCAGATGTTACGAATGGCTTTATACGACTAAAAATTATTTAAAATGTCATGTCATTTAATATTGAAAGTTCATGCAAAACGGATTTTGCTTGAGAGTTGCATTTGGTGAATATTTTTAACCCTTAAATAAAGTCCGGTATTTATTTATTTATTTATTATTAAATTTAGTTCGGTAGTGTACAGGCTTACTAGACGTGACCTCCTGTTTCAGAAACCAGCTTAGATATCTCGAACAAAACGAAATATGAAAAAAAAAATATTTCTCTCAGTGACTTCCTTTCAGCCTTGCCATAAAAAGTTCTCAAATCATTCATTCGTAATTGACGTTAAACTGTAGGTGGCGGTACTGTTGGATAAAATTAACATACATAACATAGGTGGCATAATAAGATAGATTGTAATCCTTACTAAAGGGTTGTACCGATCAATTAAGTAAGTAAGTATGCAAGTCTTACGTCCACGCAACAGTTGGTTACAAAGCAGCTGGCCTTAATATCACATACATATAGTGGATGCCTCGATCCTATGCAGAATTGCTATTTTATAAAAAAGAAGGCCTAATAATAACTCAACCGAAAATGGTCGATCTAGTGCAATACAGGAACTGAAGAGGTATAATAATTCTCCATAAAACATAATAGTTCTCTACAGTGAAATTGCTTCCTCGATAGCAGTGAAATCAAATCTATAAGACACTTTAATAATCAAAAAATTGATGGAGTACAACTGCCTGTTATTCCCAGCTCAGCTAGACTTCCGAAAACCATGCAATACGTTTAAAACGAAAACAAAATAGCATACTCCAGAAAGCGTCAGTATTTTATATGGGAACTAATCCGAAATAAGTTTTAAAGGCCAATAAAGCGAGGCTTTTGGATTCAACACAGGCGTATTGTAAAATTGTACTCTCTCATCTGGACAATACATGTATGCCCCAGACGGTATACAACAAAAACTTGTTAGAATTCAAAAGGCAGGCTGATCGGACTAACACTAAACATCTACAGAACCTAATCGCTTAAGATATCCACGGCAACCAGAAACCTACAACACCGGTGCTCATCCACAATATGTTTCATCGATTTCGAAGAGTGAGAAAGTGTCTGTGCAACGTGGACTTCCAAGGCCCTCCGTCCGACATCATCATAAGTTAAACAGGCCATTATGAATTCTACTCTGAGTAATTAATTGATGGTGATTCCTCAAATCCTCAATATAAGTGTAAAGTCAGATCTTCTTTACGGATATGAAGCGTAGATACTGAAGAGCGTCATTAACATTACGTCAGCCGTAGCAATGTTTCGTTTTAATTCTTAGGAGATGGAAGCTCTTGATGTTCTGGGCATGAATTTGAAAATCCAACATAATTTTCTCTAGAATCAGTATATTCTTTACGACGCGACGATTCGAAACATGCTTCACTCTGATCTTCTAACTTGAATTCATGACCTCAGTACTGCCACTATCTATCTTAGGCCAGATTTGTTATGTCCAAGGGACATTCGACATTAACGAATTCTATTACTGTCTACCACATTGTCCATCCTAAATCTGAAGGTTCTCCATATGATTCTCAATTCGAATGTAAGTTTATTAATTCTGCCATATTTAGCCAATTCAAATGCAGTGCAGTATCCCAGTGTCATTGTGACTCGGACTTATATGATGTGAATATTGTGCTGCTCAACCATATCGTTAAGGGATCTACGGTATTTTAAACTACAACTTCGAAATAAGGGAGAAATTTATCTACGGCCATAAGTAAAACTAATATAATCAACGCATAGATAAGTCATTGGGACGGTTTAGAAGCAGAGCTCTTTCCATTAAGACGTAAATCTGTCTGTTTAAGACAATACTATCCATGATATTAGAAGACGCTGAAGCTTGGATAGTGCTGGAGCCACACGTAGCAGTTCTTGTTATTTTTAAGAGAAAAATAGTTTGTGTAGTTTGTATGGCTGCTTTTGCGGTAAATGCAGAGATCGTATAAATTATTGCGTAGATAGACAACGTTAAAGTGCAATGCCTGCAGTTTTATGAAATTGCCGTAGTCTAGTAGGTAGTGTTTTGGCTTATTAGACGTAAGGCCTCGGTTCAAAGTCCAGGCCAGATATCAAAACGAAAATATGAAAAAATATTTCTTCGGCGACTTCCTTTCAGCAGATTGCTGGCAAAAGCTCTGAGAGTAAATCAAAAGGCCACGTGAAAGGTTACGTTAGAAGACGTGCACTTGTCAAGAAAAGTACAGCACCCGGAGGTCGAATTGACCCATTGTACAACGTCCTTAAAGAGGGATGGATAATAGAGGGATAAAAAGGAGAGGATGCTGGAAAGGGGGAAAGGGGAAGTGGAGGAATTACACAGATAAACCACAAGAAAAACACAGATAAGACACAACAAAAAAAAGGGGGGTCAGAGCGCGACTACACTGATGCAGACCTAGCGCCTCTCAACCAGCCTAAGCCACTAATGAATCTGTGGAGAGCCTTGATGTCGGCTCTCGACACAGGATTTAAACTCTCAAAGAAGGCCTCGCCAAGGGTCCTCAACCTTAACCTACCAAGGGCTGGGCAGTCACAGAGGAGGTGTTCGATAGTCTCCAACTCCTCCTCATCGCAACATGCCCAGCAATAATCCGGCTGGGATCTGTTCCAGATCCCCGTCAACGAACTAATCTCGCAGTGCCCCGTGATAAAACCGACAACCAACCTTAAGCTGGCACTATCCAAGCCCAGCAGCCAACCTGTTCTCCTATTGTCCACAGCAGGTCATAGACATCGAGAAACAAAACAACCCGATCCGATCCCCCAACGCTTCTGCTCTTCGTCCTTGACCCCTTCATTGATAAGGCCGTAGAGGTGACAGACGGGGGGGTCAGGACCAACTACCAAATCGCCCCCAGAAAGCGAATCTAACATAGCGAGGACATCCGAAGGCCACGTGCAAAGTTTCTCAAAAAAAAAAAACAAAAATCTGTCGTTCGGAGTCGTCTTTTAACTGTAGATCCCGCTACTCATGTATGAAATTAAGGCACACAACATAAATTGTGTGAGAGGCTAAGTCGTAATCCAACTGAAGGATTTGTAATGACCAATTATGTATGTATGTATGTACGCCTGCATTCCCATGGCTATGTCGCAAGTATAATAACGTTTCGATAATGTATCTCAAAGAAGTCGAAGAAGTTCATAAAGAAGAAAGGAAATTATCCTTTCCTTATTATAAGAAATTAAAATTCATTAAAAAATGATACATTTTTTGGTGCCACGCCTACCTTTCAGTGCTTTGGCGGCGTTATAATTTTGGTTATAGAGTCACGGACTTTGATTTTGATCGGACGGCACTGTTTTTTTTCTTTCTCATTACCCCTGTCTGGTTGATAGTGTTTTTCACAAACTATTCTATTCCCATTTTACACGGTTTCCTACTATTATTTTGGCGTGTTTTTATAAAACTTCAGTGAAATTTTTTCAAGCAGACTCGATGCTATAATCTGGGCTTTGAGTTGCTGCATCAAACATCATTACGAAACTGTTGTTCCTCAATTAATCATGAACTTAAAGTACAATAGTGGAGGGAGAATCCTTACCTCTTTTTTACTATTCACAAGACTTTACTCTTTTAGATTTCCTTCACTTATTACTTCCTTAATAAATACCCGTAATCCATGTGGGTGTGTGGTTTCTTATTTGTTGCTCTAAACTATTTGGCCATTCTTTATATGGTTATTGCATCAAAATTTCTGTGTTTTTTTAAGGGTAGAAAATCTCTTAAAATTATTCATATTATCACTTCGTGCAACACATGCCCCCACACATGCCCACACATGCCTACATGTGCAAATCAATTCAATTTGTTACACATACTCAAAGCTCAGCCATACATACATATATATTTGTTTGTGTCTGTCTGTCTGTCTCAAAAAAAATTTGTGAATGAATTTACACTGAGCTTAACAGCCACAGAGTATGTGACAATTTGTACACCCAACTAAAGTGGCAAGAAAATACCCCAAAAAAATTACAAAAAAACGAAGAAAAAAAAAAAGAAAATGTAAAGAAAACTGTCGACACGATAGAAAATATTATGATTTCGCTATGAAAACTGACAAGGGTGAGCTCCATGGCCAATATCTGCAACAAGTTGTTTTGCTTTTCTAGCACAAAAAACCAGAGAGAGGGAAAAAGCAAGAGAAAAAATATCCTTTTTTTCCATACGATAGTAGACGCAACATGCTGATGAAGAAAACAAAAAAAAAGCACACACGCAGAGTGTCCTTGTGGTTCTCCGTAGAAGGCTCTTGGTTTGGCATATGCCATACAAGTGGACTTTCATACACTCGCTCGCTCTCTCTCTCTCTCTCTCTCTCTCTCTCTCTCTCTCTCTCTCTCTGTGTTTGTGTTGAATTGGCTGACTTACGAAAATGAAAGAAAATTATGCACGCACGTACACACAAACTCACAAACATACATTCTTAGATGTAAAGAAAAGAAGAAAAAAAGGACATAAAAAAGTAGAAAAAAAAAACATCGAAGGAAGGAAATGGTTTGTAATAATGTATTCATTGTAAAGCCTTTTGTAAATGATTTCTTTGTAGACCAACAGCAGCAACAAAAGCTGTGGAAAAGACTTAGCAAAGCAAACAATATTGCCAAAAGGCTCGTATATGTTGGCAGTGGATGATGGTGGCGATAATGATGCCAAGATAAAGATGAGCCATTTGCCAATAATGTATTCCCCCCAAGCCCCACATATGTGTGTGTAAGAGTGTGGGGGCTATTTAGTTTTTAGTTAAGGCTTCCGAACAACAGGTTTTTTCCTATGCTTATGGCGTTACAATAACTATATTGCTGGCCCATGCTATTGTACTGTGAAAACAAGAGGAAGGAAAGATATTAAGGACAACAAATAAAAGGATATTGTTTGGGTCTAATGTGTATGCATTAGTATTTTGAATATTTTGAATACGGGTCGTATGTGTGAAGGGGTGATGGAATGTACTTTAAAGGTAAACTTTTTTTTTGAGAAATAAATCAAGCTTTTGTGATGGATTTTGAATACTTTCACCTCGATGAGCATAAAGAAATGCTTACACTGCCATGTACCATGGAAAATTATTAAAATTATTTAATGTCATATACTGGATCATTGTCACCCGCATCTCGATCCTCTCTGATAGTTACGCTGCCATAAGATCCCTGTCGAACGTTATGTATAAATCCAGGATCGTTAGGGAATTTAGCCGCTCTCTCGACCTTCTTTCTGGGTGCTTCAGTGTCAAACTTTTCTGGGTCCCCGGGCACAGTAATATTCCAGGAAACTGCAGAGCCGAGGAGCTCGCCGGGGCTGGTGCACTCCTTCCGGAATCTTCTTCAATCGACTTGGGTATGTCACTTCTCTCTGTCAAGTTGGCCATCGTATGGAAATTCTTTCGAGACGCCAATCTACCCTGGGTCCATGAGGAGTTCTGCTCCATCGCTAGGCTCACTTGACTCTCGATGAATAGAAGTCTTACACTGACTGGTTTAGCGGTTTCCAAAATTTTAACAAAATTCTTGTCCTGTTTCCTTCGATTCGAATCTGAATTGCTTGGGTTTGTAATTAACATACATACATACATAGTACATAATTGGTCATTACAATCCTTCAGTCAGGATTACGTCCTAGCTTCTCACACCACTTATGTTGTGTGTGCCATTTTTATACATGAGTAGAGGGATCTACAGTTTTAAAGTCGACTCCGACCGACAGATGTTTGAGAAACTTCTTCATGGCAATTTTTATTTTACTCGCATAGTTTTTGCCAGAAATCTGCTTAGGGGATGTAGCCGAAGAAATATTTTTTATTTTGTTTTGATGTCCGGCCTGGGGCTCGAACCCTGGCTTTACGTCTAATAAGCCAACACACTACCTACTAGACTACGGCGGCTTCCTTCAAACCACGATTACTCTCTTCTTCCACACCTCTTCTTCACAAAAGACTTACTGAACTCCACTAACTCACTCGCCTGCTTTGCTTTGCCTTTTATATGGCAGGGTAAACAGTCTGATGAATGTTCTTGAAGGCAAATGTTTAACACTTCGCCTTCTGGATATTTCTATAAATGTAAACATCGTTGTTTACATTTATTCTTGCAGCGTTTGTTGTTGTATTTTTGTTTACTTGTTTATCATTTTTTATGCTGGTGTTTGTTGTTATATTACGCAATGCGATAATTTGTAAACAACTTCATTGTTTTTGTTTTGTATCTTTTGTTTATAATTTTAATATTAAACGATGTAAAATCTTTGTTATGATAAAGCTGGAGAGATAATCATTAACAATCACCTCAATATCATATGCAAAATATTTGGCAACATCGATCTCTGAAGGTTAACCAACTAGAATGCCATAATAAAGCAAATTAAACGTAGAAAACTATGATGAATCAGGAGGAATATCAGGAGGAATACCAATAGGTTTTAAGGAATAGAGTTCGATTCAAAATACGATACACAAGAGCTAATCCAGTTTGAACTCATATAAGAACATGTAAAAATAACATTGGTTAACCGTGTAAGATGAGAATTTTTTGTGAAAAATCTTATGATTCAATCGAACAAGATCAAAATTATAGTCTGTGACATTATAACTGAAATCACATCGCTGCTATTGGACTGTCAGAAAAAAATTGGCACTAATATTTATAATGGTTTTCAATTTCTTATGAAGAGCTTTTAGAGATTATCATTTAAACATAGTTCAGCTTGTAATTTTCTCCGGTTTTTATTAGATACATTATCACCACCCATGACATAGCCATGTCAATGCGGGTTTTGCATTTTAATGCGCCAATCTATCAGAGATTAGCGATGAGTATTCAAAAAGATGAGTAGAATCGAATCATACTCATAATTTCTGATACATACTTATTTTAATATCATGGAGCCTCTACTCTCACATTCAAAGTTTGAAGTACTCATCATTTGCATACTTAACAACACGTATGATGTTGTTGATTTCGACTCTCCATACCGCAACATATTCTTACACGATGCACAACATAAGTATGATTCCCATACGAACACGAATATACTTACTTGAAGGTTGTGTGCTTGCTCTGCATGCTGCTCTGTTGTCTTTTTGCTTAAGTGTCCTTTTTCTTTTGTTGTAAATGCAACAACAACTAAGACTGTAAATTTTGATGAATGATTCGAGTCACTCGTATCATTTATAAGTATTATAAGAGTATTTTTCTAAAGTTATGAATCTGAGTGAGTAGGCTTATGAATCAAACATATTTCGAATGGTATGAGTTCGATGTCAACATTGTACGCATACTCATTGCAACCTGTATTTATAAATCAACGTTGTAGTGAGTATGAATGAATCAGAGTAGTGAAGTTAAATTTCAATATTGTTGACTTACTTATATTCAAAATTTCATGAGTGCCTTTGAGTAGCGAAAAAACGATTCGTTGCTGATCTCTGGTCTAGAGCACTGTAGGTCTGTAGGTATTTTCAGAATTAATTCTCAATGTCTCAGCATAAAACTTGCAAGAAATCTTCACTTATTTGTTTTTGCTTAAATTTCAATTCCTTTTGAATAATTTTTCCTTTAAGATATCCTTTAAGAAAATTTCCTCATCCAGCATCAACAAGTCTCTTAAAGTCATTTCAATTATGAAAATTATTTTTTCGCTTTTCATAAGGACGAAACGAAAAAGAAAAGAAAAAAAAACAAACAAGAAGAGGAGAATATTCATGAGAAGCTGTTGAGCAAATAAAACAGGCCATTTAAGGCATGAAATTTATTGAGTGAGTATCAAAATGCAAATGAATTTCTACGATGTTTTTTTCGCTTTCATTTTGCAACGATGATTTCAAGTTGGGAAAACCCCACTTCACATATGAAGACGATGATGATGATGATGATGTTGGGTGGATATAATTTCCTTAAGAGAAGAGATACATGCACACCCACATATTGGGATAATAAGGGTGTGGAGAGCAACAGCAACAGCAGCAGAAGCAACATGTATTGTTGACTAGCAAAAGGAAAATATGGGACGCATACATATATACTGCTGAGATATAACAACAACAACAACAAAAATATATTCTTACATATTTACACATATGATACACATACATACATACATATGTACATACATACATACATATGTGTGTGACCGTCGTCTGTAAGTTAACAAGAAAAGAGAGCGTGAGTGTCTGGCCGTATGTGTGCGTGTGTCTACATAAACAGAGACTGAAAAGGACTTTCATGTTTGGCTGTGCATTTATGTGTACATACATACATATGTTTGTATAAGTGTGAGTGCAAGTGTATGAGAAAATGAAGCCAAAAGAAAAATCGAAGACGACCTTGGCCTTTTTTTCCACATTTTTTTCTCCAATTTTTTTCCATGTTTTTTTTTTCTGTTTTTATTTCTACGAAATTTTCTGTAAGAATACGTATGTATTTCGTCTGAGACCAAGAAACTGAGTGTGAATGTGTATGGAATTTATGTGGGAGTGGGAGTAACGTATGTGTGGCCATGCAGAAGTGTGTGTGTGTTGGGTGTTTGTAGGTCGATTTGTCTGGGTGTGATTGTAATTTTATGCGGATTATCACCCCAGGCAATATTAGAGACGATGATGCTTAAGAAAGAAACCCGAACAACTTGGCTAACACAGCCAGCCAGCCAGCCAGCACAAATCAACATTTGTTGATTAAGGTCTAGAAAACACACTTAAATACTCATACTTACACATGCACACACACACATATAATCAAATCAAATCAAATCAAAATAAGACAAGTCTAGTAAACAACAAAAAACAGAAGAAGAAGAAAAAAAGTTTAAATGACCAAAACAAAAATCAACAGGACACCCCCTGTAACTGCTCCTACACCAAAATTAACAAAAGTTAACAAGTGTTACAATAAATAAGTCTGTGTTTGGGTGTGAGTGTCAAGGACGTTTAAAAATACCGGAAGTTAAATTATTACAACAACAACAACACTAACAATAATAATAATAAAAACATCACTTAAATTAAATCATCAGCCTTATTACACTACACTTCGTCTCAAGAAAAGCAAACAATTTTTTTTTTGTTGTTCATGGCTGTTGCTGTGTTGCTGATGCCGATGTTCATTTATTTTGGCCAACATTTTTGAAACTTTTGCCAACACCTTTTATAAAGAGATCTCCGGTCGAATGGCAGTGAAAATATGTATGTAAAGAAACAACAACAAATTCATTAATTTCACTTTCATAAATACCTCCTCCACCTCCCTCCCTCCTGCATACGTCCTAAGTCCTCAACAATAAGTCTCAAACTGAAGATTGTTTGACTGTTTGACTGGCTGGCCTGTCTGTATATTTGTTGTTGTTGTTGTTGCTGGCAGAAGCCTAATGACTGGTAATGCTTTAAAATGTTTCAAAAAAATATTGTAAAGAATTCTTGGGTGTTAAAATCATCATTAAACGAACACAGCTTTGCTATGGCAATAGCACTGGCAGCAACAACAACAGCAACAACAACAATAAGACGTTTAACTGGAAAAGAACATTTTTTTTTAAAAGATGGCAACAAACAATTCAAAAACAAAAAGTTTTGAATTGTGAATCGCAAGTAAGAACTTGGACTTGGCAAAATGTATTCTTATACAAACAGATTGAGGGAAGAGGCTGGACCAGACAAGGTGTTAGGTTCGAAAGCATTTCCAAAATGTGAGGAACTGCCAAAGAAAACACGACAAATTTCGCAACATAATTATCATTCATGTCGATATGCTTTACCTAGCTTTATGGAATAGCTTTGGTACCCGCTTTAAGAACTCCTTGTCTTCTTCCTCCTCATCATTGTTGCCAACACTTTTACTATCGAAAAGTTAGGTTAGGTTAGGTTTGAGGACGTGTACTGTCAATTAAGACAAGTACTGTACTAGTCACCGAAGAAATATTTTTTGTATTTTGTCTTGATGTCTGGCCTGGGGTTCAAACCCCGGCTTTTGTGTCTAATAAGCCAACACACTACCTACTAGACTATGGCGACTTCAAAAATTATTTCAATTTAGAAAAATGGAACATAAGCCAAGCAAGGAGCTTAGACTGTAGGTTAAAATGCATGGAGAAATCGTACTTTACTTCACAGACTTTGGGCATTCTAACAGACGCATGGAGAACTAAACCAACACTTTCGTTTTCACAAACTACAATCCTTTTTACTATTGAAAGAGAAACGAAACGAAGTGTATATTATCGAGTAGTAGTAGTAGGGTAATGAGGCGTATTGGATCTCAGCTTACGGTCGATAGTTATACTTTCGTTGTAGTCAAGGAATTTATTTATCTTGGCTCCACCGTTACCAGCAAAACTGATGTCAGTCTGCAGCTCAAGCGCAGTATTGGTCTACTATGGCGTCAATAGGCAATTGAGTAACAGAGACCTTTCTCGTATGACAAAACTAATACTCTACAAGACGCTCATGCTACCCGTGCTTCTTTATAGCCCAAAGGCATGGAACCTATTAAGCACTAATGCAGCAGCCTAGAGAGTACTCGGGGGAAATGTCCTACATAAGATCTTCGATACAGTGCGAGCTGGCGATGATTTCCGCATCCGATGCAACAGTGAGCTGTATAAGCTCCTCAACAACATGGACGTTGTGCAGCGTATTATTATTATCCAGCGGCTGTGCTAGCTCGGCCATATTATTTGAATGGGGGATGATGCTCCAGCAACGCGGGTATTTTATGCGGAGATTTGCGTAAGTCGGCTAAAAGGATGACCTTGTTTGCATTGGAGGGGTCAGATCGAGGAAGTCCTGTCATTGATTGGTGTGACCAACTGGCGTAGGCGCTCAAGAAGCGGAGGCACCTAGAAGGATGTGTTAGGGCAGGCCGAAATCCCTTAATCGTGTTGTTAATGGCTAATAAAGTAAGTCAGTAAGTAACAAACCTTTTTGCCTTAATTTCAACACTTAAGTGCTGCAATCAGGCAATCTATTACTCCCTGTTGATTGTATTTCCTTTTGGGTGAGGATCAATTAAAATTAAATCACGCTTATGAAGATGTGGCAATACCATCGTCCCTAATGAATGCGAGACATGGGGTACGACTATGCAGACACGGCAGAAAGCGCGCAGCAAACAATGTTTGGATTGAGAGTTAAATTGGCATTCTGTATGGTATCGACATTGGCCGTACAGATCATCAGAAAGTTTAAGACAAATTGGCGGCCGCGTAAAAAAGCATGGCATTCTAGAGCCCCAATGAAGGCCATTTTAATATTGGAAAGTCGTAACAGTATAAGTATGGGTTGATATGTCAAAAACTAAGTCGCCGTAGTCTAGTAGTGTGCAGTAGTGTGTTGGCCTATTAGACATGAGGTCACGGTTCAAACCCCAGGTCACTCATCTCCAACTAAACGAAATCTGAAAAAATATTTCTTCGGTGACTTCCTCTCAGCAGATTTCTGGCAAAAACTCGGACAGTAAATAAAATTGCGATGAAAATTTTCTCAAAAACAAAAAATCTGTCGTTCGGAGTCGACTTTAAACTGTACGTCCCGCCACTCATGTATAAAATTAACACACACAACATAAGTGATGTGAGCAACTAGGTCCATAATCCTGACTGAAGGGTTGTAATGACCAATTATGTACGTACATATGTATTTCAAAACTTTCCTAATCATCTTATGAAGATTATTTGGCTTTGCCTGGACGCGTTCTATCAATAAATTCTGGGTTGTATAAGAGCACTTCGTATCAGTGCCAGAGAAGGACAGAGAACATGTTCTGTCTCTCCTCTGTGATTACAACGTCTGTAAAAATTATTGTAAGCTATTTCGAGCCTTTGCTTATGTCCTTGGCAGGTCAGATTTGCCACGTCTCTATACAAGAGGGTTCATTATCTCATCTTTATTTTGTAAAAAAGTAAACTTCATACCAGAGATACTACCAATAGAGGTTTTGGAGCGAGAACAAAACACTTTACCTATAAGCAGCTACACTAGAGGATTTAGTTTCGTTTATCATTTACGACAAAGGTTGCTACCCCGTGAATGTGGCTGAATCACATATCGAGAGCCACAGCTAGTGTATTGGCTTATTAGAGGAGAATACTCTGTTTGAACCCCAGCTAAGGCATCTTGAACAAAACGAAATATGAAAAGTTTCTCAAAAATCTGTCTGAGTCGACATTAAAGTCTAGACTTTCCCGCCATTCATGGATAAAATTAAAACACACCCACAACAAGGGTGTTGTGTGAAGCTAGGTTGTAATCCTGACTAACGGGTTATAATGACCAATTCAGTAAGTTAAGTTAAGTAAGCTGCCAGAGGAAATGAGTTTCGCTAATCCTAAAGTTAGATGCCACGATCTTACGTGTAAATGAAACCTTCTTCACCAATTTTCCTATTCTAAGCAATGCCTCGAATGGTTTCCATAAGATGTAAAATGGTAAACCCATAGTCCTAAATATGGTTACGATTCAAGGAAAAAACTCGGATTCATTGCATCGAAACATTAGCATTCTGTGCATTAGAATTTGGCTTGCCAAAGATGGTGTTCAAAAGATTTTTCAAAATTTGTTGAAAGCAATGATTTGTCTGGATTGCCGTTATATTTTTGAACTTAGTCATGTTAGTTCTAATGCCTGTACCATGCCTCATATCTGTGTATCGAGAGAAAGATATCATTGGCACAGCACAGGCCCTTTGTGGCTTTGTGAGGCCAAAACGACTACGTAACATTGAATAAAGATTTCATACTTCAAACAACATTCAAGCATTCTGCATTAAGAAAACTTATTCTAGAGGGTGGAGGCTAAGAGTGAAGTGAAGTATCCAACAATTTTTATGATGTTCTCACAGCGCTGCCAACGTTGGCCCTCAAATCCTTCGCATTTTATTTTCAATTTCTTTTCTATTTTTTTCTATTTTTTTTTGCTTTTCCTGGAAATGCTTGGCTGATCTATTATGACTGCCATTATGACCAGTCTGCCAATGTCAAGGCAAAGTTGAGACACAAGAAAACGTAAAAAGTGAAAGTGAAAGTGTTTTCGCATTCAAAGAAATGTGTTTACTTTGGGTGCCAACAATATGTCTCGTGGCAGCACACTTCTAAAATATCCTGTGCCTTACGGATACAGGCAGACAGAGTCAGAGAGAAGTGAGGTGTGTGCGTACGTACGTACGTATTTGCATTACCAATAATATTATGCCACGGAAAATCTTTTGTTGGCATCAAGTCTTGTTAAACTGAAAACGTCTGGTTGCCATACAGCCAGTGAGAGCTACTGTGTTGCTGTTGCTGTGTGTGCAAGCAACAACACTTTGTTGTTTATTTTTCTCTGTTTTCTGTACACAAATAAAAATAAAGAAAAACTTCTAGAAAATAAAAGTGACGACGATGATGATGATGATGACAATGGAAATTCATAGGAAAATTATCGTTGAGACAGCCACTCAGTTGTTGCTGCTGTCTCGTATTATTTTTGATTTTTTTTGTTTTCGTTGAAATGTTTCTTGAGTATCTTCTGGTTTTTTATTATTACACAACACACCACTTACCTGTTGCATTTCCTTAAGCAAATCAGCTGCTGAAAATAGAAAAAAAAGAGGAAGATGGAATCTTAAATAAATTGTCGTGGTCGTATAAATTTAAACAGAAAAATAAAAACAGCCATTATTGTCCATGATAAGCGACATTTGGTAGAGGATGGCAATGCCATGGCATCGTTAAGTTAAATTATTGTCATCCTGATAACAGGATGAGATTTTCTAACACAGTTTTAAAAACCATGGAATTTTTTTTATTTCTTTTGCCGTTTAAAAGAAAAGATTGTTCCTCATTGTTTAAATATATTTTTGACGACCTTTGAAACTGTACTGATTTTGAAAAAGATCCGATTATTCTTTGTAAAGCTACTGTTCGGTGTTTGTAATGGTAACCCCTGCTGAATACTTAAAAAGTAACCTGTTGTTTTTTTCTTACATGCCTTGTAGGTTCTAAGTATATGTTCTATTCGCTTTCCTCATTTCACAATCTATATAGAGGACTTGAGATGGTTCCTACTCTCAACAAGTGTTCTTTGGGTCTACAGTGCCCTGCCAAAAGGTCAGTTAGTATCCTCAGGCTACTTCTGAATAATTAAATGATTCATATTGTTACGTTTTTACCCTTTTAAAAACGTTAAAAATATAAGCTCGTAGATTACAAATAAAATAAAAATAAATTTGTGTTTAGTTTTAATTAATATTCTTTATTATTCGCACAATTCCATGTGCCACTGTTCACAACTTGATGTAAACAACAACAATTTGCTTTAATTGTTATTCTTCTTTACACTCTTCCGCGTACACAATAACAATTGTTCAATAGATCTTTATAACAGAGATCTTCAAACCACAATTATTCTCTTCACACGCTACGTGCCTTCAGACTAGACTGATTGAATTCTTTCTGATCCGTTTGCTTGCTTTGTATTGCCTTTTATATCGCAGGGTAAACAGTCTGATGGATGCTCTTGAAGAAGAATGACTGCCTTTGCGATATACACATAGCCACAAAAGTATACATACGGATAAAAATGAAATTTTTTTTAACTAATCCGTTTTCGTTGAAAATCTTTGTAATTGTCTGACAACTTTCCTCGATTTTAAGACGGTCTTGGTTAAAAAATTTCTGAAATTTGTTAACTTTTGTGGGCATGATGTACACTTTTGTGGGCCTGCACAGGCAGTCTTAACATCAAGGAAAATATAAAGATTTTCAACGAAAACTGTGTAAGTACTGTGTGTATAAATGTAAACATGTTGTTTTACGTTATTGTTGTTTGTTGTATATTTTGTTTACGTTTGTCCTTGCAGTGTTGTTGTTGCTTCTTGCTTACTTGTTTAACCCCTTCTTTTATACTGATGTTGTTGCTATAGTTTTGATTATTCATTGATCATGTAAACAAGTCCTTTGTTTTTGTAGCTTTTATTTATTATTTTATTATTTTATTACCATTTCCATTTTCGTAACAATATTTTTTCTCTTCGTAATTTCCCCAAAAGAGTTTCATTTTTCTCAAACTTATTTGGCTTGAAAAATGTATTTTTTTTACCAACTTGATACATTAAAGAAAATTGAAGCTCTCCTCTTCGCATTCTTATTAGCCTACTCATACATACATAACATTACGACCCTTCAGGATTACGGCTTATCTTCTTACACCACTCTTGACGTTGTGTGTTAATTTTATACATGAGTGGCGGGACCTACAGTTTAAACCCACCTCCGAACGACAGACTTTTGAGAAACTTCATGGCAATTTTATTTGCTTTCAGAATTTCGGCTGAGAGGAAGTAGACGAATAAATATTTTTCCATATTTCGTTTTGATATCTGACCTCGGGTTTGAAACGTGGCCTTACGTCTAATAAACCAACACACTACCTACTAGACTACGGCGACTTCAATTACTACTCATTAACTAGAATTCTCACATGACTTGGCACCGCCTGTCTAGCTTCTCATTCAGAGTGCCCAGACAGTCCCATACTATTCTCGAGAGCTTGGATGACGTCCTGATAGTATTATTATGTCCCGTTTTTTGTACTTCCTGTTCAAAGTTTGCGTTAGGAATACAATGGTACATCTCTTAAAAAGTCCTGATCACACAAATTGCCCCATTCAATCTTATTATGCCATCTCCTTGCAAAGCATTTCCGATCTGTACCTAAAGTATAATTGATGGTGTCCGCATAATAAATGCTTAGATCTTCTCTTCTTCAGCGACATAACGTTGAGCAAACATTAAAAAAAATTAATACACAATGCCCAGTATGCAATGTCCAATAATAACTCCGACAATTATTTGAAACCTGCTTCTTTTAAGCAGAGTTTCCATTTGCCCTTTATTTAGCCTTTTCAAAATGTGTTGTACTAAAAGGTCCGCCAAATAACTGGCCATGCAGTAGCCTACACCAGAAGATGCCGATTTTTTCAGATGAAGCTCATTTTGATGTTGGCGGGTATGTAAACAAGCAAAATTGTCGCATTTGGGGCACATAAAACCCGCACGCATACATTGAAAAGCCGACGCACCCAAAACGAGTCACTGTTTGGTGAGGATTTTGGTCAAGAGGCATAATTGGGCCATTTTTCTTCGAAAATTAGCAAGGAGTGGCCGTTACAGTCAATGGCGATCGTTATCGGGCCATGTTGAACGAATGTAGCCAAAGCTACACTCGATGTTTTGCGCCCTGTTTTTGAAGATCGTATTATCAGCCGCAGAGCTGATGTCGTTTGGCCACCTCGGAGCTGCGATTTGACACCGTTGGACTATTATTTGTGGGGTGCCGTCAAAGATAAGTGTTACGCCGACAAGCCAGAGACAATTGATGCTTTAAGGGACAATATTCGTGAAGCCATTGGTGAAATACAGCTGCACACATTCGATAATGTGTTTAAAAATTGGACCGAACGTGTAGGCTACTGCATGGCCAGCCGAGGCAGCCATTTGAATGAAATTATTTTCCATTATTAACCGGAAGGATTGTACTTTCAAATAAAAGAAGAAATTTGAGAAAATATTCAGTAGTTTTTCATTTAAAGCATTTTCAAAAAAAAAAGTTATTTGGCGGACCCTTTATATTGCCCACATTCGACGACACTATGGTGCACCAGTGAGCCATTAACGAATTCTATTGTAAGTGCTGAGCTTGCGGGATCTCATTGGGCAGAGAATTCACTTTCTCACTCACTGGTCATCCACTTTTAAGTTAAAACAATACAACTTTTTCTAAGACTTAAATTTTAAAGCATCGTCATCGTAAGATTACAATGGTTTTAGTCCACATTATCCAGTGAAATTTATTCATTTTCATTTAAAAAAATTAACACGAAATAAGTGCTTTTTAAATTCTTCTCTGTTACACTCTTTCAATTTTCTCTTTTTCTGAACAATTTATCAATTTGATAATAACCATTGAGAAAATAAAAATCGTATTAAAAATATTATATGAATAGAATAGAAAATGAAAAAATACTTGATAAATATCTTGTTACACTAGAGCTTAGAACTCCATTATAATTTATGGACTCATCATTGGAAAAAACTACAATTCTATTGCAATTTAGTTTTATTGCAACGAATTTGGCTTTTTTTCGTAATTCTCTAGCAAATAAATCTTTTTAAAATGATATTTTCACTCAAAAAGAATACAAAACAAAGAAAAAAGAACCCATGGACTACAGGCTTTGGATAAACATAAGTAAGGATGCTATGATTGGCCATATCCGATTAGATGACGCCTTACATCACAAATTTTTTTTTTTGATTACAAGCAGAGTACAGTATATACAACATATATACAGTAGGCGTCAAAAGAAACTGTACACTTTGGATAAAATTCTAGCTCAGCTTTTATCACTTCAGGAGAGTGGACGAAAAAATTTGACAATATTTTGAAATTCTTTGGAATTTTTGTTTGTTTCAATTTTAAAAACTTGCAATGAAACAATTTTAAAATAAAAATAACGGTAATTTATTAATGTATAGTTTTTTTTTATTATGTAGAGTTTCTTTTGACGCTCAATGTATATTCCCTTTAATGCTATAAAGACCATAGGCTTTTGACGTCTGCTCAAAAACTAGAAAACTACAGAATTACGAATGAATTTCCATTACATTAGGAACATTTCTGTCCAAGTTAGAAAAGAAACAATTGATTGCCGAGTTACAGAAAAGTGTCGTCTTAAAGGTTTCAAATTGAAACTGAAGAGAAAGTACTCTTCTTAATACCATGTACCCGATGCCTGCAGACATACTACAAGGACGACTTCAAAGTTAAATCGGAACAATCTTCGAGATGAACAGGCAGATTAATGGCAAAAACCATAAGCCTTGCAATACAGAAATTTACAGCAGGACGTACTTCATTATCCATCAATCTCAGGAGAGCTATTAGATAGGCTACTATCTGGAAAACATTGGTAAAAAACAGATTATTTCTCTGTGTAATTGGTATGTAGGACTTCCTATTCTTCCCAGAAGAGTGTAGCCGTTAATCATTTCATAGCAAAACTATATTAAAAAGAGCATGTTTTTATGGACCCAACTGTGTACCAACATGCTGGAAGGCAATATAATCGAAGTCTACTCAAAGAAAAAAGCAATTCCAAGGAGTCTGGACTCAACTGTTTACCAACGTGCTGGAAAGCAATATAATCGAAGTCAACGAGAGAAAAGCAATTCCATGGAGTCTGGAAGAAGAAAATCTGGAATGATTTGAAAGTATAATTCAGCTAAATATTAAAGGAACCCAAACCCATGACAATAAACAACGTTAGCACAGAGGACATTATGCTACAAGGCTCATCTGTTGCCTAGGCAGTATAAAGACTACGAATGGCAACACAGCAATACATGTAATTAGCCAACGCAAGGAAGTCAAGACAGAGAGAGAGAGAGAGTTATCGCGTTACTTCAAAGAGTATGGAGAAGCTTTCTTCAACACAAATTTATAGGCAACACTGTATTAAGGGTGCATAAGACCCGGTTAATGTCGAACACAATAATGTAAGAACTTTAGGCACTCATTAACAAGTGCCTCGGTTCAAACTCCAGGTCAGGCATCTCCAACTGAGCGAAATATGAAAAAATATTTCATCGGCGACTTCCTCGCAGCAGTGTTCTAGTAAAAACTCTGAGAGTAAATAAAATTGTCATGAAAAGTTTCTTAAAAATCTGTCGTTCGGAGTCGAGTTTAAACTGTAGGTCCCGCCACTCATGTATAAAAATTTAACACACACAATATAAGTGGTGTGAGAAACTAGGTCGTAATACTGGCTAAAGGGTTGTAATGACCAATTATGTATGTATGTATCGTTAGCGATATGAATTTATGGAACTAATGCCACATAATGAAGTCGTCAAAGTCGAGTAGACAGTGTGTTATTAGACGCGAGGCTGTGGTTCAAACCTTAGCCCAGACATCTCCAAACAAGACGAAAAGTATGAAGAAAATATGTTTCTTTCGGTGGCATCTGCTCTCAACAATCTTTTGGTAAAAACTTTAGTATTCGAAATATGTTTCATTCATAACTCTACTCATTTAGATTCATAACTTTAGAAAAATACTCATAATACTCGTAATGAATTTACAGTCTTAGTTTTTGTTGCATTGACAACAAAAGAAAAGAGACACATAAGCAAAAAAGAGACAGAGCAGCAAGCAGAGCAAACACACAACGTTCTAGAAAGTATTTTAGTGTTCGTACGCAACTCATACTTATTTTGTGTATATGTTCGTGTATATGTTCCGGTATGGAGAGTCAAAATCAATAACATCATACGTATTGTTGAGTATGAATATGATGAGTACTTCAAACTTTGAATATGAGTAGAGTTTCCATGATATTAAAATAAGTATGAATGTGTATAAGTAACAGAAATTATGAGTATGATTCGAATCTACTCATCTTTTTGAATACTCATTGCTGATCTCTGTCAGTTACTCTAAGTTCTGTCCAATAATTGATATATCAGGACCGATGGGTATATACTGCTGTGAACACTAATTTCCTACGATGTTTTAAACATCATTCACATACTTTACGTGTACAACCATAAAATGTGCTATGGCTGTAGGGCATTCAATTTATTTGCTCTAAATATGGAGAATAAACGGGAGCGATATAATCATGTTTATTTCTATGAAAACAACAATAACAACAGCAACAACAACAACAACAGCAACAACAATATAATATGAAAAATACAATAAAGAAAAACAATAATAAAAATGAAAATACAATTTAGTTTTATTTTGATTTTGTTGTTTGTTGTTATTGTTATTGTTGTATGTATTATATTTTTGTAATTCGCATTGTTGTTGTTGTTTTCATTATTAACAAATTTACGACTAAAAACTGTTTTTATTCCTGTTTTTTTCTGTCTTTCAGTCTCATTTGAAAAAACACTAGAGAGCACACTGCAGCACCCGATCCGTATGATGATGATGTTGTGGCTATGGCCTGCTGTCGTCGATGCTTCATACATTCATTCATTCTTTCATACTTTCATTCAGTCATTGTGCATGAAGTGTATGTTTTAGTTGTTATTGTTGTTTAGATCATTTCATGCATAGTTTTAAATGAAGTTGTTGCTCTTATTGTGATTATTTCAACCACAACATTTTTTTTCAATTTTTTTCCGTTTTATTGGACTACAAAAGCCTCCACATACTCCATTGAGTGGCGAGTTGTTTGTGTAGAAGTTTTTCTATGGAAGTGTTTAGTTTTGTTTTTGTATAAGGCAACATGAGGCAAAAACAACAACAACAATAGTAACATAAAATAAAATGTGCAAATAAAAGTGCAACTAATGCCTGTTTTGCTTATAAACATGCATGTTTGCATTGGGAATTTTACGCCTCGTTTTACTAATGCAATTAAAATTGTTGGCAACTGAAATTGTTGTGGTTTTTTTCCTTTTTGTTGCAAGGATTTTATAGAAAATCGTCTATTGTGTGGCATAAATCCATAGTTGAAGTAACCCAGTTCAATTTTGTTTTTGTTTTTGATTTTTAAAGACGAAAATAGCTGCAGAAATAATTTGAATGGAGATTCAAAGAGAATCTCCATCTTTAAGTCCAAATTAACAGGAGTTTCATTAAGCATTTACATAATTGGTCATTACAGCCCTTTAGTTAGGATTACGACCTAGTTGTGTGCGTTAATTTTTATACATGAGTAGCGGCGATCTACAGTTTAAAGTTGACTCCGAACGCAAGGTTTTTAAGAAAATTTTGATGGCAATTTTATTTCCCGTGAGATTTTTTTTCCAGAAATCTGCTGAGAGAAAGTCACCGGAGAAATATTTTTCCACATTTTCGTTTTAATGTCTAAACCTGATGTTTGAGACAAGGCCTCACATATAATAAGCCAACACACTACCTACTAGACTGCGGCAACATTTCCTTACTTTAAATTTAAATAAAAACTAAGTGTGCATGTGCGATATCATTGAAATTGTTTATTCGTTTGAAGGACCTAATGATGTCATTATGTATGGAATATAATATAATCGCCAGGGCCAATTTACTACGAGTCTGACGCATAAATCAGGTTGCATTGGATCTCTCTCTGCCTCCCAAGAAATCCCCACAAGAAAAAATTTTACGGGAACAGATTGCATGATTTCGGTTGCCGGTTTAGAACACCTCCAAAACACCCTAAAATCGCTTGTAAAGAATATTCAATGTAGCATAAGTTGTGCGCCATGTAGCGACGCTCGGTTGAAGCAACATATCGTCGGTCTACAGATCATCCAATTCATATTGTTACGTTTTTACCTTTTTAAAAACGTTTAAATGTGAGTTCGTTAATTGCAAACAAAGTAAAAACAAATATGTTTTTAATTTCAGTTAAACTCTCTTTATTCTTTACACTACTTTTGTGTTCCACCGTCTACAACTTAACGATACAACAATAATAATCTGTTTATTCTTTTTACTAGTTCACACACTTATTCACTTTACAACCACGACTTGTTCTGTTCACACGCAACTTCACTGAATTAACACTGACTCCTGCCTGCTTTGTCCAGCCCTTTTATAGTCCGACACAACCAGTCTAACGAACATTCTTGAAGTGGAAGCTTCGTGTTCTCGCCTTCTCAAGAGTTCTGTTAGTACATTATTGCTTGTGTACTTTGCTTATGTTGTCTATCACATATTTGTCGTAGCTGGTTTATTTTCATTTCGTGTTGTTGTTGGTACCAGGTGCAACCAGGTTTGTTGTACATATATGTGTGTGCAACTTTAGATAACCAACACATTCATTGTATTCTTAGTGTTATTGTGTATTTGTATTGTGTGGCTTTTGTTTATCGTTTTTAATGTTAAACGATATTAGGTCGTTTCGATTTGCGTAACAATATTAAAAAATGCTGGTATTCATCACCCTATAGTGCTCGCTGATGAAAGTGATGATTTGTTCTTCTCAAAGAAATATGAACAAAATCCACACCAAACAGTGACTTTTTCGCAATACATTGTACACTTTTGGATCTCATGCGGATTGGCATCTGTCGTAATACGATTAATTTTGTTTTTCCGCTTTCAGAGTCATCTAGAAATGGGGTTCATCGCTGTAAATGATTTTTCTATGAAATTAAGGGCGGACTCTAAAGCCCATTCAGCGTACACAGGTCTTTGTCTATGGTTATCCATGGTGATTTGTCAAAACATACGGCATAAATGACAACTAATTTATGCTGTAGATGTAGCTTCAACAAGATACGTCGTTATCAAATATCAAAGTTAGAAAGCCCCTGTTGAAAGATGCGATAAATATTTGTCGGCTGAAGGTGTGTAAAATAGCTGGAATGATGAGCATTGAGGCAGAATTTGCCGAATAGGAAACTGTGCCAGAGTTATGTGCTACTTTTGCTACTTGTGCTAAAATCATAGAAGCAACGTGAGGGAAGGTCCAAGTCGATTTATATCCAGACAAGAGACTGGGATACTGTCACAAAGAAACAGTGAAATCAGTCAATTGGTTTGGGGATGAATAATCTCAGGTTACATCAGAAGGCCGCTGTAGTCTAATAGGTAATGTATTGGCCTATTGGACATGAGGCCACGGTTCAAACCATAGGTCAGACATTTACAATAAAACGATATATGAAAAAATATAACCTCGGCGACTTTCTCTCAGCAGATTCCTCGCAAAAAGAGAAGAAAATCAAAATGCCATGAAAAGTTTCTCAAAAAAATCTGTCGTTCGCAATCGACTTTAAACTGTAGGTCCCGCCATTCATGTATAAAATTAACACACACAACGTAAGTGATGTAGGAAACTAGGTCGTAATCCTGACTGAAGGGTTGTAGTGTCCAATTATGTATTTTTGTACGTATGTATGTACATCATGTATGTATGTATGCGCATCAGCAGACAAAGGCTATGATCAAAAATCGATATGCTTTACCAAGTACCTTATTCATCAGATTTAGCTCCCTCGGCATAGTTTCTAAAGCGTCCGTCAAATAACTTTTTTTTTTTGAAAATGCATTAAAAAAACTACCGAATATTTTCTCGAATTTCTTTTTTTATTTGAAAGTACAATCCTTCCGGTTAATAATGGAAAATAATTTCGTTCAAATGGCTGCCTCGGCTGGCCATGCAGTAGCCTACACGATCGGTTCAATTTTTAAGCACATTATCGATTGTGTGCAGCTGTATTTCACCAATGGCTTCACGAATATTGTCCTTTAACGCGTCAATTGTCTCTGGCTTGCCGGCGTAACACTTATCTTTGACGGCACCGCACAAATAATAGTCCAACGGTGTCAAATCGTAGCTACGAGGTGGCCAAACGACATCAGCTCTGCGGCTGATAATGCGATATTCAAAAACAGGGCGCAAAACATCGAGTGTAGCTTCGCCTGTGTGGCACGTAGCGCCGTCCTGTTGAAACCAAATGTTGCCAATATCCTCCTCTTAAATTTTTGTTAACAAAAATTCGTTCAACATGGCCCGATAACGATCGCCATTGATTGTAACCGCCATTCCTTGTTCATTCCCGAAGAAAAATGACACAATTATGCCTGTGGACCAAAATCCGCACCAAACAGTGACTCGTTTTGGGTGCGTCGGCTTTTCAATGTATGCGTGCGGGTTTTCTGTGCCAGCCGAGGCAGCCATTTGAATGAAATTATTTTCCATTATTAATCGGAAGAATTGTACTTTCAAATAAAAAAAGAAATTTGAGAAAATATTCAGTAGTTTTTTTTTAAAGCATTTTCAAAAAAAAATTATTTGGCGGACCCTTTATTTTGAAATTTGAAACAATGTTTCGGTGAAAAAATACTTGCCCATAACGAAGAGTTACAATTAAGAATGTCTTTACTTTAACTAGGTTCTGAAGTTAATGAATATTGCTGAGGCCACAGTGTATCGAACTAGAAGGAAGTTGTATTGAGGAATAAAAATAATTTTTCACAAATTAATTGTGTGAAGTATCCACTAAGGACAAAAGTATTAACAATGAAACAGCTTTCTTAGATTGGCAGAACTGCTTTGAATATTAGCTTTAGTTTGTATTGATTTGGCAACTGCCATAATGTGCAGAGCTTACTTGGTTTCCATATACAATTATAATTCCAAGTTGATACCTTTAAGTCATGCCGACAGTTTTATGAGGGTGTGAATATTACACAGCCCTGCAAATTTGGACTTTTTTTGTGCAAATAAGATGGCTCCAGGTATTTCCGATTTTGCGCGCTAAACACGAATCTGATTTCAAAAACTTTCTATCACGTCAGGTTTTCGAGAAAAAGGGGGTTGAAACCCCCTAAAAATAGCGTTTTAGCCATTTTTGAAGCACTGACGTGCTAGAATCATCGCTATTGTCAGAAATTGACAATTGATCTTTGCGCTTTAAAATGAGCCCAAAGCCAAATTGTTTGCATGCACCCTTAAAGTAGGGGGTGGGTTTATGTCAAAGAGTGCAAGAGAAAAAGCAACACATTACGGAGGTCCTTAAAAATTAATCAGATTTACTTGAAAATTGTTACTCAGGGGTTTTTAGGGTCGCTGATTACAGATCTTCATGCAGATTTAAAAAATTCAAAATTGCGGCTCCAGTATGGCGGTCAAGTAAATCTGATTAATTTTTATAAACCTCGACCGCCATTTTGAATTTTTTAAATCTGAATGAAGATTTTTGAAACCAGATTCGTGTTCAGCGCGCAAAATGCCTTCGAAAACACCTGGAGCCATCTTATTTGCAAAACCCATGCAGGGCTGTGTTATTAATTTCCCTTGGCTAGGCATGCCTTAACAATGAATTCTGGATGTCCATTTTAGGTTCCCAGAAGTAGAACCATTGTAGAGAAGATGATCTGTGGTCTTCTCTTCTTCCTCGCACTCGTCCTTAAAGCTTCTGCAGTGTGAGTTAGTGTGAAGTATTTCTAGCTTCCTAGCAAGGAGTTTAGTACTCCATTTATATTACGTAAGAATAACTATTGCCTGCCACGCTATATATTAGTTTTGCTGGGTTTTGTTTCTAAAAACTATTCTCATAATTCTATTGTGTTCCCACAATATTTCTTATGCTTCTACACGTTCTATGTGTAAGGAGTGTGGAAATTGTTTTGTTTTGTTTTGTTTTGTTTGCCTGCCACTTATGTGCTGTATTTTATGTTCTAAAAAAACAAGCAAAAAAATTCTATTTAAACTTTGTAACGTGTGTGCTAAGCGCTTATGCAGGAAAAAACGGATAAAAAAGACTGGCAAGTTAAACATTCAACTTAATATTAATGAAAGAGAAAAACAACAACAAATTATAATAAATAAACAACCGGCAACACATACAGCTGAAAGACATACAAACTTTAGATGGATAAACTAAAAAATAAAAAGAAAAATTAATTCTACATTTAGTTAGAGAAGAGCACTTTAAGTATTGTATTGTAAATGGAAACTAAACTATGAAATGAAATGAAAAAAAAGAGCATCAACTTCACATCTATTTCTGTTCATATTATTCTATTCAATGTGTGTATAAAACTTATAGTCAAAGTCTGATTAAATGCATTATGCTGTGCCAGTCAAGCAGGCATAACCATTATAAAATACGCCATACATGGCCCTTTGTTTTGCTTGAAGGAAATGGTGTAAGAGCCTGGAGTAAGGTAGAGTAAGGTGGTGGTGGTGGTGGCGACGAGTATCAATTTACAATTTTGTATTCCTGTTTTTTATAATTTTTTTTTAAATAAATATTTATAATAACCTTCCTTAATGCCATTACCTTTCTCTCTCTATGTTAAAAAAAAATATTAAAAATATTTAATTTCTTCTTCTTCTCGTGTTTTATATTTTTTTGTTTTGTTTTGTTTTGTATTTATTTTCATAATCAGTTTAAAAAATATTCCATATTCTAGTACGGGGGAAAGGGCATCATAAATGCATAATTATATTTATTTTTTTTTATATTTTTCCATTTCCATCATGTTTTCATTTTCTGTTAGTTTTCTAGCATATTAAGTATGTTCCAGTTTTTTTAAATTTTTTTTTCATTTTTTTGCATTTTTTTTTTGCTGTCGTAGTTTATCTATTACAAGTTGAAGGGGAAAATTGACTTTTTAAAGTTTGTTAATATTTTATTTCATTTCATTTTGTAATTCATTTTTTATTATTTCATTCATATTTATTTTATTCGTTTTTTTTTTGTTTTTCTTTCTCTAGTTTATTTACTAAAACTGGCCTTATTTATTGGAATAAATTTAATATTTTCGTTAACAACTCGTAACCAGGCACTGCAGTAATGCATCGTACATCTATACAAAAGGTACGTACATATTCATATACATATACAGTAAGCGTCAAAAGAAACTGTACATTAAAAAAATATATACATACAGTAGGACCTTGATTATTCGTGATTCGATTATCCAGCAGTATGAATGGGCTTTGGAGCAGTTAGCAAAAATTATTTTCAGAGATGAGATCCCTTTCTTCATGAATATGTAGGTGAACATAAAAAAATTTTCGAATTTGAAAGGATAGCAATTGACATAAGAATTAAGAGCACTAAATGCCTCCCGGAAAAGTCATGGTTTAGTATTGATTTATTTGAGATTTGAGAAAGACGTTGGCTAGGTTATTACTGTCGACGGCGAGCATTACAGGTCGATGTTTACACTGTTCTTTTGTTCTGAATTGAAACATCTGGACACAAATGATATGTGGTTTCATCAGGACAGTACTACGTGCCACACAGCTCATGCAACATTGAATATTCTGCATATGCGATTTGAGGGCATAGTCATCTCATGTGAAAGGGTGCGTAACTGACCACCAAGATCGTGCGATTTGGTGGATTTCTCCACAGGACGGCACTACGTACCGCACAGCTCTTGACACTCTGGATATTCTGCACAAGCGATTTGAAGCCATGGTCATTTCATGTGAAAGTGATGTAAACTGATCACCAAGGTCGTGGGATTTGACGCCGTTTTGTGGGATTTGCTCCTTAAAACCAAAGCAACCCAATTTACAAAAGCAAATCTGTTGAAAAATGTCTTCAAAGCTGTTTTTGTTCAATTGTGAGTAAATGTGGCGTCTATCTTACATACACAGTTTTATCATCTCCAAATTCGTGTCAATATGTGATGACGCTCATCCAATGTCATGTAATGGATTTTCTTAAAAGTTTCTGGCTTGGAGACATCAACGGGTAACACTATGATGTTCAACTTGGCAGTTTCTGCTGACTTGTTTAAACTCCATCGCACATAATTGGTCATTACAACCCTTCAGTCAGGGTTATGACGTAGCTTCTCACACCACTTATGTTGTGTGTGTTAATTATATGTATGTGTGGCAGGATCTAGAGTTTAAAGCCGACTCCGAACGGCAGATTTCTAAGAAACTTTTTTATCTCTATTTTTATTTTTTACACTCAGAGTCTTTGCCAGAAATCGGCTGAGAGGTAGTCGCCGAAGAAATATTCTTTGATATTTTGTTGAGGTTTGAACCGTGGCCCCATTTTTAATAAAGCCAACACACTACCTACTAGACTACGGCAACTCTATCACTTAAATTTTTATACACGTTACGAAGTTAAGCAAACGTAAAATTGAATTTGCTTGTGAACTATTTTGAAGGCTCTTTAGCCAATCGGGATTATTTACCACAAATATTCAATTTTAATAAAATTTTCTCTGTTGCAGCATTTGCCCCCCAGTATATTGGGGGGTAAACATCCCCAATATACTGGCACTATATTAGAGTGTTTTAATGCAAACAAAACAAATGCTATAGACAAGAACAACAACAACAAATACAACTAAAGCGTTAATAATAATTTTGTAGTGCATCATCAATGAGAGGCAAATGATTTATTGGTTTTTGCTTTGAACAACAACAGCAACAATATATGATGTACACCATCGCTATCCATATTGTTTTGTTTTTGTTTAAAACGGTATTAACTTTTTTAATACAAATTTATTATTAGTTTTGCATCGTTTTGACTCAAACACACACACATGTGATTGGTTTGGAAGCATTTATTTCAGTTTCTTGTTCTTGATTTTCAATCGCACTGAATGTATTTGAAATTTTTTATTGACCTAAAACGGCTATGAAGTGATTTAATTCTACAAAACTGTTACGTAAATGATAAATCTAGATACTGGTGTTTTGCTTTTACATCGCTTAACATTAAAATTAAAAAACAAAAGCTACAAAGACAAAACAATGCAGTAAACAAACCTGTTTACAAATTAGCGTACTGCTTAATGTAACAACAAACACCAGCATAAGAAAAATGGTAAACAAAAATCCACAAACAATACTACAATAATAAATGTAAACATCGATGTTTACATATATATATAGAGATTTCGAGAAGGCGAAGTCATGAACATTTGCCTTCAAGAACATTCATCAGACTGTTTACTCTGCCATATAAAAGGCAAAGCAAAGTAGACGACAGTAGTTAGTAAAGCTCAGTCAGTCTTGTATGAAGACGCGGTGTGTTCGAAGAGAGTAATCGTGGTTTGAAAATCTCCGTTACAAAGATCTGTCGAATAATTGTCTAGTAATTGTTATTGTTTATACAAATGGTTCGTATTTTAAACGTTTTTAAAAAACGTAACAAAATTGTTCGGGCAATTGCTCGTGACGCTAACTACGGCTATGATTGCAAATAAAATAAAAATAAATCTGTGTTTATGCCATGCGGTGCTTCATGTTGGAGTTTTTATCAAATACAGCTCAACGAAAAAAAGGTAAAGAGAGGCGAAGACTTCTTAAGCCAAGTGGATTTAAAACAATCAAACATAAAAATTTGTTGGGAAATTACAATAAGAGCAGCTCCGGGCTATTCAGGAATAACTATCAGCCATCTTTTGTAACAAATTTAAAATTTTGTTGTTGTAAACTTTGTTTGCCTTCTAAAATAACGACAAAAGAGAGTCTACGACCTTAGCAGGAGTGTTTTTTTGTGGGCCTACATAATTTAAGTAAATAATCCCTTAATCCCCGACCTACTTCAAGTTGTTGGAGGGATAGCACCTCCTTGTCTCAGTTAATTTGGATATTGTCCACTAGTTTTAGATACAGGAATGCTTAATTGCCTTGGCAGCAGAAGGCTACGTACAATATTCCTATCCTGTTGGACACGTATGGACAATAGGAAGATCTGACTCACTTCTATCGCATAGCCATCCTTTAAGAATTCTTGCGAATGTCGATTCCTACGGGCCACTGTCATTATAATGGGTGATTTTTTAAGAGCTATAGCAAAAATTTTCAAAAAAACACATACAATTCAGAAAAACGCATGAAATCTTTATTTGAGTCGATAATACGGTCCATATAATTTAATATTTGAAAATTATTTCATGCAAATGTCGACCGCGACTGCTCCTCAAATGGTCCATCCGCTTAGTCCAATTTTGGCATACTCTTTCCAACATTTCAATGCGTCTGTATAGACATGAGCTTTAACATAGCCCCACAAAAATAGTCTAAAGGCGTTAAATCGCACGATCTAGGCGGCCATTTGACCGATCCCGAACGTGAAATAAAATGTTCACCGAACTCGCCTCTCAATAAGTCCATTATTACGCGTGCTGTGTGGCATGTGGCACCGTCTTGTTGAAACCACATGTCTTGCAAGTCAAGCTCTTGCATTTTGGGCAAAAAAAAAGTTGGCTATCATCTCACGGTAGTGCTCACCATTCACAGTTACGTTACGATTCACAGCATCTTTGAAGAAGTACGGTCCAATGATGCCACCAGCCCATAAACCGCACCAAACTGTGACTTTTTCTGGATGCATTATTAGCTATTGCAATGCTTCTGGCTGATCTTCACTCGAAAATCGTCAATTCTGCTTATTTACGTATCCATTGAGCCAAAAATGAGCTTCGCCGCTGAACACAATTTTTAGATAAAGAAGTGGATCTTCGGCCAACTTTCCAAGAGCCCATTCACCAAAAATTCTGCGTTGCAGTAGGTCGTTCGGCTTCAATTCTTGCACCAGCTGTATTTTGAAAGGCTTCACACCTAAATCCTTGCGCAAAAATTTTCCACGTTGTTGAGTAACAGAGGCCCAATTGCTGCGAACGGCGACGAATCGATAATTGATGGTCATCATTAACACTGGCCGCTACAGCTGTGATATTTTCTTCAGTTCGCACTCTACGTAAGCGTGTTGGTGGTTTAATGTCCAACAATGTAAATTTGATGCGAAATTTAGTCACAATAGCCCGAATAGCCGCTTCAGTGGGTCGATTAAACTGACCATAAAATGGAAGAAGAAGCGCGCGATGAACTTTCTTAACAGAGAACGCATTTTGATAATAAAATTCAATGATTTGCAAGCGATGTTCGTTTGTAAGACGATTCATGGTTAAATTGTAGACCAAACTGAAGATGTTTGACAGTGAAACCAAATACAAAACGTTCGTGAGCTGTTTAAACCAGTGTTGCCAAGAAGATAAGATATAAAAAATTACCCGTTAGTTGCATGCCGAAAGCAAATGACTTCTGCAGGAGCTGTGAGTTTGTGGAGCCGGAAAAAACTCTTTTCCACTTCCTGCGAGACACAGGTTTTTGACCTTTCAACTTCTGATATCCTTGCCTCAGCTCTCTAATATAAAGATTGCTGCAATAGCAAGATTTATTTTGTATTATGGTTGATGTCCTCTAAGGAATGTTTGATTTCCGGATAGAAATGATGGTGATATCACTATGAATCTAAATGCTGGCCTAAGTGGAACATATTTTTAAGAGGGGTCTGTCACTTTACATAACCTAACTACTACTACGACTTGAATTGTGTGGAAAAAGTGATAGAAAACTGTGTCAAAAGCAACAACTGCTGCAACCTATACAGAGGCGGCCATTTAGATAATATTGTATTACGAATATAACTTGCAGGGTCCATCCATATAAGCTTCATTTTTTTTAATAAAATTAAGAAGTTTGTTGTTGTCCATGTTATTTACTCTCTACGAACAAGACAAAAAAAAATGTGGCATTTTTATTTAAAGTAGTGCCCGTGTTGCACTTGTTTCCGGTGCACGCCTTTATCAGGCCTAAGATAAGATAATGGAGGCAAAAAAAGAAGACATTATAGCTGAGATACTGATCGATTAATCGCATATACATACATACATACCTCTGTATATATTGTAATTACTTTTTTTATTGTAGTTGTGATTCAATAATGTAGTCTGTATAGTCTAATGAGTCAACACCAAATTGTGGTGAATTTTTAAACAATTTTTCTTTTGAATTTTTTTTCTTTGTTACTCAATTTGTTTTTGTAGGAAATATTTTTATTAAAAAAACTCTTTCTTTTTTTCCCTGTCGCTAAACTAAATCAGGATGTCTTCTCCATTTCCTTGCTTGAAATTCAATTTAAAAGAAAATTTTCTGTTCAAAAAAAAAGAAACTTTTTCAGCAGCATTTGCTTTAAATCGAAGGCAAAAAACAAAAAAATCAGGAAGAAAATAAAATAAAGAATTAAATTTAAATCAATTAAGAGAAAAATCTATAAAATATTTTACCAACTAAAAGCTCTTAGAAATGAAATGAAAAAAAAACTATAAATGTCTGAGAAAACGCGGATTATAACTTCCTTTTTGCGCTAAGCAGCAAACGAATTTTCAAAACCAAACCCTCAACCATTTTCTTATTATTTAGTAAGGAAACATGAAAAGAAACCACAAAATTTACAAACTAGAAAATGAAAAGCGAAAAAAAATTCATGACAAAACCACTTACATATACGACAACTGCTGGCAAATACGCCCCTTCCTTCCTGTAGCTAAGAGCGAAAGGAAACAAAACTTGTGGGTAATATTTTGCTAAAGCGTTTGCAAGGAGTAGGATGAGCAGCAGCAAAAGCAAGAGAAGCAGTATTAGTAGGTGTAGGTGTAGGAGTAGTTATTAAAGTTTGTGACCATAGCTGCCAGATTTGATGATTTATGAAGTTATTTTGACGATTTTGAGCTCCAAAAATATCATGTTGACGATATGACTATTTTTGGCCTCATTTTGACGATTTTTGGAAATCGCATTCTTTTCTTCAGTACATTAAAAGCCTCCTTAAGTTTTGTATTTGCTTTGCAATTGTTACTATTGTAAAATTTAGGTTAGTAATAACGAGGGGTAAAGTATTGTTACGTTTTTACCTTTTTAAAAACGTTTAGAACATGAGTTCGTTGATTGCAAACAAAGTAAAAATAAATTTGTGTTCAGTTTTAATTAAACTCTTTATTGTTCACACTAGTTTTGTGTGACACCGTATACAACTTGTTGTATGTAACAATAATCTGCTTGTTTAGCTCATTATTCCCCTCTGCTTACAACCTTTTTGTAAGCAATACCACTTGCACGTTGGATCTGTATTGCTGGGATCTTCACAATGGCGATCTTCAAGCCACGACTGTTTACTTCGCACGCAACGTGTCTTCACACAAGACTGACTGAATTATTACTGACTCGTTGGCCGCTTTGTCTGGACTTTTTATATACGCATAAAATCAGTCTGATGAAGGTGCTGGAAGTAGAATGTTCTTGTCTTCGCCTTCTTAAGAGTTCTATTGCGACTACATTGTTTTGTTGTTGCCTTCTTATTTACTTGCCTATCTCCTTTTCTTTCACACTTGCTGTTGGTGCTTTACTTGTAACATGTTCGTTGCATTTGTGTGTGTGTGTAGCTTTTGTTTATCGTTAATGTTTAACGATGTTTTCATGTGAAATGATATTAGGTCGTTTCCATTTGCGCAACAGTATTATATTTTTAAGTTATTTGCAAATACCTGTTATGATACTACATAAATATGCTACATAACTTACATAAAATCGTCAATTTGTAAAGAAATAAAAAAAAATATATCAGTATTTTAAAGAAAAAATGATAAGTTCTGCAAATACTCTAACATTACTTAGCAAATAATAGCAATACCTAGAACTGTGAGCATAATTTACTATTCGCCGTGCAGGCAATTTTTAAAGATTCGAATATAACTTCTAATATTACCTTTTTTCGCACGACCAACACTCTGGGGATGGCCCCTACTCATGCAGTGCATTTCGTTGGAACTAGGAAAATATGTTATGGGAAGGAGGAAAGACGGAGTACTGTTTGTGGACACTAGATTTGAAATCTTTTATACCATAAGTGACAGGAAAAATCTCTGCACAAAGGGACTGCCTTCCAAAATGTATCAATACAAAGTTTGTATGCAGTTCTACTACTGTATATAAACTATGTAGATATGCAAAGTAACCAAACAATGCATCAACTATAAATCCGATGCCTGATGGCTTTTTGATTGCGTTAAAAATACACATTACCGACATTTTGAAATGGAATACATTGTATATATTTTGTACAGCGGCATTATGAAACACGATACTTTGTTCAAACACAAATCAACTAACATTTTGGAAGGCAGCCAGGGAGTTCTACATATAAATAGGCCGACTAAAGAACAAATTTTGTCTGTAATGCATTGTGTGTTCAACTGGCCAATCGACCACATAATCGCCGAGCAAGACGAGTGTTAAGTAGGAAACATGATTCTCGGCAATAAGACCCCTTATTTCGTTCGAGCAAAATCCATAATAGCGATAGAAAAGTAAAACAGCAACGATTGCAATAGAGTTCGATACTCTGTCGTATTAACAACTTCGCCCTCTCCTATATGCGGACGTGAAGTCTGAAAATAGACATTGAGACATGACAGTTGTATTCCATTCTCTTTAGGATATACATAACATAGTTGGTCATTACAACCCTTCAGTCATTTATTAACGACTGAATTCATTAAACTACTGTTAATTTTATACAGTGGCGGGACCTACAGTTTAAAGTCGACTCCGAACGACAGATTTTTGAAAAACTTTTCATGGCAATTTTTATTTACTCTCAGAGTTTTTGCCAGAAATCTGCTGAGAGGAAGTCGCCAAAGAAATACTTTTTGTATTTTGTTTCGATGTCTGGCCTGGGGCTCGAACCCTGGCTTTACGTCTAATAAGCCAACATACTACCTACTAGACTACGGTGACTGCTTTCGTATATAAGTGGTGGAAATAGTAAGATGATCAGATGAAGTAAAGTATTTCTTGCACCGTCTTAAGAAGCTAAGGTTCTGAAAAATGTGTCAGTTCTAGCGAACATCACACTGAATTTGCATGCCTGAAAAGTCAAGAGCTTCTGGCTCGCTAATATTTACACTCTCCCATAGATATAGATGATGAAATATTATTGGTGCGCTTTTGAGTCAATAAACAATACTGGTGTTGATTGTTTAAACCTCAAACAATTTTTTCCCTCAAAATGATATAAAAATTCTTGATTTTTGGAAAAAAAAAATCTGTAATAAAAATGAGACATTTTTTAAGATTTCCATGGACGTCTTTAACGATTTTGACGTTTTTCTTCTTCTAATATTTAACGATTTGTTGCTTTATTTATCTGGCAGCTACGAACATTACAAAAGGCAAAAAATATTCATTCTATCCATCCATTCATCATTATGAGAACGCTAATGCCATTATGCCACCTCATTTCTCTATACACTTACAATCTCTTGTTTAGTTTTATTTTAATACAACAGCATGAGTAAGTAACCTTCCTCCCCACACACACACATATACAAAAAAACCGCCAAAAATATTGATCATTTTGATTAAAATCATCATCAGCAACTGAGTTCGCAGGAAGAGTCTCCATTGTTTTGTGTTGTTTTGCTAAGAAGGAAAAGCCACCGCGTCTAGAAACTAAAAAATTTACAAAATATTTTAATACTTCAGCTTAAAAAAAGAGGAATTTTGTTTTCTTCTTCTTTGTTTTTCCCCCTTTTATGTTGTAAATCTGTGTTCACTTAACCCCCTTATAGTATAGCTACAGCTATTGATAGTTGTGTCTTACAAAACCTCCTTGGATTACTCCCCCCCCAAATGGTTAACGTTTTTGTACTGAGTGGAGTTGGGGTATTTAAAACACAACAAAAACAACAAAGAAACGGCTCTAAACTATTTTTCCTTAAACAAATGGCTCTAAATATACTTTTTACAGTCAAGGGGAAAAAATTAGTAAAAGTGGTCTCCCTTTAATAAGCGCAACTCAACCTTAAAACATTTTAAAATTTCGAAGTAAAATTTTAATTAAAAAATGAGTGAAATAAGCAGCTAAACACCATGAAAATGTGTGATAAAAACTCTGAAGTTATATTCGTAATGCTCAATGGATCCTCGTCAACGGTGCTCCTTTCACTCGCGTCTCGGTCTTTTCTGATAGTCAGGCCGCGATAAGATCTCTATCGGGTTTCGTGAATAACTCTTGGATCGTTAGGAAATCTCGCCGCTGTCTTGACCTTCTTTCTGGGCGTTTCACCAGTGTCTCACTGGGGGACCCAGGCACAGTAACATTCCGGGAAATTGCAGAGCCGACGAACTCGCCAGAGCTGGTGCGCTCCTTCCGGAATCCTCTTCAATTGAATTGGGTATGCCACTTGCCTCGCTGAAGTTGGATATTGCGCGGAAATTTTTTCGGGACGCCAACCTATCCTGGGTCAATGAAGAGTCCTGCTCCACCGCTAGACTCACCTGGCCCTTGATGGATAGAAGGCGAACCAACCAATTACTTGGTCTGGGTCGTGACGTCATCTCAACCACAGTGGCTATGCTCACAGGTCACTGCGTTATGGGTAGTCACGCGGAAAGAACGAGTCTCCCATTTAACAACTTTTGACGTGGATGCAGATCCGCTGAGGAAGAGGAGACTGTTATCTACTTTCTTTGTCATTGCCCGCTAGGTGTGGATATAGGTTATTTGGCTCCCCATTTCTTGTCAGCTTCACGGAGCTATCATCTATTGATATCAAGGATATAGCTTCGTTCATCAAACTTTCTGGCTGTTTTTCCAGTGTAGGGTAGTCGTGCTTTTGATGTGCAGCCCTTGCGCTGAAAAACTTTTCCCTCTTCCCTGATTTTTGTGGAACTTGGGCAGTGCAGGGACTGCGTTCACTCGCGGCGTCACAACGTGCTCAAGTGAGCTTTGTGATATGAGAGCTACCACGCCGACCTATACCTAAACCTATATTCGTAATACAAAATCAATTAAATGATCGTCTCTGAATAGGTTGCAGCAATCGTGCCGTTTGAAATAATTTTCAATCACTTTCTCTCACACATTTCAGGTGGTCGTTAGGTTAGGTAAAGTGACAGACCCGCCTTAAAGGAGCAGGCATTTAGGCCCATTGTCATACCACCATCATTTCCTTGAGACTATTCGAGATAAAAGTTCTACGTAAGATATTTGGCAGAGTGCGAGTTGGCGATGATTTCTGCAACCGATCCAACAGTGAGCTGTATGAGCTCCTCAACGACATGGATGTTGTCCAGCGTATTAACATGGCTCGTATTTGATGCGAAGATTTGCGGAAATCGGCGAAGAGGACGACTTTGTTTGCGTTGGAAGGAACAAATCGAGGAAGCCCTGTCATAGATAATGTGACCAAATGTCGTAGGCGCGCAAGAAGCAAAGGCAGGCCGAAATCCGTTAATAGGTTTGTTAACGGCCAATTAAGTAAGTCATCGATTCCATCAATAACAGATGGGCGGATTTCGGATACGGGCATGACAATGCAGAAAATCTGATTAGAACTGAAGGGCACACGATAAGTTCGCTAAAACTCCAAGCAAATAATTTCTTTAAAAGCTACAGAGAAGAAGAAGGAGACTGTTCTACATCTACTGCGTAGACGGCCTGTACCATGTCGGAGGAGAAAATGTTATTTTGGTGCCTACTATACGGATGATCTGGAGGAACTGTCAAGCATTAACACTGGCTATCTGAGTCGCTTAATCAGAAGTGGGTACGAGACTAGGGAATAGAAAAAAACTGTCTTATCGCAATGGGCCCTTATGTGGCCTAAGTGTGTCCACAACACCCAATAGTGGTTATAAATTACACCCACGAATAAAAACTAGTAAAAGTGCTAGTAAAACCATTAATGCCTCCAATTTTTTTTTGTTTAATTTCCAATACATGTTCCCATACTTATCCTACTAAAAGGGCTTCCTTCCTCACCCTTACAATTTAAACGAAGAATACATACATACACACATAAATGCATACATACATACATAACTTTGATTTTGAATAGAATATTTTATTTCCATTCTTTTTTTTTTGCATAATTTGCTGTTTAATATTCTCGTTTACATTTTCCTCTTCGTCTTAGTTTTCCATTCTTGAGAAAATACAAGAACAAAAACAAAAACTGTTTCTCTTAATGCACGAGTAGCAAGAAAACAACAAAGCTGTGTGAAAGAAAAGCGAATTGAAAGAAGAAAATTTCTTTTCTATTAAAAAAAAAAAGTACAAAAACTGACGTATAAAATTCGAAACGAATGAATGATTGAATGAATGAATGACTGTGTGAGTGAAAAAATGCTTCCTTCTAATCCACCCAATATGTCTTATTCTTCTTATTTTTGTTCTCCTCCTTGTAGTTCTTATCGTTCATTACGATTTTTTTTTGTTTTTTCGTTTACATGAATAGATGGCTTGCTGGCTGGCTGGCTGACTTGACTGTATTAATAAAATTTCTTCAATAGTTTCACTCTTTTATAGTCTCGGTAACCTTTAATCAAAGCAGTTAAATTTGGCACATTTGGTTCGTTGATTAATTAGTTCGAAGTGCTTAGAAAATATGTGCAAGAATTGAACTTAGAGTCTTCGAAAATTAAAAACTAATGCCACTTGCTGAACGACTTCTAAAAGTATAAAAATATGAAAATTCTTCTTCTCTGTTTATACTATTTGCATAAACAATAACAATTACTAGAGAATTATTCGTCTGATCTTTGTAACCGAGATCTTCAAACCACGATTACTCTCTTCGAACACACTGCGTCTTCACACAAGACTGACTGAACTTCACTAACTAACTCGCCTGCTTTGCCTTGCCTTTTATATGGCAGAGTAAACAGTCTGATGAACGTTCTTGGAGGCGAATGTTCATGACTTCGCCTTCTCGAAATCTCTATAAATGTAAACATCGTTTTTTACGTTTATTCTTGTAGTGTTGTTTGAGTATTTTTGTTTACTTGTTCACCATTTTTTTATGCTGCTGTTTGTTGTTATATTAATCAGTATGCATACATACATAATTGGTCATTACAACCCTTCAGTCAGGATTACGACCTAGTTTCTCACACCACTTATGTTGTGTGTGTTAATTTTATACATGAGTGGAGGGACCTACAGTTTAAAGTCGACTCCGAACGACAGATTTTTTGAGAAACTTTTTCATGGCAATTTTATTTACACTCAGAGTTTTGCCAGAAATCTGCTGAGAGGAATTCGCCGAAGAAATACTTTTTGTATTTTATTTTAATGTGTGACCTGGAGCTCGAACCCTGGCTTTTCGTATAATAAGCCAACGCACGACCTACTAGACCACGGCGACTATTAAGCAATATGAAAATTTGTAAATAGAGGAAACTGTTTTAAATCTCTTGGGTCTTAAAAGAAAGAAGATAATTCCACTAATGGACTTTGGAAGTTCTAGGATCCAATTTCACAATGGGCTCCATGTCTTGTAAGCATTTCTATTCTCTTTTGTTGACAGCCACTCAATACTAAGTAAAGTACTTATTAATCTGTTAATACAGCCAAACATCTCGCAATTGAGCCACTTGTAATAGGGGAGTGTATGTTCCCTTGGAGAGGAGGGGGAGGGGGGGGAGTAGGAATAGACTCGTTAATCAGAGCATTTTTTCGTTGGATTCATTGGATCACTTCCTGTATTACAGAAGAAATTTCTTCTTCAGCTGTGTGGAACGATCTTTGTACAAAAATCTTTTCCATTACTTCCATGCTATATAAACTGATCACAAACCTATTGCCCATAGACACTACTCTTTCATTTTTCAGTACCACAACTAATTTTAACCCAAGTGTTCGTTATTCAATTATACTTCCCGACTAGTAATTTTCAACTGTCCAGATGATTTTTAGAAGGTGTGTACATACATACATAATTGGTCATTACAACCCTTCAGTCAGGATTACAACCTAGTTTCTCACACTACTTATGTTGTGTGTGTTAATTTTATGCATGAGTGGCGGGACCTACAGTTTAAAGTCGACTCCGAACGACAGATGTTTTTTTTGAGAAACTTTTCATGGCAATTTTTTATATTCTCTCCGAATTTTTGCCAGAAATCTTCTGAGAATAAGTCGCTGAGGAAATATGTTTCATATTCCGATTTGATCGAGATGTCTGACATGGGGTTTGAACCGTTGCCTCACTTCTAATAAGCCAACACATTGCCTACTAGAATATGGCGAGAAGAAGGTGTGTATTTTTTTTTATCAAAATTGATTTTAGCTTGACCCGTTCTGTCAATGAATTCTGGGTGCATAAGAATCCTTTCTCCCAGGTTTCTAAGTTTTGGACAATGGCAGAAAAAATGTTCTGTTTATCTCTTCTTCTTCATTGCTATTAGTAATGGGTGATTTTTTAAGAGCTATAGGAAAATTTTTCAAAAAAAAAAACACATAAACTGCAGAAAAATGCATGAAATATTTATTTGAATCGATAGTACGGCCCATATAATTTAATGTTTGAAGATTATTTCATGCAAATGTTGACCGCGACTGCGCCTCAAATAGTCCATCCGCTTAGTCCAATTTTGGCATACTCTTTTCAACATTTCGGCCGGTATCTCACGAATAAATGCTTCAATGTTGTCTTCCAATGCGTCAATTGAAGCGGGCTTGTCTGTATAGACATGAGCTTTAATATAGCCCCACAAAAAATAGTCTAAAGGCATTAAATCGCACGATCTAGGCGGCCAATTGACCGGTCCCGAGCGTGAAATAAAATGTTCACCGAACTCCCCTCTCAATAAGTCCATTGTTACGTGTGCTGTGTGGCATGTGGCACCGTCTTGTTGAAACCACATGTCATGTAAGTCAAGCTCTTGCATTTTAGGCAAAAAAAAGTTGGATATCGATTCGCAGCATCTTTGAAGAAGTACGGTCCAATGATGCCACCAGCCCATAAACCGCACCAAAGTGTGACTTTTTCTGGATGCATTGGTAGTTTTTGCAATGCTTCTGGCTGATCTTCACTCCAAAATCGACAATTCTGCTTATTTACGTATCCATTGAGCCAAAAATAAGTTTCGTCGCTGAACACAATTTTTCGATATTTTCTTCGGCCAACTTTCCAAGAGTCTATTAACCAAAAATTCGGCGTTGCGGTAGATCGTTCGGCTTCAATTCTTGCACCAGCTGTATTTTGAAAGGCTTCACATCTAAATCCTTCCGCAAAATTTTCCACATTGTTGAGTAACAGAGGCCCAATTGCTGCGAACGGCGACAAATCGATAATTGATGATCATCATTAACACCGACCGATATAGCTGCGATATTTTCTTCAGTTCGCACTCTACGTAAGCGTGTTGGTGGTTTAATGTCCCGAATAGCCGCTTCAGTGGGTCGATTAAACTGACCATAAAATTGAAGAAGAAGTGCGCGATGAACTCTCTTAACAGATCACGCATTTTGATAATAAAATTCAATGATTTGCAAGCGTTGTTCGTTTGTAACACGATTCATGGTTAAATTATAGACCAAACTGAAGATGTTTGACAGTGAAACAAAACACGAAACGTGCGTGAGCTGCTCTGGGCCCAGTGTCCCGCTTTTACTTCTATGAGATTCCTAAGATGGTCTCTGATCGGGTTTAATACAAATTTTATTCTGAATGTATACATTAAGTGCCAGATTTAATCGAGAAATATATGGCGCTGCTGTTTTTATGTTCGCAACTGTATATTAACAGAATATTAGAAACTAGTGTAAAAATTAAAAAACAAAACTCCGTTGGCATTTATTTATAGCGTTTATAACGATGTACCTTAACCGTCTTTTTGATTATCCCATCATTTCGTATTCTAAACAAATCGCGAATTTCTTTTTTTCTTTCATTTCTCAACAGAAATCTATTTTTCTTATACTTCGTTTATACACGAAAACATATATATGTACGTATGTGTGTGTGTGTGTGTACTCGTACATCAATACAATAACTATAATAATGTCGAAATTCATAGAACCAGTATATGTTACATACTTCTTGTATTTGAATTTGTATTAGTGTAACAGCAGCAGCAGCAATATTTGCTTGCGTTTTTATTATGTGTATACATGCCATACTATGAATAACTGTAAATTTAACTGCAGGTTTTGTTCGTAAGTGAGAGCGGGTGAGAGCTCCACAATGCTTATGTGTTTAATTTTTTATTTTTTTTTTAGGCGAATGTGTTGTATGCTGTATTGCTGTTGTATTAGTTGCTGCTGTCTTATTGTTATTGCTTTATACTGCTGCTGCTACTGCTTAATTTTATAGAATATTTTTTTGCTCTCTTTCTTTGCTTTTTTTCTTCTTCCAAAAATTCATAATCGCAATATTTTTCTCTACTAAATTTTGAATACAATGGCAATAAAGCAAGGGGTGGTAAGAGCCTTAAAAGAATGAATTCTTAAGTTGAAATTCTTACTAAGCTAATCTATTAGTGTTGAAGGGTAAAGAATACGGTCTTATATTTTCTATCTAATAGAAGAGGATTTTAGTGGGTTAGATGAGGGTAAAGGAAGTGAAAAAATTTTTTTTCTTCTTTTTTTTCTGTTCTTGATGAAAATTAAGGCGATGTCTTAAATGGGGGTATGTTATGTTGTAAATAGTGCTGGTGTGTAGTGGTAGTAAAAGTATTATACAACAACAATAACTACAACAACAATACATAATGAAATATTTTTTTTATATTTTCTTTTCATTGACTTGGTTTTTTTTAGCTAAAAAGAAAGCTAACGTTGAATAATAAGAAGAAAAAAATACAGAAAAAGACAGGCAAATAAGTAAGCAATTTATAAAGAGAACAGAAAAAAGAAAGAAAGAAAAAAAGTTAAAAAAATCAGCAGCAGGCTCTTAAAACGAATGTTTGGTAATCGGAAACTTTATCGTTATTCTTTTGCTTTGGCTCTTATAAATATTTTTCCTCTATTTTTTTTGCTCTACCAAGTTTTGTTGTGTTGCTGCTCTGTTTTGCATTCGATGAAGTAGAATTTTTGAATAGAAAAGCTTAGTTTTTGCTTACAAACAAAATGAAATGAAAAAAAAAAGAAAAATTCAAATTCTTTCATTCTTTCTTATTATTTTCGGGGTTATTTGGATGTCGATTTTTTTCCAGTTTTATCATTTCATTATTGTTGTTGCATTTTCCATTTCTTTCCTTTTTCATATCATATTTATGCCTTTTAGAAAAACGAAAGAAAAGAAAAATTTTTTTCTCCTGAATTGTTGTTCTTGTTGAATTTTGAAAAATATAAGAAACTGAGCAGGAATAACTTTATTTATAATGACTTATTTTTTTGTTTTTTTTTATATTTTTTTGATGATGAATTGGGCAAATGAGAGGCAAAAAAAAATCGATTAAAAAACTTCGAGTACTTAAATAGAAAAATACAAACAATATTTCATATACCATATACATACTTACTACTACTCCCCTTACTCCCCTCTACCTTTTGTCTCACTCACGAAATATTTACAAAAAAAATTTTTTTTGCCGCCTCTTTCTTAGAAAAATAACGAAAAAAAATACAAAAACTTGTTATAAATGGGGTTGCAAAATAAGCAGGAATCTTACAGAATTTTTAAAAAGTTTAAAACAAAGGTTATTTCATTTCATACTAAGTATACGTAGGAAAACTGAGTGAATGACTGAGAACGAATGAATAATTTTGACATTTCGTCGATTGTTACAATTTATTGTAATTATTCTTGTTTTTTTTTTGTTTATAATCCAAAATGGATATGATTTCATCTTTATTAATCGTAATTTTAATTACAAAATGTTTGTACTTTAAATTAAATTGTGAGAAAACCGCTGAAAACAAGCGACAACAAAATACACACATCGAACGGTACACAGAATGTTGCAAACAAAAACGTAGGAATTTACGAAAAGTGAATAAACAAAAATGCAACAAAAACAATTAATAGTTAGAAAATAAAATTGCCAGAAAAAATAAAGGAGTTTAAATAGAATGAAGAATGATGCTGCCAGTCAGTGATTAGTTATCCAGTGATGAGACGTGAGTCTCTGATTAGTAAACGAAAGTTGGATTAAAGTGCGTGTTAAGTACGTACAGTGGTAGTGAACTTAGAAAGTTTGTTTTTTATTATAAAGATTGTGAATAAAATTGTGTTATCAGAAGTAAACTTCTTTCATTTTACTTGCAGTCCTTGAGTCACCGATAAAGGAATGTTTTGTGAAGTAAAAAATGCAACATTACGTGCCTCAATTTTTTTTCCCATTACCCCTCTAGGGAGCATATACCTTCCACAAAGCATCTCCATCTGACACGATTCTCCGCTGTTGTTTTTGCGCCTTCCCATATCAGGTCATTAAGACTTAGTTCTTCTAGGACCGTGTGTCTCCAGGTGTTTTTTGGTCTGCCACGGTTTCTTGAGCCCTGGGGATTCCACTCTAGCGCCATTCTTGTAATACTGTCGGGCCAAGCCACCCTCATTTCTACGTTTTGATCTGCTTCTGTATAGGTTCGTCCTCTCAGAGAGTCCAGAGATCTGCGTTGCTGATGGTGTTGGGTCACAATATTCTGCATATGATTCTTAGGCATTTACTGATGAATACCTGAAGCTTTTGCGTGACTTTACACAAGCGTTGAATATTCTTAGCTTGGTGCGCCTAGATGTATGTATATGTATGCACTTCTCCATACGGAGTGCAGTCGCCCGAATGCTGCTCTCGCTCTATTGAGTCTGTTATCTACGTCTGTTTCTACGCCGCCGTTTGTTGTCATAGTACTGCCTAGATAGCAGAAGATATCGACGTACTCGACTATTTGTAGCATGATGGTTTCTGTGCTTTGTGGTGGCTTTGATTCCAAAAGCTGACTTGAGCACGCATAGTGGGCCTTTGTGACGCCACGGATACAACACAGATCCTCTTCTAACCAAGTTCCACCAAAATAGGAAAGAACTTGGTCAACCCAAGGGCTACACATTAAAAGCGCGACTACTCTACGCAGGAAAACCAGCCCGAAAAAGTTTGATAAACGAAGCTATATCCTTGACATCAATGGCTGATAGGTCCGTCAAGCTGACAAGGATTGGATAGACAAATAACTAGGCAAGAGATGGGCATTGACAAAGAATGTGAACAACAGTCTCCTCTTCCTCAGCAGATCCGCATCCAAATCAGAAGTCGTTAGATGGGAGTTGCATTCTTTCGGGGTGTTTTATCATAACCTGTAAACATGGCCACTGCGACCAAGTCCGATCAATTGATTGGCGAACCTTCTATCCATCGAGGGCCAAGTGAGTCTAACGGTGAAGCAGGACTCCTCATTAACCCAGGATAGTTTGGCTTCGCGAAAGAATTTCCGCGCAATAGCCAACTTGACCGAGATAAGTGGCATACCGAAGTCGATTGAAGAGGATGACATTGCGACCAAGTCCGAGCAATTGGTTGGTGCACCTTCTATCCATCGAGGGCCAAGTGAGTCTAGCGGTGAAGCAGGGCTCCTCATTGACCCATAGTAGGTTGGCTTTCCGAAAGAATTTCCTTGCAATGGCCAACTTGACCGAGGTACGTGGCATACCGAAGTTGATTGAAGAGAATTCCGGAAGGAGTGCATCATCCTTGGCGAGTTCGTTGGCACTGCAGTTCTCTGGAATATTATTATACCCAGGGACCCAGACAAGTGAGACATTGAAGTGCCCGGAAAGAAGGTCGAGACATCGGCGACATTCCCTAAAAATCCTGGAGTTATTTATAAATCTCGACAGAGATCTTATGACAGCCTGACCATCAGAGAATATTGAGTTGCGGGTGAAAGGAGCAACTTTGATGAGGATCCATTGAGCAGCCTGGTAGATGGCCATTACTTCTGCCTGAAACGCGTTACAAGAAGCTGGCAATTGGAGGGAAATATTCAGGTTCAGTTTCCCAGAGTAGACTCCGCTACCAACCCCATTATCGAGAATAGATGGCTATAAAATTCTTTTTAATTAGTTTCACAAAATTTTAATTTCATTTTACTGAAGGTTTTCTTTGTGCACTAAAGGGGACATTTTGCACGGGGAACTTTTAAGAGTTAGAGGCCATCAAGCGTAGAGAGACTAGGTTAAGTAAAATTTAATAAAAATTTGTGGGATTGAGACCTGAACTACACGATTCAGAGATATTGTGCTCATGATAAAACTCGTTTTAAAAACGAATTAATTTGTTTTCAGTTTTCCCAAACTGCCTGCCAGTCTTTCTTCAATATATTGCAGTGAATCACACATTATTGGTTCGTTTATTTTTTTTTATTTTTTAATATCAATATTTACAATCTAGCACATTATCGTTTAAAATTATTTTAATTTCGTTATAAAATAATTCTTAGAATCGCATTAATTTCTAATTAATTTAATTGCAATTTTCAAATAATTTGAAGGTGAATACCCTTCAATACTTTGCCAAGATCATTAAACTTGACTATGAAAACGTGCTGAACAATGAAAAGAAAAAATTATTTTTGAACAGAGATAATCGATAACAAATTTGAAACAAATTTAATACGATTTTAAAAGTATTAAAAAACAACAACAACAAAATAAATATTTTGATTGATTGATTTTATTTTGTTTAGAAGTCATTTTGTTTTTATTTTTTTTTTTAATTTTTAATAAAAAAAATTTAAAAAAAATTAAAAAAAAAATTCCCATTTGACCCCGACGTGATTTGAACACGCAACCTTCTGATCTGGAGTCAGACGCGCTACCGTTGCGCCACGGAGTCTGTTATGAATCCGCAAACGTAATAGCGTTTCAAAAATTATGTGTTCTGTTAATCGGGGGCTCTTTGTTCTAAAAATAACTGCACTACCTACAGTGTGAGTTAAGAATTTATAAATAAACAACCCGCCATACCATACCACACCATACCCAGGGTATTTGATGTGCGCGGCAAAATTAATTTATTTAAACAATTATATCTTATCATTTATATACATACATATGTACATATGTATGTATTTGAAAAGTATGCATGCATATATAAACAAATAAATAAAATAGATAATAAGCACACACAAGTTAGTAGCAGAACTGTCTCGTGTAGTAAAAAAAATATTTTTCGAAAAACCTTGAGAACTCAGGCTGTATTCTAGTTATTTAGGATTCCACAGCATTTTAGTTAAATTTTAAATGAATTCGAATTCGTTTTTTTTTAATTATCATCCTAGTTTAAGAGGTATTAAGTGGGACACACAAATCATACGATATGTCACGTTTGTGTGCCAAAGGGAGGGGTTAGTATCAGAGAACAGCAATGAGTATTCAAAAAGATAAATAGAATCGAATCATACTCATAATTTCTGATACTTATAGGCAAATGTAGACAAATTATCGTACTTCTTAATACAACAACAAATACTAGCATAAAAAACGTAAACAAGTAAACAAAAATACACCAACAACACTACAAAAACAAATGTAAACAACGATGTTTACATTTATAGAGATTTCGAGAAGGCGAAGTCTTGAACGTTTGACTTCAAGAACATTCATCAGACTGTTTACTCTGCCATATAAAAGGCAAAGCAAAGCCGGCGACTGAGTTGTGAAGTTCAATCAGTCTTGAGTGAAGACACGGTGCGTTTGAGGAGAGTAATAGTGATTTGAAGATCTCCTTAACAAAGACCTGTCGAATAATAATGAAAAGTTTCTCAAAAATCTATCGTTCGGAGACGACTTTAAACTGTAGGTGCCGCCACTCATGTATTAAAATTCAACAAACACAATATAAGTGGTGTGAGAAACAAGGTGGTAATAGTGACTGAAGGGTTGTTATGACCAATTATGTTATGTTATGTTAGCATTATTGATACCTGTAGCATATCTACAGTAGAAGAGATGATAAAGATGTAAACTTACTCGACCTATTCGCCAAATTTAAACAAAAATCCTTCAGATGGCTGTTAATGTCGATTTACATTTCTGTATCAACAATGATTCTTCAAAATGGCGTCGGTAGTTCTAAGGAGTCCGTGCTCAAAACATGAAATTCAAAGACAATCACTCTGTCGGACATATTCATATCAAGTGGGGGCACTTTGTCCACAACGAGAGCATTATTACGACCGGCATCTTCTATTTTTCAATATTTATTTGCTTGGTTCAGGTGAAAAGAAAACCATACAATAAGCATTTAAGGTTTCGTTTTGTTGACATAAACATTCAGTGCAACAATTATTCTTATCTGATGCATCCCGACGCATTGTGGTCAATTGTAAAATGTATATAAAAATCCAACCCGAACTTGTTCAACATTTTGTTGGTTACGCCCCTTCGGTGGGGTAGTTTTGTGCATGTATACCCGAGATCTGCAATGAGTATTCAAAAAGATGAATAGAATCGAATCATACTCATAATTTCTGATACTTTATACGCATTCATACTTATTTTAATATCATGGAACCTCTACTCATATTTAAAGTTTGAAGTACTCATCATACTTCATACTTAACAACACGTACACGAAGCACAAAATAAGTATGATTCGCATACGAACACTAAAATACTCACTAAAAGGTTGTATGTTTGCTCTGCTTGCTGCTCTGTCCTTTTTTACTTATGTGTCTTCTTTCTTTGTTTTTGTAAATGCAACAATGACAAAGGCTGTAAATTTTGATGAATGATTCGAGTCACTCACATCATTTGTAAGTATCATAAGTATTTTTCTAAAGTTATGAATCTAAATCAGTAGGCTTATGAATCAAACACATTTCGAATGGTATGAGTTTGATGTCAAGGTTGTACGCATACTCATTGCAACCTGTGCTTATAAATCAACGTTGTAGTGAGTATGAATGAATCAGAGAAGAAAAGTTAAATTTCAATATTGTTGACTCACTTATATTCGAAATTTCATGAGTGCTTATGAGTAGCGAAAAAACGATTCATCACTGATCTTTGATCGTGACCTTATTTATTCGTCAAATTCAATGGTCCCATTTGGCCCATCTGACACCCTTAAAGGGTTAATGTTATGGTTTAACTAATACTGCCTCTAAAACTTTAGCTTTTGCAAACCACAAACGTTCAATTCAAAACAAACAAAAGCACCACTTTAAAAACACCAACAACAACAACGACAACCAAAAACAACAAGAACAACAAAGTTTGAAGCAAAAATACAATCATAATAAGGAAGGAAATCGTAAACACTGTAATTTAAACATTTTCATTCATTCATTCATTCATTCTTTCAGTCATTCATTCAATCGGTCATTCAGTCATGCCGATTCATTTGATTTTTTGTTTTTTTTTTTTGCAAATTTTTTTGGCAATGGGTTGACTAAACACAGCAACAATAAAAAAGTTTTCCAAAAAATACCCAAAAAAATGTTCTTTTTATTGAAACTAAATGCAGAAAAAAAAGTAACAACAACAACAACAAATTACAATTGGCACTGAACCCTGTTTCCGGTCGAAATAGACAATAAATGGGCTGGGAGTTGCTAAAAATTTAAACATGCCTTGGCTTTGGTAAAAAAAAATACCAAAACATGAGCTCATGCAAGCATGTGCTTCTAGAAGAATTTCTAGAAATGAGACAAAGACAAGAACAACAACAACAACAACCTTTAAATATGCCGAGATAACGTAGAAAAACTGAACGAAATTATAATATTTCGCTGAAGGCTTCTAAATTATTTACGATCGTTTCGATGCTCATTTTCTATTCAAATATTTGCACACGTTTTGCTGGTGGGTGTTGCTTATATTGCTTAAGCAATTACGCAGCAGTGCAATAAACCTTAGAATAACAGAGTTAGGCTGCGACATTTACCCTGGTGTCTGAGTCAAAACATTATCACATCATTTTACTTTTATTTACTCTTTTATTTGATCAATCTGTCACTCTCTCTCATACTGTCTTGGACTCTGCTATACCCCGTGTGTGTCTAGCAAATATTTAGTCAACCTTTTGTGGTTTACGTATTTACTGTTCCACATATTTTTGTTGTTAAATATTCCCCCCCCCCCTTAACATTTCAATCTTCTTTTTTAACCATCAAACATACATACTTTTACAGCAAAATAGTCTGTTTTAATGACTATAATAAGCGTATGCTTGTCGCATACACTTGAGTTTCTATTCAAGTTCGGGTGTGTAAAAAAAATTACTGTCTGCTGCAACAGCAGCAGTCCCCTAACGATCATTCTCATTCGTCTCTCTCTCTCTCTGTCTCTCACTTTACTAATGTCTAAAATACTATAAAACCGTAGGCACATACTCAAAAACATTTTCAAATACATAGAGAGGCCGAAGAACACCAAAAAATAAATTTTTGTTTGCTTTTTTGGCAGTCATTGACCTTTAACGATGAGAATTGGTGTGTGTTTTGTGAATGCAACACTGTAAGCGTACCAAAAAAAAAAAATAACAACAACTAATACTAAAGCAAATAAATAAACAGAGATAGCAGCAGCAACAACAACAATATGGGAACAGAAATCTCACAATATTAGCATTTCGTTGGCTATAGTGATGCTAATTGAGCGTGTTTATTTGAAAGAAATTGAGAAAAAAGTTGCTCTTGCTAATGTTGATTCATTGAAATACTGCAATGGAAACAATTTTACGTCTCTTTTTTTTTGTGTTAATTGTAAGGGTTCTACGACTAGTTAGTCATAGAACCATGGGTTAACAGGCAATGCCACGCATACCACAGTATAACTTGCCAAGGAAGTTAGAAATGTCCACTCCAGATAGAAAGGAATGGAAAAATAATGTCAGGCATCTCGTAAACGACTCCATACCCTTTTCGCAGATGTTTGGAATCGGCGGGTAAAACTTACTCGCTAAGCCAGTACAACTTCCCAAGAGGGTTAGCAACGTGCACTCCAGATAGAAAGGAATGGAGAAATAATGTCAGACATGTTGTAAACGACTTCATACCGTCTTCACAGGTTGCAATCGGCGGGTAAAGCTCACTCGCTAAAGTACTAAGGGTACTCATTCAACGTCTGGCGAATATGTCGGGGCCATTTCGACTGCAGAGATTATTATCAAGGACGGCAATATTTGTGAGAAGAACATTGCCAAAGGTTTTGAAAGCTAGACGTCTGTCAATGTACTGGGCTCTGACATAATGTTGTCTAGAATAATTTACGTTAACCACGAGTCTTTCACCGAGGTGGCACAGGGTTACAATAATTATATCATTTAAGTACCAAGAGCAAGCGGTATTTCGGGAATCGGCAGAGCGAAGAGTTCTTTATTTTGATAACCCTTTGAAGACCTGTAAGCTTATTATTTGGAATCCAGTAAGAGAATTCCTCAATGCCATGCGGACAGCTTCATATACGAACATACGGCGCATAGAGTCTGACCAAAATCAGATTGAAGACCACTGAAAAGTTTAATTAATCTCCAGCAAGGATGCTCACTTGATAGGAAGTATCAGGAGAGACGACGTAGTCTTGATCATATGGACATGATCTGCACAGACGGGAAGGAGGAAGTTGTGTTGCAGAAGCAGGAACTATGTGCTATGTTAAGTCTTAGAGGCTTCTTCAATAGCTTCGGCTGGAAAGAGTTAGAAGGATACAGTTGCCTGGGATTTTTGAGAACAAGAAAGGAAATTGAAATTGTCGACTTTAAACTGTAGGTCCTACCACTCATGTATAAAATTAACACACACAACATAAGTGGTGTGAGGAACTAGGACGTTGTACAATGGGTCAATTCGACCTCCGGGTACTGTACTTGTCTTAATTGACAAGTACACGTCCTCTAACCTAACCTAACCTAACATAAGGAAATTGTCACAACCAAGCTACAATTATAATCAAATCGTCATCAAAATTTTATAATTAAAGCTAGTTAGGGATGATCATAAAAAACGGATAACCTGTTAGAAGGCAAAAATTGACTCAATTTCACTCTTGCTAACATCGCTTATAAATTCATAGCTCAGTTAGTGAATGGATGCTTCGCTGAGACATTTAAGTTGGTATTCCGCAAAGAATAAGTCGGATTCCAGAAGCATGGAGCCCATGTAGATCACATAAACAGGCTTTTGATCTTCGTTAAGCAATCCGAAGAGTGGTGATCATCACTTTTCAACACACTCACTCGACTTATTAGAATCTATTGGCTTGCAAGGGTACTCCATACGAAAGCCAGTTGTCAATTGACCAAAGTTTTCTTTCCTCGACTGTGTGTTGTAATGTGAATCATTATCCACACAAAGCAAAATCAACTTGGGACTTCGAGTACTCAAATGACGGCTTCCTCTTCTCCTTCTTCTTCTTCGTGAAACGTTATTAACACCAAGCAAAATAATCTGGGGATTTGCCTCATGGTACTTCCACTATTTACACGATATTTGTCTCCTGCCTCACAAAAATTTCGACATGCAATGAAGGCTGCATTCTGTAAAGGCAAATGCAAAAATTATGCATTAGGCAGTCGCGGTCTAGCTTTTTAGGCGAGTGTTTTGATTTATTACACTAGAGCCCTTGACTATAAGCCCAGCTCAGTCGTGTCGAACAAAACGAAATATATCAGCAGTATTCTGGCAAAGGCTTTGAAAGTGAATAAAATTGCCATGAAAAGTTTCTCAAGATCAACTCTAAACTGTAGGAGACGCCACTTATGTCTGCAGTTAACTCGCACTGGGGTGAGAAGCTACGTTCTAATCCTAATTAAAAGGTTGTAACCCTTAGTAATTCAGTAAGTACGTAAGTAAGTGGGTGACTTTACAAAAACGATAACTAGCTGCCTTAAATCGTGTGAAAAGAGTACACTTTTGTATGGCGGCTAGTCGTTATATACAGCCGCCAGAATGTCAACTCGGTTCAAGCATTTACCAACAGCTGCCTACAACACAAGCTACGAGTAGTGTAGACAGTCTAGACGTTAGCCAACCATTTCCTACATCAAAGAATACATCATCAAGTTTCTATTATAAAGGAATTTATGCAAATGAAATGGAGCCGCATGTGGCAGACACTCTTAGACCCTTAAACCTGTAAGGAAGCCGAACAATCGAAAGACCAGACGATTCTTGAAGAAGTCATGTCGTGGTGGAGAAAATTGCTACACGCGGAATCATTTGTAAACGTGTTTAAATATTATTAGCTTGGAATATACTATGGCCCTGTGAATTATTAATAATAAAGCGAGTCCAGCCTTAAGACTATTCGAGAGAAAAGTCCTACGTAAGATCTCGTTACCCTAGTCTGGGTGCCTGAACATGGAACATGGCGGCTAACAACATAGTTGAAGCACTTGCGAAGACTGGTAGATAAGAGTATAGAGATTGACATTTTTGAGGGCCTACACTAATTTTTTATAGTATTAAGCATATGCAGGAGACGCAAATTGATTTAAGTCTGCCTAGGATACAAGTTAGGAGTTCCACAGCGATTATATCGAATCATTATCTCCTAGTTATATATGTACGTCTAAAGTCCTAAAATAACTGGCAATGATCTCTGTATATGGTGGAGTGATGCAACTTACTGAACATCGCTTTAGCCATTGTGTGGAAGACAGACAACATTGGCAGTCGGTGTACAACAATCATCGAAATCTCCGCTGATTTCTTGACTATGGAAAGCCCTCTTAAGGACCCGCTGCGAGCTTATGATTGAAAATGCAGTCATCGATTCTGCATTCAATATTCAAGGATAGGATCACTCTTGCCAACAAGTGCTACTATGGTCTCAATAGGCAATTGAGTAGCAGAGATCTCTGTCGTACGACAAATCTAATACTCTGCAAGACGCTCAATCACTCCGTGCATCTTTATGGCGCACAGGCATGCGTACTGATGCAGCAGCCTTGAGAGTATTCGAGAGAGTCCTACGTAAGATCTTTGGTTCAGTGCAAGTAGGCGACGATTTCCGCATCCGATCCAACAGTAGGCTGTATAAGCTCCTCAACGACATGGACGTTGTGCAGCGTATTAATATCCAGCATACGTGCTTGCTCGGCTATGTTGTTCGAATGGAGGAGGATGTTCCTGGGTATTTGATGGGGATTTGCGGAAGTCGGTGAAGAGTACGGAGTACAACCTTGTTTGCATTGGAAGAACGAAATCAGGAAAGCCCTGTCATCGATTGGTGTGACCAACTGGCGTAGGCGCGCAAGAAGCATAGGCACTTGGAAGGATGGGTTAAGGCAGGCCGAAATCCTTTAATCGTGTTGTTAATGGCTAATAAAGTAAGTCAGTAAGTAAAGCGAGTCAAATATTATACTCAACTAGTGTAAAATTCTCCACAAGCATGTGTAACTGAATTTCATCATCAGATCGAGGAAGCCCTGTCATCGATTGCTGTGACCAACTGGCGTAGGCGCGCAAGAAGCAGAGGCAGCCCGAAATTCTTTAATCGTGTTGTTAATGGCTAATAAAATAAATAAGTAAAGTTCAACTCAACCTGGGGTGAAAGTCTCTAAAACGATCTGCAAATGAATTTCATCAACGATTTCCTATCGGTTTTCAAAACAATGCCCGTATGTGTCATGGGATAATTACAATTTGTTATGAAATTTATTGCCAAAAAAAGTGTTAATGAACTGTGTTACAGTTTTTGTTGTTGTTGTTTTTTTACAAACAAAATTATTAAAAATTTTATAACAAAAAAAAACATTTTCGTTCTCGTTTGTTTATCTACGGAATTGAAATGAACTTTTGTGTTTACAATTTGCCATCGATTCGATATTATTTCTGAATAATTGTTTGATTTTTGTTTTTGCTCGTATTTTATTGTTCTTTATACTACAGATTCAGAAAAAAAATGGGAAAAAATATTCAGAAACCAAAGTGAGAACATGTGTTTTGTTTTGTTTTATTACGGAGCGCGAATAATTATTTTTGAACGTGAAAGATCAATGATCTGATGAATTATTTGTTTTTATTTCACTTTTTTATTTCACGGGTGTCAAAAGTATACAAAAATAAAACAACAAAATATTATTGCATTTAGTATGAGTGATTATTTATTTATTTATACGAGTTCAGTCTTACTAAAAACCCGAAAACCTCTAAAAAGTCATTGTCTTTGACAATTTTTCTTGTTAATCACAGTCAACGTCAACGTCATTGTCATCATCATCATGATCATGATCATGATCATCATGATCATCATGTGCTTGGAAGTTGTGTCATGATCTGTTAATGGATTTTTATTTCTTTTAAACGCTTGCCCTACTCCACCCTCCACCACAATTCTATCGTTTTTTTCATCTTCAAACGTATGTAGTTTATTGACTCATGGTCGTCGTCTCATGCCTGCCTAATCACCCTGTGCCGGGCGATTGTTTATTTTAGAATACTTTGTATAGTCAAAACGTATGTATGCTCACAGAGAAACGTTTCTTGATTGTATTTGATTAAACGAAATGAGTGTCAATAATCTTGTTAATAGCCAACCCCACCTCACTTCACTCCTCTCTCTACCACTCTCTCTCTCTCTCTCTCTCTCTCTCTCTCTCTCTTTCATTCTGACAATCATAACAATTTCGATTACTTTTCGGTTGAGTAATACACATCATTATCAGGCAGGCAGGCAGGCTGTTTCTGTTTCTGTTTCTGTTAAATTCTTTAAGAACGTTTTGTATTGTATTTCTTTGAATGTGTTTTTAAGATATTAGCCTTAGGTTTTTACACCTTAGTGTAGGCACGCTTATCGCTTTGGCATTTGCAATATCTCTGTTAAAAGTGTTGTCAATATAACAGAATAAAAACAAAAAACTCTTAAAGAAATTTTAAAAACGTAAAAAATTTAATAATTTTAACACAAATTTTTCCAAAGAAAAGCGAATTATTTTTCGAAAACTTGATTTAGTAACAGTTGCAGTTAAAAGTTCGAAGGCTACCTTAAGGGCCCATGCTTGCTACAATAACAGTATGTAATACACGCTGTTAGTGGATTTTCTCTGTCCTAGATAGCCATTAACAAGCCGATTAACGTATTTCAGACCTGATTTAACACATCCTTCCAGGCGCCTCTGCTTCTAAAGCGCCTACGCCATTTGGTCACACCAATCGATGCCAGAACTTCTTTGATTTTGTCCTTCCAACGCAAACAAGGTCATTTTCTTCGCCGACTTCCGCAACTACCTGTCTCGCCGGAGCATTCTCCACCATTCAAACAACATGGCCTAGCCAGCGCAGCCGCTGGATGTTAATATACGCTGCACAACGTCCAAGTCGTTGAGGAGCTCATACAGCCCACTGTTGAATCGGATGCGGAAATTATCGCCAACTCGCACTGCACCGAAGATCTTACATACAAAATTGGTCATTACAACCCTCCGGTCAGGATTACGACTTAGTTTCCCACACCACTTACATATGTTGTGTGTGTTAATTTTATACATGAGTGGCAGGACCTACAGTTTAAAGTCGACTCCGAACGACTGATTTTTGAAGTAACTTTTCATGGCAATTTTTTATTTTCTAACAGAGTTTTTGCCAGAAATCTGCTGAGAGAAAGTCGCCGAAGAAATATTTTTTGTATTTTATTTTGATGTCTGGCCTGGGGCTCGAACCTTGGTTTTTCGTCTAATAAGCCAACACACTATCTACTATACTACGGCGACTTCAATGTATGTAATAAACGCTGTTAATGGATTTTCTCTGTTTAAAATTGCCAACCCGATTAACGGATTTCGGCCTGCCTTAACACATCCTTCCAGGAGGCTCAACTTCTAAAGCGCTTACGCCAGTTGGTCACACCAATTTTTGAAAGGGTTTTCTCGATTTGGGCCTTCCAACGCAAACAAGGTCGTTTTCTTCGCCGACTTCCGCAAGTATCCGCCTCGCCGGAGCATTCTCCTACATTCGAATAACATGCCCGAGCTAGCTGCTGGATGTTAATATGCGCTGCACAACGTCCAAGTCGTTGAAGAGCTTATACAGCCAACTGTTGGATCGGATACGGAAATCATCGCAAACTCGCACTGGACCGAAGATCTTACGTAGGACTTTTCTCTCGAATACTCTCAAGCCTGCTGCATCAGTGCTTAATAGGGTCCATGCCTCTGCGCCATAAGGAAGAACGGGGAGAATGAACGTCTGATAGAGTATTAGTTGTGTCGTACATGAGAGGTGTCTGCTACCCAATTGCCTATTGCGATCATAGTAGCACCTGTTGGCAGGAGGGATCCTGAGCTTGAGCTCCAGACTGACAGCATTTGTGGTGGTAACGGCGTAGCCATGATAAATAAATTCCTTGCCTCCAACGAAAGTATAGTTATCGGCAGTAATCAAGATTAATCTGAATACTGATGCTATAGCTCTACCAGCGAACGGTTTTGCGTTTTGCACGCTTTAAAACCAAGACACCACTTGTAGCACACGATCGTTTAGGAACTGGTGTCCATTGTCGTATATCGACGCATAAATTCGCATTTTTTTATGGTGGGGCATATTCACAAACTGCTTGGAATCATCAATTCGTTGGTGTTTTTAGTCAATTACAAACTTTTACGGTATCCACTTTTAAATGACCTTCCAAATACTTAAATATTCATATACTTTGGGTATAACATGTTCTTTTTATATCTTTGCAACCCCTTTTATAAGCTTTTTACGAGAACAACCCGTTTGGAACGTTCACTCTTTACTATCTCGATGCTAATTTTATTTTGTTTGAACTTGGAAAACCATCAAGCCAAGACTGGACTTTAATAGCACTTTTTTGGAGTACCAAATATACCTTATCTTACAAAGTAATAGACCGATAGCTAGAAAATGTGTACACATATCCATGAAGGTTAGGGACCACCCTGCTTAGTTTACGAACTTTTCGGCCTTACGTTATAGTTAAGAATACAGCTAAGTGAAGATCGCGAAATACGGATTCCAAGAATACTATAACGACTCTCAGTCTGAGATAGGATTTTATTCTGTACGGTTATTATGCCACGTTATCTTTCAAACTCGGAATAGAATTCCATTGGAGTATACGATCCAATGGCGTAATAATTCATCACGATTGAACGAACTCTCACTTGCAATGAATTAATATCGGGAATGAGCCTGATCATGTCAGAGACAGTTTGGTATTCAAAGTTTGCAACCGAGTTAGCATATCTCGCTTAGACTTATGCGAGCTAATTAAGCTAAGGTATACAGAGTATTTCCAATCAATAACTTTTCTCTATTAATAGACAACGCTGTACAGTGACACAGTACTTGGGTGATATTTTCATTCTCTCACACCCCACTAAGGTCTTCGAATAACATGGGATTTAGAAGATCATCTCGCATAAGCACAAATCAGGCACATTATGCTTCTGTGAATTCTGTGCGTTTACGGGTTCTAACTTGTTATGTTACTTAGCAATATGTGTGTGACTGCTTAGCACCTGTCTAGTTTAACTCAATCATCGCTTAGGTTACTCTACCTGCCCGCGTCACTTTTAATTTGAGCACGAGTTAGTTTCGATCTTTTCTGATAGTCTGTCATAAGATCCCTGTCGAACCTTGTGAATAACTTCAGGATCGTCAGGGAATGTCGCCGCTGTATCGATCTTTTTTCTGGGCGCTTCAATGTCACACTTATCTGGATCCCCGGGCACTGCAATATTCCGGGAATCCTCTTCAGTCGACTTGGGGATAACACTTACCTCGGCCAAGCTGGCCATCATGCGGAAATTCTTTCGGGACGCCAACCTATCCTGGTTTAATGGGGAGTCCTGTTCCACCGCTAGGCTCACTTGATCCTCGATGGATGGAAGGTCCATCAACCAGTTACTCGGACTTGGTCGTAACCGTCATCTCGATCACAGTGGCTATTCTTACAGGCCATTGTGTTGTGGGAAGACACGCAGAGAGAATGCAACTCCCATTTAACGACTTCTGCCGTGGATGCGGATCTGTTGAGGAAGAGGAGTCTGTTATCCACTTTCTTTGTTACTGCCCATCTCTTGCGAGGTGCAGATATAGGTTATTTAGCTCTCCAATCCTTGTCAGCTTGGCGGAGCTATCGTCCATTGTTGTCAAGGATATAAGCTTCGTTTATCAAATTTTCAGGCTGGTTTTCCAGCGTGGGGTAGTCGTGCTTTTTTGAGTGTGCAGCCCTTACATACATAATTGGTCATTACAACCCTTCTGTCAGTATTACGACCTAGCTTTTCACACCACTTATGTTGTGTGCGTTAATTTTTATACACAAGTGGTGGGACCTACAGTTTAAAGTCGACTTATTTTTAACGCAGAGAGTTTTTGCCAGAAATCTGCTGAGAAGAAGTCGCCGAAGAAATATTTTGTCATATTTCGTTCAGTTGGAGATGCCTGACCTCGGGTTTGAACCTTGGCCTCACGTCTAATAAGCCAACACACTACATACTAGACCACGGCGACTTGTAGCCCTTGCTCTGACCAAATTCTTCTTCCCTGATTTGAAGGAACTTGGTCAGTACAGAGAGACTGCCTTTAACCGTGCCGTCACAACGGCCCACTATGCGTGATCAAGTGAGCTTTTGGCATCAAGGCTACCACTCCAACCTAACCTAAGCGAGGAAAAAAGGCCTCATATCATGATCTAAGGATGGTTGCCATTTTAATATCATTTTATTATATCCTACGACCGCTTTTAGCTTTATTCAGATCCAATTCAAATTCATGAGTGTAAAGGACTCCTAACAATTTACACCCGTGAAAAATTTTCTGATATTATCGTGGCGATGAACGTGTTAAAGTCGACTCCGAACGACAGATTTTTGAGAAACTTTTCATGGGAATTTTATTTACTCTAAGGACGGATGTCATTTGAATATCATTTTATTATCAACTTGGACCGCTTTTTGCTTTATTGGGATCCAATTCATGAATTTGAAAAGGAGTGTAAAGGATTCCTAACAATTTGCATACATTCAATAGGAAAAAATGTATCAAGTTCCTGTTAAGTTCTAAAAATCTTTCGGTGGCGCGGTTATAAAAAACAGAATGGACGTTATTGTCCAGTGTTGATCCATGGAAGCATGGAACTTTCTCAAACGATCTGTTAGAGAATATCTTCGTATACATATTTAATTATTTTCTAAAATGAAACATTTTATCGTTTCATTTGTGTAACTTTAAGCTTAAAAAAGTAGACTACAAATGCAATAAATTTTGTTTTTGTTTTTGTTTTTCATAATCAAAGCAACAGCCACCACACATGTCTTATAAGAAAAACAAAAAAAAATAAATTCAAGTCAAGTTATTTAAACATTCAAGTGTATGTTGTAATGCACTTTTTTATTATTATAATACGATGTTATTGCTATGGTCTTTCTATATGTGGTTTATATGTATGTGTGTATGTATGTATGTGTGATATATTTTGGCTATATAGAGAAAGATTAAAATGTTTTATTTTCAGCAACACTTACGGTCAATGCCCCATAAAGACAAACAACACAAAACTTAATAAATAATGAAACGAAAATATTATAATAATAATACATACACACACACATATACTTATATACATACCTATACTATACGCTATACACACTCGGCACCATTCACATCTAAAAGTAAAACTTACTCAAATAAATAATCATAATAATAATAACGTTGTACGTACGTACCCCTATATAGCCTATACAGCTAATACCCCTACCTACCGCTTGCCCTTACTCCCTTACAAGATTTTGTTTTTTTTTTTGCTTCTCGTTGTTGTTCCAGAATGCAATGAAACAAAATAAAAAAATAATGAACTGTGAAGGCAGTTGTTGTTCTCTTTTTCGGTTCGGTTCTGCTTTTTTTTGTGTATTCGAACGGTACGAATGAACGCCTGGACGGTCGGTCGGTCGGGTGGTCGTTCGGTGTGCAAAAATTTCTACAAAATGATCTTGGGCTTTTTTAGAACAAAGCTGTAAAAATGCTTACACACACACACACACACATACATACAACACACGTAAACAAAATATTTACAAATGCTTAAAGAAAGTGACAGAGAGGTAGCGGCGGAGAACCGAAAAAAAACTTGAATAAGAAAAGAACACAAAAAAAGAAAAAAATTACACACACAAATTTCAAGATTATATGCATCATGCGAGGCAGTCATTTACACTCTACGGCATTTGAATAGAGGGGAGGTTAGTTTGGAAATAAAATAAAATATAGGAAACTAGCTGTTAAATAAGACCAGGAGAATTTATTTTTAGAATCTGTCGCTCTAAGAACATCCTAAAAAGCTAGTTCCGTGAAAGTCGTGAAATAAATAAGTGTAGCATTAGTGTTCTTAAACATGGGAAACAGTGTTGCAATATATGTCCATTGGTGTTAACCATTTTCCGTGAATATAATTAGAACGACGACTAGAAGAAGGAATACGCGCCTGATGAATTTAAACCACGATGATGATAAAATCAAAACCTTTGTCAGGTTAGGATTGAAAATCAGTATAGAGAAATCGAAGCCAGGGCTTTCAAAGTGGACGGTAAATCTAATATGGGACAAGCATTAGCACAAGGGTTTTTCAATTGGTAAAAATCTGCACAAGCCGCCGTAGTCTAGTAGGTAGTGTGTTGGCTTATTAGACGTAAAGCCAGGGTTCGAGCCCCAGGCCAGACATCAAAACAAAATACAAAAAGTATTTCTTCGGAGACTTCCTCTCAGCAGATTTCTGGCAAAAACTCTGAGAGTAAATAAAATTGCCATGAAAAGTTTCTCAAAAAAACTGTCGTTCGGAGTCGACTTTAAACTGTAGGTCCCATCCCTCATGTATAAAATTAACACACACAACATAAGTGGTGTGAGAAACTAGGTCGTAATCCTGACTGAAGGGTTGTAATGACCAATTATGTATGTATGTATGTAAAAATCTGCACGACATCTATCAAAACGTGCAATCAACCTTACTCTTATTGATCATAAAGATCATATTTTCCCTCAAACGTCAAGTCAATATTATTCTATCCTTTGGCTGTCCATTACTTGGTGTGTACCAGGTGTTTCCCTCTGGGATGCATTAATGTCTTACAGATTCCAAGAATATGCTTCGATGATTCATTCTGATCGTCACGGAATCTACCTATGGGGTCGAGATAACCCCCATTCTGTAAAAAGCCTGATTACCTACTTCTGGTTACTCCTGAATAGTCTGATGCATGACTCAGATGTCTTCTTGTAATTTTCCAACAAAAGTTCTGATTGCTTCAAACTTATTTGGTTTGAGAAGAGTCTTAGTCTCTCTTTATTTTCCCTTTCGTGTATAATCTCTTTCCAACTAATCGCCCCCACTGCGTAGAGGAGGGAAGTAAGATGAACGTACACATTTTTGGAATGGTACTACTGGCCCAACACAATCTCAATCAGAATGCTAAGGTCAAAATCGAAATAAATAGCCAAAAAGCTAGAAACAAAAACTCGAAATTAATGACGACATAGCTCGTTCTTGTATGAATCAAAAAACACCAATAAACAGCTTAATAAGGATCCATGATACATCGTTGTTTACGTTTATTATTGTAGGGTTGTTGGTATATTTTTGTTTACTTGCTTACTAGTTTTTTATGCTGGTGTTTGTTGTTGTATTTTTGTTTACCTGCATTGTTTTGTTTTTGTAATATTAAGCCATGTAGAAGCAAAACACCAGCCTCTGAATTTTTTATTTTCGTAATAATATAATACAGCTCTGATCTGATGTGAAGCATCATGGAATAGATGCAAAATTATTTTGCAGACCGCGTCAAATCGTTTAACGAACAAAAATTATTGGCACCCAAACGAAATGACTAGAAATCTTTTATCGAAACCTTAAGCTCCTGTCACGGAAAGTGTATAATGCTTCCTCACATATTTCTTCAGTGATTTTTATTCCCATTCAGACGCTATTCAAATAGCTCGTAGTATAATTAGTTCTATACTTGTAGAGCTTTAGTTGAAAACATTATCAAATGGGCCTCTGGTAAGGCAATAAGAAATAAAAATTTTTATAAGGAAGCGAGCGTCGCAAAATAAACATCAATCAACAAAACACAAAAAAAAAACAACAACAAAAGCAGCAAAAGCAAATGCAACTGCTAAAGCAGCCATGGTAACGGCAACAGCAACAGCAACAGCATTACTAGAAGGGGTCTTTGAATTATATTCACCAACAAAATGAAAAAAAAATATTAAAAACAGTCCCAAAAATAATAACAAATGATCATTTCAAAAAACAGCTACAACAACAACAACAATTCATAACAAAAATGGTTTCTTAACTATAAAAACTCAAGTCAAATAACAAGCAAATATGATAAGTTTCTCAGATATTTGCTACAGAAACAGAACAGAGACACAAATAGCAAATTATTCATACACACATACACTTACATAAATATTCTTAAAACACATTCCTTTACAAAAATTAAAATTGAAATTTTTTTCTTTGACAAAAAACGAAAAGAAACTGCATTTGTATGCCATTTGTTGGGCAGTTTTGCTGCTTCACATACACACACACTTATACATACCCGCTAGTTTTTTACATTTTTGTTGTTCCAACAAAGTCTTACATCCATCCGTCCAAGCATTAGTATTAAAAAGAAAGTCGTCTTCGTTTGTTTTTTTTTTCAATTTGCACACATGCATGCATATGTACATGCATACACAGATGTGTGTCATAACAAAATTTACAAAAAGAAACCCAAAAAAATACAGAAATTTGCCAAAAACCAGTCTTAGCAACTGAAATAAAAAAACATTTGAATTCATTGCTGCCTCCTTCTCTGTTACTACTGCCACACACACATACACGGCCTGGGCTTAGAAGAAATAACAGTGTTGGTCAGTGTTTATAAGAATGCAAATGCAATGACGGTGGGGTTCATTGCATATTAAATTTTTTTTTTTACAAAAAATTAACACTTTCGAGTCATTTGCATTTAATAGGGGCTTTTTACTTACAGGGTTATTTAAATAAAATTGCAATTAAAAAAAAATTATAAGGGTTTAGAAATAAAACTGTAAAATTGAATATTCTCCACAAATTATATAATGTGATCACATGTGACAAATATAATATGAAAATATGTACTCTGTTTACACAAAAGATTTAAATGATTTTATCAAGATAAACAAATTCTGTACTTAATAGCGTACATATTACAAGGTGGCACTAAAGTTATCATCCTATCGGAAGACGTCACACTTTTCAGGAATACGTTGCATAATAAAGCAATTGAAAGTTTAATTCGTAGGTTTTTAAAGTCGCCGTAGTCTAGTAGGTAGTATGTTGACTTATTAGACGTAAGGCACGTTTCAAACCCCAGGTCAAATATCTCCAACTAAGCGGAATGTGAAAAAATATTTCATCGGTGACTTGCCCTCAGCAGATTTCTATTAAAAACCCTGAGAGTAAATAAAAATTATCAAGAAAAGCTCCCCAAACATGTCAGATGTTATCTATTCAGAGAAGTTGTGGCGGGCATAATATACCACACATGTAGTCATCGTAGTCTAGAACGTAGTGTGTTGGCTTATTAGACGTGAGATCTCCAACACAACGATATATGAACACATTTTTCTTCGGCGAACTTCTCTCTCTTTTCTGAAAGTAAATAAAAATTACCATGAAAAGTTTCTAAAAAAATTTGTCGATCACAGTCGACTTCAAACTGTAGGCCCCACCACTCATGTATAAAAATAACGCACACAACATAGGTGATGTGAGAAACTAGGTTGTAATCCTGACTGAAGGGTTATAATGATCAATTAAATAAGTAAGTATGTAAGCCTATTGCCGTGACAAACTTCCAAAAGCTATTCGATGTCAACAAGAACAATTTCCCTCTCGTCAGCACATGATATGCACCGATCAATGGCCAGTGGCTCCTGCTCTTGCCGTTTCTTGTGCCCTTTGTTTAGTCTTGTTGGCGCCGTTGAATAATTGGCCTCTGGTAGTTGGTTGTCGTGTCTAAAGGGAAAACAGTTACGAACCGTTTTGGGTTCAACTTGTAGCAGACTAAACTGCGATGTCTGAAGCTTAATACTGGTACCATGGGTGTCGGGAGCCCCAGAGACTTGTTTCTGCTGGTGGCTGTGGTTTATACCCAAATCGCGGGGAGATCTCAAGTCCGCTGTAGCGTTACACTCTTAACCACTTTCACAAAGGAGTTTAGATAGTCACCGACCTCTAGCCTAGAGGTAGGTCATGTCCAAATGCATGGCTTCGAATTGGTACTCACGTGATATCGCATCGTTGTGTGTGGGGGCGTTGATAGACGCATTGTTTCCACGCGTGCTTAGAGCACGATACTCAGGCAAAGCCCTGGACTAATGTATATAGATACTGTTATGCTCCATCGCCAATTTAACCCCCCCCCCAATTTCAAACAAAATTCTGTGTGTGTCTTTCATTATCGCAATTAATAAATTTTGTTTGAGGTAAATGAACTTCAAATAATAAAAAAACCAAAAGTTGTTTTATTAATTATTTAAACAATAACAATAAATTAGAAACAAAAGCAAAAACAAAAACAAAAATAAAAAACGCAGAACAAGTTTAATTGCTGTCCTTAAGAAAGCAATCAACACTTGCATTGTGATTTAATGTCTGGGAGGTGATAATCAGCTGTCAAATAAACAAATAAAAATGAATATTCATAGTAAAAAGGGGGTGAGGGGGGAAGGAGAGGGTCGTACGAAATTATTATTATTATTATTACTGTTATGATTACAATAATGGTGTTTAATTGCTGCAAATAAACTCAACAATTGCATTCACATTCACATTCACATTCACATTCTATTATCAATTTTGCATTGAAATCATACCCCAACGGACAAAAATATCTCCGATAAGATGTTATTTGTTGTTGTTGTTGTTGTTGTGCTTAACCTAAATTATTTTTTTTATTAAAAAAATATTGTAAGAGAGCTTATCAGCATTTTGACGAGGTAGTACGTACCAATTTACTACAAAATTTTATTACGCTCTTGTCTAAAAACGATTTTTTGTTATCACAACGTGTAAGACAAAAGCCATGTGATTGCATGAGACTAGAAAAAAACTTGTTTGTATAGAAGGAACCTGTTGTTGTCTTAATATGATAATTAATTAACTTTAATTAGTAATTGTTTAATTTTAGTTAAGTATTACATTATAAAAAAAAAACAATGGCTGATAAATACAATTCTACTGCGTAGTTAATGCCTCTTCTTTCAAGAAAAAAAAAAAGTTTGTAATAAATTACTAGGTTAAGAAAAGAAAACAAAGAAAAACAAAATTATAATAAACAAATCTATGACGTGTTATCCCCTCTGTAAAGAAACGTTTGCAATTTACGAATACGGAACGTGTAAGAACCGAAGAACATACATATGTACATACATACATAATTGGTCATTACAACCCTTTAGTCAGGTTTACAACCAGGCTGCTCACCAGCTTCTACCCATGTTGTGTGTGTTAATTTTGTTTATGTAAGCTTTATTGCATCAGAAGCTTCCAGGAAGAGTAAATTAATGTCTGAGCGTTATTAATTGGATACCAATATCATGCGTTTTGACATTATTAGGTTTTTTATGGGAATACTTCACACACCATGTCCACGCGAATAGTTCCCTTACGTTGATGCATTTGAAAAAACCAACATTCGTTAAGTTATTCCAGAGATACCGTTGTGTGGCCATCAATCATTACCATCAATCATTGACATCAATCATTAACAGCATCCTTACCATCAATCATGACCATCAATCACTGCCTTCAATTATTACCATCAATCATCACCATCAATCATTACCATCAATCATAGTAAATTTCCTTTTATTAATACATTTGAAGCTTCAAATTTTCGCTTAGAATGGGTGGCTTGACTTTATATGCAAGGAGATTAATATCGCGTTGGTTCTTTTTTTATGCTGATCTTCCACTCTTCTCTAATCATTTTCAGATTTTATACAGCAGTTGACGTATGTATTCTCTTCCTGTTTTGAAAAATTCTGGTGGTTGGCTACCTGTACCAGTATTTGAATTGTTTTTCATTCTCTGAAAAGCAGTTTGAAATTTCCCTAAAGGGGCAGAAAGAGATTTTTGCTGATTTTAACTTTATTTTAAAAATTAGACTTTTTATTCGTCTTCAACATTTGTCTGGTCGACCGCAAAATATCTTCTTTAGTTTTTCCCCTGTAACACCACACCAACCTGCTTGTAAAAGCCTGTTGATTTGTGGTGAATTCTCATGTAATTTTTATTGTTGTTAAGTGTAAAGCAACTGTTTTCTTATCATTATTTTAACAGTTATCGATAACTTAATTTACCGTTATATTATAATATTTTGCAATTACAATTAAAAATAAAAAAGAAAACGAAAGAAAAATTACCGCAACTGATCATGTTTTTTTTTTTTGTTATTTCTTGCAGTATCAGGGCAAAAAACTGCTGTAGTGTTGTACAGTGTGATCGTCTTTTCATTGATCCTTTACAACAGATGTTACATGCAAGCAAAGGTGGCAGTGGCAGAGTGGCAAAACCAGCAAGAAAAATAACAGTCAGCAGCAGTGTTTTACAAACATTTTTTTTGAAACAGAAGCCTACAAAAAAATAAAAATGTCATATGGAACGAGAAAAGAGGGAAAGAGAGAGAGAGAGAGAGGAAGACAATAAACCTGTACTGCCAAAAAGCAGAAATAAAAAAACAGGTGCTTTTGGCATTGTTTGCTGACTTGTTTTTTGACCAACAAAACTTGATTTTGCCCTTGACAACAGCAAACAGTTGTGAGAGGAAGCAGCAGGAGCTGCAGTACTTGCTTCTAATCATTGAAATATGTAAGTAAAGTTGATTTAAAATAAATTTTTTTATAAAATTTTTCTGTTTTTTTTTTATTATTCCAATCTATTAAAATATAATTTATTTCGTAATGAAGTAAAATAATAAAAAAAACTGGAGAACAAATTATTTTATAATGTTTATAATTATGCGTTGTAATGTTGTATTACAATTAATTAAGATTTACATTTTTTCTTAATCAGAATTTGACTTTAATACACTGAGAAAAATAAACTTGTTTGCCTCTGAACTGCTTGTAGTGCAGACCAGCAATGAGTATCCAAAAAGATGAGTAAAATCGAATCATACTCATAATTTTTGGCATTCATAGTCATTTTAATATCGTGGAACCTCTACTCTGATATTCAAAGTTTGAAGAACTCATCATATTCATACTTAACAACACGTATGATATTGTTTATTTCGGCTGTCTATACCACACATATACACGAAGCACAAATACTCACTACAAGGTTGTGTGTTTGCTCTGCTTGCTGCTCTATCTTTTTTCTTTCTTTGTCACTCGTGTCATTTGTAAGTATTATAAGAGTATTTTTGTAAAGTTATGAATCTAAATGATGAGTAGGCTTATGAATCAAACATATTTCGAATGGTATGAGTTTGATGTCAACGTTGTACGCATACTCATTGCAACCTGTACTTATAAATCAACGTTGTAGCGTGTACGAATCAATGAGAGTAGTGTAGTTAAATTTCAATATTGGTGACTGACTTATATTAAAAATCTCATGAGTGCTTATGAGTAGCGATTCATTGCTGATCTCTGGAGCAGACAATCCCTTTGAGATAGTACTCCGTCACCTTTTCGCAATATTTTTCAGTTTTCATAAGCTTCCACGTTATTCACGTAGACACGGTCATTGACCTAGCCTCAAAAAAAGGGTGCAATCGCAAGATCTTCGTGGCCAGTTGTCATTGCCACAATGTGAAGAACTACTCTTGGAAACTGCTCATGCAATTAATCTCAAATCGTTAGTTTTATATGGTTCTTGGCACTGTCTTACATACATATATAATTGGTCATTACAACCCTTCAATCAGGATGACGACCTAGTTTCTCACACCACTTATGTTGTGTGTGTTCATTTTTATATATCAGTGGTGGGACCTACAGTTTAAAGTCGACCCCGAATGACAGATTTCTGAGAAACTTTTCATGGTAATTTTATTTACTCTCAGAGTGTTTGTCAGAAATCTTATTTACTTACTTACTTACTTAATTGGCCATAACAACCCGTTTAACGGATTTCGGCCTGCCGCAGCACATTCTTCCAGGCGCCTCTGCTTCTTGCGTGCCTACGCAAGTTGGTTACACCAATCGATGACAGGGCTTCCTCGATTTGGTCCTCCCAACGGATACAAGGTCGTCCTCTTCGCCGACTTCCACAGATTCCCGCATCAAATACCCGTCTCGCCGGAGCTTCCTCCTCCATTCGAACGACATGGCCGAGCCAACGCAGCCGCTGGATATTAATACGTTGCACAACGTCAATGTCGTTGAGCAATGTCGTACAGCTTACTGTTGGATCGGATACAGAAATCATCACCAACTCATACAGGACCGAAGATCTTACGTAGGACTTTTCTCTCGAACACTCTCAAGGCCGCTGCATCAGTTCTTAATAGGGTCCATGCCTCTGCGCCATAAAGAAGCACGGGTAGGATGAGTGTCTTGTAGAGTGTTAGTTTTGTCGTACGAGAGAGGTCTCTGCTACTCAATTGCCTATTGAGACCATAGTAGCACCTGTTGGCAAGAGTGATCCTGCGCTTGATCTCCAGACTGACATCATTTCTGGTGGTAAGATAGATTAATTCCTTGACCGCATCAAAAGTATAGTTATCGGCAGTAATCTGAGAATCAATACGCCGCGCGTCTCTACTCGTCGATAACATATACTATGTTTTGCCCTCATTTACTCATTTACAAACCCATCTTAATAGACTCGCGTTCAATAGCACTTGTCAGAAATCTGCTGAGAGAAAGTCGCCGAAGAAATATTTTTGTATTTTGTTTTGGTGTCTGGTCTGGGGCTCGAACCCTGACTTTACGTCTAATAAGCCAACACACTACCTACTAGACTACGACGACTTCACTGTCTTCACTGGCACTTTCTTGCTGGTGCCATATACCGTCTAATTCATTATCTTCAATTGCAGTTTAGAAAAAAGTCGTTTAAATTACGACCGTAGTTTTCTAAATTGTAGCAAACTTTTCTTTCAGTGTGTTTAGAGAGAAAATCTAAACCCAGGACACGTCCAGGCAATAATTAGCAATTAATAGTACCTTATTGCGACTTTAGTGGCTCTTTCACTAGCAATTTTGAGTCCCTCCAAGCTCTAAATATGGCATTTTTGCAAGTCCAAGTAGTCACACAGTGAGAAATGGGTTTCATTTTATTCACTTAATTAATTAGTCATTACAAGACTTTAGTCGGAATTACACACCACCCATATTGTAAGTTTAAAGTCGATTCCGAACGACAGAGTTTTGTGAAGCTTTTCATGGCAAATTTATTTTAAACTCTGAGATTTTTCCCAGAAGAAAAGATTTGAATCTTACGATTACTCTCTTCAAACACACCGCGTCTTCACACAAGATTGACTGAACTTCACTAACTACTGTTGCTTGCTTTGCCTTGCCTTTTATATGGCATGGGTAAACAGTCTGATGGATGTTTCTTCGCCTTCTCGAAATCTCTGTAAATGTAAACATCGTTGTTTGTGTATTTTGTTTACATTTATTCTTGTAGTGTTTGTTGTAGTATTTTTGTTTACTTGTTTACCAGATTTTTTATGTTGGTGTTTGCTGTTGTATTTTTGTTTACAATTTTAATGTTAAGCGATGTAAAAGCAAAACACCAGTATCTAGATATTTAACTTAATTTTGTTGAGTGTAAAATTAAATTAAAATTAAAATTAAAATAAATTTTTTTCTTTAAACTGCTAATTATGTTGGTCAAGGAAAACACTTTTATTAATGCCCACATCAATGGCCAAAGATGGGATAAACCAGGGAATACAATTATTTATGAATAGATGTTCCATTAGGAGTTATTAGGAGCTATGCATACCAGATACTTGGTATTATAATTGAATGTATGTATGTATGGTATGTACTATGTGTGTAGCTAGTAATTTAATTTAATTTCATTTTAATTTGTTAAATAAAACTTCATTATCATCAGAGTTATTATTATGATCAACATTTTTCAGAAAATGATTTCAATTTCTGTGGGTATTGAAATTCAAGTTTTTTTTTAATTAAAAATAATTTTTTTTTAATTTTTTTTATTTCATTTCATTGAAATGTTTAATTACAAACAATCTAAATTAATACGGCTTCAGTTTGTTAATAGATTTGTATTTTTAAAATATATTTTTTTTTTCAAAATAAAACGTTTTCTGCATAAACGTTAAGGCTCTCCATGCTATTTAAGTAGAATTTTTTTATTCTAAAAAAAAACTGAAGTATTAAAGAAAAACTATATGATTTGCATGGAATTTGTTTTGTTTCCTTTTATAGAAATAATTTCTATTAAATTTTATAAAAGTTTTCTATAATTTTTTAATGAATTTTTATTTACATGTTGTTGTAATGCAACAAAGCATATGAGAAATTATAAAAATTGTTGCATGAATAGCTGCGTTAAGTAGAGTGTGTTTTATTTTCACATCACCAATCCTTACCATGTATAGAGTAAGAGTACAATGATGCTATGTGAAGAGGTATTTTATTTAATATTTATTAAAATTAAATATTATTACTCTAAAACAAACAAATACTTTGTATTGAAATTAATAATACTAAAATTAAATTGTTGCTTTGAAAAAAATCACAACTAATTCTCTATTAAAACATTTAAAACATGGTGAGAACAATTTCTTTTTGTGCCTCTTGTATCACTTCCACATAGCAGTGTGAAGTGCTATTGAATATTAAGCATCCCATACATGCAGTTACATACAGTTACTAAGGTATACATACGGTTAACAAATTTCAGAAATGTTTTAACCAATCCGTTTTCGTTGAAAATCTTCATAGTTTCCTCGATTTTAAGATCGTCTTTTGTATTGGTTAAAAAATTTCTGAAATTAAACTGAATTTTGGCCCTGCACAGTCCCACAAAAGTATACATCCGATTAACAAATTTCACAAATTTCTGAACCAATGCAAAAGACCGTCTTAAAATCGAAGAAAGATTTCAGACTATTAAAGGGTCCGCCAAATAACTTTTTTTTTTGAAAAGGCTAAAAAAAACTATTGAATATCTTTTCAAATTTCTTTTTTTATTTGAAAGTACAATCCTTCCGGTTAATAATGGAAAATAATTTCATTCAAATGGCTGCCTCGGCTGGCCACCCAGTACCCTACACGATCGGTCCAATTTTTAAGCACATTATCGATTGTGTGCAGCTGTATTTCACCAATGGCTTCGCGAATATTGTCCTTCAAAGCGTCAATTGTCTCTGGCTTGTCGGCGTAACACTTATCTTTGACGGCACTCCACCAATACGGTGTCAAATCGCAGCTCCGAGATGGCCAAACGACATCAACTCTGCGGCTGATAATGCGATCTTCAAAAACAGGGCGCAAAACATCGAGCGTAGGTGCGGCTGTGTGGCACGTAGCGCCGTCCTGTTGAAACCAAATGTTGCCAATATCCTCCTCTTCAATTTTTGTGAACAAAAATTCGTTCAACATGGCCCGATAACGATCGCCATTGACTGTAACCACCATTCCTTGTTCATTTCCGAAGAAAAATGGCCCAATTATGCCTCTGGACCAAAATCCGCACCAAACAGTGACTCGTTTTGGGTGCGTCGGCTTTTCAATGTATGCGTGCGGGTTTTCCGTGCCCCAAATGCGACAATTTTGCTTGTTTACATACCCGCCAAGATCAAAATGAGCTTCATCTGAAAAGATGATTTTTTTTTGGCAAAATCGGCATCTTCTGTAAGTCGATAAAACACATTGGGTGGTCCATATTCGTTCAGCGGAAGGATAAAACTAATTATCTCTCAAATCAGACATGAGCTAAGTGTTAACATTCACGAAATAAGCAATAGTTAAAAAAAAAACTTTAGATGACGAACCCGATAAAAAGATCTTCAACGAAAATGGATTGGCTAAAAATTTCTGAAATTTGTTAACGTCAGAAGAAACTACACATTAAAAAAAATATACTTTGATAAATTACCGTTATTTTTATTTTACAATTGTTTCATTAACAGTTTTTAAAATTGAAACAAAAAAGAAACCAAAAAAATTTCGAAAATGTTGTCAAACTTTTTCGGTTACACTCTTTAAGTGATAAAAGTTCAATGTGGTGATTGTTTGAATATTTATCCTTAGTGTACAGTTTCTTTTAACGATCACTGTATGTCAACCCATTTTCTTATCCTCCTTTATTTGGAATAAATGTTCGGAGTTTTGAGTTGAGGACTCATATTCCTGAAGATTTCCGATTTAGTTGGGTTTCTTTTCCTGTTAAGCAGACAATTGATCTACCATTCGACGTTGAATAGAATCGTTATGTTGCTCAATGTATTATAAGTTTTATCAAAGAAATTACAAAAAATTTTGAAATATTTTCAAATTTTTTTTCGGGCTCTCTCCTTAAGTGGTAAAAGTTGAGTTTGGTGTCTGTTTGAAATTTTTTCCTTAGTTTACAGTTTCTTTTGATGCACACTGTACTTCGTTTGTTTTATGAAGCAATTCTTAAAGCTCTGGGAGTAACCCTGTGTGTTCGAAATGGCAACGTCAGAGGTATATAACAGTCCCAAGTACTTATTCTCATTGCTTCTGTTTTTTTGTACAGTTTTTTTTTTATAATTTTTCTTTTTAATTCTTAAAATTATAGCCAAGAAAACCGATGACTTCCAAGCCTACAAAACTATGATATATTAAACCTTGCCTGCCACCCTCTACTAGTCTATTTTCCTTTTTATTACTCTGATAAATCGCATTTAAGTTGGTTCTCCCTCACTACTAGTATCAGGATCGAAGTCGCCGTAGTCTAGTAGGTAGTGTGTTGGCTTTTTAGACGTAAAAGCCAGGGTTCGAGCCCCAGGCAAGACATTAAAATAAAATACAAAAAGTATTTCTTCGGCGACTTCCTCTCAGCAGATGTCTGGCAAAAACTCTGAGAGTAAATAAAATTGCCATTAAAAAGTTTCTCAAAAATCTGTCGTTCGGAGTCGACTTTAAACTGTAGGTCCCACCACTCATGTATAAAATTAACACACACAACATAAGTGGTGTGAGAAACTAGGACATTGTACAATGGGTCAATTCGACCTCCGGGTACTGTACTTGTCTTAATTGACAAGTACACGTCCTCTAACCTAACCTAACCTAGTATCAGGAACTGTAGAAGATGTCTTGTTTTCTCCCGAAGTCTTTTAAAAAAAATTCTGTCACTCCTGACAGCCATAATTAAATTCTTGAATTTCAAACGATTTTGCATAATCTACCTCGAATTATTGGCAGAACTGTCTCTTCTTTTGCTATCGTAAAAGTCGCAATCAGTCTCCATTATAGAATCTGGGATTATTTCAAAACATAACCGATTCAGTTCTTAGAGTTTTTGTTACGAATCGATATTTATTTCGTTCGTTCCAGAGGGTTCTGTGGGAAATCGTATACGGCCAGAATTTTTTTAATACATACATACATACATACACACATAATTGGTCATTACAATCCTTTCAGTCTGGATTACAACCTAGCTTCTCATGCCACTTATGTTGTGTGTGTTAATTTTGTACATGAGTGGCTGGACCTACAGTTAAACGCCGACTGCGAGCCGCAGATTTTTGAGAAACTTTTCATGGCAATTTTTATTTTGCTCCCAGAGTTTTTGCCAGAAATCTGCTGAGAGGAAGTCGCCGAACAAATATTTTCATCACATTTCGCTTTACTGGAATTGTCTACTCTAGGGTTTGAACCCTGGCCTCATGTCTAATAAGCCAACAAACAACCTACTAGACAACAGTGACTTCAGAATGCTTTAAAGAATCTTAAAAAACCGCAACAAGTAACTGGTAAAATCACGTGTTAAAAGTATAGTTGAACCTACATCTGGCCAATCAGTTGTCATTTATTCAGTTTATTTTGTCAAATCACCCGTGACCACTACAGACAATGAACACTCGCTGAATCGTTTCTCAAGCAGTTGGCAACTGAACCTAATTTCGATAAAAAAAAAAACACATATTTATCGACAAAAATTGTCATATTCGGAATGATACCAATTTAAATGGGATCCCAGAGCGTTGAATGCATCCCAAAATAATCATTGTTTGGTGAGAATGTTGGGCTGTTAATGTCATCGGTCCATATTTTTTGTAAACGGCAAGCACTATACAGGAATAATTACCAACTTCTTTTTGCCCAAATTGCATCACCTGAATACTAAATACATGTAGTTTTAGCTGGGCGTCGCGACATGCCATGCTACATTAGATATTCTGCAAGAGAGCAATTTGAGTGTATGTTCAGCTCACTTGGAGGTGATGTAAACTGGCCACCGAGATTGTTCGACTCTTTTTTGGGGTCATATCTATGCCACAATTTAGCTTCATTTTTCACGGTGTGCTGCTGTTATACCGTCCTGGTTTCAGGCATTCTGTGGTTGACCTCGTCTTCTTGAGTTTTAAAAAATCTATTGTAGTGCTGCTGTAGAGGCAGGTTCTTTTTTGAACTGTAAGATATCCAAGTTGTTGACGATATATTCTTCAAATGGCTTTGAGATCGGTTTCACTTACAGGAAATATACCTGACACATGCGTTGAATATTCTTCATTGAATTCGTTTGTATATTTGGAAGTTTCTCCACACTGAATGCAATCGTCCAATTGTCACAGAGGCGACCATGACCTGCGATATGTTGTTTGCAGCCAACATAAGTATCTTTCGATTATTAGGGGGGGAGGTAATTATTTTGTTCGAAATCACAAGCTCTTTAACACAACACGATTGACGTTGAGGTACCTTGGTATTATCAAGACAGTTTACTTTGGAGGACATGTCTTCGTAACAGATATTTGGATTATACTGTAACGCCCTTAAACAATTGTCTAAAATTTGTTAACTTCTTGGCAAATTTTTTGTGAACTTGCATTTTCGTTTACCGTACTTAGTTCACCTTTTTTTTGCCGGAAGGAGGGAAAGTGATTTATGATGGTCATCACCAGACATGATATATCGGACTCTCCCACTGGGTATACCGACTAAAAACCCGCCTTGTCTCCTCACCGGGGAATCATTCCACCTCGCAGCCTTGGTTGTTTTACTTTGAGGTGGACCCCTTTTCTGGCATATGTTCCAGTTCCATCGTCGTCAGCCTGCGTCCAGGTTCCGCTCTATTCTCAGTCTGCTGCTGTCTAGATCAAATTTCTTCCTTCGCAGGACGTGCTCTACAAAGTGTTTACAAAGTGTTGGAAAAGGTCATCGAAATTTGGACGTCCAGATTGGACTACATCCGCGCCAGCCGTGGCGGTCATATGCCAGAAATCATATTTAAAATGTAATGCCACAAGATTATCTTTCGGATAAATAAAATTCATGTCAATCGAATAATCCATCGTTGTTTTATTGCAACTTAAAGTTCTATACCTCTATAAAAAACACCCTTTACAAAGATTTATTGACCCATCAACGTATTTAGAACAAAGTTTAGGATTCACACTCAAAGGATGGCTCCTTCTCCATTACTGTATTAGGGAAGAGTTTTAACATCATCAAGCAATTTCAATTTTTTTGATACTAAGTTCCTAAGCGTTATGCGGTTCACTTGAGAGCTGTTCTGGTAATTTCTTATAACGAATGTCTGAGAATACGACACAATGGAACTTTATTTTCATATGCAAATAGTTAACACGCCTAGCCAGCAATTTGACTTTAGGGATTTATTGGAGATTGGGTTTGGCCAGTATATGCAAAGATTATACCACAGGCAATAGATTTTATACTCCTTTGAATGGGTAGTCAGTCGTAAGCCCTTTGCTAGGAATGTCAAAGAAGAATTTTCTCTGTTTTTAAAATTCTCAAATTGCTCAGCATTCAGGCTGTTAGACTCTATGATTCCCGGGTAATGTATTATTATTCTGGTGCAAGAGTTACAAAGTTTTGCAACGTAACAAGCTATTGTGCTTGATCTTAACCTATACAGGGGTTTTCTCATAGTCGTATTCCCTTTTCGAACCATGCCAACCAGACGAAGCTCTGGATATTCTCAGTAAGTACAACATCCCACCTAGTGCCTGGCAAGCCCCCAAATGTCTCCTTCGTTGCTGTACACAAATAGGTTTGAAGACATGTAGGCTGCCTTCCAAAATGTTAGTTGCTTTGTGTTTGAACAAAGTATCGTGTTTCATAATGCCGCTGTACAAAATATTTGTCGTCAATGTGTATTTTTAACGCAATCAAAAAGCAATCAGGCATCGGATTTACAGTTGATGCATTGTTTGGTTACTTTGCATATTTACATAGATTATATACAGTAGTAGAACTGCATACAAACTTTGTATTGAGACATTTTGGCAGGCAGCCGTACTCTCATGTAGACAAGCACAGTTTTGTAATCGTTCTTAAGGCAGAAAAGAAGAAGAACCCGGAATAGTTAGGAAAGAAATACTATCCGGTATGAACTTTTAAGAGAGCACTGATTTACTGTACTAGATTCAGCATATAGTTATTTAGAATGGGTATTGTTTCGAGCCTAATATTTTGATTCTGTGACGATGTGAATGAAACATCGCAACACATTATTGGAACCTGTGCGGCATTTACGCATTCAAGAAGAAAGCACTTGAGTGCATCAGCAGCTGCTAAGCAAGGAATTGTTCTTGTTGACACCCAGAGGCATTTTGAAGTTTGTCAGGGCAATAGGCAAACATTACAAGGATATCCTATAAAGTTGAAGGGGATTACAATAAATCATAACGACACCTCCATTCTATAACGTTCTAAGTGTACTTAGAACGTTTTTAATGTTCTTGCATTTTTAAATTTTATGTTCTCTAACTTAAACACTGTCAAAATTTGGTTAAGATGCGCCGATCCGTTCCGAAATTATAGGGAAAAATCTACTTAGAATACACAGATAGTCGTATAGCACGTGAACACTTTGAGAGCTCATAACTCAAAACACACTTTTTCGACTTAGAATGTTATAGAACGGAGGCGTCGATATGTTATTTAGTACTAAGGCACCTTTTCAAGACAAAAATAATAGGAAATAAAAATTGAACGAAGAGATAGGCTGCCTTCCAAAAAGTCTCAATACAAAGTTTGTATGCAGCTCTACTACTGTATATAATCTATGTAGATATGCAAAGTAACCAAACAATGCATCAACTATAAATCCGATGCCTGATTGCTTTTTGATTGCGTTAAAAATACACATTGACGACGATTTTTTGAGATAGAAGACATTGTATATATTTTGTACAGCGGCATTATTAAACACGATACTTTGTTTAAACGCAAACAACTAACATTTTGGAAGGCAGCCATAATGTTGGAAAAATTATGTAGTGCCACACGAACTCCAAGTATGTACATATTTTGGTGTTATCCTCATACATTAGACTTGAGGTGTTTACTATTCTGTGGTCAAATTTTGTTTGACCAACAATTCCCAGTCAAAAGCCGGTTACTACGGCTTGAAGTAAAAAAATGTGCGTAAGTTTCTATGGTAACTTCGATGCGTTTAAGGAATTATGAAAGGTATTAAAGAAAACTAGTCAATGAAACTCTATTATATTACAACGCTTAGACGCTAACCATCATAGAAGTGTAAAGTCACTTCGAACACTTCAATTGGAGGCGTTGGCCTAATCCCTAAATATATTTATACGTACATATTTTGGTCACTACAACCCTTTAGCCCGGTTTACGACCTGATTTCTAAGACCACTAATGTTAAGTGTGTTCATTTTATACATGAGTGGCGGGACCTACAGTTTAAAGTCGACTCCGAACGACGGATTTTTGAGAAACATTTTCATGGCAATTTTATTTACTCTCAGAGTTTTTGACAGAAATTTGCTGAGAGGAAGTCGCAGAAGAAATACGTTTTGTATTTTGTCTTTGATGTCTGGCCTGGGGCTCGAACCCTGGCTTTGCGTCTAATACGCCAACACACTACCTACAAGACTACGGCGACTTCAATTGTTAATTTTACACATGAGTGACTGGAGCTACAATTTAAAGTCGACTCCATACGACAGATCTTTGAGAAACTTTGCATGTCAATTTTATTTTACTCCAAGAGTTTTTGCCAGAAATTTGCTGAGAGTATACATATTTCTTTTTGTTGGAGCTGTCTGAAGCTGGGGTTTGAACCCTGGTTTCAAGTGTAATAAGCCAACACTCGACCTACTAAACTACGGCGTCTTGAATTTACCAAATTCGCTTATATTTTGTGGATATTTTGGAACGCGGGTAAATAAAAATTCAAACAGAAATTCCTTTACATTATTTCTAAACATATGGCAACACTGATTACAATACAAATAATAAACAACACATACAGCGTGTCTTTTCCGTAGCTTTAATATGAAGCTTTGGCAATGTCTGGTTTTTTCTAGAACAAATTTAAGAAACACGGTGGCAGTAATGTTGAAACTAATGATGACAACCATTTTTTTGAGGATTTTTTGAGGATTAAAAAAAGTTTTGAAAACTTACCTTAGATTTGATGATATTGTAGTTAATAATTCCTTTTCAAGCTGTTCAAAACTATGTTTTTTAGAATGTTTTCACAAAAATTAAAAATTGCACAGGTTCAGTTTGATGCACTGAATTCGGTTTTCTTGGGTAAGAAGTTTGAATTTTTTTAAAGAATTTTTTTTCAAATTTTTTAAAAACTTTTTTCAAAATATTCTTTTTTTTATAGAGGTTTTGGTTTATTTTTATAAGAATTTTCTAAATTCTTGGTTTTCTTTTTTTTAACACTAAATTTCAAAAATTTTTTTCTTTTTTAAATTTTTTTTTTATTTTTTAATTTCTTGTGTTAATTTTTTTTATTTTTTTTTCAAAACTTAGTTTTTATTATCGATTTTAATTTTTAAAATATTTTTTTTAAATTATTTTTTTTCTAAAAATTCCAATTAGAATAAATTTGTTGTTGTTGTTTTCTTTATTGGTCTATTATTTGAAAAATTTTGATAACTTTTCGTTAGGTTAGCTATGTGGTAAGTAAAGACACAACCAAACCGTAGGCTTACTGATGTTCATCTAAACGGATCTGAACTATTCCAAAAATAATTTCGGCAAAAGTTGTTACAAAAACCCGTGTTTTGGTTCTGTTCTGTTCTGTTATTATTGTTATTATTACTGTTGTTGCTGTTGTTTTTGTTGTTTATTGTTGTCGTCGTTTTGTTCCTTTTTTTCGTTTTTGATTCAATTTCTTTTCATGTTTTTCTTTTACTCGGTGTTTATATGCAACATTGATGTTGTTGCTGAATGCATGTCCATGTGCATGCATATGCATATGCATGTGTGTATGCAGTTATTAGTAGTTGCGTGAGGTGCTCTGCCAAAATACGGAATACAACCAACAACTACAACTGCAACTACAAAGACAACGGTAACCAGCAACAGCAACAAATATGTGTTATGTGTTATAAAATATTGCTAAACTGAGCAGCAGCAACGACGTAGTATTTTTGCTCTCAAAATGTTTGTTCTCGTCCCTTCAGCCGATGGGGAGGGGGGAGCGTCAAAGCCGAGGTTTAACCGTGGCCAGTGTTTTTTTGATTATAATTTTAATTTGTTGTTGTTGTTGCCGATAATGTTGTTGCCGTGTCAATGTGATTGTTGTGATGTGCGTCTGTGTCAGTGTCAGCAAAACAAAAAAAAAAAAAAAACAAAAAATCTGAGTTGTTTTTGGTCATTTTATTTTTGGGGCATTTCTCCTTCTTTTTCTACCTTTAATTCCCAAAAAAAACAAAAAAAAAAAAAAAAAAAAAAAAAACTTGCAAGAAGAGCAGAATTTGTAGGGATTTTGTATGTGTGTGTGTTGTTGTTGTTGCGTTCCGAAAATTTCACCACACTTTGTTTTTACGTCCACTAACGCGTCAGGCCTATATGCGTTTGAATTTTTGAGCGCATTTTTTTTTCCTTTTTTTCTGCGTTTTTATTGCTCAAATAATATCACACATAAACTAATATTGTATTAAAGGCTCTACCCTTTTTATGAATTTTTATGAAAATTACATTTTATTTGCAAAAAATAAAAAAAATCTCTACAATCAAGAGGAGCTGTAGTAGTAGGCCTTTAGCAAATATTTGAAATAAAAAAATTTTTTTCCATAAAAAATCCATCATAATCCCATAAAGGGTTTGAGCCTCCTTTCAGCTCTTCCTAAATTTTATTTGCTCTTTCTCGCTCTCTCTCTTTCTCTCTCTCTGTCATCATTTGCGTAGAACTGGCCCTTAACTTACGCATTCATTAAAACAGCCAAACAGCCCAACACAGTAGTTTTGATTGCATCTCCCAATGTTTTAAACGCCATTCTCTCTTTAATTTTTCTGTTTTTCTGTTTTTTTTATTATTTTTATTTCATTATTTTTATCTATTTTCTTTTGGGTTTTTTTTCCGTTTTTTTTTCATATAATTTTGTAGCTCTGATGATGATGTTTGCAGCTGGCTTCTGTTCAATAAATTTTTTTTTCGTTTCGTTTTTTTTTTCAAAATTTCATCTGAGTTTGAGCTAAAAATTCTGCCTGGTTTTTTTTCCTGATTTACACTCCCTAAATATGTGTAACTGTGTGTGTTGCATGTGTTTTATTCCAGAATGAGAAACAAAAAGAGCGAGAAAAAAAAACAGAAAAAATCTGTAAAAATAAAATCGAAAAAAAAAATAAAAAATCACCAAAAAATGCATCCCAAAAAGAATCAATGAGAAAAATATTTATTATTGCAACCAGAAGTGGCAAATAAGAGAAAGATTAATTTTGAAACCAGTTATCTAGGGTGGCTAATCAGCAATGCAATGAATTTGAACTAATAAGCGGTACGGCCATCATCTCTTCAGAAACTTCAGGCGATATACCCTTATTACTCACCGATATTCTCCTTGACAACTTCAAGAGCTTGAAAAAGAAGTCTAAGAAGGTTAAGTCGACTGACCTTATTCTCCCTTTCCAACTTCCTCTCCTTTTTCCCTATCTCCCCTATTATCCTCTCCGCTTTAGGACGTTGTACAATGGGTCAACTGGACCTACGGGTATTGTACTTGTCACAATTGGCAAGCACACGTCCTCTAAGCTAAACCTAAACCTACATTGGGCATGACTACTGGACGTTAGGGCTGTCATTATAAGAGGCATGTTTGGCCTCCTTTGGCTCAAAGCCATTCTTATGCCACAGGAACAATATGCTTAGGAACTGTATGGAGATTAAATTTTCAGGAAACCATTTGCTTGTAAGGTTTTCTAGAGCAACCAAATTACCACTGTTTACATGGTCACAGGCAGAAATATTTCATTCAAACACAGAATGTTGCTCTGTTTGTGAATTCGGCATACAGTTCTTATAAAGGGTCCGCCAAATAACTTTTTGAAAATTCTTTAAAAAAAACTACTGACTATTTTCTCGAATTTCTTTTTTTTATTTGAAAGTACAATCCTTTCGGTTAATAATGGAAAATAATTTCATTCAAATGGCTGCCTCGGCTTGCCATGCAGTATCCTACACGATCGGTCCAATTTTTAAACACATTATCGATTGTGTGCAGCTGTATTTCGCCAATGGCTTCACGAATATTGTCCTTTAAAGCGTCAATTGTCTCTGGCTTGTCGGCGTAACACTTATCTTTGACGGCACCCCACAAATAATAGTCCAGTCAGCAGAGTTTATGAGTTTCATTCTATATTTTCACTCTAATAAGTGTCATTTTCTGCTGATTACAGATATCTTTACATGATCTACGGGCTTGTAAGGGCTTGAGTTGTTTAAAACATGATTATGTGTTCATGCAGAGCAGCTTAACGCTACTCTTGCACGTGTCTTACAGTGGAGACTATTTATTGATGTGAAATAATACAATAAAAATTTATAAAAAATGCATCATGGCTCGCCTAAATGCTATAAAATTCGATTGAATTCCTTTAAATAGCGTGGAACACTAGTTGCTGTCCAATTGCTGGTGATATTCTGCATTTTTTTTATCGTTTTTTTTTTTTTTTTGAAATGCAATTTATTTCATAGCTGCTGTTGTTGTTGCTGTTGTTGATATTTTTGCTCGTTACAGAGTTCAACAATGTTAGAGAGCTTAACAATCACAACAACAACAACAACAACAATTGTCTCTCAACAGCAAGTGAGTGAGACCGAATACTGTGTAGCTGTATGTGTGTGTGTCCTGTTCGTTTTTTAAATTTTTATTATTTTTCTCCTGCTTCGGTTTTTTTATATTCTTTTCGTGTGTGTTTTCTGTGTGTATGAGTGCGTAACTAACGTTCATTTTTTATTTTATTTTTTGGCTGTTTTTTTCTGATTTTTTTTGTCTTTCAGTTCAGGATTAAATTTTTTTTCTTTAATGCGTTTGAATGGTGTATGGTAGGTACATACATATATACGGTAGGCCTATACATCACTTTAAAGGCTATGTATTGCATTGGAAATGCAAGCGCGTATGTGTGTGTGTTTTTGCAATTTCATATGTATTTTTATTTTTAACTAACATGCACGCACACATACGCATCCCGAATTGCATTCAATATGTTGGCGTTGTTGCATAAAGTGTGGGGCTAAAACTGCATTCGATTTTAATGCTGAACTGCCTGCCTGCCAGCCTACTGGTTCTTTTGCATGCGTGTTAGTGTGTGTAGAAAAAAATATGCAACGAAAATTTTTTCAAAACAGCCCCTACTCTGCGAAACAATTTTATTTCCTCCTCATTGTGTGCGCGTTTTTTTTTTTATTTTTTATTCCCAGATTTTTGTACATAATCGGGGCTTTTTTTAGTTTTATTTTTTATTGTGTTTTTCTTTGTGAATTTTTTTTTCGCTTCTGTTTTTTTTTGTCAACCCCAAAATATCCATCCAGCATATAAAAATGCATCACAGTGTGCTCGGTTGGATACATTTCTGATGCATTACTAAGGCTGAATTTGATCGATAGCATGGACTATGTTGACTTTAAGAATCACTGGGGTTTGTAGATTATTCGCCTACTCTTGCGATATCAGAAAACCACCACAAGCAAATTTCTAATGTAGTCAAACGGCACGATATCGTTAGCCAGTTCGCTGTTCACTTCATCTCCACCTGAGGTGATTATGCCTTCAAATCGCTCGGGCAGGGTATCAAATGAGGCATAAGCAGTATGGCACATAGCAGCGTTGTGTTGAAACTATATGATGCTGGTGTCTACATCATGAAATTCAGGGTTGGTATCATCGAAGTCAAGGTCGCCGTGGTCTAGTATGTAGTGTGTTGGCTTATTAGACGAAAAGCCAGGGTTCGAGCCCCAGGCCAGTCATCAAAGAGGCATGAGAGGCGACTTCCTCTCAGCAGATTTCTGGCAAAATCTCTGAGAGGAAATAAAAATTGCCATGAAAGGTTTCTCAACAAATCTGTCGTTCAGAGTCGGCATTAAAGTGTAGGTCCCGCCACTCATGTATAAAATTAACACCCACAACATATGTGGTGTGAGAAACTAGGTCGTAATCCTGACTAAAGGGTTGTAATGACCAAGTATGTATGTTTCATCGAAGTCGCCGTAGTCTAGTAGGTAGTGTGATAGCTTATTAGACCTGAGGCATCGGTTCAAACCCCAGGTCAGGCGTTGAAACGAAAATTTAAAAAAGAAATTTTTTTTCGGTGACTTCCTCTCGGCAGATTTCTGGCAAATACTCTGAGAGTAAATAAAATTCTCAAAAAAAATCTGTCGTTCGGAGTGGTCATGCCACTCATGTATTAAAACTTAACACCTACAACACAAGTGGTGTGAGAAATTAGGTCCATAATCCTGACCGATGGATTCTAATGACCAATTATGTACAAATGTGTATCATCAATCTATAATGTTGACTTTTGGGAGTAGCCCTGGCCCTGTCGTAATCAAAGAAATACGTACTGATGACGTCGCCAATCAAAAATTCACATCAAACCGTAACTTTTCAGGATCCATTGGACGCTTTTTGGGTCTCATCCGGATGGATATCGTCTTCAATTCAACAATTGTGTGCCCATTCCTTCAGAAATGAACCTCAGCGCTGAAAATGATTTTTCAAATGAAAATTTATGTCACTAGCCAACTGCTCTAGAGCCCATTTCGTTTAATGTGCCATACCGGCATAGATGGAAATCATAATCGTCAGTCAGTCACAGTCATTTGTGGGAAGAGTTGTCTTCCTCGTAGTCAAGATTTTGGGATGTCTTGTGCATAATTATTTACGGTTCAAACCCAACGGCTAGCAGCGGTTGTAAAGCATTGCGTTAACGTTTTATGGGGACATTTTCAAGGCTTTTTTCAAAATTTCATATCAAAATCACCAATTTATACTTTCTGTGAGAAATTCTGTGACATCATTAACCATAATTCCAATATTATCAGCCGAAAGGCTGCTCTATGGTCGTCCAGACTGCTGCAGAGCCCACTTAACGAACATCTGTTGTCGTCGATGGTCGTCCATAGTGATTCGGCGAAACAGTAATATAGGATAAGATATATGGAAAGATGATGGACGCTGCCAGCCCAAATTTCACTCGAAACAGTGAGTTTTTGAAGAACGCTTTATGGGCTCTTGAATCTCATGTGGATTGATGTCGTTGCAAATCGAATAAGTTTCCTTATTCAAGTACCCTGTGATACAGAAATCGGTCTCATCGTTGAAGATGATTTTTCATTGAAAATTCCGGTCAGTTAGCAATTGCTCCAGAGCCCATAGAGTGGACACGTCGTTGTCCATGTTGGGCAATGTATGTATGTATATGTACGTATGATGTCGTCGCAAATCGAATAAATTCATTTGTTCAAGTGCCCATACATCTAGAAGTGAGTCCCATTGTTGAAAATGATTTTTCTAGGAAAATTAGTCTCAATTACCAGCTGCTTCAGAGCCCATTCAGCGAACACCCGTTGCTGTCGATGATCGTCCATAGTGATTTGGTGCATTAGGCTGAATAAATGACAACTATTTTGACAGATGTTGCTTCAACAAGATGGTCGCTTCAACTGTCAAAAACCCTATGAATCCCCAACAGAATTCAATTTAAAGCGGGTTAACCGCCCACAAAGTCATGGATATTTCGGTTGAGTTCAACTAATCTAGCAGATGAAGCTTCAACAAGATGGCCGTTATTAAAGTTCCTGTAAAAAAGACCTGCTCACAATGCCGTAGTTATGCCGATTGAGTTCTAGAACAACAGCCTACCAAACAAAATTATCGTGAAATACATTTAAAAATAGTTCCACTGTTCTGTTCATCTCATTATATGCACTTATTTGCATCTGTATTTGTAATGTATTGTATATGCATGTGTGTGTGTGTATGTGTATGTAAATACAAAGGTTTTTACCATAAAATTTGTGTATATTTAGTGCGACTATGTACGCAGCAATGCAAAAACAATGAAAACAACAATAACAATAACAATAATATTGTATAATAAGCGATATTTTTCAAATCGTTTTTAATATTATATGTAGGTCCACCATTATATACAATCCAACAAAAAAAGTTTCGTTTATTTAATAAAAAAACCAAAAAAAAAACGGAAAAAAATTGTCAAAAAATAAAATAAAAATCAACTCATGCTCTCACTTGCTGGCTGAGTCTAACTGGTAAAAAAAACAACCAAATAAAGTGTTAATAATGTTGGTCTATCCATCCATACATACGTCCATCCATCCATCCATTCACCTACTTTGTTACACGCACACACATGCATGTGTGTAAATATTCCGTTGGCCTTCTCTAAAACTTTTTATATGCAATTGGCGACTACAGCAGCAGCAGCAGCCGTCGTAGTGATGACGCAGTATTGCTGCTTCCATTTCGTTATTATTTTTCAGCCAGTATTTCAGCGTTTCACTTCCAAATGCTTCATCATAATGTATTTTCGTTGTTTTTTTCTGTTTTTGTTTTCGTTTTTCGTTATTAACAATTTGCCAACAAAAATTTTGTTGTTTTAATTTCTTGTTGCAGTTGTTGTTGTTGTTGTTTCTGTGACTGTTGTTTGTTTATTTTTTTTTGTTTTTCTGTCGTTATTTCACTAAAGTGCAACGCATTGCTGACATTGAACACAAAAATACACACGAGAAAATACAAAATTTTTATTTTAATTGCGATAGAGAGCGAGAGAGTGAGAGAGGGGGCGATTTAAAGGAGTGAAATCGTAAAGTGTAAACAGAAATACTATTTCATGGTAATTGAATAAGCAAAATATTTATATTGAGTGGGCATAGGAAAAAGAAGAAGTAGGATATTGTAAACAGTTTTTATTTTGCTCTACGACGAGAGCTGTATTACAGCTCTGGAATGGCATCCATTAATGTTACGAATTCTAGTTTCAAGTTTACTACAAAAAAGATAGAATTCGACATTCTATGTAAAAATCTTTAACGTAATCCCACAAAAAAGTTTAACGGCATTAAGATAAACGATTTTGGATGCCAACTAACAATTCAAAACCATGAAATTCCTAATTCTTGAAACTTCTTAAGCAATAAAAAGTCAAAATCGTTCTTGTTGTATTGTTGTCATCCTAACCATAATGGCCCTGAAGTCGCCGTAGTCTAGTAGGTAGTGTGTTGGCTTATTTGACGTAAAGCCAGGGTTCGAGCCTCACTCCAGACATCAAGACAAAATACAAAAAGTATTTCTTCGGCGACTTCCTCTCAACAGATTTCTGGCAAAAACTCTGGGAGTAAATAAAAATTGCCATGAAAAGTTTCTCAAAAATCTGTCGTTCGGAGTCGACTTTAAACTGTAGGTCTCCACCACTCATGTATAAAATTAACACACACAACATAAGTGGCGTGAGAAACTAGGACGTTGTACAATGGGTCAATTCGACCTCTAGGTACTGTACTTCCTCCTCCTCTAACCTAACCTAACTTAACCATAATGGCCACGAAGCAATCACTAAACATTTCTAATCTAATTTCTTGATTTCCCTGCCCCGTAAATGATATGAAGTCGTAGGGTAGTAGGTAGCGTGTTGACTTATTAGATGGTTCAATCGTCTGCTTCGACATCTCAAACAAAATGAAATGAAAAATATTTCTTCGGCAGATTTCTAACAATAGCCCTGAAAGTGAATAAAAATTGTGAAGAAAAAGTATCTCAAAAAATTTGTTCTTCAGAGACGGCTTTAAACGGTTGTAGATCCCGTCACTCATGTATAAATTGAACACACACAACACAAGTGGTGTGAGAAACTAGATCGTAATCCGGCCTGAAGGTTTGTAATGACCAATTATGTGTGTATGCATGTATGTAAGTTTTTTTTTTTTGTCTGGAGCCGGAGGTGGGAATCTTTGAAAGACACTTTTGTTCCAACAAAAGAGTGCACGATTCACCATCACTGGTGCCTACGTACTAAACCCACCCCCTACACACTTCAACCACTCTCCCTCCGCGGGACTGCCGTAAGGTATTACTTCGCGGCGAGCTGGTTAGCTTAAAAGCTTTGTCACACTAAGTTAAATTTCGCCTTCGTTCATCCAGCCTTCGGAGTTCTATCATAACTTCAGCCATTCTCTGGCTATATTAACTCCATAGAATTCTACAGTTCAACAGCTCTTCCATTAGCCGGTTTGGTCCTAAATTCGTTTCTCCCGGCCACTAAATCTGGGACAGCATGTTAGAATATGCTCCGCATCCTCCTCCTCATCTAAACAGTTTGGGCCTAAAGGGGAAGTATCATCTCTATGCAGGTACTTCCTGAAGCACCCATGACCAGTTAGGAACTGGGTCACGTAGTAGTTCAACTCGCAATGTTTGTTCTTCATCCAAAGGGTTACATCAGGGACAAGACGAAATGTCCATCTTCCCTTTAGACTGCTCTCAAATCGTGACTGCCATTTGTGCATGGAAGTCCTTCGTTCCTCCGCTTTTATAGCCGCTCTTTGTCCCGGGTACTCGAGACGGCGAAGGTATATCCTTCTCATCTCATCCGCCAGTATATCTATTGGTATTGTCTTTGCCAATACCAAAACTGCTTCATCAGACACTGTCCTGAAGCCACTTATCCGTCTAATCGCGCTTAGACGATACACCGAGGACAGTATCCTCCTCGTCGTCCCCACTGAGAGTGCCTCCGACCATATTGGGCAAGCATACAGCATTATCGACGTTATTACCGCCGAAATTATCCTCCTTTTGAATGGACCTGGTCCTCCAATATTTGGCATCATCCTCGCCAATGCTCCCTGTGTTACAGATGCTTTTTCGCCGATGTATTTCACGTGCTCCTTGAAGTTCAACCTGTCGTCGATAATCACTCCCAGGTATTTTATCGCCCTCTTCGATTCGATCCTTGTGCCTCCAACGGTCACTTCCATCTTCTCCACTATCTTCCGGCCGCTTATCAAGACGGCCTCCGTTTTGTGAGCAGCAAGTGTCAAACCTGCCTCATCCAGCCATGCTCCAACTTTTCGAATCGCTATGTTCGTCATCTCCTCTATTTCCTTTACCGTCTTAGCGACCGACACTATAGCAATGTCATCTGCAAAGCCCACAATTGTAGTCCCGTTTGGCAATTGCAGTTGAAGTACACCATCGTACATAATATTCCGCAGTAGTGGCCCAAGTGCAGAGCCCTGCGTACTTGTATGTATGTATGCTCGTATTTATGTATGTATATGATACCTTTCTTTGATGACGTGAGAAATGTGATTCATCGCTTAAGAAAATTTTGTTCGAATAGTCAACAAAGAAAGCCTGTTATTCTAGCACTTAATGGTCATAACTACTGCGTGGTGTGTTACCAATCTGCCTTAATTGCTGCGTAGTTCGGATTCTATCCATCCATTCCATCTTGTCGAAGCTTCATCTGCTAAATTTGTTGAACTTAATCGTTATATCTGCGACGTTGTCAGCGGTTAACTCGATTGAAGTTGAATTCTACAGGGTCCTCTGATCTTAGACCGCTGAAATATGTAGCCATCTTGTTGAAGCAACAACTGTCAAAATAGTTGTCATTTATTCAGTTTGTTTTATCAAATCACCATGGCCCACCATTGACAACGACATGTGTCCACTGAATGGGCTCTGAAGCAGCTGATAACTGACCCGAATTTTCAGTGAAAAATCGTCTTAAATGATGAGACCGATTTCTGTATCAAATCGTACTTGAATAAATAAATTTATTCGATTTCCGACAACATCAATTCACATGAGATCCAAGAGCCCGCAAAGCTTTCCCCAAAACCTCACTGTTTCGTGTAGATTTTGGGCTGGTAGCGTTCGTCTATAGAAAGATGACGATCTTATCTTATATTACTGATGATAATCAATTTCTTGGGGCCTTAACTGGATGATCTGCCAACTAAAGATATGTGGTTTCAACGTAACTACGCTACGTGCCACACAACTCATGCAACATTGAATATTCTGCACATTCGATTTGAGGGCATAGTACATGGACGTGATAAAGGGTCCGCCAAATAACTTTTTTTTTTTTTTTTGAAAATGCCTTAAAGAAAAACTACTGAATATTTTCTCAAATTTCTTTTTTTATTTGAAAGTACAATCCTTCCGGTTAATAGTGGAAAATAATTTCATTCAAATGGCTGCCTCGGCTGGCCATGCAGTAGCCTACACGATCGGTCCAATTTTTAAGCCCATTATCGATTGTGTGCAGCTGTATTTCACAAATGGCTTCACGAATACTGTCCTTTAAAGCGTCAATTGTCTCTGGCTTGTCGGCGTAACACTTATCTTTGACGGCACCCCACAAATAATAGTCCAACGGTGTCAAATCGCAGCTCCGAGGTGGCCAAACGACATCAGCTCTGCGGCTGATGATGCGATCTTCAAAAACAGGGCGCAAAACATCGAGTGTAGCTTCGGCTGTGTGGAACGTAGCGCCGTCCTGTTGAAACCAAATGTTGCCAATATCCTCCGCTTCAATTTTTGTGAACAAAAATTCGTTCAACATGGCCCGATAACGATCGCCATTGACTGTAACGGCCACTCCTTGCTCATTTTCGAAGAAAAATGGCCCAATTATGCCTGTGGACCAAAATCCGCACCAAACAGTGACTCGTTTTCGGTGCGTCGGCTTTTCAATGTATACGTGCGGGTTTTCTGTGCCTCAAATGCGACAATTTTGCTTGTTTACATGACCGCCAAAATCAAAATGAGCTTCACCTGAAAAGATGATTTTTTTGCCAAAATCGGCATCTTCTGGTGTAGGCTACTGCATGGCCAGCTGAGGCAGCCGTTTGAATGAAAATATTTTCCATTATTAACCGGAAGGATTGTACTTTTAAATAAAAAAAGAAATTTGAATAAATTTTGAGTAGTTTTTTTTTTAAAGCATTTTCAAAAAAAAAAGTTATTTGGCGGACCCTTTATAAACTGGCTATCGAAATCATGCAATTTGATCCCATTAGACTTTTTCTTCTGGAATTTGTTTCTTATTTGAATACCCCTGCGACAGCCAGAAACATTTTCAAGTTTTAACATTACATACCTTGCTTGACTGACAACTTCAAATACTATTCCATAATAAAACAAAAAAAAAGTTCGTATAAAATAATAACAATAACAACAAAACGAATAGTAATACAAAGAGGCAGCAATAAATTTGTATAATTTTTATAAACAAAAACAACAAAAACAACAACAACAATAACTTTATGCGTAAGTTAACTGATAACAAAAACGGTGAAGGGGGTGGGGCGGTGGTCATAACACCAAAGCGGGTGTAAATAACTTGCATGAGGCATATTTAAGGCATAAAACTGCATATGAAGTCCATAATATGGTATGATGATGATGCGCCGACGTAGTCTAAAACACAATACAAACACACAACGACACATACACGTGTGCAATCGAAATAAAATATAAAAATCGAACAAAATAAACCAAAAAAAAAAACGACGAAAATAAAAAACGAAAAAGTTCACCTATTTTTTATTTTATTTTTGCGTAGAAAAAAAACTCCACACAAATTATTTTTCTATACCCGCTGCTGACGTTAGCCTCTGTCCAAGTTGCTGGTGTAAAATTATTTTCAAATATACGCAGGCATTGTTTTCCTTTTTTTCTTTTTTTTTGTGTTGTTTTGATGCACATCCACGTGTTGGTTTTTGTTTTCATTTTGCAATGTGTTCTATTTTATATACTGCATGAGTGTGTGTGTGTGTGTTTGTTTATATTTTGTTTTTCTGCTGCTTATGCAGTTTACGCATGTTGTTGATTTGTTGCATGCATGCAGTCACAGCAACAAAAAACAGTCGCCCAAAACAATAAAAGAAAACATGAAAACGCCACCCTTTCATAGGCTTATAGGCATAGAAAAATATGTATGTACGTTGTGTGTGTGTTAGCAGCTGCTGCTGCTGTTGCAGTAGCTGCAACTGTATATATGACCACAAGTGGCCAAGGGATGCGCAAGGACGAATACGAGGCTGAAAATAAGGACAAAACAACCAAAAATATTCAAAAAATAAAAACAAAACAAAATATTGAATTTTTATATAAAAATTTTTTGCTAAAACACACACGCATACATTTACACAATTTACCGTTGCACACACATAAAAATAGATACACAAATGAAAAGAAAGGGATATGCCAGGCACTAACACACATACACAAGCATAAGCATAAATTGCATGTGCGTAGGCCAACAATAGCCGATTGGAAAAACGAGTAAGAGAACCAAACACTGTGTGTGTGCCTAGAGAGACAGACATAGTAATAGAGAGAGAGAGAGTGAGAGAGTAAAGTTTTATTATAATTTGCATGCGTATGTGCATGTGAGTTGATTTCCATGATGTCCACGTGGGTTGTTGCTGTTATTGTTTGTTATTGTTGGTAGCTAAAGTGGGCCTAAAAATGTTTGAATGTTACTGTTGTAGTTACTGTTGTTGTTGCTGTTATGGTTGTTGTTGTTGTCGTAGAAGAGGCTTACTTTTTGCTATTAGTAGCGGCAAAACATATACTTTTTTCGGCCATTGCAGCAGCAATTATCAGTAGTAATCCATAGAAATGTGAGAGAGTAAATGAAAGGCTCGGGTATAGAGAGCAAAAGAGATAGAGAAAGCGAGAGAACTAGAAAGCAAAAATAGTTAAAGAGTAAATGAGAAAGTGTTACGGGGCAGTTGTTTTAGTGTGTGGGTAGTATTCTAGACTAGTATTTGGCCATTAAACGACAGATTTTTAGGTGAATTTTTTTTGAAAAATAATTTAAAAAAAAATATTTTTTTTCTATAAAAAAAAATTGAAATGATTTTTTAATTTTTAGCTCCTAAAAGAGAAAAAAAATTGTTTTTTTAAATTTTTTTCAAATTCTCTAACAACTATTTTATCAACTCTTACACACACACACACACGCACACACTCAACTTAAGTTTACTTTGCATTCAACGCATGTGTGAGTAAGCAGTCTCTCTCTCTCTCGCACTCTCATTTTATCTCTGTCTCTCTTTCTATTTACCAATTGATCCTTTACGCATTCACTTTATATGTCTACGTTGTCTACTAATTGCCAAGTTTTTTGTTTCTTTTTTTGGCTATTCATAGGCATTTTTGTTTATAGGCGTTGTTGTCTTATTGGTTTGGGCCGGCAAATAGTTTTTTTTTTTTGGTTATTTTTGAGCCAAATTTTAAGGGTGCGTAATATTTTCCCAAAAAATAAACACAATACAGCAGCAGCACACTAGTACAGCAAAAGAAAGAAGATGACACAATGCATGTGCATATGCATATGATGGTACACATGAAATTTCGTGAGTTGACAAATTAAAAAATAAAAAATATGATGCCATGATGCAAATAAAAAGAGAGAAAAATAATAATTACAATATGAGATTGGCGTTAGTCAAATAAATATAGATTTTGTATGCATTTCAATAATAATAATAATAAAATAGATTTTATTTGATTTTTCAATACATAAATATTTCAATAGGTTGACTTTAAAGAGACTAAATTAAAATTAGGTACAGTTGGATGACTTAATCTCTTTAGCAGTAGTTAGTTCTACAGATCTAAAGAAGGGCCACAAAGATCAGGAAGTGATCGTTGTTTTAATATCGGAACATAAACGCTTGATAATACTAGGTATGGGGTCAACTAGTTGCCTTCAGCGGACTAATATACTGCCTTTAATGGAATAATATACTGATCCAGAGAAACTATAATTAAAAATATGTAAATACTTCGTACAAACATTATTATACATTATATTCCTTTAGTCAGAATAACGGTTTAGTTTTTCACACCACCCATGTTAAATATATCCGCGAGTGGTGAGGCTGAGCTGGTGTTACGTAATATTTTGTTTTTTTTTTTACTTTTCTAGAGGTTCTACCTACGCGGAGGAGCTCCGGTTTGAATGTCCTACCTCTCGTTTAATTACTAGACTACTGAGATAAAGAAAACCAAAATTCTAACATATTTAGTCAATACTAAGAGGACGTAAAATACTCGTATTCAAAAAGTTTGCGTAGGCTTTGTTAAAATGAAAATTTTCACGTGTGCACGTTTTTTGTTTTCATAACTTCTTCGAAAGCGATAGTCCAGAAATATTGTAAATTAAGAACAATGAGCACTAGCTCGCAAAATTTATTATGAGGCTAAGCTCGACGTATAATATACATCATGGACGGTTACAGTAAAGGGTTATTCAGATCACTGTGGTTTGTGTTTTGTTGGCATACGAGTTAAGAAAACCACACAAGAAAAAGTCTAAACGGTGTCTAATCGCACGATTTAGGTGGCTAGTTCACATTACCTCCACCTGACCTGACATTATGTATTCAAATAGCTCCTGCAGGATATCGAAAGCAGCACGAGCTATTTGGCAGGCACCCTTGTCTTGTTGAAACCGTGTCAAAAGAAGTTGCTCGCTATTGACACTGATGGCATGGCTCATGTCGTCCTCAAAGCAATATGAACTTCGAAATATATTTTACGCAGTTGGATCTCTTGGGTTGGTATCATCCCTAGTTCAACAATTTTATGCGCTCACGCATGCATTCATCAGGTTCAACATTGAAGGAGATTTTTCGTCAGTTTCCAGCTGGTCGTCCATGGTGATTGGGCAAAACAGACTAAAGCTGGATTCACCCATTGTTTGTTCCAAAACGATTCACCCACTTCGAACAATTGTTCTGTAACAACAAGGCTACCATATGAAATATTTTTGTAAACGATGCGTGTTAGTTTTACAATTAGGCAGCACAGTAGCAGATGATTGCAATTCGTTTGTTTTCTTGGCTTGAGTATGATCATATTTTTTATTGTGTTACAAAGAAATTGTAAATTAAAACAAATAAATAAACAAACAGTATTAAACAACCGCTCTGTATTTTATTAAACATACATACATGCATACATACAAATGTACATATAATATGATGTGGCAGCTCAGTTCAACTTTACTTAAAAAATTAAAGTAGCTGGCAGCACAGTTCGTTTGTTTCGGAACAAAAATTAAAATTAAACCAATTCGAGCTGAAAATGTTCCGAAGCAGGCTTACTCTCTTTCGCTCTCTCTCTCAAAAACAGAAACGTCAAACTACATATAAAAAAATTTTTTGTTCCGAAACAATGGGTGAATCCAGCTTAAATAAATGACAACAAATATGACAGATGTAGCTACAACAAGATAGCTGCTAACAATTGTCAAATTTTGGAGTAGTTGGCAGCCCCTTGCATTTACGATATTCAGAGTCAGACAATAAATTCGGGAATTCAATCCTTTTAGATCAATTGAACCTTGCCCTATTTCTCAAACCATCAGATTATTATGGCATAATTTAGACTCACCTAGCGGTTATAAAGTCAGCCATGGAAAACTTTCAGTATTAGGGTGTACTGGGTAGTAGGATCGACACTTATTTATTGACAGCAAGGCATTCGTTAAATCCCTATAGATACATACAAGATTGTTCAATAATGCCGAGTGTATGTGAAGGAGATAGGGCGACATTTAACTGTTGCCCTAGACAAGGGCGATAGAAGGTAACAACATGCCAGCATGGCGAAGACGCAAACTAGTACAACTACTACGTAAGATGAGCATTTATCTACTGGTCAAAGTGAATTGTGTTCCACTGTCCAACGCTCCCATACAGAGTATTGTGTTTTATTGGAACGTAGAATTTGTTTTCTAAAATTCGGTGCTTTTAGTCATTCTTGTAGAGTACATCTATTTGCGATTGATTTATGCATTGTATGATGTTCGATATAAAATTCTCATACTGTAGCCGAACTTACCGTAAGTAGAACGGCAGAAATTTCTGCCATTACAACGTTTCTCAGACCTATTTTCCCATTTTCAATACAATGATGTACGTGTGTAGAAGCCATAACCCAGTTTTAGCGGAACTACACAAGTCTGTACCTTTATTGAAACACCGGGGATATTCATTGTTAGGCATTTTATTGGCTTCTAGGCATACATACCCAAAGACTGCAACGATTTTAAAGTGCCTTCTGTGAAAAGTGTAATAATGTTGTGTAGGGAGATATCACTGACCAGCTTCTTTATAATTGCTTGGCATTTGGAAAGCTGAGGCCGTATGGTTTTTTGAACAGAACTTGCCTAGAAAGAACTCATTTAGATAAAACTGTCAGAGTGGTTGAGAATATTAATTGGTGAATACTCTATTGTCGGTATTATGGTGTTACAATGCAATCTCTGATAGGAGCCAACCAAGGAAGCTTACCATAATGTATGACCAGTATACGGCACTTAAATAATTGGACGTAACTTAAAGTGTCATTTTATTGTTTACATTGGTGCATATGCAACGATAAATTAATTTTGATTGCATTTTAAAAATTTTCATGAAAGTGTGTTAATATTATAAGGAAAATATGAGTACTTAATGGGGGATTAGACGATCACACAAGTCGTACAGCATGTCAAGGTTTCGTGCAGAACAGAGCGTGTAAACTAAATGTGTAATGAGAGCATACGACATGTCGGCGACGGCATGTCAAGGTTTTGTGTAGAACAGAGCGTGTAAACTAAACATGTATTGATGTCATACGACATTGAAAGAAAATATGTATGATAGTTGGGAAGTCGCATGGTATTCTGTAGTGTTTTCTCTCTGACTTAAAGTATGTAAATCCTTATCGTGTAAATTGGCCTTTAATTGAGGGTGTAAGAAAACATGCTACCAAGCCGCCACGATCGCTGTTGTTTTCAGAATTAAATGTTGTCTTTACTAATACAAAATTGCTTTAGATTTTTCTCATTTCCATGGTATGTAGATTTTAATTACATTTTTTTTCTATTCAAATGGAAAATTTGTTTCTTTGTTTGGTTTTGCAATCAATCATGTGTAAAACTATAAATATTTCTAGGAATATTTGAAAAAAAAAACGAAAATGTTCAAAGCAATGCAATGCAATACAGATTTTGTTTTTGTTCATTAAACAAAGCAAATAAATGAATCAATAAATTCATATTCATAAATATTATTATTATTATTTGTAGTTATTATTGTTGTTTTTGTTTATTTATTTAAAGGAAAAACGTTTCATCATATGCAGAAACACTTGAAAAATCATTTGAATTGTAGAAAAAAAAAATTCATCGCTAAACTCTACTTAAAGTTGATCAAACAAAACAGAGCGTTTCTATTGTATTTCTGCTTAAGGAGTGCTCTCTCGTTTTTTTTCTCAGATGTTGTTGTTGATGTTGTTGTTGTTGTTGATTTTTGTGGCAATATATTTCCTTTAATTATAACGATAACATTACCAAACGAATAATTTTAAAGAATTTTTCAATATTGGATGAGTGTTACGTTACGTTTACGTTTATGTTTCGTACTTTTTTTGGTGGCTATTTTAATGGTATTATGGTGTTGGTGTTGTAGTTGTTGTTGTTATTGGTTTTTGTTTGAAACATTCAAATTAATCGTCAAAACTTTTTACGACAAGTCCACTTATAAAACACATACAAATTGGTGAATAACATTTCGGTTTCGGTATTGTTTTGCTTTGCCCCACCACCAAACAACAAATCATTGGAAATCATTTTGTTTGTTTGTTTGTAATTGTGAAGAACCCAACTCACAACACACAACTCATACAACCCATCTCACCCAACACACTTGGACTTTTTCGGGATCTTTCTACAACACACTCTCAGTCTCTCGCTCATTCTCTCTCTCTCTCTGTATTTTGTTGTATACTTTTCGTATATTTGAACCGAAAAAAAAACAAACCGAATTCTATACTCACACGCATACAATTGTAATGGAAAATATTAAAATAAAAATAAAAACAAAACACATTGATTTATGCACTTTTAACACACACACACTTACACACATACATGCAAGCATTATAAAATAAATACATTTTTATATGCGTGTATACAATATTTCTTCATATAACATACAACATACAACATATGTATGTATGTATGTGTGCATGCGTGCGTATGTGTATGTTTATTTTTATCTGTATTTGTGTGTGTATAAAAATATAATATTTTTAGTAAATGCCCCGAAAAAAGCGAATAAACTTCGTATAAAAGGCATGTAAATTTTTTTTACTATACTCACACAACCACATCCACGCGTACATACATACATATGTATGCATGTACATATATAATCATATTATATCATATAAAAATCATTCAATATGCATACCTACATACGCACATAAACACCCAAATTATATGTTAGTGTGTGTCTGTGTATTAGTGTTTGTGTAAATGCCTATTACATATACATAATGTGTTAACATATTAATTGGAAAAATAAAAATAAAAATAAAAACAAAAAAAATAAAAAAAAAAAAAAAAAAAAATTAAAAACAAAATAAAAATAAACAAAAATTTTTCGCAATAGAGTAGTAGTAGTAGTAGTATGAACAATTTTTAAAAATGGTTGCCTTTATTGTACATAAACTGTACACTATAAATAAATTAATTTCTCTGCTTTTTTTTATTATTTTTTTTTCACATTTTTTCAGTTGTTTTTAATAAAATATTCACAAAAAAAATGTGCAAAAAAATCTCAATGGATGCTTATAAAAAATTTACACGCTTTTATTATTGTGTATACCGCACTTACAGTGCGTGACATTTGTTTGATAATTGTTTACTTTCTAACGGTAAAAAATGCCTTCTGTAACGACTATAATATTGTTATGTTTTTACCTTTTTAAAAACGTTTAAAATATGAGCTCATAGATTGCAAATAAAATAAAAATAAATTTGTGTTTAATTTTAATTCAAATTCTTTAGTATTCGCACAATTCTGTGTGCCACTGTTCACAACTTGATGTAAACAACTTCTTACAACTTCTACAATTTCTTATTCCTTTGTTTACACCCTTTGCATAAACAATAACAATTACTAGGCAATTGTTTGGCTGATCTTTGTAACGGAGATCTTCAAACCACGATTACTCTCTGCAAACACTCCGCGTCTTCACACAAGACTGTCTGAACGTCACTAACTAACTCGCATTCTTTGCCTTGCCATTTATCTGGCAGAGTAAACAGTATGGCAGAGTAAACAGTCTTGAAGGCGAATGTTCATGACTTCATACACACATAATTGGTCATTACAACCCTTCAGTCAGGATTACGACTTAGTTTCTTACACTACTTATGTTATGTGCGTTAATTTTATACATGAGTGGCGGGACTTACAGTTTAAACAACAAATTTTTTGAGAAACTTTTTCATGGCAATTTTACTCTCAGAGTTTTTGCTAGAAATCTGCTGACAGGAATTCGCCGAAGAAACATTTTTTCATATTTTCGTTTTGATGTCTGACCTGGGGTTTGAACCACGGTTACGTCTAATAAGCCAATACACTACCTACTAGACCACGGCGACTTTCATGACTTCGCCTTCTCGAAATCTCTATAATTGTAAACATTGTTATTTCTTTACTGTTGTTTGTGTATTTTGGTTACGTTTATTCTTGTAGTGTTTGTTGTTGTATTTTTGTTTACTTGTTTACCATTTTAATGTTAAGTGATGTAAAAGCAAAACACCAGTATCTAGATTCTTCATTTTCGTAACAGTATGTTACGTTTATTAATGTTAATGTTTATTTCCAAATATCTTGTGTTTAATCCTTTACAGACCTTAAGTCATTTGTAACTTTAACACGTTAATAGTTAAACTAAATTATCTAATAAAGTTACCATGGCCCATGTGAAAATTTGCTGATATTAACGTGTTAAAATACTACTGCGATCGTATATCATATTCAAAGTACATTCGCTATTTGCTGGCATACTGGCTTATATTCCACGATCTTGTTCTTCTTTCAGTTTCTCATTTCAGTGGCCTGTTTTTCGAGTCACTATATATCATTGAAGATCCATGCATTGAGGTTCTTTGTGTCGTACTTTCTCGCTTGCTCTCTCAGGACAATGAATTTTATTACAACCCAGCCAGTCAGGTTTTGACATGAAGTGCCTTCGTATCATTTTCTTATGGTTTCTACCAAAAGAAATCTTTATTGTGGAGCTATTAAAGCTTCATGACATGTGTTATTCATTTCCTATCATCAGAATTTGCTAAATCCAGCATAACAAACGATATCAGTGGCTTAGAGAGCCTGCAAAGGTTTTTCAACAATCGCAGACTCGATCTGCAAAAAATTCCACTGCAACTGTACTGATGTTGTCGTGTTATTTGCCTTCACTGTAAACGAATTTCTGCTGCATGCAGCACTAAAATATAATGGCAATGCACTTTAGCATTAAAATAGATAAATACATGCGAAAACGCAATGCAAATTCACCAAAAAAATAAAAAAATATTTAAAAAAATGAAAAATAAAATTTAAAAAAATGAAAAAAAAACTGCCAACTCATCTCTTACTACTGCAGGAAACAAACAACTTTTACGGGCCACAAGTGCAACCCACTCAAAAAGGATAACGAAATGAAAAGCAGGATGCATATGATGACGATGATGATGGAACACGAAAAATCACCATAAAATGTTTAAAAAACACACCATAACCAAGACCATCAGCATCAGCACCTGTCTGTTTCAAACAAAAAAAAAACCGAAAAAAAGGAGCCCAAATGTATGCTTAACAACCCCAGTTATTTTTTTTTTTGGGAGTTTGTTGCACATACGATATGTGCTTTAGCAGCACCAACAAATTAACCAAAATATTGTTGAGTTGGTGCTACACAGCAACACGCTTTTAAACTGCAGCATGGAAAAAATTGCAGCCAACAACAAACAAAACTGTCCAATGCATGCTTGCATGCATGCATCCACGTACACTCAAGAGCAGGAGAGAGTGTTTCAGTGTGTGTTTTTTTTTCATCCTAAAAATGTTGCTGCACATTTTTATTCTTTCTACTCATAGTGTGTGTGCATGGATGTATATGTATGTGTGCGTATAGAAACAAAATTTTGTTTGTTTTTTTTTTGTTGGTTTTCAGCCAAAAAATAACTGAACATTCACTTGCACATGAAAATGTGTAAACGAGAGGATGTGTCCGTTGATAGAAAAACGAAACGTAGGAATTAATGACGAAAATGTGTAAGCAAGAGAGACAGGCAAGACTGCAATTCGATGCAGTTTCATATGCATCAGGCCATCAAACAAAAAAACGAATGCATATAGCAGTTCGGCAATCAAAACATAGTGCGTATGAGTTTGAAGTTCGCTTTTTTTTTGCATGAAATTTCTTTCAAAATAAAATCAAAAAAATAAACTCCAATGTTTTTGGCAATTTTTTTCGCGCTGTTTGTCTCTCATTTTAATGCTTAACAATGCCTGGCAATATTTTTTTTTAACTTGCATGCATAAAAATGCACAACACCCACCTCTGGTGGTGGTGGTGGCTGGCCATATGATGCATGTGCATGCAGCAGCATAACGGCTTAAAAAACATTTCACATGTCATTTTGTACTAAACGGTTAAAAAAAGAAGAAGAAGAAGAGAAATTGTTTTAAAGGCAACAACAACTGGAGCATTGGAATGAAAGGATTTCATGGCTTAAAGATAGGACCACCGTAACGCCTGTACTACTACTCCCCCAAAAAAAGCATTTGGTGGGGAGGGGACAGGATTAAAAACCCAAAATGAAACAAAAAAAAGTTGAATGACTCTTCAATGTGTTTTGGGCCAAAAGAAACAAAAAAAAAATACGAAAAAAACGTTGCATTTTTATTGGAATGCGTGAGACAAAGATGGGCTTTTTTCCCTTTTTTTTTGGGCATAAAAAATGTTTTAATTTCGTGCGTATGATTTGGTGCTGCCTGCACTGTTAGAGGGTGTGTTGGTTGGCTGGCTGACTGGTCGGATGCAGCCATACATGGGATACATAAACTCCTGTCTGTATAGTGTAGCTGGGCTGCTGCATATATGTAGTAGTGTAGTGCTGTACATAATATTTTTATAAAATAAATTATTTATTTTATTCTTTTATTGTCCTTTTTTCCCCGTTTGTATCCTGAAATAACAGCAACAACAACAACATTAACAACAATGTGCTTACGCAGTTGCATAGACCCAGTAAATCCTCGTTGCTGTTTTTTTCTTTTTCTCTATTTAAAGCTGATTTTACCCTCTACACCTCCAAACATTTCCTCAAATTTTTTTTCCATATCGACTGGCAATATTTGGCATGAGGCATGACGATTTAAAGCCTCTGGTTACAAGGAAATTCTGACAATTTTTGGCAACAACTTTTGTATGCAATTAAAGGCTGGTCTGGTTACTAAGCAAACGAATACCAAAAAAAAAATCAAAAAATAAATTTTAATCCGTTTTTTATGTCAGTTTTTTAAATTATTAAAGCTTCTAATTTGTATTACAAAACTTGGCATTTGTACAACTTAAAGTCGAACACAAATTCTTTACAATTGTATACATACTCGGACATACATACCTCATTGGCACTTACAACCCTTTAGTCTTGTTTATGGCCTATCTTATCCCTTCACCGATGTTATTTTGTGTTAATTTCATTTACAAATAGAGAAACCTAGAACTTAACATCATTTCCAAATTGATTTATTCTTCAAGCTCTTGCCAAAAGTATGCTGAGTGTGCCATGGATGCCGAGAAAAATATTTTTGTTCAAGAAGTCAGCAGGACTTTACTCTCATAATTTTAGCCAGAAAACTACTGAGAAGTCGCCGAAAATATTTTTCATATTTCGTTTTATTCTAGATGTCTTACCAGGTATTTGAGTTCTATAGCCAACGTACATTTCCGTACCCTGCGTAACTTAATTGTTCATTACAACACTTTAGTCAAGATTACAACCTAGCTTTAAACACCACCACAATGGGTTTAAATTCGACACCGAACGACAGATATTTTGAGAAACTCTTCACTCTTCATTTTTATTTACTGTCAGCGATTTTGCCAGAAATCTGCAGAGAGTTGCCGAAGAAATATTTTTTTCGTTTTGTTAGAGACGTCTGACCAAGGGTTTGAACCAGAGATCAGCAATGAATCAATTTCTTCGCTACTCATCAGCACTCATGCAATTTTGAGTATGAGTGAGTCAACAGTATTGAAATCCAACTACTCTGATTCATTCATACTCACTACAACGTTGATTTATAAGTACAGGTTGCAATGAGCATGCTTACAACGTTGACATCAAACTCATACCATTCGAAATATGTTTGATTCATAAGTCTACTCATCATTTAGATTCATAACTTTAGAAAAATACTTATAATACTCATAAATTATTCGAGTGATTCGAGTCACTCATCAAAATTTACAGTCTTAGTTGTTGTTGCATTTACAAAGAAAGAAGAAAGAAAAAGACAAAGACAGCAAGCAGAACAAACAAACAACCTTCTTGTGAGTATTGTAGTGTCCGTACGCGAATCATAATTATTTTGTGATTCGTGTATGCGATGAGTCGTGGAGAGTCCAAATCAATAACATCGTGCGTATAGTTAAGTACGAGTACCATGAGTATTTCAAACTTTGAGTATGAGTAGGATGGGTATGACATTTAAATAAGTATGAATGCGTATAAGTATCAGAAATTATATTGCTGACCTCTGGTTTGAACAGTGCCGCACCCCAATAATAAGCACAAAACACTACCTACTAGACTGCGGCGATTTCGGATTATAATCCTCTGTAGAATTTTAGAAACAGGGGATTTGAGCATCTTAGCAGGAAACAAGTCACCAGGACATGTTGATCAAAACAATGCCTGGAGAGTATTCACAGAGATGTACTTACAAAAGCTTCCATGCTTTTGAATACCTTTCGTTCGAAACATATTTTTTTTCGCAAAATATTTGCTTAATGTGAACGTAATTTTATGATTAAAAGAAATATATTGAGCATAGACTAGTTGGTAATGTTTTGGCATCTCGAACAAAACGAAATATGAAGAAGAAATAATTCTTCGGTGACCTTCTCCTCACACCAGAATTCTAGGAAAAATTCTAAGAGTAAAATAAAATTGCAATGAAAATTTGCTCAAAAATCTGTTGTTCCAAGCCGACTGCCACTCATGCATAAAATTAACACACACAACGTGGTTGATATTAGAAGCTACATTGTAAGCCTTACTAAAGTATTTTAATTACCAATTAAGTGAACAAGTATGTGTCAAATCGACTTTGAAATTGCTGCCATGAACTGAATTTGGGGCAAATTTGAATTCTTTGTTCAAAATAAATCAGGTTGAAAAGAAATTTTGGAGCATCTATGCTCTCAAATGGAACGAGAGGTAGATGTAAATATTTTCAGTATATAAAAAAAAATTCGTGACATGTGACAACGCTTGAAGAAATGTTTACATTCCACGATGAATAGTATTCGAAATGAATTTTATTATCAGTGTGGTGTGTCAGTGTTGTGTGAGAAATGCGTTTGTATCGCAAAAATTATGTTCAGTAACGAAACTCAGAAGAATTTAATTTAATTAGGCGTAAGGCCACGGTTCAAATACCAGGTCAGACATCAAAACGAAAATATGAAAAAATATTTGTTCGGCGACTGCCTCTCAGCAGATTTATGGCAAAAACTCTGGAAAGAAATAAAAAAAAATTACCAATGAAATATTTCTCAAGATTCCGTCGTTCGGAGTCGCCTTTAAACTGTAGATCCCGACACTCATGTCTAAAATTAACGCACACAACATAAGAGGTGTGAGGTGCCACGCCCACATACCCATATAAAAGTTAACGTTTGTTTGTATGTACCTTATAGAATCGTAAACTATGCATTCGATCATGTTATGTTCTTTAGCAAAATTGTTGCGCATGAGCTGACGAAGATTTCTAAGTTAGTATGGCCAATTTCCGACAGGTGGCGTCACTCTAAATTACTTAAAATGAATTAAATCGTAAACTGTGCATTCTATAACAAAGTTGTTGCACATGAGTCGACGGAGGTTGGTGAATTTCCGATTGATGGCGTCACTGAAAATTATTCAAAATTAATGACAAGCAATTGGTCGACCTACACCTCAAGCACGGAAGAAAAGAGCATTACGAGCCTCAGAATCAGACGAGTATTGAGACTGGAAATCTTCGGGTATATGCCGCTGCGACCCATTTGCTTGAACCACTTGAACAACGAGAAGTGAGATTAGAAACTGATCGAATGCGTAGTACTGAGGACCGTTCATCTGAATCATCAGGACAACGGGAAACAAAATCAATAAAATGATTCTTTCCTTCAAATTTATTTTAGTTGGTGACGCAGCAATACGCGCAGGGAACAGCTAGTTAATCTCATATTCTGGAGTAATCCGTTGGCTAACAAAACTATGATATTTGAAGCCACTTGATTATTTTTTGTGTTGATACGTAAAATCTTTCGTGAGAGATAACATTACAGATATCATGGATGATATACCCGTCCAAAATGCTCGAAAAAATGTGGCAAAATTTGAATTGTGGATGTAACACCTACCGTAGTTGACCTACGGTGTATCCGCAGGCTACATTACATACCCATGTTGTGTTTGGAACATTCGACTCGCGTCTATTAAGCTAACACACTACCTACTAGACTATGGCTACTTCAAAGCGTTTAATATTTCACTTTCTTTCACAGTTTCCAAACATTAAGCAAGTTTCTGTTTTAGTTGATATCTCCCTCCGAACTTTATCTTGGCTTGTAGATTACAGTCTAGCGATTCTTGCAACTTTCTTCCCCTTTGATCAGGCCTGGTAAATAAATTTTTGAATTGCTTTGTATTGTAGGAAGAGAAGAATAACACGTCCGTCTCAAAAAAAAAAAAAAATATAAGCAGTCGTAGAAAGTGCAGAGGTCTGGAGAATATGGCAATGAAAATTGGAAAAATGGAAAAACGAAAGGTCGAACGGCCTACAAATTAATCTCTGATACTGGACAACGACGATATAGAAGTGATAAGGAGATCATCTATAACGCATAATCTATAACTCAGCGCCTGAGAGGATATTCACATTCTAAAACCATCTCATTCATGATGCCATTGAATATTTTCAAAATCGTATATATAACCTGTAGAGTTTAATGCTGCCAATGAAGATGGGTTTAGTCGGAACGAAATCGTTTTTCCTATCAAGCATTGAGACCAGTAACAGCTAAATAGAAGTTCAACTCCATAACAAAAAAAAAAAGAGAAAACTCTGAAATGTTTACGAAAATGCTTCTTCTCTTATCAAGGCCCACAGAATATGAAGACAAAAAGTAAGTTTTTAAGTCTACTTTTGTAGCACTTATCAATACTTCTTGAAGATCGTCGTAGTCTGGGAGATAATAAATTGAGTTATTAGACGCGAGCTCGTGGTTCAAACACCAGATCTTCTTCTTCTTCTTATGGTAAAAAACTCTGAGAGTAAATAAAAAGGTGCCATGAAAAGTTTCTCAAAAATCTGTCGTTCGGAGTCGACTTTAAACTGTAGCTCCCGCCACACATTGATGAAATTAACACACACAACATGAAGCCAGCGATGCCATGAATTCCAATTTTGCCATACTTTTTCGCGCATTTTTCTCATGCATGACGTCTGTAATGTTATCTCTCACGAAAGATTTTACGTATCCCCAAAAAAATAATCTAGTGGCGTCAAGTAGCATAGTTTTGTTAGTCAATGGATTACTCCAGCAAAGTTTCCTCGTAATAGGTTCGTACGCCGTGTAGCATATAACACCATTTTGTTGAAACACAGTGTTAATTAAGTTCTATTCTTCCATTTAATTGCTCTTCCCACCATTGAGCTAAAAATGAATTTCGTTGCTGAAGACAATGTTTACGATACAAACACATTTCTCAGACGACAATGACTTGTGATAATAAAATTTATTTCGAAGCCTATTCATCATGCAATGGAAACATTAATTCAAGCATTGCCACATGTCACGAATTTTTTTATATTGAAAATATTTACCTTTACCCCTCGTTCCATTAGGGAACATAGCTCCTTCGTAAAGTCATTTCAGCCTGATTTATTTTAGAAAAGGAATGTTATTTTGGCCCAAATTCAGTTCATGAAAGCAATTTCAAAGTCGATTTGACGGATACTTACTTTCTTAATTGATCATTACAATACTTTAGTAAGGATTGCAACGTAGTTTTTTGTATGAGTGACAGTCACTCCGAACGAAAGATTTTTAAGCAAATTTTCATGGCAATTTTATTTTACTCTCAGAATTTTTGCCAGAATATTGAGGTGAGGAGAAATTCAGCGAAGAAATATTTTTTCTTCGTATTATGTTTTGTTCGAGATGTCTAAGCCCAGGGATGATCCGTAGCTTTACGTCCAATAAGCCAACACATTACCAACTAGTCTACGACGATTATATTTCTTTTAATCATTAAATTGTGTTCACATTAAGCAAATATTTTGCGAAAAAAAATGTGCTTCGAACCAGTGGTTTTGAATGGATGGAAACTTTTCAAGTACATTTATCTGTGCGTACTTTCTAGACAATGTTTTGGTCAGTAGCATTTTGGAAGCATACTAGTTTTTACAGCTGCATTTTTTCTGCTCAAATTTCCTCTACAATTAAATTATAATCCGAAGTCGACGTAGTCTAGTAGATAGTGTATTGGCTTATTAGTCATGCGGCCTCGGTTTAAACCCCAGGTCAGACATCTCCAACAAAAAGAACAAAATATTTCCCACATTTCACATTTGTTGAAATAATTCTGTGCGGGAAATTAAAGTTGCCTTGAAAAAGTTTCTCAAGAAACTGTTGTTCGGAGTCGACTTCAAACTTTGTGGGTAAAATTAACACACTTAACATAAGTGTAATGATCAAATATGTATATACATATGGACGTAAGTGATTTTATGTTACCCCAACAATTGCTCAACGGATTATAATCCATGGCATTTCTGTTGATGTTACTTTGTTGTCTGCATATAATCTTGACGATTAAGTTTCATTTAAGTCTCCCTATACCAGTTGCGATCGGCAGTTAAATTTTGAGGTCCATAAAATTGTCACAGAAACTATGCAGTATTCTGAGGAAGATGTACAACTTCTGGATACATAACATACATATAGAATTGGTCATTACAACCTCTCAGTCCGAATTACGACCTAGTTTCTCACACCACTTAAGCAGTGGTGTTGTGCTAATTTTTTTTTTACCGCAACGGAACTCCGGTTCACGGTTCGGAAAAACAAGCTGGTTCGTTCCGGTTTTTGTTCCGGTTCGGGTTCGGTTCAAACCCTTGTTTATAAAAACTCGTCAAGAATTAGAATACAAAATCAGCAATTCTTTTTAATTTTTTTTTTCAAAACGTCAGCCAATTCTCGTTATCAGAAATCATCTTTAGTTCCGGAACGCGTTCCTGTCCAAAAAGTAAGTACCGGAACGACGTTCCGGATCGACAACACCACTGCACTTAAGTTGTATGAGTTAATTTTATTTATGAGTGGCGGGACTTACAATTTGAAGTCGATTTCGAACGACAGAAACATTTTTATGGCAATTTTATTTTATCGCAGAGTTTTTGCAAAGAATCTGCTGAGAGGCAGGCGACAAAGAAATAATTTTTCAAATTTCATTTTACTGGAGACGTCTGAACTTGCTTTACCTTAGACCTCATGTCTAATAAAGCAACATACTACCTATTGGACTACAGCAACGTCTAACAACTTCTGGAAAACTCATGCATATATGCATGTCTCTGTCGTAAAGTGATTGTGATATTTGCATCGCAGAGGATATGATTTTCACAGATAAAAAGAGAGTCTAGTCGAGCTTCAAATAGGTTTTAAAAGCAGTTGCACTGAAAATTAAACAAAAAAAAACTCCGTCGAATAAATAAAATCTTTAAATATTGTAAAGTACGATCGAAAATTAAAAAAGAAACCCAAAAAAAAGTACGCCATTTTCATTAACAGACAAAAACAATTTCATTTCAAACAATAAAACTTCAGGCACCATAAACTTTCTAAAAAAAACGTGGAAAAAATGTTACAAAGACCGCAGCACATAGTTTAAGTAGCACAAAGAAAATGAAATAAATACGAAATAAATAACTCGAGAAAAAAAAATACAAATACAACATCTATAAAGATCTTTAAGTGGGCAACAGCAGCAACCAAAATAAACAGTAAATGAATGGATATTGTGTAAGTATATAACAAACAATGACTCTGAAAACCTAAAGTTTCAGCACATAGAGATCGTTGTACATGGAAGTATAAAATTGAGGCCCCCAAAATATTTGTGTGTCTATATATAGATGATATACATACATATGTATGTATGTATGCATGTATGTATATTTACTTTTGCATCAAAATCCAAATACAAAAATTTTGTAGATGTAACATGTAGACATACATACATATGTACATGCATATGCGCAAATATGTATGTAGCTGCAGTAGAAAATCAACGAAATGGCAATGAAATGAAATATACACACGATAAGAAACAACAACAAAAAACGACAAGATCGCCTAAAAGCTAAAAATGAAAAAAAAAATAAATGAATGCATCACCACTGCATAAAATGCACACAAAAATATACGAAAAAACCAATCCATTTAACTGATCACTGACGGGGTTGTGTTGGGCATGGGATGGAGGTCGACAACGATCAACATTCAACACTTTGGCAATTGCCAAAGGGTAGCAGAGGAGAAGGAGAACAGGAAGCCTTAGCAAACACTATACAAATTCAGGGACCCTATTTTTTAACAGACAAGTAAACACAAACTACGAACGAAACAAAAAAAGAAAACCAAAAAAAAAAAACAACCAAAAACCCGACACATTTTTGATGAAGACAATGATGATCGTGATGATAATGATGATGATGTTGATGAGCTGTAATGATGAAACCTAAGGTTGTTTTTCGTTTGGATTCGTTTGTTTTTGCTAACCAGTTGAGATTTCTCCAAAATTTTTTTTTTTATATTTTAATGCCAAACAAAAGAACTGGTTTAATATAAAATACGGAAAATTTGATTTAGTCTTGTTGTTGTAGTTGTTGTTGTATTAGTTGTAGCTGTCTTCTCAAAGCAACACACAAAAAACTCAGGAAAAAATTGCCAAAAACTGCATTGAAACACACAAAATTTAAGAAAAACAAAAACAACACTCTTCTACTGCCTTTACTACTGCTTCGTAAAATAAAACTTTTTAGGCATTATTTTGTATTTTGTTTTATTATATACAACAACAACAACAACAACCACGGCCATACTTGACTGATATTTTATAATATTTGAGCACTTTACAGCTAACAAACTGCATAAGCTCATCAGCAACATCATCATCATCATCATCATCGTCATGATCAACAACATGCATACACTGCTCATACGAAACACAGAGAGTGGTGAGAGAGCGAGTAGATGTGTGCTTACGCCTTAAAACTGCACACACTGTTTAGTTAAGTTGGTCGTTAAAGCAACGTTAAACACAAATAGTACGGCAGTTAGTCAGTCATGCAGGCATTCAGTCATACTAGTCAGTCCGTTAGTCTGTACTCCATCTATACATTTATATGTATGTATGTATGTATGTATATACGAGTATGTAAGTATTGTAAGTACATTTCTGTCTGACTGTGTGTGCGTAGTTCCAAAATTTTGGCAAATGACTTCATACGTGTATGTACCCGCAACAAACCCAATGGCATATGGTTGTTTGTGTGTATGTATGCATGATCATCATGATCGTCTATACAGTATAGTGTACCGATATAATATTTTGTTGTTGTTATTTTTTTTATCTACAACTTGTATGTTTTTTTCGCTCTTTTTTTTTGTTAATTTAAATTTACGTTATTGTTGTTGTTATTATTATTATATTATATTTGTTTTGTGTGCTTGTTTTTTGTTTTTGTTGCTTTACACACACATTCGGGCGTCGAACGCACTACGAGGTTAACGGCTTCAATGCAACTTTTTTTTGTTTTTTTTTTGTTGTGCTCCAATGTCGTTATTCTGCTGCGGCTATTGTTGTGTTGTAGTTATTATTGTTTTCTTAGTTGAAATATGAGAAAACAACAAAAAAATTACGACGAAATAACATCGTTTCTAAAATGCACTACTCGCACATTAATAAAGGAAACAACAACAACAGCAACAATAACAATAACGAAAACAACTTTGTGAAACAGATAACAAAAAAACTCAAAATAATACAAGGTCCCGAAGATAGACAATCGTTGATCGTTCGTTATTCATTTGAAATGATTTTGTTTCGTAAACGTGTTCAGGAACAGCTTAAAGTGGGGTGTCTTTGTATTACAAAGAGAGAGAGAGAGAGAGAGGAAGAGAGGGAGCGGTTGAGCTTAAATTTATAAAGAAGGAAATAATTTCGACATTTTGGGGATGCAAAGTTCAAAAAGTACCATCTTTTATTCCATCTTTTTAACTGGAAAACTTAATTTATTGTGAATTTTCAAATAGAGATCTAACTGTCATCAAACAAGCCTGACAAAATAAATTAAAGTTTTCCGGTAGTCTTCAACCGCCAGTTTTACTGCGGTAAAGGCAAATGAATGCTGAAAACCGCTAATAGCGCTCATTGTCGTGTTTGTATTATAGGTAATTGCGAACAATTTTGGTTCCACTTTTGATTGCCCTTTTATCGTGAATATTCGGGCCCCATTTAAGTACCATTTTCATTTCCCAAGTACTAAACGTTGTAAATTATTAAAAGCAGATGGGAAATCGGAATGGCTATTCAGGCTCAATTTAAATTTCATCGATTTCGATCACTTATACACTTTTTTGATTAGTCAGCGTCTAATTACTTTGGACCATTATTATTCAAGGCAACTTCTGGAATAAACAGCAATACAAAGTATGTATGCTACATAGCGCACGAGTTAACGCTTTCAGGAAAAGTTGCATGTGTGATTGACCTGAATTATAGACACTCCGCCATATTTAAAATCCAATTGTTTCCTTGAAAATGAGAAAATGTGCCACGGTTTTGGAATTTCAATAAAAACTGTAACATTTGTAGCAAAATCTAGAAGGCAAGCAAGCATAGTAAGTGATGCTTAATTTGGCATACAATTTTTAGCAACACCCCACCTTACTAATAATCGAGTATTTAATAGCAATGTTAATTTCATATTTACTTACATAATTTGTCATTACAAGCCTTTAGTCAGGTTTAAAACCTAGCTTCTCATCCCACCCATGTTATGTGTGTTAGTTTTATACATTAGTGGCGGGACCTACAGCTTAAAGTCGACTCCGAACGACAAATTTTGAGAAGCTTTTCATGGCAATTTTATTTGCATACATAATTGGTCAATACTGCCCTTCAGTTAAGATTACGACCTAGCTTCTCTCACCACTTATGTTGTGTGTGTTAATTTTTATACATGAGCGGCGTGACAATTTTTATTTACACTCAGAGTTTTTGGCTGAAATCTGCGAAGTGGAAGTCACCGCAGAAATATTTTTTCATAATTTGTTTTAAGATGTCCGACCTGGGGTTTGAAAGCTAATACACTACCTACTAGACTGCGACGGCTTTATTTTATTCTTGCTAAAAAACTGTTGCGAAGAAGACACCGAAAGAAATAGTTTTTCATATTTCGTTTTGCTCGAGATGTTTGAGCTGAGGCTTGGACCACAGGCCTTTGTCTACGGCGGCCACATGACATGTATAGTACATAGTGATATTATTATTTTGCATTTTCCCCAGTCCTAGAACTATCCAAAGCTTCTGATGTAGCCACTTAGACACTTAGTACGGACATTATACTTGATAGACTAGGGAGATCATTTGCATTATAGAAGCCAAATCATTTTATCCTTCTCAGAGATAATGTTAAGCATGTATTCAACAAGTGACGAGCAGTGTATGCTGATTTTGCAGCAGATATACATACATATGAGAAGTCCAAGACCTTGAGTGTCCAATACCCATTATCTCACGTGACGTTGACGGAACTTATTACTGCATTCTTAATTATAAGCTTACGGATCTTTCAAACGGTTCTTAATGTAGAAAACTTGCCACAATGTTAGATGATTGTATCACGTCTAGCCAGAGAACGGTACCAGATTCACATCAATAGAGTACCGGGGCTAGACGTGACACAATCATCAAACTGCTACCGCTCATTGAGAGATTCTGGACTGCCATAAGCCACCTTAGAAGTCATCATGGAATCATCATTAGTAAATAAAAAAATTTGGTGGTATATTATGAAGTCGCCGTAGTTATTAGGTAATATGTTGGCCTATCAGACATGAGGCCTTAGGTCAAACCCCAGGTCAAACATTTTCAACAAAACGAAATATGAAAAAATATTTCTTCGGTGACCTTCTCTCAGCAGATTTCTGGCAAAAACTCTCTGAGTTTCCCAAAAAAATCTGTCAGGCCACTCATAAAATTAACACACACAACAATTAACTTGAATTAATACTCTCTCTACATTAGCTAAAGGATGTGATAATGTTAATATTTCTTAATAAAATTCAGTCAAGGTTGGAAATTAAAAACTACCATCTCTTATTTTCATTTCTGATATTTTTCTCCAAAAACCGAGAAGTTTTATATTATTTTTAGGAAAAATTGTTTAAAGTTTAAACACTCTATCCCAGTGTTGTTCATTGACACATATCTAAATCTATGGGTGGTGTAAATATTAGAGAGGCAGAAGCTCTTGACTTTCCGGGCATGAAAATTCATTGTGATGTTCGCTGGAACCGACACATTTCACACTGCCTTAACTTCTTAAGACGGTGCAAGAAATACTTCATTTCAGCTGATCTTCTTAATATTTACACCACTTCTATCTGAAAGAGAATGGAATACAACTGTCATGTAAAGGCCGGTGCCTCAATGGCTATTTTGAGACTTCTCGACCGTTTACAGGAGAGTACGAACTTGTTTGACGGCAAGGTATTGCACTCCATTTATTTATTGGAGCATCGTTGCAATGTGGCTTGTGTTTCACTGTTCTATCGCTATTACAACGAATTTTGCTCGAGCGAAATAAGGGGACTTGTTCCCGAGAATCATGTATTTCTACGTAACATTCGTCAAACTTTGTTCTTTACTCGGACTATTCGTATGTGAAACTCCTTTCGTAAAGAGGTTGTAAGTTTTTGGCTTTCAAGGGATGAAATAAGGCATAAAGTACAGAACAATCATCGCATATAGCTTAAAACTATAATACTTCACACCTTGTGATTACAAAAATCGTGAAAATAAGGGCATAAATCGACAAATCTGGAACCTATGATTCTATCGTACTTTTGAAACGAAATTTAAATTTTTATACTTCCCTCAGCACACACAGAATGCAGTGCATACTAAGCACTTCACTGGTTGACTTTTTTTGCGGGAGGGGTTTTTAGCATTGTTTTAAGGGGCAGGGTTACCTAAAAACAAATTTTGTTTCGTTTCAATTCTCAACACATGTTCTCACAGAGAACACTGCAGTTCGCTCTCTGAGAATGATTATTGAGAGAACGGTTTTCTTAATTTTAGAAACGTAAACTCACACTTAAATTTCTCCTGCTGCGTTGTTTCAAAAAAACGAAATTATTTTTGAGTGTTTTTTTTTAGTAAAAAGCTGCTGCTGAGGAGAGATGGTCTGCCTATAAGTGTGTAAGTGAGTAATTGCCAAAAATTTTTTGCTTAAAAGTATTGGTAATGTGACACACATGCATGCACATGCATGATGAGATGCATGTCTTAAATTTAGTAAATCAAACTTGTTTATTGTTGTTGCTGTTGTTGTTGTATTTTATTTATTTTTATTTGATTAAAGCAAGAAACTAAAACGCAAAAAGGGATAAAACAGAGAATTTGCTAAAGCCGTGGTATTTTAGGCAGTTTAAGCATTAAATCTCTCACTCTCTTCCTCCTTCTCTAGATTAGTAGTTATGTATAGAGAGAGAGAGGGAGAGATCGGGGGTAGAGTGTAATTCAAAGTTAGGGAAGTTATTTGCTTCTTTGGCTTAATTTTGATACTAAAAACCAAAAATACATGGATTTTAAAGGGGATTTTTGGTTTGTTTTTTTTTTGGTCGAATTTATAAGGCATTGGCCTTTTCTTCTCTCTTTTATGGGTTTCGACTATTGCTCTTTCTATTTTACATCATTTAATATTCTTTCTTCTCAATTTCTTTAATTTTTTTTGCAAAACAAAATTCATTGTTATACACAATAATTCTTTGATAATGAAAGCATTTCGCAAACGTTCCAGACCACAAGCAGTAGTATTAGTAGAACACAGAAAGCGTAGATAGAATCGAGAGCTCAACAGAACAGATTAAAATACACAGTAAAGCAGAGCACAGCACAGCACAGCAGAGCTCAGCACAGCTGTGCAGTGCAGTTCAGTTCTGTTTTAGCTCTGTCTATAGAATATGCAGAGCGTCAAGCGTCAATTTGATTTTGTAGTTGTAAAACTGGCTTGTGAGAGTGTAAGTATATTCAGTGTCACTTTCAAAGCTCCCCCTCTTTTACCTAAAATACCTTTTTAGACGCATTTCGTATTGTTAGATGCAATTTTTTTTTTGGGCTGTGTATACCGAGTGTTTCAACTCCAAAAAAAAAAAAAAGAAAACTTGTTGTTTTCAAAAGCTGTTTCAGTACAAAACTGTACGTTTTTATAGCAGAAACAACAATAACATTTGCTAACAGAAAAAGCTAAAAAAGAGAGAAAAAAATATTATTTTCCTACATTATGAAACATTCATGTATGTTTTGTTTCTGGTATAAGTCTCTGTGGCTGATTTTTTGGGGATCAATGCCCTGTATTTTTGTGAAGATTTTTTCTTTTTTTAATTTTCAGCTTCTATGACGAATTTATAGCCCCTAAAGCCTTAATGTGAAAGGCAATGCAAGTGTTCTTAAAAGAAATTTGCTTTGTTTTGTTATATGAGAACATCAAGGGATCAGTTAAGAGATCTCCATCAGCATCATCATCATCATCAGATGTGTGCAGTTCTACTGGTTTTTGTTTCAAATCTGTAATTAAAAGTTCTTGCTTAAGTTGTTTCAAATTACTTTGAGAAGGTTATTTACCCCCACAAAAAACAGAATATTTTTTAAATCATAACAAAGCCTTACCGCCTAATAGCTTCTGGTTTAAGGGCCATCTAAGCCATGTAGTTTGCTGTTTGTCTGTTTAGACATCTGGTTGACTTATTAATTACCTGTCAAATTTGATTAAATTTCGTTGAAAAAAACTTAGCATCCTACAGCCTTTCTAACAGGCCAATTGATTTGTTTGCTGCTTAAGACATTTTTCATTCTCAAATGCCTGGCTTTGTTATACAATTTAACACCTTTTGTTTGGCTTTCATATGTACATATGTATATGTGTGGTTTTAAAAAACTTGAAAAAAAAATTTTTTTATACTCCCATCAACATCAACATAATGTTGTTGCCTTCTTGCCTTGCCTTTCCTTTCAAATTCCTTTTCGAATTGAACCCTTATGTCGGCATACAAGTGTCTGTTCAGTGTGTTTTTTTTTCGTCTTGACCCACATATTATACAGTTAAGAAGCCATCATCAACAACAACCGTAACAGCCATAACAACAAATTCCCAGAATCAAAACATTTTTCTTGATTTACTCGTGTTATTTTTTATTTCTTCAGTTCTCTTCATTTCATTTCATTTCTCATTTCTTTTATTCACATTTCTTTCTGTCAAAAGAAAAAAAAACACACCAACTGACCTTACCATTGGAATTCATATGCAGGTCGTCCTTTACTTTATGATTTGATTTCTAAACCACAATTTTTGTTTTTATTTTGCGGCTTATTTTATTGTGTGTGTTGTGAGCATCGTTCTTAACCTTCTGACCCTTTTTCTAATTGAGAAATTTCTCTTTTGAAAAAATTTCTCAAATATTTCTTCATCACATTCAGAGTGCGTGTGTGTCCATTTACTTTGTGGCATTTCCTGGGCGTTAAAGGGAAATTGTCATCATGAAGATTAAGGTGTTGTTATTCTAATCCTATTTCAGAAAACATTCAAAGGAAATTCCTGTATTTAATGATCTCTCAAGTATTTTACTACAGTCCATAACAGTCTGTATGGATGGGAGTTTATTAGGGTTTGCTGTGGTATTTATAAGAACTGTGGTATGCCCACCTCACAAACAGAGCAACATTCTGTGTTCGAATGAAATATGTCTGCCTGTTTTTGTAACCATGTAAATAGTGGTAATTTGGTTGCAACGGAAATCCCTCCAACCAAATGGGTTCCAGAAAATTTAATCTACCTGCAGTTCCTAAGCGTATAGTTCCTGTGGCCTAAGAATGGCCTTGAGCCAAAGGAGACCAAACATGCCTCTTATAATGACAGCCCTAATGTACAGTAGCCATTCCCAATGTAGGTTCAGGTTTAGGAGAACGTGTACTTGCCAATTATGACAAAAACAATACCCGGAGGTCCAGTTAACCCATTGTACAACGTCCTAAATGGGAGAGAATAATAAAGGAGATAGGAAAAAAGGAGAAGAAGTAGGAAAGGGAGAATAAGGAAGCAAAGGAATTACACAGACTAACAAAACACACAAGAGAGCGTGACTACACCAGCTCAAATTAAAAATGAATCTATGGAGAGCCTTTATGTCGGCTCTCGACACAGAATTCAAAACCTCAAACAAGCCCTTGCCAAGGGTGCTCAACATTAACCTACTATAGGATGGACAGTTATAGAGGAGGTGTTCGATAGACTCCAACTCCTCATCATCGCAACATACCCTGCAATAGTCCGGCTGGGATCTTTTCCAGATCCTTGTCAGCGGCCTAATCTCTCAGTGTCCCGTAATAAACCCAATAATTAACCTTAAGCTTGCCTTATCCAAGTGCAGCAGACAACATTTTCTTACACTGTCTATAGCCGGCCAGAGACACCTAGAAACATAAAAACCCTATCCATTCCCCCAACGCCTCTGCTCTTCCCCTCTGATCCATCCATTGATGAGGCCGTAGAGGTGGCAGATTGAGGAATCAGGACCAACTATCACATCGCCCTCAGAAAGTGAACCTAATCTAGCGAGAGCATCTGCCGTCTCATTACTGAGTATTCCGCTATGACACGGAATCCAGCATAGACGGATTCGGTTTGGTCCAAAAGTCCTTAACGACTCCTTGCACTTGCGTACGAGCTGTGATTTGCATCAGACCCACGCAATGGCTCTTAGAACAGCCTGACTGTCAACGTAGATCATATAAGATTCCGAATCCGAAGTAGGCCTACCAGCTGTGGCACAATGTAACAGTGATGAAGTTCCTTAAGGTATTGAAAAGGTGGGGGCTCTTACATATCATTTTTGAAGGGATTTCGCCAATTCGAACGATCTTAAGCACCGATTAAATACGTATAAACGTATATATGCAGATGTTTTGTTTCGAGATGTACAAAAAATATGCAATTCTGCCTGAAGATTTAATGGAATTGGTATTCCCAATCTGGTCCCTTAGATTCCTGTCATTTTTCAGCTTAAATTTGTCGGCATACAATAACTCAGACCCCCACCCAGGGTTGAAAGAATTGGTTCTCCAAACTTCGCATTCGTTGACAATCAACTGAGAGTTTCTGAAAGCTAATTGTGATGACATACAATGGATATTTGAATCCATACTTACGTATATAATTAGTCATTACAACCCTTTAGTCAGAATTACGACCCAGCTTCTCATACCACTTATGTTGTGTGTGTTCATTTTATACATGAGTGGCAGGATCTACAGTTTAAAGTCGACTTTGAACGACCGAATTTTAGAGAAACTTTTCATGACAATTTTATTTTTAACACTCAGAGTCTTTGCCAGAAATCTGCTGAGAGGAAGTCGTCAAAGAAATATTTGTCGTATTTCGTTTTGATGTCTGACCTGGGCTTTTGAACCGTGGCCTCACATCTGATAGGCCAATACACTACCTACTATGGCGATTTCCATAGGTTGAAATAAATTATTCCCTTCTCTAATTTATCATTTTCGTATATGAATCGACAACTAGAAGCCCGGTTATTGACAATTGCTTGTGAAATTTCTTGACGTCATCTTATCACTTCAGAAAATCCGAATGAACAAGGAGTCTCAAACCCTCAAACACACCCTAATTTTTTACACTTTTCAGCGCAATAAAGCATATTTATCTCAGGATGCTAGAAAAATCGTTTTGGATTCTGATCAAAAGTGGTGGAACGTTTAAAAGCCACCCAAGTGTTTCGGTCGAACAAATTCTTAGTTCCCCCATCATGCCTTTACAGACAACATTTGACAATCAAACTTAATATCCAGAAAGTCATTCTGTGACTTTAACTTCAAGAACATCAGCAACACAAATAAAGTCTTTGTAGTGTTTGTTACAATTCTCTGGAGGTATTTACAGTGAGCGTCATAAGAAACTGTACACCATGGATAAATATCTTACTATCACCAAACTTTACTTCTACCACTTATTTGACAATATATAGAAATTTTTTGAAACTTTTTTTTTGTTTCAAATTTAAAACTGGCAATGAAACAATTTTAAAATCAAAGTAACGGTAATTAATTAGTGTATATTTTTTTAAAAGTACACTTTCTTTTGACGCTCACTGTATGTGTACTTTATTGAGCTTTTTCTTCTAACGTGACCCTCAAGATATTGAAGTCGCTGTAGTCTAGCAGGTAGTGTGTTTGGCTTATTAGATGAGAGTCCGTCAAACAAACTAAATATGAAGTAAATATTTCGGCAGCGAGTTTCTCTCAGAAGTCTTCTGGCGTTTACTCAGAAAGTAATGCCGTGAATAGTTTCTTAAAACATTTATCATTCGAAGTCGACTTTAAGCTGTAGGTCTTGACACTCATGGATAAAATTAACACACACAACATGGGTGATGTAGGATGCAGGGTTGTAATCCTGACTAAATGGGTGTAATGACCAGTTAATTAAGTAAGCAACGTGCCCAGTTATTCCATTTCATTAGAATAATTGCAACACTTTTCCGTTCAAGATTTGTGATAGTTTATCTTCCTCCTTGAGAATGGTGCTGGTTTTTAGTGGGTTAATATAAAGGGTGTTTTTTTGTAGAGGTATAGAACTTTAAGTTGGCATTATTTTTCAAGATGGCGACCGATTTAACAGCCGTCAAGTGATTTATTCTCAGTTTGGTTTGGCAATTCATCATGAATAGACTCACGCCTGAACAACGCTTGCAAATAGTGCAATTTTATTTCGAAAATAATGGTTCTGTGCGGAAAACGTATCGCGCACTACGTCCATTTTATCGTCGACAAAATCGTCCATCAGAGCAGTTAATTCGATTAACCATGGAACGTTTTCGCACCACGTTTACTCTTATTGATAACTCGCATCCCCAGAGACGCTGTACGGTGCGTACAGAAGAAGCTATTGCTGCTGTAGAGCGCAGCATTGAGGAAGACCCGAGTGAGTCCATCTGCCATCGAGCACAAGGAATTGGATCTGTGTCCATCCACTTTATGGAAGATTTTGCGGAAGGATCTTGGTTTGCGTGCTTACAAAATCCAACTCGTGCAAGATTTGAAGCCAAACGATCATCAAGTAAGGCGTAGATTCGTCGAATGGGCCCAAAACGAGATTACCGTTGTTCCCGATTTTCATAAGCGAATTTTGTTTAGCGATGATGCGCACTTCTGGTTGAATGGCTACGTCAACAAACAAAACTGCCGCATTTGGAGTGAAGGTAATCCTCAAGTGTATGTGGAAACACCGTTACATCCAGAAAAACTGACTATTTGGTGCGCTTTATGGGCTGGTGGAATCATTGGTCCGTACTTTTTCAAAAACGATGGTGGCCAGAACGTTACAGTCAATGGTGATCGGTATAGAGCCATGATTACTAACTTTTTCATTCCTGTATTGAATAACCATGATGTCCAGGAGATGTGGTTTCAACAAGACGGCGCAACATGTCACACAGCTCGTGCCACAATAGATTTATTGAAAGACACGTTTGGTGACCGCCTAATTTCACGTTTTGGACCTGTGAATTGGCCTCTAAGATCTTGTGATTTAACACCGCTAGACTACTTTCTGTGGGGCTATGTAAAGTCATTGGTCTATGCGGTAAAGCCACAAACGCTTGACCATTTGGGAGACAACATTCGCCGTATTATTGCCGATATACGGCCACAAATGTTGGAAAAAGTCATCGAAAATTGGACGTCCAGATTGGACTACATCCGCGTCAGCCGTGGCGGTCATATGCCAGAAATCATATTTAAAATGTAATGCCACAAGATTATCTTTCGGATAAATAAAATTAATGTCAATCGAATAATCCATCGTTGTTTTATTGCAACTTAAAGTTCTATACCTCTGTAAAAAACACCCATGCACTCTGGGACAGGCTGTACTAGAACTGTCAATAGTTACACGAATTGTAATAAAAATGTACAAATGAAACCCTAGAAGTTAGTGTTTCAATATCATTTTCTTATAACTGAACAAAAATTTCTTCAACATCCTGTCATTAAATACAGTCATTAACCATAAACAATAACAATATGAAGTACAAATCATACTTAATAGAGTGTCGTTCATATTAACACGTTTATGAACAAAAACTTTCAACACTTCTAAGTGTTTTTGTAAACCTTTTTAGGAAGTTCATTTCTTAAGCTAAAAACAATAGAAACCTTATTTATAATAACCCAGCAAAAGAAAATTTCAATTTCATTTGTAAACACAAAAAGCCTAGAAACCACATCCTCTGTAGCAACAGGATTTTCACACTCTTACCTCTTAGAATGGCAGGGCTTAGTGTAACAAATCTGATTAATTAACTAAACTGCTCGTTAACTCTTTTAATTACAGTGACTGTTAAAATAAATATTTATGCCAACATAACAAAAACTTGTTATTCTACCCCAAAAAAACCAAAACGGAACCCTTTTTGTTTTGGAAAATCATTTCAAATTTTTCTACTCATTTAACAACATTTTGATTTTTATTTGATTACACTACCATCACACGGCATTATTAACGTGAAGTTTTGAATAGAAAAAGTTCAAAAGTTCAAATTACTTAAATCGTCTTAAGAGAAGGACAGACAGGGAGTGACTCACTCCTAAACCACATCACATACGAGACCACCGTATCAACACCACATACCACACACTCCATTCATTCACTGAACATTAAAGTCAGGGTATTAAAGAGTCACAACTTAAAAGTCCCATTCCATGCCAACACATCCCATTCGTATACTCGTTAGAACACTTGAAATATTTTTGCTTAATTATGTTGTCTTTTTGTTGTTGTTTTGTTTGTATATTTTTCCCCTCATAAAATTTGATAAAGTTTTCCTGAGAATTTAACCCAAATTCATCATAAAATCACTTAAACTAACAACTCTTTTCCTTTCATGACATACAACCTCACACCAGCGTAAACACATATGGACAGACAAGCCTATAAGAAGACAGACAAACGTAGAAGTGTGTATACATGTAGGAAACATGTGTATTTAGTGCGTGCATGTGCTTGTTTGTGACCTTTTTTTTGGCATTAGATTTCATCACCTCAATAACTACCACCACCATCACCAACCATCCCATTTAGAAATATAACAGCCATGCCAACCTACCATACCACCACCATCACAGCTATCATTGCCTATGTGTTTAACCCATTCACATACGATAAATGCGTAACCAAAATAGAGTTTAACAAGTTTAACCCATATTTCCATGTGCAACTAAATAGTGTCAACATATCATTTCATCATCATTTATGAACTTGTCTCCTGTATCTGTCCGTCTGTCCGTTTGTCTGTCCTTTGTTGCCTGCCTATTTCCTATTTTACATGCTTTGTCTGTCCAAAAGTCCCTTTTTTTGTAGGCTAAACTGATATGGGACGTTTGATAAGTAATCCTTTTTCTTTACAACACTCACTCACATACATACTCACATACATACATCTGCACATGTGTACGTGTGCGTGTCTGCCTCAAGTATGTTGAATATTTAACCAAAGGCAACAAATCATGTTAATTTCTTTGCCAAAGACAAACTCACCCTCCGGTTTTACATAAATTTTTAGTGTTCCCTGCTACTTCTTCGTTGCTGTTGTTGTGTTGGCATGTCCTTTGACTTGGTTTTTTATGGCATTTTAAATGTTTCCTGTTCTAAACATTAAACCGGACACTCTGTATGTGGTAAAGAAAAATAGTCCTTAAATATCAACAACTAGAGATAGAGATACACAAACCTACACACACACATGAACCATCAAATAGCCGGTCAACCGGCTGACCAAGCCAACCAAGGCGACCAATTCAAATGACCGACATTTACATTGAGGGTATGATTATGTCTTGTTATGAAACTTAAGCTTTGAATACTTAACGTTGACGATAAGAACCGTTCTTTTTTTTGTTCTACACTTACAGTTATTTTTACTGTTGCCATACGAATGTGCAGTGAAGTAAATGAATGCATTCGTTTGTTAATGACAAAAACAACAATGTTCTGTTAAATATGTTTGGAACTTAAAAATTGGTAACAACAGCAGACGAACAGCTTGAACTGTTCCAATGGCAACCTTTCTTGTTTCCCAAACAACTGCAGAAACCGACTGCTATGTGACAGTTGTTGTGGCATACACAAAACTTGAGACTGTATTAGATGAGCAAGCACATAATTCTGCACAAAACTGACAATTGATGGCGAGATTTCTACATTAAACTTTTCTCAATGTCATTCACAAAGTGATGTTAATTTTAATACTTTCTTACTTACTTAACTTAACTGGCCATTAACAACCCGATTAACCGATTTCAGCCTGTCTTAAAACATCCTTCCAGGCGCCTGTGCTTCTTTCGCGCCTACGCTTGTTGGTCACACTAATCGATGACAGGGCTGCCTCGATCTGGTCTTTCCAACGCGAACAAGGTCATCCTTATCGCCGATTTCCGCAAATACCCGCCTCGCTGAAGCATCCTCCTCAATTCGAACGACATGACCGAGCCAGCTCAACCGCTGGATGCTAATATGCTGCACAATGTCCATGTCGTTGAGGAGCTCATACAGCGCACTGTCGGATCGGATGCGAACATCATCGCCAACTCGCACTGGCCCGAAAATCTTGCGTAGGACTTTTCTCTCGAATACTCTCAAGGCATCAGTTCATAATAGCGTCCATGGCTCTGAGCCATAAAGAAGCACGGGGATGATGAACGTCTTGTAGAGTATTAGTTTTATTTTAATACTGAAACAAATATCCCCAGTGAATGGTCAATCGCATTCTACCATAACTTCTTCATGGAAGAGTATTTGATTGCTGGATGCGGTACGATCACAGAAAATGGTGAAGATCAGAGCTATGAAGACTATGGCACGGATAACGATATTCACCACAAGGTATCTTTGCCGTAATATCTTACGTGTCCCTCTTTATTCCACAAGTGTATGCAACAATTCCATGCTTCAGAGTGAAATATTCGAAGCGCATGGAGAAACTCATAGTTAGCTACCAAGCATGCCTAGGCTATAACGATATGCACAATTCAACAAAGGGCGAGACATAGCAATACTGTTTAACATTCATTTGGCTATTCCAGCAGTAAGTTTATATAATGTCGACTCATAGATAGTAGTAGGTACTGCCCGGGGCAAAGCTGAATGAACTAGAGTGGGGAAGAAATAAAGTCACTTTCTGCTGAATTTTAGGTTATGCGCGAATTCATGGTGATGAACAGGTAGATTGGTTTGTACGGAGCGAGGTTTTCACGCAGCTGACAGGGCCAAGGCCTTTCTGAACAGTAGGATGAAATATTTAAAGGAATTTATTCAATGAAAGTGAAAACGGCTATTGAGAAATTCAAGGCATTTGTTGGATAATTACAATGACAACAGATTTAAATTATGCATCATCATATTATGCAGGAATAGGCTGACTTTAGTATCCAGCCTTCTAACCGGGTGCTATAGATTCAAAGAACACATGTTCAAAATAAGGATCGATTGGATTAAACTCAAGGTATAGATCCTATGGAACTTGTAATGCAAAAGGAAAAACCTGAATGCTTATCAAGTACTGGGCAGGAAGTTATTCTTACTGATCGCTATTCTGCAGTTTGTTAAGGTAATAGGATCGGGAGAGACGTTAAAGCAACACTTTGTACAGATTGAGGGCCTTACAATCGATAATAATAAGGAGGAGATCACATAGCGATAAGTATTTTTTCTACCTTCTGTGAAGGCAAACCGCCACTGCAAATCATTATTGAATTTTCATGAAATAAACAAAATTGGGTCTTGAGTTACTTACAAATAGGACTATGCCTATAGGTCATATGTAAATAAGCACTCCATATTTAGCTTTCTCCAAAGAGATTGATCTATAATCCAAGGAATATGACTCATTTTCATTTAAATTTAGTTTGCATTAGTCTGCCAAACTGACTTTCCAAAAAAATATAAAAAATAACATTTCATTCTTTTACATACTGCTGTCCCATATGAGTAAAAGGGCTTTTGGCAAAAATATTTTGTTTTATTTTTTCATTTTTTTTTATGTTTTTTATTGCGTAAAAACAAATTGTTTTTAATTTAGCAACTAAAGTGTTAAATTAATTTTTTAGGGTTGATTTCCTGTGTATGTTCCCCCCTCCCCTTCCGTTACCATGCTTAGGCTTTAAACGTCTTGGGGGCTTTGTGGTATCCTTCGTTCCTGTATTCCTTCCTACTGTAGAAAGCCTTTTTCCACATCGTTTTACTGTAAAGGAAAAATCCTTAAAGTTGACAGACAAGCTTAATAATGTGTGAATGTTTGTGTGTGTTTTTTGGGCGGTCGTGCATGTTTAGAAAATATGTGTGTAAGCTTTTCTTGTTGTTGTTGGAGTAACTAATTAATATTTTGTTTTGTTGAGTGTGTGTGTGTGTGCGTGTAGGCTTGTGTAACATAACTGTGAGAATAAATAGTTCAGAGGCATGGCATGGCATTTAAGTTTTATTATCTCCGCCATTTAATTTGAATAACTGACGTGTGTGGTAAAGAATTTTTAAAGAAGTGGCATGACGATTAAGGTAGCAAGACGTGACATAGGTGGTATGAAATATTAACGTCTTTTGAGTTGTTTTGTTTGAGAAAGGATTTCAGAAGAGATTTAAATATGGTAGCATGGAATTAGTTTTACTATGTTTTTAAAAAAGAATTTTGAAAGACAATGAGAGATATGAGAGAAGAATCTCAGTAGTAATCTAAGCTTGGAAAGTGAGTACTCATCCTTTGCAAGCAATGTGAGTAACGTTGCAGTGGTTGTTGTACTGAAGTCTCCTTAGTCTAGTAGGTAGTGAGATGGCTTATTAGACATAAGGCCTCTGTTCAAACCCCGGGTCAGACATCAAAACGATCGGCGCCTTCCTCTCAGCATATTTCTGCCAAAAACTCTCTGAGAGTAAATAAAATTGCCATGAATAAGTTTCTCAAGAATTTTTCGTTCGGAGTCAACATTAAACACTAGGTTCCCCCACTCATGTATACAATTAACACACGCAACATAAGTGATGTGAGAAATTAGATTGTAACTCTGCCTGAAGGGTTGTAATGATCAATTAAGTAAATAAATAAGTGTGAAATCATCTCTTATTTATAGATTTAAGCCATGTAAAGCCGCAATATGTGACTTTGAATAAATAATTCAAGCATTTATAAATTCATTCTACATTGACGATCAGATCCGAGCTAACTGAAAGCAATAAATAACGAAACAGAAACCAATCGATTCTTGAAATTATTGTAGAAAGACAAAAAATTAGAAAGAGATAGCCCATAAATTGAACTTGAATGCCAAAATATGAAAACGACATCCTTTACCCAAATGGAAACGGCAAATAGAGATTGAAGGGCCTACGAATGTATTGTTAAGTTTTTACCTTTTAAAAACGTTTTAAAATATGAGCTCGTATATTGCAAATAAAATTAAAAAATAAATTTGTGTTTGGTTTTTAATTAAAATTCTTTATTATTCGCACAATTCTGTATGCCACTGTTCACAACTTGATGTAAACAACAACAATTGCTTTTTTTTGTTATTTTTCTGCTTATAACCTTTTGCATAAACAATACCACTTACAATTGTTCGACAGATCTTTAAACCACGATTACTCTCTTCAAACGCACAGTGTCTTCACACAAGACTGCATGAACTTCACTCTGTCACTCACCTGCTTTGCCTTGTCTTTTATATGGCAAGGTAAACAGTCCGATGAATGTTCTTGAAGGCGAACGTTTGTGACTTCGCCTTCTCAAAATCTCTATAAATGTAAACATCGTTGTTTACATTCATTACTGTTGTTTGAGAATTTTGTTTACATTTATTCTTGTAGTGTTGTTTGTGGATTTTTGTTTACTTGTTTACCATTCATTTTACGCTGGTGTTTGTTGTTATATTAAGCAGTGCGTTAATTTGTAAATAGGTTTGTTTACTGCATTGTTCTGTTTTTGTAGCATTTGTTTATAATTTTAATGTTAAGCGATGTAAACGCAAAACACCAGTATCTTGATTTTTCATTTTCGTAGCAATGTGCTTAAGCGTGTTTAAACAATGCCAAATATTTCTTGTCTCATCTTCATTAAATTGATAAGATCAATCGGTATTTAAGTAGACAACCTAATAAAACTTAAAGATTGACTCAAAGAAATTTATCTGTAGTGAAGTCTAGTCTGTTTCTTGTATTGTATAACATTAATTTGGATTTGGCGTAATAGTTACGAACTTCTCTTTCCTAAAAGCTTCCATTACATTGTGGTATGTATATATATTTTAACTGTAAATATTCCTTACCACACATACACAACCTAAGAAAGAAAACTATGTGGCATACACAGATTCGTATGCCACAATACTGTGGCATAAGATTGATTATTTGTGTTTGTGAAACTACATTTACTGCAAGTATGTTGTGTACTGTATTACGTTTCTATGTTTTCATTTACAATAACTTGCCATTGTTGATGTTGCATTGCATTGGAACGATTGTGCAAACAAGTTTGTGGCTTTTGTTAGGTTTTTAGGTTTTGCAACATCATCATCATACACTAGTGAGACACACAGACACACAATCAGCAAGAACTTGCAAAACTATTGAAACTCTCTTTCCCTCGATCTTTCTTTTCAATTCATTTCATTTCATTTCATTTGAAGTGAAATTTTTATCGTTGATGTTTCAAAAAGTATGCGAGTGCAACTAAGGTGAACTAAGAAAAACGAACGAAAAAAATTGTTATTTTAAAGGAAAAAAACCTCCACCATTGTTTATTTTATGCATTAGCGTTTCAGGTTTATTGTAGTATTTTTGGTTGAATTACTTTACTTGGCTAATAAGATTTTATGGTGTGTGCGCTGTTTGTGTAACGAAAACAAAATACAACGACAACTGCATTCGCAGCAGCAGCAGCATTAATAGCAATGAATTGGCCGATTTAGCAAATATTATCTGTTTAATGCAGTTTTTTTATTTTATTTTAAAGGGTGTGCACATGAAAAATTGGATGACAATGGGTAGTGAATAATAAAAGTCAATGTGAAGTGTTTAAATTAATGAACGATCCTCAGGCGATCGTATTATATAAGCGGTTATCGGTACACATTCTAAAATAGTTTAATGGGGTAAATCCCTTTCTGTGGACCAGAAATTGACAATATTGTCTTACCATGATGCTGATAAACTATTAACTCTGTGATCTACAGCAGTCTGGCCATGTCTTTCTTTTTCTCATAAAATTAGTTCCGCTATTAGCATAGCCCGCTCATATAAAATATAAATTGTGATGCTAGACGTAGCCTGAAACAGTTACAATAGGATACTGAATTCAGGGTATACACGTCCTTAGGCTGACAATATTTTAAAACAACTCAGGCATGCGTTGTAACAAGAGACAAAGCGGGACCACAGAACTTCTTCCTGATCTTAGGCGCTTAGGAACAAGAGACGAAGGCAAGTCACCAGATGTGGACATTGTTAGCTTAGAACTGCTTAAACTCCATGTAACTCTTTTTACAGCACTAAATAAAGCCTTATTCAAGCAGTTTTTATCTTCGAACTCTCGGTGGCCTGAACTAAGCAAGAAAATTACAGTTGAACTAAGGGAGATCTGAGCTAATGCAGGAACACACTGTTGACTATTATCAATAGGTTAGGTTAGGTCTGAGTGGTCGCTCTGATTTCACAAAGCTCACTTGAGCACGCATAGCGGCCCGTTGTGATGCCACTGGTGAACGCAGTCCCTGTACTGACCAAGTTCCAACAAAATCAGGAAGAAGTTGATCAGCGCAAGGGCTGCACATCAAAAGCACGACTACCCCATACTGGAAAACCAGCCAGAAAGTTTGATGAACGAAGCTATATCCTTCAAGCTGACAAGAAATGGAGAGCCAAATAGCTTATATCTACACCTAGCGAGAGACGGGCACTGACAAAGAAAGTGGATAACAGTCTCCTCCACGGCAGAAATCGTTAAATAGGAGCCTCATTCTCTCCGCGTGTCTACCCACAACGCAATGACCTGTAAGCATGGCCACTGTGGTTGAGATGACGTCATGACCAAGACCAAGTAATTGGTTGGTACGCCTTCTATCCATCAAGGGCCAGGTGAGTCTAGCTGTGGAGCAGGACTCCTCATTGACCCAGGATAGGTTGGCGTCCCGAGAGAATTTCCGCGCAATGTCCAACTTGACCGAGGCAAGTGGCATACCCAGTTCAATTGAAGAGGATTCCGGAAAGAGCGCACCAGCCCTGGCGAGCTCTTTGGCCCTACAGTTTCCCGGAAGGTTACTGTGCCCGGGGACCCACACTATTATCAATAAGGTGTTGCAAATCTGGTGCGAATAAGCTGCTGCATTAAATACAGTTCGGTTTTCGTTTGGTATGGTCTTTATTGACTTCTCCATGATATTTAACACAAGGCTGTTGGGTTCGACTATACCACTGCTGCACTGATTGATAGCGTAAACAGTCTGTCATCATGATGGAATATCGTTTGATGTTTATTGACATCACCAAGACATTTAACACAAGGCTTTTAAACAATGAACAGGCAATTTGAAGAGCAATTCCAGTTAAACTAAAGGACTACACAAAAGCTTTAAGGCCGAGTATTGTTGCGCCAAGCTTTGCTAGGCTACCCTGTTACTATAAACATTTCAAGGTTGGAGTGTATTTTATCACCGTTGTCAGCATATTGAGATCAGTTCTGGAATCAGTGGCATATCTACAATAGAAGAAATATCTCGTGACGTGTGAATAAAAATTTCGTCTGTTCACCAAATTTAAACAAATACTTCAAATAGTTGTTGGTATCGATTTCCGCATCAGTATCAACAAAATATAGTCGCCCTAGACTAGTAGGTAGCGTGTTGATTTATTAGACGTAAGGCAACGGTTCAAACACCAGGTCAGATATCAAAATGAAAACGTGACAAAAATATTTCTTCGACGACTTCCTCTCAGCAGATTTCTGGCAAAAAAACTCTGAGAACAAATAAAATTGCCATGAAAAGTTTCTCAAAAAAAACTGTCATTCGGAGTCGACTTTAAACTGTGGGTCCCGCCACTCATGTATTAAAACAAACACAACATAAGTGGTGTGAGAAATAAGGTCGTAATCCTGACTGAAGGGTTGTAATGACCAATTATGTTATGTTATGTTAGCATTATTGATATCAGTTGTGCAATCAGTAGCACATCTACAGTAGAAGAGATGATAAAGATGTAAACTTACTCGACCTATTCGCCAAATTTAAACAAAAATCCTTCAGATGGGTGTTGATGTCGATTTACATTCCTGTATCAACAAGGATTCTTCAAAATGGCGTCGGTAAATCTAAAGAGTCCGTGGTCAAAACATGAAACTCAAAGAAAATCACTCTGTAGGGCATATTCATAACAAGTTGGAGCATTTTATTCACAACGATAGCATATTACGACCGGCATCTTATATTTTTCAATGTTTTTTTGCTTGGTTCAGGTGAAGAGAAAAGCCTACAATAAGCATTTCGTTGATATAAACCTCTCCTGCAATAAGTATTCTTATCTGCTGCATAATTGATGTTAATATTATATCCCGATCTGTTGACAGCAATTAAAAAATTTACATAAAAATTCAATTTAAAGTTTGCCAACGTTTTGTAAGTTACACCCTTTCGATAGGCTAGTTATGTGCATACCTATCATAGATCAGCAATGAGTATTCAAAAAGATGAGTAGAATCGAATCATACTCATAATTTCTGATACTTTATACGCATTCATACTTATTTTAATATCATGGAACCTCTACTCATATTCGATGTTTGAAGTACTCATCATACTTCATACTTAACAACATGTATGATGTTGATGATTTCGACTCTCCATACTGCAACATGTACACGAAGCACAAAATAAGTATGAATCGCGTACGAACAATAAAATATTTACTAGAAGGTTGTATGCTTGCTCTGCTTGTTGCTCTGTCCTTTGGTTATGTGTCCTTTTTCTTTTGTTGTAAACGCAACTACAACTAAGATTGTGAATTCGAGTCACTCGAATCATTTCTAAGTATTATAAGAGTATTTTCCAAAAGTTAGGAATCTAAATGAGTAGCCTGGCTTATGAATCAAACATTATTTCAAATGGTATGAGTTTGATGTCAACATTGTACGCATACTCATTGCAACCTGTCCTTATAAATCAACGTTGTGTAGTGAGTATGAATGAATCAGAGTAGTGAAGTTAAATTTCAATATTGTTGACTCACTTATATTCAAAATTTCATGAGTGCTTATGAGTAGCGAAAAACCGATTCATTGGTGATCTCTGATACGTATGTATGTATGTACGTTAGCAAATTGTTGGTTTTTTTGGGGATTTGCAAGCTGACAGGCAGCAAGCAGGCAGTTGCTTGCAATCGACTCATCTTAAAACTCAAGATCATCATTATCATCTACGACTCTCGCTCTCTCTCTGTATATATATTCATTAATTGTCAATGTTTCGTTATTGTTGTTGTTGCTGCTTTTGTTGTTTTTTTTCTACTTCAGCTGCAATTTTAAGCTAAATTTTTGCAAATGCAAAAAAACAGCTTAATTTTGTTGGTTGTTGTTATAATACAAGGTTTTTTGTGTTTTTTTTTTGTTGTTGTTGCTATTGCAGTTGCTGTTGATATTTAATTTTTTAGGTGCGGTTGATTAAAGTCGAAATGGTTTAAAATTTCCTTGGACTCTATATATTCATGGCTGTTGCCATAACAGCAACAAAAAATGCATTTCATTCGGAATGATTTCATACTTTTTTTGTTTTTGCTTTTGTTGTTTTTCCTTATTGAAATAGAGGCTTTCGCTAACGATTTGTTTGTTGCATCAACTACAAGCAAGGCATACGATATTGAAGATGAAGTTGATGGTCAGGAGATGATTGAATTTGGAAATGGCGTTTGTCAGTTGTCTTGCAGCAACAATAGTTTGTTGCTATTGCTGTTGCAATATGGTTTCAAGCAGACTTTATTATCTTCTTCTACTTCTTCTGCTTCTTCTTCTTCTATGTCCTCTATGTAGGTCGTTGCAATTTAATACTCGTACTTGCTGTATATGGATCTTGTTGTAGCATTTGTTTTAACCATTTTAGGCTCATTTTTCTGTTGTTTTTTTCAGTATTTTTTTGGTGATTGTTTCTTGGCTTATGCAGCTGGGGCTAATGTTTGTTTTTTTAGTTGTTGTTGTTTTTGTTTTTTTGGAAAGTATAGTTCAAAATTATTCTGTGTTTTTTTCGTTTTATTAAATGCATGAAGCTTGGCTTTTTAAAACTGGTTTTAGGTTTTTAGTTTCAGTTGATGGCCTTACCTTATACTCGTAGTTGTATTGCTTGTAATAATGAAATGATGATTTAGTTTGACACACTACTTTCACAAAAAATATTTGATGCCCTCTTCTCTGGCCTTCACCTTATACCTTCCACTTCTATCCTTATGTTGCTGGCCAAGATGCAGTTCAAATGCAAGTTTCAAATAAGCCGCTCTTTTTGGGGTGAATGCATCATCATGGTTGTGAAGTGAAACTCTAAACGTTTGACTGACAGACTGATTAACAAATTTTGAATTTTAATTTTGTTCGGCTCAATAGAATTTTTCATAATTGAATACACAAATGATATCAGCACATAGATATGATCGCAGTATATTTGTTTCAAAAGTTTAAGCTGTTCTCTTTGGTTGATTTGATGTATTTGATGTCATCAAATAAGAATAAATTTTTCATAAGGATTTTACGCACTAAAAGGAATGCATAGATGCATTGATTTTAATCGTTTTATAGTACGACAATGTCAGCATGGTTATTAGTCGCTGTAGTCCAGTGGCTAGTGCGTTGGCTTATTGGACGAGAGGCCACGGTTCAAACTTTAGGCCAAGACATCTGTAACAAAACGAAATCTGAAAATATTTCTTCGGCGTCAGCCTCTCAGCAGATTTCTGGAAAAAAATCTGAGAGTAAATTAAAAAATTGCCTTGAAAAAGTCTGTCAAAATTCAGTCGTTCGGGGCTGACTTTAAACTGTAGGTCCCGTCAGTTATGTATAAAAATTAGCACGCACGACATTAGTGGTGTGAGAAGCTAGGTAGTAAGCCTGACTAAAGGTTTATAATGACCAATTAGGTAGGTATGTACAGTGATATGAAAAATAATAAGGACAGGACTCAAACTTACATTATATTTAAAACCGAATGAAAACTCGAAAATTCTTTCTTGTTTATACGACTTATTTTTATTTCTTACCATGTAAAAGGACCTATCCATCAAGAATTCAATCCAAAATATAATTTAAAGACGGTAAAACAGGGTGGTGGTAGCATCATGGTATGGGTGTCATTCTCTTATTATGGTGTGGATCCTCTATACCGTATCCAGAATGTAATGAACTCTGCTGATTACACCGAAATTTTGAAAAATACAATGCTGTCGTATGCCTAAGAAAATATGCCATTCAAAAAGGGTCTTCCAGCAGGACAATGACTCAAAGCATACGGCAAAGTACACACAGAAGTGGTTCCAGGACAAACAATTAATGTTTTAGAATGGCCAGCACAGTCCCCTGATTTGAACCCAATAGAAAATTTGTGGAACGAAGTTAAAAGGACAATCAGGGGAAAGTGTCCAACAAATTGCGACGAGCTTTGCAATGTTATACAGGATGCTTGGAACTCAATACCCCTGTATGTTTGTCAAAATTTGGTCGCCTCAATGCCTAGAAGCTGTGCTGCTGGTCTGGATAACAAAGAATCCCCAACAAAGTTCTAATGTGGCACTAAGGCTTCATGCAACAATATTCAGTATAAATATCTATTTAGTTTTACTTAGGTTAGTTATAGCTTTAAGATTTCATGAAGTGTCTTTATTTTTTTTCCACACCTTAAACTATATGCATACATTCAAAATCACAAAAAAATCAATATATATTATAGGAATAGCAAAAATTTTGTTTTTAATCTTTTTTCTACCGTTTAAGAAAAAATAATTCGTTTAAACAAGAAATAATTTTCTAGTTTTTATTCGGTTTTAAATATAATGTAAGTTTGGGTGGGTACTGTCCTTATTATTTTTCACATCACTGTATGTATGTATGTCAGTTATGGTTAACCAGAGAGTTTTTTGTGGGTTCGGTGGGACTACCTTCTATTATGTGCTGCCATTTTAATATAAGTGTTGACAGACTAAAGATAGCCCTCGATGTCAAGTGGCAAACTGCCACTAATAAGTGGGAAATTTTATTCCATTTGGAATTTGTTTGAAATTGCGAAAGTTGGAAACTGCCACCAAATAGTCAAAAACCAAAAATAACTTTGTAGGCCAAAAATAAATTCATGTGAAAATCGATTGTCCCAGGCTTTAGCAATACAATCAATTGTTTGTATTAGTGTTCCAACAGTAACTTCCAAACTTCACAGTTCAAGCTACAACCTAGCGTTAAAGCTACATCTTTCGAATTTCTTGTTATTAATTCAGTTTGTTAGGCCAAATCACCATTGATAACCAGAAACAACATAATGAGTTCGCTAAATGGAGCAGTTCATCACCGTCATCTTTAACGATGACGTCCGTTTCTCTATAAATGGTTACGTGAACACAGAAAATGGTCGAATTTCCGATACCAATTCACATGAGACTCCAAAGCGTCCAATACAACACTGTTTGGTGTGGATATTGGACTGGTCCCTAATTCTTTCAGAACAACATTGTCCAGGCCATCACGATCAATGGCGAGCACTACAGGTCAATGATTTTCAGCTACTTTTGGTCCGAATTAGATGATCTAGATACCAACGGGATTTGTTTATGTTTTGAGGATATCTGCCTCATAACTTATGCTACGTTCAATATTTTATACAAGCGATTTGAGTGGATGGTCAGCTCACTTAAGGATAATATAATCTGGTTGCAGAGTTCTTGGATTCCGATCCTACTAGACTTTATCTTGTGGGGTTTATCTAAGTCGCTGGTGTATGCAAATAAGCCAATAATCACAACGATCCTCACATACAACATAATCCATGCTATCGGTCGAATTCTAACTTATTTCTGCTCTGAAGTCATGGGTAATTGAATATTGTACCCAGAGAAGCCCTAGCGTTGTTATGTTCCACACATAATGGCCGAGTAAAAAATTTCAATGCCATCTCACACACAGTTTGTTTTCATTTATATTTAAAGGTAGGAAGCGTAAAAAACCCCATACTTTCTATTGATAAAATAAACAAACACAAGTATAAGGTTGTCAGACCACAGAGCCTAAGTGAGACACTTGAAGTATTTATTTGGCCATTACAACTCTTTAGTTTGGATTACAATCTAGCTTCTCACACCATGTTGTGTGTGTTAATTTTATCCATAAGTGGCGGAACCTGCTGTTAAAAGTCGACTTCGAACAATGAGATTTTTAAGATACTTTTCATAGCAATTTTATTTACTCTCAAAATTTTTGTCAGAATACTGCAGAAAAAGAGGAAGTAGCCAAATGAAATATTTATTTCAAATTTCGTTTTGTTCGAGATGTTTCGGTTGGGGTGCGAACCAGATATCAGCAATGAATCGTTTTTTCGCTACTCATAAGCACTCATGAAATTTTGAATATACGTGAGTCAACAATATTGAAATTTAACTTCACTACTCTGGCGCATTCATACCCACTACAACGTTGATTTTTAAGTACAGGTTCCAATGAGTATGCGTTCAACGTTGACATCAAACTCATACATACATAGATTACAACCCTTCAGTCCGGATTACGACCTAGTTTCTCAAACTCATACCATTCGAAATATGTTTGATTCATAAGCCTACTCATTTAGATTCATAACATTAAAAAAATACTCTTATAATACTTATAAATGATTCGAGTGACTCTAATCCACTCTAGTTGTTGTTGCGTTTACAACAAAAGAAAAAGACTCATAAACAAAAAAGACAGAGCAGCAAGCAGAGCAAACACACAACCTTCTAGTGAGTATTTTAGTGTTCGTAAGCTATTCTTACTTATTTTACGCTTCGTGTATATGTTGCGGTATGGAGAGTCAAAACCAACAACATCATACATGTTGTTAAGTACGAATATGATGAGTACTTCAAACTTTGAATATGAGTTGAGGTTCCATGATATTAAAATTAGGATGAATGCGTATAAAGTATCAGAAATTATGAGTATGATTCGATTCTACTCATCTTTTTGAATACTCATTGCTGATCTCTGGCCTCAGATCTAATAAGCCAACACACTACTACACCGACTGGTGGTTGAGCAGGTACATATTGAATGTAGGATGTAAGTTTATCAAATCGTCAATGTCTCAATATCTTATGGACTCATGTAGCAATTTCTGTAATTACTTACGACAGAATCTCTTTTTTTTAATGACTTTCAAAATATTTTAACAATATGGCTTATAAGCCATTGAATAACCACATACAGAAGATTCAAGTACACGTTTACCGATTAAAACAGGAGAAAAATCGATACATACACACACATTTTTTCGTCCTTTACAAAAAAAAACTTTTATCAACAACAGCTGATTAACCCAGTCTACCCGTCATTGATTTTCGCGCACACACGCATACATACTTTAAAATAAAATCAATTCCTTATTATTTTTTTATTTTCTTTTTTTTTAATAAGAAAATAAATAACAAGAGGGTAAAAATATTTCCTAGAAAAATAAAATAAATTTTGGGAGTTTTTTTCCTCATAAATTCAAAGGAACATTGGGCCACCCAGCCGGTATCTATGCACCAAGCAGCCACCCCATATAAACCAGACGGAGAAAAAAATAAAAGAAATAAAAATTAAAAAAATAAAAATAAATTGTTATTGTTATTATTGTTGTTGTTGTTCTTGTGTTCCAGTTCTTATTGAATTTTTTCTTTTTGAGAATTTTTTTCTGTTTTGTTTCTTGAAAACAAAAATTGTCAGTCGGCAACAAGATAAACACAATTTCACTGGAGGTAGGTCAGGAAGTATAATCATTGCCACATACCAACAACAACAACATCAAAAAAAAAAACAAAATAATCGAAGGATAACAGGGAGTCAAAAAGACTGACAAAAGAAAAAAAAAAGAAAACAAAAACAAACCAACAAAACTCAATAACAGCAACAACACCATTACAAACGTAATCAACAAGGATACGCACCAAATCAGACAACACAGACCAAAAAAAAAAGCTGCAACAACAACAACCGCACAGTTTGACTGACGCACACAAATCCTGGTGGGAAACATTTGCTGGAAGACGAACGAATAAGTCGACTTGAAATATGTGTTCCAAGTGTTAAAACCGTTATGGCAACACACGTACATACTTGCGTACATACATTTATAGATATGTGATGCCCAGCAACGTTCAGCATTGTTGGTCTTAGAAAAATAAGTTTTCCTTTCACTTCTTCTTCTTCTTTATATTGTTGTTGTTGTTGTAATTAAAGTCACCTTAAATTATATACGAGATCCTAGTATCACACATGGCTAGAAACAGTCGAAAGTTGTTTATCATCCGAATTGCTGTTTCAAAAGCATTTCAATAACAGTGTGACATGGAATATGATGGACAGTTGCAGTTTAGGTTTCCTTTCGAAGAAGCTAAGATCATACTTCGCATTCAAATGAAATTTCTTTGAAATTCAAACACACCGCATCTTCACACAAGAATGACTGAACTTCACTAACTCAGTCGCCTGCTTTGTCTTTCCTTTTACATGGCAGGGTAAACAATCTGATGAATGTTCTTGAAGGGGAACGTTCATAGCTTTCTCTTTTCGAAATCTCTATAAAAGTAAACATCGTTGTTTCATTCTTGTTGTTTGTGTATATTTGCTTACATTCATTCTCGTAGTGTTTGTTGTTGTATTTTTGTTTACTTGTTTACCAATTTTTTTATGCTGATGTTTGTTGTTATATTAAACAGTACGATAATTTGTAAACAGGCTTGTTTACTGGATTGTTTTGTTTTTGTAGCATTTGCTTACAATTTTGATGTTAAGTGATGTAAAATCAAAACACCAGTATCAAGATTTTTAATTTTCATAACAATATTATGAGAGGGAAAAGAAGGGAGTAGTGTTTATAGACTTTGAACTTAAGGGTACTTACTGTCTCTCAAATTCTTTCTCTCCTTCTTTCTGTTGTATGCCTTGAATAATTATTTAAGCAATCGATCCAGAATGGATGCACTTCCCTTTGCCAGCGTAAACCCATAGTAAACCACAGTAAAAGTGTTTCCCGACAGGGAGTTTTAGCCATTTAGTGAGCCCCTGTCTAAGGTATTTAATCTGTTTGTATTAAAAATTTGACGACTATTAAGGAAATGCTTTATTTGTCTCCAACTCCTTTTCATCACCAGAGTATACCCAAATGACCGTCAATGAACTAGGACTTCAAGATCCCACAAGGAAAAAATTCTTCAGCTCTCCTATTGGACTGATAAACTCCCAGCAGTGGCCCAGCTGGAGTAGTTTTCCAGTCATATACATTACAGTTTGACCTCTTCACCTAAGGTATCTGATTTTTTAAGCAAACCCATCTCCTGATAAATTAATAAGGATAGCAGATGGGAGGATTAGGACAAGCCAAGGCTCTTTCTATTCTCGAAGTAAATGGCTATGTCCGAAAGGCAACAGATGTTCGATCTAGAGCAAAGTTCTAACAGTCGCGAAGTACTTCTGATCTATCGAGTCGCGAAACGCAACAGATGTTCTATCTGGAGCAAAATTCTAGCAGTCGCGAAGTATTTCTGATCTATCGAGTCGCTCTCAGTGTTCGTGGAAGAAGTCAGGCAGTTGCCCTATCTAGTGCCTTCCATTTTTTTCGAATAAAGAACCCTGTAAATGACATCTAGTTTAACATGACGCTCCATACTAAAACACTGACTAAAGATTCCTAAACCCGGGCTTCCATCCAGTTACAAACCGTATGAAACAATCAGAATTAAATGTTCCCCAATATTTCAAGAGACTTTATTGCTCAACTTGCAAATTACATGGCCTTGGATGTCATATTATCGGTGATTCGTGGCAAAAGTTATCTCACAACCAATAGAGAAAAATGTTGTGATACTGGAGTAAATGCACAGCACTAGACGTTAAAGACAAGTAAAGTTAACTATTTACAGCTGATGACAGCTGCTCCTAACCTCGCCAATTTCATAGTTTCATGGTAATATTTCTTACCCCATCGAACAACGCAACCTTAAGTAAAAACCGATCTAACAAATGCAGTATAAATCCCATGAACGGCTCCGGGCCTTACTTCGTTACTTTGGAGGTGCGATACTGGCGTCAAGCATTCCGACTCATCGTCATTCTTTCCATTTGTCTTTCAGTTCAAATTGATATCCTACGATAACCCCGATATATTTGGCCTCACAGAAGAGTGAAAACTCCACACCATTCAATTTAAACATTTTAAAGGCCTTCATCTTAAATCTTAATTCATGTATAGACCACAATCCGCAGACATTATGGACAAATTCCCAAAAGCAAGTTGTATCAATTCCCCATTCGTTGACTGCTGACAACGTAGGCCTGTGCGAGATAAAAACAGGAGCTGTTGTCGAAAGCTCTTAAAGTCATGGAATAATAAAAACACATTTTTTTCTGTCACGAAGTGTCTACACCAGCTACTTATCATTTTTCTAGGATAGTAGGGTTGCCAACTGCTTTGCCTGTCAGAGTATATTTATTGGGTTGTTTGTGAAAACTCCACACCATTCAATTTCAACATAATCAAGGGCTTTAGCTTAAGTCTTCGTAACATGCATAGACTGTATTCCGCAGACCATATGGATAAATTCCCAATAGCTGGGTGTATCAATTCCGCATTCATTTGATGCTGAGCACATAAACCTGTGGAACATAAAAACACGAGCTGTTGTAGAAAGCTGCCAACGTCATGTGATAATAAAAACAAAATTTTTTCCTGTCTCAAAGCATTTTCCCAGTTTCTTATTATTTTTCTAGAATAGCAGGGTTGACAACTCCTTTGCCTGTCATGGTAAATATATTGGGTTGTGTTTCATTGGGTATAGTGGTGAGTAACCTTCTCAAAATGTTAACTGACCTATCAATGAAGTTTGTGGATCACGTTGTTCTATTAGAGGTTTCAGGACAGTTCTTAGATAAAATATTTGTAGTGGAATTGAAAGAATTATTATCAGTCACCCTGCACATTAAATTTTTATATTATAATCTCCATAACTAATATGGCCAAAATCCAAATAGCCATGATAGAAATGTTTATTTTGAAAATGTTTAATTTATCAGCAATAAATTCTCTTCAAATGGTCCTTAGAAAACCTTACTACTGTCTCTACAACAAATGGGTGCTTCAAAGGAAAAAAGGGGGTAGGTTAAGGAGGGGTTGGTTAAAAATATAATCTTGCATGTTGCAGATTAATAACATCCTTAAATGTGTTTTATGTTCTCCAATCTAATTTCACAATCATTGTTCTTTCTTTCCTTCTTTTTTCCATCAACGAAGTTAAGTCGAGCAACATGAATCTTAAATTTTCCTTAAAGACCCACAACGGCTTGTACACATGCAAACCCATACTATTTACTGCACTTGTACGATGAATAGACGGATGCTCGCTCCCTTATATCTAGTCAAACCTGTTGAAGTTTGATGTTTGATGGGGCCAAAGAAACAAAAGAAAGAAACGAAAGAAAAAATACTAAGAAGCGTGCAAAACTTGTTAGTGTAGTTAGGATGAAAAGAAAAATTGGTATTGGAATGAAAAACCAGAATGAATAGATTCGAGATGAGTTGGATTGTTGTTAGGAAACTTGGTAAACAAATTTCTTATTGTCTTCAGGGGTAATTGCTTTAAAACTTTGTCGGAATGTTGGAGGACTTCTTCTCAATTTAAATAGCTTTTCTTATAGCCTTTGTTGAAGTCGCCGTAGCCGTGGCTTATTAGACGAAATGCCAGGGTTCGCGTCCAGGCCAGACATCAAATTAAAATACTAAAAGTATTTTTTCGGCGACTTTCTCTCAGCAGATTTCTGGCAAAAACTCTGGCAGTAAATAAAATTGCCATCAAAAAAGCAATTGTTGTTGTTTACATCAAGTTGTGAACAGTGGCACACAGAATTTTGCGAATAATAAAGAATTTTAATTAAAACTGAAGTCGCCGTAGTCTAATATGTAGAGTTTTGGCTTATTAGACGTAAAGCCCGGGTTCGTATCCCAGGTCAGGCATCAAAACGAAATATGAAAAAAAATATTTCTTCGGCGACTTCCTCTCAGCAGATTTCTGACAAAAACTCTCTGAGAGTAAATAAAATTTTCATGCAAAGTTTATCAAAAGTCTGTCGTTCGGAGTCGACTTTAAACTGCAGATCCCACCACTCATGTATAAAATTAAAACACACAACATAAGTGGTGTGAGAAACTACGTCGTAATCCTGACTGAATGCTTTTAAATTACTTTTGCCTCGCAAGCGAACATTTCTGGCTCTATGAGTAGCGCAGTTCGTCTACCAACACATTGACGTGAATTTCCACCTAATCTAGTAGCAAGCGGAGGACGACCCTATTTCGCTTGACTATCTGATTCAAGTTGTTTAGGTATTCCCATTCTAATCTGAAATTTACTTTACAAAATCTAAGGCTCAGATGAGAAACTAGGTCGTAATCCTGACTGAAGGGTTGTAATGACCAATTATGTATGTTGGGTGCAGGCCACAAAGCAAAATATTATTGCTCTGTAGCGTTCTTTTGTACTTCCCGGCACATATCTTTCTATTGCGTAGATTACCGCTCGGAAGATAATCGCGGGTATACCTATGTGTTGTAAATATTTTACTCTGAAACCGAATTCTAGGTACCACTATTGGTCTTTCATTCGTTCGTATGTATGTTGCCTTCAAACCGAACTCTGGAACCCATTATTTGCTCTTGACCCGTTGCCACCAAATTGATCCACTGTATTATGTATGGAATAAAGGGAAAAATAAAGAAAAATTTGTTCCAAATTTGTTCTACTTTCGGTGTTATGTCAACTAATTTTAAGGCCGCCCTTATCTTAAATGACTCCAACTAATGGATAGTAACGCTTCCTTATTCCATGTTATTTGTGTGCGACATCTCAATGGGCAATGAATTTGAGCAGCTCCTAGGGTGTTTGTTTAGTGGCGGTCTTTGAAAACGTTTAAAATAAACAATACTGTTACGTTTTTACCTTTTAAAAACGTTTATAATATGAGCTCATAGATTGCAAATAAAATAAAAATAAATTTGTGTTTGGTTTTTAATTAAAATTCTTTATTATTCGCACATTTGAGTGTGCCACTGTTTGCAACTTGATGTAAGCAACAACAATTGCTTTTCTTTGTTATTCCTCTGTTCACACCCTTTGCATAAACAATAAAAATTACTAGAGAATTATTCGTCTGATCTTTGTAACCGAGATCTTCAAACACACCGCGTCTTCACACAAGACTGACTGAACATCACTAACTCCGTCGCCTGCTTTGCCTTGCCTTTTACATGGCAAAGCGAAGAGTCTGATGAATGTTTTTGAAGGAGAATGTTCGTGGCCTCGCCTTCTCGAAATCTCTATAAATGTAAACAGAAAAGGCTATGGATACGCAATATATTTCGAAGTTCAACTGACAAAATTTTTCACTTCGGAATAGTTTGTCGTCTTTATGCACCTACTAGAACATGGCGAAGGCTAAGGCATGTAGAACTGAGAGCAGCAAGCTACTCTTGGAATAACTGCAAGCAAGCACCTCTTATTAGTGTCCGATGCTTCTCTGTAATTGAAGGATAATAGAAGAATATCTTCTTTAAGCTGAACTCACCACCTGTTGAAGTTTTTTAAAGTAATCTAAGCAACTAGTAAAGGAACTTAGGATTATATTAAGGCTGTGCATAAACTACCATTGGAATGATTGCTCTTAACTTTCTCAATGAAAGTCTGATGACTTCACCTTCACGAAATCTCTATAAATGTAAACATCGTTGTTTACATTTATTCTTGTAGTGTTTGTTGTTGCATTTTTGTTTACTTGTTTACCATTTTTTATTCTGATATTTGTTGTTATATTAAGCAGTACGATAATTTGTAAACAGGTTTGTTCGCTGCATTGTTTTGTTTTTGTAGTTTTTGTTTATAATTTTAATGTTAAGCGATGTAAAAGCAAAACACCAGTAACTAGATTTTTCCGTTTTCGTAACAATACTTTTCCAGGGTATTTTTAGATACAAAGCCAGACACCACCACACAGTAATTCCATTAACCATTCATACAATTAAAATCGGCCACCCCTTGTTTTGTGTGTTTAAATATAACTGAAGGCATTGAGTACCTGCTGGAATCAAAGTGAACCTAAAAATAATCCAAGTATTGTTCAAAATTACTCTCACATCTAAGGTGCTGTCAAGATGATTTTCTTCTCTTTTTGTATTCTTTTTCTTTTCTTTTTTCACTACTCTTCATTGCTATGCTCAGTCTGTCTGTCTGTCTAACTTTTTTTTCCTTGCATGTGTGCCAAATGTCGCGTATAAATCAAACACAAAATATATGTACGTCTGGTATGGTGGCGAGTGGGTGATAACCGAAATGCCAGTCACGGGTTAGAGGGGTCAAGTTACAACAACAAATAGAATAGAAAAGTCTTACAGGTGGTTTTGTCTGCTTTTGGAATAAAAAAAACAAGAAAAAAATATAAGAGAGGAAGAAAAAGAGAAAAAATTCATTAAACGCCTGTTGCTGACCAAAAGAAAAGAAAAAAAACTGAGACCTACACACACACATACATACGCCCATAAGAAAAAACCTCAAATAGTTTGCAATTCAAATTTTCCTAATATGCCCAGTAGAACAGAACAGAACAGAGCAGACGTCGGACAGAAGGTCAGCTGTTTTCCAAAATTCCGTCTGTATGTGGTATGTAAGCCGGTATGTGTTTGGTTGCATGTGTGTTCATATGTTAAATAACATGACTACATGTGTGTGAGTCTCTCTGTGTGTCAGAAATCAACAGGACGACTTACAATTCTTAAAATTTTTTTCCTTTTTTTTCCTTCTGTTCTGTTCTGTTCTGTTGGGTGCTACTACTTCATGTGACCATGTTAATGTCGTTGTTATTGTTGTTTTATAAGCAGAATTCTTTTATTTTTGGTTTTCGTGATTGTCTGTAAACAATTTTTTTCTTTTCATTTCTTTTCATTTTTTTTCTACTTCTTTTGCAAAAACACAATTTTTGTCTAAAGGCTCTCAAGGTCGTTTCAGGAAAACTCTGAGTATTTTCTTTTGCTTTTCTGTGAAAAAAATTGTTTTTTTTTCTTGGTTCAGTTTCACTCTGTTTTTTTCTGTGCGTTTTTCTTATAAGAGAGCAGTTTTTTCCTTTCTGATTGTGATTCTGTTTCTTTTTTTATATTTTGTTTTTTGCAAACCCTGTCTATCAGTTCCTTTTTTCCAAGTGGATGTTCTGAGATTTTCTTCTTTTTTATCGTAAGAAAGAAGGAAAAAAATATCGGGTTACACCATTTCCAAAAATTATGAGAAGTTTTAAAGCCAAAAGTAGTTTGTTTGTATTAAAAGAGCTCACAAATTTTGTAAATCCTTTGGATACCGTTTGATGAGAGACTTCTTCTTTGTCATCAGCACAATTGGCAATCAAAAACTCATGTGCATTGGTCTATAAAGACTCAGAACAAATAGGACAAGGTAGTGCAATTTGCTGAGTGTAAGGCGCCTATTAAGTTATGCTTAATTCACAGCAAAGAAAATTTCGGTAGCGTAGAATTCTGGCTTTCGACTCCTAGTTTGGTAACGGGCTACTGTCTGAGCATTCATATTCTGTAATACAGCAGCTGAGTTTGTCTACTTCATTGACACAACTACTTCCAAGACTAACCATTGCCCGGGAAATACTTCATCTGGCACTAGGCTGTTTCTGGTCACTCCCAAGTAAATGGCAGTCAGAAATTTTCTGCTCAGTGTGCAGCTGTGTAAAATCCCCTTCTAATCATTTATCGGCTTGCATTGCACCCACACACTAAACATCATTCGGGAATACCTATCAGGCTTATACTACGTTCAGATATGCACTTTTATTGAATCAATATTGTACTCAATAATATTTTAAGTGTTCAGACATAATAATATACGCAGTTCAGCTGCTTATTCAATATTCATTTGGCAGCTGGTAAACAAAACAGCTGGTTGTTTCAACAACATTGGTTTTTTTTCTTTTTTTGTCATTGTTGACATTTGAGTTGTCAAATATCAACAAAAAGTGTTCTATTAAGTGTAATATGCTCACTGAACATACTTATGACAGTGCTGCATTTTAAGTTTTACTCAATATTATAACAATTTGCGTATTTATTGCGCAATAATTAATTGAAAGTTTATACGAAATATTGAGCTCAATAATGGCGTTTATTGCGATTTGCGTAAAAAAGGTGCATATCTGAACACCGTATTAAGTGCAGTGGAGCAGTAGTTAAAGTACCGAAATTGCCCTAAGTACACATTTTGTTATGATGATTGTAACGAATTTTAAAAAATTAAGCGGCTTCATAACCGCTCCATGTTATGCATTCAAAAGCCCTTAATTATTCAAAAAGTATAACATCAGCAACTAGATGAGATGGCAACCCTGTTATCCTAGGACCTATAAGAACTTGTTTGATGTTGCCATTGACATATAATCACTAGTTAGCTACAGGATTGGAATTATTTGGATTCGGCGGCATGAATTCATGAACACAGACGAGTTTGATTGATATTCGAAGTGTAAAAGATTTCAGAATTTTTTTGATTGGATATGGCAGCGGTTTTCTGCTGTGCAGGAAGGGTAACCTACATTTTCTCAAGCGTTGACGTTGTTTAATTTTCCTACGATATGCGTTGTTGATGTATGTTATCATCTCTGAAGAATTAAGACGTCTGCAAAGCATGTAGGAAGCGTTGGTATAACTGGGACAAATTCAAGCTTTTGCACTAGAACGACAATAGAGGGCTGTATTGAATTTACTTTCGTTGCATATGATAGGGGAGGATGAGAGCTATGGAGACTGGGATAATGGTCGATAAATCTAGCACGAGATTCATCATAGTGTCCTGACAATTCATCCTCTGGAGAGAATCTGAAAATTCAAAGATTTTGGAAAATGCTTGACAATGAGTCTGAATAAGGGAGTAATTTGGAGGGTACATACACTCTTAAGAGAGGACCGTTTTTATGTATGCTTATTGTTCGAAGATAAATAGTGTGACAGAATCTGGGGTATTCCGTTCCTAAGCGAAATATTCTGAAACCATGGGGAAACTCGTGGGCATATTGCAATCAGAAGTTTTCGCCATCGAAGGCAAGTTGAAGCCGAAATTCTTGGCAATAAGCAGGTAGATAAGCTTGTGTGGAAGGAACTTTCATACAATTGATACGAGCCATAAATTTTCTGTACAGTTGTCAGGCAACTTTGAAGGGTTTTTCTCGGTGGAAAAGAAGACAGTTAAAGACGATCGAAACTTTAATTGATAATTACAATGAAAAAGTATCCTGAGCATAATAATAGTGAGGGCCTTGCAGACGAAAAGGAATCTTGTTCAAATGAAAGATCACCTTGAACCCATTATGTTGATTTGGTGATAATGAAAATGAATTACAAGAACACATGCTTAGAACCAGATATCAGCAATGAGTATTCAAAAAGATGAGTAGAATCGAATCATACTAATAATTTCTGGTGCTTATACGCATTCATACTTAGTTTAATATCATGGAACCTCTACTCATATTCAAAGTTTGAAGTACTCATCATACTTCATACATAACAACACGTATGATGTTGTTGGTTTTGACTCTCCATACCGCAACGTATACACGAAGCACAAAATATGTATGATACGCATACGAACACTAAAATACTCATTAGAAGGTTGTGTGTTGGCTCTGCTTGATGCTCTGTCTTCTTTGCCTATGTGAGTCTTTTTTGTAAATGTAACAACAACTAAGAGACTGTAAATTTTGATGAATGATTTGAGTCACTCGAAGTATTATAAGTATTTTTCTAAAGTTATGAATCTAAATAATTAGGCTCCTGAATCAAATGGTATGAGTTCGAATGGTATTAGTTCGATGTCAACGTTGTACGTTGCACTCATTGCAACCTGCACTTATAAATCAACGTTGTAGTGAGTATGAATGAATCAGAGTAGTGAAGTTAAATTTCAATATTGTTGACTCACTTATATTCAAAATTTCATGAGTGCTTATGAGTAGCGAAAAAATGATTCATTGCTGATCTCTGCTTAGAACCTGAGCGGCGTTAATGCATCACAGAAGGAAATGCATATTAAGTGAAGGAAATGCAATTGTTGGTCACAGCAAAAAATTTTGAGGAGACATTGATAATTATCCTTGAAAACAGTGTAAAAGATTCTCCTTTTTGTAACCCACTGAAACTGAAAGTTTCCTTCTTCTTTTTTTTTTTTTTCTTAAGAAATAAAAACAAGTATTCACACACCATTTACCCCGCCAAAGCCACCTTGACGACCATGCCAAACAAAAAAACAAAATTTCTTAAAAGAAAATAAGAAAGTCTGGCGAAAAAAATTCGTCCTTTTTGTTCCTCATAACACAATGTGAGTGTGTATGTGTGTGTGTTTGTATTTCGCTCTCTTTTTCAATGAACATTGGATGTCTTTTATTTGTTGTTGAAATTTCTCTCCTTTTTTATCTTTGGTTCCAATAATTTTTTTTTTTAATTTTTGCCAAAAATAAAAATGATTTTTTTCTTTCGTTTTCTTTTCTTTTTCTATCTTAACAAAAGCAACAAAATTTTTCTCCAATTTTCTTTGTCTTGTTAACTTAAATGTATTTGCCGGGTGCGTGCGAGTATGTGAGTTTTTTTCCATTTTTTTTAAATTTTTGCTCATGTAGAGTGTATGGAAAAAGTGGTCTCTGTGTGTGTGTACATTTTTTTCCCTCAATTCTTAATTTTTTTTATTTTATTTTTTGCCTTTTTTGCCTTTTTTGCCTTTGTTTTCTTTCATTTTTCTCCAACTTTTCCTCCGGTTTTTCTTTTTTCAAGTGGGGGCCACTGTATGTGTGCAGTCTGCAAATCAACCCAATTGTTGTTGTGTTTCTCCATGTGTTTTCTTTTTCTTTTTCCATTTTTTTTTTGTATTTTTTTTTCAAAAAAGAAAAACTTGTGCTGAAATTGTTTTTTTTTCTCTTTTCAAAAACAAAAATTATTTTTTCTTTCTGCCACTGTTTTTGTTTTTGTTTACTTGTGTGATTCTATTTTTTATTCTGGTCCATTCATGTTTGTTTTTATTTTCTTTTTTTTCATTTTCAGTTTCATGGCAGAGAAAATAAGAAAAGAAACGTAGAAAAAAAGAGGAAAAAAGTAATCGCAACTCTTTGTGTGTGTAGTAAGAAATAAGAAAAAAGAAATGATGCATGTTACCGGAAAATTCATGAAACAGTTGGCAGGCTGGCAGGCAGTCTTAAGGTAAGTGGAAAATTCTTATTAATTCGTTATTAATTATTATAATAAACCAAAAACTACAACAAAAAATAAATTTTAAACGAAAAACCAAGCGAAATAAAATAACGACAAGGATTATAATGTGAAGTAGCAAAATAGACTTAACCAGCCATTAATTAAATTTTTCCCGGATAAAATCGAAGAATTGAGAATCTTTTTCTAGATGTACTGGAGACTTAATTTTGTGGAGTATAGCTAACCATGACTATGAGAGAAGAATCGCAGTAGTAATCTATGTTTGGAAAGAGAGTATTCATCCTTTGCAAGCAATGCAAGTAACGCTGCAGTGATTGTTGTACTGAAGTCTCCGTAGTCTAGTAGGTAGTGAGATAGCTTAGTAGACGTGAGGCCACGGTTCAAACCTTAGGTCAGAAAATACGAAAAAATATTTCTTCGTCGACTTCCTCTCAGCAGATTTCTGGCAAAAACTCTGACAGAAAATAAAATTGCCATGAAAAGTTTCTCAAAAAATTTTGTCGTTCGGAGTCGACTTTAAACTGTAGGTCCCGCCACTCATGTAACGAGTGATTTTTTAAGCTATTATCTTTTTGGCAACACTGGTTTAAACAGCTCACGCACGTTTCGTGTTTTGTTTCACTGCCAAACATCTTCAGTTTGGTCTATAATTTAACCATGAATCGTCTTACAAACGAACAACGCTTGCAAATCATTGCAAATCAAATTTTATTATGAAAATACGTGATCTGTTAAGAAAGTTCATCGCGCGCTTCTTGTGTTCAGCGACGTAGTTCATTTTTGGCTCAATGGATACGTAAATAAGCAGAATTGTCGATTTTGGCGTGAAGATCAGCCAGAAGCATTGCAAAAGCTACCAATACATCCAGAAAAAGTCACAGTTTGGTGCGGTTTATGGGCTGGTGGCATCATTGGACCGTACTCTTCAAAGATGCTGCGAATCGTAACGTAACTGTGAATGGTGAGCGCTACCGTGAGATGATATCCAACTTTTTTTGCCCAAAATGCAAGAGCTTGACTTGCATGACATGTGGTTTCAACAAGACGGTGCCACATGCCACACAGCACGCGTAACAATGGACTTATTGAGAGGCGAGTTCGGTGAACATTTTATTCCACGTTCGGGACCGGTCAATTGGCCGCCTAGATCGTGCGATTTAACGCCTTTAGACTATTTTTTGTGGGGCTATGTTAAAGCTCATGTCTACTCAGACAAGCCCGCTTCAATTGACGCATTGGAAGACAACATTGAAGCATTTATTCGTGAGATACCGGCCGAAATGTTGGAAAGAGTATGCCAAATTTGGACTAAGCGGATGGACCATTTGAAGTGCAGTCGCGGTCAACATTTGCATGAAATAATCTTCAAACATTAAATTATATGGACCGTACTATCGACTCAAATAAAGATTTCATGCATTTTTCTGAATTTTATGTGTTTTTTTTGAAAATTTTTCCTGTAGCTCTTAAAAAATCACCCTTTACATATAAAAATTAACACACACGTAATCCTGAGTGAAGGGTTGTAATGACCAATTATATATGTATAGGTAACCGTGTTAGTTAACCTTTTAATCGCTTTAAAACAGATAAAAAAATTTATAAACGAAGTTTTTAATCTTTTCTATACTTATCTTCAAAATGGTTTCGAAAATGTTTTCGGTTTTAAATTACTGCGCCAAACTATGAAACTATACATCATTGTAATGTTTAGATTTTTGATCGCTTTTATTGGGTTGTTCCGAAAGTAACTGCGTTTTTTTTTTGTGGAAATGAAATACAGTTTTCGTATAATATCAATCACGTGGTCATGAACTGTTGAATTTGATAAATTTAATCTCAATCCAATCTCATAGTTTGCTATTCGCCGGTTCTCATCAACTGATGCCTTTTTTGCGCCTTTATCAGCTTCAACCGGCCGTCCCGAACATTGTGCATCTTCGACATCAAAATTGCCGGATCGAAATTTAGCGAACCAATTCTGGCACTGACGTACTTTTTCATGCTTGGACAGCGTTTTTTCCCTTTCTGTTGTAAAACAGTAAGATATGTAGAAAATGCCGCTTATTGCTCTGCATTTATCCCAAAAATACTGCGTATAATTAATTGAAATTGTTCATAAACAATCCGTAATATATGAGCCCTCAAAGCATATAAAAATTACATGGGTTAAGTGTGAAGTTGGGTGCAAAAAATACAATTAAATCCTCTGTCGGGAAAAACGAAATTACTATCCGAACAACCCAATAGATTGGAAGAACAGTTATGTAAGTCCTTTTAAGATAATTTTCGGCAACTTTTTCTCTCATTTTGGATCGCATAACAGCGATGGGCTTACTTACTTACTTAATTGGCCATGAACAATCCGATTAACGGATTTCAGCGTGTCTTAACATATTATTTCAGGAGACTCTGCTTCTTGCGCGCCTACGCCAGTTGTTTACACCAATCGATGGCAGGGATTCCTCAGATACCCGTCCCGGCGGAGCATCCTTCTCCATTCGAACGACATGGCCGATGCAGCACAGTCGCTGGATGTTAATACGCTGCATGTCGTTGAGGAGCTCATACAGCTCACTGTTGTATGGGATGCGGAAATCGCACTGGACCGAAGATCTTAAGCGATGGGCTCACAAACGTTATTTTTCAAATTCCTTAACGTTAGGGGATTACACTAATAGACTGATGTACATACATAAGTATACATACATAATTGGCCATTACAACCCTTTAATCAAGATTACGACCTAGCTTCTCGCACCACTCATGTTGTGTATGTTAATTTTATACGTGACTGGCGAGACCTACAGTTTAACGTCGACTCCGAACGACAGATTTTTGAGAAACTTTTTCATGGCAATTTCATTTTACTCTCGGAGTTTTTGCCAGCAATCTGCTGAGAGGAAGTTGCCGAAGAAATATTTTTTTTTCATATTTCGTTTTGATGTTTGATCTGGGATACGAACCCGGGCTTTACGTCTAATAAGCCAACACACGACATACAACACTACGGCGATTGCTTGATGTAGTTCTGTAAAAAAGAGGTTGAATGCCATAAAATCCCTTGCTCTTGGTGGCCAATTGACTTCGCCAAAACGAATTTATTTGTGTTTTATTTACTGCCCAACACTCAAGTGATAGCCCCTATTAGTGCAGTGCATTGTGTTGGAACTATGTAAATAGGTTATAGGAAGGAGGAGAAAGTAGGACATTATGTTTGAATTTATTTATGTTATAAATGGAAAAGAAAGACTTTTGTACGGATATTTCGGTTAAAGAACAAATTTTGTCTCTAATACAGTACTGCGATGTACTGCCCAATCGAATGTACTCTCCGAGAAAAGTGTGGGCTCCGCAAGAATATATGATTCTCGGAAACAAGTTCCTTTATTTCGCTAAAGCAGAATCTCTTCTTTGGCTACTATAGAACAGTGAAACATAAGCCAAATTGCTAAGGTGCTCCAATGAATCAAGAGAGTGGTAAACCCTACCGTCATTAATGAAAATAGATTTTATGGCATCGGCCCATACATCAGAGTTGTATTCCATTTTCGGTCGGATATAAGTGCTGTGAATAATAAGTTGATCGTATGGAATGAAGAAATTACTCTTTTTAAGAATTTGTGTTGCAATGAAGCCAAAATCGATTGGGTTGGGTAACTCACGGTACTGCCTTGGTAAAACCAACTATTATTCAAAAACCCCAGGTTAGCCTAGATCTATGTGCCTTAAAGGCAGTAATTTTTTTTCAGATTTTTTAAAATTACGGCCTATGACACCATCAGATCAAACAGTAAAAACTTCGTAATCACTTTCGGATTGCACGATCCCCATTTCGTAACTACCAGGTGAGAAATAAGTTTCCTTGCTGAGGAAATTTTTTTTCGAAAAATCAGCATTGACAGCCTTTGGTTCAATAGGGCCTTTCATCAAGCACTTCATATCGTTAAATTGAAATCAAACAACGGATGTGTGAGATCACATCGACTTTCTGTATTAGTTTAAGAAAGCTATTAATGCCATTATATACGGAGTATAAAATGGTTCATATGCCCGTCCCGGCATCTCTTTCAGGCTTTTCGTCAGGCTGAATTTGACTGATGGCATGGGTAAGACGGCTTTGAGTATCGCTGTGGTTTGTGGCTTATTCACATACACCTGCGATTTAAGAAACCCCACCATAAAAAGTCTAACGGGTGAAATCGCATCACTTCGGTAGCCAGTTCACATTAGTCCATGTTAGATGATCATGCCCTCAAATTTCTCATACAGAATATCTAATTTACCAATAAAAATTATTTTTTGTAACAATTTCTCCTGACCTTTTTTTTAACTTTTTTACAAAAGTTCTCATGATGCATTTTAAGTGCATTTGTTTACGGGCACGATAAAATATATGATATTTCTCTATACCTTGTATTATCAAACAACTAAAATTTTTTTCCTGCAGTTCAAAATGCATGTTCCATTCTGAAAAACAAAAAAAGATCACCTAAAATGAAAAAAAAATGCTCTTTAAAAAATGAAATGGTCTCTTTACACTCTCTCTTTTAGATAATGTATAGTAATTGTGTAAGAGAATATGGAGATAAAAGCTGCCGGTAAAATTTTTCACCACCTTTAAAAAATATTCTCTTATGCTTACTCTTTTGTCTGCGAAGATCACTTTTGTTCTCTTAGTTTTTAGCTTTTAGTCGAAAGCTTTTCGAAACGATCGTTTAAGAGAGCAAAGTAGAAAAGCTTTATATCTGATCAATACATTTTGTATGCCTTAAAGTATACTCTGGATTTTAAAAATTGGAAACTGATCGTAAATAGATACACTGATAGAAATTTTTGTTTAAATTGGCGCGGGTGTTAATATTAATATGCGATGAAAAATATTGAATTTAGAAGACAGAAGAGTACAGACTTAGTTCCCTAGTTCTGTTGTATCTCTGAAACGATATCTTAAATTTAATCTTACTCGCGCATTACTCTTTAACTGCCAATACCATCTATGCTTTTGCGGATGACAGTAATATTTCTCTTTCATAAAACTTTAATGACAGATCAAACCGTATGGAGATTAAGATGAAGGGTCCACTCGATCTGCAGTCAGTCTCCGACTGGGATCAAGCGAATAGGATCGGCTTAATATTGCTTGTTAACTCATAAGCACAGCAGTTATATTACAGTAGTACTTATTTTGCAGTTGTCGAAAGAGGCATTCGATACTCTCGGTTTCTTGAGGTGTTCCAAGAAATATTTTACTCCCTCCTCGTGCTAATTCTTTTCGGCAGCTTACTGGAGAGAGGCAAGGTATGATATTGAAATCTTTCATTCATTAGACCAAGTAGTATGCGTTTGACAGGTAAAGCAATTTCTTTCTTTGCAGTACATATTGTCACGTTTTTATCTTTTAAAAATGTTTAAAATATGAGCTCGTAGATTGCAAATAAAAATAAATTTGCAATTAGTTTTAATTAAACTTCTTTATTATTCGCACAATTCTGTGTGCCGCTGTTCACAACGTGATGTAAACAACAACAATTGCTTTTCTTTGTTATTTCTCTGTTTACACACTTTGCATAATCAATAACAATTACTCGACAATTATTCGACAGATCTTTGGAACGGAGATCTTCAAGCCAAGATTACTGTCTTCAAACGCACCGCTTCTTCACACAAGACTGATTGAAATTCACTAACTCTGTCGCCTGATTTGCCTTGACTTTTATATTGCAGAATAAACAGTCTGATGAATGTTCTTGAAGGCGAATATTTATGACTTCGCCTTCTCCAAAACTCTATAAGTAAATAAAAATAAAACGATGTTTAATTAAACAACGATGTTTACATTTATTATTGTAGTGTTGTTTGTGGATTTTTTGCTTACTTGTTTACCATTTTCTTTATGCTGGTTTTTGTTGTTGTATTAAGCAGTGCGTTAATTTGTAAACAGGTTTGTTGACTGAATTGTTTTGTATTTGTAGCTTTTGCTTATAATTTTAATTTTAAGCGATGTAAAATCAAAACACCAGTATCTGGTTTTTTCATTTTCATAACAATATGTAGAGAGACTTCTTTGTATAGATGGACTGTCCTTATGTGAAATGCTGTTCTTGCAAAAGTTTTACAGTCATTATACATCATATAACTAGATTCTACTCGACTACTTTCTCTCTTCCACAACCCATTTTCCGATATCCGACACAATATATTGCATGGCGAGAGGCAATCAAGAGAGTTGGTTTTTGGGATTTAAATAAAAAATATTTGATTGCATCGCCTTCGAGGAACCTTTAAAGACATCAAAGATTTTTAAAATATAGCAGCACATCACTAAGCATACATTACATGTACTTAGCTTGCCGGCAAGCAACAAAAGTTTTAAATCTATTGTTACGATTAATGGCAAACGGGCAATGGCCTAACCACAGCAAGAGGCTTTTACTGCCAAAGATAGCGAACGAAGATTTACTGCTCTAACTGCTTTAGAGCCGTGAGGTCGCCGTGGTCTAGTAGGTAGTGTGTTGGCTTACTAGACGTAAAACCAGAGTTCAAACCCCAGGCCAGACATCAAGATAAGAAATACAAAAAGTATTTCTTCGGCGACTTCCTCTTAACAGATTTCTGGCTAAGACTCTGAGGTAAATAAAATTGCCATGAAAAATTCTCAAAAATCTGTTGTTCGGAGTCGACTTTAAACTGTAGATCCCGCCACTCATGTATAAAATTAACACACACAACATGAGTGGTGTGAGAAACTATGTCGTAATGCTGACTGAAGGGTTGTAATGACCAATAATGTATGTATGTAATGCAACTGCTTTACCAATAAAGGCAGGATTCCTACAAAATTCTTCTATCGATTCTTTAAAGAAGCTGGGCGTGTAGCTCATATGGCGCCATGTATTTGAATGTCCCTTCTTCTGTAACAGGAATAATGAAAATGAAGTCTAGAAGTCCGTAGATTAGTGGGGTGTGTATTGTTTCATTAGGCGAGAGCCCGTGTTTCAAATTCCCGATCAGATTTCTTGAACAAAACGACTCTTCTGGCAAAAACACTGAAAGTAAATCAAATTGTCTCTCGGAGTCGATGTAAAACAGAAAGTGCCGTCGCTCACGGATAAAATTAACGTACACAATGTGGGTGGTGTGAGAAGCTAGGTTGTAATTCTGACTAAAGGGTTGCAATGCTTGATAAAGTAATTATGAACATTGATATGCAACAAGGGAAATAATCTCACAACGAAAAAACCTATTAAAAGAAGATCTCTGCGAAAATAACAACAAAGATGGGAAAACTGCACCAACTTTCGATGGACCTATAATCAGATATTTTAAGATGCATTAATAGAAGTTAGGGTATGGTTATCTGTACTCCAATGCAATTCTTGAGTACATATGGTGATTACTGAAGCTACGGACGTAGTGCGGACGTGAAATTTCACGCCCCTAAGGCTAAAATAAAGGCGAAACTTCTGAACTCAAATGAGGGACAAATGTACGAAGTTACGCTAAGATTGGATGCAATGGAATGCAATCGCCGTAGTCTAGTGGGTGCAGGGTGTTGGCTTATTAGACGTAAGGCCATGGTTCAAATCCCAGCTCAGTCATCAAAACCAAAATATGAAAAAAAATATTTCTTCGGCGTCTTCCTTTCAGCAGATTTCTGGCAAAATCTCTGAGAGTAAATAAAAAATGGCCATGTAAAGTATCTCAAACATCTGTCGTTCGGAGTCGACTTTAAACTGAAGGTCCCCGCCACTCATATATAAAATGAACACACACAACATAAGTGGTGGGAGAAGCTAGGTTGTAATCCTTACTAAAGGGTTTTAATGATCAATTATGTACATATGTATGTAATGCTCAAATAAAGTCGAAACTGCTGCAAATGTCAGATGTTCCGGTAAAATTGTATGCATTATTGGCGAGAGGCAATGAAGCACCGAGAATATCAAGGGAAATTCGCAAGTTCTTTACGCCAACATAGTCCGTGTGAGGATTACTAAGCCATAAGCTGCCAATATATAGAACACACTGCTACACTATACTACACTATACTGTATGACAAGTAGACGGTATGTTTAAGGATAGAGGCAGTTAATAAGCAAGCAGTCTATGCTGTAAGCAATATTTAAATATTAAAAAATGTGGCAAAAATTTTTTGTAATTTTGGAAAAACAAAAAATTTTTTTCAGAAAATGGAAAATCAATACCATTAAAAAAAAACAAATCAGTTCTTAAAGTCGTATTTTCTAATCAATGCTTATGGGCTCATTTGAAAGTATGAATCTTTTATAAATGTATACACTTCTGCATACATACCTACTTGTTAGGAATACATAGAATATTATGTTCAAATAAAAAAATTACTCATATGAAGAAGAAGAGAATAAAAACCCAACCAAAGAAATAAACAAACAAATCCCGATTTGTAAGCCAATTTGCACTTACGCTTATCTAACTAATGTCATATCATTTGTATAATGTTCTCGATTGTATACATACCACACCACTCCATCCGCCCGTCATATCCATACATTCTATAAGATAAAACATTTCATGTATTAAATAAAATATGAAAACAACAACAACGAAAATAAAAAACATTGTATTTCGCATCAACGTATCTCTTGTAAATCCCTGCTGCTGTTGTTGTTTTGTGAATATTCAAACACGTTAAATCGTTAAATGTGCCAAAAAGTAGATGAGAAATAGTTAAATTGAAAGTGTTAGTGTGTGTTAGTGTCTCACAAACATACACATGCATATTATCATCAATAAGTCTAAGAAGAAGAACATGAATAAACAAACCCAGGAATGAGAAAAAAAGAGAACAACTTAGCCTGCAGGGGTTCATTTCTAAGCTCATTTATGTTTATAACAAATGCGTGCCAACGCAAACATTTTTTCTGTTTAATACATGCTCTTCACACACATACATATGTACATACATATGTACGTATTTTACCTCATCTACAATGAATTCTAAAATACAAATCTAAAGGATAACATACACAAGAAAATAATATACACACGCACATCGCGCAAATCTTCTAAAATATTCAAAAACATTGAAAGAAATGATTTTCACAAATAACTTCACTTCACTCCACTCCATACAGTTCTTACCCAAACTAACTAACGAAACACTAAAACCATCGCCATTGCCATCGCCATCGCCATCAACCATTACCAGCATCAGCATTGTAAAGGTTTTTAGGTTTTTAGAGGCATTCAGTTCAGTTCAATTACACTGACATACGCGTGAACTTGTTTTTTTTGTAGTGCTTTCGCTATATTAACTCGACATCATATCACTCTACTACAATCTACTACTACTACTACTGATACACACACACATTATCAGAAAATACAATATCGAGAGGTAATGTGTAGGCATGCACGCATACACGTACACTTGTACACACGTTGATATAGAATTTTATGCTGCATGTGTGCCATTATGGCTTGCCAGGAGCTTAGGTTCATACACGGTGGTCTTAAATGTTTTATTTGTAGATTCAAATAGAAATCCATACCAAAGATCAGCAATGCATTGTTTTTTCGTTACTCATAAGCACTCATAAAATTGTGAATATAAGTGAGTCAATAATATTGAAATTTAACTTCACTACTCTGATTCATTCATACTCACTACACAACGTTGATTTATAAGTACAGGTTGCAATGAGTATCCGTACAACTTTGACATCAAACTCATACCATTCGAAATATGTTTGATTCATAAGCCAAGCCTACTCATTTAGATTCATAACTTTAGAAAAATACTCTTATAATACTCACAAATGATACGAGTGACTCGAATCAGTCATCTAAATTTACAGTTTCTTAGTTGTTGTTGCATTTACAAAAAAAGAAAAAGTCACAGAAGCAAAAAGGCAACAGAGCAGCAAGCAGAACTAACACACAACCATTTGGTGAATATTTTAGTGTTCATACGCTAATCATACTTATTTTGTGCTTCGTGTATAAGTTGCGGAATGGAGAGTCGAAATCAATAACATCATACGTGTTGTTAAGTATGAAGTATGATGAGTACTTCAAACTTTGAATATGAATGAATATCATGGAACCTCATGATATTAAAATAAGTATGAATCGGTATAAGTATCAGAAATTATGAGTATGATTCGATTCTACTCATCTTTTTGAATACTCATTGCTGATCTCTGATCCTTAACCTTCTATTTTACTGCATAAGAAGAGAACATTCTGGATATACTAGGTGAAGGACAAACGTTTCAAATGGTGTGTCCTTAGAAAAGAAGTATGTATGTATGTGTGTAATACAGAATTATGACCTGGCTTCTCACACCACTTATATTGTGTAAGTTAATTTTATACATGAGTGGCGGGACCTACAGTTTAAAGTCTATTTCAAACGACAAATTTTTGAGAAACTTTTCATGCAATTTTACTTACTCTCAGAGTGTTTGCCAGAAATCTACTGAGAGAAAGTAGCCGAAGAAATATTTTTTAAAATTTCGTTTTGATGTCTGACCTGGGGTTTGAACCAAGGCCTTACGTCTAATAAGCCAACACACTACATACTAGACTACAGCGACCGTGTTAGAGCAGTTCAAACTAATTGTGAATTAAGATCTCACCCCCGTGTCTTTATCTTATTGCTACTTGGGAAATGGAAATGTGTCTACTGCCCAAGTGGACGTATCTTGCACTTCACAATCCATTTCATAATAAGTGGCTTATAGTCTGCATCAATCTCTGGTAGATTGATGGTTTTTAGACGAGTGGAAGTGGCAATAAAAATCGAAACCCTCTCGCATCTTAAATATATAGGAGTCGGTTTCATTATCTTCGGAAACTAAATTACTACAGTGTCAGTATCAGTCTGCGATCGAAACTCCAGTTAATGGCATCGTATTATCAGGTTTTTCGCTTTGTTTCTGAATCATCGAAGGCATGCATCTCAAAAGCACTTACAGACCAGTTGGAATCTAAACCTAGTAAACACCATTGCTTTCAAACATGCAAGCTGGTATTGACTAAATAAACTAACCAACTAGTGCATCTAGAATTGATAGTTTCTTGGTCATATTCACAAGTCACAAAACCCCATCGAAAAGGCGAATGTCAGGCATTCTGCCTACAAAATTATTACAGTGTCTGGTACAATACCTAAGAACGAGCTCAAGGAACGAGAGTGATCACAAAAACCCTCTAGCCATTCAGAATTAAAAATGAGTGCTCGAAAGACTTGAAATGTTGATTGGGTGCTTCAAGTTCTACTAAAGACGTCTATTATCTCTTCTTTCCTGATTCCTTATTATTTGATCACTGATGATTGATGAAAAGAAGTGATGTCTGCTAGCTTAACGCAACTGCTTTATTTTCACCAGAAGAACTTTCATTGAGAAAGTTAAGACCAATCATTCCAATGGTAGTTTATGCACAGCTTTAATATAATCCTAAGTTCCTTTACTAGTTGCTTAGACTACCTTAAAGGACTTCAACAGGTGATGAGTACAGCTTAAAGGAGATCTTCTTCTATTATCCTCCAATTCCAGAGAAGCATCCTCTTGCACCGGACTCTAATAAGTGGTGCTTGCTTGCTTTTATTCCAAGAGTAGTTTGCTGTTCTCAGTACTGCATGCCTTAGCCTTCACAATTTTCTGGTTAATGCACCAATACGACGAACTCTTCCGAAGTGAAAAACTTTGTCTGTTAACCTTCGAAATATATGGCGTATCCATAGCCTTTTCTGCTGGCGTCCTCCAGGACAGAGATACGTTTTATCATTGTCAGCACATCAATGTTCCGAGTTTGGCTACCACAAGTTTAGAATTTTTCGCAGATATTTTCATGTTGTTGAGCTTACGGCGATTACACTTGTGTGTTAAGTTAACTATCATAAATTAAGGTAGACTAGAATTGTATACGAGTAAGTAAATAGTTTCAAATGTTCTTCTAGTAGATTGTAGCATGCAGAATGCAGTTTTTGCCTCATCAATACACTCCATAAAGCTCTCTTCACTTTAGTTCTCGTAAGTTAGTTGCAAGGGAATGACTCCAATACAAAAATTTATGGGTGATAAAAACTTTGCAGTTTAGCCATTAAGCCACCAGCTTGAATCTCGTGTAGCTCAATCATAATTGTGTCAATATTTTCTTGTAGATGCCTTGGAACTTGACTGAGAGGGCATATGTCATCGGTATATTCCAAGTCATCGGATGGTTTTATCATTCAAACACAGATCTATTGTCTCACTCGGTAGATTTATCCCAGAGCACACTCAAGTTGCATGATTCACCACTAGAAACTCAACTTGGTCATTTGTCCATGGTTGCCATATGTCCTCATGTACACAATCACACATAATTGGTCATTACAACCCTTCAGTTAGAAATACGACCTAGCTTCTCACACCACTAATGTTGTGTGTGTTCATTTTACACATGAGTGGTGGAACCTACAGTCTAAAGTCGACTCCGAATGATAGATTTGTGAGAAGCTTTTTTATGGCAATTTAATCTCAGAGTTTTTGGCAGAAGACTGCTGAAGAATTATTTTTACATATTTCGTTTGGTTGCAGATGTCTGATCTGGGGTTTAAACCGTCTCCTTACGTCTACTAAACCAACATACTACCTACTAGACTAAGGTTCGGTTACTATAAGTTTAGAATTTGTTTGTGGATTACTGTGACTACACATATGCATTGCGTTTTCCAACAATGAATCGCGTTGCATGTATTTTTGCCTAGATATCCAAGTAGTTCAGAGTATGCAGAATGCAGTCAGTAATACACTTTTTAAAGTCTTCCTCATCATGCTGCTGAAATAGTTGGAAATAAACAACTTGTTGATGCCTTGAAATTTGGCTCAGGAATCACATATCATTTTCATATTCTAGGTCCTCGAGGAATTTGATTTTTTAGGACATTCAAAGCCGAACTCAATATTTCTCAGCACACATGCAAATTGCATGAATCTCAGTTTGAAAGTCACTTGGCCACAAGTAAACAAAAACATACCAACAAACACCAGCATAAAAAATGGTAAACGAGTAAAAAAATAAAAATACAACAACAAACACTACAAGAATAAATGTCAACAAAATACGCAAACAACAATAATGAATGTATACCCATTACATTTATAGAGATTTCGAGAAGGCGAAGTCATGAACATTTGCCTTCAAGAAAATTCATCATACTGTTTACGTTGGCTTATATAAAAGGCAAGGCAGAGCAGGCGAGTGAGTCAGTAAAGTTCAGTCAGTTTTGTGTGAAAACGCGGTGCGTTTGAAGAGAGTAATCGTGGTTTGAAGATCTCCGTTACAAAGATCTGTCGAATAATTGTCTAGTAATTGTTATTGTTTATGCAAAGGGTGTAAACAGAGGAATAACAAGGAAAAGCAATTGTTGTTGTTTACATCAAGTTGTGAACAGTGGCACACAGAATTGTGCGAATGATAACGAATCTTAATTAAAACTAAACACAAATTTATTTTTATTTTATTTGCAATCTACAAGCTCATATTTTAAACGTTTTTAAAAAGCTAAAAACTTAACAATATTGTCCTGCCATACCACTGTGCCGACATAAATACCTTCTTTTCATATAATATTCATACGAATGTGAAAAAGAATGAACCTATTCAACACTTGTTTTATCTTTACGATACTATCAACGAGCAAAATAAAAAAAATCCAGGGGCAAACAGCAAATGTTACAACCAACAGCTAGTAAATGATGTTGGCGGCTCATGTTCCGGCCATAGAAATTCATCTAACGGCTGTAACAGGTAATTGAACGCACTTATGATGCGTGCCAATGTTTGATGATGATGATGTTACCTACTATTGCTGCTATTTGTTGTAATAACACACACACACGCACACATATATATATATTCATTTACTGTTACACTTACACTTACACAGAGAGTATGTATATGATAATGTTTTAAACGTAGCATAGGAGGAATGAAATCTTTATGTTACACGCGGTATTATTTTGGGCTCAAAACGAATTGTTGAGAAAATGTAATGTTTGAGGTCATAAAAAGGATTTGTTAGGATATGTTTAGATAATAGAATACATTTGCAACACACACATACATGAGTGTATGAGTGTATGAGTGCTTGTGTACAAATTGCAAATGTATATTCAATGGCAAATAAGGGAATTTTCCGTGTTTTTTCTTTCTCTCTTGTTGTACATCTCATCTCATTTTCATATTGTATGACTTTCTTAGATTTGCACTGTGCTACCTAGTGTTGGCATTCCATAAATAATTCCAAATCATTTCTTTCTTTGTATGTTTTGGGCCAAATGTTGAAATTCTTAAGCCTCTAAATGTATGTTTCATTACGATTTTCCATATGGACTGATTGAAAATGTAAATGGGTTTCATTCGTTTTATTCGTTTTACTGCCCGTAATGATGATTGCATGATAGTTTCCAAAGACCTGTATGCTCGTAGTCTTGTTTTAAATGACTTGAAGAATGAAAGAGGTCAAGAGCATGTTTTTAAGGTATTAATGTAATGATGCCATTAAGGGAAAACTATTTTGTTTATTTAATAATAAATAGGCACTTATGAAACGCTATAAAACCTTTATAGAATTCAATAAGAAGCGTGGCCTGAGATTTTATAGAAAATGGCTTTGTCGGCATCGAAAGCAAAATATTTTCGATTGTGATAATCGGTTTGAAAACTGTTGTTTAAGTCCTCTTAAGTATTCATTAGAGGTCAGTAATGAGTATTCTTATCTGATGCATAATTGACGTTGACATTACATCCCGATGCATTGTAGTCAATTGTAAAATGTACATACATTTTTTTTCAAAATTTTTCTGCATTTCGTTGGGTACACCCTTTTTGTAAGGGTTGTTTTGTGCATTGCAATACATAATTGGCCATTACAACCCTTCAGTCAGGATTATGACCTAGCTTCTCACACCACTCATGTTGTGTGCGTTAATTTTATACACGAGTGGCGGGATCTATAGTTTAAAGTCGACTCCGAACGACAGATATTTAAGAGACTTTTCATGGCAATTTTTTATATTCTCTCAGAATTTTTGGCAGAAATCTGCTGATAGGAAGTCGCCGAAGAAATATTTTTTCATATTTAGTTTTGATGTATGACCTGGTGTTTGAACCGTGGCTTTTCGTCTAATAAGCCAACACACTAACTACTAGACTGCGGCGACTTCAACAACAACTAAGATTGTAAATCGAATCATTTATAAGTATTTTTCTAAAGTTATGAATCTAAATGATTAGTATGCTTGTGAATCAAACATATTTCGAATGGTTTGAGTTTGATGTCAACGTTGTACGAATACTTATTGCAACCTATACTTATAAATCAACGTTGTAGTGAATATGAATGAGTCAGAGTAGTGAAGATAAATTTCAATATTGTTGACTCAATTATATTAAAATTTTATGAGTGCTTATGCGTAGCGAAAAAACGATTCATTTTTGATCTCTGATATATGTACATCATCTAAGGTATTGGCTACCATAATGCCTGTGCCACTAGATGTATGTATGTGACTGAATGCCACAAGGAAATGGAAGTATAAAAACTATGGTTATGCCAAAATCTTGGATACAATTGATCGCAATAATTTACATTGATTAACTGACATCTGAAAATGATTTCGATTCTAGTTTATAAACAAAGATACTGAATAAAACCTTTTATAATAGTGGTTTACACATACCACAGAGCGGCAGTCAAGTCTTCATACAGATCACGGGGAATATTTTGGCAACAGTGGAATATTAAATTGCTCCTTCCACTAACTGATTATAGTAGTACCACTAAGGCAGAGATATTGGTCTACCACCGAATTCATTATCAGAGTACATCGGGTGAAGATATAAGCATATTCATTGACAATAATGCGACCATGCGAGTGTGCCCAACTAAATCCAAGATTGTCCAAGAAAGCCGGTTGTTTCTAGAGGTGAAAGTGTCGTATTAGACAATATTCCTCATTTATTTTCCTGGATACAACAAAGGAAAGCCAGTTGTATAAATACTGTTACACAAGTTAACAGGAAAGTTTGTGTTAAATACATGAATAATCGTACAAGAATAAATGTAAACAAAATACACAAATAATCATAATGATTGTAAACAACGATGTTTACATATGTAGAGGTCTCGAGAAGGCGAAGCCACGAACATTCGCCTTCAAGAAAATTCATCAGACTGTTTACCCTGCCTTAAAAAGGCAAGGCAAAGCAGGCAAGTGAGTTAGTAAAATTCTATCAGTCTTGTGTGAAAACGCGGTGCGTTTAAAGAGATTAATCGTGGTTTGAAGATCACCGTTACAAAGATCTGTCGAATAATTACTTAGTGATTCTTATTGTTTATGCAAATGGTATAAACAGAGGAATAATAAAGAAGTGTAATTGTTGTTGTTTACATCAAGTTGTGAACAGTGGCACACAGAATTATGCGAATAATAAAGAATTTTAATTAAAACTAAACACAAATTTATTTTCATTTTATTTGCGATCTACGAGCTCATATTTTAAAAATTAAAAACGTAACACTACCAAACATGTTTAGGACCCTGGAGATTATGCAGAAGAAAAGGCAGCTCATAGTAGTTGTAATGGAATGCTGGCCCCAGATTCTCTCAATAACTCCAGCAGAAGTTGCAATAATGGAGAAAAAGAAGATACCATAAAAGATATTCTTTGTCATTGTCTAACTCCGAGGAATTTGAGTCGTACCTTTAGGATGAAAGTACATTACACTTTTTAAATAATAAATACCTTTGAGTGAATTCGCCGTAGTCCAGTACGTAGTGTGTTGGCTTATTAGACTGTAAGGCCACGATTCAAACCCTTGATCATATAATAACGAACAAAATCGGCTACTTCCTCTTATCAGATTTCTGGCAAAAACTCTGAGTGTTAAAATTAAAAATTGCCATGAAAAGTTTCTCAAAAAAAATCTGTCGTTCTGAGTCGACTTTAAACTGTAGCTACCGCCACTCATGTATTAAATTAACACACTCAACATAAGTGTTGCGAGAAGCTAAAGGGTTGTAATGGCCAATTATATATGTATGTATGTAAACATCATCTAATTTGTGTTTGATAGCCATTTACATACATACATATATAATTGGTCATTACAACCCTTCAGTCAGGATTACGACCTAGTTTCTCACACCACTTATGTTGTGTGCGTTAATTTTTATACAGAAGTGGCGGGAGTTTAAAAGTCGACTCCGAACGACAGATTTTTTTTGAAAAACTTTTCATGGCAATTTTATTTGCTCTCAGAGTTTTTGCCAGAAATCTGCTGAGAGGAAGTCGCCGAAGAAATAATTTTTGTATTTTATTTCGATGTCTGGCCTGGGGCCATTTAGTACCACTTTACTTGCAAACAAAAATGGAAGAAAGTGAATGTCGTGCATAAAAATCAAAAATCTTTCTACGATTAGCTCCCTTCTTGTTTCCAAACAAAAAGAATTAGTCCGCGGAAAAGAAATTTGTTTGGAACGATGAAAACAATTAATTTGAAGATCACGACAGATCATATTTTTTAGAAGGCATTCGAAATTGTCGAAATTTTGTACAAAATATGTAGAAATTCATAGAAAACTCTATCGAAGAATAAAAGAATTTTTTTTAATTCAAAACATGTTTTTCTTATTCTTATTACATTGAGAGCGGTCTTATAATGAAACAGCAATTCAGATTTGTACAAGCTTGTCGAAAATATCGCATCTGTCAGCAACAGCGTAGCAAATTACTCGAATTTATATTTTCCAAAGGCAATTCCTGAGCAATTAGGCATATCTTACAGCATTTTGCATTTGGATTTGCACCTTCATGCACATAATGTTCAGCACAGGCAACCGGTTTTTCCTTAATAACCGCGTAAATACGTTAATTCTGTGATAGAGCAACAGGCTGTCGATTCTGTTTTTACGAACAAAGCATTTTCTTAACCGTTGAAGCTCATTTCTCACATTCTCTTGTAACGTCAACAAACGTAATGATCGCATATGAGGCTCGCGGAGACCAGGAGTGATTGTGGAAAAGTCATTGCATTCGAAAAAAGTAAGTGTTTCAAGTGCATTGTGGTCGAAAGGAGTCATTCGGTTGCATTTAGGATTAGGGAAATCGAAGACATTCTTTTATGACGTACGGATTCAATGATTCTCACTGTTCTGTTGATATTTTTTTTGGTGCATCAGGGTCAGTATTTGCGGATATGTTTTGACGTCTATTGAATGAATAAGGCACAGTAAGCGTAATTTCTCTTTTTTCAAACATGCCTGAGTCAAGCAGTGAAAAAAGTTAAAAAAAATTTTTTTAATTACAAAATCTAGCTTTTACAGGTTATTAGTGTCATCTTGCTTTTCTTCTTATCACTTTTTTGTTCTGCTACATCTGAATTAAAAGCCACTATAGAGCAGCATTTAATAAAGCCCTTTTACTGTCAACCGAAAAAAAGCAAAAGAAAATTGTGGCGTTAATCTCATCCTTATGCGAAGCAATGCCCCCACACTGCATTACAATTCTTTTTCTTCTTCTTCTTATTTTTCTTTGTTTTTTTTTGCGTTGACATTGAATAGACTCGCTCCGATCAAAAGTAAATACTCCATACGATGATGGTGATGATGATAGAAACTCGTATTGGTTACTCTTTTTCTGTTGTTTTTTCTTTGACTCACTTTACTTTTGTTGTTGTGCTCAATGTGCCGGTTACAAGGATATGAGTATGAGTGCATTATGTTTTTTTTACAACAACAATATTGTTGTTGATTTCTTTTGTTTGTTTGTGTTGCTCACAAAATTCCTTTCGATATTTTATTTTCCTCAAATACAAACATACATATGTACATGCACAGTATCACCTAAACCTGTTTACATTTGCACGAGTATATGTATGAGTGTGAGTATTTTCAAGTTGTTGGATTCGTTTTTCCCATTGTGTTGTATCGAATGTGTGTCACATTTTAATTCATATTCATGTGTAAATAAACTCACACAGGCACCCAAACACTCGTGCACTCGCGTATACACATGGTCACTAGTGTTGCATTACTCTCTTTCTCTCTCTCTCACATTGAATGTTTCCGTTTTCCTTTTGCATTTTGGAGTGCTCGCAAGTATGGAGGAGTTATTGTAGAAGTTTTCCTTTTTTTCACAAACGACTCTTACTCGTCCTTTTGTCCTCTTGTTGACGAAGTTGTATTCGGTATGCATGTGCCATGTGCATACGTATATTGATTCGTGAGCCAATGTGTGTGTGTGGTAGTAACAATAAAAAAATTTGAATACTTTTGCAGCATTTTTTCTGTTGCGTTCATAACCATGGTCTCGTTGTATTGTTTGTTTGCTGTTTTACTTGCAAGTATTTTTTATTGTTGTTGTTGCTGATATTTTTCTTTATTTTTTCCATTTGTATTGATATTCGTGTTATAATTTCTTTTTCTTTTGCTTGGCACAACGAAAGGAAACGACTATGACCGGCATTTTTTTCTACAGGCTTTCGTTATAGCAAGTCTTGCTTCTTTTTGTGTTGAACCAATTGGAGTTCAGCACTGACAGTCACCAGTAGTAGTAGCACATGCATGCACATGTTGATATTGAGTCAATGAATTGTTGTTGTTGTTGTGGGAGCACAACCTTGTCGATGTATGTATATTACTGCGTTTGTTTACTTCATTGTTATGATTGTTGTTGGTAATGTTTGTTTTTTGTTTTTCATTTTTGTTTTTGAGACTGTATGACACACTTTGAAAATTTGAAAAATTTTTCTTATTTTTTTATAAGAGAGGGGGTTGGCATGAAAGTATGTTTTATGTAGAGTATGTTCCTTTCTTTTTTTCTATTTGCAACATAATTGTGGTAGGTTTGTTCTAGTGGAAGGACTCAATTAGACGACGATTTGAATTAAATAGAGAGATTTAGTCCACATTAATTGAAAGTCATACATATGTACGTAGTAGTATAGAGAGGTTAGCGATTAGTGTTTCTAAGCAAGAGAGGAGTGGATTGTCATCTTCATGCATGCTTGACTTCTAACTCCTAACGCCATGCTTGAGGAGGATTTTCATAAGGAACAGCCAGGCCTACCGTTTGAGTTCAAAATATTATTGTAGATGTAGTGAAAGCAGTGAAGGAATGAATGAATTTCATCAAACAATTAGGTTTTGTTTCTTCTTTGGCAGTAAATAATACTTTTAGGGATCCCTTGTGAAATCAATGCAGAAAAACTTTGGTATATTTTGCTTCGTACAGAAGGACAGTCTTATCAAAGTGATAGAACTGTCATGTACAGTACAGCTCGCAGTTAAAAAAAGTTAGAAATTTGGAGAAAACCACGGTGAAGACTTGAGCAGAAGATCTCCTGTATACAAACCTGAATGCCTATTGAGAACGGAAATGCAGTAACACGAGTGCACAATGTTGCAGTCATAATTACAGAAATAAATTTAGAAGACAGTAAACAGAAACTGTTCCAAGCCATTATAAAGAAAAGAAAATGGTTACGCAAATATGGTTTACAATTAGTGACCCAAAGGCGCAACTTTTTCTCCACACTTTTCAATATATTTACACGAAAATAGACAGGCAGATCGACTATCAATCCAGCTGGCGAGTATTATCTTATAGTAAAACTTGACTCGTTATTAATAAATCGATTCAGTTTCAGTGTGTAAATTAAGCGAACACGATTACTACGTAGCTGAGCAGCCTAATGACAAACTCAGAACGGTTATTACCCAACAGTTTTACAATACTGATAGTGACTAATCTAAATGATCCAACGGAGTACAAAAACTACACTTAAATAACAATCCAGAACCGGATAAACGCAATGACAGCTAACATTCATAATCGTCGACTTTCACACTTTCTTGATGAGGAGTTTCGCTTAGTTTTAAGCCACTAAAGAGTTGTGTAGAAACATAGTTGAGTCGAGGTTAAACTGTAGGTCTAGGCACTCATGCATAAAATTAATGGACACACCATAGGTGGTGTGAGAAGCTAGTTTGTAATCCTGGCTAAAGGGTTGTAATGACTCCATGAATGCAGTTACGTAAGTCTGAGAATCCTTATATGGAATTGAGTAGTGCCTAGAGGGAATAATTTGTTAGAGAGCCTGTGAAGAATTCTAAAAAATTTCTGTCCCAGCAGAATATCGTAAGTGCAACGCTTGGATCTCTGTAATGACAGAAATTTTCGAAAGAAAATTGCAACAGATTGGCCAAGAACATGTTACAAAATCTGAAATAATTTTTTTTCTTAATTGATTCATGTTTAATAATTTGTGTTTGTCGGTTGTTAATATTCATTTAAAGTGATTTCATGATCCAAAAAAAATTTTTTTTTAAAAAGTCGCAAAATATTTCCGAAGCTACTATTCGAATACGACAAATTTCGTTCAATAAGTTTATTGTCGTTGGAAACGAAAATTTCTAATAAAAACTAAATCCAATGACAATCATTGTGCTGCATTTTCTTTTTCTATTTTTTTTTTCTTTGCAAAAAAAAATTGTTTTTTTCATTATTTTTTGACGATTTTTAGCACAAAAAAGGAAACAATTTTCAAAGCACTTAACACAATACGAGTCCTTACACCTCTTTGTTACAGCACAGTAGCATTTTTTTCTTCTTGTTTTGTTCAATGAGCCCAGTTTCACAAAACTTTTCAACAATAACAAGAAAAACAACAACAGCAAATGAAAAAGAGTCGCCAGAAAAACAAACGATTTTCTTGTGCGTTTTATTTTCCAAAAAAATCCAACGAAAAGATGGAAAAAAATTTTTTATGGAAAAAAATCGAAAAAAAATTTCTTCAAAAAGCCAAAGCCAAAGTACTTCAAATGAAAAATATTCTGTTGCCGGTTTTTGATTTTCATTGGTTTTATTCACATGCACAGAAAAATTCGTCCTTGCTTTGTTGCAGTTTCTTTTTGGCCATGGCCGAATGTCGTTGTGTTATGATTCTAAAAATAAAAGAAGACGCAGACTTTGCACTAGGTTTTGTTCTTATTATTTTTGGTTGTTTGTGGTGTTGTTTTGCAATTGAAACAAAAAAAAAATTCTGGCGTTTGGTTTTACACTGGCTGAGGAGTACTTGTGAGAGTATGACTTGCCTCATATGGCGGTGCTTTTGTGTAAACGGTGGCGGCGTTTGTGTTGCACTCAAAAATATTAGGCGCCCAGATGAAATGTACATGAGGCCATGAAAGGAAAATTTTTCAATTCAATTGCAAAAAACAAAGCGTTGGAAGTTTGGCGCGCTATTATGGCCACACAGATGGATGATGGCTGATGATGATGACGATGTGCGTGTGTGCTTGTGTGCATGTGTATGATAAACAACGCCATCGCATTATTCGTTTTGCCAACACAATGCTTGTGTGGCAATAACAGTGACTGTGTTCGGTGCTGTGCCATGCCATGCTATTGTATAACAACAACATGAAAGTGGAACAAGCGTCATGCATTTTGTTTTTTGTATGAGTATTTTGAAATTCTTGTTCCTGTTGCAAGTATGTGAGGGTATTTGTGGCACTTTGTTTTTCTTTGGGATTTCGTTTTTTTCCCTTTTCAAGAGTCTGTTGGTGTACAGTTTTCGTTTTCGTTTTTTTTTTCCTGTCTGTTTGGACCTTTTCTCTGGTGGAGTAAATTCTTCTTGCATTGCAGTTTGGGTGGATTAATGTTTTTGCCTCCGAAAAGAAAAAGGAAAACTTTTGTTGTTGTTGTTCTGGTTGTTGTTGTTGTTTATTGCCTGGACAAATTTCTTCTTTTCTTTGTGGATAAACGAACGTGTGTGTCTCTCAGGTTGCAGTCTACAGTTCGGTTGTGTTTTGCTGTTCAGTTTGTTCCATTTTTTTTCAAAGAAGTTTTCTGTTGTTCTTGTTGTTCCATCAATTTGTTTCACTGTGTGTGTGTGTATTAAAATAACAAAATTTTTCTCCATTTGCGTTTGAGTTTTATTTGCCTCGTTATAGTGTTGTAAACTGCTGCCTTTCAACATAAACGGTTTTTATCATGATTATTGCTGGAGTTGTGGTTGTTGTTGTTGTTGTTTTTGTGGCATTTAGACAAGTTGAATATGTTTTTTGACACCGCATTTTTTGGGAAATGCAAATAGAAGTGAATCTGTTTTTCTATTCTATTTTTGCATTTGACTTTGAATATTTTTGTAAAGTGTGATGTTAAAAGGCTGTTGTAGTCAGTCGTTGACGTGGCCATTATGTGCTTGAAAAGTTTTTTGTTTTCGTTGTTGTTGGTTTTGTCATGAAAGTGAGAACAATTAAAAGTTTAATTGGCTGGTAATGGCTGCTGTATTAGAAGAAGTTTTTAATTGTAACTCGAGATCGTTTTTTGAAATGGGATCCTGGATTGTGAGAAGCTAGGCCGTAATCCTGACTGAAGGGTTGTAATGGCCAATTAAGTTTTGTACATATGTATCCTGGATTGTGGCAGATGTAAAATGGTTGGATTAGTCTGAAAATTTCTGGAAAATATGATAAAATTTTACTCAATTCTTACTCTAGAGAAAGAGCAGAGACATGTGGCAAAATATTGTCGTAGTTGAAGAAAGCTACAAACTCTTAGAGAAAGGCAAACTATCTCCTGTTTTTTGGTCAACATTACTCTGAGGACAACTCTCTTATAAAAGCTGGTGACTTTAAATTGGTTACCTACTGGTTACTGGGCAATGTGATAGTGAAGATGGCAGCGTAAACCGCAGCTTTAAGTTTCAGTATTATGGGAATATCACTTGCTTTACTTAATTGATCATTACAACCTTTTAGACAGCTTCTCACACCACCCATGTTGGTTGTGTAAATTTTTTCCAGTTTAACTTTGACTCCGAACGACAGTTTTTTTAATAAACTTGGCAATTTTTTTACTATCACAGCTTTTGTCAGAAGTTTGTTGAGAGAAAATCGTCGTGGAAATATTATGTTTTGTTCGAAATGCCTGACCTGGTATTTAAAATCTATAGTATAGTCGCCGTAATCTCCTAAGTAGTGTGTTGGCTTATTAGACGTGAGACCACGGTTCAAACCCCAGGTCAGACATCTCCAACTGAACGAAATATGAAAGAATACTTTCTCAGCGATTGCCACTCAGCAGGTGTCCGGCAAAAACTCTGAAAGTAAATACAATTTGCTATGAAAAGTTTCTCATAGTTTCTCAGTTTCATTCGAAGTCGACTTTAAACTGTAGGTCCCTCACTCATGTTTAAAATGAGTAAACACAACATAAGTGGCGACTTCATGAGATGGCCACACATACTACTTGTACCATGGGCGCATGGGACTGCAATTATTGAAGACAATCTAATCTAGTCGCTAACGGGAACGCAAAAGATCTCTTAGTCAGTATCAGTGACTACCGAGCATCCGTACAAGAAACTATTTTTATCATGGTATTCGAATTTGTAAACTTAACACACTTCAATAGGGATTAATTAGAAATAAGAATGGCGATGATTGTGTGTAAGCTTTCTCCTCGAATTGACGGACCTCAGCAGGCTCTATCAGCGTGTTAATGAAAAAATTGGTTACAGTTAAGTAAACCCAATTTTTTTTCGAAATGTCACAATCTAATCAATATCAAGCCGATTCTGTCCACTGCCATAAAATATTCGTTGGCAGAATTTTAATAAAGTCGTACGTAGAAGAAGACGTACGTAGTGAATCCATTGAATGGTCCACTCCATAAGCGTGAAGAAAATCAATAAATTCTGAATGTGAATGCTTCAGAAATTCTGGCCCAAGTATCTTTGGTATATGCTACCTAATCGCTCTAAAATTTTCAAGCGGAGGTTATGGTTGAAAATTTTCAGGCTCAACTGCGCAGCCAACCAACTCCCTTACGAATGCCATCTAGACGCCTGATCTAGTCCACGAAAGCTGAAAGTCTGGCTCGCAGAGCTCGTAATTACATTGTTAATGAATTAGCCAAAGCGAATGAATCTATGAATCGCTATCGGGCTTGCATGTATCCATTGACTTAATTGAACTGGCTTTCGAGTGTTCGGTTTATAAGGAGAAACAATTTTTCTTTGGTAACGATTTGTATAAGAAGAGAACTAATTATTCTTTAATGCGGGTATTGCGTTCCTCCCACCATACTGCCACTGTTTTATATTAGGGCATACAGGTAGGCTGGACATGCAGTAGCACCATTTCTCCTCAAGTTGGAGCACTAGTTACGATATGCCACAGGTTCTTGCTTTCCTATTTCCCCTCATAACTGATTGAACTCTCCTTTATGAAGTCTACTGCAATAGCGAAACTTGAGTTTAGAGGCGGAATGGTATCCTATCTGGACTTTTTTATCCCTGGTTTGTGTCTTGGCTTATGTTATCAAAGTGTTGCTAAGCTCTGCCTTGATTGGAAACTTATCCTTTTGGTGACTTAACCTAAAAGAAAAATATTGTTACGTTTTCACCTTTTAAAAATGTTTAAAATATGAGCTCGTAGATTGCAAATAAAAATAAAAATAAATTTGTGTTTAGTTTTTAATTAAAATTCTTTATTATTCGCACAATTCTGTGTGCCACTGTTCACAACTTGATGTAAACAACAACAATTACTCTTCTTATTTATTCCTCTCTTTATACCCTTTGCATAAACAATAACAATTACTAGACAATTGTTCGACAGATCTTTTTAATGGAGATCTTCAAACGCACCGCGTCTTCACACAAGACTGACTGAACTTTACTGACTCACTCGCCTGCTTTGCCTTGCCTTTTATATGGCAGAGTAAACAGTCTAATGAATGTTCTTGAAAGCGAATGTTCGTGGCTTCGCCATCTCGAAATCTCTATAAATATAAACATCGTTAATTACGTTTAATATTGTAGTATTGTTGGCATATTTTTTTTTACTTGTTTATAATTTTTCTATGCTTATTTGTTGTTATATTATGCAGTACGATAATTTGTAAACAGATTTGTTTTTGCATTGTTTTGTTTTTGTAGCTTTTTTTTATAATTTTCATGTTAAGCGAAGTAAAACCACAACAGCAGTATCTAGATTTTTCATGCTACATAACACATACATACATAATTGGTCATTACAACCCTTCAGTCAGGATTACGACCTAGTTTCTCATACCATTTATGTTGTGTGTGTTAATTTTATACATCAGTGGTGGGACCTACGGTCTGTTTTTATTTTGGTAACAATATGTTGAAAAAAATTAAAAATTTTCCTATATTCGATGACTTGACTTTGTCAAGTGGAGTTATGCTAAGGCTTAGAAAATTTGCTACATTTTTAATTGTCCAAGAGATCTAATTTCTTAATATTCCGGGAATTCGAATACTGTAGTAGTGTGCTGTGTGTGGCTACTGCCGAATTAATAAAAACCTTGAATAATGAAATTATTTACGTGCCATGGGGCAGGAGTATTGAATTTATAGAATGCCTAAAAGCACTAGTAGGTGGATGGATGGGGAGTATTCAAGTGCCACATATATTTAGTTGTGGATTTGTAACATGATGCCGTTTGAATTTTGCAACAGTTCGTTATGAATATTGTGCAGCATCATTCCCACAATCTACTCTGCCACGTCTGGTGGTCAACGTTAAATATTTTGGCATTTTTTTCCTAGGATTTTTGTTGTTGTTTTTGTTGCACTTATTCTAGCCTATAAATTGGATTATTGCTGGTGTTTTAAGCATTTTAACCGATTTTGTTTTTTTTTTCTACTATTTTTTAGCAATTTTTGTTGAGAGCTGGATAAGAGAGAGAGAGAGCACATTTTGATGTGTACTTGTATGAGTAGGGTTTAGTATGTTTTAGTTTAATACTCGTCATTTTGAATAGAAAAAATTGATGGAAAAAAACTGGTGGAATAACAACTTGTACTAGGGATTGTGCTTGTGCTGGTGCTTGTACTTGTGTTTTGGGTTACAAAACCAAGTGGCCTCTTAAATTTCCAACTAACTGACCCTAGAAAAGTGTTCAGTGTTTTTGTGCATGAGTGCCATAAAGAACACAATTTTTTTTTACTGAATAGTTCCTTGACTTTTTTCGATGTTGTTGTTGTTGTTGTTGTTGCAAATATAATGTAACATTTTATTTTGAAAAACGTTTCTTTGTACACAAATTTTCCTCATGGTTTAACTTGTTAAAATAGAAACACAAATAGTCCTTCATAGTGACTTAACTGCCTGCCTGCCTGCATGCATTTATATGCTGCTGTTCTTACCTTTGAACGTGTGTATGTGCTCAGAGCATTTCGCGGCATGTTATTTGTAGTCCAAGCTTGCATTTGGTTCGTTGCATGGCTGGCTGTTTGGCTGGTTGGGAGTTTCTTTGTAAATTTGTTTACAAAACAATGTTTTAATGTTGATATGCTAAAATATTTAAATTTAATTTAATGCTCTCTTCTCTCCCCTCCTCTCCTCTCCTCTCAATATTTATTTAAATTTCTCTCCTCTGCTGCTGTTGCTATTTTGCATTGAATTTCTTGTTGTTTTTCAGCTTTTTTCGTTGCAATTTCTATACGAAAAATGTAAAAAATAATACGCAAATCAAAAACTCTCCTCGTAAAAAAATAAAAAATTTAAATTAATTTTAATTGATTTTAAAAATGCATAAACGTAACGTTAAAATATTTAAATATTTGCTTGCTACATTGTAGCACAACAACTTTTAATTAGTTTGTACTTGCAACACAAACAACAAAAACAGTTGCAGTTTTTTCACAATTTTTTTTCCTTTAATTTTTCCATTTTTTCCATTTTTTTTTGTATATTTGTTGGGCATTTTTTTAAAAACGGATTTTTTAATTTGTTGTCCCAAAACATTAACGTTTGAGATTGTGGCCGTATTTGCAATTGCGATTGCAATTGGCGATTGCCTGTAAAATTGCAATTGCATCACACAGCAAGTGCTGGATCAGCATTTTTCTAGGGCTTTCATTCATTTTTGTGGCCAATTCTTCTTCTTTTTATTTTTTGTGCTTTTCTTGCATTAGGCCGTTTTACTTTTTTTCCTTTTTTGTGCCATTTTTTTTTCAATTCAACGCAAATAATTACATGCCAGTTTAAATATACAAAAAAAAATTGTCCGATTTTTTTCCTTATCATGCGTTCACACACATCTCTAGCACAGGCTTCAAAGACATCTCTAGCGTAGGAGACACTTTAAATAGACTCGAATATTAGTAACCATAAATTCAATTGCTTTTAAAACAGCTGCTTTGAATCATCTACGATCTGTAGGGAATACTCACAGCATGATGTCCGTGATATAAAGCCTGGTTGTGGATGAACTACTGACAAAAATTGTCTGAGGTAGGCTCTGACGGCCAAGGCTATGCAGATGATGGCTACATTCAAACTTGAAGATACCCTCTAGGACATCAATAATAGAAGCCTTGAATATACAATACTGTTACGCAAATCGAAACGACCTAATATCGTTTAACAACAAAAACGATAAACAAAAGCCATACGATACAAATACACACTAACACTAAGAATACAATGAACGTGTTGGTTATCTAAAGCTGCACACACATATGTTTAAAGGACCTGGTTGCGCCTGGTACCAGCAACAACATGTATGTGACAAAAAGGGATTGACAACGTAAGCAAGGTACACAAACAATAATGTACTAGCAATAGAATTCTCGAGAAGGCGAGAGCAAAAACCTTCCACATCGAGAACGTTCATCATACTGATTGCGTGCGTATATAAAAGGGCACCAGGGCCAGCAGCAAGTCGCCGTGGTCTAGTAGGCAGGGTTCGAGCCCCAGGCCAGACATTAAAAAAAACAAAATACAAAAAGTATTTCTTCGGCGACTTTCTCTCAGCAGATTTCTGGCAAAAACTCTGAGAGTAAATAAAATTGCCATGAAAAGTTTCTCAAAAAAAAAAAAAAAAAATCTGTCGTTCGGAATCGACGTTAAACTGTAGGTCCCGCCTTTCATGTATAAAAGTAACGCACACAACATGAGTGGTGTGAGAAGCTAGGCCGTAATCCTGACTGAAGGGTTGTAATGGCCAATTATGTATGTATGTATGTACCAGGCCCAGCAGCGAGTGAGTTATAATTCAGTCAGCCTTGTGTGAAGACGCGTTGCGGTTTGAACGTACAAGTGGTATCGCTTGCAAAAAGGTTGTAAGCAGAGAAGATCTAACGAACAGTTGTTAGTGTTTGCGCGGACAGAAGTGTGAAATAGAATAGTGTACAAGCAAATTATTGTTGTATCGTTAAGTTGTATACGGTGGCACACAAAAGTAGTGTAAAGAATAAAGGGAGTTTAAGAGAAAATAAACACATATTTGTTTTCGCTTGGTTTGCAATTAACGAACTCATATTTAAACATAACATAAACATAAACAGTAAGCCTGAGAATAAACTCGGGCAAGAACACAACATTACTATTTATAAGAAGAAGAAAGCTTACTGAATGCAGGAATACTCGGATGCTGAGTAAGATAATAACACTGAAAATTGAAGTCAGATATTTAGGGAGTAATTGACATGAAGCGTTCATATAGGGGGTTTTATAGGAAAGGTCTCAAAAGCCATGGTCTGCAAAGTTTTTTAGTAAAATTATAATAAAAAGAAACCTGAGTCATGCATCAGACTATCTAGTATTAACCTAAGGTTCGTAACCGTTCTTTTAATAGGGCACTGTAGAGTCAGGTATATTATAAAGGGTCCGCCAAATAACTTTTTTTTTTGAAAATTCTTAAAAAAAACTACTGAATATTTTCTCAAATTTCTTTTTTTATTAGAAAGTACAATCCTTCCGGTTAATAATGGAAAATAATTTCATTCAAATGGCTGCTTCGGCTGGCCATGCAGTAGCCTACGTGATCGGTCCAATTTTTTAGCACATTATCCAACCAACGGTGTCAAATCGCAGCTCCGAGGTGGCCAAACGACATCAGCTTTGCAGCTGATAATGCGATCTTCAAAAACAGGGCGCAAAACATCGAGTGTAGCTTCGGCTGTGTGGCACGTAGCGCCGTCCTGTTGAAACCAAATATTGCCAATATCCTCCTCTTCAATTTTTGTGAACAAAAATTTGTTCAACATGGCCCGATAACGATCGACATTGACTGTAACGGCCACTCCTTGCTCATTTTCGAAGAAAAATGGCCCAATTATGCCTCTGGACCAAAATCAGCACCAAACAGTGACTCGTTTTGGGTGCGTCGGCTTTTCAATGTATGCGTGCGGGTTTTCTGTGCCCCAAATGAGACAATTTTGTTTGTTTACATACCCGCCAAGATCAAAATGAGCTTCATCTGAAAAGATGATTTTTTTTTGCCAAAATCGGCATCTTCTGGTGTAGGCTACTGCATGAAAGTTATTTGGCGAACCCTTTACATGCGTGGCGTGACCTACAGTTTAAAGTCGACTCCGAACCACAGATTTTTGAGAAACTTTTCATGGCAATTTTTATTTACTTTCAGAGTTTTTGCCAGAAATTTCGCCGTAAAAATACTTTTTGAATTTTTGTTTTGATGTCTGGCCTGAGTCTCGAACCCTGACTTTTCTTCGCCAACACACTACATACTAGACCACGGCGGCTTCAATGAATGAAGAAGCTAATTTAAGACTTCCATTTACAATTCAAAATACGCAATCGAAACCTTCTTCAATCGAATGATTACGGGCATTAAAAATGGTTCTCAGACGACAATAATCTGCAAAAATGATCATGGACAAAAGAAGATGATGCATGGATGGCATAGAATTCAATTGAAATGGCCAAAATTAATGAATAGAAAAGTTGTTGCAATACATTATGACATCAGATGGAGGATGCGCGAAACTAACTGTTTATTAATCGTTTATTTAGCAGACGTTTACAATTTTTATTCCCAAAACGTAGATATCGGAAGCGGGTGTCTGTACTTACAATAAACGATACGCAATACAAGGCCTACATCAATTTTATAATCAGACTAGAATATAACGACAGATTAATCGTTTACTAAGCCGAAAGTCTAGCGAAACCTAAATCTATATATTTAATATACAATAGCATCTTAACAGTACCATAAATAGAAAATATTTCGGCTTGAAGGGCTTACAATTATCTTTCAGCCTAAAACTTATTCTTTAATCCATTTTCTTATTCTAATATAATCCAACCCTTGACTTAGATTCGTTTAAGTAGATTTTTATAAAATCCGTCATATTTTGAGATACAATCGTAGCAGTTATGTACTTTAACATGGAGGTTCCTGCATCATAACTCAATCTGAAACTTATATTTTTATTCAATCATTAGGAATTAGAATTTACTACTCTATTTAGTTACTACCGTTTGGATTTTTATTTGCCTATCTTTGATTCGAAATATTCGTCGGCGGGGAATTATTTTAGAACTGGACAAAGAAGTTGTTAATTGAATATGAGTTTCGGTCTATTAGTATAAACCTGAACCATGGGTATCCTGCCTGAGCAAATGCTCGGCCACTTTTGTCGAATATAAGAGGTGTAATATGAAGTTTATCGGCTGATTCGAGATATTGCTTGCATCGTCTTAAGAAGCCACGGAATGTAAATGCTTTTGTAACACGAGAAAAAAATATGCTGGTTCCATGGAATATTGCATTTAATTTTTATGCCCAGGCTTTTCAACATTTACGCTACTCGTAAATATATATACATACATATAAAACATAAACAATTGGTCATTACAACACTTCAGTCAGGATTACGACATAGCTTCTTACACCCCTGATGTGTGTTAATTCCGAATGACAGATTTTTGAGAAACATTTCATGGCAATTATTTTTGCAGCTTTCAGAGTTTTCGTCAGAGACAGTAATAACCTTAGCTTAAATGCACTTGACAAAGCAAACTCATCGTATTTAGGAAAATTGATCATTTTCCTCAACATTTTCTTCTTTGAGGTTAAGTCACCACAAGCATAAGTTTCTGTTTAAGGCATATATAAGCAAAACTTTGATAACTTAAGCCAAGACACAAACCAGCGATCAAAAAGTCCAGATAGGATATCATTTCGCCTTTAAAGAAAGGATTTTGCTATTGCAGTAGACTTCATAATGGAGAGTTCAGTCAAAGATGAGAGAAAATAGAAAACCAAGAACCTGTGTCATGTCGTGGCAAAAGCTCCAGCTTTAGGAGAAATTGTGATACTGCATGTCTGGTCTATCTGTATGCCCTAAAAAAAACAGGGGCAGAATAGTGGGAGAAACGCAATATCCGCATTAAAGAAAGACGATAATTAATTCCCTTCTTATAGAGATGGTTACCAAAGACAGTGGCAGTATAGTCACTTTAGTCACAATTAAGACTTAGCTTAGCAACTTAGATTAGCAATTATGTTATGTGCGTTAATTTCATACATGAGTGACGGGACCTACAGTTTAAAGTCGATTCCGAACGACAGATTTTTGAGAAACATTTCATGGCAATTTTTTTTTTTGCTTTCAGAGTTTTTGCCAGAGGCAGTAATAAGCAAACTCATCGAATTTAGGAAAATTTATCATTTTCCTCCTCAACATATTCTTCTTTTACGTTAAGTCACCACAAGTATAAGTTTTTGTTTAAGGCAACACTTTGATAACATAAGCCAAGACACAAACCAGGGATCCAACAGTCCAAATAGGATACCATGCCGCCTTTAAAGAAAGGTTTCGCTATTTTTCAATTTTCGTTTTAATGTCTGACCTGGTGCTTGAACCGTGGCCTTACGTCTAATAAGCCAACACACTACCTACTAGGCTACGGCGACTTCAGGGCATATGAATGACAAATGTTTGCTGCATTTGGAAAAATGAGAAAAAGCGTAGCAAAAAAAAAAAAAAACTTGTGGTGTCGCTAAAAGCGAAAGAGATTGAAAATGTGCTCTACGAATAGAAATTGTTTTGCATGAAATTTTCTTCCAGAAAATTTTTTGTTTTAATCGAATCCTTGAAAACATTAACAACCAGTATATGGCCCCTAAACAGAGTAATGCAAGCATGAAACTAATTTCTAAAACCCCATTTATTTTAAGAAAATTAAGAATTTAATGATTTTAATTAAGTTTCTATAATAAAAATAATTCTTTTTCAAATAAGTATACAAAGCAGCTACAATTTATGACTCCCTCCAACACACTGGAATGAATATTCTACAGATTAATGTTGCAGCCTCATACATGTATTGTAGGCCTTAGGAAATATTAACGAAATACGACAGAGTGAAGGGAAAAGAAAAGAAAACGTATTACTTTCTAATTCAAAAATGGTTTGGTTTTGCCAATAAAATTTAAATTCACGTAGGAACTATAAAAAACGTACAAAATTTTTATCTTTTTTTCCTTGCGCAAAAAGGTTTATTGCAATATTTTATTTGCAAATCGTACCACCAATCCCCCCCAGGCCAGCCTACAGTCTAGCATAGCAGGTTAGTTAGTAGCAGAAATCGTTGCTGGGTTATAAGAAATGGGATGGGGAAGGGGAAGGGGAGTGGATATTTTCTTAAGATCATAAACTATAAATTGTCCAAAATGTTTTATTCTACATTTATTGTGTTTTAATGCCAAAATAGTAAATCATATTGGCTCAAAGGAAATTAAAAAAAGGCCAACGAAAAGCGTTTGTTCTAGATAACAGCACTATACAACCCTTAGCCTAAGGGCAACAAACAGTAGCCTTGCCTTGCTATCCGCTACCTTTGGCCATATAATGCGCTTTCTGCCACATCATACTGTTGTTGAATGCCACCACTTTTCTTTTCTTTTCTTTGCTACACTTTATGCGTTTGCTGTTTGCTACTAAAGTTGTTGTTGTTCTTGCTATTGTTGCAAAACCTTAGTAAATTGTGTAGTAAAAAGTTTTTACTACTTTACCTAAAACATTTCAAGTAACAGCAGAAGAAAAACAACAAATTTTCGATTAAAAATGTAAAAAAAGTGGCGGCATCAACAGCAGTAGCAGTAGAAATAGAAATAAAAACAAAAATAAAGAAGGCAATACATTTTGAAATTACAACAACAACAACAATCGCATACGCATATTATAATATTATGTTGCAGGCAAATGGTTGTTGGGTTATACGCATCACTGGCTGGCTGGGGGACTGGATGGATCCGTTTGGCTGTATGAATGGCTGAATTTTATAATAAATGCGACGAGCAAAGAAACTCATCTAAACACAGTTTATGTCATGGACGTAAAAATAAAATCAAAATACTTAAAAAACTGCAACAACAATAAATTTAACATTTTACAGGGGGGCTACACGCAAACACCAGCACATAAACTGCCACCAAATGGTTGTATGCCATACAGATCTCTGAAAGACATAGGCGGAGGGGAAAGAAACTAGGGGGGCATACCGCATTTTAATTTACAATTTACAACTATGTGAACATAAATTTAGAAAACGTATATAAAAAATATAAAAAAAATTTATTTCTTTGTAATACAAACACAAAACGAGGAATATCAAGACATTTCATCAAAAATAAAAAAAAAATTCGAAGGACTACAAAACGATTTAATATTGAAAGAGAGAGAAATTAAAAACCAAAAAGAGATTAATGTTTTCGATTTGCGAGCACATAGACTCTGTGAAAGTGCTACGCCATTAATTCTCAATTCCGTTTGTCAAATCTCACAACAAAAGCTGAACTTATCTCTTCAATCATGGCAAATTGCGAGACAACAATAATTCCAGAAGAACAAAACAAGGGTCTTATAATTAAAATACAAGAACAAAGTGACCACCAAGATAACATAAAACAACATTTAGAGAAGGCAGGACAGGCTTGACAGAATAGGCTTGACAGGATAGGCTTGACAGGTTAGGCCTGAAAGGATAGGCTTCAAAGGATAGGCTTGATAGGATAGGCTTGATAGGATAGGCTTGACAGGATAGGCTTTACAGGATAGGCTTGACAGGACAGGTTTCACTGGACAGGATTGACTTGGCAGGCTTGACAAAACAAGCTTGACATCACAGGATTGACAGAGTAGGCTTGACAGCACAGGATTGACAGAACAGGCTTGACAGTCAAATCACCATTCGAGCGCTCGGCACTTAAGAGATTGAAGTGAAGGTAGGTAGGAGAAAAAAATCTGTCATTCGGAGTTACTTTAAACTGTAGGTCCCACCATGTATAAAATGTACACATACAATATAAGTGGTATGAGAAGCTATGTCGTTATGCTGATTAAAGGGTTTTAATGACCAATTGTGTATGTATGTATGTAGGTAGGGAAAATAATGCAATAAAGTTGCCGAATTGTAGTAGGTAGAGTGTTGACTTATTAGACGTGAGGCCTCGTTTCAAATCCCAGGTCTGACATCAAAACGAAAATATGAAAAAAATATTTCTTCGGCATCTGCCTCTCAGCAGATTTCTGACAAAAAACTCTGAGAATTAAACTAAAAAAATGCCCTGAAAAGTTTCTCAAAAATCTGTCGTTCGGAATCGACTTTAAACTGTAGGTCCCGCCACTCATAGATAAAATTAACGCACACAACATGGGTGGTGTGAGAAGCTAGGTTGTAATCCTGACTGAAGGGTGGTAATGACAAATATGTGTGTGTATATTAGACACTTTGTTCATGTCAGACATCTCCACCAAATCGAAAATAAGAAAAACATTTCTTCGGCCACTGACTCTCAGCATATTTCTGGCAAAAACTCTGAGAGGGAATAAAATTGCCATGAAAAGTTTCACAATAATCTGTCGTTCGGAATCGAATCCCGCCACTCATGTATAAAATTAACAAACATAACGTGGGTGGTGTGATAAGCTATGTTCTAATCTTGACTAATGGGTTGTAGTGACCAATTGTGTATGCATTTATGGAGGTAGGGAAATAAGGTTACACTCTGCTGTGTTCCAGATCATATCGACAATGAGCAAGCAGGCTAACTAATGAAGAAGGTCGCTAATGTGACCAGAACGCTTCTGTGTAGTGGAAGAGGCTGTTTGGAAAGGCATACTTAATGAAAGGGAATATGAAGAAAGGCAAAGGTTCTGCTTGAGGCAGTCAAAACTTTTGTGAGAAATTACAATTGAAGGAGATCAGTTTATTATGAAATAATTTGAGGAGTTAGTAACCAGTGTTTTGCAAGGCAATGTAAACACATATTATACTTACATATTAGGAAAACTTTTGCACAATGTGCAGATATGACTCCAAGGGAGTATTTAGGCGATCATTTGAAACAACGGTTACATAGCCGCTAAACCTTAAACAAACACCAACTGAAAAACTTGCTTCTGAGGGAATAGTGGCAAATATGAATATGAACAGAAAACACTGGAAGGAACTGGTATATTCAGTGCCAAAAAGATCAAGTTGAGTGCTCTATGTGGGTGAGAAGAGAATGAATAATCTTTGGAACACATTCTTGAAACTTGTAGAGCAATAAGGCCTCCCAAAAACACGTAGGTGCATTTCAAGTGTTAGTCAGAAAATTGTCAGGATTTACAGCTAACAGCATTCTGATGTTTATAGGCTTGGAGTCGTCGTAGTCTAATAGGTAGTGTGTTGGCTCATTAGACATGAGGCCTCGGTTCATCTACAACAAAACGAAATATGAAAGAATATTTCTTCAGCAACTTCCTCTCATCAGTGTTCTGGTAAAAACTCTGAGAGTAAAAGCAAAAAATTGCCTTGAAAGGTTGGTAGGTTAGAGGGTAGCTTTGATACCAAAAGTTCACTTGCACTGGAACATCGGCCCAATGTGATGCCAAGGGTTAACGCAGTTTCCTTACATAACATACATAATTGGTCATTACAACCCTTCAGTCAGGATTACGACTTAGTTTCTCACATCACTTAATTTTATACATGAATGACGGGGCCTACAGTTTAAAGTCCACTCCGAACGACAGATTTTTGAGAAACTTTTCTTGGCAATTTTTATTTACTCTCAGAGTTTTTGCCAGAAATCTGTTGAGGGGAAGTCGCCGAAGAAGTAGTTTTTGTATTTTATTTTGATGTCTGGCCTGGGGCTCGAACCCTGGCATTTCGTCTAATAAGCCAACACACTACATACTAGACCACAGCGCCCACGCACTTCCCTTAGTGACCAAATCTCACCGAACTCTTAGAGGAAATTGGTCAGCGCTGGAACTACATATTAAAAGCACGACTCCCTTAAGCTGGAGACTAGCCTGAACGGAGTTATATCCGTGATATCAATGGATGATACCTCCATTAAGCTAATAAGGAATGGAGAGCAAAACAACATAAATCTGCGCCTCACGATAGATGGGTATTGGCAAAGAAAGTGGATAACAGTTTTCTCTTTTTCAACAGAACCACAGCCTCGGCAGTAGTCGTTCGAAGGCAGTTGCAGTCTTTCCTCATGTCTTCCCGTAACGCAGTGACCTGTGAACATGGCCACTGTGATCGCGATGACCTTACGATCGAGGGCGAATTGAGTCTGGCCAGTCATTGTCTAGGATAGGTTGGCGTCCCAAATGATGAATTCGTTATAAATTACTGGTGAAAAATAGATTTACTGGGTGGCTTTGAATATGGGCAAGATAGGGCAGCAAATCTGTTCGAAGCTGGAAGAAGTGCGGACTGAAAGACTGTTCAAAAATCAAAAGAGTTGTAGGTAATTTAATCCAATTGTAAATCGTTTATAAAACTGTGCCATGTAAGTGGTGCATGCAACCATGCACTAGCTGTAGGGTAGCACCAAACACTTGAATAACATGAATTTCTTCATTTGTATTGTAAAGATTGTTTTTAATGACAGCAGTGTCATGTCTTTATGACCGACAAACAATGAAAAGAAACGAAAGAAAAGCGCATAAATCTTACAAAACAAACGAAGAAAAACTGAACTGAAAGAAACATAATGATCAACTTGATTAGCCATTAATTTTTTAAGTACGCGCAGGCAGTAAAGTAGAGGGTGGCTGCCGGCGTAACTTTGGCATGCAACACAATGCGCAACATAAAGGAAAAATAACTTTTTCTTTCTGTTTTTATGTTTATATTTGGCATTTTCCTATTAATCGAATTTCGAAATATTTTGCGTAGAAAGCAAATAATTTTTATGATTTTTATTTTAAGTTTATGAGACCCCCCCCCTCCCCTCCCCCTTCAACAAAAGAAGAAGACGAAAAAGCCTTCATTCAGATTATCCAAGCAAACCAAGTGAACAAACCAAAAACAGTAAGCTTTTTATGCCGTTAAGTATGCAATGCAGTTTTTTATTTTCTTCTCTTTGATTGTGTTGGTATTTGGATTTGTAATGTTTGGAAACATGTACAGAAAGAGAAAAAAAAATGGAGGCAAATAATAAAAAAATATGTTGAAATATAAAATAAACATTATGCTGCCAGTAAAAAAGAGAGAGAGAGAGAGAGAGAGAATGAGAGAGCGAGCGTATTAAGAACAACAAAGTAATGGCCGTAAAGAAAAGTTCAAACGGAAATAAATACACAAACACACACACACACATACCTTGTATGTATGGAGGACACCTTCCTTTATGCATGTAAAAAACATTAAAATGTGCTGATTATGACCAACAATATTCTCAAGATGAATTACTTACTCTCTCTCTCTCAACGGCATGAAATGGCATGACTGAATGCCGAAAATATTATGAGAAAAGGGATTATAAAGCCTGCTCCCGTCTACTGCCTATTCTATCTAGTTATGATGCTTGTCTTTTATGTTGTTGTTGTTTCTGTTGTTATTTGGAACAGATAACTGCTGTTGCCATTACAAAGTTTCTAAACTTTACGATTTTTAATATAAAATTGCTGAAGAGTAACCGAAATAAAATACGAAATAAGAAAAGAAGTTAAAACGCCCATGATATTAAAAATAAAAACAAAAAAAAACAAAAAAAAATGCTCAGCATCGCAATAACTTGATGCGCTATAACTGTGGCTTTTATGACACTTTGCACTCAGCCGTAGTACGCTGCACATACGTACGTAAAAAGCGGAAAAACAAGTGAAAAAAAACTCACAAGCGTCTTGATATTTATGATAAGGCAGACGTAACGTAACTGGTTTTATAGACAATGAAGGATTTTTTTTACTTTAACTTTATATTGGTAAACAGCTTTAGACAGAGGCGTACCATTGAGGAGGTAAAAACGGTTTTCGTAGGATTCTATTAAGGCAAGTTTGTCTTCCATATAATTGGTCGTAATTTGGCGGCAGTTCTTAGCAGCAAGATTAATGCAGAAAAAATTCCCTTTGTTTGAGGTGCATCACCATCAATCTAAAGGGTCCGCCAAATAACTTTTTTTTTGAAAAATGTTTAAAAAAACTACTGAATATTTTCTCAAATTTCTTTTTTTATTTGAAAGTACAATCCTTACGGTTAATAATGGAAAATAATTTCATTCAAATGGCTGCCTCGGCTGGTCATGCAGTAGCCTACGTGATCGGTCCAATTTTTAAGCACATTATCGATTGTGTGCAGCTGTATTTCACCAATGGCTTCACGAATATTGTCCTTTAAAGCGTCAATTGTCTCTAGCTTGTCGGCGTAACACTTATTTTTGACGGCACCCCACAAATAATAGTCCAACGATGTCAAATCGCAGCTCCGAGGTGGCCAAACGACATCAGCTTTGCGGCTGATAATGCGATCTTCAAAAAGACGGCGCAAAACATCGTGTGTAGCTTCGGCTGTGTGGCACGTGGCGCCGTCCTGTTGATACCAAATATTGCCAATATACTCCTCTTCAATTTTTGTGAACAAAAATTCGTTCAAGATGGCCCGATAACAATCGCCATTGACTGTAACCGCCTTTATTTATGCCTCTGGACCAAAATCCTCACCAAACAGTGACTCGTTTTGGGTTCGTCGGCTTTTCACTGTATGCGTGCGGATTGTCTTTGCCCCAAATGCGACAATTTTGCTTGTTTACATACCCGCCAAGATCAAAATGAGCTTCGTCTGAAAAGATGATTTTTTTTGCCAAAATCGGCATCTTCTGTAAGTCGATGGCAGGCCCACTTAGCGAAGCGAAAACGCATTGGATGGTCAATTGGCTTCAACTCCTGAACTAATTGGACTTTGTATGGCGTCATACCAAGGTTTTTATGCAAAATTCGTCTCAATGATGTCTCCGAAATGTTCAATTGTTGAGAACGACAGTGAATTAATGTTGATGACGCTTCACGCACACTTTCTGCCACAGCAGCAATATTCTCGGGTGTATGCACTGTTTTTGGCTTTTCACGCTTTGGTTTATCGATGAGGATGTCAGTTCCTTTCACTTTTTTCACAAGATAACGAATATATGGGGCTGACGGTGATTCTCTTCTTCCAAAATCCGTACGCAATTTTCGCACACAGTCTGCAACATTACCATGATTTTCAAAGTAATGTCACAATATTTCCCAGCGTTTCTCAAGCGTATACACAACCATATTCGTTCAGCGGAAGGATAAAACTAATTATCTGTCAAATCAGACATGAGCTTAGTGTTATTTCCTAGTGGTGCCTCAAGTGTTCGCAGTTTAGGGCAGAAGTAAGTGAATATAAAAATCAATTCTGGGTTCCCGCAACTCACGTTTCATGCTTCTCAAATATAGTTGCAAAAATGGACAGATTATGGTCCTGTCCTATGCAGATTGTGATATTCTTCTTTGCAAAGGACCAACAGTAGATGGAATAGCTTAACAACGTGTTCTGTCACAAGACTAGGAAAAGTATCTCCAAAGCTGTGGCAGTCTACGCAGAACACAAACATCTGGACAAACAGCCAAGAACTGTTAAGAGCCAGCAGTGAGGAATCGTTTGCGATCGACATATATTATCTAGAAATCTAACAGGAAGAACTATTTCTTTGGCGAACGCCTTGGATTACTTATCGATTTTACTAACCAAGCCAAGGTAACATGCAACAGCTTAAATCACGTGTAGCGTCAAATTTTGTGGCACCAAATATAATTCGTATATAACAAGCGGAAGCTATCTAAACCAGCTGATTATAGTGTCAGCATCATCTTCTTCGCCGTAGTCTAGTAGGTAGTGTGTTGGCTTATTAGACGTAAAGCGAGGGTTCGAGCCAGACATCAAGACAAAATACGAGAAGTATTTCTTCGGCGACTTCCTCTCAGCAGATTTCTGGCTAAAACTCTGAGAGTAAATAAAATTGCCATGAAAAAGTTTCTCAAAAATCTGTCGTTCGGAGTCGACTTTAAACTGTAGGTCCCACCACTCATGTATAAAATTAACACACACAACATAAGTGGTGTGAGAAACTAGGACGTTGCACAATGGGTCAATTCGACCTCCGGGTACTGTACTTGTCGTAATTGGCAAGTACACGTCCTCTAACCTAACATAACCTAACCTCATCTTCTTATACGATTTCAAGTTCCTAGCCATTCAGATGTTTGGTCCACTGTAGTAGCTTATAAGAAGATCGAAGAGTTATTTCTTATTTCCTTGAATCGACACTTTCTTTGATTGGATTGTTATATTAAGTCGTCGTTGTCTAGTAGGTAGAGTTTTTGGCACGAGTGCTCATGGTTTGAACCACATCTCTAGCCACTCGAACAAAACGAAATCTGAGAAGAAATATTTCTTTCACCAATTTCCTCGCACCAATCTTCTCGAAAAGACTCTGCGAGTAAATAAAATTGCTGAGGAAAGTTTCTCAAATCTGTGGTTTAGAGACGATGTTAAACTGTTTATCCCACCATTCGTGTATAAAATTAACACACACAACAGGTGGTGTGAAAAACTAGATTGTAATCCAATCTAAAACGTTTTTAATGACCAATTAATGAAAAATATGACTTGATTTGTCCTATATTCCTTAAAGAGGGCAGCTTTCCCTATCTTAATTGTTAAAATTCAAAACATTCAGGGAAATTGTTTGTTTTCTACCATATGCGCTCCTGCACTAGTCCAGATCGAGTAAACCTCGTAAATAAGTTAAGCGATGGTAAAGCTATAATGGCGATAATTTCCATCCGATCCAACAGTGAGCTCTTTGATCACCTCAACGACATGGACGCTATGCAGCGTCTTAACATCCAGCGGCTGCGCTAGCTCGGCCATGTCCTTCTGCTTGTTGCAGAAGCGGTCAAGTTAGCTTTCCCCATTTTCATTATGATTTTCTCTAAAATCCTACGAATAGTTCAACTCTTCAACTCGGCAATAAGTCTAACTACCACTCTGTTAAGGAACGCCTCCTTAAGAATTTCACTCGTAACTTATATACACGCTTTCATTACAGTTAAGCTCTAAGAAAGTTGTAAAACGCGTTACATTTTTAATTTCCGTAATTTGAACTTTAAAATAAAAAATAAAAAAAAACGCACAATAAAAAATATAAAAAGAAGAAATTCTATTAAAACAGAAGACTTAAAGAAATATCGAAATTTATAGACATTTTTATAGAAAGAAAAAAACGAGAAAGAAAGTGCAGTTACTGTACATTAAAAAATGTTAAATAACAGTATCGGCAACAACAACAGCAACAACTAAGAAAGAGAAACAATAAAATATCAAACAAAAAAAAAAACGAGTAGTAACAGCAATATTTTAGAAACAAGCTAACGGTAGTATAATAAGAGTTGCCACAATAATATTAAAAAAACTGAAGACACCAACACATAGACACGACGGAGGAAAGGAAACACCACAGTACATACAGTAGCAACAGCACCATTTCCTAAATGAAAACAAATCATATATAAAAACATCAAATGGCTTACTAGCAAAGAGATTGGAAGTTCAAACATCAGCTTTAAAATTTTGAAAAGAAAATACATGATGAAAAAAAACATTTTTTTCTCAGCAGTGTTCTAGAACACGAGCAAATTGCCCGAAAAAAACTAAACTGGAACCCAATATGAAGTCGCCGTACTCTAGTAGGTAGTGTGTAGGCTTATTAGACGTAAAGCCCGGGTTCGTATCCCAGGTCAGACATCAAAACGAAATATGAAAAAAAAAAATATTTCTTCGGCGACTTCCTCACAGCAGATTTCTGGCAAAAACTCTGAGAATAAAAAAATTGCCATGTAAAAGTTTCTCGAAAATCTGTCGTTCGGAGTCGACGTTTAAACTGTAGGTCCCGCCACTCACATATAAAATTAACGCACACACCATGAGTGGTGTGACTGAAGGGTTGTAATGACTAATTGTGTATGTATGAATGTGTGCAACCCAATATATTGTTACGAAAATGAAAAAACCAAGACACTGGTGTTTTGCTTTTACATCGCTTAACATTTAAATTATAAACAAAAGCTACAAAAACAATGAACTTGTTTACAAATTATCGCACTGCGTAATATAACAACGAACACCAGCATAAAAAATTATAAACAAGTAAACAAAAATACAACAACAAACACTACAAGAATAAATGTAAACAAAATACACAAACAACAATAATGAAACAACGATGTTTACATTTTTAGAGATTTCGTGAACGCGAAGCCGCAAACATTTGCCTTCAAGAATATTTATCAGACTGTTTACTCTGTCATATAATAGGCAAGGCAAAGCAGTCAACTTACTAGTTCAGTCAGTCAGTCTTTTGTGAAGACGCGGTGTGTTTGAAGAGAGTAATCGTGGTTTGAAGATCTCCGTTACAAAGATCTGTCGAATAATTATTTAGTGATTGTTATTGTTTATGCAAAGAGTATAAACAGGGGAATAACAAAGAAAAGCAATTGTTGTTGTTTACATAAAGTTGTGAACAGTAGAACACATAATTGTGCGAATAATAAAGAATTTTAATTAAAACTAAACACAAATTTATTTTGATTTTATTTGCAATCTACGAGCTCATATTTTAAACGTTTTTTACTATACGCTTTACTATATGGAAACAGTGTCCCGTTTGCTTAATGCCGATAAAACATAGTATTTTGCCGTTATAATGCCATCAAAACAATATCGTCTTTAGCGAGCGGCATATAGAAACATATCTACACCCACATACATACATATATACTAACACTAATGCAAAAAAAAGGAGGAGAGCAAGAATTTAATGACAATGACAGTAAAAAGTTTAAACGTGTATTATTTTGTTGGTTACAAAAATTATGCGCCATGAATGATGGTTGATGGTTCATGTTCATGTTCATGTTCAGTAGCAAAGAAATAAAGAAAATGTTTAATAAAGATTGTAAAGAAACATGGTAAATTCATGACCCGAACAGAAACCTTTCAAGCTCAAACCTAAAATTGTTAAAAAGTGAAATAAAAAAATATAAATAAATGAGAAATACTAACACAAGCTAAAATTAAAACTCAAAGCTCTGAACTAAAAATCATAAACTATAAACAATTTTGTTTGTGTCAGTATTTTTTATTGGTACAGTACAGTCAGTCACGAAATTTTACGGAAACTTATACATTCACAATTTCAAATAAATGTGTAACTGGCATAAGCATTGGTCTCGTGAGTTGCATCATCTCTATTGCATCCTCAAACATTCTCTCAATTTGATGACTGGTATAAGATCCTAAGCTAGATTCTGCGTAGTTTTAACGCAAATCGAGTCCTGTTTAGGGTCTTTATCGAAGAGCATTTATTTTCCCATTTTTCCTTTGCGAATAGTTACAATCTGTCCATAAAAAGAAAAATGCAAAGTCCAAGTCTGATTTTTTTCGCTGTACCAACTTTCAAAAGCTCATCAACTGTGTTTTTTATAATTGGTCGCTTACAACCCTTTAGTCAGGATTACGACCTAGTTTCTCACACAACTTATGTTGTGTGTGTTAATTTTTATACGTGAGTGGTGGGACATAAAGTTTAAAGTCGATTGCTAACGACAGATTTTTGGGAAACTTTTTCATGGCAATTTTATTTACTTTTGCCAGACATCTGCTGACAGGAAATAGCCGAAGAAATATTCATTCATATTTTCGTGTTGATGTCTGACCAGGGGTTTGAACCGCAGCCTTATGTCTACTAAGTCAACACACTACCTACTAGTCTACGCAGAAGGTTATTTCCACGATTTTGTCCGTAAATGTTCCATTATGACCGGTGTAAGACTCCTATGCTGGATTCTGCTTAAGGAAAAATGCGATGTCAAAGCGTTAATTTTGTCGCTGCACCAGCTTTCACGTGAACTGGAACTCACATGGTATTCACCCTTAAATGTCTTGACATTTTCCTAAATCGTACATCATATTGTCGGACAATCTTGAAGGAATTTAACTGGCGCTTTACTGTCTGTAGTTATATGTATTTGATATACCGTATTTCCTTACTCACTGACGACTGTAGGGTATTCTATCCAGATGTAATTCCTATAAATCATGCTACAGTAATAATCCTGAGGGAATGACGTCTAACTTTGAATATTTCTATCATCTCTGATAGTCAAGCGCTTGAAAGATTTCTTTCGGGTGCAGCCTTCGGGTCTAAATTGGTTGACATATACCTCGACGTCTTTAAACAATTCTCACAGCTTTTCTGTGTCATTTAACCATGCGGTCCTTGTCACAGCGATACCATGGCTAATTGTGTAGCGAATTAACAAGCTTTAGCATCCACATTTCTACCGAATACAAATCTTCTTTTACATCTGTTGGACCGTCTATTAAATAAATCCGCCGGAAAAAAAATTCTTGACTAAGGAAAAATCTTACTTCATTCTGGCCTAAATGGATGAGTAGTCATGGGTAGATATATGGAGAGACTTAAACGTTGCTTACTTGCAAGTTACTGCAAATGACTGTAGAGTTTGTATGCCTGTCTGTGTTGGGCTTGACTCAGACTTCTCTCGTTCTCAGTAGTCTAACGGGGCTATCATTGCTTGATGACGATTTGATGACTAAATTCATTAAACTTTTAGTCCGGTTTGCAGCTTGATTCTAAGGTTATAACGACACAGATTAATCAGAACTTGTCAATTAGTTTTGGGGCATTGCTCCAAGTGGTATTACAGCAGCCTGCTATGGAAGCTTACGTAAGGTTTGATATAATAAAGCTGTGATTACTTTCTGAACTTTTTTTGTGGATCAAACAATTTAAAGTAATTATTCTGGGATGTATTACACTATCATAAGGGGATTGATTAAGAAACAATCAAAAATTCAACTGAAATTCAACGAAAAGACAACCTTAGATCTCGTCATATGTATACTTGACTGATCTTCTTTTTGAGGTGCTTTTAAATATGATTTTACTACAAGAATTAAACTTCTTTGTGTCTTTATTGCCCATAAATTCAGTGGCTATTAACTAGCAATGATACTTTTTGATTTATTTATGCTTTATTTATTGTCGATCTAGCAACTTCTAGAACTTAGTGTGGATTTGTCGTTCTTCCAGAACTTAACATGGATTTGTCAACTTCGAGAACTTAGTTATATTGCATGTATTTCTATGTAGTTTTGCTATTGTAAATTGAGTAGATGGTATGTTTTCTTACTAGATGAGAGCTCGTGCTTTAACTTCATTACAAGATATGTCGAACAAAATGAAGTAAGAAAAAATACCTCTTGCAGCGACTTCTTCTCAGCAGTCTTCTTGCAAAAACTCTCAGAGTAAAAATCTGTCATTGGGAGTCGACATTAAACCGTAGGTCTCACCACATACGGCTGGTTGTTCTTTTTCCAGTGTTTGTGGTCTTTATTATGTATTCACAATAATAGCTTCTTCTGCCTTTCAGTGCTTTTGTGATGTTTAGTCAAAATGCTGGATTTAAAACTGCTTGTTTTGGCCTTTGCATCAAATATTCGTTTTCTTGTTATATTCCACGTTTAAATGTTGTTTTAGTGAAAGCTTTCATTGATGTTATCTTGTTGTATCTGCCATTCCTGTTAATAAACCAACCTTGCCTCTCTTCTGTACGAATACTTTCATCTTTTACTGTATTCGTCATTGCCATTATTTAGCCGAGTTCATCTTGTGCTAACATTTTTTTTACACCAATCGGGAATTGTTTCATGTTCTTATTTTGTCGCCTTGTAATAACAGTGGTTGTTATTACCTTTATATTGCGCCAGTAAATGCTAAATAACGCACCATAACTCAAGATTCGACAAAAACTTTTACGCTGGAGTTTGCTTGCAAAGCAAAGCATTTCTTCACATTTTACTTAAAAATTTCGTATATTTTTTATGGCCTCTAGTAAATTTTTTCTGCTGCAAGATTTTCTTCTTTTTTTTTGGTATTTATTTCAATATACGAGGGTATGTATGTATGTGTTCATGTTTTTTCGAATTGTTTATGTGAAAGGTTTTATAATACAAAATAGTTGTTGTTATTATTGTTGTTGTTGTTTTAAGGATATAATTTTTAGCAAGTTTGTTGTTTTACAAGCTCTTATAGCCTTAGAGTTACTCATAGTGGCGCAATTCAATTTTTCTTTTCTTAATGTTTTCAGTTGCAGTTTATTTTGAAAGTTTTTTTTTATTTTCTACGATGCACCAGTAGATAAGCACAAGGGGTTGATGACGAATTTGCAATACCCTAAGGGCATGCATCAAACAATTTTTAGAAACGTGTGACCAGGATTTTTTTGACAAAAATACCAGGATCGGGCCACCCAGTTAACAATTTTTCTAGATCGAAAGAGTATTAAAGTAGTGTATAAGCATATTGTTACGTTTATATCTTTTTAAAAACGTTTAAAATATGAGCTCGTATTGTGTTTAATTTTAATTAAAATTCTTTATTATTCGCACAATTCTGTGTGCCACTATTCACAACTTGATGTAAACAACAATAATTGCTTTGTTTGTTATTCCTCGATTTACACCCTTTGCATAAACAATAACAATTACTAAGCAATTGTTCGACAGATCTTTGTAACGGAGATCTTCCACCCACGATTACTCTCTTCACACACACCGCGTCTTCACACAAGACTGACTGAATTTCACTAACTCTCTCGCCTTCTTTGCCATGCCTTTTATATGGCAGGGTTAACAGTCTGATTAATGTTCTTGAAGATTAACATTCTTGACTTCGCCTTCACAAAATCTCTATAAATGTAAACATCGTTGTTTACGTTTATTATCGTGGTGATGTTTTTGTATTTTTGTTTACTTGTTTACTATTTTTTATGCTGGTGTTTGTTGTTGTATTTTTGTTTACTTGTTTACCATTTTTATGCTGGTGTTTGTTGTTATATTACGCAGTACGATAATTTGTAAATAGGTTTGTTTACTACATTGTTTTTTTTTTTGTGGCTTTTGTTTATAATTTTAATGTTAAGCGATGTAAAATCAAAACACGAGAATCTGGATTTTTCATTTTCGTAACAATATATATTCGAAATTCCTATCTAATCGTGTCTTTGTTGCCACAACCATATTATCTTTGTGTAGTGGCATCCGGTTTTAGTTGTTGTCTTAGAGTATTCTCCTTCCATCAGTTTGTTATGGCCTCTACTATTGCAGCTGAGCTGTAAAAATGTATTTTAATGGTTCAATAAAACAGTGAAAATAAGAAATATTGTTGGTGTCTGTTACTGCCGTTAAGAAAAAATGTTTGTACAAAATAGCAAATAAAGTTTGACATTAAATTCTAGAAAACCGTGCAAGTGCAATTAGTGTAAACAAGCCATGGGCGTTAAAAGAATGTGGAACAACAATTTGTTTCTGTTTTTGTACTTTAAAAAAATCACTTTGTAATGTATCTTAAAACCGGACGGGTGTGGAGTAAAAGTTTCTTGGAATTTACATGAAGAACAGTTTCCAACTTCTTCGGTTATTTGTGGAAAAAATATTGAAAATTATATAAACATGGTTGCAGCAACCGCTTACAATACAAGATCATTTTCATTGAGGTAAAAATGATATGAAAAAGTTTTGAAATCAAGTATAACCAACGAAAGGTTCATAAAAACTGAGGAACTTTTCGTGATCGGTTATCGAACTTATAAACAAATACAAACATCAAAACGAAATACAAAAATTATTTCTTCGGCGACTTTCTTTCAGCAGATTTCTGGCAAAAACTCTGAGAGTAAATAAAAAGGTGCCATGAAAAGTTTCTCAAAAATCTGTCGTTCGGAGTCGACTTTAAACTGCAGATCCCACCACTCATGTATAAGATTAACACACACAACATAAGTGGTGTGAGAAACTAGGACGTAAGGGTTATAATGACACCACCCATATTGCGTGTATTAAGTGAATCTATGAGTAGCACGACCTGTCGATTTCGAACGACAGATTTGAGAAACATTTCATGGCAATTTTTATTTTACTCTCAACAGTTTTTGCAAGAAAACTGCTGAGAAGAAGTTGACAAAAGAAATATTTCTTTCATATTTCATTTTGTTTCAAGATGCCTGAAACGAGGGCACCCAATAAGCCTACACCCTAGACTACGACGATTTGGCCAGATTTGCTGTGCGATTTTTCCTGTGCCTGAAGTCACCAACGCGGTGTTAACGGAATGTTGCATTATCGTGTTAAAGATTATGGGATTTCCAATGTAGAGAACTCATCGAAAATTCGGCAGCTATACTAAAGCTAGCCAATTTATTTGCTCTTCAGTTTGCTGGAAAGCTATAGTATCCTAGTACCGCGGAATCTCCTGGCAGTCAAAGACCGTTTTACAGTACCCTGACAGACGCTTGGATTTCAAAAAGTTTAGTTATATCTTTCGCAGAGATTTTGCCATCCTTAATAATCATCAACACAGTCTGCTTAGCCTAAACTTGCTCCTAAAAGACGTTGCAATCATTCGGTACCTTTATCAAATGACTCTGGACAGATGACTCCAACCATTTTCGAATAATCTGCCTTACACCATTTTCCCATTTTCATCATTCTGTTGGAGAAATTTTTATTCTGTGGACATCTACGTTTGTTAGTTATCACTGCACATACCAGAAGTTGTTGTCTACTGTATAATGTCGATTACCGAAATTGTAAGGAAGAGGAAGAGATTGAAAAAGACACTCACTTCCTGTAATTAACATGAATTGTCCAAGAATACAAAAAGGACGTTACGTTTTTTTGAATAAGTTGAATGTAAGCCGAAGATCAATGTATTATAATCATCATAACCTCATAATAGCATTAACATGAATGAATGAATCGATGCTAGAGAATCCCTTTTCATTTTTAGTAGAACTCACTGGTGTAACAGTTAGGGTAAGATCATCTCTTTGCCACTTTCCAAATGAACACAAATCTCATGTAGTAATTCATTCGAATTTTCTATTGTACCAGCCCTTATAAGGATGGCAATTTTGTTTTTATCTTTAATGTGTCTGTTTCCAAGAAATCATATGAGGGTAAAGGTTTTACATCGTAATATTTCGTTACTACCTTAAGATACGCCGGGCATTCTTGAACCATCTTGGATGTGAGGTACACTCTCCCTTGCATCTAATGGTAGCTTGAAGATTCAATTGTTCCCAAGATATTCCATATTTGACATTGTGAAGTAAACTGAGTGCGTTAATGAATACAATGATGACGATATTTGGAAGAGATAAACCCTGTGAAGCTGCTTCTGGTATCTTATAGTCGATAGGTGTATTCAGATTATATTGGCATAGTAACAGCTTCTATACTTTCATGCTTATGTTCAGCCTCATAACCAGTCAGTTAGTCTTGTGTGAAGACGCGGTGTGTTTGAAGAAAGTAATCATGGTTTGATGATCTCCGTTACAGAGATCTGCAGAATAATTGTATAGAGATTGTTATTGTTTCTGCAAAGGGTGTAAACACTGTCGTTCGGAGTCGACTTTAAACTGTAGGTCCCGCTACTCATTATTTATGTAAAGGGTGTGAACAGAGGACTAACAAACAAAGCAATTGTTGTTGTTTACATCAAGTTGTGAGCAGTGCGAATAGTAAAGAATTTTAATTAAAACTAAATACAAATTTATTTTTATTATATTTGCAATCTACGAGCTTATATTTTAAACGTTTCTAAAAGGTAAAAACCTAACATTATATTCAGATCATTTTAGTAATAGTAATAGCATCTAAAAGCAGTAGTCGCCGTAGTGTAGTAGGTAGTGTGTCGGCTTAGTAGACCTAAGGCCAGGGTTTAAATCCCAGCTCAGACATCAAAACGAAAATATGAAAAAAATATTTCTTCGGTGACTGCCTCTCAGCAGATTTCTGGCAAAAACTCTGAGAGTAAATAAAATTGCCATGAAAAAATTAAAATTGCCGACTTCACACTGTAGGTCCCGCCACTCATGTATAAAATTAAAGCACACAACATAAGTGGTGTGAGAAGCTAGGTCGTAATCATGACTGAAGGGTTGTAATGACCAATTATGGATGTACATATGTTATGTAATAGCATCTATACTTCTATGCTACTGTGTTGGTCAGCCAATTTCTTTGCTTGCAAGTTTTTTAATAGTCCATTAAGGATAACCCACATAGGATTAGTTGATGTAGATGTAGACCTAAGACAGGTGTTATCATACCTCAAACTGGATTCGATGATATGTTTTCTACAAAGATAGTGTCTCTCAACAGCCAGTGTTTCACAACAGCCAGTGCCTCACAACAGCCAGTATCTCAGAACAGCCACTGTTTCACAACAGCCAGTGTTTCACTACAGCCAGTGTCTCACTAAATGATACATATCTAGGCGATAAGAAAGTGACATGATTTTTCTTCAGATCAGCATTTACTCTGTGGTATGTACCAGTACCCAGAGTATTTAATAGAGATCAGATTTCTATACAACAACAATCCGTGCTGGCGTAAATGTAAATACAAATACAACAATGTCTTATTGTAGCTCCCTTTTTGAAACTAAAAATAGACAAACAGATCCAAGGCAATTAATATGGTATACCCTTGCGAGGTACTTGTCGATCTAAATTTGTCTCGGCATATTCGCAAATAATTGGGTGGGGGGCCCAAGAAATACAATATTTTGGCAACATTTCAATATGCAGGCGGAGTTTTTTTTTCGTGTTTTTGATTCATTGCAGTGTGTCTGTGAGTGGTGCGTCCCACGCAAAAGTAAATGGCCATGATTTAGTCTGCTAAGTATTCTAAGGTCTTTACCCATATGTTTTACGTGCCTTATTCCAATTTTAATTATAAAAAATTTCGGTTTTTGTTTTTAATAGAGACTCAGTTATGTTTTGTTTCATTGTTTTTTCCAATTTATTCATTTAAACCATAAACGAGTATTAAATTTTCAGTTGTTTTTCATTATCTTTATTACTTACAAAACAAAATATGAACAAAAAATATACAAAAAAGGACATTCTAAAACAATAGCTTCAGTTTTCGTGTTTTTGTTTTTGTTTTCTTATTTGTGACTGTCAATTTTTAGGTGACTGACGACATTTTTTTTTCTTTTTTTTGATTTTGATTTTTTTTCTTAATCTTTAGCGCAACATCAGCATTCTGTTTCTGATCGATGTTATTGAGTTCATGCATGCTGTTGTTGTTTTTGATGTTGTTGCTGTTGTTGTTGTTAATAAAATCATGTCTTTTACGCTTAATTTACAATTTTTTAAAAAAAATAAAAAGAAAGAAGAAAATCAACATGAATAGCAGCTTAGAAGCATTTACGGTGGACAATGCCAGGGCCGGATTCATCGTATTCCTGTTTGGAGATCCACATCTGTTGGAAGGTGGACAAGGAGGCCAAGATGGAGCCACCAATCCAGACGGAGTATTTTCTTTCAGGTGGAGCAATGATCTTAATCTTAATGGTTGAGGGAGCCAAGGCAGTGATTTCCTTTTGCATACGATCAGCAATACCTAAAGGCACGCAAATAAACGAATTTAGTTGCCGATCTCTGCGTGCAACAAAGCACAATTACAAGTGCATACTTACCAGGATACATGGTGGTGCCACCAGACAACACATTGTTGGCATACAAGTCCTTTCTGATATCAACATCGCACTTCATGATGGATTGATAGACAGTCTCATGGATACCGCAAGATTCCATACCCAAGAATGAGGGCTGGAAGAGAGCTTCAGGCGAACGGAAACGTTCATTACCAATGGTGATGACCTGACCATCAGGCAATTCATAGGATTTCTCCAATGAAGTGGAGGCAGCAGCAGTAGCCATTTCCTGCTCAAAGTCCAATGCAACATAGCACAACTTTTCCTTAATATCGCGTACAATTTCACGCTCAGCAGTGGTAGTGAATGAGTAACCTCTTTCGGTCAAGATCTTCATCAAGTAGTCAGTCAAATCGCGACCAGCCAAATCCAAACGGAGAATGGCATGTGGCAAGGCATAACCTTCATAGATGGGTACAGTGTGTGAGACACCATCACCAGAGTCCAAGACAATACCAGTGGTACGACCGGAGGCATACAAAGACAATACAGCCTGAATGGCCACATACATGGCAGGCGAGTTGAAAGTCTCAAACATGATTTGAGTCATCTTCTCACGATTGGCCTTGGGATTCAAGGGAGCCTCAGTCAATAAGACGGGATGTTCTTCAGGGGCCACACGCAATTCATTGTAGAAGGTGTGATGCCATACTTTTTCCATATCATCCCAGTTGGTGATGATACCGTGTTCAATGGGATATTTCAATGTGAGAATACCACGTTTGCTTTGGGCTTCATCACCAACATAGCAATCCTTTTGACCCATACCGACCATCACACCTTGATGGCGTGGACGGCCTACAATGGATGGGAAGACAGCACGTGGGGCATCATCACCAGCGAAACCAGCCTTGCACATACCGGATCCATTGTCTACGACAAGAGCGGAGGGTTCATCGTCACACATTTTGGCGTTTGTTTAAAGTACTAAAGGAAAGGATACAACAAAAGAAAGATACGCGTATTATTATTATTATCTTAAAAAGGATATCAACTGTAAGTGATTTTGATTTGAATTTGAATTTTAATTTTTTATAATCCACTTATGTCCGTTTCGTTCCTCTTTTTTTTGTAACACTTACACTGAGTACTGACACTTGAATAAAGATTTGAACAACGGAACAACCGGATGGTATGTTAATGCGAATGTTGCAGCGACCAGAGTGATTCTAGTTGAAACAGATCAACGTCTTTTTAAATCAACGTGATTCCCTTCATATTTTTCACATTCACTCACTTACACTCACTCTCACTTACACTGAGGCATTGTGCGTATGTGTATGTGTGAATATATGTGTGTGATCGCTGCACTATTAATAACAATAAACATGTAGAAGAAGAAGTAGAAGAAGAAATTTATTTTCAAATCATTTTTAAAAGAGAAGAGAATTTGACAAGAACGGAGAGTCATCATCTGCCACAAAGTAATGACAACCACAGAGTCAGTGCAATGTGGTGGATCAGGGGTGGTGTGGTAGGGCTACTAAAGGGGTGTTGTATAGCTGAGATTTTGAAAACTGTAGGCGCAGGACAAATACCACATAAAACAACAACAACTACAATCACGATATTATTGTGCTAAAATTATACGGAAAACATGAATATTTTGTTTTTCTGTTGTTGTTGTTTTTGTTTAAAAACTCATACAAATTTCGTTGCAACAATGCATTGTTCTCGAATGCAAGACAATGGTGTTTTGATCGTATAAAACAATGAAATTTTTACTCAAGAATTACCAAAGATGGTATGGCCCAAACAGCCAAAAAAATCTTTTTTCATTTTTATTATATTATGTTGCTACACATTTGTTGCGTTCAACAAACAGAGGATACATCATAACAGATACTCATTTAAATCATTTGCAATTCTAAGGGTTTTGAACTTTTTTAAAATTTTTTTCTACGATCGAGCAGCATGTGTGGCAACAATCACATTTCTTCCGCCTAGTTCAAGTCATATAGGCAGTGATTCAGATGTCACTAAATAACTGTGCTTTGATTTCGGTCCATAATATCTTTCATATTAAAAACTGATAAAAATAGTGAAGATTACAGTATGCGTTCTTTTTTTACTCCATAGTTGACGTCAAAACCCTCGCTATCAGCGTCTTGTTCTCGTTCATGAAGTTCATGAACTTAATGTAAAGCAATTGAATACTTCAGGTGGAAGGTTATCTGGCTTGATTAATCGTTCTTTAATCTTGTTATTGCGTTTATGGATCTTATCTGAGAAGTTTTTGTTTGTACATCACTTCTAGGCATTCTTCTTAATTTTGTCTCTGTGAGTGCTTGTCATGCTACTCCTCTATTTTGTACGAAATCTTGACAATTACCGTCTTATTCTTCTTTCTGACTTATTTCGAATACCATGACTGACGAACGTCGAACACAAAAAGCGGGAGAGCCTTTGCTCAGTCTCCATTTATATTCTCAATAGGATTCCATTGGCCAATAGAACTTAAAGAGTTTAGAGCAGCATGTTATCAATTTTTAGAAGGAGTTGATTAAAATTGCTGCTTGAAAGCCACTAGTGTCGTAGAAGAAATTATTTCCAAACTTTATACCATGTGCTAATGGATAACTTGAAAGTCCAAGGAGGAAATGCAGTAACAGGCCAAAGAAAAAAATGTCTGCAAAAATGGTAATGAAAATAAAATTCAAATGAATGATTAACCTTTAAAAGAATTAAAGGTATTCAAATCCAAGATAACCTCATAACGTAACTATGAATTGAACCAGTGTTAACAGGAGCTACACAAATGAAGACGAAAATGTATAATACGTTGACGAATATCAAATTCTATATCTGGATTGTAGATAAAGCAATGATGGTGATGCATATTATTAAAGTTGTCCACTAATCACAAAAATTATTAAGGAAATCTGCAAGTACATTATGAGTAAGACTGAAAAAGCAGTCAAGGAGCTCATCATAGCGTGAATCTTATAGGAGTTTCGTGAAATAGGGTAAAGGAGGTGTATATAGTTACTGCCAGGGGCAATTCCGGGTATAATTGGGATCTTTAGAAGCTTCTGACTTCCAATATGCAATATCCCTTAATTAAAAGTCGTGTTCGACAACATGATGCATGCGCTGATAATGTAATCATATCATATGTACTTTGAGCATCGTGGATTATGATATTGCAACGATACTCTCGACTGACCAATTTACACCAGATTCCATATTATACAGCAGGCCGAATCGGGCAGTATGCAGATTGCGAGCATTTGTGAATATAGTTTCAGGCATCGAGAAAACTGATTGTAGTGTTTATAGTCTTGTAGGTAGGGTGTAGGCTTAGTTAAAGTGAGGCCGCGCATCAAACCCTAGGTCAGACATCTTCAACAAAAATGAAATATGAAAATAATATTTCTTTGACGCCAGCAGATTTCTGAGGCTAAATAAAATTGTAATGAAAAGTTTCTCAAACATCTATCCTTCAGAGTCGATTTTTAATTGTAGGCCGCGCCACTGATGTATAAAATTAACACACACAACATAGGTGGAGTGAGAAGCTTGGTCGCAATCATGACAGAAGCGTTGCAATGAGCAATTATGTATGTAATCTAAATAAGACACATCATCTTTCCGACCGAAGTAAGCTTTTTTGTGTAAGTAACGCAGAACAGTCTATAGTCTATAGGATTTACTTTTGAACCCTCAATATTTATAAACGAATACTTAGGATATGGTATTTACATCAGCAAAAGTTGAGGAAAGACAACTAATAATAGAAGTCATTTGAAGTCGCCATAGTCTAGTAGGTAGTGTGTTGGCTTATTAGACATAAGGCTGAGGTTCAAGCCCCAGGTCAGACATCTAAACGAAATATAAAAAAATATTTCTTCGGCAACTTCCTCTCAGCAGATTTCTGGCAAAAGCTCTAAGAGTGAATAAAATTGCCATGAAAAGTTTCATAAAAACTGTCGTTCGGAAGGTCTCTCCACTTCTGTATAAAATTAACATACACAACATGAGTGGTGTGAGAAGCTAGGCCATAATCCTGACTGAAGGCCAATTATGTATGTATGTGTGTATTGAGAAAGGTAGCTGATAATAGGAGGATATGAGCATCATACATCATAATACTGTCGGATATATTTGAAGCAGATTTGTGTCTATTGCAGCACACCGCTAAGTACGTCAGGGTAATTTATTCTTTTACACAAGTTTAGCTGCCACCCTGTAAAGTTCTATATGTTACATAAGATTAAATTCACAACTATATTAAATCTAGGTTAGAGAACGTGTACTTGTCAAATGAGACAAGCACAGTACCCGGAGAACAAATTGGCCCATTGGATCTAAAAATATGTCATATAAATAACGCGATTGTAAGAACTGTATTAGGTTTTTTTCTCATTCATTTTCATTTCAGAAATACTTTATTGCATAAAAATTTTAATTTTAATTTAAAGAAATCAAATTAATCAAAAAGAACCAACAAAAAAGCAGAAACACAAGAACTAATATTCCATTTATTTTGAAACAAAACTCATGTAAATCTTTGTAAGACGATAGTGATTTTGCTATAATGACTTCGTCTCAAATTAATTTGTTTATCATAATGACTCGGTGACAAATACGATAAATTTGAATATAATTTAGAAGGAGAATAATAGAACATTTAGAACAATGCAGAATAGTAAATATTAAATGCTGTGGGAAATTTGTTTAAGTCTTTAAATCCATTTCTAATTATTCATATTTGCTTCCCGCTGTCTAATAAATATTTTCAATACAATTTCTTAGTGTTTCTTATTGGCCATAAGCATGCAACATATTCTCATCATAATCCCACATAAGGTGTGTAAAAAATTCTTTTCTTTCGTTACCTGTTGAGAGGAAAAAATTTCATTCAATAATCAAACATCATAAACGAATATTACCAAATTTGCACATTTGTTTTCATTTGAGAATGAAAAATAAATTTTGTTCTGTTGCCAAGAGATTTCAATTTTATTTTTGTTTGAATATTTTATAACAAAAAAATAAAACAAGCATATTAGATAATAAAATAGATTATAAACACATAATATGTATATGATATATACAACAAACAATAGATATGATCTAAAATAGTCTATGTTGTCTAATTAAAAATTTTTTTTACTTATATTTGCCACACAATGCATCGTACATCTGCATCGTGCAACATACATAATAAATGCGATAAAAATAACATGATAGAGGGCTTTTTAAGAAGTGCCATTATTTCCTTTGCCTACTAAATAATACTACTCGGCTACTGTAAGAAAACAACAACAAAAACACGACAGCGAATTCGACAACAAACATGACAAAAAAAAAAATTATTTTTAAATTTTTCTTTTCGGAAGATATGTACGTACGATATTACAAAACATTTGAGAAATGATTTCAGATTTCAGATTTCAATTGTTCTGTTGTTGGTAATTAAATTTCTTTCTTTGACGAGAAAATGAATCCCATGAAAAACCTTATAGTGGAACGATGACAGTTGGCGATACAGGAGGGAGTATTCTATTACAGGCGGATGGATAGGACAAGGAAGATAAATTGCAAGTTATCAATTCATTTTAAGGGGAGTGCTCCGTTTCTTTGGCAACAAGAATGCCAATACAATTTGTTTGTATCCTTACCAGTTATTTCGCTACTCATAAGCACTCATGAAATTTTGAATATAAGTGAGTCAACAATATTGAAATTTAACTTCACTACTTCATTCATACTCACTACAACGTTGATTTATAAGTACAGGTTGCAATGAGTATGCGTACAACGTTGACATCAAACTTATACCATTCGAAATATGTTTGATTCATAAGCCTACTCATCATTTAGATTCATAACTTTAGAAAAATACTCTTATAATACTTATAAATGAATCGAGTGACTCGAATTCATTCAAAATTTACAGTCTTAGTTGATTTTGCATTTAAAAAAAAAAAAGACGAATAAGCAAAAAGACAGAGCAGCAAGCAGAGGAAGCACACAACCTTCTAATGAGTATTGTAGCGTTCATAAGCAATTCATATTTATTTTGTGCTTCGTGTATATGTTGAGTTATGGAGAGTTGAAATCAACAACATCATACGTGTTGTTAAGTATGAATATGATGAGTACTTCAAACCTTTAAATATGAGTAGAGGTTCCATGATATTAAAATTAGTATGAATGCATACAAGTATCAGAAATTATGAGTATGATTCGATTCTACTCATCTTTTTGAATACTCATTGCTGATCTCTGATCCTTACCAGAAAGGATATACAATAGCATAAGCGCCGCTAGTACACAAAGTGAGAATTGAAAAAAGGGAGAGACTCTGCTGGACTCTGCACAGATTCACTTCGATCCTTAAATCACACAACTCTCACAAGCTCCTGTCCTTTTGGTACGCATTCCGAGAGACTTGGTGTTATGGCAAATGACTCCTGCAGAAGCTGTAAGTCCATGGAAGAGGAAGAGACTGTCGTTCACCTCATGTATAAGTGTCCTTCTCTTGTCATGAAAAGACGGAGTTTTTTCACCTCTCGTTTTCTGACATCCTTGAGCGAGTATTCTATTATAGAGATTTGCTGCAATAGCAGGTTTTTTTTTTGTACTAGGAAATGTTTGATTCCCGTGTTGACTATTGATTGTGATATCACACAAAGGCAGGTTTCATTGGGACCTATTCCGTCAAGGCGGGGACCTAACATCTTATCTAACTTATCTAACCTAACATGCCTAACTTATCTAATCCAACATCCTGTTCATGCTTAAATCGTAGGTGCTATTGCTTTTTATATCCCTTTTAAAATGCATTGAAAAATGTTAGTTTCGAGACACTAAAAGGTAGTAGAACAACTAGATCGAATGAATTAAAACATGAGATTAGCATTTCTACTTTGAAAACCAACAAAATATCGTACTCCGACTATACTCATTGGCAAGTAAAGATGAGAAAATTGAGCCACACGTAGAGAGCCCGAATAAATCTGGTCCTGTATTTTGGTTTAGAAGACACCTAGGTGTAGGTTAGCGGGTAGCTTACCTTTCACAGTCAATTTCAGATTGCGGCCCATTGGCCCAGTGTGAGGTAAGCACCTCTGTTATGGTGGGTTTGAACCACCCCGAGCTTCGGATCAAACCAGCCCTTAATGGCACGTTCACCACCATGCTTAGATCTTTAAACGTTCTCTCAGCCATAAACCGATGACGTCTGGTCTGAAGTGCACGCCACTCGATAAAAGGTGTTATACGATTACGTTTTCTCCACATCATTAGCACCTGCTGTAGTAATTCTGGTGGGCAGATCGAGCTTGTCAGCGGAACTGCCGCATTCTATTTATAATTTATTTTAGAAACCTTATATCCATTATAACAAAGAGTTGACTAAAGGCTGAGAATATCCTAAAACGATTTCTGTAGAAGCTGTAATAAGGAGAATAAAGAGACACTCAATATTTTCTTTGTCTTTGTCCAGTACTTGGGGACCAGGAAAGAAGATTGTTTGGCTACAATTATAGTCTGAACTTAAATGGCCATAGGTAGCTTTGTTGAAATATATATCCTCGTAAAAGAAACAAAATGGCTGTGCCAGGAATTATAGGCATACAGTACAGTAGGCATGTGCTAATGACACCGCGGGACTTTAGGAAGGACCCTAAAACCTCTTAAAAATATGAGCTCGTAGATTGCAAATAATATTAAAAAAAATAATTCTGTGTTTAGTTTTTAATTAAAATTCTTTATTATTCGCACAATTCCATCTGCCACTGTTCACAACTTGATGTAAACAACAACAATTGCTTTGTTTGTTAGTCCTCTGTTTACACCCTTTGCATAAACAATAAGAATTACTAGACAATTATTCGCCAGATCTTTGTAACGGAGATCTTCAAACCACGATTGCTCTCTTCAAACACACACAGCGTCTTCACACAAGACTGACTGAACTTTACTAATTTCACTATATTATAGGCATGTAGTACAGTAGGCATGTGCTAATGACACAGCAGGACTTTAAATATGACCCCACAATCATGTTTAACGCAACCGCTGATTTAGCTTAACTTAGCCTTGTTGGATGAAGTCGCCGTAGTCTATTAGGTAGTGTGTTGGCTTATTAAACGTAAAGTCCGGGTTCTGGGATCAGGGATCAAAACGAAATATGAAAAAAAAATATTTCTTCGACGATTTCCTCTCAGCAGATTTCTGGCAAAAACTCTGAGAGTAAATAAACCTGCCATGAAAAAGTTTCTCAAAAATCTGGCGTTTGGAGTCGACGCTAAACTGTAGGTCCCCACACTCATAACACACCCGTAATCCTAACTGAAGGGTTGTAATGGCCAATTATGTATGTGTGTGTGTAGCCTTGTTGGATACTGTAAATGCGAAAATTTATTGCACGTGCTGTATAGAAAAGATGTTTACCGTTATGATTACTTCTAAATTCATTCATTAAGTTCAGATAGGCTTCTGAGTATGCTGGTTGGATATGCTGTAACTTGTCTTATGTAGTAACTGACAGTTAAACTGACTTTTATAGATGATCCTTTAACTTTAATTGTAAATTAAAAAAGGCAACCTACACTCTAAGAGAACCCTTAGTTATATAGGATTTCATTTAAAATTAAAAACAATTGGAAGTGCTCATATTTATATGACAGCGACTGTATATAAAATCCAATGCAATCAGAATTCATTATTATTTGAAAAACTCAAGAATAAAAATTCAAAAATCTTTTCATTTCAGGCACATCATTCAGATGAACTTGTTTCACATGATGCCAAAAATGATGTGTATGATCATAATGTTGTTGCCACAAAAACTTTGTCTTTCACTCTCTCTCTCTCTCTCCATCTCTCTGGTGATATTTATTTGCGTACTAATGATCAGCAGCAATTGTGGTTTGTTGCTATAAAAATTGCTCCATTGAGTTGACAAGTGGCCGCATAGTTATTTATAAAAACCAAAGGAGAAGTGTTTACAATACGACGATGGCCTCCCTGTTGCATGCTACATAGCATAAGAAAACCACCAACAAGAACAACAACAACCATAACTGTAAACAAATTTAACACAATTATTTTCGCTTGACAATGCATTTTTCAGAAAAAACAATTTGAAACGGAAAGAATTTTTCTTCGTTTTTTGAATTTAGAAATGAAATGTTTTGAATCGTACGTTTAGCAAAAGAATGCTTGTGTCGTTTAATAAAGTGTTTAAAAGTGTTTAAAATTTGTACACGATAAATCATTTCGTACATACACTGTCATATTTAAAATACTAATTTGTCTTGAAGATTATTATGAGTCGCAGAGGAGGAAAAATATTCGAAAAAATAGCGAAAAATAGTTTTCAAATGGAAAATAATTTTTGAAATAAATTTTTGAATTGTTTTGCTTTGTGTCTGTTGAACATTTAATTCTGATTGACATTAAAATGTGAAAATAATTACATGGTCTTTAATGAGATTTCACAAAGATTTTTGGAAACAATGAATGAAAAAGAATACAAATTAAGTGACTCCTATATGTGGGCTTTAAGAGATTTCTAATGCGAGGGTGTTAAAGTGTAAAATTAATTTAGAAAAAAGCGAAATAAATGGCGCGTTCAATAATTTAATTAGAAAAATTAAAGACTCACTCTGTGACAAAATTTTTTTTAAATACAATTGCCCGACACTTGGCAAGACACCTGACAATTGCGATTGCCACACACATGGCTTATTGGCGGATCCTATATAAACTCCATGCCTATTGTACTGCATGCCTATAATTCCTGGCTCAGCCAGCCTGTTATTTTTATTGCGATATAGATTTCATCCAAAATAGCTGTGGCTACTTCAGTTCAAACGATAATTGTAGCCAAACAATCTTCGTCTCTGGTCCCCAAGTACTGTATAAAAGCAAAGGAAATTTTAAGTGTCCCTTTATTCACCTTATTACAGCTTCTAAAACAATCGTTTTAAGATATTCTTAGCCTTTAGTCAGCTCTTTTTTATGATGGATATAAGGTTTCTAAGATATATTCTAAATAGAAAGCCCTATTAGCAGTTCCGCTGACAAGCTCAATCTGCCCCACCAGGATTACTGCAGAAGCTGCCATGATGTGTAGAAAACGCTATCGCACAACACCTTTTATCGAGTGACCTACACTTCACAAAAGACGTCATCGGTTTATGGCAGGCAGAACGTTTGGATATCTGGGCATGAAGACTAACGTACCATTAAGGGTACTTTTGGAACCATGGTCATGCATTAAATGTGTTTACTTGCGATCATATTTTGACTTGATTTTATTTGGAATGTAAAAAATATTTTACGGGTTGGATAGAAAACACACATACAACTATGATTTCGATTAAATCAGTATAATAGTGGAAGGACAACGTTATTTAAATGACAACTCTTGAACGTCTCATCCAATATTTTGATGATAGTTTGACGAGTGTTGATTTTAAAATGCTTCAATGCTTGTTTATTGTTCGCGTATCACAATTCTTCAAAAACAAATTGCAATTTTAGTCGCCAAAACGTGAACTAATTTTTGTAGAAAATTTTCTGACAAATAAAACTAAAATTGGTGAAGTTATGAGGCTAGTGGCATTGTTCGGTTGAAACCACAAATCGTTCACTTCATAATTTAAAATTTAAGGTAAAACAAGGTCGGTTATTATATAGCCATAGCGCTCAAAAGTAATGAGAGTGGTTCTCCAAGCATCCTTCTCGAAAAATATTGAAATTCGTACCAAACAGTCATCCTTTCTGAATGTGGGTTTCCAAAACCCATTTTCGACAAATTTGTGAGCTGTTAGCTTCAAACCCTATTGCTCTAGCATCCTATCAGCATATCTAAGGCATTGTGAGTGGTCAGTTGGCTGTAATTAACAGATGAGTTGGACTTTAAATAAACATACGTTGAAATGTAAATGTAAAGTATGCCCTAATAAGACGTAAGATATTGAAATGTGCTTGGAATGCATTGGAAATTACAAATTCGGATTATCAGTCACACTTTCTCCAACAGAAGCAATATTTTCATCTATGCGTACATAGTAATGACTTAATATCCTGACTGAAGGTGCAACATTTATAGTTTCTTTTTCAACCATCTTGATAGTAGATGAAGTTACCATTTATCAGATAAGTTATTTCAATAAAATCTGGGTGTCCGAGAAGTCTTCGTTTCTCTTCCTCGATATTACATCTTCTGGAGAAGGCGTTGTAAGGTAGTCTCAAGTGTACCGTTATAAATACTATGAGTTATATACACCACGTATTTTGATAGGGTTTTACGCAAATTTTTTTCTGCATATATTTAGCGCAGGTCATATTTCCTTGGTCTCCGTACGATTTTCATAATCATATCTTTCAAATCTTTGCCCCTCTACAGATTGAATTTATCAGAATTTCAACCATTTGAAGACCTCAGCTTTATCGTTACCTTCAATGTTTCCACGCCCAGTAGGCTATGTACTGCATTCTTGGACAACCTTATGTCTTGCGATATAAAGGCCGCTTTGTTGTACTTACCGAATTCTCTCAGCTGCACTGTTTATAGCCATTAATCTATAATCATAATAAAAAATAATAGATCATAATAAACTTGGTCGCTTGATCTGAATCCTTCAATCAGTACCTTGATGACGTTCTCTAAAACTATTCGGCACCGAAAGCGATTTATGTAACGCACAGTCAATTGGAGATCTCGATCAACTATATCTAAGATTTTTACTATAAAGTCTTTCAGCTTGCTGTCCAATGATTTCAAGATATTTTGGATTGTTAGAGACTTTGGCAGCTACTCTGTTGACCTAGAATTAGCAAATTGGCTTCGAACGACAGATTTTTTAAGAGACCTTTCATGGAAATTTTATTTACTCTCAGAGTTTTTGCCAGCAATCTGTAGTAACTGAAAGAAATATTTTCTCACTTTTCGTTTTGTTCGACATGTCTGAGCCAGCGGTTGACTACCCTAAAGGCTTGTAATGACCTTTGAAGTAAACAAGTAAGATGATTTGTGGCCGTGGTGAGTCCTCGAGAGCCGGGCAAATGTGTTTCTTAGAACACATCAAGGGTATCTTTACTGTTGGTAGTCCGGAATCTTTTGTGAATTTTTATTGTCAACATTGATAGATACTTGAACATTATTTCACACAAAGAAAAATGTATTGTCGAAACAATAGTGTGGAGCAGAAGAATCGGGATCAAAAAAAAAAGTTGATATGTACCAGAGATCAGCAATGAATCGATTTTTCGCTACTCATAAACACTCATGAAATTTTGAATATGAGTCAACTCTGATTCATACGTACTCACTACAACGTTGATTTATAAGTACAGGTTGCAATGAGTATGCGTACAACGTTGACATCAAGCTCATACCATTCGAAATACGTTTGATTCATAAGCCGACTCATTTAGATTCATAACTTTGGAAAAATACTCTTATAATACTTAGAAATGATTCGAGTGAGTACTTTAGTGTTCGTACGCGAATCGTACTTATTTTGTGCATCGTGTATATGTTGAGTTATGGAGAGCCGAAATGAACAGGTATGAAGTATGATGAGTACTTCAAACTTTGAATATGAGTAAAGGTTCCATGATATTAAAATAAGCATGAATGTGTATAAGTATTAGAAATTATGAGTATGATTCGATTCTACTCATCTTTTTGAATACTCATTGCTGATCTCTGATATGTACATCCGTCATCAATCCAATTCGAAATGAAGACCGCTCTTAGATTGTTTAGAAATAAGATTCACGCATCATTTTCTGCTCATAAGACGGTGTAGTTTTGTAGAAGAGTATTAAATAAAACAGTTTTCTTTGTGTTTCTTTTACCCGATAATAGATCTGTCAAATATCTTTTTGGCGACGCTAATTTTTTTGTGTCTGAGAGCTACCTGAGTTGCTTGGTGCATTCTTTAATCCTGGCTCGACCCTATGTCATGTTTTTGGTTTTAAATTCTTAATAAAGTCTGAGGGGCTGGACTCAATTCTTCTTAACTGAAATAGAACCGAAAATAATAAAAAAAGTTTTTTTTTAGGAATTTGAAAATATAAAATTTTTATTAAGTGCCACACAATTATTAAAGATGTTGAGATATTGACAGGCCCTGTATTAAGTATTTGGAATTTGGTTTCGTACGTTAATACTGAATTATTCGTGTGTATTTTTACTAATAATTGCGCCACGCACCGGTGACTTTTATTTGTTTAATTCGAGAAAATATTAACGATGCCGTTAAAAACAAAAAAATAAAAGTGGGGGTAAGGTGGCCACCTTTTTAGCCTTTTTTTCCGTTTTTCTTTTTGTCTATTACAGTGCAGAATTGGTGAAGTGGGTATCCAAAATAAAACTGGTGGGCTACTCACATGCCGCACCAATGAAATATTGCCTTAAATGGCTAAAGTATCCTCTGTTAAAACTGTTTTTTCAGAATGTCTGTTCATTTTGGCTATTTTCGCAAACATACATAGATTTTTATGGATGGAATTAAAAAAACGCGTGTGTGTGTTAGTATATGTTTAATGTTTTTCATGTAATTGTATGCGTGGCTACTGCTGCATTTTAAATTAGTGGCTACACACACACACTCCTCTGCGTATATATTTTTATTTATTTAGGTGTGTATAATTGTGTTTATGCGTGTGAGTCTGTAGTTCTGCTGCATATTTTTTTTTTTTTTTTTTTTGGTGAATATTTTGTTTTAGTTTTATTAGGTTCGTTTTTTTTCCTGAATTTTTTTTCGATTTTTTTTTGTTTTCGTATTTAAATAAGCCCATGTGCGTGTGCATTAAATGCTAGCCATACCTACTCCTTTCCCAAAAATTTGTAGCAGCAATATTGACCGAAAAAAAGGCCTTAACATTGGAGGGCGGAGTTTTGCCAGTTTTATTTTGTATACGCGCTCGCAAAACATGCATTCACATTCATACCGCTTTTTATCCATACGCACACACACAAATCCACGCACTCAAAAGTGTGCATAAATATATTATATTTCCGTTGTTATTCAACTTTCTCCGCTCTCCGCTCTCTGCTCTTCCTTTATTCTTCATTTGAATATTGCATTGCAATTTTTTTTCTTTTTTTAATTTTTTTCAGACGAAAATAAAATAAAAAAACCTTTGTTTTGTTTTAATTTTTATTTTTGTTTGTTTGAAATAAAAAACGAATTTTTTTTTTATTTTTTTGGTGCATGGCCACCTTTACTTCCTCTCCACCCAGTTGCAGAGGAGTCAGAAAAGTGCACACAAAAATATGCAAAAAAAAGGTGTTCACATGTGAAATGCATTCAACAAAGTATGCCCACTGACTGACTGCCTGCTGCCTACTAACTCGTGCCTGCCCACATTGCCTCATGCATGCTGCATGCTTGCATGTGTGTTGCGACCAAAAGGCAAACATTTATTTACAATATCGTTGTTGTTGTTGCTGTTGCTGTTTTCATTTCATTCACAAACCAGCTCCAGCTGACCATTAGTGTGTTGTTGTTCATCTCTGGGCTCTCACTCTGTCTCTCAGCCAGAAGCTTTGCTTGATGTTGTGCATGTGCGGGTATTTGTGAAGTCATTGAAAAAAAACGAATAAAAATTTGAAAATAAAAATCTAAATGAGTTTTTATAATTTTTTATAAATGAATGGAAAATTTTTTCTGTTTTTTTTCACGAAAATAAAATAAAAATTTTTGATCTCCTTTGCGGGTTGTATTGGGAGGTCTTGCACATTGGCCCACTTGAATGTTGTTGTTGGTGGATAGAAAATAAAAATAAAAATGAATCCAAAATCTATACTCAGATTCAGTTTTTCGTGTGTGTGTATAGGAATTATGCATAATACAGTGGCGGTGTATAGGAAATTTTCATATCAAAAAAATGGAAATCGTGGCAATCACTTTATGGATGATGTTAAGCATAAGCCTGGCAAATAAAAATATTTAAAATTAAGCTTTATTCACGCCTAATACGGCATATATTTTAATATCTGTACAGTGAGATAAAGATAAGCATGGGCCGTGGTTAATCATCGGTTATCGGTTATTATATCCTAACTTAGCTTCAGGTACGATAGATAGAAGAGGAGCACAAATAGATATGTAATCTCCATTTGAACCTTTTGCTATGATCCCATTACGTTATCCTAATGAAATGTAGTGAAGAAGGCATCCATCTGAAATTATCGCAATGGACAGCAACAAGGTTTAATAGTAAGTAATACAATGCTGTAGTTCCTCAAGAATTCTTCTGCAACCAGCTGATTCTATCACAGGCAGATTCATTCCCCTGCCCCTTCTAGGGGTTATTGATTACAACACATTGGGGCTGCGTGAATAGTATGGAAATAAGTTAATTTATATACTTAAAGCGTTTTGAGAGGCTTTTAGTAGTGAAAACAATTATTGATTCGCGACATGGGCAATGCTAAATATGTTCAGCAAGGTTTGCCATTTCAAATCATTGATGATTATTGACTTTTTTTCTCCAAAATGAAAGAATTTAACATGGTTGACGTGAAGTTCCTACAAAACAACAATATTTACTTACTTAATTGGTCACTACAACCCTATAGACAGGATTACGATCTAGTTTCTCACAGCATCTGTGATGTATGCGTTAATTTTATACATGAGTATTTAATGTCGACTCCGAACTTTTGAGAAACTTTTCATGGCAATTTTATTTCATCACAGAACTTTTGACAGAAATCTGCTGAGAGGAAGTCGTGGAAAGAAATATTTTTCTTTCCTGCTTCTTTTGTTGGAGATGTCGGAGCCAGAGGATGAATCACTGGCTTTCATCTCATAAGCCAACACACTACGTTATAGGCTACAACGACTTCATATGCTAGTTCTTTTTGCCTTTGGTGAGATATATGTAGGTAGGTAGAAGTGGCTGTCCCCTCGATGGAGTCATGAGCGGAAACACTTAGGCCGCACACAGGGCTACAGTTTCACATTCTCCCCTTTTTCAGCAACCACTCTGAGCTTCCGATAAAGCGACTCAGACTGCCAATATCCATACATGTCAGTTCAACCATATCCTCCATGTAGTAGGCACCCAGGTACCTCTTTCTCCTCTGACCAAGTTTCATCCTCCTGCTCATCTCCACAGCTTCTGCAGAAATCATTCACGAGGTGTCCAAAACCAATACGCCTCGCACGCGTTCCTATAATACAATGGGCCGTAATAACCCCGATAACAGCGCTGAGCCTGCTTCTTTGGAGTTAAAGTAGAGCCGCCGAGCGCCTTCTATCCAGCCTTGGCCAGATTTTTTGCGCCGTTCTGCCCATATCTGAAGCTACTGCTGACAAGTTCTACGATTGCACTGTCAATTATAAGCCTGCAGGTATCCAAAGGGATTCCCAGCATAAAGAATTCATCAGAGAGTTCGATGATGGCCAGTTCATCTGCTCTGCAGTTGCCAGGAATATCATTATGTCCCGGTACCGATGTGATACAAATATCATATCGGTTCGCCATCTCATTGAGACATCTGCGACAGTCGTACACCGAGTTTATTACACAATAATTCAATGCTTTGATGACCGCTTGGCTATCGGAAAGTATGGTGATTTTTCGCCTGTGAACATTTTTGTCCACAATAATTTTCACCGTAGCCTGAATTGCTGAAACCTCCGCCTGACAGACGCTGCAATGATCTGGTAGCCTTATAGGCTTTGATATTCCAAATGATTTCGAATAGACACCAATTAAAACGGCTCCTTCCAATTTGGAGCCATCGGTGTAGATTTTTGCGATTTGGTCAGATATACTGGAATAATTCTGTTATGTTTGAATGAAATAGTCTTTGAAAATAAAAACAAACAGTTTCGTTTTCGATTATTAACCGGCTGCTTAGTTTTACTTTTTTAATTTGAAAAAATTTTGTTCAGGAATCTTTTAAGTGCTCACCAAGCTTTAGTTGTGTTCCACCTATTTGAACCTGCGTCAGCGAAGGATGTCTTGTTCTTCATATAAATGGTGATACTCACACCATAGCTTAAACATGGCCTTTCTTAAAAACTTAACAGAAGCTATAAAGGACTCTAGCCCTTAGGTACACAAGGGTGGAGACTGAAAATTCTACACAAAGAGGAAGCTGGCAGTAAAGGAGATTACATACTGCCACTTGAGGACTTAAAAAGTCCTCGAAGTGTTCTTAGGCACCCAAAATTTATTGAGAGAGCTTATCTAATCAAGTGTGATTAGAATAAAATCCATCATAAAATTGTGGTATAAGTTGAGAAACTATCAGGAAATCAGGACTTATTGTTAAATGACGGTAGCTGCGCTATCGCATTGCATTGAATTTTTCAAATGCAATGCAAACCGTGGTGTGTTATGCTTTAAGACATATTATTTTGTTATTATTGTAACCTAAATTACCGTTAAAATATTTTAATACACAAATTCCTACAACACATCTTAAACGCTCCGTTTTTCAATAATTTTGCAATACGAAATAAAAACTTTCCTTTGATGAGAAATATTTTTCCCTTGAACAAGAGGCCCCTGTTTGTTTTTTCTCCCAACATTTTTAAAGTCAAACGTATGATGAATGCATAAATATTTGTCAACAGAAATTACAAAAATTCCTCATACGCCTTGAGCGCCCAAAATTAAATTCTTTCTCCTACCGTTTGATGTGCAAAACGCTACTGTACTTGCTCATACTTGTATGGTTCCACCACTTGCTCATACTCATCATGTATTGGGTTTTTCTGAAAACAGTATATTTTTTTTTGAAAACAATAACAACAAAGTCAAATATTACACATGCATAGACACAGGCATACACATTAATTTTGTTTGTGTTCTTTTTTTATTTGAAATAACACGCATACACATGCATGAATACACCACGCACTTATATATTATCAATAAATATTGCCTTTTTGTTGTTGTAAAAAAGAAAAATTCATGCCCTTCTGCATCTCTCTGGCCAATGCTCTAATGTTTGTTCATTTCGAAAAAAAAAGAAAATAATAAAAATTACACATGCACGCGTATACAACACACACATGTACACAGTCATGAACTTGCTCTTATAATGAAAAACAATTGTACAACAAGTATTTGGAGTTTAGGATACATGAGCGTACATATATGTATGTAAGTGTGTGTGTGTTTTATTTTTGTTCCATTTTTATTTTTTAAATAAAAAAAAACACATGCACGCACCAATACTTACGGACATTTTTTTGCAACAGCAACACATTATCAATAGGCTTACATATTTAAAAATGCAGCTACTACTCTCTTGCTCTCACTGTCTTTCATACTCTCTTTGATTTACATTGCATTCGCTTGTGTTGTTTGTTTTTATTTTTATTTTGAATGCATGTCCATGCTGTTCTTTCTTTGCCTTTCGCTGGCCTGCTGTTGTGGTTCATTTTTGTGCGTAAATGCATGCCTACAAGTGTGCCTGTGTCTGTTTATAGCTGTTCTACCATGTTTTTTTTGTTTTGTTTTTCGTTTTTTGGATGTCATTTCACTCTCTCCATTTTGTCTGCGTTTCATTATGATGATGATGTTTTAGTTTTATTTTTCGCGATTACAAGTGATTTTTTTATATTATTTTTTGGTTTTGTTTTGATTCCTTTTATTTGTTGTGTGCGTGTGTGTGTGTGTGTGTGTGTGTAGATTATAGACAAAAAAAAACATATATTTTAAAAAGTGTTACAAATAAAACAAAAAAAGTAAACCATGCTGTCGACTGTTGTAGTGACAGCTGTAGCAGCAGAGGAAAACTGCATTCTCTGCTGCTGCAGCTGCTGAGAGAAGAGATGAGAATTGCATTTTGGCAGAGTGTTTTGTTTGCTGTGGTGTGTATGCTTGCCCGTTATATAGAGTAGTGGTAGTATGGTGAGATTAAAAATAATGTCTGTCTCTCTACACATTTACGAATTTTATTTTATTTTGTTTTGTTTTGTTTTTATTGATAAATGAGTGTGTTAGTTCGTATACACTTATACATACATACGTTTATTTATACATACATATGTGTGTTGCGTAGTTTCGTAGGCCTATTGCTTTATATTGCATGTATATGTGTGTGAGTTGTTTTAAGTTTTTGGCTGCAACTGACTACAATCATGTGGATGTTATTGTTGTTGCCGTTGTTCAATGTTTTGCTAACGTATTTAACACAAAAATACAAAACGAAAAAAAAGACGAAATAAATATTAAAAATAAGAAAAAAAAACGTGCACAAAATAAAAATAAAATAAAAAAACCCGAAACGAAGCAAAACAACCAGCCTCAATGATGGCTGAATTTTTATTGGCTGATTGAAAATAAAAATATTCTTCTTTAGTTTTGTTTAATTTTTTTTCATTTTTTTTTAGTTTTTTTCGTTTTCGTTTTTTTGGTGTTTTGAATGTGTTGTTTTGTTTTGTTTTGTTTTTATTTTGTCAGTCGCGTTAGTTGGATTTTTTTTATTATTTTTTAAATGCGTGTGTATATTTGGTTTTGTATATTTATTGTAGGGGCCTATAATATGTTGTTCAACGTTGGTTGCTGTTTGAGAGAGTGAAGGGTTGAAATACAAGTTTACTGAGTAAGGAATATTAATAACAGTTTTTTTAGTGAAAATTTATCATTATTAATTCATACAACGATCTCTGGGGATCCTAGGCCCATGAAAAGAGTATGAGGAAGCAGCTTACACTTCGCTCTCTATTAAAAAGTAAGGCTGGCCTTTCAAGTCTTTTCTTGTGGATTCCATTTCAAGACCAGTTTAATCCTAATATTAATCCATCTACAATACATAATTGGCCAGAAATCTGCGGAGACGAAACCTTTACATAATTTCATTAAAATAGAATGTACATTTGATTGTTCTTGTCAGAGTATTCTTACAATCCACCTTGTTTGCTGCACCGTTGCAATCTTTGACTCGCATCCATACAAAGGACAGGAGTGAACGTCAACTTTTTTAAATTATGACAAGAAAATTCCGTATTAATTGGTCATAGCAATAATTTAATGCATGATTCGATCTTAGAATCAACTATAATATAAACTATAGAGAAAGGCTAAAACAAATAAGAAAAATTTACGATGTGCCAGAGACAAGCATTGGCAAATGAGGTGCACAACACTCTCCTTCTCCTCCTCCTCAACGAAAGTACATGCCTATTTATTAAGCAATGATGCATGTGAGTAGACGTCAGGACAAAGAAATGTCCTTCAATCTTATTTAAATTATTGATTGGTACGTGTGTGTTGGCTTATTAGACGTAAAGCCAGTGTTCGAAGCCCAGGCCAGACATCAAAACAAAATACAAAAAGTATTTCTTCGGCGACCTCCTTTCAGCAGGTTTCTGACAAAAACTCTGAGTTTTAAAAATAAAAACTGCCATGAAAAGTTTCTAAAAAATCTGACGTTCGGAGTCGACGTTAAACTGTAGGTTCCACCACTCATGTATAAAATTAACACACATAAGTGGTGTGAAAAACTAGGTCGTAATCGTGACTGGAGGGTTGTAATGACCAATTATGTGTGTATGTATGTACGTCAACCAAATAGCCATGCAATTAAGGAAGATTCTTCGCCAAAATGCTCTTATCTAGGTGTGGTTTGGTGTTCTATAGAGGTATACCTATAGCGAACAAGGGAGTTGATGCATATGACAACCAGTTTAGGCGTAAAGGTTACACACCAAAGAGATCTTGATTATCGTGTGGCTATCTGAGAGGAGTTAGAGATTTTCAATATGTTTTATGTGTGGAGATCGTCATATAATAGACAGTTGTAACGGATTTGGAGAGCGTTTACAATACTTTAAACTCTCTTTATCATTTGATACAACCCGTTTTATTCCATTAAAGGTGAGGATTTGCTTATATGAATGCTTGATGATTACATTGCACAGTTTTAATTTTCTTAAGCTCACTGGCTGTTTCAAAAACCCAAGAGGGGAGTTCGTAAGAAAAACTTTACTAAAGGGTACGAGAAAAAACTTTATTTTTTGAAAATGCTTTAAAAAAAACTACTGAATATTTTCTCCAATTTCTTTTTTTATTTGAAAGTACAATCCTTCCGGTTAATAATGGAAAATAATTTCATTCAAATGTCTGCCTCAACTGGCCATGCAGTAGCCTACACGATCGGTCTAATTTTTAAGCACATTATCGATTGTGTGCAGCTGTATTTCACCAATGGTCTCACGAATATTGTCCTTTAAAGCGTCAATTGTCTCTAGCTTGTCGGCGTAACACTTATCTTTGACGGCACCCCATAAATAATAGTCCAACGGTGTCAAATCGCAGCCCCGAGGTGGCCAAACGACAACAGCTCTGCGGCTGATAATGCGATCTTCAAAAACAGGGCGCAAAACATCGAGTGTAGCTTCGGCTGTGTGACACGTAGCGCCGTCCTGCTCAAACCAAATGTTGCCAATATCCTCCTCTTCAATTTTTGTGAACAAAAATTCGTTCAACATGGCCCGATAACGATCGCCATTGACTGTAACGGCCACTCCTTGCTCATTTTTGCAGAAAAATGGCCCAATTATGCCTCTGGACCAAAATCCGCACCAAACAGTGACTCGTTTTGGTTGCGTCGGCTTTTCAATGTATGCGTGCGGGTTTCCTGTGCCCCAAATGCGACAATTTTGCTTGTTTACATACCCGCCAAGATCAAATTTATTTTTACTTTATTTGCGATCTATTGTACTCCTCTCAAACTTTAAATATAATGTCTTTTGCGTTCTTATTACCATGACAGATTTTAGGATGCTGCTCGGTCTCAACAAATATAATTCCCTGTCAAGCACTTGGTGTGAACCCATGTATTTCTTCCTGGTATGCATTAATGCCTCACAGGTTTCAAGAATGTGTTCTGATAATTCATTTTTATCCTCACATGCTAGACTCGAGGCAACCCTTTTCCTCAATAATTATACCCTGAGTCAACAGTTGCCTGTCGAAAGATCGATTACCAACCTCAGGTAAAACCTACCAATCTTAGTAAAAGTTCAGTCAGTCTTGAGTGAAGACGACGTGCGTTTGAATAGGGTAATCGTGGTTTGAAGATCTCTTTTACAAAGATCTGTCGAACAATTGTCTAGTAATTGTTATTGTTTATGCAAAGGGTATAAAGAGGGGAATAACAAAGAAAATCAATTGTTGTTGTTTACATCAAGTTGTGAACAGTGGCACACAGAATTGTGAGAATAGTAAAGAATTTTAATTAAAACTAAACACAAACTTGTTTTTATTTTTATTTGCAATCTACGCGGTCATATTTTAAAAGTTTTTAAAATGTACATGGCTCAGATCTCCTTTTATTTCCTAACAAAACTTCCGATTGCCTCAAAACCACTAGGTTTGAGAAGAGTCTTTGTTGCCTCTTTTTATCTTTTTTTTCATTCGGTATACCTTTCCTAACATCCGCTCCTATACAACAGAAGGATGTATAAGCTCCCCTCGTCACAAGGACATTTGCTTGTTTATTGCCAGAAATTTCCACATAAACTGGGACCCAATAGATAGTGTAATCCTATGACTCAGTGTCTTCTCGATTTAACCTCATTGGAGTCGGGTGCTCAGATAGCTGTCTGAAAGCGTTGGAAGCCATAGTATTTAAAATCAACATTACCTTATTCACTTAGCTCTAAGTGTTGGTGTGCTTACGTTTTTGATGTTTTATGTTGATATGTGGCCTGGTCATTGATGTCGTTTTTCGTTGCTCATCCTTTTTTATGCTCCTTTTTTTTAATTTTTTTATAACATGGGGTGGGTCTTGCATTTTTATTTTTTCGTTCTTTTTTTTTCTCTTCTTGTTTTTTTGGTTGTTTTGTAGGCTTTTTATGCAATTTTTTTTCGTTCTTTTTTTTTTTTTTTTGAACAAGTTGGTCCTTTTTTTGTTGCACATAATGATACAAATTTACAGACGCCATATTTTATTGTCAGTCAATGCAAATGTTGTTGCATGCCACAGTAGTAGTAGTAGTCGTTGTTGTTGTTGGTATATATTATTATAATTTTGTTGTTTGTCTTTGGGTTTTGTAAAGTGTTTGGTTTTTTTGGACGTTTTTTGAACTTTTTTTCCCAAAAAAAAACAGGCCTACTCCTACTTTTTTGTTTTGGAAGCTGCTTAACCGAAAAATAATATGAAAAAAAAAAACGAATGAGGCGCTCATTCTCTTTCTTGTTCAGTCTTAACACATGCAGCATAGCCGGCATACAGCATCAAATTCGAATGCATTTTGGTGCAGCAGCAGTTTGATGTCGTTGCACTCGTTTTCGTGGTGATGCAACTCAAATGCTACTTGAGATGGTGGTGCGGCACTGGTGAGTTTTTTTTCTTTAATATTTAAGTGGGTCGTTTGTTATTTAGCATCAGTTTAACAGCTTCAACAACAATAGCAAGAGCATCACAACTGTAAACTGGAGTGCGTATATGCTGGCCCCATCTCTTTTAACGCCTGGTTAAGGGTTCCTACTTTTTTTTTTTTTCATTGGTCTTTTTTTGGCGATTTTTTATTTTTCCAGACACTTGTCTTCCTTTTTCTAGAATTTCGTTCTACGCGCTGCTTGTTTTTCGCTTCAGCATCGCACAATTGACAATTGCATGGCGCGTAATATTTTGTAAATGTTGTTTTTGCACGCAGTTGCCAGTATTTGTAGGTGTCCCCTTGTTGTTGTTGTTGGTGTTGTGGCATTCAATTCCTCAGTTCAATAAAATTTGGTGGTCTATTGAGTGTAAGTGTGTGTGTGTGTGTGTAGTTGGATTTGGAATTTTTCACCGTTTAAACACTCGTCTAAAACTGCCATCGTTTTTTTGAAATTTTTTATTTTTTTTTATTTTCTCGGCTACTTTTACTCATATTAACGGCAGTTTTTTAATTTTATTTTGAAATTGGTTTAAAATTTTTTTCTTTTCTTTTCTGGCTTTTTCGCAGCCCATAATGATTTGCTTGCTATTGATTAAGTCTACATGAGTGTAAGTATAAGTGTAAGGCATAAGTGTGTGTTTATCTCTGTGTGTCTGTGTGTGTATAGGTGTATTGGTATAATTGCAAAATTTCGTTTCATTTTATTTTTTGAGCTTTTGAATTCCATTTTTTTTGCCTTTCATTTCATTGCGAATTATCGACGAGGCCTACGATAATGTTTATCGACGATGTTATACGCTTGAAAAGGCATTCTAATTAAACTTAAATGTTGAATAAATGCCAAAAAAAGTGGATTTTGGTTAAGCGATTATCGCTCTAAAGAATGCAATTGAATGTTCCCAAAAAAAAGGAGAAAGAAAAAAGAGAAAGGAATACGAAAAAGGAAAACGCAAAATGCAATCAGTTTTCAAGCGATAACATTCAATAGAAATGCAGATAAAGTTGCCGAATTTCAAGGGTTTTGGATGATTGTTCCTGAAAATTAAAAAAAAAATTCGTTTTCAACTCATAAAACTAGGGATTCTTAATTAGCAAAGTAAACCTAGGGAAGTGTTGAGTTTGAAAAGGTAAAAAACGCTCTTTGAATGGTGGATAGTGTGTTAAAAGTGAGTAGCATTTGGACACTTGATCGCCGACTTGACATGAGATGAGTGTTGTATGAGTCTTGTATAACATATCTCAAGCACTTAAGTTTGAATCCAATTGGTGGAAACTTTCACAAGTAAATCAAGTGAGTTTCATGGCTTGAAGTAAGTAGGGTCACGTAGTTATAATCGATGAAAAGTCATGATGCATGGTTAAATGCAATGATGTCATAAATACATACATAGTTGGTCATTACAAACCTTCAGGCAGGATTACGACCTGTTTTCCACATCACTTATGTCGTGTGTGTTAATTTTATCCATATCGACTCCGAATGTCAGATTTTTTTTTTGAGAAACTTTTCATGGCAATTTTATTTATTCTCAGAGTTTTTGCCAGGAATCTGCTGAGATTCGTTTTGATCGAGATATCCGACCTGGGAGTTTGAACACGTCTAATAACCGTGATTTTAAAAGTATTGATTTTACAGTTTTGAACAGAAGTGTTGATGATATCTGTTGGGATCAAATCTACTCACTGGGTAATGTTAACGACCAGGTGGCACTAATTCAGGAAAATGTGCGTCTGCTATATGACAGTTGTGTTCCTATCAAAACAAAACTTGTTAAATCCAAACACCAACCGTGGTTTAATGCTGAAATTAAAGCATTAATTGATAAGCGCGACATTGCCTATCGGCGATGGAAGAGGTTCAGAACGGATGATCTGAAAGCCGTCCATAAGGCCGCTCGTAGCGAGGTTACCAAACACATTAAAATTGCAAAAACAATGTTTTACGGCAGGAAGTTCGCTTCCGCATTAGATAATAGAGCTAAATGGAAGGTAATCCGCGATATTGGTATTGGACATAAATGCCATAATACTTCTCCTGATGTCGATGTAAACGTTCTGAATGACAAATTTGTTAATATTAATGTTCCTACACCTGACAGTAACCTATATGATGACCTTTGTTTTGTTCCGCTAGAAAACCCCTTTAGTTTTCGTTGTGTTAGTCAGCTCGAGGTTTTGGAATGCTTATCTTCTGTGAAATCGAATGCGATTGGTTCTGATGACTTAGATCCTCTGTTTTTAAAAGCTTTGTCACCTAGACTTTTGCCGTATTTGACTCATGTATTCAATTCAGTCTTAACTATGTCCTCTTTCCCTGATGAATGGAAACGGTCAAAAATCATCCCAATTACTAAATCTAACAATGAATTCAGGCCAATTGCCATTCTTCCGTTCCTGTCCAAAGTTATGGAAAACCTCATAGCTAGACAAATGAACGATTATCTCACGAGTAATAATTTTTTATCTGATAAACAGTCGGGATTTATGAAAGCTAGGAGCTGCACTACTGCTTTAGTCAAAGTAGTTGATGACCTTAGGTTGAAGCTGGATGAAAATTACATAGCGTTTTTGATTCTTTTGGATCACACTAAGGCTTTTGATACAGTTGATCACAGAATATTATTGAGAAAGCTACAGACCCTCCTTCATTTTTCTAATTCAGCTTGCAGCCTTATACGTTCCTATCTCATTAACAGATCTCAACGAGTTTACCTAAACGGCAACATTTCGAATTCGGTACACGTTGGAAGAGGTATTCCTCAGGGATCAATTTTAGGGCCCCTTTTGTTCTGTATATACATTAACGACCTGCCTGATGTTTTGGATAATTGTAGCGTACATATGTACGCTGATGACGTTCAGCTCTATAGGAGCGCTTGTATTGATAATATCCGACTATGTGTAGATACGATTAACGATGATTTACGGAAAATTGACAACTGGGCTAGTGCTAATGGACTTTGTATTAATCCCTCTAAATCGAAATGTTTATTGCTCTCCAGGTCTAAGAGAGCGTTTGATGTGCCGGAAATTATTATCAGGGGGAATAAAATTGATTTTGTTGAATCGGCATCTAATCTGGGTGTTATCTTTAATGGTCGGCTAACGTGGTCTAGCCACATTAATGTCATCGTTGGTAAAGTTTATGGTATGCTTAGGAACTTATGGGCTGTTATAGATTCGACTCCTTTTGCTATACGCCTGCAACTGACAAAAACGTTTTTGATTCCTGTTCTTTTATATGGATCGGAAATTTTCGCAAACTGTGATGCGGATGATAGGCGGAAACTCAACTTGGCTTATAATAACATAGCCAGATATGTATTTATTAAGGGACGTCGGGACCATATATCACAATTTTCTTACCAGATATGTGGTATTCATTTTGATAATCTATTGAATATTAAGTGCCTAATTCTCCTCCATAAGATTATTACTTTGGAACAGCCAGTATACTTATTTAGCAGGATTAGATTTGCTAGATCCAACCGCGGTAGGAAAATTATCCAATTAAGGCATAGGACTCTTTTGTCGAAACGACAGTTCTTTATACACACCATCAGTCTTTGGAATGCACTACCTAATTATATTCAGAACATAGGCAATGCAACTAAGTTCAAAAAGGAGTTATACAATCTGTTTAAGTAGTTTGTAACATATTTTGATTGTTTATACATTTTTACTCTTCATTTTTATTAGTGATTAATTATTTTCATTTTTCTAATTTATAATTTATTATTTAAGTTTCATTGTATCTCCTTATATGAATATATTTCCTTGTTTGTATTTTTCTCTATATTTGTATCTTTCCTAATTTAGTTTTTTACATATACTCATTTTCTTATCTTAATTTTTTTGTATCGATTGCTATTTCCTGAGTTTAAATCATGTTATTATTCTTATTCATTTTTATTTATACTGTACTTCAAACAATTCATTACTCATATAATGAGCGATTTGTTATTACTTTTTCCTATTTGATGTCCTCCCATAGCACTTTCATTTATAAGATTATTATCTTGTTGTGCTATGATTAATAAATAAAATAAATAAATAAATAAAATAAATAAATAAGCCAACACACTACTTACTAGACTGGTAATGTCATGAGGACATGTTATAGGATAGCAGCATCGCATTTGTGTAACAATTCGAAAACATGTATTTGAACATATCTTCCCCCTTGGTTTCAGATAGAAAGAGTGCTTTCTAATGATGTTTAAAGTCCATACGGTCACTATAGGCTACTGATGTACCATTTTTCCGTAAGCTTCCTGTAAATTGAAGTCCTATAGTAGGTGATATTGAAGCGGTGATTGTCGGCTAGCTAATAATCTTCATACACTGCAACACTCACCGACCGCATTTTCTTATAGCTTCTGTAGAAGTTCTTTGTCGGAATACCAAGTTTTCAGCGAACCTACCAAAAGGACTGTGGCCCTTGAGAATCGCCATCGAGTGATTGACGGCCACGCGACTTAAGAAAAGAAGTGAACCGGCCCTTCTCTTGTCCATACGTGTCCATCAGAGTGTAGCAATAGTGCACGTATTCAAATTAACTGACACTATCGGAATACCTATACAATGTAACATGCAGAAGTTTACGCGCTTCGTTAAGGATTTTGGCAACTCATTAGCAATACATTTTCCAAAGATACACTTGTGTCCCAGAACGCATATAAGAGTCACCATTGAATGATCCGAAATTTTTTAGAGAAATCTTCGGCATTCATGGAAACGGACGGTCGGTGTAACAGCGTTCGTTAATGACTTATTTGAGATTTTTAATCCCGCCATTCAACAAGCATTCGAGATGTCTGAGCTGGGGTTGATCCACGTGCTGTCGGCTTATAAGCCAACACAATACCTACTAGTTTACGGTGAAGGTGCAATTGCTTATCTTAAAATTAAGAGTGCTGCTAGTTCCTACACGATATTACCTCTTCCATAAGGCATATGCTGAACTCACCAAGTAAGGTCACTACCTTTGACATCATACATATATACATAATTGGTCATTACAACCCTTGAGTCAGGATTACAACCTAGTAGCTCACACCACTTACTGTGGTGGCCATGTGGTTAGCACACTTGCTACAGCCTATCTTTAAAAGCAGATATTTCCTGTATTTCTTTATTTTTTTCATATTTCTTTTATATACGTGTAACATGTCTTGCTAAGATCACGTCACAATATATTCATTGTCATTCCAACATATATTTGGTGTTTTTCTGTTCAGAATAGAATAACCGTCAAAAAACACTGGACAGTATTTTAGCACAAAATAAAAAAATTATTCACATTTAAAGAAAGTAACAAAACAAAAAACTTATTTTACTATAAACTTAGCACTTAGTCGGGTATCCATTTTTTTTATTACAGCTGCCAATCTCCTTGGCATACTTTCCACAAGTCCCATACAGCTGTCCACTGAAAAAGCATTTCAAGCTTTTCCTATTTCTGTCCATAAATCGGCCAAATTTTAAGGTTTTGCTCTCATTACGTGCTGCTCCACATCATTCCAAAGGTTCTCATTTTAACACGTTAATATTGTTCTCTTCCAAACAACTCCTCACTAAGCGTGAGGAGTGTTTTGGGTCATTGTCGTGCATAAAACTCCACCTAATTGGCATGTTGTCCTTCGCATAAGGCATCATTGTATTTAGCAATATATCCTGGTATACAGATTGGTCCATGCGTGGATCAATCTTGCATATAGGACCAACGCCATGCCCAGAAAACTCTGCCCACACCATCACATTTCCTTCACCGTGTTTTATTGTTTTAGAAGTGTACTTTGGATTGTGTTGCATGTTTGGAGGACGCCATACATACCTCTTACCATCAGTGGTGTTGTCGAGCCGGAACGCTCCGGAACGTCGTTCCGATTCTTCCTTTTTGGACAGGAACGCGTTCCGGAACTAAAGACGATTTCTGATAACGAGAATTGGCTGACGTTTAAAAAATTAAAAAGAATTGCTGATTTTTTTTTTCTAATTTTTGTCGAATTTTTATATGTATTTTTATAAACAAGGGTTTGAACCGAACCCGAACCGCAATAAAAACCGAAACAAAGCGGCTTGTTTTTCCGCACAATGAACCGGAGTCCGGAACGCGTTCCGGTAAAAAGAAATTAACACAACACCACTGCTTACCGAATCTACAAAATTTGGATTCATCACTCCAGAGGAAATTTTTCCAAAAAACTAATGGCTTTTCCAAATGCTCACGAGCAAAGCACAACCGATCCCGTAGGTTCTGATTTGAAACATGTGGCTTATGCTGAGAAATGCATCCACGTAAATTTTTTTTATTAAGTCTTCTTCTTATAGTTCTGCAGGATACGTTGATACCATATTTTCTTGAAATTTCGCTCTGGATTACGGGAATTACGACCTAGCCTCTCACACCACTCATGTTGTGTGTGTGTTAATTTTATACATGAGTGGCGGGGCCTACAGTTTAAAGTCGACTCCGAACAACAGATTTTTGAGAAACTTTTCGTTGCAATTTTTATTTTTAACACTCAGAGTTTTTGCCGGAAATCTGCTGAGAGGAAGTCGCCGAAGAAATATTCTTTCATATTTCGTTTTGATGTCTGACCTGGGGTTAGAACCGTGGCCTTACGTCTAATAAGCCAACACACAATCTACTATACTACGGCGACTTCAATAATGACCAATTATGCATGTGTATAAGGCATGTTCTGAACTCACCAAGTGAGGTGACTAAGTTTGATATCAGCTGTCGATGTTTTCCTTTGAGCTTTGATAGTGTAAATGATGGTTTCTTGCCTCTTGCAGGGGAATATCAAAATTTCGATCATGGTTTTGTTTATGTCAACTTTAAGTTGTACTTTCTTTACAAATATAAAGGAAATTTTCTTATTCGGATATCACATAAAAGTTCCCTTTTTAATCCAAAGTAAGGAACAATTTTTTACGCTTTTTCCGGTTTTAAAATGAAATGACACTAAAGAAGAAACAGGGAAAGGGATAAATTGCCATCTGTTTCGATTGTCATAAAAATTATAAATATTTTTCCCATAAAACTTTAGTCATTTCACAGTTTTATTACCAAAAAATTGGTAATACTTACCAATCAAAATCTCATATTTCAGTTAAAATAATCTCATATTTTCCTCGTTTTTTATATCATCTTTTCATCATGTTTTCTTCATATTTTCTTTTAATATTGTATATGAATATGTGTACATACATACATATTTCCTCTTTTATTTCATTTTGTTTAGTGTGCTAATTTCATGTTTTACTTTATTTTATGAATTTTAGATTCGAAATTTTTATTACAAAAAACAAAATATTTACGAGCTTTTGCAAGGAAGTAAAGTACGTTACGTTCTCATTGTTTTTGTTGTTTTTGTTGTATGTTTTACTACTATTATGCATAAAACATTCTAATATTTTAGAAAAGTAAGCAAGGGAAAGCACGCAAGAAAAAACGATGCAGAAAAATTGTGTTTAAAACATGTTTGCCTACTCACGCTTTAAAATGTCATTATCTGGCCTATAAAAACATAAACCTCCTTCAGCAACTTCAGCCCAACACAACACAAAGGAGATCTCAGTTCTCTATTCATATGCCACAACACACCACCACCACTACTACCATCATCACTGCCTTACTCTCTTACATATCCCAGTGGGTTTTTTCCAAGGCATTGTAACTTGTGTTGTGCTTGTGTGTGTATGTGTATGTGTATGAGTACACAGTTTTTGCTGTCAACTTTGTTGCTTATGTTGGGTACTCCTTAACAATTCTTTTTTTCTCTTCAGTTCAGTTTCTGTTGTCATCTTATGGTCCTTTTTGCTGGTAAGTAGAACTGATTGTAAGTGTGCGTATGAGAAAGTGAGTGCGTATGTGTGTGTATATGTATGTGTGTTTAATTTTTATTTCTTAAACAAACACAATTTTTAATATGCATGCAATTTTTATGAGCATATATAGGAATTTTATTGCTAAAGACGTGTATTTTTTTAAAAAAAACTTAGATATGAAAAATACAACAACAACAAAAAAAGAGTACCAACAACAACAACAATGCAAAAAATGTATAAAATAAAATCAAACATTAAAAACATAAAAATAAACGAGAGTTTGGGCAGAGGGCATAGATTGTTTTAAAATCATACAGAGTGTACACGAAAATAAATTTACAAAATAGTTCGCAAAAAGAGATTTCAACTTAAGATACTTTGAATGAAATTTTTTGCTAATAAATAACCAAAGCACCTACAGTATAGACTAGCATTACAATTTCTTCACATTTGCATAGGTAAGATGGAATAATGAAACCACTTGCTTAAAGACAAAGCAAATCTGGTCCTTGGAATCAGAGACAACCTCAATTGTCCATTAACAACACGATTATTGGATTTCGGTCCAGCACATCCTTTCAGGCGACTTTGCTTTTTGCTCGTCCTTGGTCACACCAATCGATGTCAGGACTTCGTCGACTTTGTCGTTACAACGCAAACAAGGTTGTTCTCTTTGCTGTGTTCCGCAAATCTTCTCATCAAATACCCGTCTTGATGCAGCATCTTCTGCCATTCGAACTACAAGTTCAAGTCAACGCAGCCGCAGGATGTTAACATCGTTGAAGAGCTCATACAGCTAATTGTTGAATCGAATGCGGAAATCATCACTAACTCACACTGAACCGAAGATCTTAACTAGGAATTTTCTCTCGAATACTCTCAAGGCTGCTGCATCAGTACATAGTGGTGTTCATGCTTCTGCGTCATAAAGAAGCACGGGGAAGATGTAGAGTATTAGTTTTGTCGTACGAGAGAGGTCTCAGAGATTACTTTAGAAATATCATATCCGTTATAAGGAGACATTGGACCTTTGGTACACAATTCTGGAGGCTGGCAATATCATATAACAACTTTTGTAGAAACTATAAACGCCTAAGAAAAGAGGAGATCGCAGTACAGCACAGTTTCCATGGGAGTCTGAGTTGAAGGATTCTTGGTAAACCAAAATCAGAACGTATCAAAACAAAGTTCAATGAATGAAGTTCACATCTTTATAAAATGCTTGCCTGGGCGGAATAAGTGTTGCTTAGAATACTATACGATCTTATAACATTCAACTAAATTATGCTTTTTTCTCAGCGTTTCAGACCACAGACTTCAACAGGTTGTTGAATTGAATTTAACTGTATTGAATTCTTCAAACTACGCTCAACAAGACAGTCCGTTTAACTACACCTCAAACAAAGATAAAGTAAAATGCACTCATCCTGATGAATATAATCGATGGCCTTTGAAAAACTTCAAAAAGCAAAGGGAGCCGTACGGTTACCCAATTTCCATACGTATTTTCTCTTAATTGATCTGTCGTACGAGAAAAAGCTATGTTATCGAAACATTTTCTATAGAAAAGTTATGTTATCGAAACATTTTTTATAGAAAGGTATTTTATTGAAACATTTTCCATAGAAAAGGTATTTTATCGAAACATTTTCTATAGAAAAGTTATGTTACCGAAATATTTTCTATAGAAAAAGTATTTTATCGAAACATTTTCTATAGAAAAGTTATGTTATCGAAACATTTTCTATAATTAAGGTATGTTATCGAAATATTTTCTATACAAAAGATATGTTATCGAAACATTTTCTATAGAAAAGGTATGTTATCGAAACATTTTCTATAGGAAAGTTATATTATCAAAACATTTTCCCCTCAACTGTTTTCCATCAATCTTCCTTAATGGTTCAAATAGTACATTTTATTACAAATAATATAATGCAAGGACCTGATATGTGACAAAATGTGAAGGCTGATAAAGCAACGAGGCTAACCTGCAAAACATATATATTCCGGCTAACAGCCAACGTTTCTAATTTCAATTTATGACGCCGAACGTGTAATCCTTTGGTTTTGCTGAAACAGAACCGGCAAAAGACATCGTCAAAACAGCAGAAGACAATACAAGGGAATGTGGTAAAATAAACCAATATAGAGGCACCCGACACAAGACTTTTTATATATAGGAAAAGTATGTTATCGAAACATTTTCTATAATAAAGGTGTGTTATCGAAACATTTTCTATAATAAAGGTGTGTTATCGAAATATTTTCTATAGAAAAGGTATGTTATCGAAACATTTTCTATAATAAAGTTGTTTTATGGAAACATTTTCTATAGAAAAGGTATGTTATCGAAACATTTTCTATAAAAAATTTATGTAATCGAATCATTTAGAAAGTTTATTCTGTTTTAAACGTATTTTCGTATTGAACACCAGCGTTACACTATCTCCGCCAAGTGTCTTTAGTAGGCGCTATTTTTTTAAGTTTATCTGGTTTGTTGCCCTCCCCTGTATACAACATAAGCGTATATATATGGCGGTATGTGTACAACAAAATATAACTTTTGGTTTAAAAATTGTCCTCCTCGACTCTAGTATCATAAAAATAAAATGAGAAAATAATATTAAATATTATGACACACGTTATTACATACAAATATTCAAAATACGATGACGACGCCAACGACTATGTATTGTTGTACGGGTAAATGGGGAACTTCATTTAAAATGTTAGGGGGCTACAAGGAGGTGGGGTGGGGGGCAAAATGTAAAAGTTTATATGAAATAATATTACTGCCTACATGCTCTTTGTCCTCTCTTGCCTCTGTTTTAACTAAAAACCGAAACTTCTTTTATGGCTTAAAATACTTTATGTTTTTGCAATTATCCTTTCGCTTACGCATGTTTTAGTCGTCGTGTCGTCGTTGTGTTGTGGTTCAAAGCAAACGGAAAAATTCGAGAAAAAAATTGAATTCATGTTGTCTTGAGAAGTTTGCTTTTGACAATGTTTTTCATTTTTTCATTAAATTTTTCTTTAATTTTTCTTCCTGTTTTTTATTTTAATTTTTGTTTGTTTATAATATATGGGCCCCTCTCTTGTTTTATTTTGGGTTATTAAGCTCTGGAGGAAAGCAAAACTGTCTGTTGCTTTGCTGGCGATGTGCGTATAGTTACACCGAAATAAGTCTCTCAAAGGAGCAGGAAAAGTATTTCCAAAATTTTCCAAGATTATGAATACGCGTACGTACATACGTACTTATGATGGTTGACATGGAAAATTGTTTTTTGAGATTTCTTTTTAATTATTTTACTTGCATCATGACAGAAAAAATCTTTGATGTGGGACAAGTGTGGGCAACTGTAGGTAGGGGCTTAGATGTACTCGTGGCTGTGATATTAGTTGCTCACTGTAGGTGGTATTGTTTCTAATGGCTTACATGAGGATTTTCTAAGCCCCTAATTGGATAATTTTAGGTATTCTTTAAGCCATTCAAATGGAAATGTTTTTCATCGGAGAAGATAACTTCTTTCAAAAAGCGGTATTGACTTCTCCTTGTTTCATTATCCACTGAATTAATTGCCCGCGTTTTCCATGTCTTGCTGATTTGAGCTTCTAAGTAAGATGGATTGTTTACGCCTAAAGTCTGTGGCCTATTGTTCAAATTCACTGCGTATTACTTTGTGAAATTTAAAATTGTTGGGAACTATACGAAATTAATATTTTTGGGGCTTCAGCGTTACTCTCCTTTACACCAGCAATGTTTTTAAGAGGCCGAGCTCTACGTTAATGCACAGAAGTTTTAATGTCCATAAGCGACTCTAGTGGATCTAGTTTCTCATAATCCTGACTGAATGGTTGTAATGACTAATGAATTATGTATGTAAGTGACCCTGATTCTATACATTTTTTTGATTGATAAGATGATCATCCATGTGATTATCGTGCCTTCAGGTCGCTCATGCAAAACATTTAATTTGGCCGCCCTACAAACACATTTCGTTGGTATGCAGATCATCTAATTCAGTCCAAAATAAGTTGGCAATCATCGACATATTGTGGTCGCCGTTGACAGTGATGGCGTGGCCAACGTCGTCCTCAAAGAAATACAGAACGATGAAGCCACCAGACGCTGTTGGATAGCATGTGGATTAGTATCGTCCCGTTATAATCCAAAAATGGGCCTCGTAATCATATTTCGTCGAAAATTAGAGTCAGTGGAACACTCAATATAATAAAACAATTTCATCACTGGCACAGACTGAATAAGTGGCAACTAATTTGCAGGAGTAGCTTCAACAAGATTGAAGTTATCGGCCTTCAAAGTTCGGATGTCACAGTTGGGCAGGCGCAATATTAGAAGGAACACCGATAACACTATGCGTCAAAATAAAAAAAAATCGTATACTTCCAGCTAATGACATAGTGTAAGTTGTGAGTTTTGTTGAGTAGAAATCAAAAATATATTTTTTGTATTTCTCGAAGTTTCCAAACTTGTGTTATTTGACAAAAACTATTTTTCTTTTTTGATTTTGCTCACAAATTTATTGATTACACAAGCATTTCAGAACCGATGTTCAAAATATAAACCTTATTAGACAGGAGAAGGATCGGCCTTTAAAACAATGTACATGTATATATTATTTGACTTAATATGCTATGAGGTTTGATGAGGTAAACTTGGCAAATGCGAATTTTTTTCATATTTTTTCAAGTTTGTCTGTTCATAGTATCAAACATTAATTACAAAACATGAAATAAGTGATGATATTCTGAAAGTGTATTATCTTGTGAAAAGATTGACACTTCACTTGATCAAATCCGACAAAAATTGCCGTAGTTGTTATTTAAAGGGTCTAAACAGCCGAGTTTTTCATTTTTTTTTGAAATAAACTTTTAGTTCAAACATTTTCAGAATATTTGATAGATCTCGATTGTTTATCGGAAAATGTGCCATTTTCACGTTTGACCGACCACCAGAAGTTGGCCAATGTTTGCGCAAAGAGAAATAATAATATTTGCAAAAAACACAAATATTGGCCGACTTTTGGCAGTCGTGCAAACATGAAATTAATACATCTTGCGATAAAAAATCAAGATCTATCAAAAATTCTGAAAATTTTTCAACTAAAAGTTAATTTGATGAGATGACATAAATTAAAAATATAGCACGACTGTTATACTATTTAAATAATAACTACGGCAATTTTTGTCCGATTTGATCAAACGAAGTGTCAATCTCTTCACAAGATAATGCATTTTCAGAATGTCATGACTTATTTTATATTTTTTAATTAAATTTTGCTACTATGAACGGACAAACTTAAAAAAATATAAAAAATATTCGCATTTGTCAAGTTTACCTCATCAAACCTCATAGGATATTAAGCCAAATAATAAATACATGTACATTGTTTTAAAGGCCCATCCCTCTCCTTTGTAATAAGTTTTTAAATTTTGGACATCGGTTCTGAAATGTTTGTGTAATCAATAATTTTGTGTGAAAAGAACAAAAAAACAGTTTTTGTCAAATAAAACAAATTTGGAGGGTTCAAGAAATATAACAAAAAATATTTTTGAGTTCTACTCAACGGAACTCTCAACCTATACTATGTCATTAGCTGGGTGTATTTTGACTGTCGCACCGTGTAATGTTTTAAGTGCTGTGTGACAGTAGAATTCTGAAGGACCAAGTAGTCGAAATCAAACAATTAACACCTGAAGACGTACAGTGCCACAACAGTGCGTTCAGGACGTACTTGCATGGGAAAGCGCAGAAATAAGAGCAGAAAACTGTGTAAGGTGGAGATACTGCTTGAATTCCCAAGAGGGAATATGAAAATGAAGAATCGAAAAATGCTTACTACTTGAAGAACAACTTTTAATAATTCTGATGGAATAATTGCTTAGGTTAGAGGACGTGTACTTGTCAATTAAGACAAGTACAGTACCCGGAGGTCGAAATGACCCATTGTGCAACGTCCTAGTTTCTCACACCATTTCTGTTGTGTGTGTTAATTTTATACATGAGTGGTGGGACCTACAGCTTAAAGTCGATTCCGAATGACAGATTTTTGAGACACTTTTTCATGGCAATTTTATTTACTCTCAGAGTTTTAGCCAGAAATCTGCTGAGAGGAAGTCGTCGAAGAAATACTTTTTGTATTTTGTCTTGATGTCTGGCCTGAGGCTCGAAAACTGGCTTTAAGTCTAATAAGCCAACTCACTACCTACTAGACTACGACAACTTCAATAATTAGTTGGTATATTTTATATTTTAAATTCTCACTATCTAGTGTACAAATGCTACGTAACGTACTCGTAATGGCGTAACTGAACTTTGAATATTTTCAACTATTCTAAGGGGCGTTAAACTAAATTTCTCCTCTTCTCCTTATGCACACTGAGGAACCTTTTGTTTTATGGCCTGAAATTCTATTTAAATTTCAATTCGAAAACAAACAAAAAAATAAAAAAACAGCAACAACCGCAATAAAGAATCGAAAAAGAAGAGTACAAGCATTGGAGCTTTTTATTTGAAAAAATTAACTTTTAACTGCTGCTTCTTCTTCCTTTTTTTTATCTAGTATATCTGTTTAAACATTTAAAAGCAATAAAGAAAGGAAAACTGAAACGAATGGCAAAGAAGAAGCAGAAGAAAAAAATTAAATTTTTTTCTGTAACATTGCCTGTGTCGTAAGTCGTAAGTCGTAAGCGATTATATTTATTACACAATACATGCATAGAAACAAACCGTAAAAGTAACGGTTTTTTATTTTTGTTTTTTATAATAAATTTATTATTATCATATACAGTAGAGTGTATATTTTTATTTCTATTTTTTATTTGTATTTTTTATTTTTTTATTTTTCGTATGTGCCCCAGCCATAACTCCATAACTTTTGGCTATGTTTCCCTATACAGAGGCCATCTCTAAATTATATTTTATGTTGCAAGTACTCTCCCACTCGTAGATGTGAGCATAAAGATAAAAATAATTAGGAAATCATATGAAAATAGCTTTACAGTTGAATACATACGTTCATGGCATACGAATGGAGAAAGAAACTTTAAAGGAACAAAAAAAAAAAAAACTAATTTCAAGTGTAAATAAACAAGAGATATTTTTGCATTTTTAACACTTTATAAACAAAGTTATTTGAAAAAAAAACTAATATATTGTAAACGTATTCTTTTATCAAATATTTAAATAAATAAAATATATTTTTTACTTGTACTTTAATATGCTAATTATAGTTGCCGTATAATATGAGTTGCCGTAGTCTAGTAGGTATTGTGTTAGCTTATGTGTGATGCCACGGTTCAAATAACATGTCACACATCTCCAAACAAAACGAAACTTTGATTAAATATTTTATCGGCGACTTCCTCTCAGCAGATTACACACATAATTGGTCATTACAACCCTTTAGTCAGGATTACGACCTAGCTCTTCACACCACTTGTGTTGTGTGAGTTAATTTTATACATGAGTGGAGGGATCTGCAGTTTAAAGTGGACTCCGAACGACAGATTTTTGAGAAATTTTTCATGGCAATTGTATTTACCTGGGGTTTGAATCCTGGCCTCACGTCTACCTCTAGACTACGGTGATTCCAAAGTGCCTTATAGAAGAGGTAATATCGTGTAGGAACTAGCAGCACTGTTGTTTACAAGATAGACAAATACTCCTTCATCGAAGTCTAGTAGGTATTGTGTTGGCTTATAAGACAACAGCACGTGGATCTACCCAGCTCAGACATATCGAACAAGTAGAGATCAAGCGTTGCAATGCTTGTTGAATGGCGGGATTGAAAATCTCAAATAAGTCATTAACGAACGCGGTTTCAGCGACCGTCCGTTTCCATGAATACCAAAAATTTGTCAAAGAAATTTCAGATCATTCTATGGTGACTGTGATATGGGTTCCGAGACATAGGAATATCATTGGAAACTATATTGCTAATGAGCTGCCAAGATCCTTTACGGAGGGCGTAAACTTCTGCATGTTACAGGCCATAGGTATTCCGATTGTGTCAGTTAATTTGGATATTGTCCATTCGTATTGCAGCGAAGCTCAATCTCGTTAGCAGCAGGAGGGTACGTGCAATATTGCTAAACTCTGCTGGATGCATATGGACATGAAGAGGACTGACTCACTTCTATTCTTAAATCGCATGGCCATCAATCACACAATGGCGATTCTTAAGGGCCACTGTTCATATTTCGTTTTGATGTCTGACCTGAGGTTTGAACCGTGGCCTTATGTATAATAAGCTAACACGCTACCAACTAGACTACGGCGACTTCAGCAGATTTCTATCAAAAACTCTGAGAATGAAAAAAATAGCTATGAAAAGGTTTCTCAAAAATCGGTCGTTCGGAATCGACTTTACACTGTAGGTTCCGCCACTCATGTATAAAAAATGAACACACACAACATAAGTGGTGTGAGAAGCTTGGTTGTATCCTGCCAGAAGGATTGTAATGACCAATTGTATATGTATGTGTGTGTAATTTTGAAAGTGACGATGAAATTGCAGTGATTGGGAACGACATTCGTTTTTGTATACTCAACTGAACGGCATGACTGTGAATGATATGTGATTACCACCAAGATGGCGTCCCCTGCCACAACACATGTGTAACAATCGATTTCCATAAAGCTGGTTCCACCCAATTTGTAGTTTGGCGTTTCTCTTTTTGAGAGAGAGAGAGAGAGAGAGAGAGAGAGCGAAAGAGAGTAAGTTTCCTTCGGAACAATTTCAGCTCGACTTGTTTTAATTTTAATTTTTGTTCCGAAACAATCCAAAAAGTGCTGCCAGCTACTTTAATTTTTTAAGTAAAGTTGAAATGAGCTGCCACATCATATTATTATATGTACATTTGTATTTTAAGAATTTCGTCGAATGTGATCCATACGATGGAAATTTATAAATGTTTCCGTATCATTTAACCGCATCTCTGGTACCAAAGCGTGGAAGTACCCCATTATTCTCCTTTCTTTCAGCAGCTTCCCAACTGCAATTCTCCTCATTTTTAATTTTTTTTTCATATACATATATACCTTGCAATTAAACGAGCTTTCTTCAACTCAATGACTATTAAAAGAAGCACTTTACGTTTATCCAGTTTTTTTTTCACTATGATTTGTTTTAATTTACAATTTCTTTGTAAAACAATAAAAAATATGATCACACTCAAGCCAAGAAAACAAACGAATTGCAATCATCTGCTACAGTGCTGCCTAATTCTAAAACTAACACGTATCGTTTACAAAAATATTTCATATGGCAACCTTGTTTTTACAGAACAATTGTTCGAAGTGGGTGAATCGTTTTGGAACAAACTCTCAAAAACGGAACTTGTTTCGGAACAAAATGAGTGAATCCAGCTTAAGTTTTCATGTCTACTAGCCACTAAGATCAAGTAAAAGTTCAGTCAGTCTTGTGTGAAGACGCGGTGCGTTTGAAGATAGTAATCGTGGATTGAAGATCTCCGTTAAAAATATCTGTCGTATAATTGTCTAGTAATTGTTATTGTTTATGCAAAGGGTATAAACAGAGGAATAACAAAGAAAAGCAATTGTTGTTGTTTACATCAAGTTGCGAACAATGTCACACAGAATTGTGCGAGTAATAAAGAATTTTGATTAAAACTAAACACAAAATTTATTTTAATTTTATTTACAATCTACGAGCTCATATTTTAAACGTTTTTTGAAAAGTAAAAACGTAAGAATTGGTGTTTATTATGAAAATAATAAACAAGTTTTGCAGAAATTGCTAAAAGCTCAGGGAAAGGCATTCGTTAGTGGCAAGCAATTTGCAATAATTGGAAGCACTTGCCGGCCCAAAATAAGTATTGTCGACATATACATACATACATACATAATTGGGCATTACAAGCCTTTAGTCAGGATTATGACCTTGTTTCTTACACCACCCGTATTGTGTGGGTTAATTTTAAACATGAGTGAAGGGACCTGAATTTTAAACTTGACTCCGAATGGCAGATTTTTGACAAACTTTCTCATGTCAATTTTATTTACTTTCAGAGTTTTTGCCAGAAATCCGCTGAGAGGAAGTCGTCGTAGAAATATTATTTCATACTTTGCTTTGTTGCAGATATCTGACCTGGTGTTTAAAACTAGCCAACACACTACCTACTAGACTACGGCGGCTTGTACTTGCTGGCTTAAAAAAGTATTGTCGACATACGTAATTGGTTATTGCAACTCTTTAACCAGGATTACGACCTAGTTTCTTACATCACTTACGGTGTGTGTATTAATTTTATACATTAGTGGCGGCACCTACAGATTAAAGTCTAAATTTTTATTTACTCTCAGAGTTTTTGCCAGAAATCTCATCATTATATTTCGTTGTGCTAATAAGCCATCACACTACCAACCAGACTACGGGGACTATAGTTGGTGGCAAAAGAAACTACGCTGAACGCCAGGCAGTTCGGTAGATATGGTAGACGATAATGTTAGAAAACTAAGAATTTTGAATTGGAAAACAGAAAAAAACTCAGAATTAAGTTGCCTGAAGAAAATTTATTGACCCAAATAGATTTTTAATTAAAGTAGGTAGGTATGCTCGTTATGTGCCTACGTATGTATATTAAAAATTTTAATTTCCCTTTAATACCATATTAAAGTCCAGTGTGGATATAAAAATCAGTTCCTAAAAAAAGAAAACTCATTATTTGCAGAATAACTTTATGAGATGAAAACATCAAATGTAAGTCAATAAATGTATATGGAGCCTATCATAAATTGCATCATTTACCGCTCCTCCTCCTTCCCTCTGCTGTTAGCCTAATAAAATTGATTTATAATAAGAAATTTTTTAATAATTTTTAATACAATAACAACGTATCGTATCGTATCGTATATTTATCAGAAACATGGTACAGAAGAACATCAGTTTAATTTTGTTACTCTGTCGTGATCATAAAAAACAAAGAATGAAAAAGAGGAAGAGCGGAAGAGTGGGAAGTAAAGGAAATATAAAAAACAGAAATAATAAACGATAAATTCAATAATAAAATTAAGTTAATGTGGGTAAAATGTATTGTGTATGTGCGATAATGCAATGAAAATGAATGCCCAACAAATGTCATTCCAATACATGTGGACTTGGTGAACAACAACGATTGTGTCATAAAAAAATCAAAAAAAAAAAAAATCGAAAAAAAATAAATTCAGAATGTCAAAATGCCATCAGAAAATGATGAAAAAAGTTGGCAAAGATGTTACCCATATTCATCAAAATTCAATATGTATGTATGTGTGGTATATGTTAGCGGATATGAGACTCTATGTACCCATAAATATCATCGTCATCGTCATCGTACATTCATTCCATTAACATTTTTATTGCAAATTTGTAATTTACAATTTTGCATTTTTCTCTCTGCCCCCTCCTCCCTCTCACTCTCTCTCACACACACATTTTGTTTTGTTTTACAGCCGTTACATGGCTTTTTTAACGTTTTTCTTCCTTCTTTTTTTTTCTTTTTTAAGAAGTTATAAAAAAAAACTGGCAATAGAACGTAATTTTATAATCATAAAAATGCAACATTTTTCCCAATGACGATGGTAATAATAATAGACACACACACACATACACGTAAATACCTTTACACATGTCCTTGCCGTATACAGGAATATAAAATAAACTTGGCAGTAAGAAATAAGGACATCAAAAACATATTTCTTCATTCGTTATGTATTCCTCTTTTTGGTATGGGTTTTCTAATATACAACAACAACAACAAAAAAGTGGCCCATGTATGTAACCAAAACAAAAACAATATTATTTAATAACAATATGATCCAAGGATATGCTGTGATGTGATGTGTTGCAATGTGTTGTGATATTATGATATGATATATTTTGTGATGTGATTGTATGAGCGTTTGTTTGTACTTAACGATGACATAAGATGTTAAACATTATACAACATCAACATCAACAGAAACAACCAGGACGTAGGATAGTAGTGACACTCCTATTCATATTTTATTTATTGAATATCAATCTGTTTGTAAGATATTGGGTAGTAGGAAAAGTCATTTCTTTCCAGCTTAAAATATGAAAAAAAATATTTCTCTGAATGAAATCAAATTGCCATGAAAAGTCTCTCAAACTTGTCGTTCAAGTCTTGTCTTGTAGCTCACGCCATCCATGGTTTAAATTAACATACACAACATGGGCGGTATGAGAAGCTAGGTCATAATCTTGGCTAAAATCTTTACTGAAAATTGATTAAGAAGTTCAGGGGATACCTAAATTCTTTGGTTATCATATTGTTACGAAAAAGGAAAATCTTGACATTAAAATTATAAACAAAAGCTACAAAAACAAAGAAATGTAGTAAACAAACCTGTTTACAAATTATTGCACTGCTTAATATAACAACAAACATCGGCATAACAAAAATGGTAAACAAGTAAACAAAAATACAACAACAAACACTAAAGGGTCCGCCAAATAACTTTTTTTTTTGAAAATGCTTTAAAAAAACTACTGAATATTTTCTCAAATTTCTTTTTTATTTGAAAGTACAATCCTTCCGGTTAATAATGGAAAATAATTTCATTCAAATGGCTGCCTCGGCTGGCCATGCAGTAGCTTACACCAGAAGATGCCGATTTTGGCAAAAAAAAATCATCTTTTCAGATGAAGCTCATTTTGATCTTGGCGGGTATGTAAACAAGCAAAATTGTCACATTTGGGGCACAAAAAACCCGCACGCATACATTGAAAAGTCGACGCACCCAAAACGAGTCACTGTTTGGTGCGGATTTTGGTCCAGAGGCATAATTGGGCCATTTTTTTCGAAAATGAGCAAGGAGTAGCCGTTACAGTCAATGCCGATCGTTATCGGGCCATGTTGAACGAATTTTTGTTAACAAAAATTGAAGAGGAGGATATTGGCAACATTTGGTTTCAACAGGACGGTGCTACGTGCCACACAGCCGAAGCTACAATGGATGTTTTACGCCCTGTTTTTGAAGATCGCATTATCAGCCACAGAGCTGATGTCGTTTGGCCACCTCGGAGCTGCGATTTGACACCATTGGACTATTATTTGTGGGGTGACGTCAAAGATAAGTGTTACGCCGACAAGCCAGAGACAATTGACGCTTTAAAGGACAATATTCGTGAAGTCATTGGTGAAATACAGCTGCACACAATCGATAATGTGCTTAAAAATTGGACCGATCGTGTAGGCTACTGCATGACCAGCCGAGGCAGCTATTTGAATGAAATTATTTTCCATTATTAACCGGAAGTATTGTACTTTCAAATAAAAAAAGAAATTTGAGAAGATATTCAGTATTTTTTTTTAAAGTATTTTCAAAAAAAAAGTTATTTGGCGGACCCTTTACAAGAATAAATGTAAACAAAAGTACACACACAACAATAATGAAACAACGATGTTTATATTTATAGAGATTTCGTGAAGGCGAAATCATGAACATTCGCCTTCAAGAATATTCATCAGACTGTTTACTCTGCCATATAAAAGGCAAGGCAAAGCAGGCGATGGAGTTAAAGAAGCTCAGTCGGTGCGAAGTGAAGACGGTGTGTGAAGACGCGGTGCGTTTGCAGAGAGTAATCGTGCTTTGAAGATCTCCGCTACAAAAATCTGTCGAATAATTGTCTAGTAATTCTTATTGTTTATGCAAAGCGTGTAAACAAAGAAATAGCAAAGAAAAGCAATTATTGTTGTTTACATCATGTTGTGAACAGTGGCACACAGAATTGTGCGAATTAAAAAGAATTTTAATTGAAGCTAAACACAAATTTATTTTCATATTTTAAACGTTATTAAAATGTAAAAACGTAACAATAGCTTTTGCTCCTGGATAATATGATGTATTGTTGTATCGTGTATTTTTTTCTATTAAAACTGGGCCATGAATGGCAATTTTTTAATAACATGTCATAAACTTTTGTTCATTTACTCGTTGATTCTTGTGTCTCGTGTGGTATACTAGATGAGAATAGAATTGAATATGCCTATAAAATTATGCTTACAGTGACTAAAAAAAATAATAGCAGCAGGGGGAAGGTTTAATTTATTTGAATTATAAACGAAAAGCAGAAAAAAATCTCTTATTCTAAACTCTAAACATTAATGCAATTTTTATATAAATTTATAGTTGCATTGCGTTATTCCAAAACCTGGCACCTGCTTTGAACATCTAAACAAGCTGCTATTATTTTAAACACAACTAAATATATCATGTATTGGCATATGGTGTTGTATATACAAAACTCACTCCTTTTTCTTGCCTTTGTGTTCCGCTCTGACTTGTATTGCCCCGCTTGGAATGATGGCCTAACAGGCATATGCCTTGCTTTCATACTGCTCGTCAATATTCAGGCATAAAAATATAAAAAATTATGAAAAAAAAGAATTGAAAATAAAAAATCATAAAATTATAAAAACATCAACAATAACATCATCATCAACAGGGCAATGTCAATGACTAGAGCGGACATTCAAACATTGGATACTTTCATGCAATTTAATGTTAGACTATCGCTGCCTTATAATCTAAAAGAAAATGATGACAGGAACAGGAACAAAATTGGAAAACCAAAGACAACAAGACAACATAATAATTTTCTTGTCCCTGGAGAATAAAGAACCATTTTCCATACATCCATACATCCATACATCCATTCATTCATTCATAATTTCATTTTTCTTATTTCATTTCGTTTTATTTTTTTTCTGTATTTATTACGCCCCAGATAGAATCACTAGAGTCCACTGATGTTAATGCTGTTGCTGTTGCTGTTGCTGTTGCTGATGGATTCAATACTTCATTGTTGCGCTCCTTAGAGTTTATTTATTACGCGGCATTATGTTGGCAGTTTTTATTTCCTAACAAAACAAAAAAGCCAAGCCAAAAATTGTTAAATTGTCTATGCCCAGGCTTTATACCGTAGTTTACTGGTCTTTGTTAACCATATTTCGTGTCTCTCTCTCTCTTTCCTTTTTTTGTGATTTTTAACCTAAGGAGATAACTATCGCTGGGTTTTATTGACTTCTGGTTATAAACATATTTGTTGCGGCTTTAAATTACAAAATGAGTTATAAAAACCTCCTTAAAACAACATTGTGTATCGGAATAATGCAGTGAACGGAAGGCCAAACAAAAGAAACTATTTTGTGGCTGTAAACTTAAATTAACTCTAATAATGGATGATAAAAAACCAAGAAAGGAATATTACGATCACGAGGGCAATAGTAGTCATAAATGTTTAGCAAGGATGCCTGGCTAAGGCGTAGTCATACTGAGTTAAACTGCATTATAACTGCTTGCTTTAAGGGACATATGATTGGAAATATCAGTATTACCCGAGACTATCTAATGACATTATGATTACACATAAAATTTAAGAGAAATATTGCATTAAGAAAGAAGGAACCAGAGATCATGTCGTAGGTGTAGGGTACTACACAAAAATATTGCCACAATTCATGTATACATCAACAGTGTAAGGGTACATAAGTTTCGAGGATGCGTCCGCTGCTGTTAGTAATCATTGGAAACGGGAGTGTACAAATCTTGTCAACACCCGAAATATATCAGCAATCTTTCTGAATCTAAGAACTGAACTGGCCAAATTCATCCAGAATCATGAAACAAGTTTCAACCCCACTAAACCGCATACACTCTGAACTATAAATAGAGTGACGTATTGATCTGGCTGACATCCGCTTTAGAAGTACATTGGGGTAGGGTAAAGCACAAGGTTCTGATATTAAACTTTCTTATAGACTGCTTTACCACAGTCTACCTTGTTTTGCAAACAGAGATCATATATTTTCACAGCAACGAAATGCTTGTGGGATATTATAATTTTCTCTGAAAATCTCTTGATTTGTTTGGACATTAAGGGTGGCAATAAGTCCCTAATGAACGCAGTTTCAACGGCTCCAATGGACAAGACATGAATGCCGAGAATTCTCAGGGAAACTTCGGATCTAATATGGGTTACGGATAATTGGAAATTGCATTGCTGATGAACTAACCACAGCCGGTACGAAGTTCGCAATCTCCGGCATGTTACAGGACACAAGTATTCCGCTGGTCTCATTTAAATTAAATTAAATAATATCCACTACTTTTACAGGAAGATTAATCTTGTTGGCAGCAGCAGGACACGTATAAATAAGAACACGATTGGCTCACTTTGGTTCTTAAATTGTATGGCTATCCATATACCAACAGTAAATACTTGGTATTCCGGCAAAAGACTTCTGCAACAGCTATGGATTTATGGAGGAGGAAGAGTCTATCTTATTAGGTCACTGACGGGGATCTGGAACAGATCTCAGCCGGACTATTGCAGTGCATGTTGCGATGAGGAGGAGTTGGAGACTATCGAACACCTCCTCTGTAACTGCCCAGCCCTTGGTAGGTTGAGGTTAAGGACCCTTGGCAGGGCCTTCTTTGAGAGTTTGAATTTTGTGTCGAGAGCCGACATCAAGGCTCTCCACAGAGTGGCTTGGGCTGGTTGAGGGGTGCTAGGACTTCATCAGTGTAGTCGCGCTCTCCCTTTTTGTTGTGTCTGGTCTGTGTAATTCCTCCGCTTCCCATTCTCCCCTGTCCTACATCCTCTCCTTTTTTGTCCTATTCCCTCTATTATCCTTCCCTCTTTAAGGACGTTGTACAATGGGTCAATTCGACCTCCGGGTACTGTACTTGTCTTAACTGACAAGTATGTGTCCTCTAACCTAACCTAACCTAACCTAAGCTAAGAGTCTATCTTTCAAACCCTGCTCTTGGTTTTTGATCTCTCCTTTTCTGATACTTTTGATAGAGTTATTTAATATAAAGGTTGCTGCAATAGCAGGATTTATAATATATAATGTTTGATACACGGTTAGAATTGATTGTGGTATCACAATGAGCCTAAATGTTGTTAAAAGTTGGATTTACGATATCGTAACTAGAAAGTAGAATCAAGAACAGGGAAAGTATGCCATGTATTTGTTCATACATATTTATTTCTCGACTATGAACTAAAGAATGAAACTTTGCCATATACATCAGCGAAATAATACACCAGATTTGAAATCCCTGCGGCTTATTCTTGCCTATTTATATCATTAGTGTGGTGAAGAGGTAACGTATTATTGCGACCATATAACCTATTGTTCCGTCTTCATACTTTATATGGTATTATGATAAAATCTCCTTCAAATATATTGCTCTGACACTCCTCAGGATGGTGCGGAGGGTCAATGATGCAAATTTTTTGCCCAGAATCACTTATGTTTCCTCCTACGAACCATAAACGTTGCAGGAATTTCAAAAATGTATTGTATGTAATAATTTCTTCCCATCGTTAGAGAACCACATGAAATGACAACTCCCTTTCTGGACTTTGTGTCTATACTGCCCTGTCAAAAGTTTGTTTAGAACCTCAGGCTATTTGTTGCTAGTCTGATGCATAACTTAGATCTCCTCTTATTGTAATGTCGAAACAAATATTTTGATTCCTTAAAACTCATATGGTTTGGGAAGCGTTATTGCCTCTCTTATGTTCCCTTTCTTGTCCTCCCATATGAAGGAATTATATTTGGAAAAAGTTTTGAAACAAATGAAGGGAACAAAAAAGAGTTACAGATGAAATCCTAAATAAATAAAAAAGATATACACTCAGCCACAAAAGTATACATACGGTTAACAAATCTCAGAAATTTTTTAACCAATCCGTTTTCGTTGAAAATCTTTATAATTGTCTGACATCTTTCTTCGATTTTAAGACGGTCTTTTGCTTTGGATCAGAAATTTGTGAAATTTGTTAATCGGATGTATACTTTTGTGGGCCTGTGCAGGGCCACAATTCAGTTCAATTTCAGAAATTTTTTAAACCAATGCAAAAAACCGTCTTAAAATCGAGAAAACTATAAAGATTTTCAACGAAAACGGATTGGTTAAAAAATACTTTAGTAACTGTATGTATATAAAGAAAAAAAATTGGGGGAATTATGTTCATATAAGCCTAGTTCCCGTGATCTAGTAAAGGTGGGAGCCCCATATATCGTATAAAAATAATCAACAACTGAAGGATTTCAAATAAATTTTCTTTTTATTTTTTTAGTATCATTCGAATATATATATATACCATATACTATACATATGTTCTTCCATTTTTTTGCTTTTTTTAAGTAAAATACTAGAATTTTATAAGAAAAAAAACTCTTAAAAAATTTAAGAATTTTGTAATTTACAAAAAATATACGTTAATATATCACATTCTGTACTATCCTATACGTAATCAACTCTTGCTTTATAACAACACAAGTCATCTTATTTAACACGCAACACATGGCAACTCTATGTATAATAACTAGTTATTGCAAGAATTCGACGCTACCAATGACATGCTTAGAAAAGTCCAACTTGCACAACTTCAACGATGCGCTTTAGATTTTCTTTCTCCTTTACGTTCATTTCATTTCTATGCTTTTATATACAAAAATATCCTGTATATGCATTGTACAATCGTATTCTATACGTACATACATACATACAGGGATGTGTGTTTATGTGTATTTCCTGTGTACATGTATTGCATGTACAGCAAAATAGTTGTTGGTTGTGGCCTGCCTGCCTGCCTACCAGAGTTCTTGTTTTGCTTCTCTACAAAACCATCTAATCTTCGTGTTACATTAGTTTGTAGTTGTAGTTGTATTCGTTCTAGTCGTGTTATCATAGTCACTATGTTTTAGTACATATAGAACAGTAACAACAACAACGGCAATAGCAATAGCAATGACTTCGTACATTTTTGTTCGTTGCTCTATTCGTTTCGTAACATTTCATTTACTCTTGCATAAGCATGTGTATGTTGTTGCTCATTCGTTTACTCGTTTTTCTATGTGTAGTGTTGAGGATAACGTAACAACAAATTGTAGTTGTTGTTCTTGCCGTTGTTGTTGGTGTTGCTATTACCAAAACGAAAATATTTGCCGACGGAATGTTATACGTACATAGAGAATCCTTTTTTTCGTCTCTTTTCTGTGTTTTTTGTTTGGTTTTGGATTTTTGCTTGTATTCTATGTTGCCATGGGTGTGTATGTGGTCTTCGTGCGGTTATTTGTGTATGTATGCGAGTATTTGCTAAGGTCGGTTAGTCAGTCGTTTATTTTCGGTGCTCTCGGGTTCGGGAGGTTTAACTTAGTGAACGCCTTTTTACTAAAAACCAACGTTTGTTTTTTTCTCATTTCGAACATTTTCATACACACTCGTAAACTCGTACTGCAATATATATGTTGTGTATGTGTGTGTGTGTGTACAAGTGTAGAAGCAAGCATTTTAGGTTTTCAGTATTTGTTTTCATTTGTGTGTGTGTGTTTTGTTTTGTTGTTGGCATTTGGCATTTATAAACATTTTGTAGATAAGTTTAGTTGGTAGTGGGGTGCGCGCACACCACATTAGTACTGTACTGTAGTAGTAGTATGTCCTAGATTTTGTTGTTTAAAAACTGTATGCGATAGTTTGATTGGCTTTTATTTCTAGTCACATACACCAACTCACCACACATACAGGCATTTAATGCCTGACATAGTTATTGTTAACCAATCAGAATTTTGTAATTTAGTTTAGCATGCATGGTAGGGTTAATATTTTATACACACATACACATACACAGAGGCATATTCACATATATTTAGATATTCTATGTACAGATTTCTATGTATACAAGTGATGATTATTTATGTATGCATTGCTTAGGATTAGTATATGAATGATGATGGTGATGATGATGAGACGAGGGACGACTGTTGCTTCTTGTCTAAATTACGTTGATGAGTTAAATGCGTTGCATAATCAGAATCACAATCCAAATCACAATCATTTGTTTGCCATGAAATTGTATTTTTTTGGAACAGTTTTGAATGAAAAAATCGTTTTATTTTGCATGAAATCACAACATTTTAGAAAAGCTTGTTGCATATACTTGTAGATTCGGAGGCGCATTAAAGGCTACACTATTTAGGGCATGGGAAACTGTTCTATCTGTCCAGCAATTTAGGCTCTAAACTCAATAGATCTGTCTGATACTATATCGATAATTCTGTTAACCGAGAGAATTAGTGGCTGTATGAATGGCCCTAATCATGAAAGTGGAACTGTACTGAATATTTTTACGCAATAGGATCAGAAGCCAAACTATCTTTTTTTCTTCCCCTTATCATAATGCGGATTTCCAAGCTTATTGAGATTCGTTCTAAGAGTATTAAAGCTGGGAAAGTGTAAACAGATATTCCAGAAATCGTTCAACTCTTAATAATAATTATGACCAGTTAGGGCAGAGCGAAATATTATTTATTCATGTATTTTGCATGAATTGATTATTAAATTGGCTAATTTCGTAGCTACTATCGTTCAGAATTTCAGAAGCCAATGATGTATCTGGGTGAAGCCTCTTCATGTGCTATTTAGAATAACTTGAAGGAAATTGTTCTTTATCCAAGAATATTAGAATTTAAGTATTCTGCCTTTAATTTCATGCAACATTCGTGGCGGTAACTGTACTCTGTAACATCAGTTTGGTTTCAAAATAGCCTTGTATAGAAGGACCACAAACTTAGGACTGAGCTTGTTTCAATAAGTCAGATGGAGAGTTTCGTGTGTTAATTAGAACAGATTAGCATGACTACATGCGTAGTGTAAAGGTTAACGGTGAATAGATTTCATTATATACATACATAATTGGTCATTACAACCCTTCAGTTAGGACTACGATGTAGCTTCTTACACCACTTATGTTGTCTGTGTTAGTTTTATACACGAGCAACGGGTCCTACAGTTTAAAGTCGATTTCGAACCACATATTGTTGAGAAACTTTTCATGGCAATTTTATTTACTATCAGAGTTTTTGCCAGAAATCTGCTGAGAGGAAGTCGCTGAAGAAATGTTTCTTCGTTTGTCCTGACCTCACGTCGAACAAGCCAAAACACTACCTACAAGACTATGGCGCCTTCCACTACAGATTTCATTATTAAACCTAATTTTCTATTGCTTTAGCTATTCCGCTTTTTATTGTTCTGTAAGACTCCAATTGATTTTGACAGGACTTCAATCTTGCTTAAGAATGCCTTATCGTCAGGGAATGAGATAAAAATAGGGAACTCAAGCTATCTTCTTAGGGAACTCTGGTCATTAGTTAGAAATTAAATGTCTGATCATACAGAGAAGATAACATCACCCACAAACACCACTGTAAGATCACAGACAGATCTTTCATGACCAATGTCTCTCAACACTATATCAAATGCAAGAACATTTTGTAGGCAACGATTTCAAATCAAAAGTCCACTACATAAGGTAGTCAATGCCATAGTTTTGAAGACTATGGTAAGGCTAAAGAACTTGTAACATTAAATTCAGTAGGAGCATAGCAATACTATCTGTTCGTCAGCTTGCTATTCGAGCATGTGGCCTTTAGGACATTAGTTTGATGACAGCATGAGTCTGTCTGGGGAAGTTAAATAAGCTAGAAGGCTCCAGGCTCCCAGCTAACGTGGCAATTCTTAGAAATAAGTAGGCACACTAACTTGCAAAGGGAGGAGCTTTCACATCACTGATGTAACCAGCATCTTTTAGTGACGATGGAGCAGATACATATATAGGAAGAGATGTAAATGGTTTTGCGGCAATAAAAAAGGCTATTGGAAAATAAAGAACACCTGAGGTTGGTAACAGATCTTTTAACAGCACAGTGTATACTAAGAGAAAGATTTTTCAAGAATAGAGCTTGTCTCGAACCCAACATGTAGATTCTGTGATGATGAGAAAGGATCATTAGGACACATTCTTCAACAGCGTGACGCACTAAAATATCACATAACGTAACAACTATGTGCATATCGGGCTCTGGTCAGGGGATTATTATTGTGGACACCGTGACATTATTGGGATACTCTATCAGGTTTAATCTTATGGTTGCAGCTTCTGCCAGAAATGTGAAGAAATTTTAAACTCTTAATGTACATGCCATCTCTAATAAACGGTTGGGTTTTTGGGTAATTTTCCCGTATAAATCAAACAATGTCATCCTTCCAGCTGCATCATTTGCAAAGTCGAACCTGTAGCTTTAAGTTTTTCATGATGAATATATGTAGCGGTGCAAGTCCAAAGAAGGCTTCTAAGGCAGTAATGCGATAAGACCGCAGAGTCTTCAAACATTTGGTTAGACCTAGTTTCTGTTTAGTTTTTGACGGTTATACAATTGTTGTATAGAAAATTATTGGTCCAACACTCATTGTCTACATCCAACAAGTGATCCTGGCGTTAGAACAGCAAAACATGCCAATAAGTCAACAATAAGTCAACATTGTCGTTATAATGTTATTTAGAAAGGCGTGGGAAACAATTTTAATCCCTAATATTGGCTTTCTTTACATCTGTTCCCTCTAACCTCAGCGTATGAGTGATTTTTATTAAATTAATATCGATTATACGCATGGATGTTTCATTTTTTAACCACATTTTAAAAAAAGCAAGCAAAACGCATACCAAATTCAATGGAAAGGTATTCAGAATGTTATTCAAACCCGTTTCTAAACTGTTACTGATAAAAATATGGATTTGAAATTATTTGTGGCTTTAAAGTTGAAGAATTTGAACAATGAAGTCTGAAGTTTAATAGAAAATTCTTACAAATGATTGTTAATCGTTAGTAGACTTCCGTTCTAATAATTTTCAGAAACTTTTTTCTTCGCTCATGTTACTTAATATTTTACTTTTCATTTAAAAATATTTTTTCGTTTTCTTTTCCTTTATTTTAATTTTTATTTTTTTTTATAAAAAAATCTTTTTTAGAAAAAAAAAAGAAAAAAAAATGAAAAAAATTTTCCATGTGTTTACGCTGTACTGTACGCATACATACATATACATATATAGTATATGTGAACATGTTTGCTTGTGTGTGTGTATTTGAATTTAAAATTAATTCTTTTTTAAAAGAAACAAATATTTTCCAGGCACATACACTTACATAAATGTTGAATATTTTTAAATGAAATACACAAACACATACAGGCTCGTATGTACTCAGTTAAAGAAGCAATCGAGGCAAAAGATGGCAACAGCAAGCACTCCTCCCTCCCTGTTACAATTTTTAACAGAACTTTTTGACAAAGAAATTAAAACCACAAATGTTGCCCACATAATGAAAAATTAGTAGAACAGCCACCATAAATGCACGCACACTAGCGCACATGTGTACGCGTGTTTGTGTCTGTGTAGCTGTGTGAAGGGAGAGTAGAGCCACATCTAAGAATAAGGATTTTTTGAATGCAGCATTAACCCAGTGAGTATTTCTTTTAATTTTCTTTTCTTCTCTCTTTTTATTCAATGTTTTGTCGGATATGCATTCTCTGCACGTGTGCAGCGGAGAACCTCGTCTATGATTGTTCTGCAGTTTCAGTCAATGGCTATCCTTACGATACCATTGGGTGTTAGAGTCTGTAGAACATTTGAGATTGTTTTTTAACCAGTCGTAGTAAGATATCCACATTACCTATATCATGTAGTGTTCAGTAATTATGCTCGTAAGGAGGCAAATGGCATTCGTGCTAAGTGCTTAGAAAGTCCTGGTTCTTCTGTTTGGCAGTGTAAATCAAAGCATCTTATATATTCTGCAGGTGATGAAATCAGATCCCAAGTGTTTCGATTTCTGCCCGCGTATACCTTAAACCGGGAAGTAAAATTCATGTAATACTCTCTAGGGTCCGAAGGTATGTTCTTTACATACCAGACCAGCTTTATTAGAAACGTAAGACGGTCCAGATCATACAATAAACACTGGCAAGAATTCTAATCGATTTTCATGAAAGTTCTCCAAACCTTTAGCTCTGTTAGCTGACTGAAACATCAGTAAAGCTCGAAATCGTGTTGTCTCGAACGATAGACATCGCTACCCATTAATCTTCTTTCTACTTTGTTACAATCCTTTTGGTCCTAATGATGTTCAGAGCAAGCATTGTATAATCCGTTCGACTCCTCAAGATCAGCTCGCCTATTTCCATGACCAATGGCTCTCTGAGTTTTAGCTCCGCCTAAGCAATTGACAAAGGCGGTTGGCATAGACTTGTCTCAAGTAATAGTTGACAGGATAGTTTCGGCATGTATTCGACCTCCTTTGCAATTGAATGCAGTGAGAGAATAGTGTCCTTGTCTTTTATAGGATATACATTCAAAGCAGATTATAGTCTTACATTACCTTTCAAACGTCGTCAGCTTATAGATATCAACGAGAGTTAAAAGACAGAAATCACGGAACATAGTCAGCCTCCCTTGAAATTTAAGGCAGTAGTACCTATTTATGATGGAATAAACTCCGGGATTTTATAACTTCTTCCAGAATTTGATGCTACGGCGTTTTCTCTGGCGCAAGATAGAGAACCATGAGCACGGTCTTCAAGTATACGCATATTGTGGGAAGAAATTTTCCCCTAAAGAGCGCAATAATATCTGTGTGCACGATTATCTTAATACCCCAAACGTTAGCATGTAAGAAACCTTAGAGTTCCTTGATTTAATTTTGAAAAGAAGGGAGTATGTTTGTATAGAGAATGAAATCACTCTTGAACTCCTGCATTATCATTAATAATGACTCTTAGTTAACCTTCAGGCAATACATGGCAGCTTGCCTGATAGAATATTTCAAATGTGACTGACTGCTCAAGGAACATCGTAATTTAGTGTTTAGGGCTGTAGATTATTTTGCTGATATTATAGATTATAACCTTGTTATTGTCGCATAGGAGGTTATATCTCTCCAAAATTAGTTTTCTTTTCTTAATAAGTGGACTTCAATATCTTGTTTTTCTCCCTAGAAATGTGCTCAGTTTTCTAAAAAGTTTTAGTGAAAGGGTTATGGGCCCTACCTTCAAAATCTATTTCGTATTGGCAATATCTCTGAAGAAAACGTTTTCTGGGCACTCTTAAGCATCATACATCAAATCTCTTGGCAACAAAAAAGAATTTTTAAAAGAAAAACTTCGTTTCAGTAATATTCCTCATCCTCAGTAGGTTTCCTTTTTCTTTTCTATCGCATACATACGTATACTTTAGAATTTTTGTAAATTTCATTTCTTTTTTGTAACAAAAATACGCACTGAAATACGCATACATATGCCAAAAGAAAACTTACATGTATAGACGGGTGAATACAATACAATTACAATGTTTATTAGATTTGGTTGGTAGCAAAAATCAATTCATTTGAAATGCTTTACAAAAAGAATTTTGATTTCTATTGTGTTGCATTGAATTTCTTTTGGATTAAAATCAAAAGAGGAATAGATTCAGAAGTGCAGTCACTTAAAAAATCATAAGTAGGTAGAGTGTTGAATTATTAAAACTGACCTTTCAAACGAAACGAAATATGAAAAAAGGTCTCAAAAGTCTTCAGACAAAAAGTCTGAGAGTAAAAAAAATTGCTATGATAAATATGATGAACAAAAATTGTCGTTTGGAGTCGCCTATAAACCGTAGACCCGCCACTAATGTATAAAATTAACACACCTAACATGGGTGATGTAAGAAGCTATGTTATAATCCTGACTAAACGATTGTAAATGAAAAATGAAGAATCTAGATACCGGTGTTTTGCTTTTACATCACTTAACATTAAAATGGCAAACAAGTAAACAATAATACAACAACAAGCACCAGCATAAAAAATGGTAAACAAGTAAACAAAAATACTACAACAAACACTACAAGAATAAATGTAAACAAAATACACAAACAAAAATAATGAATGTATACACGATGTTTACATTTATAGAGATTTCGAGAAGGCGAAGCCACGAACTTCCGCCTTCAAGAACATTCATCAGACTGTTTACTCTGCCATATGAAAGGCAAGGCCAACCATGCGACTGACTTAGTGAAGTTCAGTCAGTCTTGTAAAGGGTCCGCCAAATAACTTTTTTTTTGAAAATGCTTTAAAAAAAACTACTGAATATTTTCTCAAATTTCTTTTTTTATTTGAAAGTACAATCCTTCCGGTTAATAATGGAAAATAATTTCATTCAAATGGCTGCCTCGGCTGGCCATGCAGTAGCCTACACGATCGGTCCAATTTTTAAGCACATTATCGATTGTGTGCAGCTGTATTTCACCAATGGCTTCACGAATATTGTCCTTTAAAGCGTCAGTTGTCTCTGGCTTGTCGGCGTAACATTTATCTTTGACGGCACCCCACAAATAATAGCCCAACAGTGTCAAATCGCAGCTTCGAGGTGGCTAAACGACATCAGCTCTGCGGCTGATAATGCGATCTTCAAAAACAAGGTGCAAAACAGCGAGTGTTGCTTCGCTGTGTGGCACATAGCGCCGTCCTGTTGAAACCAAATGTTGCCAATATGCTCCTCTTCAATTTTTGTGAACAAAAATTCGTTTAACATGGCCCGATAACGATCGCCATTGACTGTAACGGCCACTCCTTGCTCATTTTCGAAGAAAAATTGCCCAATTATGCCTCTGGACCAAAATCCGCACCAAACTGTGCCTCGTATTGGGTGCGTCGGCTTTTCAATGTATGCTTGCGGGTTTACTGTGCCCCAAATGCGACAATTTTGCTTGTTTACATACCCGCCAAGATCAAAATGAGCTTCATCTGAAAATATGATTTTTTTTTTGCCAAAATCGGCATCTTTTGTAAGTCGATCGCAGGCCCACTTATCGAAGCGAAAACGCATTAGATGGTCAATTGGCTTCAACTCCTGAACCGATTGGACTTTGTATGGCGTCATACCAAGGTCTTTATGCAGAATTCGTCTCAATGATATCTCCGAAATGTTCAAGTGTTGATAACGACGGTGAATTGATGTTGATGGCGCTTCACGCACACTTTCTGCCAGAGCGGCAATATTCTCGGGTGTCAGCACTGCTTTTATCTTTTCACGCTTGGGTTTATCGATTAGGATGCCAGTTTCTTTCACTTTTTTCACAAGATAACGAACATACGGAGCTGACGGTGCTTCTCTTCTTCCAAAATCCGTACGCAATTTTCGCACACATTCTGCAACATTACCATGATTTTCAAAGTAAAGTCGCAATATTTCCCAGCGTTGTTCAAGCGTATACACAACCATATTCGTTCAGCGGAAGGATAAAACTAATTATCTGTCAAATCAGACATGAGCTAAGTGTTACCATTCACGAAATAAGTATTAGTTGAAATAAGAAAAACGTTAGATGGCGGACCCGATATGAAGACGCGGTGCGTTTGAAGAGAGTAATCGTGGTTTGAAGATCTCTGTTACAAAAATCTGTTGAACAATTGTCTAGTAATTGTTATTGTGTATGAAAAGGGTGTACACAGAGGCATAACTAAAGAAGGCAATTGTTGTTGTTTACATCAAGTTGTGAACAGCGGCTCACAGAATTGTTGCAAATAATAAATAATTTTAATTAAAACTAAACATAAATTTATTTTTATTTTATTTACAATCTACGAGCTCCTATTTTAAACGTTTTTTTCCCTAGAATTTTTAAAATTGTAAATCTTAATACCTTTTTCCTTTTGCCAACACTAACTCCTGCCCATTTTACTAAAAATTCACTTGTAACCCTGACTTCGAGTATGTGGTTGTCTTAAGACTATTTTTTTCGTTTTCTTTACGATTTTATTGTTACAAAATACTTCTGCCTTTTCTAAGAAAAAGAAGTGAAAGTTTCTCTTACAAAACGAACGAAACGCTTAACCATCGTTACTCATCTCTCTATTAGGCTGCAGGCTACATTAAGCAACAGCAACATGAATTGACTAAAAAGAGAGGGTTTAACGCTGACTACTACTGGCACTCAGCGTATCTTTAAAAATTAACCACGACAGCCACTGTACTAATAAGAAAAGACGCAAGTCTAAGGACAACAAGAGAAAAAGAATGGCAGAAGAAGTAGAACAAAATGAAGAAAAATAAAGAAAGAAAGAGAATTTTTTTAAAGAAAGAAAAGACAAAAAGATGCTAATTTAACACCCATTCAAAGAGCATATGGCATATGGCTTCAAGTATATATTTACATACATACATATGTATATGTATGTGTATCACCACATGTTATGCTGCTTATAATATATTATAATACATACGTATGTCTATATATTGGTGTATACATGTGTATATCATATATCCTTTGGTAGAGTTTTGGTTTTGGTTTTCATTTTTTGTTTTAAAAAGGAAACGGAGGTAGAGTTGTTGCCTTACTAATGAATTATAATTATGATGAGAAGCAACCGAAAACAAAAAAAAAGAAAATAAAAAGAAAAGAAATGTAAGGGGACTTAAAATTAAGAACTGAGTAGCAACACAAGAAACAGAAACAGAAAGAAAAAAATCAATTAAATTTTCTTTTCGTCAAAAGAAGCAACAAAAAAAACCAAGAAAAAAAAACTTTTTACTTCAGTTGTTAAGGGTACCCGCCACATTTGCTTACGTACATATAAAGAAACAAAAAAAAAGAAAATTTTGAGTTCAAATGTTAAAATGTTGCATTACAAGTGAAATTCCCAAAATCAAAATTTTAAAGTTAAAATTATGAAAAGTTTTCCTTTCCTTCAATTATAATTACTTAAGAAAATAGTGTTGCAAGGATAGAAAAAAAGAAAAATAAAAGAGAAGGAAAATATTGAATTTGAGCTGAGAAAATATTCAAATTGCCATAAGCAAGCATATATTTGAAGAGTGGTTGCTGTTATTCATAGACATCGTTTGGTAATATGTGCACAGATCTGACACGAAAAGGCTTTCTTAACCCATTCGCTGTCAAGCCTAAATTATATGAAGTCATTCCCATTGCCATTTGTATTTCGAGTGTTATTGTTTACCAAAAACCTTGTTATTTCTTAGTAAGAGCACATATATTATCATACATAATCATTTACAAGCAGAAAACCAAAGACGAGTTGCTATAAAATTTTGTTATAAATACACGATGAAGTTGAGTTTTGCGTGAAGAATAAAGTATTATTTTTCTAAAAAAAATTATTTGTAGTATTTTTCAAGTTTTTTACATATTTATATTATGTTTGTGGCAAAAAAAAATTTGCTAATTCAAAAGCCTGCATGCTATAATATATTTAAAGTAGGACGAGGGATACCCTGTCAAAGACGAGTATACTCGTCCTTGGTAGCGAATGGGTTAAATATCTAATTAACTCTACTATAGTTCTATAATAAGAAAGCAACTCTTAACTCTCTTCTACGTCTCTATTATTATACAATCACATTGCTTGGACTGAGCTTTCCGAGAAACTTCAATAAAAGAAGGAGGATTAATTTAGTCTCTATATATAGTCGCGGAGCTAGACTTAATCAGAGAAACCCCAGTAAAAGAGCTAGATGTTTGCCCAGAGTCCATCTTCGATCTTCCTCAATAGATTTTATACCGTTTAACAAGCTTCTTCGCAACGTCCCTTTCTGCCGAGAGATTTCAGTCGATTCTTTGGATTCCATTCGAGGACCATTTTTGTAGTATTTGTTCACAGCTTTCGAAATGTGTATGTATTCGCCATTTCTGCAAACTCATCACCACAGCAATGGATGTTCGTCTGCTGCTTCTCTAAAGGTCTGTAAAGTTGGATATCCAATTGTAGGACCACTATAATCAAAGGATAGTTCTAAGGCAACTGCATGCATAATTGGTCATTACAACCCTTAAGTCAGGATTGCGACCTAGCTTCTCTGGTAACTTTTGATGGTATTTTGCAGTTGAATAGTTATTTCTACAGGGGCAAACACTTTTCGCTTCCATCAAGGAGTACAGGCGATTGTTGCCGACACCGACAAAATGTCTGAACGGTTATAAACCAAAAGCACCGTGTTCCTTCGCAATATCCGTTTTGGTAAAACTGCCTAGGGTAATGTGACGGCCAAAATAGGTCACACTCTGCACTTCTTCGTCGTAGTCTAGTAGGTAGTGTGGTGGCTTATTAGACGTAAAGACATGGTTAGAGCCTCAGGCCAGACATCAAAACAAAATACAAAAAGTATTGCTTCGACGACTTTTTCTCAGCAGATTTCTGGCAAAAACTCTGGAGTAAATAAAAATTGTCATGAAAAGTTTCTCAAAAATGTGCCGTTCGGAGTCGACTTTAAACTATATGTTCCGCCACTCATCTATAAAATTAACACACACGGCGTAAGTGGTATGAGAAACTAGGTCGTAATCCTGACTGAAGGTTTGTAATGACCAATTATGTTATGTAGAGACGTGCGGTGTATTGGATTGCTGATAACGGCCAATATAGCCAAGGAATTTATTTATCTTGGCTTCGCCGTTACCACCAAAAATGAAGTCAGACTAGAGATCAAGCGCAGAATTACTCTTGTAAACAATTGCTCAAAGGCAATTGAGTAGCAGAGACCTCTCTCGTACGACAAAACTAATACTCTACAAGACGCTCATAATAACCGGGCTTCTTAATGACTCAAAGGCATGGACTACTAAGCACTGATGCAGAAGCTTTGAGAATATTCAAGAGAAAAATCCCACGTAAGATTTTCGATCCAGTGCATGTTGACGATGATTTCCGCATCCAATCCAACAGTAACCTGTATGAGCTCCTCAACGACATAGATGTTGTGCAGCCTATTAAAATCCAGCGGCTGCGCTGGCTCGACCATGTCGTTCGAATGGAGGAGGATGCTCCGGCGAGACGGGTATTTGCTTCAGGGATCTGCGGCAGTCGGCGAAGAGGACAAGGTCGTTACGTTTCAAATACCAAATAGAGGAAGCCTTTTCATCGATTGGTATGACCAACTGACGTAGGCGCGCGGTTGTTAATGGCCAATTAAGAAAAGTAAGTAGCATTCTATGTCTCTATTACTATGCAACAACATTGTTTGGACGTAGCAATCAGAGAAACTGCAGCAAAAGAACGAGCATTAGCTTAGACTTTGTACACAGTCGCGGATCTAGACCTCATCAATAAACTTTATCTCGTCTAACAAGCTTCATGTTCGTCTCAGCAGACGACATATTCCCCGTTACAGAAACCCCATGAGAAGACCTAGATTCGTGCTCTGAGTCCATTTTCGATCTTCTTAAATAGATTTTGTCTCATCTCACAAGATTCTTTGTCATGTTTTTTTCTGCCGACCATAGCTTCGCATTCAATGCGTATTCCAGCCGAGGGCAATAAGCCAGTACACTACCATCTAGAATACTGCGACTGTATGTGATTTAATTTCTTGGAAATCAAAGCAATATCATCAGCATAAATGACGTCATTACGTTGTTCCATACTAATTGGGTGCCAAAGAATGCTCCTGTGTTTGTCGAAACTACATATAGCACCTCGGCGATTAGTACCAGAAATAGGAGAGAGAGAAATAATACATGCTGCAGAAAGTGCGCCTCCATGCAACACTCTACATTGAAATTTAATATACTGTGCCTGTATGAAATTTGTTTTCTATCTCATTTTCTATCAAGTACCCTTTAGATAATCTGGTGATCAGATGATCGAAAGCTTTCTCGAAGACACTCAAAAAACAATATATAAAGCTTACCGGAAGAGTCTTTCGATTCGAAGGAACGCAATGTTGTTTGAAAAAGAGTTTTGTAACTGGTTTCCTGCTTATTGGCTTGGGCGTGTGGCATCTTTTTTACCCGCTATTCAGTTCAAAATAGATCGGCATGGAACATATAGTGATATACGATTCCTCTTCTGTTGTCCTCGTTGTAACTTTTTTGGATCTTAGGCCGGAGAGATGTATCTAAATAAAGGATAAAGAATCCCGTCCGGCGAAATATCGTCCCTTTTGGGATTTTCTTATTGCTGAAGCTATTTCCGCTCGGTTAGGGCATTGGTTATTCACACACACAAAATCTTCAGTATATTTGCGATGGTCGCTTTGAGATCATTATTGGTGTTGTAGTTTAGTTTTTAGAATAAGTTTTCAAATGTCGGTGTATATGCCCGATTCTTACTGACTGGAAATACCTCTCACTTGATCACTAATACCTATGTGAATGCCACCTAGGAATATTACGTAGTGAGGTTCAGGATTCTCTCTCTAAAGCTAAATCTCTACTTTCAACTTCTAAATCATCAGGACCAGCTAGACGCAGTACAAAGGCGTGGTATGGTTTGTTAGGCGAAGGCGGCTTGATTGCATCTTAGTTTTTCAAGAACGATGAAAACCTGTCTATTTACTTTATTACCTAAAATAAAAGTTTTAGAGAGAGATTTAGAGAGGAGACTTTCGTCATTAAGATCTGCGACAAGACTATTTTTTACGGCCAGTCTAAAAGACAACATTACAACTGCCAATAGTGATCCCAGCTGTGCACACAATTTTTCCAATTCGAAAAGTTTGGTCAATTCGTGATAAGTAACACTTGCTAAAATGATGAAATTTTAGGGCACCCATTTGTATGTAACATCGCTTTCATCGTTACCCAATTGCTTCACTTGACACATCAAACTACACAGTGTATAATACAATAGTATTCGTACATTGCAATATTTTACTACTGCTTTCTTTCGCTTATTTATACCTAAATTATTTTGGGTTTGGCAACTTCTAGAATTATGCTTTTGATTTGTTGTTGTAATCTTTTTTTAATTCCTATCTCATTTTGTCTTTCCATGTGAGTTTGTTATTTCGATTCTTTTTTATCGTAGCAGCTATGTGAAGTCATCGTAGTCTAGTAGATAGTGTGTTGACTTATTAGATGTAAAGTCTCGGTTCTAACCGCAGATCAAACATCAAAACGAAAACATACAAAAAATATTTTTCGGTGACTTGCTCTCAGCAGAATTCTAGCATTGTTAAAAATAAAAATTGCCATGAAAAGTTTCTCAAAAAATCTGTCGTTTGGGGTCGACTTTAAACTGCAGGTCCCACCACTCATGTGTAAAATTAACACACACAACATGAGTGGTGTGAGAAACTAGGACGTTGTACAATGGGTCAATTCGACCTCCGGGTACTGTACTTGTCTTAATTGACAAGTACATGTCCTCTAACCTAACCTAACCTAACCTAAATGGGGTATTGAACAACAACAGTGTTCTTAATATTGTTTATTTTTTTATTTTTATTGTAGAAATAAAACAAACATAAATCCTTACAAATGTTTTTTAAAAACTACTTTTAAATATTTGATTTTCTTCGTACAATTCCAAATTAAAACACACTTTTTTCTTTGTATTTTTCATTCAAATACAGAATTGTGTTGGGTTTCCTACACTTATGCTTTATTTAGTTGCATTTACTACGATATTAAATCAGGAAGTCATTAAATGAAATGATACTTCAGCTTTTTGCAAAGACTGTAAAAGAGAGAACAAAAGCCTCACATACATACATACATATGTATGTGTGATACAATGTAGCACTTTTAGTGATGCAACATAATAATGTAATTGCAACACAATAAGCAACAAAATACTTTAAGTACTAAATTGTGATTCTATTATGAATGCAACATTATGAACATTACAACAGCAACAGTAGCAATTATTTTTATATAATTACAACAACTAAAATAGAACATAAAACTGTTTATTGTGTTGAATTACTTAGATCCGGCAATAACAATAAGTATCCTTAATAAGAATAAGAAAAGAAAGTGGCTCAATAGGGGATTAATAGTTATTCAGTTAGTTTCATAGGAAAATTGTAAGAAAAAGTATGGCGCATAACACTTTGCATGGATTTTATAATTAAAATACAATTTTGTTTCAAAATTGCTTATTCAAATGATTACCGAAAGTCTAAAATCGAACACTGTTAACACAATAACAAATTCAGTGAAAGGCTTAAAAATTATTCAACGGATAGTAGCATTATTGTCTACAGTTATGATCTGACTGATCATGGATTTTATTTCCATTCGATGATCAGTTTCGTTTTTATTGTCGTATTGGAAGTATTTTAGTTAGATTGTCGATCTCGAAGCAATATTTATAACATATATGAGCACCATATCTAGTATAGAAGTGGATTGAATATAAAGGGTCCGCAAATAACTTTTTTTTTGAAAATGCTTTAAATGAAAAACTACTGAATATTTTCTCAAATTTCTTTTTTTATTTGAAAGTACAATCCTTCAGGTTAATAATGGAAAATAATTTCTTTCAAATGGCTGCCTCGGCTGGCCATGCAGTAGCCTACACGATCGGTCCAATTTTTAAGCACATTATCGATTGTGTGCAGATGTATTTCACCAATGGTTTCACGAATATTGTCCTTTAAAGCGTCAATTGTCTCTGGCTTGTCGGCGTAACACTTATCTTTGACGGCACCCCACAAATAATAGTCCAATGGTGTCAAATCGCAGCTCTGAGTTGACCAAACGACATCAGTTCTGCGGCTGATAATGCGATCTTCAAAAACAGGGCGCAAAACATCGTGTGTAGCTTCGGCTGTGTGGCATGTAGCGCCTTCCTGTTGAAACCAAATGTTGCCAATATCCTCCTCTTCAATTTTTGTGAACAATAATTCGTTCAACATGGCCCGATAACGATCGCCATTGACTGTAACGGCCACTCCTTGCTCATTTTCGAAGAAAAATGGCCCAATTATGCCTCTGGACCAAAATCCGTACCAAACAGTGACTCGTTTTGGGTGCGTCGGCTTTTCAATGTACGCGTGCGGGTTTTCTGTGCCCCAAATGCGACAATTTTGCTTGTTTACATACCCGCCAAGATCAAAATGAGCTTCATCTGAAAAGATGATTTTTTTTTGGCAAAATCGGCATCTTCTGTAAGTCGATCGCAGGCCCACTTAGCGAAGCGAAAACGCATTGGATGATCAATTGGCTTCAACTCCTGAACCAATTGGACTTTGTATGGCGTCATACTAAGGTCTTTATGCAAAATTCGTCTCAATGATGCCTCCGAAATGTTCAATTGTTGAGAACGACGGTGAATCGATGTTGATGGCGCTTCACGCACACTTTCTGCCACAGCAGTAATATTCTCGGGTGTATGCACTGTTTTTGGCTTTTCACGCTTTGGTTTATCGATGAGGATGCCAGTTTCTTTCACTTTTTTCACAAGATAACTAACATACGAAGCTGACGGTGAGTCTCTTCTTCCAAAATCCGTACGCAATTTTCGCACACATTATGCAACATTACCATGATGTTCAAAGTAATGTCGCAATATTTCCCAGCGTTGTTCAAGCGTATACACAACCATATTCGTTCAGCGGAAGTATAAAACTAATTAGCTGTCAGATCAGACATGAGCTAAGTGTTACCATTCACGAAATAAGCACTAGTTGAAAAAAAAAAACGTCAGATGGCGGACCCGATATATACTTGGCCCAATTCATTTCTAATACTCTTCCTTGCTTTACTTTGTAGATCTCCTGACTGTTAATAACTGTTTACTCATCTTCATTGACATTTTTATTGAGATGTTCGTGTGTATATTTTGTCTTATGTCGGACATCAGTTTCTCTTATCATGATATCTAAACGGATGATTTCTGTCATCCTCTGAATTGTTCATATCGCATCCACTTATATGCTCTTAATTCGTTAGAATAATTAGTCAGGTAAACCTATAGTATGTAAGTAAATCAAGAATGAATATCAACAGCAGAATTTCTGAGTTTTTGTCATTGTCTAGTAGCCCGTGGTTCAAACCCCAGCTCAAACATATCGAACAAAGCAAACAAAATATTTCATTCATCGAGAGGTAGTCAGCAGTCTTCTGGGAAAATTACAAAATTTGTCGCTTGGAGTGGACTTTATGCTGTAACTTCAGCAACTCAGGAATACAATTAACACACACATCATGTCTGATGTAAGAAGCTAGTTTGTAATCCTTGTCAAGTAATTAGTCCGTTTTTTGGCCTAGCTGCTCCTGGTACCCACAATGAGTTAATTTTTATCTACAAGTGGCAATACCTAGAGGTTAATGTCAACTCTAAACAACAGATCTGTAAAGCTTTTCTTTGCAGTTAGTTAGTCTTAAAGTTTTTCCCGAACATGGCTGAAAAAGGTTGTCGAAACAATTTTTTTTTATATCTCTGATGCTTACTCCATTTTAAGAAGTCCACACACTATTCCCCATTCCCACTATTTCGAATATCCAGTGTTTTCTTCTTCTTATGAAGACAACGCCTTATGAGGACAATTTCTGCATTTTGTCCTCTCAGATTTAGATTTTTTAACGGAATTCAGAGTGTAATAAGCCTTGATACACAACCTGCCAAATTTGCCGCTTCCAATAACTTTTGTATGCCCATCGGTTCACTTAGCCATGCTTAACGTTCAACAGTAATTGTATTAAAACTGGATATTGGGGAAATATATGCATATTAGGATTGACTACCATTCTCAGATTCGGAACATAAGATTCTTTTCAAGAAATAGTTTCAGATCACCTTGTACCTCAAAGCAAGCATCAAACAGTGTTGAGTTATTGCTGAACTGGCCAAGACAGGCAGCTGATTCAGATCATTATTCCGGGTTCCCTCAAAGTTTACGATAAATATGTATGCGAATGAAAACGACCGAAAGAGATTAGCTTATTCAATATTCAAAGAAGCCAACTGCTTAAAAAATAATGATCCATGTGCGAAGTTCGGCGTTAATGCTTTTACTTTCTTTTACTCTCTCTCTCTCTCAGCAATTTTTATGGAGTAGTGATAAATTTTTGGATATACATTTTCTTAATGGACTGCCGAATTTAATTTTTATACATTTTTTGCAGAAACATTTATGAAAACCTTGTTATAACTGCACCTGCAATGTGGCACAGAAACATGGATACCTTGAAAGAATCTATGAAAAGAATTTTCTTTAGGTCTGAGAGCTTATCAGCGTTTTGGAAGATGCATAAGCATCTTATGAATGATGAACTGTATTCCAACTTAATAGCAAATTGCACAAAATTACTACGATGGTGCTACTCTGCAGCTATTTTACACAGTAAATGTGTTGCCAGCAATTGATCTTAACTATCCACTTCAGCTTAAGTATTATTACAAAAATGAAAAAACCAGATGCTGGTGTTTTGCTTTTACATCGCTTAACATTAAAATTATAAACAAAAGCTACAGAAACCAATCAAAGCACTAAACAAACCTGTTTACAAATTATCGCGTTGCTTAATATAACAACAAACACCAGCATATAAAAAATGGTAAACAAGTAAACAAAAATACAACAACAAACACTACAAGAATAAATGTAAACAACGATGTTTACATTTATAGAGATTTCGAGAAGGCGAAGTCACGCACCTTCGCCTTCAAATACATTCATCAGACTGTTTACGTTGTCTTATAAAAGGCAAGGCAAAGCAGATGAGTGAGTTAGTGAAGTTCAGTCAGTCTTGTGTGAGGACGCGATGTGTTTGAAGAGAGTAATCGTGGTTTGAAGATCTCCGTTACAAAGATCTGTTTTATAATTGCCTAGTAATTGTTATTGTTTATGCAAAGAATATAAACAGAGGAATAACAAAGAAGAGCAATTGTTGTTGTGTACATCAAGTTGTGAACAGTGGCACACAGAATTGTACGAACAATAAAGAATATTAATTAAAACTAAACACAAATAAAATTTTTTATTTTACTTGCAATCTATGAGCTCATATATGAAACGTTTTTTAAAAGTCAAAACGTAACGTATAATAGATTACGTAGACTTGTGTAGTTTTCTCAAATGCGTAAGAGATCATTCGAAAACTGCAGCTTTGTTTACATACATATACTCTCAGTAAAAACGTACCTTAAAATCATAATAAATTTTATTTCGATTTTTCAGCCACTTTAATTCAATCAATTGAATAATGTGTGTGTGGCTATTTCTGCGAAGTTGCCATTGGCATCATTAGCGACCTTCAACAGCTGGTCATTGGATACTCTTGCAAACAAAACGAGACTTGAGGCATTTTCAAGGTTAATGTCAAGTCCAAGGTTTTCATTGATTGTCAAATTCAATACCTACCTACCAACAACAAAATGATTTACTTATGAGCATCTAATAATGCAAATGAAATGAAACACGTAATAAATCTCTGGGATATTATGGAGAAAGTAGAAGAAATTCTAATATTGTATTATGCTTGTGCTGAGTCTGAAGGCAGCAAATACATCACAACAATTTTGACACACACGTTGGTAAAGCCACAAATGGGATACAACCCAATATGCCATTATGCTCTGAAATTAGAATTTCAATTGATTAATTGGAGTTAATCAATGTATTGTTGTACCTAAGTTAGCTGTCTGGTAAAAGCAATTGAATCGAAATTATTTCATTATTTGACAAAAACCCGGGGGTTGTGATATTGAGATACGAATTTTGTAATTTTTTGGTTTAATTGTATCCAAACATCTTCAATAGCGGGTTTGCTAATTCGATTACCACTGGGTTTAGTGTACCGCTGTAACAGTTTTTAAATTATTTTTGATGTTTGACACAAGGATTCTGCGGGCGTTTAGAACTGACGACTTCTCAATGAGATTTAGGACATCCATTCCAGATAAAAGGTCACGAAAAAATAGTGCGACGCACTTCTTAAGGGTTTCCATTCGAATTTACACCGATGGCCCGAAGTTGAATGGAGCCGTTGGTGGTGGATTTTTTTTGGAATCCATCAGAATAGCCCAGTTTATAAGACTACCGTATAGCAGAAGCGTCTTTCATGGAGTAATGTTATCCCCAAACGACACAATGCCGTTCTTTCCGATAGCCAGGAGGCTAGGTTAGGTTATGTTAGAGGACGTGTACTTGTCAATTAAGACAAGTACAATACCCGGAGGTCGAATTGACCCATTGTACAACGTCCTAGTTTCTCACACCACTTATGTTGTGTGCTTTAATTTTTATACAGCTTAAAGTCGATTCCGAACGACAGATTTGTGAGAAACTTTTTTCATGGCAATTTTATTTTACTCTCAGAGTTTTTGCCAGAAATCTGCTGAGAGGAAGTCGCCGAAGAAATACTTTTTGTATTTTGTCTTGATGTCTGGCCGGGGGCTCGAACCCTGGCTTTACGTCTAATAAGTCAACACACTACCTACTAGACTACGGCGACTTCCAGGAGGCTATCAAAGCACTGAATTTCCACGTGACAAACTCCAATACAGTGTACAGTTGTCGCAAATATCTCATTGAGACAGCGGAAGGATATGATGTCCCCATTATTGGGGTTCCAGAACACAGTGAAATTGCAAGTAACTGGGGAGCGGATGAACAGGCCAGGCGTGGCACAACCAAAAATGTCTCTGATAGATTCTCTTTCAAAATTCTCTTGAAAATCCCTATAAAAACATGGGAGCTTGTAATTGACAATGCGGGCAACGATTTTGTTAACAATAGATGAGCAGCTTCGAACACGGCCAGAACGTAGGCAATTCTGCTTAAAGTCCAAAGCAACACGCATATTATGGTAGCAGGAGTCATTACGGGACATTGTATTAAGGCCACGCATGTGAGGCGTATAAAACTTGGGCAACTTGCGACAGATTTTTGCAGGAGATGCGTGCACATACTACGTGTTACTTGCTCTGCACAATATAGTAAAAGAAACAGGTCACTACAATGCCTACTATTTAGATGATAGGAAGGCACTATCACGCGTTGATATTGGCAGCCTGAGTTGCTTTATCAGAAGCTTCGAGTGGTTTCTAGACCAGAGGATAAGGAAAACTGTAAAACTGGGAAACTTCCTTTGTTACCGCAAGGTAGCCACATCTGCATACCTACCCACTTACTTATGACGCTTGGCCGGAAGCAACGGATTACATATCTGTTGGTAAAGATTTGTAGTCGATGTATTGTCTAGTAGGTATTGTGCTGGCTTATTGGACGTAAGGCCACGTATCAAATCCCGGGTCAGACATTAGAGCGAAATTTGAAAAATTCTTCCTTGGCAACTTCCTCTCAGCAGATTTCTGGTAAAAACTCTGGGAGTAAATAAAAAATTGCCATGAAAAATTTCTCAAAGCATCTGTTGTTCGGAGTCTACATTAAAATTGTAGGTCCCCACACTAATGTATAAAATTAACACACACAACTTGAGTGGTGTGGGAAGCTAGGCCGTAATCCTGACTGAAGTGTTGGCCAATTATGTCTGTTACGGATGTGTAGTGTTTTGAAATAGCTCACTGGTTCCACAACCATCTTCGTGTATTTACTTAACACACGTTTTCAATACCGTGCCTCACGATATATGGATAAACCATAACTTCAATGAGTATATGCTAGGTTAGGTTAGGTCCGAGTTGTAGCTCTGATTTCACAAAGCTCACTTGAGCACGCATAGCGTTGTGATGCCACGGGTGAACGCAGTCCCTGTACTGACCAAGTTCCACCAAAATCAGGGAAGAGGAAGAAGTTGGTCAGCGAAAGGGTTGCACATCAAAAGCACGACTACCCCATACTGGAAAACCAGCCAGAAAGAATGAGTATATGACGTGCCTGAATTTGTTGGTTCATGCATCAATGCCTTTCGGCATATTGTTGCAGTCTCGGCTATGTTTGTTATTTCTGTGGCAACATCCTTCGCGTTTTAGATTTTTCATTAAATTCTTTGTATGGATACTGGGTTCAGGAACAGCAGTGCTGAATTGTAAATTAATTGAAAATGTATAACAATTTTGTTAATTGGGTTTGATAATCACCATAGCATGTGTACATACATATATGTTTTTGCCTTTTTTTAGATGTCAATTTGTTGGTTGTTATTGCTTCACATTATGAATGATGTGTTGCTGATATGAACAGAAAAATACAAGAAAACCTGAGAAAAACAGATGAATTGTTTGTTTGTTGTCCGAACAAAAGTTTTACAGAAATTTATACCCGAGTTGTCTTCAAATGGCTAGACAGAAGTCGCCAAATAAAAAAGAAAACAAAGTGTTCACAATAATGCGAAGACGTTTATTTTTTAAGAATTTTTATTTAAGAAATTTATATGACAACGTATACGTTAACAAAATAATTAAAAGAAGTTTTGTAAGATGTTTACATTTGTAGCTTTTGAGGAGATGGCATGGACGTTAATGTTAAGTTTCGAATATTTCAAGTGAATATTAAAGAATGCAGTGAAGTCTCATTTATAACAGTTAATATGGAAATTAAAATTAGTCTTTACCACACATATTATACAATAAGCACGCTCCACCTTTTCTTTCGAATCTTGTAATAATTTTACCGATAAATTTAGATCTTATAAAGTGAAATATATTTCCTAATTATTTCGTGCGCACTCCTTAGTTTAAAATATATTTATAAAAAGGCATTCCTGCTCTATGATGTTGGTTGCAGCAAGTAGATTAAAATAAAGAAAACTTTTTGATCGAATAAAAGTGTGTCTCTGCAGTAACGCACTTTTTAACTTTATTGTCCTTTATTGTGCAAGCAACAACTATGTTATTTGACAGCTGCTATATATATATGTATGTATGTTCATTCCAATTATTAAAAATCGAGCCCTTTATGAAAGAACAACGCGTTATAATTGTGAAAACTTGCAACAAAAATTTGGAAAGTTATATTGAGAACCAACGCTTGCAATGTGTCCAACCATTCGAAGAAAAAATTCAAAGAAACTGAGTTGGTTATGGACAGTTAATCTCTTGTCTATCAACGTATCCTGTCGGTCTCTTACAAATATTCGTGCATTTTATTATATGCCACTGAAAACACGAAAAAATCAATTCACCATCGTTTCCAACAGCTTCAAATTGCTTGAAGCACCCTGCAACGAATAGGGGCAAAAGCCCTACACCTTCTTGCATAAAAAATTTAGATTACTCAGAAGCTCAAATCAGCAGAGTATGGAACACGCTACGATTCGCTCAAAAGGTATTGGGCAACGTGAAATTTAACTTTTCGAAAAAAAAAATCATCCTCAGCGATTAAGTTCATTTTTCTTTTAATGGTTTAGTGATTACAAAAAGTTGTTGTATTTGGGGCTCAAAAATTATCATACAATCTGGGAATAAAAACAAAAATGCACCCACAATGCGGATTTTAGTTAGCCAGTGTGCTTGAGACTTACTTTCTTGAAGATGAGGCCTAAGTGATTGTGATCAGCATTGGTTACAGAAATATGATAACAGAGATTTTGTGGCCTCAACTGGATAGTATGGATCTAGACGGCGCCACCTACCACATCGCATGTGTAGCAACCAATTTATTGTACCAACGATTGCCAGAACAAATTTTCTTCAGAAATCTCGATGTCAAATGGCCACCAAGATTATACAACTTAACGCCGTGTAAACTTTTTCTTCCTGGGAACAATTCTGAAGATAAAATCCTACATCCAACGCATTATAGCTGGCAAATAGCCTAACCTCTGTAAAATTGTTGTAGAAAATTTTACGGATAATGTGATGTCCTGTCTTCAGAGCCGTATCAAATAATCGACGAATATCTTATACCTACATACATACATAATTGGCCATTACAACCTTTCAGTCAGGATTACGACCTAGTTTCTCACACCACTCATGTTGCGTGTTTTAATTTTATATATGAGTTTTAAAGTTGAATCCGAAGTCGCCGAAGAAATATTGTTTTATATTTCGTTTTCATGTCTGACCTGGGGTTTGAACCGTGACCTCACGTCTAGTATGCCGACAGACTACCACTAGAACCATCGTTCCTAATAACTTCAAATTGTATAAAGCACAACGTAGCAAATACGAACAAAAGTCCCATACCGACTTGCATACAAAATTCAGCTTACTTAGGAGTTCAAATCAGCAGACTATGGAACGTGCCTTCAATTCATTCAATTCGCATAATTAATGGCAACTTTTCAAAAAAAGTCTTCTTCCCCAATGGAGAGCATTTTCCTTTTAATGGCTTAGTGAATACACATAATTGTTGAATTTGAGGCTCAAAAACTCTCTTGTAATACAGGAGAAATAATTTACTCACAACGAACATCTGTTTCGTGCGTATAATTGGAGCTTCAGGCCTAGTGATCAGGTCTTATGTTTTTGAAGTTGAAGCCGAAGCGACTGTGGATGGCATTCGTTATAGAAATATAATAACGCAGTTTTTGTGGCCTCAACTGGACGGCAGGGATCTAGACGACATATGGTTTCAACATGACAGCGCCACCTGCCACACTGCATGCGCAACAATCAATTAATATTGGTAATTCACACGACTTTGTATCGTGTATGTTGTATTGAATACATTTGTTTGCTTGTAAACGCTCAATGCTATGTTCTATTGTGTATCTCGTGGCATTCAAACAATTTGATAGCCCGAAACTAGCACAACTTTTTAAAAACATATGAAAACATATACACATTTTTTGATAGCACGAAACCAATACAACTTCAAAAACATATGAAAAAATGTGTATAAGTGTATCGGATTTTTATATGAAAAATATCAACAACAATCATACACTGTTGTATGTTCTTCCAACAATACAATGAATACAACGATACGACGGCTTGTGTGAATTGACCAATTGTAACAACGATTACCAGAACAAATTTTCTCAAGAAATTCTTATGTCAACTGACAACCAATATTATGCGATTTAACGCCGTGCAAACTTTTTCTTTCTGCGAACAACTTTGTTTGAATATGAATAAGAGCGTTCTTCTTAGACAGCCTTTCCAATCCCTGAAAAGCTAAAGATGATCTAAGACCGTATGAATGAAAAATATTCAAAAGCCTGAATCTAATTTGCAAAATAAAAATTTCAATTGTTCGCATCACTATGGCGCCAATATATGATGATGACCTTGAATTATTTTATTTGATGTTTTCAAATAAAAATCATGATTATTTTGTGAACTTGAAAATTTTAATCCAATCTCAGGTCGTGCAATAATTTTTCTTTAAGAAGCAACACATGTGTGTAGCTTTTGTTCTTAAATGTTTCTTTTTCTTGTATTTCAAAGAAAAATCACAAGACGAAAATAAACCAGCCATTTTCCACATGAAAAACTGTTTTTGCAAAACAATTATTATGTTCTTCTTCTATGTAGCATACACTTGAAGAAAAAATGTATGTTAATAAATCAGGGAATGTTAAGTTGTTCGCTGAGTTTAAAGGAGGGAGCTTTAATGGATGTTAAGATAAATGCAATCTGATGACCTAGTTGTGTATGGAATTAATTGATCATTAGCATATCATTAGAATGAAACAAATCTTTGCTTTAATTTGTTTCTCAGTGTATCAGCTTAAGTTACAAAAAGAACTTTTATGGCTGACATATTTTTTTGTATCGCTGGTATTAGAAAACGTAGCAAAAAAAATAACGAAATTTCATACCTGTTTAGGTAAACAAAAATTTTAATATGAATGCCTTAAAATGAATGTCAAATATTTTTAATAAACGATGCCAGTCGATTTTTGTCATGACAATATTTCTAACAAAAAAAATGTATTTCATGTGATGAGCATGTGCATTGCGCTCATAGTTCTGGTACAGACAGTGGCGGCTAAAAATATTGGATTTTTCAATCCAATTCCGTTTACAACATAGACGCACAAATAATAAACAGAATTAATTGAAAAGTTCTGATTAAAAGTTCTTTAAAATCAGCGTCAGGCTTTTTGAAAACCGAGTTGAAAGTTTTTTGGCTTTAGTCGTTGGCTAGGTAACTGTAATCGAATGTTCAATTAGATTATCGAGAATGCTTGATCCAAAGCGGACATCTTTCATCTTCCGCAACTATACTGTAACTTATAAAGATGCCACTAACAGATTAGTGGTGTCTCTTTACACAATCAAATAGATAAGTGAAGGAGATCTCTCCATGAATCAAGTAACACCAGTTGGTGCGTATGCTTTCTATCCAATTTTAGGCATGTGCCAAATACATACATAATTGGCCATTACAACCCTTCAGTCAGGATTACGACCTAGTTTCTCACACCACTTTTGTTGTGTGCGTTAATTTTTTTATACATGAGTGGTGGGACCCACAGATTTTTGAGAAACTTTTTCATGGAATTTTTTTTTACTCTCACAGTTTTTGCCAGAAATCTGCTGAAAGGAAGTCGCCGAAAAAATAAATTTGTTTTCATATTTCGTTTTGATGTCTGGAGTTTGAACCGTGGCCTTACGTCTAATAAGCCAACACACTACCTACTAGACTACGGCGACTTCATGTGCCAAATACTTATCAAGATTTATCGGCAAGTAAAAGCTTTTTCCTAAGAGACAATCTATAGGAGATACGAGATATGTGTAGGTGGGTATTCGGTAGAAGTGTGATGTTCCAGAAGATGCCTTGCTTAGTATTAGTTCTGTAGTATTAGTAAACTCAAGGCAACGGATATAAATTCTGAGAGACTTTTGCAAGAATTTTTACAGTTAAGTTTTGAGGCAAGAAAACTGCCTGCACAGAATTGCCATCTGTGTACACGTCTATGCTACACAATTCCAACCAGTGTTGCAAAATAGACATTTTTAAATGGTACTCAACTATAACTGAAAAAGTACTTTTTTGCATCAAATGGTACTTTTATAAAAAAATATTTATTTATACTGAATACACGTACGGAATGGACTAGAAAAACCGACGTGTTATACATGTTTCTTATATACAAAACAAAAACAGATAAATCCGAAACGCAAAAGTCCTGTTTAGTCAAATGTCGACGGAACGTAACGAAATGTACGTTCATTTTAGCATTTCAGAAATTACATTACGGTTCGGCAGCGTGAAAAGGAAAAGTACTAAAAAAAGTACTAAAGTATAGAATTTTTCAACACTGATTCCAAGTAAGCAACCCAATTCTATAATGAACGTTGTCTGATGATGAAAAGTGGTTCAATTACTATAGTTTCAATAGAAAAAAGAAACAAAATTTTAGTCTTGATTATGTTTTAAATTTTTCTTTTGTACACTCGTTCCCTTTTGTAGTACCAGGCAACAAACGGATCGTTTGTAATAGCAATAGAGTGTTGGATTTATATCGTAATTGCCTTCACTTCTGAAGTATGCATTTGCAGAAAAACTTAATTTTTGGTATGCATTATAGTCTACATCAAAGACTGTGTCTAGTCAGATTATCTCCGAGTCAGTTTATCTCCGTAATACCGCCCGAAATAAAAACTGTAGGTCCCGCCACTCATGTATAAAATTAACGTACGCAGCCTAAGTGGTGTGAGAAACTAGGTCGTATTTCTGACTGAAGGGTTGTAAAGGCCAATTATGTATGCTATGTATATGTATTTTTTATTGAACCGGAATTTTGAAAGCTATAAATGGATAAGCCTTTATAAAAAAAAAATGCTAAATTTTATTCGAATATTCAGGGCGTTGTTTTCCGCCACTTTTTTAACGTGAAAATAAAAGACGAAGTAAATAAAGAATTTAATAAATAATGTGCTGCTTCACTAGACGAGAGTTTCGAGTTCGAATCCTAAATTTGACATTTAAAAAAAGAGATGGGAATTGAAATTTCCATTAAATATGATTTTATCAGGATTTTGTTTCTTACGACCGATTTACAACATTGTCTAGATCGATGGATAGAAAATGTCCATGTTGCATATGCCGTCGGTGCTTTGAGTTTTTCTCTGTTACTTCATATAATTTTATAACAGAAAATTTTATTTTTGAATTGAAATATTTTTGAGCCGAATATTTGTGGTTGTTGGTTTTTTTGTATTACAACAATTTATTTCTATTGAAAAAAGAAAGAGGCAACAAAAACTGTACAGGATAAATAATACAATTTAATACTAATGATTTTATGGCGGCAGTACTCATTGTATAAGGACTTGAGGGTATTCTATGTTCGAAAAAAGAAAACTGGAGTGATATGGTGGAGAATTGATTTCCTTGAATCCGTACTTAAATCAAAAAACTAAAAAAAAGGAGCAGCAAAGTACCAAAAAATAAAAACTGCACTTGACGGTGAAGCGTTAGCGTATTATATAGTGTGGTGTGGTGTGATAATAAACAGGGTGTTTAATAAGATGCCAACGAAAAACAAAACCCCCCCAAAAAAATGAAATGAAAAACAATAAAAAGTAAACCAAAACTCATCTTTTTTTAATGCGTGGGGCCGATTGCAAATAAAACAATATAAAGGAGGAAAGAGAGTTTCCAAAGAAAAAAAAAAATTTAAAACGGCTACGAACCAAATTTGCTGCATAGTTTGCTGGGGTCTAACGTTTGCAATGCTGCAACGAGGCATATTGGCGTGTAGAGTTGCAGCAAGTGGCATGGCTGGCGTAGGCACACTAAGTTTGTAGATGTTTATGCAACTAACGCACTTGTGTTTGGTTGGTTTTATTATAGGTGGAGTTTTTCCAATAAAACAACTGTCCGGTACATGGGTTCCTTTTTTCTTTTTTTACATGTTTTTTTCTCTTCTACTGTACCAAGCCGCTTAATTTTTTGGTCTTTTTTTGGAAGTTTTATTCTTTCGTTCGCAGAGACACGCCAATAAAACCAAACCAAATGCCAACATTGTGTACAAATTTTTTTCGTTTTTTTTCTACTGAAGCCTTAAAAAAGAAAAAAAAATTTGAAAAAAAAAGTTTGCACACAGCTACGCATGTAAAAGAAGGATTAAAAATTGCAGCCAAAATAAAATAAAAACGAGAAAAAAATTAAATCGAAATATGTATGCAGTTTTGCATTGCATTTGTATGTGTTGAAAAATCACAAAAAATAGACGAAAAAATGTTGCCAAAATAAAAATCAACATCATTGGTGGCATAATCACTGGGCCTAACGGTCTAAAGCAGCAAAAATTTTTTGCACACAAACTGCAAATTTTAAACGGAAGTGCACTGTGGTGCTGAAACATTGAAATTTGAAAGCATATCTCATTATCAGTGCTGCAAGATAGCGTATATTAGCTTGTAATAAAAATGGAAGGAGGCACTATTCTTATAAGAAAATCTTGCTGTTCAAAAAAGCCAAGAGAAGCTAAAAAATTGCAAAAAGGCAAGAGAAATTATAAGAAATTATAAAAGTAACTCCTAAGTCATCAGTCTTCTGCATTTGTTTACCACTTTAGGCACGAAATCAGTTGGCATAGAACCAGCATACAACTAGTCTAGGCTTTTCAAGCAACTCAGACAACTCTTTCTGCCAATAATCGTCTCCTGAAGTTGGTCAAGTCCAAAAATAATACAATCTGATCTTTATATCCATTCCAACGGCTCATTGCGGCTCATAACAGGTTATTGCGAGTCATAAGAGCTCAGTGAGGCTCATAACAGCTCATTGCGGCTCATAACAGCTCATTGCGGCTCATAACAGCTCATTGCGGCTCATAACAGCTTATTATTTGGAAATTGCAATCGCTTCGGAGTTATGATCAATAATAACAATTGATCAATAATTCAAGTTCTAACCGATACTACCACACTGCATTCACTCCGATTCCCCTCCCAAAAATGTTAAAATTCTTCAGCATTTTAAACCTCGCATATCATTTTTTAATTCACTTTATTCCTTTAAAGGATATAGGACTGCGGCAAAGTGTGGCAACAAACAAATTTTTGCAGCTGACAGTTGATTCATCTACCTCTAGTAGGTCTTAAGATGATTCAGTTTCAAGGGTCGATAACTAGATGAAACGCACATTTTGAAAATATAGACGATATTGCGATGAGTCCTTGCCTTTCCAAAGAGTTGACGCTGCCTGAATTCCCTCTGGAGTTCGTAGATGATGTTATCCTTTCTAGGTGGATGAAAAGGCTTCTCGTGCATTCGAAATCGAATTCTTTGGGATTTTTGCCAAACAATTTAAGTATTTTACCCAACCACGAATCACGTCCTTTAGGTGTGTTTGAGTATTGCAGCTTTCACTCACATGCCGTACTCTCATACTTCTCACTTAATCACGGTATATGTTCTCAAAATCACTTGATGTTATGAATTCCGGCTACCTTGCGTGTAACCCAGGTTATGAAAACTTTCGCTAAGTCTGATCGACTAAGTGTTCTGAAGATTATACCTGAGCTTTCTATATTACTAAAGAAAATTACTAATTGTGCCTGCACTGCTAGACAAAACAATTCCATATCAGAATAAATACACTCCTCGGCTAAGATCGGGGTTCGTTTTGTGTAGGTTTTAAGGACAGAAAATTACACATACATACATACATACCTACATAAATGATCATTACAACATTTCAGCCAGGATTACAACCTAGCTTCTCACACCACTTACGTTGTGGGTCTTAATTTTATACATGAGTGGCGAGACCTACACTTTAAAGTCGAGTTAGAATGACAGATTTTTGAAAATCTTTTCATGGAAATTTTATTTGCTCTCAGAATTATTGGCAGAAAACTGCTGAGAGACACTCTCCGAAAAAAAATTTTCAATATTTCGTTTAGTTGGAGAAGTCCGACCTGGGGTTTGAACCGAGGCCTCACGTCTAGTAAGCCAACACACTACCTACTACACTACGGCGAGTGCCCATGGCATAGATCCACAATTTATTATAAAATTACTGTATATTACGCATTCTAACTAACATGCACAAGACATATCTCAGCCTGATAGTTTAATAAAACTTTCGCTAAGCCTCATTTATTATTTGTGAAGTCGCCGTAGTCTAGTAGGTAGTGTGTTGGCTTATTAGACGTAAGACCACGGTTCAAACCCCAGGTCAGACATCAAAACGGAATACGAAAAAATATTTCTTCGGCGACTTCCTCTCAGCAGATTTCTGCCAAAAATTCTGAGAGTATATTAAAAATTTGGAGTCGACTTTAAACTGTAGGTCCCGCCCCTCATGTCTAAAATTTAGCACACACAACATGAGTGCTGTGAGAAGCTACACCGTAATCCTGACTGAAATGTTGTAATGACCAATTATGTGGAGGTAGGTTTGAAGATTATACCTAAGCCTTTCTAGATTACTAAATTACAACTTCCCATCATAATTGCATCTACTCTGTTAGACAAAAAAGTCAATAACAACTCCATCTGATAATAAATATAACCACTGAGTAATATCGTGGTGCGTTCTGTTTAGGTTTTTAGAACAGAAAGTTAAGCTGCCTCAAAGAGCATAGTTTACTAGGGTCCGATCAGATCCTGCCGTAATAGCGACAGTATTTATTCCGCCATATAACTGTCATTCGGGTTATCATTTCTGGATATAATAGGTCATTGGACTCTTGAAGTTAAAACGATTTGTAGAGTAGGTTTCGGTGAGATTTTCTATCCATAGATATTTACCTAATGAAAGTTTTATAAATGGGAAGTAATGTCCAGTGTATAATGCCATTCCACTTTTTTAAGTGCCTTCATTAACGTCTCTACATTTGCTTTTTCATTGCGTTTTTGGCCATTAAAGGTCTTTAAGTTTAGCATCTCATACCACTCATAAGTAGAGAGGCATACAGTTCGACAATGACTCCCAAAAAAAGTTTTTCATGTAGAATTCGCAATTCACGTCTAGTAAGACATTAGACTGTGGCTACTACTTAACAATACAACTTTCTAACTTGATTTTTCCATCGATTCTAGTACAAACATTCCCTTAATCATTCAATTCAGCAAATAGGCTCACATTAGCTATCATGAAGCATCATTTCTTTGCACCATTTTTGTCGATATCCGTTCTCAAGAAATGGTTTCATGCTCGGTCTATAAAGTGTATGGCCTCCTTCGAAATTCAATAAGAAATCAAAGAAAAAAATTAGAAATCTTTCATCAATAATTTCCCATCCAATCACTGTTAAACGTCACTGTCTGCTGCATCATGGAAACGCATTTTTGTTGCAAAAACATGCATTAACTGCAACGACACTGCATATTGCATTTTTTCTCGTTTTTTTTCTTGTTTCTTTTTTTTTTGGCAGAGTATGTAGTGATGTAGTGGGAAAAAGTGCGTCGCATAAAATCCAATGAGTAAAAAAAGCCACGCCTGCCTATTGCTTGATTTTTATCTTTTTTACCGACCGGACAAAATTTTCCTCTTTTTTTCCTCTTTTTTTTCAATAAATTTTTGGTGATTTTATTTTGTAATGCCATGTTTTCGTTTTTCTTTTTTTGGTTGTTTTTATGAGTGCGTGTGTGTGTATGTGCGTGTGTATATGCGTGCGTGTGTGTAATTTTAGTGTACATCGCACATCGTCCTGTGTTTTATTTCTCTTGTTTGTTTTTTTTTTGGTTATTTCCTCTTGTTTATTTTCTATACGTATAGCAAATTCTATAAATGCATGTGAGTTGATGAGCATGTATGTGTGTATATATCGTATGAGGCTTCTCTGGACTCATCATCATCATCATCATACGATTTTTGTTTTTGTAGTCAGGCAGATAATTACATTCAAATAAAATAAAAAAATTAAAAAAAAATAAAAACAAAAAATAGAATAAAAAATTTCATGTTGATGCACGTCTCCCTCTGTACAGAGATGGGTGCTGCTTCATTTCATTTTTTTTCGTTTGTTGCTGGCCAAACAAATGCAATGGAAGGAGTAAAGGAGGTAGAGAACAATTTTTATAATTTAATAGTTGTTATTGCTGTTGTTGCTGATGTTGTTGTTGACCTAACCATTATTTTAGGTTTGGGGTTTTGTCTTCTTTCTCTTAAATATTCTACCATTTCGTTGTTAATTTTTTATTTTTTTTGATAATATTTTTCTATTCTTTTTTCCGGTATGTTTTTAATATTATACACACACACAATATTAATATTATTATTATACATAATTTATTTAAATATAATTTTACATACAGTGACAGCTAAAACTTCCAAAGATTGGTCTGACGATTTCTAAAAATTCTTAAATTTTTATTTAATGTCGCTGTTACAATGCATCCTCTTGTCTTGTTTTTTTCTCACCTTGTTTTAGCTACTTGGGTAAGCAGTTTTAATTGGATATATCATAGTAGTATCTAGTACAGTATAGTAGTTCTAGATTAATAGGGTTACTATCCGACTTTCCCCAGTATCATAAAAAAAATGAAATTGTAATTTAAGTCCATTTGAGCATACATAGCGGGGTATTGCAATACCACATGAATGAACATCGCAAAGTAAACTCACAAACTATGGAATGGAGGGGTACTCCAGGAGCAGAAAAGTATACCCATCTTCACAGATGGATCGAAGTTAGGTGGAGGTACAGGTTCTGGGATTTTCTGTAGGGAACTTGGTCTTGAACTTCACTTCAGGTTAAAGGATGGTTGTAGCATGTTTCAGGCAGAAATCTTCGCTGTCTTGAAGGCTATCGAGGCCATAGCAGGTAGGCCTACTTCGAAATTTTATACGTCCTCGTTGACAGTCAGGCTGCCATAACGCCTATTGCGTCGGCCTGGTGCAAATAACGGCTCGTACGCGAGTGCAAGGAGTCGTTAAGGACTTTTGGAAGAGGCCGATTCCGTCTATGCTGTGTTCCGGGTCATAGCGGAATACTCGGTAATGTCGCCATAGTCTATTAGGTAGTGTGTTGGTTTATTAGACGTAAAGCCAGGGTTCGAGCCACAGGCCAGACATCAAAACAAAATACAAAAAGTATTTCATCGGCGACTTCCTCCCAGCAGATTTCTGGCAAAAACTCTGAAAGTAAATAAAATTGTCATGAATAAGTTTCTCAAATAATCTGTCGTTCGGAGTCGACTTTAAACTTTAGGTCACACCAGTCATGCATAAAAATTAACACACACAAAATAAGTGGTGTGAGAAACTAGGTCGTAATCCTGACTGAAGGGTTGTAATGACCAGAGCGGATGCTCTCGCTAGATTAGGTCCACTTTTTGAGGGCGATATGACAGCTGGTCCTGATCTCCCAATCTGCCACCTCTACGACCTCATCAATATATGGATCAGGAGGAAGAGCAGAGTCGTTGGGGGATGAATCGGGTTCCTGTGTTTCTAGGCGCTTTTGGCCTGCTATAGACAATGTAAGAACAGGTTGACTGCTGGCCTTGGATAAGGCCAGCTTAAGGGTTTATTACGGGATACTGCGAGATTAGATCGCAGACAAGGATCTGGAACAGATCGTAACCGGTTTATTGCAGGGTATGTTGCGATGTAGGGGAGTTGGAGACACCGAATCGAACACCTCCTCTGTAACTGTCCAGCCCTTAGTAGGTTGAGGTTAAAGACCCTTGGCAGAGGGTTTGAGTTTCAATCCTGTGTCGAGAGCCGACATAAAGGCTCTCCATAGATTCATTATTAGTTTGAGCTGGTTCAGAAGTGTTAGGGCTTCAATAGTGTAGTCGAACAGAGATGAACATTGACTTACAAGAGAGCAAGTCTGTGTAATTCCTCTGCTTCCTTATTCTCCTTTTCCTACTTCCTCTTCTTTTTCCTTTCTCCCCTACTATCGTCTTCCTAATGGGTCAACTGGACCTTCGGGTACTGTACTTGTCTTAATTGGCAAGTAAACGTCCTCTAACCTAAACTTAAAGTTAAACTCACAAAACGTGATTAACTGGTCTCGACAATCAGCATGAGGAAGCCATTTTAAAGCATGTCTTCCTTAAAATCAGGATGAAAGTAATATAGTGACCTGATCACATACAAATTATTGTTACTTAATCGTATCGTTACTTACTCCGTTAGATTAACGGCATAGAGTGAGCCATTTGAGAGAAGTCCACGCCAAACCAGGGATGGATATTGGCAAAGAAAGCAAACTTAACGCACTTTCTCCTCAACTACAATCTTTGTAGATTACATTTACACATTAACACACACACACACACACACACACAACATAGGTGGTGTTAGCAGGTTAGTAGGCTGTAATCCTAACTGAAGCATTGTAATGACCTATCATGAAAAGCTTTCGGACTGCTTGGAAAATATGTTTCTACGATTTTCACTCTCAGAGTGACGCTGATCATCACATCACTATTTGCAAAGGACTTGACTAATGAGCAAAGTAATTAAACAGATAGGCTGTTGGGTGCGAGTAGATCTTTATTGTCTAGTTTTTAATGGTTTTCTGAGCTTTTTGTTACAACTTTTTTATTTCGTTTCCCGCTAAGCTGGTACTAGGATAATATGTTCGTTTTTATTTAACTTTTTTGATGTGACAAGTAATTTCCTGTGGAATGATATGGTTGCTGGGTCCAAATGAAATTAAAAAATAGTTCCTATACAATTAGCGTGTTTCATTAGTAACACTTTGTAGTTTGAGCTCCCTAGAGAATATTGAAATGAAAGCAGGTCCTTTTCTATGGTCAACTGTATTATTTCTGCCACGGTATCTTTACCCTGCTGCTGCTGTGCAAGTATTTTTCACCTTTTTAACTCGCAAAACAACAAAGAAATTAAAAAGTAAGAAACAACAATATGAATAGGGGGAGGGAGAGAGAGAGGGGAAGCTACAAAATAATGCAATTTAGTTAAGCATCTATGCGCTTATTTTGGTAAAAATTAAATGAGAACTCAAGGAAAAAAATTGTTTTTTTTTAATATGTGTGTGTGTGTGTGGTGAACGAGTGTTTGTGGTTGTAATAAGTTGGAAACCTCATTCCACTTGACCGGTCTTGTTTCCTTTTTAATAATTTGTTGTAATTTTTTTTTGGTGTTTTTTTCTCTGTGTTTAAATATTATTTATGTAGTCCTTTTGACTTTTGTTTTCGGCCATATAATAACACACAGACGAGTAGGTTCTACTACTACCACTACCATTGCGAATAATTTGCTGAAATTTTTCTTTCCAGTTTCGTTGAATTGTTTTGTTAAACCAACAATCGTTCCTTTGGTTTTGTCGCATTCTAAGGGGACTTACTACCTACTATTCGTTCAGTATAAGCTTCTGTTTTATTACTAAAACTCTAAAATACATCACGTTTAAATATTTAAAAAAAAGAATTTAAAAAACTGTAACGTAAAATCCCAAATCATCAACTGATGCTCCTTCTTCTGCTGCTGCTGCTGTTTCAAACAGACCAAAAGCAACAACCAACACAACACTTTTGTCATGAATTACGGAATACAACGATTCCGTGAAGGGACAAAGTATAACAAAAAAAAAAAAAAATACAACAACATGAAGAGCAGAGACATGGAAAACAAATTGTATTTCCTCTTGTAGTCAATAGCTGGAAGACATCAAATGCTTGCAGCTAACTTAAAATGCATTTATTATTATTGCTGTTGTTATTGTTGTTGTTGTTGCTTTAGCTTTTTTTATACATGTTTTCTTTGCTTTTCGTTTAGTAGGGAACAGTGTTGCCATTGTTACGAAAATCAAGCATCTAGATACTGATGTTTTCCTTTTACATCACTTAATATTAAAAGGGTAAACAAGTAAACAAAAATACAACAACAAACACCAACATAAAAAATGATAAACAAGTAAATAAAAATACAACAACAAGCACTACAAGAATAAATGTAAACAAAATACACAAACAACAATAATGAATGTATACAGCGATGTTCACATTTATAGAGATTTCGAGAAGGCGAAGTCACGAACATTCCCATTGAAGAACATTCATCAGATTGTTTATTCTGTCATATGAAAGGCAAGGCAAAGCAGGTGAGTGAGTTAATGAAGTTCAGTCAGCCATGTGTGAAGACGCGGTAAGTTTGAAGGGAATAACAGAGGAATAACAAAGAAAACAATTGTTGTTGTTTACATCAAGTTGTGAACAGTGGCACACAGAATTGTGCTAATAATAAATAATTTTAATTAAAACTAAACTTAAATATATTTTTATTTTATTTGCAATCTATGCGCTCATGTTTTAAATGTTTTAAAAGGTAACAATATGTTTTCGTAATGCAATTTCCACTGCATGCCATCAGTCATCACAACCCTCCCGTCAGGATTAAGACTTAGTTTCTCACACCATCCATGTAGTGTGTCGTAGTTTTTATTTATGAGTGCTGGGGCCTACGGTTTAAAGCCGAACAACAGATTTTAGAGAGGCATTTATTTACAAATTTTATTCCTTCTTAGAAGTTTTTGCAAATAAACTGTTGAGAGAAATTCGCCGAATAAATATTTGCTTCATATTTCAATTGTTTGAGATGTCTGAGCCCCGGCTTCATGTCTAATTAGCCAACATTCTGCCTACTAGACTACGATGACTTCAAATAAACCTTATTTTAGTTTGTTTGAACTTTCAAGTATCTTGTAGAAACAAAGTATTTGATCAGCACCTTGAAAACCATGATTACGCTGCGGACTTTGTTCTGCTCTCATCGAGTAAAGAGCTCAAGGACCACAAAATTGACAACCCCCCTCTCAAAGACTGAGACACGACAAACTGTGCTGTATCCAATAAATAGCTTTCCAACATGGGAAACGCTTCCATTGAAAAAGTCGCAAAATTTTGGAATCTTGGCAGCATCCTTTCACTTGATGGAGAACACTTGGCAGATGTGACAAGTAGAAAAATCAAGACCAGATGAGTTTTAATCAGTCAAATAATATCCTGACTTCGAATGTACTGCCTGCAACGACCAAAATATGTGTGTTAAATATATTCTTGGGTTCGAAGATATGCTTTAAGTCACTACCAATACATATTTAAGAATATTGTGGTCTAGACTAATGTCAAAGGATAAATACGACACTAATAATGGCATTCGTTCACTCTCGGAGAACCACATCTCGCCACATTTGAGTACAGCCGCAACATCCTATTGAATATTATACTTTGTTGGAGTCCCTTATTATTCAATTCAGGCCAAAGAATGTCGATGACCTCGACAATGTCATTCGCAAAGAAAAATGGACAGATGAGGCTGTCCTTTCAAAATTCACAACAAACAGTAATTTTTCGGAATGCATTGGTCGCTTTTGGATGGCATGTGGATTGCTTTCGTTTCAAATTTAACAATTTTGGTTCACGTACGCATTCATACAGAAATGGGCCTCAACACTGAAAGCACTCCAGTACCAATTGAGCGAACATACGTCTTTATCTACGGCAACACAGACTGAATAAATGGCTACTAATTTGGCAGATGAAGTCGCCGTAGTCTAGTAGGTAGTGTGTTGGCTTATTAGACGTAAGGCCACGGTTCAAGCCCCAGGTCAGACATCAAAACGAAATATGAAAAATATATATTCGGCGACTTCCTCTCAGCAGATTTCTGGCAAGAACTCTGTTTGAAAATAAAATTGCCATGAAAAGTTTCTGAAAAATCTGTCGTTCAAAGTCGACTTTAAACTGTAGGTCCCACCACTCATGTATAAAAATTAACACACACAACATAAGTGGTGTGAGAAACTAGACCGTAATCCTGACTGAAGGATTGTAGTGGCCATGATGATGACGAATTTGGCAGATGTATCTTCAATAAGATTGCGGTTATCACAGCCGTTGTTGTTCTTTTTTTTTTGTAATGTGCGAGTGTAGAAGTTTTGGGTTCGAATTTCGTTACAGACCTTGTTTGGTCTGCAGAGTTTGCTTTGTATGAATACTTTAAGAAGGTCGATAGTTCTTACTTTAAAAAAGTCATCGAAGCTATTTATTAACGCTGGGAGAGAGTGTAGCGAGCAAAACGGTGACTGGAAATATCATGTTTTCTTTGCTGAATGGGTTAATTTTTCAACCGATCTCGTATCTTTTGTAAATATCATTTTATTCCCATCAATATTTAGTGTCCACATGTTCTTTTTCCATTTAAAGATGTCATACCTTTCTAGTACTTTAGTTGGCAAAATGGCAACACTTTGCTGCACAATTGTCTGTTTTATTGTCATATAATATCTTTGTTGTTGTTGCAGTTGTTTTTGGAAAGTTATTGTTGCTGCTTTTGGTTCTTTTGCTCTGAATTTATCTTCTAAAAACACACACAAGTCTTTGTAAAGTGCACACTTTTAGGCGCCTAAAAGTGTATTTCATTTTATAGGAGTGTGAGTCCTTACATACATACAAACTCATACCCAGTTATATGTATGTATGTTTGGCCGCATGACAAACGGGTTTTTTGATGCATTACACAGTTGTTGCCTTTGCTGCCATCATTTTGGTAAAACACTTGCTTCAAATTTACAAGAAAGAATGTAAGTGTGTATGTGTGTGTGTTTTGATATTTTTGCTGCTGTTGTTGTAATTAAAATCATGTTAGAATGCTTTGTTATGTTTTGTGTTGTGGTGCCACTGTTTAATAAAGGAAAAGAAAAAATTTGCGACTATTTCTACTGTTTTTGCTACAGGGAGTGAGAGAGAGAGTTTCTCTCTCCCTTTAACTACAATTGCAATTGCAGTTGACAACCTCAAAGGATTTCGTCTGTGTTCGTTCTTCTGGTGGTCTTTTTTTGTTTCGTTTTTTGAAAATCCTATTTCTGCAGTTACTTTTGTGAGTGTGCCTATGCCTGTGCCTGAGCACAACTTTTCAAGTTGAATTTTTCCATTTTAATTTCTTTCAGTTTCAGTTGTTTGTTGTTGTTGTTGTTGTTGTTATTTTTTAGGATATTATTACAAATGTTTTGCTCATCGTTTGTGTTGTTTGCAGCACTTGTAGTCACACACAAAACAAACAAACACAACAACAACAATTAATGCATTTTGGTGTCATTTGCTGGTATGTTTTTGTACAAAAGATGGAAATGTTTTATTTTTATTTTATTTTAGAAATCCCCCACGGCTAAATGCAATTTAAAAAAAATAGCAAACAAACAAACAAACAAACTTTATCTTATCAAAACCATCAAAATGGTGATGCATTTTCATTTATTTGTAACAAAAAATGAAAAAAAACAATACTTGGTAGGCTTAAGTGTTGTTGTTGCTTTTGCTGTTATTGTGGTCTAACAAAAATCACACCCGGAATACATATACAATATTTCAAGAAAATATATGTTTGACAAAAAACCAACATCAAAGGCCTGATTTTCTTTGACAAAAACATCATCCGATCAATTGTGATTTTTAATGTTTATTTAAATTCTTATTTGTGTTTAAACGATGACAATTAATTTTGAAATACATTACCCGAGCAGTGTGAGTTGGAAAATGCTTGTTTCCATTGCCTGTTCCATGTCAAGGAAGAGTTTTGAGATTCCTTTTTAAATTAATGTCATGTGTTTGGATGTCATCATCTTGCTACGAACATAAATAGGTTCTCGTTATAAATAATTCAGAAATTTTTGTCTGTGATTTCATTTGTTTTTTAAACACTTGTAAATAAAGTATGTGATGAGTTTTTCCAAAAAAGAAATATTTTTTAGTATGCGAACTATAACAACAATCCATACATGACTTAAAATTTTTGGTACTTTATGCCACGAAAAAACATCGATAATGGATGCAAAATCTAATCCATTCAGAGCTTCAGAGACCAATTGTTGTTACCTTCAGTGAAAAAGAAATCAAGAAAAATTAGAACAGAAGAAAACAATCTTCAAAACTAACAGTGATAGATGACAGAGAGAGTTGAGAATGAAGGAAAAAATGATGCAGAAGACGACAGCCATCTGATCAACGAACCAGCAATTTCGTTTTTCAATTAACTTCGTTTCTTTAAGGAACATAAGGCTCTCACAAGCTATCAGCCCATTTTTTTATGGTTTTATTACCTTCTTTAAAATTCAGATACGGAAAGCTAAACTGGTTTGTTGTATTTGTCCTTCGTAGTATAAAGTACCCTTTGGGTTGTTCTTTTGGGTGTAGTTGTAAGCACCTTTGCTCATTGAGTTCTATCGACTCTTTCTCTAGAAACACAAATTATGTTAGGTTAGCATTTAGGCCCATTGTGATACATACATACATATATACATACATACATACATAATTGGTCATTACAACCCTACAGTCAGGATTACGACCTATGTAACTCCTCACACAACCTATGCTGTGTGTGTTAATTTTATACAAGAGTGGTAGAACCTGCAGTTTAAAGTCGACTCCGAATGACAGATATTTTGAGAAACGTTTTCATGGCAATGTTATGTCACTCTCAGAGTTCTAGCCAGAAATCTGCTGAGAGGCAGTCGCCAAAAAATATTTGTTCATATTTCTTTTTGTTGGAGATGTCTGACCTGGAGTTTCAAGCTAATACTCCAACATACTACCTACTGGAATATGGCGGCCCTTTGTGATACTACGATCAATATTCAACCCGGGGATCAAACATTCGCTGGAGGCAATAGTTCAAAATAAATCTTGCTATTGCTCCAATCTTTATGTATGATCGTACAGGGAGATGTGAAAAACATCTTCCTCAGACACTGCAGAAGTCACCTGACGAAATGCCTAGTCTTTCGACATTCCCATCAAAAGGACAGTGGTCCTTGAGAATCCCTATTGTGTGATGGATGACCATGTGTGTGTTGAAGACAGAAGCAAGGCGGTCGTCTCCTTAGCCAACGATGTCGAGCAGTGTCTAGCAATATTCCACGTAACTTCCTGCTGCCAAGGAGATTTAGGTTTAGGTTAGGTTAGGGTAGAGGACGTGTACTTGTCAATTAAGACAAGTTCAGTACCCGGAGGTCGAATTAAGCCATTGTACAACGTCCTAGTTTCTCACACCACTCATGTTGTGTGTGTTAATTTTATACATGAGTGGTGGGACCTACAGTTTAATGTCTCCGAACGACAGATTACTTTGAGAAACTTTTCATGGCAGGTTTATTTACCCTCAAAGTTTTTTTTGCCAGAAATCTACTGAGATAAAGTCGCCGAAAAAATACTTTTTGTATTTTGTTTTGATGTCTGGCCTGGGTTTCGAACCCTGGCTTTACATCTAATATGCCAACACACTACCTACTAGACTACCGCGACGTTTAGATTTCCTATAAAACCACATAATAATAAACAAATTAATTGATGCAATCGAAATACATATTTCCTATTTCCATATTTTCAATATGTCGGAGATTGAGAACTCCATAACGGCCCTGCCCAGTTCATCAGCAATGCAATTTCCAACTACGCGGAATCTCTGCAAGAGTTACCTTTGAATGATTCAAAATTCACATTAGAAATCCTTGGCATTTATGGACCAGGACGAACGTTGAAACTGCGTACGTTAGAGACTTAATAGCAGCCTGGCTCTCCGCGTAAATGAGAAGATTATCAGGGAAAAGTCCACCATCCAAACTGCATTGCAATGCTTTCAAAATAGCCATGATCTTGGCTTGGAAAACACTGCATATGTTAGGTAGCCCATTAGGATATCAGAACCCCTAATAAATATACCACAGCTACTGCTACACATCCTCTTGCTGCATTATTTTCCAACGATTTTCTTTGCTGAACTTATCCTCTCCGGATGTGTTAGAGATTTCAGAACGATTTACTTGTGGAGGAAATATGGCCTCAAGATTTCCTTTTTAATTGAAACAATCGGAATAAAAATTTCTTGTTTGTCAATGTATTTGGTACTGGCATACTTAGGTTTGAACGCGTTAATCACTAACGCGCTAATACTTGTAATAGCAGCATCAAAAAGGGGACTGCTAAAGCAGTTTTGTTGAAAAATTATTAGAAGATGTGATTTTGTTACATCAAAATGAGAATTTGCAACTTGAAAGAGAATACTGTGTCACACAAAGCTTTCTGACGAAGACAATTGCTTCAGTCCAATGCTCAAGTATAGATTGCTATGATCTTCACTATTCTGAAACCACTTCATGGTGGGTATAAACCCTTTCCCTTCTTTATACGGTGTTCAGATATGCACCTTTATTGCGTAAATTGCAATAAATGCCATTATTGAACTCAATATTTCATATAAAGTTTCAATTAATTATTGTGCAATAAATACGTAAATTGTTATAATATTGAGTAAAACTTAAAACTTAAACAACCAGCTGTCAAATGAATATTGAATAAGCATATGAACTGCGTATATTACTATGTCTGAACACTTAAAATATTGTACTCAATAAACCGTATATTGACTCAATAAAAATGCATATCTGAACATAGTATTACTCCTTAGATAAAAAACTCAATAAATTTTGTAACAAAATTTTTGGACAACTATTTGCAATAGAAATAAAGTAACGTGATAATGACGGAATTTTTTGTTTCTTGTTGTTCCATACGCTGTTTTTGTTTTTGTACGTCCATCACTCAGAGGATGGACCCTATTTATGCGCATTGTGTTGGAACTATGAAAATATGTTATGGGAAAGAGGAAGGAGGAAATAGTGTTTGTGGACACTAGATTTGAATCTCTTTGACCTCTGCAGAAAGGGAGTTCCATATACGAATACGTAGTCCGGCTAAAGGACAAATTTTGGCTGTAATACAGTGTGTGGCCAATCGGGAAAAAGTTACGTTGTTTCGCTCGAGCAAAATTAATTGCAGTAGCGATAGAACAGTGAAAGACAATTAAAGACTTAAAGAAAAAATAAATCGTTGAGAGTGTTTTTCATAATATTACTGCATGACACACACACACTCCCTCTCTTCTTTACACGGTGGTAGACACAATGCCACCTCAAACTATTTGCAGCCAAACAAAACATGTCGCTTTCTATAAATTGCTAGAAGAGTTGCATCTAAATTGCCCATTGAAATCAAGATGAAGGAAAAAAAATGACACCGTAGAAGAGTGAGTCAGACTATTTGTAAAGGACCATAAAGAATATAAAAAAAAATTGAAAAGGAAGAAAAGGATAAAAAGACATTTTAGTAGACATTGCCAAGACACAATAATAACTTGAATGTTGTGAACAGAAAAAACAAAAAAAAGAAATCGTGGCTTTTGTTTCGATTATTTTTTTTATTTTTATTTCATCTAGCAAAGTATCTAAAAACAATATCTAGAGATGAAAACGGAGTAGGGAAATTAACAAAGCACTTGTGCATGTGTCACCATTATATTCATACAGGGATTCCATATGAATAGAAAAGAAGTGAAAGAAGAGAAAAAATATGAAGAACTTGTTCAGAATCTTTTGTTTATTGGCAACGACGAAATACTGCCACAGCATTATCATGTGAGCTGTGAGGGCACAATAAATAAATTGAAGTTGTAGTCACATACAACTCTAATCACTTGATGATGGAGGGGGGGTTAAAGAATAGAATCTAAAAAAAAACGAGAAGAAATAAATAAAATAGGGATGCTTTGTAGAGAAATTGTAAAACCTTTACTATGTTTTTTTTCCTTTTGCTCTTGTGTTATTATAAATTTCAAATTCATTATAATGCCAATGGTTAACTACAAAAACAATAACAACAAAAAATGTAAGTGAAAAGAAACTCCAACACATATATACATACATATTTATGGTACACATACATACAAATGAAAATAATATTTCCTGCAACCCTTATGGTTAAAGGCTTTCTGGTTAAGAGCACACCATATATGTACGTGAGCATGAGTTAGGATTAGAACAGTGGCACTGACAAACAAAAACAATGAAAAACTATAATTAATTAATAATTTTAATTAAGTTTAATGTAATTTTAATTAATTTTTTTAATTATTTATCGTGGATATTTGTACCGAAAATGTTATGATTCTGCAAGCAAATGGTTTAAGGGTGGTTTTACGAAAGTGTTTCCATAATTAGCCGACCTAATGAAGTCTCCGTAGTCTAGTAGGTAGTTGGCTTGGCTTATTAGATGAGAACTTGTGGTTCAACATCCGGCTAAGATGTCTCGCACAAAACGAAATTTGAAAAACATTTTCTTCAGCAGTCTTCTGGCAAAAATTCTGAAAGAAAATTAAATTTTCATGGAGAGCTTCAAAAATCTGTCACTAAGAGTCGAGTTTAAATTGCAGGTCCCGCTAGTCATGAATAAAATTACCACACACAATGTGGGTGGTGTGAGAAGTTAGGTTGTAGTCCTGACTAACGCGTTGTAATGATTAACGAAAACCAAAATTTTATTTCATTGAATCCCTTCATTATTCACTTCATTACCTTCAGTCAGATTGATGAGGTTAGAATAAAGGAAGACAAGTGTGAAATAAAATTCATTAGAAGTAGTCAGAATTTAGTAAATCGAGTGGCTGACAGCTCAATTATGAAATCTTTCCTAGATAAAACCAGTAGTACTAACAGTCGTAGTAAATGCTTCACAACAAAAAAAGGTACTACACACATTTGTACAATGGGTTAATCCGACCTCCGGGTACTGTACTTGTCTTGACTGACAGGTACACATCCTCTAACCTACACATACATACATACATACATGGTCATTCAGGATTACGACCTAGTTTCTCACACCATTTATGTTGTGTGTGTTTATTTAATACATGAGTGGCGGGACCCACAGTTTAAAGTCGACTCCAAACAACAGATTTTTTTGAGAAATTTTTCAATGCAATTTTTATTTTTAACACACAGAGTCTTTGCCAGAAATCTGCTGAGAGAAACTCACCAAAGAAATATTCTTTCATATTTCGTTTAGTTGCAGATGTCTGACCTGGAGTTTGAAGCGTGACCTCACGTCCTATAAGCCAAAACGCTACCAGCTAGACTGCGGTCGCTTCACACAGCTACTTACTATTTTAAAATAGAAACTATTTTGTATATACAAATGGGTCAAGAACGGTTCTTGAGACAATAGGGCAAGTTTTTGGTTCGAATCTGAAAAACTTCAAGCCCAAAGGGAAACTCACGCATATTTTCTAAGCGGCAACCTATGCCATAGAGGGAGGTGCTCAGTTCAAGTTGGACAGAAGATTCAGTCGGCGGCACATAGCAATAAAATTTGACAGTTAGACCGCCATTCGAGCTCTTGATAGTATGAAGCAAAAACTGTTCTCAAAACAAATGGTTTTGAAGCAATCAAAACTTTGGTTAGAAAATTACAAAAGAGGAGATTTTTGTCAGGCGTCGTACTATCCAGGAATAATCTGAGGTTGCTAACCGGCCACTATTGACTCAGGGTATATTAATATAGAATCGTCATCGTCTCAAACCCATCATGTAAGTTCTGTAACGATGATAATGCATCGTCTGTGAGACTTTTAAAGGTCTCTCTATGCGTCCTGAATGCATAGGACGCGCAAGGCAGGCATGCATATACCTTTAGCTTGTCATGGACTAGAAAAAGACATTATGGAGATACTCTATAAAGTTTGAGGGAAAACTGGTCGCAGCCATAGCAGCTCCTCACGACAAATATTTTAATACTTTCATGGAGCTAGCTTAGATTATTTTCTATTTCCACACTGAATATCACTGAGGCAAAGTAAATGAACAGACTGGAAATTATGCGGAGAATGAAAGAAATAAAGTGTTCCCCAAATTGCAGACAGTATTGTGCATTAAAACAATTTAGTAAGGATAAGTCGCCATATTCTAGTAGGTAGAGTGTTGGCTTGTTAGACCTAAGGCCTTGCTTTAAATCCCAGGTCAGACATAAAAATGAAATATGAAAAACGACTTCCTCTTAGCAGATTTGTGGCAAAAACTCTGAGAATGAATAGGACTGCCATGAAATGTTTCTCAAAAAATCTGTGGTTCGGAGTCGACTTTAAACTATAGGACCCGCCACTCATTTATAAAATTAACACACAGGTGTGAGAACCTACGTCCTAATCCTGAAAGAAGAGTTGTAATGACCAATTATGTATGTCTGTATGTCTAGCTTTTCACACCACCTTTATTGTGTGTCTTAATTTTATTCATGAATGGTGGGAGGTGTAGTTCATGGTAGGCTTCAAATTCAATTGCCTGTCTTTAATCATTTTCCTATTTTTCAAAATCAGTCGAGAGTTCTTGTTTAGTAGGTGACTTTAAAAACTAAAAAAAAGTATTTGAAATTTAATATGCTTTTAACTGTATCAGCCCACTGTTATACCTTAGAAATGATATGCAAGTGTGTATGTGGAAAAGGGATCCAAAACTTTTATATTTTTTAGAATAATTTTTCGTTGTTTTTCGTTTCTTTTTTTTTTTTTTTTATTTGAAATTTTATTTTCGGCATGAAAACACAAATAATTGCGCACCAATTTTTCTCCTTTTTTTACGTGGTTTTCTAATATCAACTCTACTCGCATGTTTAACAGCGCACAGTAGAGTCTTTATTTTTTTTAAATATTTTTAATTACAATTGGGCAGATACCCATACTGCCTCTGCCACAAAGTTGTGTCATTCGACGCCAATGTACCCAATACCCATACGGTTATAAAAATGAAACTCAATTCATTTACTACAGACACCTACTCATAGCGATTATTATGGAAAACCAAGACCTTTAGAAATACTTTCTCTATGTAGACAAGTTGTGCTATTTAGAAACACACTTTTTTTCGCTGCGAATAATCTGGAAAAAAAGGTGAAAATAATAGAAAAAAACTTTTTTTTTAATAGAAACCCATACAAATGCAAGCAATTACTTCTTTTGTAAATACACACAAACAAATGAATACTAAACGTAAATGTATTGGTGTAATGCCTAGACGCCGACGACTAAACACTTGTATTTACAATGTCAAGCGAACAACAAAAATATTCTTTTTTGCCTGGGCACCCCTTAAAACTCATTGCACTTTAGAGCTTGACAGCCTCCCTGTGCTGCAGCAGCAGAGGGCCTTGAAAAACTCTTGGGGCTTTCATGAACTTCATATTCATTACGACGATTATTATTTAGATGAGTTAGACGTGTATGCTTGGCATAGAAGATGGAAAAATGAAAATAATTATGATACAGATTTACTCCTTTTTATTTCTAATAGTAGAAGTATATGGGGAGCAGAGTCAAATGAGATGGAATGGGAATGTAAAGAGTGTGTGGTAACTAGGGTATAAATATAGAGAAATGCAATGGCTCAGGGCCGCAATTGAAAGCCCCCATATTGACAGGTAAGGGTAATTATTTTGTCTAATGATGTCGCAATTTATGCAAAGTGCACATGCATTTCACTTCAATTCTGTTTTCCTTAGCGAAAGTTTCTTGGCTCACAAATAGGGTAGTATTGTATGGGAGTGCATAAGTGTTTGTGTGCGTGTGTGTGTGTGTCTAGTTATTAATATATTTTCAAATATTCATATCAAGTTAACCCAGCATTTGTAGCATGTTTCTTGATCTTTAAAAAATTGGAATGGAATTTGCTTTGAAATACGTTTTAAAGTTTACATAGAAAAACAATTTAAATTCTTATCTCCATTTCTACATGGATTTAAATTTACACCAATACACATTAGTATCGCACAAGATCCACATTACGTTACCTGTAATCAGAATCGGTCTTAGCAACTTCATTATTATTCGTAATGGGAGACTGGTCCCACGGTATAAATGCCTGGAGGCTTGTAATATCTCACAACGTCTTCTGCGGAACCAGTAAAGTCGTGAAACAAAAGGACACACACAGGACAGTTTCTCAATCACGGTCCAGTTTTTGGAAACACGAATGATTTTTGCGCACCTAGAAAATATTGACAGAATGTGTCTAGCCATTATTGATTTGGATAGATTCCACACCTTCGGAAATAATAAATGGCGGAACAGGTAGTATCGACATTACGTTGGGGAACGCACCTAAATTGATTATAAAATTTCTTCATCCTTGCCTATGTGCAGTTAAAACATTGAGCTGTTCGATGCAATTGTTTGGGGTCTTGGGCACCTTGCAAATTATTTCCTCATAAGGATGAGTAAGAGAAATAGACAGTTCTTTACCTATTGGATACATGCCCAGCTCCATGTCGAAAAATATTGTCTACCCTGTTCATGACCTGAAAGAACTGTCACACATAGAGATTGGCAGTCTGAACCTCTTTATAAGGAGCTCCGAGTGGTTTTGGATCTAAGTAATAACGAAATACTATCGTGTATCCATCTAACTTCTAAGGGTAGGCAGCTATCTCTACCTACCTATCTACCTTTATCACTGAAGTTTCTTACAAATTATTGAGGTATGGTGTCTCTTTTATTCCCGGAGATTTTATCATTATTCTCATAATAGTGTAGTAGGTAGTGTGTCTCTAGTTTTTCCTCCTCCACATGGCTAATGCGATTGGGTAGGCTTTTTTAAACGATTGTAATGATGAATAATGCATGTATCAAGTTATCCGTCAATCTGGCAACGCTGCCAGCTAAGTATTTATTGATGGATTTAGCATTTACGAATACAGATCGTTTAATAATCGTAGATCTCGAATTTGGATGAATTGGAAGAGAAAGCAAGTGTAGAAATTGTACTCAGGTCTGTGTGTACTGCAATGTACGTAGTGATGAAAATATCATTTCTGTTAGCGAAAGTGACGTGGGTAAAACACTTTTGTGATGTCTACAGCGTTCTCCGATTTATTTTGGCATACTTTGGACTTCAATTTGCACCTCAATCCATATAAAGTTTAATACAAAAGATAAAGCCGACTGAACATTTACTACCTTGTAGATATTGGATTGAGCAATAGTTGCTGATTTTTCATACACAAGTTATTTTGAAGCTCGTTTCTTACTTGGCGGTCACGTTAAAGAACAAAATTATCACATTTGATGCTCCGAGAACCAAGAAAGTGATATTTTGGTTTGCATTTGAATTTCATAGGAGTTTTCGAAAACGACCCTGAAGGAATCATTACCGTTAACTCATTATTATTACAACTTTATGGCGGTATAATTATTGACTTCTATTGGCCTGTAATTGAACATTATACACGGGACGGTATGTAGTTTCAACAAGACAGTGTTACGAGCTACACAACATGAATGATTTTGGTTTCATTGGATGAGTTTCTAATGGGTTATCCATTTCGTGGTTTCAAAAGTAAGCGTAAATAAACCACATATAAAATTTTTTTTTCATGATATTTCTTTTTTATTGTAAAGTTTGAACGTTGACATTATGTGTTAGTCTGTGAAACACTACATCATTTAAATGACATCCACCTGAAGTGTTGAAAGCATTGATTCTTTTGAAATAATTTTCGACCACTTTTTGAAACATATTTGGCGGCATCTCAGCAATAACTTGACGAATGTTGGTTTTTAAGTGCTCAAGAGTTGAAGGTTTATCTGCATAAACACGGTCTTTCGCGTAGCCCCACAAAAAAATGTAATGGTGTCAAATCGCATGATTTTGGTGGCCAGTTAATATCGCCACGACGAGAAATTACGCGGCCAGGAAATGTCTCTTGCAATAAAACCATATTCGCTCGAGTTGTGTGGCATGTGGCACCGTCTTGTTGAAACCACATATTCTCCAAGTCGTATTCTTCAATAGCAGGCAAAAAAAAGTCGGTTATCATATGACCATAACGCTCCGAATTGACGGTGACAGTCGTTCCATCGGCGTTTTCGAAGATGTAAGGTCCAAAGAGCGCACCAAACTGTAACTTTTTCTGGATGTAATGGCCTCTCTTCAATTACTTGAGGGTTCTCAGAACCCCAAATACTACAATTTTGCTTATTAACATACCCACCGAGTGTGAAATGTGCTTCATCGCTGAAGAAAATTTTGTTCGAAAAATTGCCGTCCACCGCCTGTTGTTCAAGCACCCATTCAACGTATCTACGACGTTGTGAATGGTCAGCTGGCTTCAGTTGTTGCGTGAGCTGGACTTCATATGGATGTAGGTGTAGATCTAAATGCAAAATACGCCATAATGTGCTATAAGACACTCCTAATTCCTGAGAACAACGAGGAATCGACACATTCAGGTCTTCGGCAACACTTTCACTTACAATAGCGTTATTTTCAGCGGAACGAGCGAAACGATGATGGACAGGCCTTTCAATATTTGTATTTGTCTCTTCAAATTTCTTCACAATTTTGCCAATTGCTTGCATAGTTGGACGCTAATGTAAACCATAATCTCCTCTTAAAGCACGATACGTGGCTGTGGCAGAATCACCATTTTTGTAGTAGGTTTTGATAATTTTTATGCGGCGATCCATTTTCGTCAATGTCAGACTTTCAACTGAAAAGAAAAAAATTGGTTTCACAACTAAGTTTGACAGATGTCGAATTCCAGTCCCATACTTTTGAAACCACGAAATGGATAGCCCTTTAGTAGGAGTAATTTCATATTTTAATAAAGATCGTGTGATTTATTATTGCTTTACTCGAGTAAGGTATCTACGTAGATGACTTTCTAAGACTGAAGCATTCGAAAACCAATATTAGTCAAGTTATCGATAGCATGCCGCCAAAATTTTATGAAAAAGTGTAATATTTACATTCGTTCTTCAATAGGTTGTGTTCAACAAAAACTGTTCGTTTGTTACCGCATTACCTCACACCAGTGCCATTGTACAATAACTCTTCAATTTTTCGCTGGGTTATGTCATAATTTTTGCGCAAATTTCAGGGTTAAATGAACATTGGCACACTGAGAATTACAGAGATTTTCTAAAACAAAAAGGAAGAAAAAAAAAAAACACTTTCACATGCATGACATCAACATGATTACGTTGGCAATGACTAAAGTACAGTTTCTGTAGTAAAAATGATGCCCTTGAAGTAGAGATACATACATACATAGTGAAACCGTTGTTTGCATAATTGTCTAATCAATAGGCAAAAAACAAAAAAAAAAAACAAAATGATGATGACCATACAGAATACAATCAAATATAAAAAGAAGAGCCGGGAACTCAAACCTTTAAAAAATAATTTTAAATTTAATAATAAAAGGGAGCCCCAAAAAAACAACAGTTTTAGAAGGCAAAGGCAAAGGCAAAAGCAAAGGCTTTGTAAAGAACGTTGCTGTAGACGAACTCATGCTATTAACGACAAACTAGTCGGTCGGTGGGCATTTAATAAAACGAACCCTTTCATGCATGTAGTGTAGTAGTAGTGAGTGGTCAGTTTTACTTTGTAATCATGTGTAGAGAAATATAGAAACTGACCAAAAAGGAAGAAAAAATGAGAAAAAAGGATAACAAGACCCTTTTTTTTGGGGTAACTTGCAACCTCATACCCCATAGCCAATGCTTATTACGCGTACTTTTTAATCCATATTGTGTGTTTGACGTTATTTTGCATATGAATGAATGAGTGAATGACTAAATGAAGGTAAAAAAACGAAAACGAGAACAAAAAAAAAGGCGGTTGGCGATATAAATGAATGGCTGGTTTGGCTGGTTGGCAAAAAAAAAAAAATTGGGTACGTTTTAGAAAAAGTTTCGCGTCCCTTTGGGTAGTTGTTACATCTCCTCAAACAACGAAGCTGCCACGTATTTAGATAGAAAACTTGTATCTATACGGCACTGTATCTACATTTTCTCATTTGTTATCGGTTTTTTGTCCTTTTTTTGGTCTCTAAGCAAAGACCGTACATGTACAAGAGTTGTACGTGTAATTAGAAAGTTGCGCGTCATATTATTTCCGCTGCTCGGCATTAGTTAATGTGCGGTCAGTTGCTGTATTTGTATGCGAAAGTGAACGCGTGTTTCATTATAACCTTTTGGGGATTTTTTTGGAGCAAAAAAAAATTTTTTTTTTTTCAAATCATTCTTAGCATTACACACGCTCATATGGATCAACAACCAACAAAAAAAACCTCATTTTTCAATGTCGCTTTTTAACCAACTTTTTAGAAATAATTTGTTTTTGTTGTTGTCGTTCTCATCACAATTTTTTGTTTTGCCAGGCCGTATAGAGATTTCCCTGTCATTTTTTTCCATTTTTTTGCATTAAGTTTAGATGGTCATCGCGTATAAAATGTCAGTTAAATTGTAAAATGTTTAGGTTTAACCCCCCTTCTCTTCTCTTCCCTTCCCTGCATACTCATACTCCACAAAGCATATATATTTGGTTGCGAATAGTTGTACCGTGCATGTGTGTATTGTTAAACCACTATACCCCCCCTTTAAGGCTTATGTTCAAACATTGCCGTATGTGAGTCGCGGAACAATAGAAATTTTCGGTAAATGAGTAGGATCGATAAAAAAGGATGTAATTTTCCTTCATTCTCCTTCCATGTGAACCCATTAAAATAAGAGTAATTGTTGTTGTCGTTTTTTTCTTCTTCTGTGCTCCAAAGGGATTTTAAAGGTTTATTTGCATGATTTTTTTCTATGTATGTAAGCAAGTCTGTATGTGTTTGTTTTGCCTAATGTTTCGAGATTAAAATAAATTTTTGAAAAATTATTCACCAGTTCTTTTTAAAAGGTGGATAAGGTAGGGATGGCGGCTATTCTAGTGGAATTTTGTGCGGGGGTGGGGGTTTTAAAGCGATTAATTTTGAAATTAAAATTATGAAATTAATTTATATACAATAGGATTTGAAATGTATAAAATAATGATGCAATTTTAATTTGCATTCAAAACTGTTTTCAAATTCAAATCCTTCATATTTCCATTACTGCAGGACTTCGGTGGCTTATCAGTGAAATTCTTGATAAAGTTGTTCTTTGTGGCTGTTTGGTTTGCCATTAATAATGATACGTTTTTAAAATATGAGCTCGTATATTGCAAAAAAAAAAAAATTAAAAAAAAATTCTGTTCAGTTTTAATTAAATTTCTTTATTATTCGCACAATACTGTGTGCCACTGTTCACAACTTGATGTAAACAACAAAAATTGCTTTGTTTTTTATTCCTCTGTTTACACTCTTTCCATAAACAATAACAATCGATAAACAATTGTTTGAGAGATATTTGTAACGGAGATCTTCAAACTACGATTACTCTCTTCAAACATATCACGTCTTCACGCAGGGCTAACTGAACTTTTAATAACTCCGTAGCCTGCTTTGCCTTGCCTTTTATATAGCAGGGTAAACAGTCTGATGACTGTTCTTGAAGCCGCATGTTCGCGTATTCGCCTTCTCGAAATCTCTATAATCGTTGTTTACGTTTATTATTGTAGTGTTGTTGTTGCATTTTTCTTTACTTGTTTACCATATTTTATGCTGGTATTTATTGGTGTATTTTTATTTACTTGTTTACAATTTTTTGTGCTGGTACCGGTTGTTATATTACGTAGTGCGATAATTTGTAAACAAGTTCATTGTTTTGTTTTTGCAGCTTTTGCTTATAGTTCTAATGTTAAGCGATGTAAACGCAAAACACCAGTATCTAGATTTTTCCATTTTCGTAACAATAAAGTTTGGCAGGCAGAAAAACAAAATTATCGAATGTGGGACGTTATCAATTCATATGAGCTTCAAGAGAGTCCTGTGCATCCCGGAAAAGTCACTGTATGGCGGAGATTTTGGGCTAATGACGCATATTTCTTTGAGAACTATGTTTGTCAGCCTGTCACTGTCAACAGCGAGCACTATAAATCGATGATTACCAATTTATTTTAGCCCGAATTGCATGATCTGGATACGAACGATATTGGTTTTTGATAGCACAGCGCTAAGTGCCACACAGCTACCATGCCACATGGGATTTTCCACAAGCGTGATTTGGGGAAAAGGTTAACTCACCGAGATTGACGTCGTTAGACTTTTTCTTGTGGCTATTTCTTAAGTCACAAGTTTAAGTGATTAAGGCACAAACCATACATAAATGGTCATTACAACGCTTCAGTCGGGATTACGACCTAGCTTCGCATACCACTTATGTTGTATCTGTGTTAATTTTTTATGTACATGAGTGGCAGCAGTCACAGTCGAATCCGAACGAAATATTTTGGCAAAACTTTTCATATCAATTTTATTTGCTGTCAGAGTTTTTGCCAGTAATCTGTTGAGAGGCTGTCACTGAAGAAATATTTTTTTTTAAACTTCCTTTCGCTCGAGATGTTCTGGCTGGGGTTTGAAAAGCGGCCTCAAGTTCAATAAGCCAACACACTTCTATGTTTTTGAGCAGTGAACGGAGACTGTAACCAATCGAACGCTATTTGTAGAGTGTTTCCTCAATCTTTTATTTTTTGGCATGGCCCGTAGGTATTAGTTTCTTATGGTATTCGGAATTTGTGGTACTAAGTACAGGTTTACTTATACTTGTAATAGAAGTATCTCTCAAACGGTCCTATTACATATTCTACAAACATACATATCACACGTATGATTTCACATCAATTTTCCCTCATCAAAATTTTCCATCCTGGAATAATAATCGTTCCAAGACTAAGGGGAAGTCGCCGTAGTCTAGTAGGTAGTGTGTTGGCTTATTAGATGTAAAGCCAGGGTCCGAGCCCCAGGCCAGACATCAAAGACAAAATACAAAAAGTATTTCTTCGGCGATTTCCTCTCAGCAGATTTCTGGCAAAAACTCTGAGAGTAAATAAAATTGCCATGAAAAAGAGTCGACTTTAAATTGTAGGTCCCACCACTCATGTATAAAATTAATCCATACAACATAAGTAGTGTGAGAAACTGAGGTCAATTCGACCTCCGGGTACTGTACTTGTCTGTCAAGTACACTCTTCTAACCTAACCTAACCTAACCTAGCTCTTTTGCTGCACACTGCTGCCTCGTTACCCAGTGGCCTAAGCTCTTGGTTATATTCTTGAGCGGTAAACAGAGAATCCAACGCCGTTCGTAGAGTTTTTTCTTAATTTTTATTAGTTTGCCTCGTAAGCATTAATTCCTTATGGTATTCGGAATTTTTTAGTATTTTGCATAGGTTCACGTATACTTGTAATAGAAGTAAATCTTTAAGGATCTTGTTTCAGATTTTACAAACAAATAATACGATAGATTTCACAGATGATGCATTATAATGCGAATGGTTAAGTGATTGAATTCCTGCATTAACATTTTCTATCTTATTGTGGAAAAAAACTTGGAATATTGTTCCTGGGTACCTTTCAGAACAAACTTTCCCTTCTTATATGTTCATCTCGTCATTTTAAAATTAAAATTAAAAAAAATTGTAATTTACACTTTCCTTTTTATTAAGAATGGATTTGAACATGAAATGAAAAAGGAAATATCCTAACCAGTCGAATACAAATAATGCCTTCAAAACACCACAAACAAATCAAAGTTATTTTCAAATTGCACTTGTAATGAAAGTGTGATATGAAATCCTTTTTTTCAATCACATCAAATCACAACACAAATCAAACAAACCAACCACCAACTAACAAGCAATAAAAATACAACAACAACATCCTTTAAATGAAAATAAAAGAACGAAAGAAGGATGAAAAAAAAAATAAATGAATGCAAATACGATACCTACAAGCAGTAGAAAGCAAGCAAGAAAATATGTCCTGTAAGGGAATTCCTCGTACTACTGTGTGCAATTGAATATCCTGTGTGTCAAGTTAAATTGAACACACACACACACCGAAGTACAGGATAAAAGACGACGACGAAGAAACAACAAAAAACACCCCAACAACAAAGGACTTAACACGACGGCGACATGCACTTGAATTTGCACAATGGCTTGCATTCATCGCTTACAATGTAAAGGTAGGGAAACAGAAAAAAATATGTATAGGAACACAAATATGTGTGGTTATGTGTATGTATTTAAACAAATAAATAAGAATCTATTTACACTCATATACACCTGCAGTAAGAGAATACTAAGTAAATAGAAGAGATTAGAGAGAAGAAGCAAATAAAACCACGTACACAAGACACTTTTGTGTCTAACACAACCACCTTCATAGCCCACACTACTAGCCACACACACGTCACACTATTCTTTAGGTGGGGTAGAGTAACTAAGAAATATGAAACCCTTGTGCTCATAAGCAGAACATTTTAGTTGCATTTGCAGATGTTGCACACAAACACTCGGGCAAATATGGTACACCATGGCAAATACATGCACACACACTGCACGTACTCCTGTTTCACAGCTATGTGCTGACATATAGTCGGTGAGTTAGAAAACTAAAGACAATTTACTGTTTTGGGTAGGGGTAATAGTCTTTTATTTGTTTACATAATCCCGGTAAACAAAAAGATTTTGATTCAACATAACCTATCAATTGATAAAAATGTTAAATGTTTTGTGTTATTCGGTTCGAAAGCAAATGGATAGATGGTATAAAGTATAGGGTCTAGCACTAAGCGTTTCCTATTTTTCAATTTAAATAAAATAAAGCGTGTGTAAGGTATGATCGAAGTTTTTTATTTGTTTGAAAGACCTATTGAAGCCATTATATGTGCAAGCCGCCGTAGTCTAGTAGCTAATGGTCTGGCTTATTAGACGTAGGACCATGGTTCCAACCCGGTGTCAAACATCCTCAACCAAACGAAATATGAAAAAAATATTTCTTCGACGAATTCCTCTCAGCAGATTTCTGGCAAAAACTCTGAGAATAAATAAAAATTGCCATGAAAAGTTTTTCAAAAATTTGTCATTCGGAGTCCACTTTAAACTGTAGGTCGAGCCACTGATGCATGAAACAACCGCACACAACATGAGTGGTCTGAGAAGCTAGGTAGTAATCCTGAGTGAAGGATTTTTTTTCTCTTGAGCCGGAGGTGGGAATCTTCGGAAGACACTTTTGTTCCAACAAAAGAGTGTACGATTCACCATCACTGGTGCCTACGTACTAAACCCACCCCCTACACACTTCAACCAGTCTCCCTCCTCGGGACTGCCGTCAGGTATTACTTCGCGGAGGGCTGGTTAGCTGTAAAGCTTTGTCACACTAAGTTAAATTTCACCTCCGTTCATACAGCCTTCGGAGTTCTTGCATAACTTTAGCCATTCTTTGACTGTATTGGCTCCATAGAATCCTAGAATTCAACACTTCTTCCATAAGCCGAGTTGGTCCGAAACTCGTTTCCCCGGGCCATCTAAATCTGGGGCAGCATGTTAGAATATGCTCCGCATCTTCCTCCTCACCTACACAGTTTGGGCATAAAGGAGAAGTATCATGTCCAAATCTGTGCATGTACTTCCTGAAGCACCCATGAGCAGCTAGGAACTGCGTCGTGTAGTTCAGCTCGCAATGTTCGTTCTCCATCCAAAGAGTTACATCAGGAACAAGGCGAAATGTCCAACTTCCCTTTAAACCATTCTCCCATCGTGACTGCCATTTGTAAATGGAAGTCCTTCGTTCCTCCGCTTTTATATCCTTCTCATCTCATCCGCCAATATATCTATTGGTATTGTCTCTGCCAATACCAAAACTGCTTCATCAGACACTGTCCTGAAGCCACTTATCCGTCTAATCGCGCTTAGACGATACACCGAGGACAGTATCCTCCTCGTTGTCCCCAGTGAGAGTGCTTCCGACCATATTTGGCAAGAATACAGCATTATCGACGTTACTATAGCCGAAATTATTCTCCTTTTAAATGGACCTGGTCCTCCAATATTTGGCATCATCCTTGCCAGTGCTCCCTGTGTTACAGATGCTTTTTCACCGATGTATTCCACGTGTTCCTTGAAGTTCAACCTGTCGTCGATAATCACTCCCAGGTTTTTTATCGCCCTCTTCGATTCGATCCTTGTGCCTCCAACGGTCACTTCCATCTTCTCCACTATGTTCCGGCCGCTTAGCAAGATGGCCTCCGTTTTATGTGCAGTAAGTGTCAAACCTGCCTCAGCCAGCCATGCTCCAACATTTCGAATCACTGTGTTCGTTTTCTCCTCTATTTCTCCTACCATTTTAGATACCGAGACTATGGCAATGTAATCTGCAAAGCCCACAATTGTAGTCCCGCTTGGCAATTGTAGTCGAAGTACTCCATCGTACATAATGTTCCATAGTAGTGGTCCAAGTACAGAGCCCTGCGAGACACCCGCCGTCACTACGTATTCCTGCTCTCCTTCATCCGTTAGGTATATTACCTTCCTGCCCTGAAAGTAATTGTTCAGAACCTCCATTAAGTATGGCGGCGTAGCCATTTTAAAGAGGGCTCTCATAATCTGCCCCCAATTAGCCGAGTTGAACGCGTTTCTAACGTCAAGTGTGACAACAGCGCAGTATTCCTTGGTGCCAAATCTCCAACTTTCGCCCTCTATTGCATCTCTTGCAATGTCGACCACTCTTCTTATCGCTTCAATAGTGGACCGTCCTTTCCTAAATCCATATTGCATGTCCGAGAGAGCTCCTCCTGCCTCGGCACACGTCAGTAGTCGATTGTATATTATCCTCTCCAGTATTTTTCCCATCGTGTCAAGTAGACAGATGGGCCGATACGACGATGATTCCCATGGTGGTTTGCCAGGTTTTGGAATGAGAACCAATTTCTACTTCTTCCATCTACGTGGAAAAACACCCTCGACGAAGCACTTGTGGAATGTGTATGTATGTATGTATGTATGTGTGCAATACGATTCAAGTGTCCGCCACGCCTTTTCTGATCGAAGTGTATCCGAAATATCCAATTTTCCATGAGTCAAGCAGATAAATCAGATTGAATTTGAACGATGGCGAGCGGCTTTTAGGACCGCTGTGGTTTGTGGATTATTCGTGTAAAACTGCGTCTTCAGAAAACTCCTTAAATAAGAGTATAACAGGGTTAAGTCGCACGATCTCGGTGGCCAGTTTACATCAGCTCCACATGAGATGGCCTTGGCCTCAAATCGCTCGTGTAGATTATCTAATGTGGCATGAACTGTGTGGGACGTAGAAACCACTTGCCTTTGGTGTCCTGTTCATCTAATTTAAGCAAAAAGAAGTTGGTAATAATCGACTTATAGGGCTTGTCGTTGACATTGAAGGTCTGATCAAACATCGGTTTCAAATAAACATGAACCAATGACGCCTTCAGACCAAAATCTACACAAAATAGTGATTTTTTCGGCATGAATTTAACGCTCTTGGATCTTATGTGGATGTGTGTCGTTCCAAATTCGATAATTGCAAAAAATTCAGCCTTATTGCTGAAGATAATGTTTCAAGAGAATTAAAGTCAGTTACCGGACTCCATTCAGCGAACATATGCAGTTGCTTGTGGTCATTTATCTGCCGTTCGTAGGTCAGTCGAATTTTGCATGTGGGAGAGACCAAGTCATGAGGCAAAATTCGCCAAGTTATGGATTGCGAAAGGCACACCCGTAATTGACTGTCTGGAATTCTTCTGCAATCTCTCATAGGGTTTCGGTCAGGTTTTCGGCAGTTCCTTGCATTTCATTTGAAGACAATGAATGTCTATGAGTGCGTAAAAGTCTTTTTCACCAACCCAATTTTATAATGATGCACTTCATAATTGCTATTCCCATTCATTTATAAACTTGCATATGTATGTGTGATGGCAAATTTTGTACGTAATTGTGTGTGCATATCTATATGTACGTATGTACGTGTTTCATAGAAGGTATTTAGAAAATTGCACAACAACATACGAGTGAGTACGCAACGAATTCATTTGGGGAAGTTATGCCGGAAAAATATTATGATGATGCGATTCAAAAACAATTGTGCAAAACCATAAACATTTTATATGCAAATATATACATACACATATGTATCACGTACATATATACATACATATTTATGTGGTATGTACACATAAATAAACTTATGCATGGTTTATGAGCATAATTTGCGTATGTATGTATGCATATGCAACTGATGTTGTTGCTGTTGCTGTTGCTGTAAATGCACGATAAAGAAAGTGAAACGTTAATGATTGTCGTCATCCTTTCATAGACGTCGTACTATTCGTCGTCACATGTTATTAAAGAATTTTTTTGTTTGTTTTTTATGCAATTTTATTCCCCCATTTTTTTCTGGATGTTTTCTTTTGTTTTTGTTGTCACGTCTGTTGTGGAGGGGTTCACATAAAAAGAAACAAAAAAAGGTGCACTTGCACTACTAGGCCCAGGTCTTAAAAAAAAAACACGAAAAGAAAAAAAAACTCCTCCAAACAAAAGCAGTTTCATACGTGAGTGTAAGTGATTCCATTTGTACGAGTATGTATGTCTGTATGCCTGCCGATTATGTTTGTGTCAGTCAATACAAAAGACGAGACTTTAAGTAAAAACGTAAGTGAGTGCATGTATACTTGTATGCATGTATGCATGTTTGTTTGTTTGCAAGTAGTAGTAAATATGTATTAAATTGGGGTCTTTTGTGGGCTGAAGGACGTTTGAGAGGTGCGTATATATAACATTGTGGAATAACTTTTTCTTGTTTTTTTAAGACAATTGCTAAATACCCAAGGTTGGGGTCGTCTTTTCTGTGAAGTGTGAAAAAATAACGAGGGTAGCTTGGGAATTATTTTAAAATAAAGGCGGATTCAATAAAATTTTTCAAAATTTTTAGAATTTCCAAAGACTGTATTTTTTTTACAAGGCAGAGGATTACGTAGTAAAATCGATGTGTCGCTTTAATTCTCCATAGTCTACTAGGCAGTGTGTTGGGAAATTAGATGTAAGGCCGTGCTACAAATTCAGCTCAGACATCCCGAGCATACACATTACATTCCCTTCTGTCAGGATCGCGAACTAGTTTCTCACACCACTTATGTTGTGTGTGTTAATTTTATAACTGAGTGGCAGGACTTACAGTTTAAAGTCGACTCCGGACGATAGATTTTTGAAGTAATTTTTCATGGCAATTTTATTTTACTCTCCGACTTTTTGCCAGAAATCTGCTAAGAGGAAGACGCCGAAGAAATATTTGTTCGTATTTCATTTTGTTGGAACCCTGGCCACACGTGTAATAAGTCGATCTCGAACAAAACATATAAAAAAATATTTCTTCCCCAAATAAAATTGCCAACAAAGATTTCAAAAAAATTTGTCATTCAGAGTCGATTCTAAACTGTAGGTCTCAGCACTCATGTATAAAAATTAATACACACAACATGGGTAGTGTAAGGAGATAGGTTGTAATCCTGACTAAGTGGTTGAGATTGTCAATTAAGTAAGTAAGCAAGTCTTTTCAAATCTTTCTGTTCACTGTTCCATTGGCTGACATCATGGGATATTGTTGAAAAATGAGCTGCTATGGGGTCATGCCTTTGTATGTCAATTGTAAAGTGAAATACGTACGTTTCCTTTGAATTGCGCTTTTGATGTTTAATAGATGAATGGTCGTTGAGGAAGATAGGACTTAGACACGACTGACATTGTTAGACGTATAAAACTGTGGTCTTTTCTTTCAAAGAAAAAGAAAAAAGAAACAAATTACCAGGCTATTACGGCCTATAGGCAGCCTGTATAGCTATTTCCAGCGTTGGTAGGCTGGAGAAGTCGATGAATTGCTACATCCGCATTAGCCTTTGGAAAAGAAGAATGTGCAGATTCCTCATCATACTGAAAAAGAGGAGGATGTCTCATAAACGCTGGCTACAGCCATGCTATGGGCAATCTGATACAATCCTTAATGACACTATCTTTGTAATGCTTTACGGGAGTTTGGACTTTTGGTGCATGACTGGTCCATGATCAGGACTGTTTTAATAATCTGCACAAGTTTATCAGAGGCGCTAGCTATCTATCACAGAGATAGTGTGGATTACTCAATTCCGCTTTAATAATTTTGCAAAAATGAAGGCAAAACGGAACGCATGTGATTGATGTCGTCAGTTGCAGAAGTCCCAAAACTTCCTTACCTCTTGATAGATATTTAATCAGGTTTCTTGCGGCTGGAATCTGGCCAGGTTTTGAATGAGGGAAATGATGAATCGGTTCATCCTCCATGTAAATACATATGTATGTTATTCTATGGTTCTACTATACCCCGTTACAGGTAGTTTACAGGACTGGGACTGGGACATAGGTATCACAAACTGGATTAGAAGAGGGGATGGAATATTCAAATGTTGAAGTCGCCACAGTCTAGTAGGTAGTGTGTTGGCTTGTTAGACGTATGGCCCCTGTTCCAACCCCATAACAGACATCAAAACCCATTATGGAAAAATATTTCTTCGGCGACTGCCTGTCAGCAGATTTCTGGTAAAAACTCTGAGTGTTAAAAATAAAAAATTGTCATGAAAAGTTGCTCAAAAAATCTGTCGTTCGGAGTCGAGTTTAAACTGTAGCTACCGCCACTCATGTATACAAATTAACGCACGCAACATAAGTGGTGTCAGAAACTAGGGCCATAATCCTGACTAAAGTGTTGTAATGAATAATTATGTGTGTATATATGTATGTTTCCTTTAGCTACAGTTGAGCAGGCTTCTAGAACAAGCTCTATAAGAGAGCAATTCTTCCAAGAGTTTTAATGTCTACTGAGCTAACCACCCACGTAACTGACTGACTTTAAAGATGAGGTAAAAAATATTCTTCCTTCTGCAAGAACCTAGTGAAAAACAGTTTTGCTTTTTAAAAAATATGAAAACAAAGTATTTCGGACAAAAAAGAAACCCTGACGTTGAAGTAGTCATCATCATAATGAAGACACACAAACAAACAAACAAAAACACAATTCTTGCCATATTTTTATTTTCCATTTCAATTTGTAAGAAAAATTGTAAGCGAAAGTATGAAAACGAAATGAAAAAAAGAAAAAACGATTGCAACTGAGGCTACTTGAAGATGCAAACTGCTGGAAACATGAATGGGGGGGGGGTTTATCCCCACAAACGATAAGTGATGTAACACTGGCAAGTAACTAAAAAGGGGGTAAGACAACAGCAACGATGACGACAACTTAAAAAAAAAAAACAATTGAAAATGGAAAGCAGGCATCCAACAGTGCACATACAGATCTTAAGATGCACTTCACAAAAGTAAAGTAAAGTAAAAGTGTAGCACACGTTGATGATGATGATGATGACGATGATGGTCTATGATTTTGAAATTGTACGTAAAAATACTGCAGACATGTCTGCTGGCACAAGGTTTTCAATACCGGCAGCAGAACCCCATTAAAATAAAGGGTTAGACTTGCAATCTTAAGGGTTGATAGTGCAATTTCTTTACATTTTTAAGCTGCAAGGAAGGTGCAGAAACAGAGGCATAAGCACAGGCTTACGGTAAAGGTAGTAGGAGAGCAAAAGCACTTATAAATCTCTGTTCTGGCTGCAATTGTGCGATACACTGCTTGGGTGGTTCTCATGTGTGTTGAAAGTTGACTTACACTTTTCATGAAACTGAAGCGTAAGTCTACTAACAAGCCAAGACGAAAGTGAGAGACTAAATGGCGTTGCAAGCATTTGTTCAATGCAGGATACAAATACAACAGAAATACAGAAAGTGAAAGCAAATGAAACAATTTTTCTTTAAATTCATCATCATTCGCGAAAAACAATTTAATTTATATCGATAAAGCTGCCTGTATTATGAGTGCAAGTTATCGAAATAAAAGTCATTCACGCACTCAAAGGAGAAACTGTTACACACACTATACATATATCGTCGTAAAATCTATTAAAACTAATAAACAAAAATCGTTATTGTACGTTACTTTTACTGTACTTTACGATGATATCCTCTTGCACCACACAATCCAATCTCAAATACAATGTATTCAACTCAAGTACTATTCGAAAATTCTATTTTTGCGTTATTATTACTGGCAAACATACACACACACACACATACATAAGAATGTTAAGTATTTCAATACAATCGCATGGCATTATCATAAAAATAAGAACAGCAAACGTATACCGAGGAAAAACTTGTAAAAACTTGAAATAAAAATTTGCTACACACTAAAGCCCTTTATGGATGAGAAATAAAACGAAAGAAGAAAAAAAAAAGAGGAGAATAAAGACTAAAAATGGCATTAAAATGTCGTTTTTGGCATAAATGGAATTGCTTAAACATGGGTTATAACGGGCCATTATGACCGGGCACAACCATATTACCATCACCTCTATGGATAGAATAGCTGCCGGTACACATTCATTGTACAGCCGTTTATATGTGCAAGTGTATTGAGCTCGAGTGTAAGTACCAAACAAATCGAAAAGAATACACACGCGTATAATGATTTCATCAAAGTTTAACTATTACAGCGAAACTTAACAGCCAACCAACAAAACTCCATTACAATTTCTTACAAAATACCCAATTGGAAATTCAACGAAATTAGTTTTGTTATCTTCAAAGATTATACTTCAGAAACTTCACGATTTTATCATTGAGTTAGAACGGAAAGCTCGTTATTGGCGGATAGCCAATGGAGAATCCAAGTTTAGTGTAATCAAGGAGATATAATTGATATCATACCTGCATATATAACATAATTGGTCATTACAGCTCTTCGGTCAGGATTACGACCTAGCTTTACGCACCACTTATGTTGTGCGATAATTTGTAAACAGGTTTGTTTACTGTATTGTTTTGTTTTTCTAACTTTTGTTTATAATTTTAATGTTCAACGATGTAAAAGAAAAACACCATAACGAAAATGGTAAACAAGTAAACAAAAATGCAACAACAAACACTACAAGAATGAATGTAAACATAATACACAAACAACAATAATGAAACAACGATGTTTACATTTATAGAGATCTCGAAAAGGCGAAGTCATGAACATTCGCCTTCAAGAACGTTCATCAGACTGTTTACCCTGCCATATAAAAGGCAAGGCAAAGCAGGCGAGTGAGTTAGCAAAAGTTCAGTCAGACTTGTGTGAAGACGCGGTGTGCTTGAAAAGAGTAATGTTTTGTATGATTTTTTGTTGGCGCTGTCATGCGTCCATATGACTTAGAGAAAGACGTAGGCCAGTTCATCACTGTCAATGGCGAGCACTATAAGTCGATGATTATCAATTTATTTTGATTTGAATGGAATGATCTGGACTTCAATGACATGAGATTTCAAATGGGTGGCGCTAAGTGTCATACAGCTGATACCATACTTATTGTACTGCACGAGCGACTTAAAAGCATGGCCATCTCACGTAGGGGTTAAGTGAGCTATTCATAGCGATCATGTAATTTCATCCCGTTTAATATATTCTTGTGAGGTTTTCTTAAGCCGCAGGTATATGCGAATAACTCTCAAACCACAGCGTTTCTCAAAGCCAACGTAATCTATGCCACCAGACGAATGCTGCCTGATTAATGCGCCAGAATCATGGAAAATCGGATATTTCGTATAACTTCCATCCAGTAAAGCAGTGGCAGATATCGGACCGATATTATATTCCACACATAATAGCAACGAAAGGTCTTTCAAATGAAAAAATAATTTCGATAATATCTCGCACACGCACTTTGTTTTATTTAAATTTAAAAATAGGAAGCTTTTAATAAAAGAGCCTATAAAAGGACGTCTTTGCTGTCACTAACCTAAGCTTTGAAGAAGATTCCGCTGTTTTTTTTATGGAAGACATACATATGTTTCTTTGAACTTTATTAAGGAAAGTGAAGTTCCAGTTTCATTTACAGGCCTTCTTCAAACTAGTGCTCTAGCACGTTCCCAAAAACTGCATGTGGGCTTTAAGTCCATAATGAATTTTACATTCCTGCGACCTATGTCCGAGTCGTTCCGGCGCTTATAATGGACTTTGTGTGGTTCTATTGTGTATCTACGTCAAAATTATATAATTTTTGTCTTGAGTCCAAGTATCCACAGATTTCTGCCATTGCACTATAATCCCTTTTATTGACCAAAATTAATTATAGCCAAACGGCTGGACCGAATTCAATAAATTTTTGGTATTTGGTTTTAGGAAGTCTCTTAAGGGGGAGGAAGGGATCATTAACTTTTTTCATACACTCAGAAAAAAAATTAGTAAATAAAAAATAAAATAAAATAATAATCAGTTGTAATAGGTTCCCGGACGCAATCCGAATCTAGATTATTATATCTTATATGGTTTCATTAATAGTTTTTAATTTTTTTTGAGGTACTCTAACTTTTAAAAAGTCTAGTGCTTCATCAGCGGATAGCTTGGTTGGTGGTGGTCTTGGAATAAGTTTTCGTACTTTAGCAGCTCTTGTCAGAGTACTGACAGTCGCTTTAAAATCACTGCTAAATCTAATTTGTTACATTTACAAGCAGCTGTAGTAGCCGCATGTACTAGGGGTTCAACTTCATTATTTTGATATTTAGAGATTTCCGCTGCAACTCGTCTTTTTGCTCTCTCAGATTTTTAGCTAAATATTAATTGCGGCCGTCCAGGTTTTGAATTAATGGCGGCAGGGTATTTTTCACTATTTTTAATAAGTAATTGCCTTTAAGCCAACCAGCTTGCTGTACTTTAAAAACTTTAAAAATCCTACCGCTTATAGGCCATTTCCGAATCTTATTTGAGCAAAATATTCGAGACTGCTCCTTTAAATATTGTTCTATATTTTCGGAACAATCATTTTCGTTAATATATGACAAGAAGTGGGCATATACAGCTGCTATTTCATTAACTTCGAAATGTTTATCTTGCCATACCTTAAATAACTCACAGTTTTTCACACTGTATTTACCTGATAAAATGAATTTTTTGAAAAAGTTTGCAAATATCCGCAGCTGAATATGCTAAATTCGATAGATAACTGATTGTTTAGGAGATCTCTTATAGTGGTGTAACTATCATTTTTTTGTAAGTCCAAGTAAAATTCCAATTCATATATATTTTATTTTTTTTAAGGTCACCTCAATTTTTCCAATTTAATTGGTCTAACAGAAGAGTTCAATATTACACTATACATTAATAAAGTACTCGCCTTCGACATTATTTTCCATCTTTTAATTTTTAAAAACTATATATTTTTATTAAGAAAACTTTTGTTAGAAATTGCCACAAAATTCACTACACTCAATCGTTATTTAATAACTTGTTTATAAGTACAACCTAAAACAACTAATTAAGTGACAGTTAGTCAATATAAATGAAAAATTCAGAAATATATGCCTACTTTGTTATATTTTTATTTATAATAAAGCAAAAAAAACTTCTTTTTCAAAAATTTAAATTTTTAATTTTGGCCAAAAAAGAGTTAAAATTTCCTATAGTGGATTAGCACGAATATCTGAAGTGTTATTGGTATTCTTTTAGTAGCCTATGAAAAGACCTTTTGGTACTTTTTTATGTATTGGTGGTTTTCTAAGTACTATTTTGGACATAATAATAAAAAAAATTTAAAAAATAATTTGGAAAGATAAATAAATGAGGAAAAACCTAAAAAATCCGATGATAATCTTACATGAATGGGTATTAAAAGCAGTTGTGCTTTCAAGAGCCATTTGTTGTCTCTTCACTGTTTTCAAAATCAGAAATTTTTGATGGTCAAGTCGACATAATGTATAATCACCTGAACCTACCCAACTGTTACCAACTTAAACAATATTGGGGTGTAGTCAAGAGAATTAAAAGGAATCCGGAATTACGGTTTTTTTTAAGGAAAATGTAGAGAAATTTCATTTAATGGGAGAAATAAAGGGTACCACAAAGTAGCAAATTGGCTAGTTTTGTTTCAATAAAATTTGTTTTTATTATTTGTGATAATGGGTGCTCTGCTAGTCTAGTTGGTAGTGTGCTAGTGTGAGAGTAATGATTTCGATTCTAACCATTCTGTTACACTACACCGTGTATAAGGTTCGAAATAACTCAGCTCGTAATAATTTGTAATTGTATTGTATGGTAGCGCTAAAATGGTACCTTTTTCTGTACTAGTGTTCCTATTGGCATCATTGTTCACATGCAATTTTATTATGCACACACAGCCACTCATTTGTCCATATAAACCCACTTTACATCCTAAACACACTTCAGTATGAACGAAATGAGGGTCTCATGTGTTGTTTAGAGCGCGACATAACTTTTTATTCTTTTGTTTAGAAAATAATACGAGCCCCCAGTGAACAGAGTACATAGTAGTACAACACAGCGGAAAAATAAAAATGAAAACTGACATGAAAAAATATAGTTGATGACATAGAAGGTGGGGAGGGAGGCTGCTGCCAGCCATATGAATGTATTTCTAGTCTTTCGATATGCGGTGGTTAAGAGCTCAGGTTGTACGGGAGTAGTAGTAGGTTGTTAAATTTTAATGTGGCCATATCGATATGCGTGCGTGAAAGAATCTATAAAAATACAAAATTTCGCGTTTCAAAAACAATTTTTTTTCTCATTTTGTTTGTTACGTGTCAATGTTTAGAATTTTTTCTTTATGTTACAGCCAGCATTTGTAGAATAACGTAAGATAAGCTAAAGTTAACTAAACTCATTCGTATACATTCATGAATTCATTCATTCATTCATTCATTCATTTTGTCATTTTGTTCAGTCAGTCAGTCATTGATTACTATTAAAATACTAACAGTTGTTAAGGTGGCAGCTGATGCTGATTTTCTTTCTTTCTCCTCCTTCTTTCTGCTTTCTGCCACCATCTAACATTGCGTTTGTTATTGTTATCGTGCTTACGTAATAATTTCTAGTTTATTTTACATTTTCTCATGCTGTTGCCTGAGAGCAAAGAGGGTGGCAAGTTTTCCTGCTGTAATGCTGTAACATACATAGGTTTATGTACGTATGAGCCACAGTTATGAAATCATTTTCTAATACTTTTGCTTACTGTATCTATCGAATGAATATTTTCGTTTTTCATGAATTTTGCATACAGCAACAACAACAACAAACGAAAGCAATATCATCAATATGAATGATACCATGGGAATGAAAACGATGTGACTGAAGAAACAAAATCTTTGTAATTTTATTTGAATTTTTATTTTTTTGCTTTCATTCTTATCAATTCAATATGATTTGAAACTACGCACATCTAATACCGAAAGGCAAGTGGCGGAGAGCCAGCCAAATGCGAGATAAAAAAGTACTCTACTCACATTGCTTAGCTTTCCTGCTTCCAATCATAGGTTCATTTTTTGATTATGACTCACACACACACACAGATTTCTCTCTCTAATACGGGGGAGTAGTATTGGATATTTTGGAAAATATTCGTATGCAAATTACACACCACCTCACACACCACCTTACATCTTGTAGTTGTTAAGCCTTGACTCTGGTTGCGTACATAATTATTTATTCACGTTACTAATCATTTTTGTTGTTTTTTTTAATTTCTCATCTTTCGATCTGTTTCGACTGGCAACTACTAAGTATGCTTGCAATTTGTTTTTTTTTTTTTTTGTTGTTTGAGGGATGGTTCAGTAGAGACTCCGTTTATCTCTATTCTTGTCAATTTAATCTCCAATAATAGTATGTATGTTGTAAAGAATTGCAAAAAAAAAATTGTTTCAATGAAATTTAATATGCGTGTTTAGTACAACGCTTTTAAACATTTGCTAATAGAGTGTGAACAATTCTGATAAGAATTTCTCAGGTTCTCAGGTGATATTTTTTGAGCAGAATTTTTTTATTTTTTTTTTTCAACTAAGAAGTTAAGGTAATTTTGGTTTTGTTGAATATAGGAACTAGGATATTAAATTTTGAATGGCGAAAAATAGAAATGTAGAGCCCAGTTAGAACCTGCTGTCAACTGGTGTGTTAAACACATGAATTATACAGCGAAAGTATAATTTCTGTCTATAATGCATTAATACTCCTAAAAATAATTTAAATTGTATGATCTGTGTACGACGATGCAGAGCTCCCACTATTAGTGAATCATTTCTAAGCAACGCTAGTATTAAGCCATCATGATGCATGGAACATTCTATTCTATTCTAAGGAAAGAATAATTTCGACAACTTACTCGAATTACACATTCGATTTACTGTCGGTGAAGGACTCTAACATACATACATATATACAGTCACAGAAAAAAGTGTACTCCCTTTTACTTTTTTTTTTGACTTTTTTCCCGCTAATTTTGTTCTTTTTTCCAAAATGTTATATGTTTTAATATTCGTTTTTGTCTTCATTCTTAATTGTAATTACCTTAAATCACCGAGCAAAAGGTCTAAATACAGCGGTGTATGTAGATAGCTGTGTATGTAGGTTTTTCTGTTCAACTGTATATACAAAATTGGTCTTTATAATACTTTTAGTTCGAACTAACTTCTCGTATCACTTATGTTGTGTGTATTAGTTTTATACTTGAGTGGCGGCACCTATTGTTTAATGTAGATTTCGAACAATAGATTTTTGAGAAGCTTCTTTCATGGCAATTTTCTTTACTCACAGAGTTTTTACGAGAAATCTGCTGGGAGGAAGTCGCCGCAGAAATTTTTTTCATAAAACATGTGATGGATTATGGCTCCATTATATCACACCAGAAATAAAATGCTGTTATCGGGTTGAACTGACTCAGAAGCGTGCAAAGACTTTATAGTCGGCTGAAAAGGATAGGACATCGATATTTTGGAATGCACCTGGCATAATGGAGGAGCGTTATGTTTATCAGGATGTCGCCGAAGAAATAATTTCTCAAATTTCCTTTTGTTTGAGATATCTAACCTGGGGTTTGAAGCGTGGCCTCACGTCTAATAAGCCAATACACTACCTACTAGACTACGGCGGCTACAACAAGGTCGTCTAGGTTAGGTTAGGTTAGGTTAGGTTAGGTTAGAGGATGTGTACTTGTCCATTAAGACAAGTACAGTACCCGGAGGTCGAATTGACCCATTGTACAACGTCCTAGTTTCTCACACCACTTATGTTGTGTGTGTTAATTTTATACATGAGTGGGGGGGACCTACAGTTTAAAGTCGACTCCGAAAGACAGACTTTTGAGAAACTTTTTCATGGCAATTTTATTTACTCTCAGAGTTTTTGCCAGAAATCTGCCGACAGGAAGTCGCCGAAGAAATACTTTTTGAATTTTGTCTTGATGTCTGCCTTGGGGCACGAACCCTGGTTTTACGTCTAATAAGCCAACACACTATCTTCTAGACTACGGCGACTTCACACACACAAGGTCCTCTAACTGGCAAACAAACATAGAAAACCTGGAGAGTTCTGCGCGTAATGTTGAACATAAGACAAACGAAAGCATCATGCCACAATGCCTACCACTCCTATATGTCTTTAGTAACATGAAATGATGGCACAGCAACGTACAGAAATAGCAAGCTTAACAAACTGACATTAAAATGCGATCGGTTGTAACATGCACGGAGCAGCTAACAAATAGCCAGACGAATCGAATGTCTGAATACAGTATCGAATACAATCACCTGACAGCTATATATGGACTATTCTCGCTACATAAGTGAGTGCTACGTAAGTGAGCCTCTTTCCAAAACCAGCAACCATACGTGGAGGTGTGGAGTAGTGGTAACCTTGTCTGCAAGTTGAGAAGCCCATGTTTGAGTCCCACTAGAGTAGAAAAAAATCGTTTATCATGATTTTCAAATTTCAAATTAAGTGACTTCACCACACTCCAATACAATCTATCTAAGAAACCTCCTTAACTCCTGAAAATGGAAAAAGGATAACATCACAGGAAGGTCAAGCAGTGCCGCCACCTAGCGGGAAAGGGAGATAGGAATCAACAATCAGCAAGATCTCTCATCACTACACCAAATACTCATAGGGAGTCTTTTCTAGGCAATGATAAATGGCAGCCCCATTATCTTAGGGCTTGCTACAGCAGACCAATCACTTGCTTAGCTGTTACAACAAAAATGGATTAAAGAAACGAAAACAAGGCAGAAATGCTTTGAGGAAGCCATATGCTTCCAAAATGGTGCAAGGAGAAAGAAAATATCCGCTTTAGCAATGATTCGTTTTGCTGCGCTTAAACAGCAATTCTAATATTCGGGTCCTTATGGGATAAGAGTGTGTGGGTCGAAAGGGAAAAACAATCCTTAGATCGATTTTAGTCTTACTTATGTGATACCACAGGGTCTTTAATGGTCGGTCATAGGACATATTTGTTGGTTTCAATTTGCAACATATGCTCATACAGCTTCTAACACTACCCCAATGGATTTTAGTTGAACTTTTTCAAAGTCAGATACAGGCTACTAAAGCCATCTTTTGGAAAAACGATTTCTTTTTCTATACATATGCCTGCCAATGTTCTCAATTTTTATTATTGTAGTTTAGAATTCACACCCCAATTGCGTTTATTGCAAAAGAATATTGTCTCTGCTTTATTTTTACGTGCAAATTCTACACAATGCATCTGAACCACCAGAAAATTCAAAGAACTACCACCGTTTTTATATACAAAAAGCTGCAACATTCGAGAGCTTTGGAGCTGTAACGAACTATTATTTTGGTTCTTGAATTTACTTATAATAATAAATGTTTGAACTTTGGTTGTAAAATTTCACAAAAAGTAAATTTTTTCAATGCAAAAGAAATTTTAGACGACCACAATATGAAGTTGATTGAGCTACACGAGTCGCTGCAGACTTCAAAGGAACGTATTGAATATGTTGCTCATGATTATTTGAGTAAGCGACAGATCTGTTCAAACTGGCGGCCATGTGGATTGATTCTGAGCAGTATTTGAAGCTGCTAAACCATGAGAAACTCAAATATAAGCGTGGAAATATAACAAGGAATGGAACATGACTCCATTATTTCACACCAGAGCCAGAATGACTCATCAAAGCCAACTTCGAAGCGTGTAAATACTTAGCAGTCGGTTGGAATAGATATGGCATCGATATTTTGGAGTGAGCATGGAATAATATTCATCGACTCTTTAGATTTTTTCATGATTTTTTTCATGCATGTAGTCAATTAGTTGGTATTGACAACTCGTATGCCTTCATTTGAAATATTTCATGAAATCACTCTCGTAAATGAAGCAACTAACCTGTCCAGTATAGGAGAGGCTTCATCTCCTGGAAGAAGCACTTCCTAAATTTAAATACAAAATTATGTGGCAGATATAATAGACGTCGTAGTCTATTAGTTGGTGTTAACTTAATTGATGTGTGGCCACGGTTCAAATTCCAGGTTAGTCATCTGCAACAAAACGACATACGAAAATATATTTCTTCGGCGACTTCCTCTCAGCAGATTTCTGGCCAAAACTCTGAGAGTAAATAAAAAAATGTCATGAAAAAGTTTCTCAAAAATCTGTCGTATGGAGTTGGCTTTAAATTGTAGGTCTTGTCACTCATGGAGAAGGGTTGTAATGACCAATTGTGAATTTATAGGAACTTTTCTGTCCAACTTTTATGTTTACAGGGACATTTTCTGTAACATTTGTCGTGAGAAATATCTGTCTAACAGCGTGCAGAACAATTTGATTTCTTTACACGCTTTTCTTATTGAAATTACTTCAGCCTGTAATTTGTTTGCATGGCACTATCGACATTCATCGTCGATTTGAATAAGTTTTATATCTCGAGATGTTCCGCGATAGACTTCAAACAACTCCAACTTTAACCTTTTATATGGACCAGGGTTTATGCCTGAAATAAGCCGAAAGTCGGAAATTCACTTAAACAACTTAACAAATTGTAAGCGAAGCACACATCTTAGGACATCATTGAACTTTTTAACGTTTTTCCTCCCCATTTATAAAGTTTTAAATTTGCCGTTATGTTAAGAAGCTTCAGTATTATTTTCGTTCGAATTGTTTAGGTCCTTTGAGTAACAACATCAACTTTGTTTAGCCACTAATAGCCCATTTACACTACAGCGAAATCTCCAATCTCTCGAGCCAAATCTATTTGATTTTAACTAGATTTCCCATACAAAACAAAATCTACTTATTTAGTAGATTTCGGCAAAATCTACTCAAAATCTAGTAAAAATAAAAATGCAACTATGTGTTTTGCTAAATAGTACTTAAAAATACAACGCTGAGCAGGAAAAAAAATGAGATTTTAATTTAACCCTAATCAAGTCAACATGTGCCTCTCCGACACATATTTCACTTGGTCATGTTGTAACTTCCTTAAATATAGGTTCTAGTTCTTACTGTTTCTTGAATACCTACTTTCAATTGTTTTATTTAGAATTTACAAATTTCAAGTAATAAATTAATTTCTTTTTATCAATCAGGCATCAAAGACAAAATACAAAAAGTATTTTTTCTGCGACTTCCTCTCAGTAGATTTCTGGCAAAAACTCTGAGAGTAAATAAAAATTGTCATGAAAAGTTTCTCAATAAATAAAAATCTGTCGTTCGGAGTCGACTTTAAACTGTAGGTCCCACCACTCATGTACAAAATTAACACACACAACATAAGTGGTGTGAGAAACTAGGATGTTGTACAATGGGTCAATTCGACCTCCGGATACTGTATTTGTCTTAATTGACAAGTACACGTCCTCTAACCTAACCTAACCTAACATATGGGAACGCTAACTATTACTTCTATTGTTGGTGAACAACAAAATAAAATATAATAATGAGTTATAATGAGGTATAATGAGTTACGAAGAGTTCTGGCACCCATTATTTGGGTAGTCTTCTAAAATTATATATATAAAAATAATTTTTCCAATGTTCGGTCCATACAACACGAGGATGAATTCTCAAACCAGCCAAGGCAGACAGATATGCGACGTAGATGTTATATGTGCCCACCGAAGATATGCAGTATGTGTAAGCGGTCTTGCAGTATTTACCATAAAAATACTTGCAACGAGCATTGTTCAAAAGTTCTAGTTTGCTTAAAATGAGCAAATAAATAAATAATATTTCATTAAATAAATAAAAATCAGTTAACAAAATTAATACGTAAATTCTTTGTATGTGCCTCTGAAACACATTTTGACTGGATTTGTAAAAATTTTTCCTGACTTGATTAGGGTTAAACTAAAATATTTTTATTTTATTTTAAATTTCAGTCAGCTGTTTTTGTTATTAAAATGAAATCTTTCTACTGTCAAATAAATCCAGTGTAAACGATCTAGATTTTGAGCAAGATTTGAAATCTAATCTACTAGATTTCGCTGTAGTGTAAATGGCCTATAAATAAAAACTTTAATGAATTGAGTGAAAGCTTAGGGGGTTTGTGTCTACACTTTAAGAAGCAAGAAAGCTTTTCAAAATTACACGACCTCTAAAGCTTTGAAAGCTATGAAAGCAGACATCAATATTAAAATCCTTAAACATTAAAATTGAATATCTTAAATCTATCTTCCACCAGGATTTCAAGAACAAGAAATTGAAAAATTAAAAATTCTGCTGAGGTTATGTAACATTATGTAGCAATCCACCACGAATGGAGGACATTCATGAGCAACATTTAGTGTCTGCTAGTAAAACATTTAATCCCACATTAAATTCCTTCGTAACGAATACAGCATGTCATATTAAGATTGGTTGTTGAATTCGCTAAACTACTGTATTATCTCAAAAAATCCTGATGAATTTTAAATGTCCTTTCTTATGAAATATTCCTGTGAGGCATCTTGTTTAAATATGTATGAAATATTTAATATGACTTGGCTTTGCCGTATGAGTTTGTTATTGTATTAGGTCAAGTATAATTATATTGTTAACACCCTTAAATTGCATGATTTGACCAAAAATAATTGCCACACTTTGTGTGTTTGTATTATAGTGTTAGGGGTTCCTGGTGGTGTGCAAAAGTTAAAATTATAATTACTACGGTTGTACGGTTGTAATGTAGAGTGTCTTCTAATCTACATGTGAGAGATAATTTTTTATTTTTGTTTAATTATGGGTTGAGTAATGAAAACTTTTCTATTAACTTTCATTAGAAGGCATACACAAAAAATTCTAATTTAGAACAGGAAGAGAATGAGTGATAAAAAATTAAATTATGAAACCACCATACAATTATCATTTAAACCAACCATTAATGCAATAATAAGGACTTAAAATGTTAAAATTATGTTCAGCTGTTATTTAAGGTTATTTGAAGGAACTTCCTTTCTTTGGTATTGAAAATTGGTAACGATATACCAGAGTGTTGGTCTTCATGCCAACAAAATAGTCTCAATTCTGCATTGGCTAACAGATATCATATATGAAACAATCTCTGTCACAAGCATCTTCTCCACACTCTATCGCATACGTGATAGCCTTTTAGTGCGTGATGTTAATTTAAAATTAATTGAAATTGAAAATATTCCCAATAGATTGTATTCCAGAAGTTGCCAAAAGTTACCAAACATTTTGTTAAGAATTTAGTGCAGCTGGAAAGGGCAGGAAACGTATCTAATTTGATTCTTTCAATTTAAATTTTTCCTCGTTAACATACATATTTATATAGCCTCCGAAGTCAATAAGTAACTCTTACTTGCTGTAAATAAACTAATACTCTACAAGACGCTCATCCTAACCGTGCTTCTTTCCGGCGCAGAGGCATGAACCCCCATTAAGCACTGATGCAGCAGCCTTGAGAGTATTCGAGAGAAAAGTTCTACTTAAGATCTTCGGTCTAGGTGCGAGTTGGCGATGATTTCCGCATCCGATCCAACAGTGAGCTGTATGAGCTCCTCGGCGACATAGACGTTTTGCAGCTTATTAACATTCAGCGGCTGTGCTGGCTCGGCCATATCGTTCGACTGGAGGATGATGCTCCGGCGAGACGATTATTTGATGCGGGGATCTGCGGAAGTCGGCGAAGAGGACGACCTTGTATCAGTTGGAACTACCAAATCGAGGAAGCCCTGTCATCGATTGGTCTGACCAACTGGCGTAGGCGCGCAATAAGTAGAGGCGCCTTGAAGGATGTGTTGCGACAGGCCGAAATCCGTTAATCGGGTTTTTAATGGCCAATTAAGTAATGCAAGTAAGTAAAGCGTCTGTCAAATAACTTCTTTTTTTGAAAATGCTTAAAAAAAAAACTACTGAATATTTTCTCAAATTTCTTTTTTTATTTGAAAGTACAATCCTCCCGGTTAACGGTTAATAATGGAAAATAATTTCATTCAAATGGCTGCCTCGGCTGGCCATGCAGTAGCCTACACCAGAAGATGTCGATTTTGGCAAAAAAAAATCATCTTTTCAGATGAAGGTAATTTTGATCTTGGCGGGTATGTAAACAAGCAAAATTGTCGCATTTGGGACACAGAAAACCCGCAAGCATACATTGAAAAGCCGACGCACCCAAAACGAGTCACTGTTTGGTGCGGATTTTGGTCCAGAGGCATAATTGGGCCATTTTGCTTCGAAAATGAGCAAGGAGTGGCCGTTACAGTCAATGGCGATCGTTATCGGGCCATGTTGAACGAATTTTTGTTTTGGCAACATTTGGTTTCAACAGGACGGCGCTACGTGCCACACAGCCGAATCTACACTCGATGTTTTGCGCCCTGTTTTTGAAGATCGTATTATCAGCCGCAGAGCTGATGTCGTTTGGCCACCTCGGAGCTGCGATTTGACACCGTAGGACTATTATTTGTGGGGTGCCGTCAAAGATAAGTGTTACGCCGACAAGCCAGAGACAATTGACGCTTTAAAGGACAATATTCGTGAAGCCATTGGTGAAATACGGCTGCACACAATCGATAATGTGCTTAAAAATTGGACCGATCGTGTAGGCTACTGCATGGCCAGCCGAGGCAGCCATTTGAATGAAATTATTTTCCATTATTAACCGGAAGGATTGTACTTTCAAATAAAAAAAGAAATTTGAGAAAATATTCAGTAGTTTTTCTTTTTAAAGCATTAAAAAAAAGAAGTTATTTGGCGGACCCTTTACTTGCTGTAAATAGTTATATGCCCACATTGCAATGAAAATCCGTGAAGAGTCAGTGTTTATGTATTGAATGTGTAGTCCTATCGTACGATATTGCATCTGTCTTACTTAAGTGGTTTCAATTTGCCTTCATTAAGTATGAGTTTTGTTATCCAGCTTAGCCAGGCATTGATGTTTGTCAAGTTCTAGAATAACAGAGTAAAAATATGTCGTAATACCCTCTGTGGAAATATATTAGGAGTAGCAATGAGAACGTATCTTGTCCATTTTGTCCTACATTTCACAAGCTATTATTGTTATGTACTAACTACTATTCTAGGAATTTAAGGATTTTTTTTTTATATTTTCTGCAATTTATTTCAGCTCATTAGACGATTTGCAAGTTTCACTGACTATTATTCTTATGCAAGCTATCTTTGATCTACCTCTGCGTCGGATGCCTTCTGAGAGAGTCCTGCATTTGGTATATTATCATAGCGTAGTTTATGCGCTATCCCCCAGTATTTTCTTGCTTGTGTTGCTCTCTGGGAGAAGAGAGGGTCAGGATGCTTCCCAGATGGATTGTTTAGAAGGAACGCTTTTGCGCTATTGTATAAATTCGAAAACATTGGTGAATATTTTTTGGGGTCTTAAATCATTCGAATAGTTTAACTACTAAACCAAGTCATTACCTATGTTTTCAATCTGTTTGCATTTTATTCAATCCAATTACCATGAACGACCGTAAACGGAGACATATGTTCGCTGAATGGACTTTACAGCAGCTGGCAAATGACCCCAATTTTAATCAGAAAATCAGTCTCAACGAATGGGACTATTTCTAGATGAATGAGTATATAAACAAACAAAATCGTCGAATTCAGCATGAGTTCAAAGAACGACCCAATGTATCCCAAAAAAGTCACTGTTTGCTGTGTATTTTGGGCTATCGGCATCGTAGGTCCATATTTATTTAAGAACATTGATGTCTAGGCCATAGTTGTCAATGGCGGGCATTATATGTCGATGTTCATCAACTTCTTTTGACCTGAATTGGATGATATGAATATCAACGATACGTGGCGTCAACATGATAACGCTACATGCAACACTTCTCATGCCACATTGGCTATCTTGCAAGAGCGCTTTAAGGACATGATTATGTCACGCGTAGGTGATGTAAACTACCTACTGATATCGTACTATTTGACCCCCATTAAGCTCTCTTATGAGGGGTCTTTTAAGCCGCAGTTGTAAGCGAACAAGCCACAGACCACAACAGTCCGCAAAGCCAACATAATCCAAGCCATTGAATAAAAACAGCTTGATTTATGCGCCAGAGTTATATTCCAGACATAATGCAATCAATATTTGTTTCAAACAATTAAAAAACGATTCAACGATATCTCACACATACATGACATAATTGGTCAGGATTACGACCTAGTGTCGTGTTTGTTAATTTTATACATGAGTGGCGGGACCTACAATTTCAAGTCAACTCCGAACGACAGATTTTTGAGAAACTTTTCATGGCAATTTTTATTTATTCTCAGCGTTTTTGCTAGAAATCTGTTGAGAGGAAGTCGCCGAAGAAATACTTTTTGTATTTTGTTTTTTATCTGGCCTGGGGCTCGAACCCTGGCTTTACGACTAATAAGCCAACACACTACCGACTACGGCGACTGCCATGTTCGTGAATCTCTGTAAATGTAAACATCAACAAGGGTGGAGGGACCTACAGTTTATAGTCGACTCCGAACGATAAATTTTTGGGAAACTTTTCACGGCAATTTTATTTATTACCAGAGTTTTTGCCAGATGTCAGCTGAGACGAAGACGCCGAAAAAATGTTTCTTCATATTTCGTTTTGTTGAAAATAGCTGATTTGCAGTTTAAATCGCGGCCTCACGTCTAAAATGCCAACACAATAGCTACTAGACTTTGTTATTTACACAGATTTACCCATATTTTGTTTTATTTAAATTTAAAAAAAAGCATCGCTTTTAAAGGATCTTTGAAAAATAAAAGGAATGTGTGTTTGAAAAAGGAAACTTTTACCATCCACTTTGCGTAATCTATGGACCAAGGATCTGATTTTTGGATTAAAGAAATGGTATCAGCACCAAACCCATTACGCGGCTCAAGTAATACCACAACATACCATTTTTAAGGCACTGGGTGTACATCTTAATCGACGCTTAACGTAGGAATCAAACATAAGGAATAAATGGCGCCTGTAAACACTCGGCTTATTGGTGGAAATCAAATACATACTAACCTTGCCTTAGTCTAGTAGGTAGTGTGTTGGCTTATCAGACGTAAGGCCACTGTGCACACCCCAGGTCAGACATCAAAACGAAAATATGAAAAGAAAATTTCTTCGGCGTCTTCCTCTCAGGAGATTTCTGGCAAAAACTTTCGGGGTAAATAAAATTGCCAAGAAAAGTTTCTCAAAAGTCTGTCCTTCAGAGTCGACTTTGAAGCTGTATGTCTCGCCACTCATTTATAAAAATTAACACACAGAAACTAGGTCGTAATCCTGAGTAAAGGGTTGTAATGACCAATTATGTTATGTATGTAGGTACTAGGCTTAGATTGTAATTCTCTTGGCATATTGTATGAGCAATATTGCTCCTGCAGTTAAAAGGCGAACAATTCCAAAAGCGCTGAACTTACTGACCCATCCTCGTATTTTAATATGCGATTCCAATTCGTCAATTCACACAAGCTGTTGTATCGTTGTATTCATTGTATTGTTGGACGACTATACAACAATGTATGCTTGTTGTTGATAATTTTCATGTAAAAGTCCGATACACTTATACACATTTTTTTTAATATGTTTTTAAAAGTTGTATTGGTTTCGTGCTATCAAACTGTGTGAATTAAAAAAATGTGTATATGTTTTCATATGTTTTTAATAAGTTGTGTTGGTTTCATGCCATAAAATTGTTTGAATGCCAAAAATTATGAAGAACAATACGACATACACAATACAGTATAGCATTAAGCGTTCACAAACAACCAAGTGTATTCAATACAACATACACGATACAAAGTCGTGTGAATTGGCCAAATGAGTTTACATTAATATTTTATTATTAAACATATGTTATGTTATATTTCTATTTATTTTTATTGTTTTGATTTCATTTAAATTTCCGTTTATCACGTAATCCTTGATGCCATAGGATTAACTGTAACTACACCTTTCACCCATAAACATTCTGGTTTTTGTTTCCTTTTTTTTTCTACGTACAACAATTTTGACGATTTTAATTTGAGTGTCCCAAATTCTTGCTCTCATACTCTCTCTAACTGTTGTTGACTTTTACTCGTTAAAATTCCATTCAAGTGTGTTTGAAGGTAAACAATATACTCGTAATGCAACATGTTTCTTTGCTACTTGTTTTATTGTTTTTGTTTTTGTTGTTGGGATTTATTTATTTGCTGTTGTAGTTGTTTCTCTCACTAAATTCTTAATGCTGCTAATAAAACCATAAACAAAGTCAAGATTTTGACAGGTTTTGAAGAAGAAAAAAAATAAACATTCAAATTTATTATTTTGAGAGAGAGAGAGAGAGAGAGCAAATAAGAGTGTGTGTGTGTCTTTTATGAGAGAGAAAAAGCTTTCGAAAATTGTTTAAAATTTCTATTTATTTTGCCGCTAAAAAGCTTTTCATTTATACGATAATAAATTCCATTCTCCAATGAAATGTCTACACAGAATACGTTCGAATGTCCTTTATAGTGTGTTGCTTGCTAAGGATATTTCACAGTACGTGTTGGGTCCTTGGAGCTTTCGGTTCATTTAAAAAGAATTAAAAAAACAAGAAAAACTTTTGAAAAGTAACTTGAAACGCACAACAAGTTTTTTGTTGAAGAACAAAAGAAATTTAAAAGAGGAAAATTGAAGTGTAAATTAAAGAAGAGAAGAATTTAATTGAAAGAAAGGGAATTAAAGAAATAGAAAATCGTAATACAGTGCCAAATAATAAATAAAAAAATTGAAAATAAATGCCAAAAACAAATTAAGAATTTAAAAATTAAAAATTAAAATAAAAAGTAACGAAAAGAAGAGAAGAAACGAGCAGAGAAGAAAACAAATGCAAACGGGAGTGTCAAATTAAATTTAAATAAAGTGTTGCAAATAGTAAAAGCAAACAGAAGAAAGATAAGTTTTTTAAATGCTTTTGCAGGGACCCCAGGATTACCTAGCAAAAGCAAATTAAAATTAAAATTAAAAAAAAACAAAAATTTGTGAAAGAATTGTTAAAGAATTTAATTTTTAAAGAAAAACAAGAATTTTTTCTCTTGGTTTTAAAATGTTAAGACAAGTTGAGTGACTTTTTAAGCTGTTTTACGTAAATTGAAGCCCTTTTTGCAACAACATTCATACAAATGAAGGCCATAAAAAGCTTCTAAAGATGAGTTTAAAAATATATTAAAGACTAAGAAAACAATTGACATTGAACTTTAATTTAAGCAAAACAAAAGCATTTAAAGTTTATTTATTTAAACCCCCGGAAAATGTTGAAAATTTAAATTTTTTTATCTTAAAATTAAAATTCTAAAAGAAACAAAAGAAAAAATGAGAATTTTCATTATATTAAGCGGCCTTTTAAGGCTTTTAGTGATTCTGTTATTAAGTTGCAGCTTTTATGCAGCACCCACCCATCACTTGACCATTGGTGTGCAGGGTAATACGCCCACTTTAATAGTAACATCCTCGGAAATTGGCATTACACCGCAAACAATGGGTTTAACAAGGAAATCAAATAAAATGGATTATGCGGTGAAGACGGTTAAGGATTTAAACAAAAACAAATTAAATAAAAGCCATGCTTTCAATGATAAAAAGGAAAAACTAAACCATGCAGAGAAAATCTCCAATAAAGCCAATAAATTAATTGAAAAATCAATTAAAAATGAGAAAACTTTGCAACATAAAAAGCAACAAGAATTTGTGAAATTAAAAAATGAAAATATCTTTACAACAACAACAGCTTCAAGTATTACAACAACTTCTTTAAAACATTTAATAACGACCTCAACACCTTTAACATTGAATTCGAAAAACCTTACTAAGCCACAAGCCATGGTGGTGGACAGCTTTACTTTGTCTACCAAAAATAATCAAGATGTTGATAAAATTCCTTTAACTTTAGCCACAACCACAATGAGTACGAATTTAAGGCCTAAGGAAATCGATGACTTAACCACCACAACCATAAATTATCGGGAAACCTTAAATAAAGCCTTCAAACCAAAGGCTTTAAAAGAAATGGTAATGCCAGCAAATGGCTTACAACCCAAGATAGTCAATAAGTATGATGATGATGCTGATGCTGAGGTTGTTATTAACCAAACCAAACAGAAATCCTTACAAACTATGCCAGCCATAAATGTCCTTAAAATCTTTAATGAAACCATAACTGCAAATGACAGTTTAACACAGACTCCTGCTGTTGTTATAACAGACAATGGAAATCTATTGTTAACAGCCACCACCACCTCTCCTACATTTGCTGTTGCAGATAATGAAGATTCCAAAGACACCTTAATAAACAGAAATCAGGCTGCTCCAACAGAAACACTAGCTCTGTCATTATCATTAACAACAGCAGCAAAAACAATGGCAATGACGATGACAACAACAGAAAATATTGTTGATGAGCAGAATCAGCACACCGAAACAGAAAGCCAGACAATAAGTCACCCAACAGGCATAAATAAGCAACAGGAAATCGAAGAAGAAGAATCGAAACAAAGTGTTTCAAAAGCCAAAGCCATTGTAATTCCAGCTGAAGCCAAATCTATTAAAATGCCAACTGAAATCCAGGAAGTCGCAGAAAAAGAATCGAAACAAAGTGTTTCAAAAGCCAAATCTATTAAAATGCCAACTGAAATCCAGCAAATTAAACCAGTGGCGGAAGTGGCCACAGAAATCTCTACTTTAACAAGCCAAGAAGCCTTAGCAACACAACATGCAGCTACAGAAAGCAGCTATGTTGCAGGCCTAGCTTCTTCTTTAATTAAAGACTTGAAGGAACCTGTTATGTTAACAGAAAATGCTGTTCAAACGACTGTAATCGATTCAAAGGCCAGTGAGTATGAGTTGCCCTCGATCTCTACTATGTCTACTACAGCAGTCGCACCTAGTGAATCCAAAGAGGCAACGATCTCTTCTCTCTCTACCACAACAGTCACACCTAGTGAATCTAAAGAGACAACAATCTCTTCTCTCTCTAGCACAACAGTCACACCTAGTGAATCCAAAGAGACCACGGAAAAGGCCAATGAGTATGAAACCTATTCAATCTCATCTAGTAAAACCAAAGAGACAACAGAAAAGGCCAATGAGTATGAGTCGTCCTCGATCCCTTCTCTCTCTACCACAACAGTCCCACCTAGAAAACTCCAAGAAACAGCGGAACAGGCCACTGAGTATGAAACCACCTCAATCCCCTCCAGTAAAACCAAAGAGACCACGGAAAATGCCACTGAGTATGAAACCTCCTCAATCTCCTCTAGTAAAACCAAAGAGACAACAGAAAAGGCCACTGAATATGAGTCGTCCTCGATCTCTACTCTCTCTACCACAACAGTCACACCTAGAAAAACCCAAGAAACAACGGAACAGGCCGCTGAGTATGAGTTGTCCTCGATCTATACTAGAACAGTCCCACCTAGTGACACCAAAGAGACAACAGAAAAATTGCTAACCTTAATAGATCTTGAGCAAGCTAAGCCCAAAATCCTTAAAAATTTACAACCCACCTCGTTACTAACCTCTGTGGATGCTCTCCACCAAGACACAAACACTTTAAAGCCCTTACCGAACGTAGAACTCGAGGCAACAACAGAAAAAGTTTTAAAATTAATTGATCTCGAGCCCAGAGACCATGTTCTCAAAACCATAGACGACTTAAAACAGCCCTCGTTATTAATGTCCGGTCAACATGATAATGGCCATGATGGCCTGAAGAATATTAAAAAGAAACAATTGGTGGATAAGCATTATGTAGAGGCTTTGTTGCACAATAAACAAGATGGTCACCTTAAAGATGACAATGATTTCAATACGCAGACGACCACCACAACAGCAAAACCCAGCGTTTTTATGCCAATAAAACATGGCTATTTGGGTCCAATTTTAATGGAAGAAAAAACATTTCATGTGATACATCACACAGATAAAGGGGAGAAGGGTAAAAAGGCCCACAAAACTGACATAGAGACAGAATTAAGGCAAAGACATTTTGTGGAATTGAAGATGCAAGCTGATGTGGCTCAGAATCAAGACACTTCCACAATTAACGGCTTAATGGCTGCAGATAGCACGACTGAGAAAAGTCTGCATCAAAAACATGAAACCCAAGCCATTACCATGAAATTCTCCAATAAAAATGCTGCCACAGAATCATCTTTAGCGGATATTGACAATAAGGTGATCGCAATCGCATCAACAACAATGACAACTCCTGTAGACCAAGTTATAAGGGAGCAAAAAGATTTAGCCAATCAAACAGAATCTATTTCCCTCCCTAGCATTAATAAAACCCTTGCCTTGAATATAACGCTGCAAAAACCGGCTACCGTTCTTAGTACTACCGTGTTCCAGGTATTGGATGCCAAGGCCACTAAAATGCCTATGGTACAGGCCAATACCATGTTTACCTCGGAAGCCAAGGAAACATATTCTCTGCAAATACCCGCAAATAATAAACAAACCGAATCCAAAATCTCTGACATACAAATCGAGGTCTATGACTCTACCATTGATTCGATTATAGGTTCGACAAATTTCAGGGATGCAGAGAAAAATCATCACGATCATGAAGCTTCCCTGGGAAAGACCACAAAACCTCCCGTAGCTTCATTGCAGCAGGAGCGTTTCACGCAATACGTTATAGATCGCACGGAAACCTCTACACAAGAGCCTATAAACTATAGCACCATTCAAGTGGCCTCGGGTAAACCAGAACCGGCAGCCATAGAAATACATATCAATGTCTCGGAGTCATTTGGCAATGATAGTGAGGATTTGGAGTTTTCCTATCCCCAAACGGAATTCAATGGCAATAATGAAAATCGTGTTCTCGCAGATGACTCGTATGATAACATTAAACTGCAAATACCCTCGAATAATAATAATAATAACAACAACAACAACAAAGATCCTAGAAATGATGAGATATTGGTGGTGGAAATCATCGATAACGATAACATAACCGATAACTCTTTGCTAGGCAAAGCCAAAGCAAAAGATGAATTATTTATAACGGATATGAAAGATCATTATACTACACCACCACCACCGCCACCGCCTCCACCCTATCAGTCCCATTTCGATCGAGATTCCGATACGATTTTTTATATTTCCAATACCGAGGTCAAGGTGGGCGAATCATTGCCCAGCACGAATAATAAGAATAGCAATGAAGAGCGTAAATTAAAATTAGAATCACAATTTTTTCCCGCCAACTATATGGCCTCTACACAAACCAATTTAAATCCACCCGAAGAAATGCAATCTGCTGCCGGGCCACATCATTTGTATGAAGAGGATATCCTACTGTCCTCAAGTCGTAATCAACAGGATTCATTGAAAATCTATCGTAATCGTAATGAACCCTCACCTCCATTGGATGTTACTTATGTAGGCGAATCCATAATAGAAGTGGAACAGTTACCAGACTCTGCAATAACAACAACATATGCACCGGATCATGGACAACAGCAAAAACAACAGGGGGCAACACCACAAGCGGATGTTATTATACAACCGGCCATATTACCGGAAATTTCCATAGGGGTGCCGGTTATTGGTGAACTGCCGCCACAGATTGAATTGAAAGAAATCGATTTCATGCCCAACGAAGCACAATTGCATCGTTCAGGCATGTACGATGACAATAGCAATGACATAGACGACTCCAACAACAACAACAACAACAATCAACATGACATAGACAGCAATAGCAATCCCCATGTAGACGAATCGTCAATACAATATGGTGGTGACCTTATAGACGAAAGCGCTGATGGTGGCTTTGATGGTGTTGAAGGTTCATATCCTTTTGGCAATCCAGCAGCAGCAGCTACAGCCTCCAAATCCTATACCTCTGCGTATATGGCAAAATTGCGAAAACAGCAGCAACAACAACAGCAACAGCAACCAAATCACGTTGCAGACTATGCCCACTTGTATGTCAACTATGGCGTTAATAATATGCGCAAGGATGAGTTGAGTGCTGACATTAAAGACTCGGCAGAAATACTTTCAGTTGGAATAGGGGGTGGCAGTGGCGGTGGTGTTAGTAACGAACAGAATTTAACCACGTTTAAAGACTTTCTAAACAAAGTGAGTTTGAGTAACAGCAGCTCGCAAGCGTACATTAATGGAAATTTAACGCAAAGCGAACGCATGAGTAACGCAACAGCCTTCTCTGTAATGGAGGATGCCAACGATTTGGAGGATAAAAACACCGGTAAGTACTTGAAATAAAAATTAAAATAAATCTTGACATGCATGGTTAAATTCTCGTACATAATGATGTTTTATGAACAAAAAAAAAAGAAAGAGAAAAACATGCAAAAAATAAAACAAAAAAAGGAAAGGAAAGGAAAGAGAAATTATTACGCTTTTAATGAGTTTCTCTTTCTACAAGAAATTAAATTTTTTATTTTTAAATTTTAAGCAAATATTTTAAAACATTTCTATTTTACTACGTATTCCTTTGACTAATAAAATTTTCGTTTTTAAAATTTTCTATCTCTCTCCATGATGGTACTTGAAATCTCTACAATTTTTTTTTCCAGAGGATATTATAAATTTAATATCGTTGGCCATTGGCCTGTTCATTGTTATATTGCCCGTTGTCGTTACCTGCAGTATGTTTTGGGCTTTAAGGTATTTACATATCCTTTGCTATTCTATTCTCTTCATAAATTGTTCTGTAAATATTTAACACGGAAGATTTGAAAATGATTGTTTGTTTGGCATATTTTCTTGCTATTCATTTGCTATGCATTTAATTAAATTAGCAAACTTTGTTCAATTAAAATAGAAATTCAATTTGCTATTGCCTAACCTAAACAACAATAGCATGCTCTTGGTATTCTAGGAAATCAAACAACAAAAATTTGTTTTAAATTGTTGATGTAAATTAGGTGAAGGTATTGTTGTGATATACACACGGTAATACAAGCGTTTTATTTTGAATTTAGAAATTACTCATGAACACGAAAATTTTTACAAAAATTATTAGCTTCCTAGGCAAGTTACAGAAGTTATTTGATGTACAATATGGCACATTTACGTGTGCTTAAATACCATAACAATTAAATAAATAAATAAATTCTTCATCAGAATTTTCGAATTTAAAAAATTCATCCAGAAAGACAAGTAAAATGACATCAAGAACAAACACACTAGAAAGCGCCATTAGCGCCATCTTTTGATAATGTGTGGGACTCAAAATTCCTCATAAGGAAAGAAAGAATTCAATCCAAATGAATAAGTTGCGCAACGATCTTGAACTGATCGCTACAATAATGTGTGAACTGATGCAAACAACATTTGCCTCAACAACACTTTTATTTTCGCAAAGTGGCCTGTTTTCCTTAATTTTGTCATTCAAATTCGTTTGGAAGTTAACATGAAGCCACCGTAGTCTATTAGGTAGAGGTCGTGGTTCAAACCCCAGTCCAGACATCTCGATCAAAACCATAGATGAAGAAAATATGTCTTTCGGCTACTTTCTCTCTGAAAGTAAATGAAATTGTTATGAAAACTTAACACACACAACATGGGTGGTGTGAGAGGCTAGGTCAGAATCCTAACTGATGGGTTGCAATAGCCAGTTAATTGACTAAGTAAGTAGAAGTTAGCACAGTACTCGTCACTGATTAGTTTTTCTTTTTGATGATCATCAATGGATATTGGAACGATGGAACGACCGCTCTCATTCTACAAAATAAAAAATTCATTGTCTCCAGATGAAATTGTCTACCGTTTCCTTGGTCACAATGCTCTTTTCTTGGTCTCGAAAGCCTCTGGTATAAAGTAATGGTTTTAAATCGATACAAAATCTAAGATATATTGACATGACGTTTATTTTATTGTATTATGAGCACACTTAATAACCATCTTGGGCATATCTTTGTCATTTCCAAATATGTCAGTCATTATAAAATGCATGTCCTTCTTTCAGCTCAGTTCATGCATTTTCAGTCGACTGTTAACCAACAAAATTTCACTCGTTTTCTTAATCGTTTTTGAGCTATACCGTCGAACACTATCGACGAGCATTGTCCACTCGTATGCCTTCGTTTGAAACCTGTCATAGAATATATTACTGTCGTAAACGAAGGAACTATCAGCACTTATGTTAGATGTGAGTTCATTTACATTATACATGACAGGCGAGAACTACAGCTTAAAGCCGACTCCGAACGACAGATTTTTGAGAAACTTTTTAATGACGTAAAGGAGGAAGCTCTTCCTAAATTTAAATAAAAAATTAAGTGGCAGATATAATAGTCGTCGTAGTCATTTGGGTAGAGTGTTGCCTTATTAGACGCTAGGCGAAGGTTCAAACCCCAGGTCAGACATCTCCAGCAAAAGGAAATATGAAAATAATATTTCTTCGGTGACTTTCGGGCAAAAACTCTGAGAGTAAAAGAATATTGTTATGAAAAAGTTTCTAAAAAATTTGTGTCATTCAGAGTCGACTTCATACTGTAGATTCCGCCACTCATGTATAAAATTAACACACACAACATTAGTGGCATGAGAAGCTAGGTCGTAATCCTGACTGAAGTGTGGTAAAAACCAATCATTAATGTATTCATGCGGGAGATATTAGCGAAATTTATCATTCCTTCAAAACACTTAAGAACGCCCAAATGTCCGCTACGGTTTCTATCGGAAAGCTACCATTTTCCATAACTCTTGTGCATAAATCAGGACCAATTTAAGCGATGGCATGGGTTCTGTAGTTTGTGGATTTTTCGTATACAACTCCGGCTTAATAAAGCACCAAAAGAAAGAAATCTGACGGGGTTAACAATGAACACTATTTCGGTGGACAGGTAACATCACCTTCTCATGTAGAATATCTATTGTGGCAAAAGCTGTGTGGCCCATAGCGCCGTGCTTTTTACACCGCAGGTCAGTGGTGTCCAGATCATCCAATACGGGCTAATATAAATTAGTAATGTACGTTGCTGACAGAAATGTCAAGATGATCCTGTAAGGAATCCTTTGAATTTCTTTTGTATATGCATACTCGCATAAGCCTTCTCATGGTAATATGCAGCGCTTGCCGTTGCGCTTTGTTAATGCGATGAATTATTCCATGAGCTGTAAAGTGGCACAGATTTTAAACTGGAGTTAGGTTTTTGTTTTGTCCCAGAAATATAGTTACGTACATACATACATTACAAATCTTCAGTCAGGATTGCAACCTAGCTTCTCACACCATTAGGTTGTGTTGACCTAGAGTTTAATGTCAATTTCTCGCGACGGATTCTTGAGAAACTTTTCAGAATAATTTCATGATAGCAAGTCATCGAAAAAATATTTATTCATATTTCGTTTTGAGGGAGAAACGGTTTGAGCCAACACACTACCAACTCGACTACGGCGACCACAGATGTAACGTGTAATTTTTTAAGCGATTACCTTTTTGGCAACACTGGTTTAAACAGCACACGCACGTTTCGTGTTTTGTTTCACTGTCAAACATCTTCAGTTTGGTCCATAATTTAACCATGAAACGTCTTACAAACGAACAACGCTTGCAAATCATTAAATTTTATTATCAAAATGCGTGCTCTGTTAAAAAAGTTCATCTCGCGCTTCTTCCATTTTATGGTCAGTTTAATCGACCCACTGAAGCGGCTATTCGGGCTATTGTGGCTAAATTTCGCATCAAATTTTTCATTGTTGGACATTAAACCACCAACACGCTTACGTAGAGTGCGAACTGAAGAAAATATTGCATCTGTAGCGGCCAATGTTAATGATGACCATCAATTATCGATTCGTTGCCGTTCGCAGCAATTGGGTCTCTGTTACTCAGCAACGTAGAAAATTTTGCGGAAGGATTTAGGTGTGAAGCCTTTCAAATTACACCTGGTGCAAGAATTGAAGCCGAACGACCCACGGCAACGCAGAATTTTTGGTGAATGGGCTCTTGGAAAGTTGGCCGAAGATCCACTTCTTTATCGAAAAATTGTGTACAGCGACGAAGCTCATTTTTGGCTCAATGGATACGTAAATAAGCAGAATTAACGATTTTGGAGTGAAGATCAGCCAGAAGCATTGCAAAAGCTACCAATGCATCCAGAAAAAGTCACAGTTTGGTGCGGTTTATGGGCTGGTGGCATCATTGGACCGTACTTCTTCAAAGATGCTGGGAATCGTAACGTAACTGTGAATGGTGAGCGCTACCGTGAAATGATATCCAACTTTTTTTAGCCCAAAATGCAAGAGCTCGACTTGCATGACATGTGGTTTCAACAAGACGGTGCCACACAGCACGCGTAACAATGGACTTATTGAGAGGCGAGTTCGGTGAACATTTTATTTCACGTTCGGGACCGGTCAATTGGCCGCCTAGATCGTGCGATTTAACGCCTTTAGACTATTTTTTGTGGGGCTATGTTAAAGCACATTTCTATACAGACAAGCCCGCTTCAATTGACGCATTGGAAGACAACACATGTTATTTGGCGGACCCTTTATGTATTTAATACTTGTAGCGCCATCTGTGAGTTAGCTTATGAACTTTTCATCCCAAGCTGTATAATATTGACTTTAATTTGATATTTTTTTCCCATTGAATGAAAATCACGTTGGAATCCTTATGAAAAATGTCGTAAAAGTAGATGAATATTGCATTAAAGAATTGAACAAAAGTTCATCAGAAATATTTAATACAATAACAATAACAGGCCAAACAATAAAACGTCCACAAGTCGATGATAATAACAGGTATCAACAATATGGTACGCCAGCAATTGTTATGCCAACAACAGCCACCTCAAGGATGATATCTTTTCTTTCCTTGGCTGTCAATCATCATTTCTTTGCAAATCTCATTAAGAAGTAGAATTCATAAGATTTTGTTTTTTTCTTTTTTTGTTAACGGAAAATTCAATTTAATTGGCATCAGAATGGGAGTGAAACTGTTTAGTGAATTTGAAGTGTGTAGACAATTAATGATTTGTTTTTATCGATAACTTGTAATTACAACAATACTTGACGATACGATGGCAATGGCATAAGCAAACAATCATTTTCGCCTGCCTTGTTATTGGCAAAAGTAAGGATGAGTGAGGATGATGCTTAAGTTACAATGGAGTATTTGCTTTCTCTCTCTCTCTCTCTCTGTCTCTCTCTCTCTCTTTCTTGCTTACTTGTTACTAGGTATTTATATAAGAAATATCATACGAATATAACGGACAATGGAGGCTATACAGAGCAAACGGAAACAAAAGTTCCGCCTAATGAAGATGGCATGGAAAAGGGAGAGGTAAGTGAATGATTTTCTTTTTGTTTTGTTTTTTAATTTCCTTTTTCAATTTATTTACGCACTTTTTGTTTAATTTTGTTAGATTTTTGTTTTGTTAGAGTTTTTCCATGGAGTTTTGCTCTTCTCAACATTTCGAGGGATGGCTTTAGTTATCTAATTTAAGGTTGTTTTTTTTTCTTTTCTTTGATTTTATTTTAAACAATTACGTTAATTAAAAATCATTATCGTCACATTTGCTTCCGTTTTAGTTTTTTTTTTAATGGTAGGCATGACATTCACCATCATTTATTTAGTAGGGGGAGTAGTCATTCAAATCATGAACACAAAGAAGAAAAAAAAAATTTTTTCTTTCGCTGACTTTCAAATTCATTCGTACTTTTGTTTCTTTTCTGTTTCTTTTGTGTATTTAATTTACCATTACAGTTTGTACATGAACCATCCTTCTCCACATTGCCACCTCATAGTGATAAGGATGCCATTGAAAAATACCCAGATACGTTCAATAAACCGTCCACTACTGATACTACCGCGCATAGTAGCGTTAAGTTTTCAATTGAAAAACTTTCCCACTTAAAGACTACCACGGCTACTACTACTACTACGACTACCACTACTATGACTAACGTTACTGCAACTACTGGCAGTGTTGCGAAAACGAGTGACAGTAAAAGACTTTCTTTAGATTTAAACGACCCCTCCTCTCTGTGTCAATGTCCAATACTAACACCACCACCACCACAACCACCACTACTTACCGCTGTAACAACAGTAACAGAACAAATTCATAGCGTCCATGGTGATAATGATGATAATGATGTTGAAATGCCAGGACCAAATGGTTCAATAACCAAAATGACCATGGAAAATAATCTTCTTACTGTAGAGACGGAAGAGCGCAATGTAAGTTAAATAAAAAACAAAAAAAAAAAAAACAAAAAAATATAATTTTCTTCTTCTTCTTGTACTCTTTCTTAAAAAACGTAAAAATCGTTGTGTCTCGTTTTTTTGAATGTTTGTTGTTTTCCGTTCCGTTCCGTTTCATTCCGTTCTGTTATCTTCTGTTATTTCTTTTCTAAACAAAAACAAATAAAAAAATACCAAATTAATGTCAAAATAAAAAGAATTTTTCTTAAAAAAAAATAAAAATTTAGCTGTGTGTGTGTGTATGTTTATCTACAATTTTCTTTCTATGTATTTATACTCTTTTGTTTGTAGTTTTCAAAATAAAAACAAAAACAAAAACAAAACTGCCACCATTTGTATAAAATTTTCTGTCACATGACTATTCTCTGTGTTTCTCTGTGTTTTTTTGCTACACTTTTTTTACTCGTATTACTTACTGTGTACTGTGCTAATTATTACTGCCGCTATTGTACTTAAAACAATATGTTCACCACGAATTCTAATTGTTGTTGTTGTTGTATTCTATACCAAATATATGTATAAAAAAAAATTTTTTCTCCGCTGTAAATACAAATCTATGTGGACTGTACGAATAACGTAAATATGATGTCCTAAAATCATGTCTTAAATGTTGTGCTATTTAACGAAAAAAAAACCATAGCGAAAACCGTATCTAGACTATGGACATTTCTTTTTTGGGTTGAAAACAAATTTTTTTACTTCAATTTTCGTTTTTTTCATAAATGCACGCCATTATTTTCATTTTTTCAGCTTTTGATGTTTTTTTTTGTTTATCATCTCTTGTAATACAATACCGTGTATAATCATTTTTAATTTTTTATTATTATTATAATAATAATTATGTATATTTGTATGTAATATTGTATAATATTGTATAATACTTATATGAAAAGAGTTTTGAATATGCTGCAAAAATAATTACTTTTTTTGGGTTAATTTTGTGCCTTTGTTTACATACATATATGATTCAATATTGACTCTTCCAACAAGTACCTTTGAACTTTGATAACACGGTGAGACAATGAAAGTACACTCGAGTTACTACATAGTCTAAGTTGTTTACTAAGTTAAGTTGAACTCAAAAATACTTCTTCTTATATATAAAAATGAAATTGTGTTTATTTGTTTGTGGGTTTGTTTGTTTGTTTGTTTGAAGTCTGTAGACGGCTAATCGGCTGGACCGATTTTCTTGAAATTTTAACAGTACCTTCCTGTATGTCTGGAAGGAACTACCACATACCCAATGAGTATTTAATGTCGCATATCTCATAAACTACAACAGGTAGAGTGCTCAAATTTTGTATGGACAACTTTGACGTATATATGAACAAAATGGGTGGATTGGCTATAGTGGGCGTGTCACCTCCCATAGTCTATATATATAAAAATGAATGTTTGTTTGTATGTACCTTATAGAAACGTAAACTATGCATTTGATCATGTTAGGATCTTTATCAAAGTTGTTGCGCATGAGCCGGGGAAGGTTTCTAAGTTGGTATGACCAATTTCCGACAGGTGGTGCCACTGAAAATTACTCAAAACGAATTAAATCGTAAACTGTGCATTCTTTAACAAAGTTGTTGCGCATGAGTCGACGGAGGTTGGTGCGATTAATTTTCAATGGATGGCGTCACTGAAAATTATTCAAAATGAATGACAAGCAATTGGTCGATCTACACCTCAAGTACGGAAGAAAACAGCTTTACGAGCCTCAGAATCAACGAGCATCGAGACTGGAAAATCTTCGAGTATATGCCGCTGAGACCCGTTCGCTTGAACCACTTGAACAACGAGAAGTGAAATTAGAAACTGATCGAATGCGTACTACTCAGGCCCGTTCATCTGAATCATCAGGACAACGGGAAACAAAATCAATAAAACGATTCAAAATTAATTGGACATTTGTGTAATGTCTTTCCTTCAAATTTATTTTAGTTGATGGCGCAGTAACACGCGCATGGCACAGCTAGTTTTATATATACCTCGAACCCTCCAAACTTGTTTTGTTTGACAAAAATTGTTTTTTCTGATATTTTCACACAAAATTATTGATTACACAAATATGTTTGAACCTATTTCAAAAATCCAAAGTTTTTAGAAATGGTATATATTAGCCTTTGAAACGGTATACATAAATGTTTTGTTCAAACTTATATGTTATGAGTTTTGATGAGGTGAACTTGGAAAATATGATTGTTTTCTAATTGTTTTCATGTTTGGCCACTACTAATTGCAAAATATAACTAAAAACTATGAAACAAATGGTGACATCCTTAAAGTGCATTCTCTTGTGAAGAGATTGACACTACGTTTGATAAAATCGGAGAAAAATTACCGTAGTTATCATTTAAAGAGGATGATAGCTGAGTCATATTTTTTTATATATGTTGTCTTATTAAATGTACTTTCAGTTTAAAATTTTCAAAATTTTTGATGAAAAAAAAACAGTTTTTGTCAAATAAAATATGTTTGAAGCGTTCGAGAAATACAAAAAAAATTTTTGAGTTCAACTCAACTAACTGAACAACTTCTACTAGGTAGTTACTCTGGTGTATTTAATTTTTTATATTTCGTTGCATGGTGTAATTGATAATGGCGATGTTACTGAAACTCCATTATAGAAATTTAATTTAAAATTAAATAAAACTCACGCACTGGAAGCTTTCCTAGATTTAAGGACTATAATATATCGAATCTGGCAATACTAATATCAATCTATTCTGTCCCGAAATTCAGTATGTTATCTCCGCTGACCATAATGAATCGAGAAACTGCAGGATGATGTCGATTTTGCCATCATCGATTTTGTCTTTCCTTTATTTATAGTGGGTCATATTATATCTCGCTAGACATTGAGTTTGACTTCAAAAGCTTGTAATGGATGAGTCTTCTTGAATTTGAACCATCGATTATTTTAAGTCTGGCAATACTTTTGTCATTCTATTCTATCTTAAAATTCAGTATTTATTTATTTATTTATTGATTACAATATAATTACAAATTATATTATAATTATATACCAGCTGAGTAACTTTGACCATATGCTCGGTGTAGTGTCACAGACCAGAGTCTCTGGTGGGAATCGAACCCACGACCCTAACGCTAATAGTTTAGCACACTACCCACTAGACTACCAGGGCACCCAAAAAAAATTCAGTATATTATTTCCATTGAACGTAATGAATCGATTTACGCTTCGTTTTAGTTCGCTAGATAGGCCAACTAGAAACTGCAGGATGATGTCCAGTTTCCCCAAAAAAAAAAAACTTTGTTTCGGATGAAGCTCATTTTCATCTTGGTGGCTACATTAATAAGCAAAATTTTCGTAATTTGGGGCTCAGAAAACCCACACGTAGTCTTACAAAAACCATTGCACCCGTTATGAGCGACTGTTTGGTGCGGCTTGTGGAGCGGAGGCATCATTGGCCCATATTTCTCTGAAAACGAGGACGGCGCAACCATTATGGTCAATGATAACCGATTTTTTTGTACCCACTCTTCATTGTATTGATGTGAACGATGTTTGGTTGGTGCAACATGCCACACATCTCATCCCACAATCGATTTATTGCTTCAAACGTTTGCTGGCCGTTTAATTAGCCGAAATGGTGATGTCAATTTGGTGCCAAAAAGCTGCGAATTGACACCGTCGGACTAGTTTTTGTGGAACATAACACTGTTAAAGAAAAGTGTTATGCCAACAAACCAGAGACAATTGAGCAATTGAAGGCCAACATTCTTAAAGCCATTGCCCAGATAGGACCTCATACAAAAGAAAAAGTGCTCAAAAATTATTTCGATAGAAAGAGGTACTATGAGCCCAACCACGGCAGCCGTATGAATGATATCATATTCCATTTCTAACCGGAACAATCGTATATCAATCACAACAAAATAATAAATTTAGCAAAATTTCAAAACGTTTTTGCTTGATTGCATTTATAAATTTAAACTTTTAAATGGCCTACCCTTTATATACACAGTTGCTGTTGTCTAGTAGATAGTGTGTTTATTAGATGAAAATCCGTGGTTTAGAACTCGACTCAGACATCTCTTTAGCAGCAGTATTCTGGCGAAAATTCTGAAAGTAAATCCAATTGCCATGAAAAGTTTCTCAAATTTGTTGTTCGCGGTCGACTTTAAACTGTAGGTTCTGCCACTTATGGTTAAAATTAACACACGAAACATAAGTGGTATGATAATCTAGGTTGTGATCCTGACTAATAAGTTTAAAGAGCAATCAGTTTGTGCAGTTACTGATTATTTTCGCACTTATTAGACTCTTCTCGATTCAAAACCATTAACAAGACACCGAAATGTGTCTACGGCAGAGAATTTTAGTGTAAATCTTAAAGCAGGCGCTGATATGTTGATTAGAAGTTCAACTTGTTGGCCTTTGTCCTTTGACTACTTGGAAAATTTTACGTATGGTTACGTGTCTACAACATGCACTCCATACCAAATTAAAGCCAAGAGACTATGTTTTGTGTTGCGTTTTTGCTTATAGGTTTTATATGAAAATGGCCGAAGATGATGAACTTTTTTATGAAGGAATTGTGTTGAATGTACTAACATTTTTCCTTTGGTGTACTATATGAACTTTTATATGTAAAAGTAAGGGAAAATATTCAAAACTCTTTCTATAATTCAATACCACATTCATTGTATTTTTCTTCTAAACTCTTATCATCATTCTTCCCTTTTTCTCGAAACTTTTAAAGGACATATCCCGTGTAGCTAGAGAAACCAAGATGGACTATAATAAGGATGGCGTGTTTGTGGTAGAAGTTGCCCGCGGCATAGACTCTAAAACAATACCCGAAAGTCCAGTTACTGATGGAGGTGATAAAATGCTTTCAATGTTCGACACGAAACAGAATAATGGTGGAGTAAGCTGTTATAAATTGGCGAATGAGAAAAGTGGTATGAATAATGAAAAGGTACAAATACATTCACCACCACCAGAAAACCCAGAAGAAGGCCCTAGAAGTCTACATCAAATAGAGGAGGTAGAAGAGCCAATTAATTCGCCGCATCCAAATGATAACAAGGAATCGGAACTTAATGCGGCGGTAGAGAGTTTAGCTTACAAATGCAATACCGGGTTATCACAATCGGATTTGAGTTCCACATCGTCTAGTGATTCCAATAAAGACTACTGTTATGGCAATCAGGCCTTGTATGTGGTGGAACAGAATGTTTATTCTGCAACTACACCCACAGGTAATGTTGTGTTAAAGTGTGATGTTAAAGATATTAAAGATGATGATCGTAATCCTGGCAATGATCATTATTTAAAACATTCACTCGATAAAAAGGAAGAAACCAAAGATAATGAGCATGTGCTAGAGACTACGGAAAAGCCAAAGGAGGGGGGTAGTAGGACCAGCAGTGGAGAGTCACCGGCCCAGAAGCCAAGTGAGAAAGTAATGGAGTTACCAGAAGAACCCGTGAGGAAAGAGGAGGTTAAATTGGAAGAGCCAATAATGTCAGGCAAAGAAAATGGAGGTTTAAATGAAACTCTAACAAAAACTCAAATACCCGTGGAAATTGAAGTGCATGCCTGTGCTGATTTAGTAAAAGAACAGGAACAAATTAAGGAAATTGAAAGTCTACAAGAGGTTGCAAGTAATGAACAACCTGTTGAGGAGGTCTTAGAGCCTTTAGCTTCAGCAGAGCCTGCAGAGGTGATCCAAATCTCTAATGAAACTGAAAAAGCGAATGAAAATGATAATTCATGTGAGGAAGATGAGGCAATAAGTGGCAAGGATTTGCCTGCAGATGTTGAGGCTCATTTAAGTAACGAGGTGATGGTAAATGAGGCCTCTGAGGATAATACAGCATTAAGGCAGCTGGTACCAGTATTTCATATAGAAAATGTTTCATCGGAAGAATTAGATGTTCCAGCAGAGGTGGATGTAAATTCTTTGGTTGAATTGCATGCCTCTTCACACTCAGAGAATTTCTCTGAACATAGGGAATGTGAGGATCAAACTATTACTAGCGAAGAGGTGGATTGTGAAGAGACACAGCAGGTGGCAGAAGACAGTTCTGAAGTTAAAGGTGACACTGTGAATGGAAATGAGTGTGAAGTTATTTTGAATGGTTTTGAAGAATCCAATGAGACTCCTTTTCATGCAAATGGAGTATTGAATGGAGAGGAAAACGAAGAGATTGTAAACACAGAAACGGAAGAGAAACATACACTTACAAATGGTTTTAAAAACAACCAGGATATGATCAATGGCATGGAAACCAAAGAAATTAATTCTTCAATATTGCCAAATGCAGACACAATCGCTGCAAAACTTGAAAGTCTACAGAATGGCCATAGCGATGCTGTAACGGATGTGGAAAATGGCTACGATAGTTTGATGAGTTTACCAGCACCACCACCCACCACAGATGAACTACAACTGAACAGTGATTTAAGTGAACAACAAATGGATTCCTTACCACCACCACCGCCTCCAGAGATATTTAGCCTCAAGGATTTGCCACCACCATCTCTAACAAACGGTTGCAATGCAGACTCGCCACAAAGTGAAGAATCCACCAGTTTTTATAATACACTACCACCCCCACCACCAACCACATTGGATGTAACTGCAACAGTGCCAGCTACCAATACAACACCCACAGCTAATGGTAGGGTGCATGCCTCACCCTTGACACCGCCAGCATCACCACCACCAGCCCACTACACCAATAATCTGCACGTTGGGCTGTGTAACCAGCCGATAGCGGTCGATGTCAATGGCAGTTAATGCATTCGAATACTGCAGTTAACCCGTTAAAAACAACAAATACATACACAGTTACAGACACATACTTAAACAGAAACACATGCAACAATAACTGACTGAGGAGTTTTTAATTCAAAAAAAAACAACAATTTTTAAAACTTAAAAAAAAGAAGAAGAAAAATTTAAAAAAATTTAAAAAAAAAACAAAAAATCAAAAATATTATGGGAAAATTAATAAAAAATAAAAACTAAAACTGAAAAAAAAAAATTAAAAAAATATTTAGGTAGGCATTTACACGGTAAAAGCAACGAAAATAAAAATTTAAAAAAAAAATTAAATGGAACTGAAACAAAACCAATAAAACCAATATGGAAGTTAAAGGAAACGGAAACGAGCAGTAGTTAGACCATAAGTTTTTACTATATGAACTCTAAATAAATAATAAAAAAAAGATATTTAAGGTAAGGAAAAAACCCCAACCAATACAAAAATAATAAAAATAAACTGCTGCAGGCAGAGTGCCAAAACATTCTTATATACCCCCCCTCGTATAAAAAAGGGAAAATATTTAAAAAATAAAAATATTTTTTATTTTATTTTTTAAAACCCCCCTTTAAAATACAAAACATTACCCAAAAACAACCAATAAATATAAAAAAATATTATTAAACTTAGTAATGAACTCAACAAATATTATGTTTAATAAGTAGAAAATTTTACAGTTAAAAACAAAATAAATAAAAAACTAAAACTTAAATAATAAAAACAAAACAAACAAAAAAAAAAATAGAAAATAAAAACAAAATATTTTCAACTCTTCTCTTCTTATGATTTTAAAATTTAAATTTTTAAAATTTTTTAATCAACTTCCCCTTATTGGGCAGACAAAAGTCCCCAAAAAACTTAAATAATATACCATGTAGTCAATCCTTAAATTAAAAAAAAAAAAAACAAAAAAAATACTTAAACAATTTGTTGTTAAAAAAATAAAAATTTAAAAATAAATTACAAAATAAAAACAAAAATAAATTGTATAATTTTTTTCTTTCTTTCCGTGTAGTTTTTAAAAAATAAACTGCAACGCTAAGCCTAGCGTTGAAAGTAAAAAGTATAAACAAAAGAACCTGTAGTTTTTAAAATAAATAAAAAAATAAAAATTAAAAATCCCCAAAAATCCTTAATCTCTTTACTATTTAATGTCTATGCTATTTGATTATATAAAAAAAGAAAAAATAAAATTAAAAAAAGAAAAAAAATTAAATCAAACACGTTAATTTAAATCTTTTAAGTACGAGTAGTTTTAAAGTAGAACATATTTTGCCCCAAATAAATAACAAAAAAAAAGGAAAAACAAAACACAACAACAATAAATACGATACATTTAAATCTCTTTTAAACCTGCCATTTTAAACTAAAAAATGGGTCAAACAGTGTTGTGGAAAGTAACGCCACTACAGGGCTACAATATTACAAGTGATTGAAAAAACAAAACCAACTCCATGTATGTAAAGCTTTCAATCTTTGCATGGTAAGTGCTAAAATAATTTTGAAATTTTTAAGACAGTTTTATATGGCAACAAATCAATTTCATTCTCTGCTTTTAAACACAGACTCACATCTCATCTCTCAATCGTAACTCACAGCATCGTTCTCTGCCATTTGCAATCTTCTTTTAAGTGTTGATTTGAAATTTTCTCAAAATTTTGCCACTTATTTCTTAGTGTACCTTACGGTGTGTGTATTTTGTTGTTGTCTTTTTGTCATCATAACAACACATTTAGTGGATACCATACCATAGACTGAGAGCTGTGGAATGAAAGTTAAATAATTATTGTCATCTAAAGATGCCATTATGTAGCTCCTTGTATATAAGTATATATACATTAGAGCGACTCAAGTTGTATGGAAGCGAAATTCGTGCAAGGTGTACCCTCTCAAAATGAACCTTGGACTTTTTAAGATGACATTTAAAATATTTCGGCTCCAGCATTGACATCTCGGGAGCTGGACCATTTTGAAAAAGGGTCTATTTTAAATGTGATCTTAAAAAGTCCAATATACATTTTTAGGAAGGTACATCGGGCACTTTTTTTGGTGAGTCGCCCTAATATACATATATATATAAGGTATCCCCATATTGTTACAATCTTACAAACCTATTGTACTGGCAGACTTTAAGATGCAACTCGGCATTAACAAAAAGAACTCCCCGCGCATGCACCTATTTTCCTCTGCAATGATTCATTCTCCAAATCACAGTTTGGCCCTTTATTTGAAGGATTATTTGACGAGTTTTTAGCTGTTTTTAGCATCACAAGTTGCCATACCTGCATCTTTCGTTCAGCTGGATAGATTGCTATGAGTATAGATACGATTCTAAAAAATGGCAATAAAGGGCCTTATAGGGTCTTTTTAAGAGCTTCCTATCTTTAAATTAAAAAAAAAACACAAAGTGTGTATAAGTTATGATCGATTTTTTTCTATTAGTGGATGCTATTGCTTGTCGAATATAATATCGTTAAAATGACCGCCATGGCTTCCGTGAGTAGAGCGCATTTAAAATGTCCAATATGAGACTGATCTGGCGCATAAATCACGTTTGATCGATGACTTGGATTATAGGCTTGGCTTTGAGGACCCCTGTAGTTTGTGGCTTATTCGCATACACCAACGAATTAAGAAATCCCCTCAAATAAACATCTAGCGGCGCCAAATCGCACATTCTTGGTGATCAGTTCACATCAACTCTTCGTGAGATGACCATGCCTTAAAATCGTTCGTGCAGATTATGCATGACAAGAGCCGTGTCGCACGTATCGCACGTATCTATTGAGAACGTTTGTGTACATAATACCCAAATTAAATCAGAAGAAGAATTTGGTAATCATTAATCTCGCCGTTTTCAATGAAAGCCTAGCCAATGTCGTTTTCAAAGATGACAACGCCTGCCAAAAACCCCATCAAAGAGTGACATTTTCGAGATGCATTAATCGCCATAGCCTAGTAGGTAATGTGTTGGCTTATTAGATGGTTCAAACAACAGGTCAGACTTCTCAATCAAAACGAAATATGAACAAATATTTCTTCGGCGCCTTTCTCTCAGAAGATTTTTGGCAAAAATTCTGAGCGTTAAAAATAAAAATTACCATGAAAAGTTTCTCAAAAGTCTGGCGTTTGAATAAGGCTTTAAAATGTAGGTCACATCACTCATGTATAAAATTAACACACATAATATAAGTGGTGTGAGAAAATAGGTTGTAACACTGACTGAAGGGAGGTAATGACCAATTATGTGTATGTATTATACAGTCTTGGATATCATATGTATTGGTATCATTCCAAATTCGATTATTTTTTTTTGTGTTCAAGTACCCATTCATTCGAAAGTGCTACTCACTGCTGAAGATGATTTCCCGATGATTAGGGTCAGTTGCCAACTGCTGCAGAATTCATTCAGCGGACGTATGTCGTTGTCTATAGTCATCCATGATGATCGTTATACAATGACAAAGTTCGACCGTCTTTGTTTTTTTAAAAATAACAAAATGATGCACACTCGTTCCTTCGTTTCCTTCTAACACAATGCAACAGTAGGGCCCAACGGTGGGGTGCTGGTCTCTAGTGGGCAACTTAAAAAATATTCTGGGATAAGAAACTTATTAATCGTCATTATCTACAGCTTGCAATCATTCATTTTAACACTGATTGGCAAAAAAATACTGTTAAATTAGAACCAAAATTTATGGTGAAAAAATTGCGGTTTAAAGCCAACTCTCCACACACACTGTTTGATAACTTAACTGTTAATTACTTAAAAAAATTTTTTAAGAAGAAAAATATTTTTTCCAAATGTGCCAGAAAAATGTGCAATAATTTCATTTTTGTTAAACCAAGAAACAACAACAGAAAAAATGAATATTCATTCTATTTATAATGAAAAAATAAGCCAAACTACAACAACAATATAAAGAAAATATACAATTTTACAATTTATATTGTATTTTATAGGATAAACAGATAAACAAGCAAACAAACAAGAGGAAAAAAAAATAAAAAAAAATTAAAAATTAAACAAAATAAAATAGTTATCGATATACATACATACATACATTTACTCATAAATAACCATTGATAAATAAATAAATAAACAGACAGACGGACATATACAAAAAGACAGTACCATACATATATTACACACATACATACACACATTATTTCATATGAAATAGAAAGAAAACAAAAATTTAAAGAAAATTGAATTGAATTGAATGAAAAACAGGATAAAAAGTGGCGAAGAAAAAAAGAAAAAATAATTAAAAATTGAAAACATGAGTACGTTAGGCATGGTAGTTGATATTTTCAAATAAAAATCCATAATAATTAAATAAATAAAGAAATGAATAAAACAAAACCAAAATAAAAATAAATAAAAAATGAACCGAAATATGGTAGAAGAATGAAAATTAAATAAATATTGAAAAAACCACAAAAACATTTTTTTTATGTAGAACAACAACAACAAAAACATATAAAAGGAATGAACAAATCTTACCATAAAAACAATAAAAGCATAATAAAAAATTTATTTTATAATTTATTATAGAAAGTATTGGATTTTTTTGGTTTTTTTGCATTTTATTTTATTAAGTATCAACAGAAAAAAACACACACAGACACAGTCATTCATATTTATTTTCTTTTTTTGTACACAGAAACCACACTTGGCTTTACCGAATACATAAATACTTAGTCAATCAAATGAAACTATTTCCGGTGCTTTCTGCTGTATACGAGGCCGGCCGCATAAGTGAAACGAAATCATAAGAAATCATTACAATTTAGAAGAAACAGTTTATCATTTTGAAACAAAATCTACTTTTCAGCCTACCTACTTACTCAAGTAAAGGGTCCGCCAAATAACTTTTTTTTTGAAAATGCTTCAAAAGAAAAACTACTGAATATTTTCTCAAACTTCTTTTTTTATTTGAAAGTACAATCCTTCCGGTTAATAATGGAAAATAATTTCATTCAAATGGCTGCCTCGACTGGCCATGCAATAGCCTACACCAGAAGATTCCGATTTTGGCAAAAAAAAAAAATCATCTTTTCAGATGAAGCTCATTTTGATCTTGGCGAGTATGTAAACAAGCAAAATTGTTGCATTTGGGACACAGAAAACCCGTACGCATACATTGAAAAGCCAACGCACCCAAAACGAGTCTCTGTTTGGTGCGGATTTGGGTGCAGAGGCATAATTGGGCCATTTTTCTTCGAAAATGAGCAAGGAGTGGCGGTTACAGTCAATGGCGATCGTTATCGAGTCATGTTGAACGAATTTTTGTTCACAAAAATTGAAGAGGAGGATATTGGCAACATTTGGTTTCAACAGGACGGCGCGACGTGCCACACAGCCGAAGCTACTCTCGATGTTTTGCGCCCTGTTTTTGAAGATCGCATTATCAGCCGCAGAGTTGATGTCGTTTGGCCACCTCGGAGCTGCGATTTGACACCGTTGGAGTATTATTTGTGGGGTGCCGTCAAAGATAAGTGGTACGCCGACAAGCCAGAGACAATTGACGCTTTAAAGGAGAATATTCGTTAAGCCATTGGTGAAATACAGCTGCACACAATCGATAATGTGCTTAAAAATTGGACCGATTGTATAGGCTACTGCATGGCCAGCCGAGGCAGCCATTTGAATGAAATTATTTTCCATTATTAACCGGAAGGATTGTACTTTCAAATAAAAAAAGAAATTTGAGAAAATATTCAGAAGTTTTTTTTTTAAAGCATTTTCAAAAAAAAAAGTTATTTGGCGGACCCTTTAGTTGAACTGGGATCTTTCAAACGTCATCATTAAACTGTAGAACATGTTCAGTTTTCATAAATCCGGCAAAAAAAGAATACTAAACTATATGAGGCCTTTAAACTTAAACCATTTGGTTTATAAAGTTTATTATATTCTCCAAAGTAAAGGTTTTCAACTCCAAGTCGATTAATTCTGAAACCGCCCTCGTTGTATATGGCACATATACAAATACCTCATATTGATTGAATTGATAAATCATTTGTTCTTGCACATATGCATACAGAGCAGATGAACAATTAAAAATTGCAATCTTTGCAGTTCAAAAAAGATTACTTATTACCAATATTTATTGATTTAAACCAAATGGTGTTAACCACTAGGCACTTTAAAATATATTTAAAGGAGTAAATTCATGAAACTGTATTGAATAAACGCATTCGATGTACTTTAATGAAAAGTGAATTTGAAGCCATTCTTTACTAGTCCAACACTCAGAGGATGACCCCTACTCATGTAATGCATTGTGTTTTAATTAGAAATTAGGCTATGGAGGATAGATGGATTAGTGTTTGTGGACATTAGATTTTAATATTTTTGTATTATGAGTGGCAGAAAAGGCTTCTGCCAGATACGGATAGGCCGGCTAATGAATGAATTTTGTCGTTAATGCAGTGTACGATCCATTTGACAATTGACCACAAACGGATGTGTCCTGTAAGAAAGACGGCTGCTACGTAAGAGTATACGATTTTCGGGAACAAATCTCTTTCTCGCGTTAGCCTGGTCAGACATCCCCAACAAAACGAAAAATTAAAAAAAATATTTCTTCGAAGACTTCCTCTCAGCAGTTATATGGCAAAAACTCTTATAGTAAAAAAAAATTGCCATGAAAAGTTTCTTAAAAAATCTGCACCGAGTTTAAACTGTAGCAACCGACACTCATGTATAAAAACATAAGGGTACGGTGATGTCGTAACCCTGACCAATTATGTTTCAATTCGGAAATGTGATCATTAGACCATCTGTTTCTATAGATTTATAAACAATTTATATTTATCCAAAGTGACCAAAGGTACATTTCTCAGATTAGAAGAATTGCTCAAGGTGGTTGCTTCAAAGAATTTTTAAGCAAAGCAATCAAAATATTACTACGTCCTCCCAGATACAATCGCATAAAAGCCCAAAAAATTTACAGTGATCCCTCGATTTACGTCGCAGTTGGTTCCAAAAAAATTTGAATGACGACGCAAATTGAAGTTAGAAGGAACAAAAAATTTGACGACGTAAATCGAAACAACGTTAATCGAGGCGACGTAAATCGAAGGATTACTGTATACTGATGCCTTCAATTCAATGATTTTTTTAATTTAAATCGTCATCCAAGTCACCTATAACAACACAAATAAACAACCAACCAGTCATTCATTATAAGCATATGATATGATTAAAGTCAACGTAGTATAAAACAAAAATGTAAAAGAATGAATTCTTATTAAAAAAGAAAAGAAAAAATTAAACTTAAAAGAAAAAATTATTATGATTATTCAATTAGTTTTTACGACTTAAAAGTAATTTAAAAAGAAAATTAAAAAAACAAACAAAAAAAATTAAAACATTTTTATTAACACAACACAAAACAAAAAAGAAAAAAATATTAAAAATATGATTCTGAAAGAGAAAAAATAAATAAGAAAGTGAATAAATAATTGGTAAATAAATACTTATACTTACATGTGATTGTTATTTAAATTTGTATAAATTAAGTTGAAACACAAAAACAAAAAAAATATTTATTATTGAATTGAATCGAGCGAATAACAAATAAAATGAAAAATGAAAATGAAAAAATGGTAAATAAAGAAAATGACACAAAAAACAGTAAAAAAATATTATAAAAACATGATTCTTTTATTTATTTAAGGCACAGAAAATAAAAAAATACAATGATAGTAAGTATATTAATGGATACGTACATGGTTAGATAGGTTTGGCAAACCTGCGGAAAGTAAGGGGTGTTTTTTATAGAGGTATAGAACTTTAAGTTGCAATGAAACAACGATGGATTATTCGATTGACATGAAATTTATTTATCCGAAAGATAATCTTGTGGCATTACATTTTAAATATGATTTCTGGCATATGACCGCCACGGCTGGCGCGGATATAGTCCAATCTGGACGTCCAATTTTCGATGACTTTTTCCAACATTTGTGGCCGTATATCGGCAATAATACGGCGAATATTGTCTTCCAAATGGCCAAGCGTTTGTGGCTTTACCGCATAGACCAATGACTTTACATAGCCCCACAGAAAGTAGTCTAGCGGTGTTAAATCACAAGATTGTCTTGTTGAAACCACATCTCCTGGACATCATGGTTATTCAATTTAGGAATGAAAAAGTTAGTAATCATGGCTCTATACCGATCACCATTGACTGTAACGTTCTGGCCACCATCGTTTTTAAAAAGTACGGACCAATGATTCCACCAGTCCATAAAGCGCACCAAACAGTCAGTTTTTCTGCATGTAACGGTGTTTCCACATACACTTGAGGATTACCTTCACTCCAAATGCGGCAGTTTTGTTTGTTGACGTAGCCATTCAACCAGAAGTGCGCTTCATCGCTAAACAAAATTCGCTTATGAAAATCGGGAACAACGGTAATCTCGTTGTGGGCCCATTCGACGAATCTACGCCTTACTTGATGATCGTTTGTCTTCAAATATTGCACAAGTTGGATTTTGTAAGCACGCAAACCAAGATCCTTCCGCAAAATCTTCCATAAAGTGGATCCAATTCCTGTGCTCGATGGCGGATGGACTCATTCCTCAATGCTACGTTCTACAGCAGCAATAGCTTATTCTGTACGCACCGTACAGCGTCTCTGGGGATGCGAGTTATCAATAAGAGTAAACGTGGTGCGAAAACGTTCCATGGTTAATCGAATTAACTGCTCTTATGGACGATTTTGTCGACGATAAAATGGACGTAGTGCGCGATACGTTTTCCGCACAGAACCATTATTTTCGAAATAAAATTGCACTATTTGCAAGCGTTGTTCAGGCGTGAGTCTATTCATGATGAATTGCCAAACCAAACTGAGAATAAATCACTTGACAGCTGTTAAATCGGTCGCCATCTTGAAAAGTAATGCCAACTTAAAGTTCTATACCTCTATAAAAAACACCCTTTAGTATCACTAGACGCCTCGCTTAGGCTTGTAAAATAATTTGACTGTGATACTTTAAACGCTAATTGAGGAATCTAACACGAGTTCTACACAGATACTGTCAAACAGAGTGCTTATCATTATTGAGTTACAATAAAAACACAAAACTTTCAAACAATAATGCCAGATCTGCCAGACAAATAAGAAACTTTTGTTTTACCCTGAACAAAGCTGGGCAGTTGGAAGGGAATTTGTAAAGTCGCCTCATCATCCTATAGTCATAATGCAGAATTTAAAACGCCAGTCCGCATACTATGTTCCTTGAATTAGGATGGAAACTTACATGTCCGCGTTCTAATTTCAGGGAAGGTAAGTAAATTATCGCAGCGTAAAGATTGATGCGTAAAGAAGTCGCCGTAGTCTAGTAGGCAGTGTGTTGGCTTATTAGACGTAAAACCAGGGTTCGAGCCCCAGGCCAGACATCAAAACAAAATACAAAAAGTATTTCTTCGGCGACTTTCTCTCAGCAGATTTCTGGCAAAAACTCTGAGAGTAAATAAAATTGCCATGAAAAGTTTCTCAAAAAACTGTCGTTCGGAGTCGACTTTAAACTGTAGGTCCCGCCACTCATGTATAAAATTAACACACACAACACAAGTGGTGTGAGAAACTAGGTCGTAATCCTGACTGAAGAGTTGTAATGACCAATTATGTATGTAAAGCTGGATGCGAGACTAATGGTATCTAGAGACGGCATCTAGAAATAGTTGGCGTTACAGATGAAAATCTAAATGGGGAGTTAGTTCGCTTACCTGTGACATGACAACGAGCCGCTATGCGTGCTCAAGTGAGCTTTGATAAACAAAGCTACCACTCCGACCTAAGATCTAAGGGCCTAGTTCGTCTGTAAATGGTTGTGAACTTTGCTGTACTTTTCGCAGCATCAATTATTTTTTTATACACACAGTTAGTAAAGTATACACACGGTTAAATCGACGTTTTCGTTGTAAATCTTTATAGTTTCCTTGATGTTAAGAAGGTCTTTTGCATTGGTTAAAAAATTTCTAAAATTGAACTGAATTGTGGCCCTACACAGGCCCACAAAGTTATGCATCCGATTTACAAATTTCACAAATTTCTGAACCAATGAAAAAGACCGTCTTAAAATCGAAGAAAGATGTCAGACAATTATAAATATTTCCAACGAAAACGGATTGGTTAAAAAATTTCTGAAATTTGTTATCCGTATGTATGCCTTTGTGGCTGAGTGTATATCATCTGTATGAAGAGTATAGTGCGGAACGATGTCGGTATATATTCAAACAAGGGAACTTAGTCGACTTTATAACACGCACTAGATCGGAAATCTGAATAGCATTAAAGAATAACATGAAAGACGCATCACAACGGTAAATGGATATACCACGCTTCGAAGTGGTTTACTACCTCAAGTAAATCCTATACGGTCATGGGAGCTGCTGACTATACCTGCACCGATTCCTGCCTTATGTCTGGCTCAACTAGTCCCTAAGTAAGCAAATTCTTTATTTATTTATTACAATACAGTTACAAATTATATACCGGGTTATCCATTTCATGGTTTCAAAAGTAAACGTAAATAAAACACAACACAATATTTTTATTCATGATATTTTTTTTTATTGTAAAGTATGAACGTGGACATTATGTGTGACACAACACCATCATTTAAATGACCTCCACCCGAAGTGTTGCAAGCATTGATTCTTTTGAGGTAATTTTCGACCACTTTTTGACACATATTGGGCGGTATCTCAGCTATAACTTGACGAATGTTGGTTTTTAAGTGCTCAAGAGTTGAAGGTTTGTCTGCATAAACACGGTCTTTCGCGTAGACCCACAAAAAAATGTCTAATGGTGTCAAATCGCATGATCTTGGTGGCCAGTTGATATCGCCACGACGAGAAATTACGCGGCCAGGATATGTCTCTTGCAATAAAGCCATATTCGCTCGAGTTCTGTGGCATGTGGCACCGTCTTGTTGAAACCACATATTCTCCAAGTCGTATTCTTCAATAGCAGGCAAAAAAAAGTCGGTTATCATATGACCATAACGCTCCGAATTGACGGTGACAGTCGTTCCATCGTCGGTTTCGAAGAAGTAAGGTCCAATCACACCTTCGTACCAAAGAGCGCACCTAACAGTGACTTTTTCTAGATGCAATGGCCTCTCTTCCATTACTAGAGGATTCTCAGAACCCCACGTACCCACCGAGTGTGAAATGTGCTTCATCGCTGAAGAAAATTTTGTTCGAAAAATTCCCGTCTACCGCCTGTTGTTCAAGCACCCATTCCACGTATCTACGACGTTGAGAATGGTCAGCTGGCTTCAGTTGTTGCGTGAGCTGGACTTTATATAGATGTAGGATGTAGATAGTCCTAATTCCTGAGAACGACGAGGAATCGACACATTCGGGTCTTTGGCAACACTTTCACTTACAATAGCGATATTATCAGCGGAACGAGCGAAACGATGATGCACAGGCCTTTCAATATTTGTAACCACTCCAGTCTCTTCAAATTTCTTCACAATCTTGCCAATTGCTGGCGTAGTTGGACGATTATGTAAACCATAATCTCCTCTTAAAGCACGATACGTGGCTGTGGCATAATCACCATTTTTGTAGTAGGTTTTGTTAATTTTTATGCGTTGTGTGATAGTTAAGCGATCCATTTTCGTCAATGTCAGACTTTCAACTGAAAAGAAAAAAAAATGGTTTCACAACTTAGTTCGACAGATGCCGAATTCCAGTCCCATACTTTTGAAACCACGAAATGGATAGCCCTTTACAATTATTTACGTACTGAGTGATTTCGACCTTATTCTCGATGTAGTGTAACAGACCAGAGACTATGGTGAGAATTGAACCCACAACCCTCACTCTAATGATTTAGCACACTACCCACTAGACTACCAGGGCACCCAAAGCAATTTATATTCCATTCATCTCTAGGTCAACACTCCGCGGAACTACCAAACAGGACTACTGAGATGTAATGTGTAGTCAGACTCCTGGCTCTTCTGTCTTTAGTCACTCTTTTTCACCGGAAGTTGTGCTATCGTAATGGCCTTACGAATCTTCTGCGGTATTTGTAATAGCAGGATTACAATTTTTCGCCAATATCTAGTCGATTACGATAATTTTCAGTTTCGGAAACATGAATGCAACATGTTCATTTGCCTTTCCTTTGTTTGAACGTTAAGGACATCATTGCAAGGTGTCATGCTCAAGGCAATAGTAGTGTCGTCTACAACCATCATATATTGGTTTAAGTTATATCTTCATAGTGCCTAATAATCCATCTTTTTATATTTGGGATTAGTTTATGAGTTCCTTCAACATTCGGACTATGTTCCTTGTTTTAGCAGAGCGTGACTGGTCCTATATATCCAGGTTTTCCTTCAGTAGACTGAATAATCGTTCATTTCAAACACACAACTGAACAGCTTCTTCCAAAAGTGCGCTTCTTGGCTGTGCTATTTAACTGGTTTCTTAAAGCCAGATCTTTCGGATTGACATGAACGGCGGATATCTAATTAATTGATTGGGTTATTGTTTACATAGTTGCTTAATTTGACTGTCTTCCATGCCCTTGCCGCGTCAACTTGATAATGAAGTCATCCGTAGTGGTCTAAGATGGAATAGAAGTTTCTTGTGGTCAAAAATATGATTAAAAATAGTTGGGTAAACAATATCAAAGCCAGAAAAATCTAAATACTGGAGTTCTGCTTTTACATCGCTCAACATTAAAATTATAAACAAAAGCTACAGACACAAAACAATGCAGTAAATAAACCTGTTTACAAATTATCGTACAGCTCAATATAACAACAAACACCAGCATGAAAAAAATGGTAAACAAGTAAACAAAAATACACAAACAACACTACAATAATAAACCAAAACAACGATGTTTACGGGCGAAGTCGCCAACATTCGCTTTAAAGAAAATTCATCAGATTGTTTACCCTGCCATATAAAAGACAACACAAAGCAAGCAACGGAGTCAGTAAAAGTTCAGTCAGTCTTGGGTGAAGATGCGGTGTGTTTGAAGACAGTAATCGCGGTTTGAAGATCTCCGTTACAAAGATCTGTTCAATAATTGTCTAGTAATTGTTTTGTTTATGCAAAGGGTATAAACAGAGGAATAACAAAGAAATGCAATTGTTGTTGTTTACATCAAGTTGTGAACAGAATTGTGCGAATAATAAAGAATTTCAATTAAAACTACACACAAATTTATTTATATTTGATTTGTAATCTACGAACACATATTTTAAACGTTTTTAAAAAGGTTAAAACGTAACAATATAAAGATATTTAAGCCTGGCTTACAATTCATAATTTATTCCAGGTATTAGTCACTAATAATATGAATCATGTTTATTACGACGTAGAGTGTCTTATGGTTTACGTAGGCCAACAGCAATATTTTACTTGTTTCTAAATTAAATAATTCGAACTTTTTTATTTCATTTCTTTGGTTAAGATTTATTTACAAATTTGATAAATATTGTGGTCATTTAGAATGCGATATTTGAAACCGCTACCATGAAAACTTTTTCTCCCCCCCCCCCTATCTTATCAGAGACCATTTCTATGAAGGCAATAATTCAAAAGTAGAAACTTTATAAACATAATAATGCGGTGGTATTTCTATTATGACATTTCACAAGCAACCACATATACAAACATACAACACATACACATACAATAAAATAAAAAATTTATTACATTACATACATACACAATGAATAAATTCAAACACATCTTGAAGAGGAATATATTTAATGAATAATTCTTAACAAATCCTAACATTTCTTTACAATATTTATCTCTGACATTAGGTTTGGTTTTCATAAGTATTTTTTAATTAAAAAATGAAGTGAATGTTGGTTGAAAATATGATTTAAAATTTATTGTTTGGGGGTTGCTGCTAATATTTGATAAACTGGAGATTATAGAAAACTATTGTGGTGAAAATATTTGGAATTGTTAAATAAGTTATCTTACAAGAGTCAAATGAGCAAATTTCCTTAGCACTACACTTAATATAGCACAGTACTGCAATATATTGTCATAGAGATCGTTGTATCTGGGCAATGATGGACGACCAGTCTATCATACTGGTACCTGCAACAGTAGACCCAACGCCTACTTGGCTGAAAAAATTTAATTCTAGGACTCGAAAGAAATTAAAGAAAATTTTCATTGTATGGTGTAGATACCGTCCATGTTGTGTGTATTAATTTTGTCTATGAGTGGCTGGGTTAACAGTAAAACATCGATTCTGAATGACAAATTTCAGATACTTTACATGGCAATTTTATTTTACCCTCAGAGTTTTTGCCAGAAGACTGCTGAGAGAAAGGTACCGAAAGAAATATTTTTTTTATATTCGTTTTATTTGAGACATCTGAGTTGGAGTTTAAACGACAAGCTATCGTCTAATAAGCCAACACTGTACATAGTAGACTACGGCAACTTCTGGAAGTTGGGTTGTAATCCTGACTAAAGGATTGTGATAACCAATAAAGTGAGTATACTGATAAGCTGTAAGCTGCAGTATGACATGCATACGATTTTTAATTGAACGCACTGAAGTCTTTGTTTTAGTGCTTTTAGTCTGAACATTGAATGTAAAAACAATTGAAAAAACCATTTCGAAAGTTTTTTTTCGTTTTCCTTTAAGAACTGTGAGCAATTTTTCTTATTCACTGATACCACTTGCAATTGGTCAGACGAAAACTTCAAAAACACCCTCCAGCCAAAAGAAACTCAGACTTTATTTTGAAAACCTTAAGGAAGAAATCCTTAATGTTGAACTAAAAACCAGAGTTGATATGACTTTCACATAAGAAGACTAATTTGCATTGCATTTGAAACTTAATTGAACACCTTTTTGTTTTTATTTGTGTATCTTACCACTGAATTATGAAAACCAAAAACAAACAAAAAAATGTTTCAAAAATTTGTTTGTAATCCTGGTTGGCTTTCTATCCCCCTTAGTGGCTTGTGTAATAAAATTGTGGAAAATCACCTCTCAACTTGAGTATTCATTCAACTTCATTTAAAACTTTTTCATTTACTTTTCAACCAACAACAACACTGGTTTCAACAACTGGTTGTTATTGGTGGCATTCGCCTCCTTTGTTTTTTCAAAAAATTTTATTTTATTTGGTGACGCCACCACAGTGGTCGCATATTCTATTCCTTTTTTAGATTCAGTTTCAGTTTTTGTTTTTCATTTTCATTTTGATTTTCATTTCAGTTAGTGTTTCTGTTTCTGTTTCAGTTTCTATTTTTCCTTGAGAATAAATTTGAATTTAAATACGAATTTTATTCCATTTCAGCTTCAGTTTTTTTGTTCTTCATTTCACTTGTCTTGCATGGAGGCATGTGGCTCGGCTTAAGCATTAGACGTGGCACAATAGTTGCGGTTCTTGCTTAGTTTTAGAGAAAACTACTGTTAGAGAGACAGAGGAGGAGGAGGAGAAGGATGGAAAGTGTGTGGCATTTTAAACCAAAGAAATGTTACAGAATTACACATACACACACACACACAATATGACGCCCCTAATATTTTAAAATTTTTTAAGTTTTATTGTCGTCGTCCTTTCATATCAACGTCGCCGTCCTTTCATACACGGATGAATGTTTCCGTTTGTTTGCAAATGTTTTCATAACTTTTTTCCTCTGTTTTTTCTATGTCCTTATGGCAGACAGCTATTCGTAAAAGAAAAATTAAAAATTTAAAACAAAATTTCTGTTGTTGTTGTTTTGAATTTTTTGTTTATGAATTTTTTCTCTGCTTTTTTTCTGTTTGTCTTCAGTTTTTTTTTTTATAAATTGTAGCCATAATGTCTGCGACATTATGTTTTCATATCGCTTAACTACAACCTACAACGTGAACTGAAACATCATAAATTTGTAATTACGCGCTGTTACGAGATAAGAAAACCATGGCAGTTGGTTTGTAGCAAAGCAAAGCAAAGAGAGAGAGAGAGGGAGAGAAAAATGTGGTAAAAACTTTAATAAAGAAGAGAATTAATTAGAAAAACTAACCAACTGCTAATGCCACTAAAGACAACATGACAACTGGAATAATAATGTTGAAAATTAAAAACAAAGTGCTCTAGAGGTAGCCACACTTAAAGACAAAAGAAAAATAAAATTAAAATTAAGCAAGCAAAACAATTTAAAATAGTATCTCCATATGGACTCATTCATTAGGCTTGTGGTCTCAAACGAGCTTGGCAGTCCTTGAACGGGCTTGATTTCTTCTGTTCATATCTACTTTCATCGTTAGATTCTGATACTTCATCTCCGCGCTTCAATACTTCATTTCCAAGTCTTGTGAAGATGTGAAAATGCTTGAAATGTTTACGTTACCATATTCATAGTCAACGAGCGATTAGCAACAAATGAGGGCTTACACGCGTGATTATATCCGCCTTCGGTGTATCGTCTAAGCGCGATTAGACAGATAAGTGGCTTCAGGATAGTGTCTGATGAAGCGGTATTGGCAAAGACATATTGGCGGATGAGATGTGGCGGATATACTTTCGCCATTTCGAATTTCCAGGACGAACTGCAGCTATAAAGGCGGAGGAACGAAGGACTTCCATGCACAAATAGAAGTCACGATGGGAGAACGGTTTAAAGAGAAGATAGACATTTCACCTTGTTCCTGATGTAACCCTTTGGATTGAGAACAAACATTGCGAACTGAACTACTACGTGACCCAGTTCCTAAATGGTCATGGGTGCTTCAGGAAGTACCTGCACAGATTTGGACATGATACTTCCCCTTTATGCCCAAACTGTGTAGATGAGGAGGAGGATGCGGAGCATATTCTAACATGCTCCCCAGACTTAGATGGCCCGGGGAAACGAGTTTCGGACCAACTCGGCTTATGGAGGAGGTGTTGAATTCTAGGATTCTATGGAGCCATTACAGTCAGAGAATGGCTGAAGTTATGATAGAACTACGAAGGCTGGATGAACGGAGGCGAATTTTAATTTTAACTTAGTGTGACGAAGCTTTAAAGCTAACCAGCCCTCCGCGAAGTAATACCTTACGGCAGTCCCGCGGAGGGAGAGTGGTTGAAGTGTGTAGGCGGTGAGGTTTAGTACGTAGGCACCAGTGATCGTGAATCGTGCACTCTTTTGTTGTCTTTCGAAGATTCCCACCTCCAGGCCTAAGACAAAAAAAAAACACGTGATTATATCCATCCTGTTCAAGTCAATATTTGAACCTGTTATATTGCAATACATATTAATAATGCTTTACGATTGAAACGAAAACTACGGGCATTCCTATGGCGATTAGGACTTCGTACATACACACATATATTGGTCATTACAACCATTTAGTCAGGATTACGACCACACCACTTATCTTGTGTGCGTTGAATTTATACATGAGATTTTTGAGAAACTTTTCATGGCAATTTTTCTTTACTCTCAGAGTTTTTGTCAGAAATCGGCTGCTTTATACTTCGTTTAGTTGGAGATGAATGCCCTGAGGTTTGAACCGAGTTGTTACGTTAAGCCAACACACTACCTACTAGACTACTGCGACCCTTTAGCCCTTCAGGGAAATAAACTTTTGGCCTAAGCCTTATTCTGTTTACTCCTCATTATGGACTGATTATAAGGTTCCTAAGGCCATTCAGACAGGTGCTTAGACAACATTATCCTAAGTGCAGATTAAAGGAACAAAAAGCCAAGTCTTCTTCTAAATTTTCTGGAAATGAACACCAATAACTTGAAATTGAAAAGGAAAGTGACATGACGACATGAACGTTAGATTTTCGTATTGATTCACGAGTCAATACGAGTAAGCTACTCAGAAGAATATTCTCTAAGAATTTACTGTCTTACAAGGCAGAAAGTTTACCTTAAAATTTCTTAAGAATGTTGCTTATTTCTTCTGCAAAGTGGTCATCTATTATGTACTGAGGATCTCGACCGCTAGATTGAGTTAACTGAATCAGAATCCGAGGAAAATAAAACTAATCATGCTTTATCTAGCCTTCATGTTCACTATGAGGTGTGAAATACTTCGGTACTGTGCCTACTATGGAGAAATGACGTCAGTTCCCCTTACGCCATTCGTGCTTGTGTAGCGATTTGCAGAAAAAAGCAGCACTTAATGCACTGATACTCAGATAATGCCTTAAAATGTCTGGTGAAATTGCAAAAATTTCTAAGGGAAATGTTAGTGTGTCCGATACATGAAGGCCTTGAAAAGTCTCAACCCCGAGTTGGCATGCATCAGCGCCTCTTCATCGTAAAAATCGAAAGGGCAATGGGCTTAATGAATTAATCTAAGTGGAAATCTTTCGTGAATGAGTTTGATGACATTATCTCACCTCACCTAAAATTAATGCAGGCGAGTTAAGGAGCCAAGTAGACATTAGGTTGCCTCATCTAAACTTAATGCAGGCGAGTTAAGGAGCCAAGCAGAACAAGCGTTGTAGTTTGGGAGTTCTCAATGAATCCTCTGGGTTCATAAAGCCAAAGAGCTCTGTTTTGCTATAAAACTTGGTTTTATGCCTCCTATCAAATTGACTGTCAAACGCAGTATCACCCCAACCAAGCCAAAGAGATGAACAACTTTTTTTTGTTTTTTATTGAAAATTCTTTTTTTTTCTACACCTACATCCTGTCATCCATTTTATCGCTGTTCGTACTTAGGATATCTAAAAATTAAAATCAAAACTTTGACGAAAATATCTCAATTTCTCTGCGCTGGGTTATGACTTCCTTTTAACATCTTTTTTTCTTGTATTGTATTGCCATTCGTAATATTCCGCTGAAATCTTTATTTTTTTATTTCTTTTTTCCGATTTTCACATTTTCCATCATATATACTCCGCATTGAAAGTTTATTTTTATTTATGCGGCTTCCTTTTTTTTACGTTCGCATCACATCAACGTAATGAGTTTTTCTCTTCCTTTGTTGCCAACACAACACAACACAACACAACAATTCCTCTAAGCCAAGTTATGAAAGATGTTGTCAATGTGTTTATATTGATTTTGATTTGTTTGTTTTATCGTCGTTTTTTTTACAACTGTCTGTTAGCGTATCTTTGTATGTGTATGTGTATTGGCATTAGTGGTTGTAATAATATTCATTCGCAGTGTTATTGATGCGAAATAAAGATTGAGTTGAGACGACAACATTATCATGATAATGCTGTCGACTATATTACATGAAATAATTGTTTGTGTAGTTGTTGGTATAATTTCTGTTTTTCATTCTTTTTTCTCTTTTTCTTCCTTTATTATTGAAGTTTTTATTAGCAGCAGACTTAATGGCGTCCGCATATGTTTGGCTATCAAAAATTTTGTTTTTTATTTTTAATTTCTAAAAATGAAAATGAAAATAAAAACTCTATGAAAAGAGAAATAAAATTTGAAATGGTCTTTAGCTTAATGCCTTATATGGTGATTATTTAGGAATAATAATGTCTGTTATTAGATGTTCTTCTTTATTACAAAATAAAATCAAATGTCTTTCATAATTGTCTCCTACGAGATACGATATATGGTGTCACGTTGTAATCAAGAATATATCTTCTAGTATGGCAGTACTGCAGTTACTTGCTATTGAAATTACTGAAGTTATGTTTACACTCGTTTAAAATGGGTATTTATCCTTGGATTTGATTAGCTCCTTACTAATTAGTTCACTCTAATGTAGTGGAGGTCTATTAAGATGCTTTCATATTGTTACGTTTTTACTCTTTAAAAACTTTTAAGATATGAGCTCGTAGATTGCAAATAAAATAAAAAATAAATTGTGTTTAGTTTTAATCACAATTCTTTATTATCCACAACTTTATTTAAACAACAACAATTGCTTTTATTTGTTATTCCTCTGTTCATACCCTTTGCATGAACAATAACAATCACTATACAATTATTCGACGGATCTTTGTAAGGGAGATCTTCAAACCACAATTACTCTCTTCAAACGCACCGCGTCTTCACACAAGACTGACTGAACTTTTGCTAATTTACTAGCCTGCTTTGTCTTGCCTTTTATATGGTAGGGTAAACAGTCTGATGAATGTTCTTGAAGGCGAATGTTAATGACTTCGCGTTCTCGAAATCTCTATAAACGTAAACATCGTTGTTTACATTCATTATTGTAGTGTTGTTTGTGCACTTTGTTTACATTTATTCTTGTACTGTTGTTTGTGTAGTTTTGTTTACTTGTTTACCATTTTTTCCATGCTGGTGTTTGTTGTTATATTAAGTAGTCCGATAATTTGTTATAGTTTGTTTGTTTACACCATTGTTTTGTTCTTCTAGCTTTTGTTTATTTTTTATGTTAAGCGATGTAAAAGCGAAACATCAGTATCTTCATTTTCCATTTTCGTAATAATACATTTTTAGTCCCCGAATAATGAGAAACCAGTCACAACTTCGAAGGTAACAAGTGCTGCCGAATTGGGAGTGTTTGCATAGTAGTTCTCTGTTCGAGTTTTGAAACATTTAATCTTGAATGTCATCTCTATAATATATTCCGCATTCTTCAAAACTCTCTACCTAACGATTGCTCGTGGTTAAGTCCAAAGTATAAGAGATATGAACGCGCAATTTACATGAGAATACTGTCTCTCTCTTCCTATGTGTACTCTTAATACTGGCTTTCTGTAATCGAGACAATATAATCCCTCGTAGTACTTTTTCAATTGCTCGTATTATAGTCAAAATAAGTAAATAAAATTGCCATGAAAAGTTTCTCAAAAATCTCTCGTTCGGAATCAACTTTAAACTGTAGGTCCCGTCGCTCATGTACAAAATTAACAAACACAATATAATTGATGTGAGGCGCTAGGTTGTAATCCTGACTAAAGAGTTGTAATGACATATTATGTATGTATGTCTAGCCACAATGCAAACACACTGCACCTCTACTATTGAATTTATGGGTCGAGAAAGCATAAAATTGTATCCGCACTATACATATATCGGATTACTTCGGAAGAAATAGGCACAAAGCTAATATACTCCCTGTACTTCATTGCTTCCTCAAATCCCTTGAGTAGAGACAGAATCATGTATTCAACTTTTTTTAAATCCCACATTGTCGAGCATCGTCTTCTACATGAGGCTTGTTGAGCTTCGATGAACTACAAGAAAGTGTAAGTTTTTTTGAAATTTCTTAAATGAAGTTGCCGTAACCTATAAAGCAGTGGGTTGGCTTATTAAAAGTGAGGCCACGGTTCAAATCCCAGATCAATAAAGATGAAATTAGGAAAATATTTCTTCGGCGACAGATTTCTGGCAAAAACTCTGAGAGCGAACAGAAAATGCCATGAAAAAGTTTCTCAAAAATCTGTTGTTCGGACTCGACTTGTAAATTGTAGGTACCACCACTCATGTATAGAATTAACATATACAACCGAAGTGGTGTGAGAAACTAGGTCTTTATTCTGACTGAACGGTTGTAATGACTAATTATGTATGTACGTGATGAGATGCAACCTTGTCGAATACCCTGTTCTACAGAAACCTTAATAATGAATGGATGAACCACACTAAAGCTTGCATTTGTGTATATTTCCTAGACGATGTCGGTTAGTTTCTTGGTTACGTTTTTACGGGTGATCCTTTCCAAATAACAACCTTGAAATTTATTGGAAATCGATGAAGACCGACAATATAATCATTTGATTGCTTTAATAAAATGCTAAGAATGTTTATTTAGTTTCACAAAACTTGAAGGCTTTAGAGTAAGCCTCTTCCTATCGAAACTCTTTGTGTTCGAATGAAGCTCTGTGTAGAAGTGAAGAAGTTTTATTTTTTTTTTGATAATATATTCGAATAACTTGCTGACTATGATTTGACTTGTGAATCCATTCAAGTTTTTACATTTTTTATGATCATTTTTGGTGACAGTAAGCGACCTGTTTTGGATGAATAGGAAGAGTAATGAGTAGTGAATGTTATAAGAGCTGATTGATTAAAAATAATACAATTCGTCTCTTAGTTATGTTTCAATTAATTGTTGTTATGACATCCATATGGTGTACTTTCGACTACCCTGGTAGTCTAGTGGGCAGTGTGCTAGACTATTAGCGTGAGGGTCGTGGGTCATTCGCTTCCCACCAGAGACTCTAGTCTGTGACACTACACCGAACATATGATCAAGTTACTGCGCTCGTATATAATTACAAATTATATTTAAATAAATAAATAAATATATAAATAATTTATAAGATTTCTAGTTTCTTGTAATAATTTAGATTTCCTGTGCTGAACCTAATCCTGATAAAAAAAATGCTTTCATGGTTTATGCTGTCCAATTTTGTATTTCTTTTCTTTGTGCCAAAAATAATATTTTCCACATATCTGCTCACGCCATTTACTATCGTTAATTTCATTTTACTCCCATATAAAGTTCAATGAAATATTGACAAATTATCAGGTACTTTTTTGTTATTTTCCATTCCAATTCAATGCTTTTCCATAAAGGCAACAAAAACAGAACCCACAAAATGTAAAGAAAAAAGTAAATAAACAACTGCATATTATTGTGTTTATTTTTGCTACATACACACACACATTGACGCACAAAAACTTATAATACAATGACACACATTGCTAAGAACATAAAAAGACCAAAAAACTACAATAAAATTTGTTGTGTATATCTCTCTCTCTGTCTGTCTCTGTCTCCTTTATGACTTTTCAACAAACTGCCATTTCATTTACAACATACGCTCATACGTTTCCCCTCTTTTGTTAGTATTTGTTTACAAAAATATTAAAAAAGTAGCACACACACAAAATAAAAGTCATTGTGGCGTATGTGAATGAACGTGGGTATAACCATGTACGTACATGTATATGTATGTATGTATGTATGTATGTATGTATGTATGTATATGTGTGTACGTTATTTACTAACCATCATAAAAATTAACAATTCAATGAGAGGTAAAAAATACTTGAATTACTTCAACTTCATTTTATTTTTTTCTTTTTTTTTTGCCTTAAAATGTAAACACATTTCAATAAAATTGCAAAACAAGACTACAATGTGATACAACAACAGTTACTAACATAACTACAGTAAGTAGCAACACACACACACATGCACACATTTTAATAACAATGAAACTTGCTGGCACATCTTATTGAGTAAAATCATCGACGCCATAAAAGCAAGCGAAAGAAACTTTTTCAATAATTGCATCAAAAAAAAACAAAAAAAATTGTGTTCTATGTATGAGTGCGTGTATTAAAAGTTTCAAAATGTAATGAAAACAGTTTCTTTCTCTCTCTCTCTCTCTCTGTCACTCAGTTTCTTTTGTTTCATTTTCTGCTACCGCTACTCTGTTACTTACACATACGTATACATACGAGTATAGAGATTCTCTTGAGACACACAATGAAAACTTTGTGTTTATTTTGTTCAGTCTTTTGTTCAGTAAGAAAAGTGTATCAATGCGTATGAGTACTTAAAAGTATGAGGATGTGTAAGGGTGTGTGTGTATGGGTGTATGTGTTAAAAATAAATAAATTGCCAATATTCCTCCATAGTTAAAAGTAAAGCAATAACAGCAACAATAACAACAACAATCTAAAACTTGTAAGAAACCCAATAAAATATAAGGTCCGCCAACTAATTTTTTTTTTTGGAAAATGCTTTAAAGAAAAACTACGGAATATTTTCTCAAATTTATTTTTTCTTTGAAAGTACAATCCTTCCGGTTAATAATGGAAAATAATTTCATTCAAATGGCTGCCTCGGCTGGCCATTGCAGTAGCCTACACATTTTTAAGCACATTATCGATTGTGTGCAGCTGTATTTCACCAATGACTTCACGAATATTGTCCTTTAATGCGTCAATTGTCTCTGGCTTGTCGGCGTAACACTTATCTTTGACGGCACCCCACAAATAATAGTCCAACGGTGTCAAATCGCAGCTCCGAGGTGGCCAAACGACATCAGCTCTGCGGCTGATAATGCGATCTTCAAAGACAGAGCGCAAAACATCGAGTGTAGCTTCGGCTGTGTGACACGTAGCGCCGTCCTGTTGAAACCAAATGTTGCCAATATCCTCCTCTTCAATTTTTGTGAACAAAAATTCGTTCAACATGGCCCGATAGCGATCGCCATTGACTGTAACGGCCACTTCTTGCTAATTTTCGAAGAAAAATTGCCCAATTATGCCTCTGGACTAAAATCCGCACCAAACAGTGACTCGTTTTGGGTGCGTCGGCTTTTCAATGTATGCGTGCGGGTTTTCTGTGCCCCAAATTCGACAATTTTGATTCTTTACATACCCGCCAAGATCAAAATGAGCTTCATCTGAAAAGACAATTTTTTGCCAAAATCGGCATCTCCTGGTGTAGGCTACTGCATGGCCAGCCGAGGCAGCCATTTGAATGAAATTATTTTCCATTATTAACCGGAAGGATTGTACTTTCGAATAAAAAAAGAAATTAGAGAAAATATTCAGTAGTTTTTTTTAAAAACATTTTCAAAAAAAAAGTTATTTGGCGGACCCTTTATTACATGTTGTGTATGTATTGGAATTAGAAGTATGTGTGTCATTAAAATTATTTTCGATACCAGAAACTATGGTTACAGTTGTGTTCTACCCGGTTTCCAATGTATAAACCTTCAAGTAAAACTTATTTAATGGAGCTTCACACAATTTATTTTAGTTTTTTTTTCTTTCGGTTTTTTAATTTATTTTGTTGTATTTGTAGTTATTAATGTTAATGCTTTTGTTGTTGTTGTTGTTGTTGCTGCCATATAAGTAAGTACTCATACGTACTTTAGTGTATTGTATTTATGGTAACGCAATTTAAACCTTAATGTATGCAAATTAACATGTTTCAAGTATACAGTGAGGAGCAAAAAAAAAGAGAAAATTATTAAAAAATTAAATGAAATGGTTTGATTAAAATAATAAATATTTATTACATGAAGTGATTTCAAATGAGTGTCCTAAGTGTGTTGGTTTGATTCAAATTTCTTTATACGTATACATTTTTATAGTTTATCGATGACGTCAAATATCTTCCGGAAAGTTTTTTATGATAACAGACTGTGAGATTTTTATTCATTTTCTTTTCAATAAAAACCAGAAGTCGCCGTAGAATAGTAGGTAGTGTGTTCACTTATTAGACGTAAAGCACGAGTTCTAACCCCAGGTCACACATCAAAAGGAAATTTTAAAAAATATTTCTTCGGCGACTTCCTCTCGGCAGATTTCCGGCAAAAACTTTGAAAGTAAATAAACCTGCCATGAAAAAGCTTCTCAAAATCTGTTGTTCGGAGTCGACATTAGACTGTATGTCTCGCCACTCACGTATAAAATTAAGGCACACATCATGAGTGCTGTGAGAAGCTTGGCCGTAATCCTGACTAAAGGGTTGTAATGACCAATTATGTTATGTATGTATGTCTATGCGATTTTTATTCACTTGCTTTTCATTTAGGAACCGAGAACAGTTACAAAATATATCACTGATATCCTTAATATTTCTTAGTTCTGTTTTAAATATTTAGCTTGCCACCTATCCTTACATAGAAACAACATTGCCTGCGAGCTGTATTTGGCTTTATGGTAATGAACACTTCTCTGCTCTGCCGTCCGGTTGTAATCTTCGTTTTTGTGTTATACTGTCTGTGGTGTAAATGGTTAGAGGCTTCCTGAACATTTTTGAACTTGAAAACCAAAATAAATATTTATTTCGCCTTTCTACAATTCGACATGGGATTGCTGTCCCTTGTAGGTAAGCTTGATAACCTTTATTCCTTGGAGGGTTCAATCATCCTTTTACAGTTCGTAAAACGTTCCTCATTAATCACTTCTATCTAAACAAATTTATGGGATATAATAGAAATTTTTTATACATTTAAAAGACCGATTGGTGCCATTATGTTGCATCGTTAAAATATCCGCCATGATTTCTCTTGGTGACCTTTAACATCATTATTTTCTATTTAATCGATGGCCATGCACCAAACATTAGCAGTGGGCAGTTCACATTGTCTCCCAGTGAGATGCAGAATATCCAATGTGGCATGAACCACGTAACGCTGTCCTGTTGAAATCATATGACGTTGGTATCCAGAACATCCAATTCAGGCTGAAAGAAGTTCATAATCATTGACTTATAGTATTTGCCGTTGACAGTGATGAACTGGCCAATATCGTTTTAAAAGTAATACGGATCCATGGCGTCTCTAAATAAAAATCCACACCAAACACTGACTTCTTCGAGTTACATTGGACACTTTTGTGTCTCGTTTTGATTGGTATTATTCCAAAACCCATTCAGAAATTACCCCGATTTTTCGCACGATACATTGCCACAACATTGCAGCCATTTTGATAAAACAATTTTATTGTTTGCTGGTCCATTGCGATGTGTTAAAACAAGCTAAATATATGACAACTAGTTTGATAGATGTAGCTTCAACAAGATAGCCGTAATCAATTCTCAAAATTCGGAAATGCCTGTTGGATTGTGAAAATTTTTCAAAAATATATATGTATTTTAACCATTTTTGTCTTTAATTTGTTCAGGAGTAATTAAAATATCTGCCGCCACTCATGTATAAAATTAAAACGCACGAGGGGGAATCTTGTAGTAATTGAAATGCAGATCATTTCAGTTTCGATCACAGCACAAAACAAACAATTTTCATTTATTATCGACGTACATTGTAGGAGAATAAGACAACGGTATGCGTTCTCATCATGTATACAATTTTCACACATAACATAGGCGGTGTGTGAAGCTCGTAATTCTGACTAAAGGGTTGTAATGAGCGATTATGTTTGCGTTTCCATCAACGAACAGCATGAAATCTTGGGAAACAGTCAATCATTTCCGTAGAGACAGTTATTTCTATGCTCTAATCAGCTACTTAGCGTGTAAAAATTTATTAAGGAAACTGAGGTTGAACTGGAAATTATGGGAAGACGGGGATTTTCAGGCGGAGATTTTCGCAATCTTGAAGGCTATTGAAGCCATAGCTGGTGGCCCAGATTCGGATTCGGAATCTTACATGATCTTCGTTGACAGTCAGGCTGCCCTTAGGGCCATTGCATAGGTCTGGTGCAAATCACGGCTCGTTCTCGAGTGCAAGGAGTCGTTGAGGACTTTTAGTCTAGACCGTATACGTCTATGTTGGGTTCCGGGTCATAGCGGAATACTGGGCAATGAGACGGCGGATGCCCTCGCTAAGTTAGGTTCGCTTTCTGAGGGCGATTTGATAGTTGATCCTGACCCCCCAGTCTGTCACCTCTACGGCCTCATCAATGGATGGGTCAGGGAGGAAGAGCAGAGGCGTTGGGCGAACGGATCGGGGTGTTCTGTTTCTAGATGTCTATGGCCTGCTGTGTACAAAAGGAGAGCAGGTTGGCTGCTGGGCTTGGATAAGGCCAACTTATGGTTGTCGGTTTTATAACGGGGCACTGAGAGATTAGGTCGCTGACGGGGATCTGGAACAGATCCCAGCGGGACTATTGCAGGGCATGTTACGATGAGGAGAAGTCGAACACCTCCTCTGTAACTGGCCAGCACTTGGTAGGTTGAGGCTGAGGACCCTTGACAGGGCCTTGCTTGAGAGTTTGAATTCTGTGTCTAGAGCCGAAATCAAGGCTCTCCGCAGATTCATTAGTGGCTTAAGTTAAGAGGCGCTACGGCTTCATCAGTATAGTCTTGCTCACCCTCCTTTTTGTTGTGTCTCATCTGTGTAATTCCTCCACTTTTCATTCTCCCCTGTCCTACATCCTCTCCTTTTTTTGTCGTATTCCCTCTATTAGCCTTCCCTCTTTAAGGACGTTGTACAATTAGGGTTGCCAGCCTGGCTGGACTTGGCTGGATTGTCCAGCTTTTTTGATGCTTGTCCAGTTTCAAGCTAAAATGTAATTTGTCCAGCTAAATAGAAATTTTTTTTAGTACACTGCAATAACTTGGGCAATAATTTTCATGTTATCTTTGTCAAATCATTAGTTTATTACAAACGTGTTTTTTTACCAAAGTGCAAACTACTATAAACAAAATCAAACTAGACTGAATTGTTATTTTTTATTGGTTTTTTTTAGTATTTAATCTTAATTCTCACATACATATGCAAATATGTATGTGACGGACTGAACCGAAAAAATTTAAGTTTATTTAAATAAATTTTAAAGAATGCAATGAATTTATTTAATTGTAATATTATATTAATATAAATAATAATACATATACTCATAATACTCAGCCACAAAAGTATACATACGGATAACAAATTTCAGAAATTTTTTAACCAATCCGTTTTTTTTTTTTGAAAATATTTATAATTGTCTGACATCTTTCTTCGATTTTAAGATGGTCTTTTGCATTGGTTCAGAAATTTGTGAAATTTGTAAATCGGAAACATACCTTTATGGGCCTGTGCAGGGCCACAATTCAGTTCAATTTTAGAAATTTTTTAACCAATGCAAAAGACCGTCTTAACATCAAGGAAACTATTAAGATTTTTAACGAAAACGGATTAGTTAAAAAATTTCTGAAATTTTTTAACCGTATGTATACTTTAGTAACTGTGTGTATGTTGATAACAATGGATATTTTAATAAAAATTATTTAGACAAAACCAAAATCCATTTCTCAGTTTTTTTTATGTCCAGCCTTTTTTTGTTTTGTCCAGCTTTTTGAAACCCAATGTCCAGCTTTTTGCGAATCGGAATCTGGCAACCCTATGTACAATGGGTCAATTCGATTTCCGGGTACTGTACTTATTTGACAAGTACCTAACCTAACCTAACCTATGAAATTTTTAACAGAATCATGCTTAAGCCACCAAATGCTCTTTAACTTTTGCCCTGCACTGTACTTTATTTGGTATTTTATGAAATTCTCATATGATAACGATAAAGTTTTTCTCTCTTTTTTATCGCAAACGAAATATCTTAATGAACCGCATGAGGTTTTAACATTTTTTAAAATGCGGAATTTATTGAGCCGGTAGATATGCTGATGTGTGACACGATAGAGGTTTTTAAATGAAAAGAAAATTTCTTTCGATTTTTAATAGCTTTTAAAGAAAAATGTGGCAATAAAAACTTGAATGAATGAAATCGGAGGACATGGGTACAGCCAGTAGTGTGGCCCATACTTTAAACGTGATGGTATGCAAGTGGGAGGGATGTAATGCATGTAAACAAGGTAAAGTTTCTGACTGTGGTCAACATGGCGACCTCCAGGACGATCTTTGTCTTGCTGTATTCAAATTGACACGCAGCCTTCTGGTGGCTCCTCCTTGATGGCATACTAGCACTTGCTAGATGTTAACTAATGCGTGCAGCGAAGTTCAATCCCCTAGACGTTAAATTTGTGTTGTTCGAAGGGCTTGGAACAAACCAATGAAAACCAACAAAATGAAGTATATGTTATCGACAAGTAGCGACGTGTGGCATATTGGATCCCAGATAACGGCCGATAACTACAAAGGGTTATCCATTTCGTGGTTTCAAAAGTAAACGTAAATAAAACACTTATAAAATATTTTGTTCATGATATTTCTTTTTTTATTGTAAAGTTTGAACGTTGACATTATGTGTGAAACACTACATCATTTAAATGACCTCCACGCGAAGTGTTGCAAGCATTGATTCTTTTGAGGTAATTTTCGACCTCTTTTTGACACATATTGGGCGGTATATCAGCCATAACTTGACGAATGTTGTTTTTTAAGTGCTCAAGAGTTGAAGGTTTGTCTGCATAAACACGGTCTTTCGCGTAGCCCCACAAAAAGAAGTCTAATGGTGTCAAATCGCATGATCTTGGTGGCCAATTGATATCGCCACGACGAGAAATTATGCGGCCGGGAAATGTTTCCTGCAATAAAGCCATATTCGCTCGAGTTGTGTGGCATGTGGCGCCGTTTTGTTAAAACCACATATTCTCCAAGTCGTATTCTTCAATAGCAGGCAAAAAAATTCGGTTATCATATGACCATAACGCTCCGAATTGACGGTTACAGTCGTTCCGTCTTCGTTTTTGAAGAAGTAAGGTCCAATCACACCTTCGGACCAAAGAGCGCACCAAACAGTGACTTTTTCTGGATGTAATGGCCTCTTTTCAATTACTTGAGGATTCTCAGAACCCCAAATATGACAATTTTGTTTATTAACATACCCACCCTGTGTGAAATGTGCTGCATCGCTGAAGAAAATTTTGTTCGATACGTTGCTGTGGCAGAATCACCATTTTTGTAGTAGGTTTTGATAATTTTTATGCGTTGTGTGATAGTTAAGCGAACCATTTTCGTCAATGTCAGACTTTCAACTGAAAAGAAAAAAAATGGTTTCACAACAGTCCCATACTTTTGAAACCATGAAATGGATGACCCTTTACTTTCGATATAGTCAAGGAATCTTGGGCCCGACGTTACCATTCAAAATTATGTCAATCTGGAGATCAAGCGCAGGAACACTCTTTCCAACAGGTACTACTATAGTCTCAATAGGCAATTACTCTACAAGACGCTCGCCCTTCCCGTGCCGCAGAGGCATGGACACTATTAAGCACTGATGCAGCAGCCTTGAGAGTTTTCCAGAGAAAAGTCCTACGTAAGATCTTCGGAAGCCCTGTCATCGATTTGGTGTGGCCAACTGGTGTAGGCGCACAAAAAGTAGAGGCGCCTGGAAGGATGTGTTAAGTGAGGCCGAAATCCGTTAAGCGGGTTGTTAATGGCCCATTAAGTAGGCATTTAAGTGTACAAGTCGAAAAGGTTGTACGTCCTTATTAAATTGTTTAATTACAACAAACTCTTAAGAAAACAAAGATCATCTTTTTGACCTTTGAAATAAGAAATGTTTTTGAAGTTTTTCTTTTCGGATGCGTTAATTATGGCTCCTTTAAAACTTTTCTTTGTTAAATTAAATTTAATGTTGATTTTTAATTATGCCACCACCATCAGCCACCATTATAAACGAAATTATAATTTGCTTGTAATATAAACTCCATCTGGGCGTATAATTAATAATATTTTCATTTTGTACACTCATGCGTATGAGTAACAGAAATATTTGTGTGCCTCTATTAAAAACATTACGTATGAGTGATTTCTTGAAATGTAGAACATGTACATGAGCAGTAAATTTGTTGGCGTAATAATAACGACAACAGAAAAAAAAGAAAAAAGAACAAGAAAATAAAACAAGAAATATAAAAATGTTAAGAAAAATTAAGCAACGAACAAAAAGAAGGAAAAAACACGGTTGAGCCTCTAAACTTGAAGTTAAATACACTGCCACTGTTTTTATGCAAAAACTGTTTGCAATAGCATGAGCTCAGCTATGTATGATCCGTGAAATACAATGAAATACAAACAGAGTACGAGAATATGTTTCCATTTTCATTTCCTTCTTGATTTAAATGTTTTACTTTGTAGCATAAAATTAAATTTTGCCCTGCCCTGTTTGAATATTCAAATATTTTAGGGGAGCCATCAAGCTTCAAAGTGAACTGAACAGGTAGCCTAGGCGTTAATATACAACAACGGTAACAACCTCTTAGTTAGCACCCCCAAAAATGTTGTAAGTGTGTCTCTCTCTCCCTCTCCCTCTCTCTCTCTTTCTGTCTCTCCCTCTGTATATGTTGGTAGCATTCATGTTGGCTGTGTAGGTGTGTAGGTGTTAAAATTATTCCTGTTGTTATCGTTAACAACATTGACACTTTTGGAAATGTTTTCCTACAAATACATACATAACACAAATACATTTTGAGGATTCCATTGCCAAGGCAACAACAGTAACATCTTTAGCTGTCACTTTTCCTAGGCATGAATTGTAAATTAGAATGTCTTCTATGGGTTCCTTTTGTGTGTGTGTGTGTATGTATGTACATACAGATGTATTGTTTTGCTCAACTAAATAAGTGATTTACACTCGTATATCATATTAAAGTCGATGTAAAATTAAGGCATGTTGTCAGCTAATTTTCTTTCCTATTTTAAGGTATTTTAAGGCTTCTAACAAGGAAGTGAATAAGGCAGTTATATCGGGTGGAACATATATCGGTTTTAATTTGAATCATCATCATTTTGGATCTGACAATACTTCTGTCATTCTATTCTGTCACGAAATTCTTTACATTATCTTGTATAGAATGTAAAGTATCGATTTACGTTTGAGAAACATTGAGGTTTACTGGGGCCAACGAGAAACTGAACGATGATGTCGATTTTGCCAAAAAAAAAATCAATTTTTCGGATGAAACTCATTTTCAAAATTGTCGTATATGGGGCTCATAAAACCCACACGTCGTCTTACAGAAGCAAATGCATCTTTTACGAGTGACTGTTTGGTGCGGCTTGTGGAGCCTAGGCCCATATTTCTTAGAAAATGAGGACGGCGCTACCATTACGGTCAAGGGAGACACATATCACACCATGATAACCAATTTCATGGTATTGATGTGAACGATGTTTGGTTTCAACAGGATGGTGCAACTTGCCACATATCTCATGAGACTATCCAGATAACGTTGCGTCAAACGTTTGATTTCCATTTAATTAGCCGAAATGGTGATGTCAATTGGCCGCCAAGAAGCTACGATTTGACACCATTTAACTATTTTCTGTAGGGCAACATCAATGAAAGGTTTTTTGCCGATAAACCACAGACAATTGAGCAATTAAAGGCCAACATTCGTAAAGCCATTGGTGAAAAAGTGCAAGAAAATTGATCCAATAGAATAAGGTACTGTGTGGCTAGCCGCGGCAGCCATATGAAAGAAATAATATTCCATTTATAACCGAAACAATATGACTTCTTAACAGAAAAATAAATTTGGCAAAATTTCCAACCGTTTTTATTTCATTGCATTTTTAAATTTAAACTTTTAAATGACCCACCCTTTATTAAGCAAATTTTTTAGATTTTATCGCATGTTTATGAAACTCGAAATTGAACAATGGTAAGATGGTGTTCCTTTTCTTCCTTTCAAAATGCGAAATGTGGACTGGTCGGATCTATTAGAGTCAATAATTTGTTGAAGTAAGTCATCTGAAGAATGTAAGCCGAGTTCTTCAATTTTGATTTGAATCAATTCAGTGATAAAATTATGAAGTCAAATATCACAATTATTGAAGACTTCTACAACCTCTTTATGTCCCATTCAGACTACTTTAAACTATAGGCGTCTACTTTTTCATAGATTTGATGGCATACAGTCAAAACTTAACAATATTGAGGCGTAGGCACTAACATAGAAACTCAGAAATAATATTCCGACAACTAAATATGCATGCATACATAACTGATCATTACAACCTTTCAGTCAGGTTTACGACCTAGCTTCTCACACCACTTCTGTTGTGTACCTTAGTTTTATCTATGAATGGCGGCATCTGCGGTTTAAAGTTGGCTCAGAACGACAAAATTTTTCGAGAAACTTTTTAATGGCATTTTAATTTACTTTCAGGGTTTCTGTCAGTAATCTGCTGAGAGAAAGTGGCTGAAAAAATATTTGTTTCATTTTTCGTTTTATTGGAAATCTCTGACATATGGTTTACACCGTGGCCTCACGTCTAATAAGCCAATACACTACCTACTGCACTACGGCGATTATAACTAACTAAACAACTAAAACCATGTGAATTAAAGATATATTTTTCCATTTAGGGAACGTAATTACAAGTAACAAATAAGCTTAGGAAAGACTTGACAGAGTATCAAAAATTCTCTCATATATGTCATACATCAATAGCTGTGTGAAGTCAGTTGAACTTTTACACTTGAGACTCGTTGAATCCAATCCAATGCGTTATCAATACCGTACAAGTATTTATTAACGCTGCCACCACTATCGTATACTCAACATTTACTAACCAAACATTACCTCAAACGATAATTTAATGACTAAATGCAGATGTACCTCTGTCGAACACGGAATCAATAACTGGAAGACGTCTTAGATGCACATATCCCGCTAAGACCTCTAGTCAATATTACCAGAAGCGCATTGACTAGGCTCAGTCATATCTAACCTCAACAACAATATATGGAAGCGGCAAAAATTAACCAATCACTCGATACGAATAGATGTTTAATTGTTGCATTTGTTGTAACATTGAGGAGCTTTGCTCAAGAGAATTTTGAACAATTCTTTCGCAAAAGATGACGCAGTCTTATCTTCCTACGATATTCATTCTTAAAAATTTATTCTTCGACCTTCAGCGAGTTCAGAATGTATTGAGTACCTCAATGCCATTAGGAATATTTGTTACTTGAACTTTTACAAACCTTAAGAAAGCATACACTTTTGAAGAACGATTTTTAAATCCGAAAACCTAATGAACTCAGGCACTCAAATATCACGCGAGAATAATCCCTTGATAGGTAAGTTCTTAAGCTAATGACCAAGATGAATAGGACACTTCTGGTAATTAGAGAGAAAGAAAGCAAGAAAAAAACCATCTAAAGTAAATTTTTCTAAACACAAGGTTACGCAATATGCCATGTCATAGCGTTTGCAGATCTTACTTATCACTTTACATCACCATATTAAAAGCCTGTACCCATTCCGCAGTCCTATAGATAGGAGCTAAATCGCAGAAGTCCCTTACATACATACGTAATTGCTTTGGTTACATACCTATAGACCTGGTTTCTTACAGGGTTGAACGGAATTTATGGCCAAGGCTCAATGCTTCAATAACAAAATTTATTTTAAACATGGGAATGCGGGAGATGATAGCTATTATAAGAGTGCTATCAGTCCATGGTAGCTTTAGACACCGGGCTAGTAGATGGTATAGGGATTTCAAAGACTTCTGCAGGCTACGAGAGGAGCAGAGGACATAGTAGTTTTATATGCCACGTTCCTTGTTTACAGATTGCTAGGCAGAGAAGGCTGTTTAGTTGTCTTTTTATTTTATTTTCAGACTTACACTCAGTAGATGACTTCTACTCATGCAGAACTTTGTGTTCAAAAAAAGAAAAGCGTAATCAATATCAACAATCAGACAATCACGAAACACCGAAATGGCACTTGAAATGGCCTTGGCACTTGAAATGGAGCACACTATATATCTGTGGATCTAATAATAGTGTTCATAAACTGGAGTGACTGGCTAGAGTCTAAGTTTAAGAGGTAGTTTTTAGAGGTAGACGTTTATCTATGGCTGTCATGAGTGATTAATTGTCGTCCAAATTTCTTGCGTTTCCTTCTTTCCTTTCCTTTTCTAATTATGCTCCCAGCTTTCTTCTCCTTTCGCTTATCTTCTTTCTTTTCCTTTTCTTCTAATTGAAGAAACACAATCAAACAATCAATTGGTCTTTGGCTGCAGACGTGGAACTATTAATACAGTGAGGCGACACCTTTTCAACATAACCTAACCTAACATTCATACATAATTGGTCACTACAACTCTTCAATCAGGATTACGACCTAGTTTCTCATACAACTTAAGTTGTGTGTGCTAATTTAATACATAAGTGGCGGGATCTACCGTTTTAAGTCGACTCCGTACGATAGATTTTTGAGAAACTTTTCATGGCAATTTTTTTTGCTCTCAGTAATCTGCTGAGAGTAAGTCACCGCAAAAATATTTTTTCATATTTTCGTTTTGATGTCTGACCTGGGGTTTGAATCGTGGCCTTACATTTAATAAGGCAACACACTACCTACTAGACTACGGCAACTTGAAGTCCCTTAATTCTCTTTTCACTTCTTTGCTATAAGACTCAGGGTCACATGAAATATCATATCACTTAACGGACGAAAATGTTTTCCACATTTTGAAAGGTTCCTAATATCGAATATAAACCTCAAAAGATAACAATTTTTTCATAGGCCCTCGTTACAAATATTGAGCATTACTTCACTCCGGGAACTTGAAAACCTAAATATAAAATTAATACTCAAACAATTTCTTCAAAAGAAAAAAAGAAGACATTCAAAATGTATTTTAGCAGCCTAAGTGCCAAACTATGTGTGTGTGTTTCTTTGATGAAATTTAAAATTTTTCTTGACTGTCTTGACAGTTCCAGAAAATGAAAAAAAAAACGAAAGAAAAATTCCAAGTCAAAGAACATGTTAATTAGTCGCCGTTGCCTAAGCCATGCCACAAAAATCTGTAAAATGTAGGCAAAAAAACGAAGAAAAAACTAAACTTTACCGTTAGAAATTGTTGAAAAGCCTAAACGTTTATTTTGTGCTACCAGGAATCCAACAACAACAACAACAACATGAATATTTATTTGTCAGCAAAAATATGGTGTGTTACCTGTTAGGAGAAGATGTTCATTTCATTTCATTTCATTTTAAATGAATAAATTATGGAAATAACCTGCCTAAGGAATCAACCATCACCACCAGCACCACCACCACCACCCATAAACGTTCGAAAAACCCATCTTAAGGAAGGCATTTTAAACTATTTTCTACACAATCTGTTTCACTTTTTTGGTAGACAAATTGCTTTCGCAAATATATTCAGCTGCTGCCTACTAATGTCAGGTGAAACAATAAAAATCTTGTTGTTGTTGATGTTTTGGGTGTCAGAAGTCAAAAATAATTAAAAATTTTGATTAGTCAGAGAGAGGTTAACAGATACTTAAGCAATTATGACTTAATGAAGCTTATAAAAGTCTCAAATAAAATTTATGGATTACGTAGTGTAATGAGGCATAGAAAAATCGAATTTTAAATTCCAATTGGCCTCCAAACACATTTTGTTTATGAAATCTATCGTGATTTTATGTTTTAGTATGAATATGGAGAAGAAGAAGTTGAAAGAACACCACAGAGCAGCATCTTCCTTTTATTGTTCTGAATTTGGACACTTGAGATGGAATATTTTAGAGCAGCCAGAAATTATCGACAGTCTAGTCATTGGCAATTTGAAAAAAAATCCTTGCCCCATAAAGAATTGATGACAGTCAATGGTATGATAATATCCATGTAATGCTGTCAATTTAACATAACCTAAGACTTACAGGGAATATCAGGGAAAGGTTGAAAAAGTTGGGAACACCCGTCTAATGCCATCCATTGGTCATACTCGGATGTTACATACATAATTGGTCATTACAACCCTACAGTCAGGATTACGACCTAGTTTCTCACACCACTTATGTTGTGTGTGTTAATTTTATACATGAGTGGCGGGACCTACAGTTTAAAGTCGGCTCCGAACGACAGATTTTTTGAGAAACTTTTTCGTGGCAATTTTATTTACTCTCAGAGTTTTTGCCAGAAATCCGCTGAGAGGAAGTCGCCAAAGAAATACTTTTTGTATTTTATTTTGATGTCTGGCCTGGTGCTCAAACCCTGGCTTTTCGTCTAATAAGCCAACACACTACCTACTAGACCACGGCCACTCGAATGTTACCGGACCGGTATTACATACGCCTCTTTGATGGAGTGGCTTGAATAGGCGTCTTCGACGTGGGAATGAGAAAAGATACAGTAAATTGCCTCTTTGAATATTTCTGGTGGTAGGGGAAGCTGCTCTGGATGCAATATTCAGCCAGACTTATATGAAAAACGAAAAGCGAAGAGCCATATGCCTGAGGGATTAGAGCACTCAAAAAAGTACTCCAGCATCCCCCTCTGATGAAGAGGGCACTTATGAATGGAGCCTCCTTTTATATAATTCCCGCTTGTGTCTAAGTTAAGGATTCGCATTTCATATGCGTGATGGCCCTGCGCAAGATTTTGGACTGAAGCTTCAATACAAACTGGCGTATAACTTTTTTATACGAAGGTATGTGCTGTTTTGACGGAAAACTTGGATATCAGAAGACACTTGGCACCTGATTTCTCAGAGAAGGGAGCTCAAACTGCAGCTTATAAACAATAATACATAATCTTTTAGAAAGCATTACCAACAGCTAGCAAATCGAGTAAAGAAAGCTGCAAGAAGAGATAAAAGAACGGCTAGCAAGCACAGCAAAAGAAACAGCTAGTCAAAATGACATGAGAAAACTATATCAGACGATTGACTGCCTGACCAATCGGAAAAGTAACAGTAGCCAAGCAGTTGCTGATCGTAATGGCGAACTACTAACGAGCCATGAAGCGCCGACGAAAAGGTGGACGAACATTTCGAAGAGATCACTAACGTCGTCATAGACAATACTGAAGACATCGAAACAAACGACAACGGCCATGCAGCAGAAAACAACCTAAGAATAGCATGCAACGCTCCCAGACTAAACAAAATACAACAGGGCATCAAACAACTTAGAAGAAACAACGAACTAACAACAAACGAAGATGGAATACCCGCAGAAATTCTGCAGGTTGACATCGAAACTACAGCAGGACTTCTATGGCCTCATATCACAACGGAATGGGAGGCAGAGAGGCTGCCTCCAACCTGGAAGAAAGGCAGCATTGTAAAGTTACCAAAAAGCGGCGACTTGAAAGACTGCAACAACTGGAGAGGAATAACTCTGCTTAACACCATATACAAAATTTTAGCAACAATAATACAGGGAAGGCTTCGAGATAAAATTGACGGCTAATTGCAAGACGAACAGGCAGGTTTCCGACCAAACAGAAGCTGCGTAGATTAGGCAAACACCTTACGAATTATTATTGAACAATCTCTGGAATGGAGTTCTCCCCTGTAAGTACTGTTTGTCGACTTTAAGAAAGCCTTCGACACCATCAAACGAGCTGCTATATGGAAAGCATTGAATAATAAAGGAGTACCCTAGAAAATAGTCAAAATAATTAGAGCTATGTACGGGAACGCAGACCTCTCAGTCCTTCACAATGGCAACATCAGTCAACCGTTTCAAACAAACTGTTGAGTCAAGCAAGGATGCCCACTATCACCTTTGGTATTCACCATCGTGCTGGATGAAATCGTGAGCGAAGTCTGTTCAAAGAGAAGAGGAATAACATGGATCTCTCACACCAACTCGAGGATTTAGATTATGCAGACGATATTTGTCTACTCTCGCACAAGGTCTCCAACATGCAGTCAAAACTCGAACAGCTGGAAATATTGGCTAGCAACGTTGGACTTGAGATAAATATCAAGAAAACCAAAGCCATGAGAATTAACAGTACTGGCAAAGAAAACATCATGCTACAGGGCCAAATAGTCGAGTACGTCAATAGCTTCTGCTATCGGCGGCGCAGAAACAGACGTAGGCGTACCAAGCTAATAATATTCAACGCTTGTGTAAAGTCAACGTTACTATATAGTAGCGAAAAAAAGAAAAAATGGGGGTGGATCGGCCATACATTGAGAAAGAAGCCCGACAGACCAAAAACACCTGGAGACTCACGGTCCTTCAAAACTAAGACTAAATGATCTAACATGGGAGGGTGCTAAAACATCAGCGGAGTATCTAGATGGAGATGCTTTGTGGAGGCCATATGCTCCCGAGAAGGCTAATGGAAAAAATGTGCTGTTTTGAACGTTCCATGTCGGACCTCGTTTCTTCAGATGTGGAATCTAACGTGATTTTCGTCAACATGTTGGTCTGAGGACTGCCTAAAAGACCTTGATCGGGATTGGTTCAGTCTCTGTTTGGTTCTAGAATTCCTGGGTACAATCAGGCTGTCGTATCTGCAGGAGTAGGAGCTCGCTCGATTGGTAATATGCTTGTGGACCCTGGTCTTTAAAATTTCCGAAATATGGAGCAGAGTCGTTGAGATGGTAAATTGGGGTGCTGAGTAACCATGACTCTCTTGACATCTATCGGCAATTGTGCATTGAGAAGGGGAGGTGTTGGATGCTGTGCATTCATCGTCTCTTAATTAGTTTTCGCTGTTTTTTTTTCTATGATTTTCTTTCACTCTCTCCATACCATTTCTTTTACTTTTCTACGACAGAAACACTGACGTCCCGGACCTTCACATATTAATGTATTTGCCTTAATCACCATAAACCTACGTATTTAAATGTTTTAAATGACTTCCAGATAATCTCTAACCATAAGGCAACAAAAAATATTCTGAAAATTTAACTAAGACAACGAAAATAGTTGCTGAATATATAGCATAGGATGATAAAATAGTAAATTATGCCAACAATCTAGCACTGAGGGTATTGGCTGGGCATATGTTATCTCGAGACTGGTTGCATCTGGCAGGAAGGCCCTCACAATAGCTCCGAACTGGTAAGGTATAAAATAGTACTTGATTTTGGTACTACAATGTTGGGAGAGGTGAGCTCGCTGATGAACTAGTGAGAGAGGGCGAGCTGAAGTTCGGAGTTCTGACGAATGGGTGTGTAAGATGTCCTACGGTTTACTTTGTGAGCTATTCGGCCAATGAAGCAAATGGAGTGTTATAGTTAAGTAGGGAAGGCTTTCGAATCCTCAGGCTAATATAGTTCAGATTGGACCATTGTGCGATTAGATAGCCTATTATTAACCCTTTCATGCCCGATGTTGCAACATTGTACATATTTGTTCATAAATTCCGTAATTTTTAATTTTTTTAAGAGATTTTTTTTTTTTGTATACAAGCTTGATTAAAAACGTGTGAAACCAGAATACGTACGACTCTGAATTTAATATCACTTCATATTTAGGTCAATGACTAACAAACACATGTCCTTAAAAAAATTTTTAGCTCTGGCTCAAAAAATTCGGGCATGAAAGGGTTAATAAAAAAAATTGTAAAGGGCTATCCATTTCGTGGTTTCAAAAGTATGGGACTGGAATTCGACATCTGTCAAACTAAGTTGTGAAACCATTTTTTTTCTTTTCAGTTGAAAGTCTGACATTGACGAAAATGGATCGCTTAACTATCACACAACGCATAAAAATTATCAAAACCTACTACAAAAATGGTGATTATGCCACAGCCACGCATCGTGCTTTAAGAGGAGATTATGGTTTACATAATCGTCCAACTACGCAAGCAATTGGCAAAATTGTGAAGAAATTTGAAGAGACTATAGTGGTTACAAATATTGAAAGGCCTGTGCATCATCGTTTCGCTCGTTCCGCTGAAAATATCGCTATTGTAAGTGAAAGTGTTGCCGAAGACCCGAATGTGCCGATTCCTCGTCGTTCTCAGGAATTAGGACTATCTTACGGCACATTATGGATCTACACCTACATCCATATAAAGTCCAGCTGACGCAACAACTGAAGCCAGCTGACCATTCACAACGGCGTAGATACGTGAAATGGGTGCTTGAACAAGAGGCGGTGGACGGCAATTTTTCGAACAAAATTTTCTTCAGCGATGAAGCACATTTCACACTCGGCGGGTATATTAATAAGCAAAATTGTCGTATTTGGGGTTCTGAGAATCCTCATGTAATTGAAGAGAGGTCATTACATCCAGAAAACGTCACTGTTTGGTGCGCTCTTTGGCCCGAAGTTGTGATTGGACCCTACTTCTTCGAAAACGACGATGGAACAACTGTCACCGTCAATTCGGAGCGTTATGGTCATATGATAACCGACTTTTTTTTGCCTGCTATTGAAGAATACGACTTGAAGAATATGTGGTTCTAACAAAATGGCGCCACATGCCACACAACTCGAGCGAATATGGCTTTATTGCAAGAGACATTTCCTGGCCGCGTAATTTCTCGTCGTGGCCACCAAGATCATGCGATTTGACACCATTAGACTTATTTTTGTGGGGCTACGCGAAAGACCGTGTTTATGCAGATAAACCTTCAACTCTTGAGCACTTAAAAACCCACATTCGTCAAGTTATGGCTGAGATACCGCCCAGTATGTGTGGGTCGAAAATTACTTCAAACGAATAAATGCTTTCAACACTTCGGGTGGAGGTCATTTAAATGATGTAGTGTTTCACACATAATGTCAACGTTTAAACTTTACAATAAAAAAGACATATCATGAAAAAATATTTTATATGTGTTTTATTTATTAATTAATAACTGAATAATCTGAAGAATTACTAACCACTACCCCTTGTTTAATTGATTTAACATCTGATATATCTTCCACCTCTATACCGCTCCTCATATTTAAAATCATTATTAAATACGATTTACTGTTGTAACGATTCAACGTCTTATATTACTTTTGATTAATTTGCATAATTTTTTTTGTTTTTGGATAAGCTTCCTTAACCCAACTTCAAGAAAAACACAAAAAAAAGAAAACAAATGAGAAGTAAAACAAGCCAACAAAAATTTTGTAATTTTTCATTGCTTTTCTTCACACAGTAACTTGAAAAAAATTCTCTTTAAGCCATAGGCCAAGGAGAAATGAAAACTGTGTAGTGTCTGGCAAAATACAAATGATAGAAAAAAAAAAAAAACAAAAAAAGAAAAAGAGAAATGGAACCATAGCCTTTGCATAGCTCATGCAGAACACAGAAATGACAAAACAGAACTTAAGATATCTTTTACATGAATTTTCTTGTATCGTCTTTTACTTTCCGTTTCTTGTTCTTGTTGCAGTTGTTGTTTTTGTTATTATTGTTCTCTACAGTTTTCCTCTGACATTGTCAAGTGAAAATGATTTATTAACAAAATAGCCAGTGAAGCGAAATATTTTTTAAGTTTTTTCTCTCTCTCCATCTCTCTCTCTCGTTGACGTTACCTTTTCTTGTGTCAGTAATGATGCCACAAATACTTTCGTTTGTTCATTCATACGTTTGTACGAGCAACGTTATTGAGGTAAATGTTACAACATAAAACATGCAATTGTATTCCCCCTCCCTCCCCACTATTATTGTTGTTTATAGAATAGTGTTGCCAATACCCTACAGTAAGTCTATGAGGGAAAGAATATTGATCAACCAGAATAATTTCCTATCATTTTCGCGCAGTGCCTGAGACCGCATCTGCTTCTTGCAAGCTTTCGCAAGTTTAGTTACACCAATCGCTGACAGATCTTCTTTGATTTGGTGCTCTAAATGCATAGAAAATCGTCCTCTATGTTGATTTGCGCTAATCCCCGCATCACATGGCCATCTATCAGGAACACTGTCTTTCATATGAACAACATGGCCGACCCAACGCAGTCGCTGGATGTTAATAAGCTGCATAAAACACATGTCGTTGATGAGCTCATACACCTATCATCGCCAGTGGACTGAAAATATCACGTAGGACTGCATTGGTGACTATTCTTGAAGCTGTTGTATTGGTGCTTAATAGCGTCTATGCTTGTGTGAGATTCTGTGACCTTATGAACTTTGACCGTATGATTGATGTACCATTTTACACACTTGAAAATATTACGACTAAACAATGAAAACATTCCTGAGTAGATACGGCTTAACTAACCAGGACTATTTGCTTGTTGAAACGTTACATGAATTTTGTTTTGCAGAAATCATTTGCGGAAATATCGTGTTTTTCGTCGTGCCCACCAAAAAGGAAAATGGCCTGTAAGAATTCACTATTATGCGATGGATGGCCATGCCAGTTAATAACAGAAGGGAATCAGTCCTCTTCCTATCCATACATGTCCAGCAAGTCCAGCAGAGTCTAGAAATATTGTACGTATCCTGCAGCTGCCAACGAGATGGACCTTCCCTATACTAATATCCACATTATCTGAAGCAACCGAAATACCTATGCCTTGTAACATGTCACAGATTGTGAGCTCTGGTTAGCCTATTAGCACTGAAATTTCCATTATCCCTATGACCCGGAATGCATATAAAGGTTAACTTTGAACGATCAAAAATTTCTCTGAGAAATCCCCGACATTCGTGGACAACAACGAACATTGAAACTACATTCGTTACGGGCTTGCTTGGTGCTTGCTTGCGTGGCAGCTTGGCTGTCCAAGTACTTAAAAAAATTTCAGAGAAAATTGCGCCACACAACAAGCATTGCGCCGCTTTCAAAATTATTATAAACTCTGGTTGAAAACTGAAGATCGTGATTATATACGCACACAACCAACGTACCATGTACGAGGTAGACAATCCTCCTTCTCCGTATTCAGAACCTATGAGGGTTAAAACCTCGACATTCATAGGCATGGACGAACGTTGGAACTATGTTTTTTAGCGAAGCCTGGTTGTTCGAGTAACTCAAATGATTTTCAGGGAAAATTCCGCCATTCAACAAGTCACGGTCTTTGCATGGAAAGTGAATAGTCTGATTAGCCATACAAAAACAAACTTACCATGTAAGAGAAAGACTATGTTTCTTCTTCTTATTCAGCTCTTAAGGAATTTAATACCTGAAACATATTCGATGTTGGTCGAAGCCAACTCAGTTCATTATTCCTCTGAATATCCAAATACTCTTCTTTTGTGACTTACTAGTCCATCCAGAGCCTTTAAATAAGTACTAAGGAAGTCACCTGTTAGTCTAGCAAGTATTGTGTTGGCATATTCGACGTGAGGCCGCGGTTCAAATTCCAGCTCAGAAATCTCGAACAAGACAAATTACGAAGAATTATTTCTTCGGCGACAGCTTCTCAGCAGATTTCTGGCAAAAACCCTGAGAGTAAAAAAATTGCCATGAAAACTTTCTTAAAAAAATCTGTTGTTCAGAGTCTGCGTCAAACAGTAGCTCCCGCCAGTCATGTATAAAATTAAATTATAATAATTAAAGGATTGTAATGACCATTTATGAATATACATATTGTTACATAAATCGAAACGACCTAATATCGTTTAACAATAAAAACGATAAATATAAGCTAACAGCTACACCAACACAATACACACGATACAAATACTCACTATCACTAAGAATACAATGAACGTGCTGATTATCTAAAGCTGCACACACACATATTTACGACGAACCTGGTTGTGCCTGGTACCAACAACAGCATGTATGTGACAAAAAGGGAAAGACAACATAAGCAAAGTACACAAACAACAATGTATTCGCAATAGAGCTCTCTAGAAGGCGAGATCACGAACCTTCCACTTCAAGAATGTTCGTTAGACTGGTTGTGTCGGACTATAAAAGGGCTGGACAAAGCAGACAGCAGTCAGTAATAATTCAGTCAGCCTTGTGTGAAGACGCGTTGCGGTTTGAACGTACAAGTGGTATTGCTTGCAGAAAGGTTGTAAGCAGAGAACATCTAACGAACAGTTGTTAGTGTTAACGCGGGCAGAAGTGTGAAATTGAATAGTGTACCAGCAAATTATTGTTGTATCGTTAAGTTGTATACGGTGTCACACAAAAGTAGTGTAAAGAATAAAGAGAGTTTAAGAGAAAATAAACACATATTTGTTTTTACTTGGTTTGCAATTAACGAACTCATATTTAAGCGTTTTTAGAAAGGTAAAAACGTAACAATAGGTATGTATGGACTCAACCCTTGACCTTTTCCATGATAACTGTCATAGTAATAATACATCAAATTTTATGAAAGTAAAGTACGGGTCCTTATTTCAGCGACTTTGGTCTAGAAATTGAACATTTTTTCAAAAAGTTACATTGTAATGTAGAGTACTAAAGCATCAACCTTGATCGCCGGTAGTGCTCCCACATTTTTTATGCCATTCCTGATGGTCTTGTTAAATGTTTCTCTTGGTTTATTTGTACAGAGCCAGTGTGCTGGCTGGTATTATAGAAGTGAAAGCTGAGGAAAAAACGAAAATTAACATGACATTGAATGACAGCAGAAAATTAACATAAATGAACAATATTTTCACACACACACCCACATATTTACTGAAGAATATATATATGTATATGTATTCCTTAAAAAAATTACATAAAAATTGTTCATTGTATTCATTCGCATAACTTTTTCTTGGAAAGTTTCAATGTCGAAGTCGGTCAAATTATAATAATTTTCTTCACTTCTTTTTTTCATTCGGTTTTTATTTTCATTTTTATTTTTCATTTTTCATTTAAAATTATGCAAATTTGTTGCGTTAGGTTAAAAAGATTGTTTAAATTTGTTTTAAAAGAGAATTATTAAATCCAGTTTTAAAGAAAAAAGAAAAGAAAATTTTTTACAATCAAATTTGTTATGTTTTTGACACACAAAAATCCAATTCAAAAGCAGCTTAAAGTCAAAGTTAATGCCTTCGCAATGGAAAGAAAGTTTCTTTCTGTCTTTTTGAAAGATTATTTTCATAGGAAATGTAATTTTTTTTGTCAGGAAAATAAAATAGAAAAAATGTGCCAAACGATATAAAAAAGAGATTAAATTGTGAAATAATAAATAAATAAACTTGAATAAGAAACAAAAAAATTCAATCTAAGCTACATTCGGTTTAGGATGTGCAACCACACGGTGTGGATGCCAGAGTATTGGCAGTCAAAAAATTTGAATGGAATTTCTGTTCGTTGTTTGTATAATAATAGAGGCAGATTGTAGATAAAATCCATTTTCTGGACTGAATCAATATTCACAAATTTTACAGCGGATCCCTCCTCCCTATAGTGGAATATAAGGGTTCTAGAACACTGTAGGACTTGAGACATAGACGATAGTCAATATCGTAAGTTAAGTCAAGTCATCGTAGTCTAGTAAGTAGTGTGTTGGCTTATTAGACGTGCCACGGTTCAAACCCCAGGTCAGACATTTTCATCAAAACGAAACATGAATAAAAATTACAGCGGATTTCTGGTAAAAACCCTGAGGATTTCCATAAAAACGCTTCACAAAAATATTCATTTGGAGTCGACTTAGAACTGTAACTCTTGCACTCATGTATAAAATTAAAACACATAACATAAGTGGTCGTAATCCTGATTGAAGGGTTGTAGTGACCAATTATGTATGTAAGTTAGGTCACGTTAGGTTCGAAGTTTCACGCCTTCAGCCAAAAATCCATATTTTTAGTGTGTCCCTAAAATTAGAAGAAAACGAAAAGAAAGGAGATAAGCGAAAGGAGAAGAAGGCTGGGAACATAATTAGAAAAGAATAAGAAAGAATGGAAAGAAAGTTGGACGACATTTAATCCTGGCAGCCATAGATAAACCTCTACTTCTAAGAACTTCCCTCTAGCCAGTCATTCCAGTTTATGAACCCTATTAGATTCACAAGCGTATAGTGTTTCAGATCTACGAATTTATCAACAACTCAACATGAGTGTCCCGATCATCTGGAAGGTAGTGGAAGGTGCTACACTTCAAGTGCCGGGGCCGTGGGTTCGATTCTTACTAGAGACTATGAGTGTTTTGTGGTTGTCTGGTTGTTGATATTAATAAATTTGTCTCTTTCCTTTCTCCAATAACTACATTTCATCTGTACACAAGAACATAATAAATGATCGACTGTTTCCTTTGCTTCTTCAGGTAGCCAACAGAAATTTGAGTTGTTCATACATACATACGTACATCTACTGATGCGGTGTCTAAAGGTGACATGCCACTACTCCTATAATAGGACTCATCTCTCGTCACTCCTGATTTAAATAGTTTCATTAATACCACTTAACCCTACGGTCTGTTCTACATTTCCCTGAACGGTTTTAAATTGAATCGAACTTTTCCTTTATAACCATAATCTTATGTTACTAAGCAATTGTTTACCACACTGCTTCGCCCAATTCTTGAATATGGATCTGTAATATGGGACCCTCAATACGCTGTACACTCTGATAAAATTGAATCAGTTCAAAAACAGTTCTTATTATTTTGTCTTCGTGGTTTAGGGAATGGATGGGATCCTAATGGAAGGTTACCACCTTATGAAAAACGCCTAGCACTCATTAAATTACCAACTTTAAAAAGCCGTCGTAAAATGCTAAATGCTATCTTTTTTCTGAAGCTGTTTAATGGTGTTATCAACTCGCAATTTCTTCTAGAAAAACTTTCCATAAAAGTACCTGTTCGTCCGACCAGATACCATAATTTCTTAAATATAAAATATTACACAGTTAACTACGCGAACTTCGATCCATTTCGTAGAAGCTGTAATGATTTTAATAGTCTGTATCATCATATAGATTTTAATAAAAGTATGGAATCCATTAAAAAGGATATAATTTTACAATTAAACACATTTAATTAATATTTTCAATGATGTCTCTTTTTTAACTTATTTTTTGAATTGAAATCATAATAATAATAATTCTGAATTGTTATATAAAATGAATTGAAATATAAAATGAATTGAAATATAAATGTAAAATTTAATGAATTGAAATATAAAATGTAATAGTCTGTAAGGATATTCCATAGACTTAAATAAATAAATAAATAAAATACAAAAAGCCTTTTGTAATCTCACCGACTTCTCTCCTGTCCTAGCCTCTAAAACTGAGCCTGATCTTGCCAATTCAACCCCAAATTTGTTGCCTAAAACGCCGCAATGACCAGGTACCAAGTCTAATACAATTCGATAATTTGCCATAAGCCTGCTTAGCAGCCTTTTTGCTCTACCAGATCAGATGTGACCTAAAAGCATGTCCAGCCTCTAGTGTTGCCTGATTATCCATATTATGCCGATTATACTCTTGGGTATGTGAACTTAAAGACCGCCAGAACCTCGTCCAAAACACATTTTGTCGGAAGCTTATATGAATTCATGACATTTGTTCATAAATGAAGGTACGTGCACTCGGGCCCATCTCCATCTTAGACTTTTTAGTGTCCTACCGTATTCGTTCCTTAATTAATTTCTAAATATTTGATTCAAGGTATTCATGTATCTTTTATCTGAGCACGGATGATAGCAAGTTCGTATCTTGCTTTCCATAGTTCTTATAGGAAAATGTCTGGCCCTAACTCCATCTCTAACTTTTCTTTCCTCAATTTTCAGTTTTGCTCTTTGCAAATCATATTGGTTGTACAGAGTTCTTTCAATCTCCTTGTAGTCTCGTAGCCAGTTGTATTCCGGAGTTCTTCATATAATTTTCCTGTATTTTTATAAAGTTGAGAAAAAGTTACGAATTTCTTTAATTTTTTTTTGCTGGCGAATTAAACATTTCAATTGTTATTGATTTTAAGATTTATATTGGACGTTTCCAAAAGCCTCTTTACTTGCCACAATATTTTAAGGATCAAATCATAATTAAATTTTAAACTGTTGCCTACTTTCAACAGCCGCATCAGCATTGGCAACAGCAGCAGCAACATCCGCAACAATAATAGCATTAGCAATAAAGCAACAACAACAATGAAATCAGCTTAAGCGTACCAAACCAACATGTTTTCCTAACAGCAGCATAATTGTTCCCCGAAGGTTTGTTTCAGTGAAGCATGTCCTGTTGGTAGTAAACTTCTGTTCGTTTTTTTTCTTTCTTTTGTTGTTCTTAAAATAGAAAAAAAACACTTCATGTTCATGTTCATGTTTGATCTGTTTAAAGAAAACTAGAAAAATAAAATGCCAAAGAGAGAAAGATATGAGGGATATGAAATGGGATGATAAGCGTATTAAGGAAGCAAACCAAACATTAAATGATTTATGGCTGTGGAGATGCAAAAAAAAGAAAATTTAAAAAATTATTTACATGGGAATAGTTTCTTGAACTGGAAAGCAATGAATGTAATATTAAATTCCGAATCTGAATATTTTTTGTGAATAAACTTTTCATTGCCTTCGTGTAACATAGAATGGATATTGTTACGTTTTGTTCATGACTTTGCCTTCTCGAAATCTCTATACATAAATGTAAATATCGTTGGACCTACAGCTTATTAATTTGAGGTACGTGCGATTAGTGAATGTATGCTACGCGTTAGTGATAATTTAATAAATTTTACATATCTGACTTTAAATTTCTTCACAAACTGTAAGATTACAATAAGGACAGTAACATCCAGGTATATAGGACCGCCCTAGACTGTAAAGGGAGGACAGCTATGCTACGATAAGCAATATATGCTTACTACTAGTCAACTGACTAATGGCGGCAGAGTATCACATAATGGGTGATTTTTTAAACTATTATCTTTTTGGCAACACTGGTTTAAACAGCTAACGCACGTTTCGTGTTTTGTTTCACTGTCAAACATCTTCAGTTTGCTTTATAATTTAACCATGAACCAAACGAACAACGCTTGCAAATCATTGAATTTTATTATCAAAATGCGTGCTCTGTGAAGAAAGTTCATGGCGCGCTTCTTCCATTTTATGGTCAGTTTAATCGATCCACTGAAGCGGCTATTCGGGCTATTGTGACTAAATTTCGCATCAAATTTACATTGTTGGACATTAAACCACCAAAACGCTTACGTAGAGTGAGAACTGAAGAAAATATCGCAGCTGTATCGGCCAGTGTTAATGATGACCATCAATTATCAATTCGTCGCCGTTCGCAGCAATTGGGCCTCTGTTACCCAATAACGTGGAAAATTTTGCGAAAGGTGTGAAGCCTTTCAAAATACAGCTGGTGCAAGAATTGAAGCCAAACGACCTACCGCAACGCAGAATTTTTGGTAAATGGGTTCTTGGAAAGTTGGCCGAAGATCCACTTCTTTATCGCAAAATTGTGTTCAGCGGCGAAGCTCATTTTTGACTCAATGGATACGTAAATAAGCAGAATTGTCGATTTTGGAGTGAAGATAAGCCAAAAGCATTGCAAAAGCTACCAATGCATCCATAAAAAGTCACAGTTTGTTGCGGTTTATGGGCTGGTGGCATCATTGGATCGTACTTCTTCAAAGATGCTGTGAATCGTAAAGTAACTGTGAATGGTGAGCGCTACCGTGAGATGATATCCAACTTTTCTTTGCAAAATATGCAAGAGCTTGACTTGCATGACATGTGGTTTTAACAAGACGGTGCCAGATGCCACACAATGGACATATTGAGAGGCGAGTTCGGTGAACATTTTATTTCACGTTCGGGACCGGTCAATTGACGGCCTAGATCGTGATATGTTAAAGCTCATGTCTATACAAACAAGCCCGCTTCAATTGACGTATTGGAAGACAACATTGAAGCATTCATTCGTGAGATACCGGCCGAAATGTTGGAGAAAGTATGCCAAAATTGGACTAAGCGGATGGACCATTTGAGGCGCAGTCGCGATCAACATTTGCATGAAATAATCTTCAAACATTAAACCGTACATCGATTCAAATAAAGATTTCATTCATTTTTCTGAATTTGATGTGTTTGTTTTTAAATTTTCCTATAGCTCTTAAAAAATCACCCATTATAATAAGCTTGGATAAGCAAATGCTTTTCACTGTATTGTGGAACAATGACAGTAGGAGTGCAAATACACTTTTAATAAGGGCAACTTAGGTAAGTATTCATATTCATATGTATGTAAATGATGAAATATCGAGCCATAACCGCAAAAATATCTCAAGCGACAAAAACGAAATTTTACAGGGGAAGGTTTTTAATATTTATTTCTTGTGCAAATTAAGTTAGAAAGTTAAAATTTTTTTGTTATAACTTCTTATATGTACAGAGAGTGACCCTGAAATTTTTATAGATGATGCAATTGATGCCAACGAATTTATTTATTACAAAAAACGATATTTGAAAAATATGTCGCTTGAGATATTTTTGCGGTTATGGCTCGATATGAATATGATGAAAAATGAAATAAACATGAAATTGATGAATGCAGAGCATGTTGTGAAGAGACACCGAAACGATGGAATATTTTTCTTTATGTCCTTGTCCAGCTATTGGAATCTTGAGATCCAAATATTTCGGAGATGGCACTATAACAGTCACCGTGCTAGAGCCAATATAAAGAAATATAAATATAAAAAATATAGTCCTTTCGGCGACTTCTTCTCAAAAGTCTTCTGGCAAAAATTCCGCGAGCAAAACCAAAATTGCCATGAAAAGCTTCTCAAAAATGTTTGTTTCACACTGCCACTTATATATAGCATTAACACACACAACATACATAGTTGGTGTGAGAAGCAAGGTTGTAATCCTGACTAAAGGGTTGTAATGGCCAATCATATAAGGATCTAAGATTCCATACCAAGACATTCGTGTTCAATGAGAGTGGAGTGAAAGAATTGAGGGAAGTTTGTACAAGGTACAGACCTTATATTGAGTATGGTTGGTATCAGAGTTCAGCAATGAACTCATAGTTTCTCTAACACTTATACGCGTTCATACTTATTTTAATATCATGGAACCTCTACTCATATTTAAGGTTTGAAGTACTCATCATATTCATACTTAACAACACGTATGATGTTGTTGATATCGACTCACCATAACTCAACATATTTACGAAGCACCAAATAAGCAAAAACCACATACGAATACTGAAATAGTTACTAGAAGGTTATGTGTTTACTCTGCTTGCTGCTCTGTCTTTTTGCTTTTTTTTGTAGATGCAACAACAACTAAGACTGTAAATTTTGATGAATGATTCGTATCACTCGTATCATTTATAAGTATTTTTCTAAAGTTATAAATCAAACATATTTCGAATGGTATGAGTTTGATGTCGATGTTTTGCGCATACTCATTGCAACCTGTACTTATAAATCAACATTGTAGTGAGTATGAATGAGTCAGAGAAGTAAAGTTAAATTTCAATATTGTTTACTCACTTATATTCAAAATTTCATGAGTGCTTATGAGTAGCGAAAAAAACGATTCATTGCTGATCTATAGACTAACTTCGTACATGACAGTATGCTTTTTATTGAATTCAGTTTAAAGTATGTATATTGCTTATACACACCCATACTAACTGTACTGAAAAAATTGCACTGAAAAGTATGCAATAAAATAAGAGTTTAATGTTGTCGTATACCACCAAATCTAGTATCACTCATGCGTATACTTAATATTGAATTGAATTTAAAAGCAGATTACTTATACGTACCCATAAACATAGCTGAACAGCCATAATTACTCTGATAAGTATGCAATAAAATAATGCTATCTATGCCACCGAATTTATAGAAACTAATATCACTCATACGTATACTTAATATTGAATTCAACATAAAATATATTACTTATACGCACTCATACTACGTGAACTGCCATAATTATTTTGAAAAGTATTCAATAAAATAAGAGTTTAATTTTGTTGTATACGTTGTTAATAAAATTTCAAATCACTCATACGTTACGTGTATGTATCTCATTAATTCATTACAGGAATATGGTTTTTCTGACATTGACTTCCAAATGTTGACAGTTGATTATGGAAGTTTAATCTGTCAAATGAGTTATCATTTTTTCAGTTTGTTTTGCTAAATCACGGATTTAGCACGCAATAATACTTGCAAATAATAGAATTGTTTTAGTAAAATGGCTGTTTTGCTTACTATAATCTCATGTGTAACTCCACCAAAGACAATTATTTTCCATCACAAAAATGAACAATTTACTATCGCTGGAGCCTAAGTACTAAACCTACCGCCTATATCCTTCTCCTCTCTCTAAATCTATATCCTTCTCCTCTAAATCTCCAATCGTCTGAGTTCCTGTGTAACTTCAGCCATATACTGACTGTACTGGTGCCACAGAACTTTATAATTTAACATCTCGAGCACAACAATCTCTTCCACAGAGTCTTGGGCATCTAGGAGACTTATAATGTCCAAATCTGTGCAAGTTTTTTTCTTTTTTTTAGAAGTTCAGTTCACAGAGTTTGTTCCACAACCAAGGAGTTATGTACATACATACATGTACATAATTGGCCATTACAACCCTTCAGTCAGGATTAAGTCCTAGGTTCTCACACCACTCATGTTGTGTGCGTTAATTTTATACGTGAGTGGAGGGACCTACAGTTTAACGTCGACTCCGAAAGACAGATTTTTTGAGAAACTTTTTCATGGCAGGTTTATTTACTCTCAGAGTTTTTGCCAGAAATCTGCTGAGAGGAAGTCGCCGAAGAAATATTTTTTTTTATTTTCGTTTTGATGTCTGACGTGGGATACGAACCCGGGCTTTACGTCTAATAAGTCAACACACTACCTGCTGGACTACGGCGACTTCAAGGACCAACGAGTTATATTAGGGATACGTTGAAATGTCGACCTTCCCTTTACTCCGTCCTCCACATTTTAATTCGTCGTTCATTCGCTTTTTAGTCGCAGTTTATAATGGGTCCTCGAGACGACAAATATATATTCGCTTCATTTCATTCGCCAACACTTCTATCGGTATTATCTTTGCCAAACCACTTATCAGTCTATTCGTACATATGCGATAAACCAAGAATATTTTCATTTGTTGGCATCACTTAAGGGCTACCACACAACAAACCTACTTGAGGGCTTAAGTGTATGTCATTTAGCATGGGATCCTTGGCTTGTCGCCGCTCTCTTTTAACCGGCCTATTTATGTAGTCAGTCAATTGGTATGGGCAGTCCAAACGTCATGTTTAAATAGGAACTCTTTGTATGAAGTCCAGTGATAGATTTAATAACCATGTGGTCTAATTGATACTGTTTAAAAACTAGCCATATGCTTCTAGCAAAGTATGCCCTGTTGCTGCATTCGCTTCCGGGCATAGTCTACACTTTCCTTGACAAATTTAAGTTATCACCTGGAAACCAGATGACATCTAAGTAGTTGTGTCTTCATAGTAAATCTAAATCAATGTCTGCCTTCCATAATTTCTAAACTCTTTACGAATTGCTACGTTTTTATCTTTTTAAAAACGTTTAAAATATGAGCTCGTAGATTACAAATAAAATAAAAATAAATTTGTATTTAATTGCAATTAAAATTCTTTATTATTCGCACAATTCTGTGTAATTCTGTTCACAACCTGATGTAAACAACAACAATTGCTTTGTTAGTTATTTCTCTTTGCACTCTTTTGCGTAAGCAATACCAATTACTAAAGGGTCCGCCAAATAACTTTTTTTTTTGAAAATGCTTTAAAAAAAACTACTGAAAAGTTTCTGAAATTTCTTTTTTTATTTGAAAGTACAATCCTTCCGGTTAAAAATGGAAAATAATTTCATTCAAATCGCTGTCTCGGCTGGCCATGCAGTAGCCTACACGATCGGTCAAATTTTTAAGCACATTATCGATTGTGTGCAGCTGTATTTCAACAATGGCTTAACGAATATTGTCCTTTAAAGTGTCAATTGTCTCTGACTTGTCGGCGTAACACTTATTTTTGACGGCACCCCACAAATAATAGTTTAACGGTGTCAAATCGCAGCTCCGAGGTGGCCAAACAACATCAGCTCTGCGGCTGATAATGCGATCTTCAAAAACAGGGCGCAAAACATCGAGTGTAGCTTCGGCTGTGTGGCACGTAGCGCCGTCCTGTTGAAACCAAATGTTGCCTATATCGTCCTCTTCAATTTTTGTAAACAAAAAATCGTTCAACATGGCCCAATAACGATCGCCATTGACTGTAATGGCCACTCCTTGCACATTTTCGTAGAAAAATGGCCCAATTATGCCTCTGGACCAAAATCCGCACCAACCAGTGACTCGTTTTGGGTGCGTTGGCTTTTCAATGTATGCGTGCGGGTTTTCTGTGCCCCAAATGCGACAATTTTGCTTTCTTACATACGCGACAAGATCAAATTGGGCTTCATCTGAAAAGATTTTTGCCAAAATCGGCATCTTCTGTAAGTCGATCGCAGGCCCACTTAGCGAAGCGAAAACGCATTGGATGGTCAATTGGCTTCAACTCCTGAACCAATTGTACTTTGTATGGCGTCATACCAAGGTCTTTATGCAAAATTCGTCTCAATAATGTCTCCGAAATGTTCAATTATTGAGAACGATGGTGAATTGATGTTGAATGCGCTTCACGCACACTTTCTGCCACAGCAGCAATATTCTCGGTTGTACGCACTGTTTTTGGCTTTTAACGCTTCGGTTTATCGATGAGGATGCCTGCTTCTTTCACTTTTTTCACACGATAACGAACATACGGAGCTGACGGTGCTTCTCTTCTTCCAAAATCCGTACGCAATTTTAGCACATATTCTGCAACATTACCACGATTTTCAAAGTAATGTTGCAATATTTCCCAGCGTTGTTCAAGCGTATACACAACAATATTCGTTCAGCGGAAGGATAAAACTAATTATCTATCTAAATAAATATCGAAATAAGCACTAGTTGCAAAAAAAAACGTTAGATGGCGGACCCGATAGTTAATTTTTTCGACAGATCTTTATAAGGGAGATCTTCAAACAGTGATTACATTCTTCAATCACACCACGTCTTCACACACAAGACTGACTGAACTTTTACTAAGACAAATACTATACTAAACGTTTGATCTGGCGTAGTCGTTGGTCGTTCTTCCTCTCTAATTACAGTTCTGGAGAGAGTCTTTGATTATTGCCTATTGCACCATAAACAATGAAGTCCACTACTGAATTATTCGCTGCCAACTGCATGGCTTTCTTATAGATTTTCGTACATTCAATTGCATAACATAGGACCACCCCTTTATATAATTTTCTATTGGAATTCCATTGAGGAAGAGAATAAATTTCACAGATTCAGTAGAGACAGAATCTAATATTTTTATGAATTTCAATTCATACGACTTTTATATGAAAGTTAGAATAAATTTGTTGTCAAATCTTCACATACTGCAGCAATTTCTAAAAAAAAAACCTTTTTCACAAATATTTTCTTGATTTATTAAATTAAAAAATATTTTCCATAAATTTCTGGATTTCTTTTTTCAGTATTTGTTTGTCGGTTTTTTTTCTGTTTTTTTAAGGGTTTGGTGGTACATGTTCATTCACTTCTGTTCTGTTTCAGGGAAAACTATTTAGAAAATTTCACCCAACAACAACAACTACTAAAACAACAATAAAAACACTATGCTTTTTAATAAAAACGAGGAGAACTTAAAAACAATTTAAAAAAATAAAAAAAATTTTTCTCCAACAAAATATTTTTCCAAAAAAAAAAAAAATGGAGAAGAGTTCCCAACAAAGAAGACGAAATATTTATTCCACACAATAACAACAGCAGCAAAAAAGGGAATATTTTTACAACCATTTTATAAAAGATAAAAGGGTTACATACTCTAGGAAAAGTACAATAAAAATCCAACAACACAGAGGGGAAAACAATTTTATGGAATATTTCTGCTGATACCAACAAAATAAAGAAAAACAACAGCAACAACAGCAAAATTCTATTGAAATTTAATACAACTTTAATAGAAATAAAATGTGAAAATGGGAAATGAAATTATTGCAAAAGAAAATGCTTCGTTTTCCCAAAAAAAAAAAAATATCCACAAAAAAATTCAGAAATTTAAGAAGCCCATAAAGGCAACTGACAACAACATTTTCAAGCAATAAATTACGTTTTTGTAGAAAGAATTCTTTTTCTTCAATTTTTTTTCTTTTTTTCTTTATTCTTTTTTCTAAGCAATTCGAAAAGAACATGAAAAACCTTTAGATCTGCATATGGCCATGGCAATATAAGTAAGACACACGCCATACTACGCTTAAATTAATGTGTGAAATTCAGAAATTTCGGAGGATATGGTGAGATAAACTGGTATTTCTTTCTACTCTCCAACACACACATATACAAACCAAATAATATGCCAAATGCTTAGATACTTTACATATGTAAATGCTATTTATATACACACATAACTTATATATACACATACATAAGTACCATATATTCTACAAGCTCGTTATGTATTTTCAAACACACAATTTACGTGTGTTTATAGGTTTGAGATAATCAATACACTTTTATTGTTGTTGTATTTTAGAAGAATATCGTATTTTTTCGCCTTTTTTAATGCATGGTCTTAGCCCTCAGGATTAAATCAACCTTTAATAGAAACGTGTCAGATGATATGTGGTGAAGATTTCATTAATGACTACAAAATGCGGCTTAAATGAGTAACGTATACCCACCAACATGTATTGTTAAAGCCCCAAAAACCAAATGTTATTAACTGTGAATGAAACGTGAATCAATCTTATTTCAGTTTTCTATTTTTTTTTTTCAATTAAATAGGGTCTTCCAATAGGGGCTTTCAAACTTTGACAGTTGATAAGCTACATCAACAGTTGATGATGCATCTGTCAAATCGGTTGTCATTAATTTACACTGTTTTGTCAAATCATCTTGAACGACCATAAACAACGACGTATACTCGCTGAATGGGCTCTAAGGCATTTGGTAGCTGAGCCTAATTCTTATCTAAAAATTATATCCAGCGATAAGGACACTTTAGGTTGAATGGGTACGTTTTTACCTTTTAAAAAACATTTAAAATATGAGCTCGTAGATTACAAATAAAATAAAAAATAATATAAATTTGTGTTTAGTTTTTAATTAAAATGTTGTATTATTTGCATAATTCTGTGTGCCACTGTTCACAACTGTATGTAAACAACAACAATCGCTTTTCTTTGTTATTCCGCTGTTTATATCCTTTGGATAAACAATAACAATTACTAGACAATTGTTCTTTCTAAAGGAGATCTTCAAACCACAATTACTCTTTTCAAACACACCGCGTCTTCACGCAACACTAACTGAACTTTTACTGACATAATTGTTGAATCTGGGACGGCAACAATACCGATTTGATCCAAGAGTGTCCAATACATTTCGAAAAAATCACTGTTTGATGGGAATTTTAGGCTGGAGACGTCATAGATCCATATTTATTTGTGAACGAAGTTATCCAAGTCAACGAACACTATAGATCGATTATTACCAATTTCTTTTTGGCCTAAATTAAATGATCTGGACACCAATGTCATGTTCTTTCAATATCATGGCGAAATGTGCTACATAGGATATTCTGCAAGAGCCATTTGAGGCCATGATCAGGTGACGTGAACTGGCCACCGTAACCGTGCGATTTGCCACTTTGAGACTTTTTCTTATGGGGTTTTCTTAAGACACGGGCGTATGAAAATAAGCCACATGTCACAGTGGCCTGCCGGGAACTTAAAAGTGAATGGACTTCTGCAACTAAATTTGCACCGTTGCTACCTAGTTGTCAATCCAAGCATAGACAACAACCGCATTTTAGAACAATTGCGTTCAAAGTTCACTGACCATCCAAAAACCACTTACCATTGACAAGATAAAAGATTTCCTATCAGCACAGTACCACCTACGACATCGTCTACAGAGGTTATGTCTTCTCAATGAGCTAGAGAGGATGCGTTGCCTGAAGAAGAATTAAACTACAGCAAGTAGTATTCAAGCGATATCAATTGGATCCGGCAAAAATCAGATCTGTTTCCACTGTTGATTTAACTGAACTTTATTTGCAAAGTCGCCGTAGTCTAGTAGGCAGCGTGTTGGCTTATAAGACGAGAGACTGTGGTTCAACTCCCGCCTAATGCATCTTGAGTAACATAAAATCTAAAAGAAATATTTCTTCGGCGACTTCTATACAACAGTCTGTTCTAGCAAAAACTCTGAGAAACCATGAATAGTTTCTCAAAAATCTGTTGTTCGAAGACAACATTTAACTCTACGTCCCGCCAATCATGTATAAAATTAACACTCACAACATGGGTGGTGGGATCCTGACTAGATTGTAATCCCGCCTAAAGGATTGTAATAACCAATTAAGTAGGTAAGGGATATGAAAAGCAGAGAAGTTGCTATTTGAATATGATTTCCGAATTGCCTTTTTTTCATTTCAGATAACATTTGAAGAATATAATGGTAGCCGTAGATAATTGTGGTTTACTGGGTAACATCTTCACTAAGTATTGTACTGATAAGCACATAGTATGAGTTCTTCATTACAGTATCTAGTAAGTAGTGTGTTTGCTTGTTAGACGTAAAGGCCACGGTTCAAACGCCAGGACAAACATCAAAACGAAATATACAACATATTTTTCGGCGGCTTTCTCTCAGCAGATTTCTGTCAAAAAATCTGAGAGTAAATAAAAAATTCTGTATGTATGTGTACATTGCTAGTAACCGTAGTAAGTACATCAAACTGTTAGACAACCTACTGTGTGTGATAATAACAAGTGTTATTAGGAGGCTGTTATCCATTATATCCTGTCTTATACGGCTCAAACTCGACATTTAGAGCAAAGCTATGAATAAAACGAGTGCAGAACTGGCTAAACTAAAACAAACTGTGTTCCGTTATACCTTTGCCTGGCGTTCATAGTTAATGTTACATGAAAACATACTTACGTACATACGTAATTGGTCATTACAACCCTTCAGTAAGGATTACGACCTAGTTTCTCACACCACTTATGTTGTGTGTGTTAATTTTATAATTGAGTGGCGGGACCTACAGTTTAAAGTCGACTCCGAACGATAGATTTTTGAGAAACATTTCATGGCAAATTTATTTACTCTCAGAGTTTTTGCCAGAAATCTGCTGAGAGGAAGTCGCTGAAGAAATACTTTTTGTATTTTATTTTGGTGTCTGGCCTGGGGCTCAAACCCTAGCTTTTCGCCTAATAAGCCAATCCACTACCTACTAGACCACGGCATGAAAATTCACAAGGTTATATACGTACTTTTGCGATGGCTAAAATTACTTACTACCTTACTTAATTGGCCCTTAACAACTCAATTAACGGATTTCGGCCTGCCGTAACATATCCTTCCAGGCGCTTTTGCTTCTTGCGCGTCTACTCAAGTTGGTCACACCAATCGATGATAGCGCTTCCTCGATTTGGTCCTTCCAACGCAAACAAGGTCGTACTCTTCACCGACTTCCGCACATCCCCGCATCAAATACCCGTTTCGCCGGAACATCCTCCTAAATGGATAAAATTAGGGAATTTACTTTAACCTTAAGCCGCATATTTTCCAAAAGAATTTGCTATCAGGGATTTTTTCAAATTTCAATCTTAAAAAACTGACGGAATGGTAAAAGGTTTGACGACAATGAAGAGGTAATAATTGTAGTTGATGACCTTTTAAGAAGTTAAACTATTCTTACTACTTACTGGGGGAACTTACGCAGCTTAAAGGAGGATTATTTCGAAAAAAATAAAGAAAATATTTCCCAATTTATTTGATTTTTCTCTGTCAAGTCGTCTACATTTGGAACTGTCGTCTACAAAGTTTTTCGGAGAATAAATTTAAAGTCAATTATTCGAATAATTTTAATACAAAGAAAAGAATTTTAATTTCATTAAAATTTTATTTATTCACCGTGTGCGTGTGTGTGTGTGCGTAAAGCACAAGTTAATTATTTAACGAAATTTACCTTTTGCAAGTTCATTAATTGTTTTCCATTAAATTGTAAACATATTTACGAGCAGAGCAATCAAAAGATTTATTTGCACTTTTTCACAGAACATTTTACCAACTCAAGTAACCATAACTTCAAACGCAATTTCAATTTCAACGTAATTTCTGCAGCAGTAAAGCGTTTACATTGTAAATCTTTTTTATTTGTGTCTACGAAATTTCGTAACGAAATACTCCAATAAAAATAAACACCTTGTAACACAGTTAAAACCAAATAAATCTCTCCTGATGGCTAATTAATCATTAAAAAAAATATTTCACAATTTCGAACGCGGCTTCTCCTTCTCAAACACGGGGAAATGTAGCCCCTCCCGCCAACCGTGCCAGTAAGTGGAACAAAATAAAGTACTAGGAGCCCCAAGTAAATGAGATCAAAAATGGAACAAAATAGAGTATAAATTGTAACGAATTACAAAAAAAAAGGAAAAAATACACAACGAAAGAGAAAAAGAAAAAACACGAAACGTATCCACAAAATTTTGTCTTCTTCTCTTCTTTTTTTTCTTTGATTTTATTAGGAAAAATTTAATTAGCGGAGCACATAATTAAGATGAACACAATGCAATAAAATTGTACAAATTCTAGAACCAGCAGCACCACCAGCACCAGCAACAACCAGAAGAAGTAGAAGAAAACATTTAGAAACCACTACAGGAAAGTAAAATAAGCTGCCAGCATTACTAACAGCACCAAGAAATGCTTTGAACTTCAATACAGAAACGAAATGAAAAGAAAAGAGAGAATCAAACATTGCAAAACGCAACAATTCTTAAAACCGCCACGCAAAATACTCTTGGCTCTGGGCTATAATTTAAACTCATTCCTCGAGCTATAGTTGCTAAGGGCTGCCCGTAATTTGCAGGCATTTCTGTACAATGAATTATTTTTTGTTTGTTCGTTTGTTTCTTTTCTTTCTTGTTTAAAGGGACACCCTTAAATAGAGCATTTAACATTAGTGGCATAATAATTTTGCCAGTGCTTTAAACTACAAATGATTCTATGCAAGAAACCTTGCCTGGCAGTATAAAATGTTTTATTTTCATAAAATAAATATAAAAAAACAAAAGTAGACTTAAAATTATTGCAGAGAAATTTACAGTGCAACAGAACGTTTTAATTGAACACCCTATAATAAGAATTATAGGTTAGGCTAAGATAAATTAGAAGAGGAATTGTTAGACCAATCGCTTTTGCAGACGCCAATTTTCTCTAATGTGCTCAATTTTGCTAGTGTTTCCCAGACACATACATACATACATAATTGTCATGCCTTTAGTCAGGACTACGACCTAGCTTCTCACACCACTTATATTGTATGCGTTAATTTCATACATGAGTGGCGGAACCTACAGTTTAAAGTCGATTCCGAACAACAAATTTTTTGAGAAACTTTTCGTGACAACTTTCTTTTACTCTCAGAATTTTTGTCAAAAATCTGTTGAGGGGAAGTCGCCGAAAAAATATTTTTTCAAATTTCGTTTTGATGCCTGACCTGGGCTTAAACCGTGGCCTTACGTCTAATAAGCCAACACACCAGCTACTAGACTACTGCGACTCCCCAGACATACGTTTGAAATCATTTGTCTTACACAAACAGGTCTGAATCGTCTCTATCTACACAGGTTCTAACAAGAAGTTCCCAGAGTATCAGAAACTTCTTTGTTTCTATGGTCTCTCATGCGCTCTTCTCTTCTGCAGCTTCTGCAGAAGTTGCTATATGTCATATATTCCCAGCCTCCAAGCTTGTGTACAAAGAGGCCAGTATCGCGTTGAGACAGCTCATAATATGGAATCTGAGCTTTTGAATATAAAGGAGGTAACCATATATGATCTTCTTGACATCGAAAACGCATGGAGAGTTATTAACTCCTCACAGGATCTGAAAAAAGGTCATTAGATAAGATAGAATTTATAATATCCTGATGGATGACAAATCTCTTATACACATAGAGGACGAATTCGATAACATTCCTCACGGGATCTTAAAAAAGGCCATTAGATAGGGGATGCATAAAACCTATTAAGTCCATTTGGATGGCTCAGGTTCTATACATTTGAACTATGGTAACATACGAAGGACAACAAGGAGTTGTCTACATGGTGGTGTCCTTTCAGCATCGGAGCATCGTTGTGCTTAAATTACTGACAAAACTTTTTGAGAAGGGCAGTGACTGTCAATGATATGCAGAAGATCCTTCAATACGCTGATGACTATAGGCAAAGACTCTGAAGAGATTCTGTACAACATCATTCACAGAGATCTTGAGATTATAAGCCGTTAGTGCATGACAGTGGACCTGAGAATAAACCCAGGCTAGTCCTCATTAATACCATTTAGAAAAAGACTCGCAACCAAACGTAGTAACAAAAATGAATGGAATAGCAGGGAACTTCATACTCTTTTAAGGGAGGGGCTATTACAGATGGGTTAAGAACAGATAATGGAACAAGAACGGGAGTTTTTAATGAACGATTATTAGCCTATGCGGAAACTCGCTGGCATCTCCCAACCAAATGTATATGCAATTCAAAGATGTGTTCAAGCCAACTCAGATAGGAAATACAAATAAATGGACATTGCAATACTATTTAATGGTCAGGTCGCCATTCGATCCCTCTGCTGTGTCCCAGGTTATATGGGACAACCCGTCAATGATCACGATCTGGCGAGGTGGTACCTCTCTGAGAACATTACCGTTCTGTGTAGTGGGAGCGGATAGCTGAAAAGGTTTGCTCAACAAAAGCATGGATAAAGCGGGGCAGTCAAGTATGATGGAAGCAATCGAAACTTTTGTTGGGAATTTATGATAAAAGTAGACCTGAGTCATTCATTGGATTATCCAGAAATAACCTGCTCTCTTTGGATAAGGCACTGCAGACTGAGAGTACACTTATTCAAAATGATTTATAGTTGGTATGAGTGCACATCAAGTGCTAGCAACATCTTGATAGGTGTCAGGGGAATAAGCTTGAAGGAGACATTATAGGAATACCGTATAAAGTTAGAGGGGAGTACAATAGATCGTTTGGTAGCAGTATTAAAATTTACAAATTCTGAACGTTTGATTGCTGAAGTATATGTATGTTAGACCTCATTAGCGGAATCCATATCAAGTAACATATCATGAAATACTACGGCGATGTACTAACACCCAGTGTATCGTTTCTAGAATAAGTACTAAATTAAAAAGTAATGAACGAGTATTAAATTTACAACCTCCTCTTTACTTTGATAGGTTTCAATGAAGGATGTTTCTTTATGTACCTTATATTACTTCTTAATGAGCCGGATGACCAATGTGGGAACCTTTTTGGACCTGCCGAGGTCACAAAGTGCTGTAAAGGTTCGAATTCATAATTTAAGTCGACAAATACTGAAAATAAGAACGAGAAAAAATTCAGCCGACTGTATAAATATTGTTACGTTTTTACCTTTTAAAAACATTTAAAATATGAGCTCGTAGATTGCAAATAAAATAACAATAAATTTGCGTTTAGTTTTAATTAAAATTTTTTATTATTCGCATAATTATGTGTGCTACTGTTCACAACGTTATGTAAACTGTTTACACTCTTTGTATAAACAAGAACAATTACTAGACTACTGTTCGACAGATCTTTGTAACGGAGATTATCAAACCACGAATACTTTCTTCAAACACACCGCTTCTTCACACAAGACTGACTGAATTTTTACTCACTAGTTGCCTGCTTTTCCTTGTCTTTTATATGGCAAAGTAAACGGTGTGATACATGTTCGTGAAGGCGAACGTTCTTGACTTCGCCTACACGAATTCTCTATTAATGTAAACATCGTTGTTTCATTATTGTTATTTGTGTATTTTGTTTACATTTATGTTTACATTTATGTTGTTGTATTTTTGTTTACTTGTTTACCATTTTTTATGCTGGTGTTTGTTGTTATATTAAGCAGTACGATAATATGTAAGCGGGTTTGTTTACTGCCTTGTTTTGTTTTTGTAGCTTTTGTTAATGATTTTAATGTTAAACGATGTAAAAGAAAAACACCAGTATCTAGATTTTTTCCATTTTCATAGCAATATTACTTTCAAGCAAGGCTTGTGATCAAAAGCCACGTTTAGTTCAAGATTCTATGGAATGTGGATGTTTAATAAAAGATTTTATTTTTAAAACGACATGGTCTTTCACAAATAATTTTATTTCTCACACAGAAATAAATTTTCCATCAAATCCTCGTGTAAGTCTTACAAACACAATCTAAAATTCCATGTATTTTTAGAATAAAAATTTATTTATTTTTGGTACATCTAAAAAAAAAACAGAAATTAATTGTACCAAGAATATCACAATAGTACCGTATAACATGAGTTAGAGAGATATCGACAAAATGCTTTAATTTAAACGATAGCTATGACTGTGAATGTAGTACCACCACAAAAGCAATTAAAACCAAAAATTTATGGCCGTATATGTAATGGTTGGAACGTGATAATGCTGGCATAGAAAACAGAAAATAAAAATAAAATAAAAAATGTTAACAAAAGAAGAAAAATGTGTTCACCCGTTTTAAATGAAAAGTAATGTTGAGCATAAAAATTAAAATAAAAATGCAACAGAAAACAAAACAAAGTTTTTTTCTAATTTTTTTTTTATTAAAAAAAACTGTGCCGTCATTGTGTTTTTAATAGAAATTTTGTTGCAAATAAAAATTGTTTATATTGTTGTTGTTGTTGTTGTTGTTTTATTTTTATGAACACATGTGCATAAAAAATGGGAATATAATCCTATGACAGTGAATCCTTTTAATAGTGGCCTCGGGCTGAATTATATAATGGACTCTAGAGATTTCCACTGAAAGTAGAGATTTTGCTGTCTGGGATTAGTGTGTCTTATGTTGGCCAAAAAAAGAAGGAAGAAAAAAATGCAAAATAAATGCTAAAAGTTTATTGGTAGGCAAGAATTGAAAAAAAATTTCCAAAAATAGGCGAAAATTGACAGTTTGATTTAACGCTTGAATAGGTCATAAATATACAATGATTTTGCAAAAAAATAAAAAGCATTTTCGCACTTGCACACACAAACACTTCATACACATGCCTGACTTAATACTCGGATCGCTATTCACCAAATCCAAAAAAAAACAAAAAAAAAATTATTATTGGAATCCATTTTTTATTAGAAAAAATAAAAAAATCCTCCAAAAAAATTGGGTGACATTGGTGCCACATTATTGACCGCCTGGTTTCAGGGCATTATTTTATTTTTTTCCAAATTTTTATTAAATTGTCTAAGGCCTGCAAGCAAAATAGCAATTTTTCATTTATTTTCGTATCTATTTTGTTGCATGCGTTCAAATTAAATAAAGCCATCGTTTTTTATTTTCTTTTTTAATAACTTTTTTGATTGTAACCAACACCATCCATCCATTGTTGTGTTCTCGTTCGGTAGCAACTTTTTGATTAAATTTATTAACAAAAAAAAAAAATGGTTAAAGAATTTCAAAATTTTTTTGTTCTGTATTTAAATTAAATTTTATTTTATTTTTAAAAAGTAAAAGTTGTTTGGCAAAATTTATTCATTCATTCATGCAGCCGTACTGAATGTATTTAATGTCATAAATTTCAATTAATTTATACATCGTTACCACCATAGTTGGTTACTGTCACAGCAACAAAAAAACAGGAAACAAAGTAAAAAAAAAATGTCGTCCTAACGATATATGCTTTTATTTACACGCATATGCCCAAAAAACAAAAAAAAATTTTCGTGGTGTTTTCGGTTACAATCAAAAGTTTGTTAAGAATTTCTAATTCAAGGTTTTTAGTGACTAGCTACACTGTAAACAATTATTTGGAAATACAATTCTGAAATCAAAGAGCATGAAAATTTTTTTTTAATGATCTATGACCTAAAGTGTATACTTGTAGTTTGTGTCTAATGTTTCAATTCTTTAACTTAATTGGTCATTACAATCCTTCAGCCAGGATTAGGACCTAGCTTCTTACACAATCTATTCTACGTGTCCTAATTTTATACAGTTTAAAGTCGACTCCGAATAACAAATTTTTGAGAAACTTTTTTATGCCAATTTTATTTACTTTCATGAAAATTTTTTTCGTATTTCGTATCTGCGCTGTGGTTTGAACGACGGACATATGTACGTATAGCACGCCAACAATCTGCTAGACTAAACTGTCTTCAAATTCTTTAAAGTTAATGACAAAGTGCATTTAGTGTCCAGTTATATCTACTTTCTTCAGTAAACTTCCATTCATTAATTGCCTTGTATTATCAAGTCGTACCATAAAGTTCCATGGATTTCCATCAAAATACTTTATTAATTTAATTACTTACATATAAACAAAACACAAACTTTCCATGTTCCATGTGATTACCATGCACTTTAATACAATCCCCGGTTTTTAATCGCAGACTCAAATCTCATCACCATCTGACAACGCACTATAGATTGCCAGCGTCGTCCTTTCTATATTTATACCAGGAATCAGAAATGAATCGTTTTTCCGCTACTCATAAACACTCATGAAATTTTGAATATAAGTAAGTCGACAATATTTAAATTTAACTACTCTGATTCATTCGTACTTACTACAACGTTGATTTGTTAGTACAGGTTGCAATGTATACAACGTTGACATCAAACTCATACCATTCGAAATATGTTTGATTCATACGCCTACTCATTCCGGTTCATAAATTTAGAAAAATAATTATAAATGATACGAGTGACTCGAATCATTCATCAAAATTTACAGTCTGAGTTGTTGTTGCATTTACAAAAAAAAAAGGGAAAACATGCACATAAGCAAAAAAGACAGAGCAGCGAGCCGAGCACACACGCAACCTTCTAGTAATTATTTTAGTGTTCGTACGCGATTCATACTTTTTTTGTGATTCGTGTATATGTTGAGTTATGGAGTGTCGAAATCAACAACATCTGTATGAATATGATGCTTCTTCAAACTTTGCTACTTCAAACTTTGAATATGAGTAGAGGTTCCATGATATTAAAATAAGTATGAGAAATTATGAGTATGATTCTATTCTACTCATCTTATTTTTATATCTTGCAACTTCACTGTGTTTCTAGGAATTGTTATTGCTGGATTTTTTTCTTTGTTTTACTCCCTTTCATTTTATACATAAGAATTTACAACGAATTTGTTTGTGTAATTCATTTTACCATACGATGTGTATATTTTGTTGTTGTCTATTTGATCTGTTTTCTTCTTTTCATTTAATCTACTTATAGCCTTGTAACTATATGTTCTATTGATATTGACTTAAAAGCCTGCCTTAGCGTCACAATTGAATTGTTAACTTCATTAAGCATAACCACTGTGATCTAATCTGTCATAATATTAAACATGAACTTAAAGAGTAATGAATAATATATTTACGGACATTAATGTTCACATGAAACTGTTTGCTTTCTTCGGTGTTCACAAAGAATGAAGCAGTATAAATTGCTGCTGATAATCCAAATGATTATTTTTGTTTGCTTTTGATGTTATCTGGCGTTGGAAAAGGTTGGTAGTCAAAGAGCTTCCTAGAGGAGTTGTTTGGAAAATGATTGAATGGTCTGAATTTCTAAAACTGTAAACTCTAATATGAACTTTCCACAGCATCGCACTATATCCAAGTTTGTTTTTTTTAAACAAACTTTTCCCTTTGGCCAGATTTTATATGGACAGTGTTTTAAGCAACAATACTGGCCTCACTTAGCATGACAATATTTTAAGGGTTAATGGGAATAAAGGCAACCTGAAAGCCGAAAAGGTGAATTCGTTTTTCCTAGATTTTGTTCTACGAGCTTCGCTGGGTTTCCTCTAACTCAGAGAGATGAGTTTCGTTGACTTAACTTAGCATACTAAAACACTCTACACGGAATTCTGATCGATAGTGCCTAATGCTTTTTCAAAATTAAATATGCTCAAATATTTTTTCCCCGCTTATATGATCAACGCCGTAACTGTTACGCATTAAAACAGTTTATTTGTTTTCAAGTACCAATGGAACTACGTTAGAAATTCCTTTGGTCATAATGTACTACGCTAAAGGTCGCCTTAACCTCGCTGCGTATAAATTCACCTGCTCAAACATCTGTAGCGGCTATTAACTTACTATTCTGCTCTTAACGATCCAACGATTCGTTGTATTTACTTGCTATCAGCTTCACTTCCAGTTTTTGGTCATCATTGAGGAATTTTATCCTTCATCTTAACATCTACCATTTTTGTTAATCGACAACAAAATGTTCTCTAAAATATCAACTTTTCTCCGCAGTGTATGTCGTTACGCAAACATATTTAACAGGTTAAACACAGCCACATGTTACACTTTTTTCTTTACTCACACGCACTCACATTATATAAACACACCCACACCTATACACACACACACATAAAAATAGACTTAAATTTACAGAGAAGATAATTCAGAAAAGGAGTAGAGAGGCAGGTCTGAAATAAAATCATCGTGTGTAGAAAAACCACGGAAATGCTAAATTCTCTCTTCTTTTACCGCATTAAACATGCTTTAACTTTGGGATTTACTGTGTGTGTGTGTGTCACTGTGCGTATAAATTCATTGCGTTTCCGACATTGCTCATGGAAAATATTCAGTTTTTTTTCGTTTCCTGGCACGACAACAAGGCCTCCTGCCGTCAACGGCAGACAGTGAAATATGAATATAGGAAGGATAAAATAGTAGCGCACCAACACAGGTTTACACATTACCGTGGAGTATAGAGTAACAAATTGTGGTAATTCTCCGAAATCGTAATGAAGCGAATCTGTTGATATTATGTTGCGAATGCATTTCTCCGTAAATTGAGATTTACTTGATAATGAGAGAGACTTTTTTAAATCAATTTTATTGTGAATTCGCAAATTATAATGCATAACGAAGTGGAATATTTTTTTTCTTTTTTTTTGTTATTTTTTGGACCAAAGGTACAGTAGTATGGCGATTTAACGAAACTCATTGTTATCAGTCCTGTTAAAGTGAATTGTTCCTTACACTCAGTACTAAGTTAAAAAGGAAAAGCGTCTTCCATTTTGTTCAAAACCCAAAGTATATGTGGAATCTGAAATATTTTTAACTTTTTTATATGAGCAAACTCGATCAAATTAAAAAAGTGCAGTTTCTTGGCCTAGCCGGCTGGATAGCTATTGGACCTAGGATTCCAAAATAGTTTTCGCTACGGGTAACCTTTTTGATCGCAGATATACTCGAAAAGCAAACTTTTTTATACATACAAAAAAGTGTTCTTTATATGACCTAGTGGGCTAAATAGCCCTGGTATCAAGAATTGCAAAACAGTTTTGGTTCGATTGGCACTTACTTACGACCGGAGATATCAGTTCAAAATAATGCAAGTCGTCGACCAAGAAAAATGCAAATCATAGACCAAAGAGTGTCAGTCATTTACCAATAAAATTCAAGCAATAGGCCATAGGAAATGCAAGTCATCGAACCAAAAAAAAAATTCAAGTCATCGACCAAAGCAATACGTCATCGATTAAGAAAAATTCAAATCATCGACCAAAAAGTGTCAGTAATCTACCAAAAAATACAAGCAATAGACTAGAATAAATGCAAGGCATCGAACAAGAAAAATGCAAGTCATCGAACTAAAAAACATGCAAGTTATGGAACCAAGAAAAATGCAAATCATCAACCAAAATAATGCAAGTCATCGCCCAAACAATAGAAGCCATCAACAAAAAAAAAAACGCAAGACACCGATAATTTGCCCGGTTTATATACCGAACTTTTGTTTGCTCATTTAAAGAAAACAATTAGCTTCGATGCCTATATCTCCCGTACCAAGTAACGCTCGATCATAAGGAAACATGTTGTGGAATCCTTGAGACTATGGCTCTGCAGCCCATTTCCTCGCTAGCTCCATTTTTTTCGATTTGGCCCGATTTATAGAGAACATTTTTTATATTATATTTCCGGACTTAAGAAAACCTGTTTTGGAATCCTATTTTGGGATCCTTAATCCATCTAATTCAACAATGAGCTGTATGAGCCCCTTAATGTTATGGACGTTGTGCCTAGCAATGCACTGGCTCGGTCATGTCGTTCGGTTGGAACATGTTATTACTACGAGAGGCATATTTACTATGAGAATTAGCTGAAGGACGACATTACCTGCACTGGTAAAACCAAGCCAAGAAATCCCTGCAATCGATTGGTGTGACCAACTGGCAAATACGCCAGAGCAGTAGAAGTACCTGGAAGGATGTATTAAGAAAGGCTGAGATCCTAAACAGTCAGCCAAATAACTTTTTTTTTTTGAAAATGCGACAACTTTGCTTATTTACATACCCGCCAAGATCAAAATTAGCTTCATCTGAAAAGATGATTTTTTTTTTGCCAAAATCGGCATCTTCTGTAAGTCGATCGCAGGCCCACTTAGAGAAGCGAAAACGCATTGGATGGTCAATTGGCTTCAACTCCTGAACCAATTGGACTTTGTATGGCGTCATACCAAGGTCTTTTTGCAAAATTCGTCTCAATGATGTCTCCGAAATGTTCAATTGTTGAGAACGACGGTGAATTGATGTTGATGGCGCTTCACGCACACTTTCTGCCACAGCAGCAATATTCTCGGGTGTGCGCACTGTTTTTGGTTTTTCACGCTTCGGTTTATCGATGAGGATGCCAGTTTCTTTCACTTTTTTCACACGATAACGAACATACGGAGCTGACGGTGCTTCTCTTCTTCCAAAATCCGTACGCAATTTTCGCACACATTCTGCAACATTACCATGATTTTCAAAGTAATGTCGCAATATTTCTCAGCGTTTTTCAAGCGTATACACAACCATATTCGTTCAGCGGAAGGATAAAACTAATTATCTGTCAAATCAGACATTAGCTAAGTGTTACCATTCACGAAATAAGTATTAGTTGAAAAAAAAAACGTTAGATGGCGGACCCGATATAAACGTGTTGTTAAGTAAATAACTTTCTACAGGGTTAAGTTACGAAATTGAGCATTTCAGCAAAATATTTGACTCATTGCAGTTGCACGTTATTATTACAATATTGGGGGCAGAAGTTATTATCTGGAAAAAATGTATCAAGAAATCAAGAAACCAGGTTTAAAATTTGTTAATCGAGTTCTTTTTCACCTCAAAGACCCACTGTCTCTTACTGTCCGACAAAAACTGGTTTTAAGAGCCTGCAAAACCAAAAACATGTTGTAAATCACTTGACAAAGTTTACTTAACAACACAGGAGGGTTTTACAATGTTGAAATTGCAAAACTAGCCGAGGAACTGCTAAAGATGAAATTGATTTTCAATAGAAAATAAAATTTTAATTAAAAAATTTGCTTAAAACCGTGATTTCTTGAGTATGTTGTGCGTTGATAAATGTGTTTCATGTTAAGATGTTGTATTTAGGTATTGAAATACATTTTCTTTTACGTCTTTTTTTTTGAATTTTCCATATTTATTGATCCCAAACGTGTATAAAATGTATCGATTCTTTGCCTATAGTTACTGGGAGCTATAGGAACATTTTTCAAAAAAAAACGCATAAAATTCAGAAAAATGCATGAAATCTTTATTTGAATCGATAGTACGGTCCATATAAATGGTCCATCCGCTTAGTCCAATTTTGGCATACTCTTTCCAACATTTCGGCCGGTATCTCACGAATTAATGCTTCAATGTTGTCTTCCAACGCGTCAATTGAAGCGGGTTTGTCTGTATAGACATGAGCTTTAACATAGCCCCACAAAAAATAGTCTAAAGGCGTTAAATCGCACGTTCTAGGCGGCCAATTGACCGGTCCCGAACGTGAAATAAAATGTTCACCGAACTCGCCTCTCAATAAGTCCATTGTTACGCGTGCTGTGTGGCATGTGGAACCATCTTATTGAAACCACATGTCATGCAAGTCAAGCTCTTGCATTTTGGGCAAAAAAAAGTTGGATATCATCTCACGGTAGCGCTCACCATTCACAGTTACGTTACGATTCGCAGCATCTTTGAAGAAGTACGATCCAACGATGCCACCAGCCCATAAACCGCACCAAAGTGTGACTTTTTCTGGATGCATTGGTAGCTTTTGCAATGCTTCTGGCTGATCTTCACTCCAAAATCGTTAATTCTGCTTATTTACGTATTCATTGAGCCAAAAATGAGCTTCGTCGCTGTACACAATTTTTCACAATTAATGTCCAACAATGTAAATTTGGTGGGAAATTTAGTCACAATAGCCTGAATAGCCGCTTCAGTGGGTCGATTAAACTAACCAGAAAATGGAAGAAGCGCGCGATTAATTTTTTTAACAGAGCACGCATTTTGATAATAAAATTCAATAATTTACAAGCGTTGTTCGTTTGTAAGACGATTCATGGTTAAATTATAGACCAAACTGCAGGTGTTTGACAGTGAAACAAAACACGAAACGTGCGTGAGCTGTTTAAACCAGTGTTGCCAAAAAGATAATCGCTAAAAAATCACCCTTTATTTACAAGAATGTTGCCCTTAATACTGTATTCCATGAAATGTTTTCCCACAAAAGCCTTTACTTTAGTAACAATCTCCTGTTACTTTACAATTTGCAAGAAATCTTGTAAATTATGGACGATAATAACCTACTGTGATATATGACTACACCTACCTTGCCTTTTCCCCCGCTGCTAACAATATTAATTGTACGAGTCTATTTCGTATGCATGAATGAAAGCCTAGAAAATTATGTACAAGTACTCTAACGTACATATGTAAAGAAACCAAAAAATTTTCACATCAACTTTAACATGAGTGTGGTTGGTGGGCAACTGGAAAAATAAAACAAAAAAAACTTAAATACGAGAAAAGAAAATTGTCAACTGAAAATTACACACTGTGTTGAAGGATTTTGTTGTCGTTTGGTTTTTTCTCTTCAACTGATGCTGGTGGTACTTTCCGGTGACACACTGCAACGTAAATTATTACAGGAAACAAGAGAATTGTTAACCGCCAAAGAAATGTGAAGAAAAAACGCTTCAGAAAAAAATGGCAACAATTTTAAAGAAGTTCTCCCCGAAATAAAGTCTATTAAAGGGAAACCGTAAAAAAAATTCGAATTGTTTTCGAAACTTTACGTAGAAAGTTGGAAGAAAAAAAGAAAATAAACTCTTGCGTAAGAATACTTAAAAGTATCCACGAATATAAAGAAAAAAAAGAAAAGAAAAGAAAATATCGGCGAAAGATTTATACCTCGAAACTTTTCTCCTCTAACGTTGTTGTTATTGTTGTTGTTCTTGGTAAGTGGAAAAAATAGAAACAAAAACAAAAATAAAAATGAAAAGTTTTAAATAAATAAATTATTTTCAATAAATTTAAATATTAAAGCAAGGCTTAGAGAGAGAGAGAGAAGAGGAATACAAAGTGCTTCAGTATGAGGTTACCAGAGTTCAATGCAAAAAAAAGGTTATTCCCAGTCATTAATTATTTTTATGTAATCGCATGCTTTTTTAATCAGATTTTCTAAATTATTTAGTATTTATTTGTTTGTATGTTTTTTTATTTATTTATGCTCGCATTTGCTAATGTAAATACATGTTAAAGCCTCATGTTATTTATGATGATATTAACACCAATACTTACTTATAATATGTGTATGTGGCTTGTATGTGTATAGTTGTATGTATTTGTATATAAATTATCATTATTGTAATCATTTGTAATGGTGTTCGTATGATGTACGAATTTTATTTCTATATCTACAGCATTAAACTAATGCCCGGAGCTACTTTCAATAGTAATGTAGTGTCAGTCTGGTAAGGAGCTTGTTATTGTCTTATTGGGGCATATAAAAAACGTGACTTTCTTAACAAATTATTCCATACACAAAATGAATTTTATTTCTAAACATATTTGTTGTTATCTTCAAGACCTTTTATTATGTTTAGGTTGGCTTCAATCGTCAATTACCTTTAGACTTCAGTGGCGTAATGGCCAATTGATATACAGCGGCCTTTGCTTCTGATCAATTACTTTTACTATCTCTTAGAATTGTTAGAATTGTTACGTTTTTACCTTTTAAAAATGTTTAAAATATGAGCTCATTGCTTGCAAATAAAATGAAAATAAATTTGTGTTTAATTTTAATTAAAATTCTTAATTATTCGCACAATTCTATGTGCCACTGTTTACAACTTGATGTAACAACAACAATTGCTTTGTTTGTTAGTCCTCTGCTTATTCCCTTTGCATAAACAATAACAATTACTAGACAATTTTTCCACAGATCTTTGTAACGGAGATGTTCAAACCACGATTATTTTCTTCAAACACACCGTGTCTTCACACAAGACTGACTGAACTTTTACTAACTCAGTAGCCTGCTTTGCCTTGCATTTTATATGGCAGGGTAAACAGTCTGATGAATGTTCTTGATGGCGAATGTTCGTGGCTTCGCCTTCTCGAGATCTCTATAAATGTAAACATCTTTGTTTCATTATTGTTGTTTGTATATTTTGTTTACATTTACTCTTGTAGTGTTTGTTGTTGTATTTTTGTTTACTTGTTTAACATTTTTTATGCTGGTGTTTGTTGTTGTATTTTTGTTTATAATTTTAATGTTGAACGAGGTAAAAGCAAAAGATCAGTATCTAGATTTTTCCATTTTCATAACAAAACATGAGAATCAAAACTTCCAAGTCAGTTGTGGTATGTGTGGTCTGACATATGCACGATTTCACGTTTATAGTTGAACTCAATACCTCTACGAGCGCCATTATTTACCTATTTTATTCAAAGTTTAAGCAAAAGGAATTTGAATTGATTGTTTTGCCACGTTGTAGCAGCTTATGTACACAATGGGTCATTACAACCCTTCAGTCAGGATTACAATCGAGCTTCTCACACCACTTATGTTTTGTGTGTTAATTTTATAAATGAGTGGCGAGGCCTCCAGTTTAAAGTCGTCTCTGAACGACAGATTTTTCTGAGAAACTTTTTCATGGTAATTTTAGAGTTAATGCGAGAAATCTCCTGAGAGGCGGACGCCAAAGAAATATTCTTTCATATTTCGTTGGAGATGTCTGACTTGGATCTTGAAATGAGGTCTCATGTCTAATAAGCCAACACACTGCCTAACAGACTATGGCTTCTTTTGTAGCAGCTTATAACAGATAATTTCCTTCGTTTCCTAAAAACATACAGAGACTAGCTTGTGATGGCATAACAAAGGCAATGAGAACCTACCCTATCCCGTTGAATTTAGTTCCAGCGATTAGGGATTAGAGAACTCATAGGTAATTTTGTGATCTAAGGAATCGATTGACAGATAGCTCTTAACTATCCCCTCAACAGAACCAGTAGACTCTATGATTTTGGAAAGTGCTTCACAAGAGTGAATGTAGTAATCTGGAAGCTTTATATTCTCTTAAAAGAGAAACTATTTTGTCGTAAAGAACACGAATCTAAAATGGATCTTGGAACAGCAGCAGAAGTCATTAAACCTAGAATGAAAATTTTTGAGAACATAAAGCAACTTGCAACCTAAAGCCTATGCCATCGTAAGATGTGCTCAATTCAACTTGGATACATAAATACATTCATAATTGGTCATTACAACCCTTCATTCAGTATTACGACCACTTTTGTTGAGTATGTTAATTTTATATATGAATGGCGGGCCCCACAGTTTAAAGTCGTCTCTGAACTACAGATTTTTCTGAGAAACTTTTCATGGCAATTTTTTTTTACTCTCAGTGTTTTTTCCAGTAAGGAAAGAAAAAGTCACCGAAGAAATATTCTTTCATATTTAGTTTTGTTAGAGATATCTGACCTGGGGTTAGAGGATGTATAAAAACCATGACAAAGAAACACTATCTGATATACAGGATCCCATTCGAGCACTTGGCCCTTATAAGGCTAGATCTAAAATATTATGCGACTTTTTAAGAAAGTTCAATTAGCAAGGAAGGCAAATTAAAGTTGCTTTCTGTCAGATTCCAGATCATGTCGGAATTCTCGGCAATGAGCAAGCAAATGTGCTTGTGAAGAAGGGAGCTTCCATGCTGTTGATGAGGTCAGAGCGCATTTGTGGAATGGAGACGAATGTTTGAAAAGGTATTATCAATCAAAGAGAAGATAAAGAGAGGCAAAGACTCTTTTCAAACCAAGTATGTTAGAGGCAATCGAAACTTTTGTTGGGAGACTACAATAAGAGGAGATATGAGTCATGTGTCAGATTACTTACTTCCTTACTTAATTGGCCATATCAACCCGATTAACGGATTTCGGCCTGCCGCAACACATCCTTCCAGGCGCTTCTGCTTCTTGCGCACCTACGCCAGTTGGTCACACCAATCGATGACAGGGCTTCCTCGATTTGGTCCTTCCAACGGATACAAGTTCGACCTCTTCGCCAACTTCCGCAGATCCCCGCATCAAATACCTGTCTCGCTGGAGCATCCTCCTACATTCGAACGACATGGCCGAGCCATGTGTCAGATTATTTAAGAATAAACTGAGGTGGGTGTACGAATTTTTGGCAGAGCGCTATAAACTCCGAGTACAGTTGTTTAGAATGGGGGTTGTTTCAAGCCAAACATATGTAGATTATGTGGCAATAAGAATGAATCCATGGAACACATTCTTGGAACTTGTGATGCATTAATGCATTCCAGAAGAAAACTCCTGTGTGCATACCAGGTACTAGGCAGAGAAGGTTGACAAGGTTGCCAGTATTTTTGAGGTTTGTCAGGGCAGTAGACTTGGGAAAGGCATTACAGGAATATCCTATAAAGTTGAATTGGAGTGCAATAGGTCGTATATATGCAGTACTAAAATACCTTTGCACGACAATAATATTAATAAACGTATGAATAAATTGAACCTAAGTTTACTTGACTTCAATCAAAATCTTGACGTCTTTTTCAACCCAAATAATCATATTTCTTTGCATCAATTTGTGTTGCGAAGTGAAGGGAAGGGGAATATAATAATTATCTTTCACAAATTATCATACTTTTTGATAGGACCTAAGAATTAAAGAGAGTTGTTTCCTTTAAATATAAAATAATCTACAATGGCAGCTTTAATTTATTTCGTAGATACTGATGTAAAAGCCTAATTACCATTACTTAATAAGACTGCATATACATACGTTTTATACAAACCATTATTAATAGGAATTTTGTCAATGTTTTTTTTATTCGTTTTTTTTACATTTTATGTTCATACTTTTTTAATCTTCTTTAAAAAAAAATACGAACTTTTTTTGTTTTAATAGAGTAGCACAGCTCATATTCCTTATATTCCATAAGCTATTTTGGTTTTAAACCATAATTGCCCTCATGTACTTTCGCATACGAATGATTCCACCAAAATTTGGGTTAAACACGGAACAATTTAATGCCTTTTTTTCTTTTTCTTCCTCCTACTCTTACTCGATTTTTTTTATGTTATTACTCTTATACATTCGCGCATACATTTGTTCTTATCAGTTGACATTTTATTTTCTCACTCACTCAAGTAATTTTGTGAAAAACTGCTGTGAATCTAAACGAAACGAAAAGGGATTGTTTTTGTGCCAAAAAGAACTGCTGAACTTTGACGTTCGTTGTCGTTCTTTTCTATTTCTATGATGTGACTGTCAGTTGACTGAAAAATATACTAATGAGCTGAAAACGATTTGTAAACAGACTTTTCTACTCACACAGATCATATATGAGCAGCACACATATGTATGTACATGTGGGAGTTTATATAGAGTGTATGCATGTATGTATATATGTTAGAAAGGAAGGAAATGTGAGATGGGAAAGCCAGCTTTGTAAGTGAAAAAAAGCAGCTTTGCTAACGGAAAGGCATAATGGCTTAAGTGATTTTACAAATATAAATAAAACCATTAACCCAGTTTCTCTCTTTCCGTCTCTCTCTTTCTGTTTTTCGTTTCATCTAATCGTCTACAAAATATTATCTTCTTATGGATTTTTTTGGTTTCTTCTGCAAAAATAAACTCCAACATATACCCTAAAGCCTCGTTCCATACAAATAGTGGAAATTTTCCTTACTCGTTGGCTTATTTGTCAAATGTTTGCATGTGTATTTGTTTGTTTGAGTATAACAAAGATTTTCCTATTCATCTATGCTATGCTATATGATATGTTGTTCTTCCTTTTTTTTTCTTAAATGGATTTTAGTTTGGCTATAAAAATTGTTACAAGTACCCGCCTCTCTTCACTTCATATATCTTTCCGTGTGTGTGAGTGTGTCTTATCAGAAACATTGAGTTCAAGTGTTAATTTAATTGGTAGCTTAACATCAATTTTATGTGTGTGACAAACAACAATCTCGTAAGAAGATAAATCACAAAATAAAAGAAACATCACATCCACTGCCTTGGTATGAAGTAGTTTTTAATAGAATTTTTAATGTTTTTCAGAGTTCATTTCATTTCTTTACATTTTTCTTATTTTGGTTTCGTTTTAAAAAAAATTTCATTTCCATCCAGGGTAACGTTTAACATGTGTTGCACCGGAGATAGGAGGTCAGTTTTATTTATTTTGTTAAATGATTCCATTACTTTTGAAATGAAATTCACTATTTGCTTAGCCTCAATTACGTATACCTATATGGCATCATTCGAGTAATGCTAAGCGAGGTGTGTCCAATAAGTAAAGTTATCATTTGGCTTTCACAGATGTCCAGTTTCTAATTCTACAACTTATAGTAGAACATCAGTAAATTAAAAAAGCGTTTCTTTTTAGCATTTGTGGTGATATTTACTTTCCAAATGAACTTAGGCACTTTACAGAATTAGACCACAGTGTTGTTCACTATACTGCAATCAGACTAATACCGATGACATCTTAAAATCATGGGAGCTATAGTCATGCAGAGTTTCTAAAACATCCACTAAAACCATTCCCTATACTGGTTTTATAACCAGAATAACGAAAATATTACATACATACATACATAATTGGCTATTACAATCCTTCAGTCAGGGTGATGACATACCTAGCTTCTCACACCACTCATGTCGTGTGTGTTAATTTTGTACATGAGTGGCGGGATCTACATAACATACATATTTGGCCATTACAATCCTTCAGTTAGGATTACGGCCTAGCTTCTCACAAAACTGATGTTTTGTGTGTTAATTTTACAGTTTAAAGTCGACTCCGAACGACAGATTTTTTGAGAAACTTGTCACGGCAATTTTATTTACTCTCAGAATTTTTGCCAGAAATCTGCTGAGAGGAAGTCGCCGTCGAAATATTTTTTCATATTTCGTTATGACGTCTGACCTGAGGTCTAATAAGCCAACACACTACCTACTAGACTACGGTGACTTCATACATGCTAAAGAATACAATGCTTTATTTGAGGATACTATTTGCTCCGAGCACTTGGCAACTATTCTGTTGAAATCTGTCCAACTTTTTTGATATGACGTTGCGATATCTATAAAGGCGTATATGTATGATGTGACAACATGTATCTATCCATTTCGTGGTTTCAAAAGTATGGGATTGGAATTCGGCATCTATCAAACTAAGTTGAGAAACCAATTTTTTTCTTTTCAGTTGAAAGTCTGACATTGACGAAAATGGATCGCTTAACTATCACACAACGCATAAAAATTATCAAAACCTACTACAGAAATGGGTGCTTGAACAACAGGCGGTGGACGGCAATTTTTCGAACAAAATTTTCTTCAGCGATGCAGAACATTTCACACTCGGTGGTTATGTTAATAAACAAAATTGTCATATTTGGGGTTCTGAGAATTCTCAAGTAATTGAAGGGAGGCCATTACATCCAGGAAAAGTCACTATTTGGTGCGCTCTGTCTGAAGGTGTGATTGGACCTTACTTCTTCGAAAACGACGATAGAACGACTGTCACCGTCAATTCGGAGCGTTATGGTCATATGATAACCGACTTTTTTGCCTGCTATTGAAGAATACGACTTGGAGAATATGTGGTTTCAACAAGACGGTGCCACGTGCCACACAACTCGAACGAATATGGCTTTATTACAGGAGACATTTCCTGGCCGCGTAATTTTTCGTCGTGGCGATATCAACTGGCCACCAAGATCATACGATTTGACACCATTAAACTTTTTTAAGTGGGGCTACGCGTGTTTATGCAGACAAACCTTGAACTCTTGAGCACTTAAAAACCAACATTCGTCAAGTTATGGCTGAGATACCGCCCAATATGCGTCAAAAAGTGGTCGAAAATTATCTCAAAAGAATCAATGTTGCAACACTTCGCATGGAGGTCATTAAAATGATGGTGTTGTATCACACAGAATGTCAACGTTCAAACTTTACAATAAAAAAGAAATATCATGAAAAAAATATTTTATATGCGTTTTATTTACGTTTACTTTTGAAACCACGAAATGAATAACCCTATATATTGTTACGAATATGAAAAATCTAGATACTGGTGTTTTGTTTTTACATCGCTTAACATTAAAATCAAAAACACTGAACAATGATAAACAAGTAAACAAAAATAGACCAACAAACACCAGTAAAAAAATGCTAAACAAGTAAACAAAAATGCAACAACAAACAGTACATGAATAAATGAAAATAACGATGTTTACGTTTATAGATATTTCGTGAAGCCGAAGAAGAAGCCTTCAGGAACATTCATCAAACTGTTTACGTTGCCATATAAAAGGCAAAGCAAAGCAGGCGAGTAACTTAGTGAAATTCAGTCAATCTTGTGTGAAGACGCAGTGGGTTTGAAAAGAGTAATCGTGGTTTGAAGATCTCCGTTACGAAGATCTGCCGAGCAATTATTATCGTTTATGCAAAGGGTAAAAACAGAGGAATAACAAACAAAGCATTTGTTGTTGTTTACATAAAGTTGTGAACAGTGGCACACAGAATTGTGTGAATAATAAAGAATTTTAATTAAAACTCAACACAAATTTATTTTTATTTTTTATATGCAATTTACGGGCTCATATTTTAAACGTTTTTAAAAGGTAAAAAAGTAATAACTTTAAAATACAAGAACTTTCTTTTTATTATTATGATTATTGTCATGAGGAGTTGCCATAGTACTATGGCATAGGTACTGCTGCCCTGACTAACTTTAGGATGCTAGACGATGCCAGACAAACTTCAGGATACTGCAAGATGTCAATAGTAATAATTCCCCGGCTATGACTTGATATGCACCCAGTTATTTCCTTCTGAGATGTATTAATGCCCACCAGGTTGTAAAAATGTGTTCTGATCATTCATTTTCATCGTCACAGAGATGATCATGTTGGGCTTGAAATAACTTACATTCTGAATAAATGTACTCTGAAGCCTGTCGCCGTCGTCTAGTAGGCAGTGTATTGGCTTATTAGACGTCAGACCACGGGTTAAACCCCATGTCAGATTTCCCAAACAAAATGTTATATGAAAACACATTTCTTCGGGGACTTCCTCTCAGTTGATTTCTGGCAAAACTGCTAGAGTAAATAAAATTGTCATGAAAAATTTCTTAAAAAGAAAACAGTTATTCGGAGTCGACTTTAAACTGTAGGTCCCCCCACTCATGTGTAAAATTAACACACACAACATAAGTGGTGTGAGAAGTTAAGTCGTAATCCTGACTAAAGGGTTGTAATTACCAATTATGTACATGTATGTGAACCTACCGCGCCCTGTCAAAAGACTGGTTACCAAACTCAAGTTATTGCTGGATAGTCCGATGCATGAGTAAGATCTCCTCTTATTTTTCAACAACAATTTTGATTTTAGCACAGCAATAAGGTCCATTCTGATATCACAATTAAAATTCAACTCGGAGATCAAACATTTCTTAAACCTGACTCCAGCAGAAATCTTTCTATTGCAGCAATCTTTATATTCGATTGGATACAAGAAAATGAGAGTTTAATAACCTCCACTCTTTATACCAAGGTCAAAACACTTGAAGTGAAAGCTAGGCTTTTCTTCAGATCCATTTTAAACGTTTTGAACATTGTGTATTTAAGTTTGCAAAAAATATTTCTATTCTCCTCAATACATCTTCAATACACCGTATACACTTTATATTGTAATGGAAAGCAAAATTTATTTTCAAATCCTTAATTAACCCAGATTTCTGAATCAGAATATAAAACCAGAAAGTAAATGTCAAACATTAAAGACGGTTTAATTTCTTCTACCTCTCTCTCTCTCTCTCTCTCTCTTTAATACAAAGTGGCAACTAATACAATTTCTTCCTGTCAATTTATCTATTTAAGGATATCTTTTCTTTCTTTTTTTTATGGCCACTATCATATGCATTTGTCGAGATACACACACAGAGTGAGTGTGACTGTTTATGTAAAAGGAAAAGCAGTATTTGACAAAATTTAAATAAAAAACACATACACATACGCATATAGATATAGATATATGCAGATGCATATAATACTGTGAATAAACATTCACAGACTTCAATAGAATTTCTACACACACACACACAGACATATATTCACATATTTTGAAATGAATGTTCAAATACAAACGATTTGATATATTTTTTTTTTGTTTTCTTTGTTGTACTCCCTCTATTTACGCTTTTTAAATTGTTTTTCTATGTGAACTCAAGTGCACCCTCTTTTGAATGCAGGAAATGCACAAACACAAACACATTCGCACATACTTATTTGCGAATATCTCTTTCACTTTAGATAACACAGACTTTCATATATTGCATATGTATTTACATATGAATTTCTCCTATATATACACTGAGGGAAAAAGTCTCACTCACTTTAAGTAAAATAGCAATTAAAGTTCCATACTCTTCAACAGTTTGGAATTCAAAAACGACTCCACAAAATGTTCAAAAAGTGCCTTATTTTCTAAATAACATTAAAATTTTTTTCAGTGTAGGACAGTACTCGCAGAATACTTTAAGGACAATAAAAAAATTCTTCTTTTCATTGAAAGGTTTTTCTTTGAATTTCGAGTTGTAGGTAAGGAATTTATTTAAAATTCATTCCTCAGTATGACTTGCATGCGTCCATGGTTAGGTGCCCACACCCTGTTGACTTTGAGCTCTTGAGCTTATACGCGCGGTGTCCATTTAATATAACTTTTCAAATTTAAAACAAAATAAACACAAACTTTACTATGTGTTTGCACAAAACAAAGTTGAATAAACTGTACACAGTCGTTGTTTCGTTAGAAATTGTTTTTAATTTTCATTTCACTTCTCGATTGTTTTTACTTTTTTCTTCTTCGTTTTATTTTTGCTTTTTAGAAAAAAATTTACCATTACCAATGTCAATATTGCTTTTAATGTCTGAAAATAGTGGCACGCTTTAAATGGAATTTTGTTTATGAAGTCAAAATAAGTACAAATATGTCGCGTCTATTGTGTTTTAGTACATCAACAAAAGCTCAACTGAATCTATCGCAACAAAGAAAGCCACATAATTCTTTGGAAACGTATGATATTGCTACGAAAATGAAGCATATAGATAGTGGTGTTTTGCTTTTACATCGCTTAACATTAAAATTATAAACAAAAAAATACCACAACAAACACCAGCATAAAAAATGATAAACAAGTAAACAAAAATACAACAAAAAACACTACAAGAATAAATCTTAACAAAATACACAAACAACACTACAATAATAAATGTAAACAACGATGTTTACATTTATTGAGGTTTCAAGAAGGCAAAGTCATGAACATTCGCCTTCAAGACCATTCATGAGACTGTTTACATTGCCATATAAAAGGTAAGGCAAAGCAGGCGAGTGAATTAGTGAAGTTCAGTTAGTCTTGTGTGAAGACGCGATGCGTTTGAAGAGAGTAATTGTGGTTTGAAGATCTCCGTTACAAAGTTCTGTCGAATAATTGTCTAGTAATTTTTATTGTTTATGCAAAGGGTATAAACAGAGGAATAACAAAGAAAAGCAAGTGTTGTTGTTTACATCAAGTTGTCAACAGTGGCACCCAAAATTGTTAGAACAATAAAGAATTTCAATTAAAACTAAACAATGTTGTCCATGATATGTTTAGAATACATAGTAGTTTCGAAAGAATTCTAACAGATAGTCAAGGAAATTATTGTTGGTCACGTCTTTAATAGCGTAGTATAGGGAATATACTGTTTGATTACAAATCCAATGGGTTTTTTGCGAAAGTTTTTCGTATTAAAAAAAATAAATAAATAATCAAATCTTAGTAGTCATTAATTTGGAAGCAGCATAATCGTTTGTAAGAAAGACTATAGAAATTCAGCTGGCTTTTGAATAAATTGGGAACAGGAGCAGGAGTTTTTTGACCCACAAAGAAATTATTAATGTCCATGGACAAACTCACGGGTATCTTTCTATACCATCGAAAGATGTACACAATTCAACTTGGATAGAAAGCAGGAAGGATAGGACATTTTTTTTACGCCGAGAGGATGGGTAAATGTAACTAACCGCACCATAGAGGAAGTCGTCACATCCTCCGTGTGTGGGGATCTAACTCACTAAATCCCCCTCTCGTTTCCTGTGGTATTACTTCGGAGTGGAATCCTTTTGGCCCTTTGGCCAAATGTTTATATCCGCATCCGGATTGCGTATCGAAAGTTGAGGAGACATCTAAGCGTCTCCACTATTCCTTTCGTCCAAATCATAATTTCGGTTTCGCTTGGCACGTGTGACAGTATCACCTAAGCCGACATGCTTACTCGTTCTGCAGCCTCAAGATCTCTCTTTTTCCCTCTTAGAATGCGCTCTACGTAATTCACCACCGAGGTCCAATTTCCACTACTCGCAATCATGACCCCGACAATATTAGCGGCTGTGATCGTTCCAACTGTTGACGCCAGTACAGAGAGGATAGGACATAGCAATATTATTTGACAGCATGGTCGCCATTCGAGTACTCCACTGTTATGAGTTTAAATTGATGATAGCATGGGACTAGGGAAGCTGAATCGACAATTTATGGGTAAAATAACGTTACCTAGGTTGCGTGGGTATCCTTGATATAGAGCAAACAGATGAGCTTGCAAGAAGGGGAATTTCCTTCTGTAGTGGAAGCGGAAGTTTTGGAGAGTCTATTTAAGGAAAGATTAGATTGAGAGGAGTAATGTACTTAATTGATCATAGCTAGCTTCGTACACTACGCATGTTGTGTATTTGAATTTTATTTATAAATGGCGAACACTACAATTTAAAGTCGACTCCAAACGTCAAATTTTTGAGAAAATTTTCATTGCAATTTTTATTTACGCGCAGAGTTTTTGCACGAAGACTGCTGAGAGAAAATCGCCAAAGAAATATTTTTTTATTATTTTTTCCCAATTTCTGAGCTCAAGTTCGAACCACGGGCTCACAGCTAATAAGCCAACACACTACCTACTAGACTACAGAAAGGTAAAGGCTCTCCTCAAACTAAGTGGGTTTGAGGCAATTAAACATTTTCTGTTGGGAAATTAGAACAAAAGGGGATTCAGGGCCAAGCTGAGATTGATAATGAGGCTTTTGACAAGGCACCGTACACTTACTCAAAATAGGGATTGTTCAGAGCACAACATTTTAATTCAGTGAGGCTGATTGGAACACTTTCTCGGAACCTAAGTGTTACTTAGGAAGCAACATCTGAGTGTGTATGAAGCGCTAGACAGGAAATTGACACACAATGTTGGTCCCTAACTGTATGTCGAGGGCACTTATTTCACTCCATTGGATGCATCATTCCGTTTTTTTTTAATATTTTGTTATATACCTGTGACACTTGGAAGCTGCATAGAAATAGCTCAAGTCTTTGTAAATCCCGGACTTCTTTGTACATTGAATGCATTCTCTAACTAAACAGGAATCAGTTTAAGTTGAAATCCTTGATAATCAAATTTTCTTTCCCATGATATCATTTCATATCTTGGGCATTTGTATTAATCTGCTTGTAATTCCCACTACATTGCTAACCAATTGCCATAAAATTGAAAAATTGCTTGGAATTTTTGCAAACAATTGTGTACAAAATATTTAACCACACACACACACACACACACAGCATTTAATAAAGATCTCCTGTTAAATTTTTTTATATTTCTGGCACATCACAAGATTAGAACAATTATGTGTTTTGGTCTTATCATTGTCTAACGGCTCTATACCAACTGTTACGGACTAAAACACCAGACACTAGGCCCACTACAAAGTTTGTATGGATATGTTTACCAAAATATCAAACGGCAACCCATGTATACAATGGTTTGGTTTGAAAAAGAATTCGTTTTTGGAAAAACCAAATGACCTTAACATGGCAAACAAAATTTTCTTTTTTTTTTCTTTAACAGTTTAGTTTAGTTTTTCTTGTTTTGTGTTATGGGCAGCAAACCTAAACAAAACGAGCAAAATTTCTCTCTTGTAATCATGTCTTAATTATAACAGTTGATTTATGGGCCTAAAAGGATCCCCAAAATGTTACAAACAAACAAACAAACAAAAATGTCACATGCGAATTCCATACATCTTTGAGCCTCCCACACTATGTACAACAGAGAGAGAGATATGCCACACAACAAGAACCAAAGAAGACATGTGGCAAGTATTAGTCAAATAAGTATGGTGGTATCAGGGAGAGCCAAGGGTAAGAACCCACATAGCAATAACTGGACATAAACCCCAGGCATAGTATCCCACTGTGTGGCAAAATATCAAAGAAAATCTGTTTTTTGTCAGGCAATAAATTTTACAAATTAAAAACTGAAAGCAAAAAGAGGTTCTCAAAACAGTTGGCATGACTTATAGAAAATAAAACATCGAATGACAACAACAACAACAAAAAAAGAAGAAAATGGAAAACTTTAATTTGAATTTTATCACAAATTTAACAAACAATACTTGCTTAAATCTTTTTTTTTCAATTTAAAATTTCCTTTTTTTTTCATTTTAAACAAAGTACTAACAACAGCAACAACAACAACATGTGCAAAACATATTCTATTTGTCAAATTTTGGTTCTACGAAGATTTCAAACACGATGCCACAAACCATAGACCAGTTGGTTCTCCCATATCAGCAGCATGAACAATTTAAATTTGTTTGCAGCAAAAGGAACCACTTGTGAGTTGTATTTTTTAAAACGAGAGAAGACTAGAAAACTAGAAAATTTATATGGAAAACAAACTAAGAAGAAAGTAGAAAAAACGAAAAGAAAGAAAAAAACTCAAGTGAAATAACAAAGTTAATTTATGCTAAAAACTACAAACACATTCATGAATGTATGTAGTTTGCCCACAGTGCAGCACATTCGCATAAAGGCATGTATGAATATTTCGGTTTACCAAATTGATCTACATTAGAGAAACATACATAAAACATTTTAAAATATGAACTCTTAGATTGCAAATAAAATAAAAAAATAAATTTGTATTTAGTTTTAATTAAAATTCTTTATTATTCGCACAAATCTTTGCTCCACTGCTCACAACATGATGTAAACAACAACAATTGCTTTTCTTTATATACTTCCGTTTATACCCTTTCCATAAACAATAACTATTACTAGACAATTATTCGACAGATGTTTGTAACGGAGATCTTTAAAACACAATCTCTTCAAACACACCGCGTGGTTACACAAGACTGACTGAACTTCATTAACTACAGTCGCCTGCTTTGCCTTGCCTTTCATACGGCAGAGTAAACAGTCTGATGAAAATTCTTGAAGGCAAATATTCACGACTTCGCCTATTCAAAATCTCTACAAATGTAAACAACGATGTTTACATTTATTCTTGTAGTGTTGGCTGTGTATTTTTGTTTACTTGTTTACAATTTCTTTTTGTTATTGTATTAAGCAGTGCGATAATCTGTAAACAGGTTCGTTTACTGCTTTGTTTTGTTTTTGATTTTGTTTATAATTTTAATGTTAAGCGACGTGGAAGCAAAACACCAGTATCTCGATTTTTCACTTTCGTAACAATATTTATTACGCCACATATATTTGTACATAAAGTCTCAGAAATAACAGAATTTTTCTGCAAATGTTGTAAGCAAATTGAAGAGAATACCAACAGCACACCAATATAAAATCTGGTGTAGAGAATACATACCAAGCATCTCAACGAACTTTTAGAGTTTCGAAAACCTGCATCTTGTTTAAAATATTTGGAAGGCCTTGATGCTGCTACAAGGTCAAACTGTTCATTGTAGTGCGCTATTGGCAAATTTTAAGCCTAATTTATGAAAATATCGTATGTGGTCGATAAGGAATTAACGCTGAGAAAGCAATTCTGTATGTAGGAAGCTAAAAAGCATCTTTAGCCAAACTTGATCCTGATGCAAATGATCTGCCATGTACAGTGCAAGTTTTGAGAATTTCAGAGAACTTTTGCTCGATTCAATCCCAAGAATGTACTTGAAATTGATAAATTCAACAAAAAGATGTTTACGGAGATGGTGCATATAGCCAAGAGGATTCCTTTCCGAGCTTCTACCACACCATTTGATTATTACCCATAAGAGAATAATACAGTTTAATTAGAATGACACCTAAGCAAAAATAATATAAAAGAGGTGCCTTAAAGACCATTAAGTTTATTACTGCCACAGTAAAAAGTTTTTCAAGACCTACTGATTTCGAAACTAAAACCAAAAATTAAATGCAGTCATATTTGGGTTCAGAAGAAAACTTATTGCCATTGACCGAAGAAGGGTGCAAATCATTAGAACGTCATTCCAGAAGAGATACTTCCACCCTGGCAAAGAATGGGTAGTAGTTAGGCAGGTTGGATTGGTAGCTTTGATACCAATTGATTGATTGAAAAGTATACAATTGGCCACAAGTTTATAGCAGTGGCGCGCAAACACATACTATCATAGTTTTGGTTGTGTTGGTAAAGCAGCGGAGAACAAAATTCAACTTAATTTTTGAGAATCGTACACTGAGAAAATAAAATAAATAAAAAAATAGGTTTATTGTGTTGCGTGTATGTTATTACATAATAAAGTTATGTATGTATATATGTATGTATATACTTATGTATATATGTATGTATGTATTGATGTATGTGTGTATGTAAGTATTGATGTATGTATGTATGTATTGATGAATATATTGATGTATGTATGTATTTATGTGTGTATGTATGTATGTATTGATGAATATATTGATGTATGTATGTATGTATGCATGGTTAGGCTCGTAATGTCTTTTTATAAAAAAAAAAAGAATTACGACATAAAGTGCGATAACACACAATACATTTATTTATTTATTAAATACAATACAATTACAAATTATATTCTAATTATATACGAGCTGAGTAACTTTGATCATATGCTCGGTGTAGTGTCACAGACTAGAGTCTCTGGTGGGAATCGAATCCACGACCCTCACGCTAATAGTCTAGCACACTACCCACTAGACTACCAGGGCACCCAACACACAATAAATTGTGCATTACCATCCATATTCTCTATAAAAATGAAATCATATTCCCAATTTTCATCAAACATTTTGCTGCGTGTATTTGCAAAAAACAAAAAATCATTCCAAAAAGTTGCGTAGCGAGGTCTTGCTTCATTAAGTGCTAAACATCAACTGAATTGATTTTGTTTTCTGAGTTCAACAAAAACAACAAACAAAGCAACAACCACACGATCATTATAAGAAACCACACAAGTAAGCTTATAGTGTAGGTGTATCAACGCAGCTTCAGCAGAATTTTCTTTGCCTATCACATGTGACAGGAAATTTAGATTTTGAGCGTCACTGGTTTATAGTTATTGAAGCCAATTTTCTAAGTCCTTCTCTAGCGATTGTTGTCGTTGTACAAAGGATAGTATATTGTGCTGTCATGCCCACTTTTCGGCCTTTGCTAATGACACTGTTTTATTGTGCACGCATAAAAGACCTCCCGAGTCATTTCATGAGCATTAGCAATATATTTTCCAGCTGAAGAAATGATTAAGGCACTGCAGAATTAAAGCGAGTGAAAAACTGTGTTCACATTAGCAATTAAATTACGGAGGGAGATATATCACTCCGGTTAGTTAAATAATCAAGTTTTGCCTCAACAGACGTTCTTAAAGTATCTTGGAGTTTACATTGATCACCACCTGATTAAGAAATTTCAGAAGCAAAATTAGCTCGATACAAATGAAAACTTTTGGAAATTCATTGACTAATTGGGAGGAACTCAGGTCTCAAGTGAGTTTGCATACTTCTACTGTTCACTCTGAAAACCGTGTTATGCCACTCAATGGTGGGGAACTGTCTCTTTGTTGTCCACAGGTAAAATTCAAATGCGATACGACAAGATAATGTGGATTGTGCATTGATCAGAACAGAGATTCAAAATAGTAAGCAAAATACTTGAAAAAGCTGTTTTTGTACCCGATTGTCCTGGCTTGTGCTGTCTGGGACTAACGTGGTAACATTTGTCTCAAAAAGAGGGAGACGCCGGTCCCATTTCCTTACAATTTTGTTAAAAGCTTTGAATTTTAAAAAAAGGCTTCAAGTACAAACATTTGTGTCACGGCTAAGAGATATTTCTCACAACCATTCTTTATTTCTTAAAGTTTTCCGTCAGTTGTTACGGATCTAAGCAGATCAAAAGAGCAATTTTATGAAAAATTTTAATTTTTTTAAATTTTCTGAACACTTGAATTATTTTCAGTGTGATAATTCGCTTTTTACCCAAAATTCGATGCAAATGTTTAGATTCAGCATTTTTCCGTAAGACCAAGTTAGTCTGGTACACCATGTTTGTGTTTCTTCCCTTAGGCCTCAACCCACCTTTAAACAACTTGTTGCCACTGTTGTTGAGCTGTTGTGTTTCCATCAACATTGTATAAAATATGTACCACACACAGCAAACTCATGTGAATTTTGCAGGCACAATTACATGTTGAAACAAATTTATGCAAGTGATTTTGTTTTGTTTCTTTCATCCCCCCTAACCCAACGTTTGTGTATTTTTTCTTTTTTTTTTCATTCTGTGCATTATTTTGTTGCACAAACTAAACATGCTGGCATGCAACACATAGACTTGTAAACCAAAACATGCATGTAGACAATCTCGGCATGATAGGATATTTATGTACAACAATTTTACATGCATGTGGGCAATTCCATTGAACAAAAGATAATGCCATCAGGTTAACAATACGAAAGGCAGGCATAGAATTGGAAATATCCTGCACAGAACTTAAAGTTCAGAAATTAAGGGAATTGATGGATTACAATGATTCACAGAGGAAATAAAGGAGTTTTAAAAGTAATTTTTATTAGAGGCCGTATACGCAGTTAGGCTTGCTAACTGTTTTAACGGTAATGCCAGTCTCACAGATCTGATGGCAAAATTGCCTCAACATTCCACAATTTCCCAAATTTTAGATCGGGGGACTGTAGTGCTTGGTTATCAAAATTTGATTTGAATATGAAAACCAAATATGAATGCCTGTCTCCCACTAACACAAAAATCTGTGGCCCAAAAAATGTATTGCACACCCAAGGATTTAATAGAATGCATATGTATTTCATAAAATGTCTCACACATACTCGTACACACCCATTGCTTTAATAGAATATTTTGAGAGTGTTTGCACAAAACAAAACATAATGTTTCCTTTGTGTTCAGAATAAAATTTAAAGATAACACTCTCGCATTACCATAAAACCAAAATTGAATTCGTAACTCAAAATTTTGAAAAGTGCCCCATAGAACATGAGATTTTCTACAATAGCTTTATGTATGACAACAATACGTACGTATGAGTAACAATTTTAATATGACAACACAATGTATAATTGAATTGAATATTAAGTATACGCTCCAGGTGTAGATTCCATAAAAATTTTAAATTAAAAAATTTAACGCAATAGATTATATTTTCAAATGAAATTTTAACTTTCATTCAGTGTAATTAAAATAATTCATTTGGGATAATTATATTCCTTTTTTAATCCTTATTATATCATGATTAACAAATTTTCTATAGAAAATGCAAGTTATCGACAAATGTATGTTATCGACAAATTTACTCGCGGAAATTAATAGAAATTGTAACGGATAATTCCAATTTGTTAATTCTCTGCGCTAATAGTAACTGGATATAATGAATTATGGAGGATTTTACATTAAAATTTGCATTTACATCCGCAACAACTAAAGTCAGTTAATAATTAGCAATTTGGTAAGCAAAAGTGCTGGAGCAAAAGGCTTTCAATGCAAGTTTTTCGAAAACGTTTTTCTTCTTCGAAATTATTGCATGTGAAGCTTATTGAACAAAGAAGTTACTCTTGAAAAGTAATTTCATTCGGAAAGGTGACAGTTTTGGGGCATTTTATTGTCTAGGAATGCCTTCAAAAAGTTTTTTTTTTGTTTTAAATTTGTCGGCATGATGACAAGCAATAGAACATTATTGACTGGACGATAAGATGTTGTTGTAGTAGCGTGTCGGCTTATTAGACAGGTCAGACATCACCGACAAAACGAAATATTACAAAATATTTCTTCGGCGACTTGCTCTCGGCAAAAATTCTGAGAGTAAATAAAATTTCATTGAAAAAATACTCAAACAACATAAGTGGTATAAGAAGTTGGGTCGTAATCCTGACTAAAGGATTGCAATGACCAATTATGTTTGTATATATGTATGAACAAAACAAAACATTAATCAAACATTTCTTCGACGACTACTGCTCGCTTCAGTCTTCTGGCAAAATTTCTGAGAGTAAAATAAAATTCTCATGAAAAGTTTCTTCAAAACTCTGTCATTCGGAGTCGACGTTAAACTGTGGGTCCCGCGACTCATGGATAAAACCAATATATACACGGTTAATACATTTTTTCTAAGATAAGTGGATTTCATGACTGTTCACTGCAAAACAAAACAAATTTTCACACTCAGACCCAACGCGGACAAAACCCACAAATTTCATGTCGTAAGTATCACCTCCTTTACTACTTTAAGCATAATAATGATATTACACAACAATTTTGGGTACACAAAACCAGTCGCAAATTGGGTGTCTATTATAAGCGCAGAACATTTTACCTAAGGGCTTAATAAAGCGTGTACTAACAGGGAACTTCCGAACAGTGATAATTAATAAAGGCCATGTGTTGTAGCTACTTCGGTCCAATTAGTTGTAATCTTATCAGTTTGCTTTGGCAAATCACAATAGATGTCAAATCACAATGTTTTATCAAAATAGATGTCCTGTTCGGACTCTAGTTTTCATTGAAAAATCAACTTCAGCTTATTGGTGAGGCTTATTTCTGGATGAATATGTTGGTGTACAAAGAAAATTTTCTAATTTCGGAAAATTTTTATGATAACTTACAGACAAGAGTGTCCAACACATACCGAAAAAGTCACTGTTTTGAGTTCGTTTAGGACTGACTGCGTCAGGGGTCGATATTTCCTTGAAAAGCATTATAAAGCGATGATCATCAACTTATTTTGATCTTAATTGGTTTATCTAGGTGTCAATGATATCTGATTTCAAGAGAAAGGCGCTACGTGCCACACAGCTCATGCCACATTCGATATTCTGTATCTTACTTGGAGGTGATATGAATGAACTGGCCACCGAGACGGTGCGGTGTTATCAAGGCTGACTTTTTTGTGGAGTCTCCTTAACTCGCAATTGCGTGAGACTAACTACAAATACAGCCGTCCTCAAACCAAGCATGTCCCACGTTGTAGGTCAAATTCAGCATAATTTACGTCATGGAAAATAAACCATTTCATATGGCGGACATTTAAACGCGGTTATATTCCACACATAATGGCATCAATAGGTCTTTCAAACGAATAAAAAATATCAATGATATTTCATACACACTCTGTTTTATATAAATCTTAAATATGGGAAGCGCTTGATAAAATAATTGATGGGACAAAGTCACAGGAAGTATATTTGAACAGCTTTTTTAATGTGGTTTTAGAGCTGATCACCAAGACTACTGGATATTTAGTAATGCGTTGTTGACATTGTTCAGCCACAGAAGATCACCAGGTAACAGCTGAAATCAAGGGAAGAAATTCTTGACAGCCGTAGACGTGTAGATTGCGTTCGAAAAATACTGCAAAGAAGACATTTTTTCGCAAAAAAAAAATATCAAATAGCTGATGGTATAGCTAATGCCGCCGTTGTCATTAATATGAGCTACAAAGTAGATTTTCGAGAGAAATACCACAATACTTGATTCAGTTTCATATTGAAAGCAGAATATGACACAATCAAAAACTGTAAAAACTGTAGCAACAAGAATTGATAAAAACATCCGGTCGAAGAGTTGGTGATAGGCATTAGAAACTTTGTTCTGCTCCACTATACTGAGTCAAAAATGTTAATAACAGGGCTAGTTTCCGTATAAAATTAATAGGGAAGTCGTCATAGTCTAGTAGGTAGCGTGTTGGCTTATTAGACATGAGGACTCGGTTCGAACCCCAGGTCAGACATCTTCAACTGAACGAAATATGAAAAATATTTCTTCGGCGACTTCCTCTCAGCAGATTTCTGGCAAAAACTCTGAGAGTAAATAAAATTGCCATGAAAAAGTTTCTCAAAAAAAACCTGTCGTTTGAAGTCGACAGAAAACTGTACGGCTCGCCACTCGTGGATAACATTAAAACACACCACATAAGTGGTGCGACAAGCTAGGTCGTAATCTTAACTGAAGGCTGACTGATGACCAATTATGTATGCATGTATGTATGTATAAATATTCAGGGGTTGTGTACTCTCTCCTGTTTAAGTCCTCACTGAATGTATTCGTATGTATATACAAAGAATAATTTTGCCGTCAATGAAAGAAAACTAAAATTTAATTTGAATCATAGAATCGCACAAAATCTAAAATGAAAAATAAAATGAAAAAACCAGTTCCAGGGAAAATATTTTTCCTTTCTTTTTTTATTGACATTTCATTACCCCGGCATCATTTAGAGGATTTATTAAAATGTCATCATCAACTAGAAAGAGAAAGAGATAGAGAAAGAGAGAAATCAGCGATGGTGACGATGAAAGAGAAAACTACTCTCGTAAATCATCATGAAAATGTATGAAAATTATAAATGATTGAATGAATGAGACTGACTGGAGAGCCACTGAGTATATAAATGAATGAACTGGTGAGTGATTCGGTGACTGAGTGACGACTGCATGAATGCCTGAATTAATGAATACAACAGAGTTACAGTTACGGTTACAAAGTATTAGGAAGGAAATGTGCAACTAAAAATATAGAGCGAGAGGGAGGGAGAGAGAGAGACTTAAATCAGTTCATTTATGAATGAAAATGAAAATGAATGGCTGGTAATAAATAAAAATACGTTCACAACAGCAAATTTTCTTTTATTGGCAGTAGCAACAGGAAGGAAGAACCAAAAACCAAAGACCAAAAAAGAAAAAAAAATGTTTGCAACATTATCACGTTTTTCTATTACTTTCCTGTTACCATTTTCATTTCAAGCATTTAACATTAAATTGCTAAAAACGTTAATGATGACGATGACGTTGACGGTGGCGATAATGATGAGGATGGTGGTTGGCGGTTGTGATGGTTACATTGACGTTGAAAGTGGTAATGACTATGCGGTTGCGTTGGCTTAAATGTTGGCTGATGCTGATAATAATGATGCTGATGATTATGAGCGTGCCTGTATACATTACAAAAAAGGTAATTTAGTTTTCATGGGTATGGGTATGGGTATGGATAAGGGTATGTAGTCACACGTTTATGTGTTCATTTGGCCTCAATTCATAACCGGCCATTAAATGTTGGTCATTGTTATATGAACGGCGTTTTCCTATATTGTTTTGTTACGCTTCAATAGGTAGCCAAAGTGTATGAAATTCCATATAAATATAAATAATGTTAGAATATACAGTTAAGGGTAAAAATATAGCATTAGCGTCATATGCAATGTTACTTTCAAAATCATCAAATGCGTTCAGAGGCTGAGAATGACTCTCAACGACTTCTGGGGGGCAGGACTCTCAGAGAGTCAAGCTGAAAAAGTGCCTGTAAGTTTAATGAATCTAGTTATCGATCCGACATTATGTAGTAATAACCCCTTAAGACTATTCGTAGTCATCGTAATCTAATTAGTGTGGCTGTTGATTTATTAAGCGAGAGCATTTGGAACAAAATTGAATGTGAACAAATGCGTCTTTCGGCGTCTGCCTTGCAGCAATCTTTGGGCAAAACCTCTGAAATTTAAATGAAATTCTCAAGAAAATTTTCTTAAATCTGTCGTGCGGAGTCAACAATAAATTGAAAGTTCCGCCAGTCATGTGAGAAACTACATTGTAGTCATGAAACATGCAGACTCAGACGATAATTATGTACGTCGAGTCAGAGGCAGACATTAACGTCATCGCCAACGAAAACACGACCTCTCTACATAATGCTATGACTCATTAGGTACAGTTACAGAGACGTTGCTACAATCCAATTTGAGAACATGATTACCGTCCTTCCTATCTAATATAGGTTAAGTAAGTCGGGCAATTAAACAAGATTCTCCCACGGGGCAAGATTTATCAGCAGCCAACAAATTGCTTTTTGAGTAATGGGCAGTCCACTAAAGGACTCTATGTCAACTATAGCAAGTTCAAAAAGCCATTAGCCATTTAAAGAATGTGTAACGATCGCCAACTCAATCACGGAGTATGAAATTAAAATCTTTGAATCCAACATTTATTTTTTTATGACCATGGGATGCACGTTCTATATGTATTGCAGGGATTTGTCACTTGATGAATTTGGATTTGTGTTTGGGATGAATTTTAAATATATTTTTGCCAAATACAGTACACCATACTCTGGTCATTTAAACAACAAACAGTAATTATTCGTATGATAAATATTAGGTGCACACGCATATTAGATTAAGAAGGAACACGAGATTTGTAGGAAAACCTGAATGAAAACAAACAGAATAGCCCGGAAAGGTAAATTTTTGGTACGAGACCATTCCTTTTAGGAATAAAGATTAAACAATGAAATACATACATACATATTATGGTCATTACAACCCTTCAGTAAGGATTACAACCAAGATTCTCATTGCACTTATGTTGTGTGTTGTTTTTATACAAGAGTGGCTGGACCTACAGTTTAAACTCGACTTATATTTTTGAGAATATGCCAATTTTTATGCCAATTTTTATTTACTCTTAGAGTTTTTGCCAGAAGTCTGCTGACAAGTAGTCGCCGTAGAAATATTTTCTCATATTTTATTTTGCTGCAGAAGTCTGACCTGGGATTTGACTTGAGGCCTCATGTCTAATAAGCCAACGCACTACTTACTAGCCTACATCGACTTAAGGCATCAAATCTGTCGTTATAAATAATTTCAATTGGTTTATGTAGAATAGGGGGTCCTAAGTTATGAATTTGTCGATCACTTCAAAGAAGGATTACCTTTCTCGGTTAGCTTAATGAGCGTACACCCTTTAAGAACGTGGAGAAGTAGGGGCTATCGTAAATTATGGGTTGGAAAGGGGGTCCATATAGACTTTATTCGCGAAGATGGTTCAGGCTCTATAAGGTAAATAATGCCACAGTTAATCAGGTGAGGGTTGGAAACTGACAATACACCGGCAGATCATAGAAATCCGTATACAGAATGTGTACTTTACCGTTCAAGATGTTAATAAAGGGTCCGCCAAATAACTTTTTTTTTGAAAATGCTTTAAAAAAAAACTACTGAATATTTTCTCAAATTTCTTTTTTTATTTGAAAGTACAATTCTTCCGGTTATTAATGGAAAATAATTTAATTCAAATGGCTGCCTCGGCTGGCCATGCAGTAGCCTAAACCAGAAGATGCCGATTTTGGCAAAAAAAATCATCTTTTCAGATGAAGGTCATTTTGATCATGGCGGGTATATAAACAAGCAAAATTTTCGCATTTGGGGCACAGAAAACCCGCACACATAAATTGAAAAGCCGACGCACCCAAAACGAGTCACTGGTTGGTGCGGATTTTGGTCCAGAGGCATAATTGGGCCATTTTTCTTCGAAAATGAGCAAGGAGTGGCCGTTACAGTCAATGGCGATCGTTATCGGGCCATGTTGAACGAATTTTTGTTTTAGCAACATTTGGTTTCAACAGGACGGCGCTACCTGCCACACAGCCGAAGCTACACTCGATGTTTTGTGCCCTATTTTTGAAGATCGCATTATCAGCCGCAGTGCTGATGTCGTTTGGCCACCTCGGAGCTACGATATGGCACAGTTGGACTATTATTTGTGGGGTGCCGTCAAAGATAAGTGTTACGCCGACAAGCCAGATACAATTGACGCTTTAAAGGACAATATTCGTGAAGCCATTGGTGAAATACAGCTGGACACAATCGATAATGTGCTTAAAAACTGGACCGATCGTGTAAGCTACTGCATGGGCAGCCGAGGCAGCCATTTGAATGAAATTATTTTCCATTATTAACCGCAAGGATTGTACTTTCAAATAAAAAAAAGAAATTTGAGAAAATATTCGGCAGTTTTTTTAAAGCATTTTCAAAAAAAAAAGATATTTGGTGGACCCTTTATTTTAAACAGTCTTTGCTAAAAGAATTTAAGTTACAAAAATTAATAAAAAATATTACCATAATCGTTTATAATATTTTTTTTTCAGTTCCAGATTTTATATTTTAACCCATAACGTTGCTATTATTTTCCCCATCGCTGTTCCTGTAGCTTATTCATATGACTATAAAATTTTATGTATTCTTCTTTGCTTTTAGCATAAAATATTTTATATCTGGTATCTCTTTTATGTTCGATGTTAGCAACAACAACAAAAATAAACAAAAAAAAATATGCGCTTGACAAAGAAAACATGAATAGAAAATATTTTTATTAGTTTTCTTTACTTATTTTCATCTTTTTTAAATTTTATGCAGAATATATAAATAAATAAAAATAAAAATAAAAATAAAATATAAAAACAACACAACTGAATCAATATCAGCATACTGCTGCTGCAAACACACACATATTCGCTCTCCCGCACTCTCCCTCTCGTCCCCTCTATTCAGCTTTAGTCTGCTTCATCCATTTATTACTTGCTATGTATTTTCAAAGTTCAATTTTTAAACATATTCCGCATTCTTTTCTGTTTTTTTTCTCACTTGTCTATGCTGCTGCAAGTATAGGGTGAGCCCTCGCTACGATGGCTTTCATTCAATAAAACCAGCCCTTCTGAGGAATATATTCTGCAATAATAACAGAAAACCCCATAAATATCATATCCCTGCATGCACAACCCTTTTCCCTGGCAATGTAAACATGAAAGTAAATGCATAAAATATATGTAAACATATAGATATGTACGTATGCATGAGGGGGTGTATTGTTTAGTATCGTAAATCGCCATGTGCCTTAATATGATGCTGTTGCTGTTATCACTTCCATTACACTGAACAAAATATAAAAAAAAATTTGAATAACTTTTTAGAATCCCTTCTTTGAATAAAGAGAACACTCACACACCCCCACCCACACGTATACATATATTTAAACACAACGCATAGTAATGTACTCACACATAAACAGTTATAAATAAAAAAAGAATCATAACAATAAACTATATGTTGCATACACAAAGGCGTAGTTAATAAACTAGGTACTCTCAGAGAGAGAGAGAGAGAGAGAGAGAGAGAGAGAGTATTTAATTAAATATTACACATTAAATGTATGAATGTGTGCGCGTTGAGAAAAGAAAATAAAGGAAATTAAAGCGATATTCTTTAAATAAAAGAACATAAACGTCTTGCGAAAAAAAAATCAAACAGGGAGTGAAATTTATTTGGAATTTTGTTGTGGGGCGCATTTATCTCAATTGTTCTGAGATCATATGATTTACTAATATTTTGTAAGATTCGGAAAAACATACTTAGGCTCTTATGGTAGTATTAAAGTGTTTTTCTATTGATCTGATAGCGGAATTGGTAGCTGAGATTGCAGTTTTTAAGGTTAACATTATTGTAATATGGCCAGCCATGGCCAGATAGACTTACAACCAAAACGACAGATAAAAGCTGTAAAGGGACTTTCGTGGAGAAGTCGCTTTGATGTAGTAGGTAATGTTCTGGCTTATTAGACGTGAGGTCTCGGCCCAAACTCCAGATCGGACATCTCCAATAAAACGAAAATATGAAAAAATGTTCCTTCGGCGACTGCCGAGACGTTTCTGGCAAAAACTCTGAGAGTAAATAAAAATTACCATGAAAAGTTTCTCAAAAATTTGTCGTTCGGAGCAGACTGTAAATTAACACATGCAACATAAATGGTGTGAGAAGCTAGTTCGCAATCCTGACTGAATGGTTGTAATGACCAATTATGTTATGTACATATGTAGAGATTTTCATGGGTGAATCCATTTATCCTTTAAGTAATCAAGGCTGGAATTGATTTTTGTATCAGGGGAACAGACACGAAGTATAGGTTACAAGATAGCGGGTGATAATTTTCTATAAACCGAATAGTTTTTGCGGTTTTAAATAAGCCAAGGGATTACCGATTATAGGATGTAGGCATTTAAATCCCTTTGGATAAGTAATCTTCGTAAAATTCATAAAAGTAGCAGGTGTTTACATGACATCCATATTGAACAGAAGATTCATGAGATTGAGTATTTGGGCACGTGGACAATTTGCAATATCTTGCCTTGAAAGGTTTCCCGTTACAATGATCAAACGATTGGTTGCTCTTTTCCCTGATATAGACTTGTGTGTGTGATATAGATTTGTCTAATGTAAGAATAAATCACTGGAGTATAGTAGGCAGTATGTAAGATATGTATGGTCATCAACACAGCCGTTGTTGATTCAATCCATTGGCTATCCGCAATTTAATCTCAGTTAAAACTGTGGTTCGGCTGTGACCATTCCTCATAGCCGTATTGATGGTTGGCAAGCGGCAAGTGCGCTATAAAGGCTAGTAGCAGTAGGGATTCAAGGATCTAACACTGGTAACAATAGAGGGAACAATAGAATGCTGCAATTGTGACTGGTTTATTTGCTACAAAATGAGGATAACACATGCAAAAGTTGCATCTTTCATCAAAACTACAGAGAATCTGAAATATTTTTAAGCAAAAAAAAAAAAGAAATCTGGCAGCACCATCCATTATATTATTGATGAGTGTTGAAAAGCACATACATACATAATTGGTCATGGCAACCCTTTAGTCAGGATTACGACCTAATTTCTCACACCACATATGTTGTGTGTGCTAATTTTATATAGGAGTGGCGGGACCTACAGTTTAAAATCGACTCCGAACGACAGATTTTTGAGAAACTTTTCATGGCAATATTTTAGTTTCGATGTTACGCTCATGGAAATTTATTTATTTGACTAAACGAATGTACACATACACCACCGTCTATTTATTGACTTGCATGCATTAGTCTATCTGTAGTCCCTAAATGTCAGAATGGAAAACAAAAATTTTGAATAAAATTTCGAACAGAAAAGAAAAATCAAACTCCCATATATTTGACAATTTATGCATACACAGACACTATAAATCTGTATCGCATACAGATAAATGTTAAAATTTTATTGCCATGTGAAATTATTTCATTTTAAAAAAATAATTGAGAGAAGGGACATGGATTTTTATTTGCTACTACTGCTAGTGCATAGAAAATGTGCTTAAGAAGGAATTCTTAAGAAATCTATAAGACCTTATGAGTGCATTTCCTTTTTGCTTTTGCTGATGAATTTAAATAACGAACGTGTAGACTGCATTTGGCTTACGTGACATCAAGTCCAATGAAATCACTGCCATAGTTTGAATAGCAATACTTGAGGTGGCAAGAGATTTACTTAAGATAAATAGCAGAGAATATAGAGATTAGATTAATTGGATTGATAATTCGATATTCGTGCAATATTGCGAGCATAAAATATTCCTTTAAATATTTCATTTGGCCTTTAAAAATTTATTGAAAATTTTGAATTTATTTTGCTTTCGAAATTTTCTCAAAAATTTGTCAAAAAACTCATTCATTTCCATTCAAGCCAAAGTAGTATACAAAGTAAATAAAAAATATTGAAAAACTATGGACAAATTGCAAAGCCAAGCCAGCCAGTAATACATATGAAAACGATTTCTATGGTGATAAACAACCTACCAACCAACCCACCAGCCAACCAACCAACCTCATTGCCACACGTATCTCAAACCCTAACACAAATGCTTGATTGCATATGTATTTGAACATACATTTGAATTAGTTATCCTTTAAGTAAACCTCACAGTTTGAAGGAGGGAAGGGGTGTGCACACAATAAAATGTATAAAAAGAGTATGGATAGAGAGTATGAGAGTTCAAGAGTGAATGGAAATCGTAGAGAAATAGAATTGCAAGTGCATTTAATAGCAGCAATAAATTTCAAAATCTCTGTTTCATAGTTTTCAAATATTTTATTTGCAATATTTTATTTCATTTTCATGTGTTTATATTTCGTTTTCTATTTCTCAGTTTTTTCTATTTTTTTCTCATATTTTTTGTTTGTTTTGCTATTTGCTTTCATTTCAGAGCTGTTACTATGGGTTTCAATTACGTAGAGATGGAGTGCAATTTGAAATTTTAATTTAAAATTGCAAAAATACACTCTTTGTGCAATAGAAAAAAAGGGGAAGGACAGCCAACTAGTAAATGTTTTTATTAAAAGTGGTTTTATACGGAAAAATAATGAAAAGGACAGATTTAAGAAGGCTTGGTAGCTCTTCTGAATTTTATAACCGAAATGCTGTTTTAAAGCTCTAAGTATTTGCCATAATCATGACACATGACGCATCATATGATTATGTTTCTTGTTGACAGGCTTTTTTAAGGATTTTGAAAACATAGAACACAGATTTGAATATTTATATTTATATTATTTATTATTATATTTATTTATTTATTATTATATTTATATTTATTTATTATTTATATTTAATGTGTGTCATGTATTTCTTTTAAACCATCTGACCACTACATATAATGGAAGTATACCCAATAAATAATTATAATACGACAAAAATTCTATTTCAGTAAAATTCGCCTAAAAGGGGTTATAATAGGTAGTTTAGCTCTCTGATACTTATTTAAATAATCGGGCGATTATGGGCGATAAACTCTTATTAACATTAACGGATTTTTATATACATACCCATAAATACATAATTAGTCATTACAACACTTCAGTCATAATGACCATCTAGCTTCTCACATCACCTATGTTGCGTGTGTTAATTTTTGTATATGAGTGGAGAGTCTTAGAGTTTAAACTCTACTCTGAACGACAGATTTTTGAGAAACTTTTCATGGAAATTTTTATTTACTCAAGTAGTCGAAGTCTCAGTTAGATGTGATCTTGAAACACCGTGAGTCTTCTTAGGACATAGCTGGTCATTACAACGCTTCAGACAGGATTACGTCCTACACTCTTACACCACATAATGTAAATGTGGCGGGAGCTACAGTTTAAAGTCGATTCCGAACGTCAGATTTTTTGAGAAACTTTTTCAGGCCAATTTTATTTTACTCTCAGAGTTTTTGCTAGAAATCTGCTGAGATGAAATTGGCTGCTAATCTTACAAAATTTTGCACTAAGGCTGCACTACCTACTAGCCTAGGATAACTAAGTATAACGGATTTTTACTCCGTTTTAAATGCTAGTATATTATGAGACTTTTAGCAAGCTTAGCATGTTTCAAAGGCTTATAAAAGTCATAGTGATTGCAGAAGCCGAACATTTTCTAATCCAATGGCGAGACGTTCTAATATTATTCTTGTCATTTGGCAATCTAATGGCATATGATTTACCCACTGCAGGCTTACTTACTTAATTGGTCATTACAAAACTTTAGTCAGGCCTAAAACCTAGCCTCTCACACCAGCCATGTTGTGTGTGTTAATTTTATTCAACAACGGTTTTAAAATCTACTTCAAACGGCAGATGTTTGAGAAACTTTTCATGGCAATTTTGCTTTACTCTCAGAGTTTTTGCCAGCAAGACATACATACATAATCGGTCACAGTCAGGATTACGACCTAGTTTCTCACACCACTTATGCTGTGTGTGTTAATTTTATACATGTGTCGCGGGACCTACAGTTTAAAGTCGACTCCGAACGACAGATTTTTGAGAAACTTTTCATGGCAATTTTGCCTTACTCTCAGAGTTTTTTCTGGAAGACTGCTGAGAGGAAGTCTGTAAGCAGCTTCAGACAGTAAGCAGCTGCAGACAGTAAGCAGCTGCAGACAGTAAGTTGCTCCAGGCAGTAAGCTGCTATTCACAGACTTTGAATGCATGCTCATGTAATCTGTGTCCCTTTATCTCAGTTGAAACTCACATAGATAACGCGCCTCTTAGGGGGAAGGTAGATGTGATCTGTGCTTGGTGTGAATAATAACTACCGTTGCTTATTCAATCCGTACGAAGTTCTTTTCATGAGATTCAATGTTATAGCGCAAGCGTTATTATTATCCACTTTCTCTGTCATTGTCCTGAATAGTCCACAGACAGGGAAAGATTCCTGGATAAATACAGGATAATTTTAAGGTTATTAAGGTTTTGGCATGAGTTTGAATCTGACCTAATATCGTTTAACAACAAAAACGATAAACAAAAGCCACACGATACAAATACACACTAACACTAAGAATACAATGAACGTGTTGATTATCTAAAGCTGCACACACACATATGTACAACGAACCTGGTTGCGCCTGGTATCAACAACAACATGTATGTGACAAAAAGAGATAGACAACATAAGCAAAATACATGAACAACAATGTATTAGCAATAGAGTTCTCGAGAAGGAGAGATTACGAACCTTCCACTTCAAGAATGTTCGTTAGACTGGATGTGTCGGACAATAAAAGGGCTGGACAAAGCAGGCAGCAGTCAGTTATAATTCAGTCAGCCTTGTGTGAAAACACGTTGCGATTTGAACGTACAAGTGGTATCGCTTGCCAAAAAGGTTGTAAGCAGAGAAGATCTAACGAACAGTTGTTAGTCTAAACGCGGACAGAAGTGTGAAATAGAATAGTGTACAAGCAAATGATTGTTGTATCGTTAAGTTGTATACGGTGGCACACAAAAGTAGTGTAAAGAATAAAGAGAGTTTAAGAGAAACGTTCGTACGTATTTAAACGTTCTTAAAAAGGTAAAAACTTAACAATATTAACGATAAACAAAAGCTACACATATACACAAATACAACGAACTTGTTCCAAGTAAACCAACAGCACTGGTATGAAAGAAAGCAACAACAAACAACGTAAACAAAATACACAAACAACAATGAAGTAGCGATAGAATTCTAGAGAAGGCGAAGACACGAACATTCTACATCAAGAACGTTCATCAGACTGAATACACAAGCATATAAAAAGGCAATGCAAAGCAGGCTAGAGACAGGAAGAATTCAGTCAGTCTTGTGTGAAGACACGTTGCGTGCGAAGTAAACAGTCGTGGTTTGAAGATCGCAATTGTGAAGATCTACCGAAGAGTTGTTAGTGTTTGCGCGAACAGAAGTGAGAAATAGAATAGTTAATAAGCAATTATTGTTCGATCCATTAAGTTGTATACGGTGGCACACAAAAGTAGTGTGAACAATAAAGAGTTTAATTGAAACAAAACACAAATTTGTTTTTACTTTGTTTGCAATCAACGAACTCATATTCTAAACGTTTTTAAAAAGGTGAAAACGTAACATGTATTGTGAATTAAGCTGAGTTAAGAATTTTCATGGCCAGGCATTGAATTGGTTCCAGATCATCAGCTCATGAAGCTGTTATTTACAGGAATCTCAAGTCTATCAAATTATAATTACATCGGCCCTTCACTGCTACAATAATGCTTTCAACGAAATAAGATTATACATTTTCTTAGTCCAGATTTGTCCAGCAGACGTGACCTTATGCTGCCAATGAAGTTGGGCATTCCTGCAAAACGGCAGCATAATAATTAGTTTAGACTAGGTTAGGTTAGGTTAGAGGACGCTTACTTGTCAATTAAGACAAGTACTGTACCCGGAGGCCGAATTGACTCACACCACTTATGTTGTGTATGTTAATTGTATACATGAGTGGTAGGACCTACAGTTTAAAGTCGACTCCGAACGACAGATTTTTGAGAAACTTTTTCATGGCAATTTTTATTTACTCTCAGAGTCTTTGCCAGAAATCTGATGAAAGGAAGTCGCCGAAGATATACTTTTTGTATTTTGTCTTGATGTCTGCCCTGGGGCTCGTCTAATAAGCCAACAGCCTACCTACTAGACTACGGGGACTTCAAGTTTAGAGTCTGAGCTGTAACATATCAGAGATTGTGAGATCCCTAACTTGGGAAACACTCTACTACTTCCCTTTGTACTTAAATTATAATTACAACTCTTCAGTCAGAATTACAACCTTCTCACACCATCCATGTTGTAAGAGCTAATTTTTTCTATGAGTGGCGGTGTATATACTCGATTAAAATCAACTCCAAACAAGAAATTTTTGAAAAACTTTTCACATCAATTTTATTTATGCTCAGCATTTTTTGCCAGAACACTGCTAAGAGAAAGGCGCTGAAGAAAAACTTAAAGATCATTTCAATGAGTTTTTCATTTAGAATCAAATCCCTGCATTATATTTACTTTTGCGAGCCATAGTGCTGGGCTAACGCTCATTCGAGCATGAAGCCGTAGTAGTAGAAGATCATATGAAAAATGATAACAATTAAGTTGTTGACAGCTGAATGCCATTGATATTGCAGATAGAAAAACAAAATTGAAGGTCATTTAAAATAAATGATTTCGATTTCTTTTACTTTTTCATATTTTTTTTGCAACAAAACTTATAAAAAAAAAGAATTGTATTCTGTTGTTTGCTTTGTGCGCTGCCAGCAAGTAAAGTAAATTAAATTTTATTGTGAATGCCATGACAAAGGCAAAAAGTTACAAAAATAACTGCAAAGGAACAAAAAAAAGAAAACAAGTATCAGCTTATTTTGCTTTAAACTCTTTGCTTCTATGCTTTGTATCGTTTCGTTTCTTTTTTTATTAATTTTTTCTTGGGCTTTGTAGCCAGTCATACTATATACATTACCTAAGGCTATAATACCTTGATCAAGTTGGTATTGTGGTTAACGAAATAAAAAATAAAAGAAAAAAAGCTACTTTTGCTAAGCTGATTATAAAGTCTTTATTTTCACAACTTCATTGTATTACGAATTTTTTTTGTTGTTCTTCGTACTCTTTTTTTCTTCTTCTAATTCTTGGGTATAAATTTTCTCTCGTTGGCAAGGAAAACATATGCTTTTTCCCAGCCGTTAAGAGAATATTTGCATGGCGAAAATTTTTTGTAGAAAATTAATTCAGAATTTATTTTTTGGTACGGCATTGTGGGATTTAGTTTTTCTTGGAAATAGGTTTCCATATTAATCATACGCCTGGGATGTTTTCTTTAATTTTTTGCATGAATTTTTTAATGCCACAATATGTGGTAATAAGGGACATACTCTTTTTCAATAATAAGGGTTCTACAATAAGATATTATAATCTAAAAATAATTGCTGTAGGATAAGCAAAGGACAGCCTTGACCGTTTTAAATGAAGTAATTTGAATGCGTTACAAATAGTTTGAGATTTTTGCTTATGACTTGCAAAATACAAATTTTCAATTTAAATTCTCCTTTTCCTTTTACTTTACTACAGTTTTTCATTTCATTTCATATCTCCTCCTATGAAATGTTACAATTAATTTTGTCTCAAATGTTGTGTCATTGCAAAATACGTATGTATATCAGATATTACCAGTCAGCTTATATCAAAGGACAGTATTTTTGAGAAAAAAATCCTCTTTATTTTGTATTCATTTCAAATCAACAAAAAATTCTTCTTGATGATTTCATTTACACTTTTGTTGTTCTACTGAAATTTTATTTTCTCTGAACAAACTGAAACCAAAAAAATCTGGACATTTACTTTACAGGAGAGGAAACAAATATATCGAACCTTTTCAGTTCTCTTGAATATTGCAGCATAATAGTGTTTTCACACCAAAATTTAAAACCTGATTTTAGCATTAAAACCATAAACAGCTGATTTTGCGTTCACACCGCAAGTTTTATTAAAATTGGTTTTAAATTCATGACATTTATGACTGCGAGAAAAAAATTTTATGAGCAATATACCTTATTTCTTCTTGATATATTTAGCTTCTGACTTACCTTTCGCACAAGAAACTATATTCATTGTGACCAGAAACAACACACATTTCGATTAATAATTAAATATTTACAAATTTTTAAAATTTTCATTGAAGAAATTAAAAATATTCCAAATTTTTCCTTTTTTAATACAAAATAAATGATTATTTACATTTATTTATTTATTTGCATTTGTTTTTGTTTTTAGCAGCTGTTTTCAGGTTTTCAGAGCTGGTAGCTCTGATTTAGCACATTTAGTACATCAAAACAAGGTTGTATTTCATAAAACCAACTTAAAACCAATTCAAAAAAGGTTTTATTTTGGTTTTAACACAATAATTTTGTATGGTAAAATCAGCTTTTATTTTTGGTTTTAACGTTAAAACCAACTTTTGCGTTAAAACCACTCGGTGTGAAAACACTATAAGTATCAAAATAACAAATGCACAATTCAATAGAAGAGGCTTATTCCATGTCATATAAGCAGTTCATTATCAGGAGAAAAACATATTGTTACGAAAATGAAAAATCTAGATACTGATGTTTTGCTGTTACATCGCTTAACATTAAAATTTTAAACAAATGCTACAAAAACAAAATAATACAGTAAACAAACCTGTTTACAAATTATCGTACTGCTTAATATAGCAACAAACACTAGCATAAAAAATGGTAAACAAGTAAACAAAAATACAACAACAAACACCAGCATAAAAAAGGTAAACAAGTGAACAGAAATACACAAACAACACTACAATAATAAATGTAAACAACGATGTTTACATTTATTGAGATTTCGGGAAGGCGTTTACCCAGCCATATAAAAGGCAAGGCAAAGCAGGCGACTGCAGTTAGTAAAGTTCAGTTAGTCTTGTGTGAAGACGCGGTGCGTTTGAAGAAAGTAAACGTTGGGGTTGAAGATCTCCGTTACAAAGATCTGTCGAATATTTGTCTAGTAATTGTTATTGTTTATGCAAAGAGTGTAAACAGAGGAATAACAAACAAAGCAATTCTTGTTGTTTACATCAGGTTGTGAACAGTTTCACACAGAATTGTGCGAATAATAAAGAATTTTAATTAAAACTAAACACAAATTTATTTTTATTTTATTTGCAATCTACGAGCTTATATTTTAATCGTTTTTTGAATGGTAAAAACGTAACAATATGTCTAATATAACAACTCTTATGTATCAAAGGACTGTATTTTTAGGAAAAAATCCTCTTTAGTTTGTATTCATTTCAAATCCACAAAAAATTCTTCTTGATGATTTTATTTACACTTTTGATGTTCTACTGAAATTTTATTTTCTCTGAACAGACCAAATCTTTGTAAAAAAAAACTGAAATTCTGAAAATTTTGCCTTTACAGGAAACCAAATAAATAAATCGATACCTTTTAATTCTCTGGAATATTGTAGCACAAGTAAAAAAAACAGAACACAAATGAACAGTTCAACAGAAAAATCCATTATCTTTCAGATGTTAGGAGGAAGTTAGCAATCAGGGAAGAAAAACATGATGTGGACAATCAAAACATCTTAAGCTTACACTACGCAATAGAGTTCCAAAAGAATTGTAAAAGAATACCTAAAGAAAGCTTATATAAGGATTTCTCATAAAACATTTTCATAAAACATTTCTCTTGCCCCTTCTGTTTTTTCTTAACTTTGTGGTTTCTAGACGACAGATATTTAAAGCTATCAATCTACGTCCCTAAGAAGGTAACCTCTAGAGTACTATACACTTCCACACTCTAATGTACGTAGGCAGTCGCTGGCACGACGAGCATGTACACTGGCTATCTTCGTTGCGTTAAGAAAACCTTTCGGTATTATATGGAAAACTGAATAGCGAAATTGCTTTTGAAAAGGCCGTCACTATAAAAAAGGTCGTCAGTACAGATATACATACATAATTGGTTATTACGACCTAGTTTCTCACACCACTTATGTTGTGTGTGTTAATTTTATACATGAGTGGCGAGACCTACAGTTTAAAGTCGACTCCGAACGACAGATTTTTGAGCAACTTTTCATGGCAATTTTTTTTTTTTTTTTACTCTCAGAGTTTTTGCCAGAAAACTGCTGAGAGGAAGTCGCCGAAGAAATATTTTTTGTTTTTTTTTATGTCTGGCCTGGGGCTCGAGCCCTGGGTTTACGTCTAATAAGCCAACACACTACCTACTAGAGTACGGCGACTTCTCGTCACTACAGATATAGAAATAGGAAATTCACAGGCTCTCTCGTGATAAAAGGATTGCTAATGATCTCGATAAAGATCCGATCTTGGAGCTAACGTTAGAAACTAACACTAGTTTGTTGCACGAAAATTCTTATAAAGTTATGAACTTTTGGAAACATTGACCAAATGACAAGTCGCAATTAGTTATTAAGGTAGATCGGAACCAAAATGAGCGATTAATATAACGTACCTCGTGGTCGGCTCACAGTAGATATTTCAAGACGATTTAAGCTGAACAAAGCTATGAGTCGAGATATTAATTCTAACCTGACATATAAGGCAACCGGGTAATTGCAGCATATTCTAAATGGAGGTATCAGTCATATAGTTTACGCTATGCTGAGCTGATTATTGCAAAAAGTGGTATTTCTACGAAACATTAACGGCAAGGTGGTAGTAAGTATGTTCTCTTCTATGTTCTCCATTTATGACCTCAAAAATGATTTAAAGCTCCGTCAGATCGGAAGACTGCAGGTGAGAATAATGTGGAATAATGGGCCACCTTGGACTTTGAGTGTCTATGCTTCTTGTGAGCACGCCACTTTTCCGTACATGGACTGAAGAAGGCTTCAGTATTTTCAAAACAGCTGAAGTACTTCTTTGACTTCGTTACAGTACAGGGCTTCACATACGTAAAGATATGCGAAGCTTTTTAAAGCCTACACATACTGTAGAAGCTTTGTGAAAAGTTTTGAAAGATTAGCAATCAATTTGCATGAGCTGAACTACAAATCAAAGTAGTGTCATTGAAGTGAATCACTAGGAAAGGCATTATAAACACGGAAAAAGCTACTGTGAGCAGCGAAATTTTAATCACACCTAGTTCCAAGGGAAAAAATTGTGTTTCACGGGGTGTGTAATACAGGACATTTTCAGTCAAGGACATGGGATATTATATACAAATGCTATCAAAGAAATAAAATTACCGCCTCACGCTTCGTTATCTTCTGACAGTTTAAGAGTACATATGGCACTATCACAAGTATCTAAGTGACCAGCATCATTCCGATGATTCTACGTTCAGATACCTATTGTAATCCAAATACCCTACAGGAAAATTAGCACGTTGTATCGTGCGCTTGGAATGCTACGATAGTAGCATTACATATGTATGTAAAAGAGTCGTAAAATACAATAACACAGATCCTCGTGTAAGTAACTTGGCAGCATCCAGGCAATTTTGAGTTGTTTATATGGATTTAGTGGATTATTTGCGAGAGGCAAACATACATACATAACTGGTCATGTCAACCATTCAGTCAGGATTACGACCTAGCTTTTCACACCACTTATGTTGTGTATGTTAATTGTATACATGAGTGGCGGGACCTACAGTTTAAAGTCGATTCCGAACGACAAATTTTTGAGAAACCTTTAATGGCAAATTTTTATTCACTTTTAGAGTTTTTGCCAGAAATCTGCTGGAAGGCAGTTGCCGAATAAATATTTTTTGTATTTTGTTTTGATGTCTGGCCTGAGGCTCGAATCCTGGCTTTACGTATAATAAGCCAACACACCACCTACTAGACTACGGCGACTACAAGGCATTCAAGCATAAAACTATAACGAAAAAAGAGCTTCAACTGATCACAGTCCACAGCTTCTGAATATGATATTTAGACTACTTAGGAACGTAAAGTGTGTCCAATATCCAAAGAAGCATATTTATCATGGCTCCACAGTATTTTCTATTTAATTGAGGAATTTTTGCAAAAACTGGAATAGTTTGTTTTTTTTACTTTTTCAATGTAATCTGAATATGAATGTATGGATATTTGATTAATAATGAATATAAATGAATTAATGAATGAATATTAGATTCATGTGACATCATAGTAAAAAAAAATTATCAATTATATTATGTTGTACAGTCACAGAAAAAAGTCTTCATACACCCGTTGTATGTAGGCTTTTTTCCCTTTAATTTTTTTATTTTTTTCCTGATAATTTCTAGGCTATATTTTTTATATTCGATTTTGTCTTCAAACATTTCTAATTGTGGCTCCCTCAAAGGACGCTATGGCACCTCTTTTAATTTGAAAAAATTCGCTTGGACTGTATGTCCGCTTTTTTTGACTGTATACTATATAAGTAGTTGTAATTCAAATAACATGGACGTATGAGTAATATAAGGGCATTGTTTTCTGTGTATGAAACCGTATATCTTGAGGCGTATGATTTATTTTTAATAACATTCTCAAAGAAAAAAAAATAAACAAAACTAAACACAAACACAAACACAAACACAACAAAAACAATTTATTCTAAAATATTAATGACATTTGAGGCGCAAAAAAAAAATAAAACACTCGTGCATATTAATGACAAGCAAACACACAAATTTTATTTTATAATTTTTAAAACGTACACAAGCAAGCAAAAACTGACATTTCCGTTGAATTTTTTCGCATCTTTTTTATTTTCATTGCTTTTTTTCATGTGATGTTTTTGCGTTTGTGTTTGTTTTTGTTAAACAAATTTTAGGGTGAATGCATGTAACACACAAGGCCAGTGCATATAAATTTTAAACAAAAAACCAAAAAAAATTTAAACTTTCCATTTGGTTTTGCGTTTGTTTGTTTGTAAATGGCGAGGAAAAATAAAGTGTTTTAAGGAAAATTGAAAAACAAAGGAAAACTCAATTCAATGTTAAGCGAACTAAAGAAAGAATAACATTTGGAGCAACCATGCAACCAACAAGACTATTAAAGTGTGAAATAAGTTCAAAATTACTTCTATAAAGGCTAATACCCTACATTAAGCACATTTCTAAAACTGGTTTTTAAACCTCATGCCTATCCCCTCAACTATGCATATATAAAAACGAAAACATACTGCCTTGCAAAGCCGTTGTTGCAGTACAATTTTCTTGCAGCTTGGCATTCTTAGTTTTTTTCCTCTTCCTTTATCTTTATTTATTTTATTTTCGACATCCTTAACTGAAGCAAAAAAATACGCAAAAAGAAGAAAGGAATACAAACAGAATAAAAAGCGCTACAAACGACCACCACAATTGTTACAAAAAATACCCAGAAAAATACGAGAGAAATTAAAGCGGATGTGCATCTATTTTACGTTTCTGCCTTAAATTTTATTCATTCTTTTTTCACAAGTAAACTGGGTCAACAACTGGCATGTGGTTGTTTTGTAGTTGTTGTTAGAATCGTTGTATTAGAACCGAGCTAGAAAACTATACGTATACATGGTAAGTATATTCATACCAGCTAAGCAAATGCTCAAATCTTTTTTAATGCATTTAAAAAAAACACAAAATTTTAATAAAAGAAGAAGGGAAGTTCCTTCCCCCCTGTATTTGCGTATTAAAGAGAGTAACCGCCGAATTGCAAATTGTTTGAGGACAACTTCCGCAAGAATTTAAAGAATGGAAACTTATGAACGGGAATTTATGCGTCCTTCGTAAAGCCAACTTTAAGCCAAATTTAATGACTATTTGTGGCACGCGTTGTGTGCAACAGTAAAATTTATTTTTGAGGCTGGGCTGCAGTTGAAACATTATTTTAAACAGAGATTATTAAAGTTTATCAGGCAACGCGAACATAATCTAAATCAATTCAAAAAGGGGGGGGTTAAGAAAACCTACAAAATAACTACAGTTTGACCTTTGGTGGTCCACAACTTCTACAAAAGATTGGATATTTTCGATATAATTGATAAGAAAAATATTTAAGAAGAATATTGTTAAGAAGAATATTGAAGTCGCCGTAGTCTAGTAGGTAGTGTGTTGGCTTATTAGACGTAAAGCCATGGTTCGAGCCCCAGGCCAGACATCAAAGACTAAATACAAAAAGTATTTCTTCGGCGACTTCCTCTCAGCAGATTTCTGGCAAAAACTCTACAAGTGAATAAAAATTTGCCATAAAAAGTTTCTCAAAAATATGTCGTTCGGAGTCGACTTTAAACTGTAGATCCCACCACTCATGTATAAAATTAACACACACAACATAAGTGATGCGAGAAACTAGGTCGTAATCTTGGCTGAAGGGTTGTAATGACCAATTATGTATGTATTGTTACGAATATGAAGAATTTAGATGCTGATGTTTTTCTTTTACAACACAGCATTAAACTGATGATGTAAACAAAAATACAACAACAAACACAACAAGAATGAATGTAAACAAAATACACAAACAATAATAATGAAACAACAGTGTTTCGAAAAGGCTTCGCCACGAACATTCGCCTTCAAAAACATTCATCGGACTGTTTACTCTCCCATATAAAAGGCAAGGCAAAGCAGGGACTGCAGTTAGTGAAATTCAGTCAGTCTTGTGTGAACACGCTGTGTGTTTGAAGAGAGTAATCGTGGTTTGAAGATCTCCGTAACAAATATCTGTCGAACAATTGTCTAGTAATTGTTATTGTTTATACAGAGGGTATAAACAGAGGAATATAAAAAGAAGAACAATTGCACAGCCCTGCATGGGTTTTGCAAATAAGATTGCTTCAGGTGTTTCCGAAGGCATTTTGTGCGCTGAACACGAATCTGGTTTCAAAAATTTTCCATCACGTCAGGTTTTGGAGAAAAAGGGGGTTGAAACCCCTAAAAATAGCGTTTTTGGCCATTTTTGAAAAATTGTAAAGCTAAACACTGACGTGCTAGAACCATCGCTATTGTCAGAAATTGACAATTGATCTTTGCTCTTTAAAATGAGCCCAAAGCCAAATTGTTTGCATGCACCCTTAAAGTAGAGGGTGGGTTTATGTCAAGGAGTGCAAGAGAAAAATAAACACATTACGGAGGTCCTTAAAAATTAATCAGATTTACTTGAAAATTGTTACTCAGGGGTTTTTAGGGTCGCTGATTACAGATCTTCATTCAGATTTAAAAAATTCAAAATGGCGGATCCAATATGGCGGTCAAGTAAATCTGATTAATTTTTAAGGACCTCCGTAATATGTTTCTTTTTGCCTTGCACCCCTTGACATAAACCCACCCCCTACTTTAAGGGTGCATGCAAACAATTTGGCTTTGGGCTCATTTTAAAGAGCAAAGATCAATTGTAAATTTCTAACAATAGCGATGGTTCTAGCACGTCAGTGTTTAGCTCTACAATGTGTTTAGATCTACAATGTTTCAAAAATGGTCAAAAACGCTATTTTTAGGGGTTTCAACCCCATTTTGCTCGAAAACCTGACGTGATGGAATGTTTATGAAATCTGATTCGTGTTCAGCGCGTAAAATGCCTTCGAAAACACCTAAAGCCATCTTATTTGCACAAAAAAAGTCCAAATTTGCAGGGCTGTGTTATTAGACAAGAAGTCTAGAATTAAAAGTTCAGGTCCGATATTTAGAAAACAGAAAAAATATCAAATACTTAAAGATTTCTTCCGCAACCTCGTGCTAACAATACTCCGGAAAAATACCTGAAAATTCAACTCAAATTTATCGTTGTCAATCGGCCATAAGTCTAGCTACACATATACTCGTATAGAACTATCATACAAAAGTGGTATGAGAAGCTATTAGTGTATCGCAATGGACTGTAGGATCACCAAGAAAACTCTTTTGAATTTGTAAATAATCTGTACTATTTATCTTCTGAGACAGTAAAGCCTTAAGAATTCTAATTAGAAATTTTAAAACAGTGATCACCAAAACTGTAGAAGACATTAAAGGCCAAAGATTATTTTTCTTTTTTCTTTTTTTTTTTTCTTAGAAACACTCAAACACTTCAAATTTCTGCTTTAAAATCATTCGATTTTGTTTTCCTTTCATTCATTACAATTTCTCTTGTGGCATTCATCCCATTTCCTATGAATCTTTTGTTTTTGTTTTTGTTTTATTCACACTGCTCTCTCTCTCGTTGCAATGATTGTCGTTTCCATTATGTCGTCTCTAAAGTTAGTTGGTTGGCTTTTGTTACTCCGTAATACAGTTTGTTTCGAATTTTTCAGCAAATTTCTGTGTGAAATATTGTTAGTCTTCTCTGCTTATCATTCTTAAAACCATTCTGTGGAAGTAGCAAATCACGATTTTCATTCTACTACTGTTTGTTATGTCGTCTAAAACGTTGCTTGCAACCTACTAAAAGAAAATGATTGCAACAACGTGAATAACTAACTGTTTGTTGCTTTTGCTTGTTGTTGTTGAAACAACAACAGAACTACAAATACAGTTGCAAGTAACGCTATTGAATTCAGTTTGAAAATAGAATCTCTCACTTCGTAGAATTCAGAAAACAACAACAACGAGAAGGTAAAAAAAATAGTTTTTGCACTCAAGCCATTTGTCTTAGTTTGAAACAATTGGTGTTTTAAGCACAGTGGGCACAATAGAAGTTGAGTATATAAGTTGCACAGCTGTAGAGGTAAACATCCCATTAGGCATTTATAGTGAGTGAATACACAATACGATGCCGATTTTAATTTCCCTGTCTTCAATATTTGGATTCTTTGACTTAAGGATTTACCCGTAAATGGATGAATGGGCTAGAACGAGTACTGGACTAGACAACGATTTATATGATGCGTACATAGGGCCACGGTTAGGCTAAGCAATGGGGATGAATTCCTATTCATGGCTGATGTTTCCTGGATAGAAAGTAGAGATTGCACGATTGCTTAATCTGAACATATGGGAAACAAAATAAGTACCCGTTCTCTTATGTTCTATCTTACCTGGTTATATATTACTTGATCTTCCTCCTTAAGAGGCATTGGCTAAAGGGCAGACATTCCAACAGATAGAAAAAATACATCGTCTTACACGTAATGCGTTAATGTGCAGTAATTGCGCAAAGTAGTGGAGAATTTTTGATAGCCCCATTCTTGGCATTAAAATAAAACTGTATTGGCTTGATACACACCCTTCTTAAAAATGTTCGCCTTAACGACTTCGTCTCTGAATAAAAAGACCAACACCACCTAACCTAGCCTTCGGTATCACTAAACAAGTCCTACCTTCGCTGCAGGTGGTTGGTATGTCCTAGTGTCTTAGTAATGCCCTCTTTGTTGGGTGTATTGATGAAGAATTTTTGCATCTCCGTTCTAATCTTTTTCTAGAGGTCCAGTTGACTGATATGCCCGTTATGTTTGGAATTCTTCTTTGAAAATTGGAACACCATGAACATTTTCGGTTTTTCTCGCATTTGTACCAGTATAATATTGTCTTCAAGAAGAACCTCGGTATGCCACCATACGATCCAATGTACCCCGTTTCAGCTTTATAAAGTATCGCTTTAATTTCTACTCAAATCGGTTTGACAAGCTTCAAGATATTGCCCGACGTCAACAATCACATTTCCCCGCATAGCACACACACCCAGTTGTTTCCTTCTGGGTGTATTAATGCCTCACAGTTTTCAAAAATGTGTTCTGATGATTCATTCCCATGGTTACAGAATCTACATGTTGCACTCGAAACAACCCATACTCTGTATAAGTGTACTTTGAATCTACAGTCACCTGCTAGAAGACATGCGGTTGAAAGTTATTCCTGAATATTAGAACGCCCAACTTCCTCAGACAAGTCCATTCTACCTTTGATTGCACCTCATGATAGTCAAACATAGTATTGCTATGTTATGTCTTTTGTACCTCCTATCCAAGTTGAATTGAGCATATTATTCGATGTCATAGAGCTCTGTTTTGAAAATACCCGCATGCGCTCGCAAATATTTCGTTCTGGAGCCAAAAACTCCTGTCCCCAGATTCGTTCTTGAGAAACGAAATCGTTTCATGCTTCCAAATTAATCCATCCATTTTCTGTTACCAAGTATAGTTGCAAACCATTTTTAAAAATCATAGGCTCTACGCGTTAAGCAATCGATTTCTTGAGGAACGAAATACCCAAATACATTTTGATTATCATCTCAAACTCCGATGTAATGTACAGGGGACTTCAAACCAAGAGAGCTTCTAGTGCCGTTATAGGAAAGGTTATTGTTACGAAAATGAAAAATCTAGATACTGGCGTTTTGTTTTTACATCGTTTAATATTAAAATTATAAACAAAAGCTACAAGAACAAAAACAATGAACTTGTTTACAAATTACCGCATTGCGTAATATAACAACAAACACCAGCATAAAAAGTGATAAACAACTAAACAAAAATATATCAACAAACACCAGCACAAAACAATGGAATAAATGTAAACAAAATACACAAACAACAATAATGAAACACCGATGTTTACATTTATAGAGATCTCGCGAATGCGAAGCCACAAACATTCGCCTTTAAGAACATTCATCAGACTGTTTACGTTGCCATATAAAAGGCAAGGCAAAGCAGGCAAATGAGTTAGTAAAGTTCAGTCAATCTCCGTTACAAAGATCTGTCGATCAATTGTCTAGTGATTGTTATTGTTTGTGCAAAGGGTGTAAACAGAGGAATCAAAACAAAGCAATTGTTGTTGTTTACATAAAGTTATGAACTGTGGCACACAGACTTGCACGAAAAATAAAAAATTTTAATTAAAAACTAAACACAAACATATTTTTATTTTATTTGCAATATACGAGCTCATATTTTAAACATTTTTAAAAGGTAGAAACGTAATAATTTGCCAAGGACCTAACTGATACGACCATAAGTTAATAAAACTTTACTTTGCTTGACAGAAGCCCACTGTACTTTAGTTAAAACACTTTTAACGCTTTTCTTTTCTCGTTTTTTGTGTGTATTTCCTTGGTCACAATCGCACTCGTTCACTTGTAGGTTGGCATGGAGTAGTAAAGTCAACTTTTTATCATAGTTTTGTGTAGCCTTTGCAACTGAAAAAGAATTGCCTGAAAGGAGAAACTAAAATTGGAAGTATTTTATAGAGAGCACAAGACGATAACCGTACTTAACAAATTAACCTGGTACACTAAGTAGTAGTATTATGGAGAAATAAAATACAAACTTAATATTCTTTATGATGCTCACCTAGTCATTATATTCTCAAGTTTTGCCGTATTAATCCGGCATATTTAAATGAGAAACATTAACGTTATCATGGAATTCATTTTAAAACATTTTTTTTCTTATATTTTCGTGTACTTGTGTATTTCAATTTAAAACTAAAAATAGAAGAAAAGAAACGAATTAAAATAAAATAAAAGAAGAAAAACTAAGTTTCAGTTACAGTTACTTTCTATTTCCGTTAGATGGTTGTAGATGTGATTTTTTTCTTTTATTCCATTTACGATGGAAAACCAATATCCGTTAGATAATGTAGAAAATAAATCAAACGATATGGAATAACAAACCAAAGTTGGTTAAATTTTAATCTTAGTTGTACTAGAGAAGAGAGAGAGAGATAGAGAGAGGCAGAGGGAATCTTACAAACTATTTGATTTGAAACGCATTTTCATAAAAAAATACTTAAGAAATTAAGAAATCCTACGTTATGTTCAGTATACAAGAAAATTTTCTCTTATTTTTCTCAATAAACATCAACGACACAGCATGTGTAGCCTGTGGTCCATCTCCGTATAAACATTAAACGATTCTAGGAATTCATGATTGGACGGCAGGGATGGTTGTATCAATTCAAATCAATCGTCAATAATTTGATTAAAGTTTCAATCATAAAATCTCCATTTAAACTTGTTACCATAAATCCATGGACTCACACACACACACAGTACATAAAACAGTTAAAAACGGCAGGAAGAGGAAAAAATAAATCAGAAATAGAGAAATTAAACAAAAAAAACCGAAGAATGAAAATGAAAAACTCATTTCATTGATTTTCATTTGGAAGCAATATTTTTATTGAAATTTATATTTTATGCGATGTGCATTAAAACTTTATTGCTTTTATTGCTTTTTCTCCATGGAGTATTTTTTGTGATTTGTTTTTTTTTTATTATTTTTGCCATTATTGTTGAATTTGTTATCATTGTTATTTTTATTGATACATGGAGGGTATAGTAAAGAATTACAACAGGCCTAAACGAAGGCCTCAATTTTAAGACTTAGGCACCGAGTTAATTCTAATTTAGGAAAACACATTCATCTCATTATTCAAACAACATGCAAATTTAATTGCAAAAAAGGGGTGAAGTTCAGTTAGTCTTGCGTGAAGACGCGGTGCATTTGAAGAGAGTAATCGTGGTTTGAAGACCTCCGTTACAAAGATATGTCGAATAATTGCCTAGTAATTGTTATAGTTTATGCAAAAGGTGTAAGCAGAGGAATAACAAACAAAGCAATTGTTGTTGTTTACATCAAGTTGTGAACAGTGGCGCACAGAATTCTGTGAATAATAAAGAATTTTAATTAAAAACTAAACACAAATTTATTTTTATTTTATTTACAATCTGCGAGCTCATATTTTAAACGTTTTTAAAAGATAAAAACGTAATAACATTAAAACCCAAGGGCTTTCTTTTTTTTATTATGATTATTGTCACTAGGAGCTGCCATAGTACTATGGCCATCCAATACCCCAATATTATAGATTATAATGTCTCCTCCAAGCCTGCTACCCTGACCAACTTTACGATACTAGACGGTGCCAGACAAACTTCAGGATACTGCACGACATCAACAATAACAATTCTCCGCCTAGGACTTGATATGCGCCCAGTTATTTCGGCGATGTATTAATGCCCACCAGGTTGTAAAAATGTGTTCTAATCATTCATTCTCATTGTCACAGAACCTTCATGTTGGGTTCGAAATAACCTACATTCTGAATAAGTGTACTCTAAACCTATTGCCGTCGTCTTGTAGGCAGTGTATTGGCTTATTAGACGTCAAACCACGGGTCAAACCCCATGTCAGATTTCTCGAACAAAACGAAATAAGAAAAAATATTTCTTCACCGACTTCCTCCCAAAAAATTTCTGGAAAAACTGTCAGAGAGTAAATAAAATTGTCATGAAAGGTTTTCAAAAAAATCTGGCGTTCGGAGTCGACTTTAAAAGGGACTTTCGGAGTCCCTCTACTCATGTGTAAAATTAGCACACACAACATAAGTGGTGTGGAAAGCTACGTCATAATCGAGGCTTAAGAGTTGTAATGACAAATTATGTATGTGTGAGCCTACCGCGGCCTGTCAAAAGACTAGATGCCAAACTAAAGTTATTGCTGGATGCATGAGTAAGGTCGATCTTCTCTTATTTTTCGACAACAGTTTTGAATTTAGCACACAATAAGGACCATTGTGATATCACACTTAATATTCAACTCGGAGATCACACATTTCTTAAAACTGACTCCAGCAGAAATCTTTCTATTGCAGCAATTGCTATATCCGATAGGATACAAGAAAATTATAGTCTAAGAACGTCCACTTCTTTACCTCAAGAGCAAGACACACGAGATGAAAACTAGGCTCCTCCTATACCTCGGATCCTAATTTTGCAGATATTATTCTATAGAATATCAAGACTATTGGAATGCATTGAATAAGACAGTGATTCATGAAATTAAGAAAGAATTAGGTTATGTTAGCGGGCAGTTTGCCGTTCACAGGCAAGTTCACTCGGTGACCCACATGGCCCATTGTGTTACCAAGTGTGGGGTAGGTCACCTTGTAATGATCTGTTAGTGACGGGTTTGAATTTCCCCGAGCTCCAAAAAAAAAATCAGTCAGTTTCCTTAGTAGCATAATATCCAGATGCCCAAATCTGCAAACGTTCTGTCACCCAAAAACCAATGACGTCTGTTTACGAAGTGCAGGACACTCACACAAAAGTTCTTGCACCCATTCCGTTTCCTCCACATCATAGTCCCTTCTGCAGTAATCCCGGTGGGGTAGACCGACGTCGTCAGCGACACTGCCAATGACGTAGTATCGCTTTAGAATTTCTGTTAGAATTCGAATAGTTATTATTCTTGTAGGGGCGCATACATACTATCTATCGCCTCAAACGTCACACACCTCAGATCTCATCCATGCTAGTTTTTCCGTCTCTTCCTTTTCCTCTATGTCACAGTGACAATAGGTAATGATGAAATACAAATCGAACTCCAAAGGGTATCAAAAAAGCAAAACTCTTCCGAAAATGAAAAAAATCTAGATATTGATGTTTTGCTTTTACATCGCTTAACATTGAAATTATAAACGAAAGCTACAAAAACAAAACAAGGCAAGTAAACAAACCTGTTTATAAATTATCGTTCTGCTTAATACAACAACAAACACCAGCATAAAAAATGGTAAACAAGTAAACAAAAATACACCAAGAACACTGCAGGAATAAACCTAAACAACGATGTTTACAGGAGAAGGTGCGAACATTCGCCTTCAAGAACATTCATCAGACTGTTTACTTTGCCATATAAAAGGCAAGGCAAAGCAGGCGAGTGAGTTAGTGAAGTACAGTCAGTCTTGTGTGAAGACTGTTTATGCAAAGGGTGTAAACAGAGGAATAACGAATCGATTCAAGAAAATTACGAGGCCTTAATTCCAATTTTTCTTAAACGCATAAATCTATGATACATACATCTGTATGTCCCGCCATTCGTCGATAAAAATGTACACAGAAAATTGCTTCTCCTTATCTTTTGTTAGGGCCCTGTTATATTTTTAATCACATTATTCCTGATAAACTTTTACTTGTTCGTTGAACAAATAAAATTCAAAGTATTGGAAAAAATTGCTTTTTTTGTTGCTGCTTATTGTCCAATGTTATTCTAAACCATGGTCAACTAAACATTTTTAATATTTTATTTTTGTTTTTTTTTTTTTGTTATTGTTATTATTATTGTTGCTGTTATTGTCATAGTTTTTCTGCCATCAATGTTAGAATAATTTCCTGAGAAATCAAAAGTCATTTATGCGTATGCACATAGAAAAACGATCAAGAAAAAAAATTATTTTTCAAACATTTTCATTTCATTTTCGGAACGCATTTGTTCTTACCGTACTGTTCTTACCGTTCTGTTCTGTTCTGTTCAAATCACCCTTAAAAAGTTTGTTTGTTTCAATGGATACTAGAAGTGACTTGACAATAACAAAAAAAAGGAGAAAAAAGGGAAAAGTTCTTAACTGGGCTATACAGTTGGTAAAGAGAATGGAAGAAGGAATTGAAAACTTTTTTTATATTTTTAAGGGAAACATTTATTTTTTAGTTTCCAGTAGAAATATACGGCAATTTAAAGGAGTATTTTTGTTCCAAACCCAACGTATCACAATGAGAGAAAATATTTTTTTTTTTGCTTTTACTTTCTTTATTCTGAAAGAAGGGAATACGTGTAGAAAATTTTATTTTTGTTTTATTATTATTATGGCCAATACGTAAATTGGGGAAAAAAGAAAATAATTTTATTAAAAGAAAAAAAAAAAACCAAAAAATGAACTTATTCTGCAGGCCAAAATCTTTAGCTTAAATCAGTATGTAAATACAAAAAGGTTCGGTCTTGTCACCTGACCTGAAGCTGAAGCTAGGAGAGCGTACAAAAAAATCTAAATGGAGAAACCTTTTAAGGGTTGCATGACTTGTTCAATAAGATTGTTATGATTATGTAATTCAAGTGAAATTGAAAGCGAAATACGACATACATACAGTGAGCGTTAAAAGAAAATGTACATTAAAAAATATACTTTAAATAATTACCGTTATTTCTATTTTAAAATTGTTTCATTAACAGTTTTAAAATTCGAAACAAAACAAATTCCAAAAAATTTCGAAATATTGTAAAATTTTTTCGGGCACTCTCCTTAAGTGGTAAAAGTTGAGTTTGGTGATTGTTAGAATTTTATCCTTAGTGTACAGTTCCTTTTGAAGCTCACTTTATGCCGACAAAGCCTATAAATTGTAGATTTTTTAACATATTTTTTATTCTAAACGATTTATTCGTTTCTCCCAGTAGTTTGAAAAAGCTTTGTAATATGATCAGTACACTGTACACAAACATAATTGCGAGAAACATGGCTACATGCTATCAAGTAGTGGAAGACTCAGTTAGATGTGATCTTGAAACACCGTGAGTCTTCTTAGGACATACATACATAGCTGGTCATTACAATGCTTCAGACAAAATTACGACCTACACTCTCACACCACATACATATGTTGTGTATGTTAATTTTATACATGAGTTTGAAGTCGACTCCAAACGATAGATTTTTGAGAAACTTTTCATGGCAATTTTTATTTACTCTCAGAGTTTTTGCCATCAATCTACTGAGAGGAAGTCGCCGAAGATATATTTTTGCATATTTCGTTTTGCTCGAGATAGTTATCCTGGGGTTTGAACCGTGGCTTTGCGCCTAATAAGCCAACAGACTACCTACTAGACTACAGTGACTTCTTTTGCAACAATATTCAAAGAAACAATATAGTACGAGTTTTTGGGATCTCCAATATGAATTCACTATAACCGAATTGGTGGCTTTGTGGTCAATTAATTTCCTGATTATTGATAACCAAGACAAAATGTAGTCATATTGTTTGGAAATTGCTATGCGACTTTCTTTCTAACACACAATTCGGAACATGGAATATCAGAAAGCTTCTAATACAAGCAATAGCAAGTTTCCAATATACAAGGACTTGAAGAACCATACTCTGTTCTTAGCTGGTCTAACCGATCTGATAATAGCATCATCTGCTGAAGGCACCAACTTCATGCATACATACATACATATATACATTCATATATACATGATTAATCATTACAGTCTTTCAGTCAGGATAACAACAGAGCTCCTCACACCACTCATATTGTGTGTATTAATTTTATACATGAATAGCGGGGCCTACAGTTTAGAACGACAGATTCTTTGAAAAACTTTTTCATGGCAATTTTTGTTTACTCTCAGAGTTTTTCTCAGAAATCTGCTGAGAGACAGCCGAGGAGGAAATATTTTTTCAAGTTTCGTTTTGTTGGAGATGTCTGATCGGGGATTTCAACCGTAGCCTTATGCCTAATAAGCCAGCACACTATCTACTAGACTACAGAGACTACAACTTCATACTCTTAAACTAAACAAGCGGAATCCAAAGGTCAAGCGAAGTAAGTTTCCTATACAGTAGGCATACTTACAAGTGTGAGCGCAATATGATAAGAATCATTCTATCGTTTTACTTTGCTTCTCTTCATTTTTTCCAGATTTCCTTCCTTAATAAACAGCTCAGACCCAAACATTTAATGTAGCTTAGTGAGCTACAAGTCGGTTAGTCTTTGTCGTATTCACAGTACTTACGATTATTTCTACGAAGCACACATTCCCCTTAACGTCTCTTTTGTTATTGGACATGCCATATTGCTACTGAGCAATGCTTCCATTGACATTGCGAAACTCTCTTGGTGGTCATCATTTTTTCTTGGTAAAGCTGCAGTATTCTTACCTGTTCTTCAAACACTTACTTCAAAAGAATGCAAAGCAAACAGAAACAGTAAAGGCATGAGTTTTTGCTTAAGAATTAATCACAATACAATTCGAGCACAAGACGGAAACAAGACCGCTTTTATTCGACGATTAAAATACTTAAAGAAACCTCGCCATAGAAGTTAGACTTCCGTTCAGCAGTCTTTTTTTTGTCAAAAATTCTCGGAACAAAAAAAAATTGTCATGAAAAATTTCTCAAAAAATTTGTCGTTCGAAATCGTCTTTAAACTGTAGGTCCCGTAATTCATGTATACAAATTAACACGCACAACAAAAGTGGCGTGAGAAGCTATGTCGCAATCCTAACCGAAGGGTTATAATGACCAATTATGTAGGTGTGTATGTATGTATTGAATTTTAAATTCACTGCATTCGAGTACTTTTTGTACAACATACGGACTTCATATAGAAAGTGTGGTTGGTAGCTATAAATGGCGACTGTTCAAAATGCCGACTTGATGGCTTTAGCTTTTTAGCAATAGACATAAGCCCTTAAACGCTATGGTTGACCTCCTCCTGTATTTAGAAACATTCTCGCATGCGTTATATTTTCTTAAAGATTTCTTTTTATTTTCAATTTTAATTATTAGAACCTGAATTGGTCCAATTTGCCCTTTGTATCCCTTTAACTACCCCTTAAACTTCTGAAATGTACAATTACCCCCACCCCATATATACCCACACGTGTACTAAAAATAATCTTATGACCCAAATTTATAAAATCAATTCGACGACAAATCACGTTTAGATTTTTTCTTTCCTGGAATTCTTACATCTTTTTGGTTCACACTTTTTGTTCTTTTTTTTTTGGCCTTTTTGGGCTTTCGTTTTTAGCCCTTTTTTGCGAATTCATAACCATTAAATAAAATTCAAATCAATGAGGCAATCAAACTGAAATTTTCTAGAGGAAAAAAACCAGAGTCGTGCAATAGAATTGAATTGAATTCAAGCATTTAAGCAATGGCACGCATTATGGGCATTTATTTCGATTTTTCTAATTTCTATACAATTTTAATTGTGTATTGCAATAGAAATAAATTTTTCTTCCTTTTTTTTGGAGTTACAATGAAAAATATAACAAAAGAGCCGTATTTACAAATAATGTGGGTTTATTTTTTTTATTTTTTTATTTTTTGTTGAGATATTGTTCTGTTTGTATCGTCATTGTATATTCTGTTTATTATCTATAAATTATAATAAATTTTTAATAATTAATTTCAGTTTATTTTTCTAATTTAAATATTTGTTTCAAATTGGTTTCCATGGATACATTTATAACGCCGTTCTACAGCTGCATTTTTAATTAGGCGTGTATGGATACATATATGTATACACAAGTAAATCTGTTGAAATTTATTTTAATTTTTATATTTATTGATCTATTGATGAATATTTAATGGCAAACAAATTGATTATTTTCATGTAAATAAAGTTTAAAAAAAGTTCTGGCACAACAAGGACTCCATGGTAGTACGTTAATGTATTTTATTTCGAAATGTTTTTGTTTTCGTTTCCGAAAGAAAACCTTTTCATGGCAATTTTATTTACTCCCAGAGTATTTGCTAGAAATCTGCTGAGAGAAAGTCGGTGAATAAATATTTATTTTTCATATTTCGTTCTGTTGGAAATGTCTGGCCTGGAATTTGAAACGTAGCCTCACGTTTAATAAGCCAACACACTAACTACTAGACCACGGTGGCTTATAGTACCTCATAACCATCAATTGTGAGAAGGGAAGGGATGTTAAAAAATGGAACTGTACTAGCAGTGCCCTGTGCGTGTTGCTGCGCCACCAACTAAAATAAATTTGAAGGAAAGACTTACACAAATGTCCAATTAATTTTGAATCATTTTATTGATTTTGTTTCCCGTTGTCCTGATGATTCAGATGAACGGGACTGAGTAGTACGCATTCGATCAGTTTCTAATCTCAGTTCTCGTTGTTCAAGTGGTTCAAGCGAACGGGTCTCAGCGGCATATACTCGAAGATTTTCCAGTCTTAATGCTCGTCTGATTCTGAGGCTCGTAATGTTCTTTTCTTCCGTGCTTGAGGTGTGGGCCGACCAATTGATTGTCATTCATTTTGAATAATTTTCAGTGTCGCCATCCATCGGAAATTAATCGTACCAACCTCCGTCGACTCATGCGCAACAACTTCGTTAAAGAATGTATAGTTTACGATTTAATTCATTTTAGTTCATTTTCAGTGGCCCTACCTATCAGATATTGGACATACCAACTTAGTAACCTTCATCGGCTCATGCGCAACAACTATGGTAATGATCATTACCTTATGAAATGCACAGTTTACGATTTAATTGATTTTAAGTAATTTTCAGTGGCGCCACCTGCCGGAAATTCGTCATACCAACTTAGAAACCTTCCCCGGATCATGCGCAACAACTTTGCTAAAGATCATAACATGATCAAATGCATAGTTTACGATTCTATAAAGTACATAAAAACAAACATTCATTTTTATATGTATAGACTATGGGAAGTGACACGCCCACTATAGCCAATCCGCCCATTTTGTTCATATATACGCCAAAGTCGTCCATACAAAATTTGAGGACTCTAGCTGTCGCAGTTTATGAGATATGCGACATTAAATACTTATTGAGTATGTGGGCGTGTCACCTCGCCTACTTGAAATTTTAAAATAAAAAGTAGTCTATAGTTTCTTCCAGACATACAGGAAGATACTGTGAAAATTTCAAGAAAATCGGTCCAGCCGTCTATAGACTTCCAACAAACAAACAAACCCACAAACAAATAAACACACATTCATTTTTATATGTATATAAGATGATCATATACTGAAGGTACTTAGGATATCGTATTCTCCGACAGAGACTTAAGAACTTTGGCAGTTGATAAACCCCTTTAACCTTATTAAAACACCATGTAGAACCATAGATAACCAAGTGTTATCGCTGAACTGGACTTTGGAGCAATTGGCAATTGAACCTAATTTTTTTTTATCAAAAATTCATGTTTAGCGATATAGCCCACTTCAGGATGAATGTGAATAATTTAGGACGATACCTATTCATATGATATTCAAGAGCATCCAATGTATCCCGAAAAAGTCAGAAGCTTTTGATGTTCTGAACATGAAAAATCAGTGTAATGCTGGCACATTTTTGAGTTCCTTTTTAAGTTCTTATCATCTGATCTTACTATTTACACCGTTTATAACTGACAGAGAATGGAATACAACTCTCATGTATGGGTTGGTGCCTCAACGTCTATTTTGCGGTTTCTCGACTGTGTACCGGAGAGACCATAGTATTTCGTTAATGACGGTGGTGTATCCAACTCCATTGAATCATTGGAGCATCGTTGCAAAAGGGGACGTTTCCCGAAAATCATATATTCCTACATAACGCTAGTCTTTTTTGGCCAGAACATCCGTATGTGGTTGATTGGCCAGTGGATCGCACACTGCATTACAGAAAAATTACGTTTTTTAGTCGGATTATTCGTATGTGGAACTCAATTCCAGCAGAGGTCTGTCATGTAACTTATGTTATAAAAATATACAAGCCTAATGTCCATAATTTCTTATTATTTTATTAGGTTATTCAGGAGTTGTAATTTTTTAGCTTTTAAGGGGTTAAAAAGGAATAAAATACAGGAAAATCATCACAGGTATTCGAAAGTAACTTAAAAATACAATACTTTTCTTACTAACTAACATAAATTTCCAATAATAACAATTGCAAAGTAAATACAAAGCTTAAAAGTAGCTTTTAATGTACTAAAGTAAAGAATATTATAAGAATATTTTTAATTTTTAAAATTCGTCAATATAAGGGCATAAATCTGGTAGCTATGATTGTGAGGCCAACCGCGGCAGCTATACAGATGAAATAAAAATCCATTTCCAACCGGAGCAGTTGTAGTTCACAGCGAAACATTACATTTATACAAATTTTAAACTATTTTTGTTTCATTACATTTTTAAATTTAAACTTTTAGATCGCCAACCTATTATATTTACTCACATTACATTTACATATGTAAAGTTCATAATGCATAAAACATATGTGACGTATGAGTTATATTTAATTCCATTAGCTTCATACATGACAAAATCGAAGTTTTTTTATGGCATACTTTTCAGGGTAACTATTCCAGTACATGTAATATGATGCGTATGAGTAATACATTTCAAATACAATTAAAAAGAAAGTATACCCCATAAATTTGGAATTAAGCAACATGATATTTCGATTCTATGCAATTCTAGGCTATATTCTAAATTCCAGGAATATTACAGGGTGAACAAAGAAGGATGCAAATACCTGCTGAATGTGTTGATGGAAAATTTCCAATAATAACAATTGCAAAGTAAATACAAGGCTTAAAGTGGCTTTTAATGTACTAAAGTATAGAATATGATGTAAATTTTTAATTTTTTAAAATCGTCAAAATAAGGGCATAAATCGTCAAATCGTCAATATGATATTTTTGATGCTCAAAATCGTCAAAATGACGATAAATCGTCAAATCTGGCAGCTATGCACTGAACCCTAGCATTATATTGTACACAAGACGGTTTTAAACCAATTATATGATCCAAATTATTATAGATTCCAACGTCCCAATGGGTGTCCCTATGGTCTAGTTGGAAGTGTGCAAAACTTCAATTACCGAGCCCGTGGTTTCGATTTTCAACAGAGCCTCTGCGTGTTTGTTGTTGTCTGATTGTTTTGTATGACGTTTTAAACGATTAACTACAATAGAAAAAAGAAAGTGTGAATTATTACAAAGTTATTGTGGAGAAAAAAAGAGAGAAAGGTACACATATACGCAGGTCATTAAATAAAATAAAAAATTGTCGCACGCTACCTACCATCTCTTGCCTTTCTCCTATAAACTATGTATCTTTCCTGTATTTCAACACAATTGATAGTATAGTATATATAGTATAGGAGTCATATATTGAGTGTTGATATATAAAAAAAAATTGGTACATATTACTTCCACCTTTCCCGACTCACACAACTTGCTTTCCTAATACAAAAAAAGAATAAATGTAAAGAAAGCGGCTCTCTACTGAGTATAGAAAATTTTATGGAGGCAACATTTCCAATTGTCGAATACAGATGATGAAAACTGAATCACCTGCCATAACGTCTAGAGAATGTTATTAAGACTGGCATTGAGCCAATATTTTACTTGAAAGTTATTGGCACAGATAGTGTCTATCCGCCTGAAGATACGATAACTTGACAGTCATGTTATATACTCCCTATCATGATACCAGTGGCTTACTAACTGGTTGCATGGTGAATAATTTGGAACTGGAACTGGAAAACATTACGGCAGTGACCTATTATAAATTTGTATGTGGTGACCGAGTAAAATGAAACTCATTTTCTAAACTTTCTGTCTACATATGTACATGATTCATCATTACAACCCTTCAGTCAGGATTACGATCAAGCTCACACTACTTATATTGTGTGTGATAATTTTATACATGAGTGACGGGCACCGGCAGTTTAAAGTCATCTCCGAACAATAGAATTTTTGAAAAACTTTTCATGGCAATTTTGTTTTACTTTCAGAGTTTTTGATTGAAAGTTGCAGACTCTAAGAACTACAAAAAGGAATGAACAAATGCAGAAATTTGGCATTCAAACTTAAAACATTTTACAAATGTATCATTAATAGTTTTGCTCGTATTTAAAGCTAAGCTTCGAAGTGAAAATTTAAAAGAAAAGAAACTACTAAACTTACGTAAACAATATTTAATCGTATCAGCTCTTATCCTGACGTATTAAAATCAAAAATAAAAATAAAAATTTTTTTTTTGTTTATAAATTTAGTATCGAGCACACAATACGTACACTTAGCCACAAAAGTATACACACGGTTAACAAATTTCAAAAAACTTTTAACCAATCCGTTTTCTTTGAAAACCTTTATAATTGTCTGACATCTTTCTTCGATTTTAAGACGGTCTTTTGCATTGGTTCAGAAATTTGTGAAATTTGTTAATCGGATGTATACTTTTATGGGCCTGTGCAGGGCCACAATTCAGTTCAATTTCAGAAATTGTTTAACCAATGCAAAAGACCGTCTTAAAATCGAAGAAAGATGTCAGACAATTATAAAGGTTTTCAACGAAAACGAATTTCAGAAATTTTTTAACCGTATGTATAATTTAGTAACTGTGTGCATGTATGTATATATGCCTGGAAATGAAATCGTGTATGACGCAAGAGAAATTAATGCCACAACATACCTTAACACAAATCAAAAATTTCTGACAAAATTTACAAAATATCTGTTTTGTGTATTGGTATGTATGTGGCCATCCGTACATATGTATATGTTACAAGATTACTATATTTGCTTAGATTTGTATTGATTTTTATATGTTTCCAGTATTTGTTTCATGTATTCCTGTGTAATTTGTAATTCCAATTAAATCGATTACAATTTTTCGTATAGAAATTTATGCAATTCGATTATGTAAACTGGTGTGTATGCACAGGTATAAACAAAAATAAAATTTTAAATGCATTTTATAACGATAAATAAACCAATAACTACAACAACATCAGCAACAACAACAATAACAACAACTAAAATCATAGAAAAACCAAAAATTTGAAATTCAAATCATCAACAAAAAAAGAAAAACATCACCTACAGTGCATAACTATTCTATAAGAATAACAAATCCATTTGCATTCATATGCATATATAGGGTATGTTATAAAGCGCTTCCTATCTATAAATTAGAAAATAAAACAAAGTGTGTGCAATATTTCATCAAAATTTTTTATTCGTTTGAAAAGCCTAAAATCGTTCAAATGTTCACCACAGCTTCTCTGGTTCGAAATGTCCATGACTATGGCGCTTAAATCAAAATGAATTTGACTGACGGCTTGGGTTATGTTGGCTTTGAGGATCTCCGTGGTTTATGCCTTATTCGCATACACCTGCGACTTAAATAAACTCCACAAGAAAATGTCTAACGTGGTCGAATCACACAATCTTGGTGACCAGTTCACATCACATAACGTGAGATGGATGTGGCATGAGCTGTGTGGCTTATGCAGTCGTACTCTTGAGACCACATTACGTTGGTATAAAAATCATTCAATTCTGGCCAAAAGAAGTTGGTAATACTCGATCTATAGCGCTTGCCGATGACAGCGATAACCTGGCTAATGTCTTTCTCAAAGTAATATGGACCGATGACACCGTCTACCCATAATCCATATCAGACAGTAACTTTCCGTGATATCACGTGGACAATGTCCCACATTCGACAATTTTGTTTCTTTCATCCAGAAGTGGCTGAAGATCACTTTTCGATGACAATTAGGCTAAATTGTCAACTCTTCCCAGCCGCATTCAGTGAACAGTGTAACGAGGTCATACCATAGCTTTTACGGTATACACTGGAAGTTCTTGGATCTCATGTGAATTGATGGCCCAAATTATGATTTGGCAAATCAGATCAGACTGAATGAATGACAACTAATTTGACTGGTGTAGCTTTAAAACATGTAGTAGGTAGTGTGTTAGCTTATTAGACGTAAGGCCACGGTTCAAACCCCAGGTCAGACATCAAAACGAAATCCGAAAAAAAATTTTCTTCAGCTACTTCTCTCAGCAGATTTCTGGCAAAAGCTCTGAGAGTAAATAAAACTACCATGTAAAGTTTCTCAAAAATTTGTCGTTCGGAGTCGATGTTAATTAACACACACAACATGAGTGGTGTGAGAAGCTAGGCCGTAATCCTGACTGAAGGGTTGTACTGGCCAATTATGTAGCTTGAAAAACTATGTCATCAAGTGTCAAAATTTGGAAGTACTTATTGCAAGACCCTAAGCATGTGTTTAGTTACATTGGTTATGATAACAGAACACAACAGAATATTTAACATGCACGTGTATTCATGTGTATCTGTGATTGCAACTGAAAATGTATCTGTATGTCTGTGTGTGTTTGTGTTCACGTGTTCATATTTAATGGTTATGAATTTTTTTTTTTTTTTTGCTTGAAATATTTCATGAAAAAAGGAATTTCATAATGGAGATCAGAATAACTGTGGCAATTATGAAATACGATACATTTTGTGGCATTCCTATGAAACACTACCACAAAATTTATTAATAAACAGAATTTGAGATTGAAGCGTTCGCCAAAATTGAACAGTTTAATGTGACAAAATATTGCAAAGCCTATCTCTTTCTCTCTTTCTGTATCCAACAACAGTGTTGCAATAATTTATACGATAAACGAGTATAAGTTTTTAATGCAAAATTTCTTTTGAAAATTTTACTTTCAAATCAAGTTAACGTTGTGTAGAACTGAAAGTTTGATATTCTCTAGCCCTGATAATCAAATTATTGTCTTGAACTTTATCTGATGGCATCGAAAACTTTCGTAAGAAGAAAACCCTTTTCTAATATGACAATTAACCTACGTGTCTGTCTTAGATCGAAGATTAAACCTACAATGGCATCACAAACCAATATCCAAACCAGGAATCGAAGATTTACTGGATGAACATTTATTTTGGAGAGTTCAATCAAAATAGGAAATGAGTTGTCAATAAGCTATGCCTCTTCACGACAAGACCACAATCACATGAGAGGAAAATTTGTGTCATCGTCCTTTATTGGCATGCCTTCCAACAGGGCAATAGTAGTTCTCTTTATAATGAAGTTTGGGCTTCAAAATATTACTTAACCACTTTACATTCCTCTGTAATTCCACATGGAATCCGTTGTGGATGAGAAAATTAATGGTAGGTATCTTGCAACGCTTGGTGATAATGATCACTCCTGTTTTGCAAGCATTGTTACCCAAACTGCTCTATAAACCCTAGGCCTTAAAACTATATTGCTGTTCTCCTTCAATATTGCAAAAGTAAGAAAAATTCACCTTACTCCTGATGCCTCTATTAATTTCTGTTGTTAGATATCCCTCTAAAATGGAGGCAGTGATGGCTCTTCCAATCAAAAATTCCTCTACAAATTTCATCACATTGCAATTGACATTGCATTCAACCTTATGGCTTGAAGAAGCAAATGTTATCAGAAAACTTTTTTTAATGCGATTTAAAGGTTCTGCCACACAATTTTTCTACTGTGTGGAGCCTCAACGTTGGCCTACCTGGTCGGTAGTGTAGCAACAGATAGTTTGTAAATTAATATGTAAAACGCAGTCCAATCTTGTCAATTAGTTGATATTATAACTCTATTACATACATACATACATAATTGGTCATTACAACCCTTCAGTCAGGATTACGACCTAGTTTCTCACACCACTTATGTTGTGTGTGTTAATTTTATACATGAGTGGCGGGACCTACAGTTTAAAGTCGACTCCGAGCGACAGATTTTTTTGAGAAACTTTACATGGCCATTTTTTATTTACTCTCAGAGTTTTTGCCAGAAATCTGCTGAGAGGAAGTCGCCGAAGAAATACTTTTTCTATTTTGTTTTGATGTCTGGCCTGGGGCTCGAACCCTGGCTTTTCGTCTAATAAGCCAACACACTACCTACTAGACCACGGCGACTTCATTATAACTCTATTCCCAGCTCTAAATTCAATGACGCTTCAAGCAGTAGCTTATAATACTTTTTAAAAACGCTTAAAATATGAGCTTGTAGATTGCAAATAAAAATAAAAATAAATTTGTGTTTAGTTTTAATTAAATTTCTTTATTGTTCGCACAATTCTGTGTGCCACTGTTCACAACTTGATGTAAACAACAACAATTGCTTTGTTTGTTACTCCTCTGTTTACACTCTTTGCATAAACAATAACAATTACTAGACAATTATTCGACAGATCTTTGTAACGGAGATCTTCAACCCCAACGTTTACTTTCTTCAAACGCACCGCGTCTTCACACAAGACTGACTGAACTTCACTCACCCAGTCGCCTGCTTTACCTTGCCTTTTATATGGCAGGGTAAACAGTCTGATGAATGTTCTTGAAGGCGAAGGTTCATGACTTTACCTTCTTGAAACCTTTATAAAAGTAAACATCGTTGTTTACATTTAAACATCGTTGTTTACATTTATTAGTGTAGTGTTGTTTGTGTATTTTTGTTTACTTGTTTACCATTTCTTATGCTGGTGTTTGTTGTTTGTTTTGTTTTTGCACCTTTTGGTTATAATTTTAATGTTAAGCGATGTAAAAGCAAAACACCAGTATCTAGATTTTTCATTTTCGCAACAATATGAACTCTATTCCCAGCTCGAAATTCAATGAGGCTTCAAGCGGCAGCTTATAATATAAATACATTGGCATCCATATTCTCTCATGCTGTCATAGCGCTCGTCACTATCTCTTCCATTCTATTTCGCATACATTTTCGAGCATCGATTATAGCGTGTGCCTTAACACTTTTGTGTTTTCTTTTCCCTTTCAAAGTGAAAAAAAAAACTTGAAATTATTTTTTCCTTTCTTTCTTTCTCCATAAAACCATGGATATTCGTTTGATTTATTTGTTGGTGTCGGTGTACAATTGTTAGGTACCTTGTGACACACTGACGGTTGAATACTTTAGAAATATTTTTGGTGATGGTGTTGTACTCAAACGTATCGTATTCATTTCACTACTCTTTCTGTCATTGTTTTTATTGTCATGATGTTTTTATTTATTTTAAATTGTACAACGACAACAATGAAAATGTTCATGCCAACAACAATACATTGGCAAATAAATACGTTGAAATCGAGTATACTACACGGATACTACCCAGTAAACAGAAATCCTAGGAGGAAGAATCAATAATGTGAACTCACCAAAGAAATGATTGCTTTAACTCAGCCTGCGTAATGTTTGCTGGGTTATGTTTTCTGCATTCATATTCGTATGCCTGCATATGACTGTGTATCTGTATTAAGCAGATTAAAAGCAACTTCATATGGCACAGCAATGTTGTTTACGAGGCATGTACGAGTATGCATGTGTTTTGTAAAAGAAAAAAATGTTAAATTTTTATGAATGATTCATCATAACATCTCACAGTAATTAATGGAAAACGCATTAAAGCGTGTGATAAGAACCACTCAACAATTTTTCAAACTGTATTGCTGTTACTGCAGCAAACGTAAAGGAAAACGAAAACAAATTATGGATTCCGATTAAATATTATTCAAGGTAACAACAACAACAAGTGTATGTAACAAGTAAGGAAATCTTGGAATTCAATCATATTCAAAATGTATTCACTTTCATTCGGTAGAAATCTTTGAATATCGCAATACTTTCTCTGGGCTACCATATAACCTGTGCATGTGCCTAGTGCTGGTAATCCATTTGTTATGGAAATTGTTTATTAATCTGTGATTAATTATTCATTTTGGATTAAAAATATATAAGTATGAGCTTAAGTATGCCATGGTGTTATGATTTACTTTCATTGGTACTAATGTTGCCATTTAAAATCGAAATCCTTGAACTTTTTGAACATTTAATTGAGAAAAAAAAATATTAAAAAGAGTTTGTAGTATTTCAATTGTGTATAATTATTATTCACAGTTGTATTGAGTTCAATTAATCAATAAATTGAATAAAAGTTTGACATAAATTATCACCCGTTGAGTTGTTATAAATATTTGGCAAACAACACCGAACACCAACCATTGCTGCCAGTGGCATACGACGAGGCTGTTCTGAGTAAAAATCGTCGTAAGTAATACGACTTTAAACAAAACCGAAATATGAAAAAAAATATTTCTTTCGACGACTACTTTTAGCAGTCTTCTGGGAAAAACGCTGCGAGAAAAATAAAATTGTCATTGAAAAATTTCTCAAATTCGTCGTTCGGAGACAATGATCATATGCTGATGTGAGAATGTGGGTTGTAAACCTCACTAAAGGGTTGTAATGATCAATGAGTAAGTAAGTGGTACGATCTCCACGAAGAAGGCTGTTAAAGGCAAATGATGACCGTTTTCCTGTACCTCCCAAGAAAACTGCCGAGAGGAAGTCGTCGAAAGAAAAATTTTATTTTGTTCAAGGTGCTTGAGCTGAAGTTGAAGTCGCCGTGGGCTAGTAGGTAGTGTGTTGGCTTATTAGACGAAAAGCCACGGTTCAAACCCCAACTTAGACATCAAAACGAAATTATGAAAAAAAAAATATTTCTTTGGGGACTTCCTCTCAGCAGATTTCTGGCAAAAACCATGTAAAGTTTCTCAAAAAATCTGTCGTTCGGAGTCGACTTTAAACTGTAGGTCCCGACACAACATAAGTGGTGTGAGAAACTAGGTCGTAATCCTGACTAAAGGGTTGTAATGACCAATTATGTTATGTTATGTAGGTTAGTTTAGGTTAGAGGACGTGTACTTGTCAATTTAGACAAGTACAGTACACGGAGGTCGACTTGACCCATTGTACATACCGTCCTTAAGAAGGAGGGATAAAAGAGGGGATAGGAAAAAGGGGCGGAAGTAGGAAGGGAGAATGCAAAGCGAAGGAATTACCCAGACCAGAACAAAACAAAATGGAAGAACGCGACTACACCGATGAAGCCCTAGCACTTCTCAACCAGCTCAAGTTACCAATGAATCTATGGAGAGCCTTGATGTCAGCTCTCGACACAGAATTCAAATCATCAAAGAAGTATGTATGTATTCTTGTATTTTTTTTTTTCATTTATGAAAAGGCTAATGGCCTCTTTTTTTATATCAAAAATAATTATTTCTTATTGTTTTTATTTAAGTTTTCTTTTGTGCAAAAACCTTTTCCATTTTAATTATTTATTAATTTGTATTTCTTTGAAATGACGCCGCATAATTTATTTACACTACAGCTGGCATTATCATTGGAGATGGGCGGCATCCTTATTGAAAATCCCTCCTCCATTAATTAAGTGCGCTTCATTTAACTTTTATTTATTTGTATGTTTATTTATTCAATTATTTAAGTATGTCTTATTATAAATAATTTCTTTATTTTTTTCTTCTTATTTTTCCTTAAATAATTACATTTTTATTTATATTTATTGGGGTTTTATTCTGTGTTGTCTTTGATGATATAATTTCAGTTCAGTTCAGTTTTTTTTTTTGTTTTTCTTACATTTTCTTTGTCTTTATCGCTCATTTCCCTTGTTGCAGTTTCCACATTATTTGTTTTCATTCTTCCTTTTTTTTTTTCTGTTTATGTTTTTGTTTCTCTTTCCATATTGTGGCATAATTTTTTATTAAAATGTCTTTTAAACAACAACAAAAAAGCGAGAAAAAGGACTTCATATTTATTTGCTGGTAATTACAGTTACAACCAGGACATTAAGAAGACAATCATGACAAATTTTCAGTTGATTTTTTTTTTTGATTTTTTTGTTAATTTTTTTTCTTTTTCCGTAATTAATGAAAATCAAAAATATAAAAAAAATATAAAAATAACAACTTAAAAACGTTTATTTTCATTTAATGAGTTAAGGTTTCAATTATTTTTCGTATGAATTTATAAACGAATTCAAGGTAAAGAGTAATGCAATTCGTTTATCAAACATATTAACACGTTAAGTATTGTAATGTTAATGAAAACGTTTCAATTTAAATAAAAAGTCATGGAAATTAAAAGAAAGAATTCAATTTGGTCTCCTTTTTAGTTGAAATATTCTCGGTTTTATCAATCAAAATGTGTTACTGAAGGTTGGACGAACTTTGGGAAGTGGATGAGCTTCTTCCAACGGGTGATTTTTTAGCTATTCTCTTTTTGGCAACACTGGTTTAAATAGCTCACGCACGTTTCGTATTTTGTTTCACCGTCAAACATCTTCAGTTTGGTCTATAATTTAACCATGAATCGTGTTACAAACGAACAACGCTTGCAAATCATTGAATTTTATTATCAAAATGCGTGCTCTGTTAAGAAAGTTAAGATAGGGTCAGTTTAATCGACCCACTGAAGCGGCTATTCGGGCTATTGTGACTAAATTTCGCACCAAATTTATATTGTTGGACATTAGACCACCAACACGCTTACGTAGAGTGCGAACTGAAGAAAATATCGCAGCTGTATCGGCCAGTGTTAATGATGACCATCAATTATCGATTCGTTGCCGTTCGCAGCAATTGGGCCTCTGTTACTCAACAACGTGGAAAATTTTGCGGAAGGATTTAGGTGTGAAGCCTTTCAAAATACAGCTGGTGGCAAGAATTGAAGCCGACCGACCTACCGCAACGCAGAATTTTTGGTGAATGGGCTCTTGGAAAGTTGGCCGAAGATCCACTTCTTTATCGAAAAATTGTGTTCAGCGGCGAAGCTCATTTTTGGCTCAATGGATACGTAAATAAGCAGAATTGTCGATTTTGGGGTGAAGATCAGCCAGAACCATTGCAAAAGCTACCAATGCATTCAGAAAAAGTCACAGTTTGGTGCCGTTTATGGGCTGGTGGCATCATTGGACTGTACTTCTTCAAAGATGCTGCGAATCGTAACGTAACTGTGAATGGTGAGCGCTACCGTGAGATGATATCCAACTTTTTTTGGCCCAAAATGCAAGAGCTTGACTTGAATGACATGTGGTTTCTACAAGACGGTGCCACATGCCACACAGCAGGCGTAACAATGGACTTATTGAGATGCGAGTTCGGTGAACATTTTATTTCACGTTCGGGACCGGTCAATTGCCCGCCTAGATCGTGCGATTTAACGCCTTTTGACTATTTTATGTGGGGCTATGTTAAAGCTGATGTCTATACAGACAAACCCGCTTCAATTGACGCATTGGAAGACAACATAGAAGAATGAATAGAGTATGCCAAAATTGGACTAAGCGGATGGACCATTTGAGGTCAACATTTGCATGAAATAATCTTCAAACATTAAATTATATGGACCGTACGTACCATCGATTCAAATAAAGCTATAGCTATTATAGCTATATATAGCTATTAAGAAATCACCCATTATTTACATCTAACTCTCATGAGATGACTCCTTCTCATGAAGTGCATTGTAAAGCTGGATGCACCCATTGGTTCGGAACAAAATTTTTGTTCCGCAACAATTTTTTTAATATGTATGTAGTTTGACGTTTCTCTTTTAGAGAGAGAGAGAGAGAGACCGAAATAGAGTAAGCTTGCTTCAGAACAATTTCAGCTTGAATTGGTTTAATTTTAATTTTTTTTCCGAAACAATCGAACTGTGCTGCCAGCTACTTTAATTTTTTAAGTAAAGTTGAACTGAGCTGCCACATCATAACGAGCTTTCTTCAGCTCAATGGCTATTAAAAGAAGCACTTTACTTCTATGCATTTTTTTCACTAAGTTTTGTTTTAATTTACATTTTCTTTGTAACGCAATAAAAGATAAGTAAAAAGATAAAGAGGTAAACACTTCTTCTGGAATAGAGCTTCACATATAGATAGGGTGTGGAAACTCATCTCATTCAGCAATTGCTGTGTAATACATACATAATTGGTCATTACAACCCTTCAGTCAGGATTACGAACTAGTTTCTCACACCACTTATGTTGTGTGTGTTAATTTTATACATGAGTGGTGGGACCAACAGTTTAAAGTCGACTCCGAACGACAAATTTTTGAGAAACTTTTTCATGGCAATTTTATTTACTCTCAGAGTCTTTGCCAGAAATCTGCTGAGAGGAAGTCGCCGAAGAAATACTTTTTGTATTTTATTTTGATATCTGGCCTGGGGCTCGAACCCTGGCTTTACGTCTAATAAGCCAACACACTACCTACTAGACTACGGCAACTATGGCGGTGTAATAAATCATTTATAAACACCTTCATCGTTCCTATATGACGACAAAAGACCTCAAAAAATACTTTGAGTAACCGCCCAATACATGAGAGTTGCATTCCATTTGCAGACAGAAATAATTGATATAAGTAAGAAGGACTTCACACGGGGTAATGTAATTTTCGGTGATACTTAAAAATACGATGGCATTGGATTTTTAAATGAATTTCTCTTAAAACTTAGTCACTTTAGGTATCATTTTTGTGAAAAACAGTTATGGAATTCGACACACTTGTAAACGAAATTGTCATCACATACTTTGGAAAGAGTTTTTGCAATTCAGTCTGCTACTTTCAGTGATCGTTTGAATAAAATCGAATCAACTCAAAATCTCTGCCTTATTTAAGTTGAATATCAGAATATTGAAATGTAGCACAGCTATTGAGTCTCTTACATCCATACATAATTGATCATTACAACCCTTCAGTCAGGATTACGACCTAGTTTCTCACGCCACTTATATTGTGCGTGTTAATTTTATACATGAGTGGTGGGGCCTACAGTTTAAAGTCGACTCCGAACGACAAATTTTTGAGAAACGTTTTCATGGCAATTTTTATTTACTTACAGAGTTTTTGCCCGAAATACTTTTTGTATTTTGTCTTGATGTCGGCCTGGGGCTCGAACCCTGGCTTTACGTCTAATAAGCCAACACGCTACCTACTAGACTATGGCGACTTATCACTTATCAAACAATATTGATACCTCTGGGTGGAGTACATCCGAAATGTCCCATTTCTAGTCACATAATTACTCTAAATTTGAATGATCATATGGGTTATGTTGTCTTTGAAGAACTCTTTGGCTTGTGGCTTGTTCTCATACACCCACGACTTAAAAAAAAATCTAACAGGTCTCGCAATCGCAGGGTCTCGATGGCCAGTTAACATCATCTCCACATGACATGATCATGCCCTCAAATCGCTCATACAGAATATCCAATGTAGCAAAAGCAATGTATTATACAGTGCCATCTTCTTGAAAATATATGTCGTGGGTGTTCTCATCATCCAATTTATGCCGAAAGAAGTTCGTAATCATCGACATGTAGCGCTCACCGTTAACAATGAAAGAAATATGGACGAATGAAGTCGCCAGCCCATAATTTACAACAATCAGTGACTTACGTAGGATGTATTGAATCTCATCTGAATTAGTATCGTCCCGAATTCGTCATCCAGAAATATCCTCAACGCTGGAGATAATTTTTCAATGAAAATTACGGTCAGTTGCTAACAGCTCTAGAGTATGTTCAACAAACATATGTCGTCCATGGTGATTTGGCAAAACAGACTAAATAAATGACAATTGATTTGACAAATGTAGCTTCAAGAAAATGGTCGCTATTAACAGTCAGAATTAAGAAGTTTCTGTTGAAACATCCTATCTTACCCACCTTCAGTGTATTATCATACAGTACCAAGACCCTTCTTAAAACGATCTGAGGCCGCTGATACGGCATCTGTTGGAAAAAAACCAGGTTTGAATTTTTCTTAATAGCTTATCTATGGAGTCTCTAACTTATTGGGCTCAATAGGATCTTATTCTTTTCTGACTTCTAGAGTGTGACTGACTTACTTTCGTTCAGCTGGTCTGATATTAAAGAAGTTTTGTTCTCGGATTGCGAAAGTTAGCTTTACCATTCCTGCCGCTTTAACGCTTTTCATCAGTCTAAGTGATAAAGCTTTAGTCGCCGTAGTCTATTAGGCAGTGTATTGGCTTACTAGACGTGAGGCCTCGGTTCAAACCACAGATCAGACATCAATATGAAAATATGAACAAATATTTCTTCGGCGACTTACTCTCTGCAGATTTCTGGCAAAAACTCTCTCTAAGAAAGGCTTGAAAAGATTCTCAAAAATTTGTACCGCCACTCATGTATAAAATTAGCACACACAACGTGAGTGGTGTGAGAAGCTAGGTCGTTATCCTGACTGAAGGGTTGTAATGGCCAATTATGGTTGTGTGTATACATGAAAAAAATGTATGTACCAGTTACAATAATGAATTGTATATAATCGATCTACGGCATCTATTAGATTAATATCAGGCTGGCTTTTTTAACTGCTAATCGATAATTGATTGCCTGTGACATACTTTGCTGACTACCGGAGTGAATGCAATATTACCGTAGTTGTGGCAACATTCTTTTGCTTCTCCTTTCTTCAACGTTTTTATTGTTCAGTTTGTCTATTATGAAAGACGTTTACTGGCAGATTACTAGATTGCCTCAAATAAAAATCTGCGAAAATTTAACATCCAATTTTAGCCCTCCTGCCTCTCTAGCGTTTTTCATCAGTGCAAGTGATAACGTGAGTAGCAAAAGAATTTTTTTTCATAATTTATTGCATTTGCATACAACCCTTGCTGCCAGGTTAATTGTAAAGCCAAAGCTTTTAAAAATCAAAAATAATACAGGGAACAACGAGGACACATTAAGTTTTTATACTTTGTAGTCCTGTCCTGTAGTTTATTTCATTTCAATTTTAATTTTTTTTTTTTCTCTTTTCATGTCACCCAAAATTCTTTGCATTTGTGAAACTGTGATTACACCTCATTTGTTAGAAATTTGTTTAAATTAAAAATTTAAAAACAAATTTTTCTTTTGTGTGCTGCTGCATCGGGGAATGAACCCGAGGATCGAGTAGCTTAACTATGACACAATTCGTTTTCAAGCTAATAAATTCACTCAGGATGTCGATATTCGATGGCTGAAAAAAGAAAAAAAAGGAAATAACTTCTAAGGTTTCTTCTTTTCTTACTTTTTTATCAAGCTACGTATTGCTACCACCTATATGTTCAATATGATAATTTTGGATTTCGCTTAATGATGTTAAAATATTCCTGAACATAATTCTACCATTTGTATGTGATAATAACCCTGCGAAAATAATTGTAAATCCAAGGAAATAAAAGAGGATTTTTTTATTACAGCAACAAGGATAATTTAAGAAACTTGTTCCAAAAAAATATAAAAGAAATCCAGGTTTTATTTTTATGATTGCGTTCATGGTGAATTTAAAAAATAAAACGGAAACGGAAATGGAAGGAAACACCCTCAACATTAGAAATAATAAAATTTGCAAAGAAGGAAAGAAAATGAAATTTATTTTCATATTTTATGGGCTTCTGAACATACAGCACACAGCATTTGTTTTTTTTTTTTTATTCTGCATGTTTAGTGTTGTTGTTTAAAGATTTACAACTTCTGGCAACACCCAACATTAAATCAAACAAACCAACGACAGAATGAAAAGCAAAAAAAAAGTTTAAATTTATATTTTTAAATTGTTGTTGTTGTTGTCGTTGGTGTTTTGCAAAAATAATAAATGTTGTCTGTTAGACGGTTTTAGCCTTATTAGCATTTTATTGTCTTTTACTTTTGTTGTTATTGTTGTTCTGTTCTGTTCGTTACATTTTCAAGGTGGCATAAAGGCAAACGAAAATGTCTCTGTGGTGGCTATAGTGGTGGCAACCAACACTTCAGGTGGTATTCCTAAGGACCACAAATACTAGTGCAAATGAGGTAAAAAAGGGATACTGAACCATCTCACCAACACCATGTGAAAGACGAAAAGAAAGGCAGGAAAGACATCTTTTTAACACGCTGGCTGGCAATGACATGACCACAGCAATAACATTAACAAGTCACTGTGCTTGCGCCTTTTATTTCAATTGTTTGTAGGTATATTTTTTATTGTTGTTGTTGTTTTTTATTTCTTACATTTTAAGGTGTGCTAATAGTTCCACAAATAAGGCTGCTAAAAAATGTAAATTACCTCTGTTTTGACATTTAAATATACACACCGAAACCCCATAAAAGCGTACAAAAAGCCGACCAAATGACTGAACAAATGAATGAATGACTGAATGAATGACTGACTGAATGAATGAAATTCACAAAATAAATGAAAACAAGACAAGTCGGTAATAAAAGGAATCAACGCAAAAAACAGATGAAACCTTTGGAATTACAATACAAGGTGGCTGGGCAGCAAGTGTAGAAGTGTTTGTGATAAACGCGAAATCCTTACAAAAACAAACAAAAAACATTCCACCAAAGGAATTCAACATAAATAATGAGTTGATATGTTGCCAGGTTGCCAGTATGCCTGGTTGATTGTACGCTTGGCTGCTTAAATTGCCCGGCAACGTTTATAAAAATTTAATTTAAAAAACAAAATTTTTTAATTTTTAATTTTTTTATTCTCTTTCTTTGGGATTTTTATGCGAACAAAGAAAGGATAAGTGGCCAATTTGTTTTTTGTCGTACAAAAAGAGAAAAAACAAGGCAAAAAGAATTTAATTAGCAAATGAGGTGTAATCACAGACTCACAAATGCAAAGAATTTTGGGTGACATGAAAAGAGAAAAAAAAAATTATAAAATTAAATGAAATACACTACAGGACAGGACTACAAAGTATAAATAATTAATGTGTCCTCTTTGTTCTCTGAATTATTTTTGATTTTTAAAAGCTTTGGTTTTACAATTAACTTGGCAGCGAGGGTTGTATGCAAATGCAATAAATTAATAAAAAAAAATCTTTTGCTACCCACGTTATCACTTACTCTGATGAAAAACGCTAAAGAGGCAGGAGTGCTAAAACGGGTTTTAAAATTTTCGCAGATTTTTATTTGAGGCAATCTCGTAATCCGCGAGTAAACCTCTTTCATAGTAGACCAGCTGAACAATAAAACTGTTGAAAAAGGGGAAGCAAACGAATGTTTCAACAACGGCAACATTACATTCACTGCGGAAGTAATCAAATTATGTCATAAGATCCTGTTGCACGCAATCAATTATCGATTAGCAGTTAAAAAAGCCAGTATCAGTAGTCTCAGATCGATTAAAAACAACTCATTATTGTACCTGAAACATACATCTGTACATACATACATAGATTTGTTTTATGTATACATACTTACATACATACATAATTGGTCATTACAACATTTTAATCAACATTACAACCTACATTCTCACACCACCCATGTTGTGTGTGTTATTTTTATAAATGAGTGGCTGGACCTTCAGTTTAAAGTCGTCTTCGAACGATAGATTTTTTGAGAAACATTTCATAGCAATTTCATAATCTATTGATATCAGTAAAAGTCTTTCTCCCTTAATATTGAAAAATTGCTCATTATACAGTACATACTACACATACATAATAGTTTACCAATAATGCAATGGAATATGGCCTAATGAACTTAGGCGATTTTAAACTCGGAAAATAAACTCTATCTCTCTCTCTCTCTTCCATAAACAAAAATTTCTTCTTGTGGCATTACAACGAGAACTTATTTTCTAACAGAAATCTTACCCGTCTTTTACTGTGTAAATTTGATGTCCAAAGTTCAACTCAATTAGGGCCACAACTTTCTCCATCCCTAATAAGAAGCATTGCTTGAGTCCGTACTATCTAATGAATGTTGTTTTAAAACTATTGAACATAAAATTTCCATTTCTTTAAGCAACGGCTTGAAGATTTCTTTAAAGTATGTTATCTTCGCTTCTCTCCGTAGTTTACTACAGGCAAAAGCAATAAAATTAGTCCACCATTCGAAAGATAAAAAATGTTTTTTTTTCCTTCCTTCGCAACACGGCATACAAATAATTATACTTCGTCTACAATTTTTGGTCGCCTTAATTGCTTGTTGTTGCTGTTGCTGTTGCCAAAGAAGAAAATTGGAAGAAGCAAATAAAGTTCACAGAAATAAATTTCGTTTCGTTTCGTTTGTTTTTTTTTTTTTTTGGAACTTTTCCAACATTATTGCTAATAATTAGAATTATTATGGCATTTTGTTTTGTTCTTTAACGTTGCGACTCGCATAGTAGATAGCGTTCATTCGTTCATTCATTCATTCACTCATTCATTCATTCATTCGTTCATTAATGGCAAAAATTAAGTTTGAATTTTAATCTCTACGAATACGAAAAAAGAAAAGAAAAGAAAAAACGCAAATGAAATCCGAAATGGGTTGTCGTTTCTCAATTTCTAATGACGGCAATTAATTTCAACAGCCTTAAGCAGATTAAAACTGTGCATTTCGGTGGCTATGGAAGTATATGTATGTTTGTGTTTGTTCAATTGTTTAATATTATTTCACTTGAATTATTCTTTCTTAAATACCCTACAGCACGATTATCGACCACAAGTACTTACATCAGCTTAGGTTTATTGAGACTTGGAACATAGACTTCCGCACATTGACGGTTTATAATGGAAACCAACTTCTATCGAATTTGTTGCCATTTATTCATTCGATTTTGTCAAATAACTATGGACGGCCATACAAAACGGGGAGTGTGTTTGCAAAATGGCCTCTAGAGCATGTGGCACCTGACCGTAATTTTCAGCGTAAAATCATCTTCAGCAATGAGAAATATTTGTGGGTGGATGGGTACGTGAAAAAAAAAATTATCGAATGTGGGATCACATACGATCCACATGAGATCCCAAAATATTCAAAGTATACCGAAAAGGTCACTGTTTTGTGTGGATTTAGAGCTAGTGGCATCATCAAAACGTCGTTAGCAAAGCTATCAGTGTTAACGGTGGGTATCAGAGATGAACAATGAGTATTAAAAAAGATGCGTACAATCGAATGATACTCATAATTTCTGATACTTATACGCGTTCATACTTATTCTAATGTCATGGAATCTCTACTCATATTCAAAATTTGAAGTACTCATCATATTCACAATTAACAACACGTATGATGTTATTGATTTCGACTCTCCATACCGCAATATATACACGAAGCACAAAATAAGTATTATTCGCCTACGAACACTAAAATACTCACTAAATGGTTGTGTTTTTGCTCTGCTTGCTGCTTCGTTTTTCTTTTGTTGTAAATTCAACAACAACTAAGACTGTAAATTTTGATGACTGATGCGAGTCACTCGAATCATTTATGATGTCAACGTTGTACACATACTCATTGCAACCTGTACTTATAAATCAACGTTGTAGTGAGTATGAATGAATCAGAGTAGTGTAGTTAAAATTCAATATTGTTGACTCACTTATATTCAAAATTTCATGAGTACTTATGAATAGCGAAAACACGATTCATTTCTGATCACTGGTGGGTATTATCCCCTCGATGATTACCAACTTTTTTGGGGGCCTGAATTGGATGATCTGGACACCAACGACAAGTGGTTTCAACAGAACGGCGCTAGGTGTCACTCCTTTCAGTCCACACTGGATATTCTTTTAGTCTGAATTGGATGATTTGAAGAACAACGACATGTGGTTTCAACAAGACGGCCCTGTGTGCCTACGGGACTGAATTAAATGATTTGGACATCAACGAAATGTGGTTTCAAAAGAACGGCGGTATAAGCCACACACACCTCATGCCATATTGCGTATTCATTTTACTTAGATGTGACGTGAACTGTGCATCAAGATCGTGCGATTTGACTACGTTAGACCTTTTGTAGTTTTCTTAAGTCGCAGAGCTACAAATCACATTCGCCCTTAAAGCCAACATACCCAGAACAGCTGTCAAATTCTGCCTGATTTGCGCGCCAGAATCTAGGAAAATTTAGAAACCGTGGCGGTCATTTGAATGATATTGTATTAAACACATGAATGGTCTTTTAAAGGAATAAAAATTTTTCATTTATTTCTTTCACACACTTTGTTTTATTTCAATTTACAGATAGGAAGCGCTTAGTGAAAGAACCGAACCGTTTAAAGGACAGCTGATAACTTGTAAAAGTACTCTGCAGCACTGAAAGTGCATGGGTTCCGTGCTGGTACTCATCAAAATTTTTTTTGGTGGCAGAGATATTTTGAGAGTTCCACATTGCACTCTAAGGACTGGAGTTGAAATCAGTGCATGACACAACCTGGGTAATTTAAAAATTTCCAATCGAAAACCAAAATATAAATTCCGAGAAGGAAGCAAGAAATTTACATCGAATAACTTACACGCCACTGTTCACGTATTATTCCAGGATCCTAATTTCAATGTAGAGTACGATGTAATCGACCTAGACCGACCATAACTTGCGTTGTATTTCTTAAATGTTTTAAAAATTTAAAAACTACCCATGCCGGTTGTCTATGTTTTGTTCTGCTTGTGTGCGTTTAAACTTTAATGCACAAATTAGCATTAAAGGCGAATTCTTTTTCTTTTCTATTCAACAATTAATGGGATTTTCATCTTTTTTTTTTACTAATCTGTGTTTAAATATTATATTCAAAACACTGGGGAGAGAATGAAATTGTATTTGCGAATATTATTTAATTTTAAAGCTCCCCTTCTTATACACATTGTATTTGTTTCTTTTGCTATCAATTTTATAACAGCTTCTCTAACGACTCCTCTTTATTCTTTCTTTTCAGTGTCATGCGTAATTGATCAAGAATTCACTTAATTGTGAGCATTTGATGATGAACTATGGAATTTAATTTTCTCAAGCAAAGTAATATGGGTCAATAGCCGTACATACCATGTATTTGTAATATTCTTAATTCATTTGTTTTTTTAATGTTTGAAGCATATTTCTACCATTTTTATTATGGCTGGCAATGTAAACATTGTGCAAATCATTGAAATTTACCCAAATTGCATAGTCTTCATACAAAAATATAATTACAATTCGTTCCCATTAAAAACAGAAAACAAAAAAGAAGAAAAGAAAACTTTTCATATCTAAATTACTGTTGCAAAAAAGGAAAAAAAACTAGATACTGGTGTTTTGCATCTTTTAACATTAAAAGTATAAACAAAAGCTACAAAAACAATGAACTTCTTTACATGATAAACAAGTAAACAAGTAAACAAAAATATACCAACAAACACCAGTAAAAAATGCTATACAAGTAAACAAAAATGCAACAACAAGCACTACAACAATAAATGTAAACAAAATACACAAACAAAAATGAAACAACGATGTTTACATTTGTAGAGATCTCGAAAAGGCGAAGCCAGGAACATTCGCCTTCAAGAGCATTCATCAGACTGTTTACGTTACGTTACGTATATAAAAGACAAGGCAAAGCAGGCGACCGGAATTAGTGAAGTTCAGTCAGACGCGGTGTGTTTAAACAGAGTAATCATGGTTTAAAGATCTCCGTTACAAAGACCTGTCGAACAATTAAATAGTAATTGTTATTGTTTATGCAAAAGAGTGCAAAAAGGAATAACAAACAAAGCAATTGTTGTTGTTTACATCAAGTTGCGAACAGTTGCACACAGAATTGTGCGAATAATAGAGAATTTTAATTAAAACTAAACACAAATTTATTTTTATTTTATTTGCAATCTACGAGCTCATATTTTGCACGTTTTTTAAAAGGTAAAAAGGACCCAATACTTACAATTCGGTCCCATTCAAAGCAGGAATCCAAAAAAAAAAATAAAACTGTTCATAACAAAAATATGATCAACTGACGATGTCTCGACATCGACAAGAATTAGTGATCGTTGCTGCTTTTTCTATAGGTTTTCTTGATCTCAGTTTCAATAAGTAAAGTTTTCCAGATAAGCTGCTGATTGATCAATTGTACCATGTTCTAGGATTATTGTATGCTCATCCATCGTTGGCTAGAAACAATTCGTGTTATTATATGTATTTTCTTTAGTAGCGATGAAATTACCTATTTTGTCCTGCACTGTTTGTCTCGAGACATTCCCAAGATATTCGCTGCTGACGTTGTTCTCCTCTTGCGAGGCATGAATCAGGGATGGATGGATGAATTGTTTGTTGTCCCATAATTTTTTAATATCGAAAACTTTCGGGTCTTTAATTAAAATTATTATTTAATTTCTTCATAACATTAATCGTTTCAAACTCGAATCCGCAGAACAAATACATGCAAACTGCGGAATGTCAATGGATTTTCGAAGGAAGAACCTGAATATTTACCAAGTACTTAGCCGTTAGTTATCCTTCCTGTCTCCGAACAACTTCATAAGGTTTGTCTGAGCAGCATACCTACGAGAGGCATTAAAAAGCAACCTTGTGTAGGTCGATACAGTCTAGCATTTCCTGAGAACCATATTTTAAAATAGTAGCGTGTTTCATATGTTAAAATAAAATACCAGCAGATTGCAATACGTTTTCATTTAGGCACTCGTTTATGTACTCGTGTATTTTCAATTCAATACATTCGGTTGATATGACATTCTTTACATTGTTTACATACAAAATAAAAATGTAAGCAATGCTATGCTGCAGCTATTAACATTGAAATGGAGTCGCCGTAGTTCAGCAGGTAGTATGTTGCCTTATTAGATATGAGACTTCGGTTCAAACTTCATGTCAGATATCTCCAACAGAACGAAATATGAAAAAATATTTCTTCGGCAACTTCCTCTCATCAGATTTGTGGCAAAAACGCTGAGCATAAATAAATATGCCATGAAAAGTTTGTCAAAAATCCATCATTCGGAGTCGACTTTAAACTTTATATCCTACCACTCATGTATAAAATTAATACACACAACATGTATGATGTGAGGAGCTCTGTTTTTATCCTGACTGAAAGACTGTAATGATCAATTATGTGTGTGTGATATCATCGAAATTGTTTATTCGTGTTCTTTGGCACTTATTGGCGCCATCATGTATGGAATACTAACAACATCATTCACGATTTCTATTGTAGAGCGCAACCGGAATGTTCATGTCCCAAGACTCTGATGAACAAATCAAGCTGAATTCCACTGATGACATGGTTTATCTCGACTTTAAAGACCGCTATGGTTTGCAGCTTATTCGAATACCTCTGCTACTTAAGAAAACTCCACAAGAAAAAATCTAACAGGGTCAAATCGCACGATCTTAGTGGCCAGTTCACATCACATCTACGTGAGATGGATATGGCATGAGCTGTGTGGCTTATACCGTCGTTCTTTTGATACCACACATCGTGGGTATCGGAATCATAAAGGGTCCGCCAAATAACTTTTTTTTTATAAATGCTTTAAAAAAAATAACTACTGAATATTTTCTCAAATTTCTTTTTTTATTTGAAAGTACAATCCTTCCGATTAATAATGGAAAATAATTTCATTCAAATGGCTGCCTCGGCTGGCCATGCAGTAGCCTACACCAGAAGATGCCGATTTTGGCAAAAAAAAAATCATCTTTTCAGATTAAGCTCATTTTGATATTGGCGGGTATGTAAACAAGCAAAATTGTCGCATTTGAGGCACAGAAAATCCGCACGCATACAATGAAAAGCCAACGCACCTAAAAGGAGTTACTGTTTGGTGGGGATTTCGATCCAGAGGCATAATTGGGTCATTTTTCTTCGAAAATGAGCAAGGAGTGCCCGTTTCAGTCAATGGCGATCGTTATCGGGCCACGTTGAACGAATTTTTGTTAACAAAAATTGAAGAGGAGGATATTGGCAACATTTGGTTTCAACAGGACGGCGCTACATGCCACACAGCCGAAGCTACAATCGATATTTTGCGCCCTGTTTTTGAAGATCGAATTATCAGCCGCAGAACTGATGTCGTTTGGCCACCGCGGAGCTGCGATTTGACACCGTTGGACTATTATTTGTTGGGTGCCGTGAAAGATAAGTGTTACGCCGACAAGCCAGAGACAATTGATGCTTTAAAGGCCAATATTCGTGAAGCCATTGGTGAAATACAGCTGCACACAATCGATAATGTGCTTAAAAATTGGACCGATCGCGTAGGCTACTGCATGGCCAGCCGAGGCAGCCATTTGAATGAAATTATTTTCCATTATTAACCGGGAGGATTGTACTTTCAAATAAAAAAAAATTTAAGAAAATATTAAGTAGTTTTTTTTTAAAGCATTTTCAAAACAAAAAAGTTATTTGGCGGACCCTTTACAATTCGGGCCAAAAGAAGTCAGTAAGCTTCGATATATAGTGCTTGCCGTTGACACTGATAGCCTGGCCCACCTTATTCTCAAAGAAATATGGACGGATGACACTGCCTGCCTAAAATCCACCTTAAACAGTAACTTCTTCGGAATATCAAGTGGATTGGTAACGTCTCACATTCTACAATGTTGTTTGTTTCATCCAGAAATGATCCTCAGGGCTGAAGATTACTTAACGATGATCCAACTCTTTTAAATTGCATTCCGTTTTCTGTAGATATCCATGATAATTTGGCAAAACAAACTGAATAAATGACAACTAATTTGACAAATGAAGCCACAAATAAGATGGCCGTTATCAACTGTCAACATTTGAAAGTCCTTGTTGGAAACTAAAGTGTTTGACGAGAACTTATTGGGAATTGTTGCTCGCATTCAAAACAAAGAAAAAAATTCGTTCTGTTGATACTGGTTATGGAAACACAATTTCTTCGAATGCGATTTTTAAAAGAATAATAAAATTCCAGCCTCCTTAAGCATTCAGGCATTCAATTTATTGAAAGCTACATGTGCCTGTAAATTGTTATAAATTTATAATAATTTCTTGGTATACATTTATTCATACATACATACATAAATTCATTCATTCATTCATACATTTATGCATGAATACATTTTGTAGATTACAGCTTAACCATCATCATGATTAACCAATGACAGTCACTTGACTATGCATGGCACACATGCATACAATTTAATGCGAATTAATTTCCACACTTTTACTTTAGAATCTCAATCAACAGGAATAAGCATGTCATTCTTCAATTGGAAACGTTTTAATCAGAAATGTTTTCATTTTAATTTTGATAACCATCATGATGATGATGATGATGATGATGATGATGCTGATGATTTGCCATTTCATTGTATGAAAAGATATTTTTGTAGTGCCTCCTGACAGAATAAGTTAAATGGCAGCTGAAAAGAATTTTTATGGCACTTTACTAAAGGAGTCAGTCAGTCAGTCAGTCAGACATACTGAAGGACTTTATTGAAAAGTATTCGTAATTGTTAAAGATAAGAACTATAACAACAAAAAATAAGGCTTTAATATGTGCAATTTCACACAACTTAACCAAATTTTTGGCAATTAATTTCATAACTTATGCCTTCAGAATTAATTTCTTCTTGAATTGAAATTCTAAGGAATTATGCAAGTACCACAAGAGATTTGATTCTTTATTATTTAAGAAATAAATTTATTTTTTAAAGCTTCGTAAAATACAAAATTTTGAACAAAAGTGCTCTTGAAATTTCTTGGCATTTCTTTAGTTTTACACAGAAATTTTGCGAATTTCGTTTCGTGTATGTACTTCTTGTCAGTTCACCTTTAATACTTCACTTTAAAAGCTTTTCATTTATTTCATTGGAATGCAGAAAGCGTATTTGAATTCAATGCTAATACCTGCAGCAAAGCATTGTTTACATATTTATTTTGTATGTAAAGAATGTAAAGAATGCCATATGAACTGAAGGTATTGAATTGAAAATACACGAGTACGTTACGAATGCCTAAGTAAGAACGTATGACAAACTGCTGGTATTTTATTTTAACATATGAAATGAAAGTCTTAGACACGCAACTATTTTAAAATATCGTTCGCAGGAAATGCTAGACGTTATTCTATTATACTATCTCGACCTACACAAGGTTGCTTTTTAATGTCTCTTGTAAGCATGCTGCTCAGACAAACTTTATGAAGATGTTCGGAAACATGAAGGATAACCAACGGCTCAGTACTTGGTAAATATTCTGGTTCTTCCTTCGAAAACCCATTAATATTCCGCAGTTTGCATGTATTTGCTCTGCGGATTTGGGTTTGGAAGCGATTAATATTATGAAGAAATTTGCTTTAGATGAACAATGCCCCGATATAAGATTGGCTACTGCCTTCAGGTTATATTAACATCATAATGGATGCCATAATCACGTTGCATAAGCTTAAGTACATGTGGCTCGCTCAATTGTCCTACTTTTGTGAAACATGCATTCCCAACTTCTCTTCCCGCTTCATAGAAATGTGTAAAAGCTTTCCAACTAGTAAGATCCCTGCCCTGCCTATTGTCCTGAATTTTCATGGCTCTGAGGTCCAGTGAAGGGTAACTAATTCAAACAGCAAAGGGAGACAATATGGCAGCCAGGCTAGCAGATAGTATTTCTAGACCCCACACCCTGTATTTTTTTCTCAAAGGAGTTATATTTGACAATAATGTTGATGACGTAAGCATTCCTCATTGGTTCGGACTATTTCACATGGAACACAGAATAACACCGCTCCTTTCCATGTCCTGCATATTTCAACGCATACCACACCCAACAAAATACTTTGCAGTTCCATTAAAAAAACGACTTAATTTTCTGCAGATTACATACATACGAGTACGTACATAACTAGTCATTACAAATATCTAGTCAGGATTACGACCTAGCTTCTCACATCATTTATGTTACATGTATTAATTTCATAAATGAGTGGCAGAACCTACAATTTAAAGTCGACTCCGAACTATAGATTCTTGAGAAACTTTTTCATGGCGATTTTGTTTACTCTCAGAGTTTTTGTCAGAAATCTGCTGAGAGTAAGTCGACGAAGAAATACTTTTTAATTTTTCGTTTTTTTTTTTTTGGAGATGTATGACCTGGGGTTTGAACCGTAGCCTCACATCGAATAAGCCAATACACTACCTACTAGACTACGGTGATCTCAATGCATATTATGACTGTGAAATTGGCTGTTACTACATATATCTGCAACTGAATCAGAAACTTCTGATGCAGTAGACAAAGTATAGCCCACCGTTGTCATGATGACAGTAAACGATTGTAATGATCCCATCTACACCTTTAGTGTGGATAATGATGTTCATTTAAAATGTGCTTAAAATTGAACATTATTTGAGCATATCCCGGCTACTTCTGGAAGAGTTTCTCAATACAACACTGAGCCTCTATGATAGGGTCAACAAGAGAGCTATTGTGTAACGAACTTTGTTCAGTTCTTAAAGGATCACAAAAGGTTCTCTTAATATCATTTCTTATATCATCCCTAGCTTTTAAATATTTCACTAAAATATTTATATAAATTTATAAAAATTAATCAGATTTACTTGACCGCCAGCCATATTGGATTCGCAATTTTGAATTTTTTAAATCTGAATGAAGATCTGTAATCAGCGACCCCAAAAATCCCTGAGTAACAATTTTGAAGTAAACCTGATTAATATTTAAGGACCTCCGTAATGTGTTCCTTTTTCTCTTGCACCCCTTGACATAAACCCACCCCCTAATTTAAGGGTGCATGCAAACAATTTGGCTTTTGGGCTCAATATAAAGAGCAAAGATTAATTGTCAATTTCTGACAATAGCGATGGTTCTAGCACCTCAGTGTTTAGTTCAACAATTTTTCAAAAATGGCCAAAAACGCTATTTTTTTCTTTTCTCGAATGGAAAGAACCCAGATTCGTGTTCAGCGCGCAAAATGCCTTCGGAAACACCTGGAGCCATCTTATTTGCACTAAAAAAGTCCAAATTTGCTGGGCTGTGTAATTGGGCATTACAACCCTTCAGTCAGGATTACGACCTAGTTTCTCACACCACTTGGGTTGTGTGTGTTAATTTTATACATGAGTGGTGGGACCTTACAGTTTTGAGAAACTTTTCATGGCAATTTTATTTACTCTCAGAGTTTTCGCCAGAAATCTGCTGAGAGGAAGTCGACGAAGAAATACTTTTGTGTTTTATTTTGATGTCGGACCTGGGGCTCGAACTCTGGTTTTATGTCTAATAAGCCAACACACTACCTACTAGACTACGGCGACTATGACGGTGTAATAAATCATTCATAAACACCTTTATCGTTCCTATATGACGACGAAAAACCTCAAAAAATACTTTGAGTTATTGTCCTTTACATGAGAATTGTATTCCATTCACTTCTTCAGGACTTCCCACGGGGTGATGTATTTTTTGTTCCTAGACCACGGCGAATACAAACTTAAAACACCGTTAAAAAAAATCGTTGCTTCAAATATTTCTACCAAAAATATTATAAAACAAGTGTGCATGTATGCAAGCTTACGTGTGTGTGTGTGTTTTTTATTGAATGGTACACCCATACCTCGCTTGGCATCGTTTCGTTTTGCGTTTTTTCGAAGTTGCCTAATTTTCACTGTGCGTCATTAGATTTTCGAAGTTGCGTTGTTTTGGGTTCGATTTTTAATATTTCTTTTTTTTTTTTTTGAAATATGGCACAATGATTCTAATTGCGACATGCTATGAAAACTTGGGGATTCCCTTTCTAACTGAAAATAATACACATTTATTTTCATTTTGTTTGTCTAATTTTAGGGTTCAGTTTCAATTAGTGTCTTATAAATTAAGTGAATTTTTTATATTATTTTAATTGAATTTGAATTTTTTTTCTTCATTTTCTTTTTAAAAAGTAGTATTTTCGTAACCCTGCAACTTATCTTCCATTTTTACGTGGTTTGCTATAGAAAATCATAATTCACTTTGTGTCGTTTCAATTTAAGTCGTGTTTTTTGTGGAACGCAACCACAATGCAAAGTGAGGCATGGGTGTATTGGTTGACATGTAAATTCCTGCTGGCTTGCTTGCTTGCTTGTTATTGTTACCGTAGAATACAATTTAGATTTCGATTTCGACATTTGTGACACTTTTGATAAATTGACAAATGCTTGAACTAACGTAAACACAACAACAATAGCAACAACAATGTAAACAAAAAGCAACAAAATTTAAAAAATAAAGAAATATTCCCACACCCAAGCTTGCGTACATATATAGGGTAGGTAGATAGTTACATACTTGTATTGTATGAATTGAATTGAGAATGACATATTTTTACGGTCTGTGACAGGCGAAATACAAACACAATAAAATTCTCTTCTTCTTTATACATAAATGGTAAGAAAACAAATGTTGGCGACATGCATGTCATACATTTGTAAACACCAATACAACAACACACACCTACATTTCGCCACATGTACTTATAACAGAGAATACAATAATAATAATACGTAGACAGCTGGGAAGACAGACAGACTGTTGCAAACGCAGACATTTTGGCATTCACTCAGTTTTTCATTGTATTTTTTGTTTTTATATCAACATCAGCTTATATTTGTCTTCAAATATGTTATAGAGTGTGTGTAACTGTGTGTGTATGAGAGCTTTATAAGCGTTATTGTATGTCAGAATCAATATTTCACTTACAGTGTGTATACATGTATGTATATCTAGGTATGTGTGAGAGTGTGCAAATAAAACGTGTAACAAATTGTATGATTTTAAAATCATATACAAACACTAACTCACTTACATACATTGGCATACATGGTAAACAAATACACGTGCATTTACTAAAATATGTATAAACAAACAGTAGCAGCAGCAGCACAAAGAATTTGCCAAAAAGAAAGGAAACTTTTATTCAAATATTAACAAAAAGAAATATTGTATTGTATTCTCTTCCTCACTCTCTCTCTCTCGCTCTGTGCCTCGTACTCTCTCTTTTGTATACGAGTGTGTGTGTGTGTGTTTTCGACATTTGTTTTCTCATTGTTTAGAGTGCCATTGTTTTGTTTACAAATTCAATTTCGTGAATTAAAACATTTTAATCATTCAAACTCTGTGCTCTCTCTCTCTCACGCTCTCTCTCTCTCTTTGTTATATTCATACACTTAAAAATTCTTCTCCATCTTTGAGGACATATTCTGTACGTGCACATACATACATATACTGCCATATTCCTCAGTCGTGTGTAAGTAAGAATAATGAATAATAAAACAATGTATTGCGATAACTGAAGAAGTGTAAGAATTTTTTGTGGAAAATATTAAAATTTTCCCACGAAAACAAAATAATGAAAAAAAAGAAATCCAACACAGTAGTACACCAACGAGGCTGGTAGAGAATTAATTACAGATTAAGTCATAAAGAAAACACGGCATCTCATACGAAATCAGTATGAATTGGAGCTTAACGCGACTCAATTGAATGGAGCAATACTAGATGCTTTTAATTGTAGGAGGAGAGACAAAATAATAAAACTGCTACCTTTCTGTACTGAGAACCGAACCCCGTACAAACGGGAATAGAGCAAAATGTGAGAAACATGTACAGTAAGTGAAGGGAGAAGCTAACAAAGTACAATTGGAAATTAAGAGCTTTAGGAGCTTTAATGGGAGCATACAAAACCTGTCGTCGCCGTAGTCTAGTAGGTAGTATATTGGCTTATTAGACGTGAGGCACGATTCAAATGCCAACATCAGACATCTCCAACAAAACGAAATACGGAAAAATATTTCTTCGGTGACTGCCTCTAAGCAGATTTCTAGGAAAAACTCTGAGTGAAAATAATATTACCATGAAAAAGCTTCTCAAAAATCTATCGTTAGGAGTTGAATTTAAAAGATACATATGTTCCGCCACTTATGTATAAAATTAACACACAAAACATAAGTGATGTGAGAACCTAAGTTGGAATCCTAACTGAAGGGTTGTAATGACCAATCATGTATGTATGTACGATCTATGTAAGTGATAGTAAGTGTATATTAAGGCTCTTAGAGATTCAGGATTGTGATTTTATTAAGAAAGGAGAGTGATTAGTTATTGTTACAGAACTGATTAATTTTGGAAATGAATGTAGTAAGCTTGCGACTTAATATGGAACAGGGAAATAATTAAATGCGTTCTGAGGACGAATGACATTTTTTCTGCTCTACTACAAAGGCATAGAGGATGTTATCACACCCAACAAATGTATAATGTAGTAGACTAGCTAGCGAAGAGCATGAGATTGTCTTCATTTCAAAAGCGGTTGAAACGGACGGAAAAACACTCAAAATTCTTTACAGTGATTAACCTATCGTATTGAAAACACTTGCTGAAGCAGTGTAAAACGACGCAAGTTGAGGAGTATCGAAAATAATGCCACTGCCATTCTAAGCAACAGGCTTATGCGTGTTGAAGATTCAGGCGAGAACCATTCAGGTGTCCTTGGACGTCAGGAATATTTGGATTTTTATAATACACATGAGGCATTGGTCAGGGCACCACTGCAACTTACGAAACACGCATATAAGAAAGACAGATTTATTAGAAGAAATGCAGAAGACATTGAACATGCAGTAGGTAAGCATTTGGGTTTTTCTTAATATAAAATGCACATTTGATAACACTGCTCATGAGGTCACTGAAAGAGCATTTGACTTATGGGATGTTTTTGGGGGCAGGCAGGACGAGGTACATAGCTGCAGCTTCAGGTAATAGTAATCAGCCTTTAGATTGCACATTGCAGACCGAGGATACACTTGTTCACAGTAGGGATAGCCACAAGCCCAATATGTAGACTCTATAACGAGGAGAATTAATTATTAGAACACATACTTTCGGAAAGAAAGAGGATAGTTTACCTTACGGACACCGAACGACATAATGAAGTTTGTCAGAACAACATCATAGAGAGAGAGAGAGAATATAAGGATGCTGTAAACAGATGTGATTTAAAATCAGTTCCTCCATTTTCATTCAATTCTACACGTTAATCTAACAGTTTCAAAATTTAAAGTCTCTTGGGATTATTTAAGAACAGATTTCTACGTAGAAAAATATTTAAAGGACGAGTTTAATATCAAGAGAGTTAGACATAAAAGGTCTTAAAAGCATATAAAATTAAAACGAAATTAGAACGAACTACAATCATATCGTTCGCGACCTATATGTGCTGAAATATGAAAGATGTAGAGAATCCTTCAGCGACCTAAGATTATTAATCAAACTCCTTACTTAACACAATTAATCAAGCAAATAAAGGCGAAATAGTGTCACGAAAATGAAAAATCTAGATACTGGTGTTTTGCTTTTACATCGCTTAACGTTAAAATTATAAACAAACTCAACAAAAACAAAACAATGCAGTAAACAAACCTATTTACAAATGATCGTACTGCTTAATACAACAATAAACATCAGTGTAAAAAGGAGAATGGTAAACAAGTAAACAAAAATAGAACAACAAACACTACAAGAATAAATCTAAACAACGATGTTCACATTTCAAGAGATTTCGAGAAGGCGAAGTCATGATCGTTCGGCTTCAAGAACATTCATCAGACTGTTTACTGTGCCGTATAAAAAGCAAGGAAAAGCAGGCAACTGAGTTAGTAAAGTTCAGTCAGTTTTGTGTGAAGGAACGGTGCTTTTGAAGAGAGTAATCGTGATTTGAAGATCTATCGAATAATTGTTTAGTGATTGTTATTGTTTATGCTAAGGGTGTAAACAGAGAATAACACAGAAAGGCAATTGTTGTTGTTTACATCAAGTTGTGAACATTGGCACACAGAACTGTGCGAATAATAAAGAATTTTAATTAAAACCAAACACAAATTTATTTTTATTTTATTTGCAATCAACGAACTCATATTTTAAGGTAAAAACGTAAGAATAGTATAAAATAGTCTATGCAAAGCACTTTAAGACGATAACGTCTATAACGAAGGACTATCATTAAAGAGAATTTTTAGTGTGAACTGCTGAGTGCTTAAAATTTTTTTAAATTTTTCTAAATTTTTCCACTGTACCAATTTATCAAAATATTTTGAAAATTTCCATGTACATGGATTAACTGTCGTAATCCATCTTCTTCCGTATTTAAATTTTTTTTTTTTTGGTTTTTTCTTTTTAATTTTTTAAAATTCTTTACGCCATCACAATTTTCTTAAAAGTATACGTACGAAACAATTGAAAGTGAAATATATTAGAAAGCAACTTTTGTTTGCTTCAACTTTTGCTTACTCATGATAAATTCGTTTTAATTATTTACCGCATAATCTGTACAAAAGGAAGAGGACTTCTTTGTTGTTACAAGATACAAGATACAAGTGACAGATACTACACCTTGTAATGATGAATTTCTAAACAAAACGCCTAAACGATGAAACGTGGCAACCGTTTCTATATACACACACACAGCAAGCATTAGATGACGACATTGAAATCATTAATTAGGCTTTAAATCTTTTATGATGGCATTAATAATGATTACCATGATGATGATGCGCGCGTATGGATGGACACCTTAAAAGGGAAGTCATTAAAATTATGATTTTTGGAAACAAGTAAGCCAAGCCGTACTATTATTATTATTATTCAAAGATAGAGGGGGGCAGCTTTATATTCTTCTTCTCTATTCTCTATTGTAGTTTTATTTTACGCCAATATAAAATATAGAAAAACAAAATTACAAATAAATCCTGCGTAATTAATTACGTTTATGTACGCAGATGTCTTCTGGGAATTCTAATTAAAGTTAAGAGGGGGGACAGAGAGCGACACTCTAATTAGAAGGGGAACTAATGATGGAAGATTCAACTCATATTTAATACCACTCTACATACATAGGCAAGTCATTAGTTCACTCATGACAACCTAAATAAATAAACAAAACGCATGAATGAATGAATGAATGAATGACTGAATGACTGAATTAATGAGTGAATAGACAAATAAATAATAAAACTCTTAAGGGATTTATAATTTCCATCTTTTTGTTGTTTGCTGTTTTGGAAATTGTTTTTTATTTATTGTGTTAGTTTTCTTAGAGTACGTGTCTAAGTTTCTCAGGTATTGTGTGAATTTTATTAGACGTACATACATGGATTTCATGTACAATTATAGAGAAATTCATCTTGAGGGCTACTCTGGTTTGATTTCGATTGTAAGAAGCTAACTAAGCCAGCCATATCAGTAATTATTTAACGCATTGCTTATCGGATTTGTACTCGCTTCAACCTCAGGCAGGTAATTAGACGTGGCCGTAGTCACAAAGAATTGAACCCCGTGGGATCGTATAGCTGGTTGCAATGAATCTTCGCTTCATAAAATCGTTTTGCAGTTTAGTAGGTTAGTTTAGGTCTGAGGACGTGTACTTTTCATTGGGACAAGGGCAATACTCGGAGATCAAAATCACGCATTGTAATACGTCAAAAACAGAGACAGAGCGTATTATGAAGGGGATAAGAAAAAGGAGAAGATGTAGGAGGGAGAATAAGGAGACGGAGGAAAAACACAGACCACAAACGCACAAGAGAACGCAACTACAACACTGAAACACTAGTAAAGGGTCCGCAAAATAACTTTTTTTTTTGAAAATGCTTTAAAAAAAAACTACTGAATATTTTCTCAAATTTCTTTTTATTTGAAAGTACAATCCTTCCGGTTAATAATGGAAAATAATTTCATACAAATGGCTGCCTCGGCTGGCCATGCTGTAGTCTGAACCAGAAGATGCCGATTTTGGCAAAAAAAATCATCTTTTCAGATGAAGCTCATTTTGATCTTGGCGGGTATGTAAACAAGCAAAATTGTCGCATTTGGGGCACAGAAAACCCTCACGCATACATTGAAAAGCCGACGCACCCAAAATGAGTCACTGTTTGGTGCGGATTTTGGTCCAGAGGCATAATTGAGCCATTTTTCTTCAAAAATGAGCAAGGAGTGGCCATTACAGTCAACGGCGATCGTTATCGGGCCATGTTGAACGAATTTTTGTTCACAAAATTTGAAGAGGAGGATATTGGCAACATTTGGTTTCAACAGGACGGCGATACGTGCCACACAGCCGAAGCTACACTCGATGTTTTGCGCCCTGTTTTTGAAGATTGCATTATCAGCCGCAGAGCTGATGTCGTTTGGCCACCTCGGAGCTGCGATTTGGCACCGTTGGACTATTATTTGTGGGGTGCCGTCAAAGATAAGTGTTACGTCGACAAGCCAGAGACAATTGACGCTTTAAAGGACAATATTCGTGAAGCCAATCGATAATGTGCTTAAAAATTGGACCGATCGTGTAGGCTACTGCATGGCCAGCCGAGGCAGCCATTTGAATGAAATTATTTTCCATTATTAACCGGGAGGATTGTACTTTCAAATAAAAAAAGGAATTTGAGAAAATATTCAGTTGTTTTTCTTTTTAAAGCATTTTCAAAAAAATAAGTTATTTGGCGGACCCAATACGTCAAAAAGAGAGAGAGAGTATTATGAGGGCGATAGGGAAAAGGAGAAGAGGTAGGACAGGGAGTATAAGTAGACGGAAAAAAACACAGACCACAAACGCACAAGAGAACGCAAATACAACATTGAAACACTAGTACTTCTCAACCAGATCAACCTTTTAATGAATCTATGGAGAGCCTTAATGTCGGCACTAGGCAAAGAGTCCAAACCTTCGAAATAGATCCTGCCCAGGGTCCTGAACCTAGTAAGAGCTGGGTAGTTACAGAAAAGCTGTTAGATAGTTTCCAACTATTCCTCGTTGCAATATACACTGCAATAGTCCGGCTAGGATCTATACCAGATCCTTGTCAGCGATCTTATCTCGAAGTGCCCTGTAATAAAACCAATAACTAACCTCAGACTGGCCTTATCTAAGCCCTGTCCTATCACTGTCTATAGCAGGCCATAGACACCTAGACGCATAATATCCCGATCCATTCTCTCAACAACTCTGCTCTTTCCCCCTTACCCTTCCAGTGATTAGGCCGTAGAGGTGGGCAGATTAGGGGATCAGGACACACTAATAAATCACCCTCAATTTAGTAAGTATAATTGCATAATATTAGGTGACAACGCTGAGCATTTATTATGGTTTCACTGCATCTGTGGAACTCATGCATAAGTCAGAACGTTTTGCATGAGTGCCTAGTAAACAGTATCTCGTAATGATTCTAACAATGGTGCTGTGCGTATTTTTTTGCATTCCATGCATCTTTTATCAAGCATAGATCAGTTCTTCGCTCCCCTAAAAACTTTTCAAGTGGCTGTAGTATAGTAGGTAGTGTGTTGACTTATTAGAAGTGAGGCCACGGTTAAAATCCCAAGTCAGAAATCTCTAACGAAACGAAATATGAACAAAAAATATTTCTTCGGCGACTTTCTTGCAGCGGATTTCTGGAAAAAACTCTGTGAATAAAATAAAATTGCAATGAAAAGTTTCTCAAAAATAGTCGTTTGGAGTCGACTTTAAGCCATAGGTCCTACAAATCATGTTTAAAAATTAACACACACAACATGGGTGGTGTGAGAAGCTAGATCGTATCAGTTAAGTAGGTTATCAGGACACTCATGCCGGTCATTATATATAAAAAAACGGAGTTGAATTTTTCCATGGAATTGTGCCAAATGTGTCCCACTTTGTCTCATGAGGTGTGACTATCTGGCCTTCATTTGATATTCATTGTTTATGTTGCCCTATCCGGGGGAATCACAGACTTCCTGGGTTAATTATTTGTAAGTATTGAAACGTCTTAATATTTAAAATTGGAAAACCATAATACAACCTACTTTGCTTTTAATGGAATTTGATCGGGATTGACAACGTGTTCTACTATGACCTGCCTTCTTAAGCTGGCAGATTCCTAATAGAACTTCGAATGTCAAATATTCGTGCCCATAAACTTAGTGGTCATGCTACGTTTGTCTATCTAATATGCTCTACAGTTTCCCAAAGTACCACAATGGCAGGATGTGATTATTGTAGTTCTAATTCTATTCTCAAATTCATGTTGTGGAAATCTAGGTCTTTTACTTGGCTTGGCTATAAAGATGTTGCCTTTTCCAATAATCATCACAGTAGCTCGTATGACTGCACCATCATTCTGCAAGTTGCAATAACGTTTAGGTTTCCTTACCGAAGGAGCAATCGAATTGTGTTGTGTGTGTTAGTTTTATACATGAGCGGCGGGACCTACAGTTTAAACTCGACTCAGAACAACAGATTTTTGAGAAAATTTTCATGACAATTTTTATTTACCCTCAGATTTTTTGCCAGAAAGCTGCTGAGAGGAAGTCACCAAAGAAATATTTTATTCAGATTGCATTTTGTTGAAGATGTCTGACCAGGGGTTTGAGCCATGGCCCCACATCTAATAACCCAACACACTATCTACTAAACTACGACTACTACAACTTTCGCTGACTCCATCCAAAGAAAATCCGGTGTCCTCTGTAATTAGAGTTGGCACTGAATATGCTTTTGGCGTCTAAATCTTGACAGGCAATGTAAGGCTATTATTTAAGAACAATTGAATGGATAGAACAGCATTAAACAAATTATTAAAGCTTGAAATAAGCTTTTTAATTGATTATCTTCCTTTTCCTGCTTTTTGTGCCTCAAGAAGGAAGGGAGATCTACATTCTAGATTTTAATGCTTTTTAATTGAATTATTAAAACTCATCAAATTCCACTCAATTAATATGTGTGTGTGTGTGTTTTTTTCACAAGTTTACGGCCTACTTAAATGGATTCAATTCTGATTTAATGTCTGTTTAAATATGCTTCCGCTTTAAGTAGCCAAAAAACATCATAAAGGAAGTGTATAACAACGCATAGCATATTAAATTTTAATGCCCCATCCCCATTTCGCCGCTATAAAATAATTTCAGTCCATTTTAATGTGGAATTATCTCATTAAATAAGGAAACGAAATAAAAAAGAAGACTTTGTCTAATAAATTTCGCCTAACACGCCCTAAAACACGCACCGACAACAGCAACAACAACAGCAGTATATGCGGCAACTATGTAGGGTACAAACAAAACAGTCATAAAATTTTACAATTGTTCTAATTATTCATCCATTCGTTCCCTTTCCATACCCCCCTCCTCCTTTCGCATGCCATAGTACGCATGGGGTATATATATTGAAGAGAATAATTTTTATGGTCGTCAGAGTATTTTTTTTTTGTTTTTTGTTTTTTATCACACTTAAATAAACAGGAGTGTATCAAGTATTTTCATGTTGTCTATGTTTGTTAACTACTTCAGCCTTTTTAAATACACAGCCGCTATCGTTGCCACCACTACCATTACCACCGCCACCAAAACTACTTCCACTAGAGCTGGCAGTACCATTGACTGCCACCTCCATTCACCACTTTTACGAGTCACTTCAACGACTTTTGTTTCAGTACGATTTAAAGAATTTACCACCAATTACTCGTTGAAATTTCATTAAACAAACGAGAGTGCGAGAGAATATTTACATTTGGGACTACGACTACACTGACTTCTATCAGGCAGCCAGCCACGAAGCCAGTTAGACAGCCAGCCAGTTAGACAGCCAAACTAAAGTTTTTGCCAAGAACTCAATGAATAGCGAAAAGGAATATTAAACAGGAGAGTAAATAAAACAAAAAAAACGGTTAAATAGCAAAACAAAATGGCGTAAATAAATAAATAAATAAGAATAAGAATAACAGTAAAATGTAGTGTTAATAATGAGTTTCAACAATTTTATTTTTGTTTCACACACAGTTTATTTGCTTTTTAACATGCCAGACATTTTAGAGAAAAACATAAAAGTTTTCTTAGCCATTGTTTTCTGAACCTTTGTCGTGTAACATTTAACCATCATCTCCATATGCTTAACTACACTACAATAGAGCTTCGGGGTTGTGAACAATTTTTATTGTCTGTGCCACTGGGGTATTGGAATTTTAAAAGTTATTTCCAATATGATGCCATAAATTCACTACCTTTTGTATAATTTATAACAAATTCTTATAAAAACTTAAAATAATGGAATGGCAACACTTGACAGTATATTGAAATAATTTTTTTTAACAATGCACAGTGGGCTGGATTACGCAGTAAGTGTAGAAAATATATTTAAAAATGTTTAAGTGGTTTGCAGTGACAGTGTGTATTCAAGTCGCCGTATTGTGTCTTGAAGTCGATGTAGTCTAGTAAGTAGTGTATCTCAAACAAAACGAAAATATTGTTCCGGTTTTACCTTTAAAACACGTTTAAAATACGAGCTCGTAGATTGCAAATAAAATTAAAATAAGTTTGTGTTTAGTTATAATTAAAATTCTTTATAATTCACACAATTCTGTGTGCCACTGTTCACAACTTGATGTTAACAAAAACAATTGCTTTTCTTTGTTATTCCTCTGTTTATACCCTTTGCATAAACAACAACAATTACTAGACAATTATTCGACAGGTCTTTGTAACGGAAATCTTCAAACCACGACTACTCTCTTCAAACACGCCGAGTCTTCACACAAGACTGACTGAACTTCACTAACTCACTCGTCTTCCCTGCCTTTCATATGGCAACGTAAACAAACTGACGAATGTTCTTGAAGGGAAATGTTCGTGGCTTCGCCTTCTCAAAATCTCTATAAATGTAAACATCGTTGTTTACATTTGTTGTTGTTTGTGTATTTTGTTTACATTTATTCTTGTAGTGTTATTTGTTAATTTTTTGCTTACTTGCTTATCATTTCTTATGTTGGTGTGTGTTGTTATATTAAGCCGTTCGTTGTAAACAGGTTTGTTTACTTGCATTGTTTTATTTTTGTAGCTTTTATTTGTAATTTTAATGTTAAGCGATCTAAAAGCAAAACACCAGTATCTATATTCATTTTCGTAACAATATGAAAAATTGTTGGCAAAAACTCTGAGTGTAAAATAAAATTGCCATGATAAGCTTCTCAAACATCTGTCTTTTATAGTCGACTTTAAGCTGTAGGTTTCGCCACTTATGAATAAAATTAATACCCACAACATAAGTTGTATGAGAATCTGGGTCGTAATCCTGACTGAAGGGTTACAATGACTAATTGAGTAAGTAGGTAAGCATATATTCATTAAACTTGCTGAATATACTTGTATACCATTTTATCCTTCCAGATTTCCTCTGTTGTTCAAAGCTCGTAGTAAAATGCTTTCCTAAACTTGCTGCTCTCATTCGATATTGTTGGACGGTGGAAGTAGTTGTCCTAAACGATTCATTTCATTTCCCTTTGGTTTTCTCTTGAATTCAGATTTATTATGGCAGAGATCAGCTCATATACCTATTTTCAAGCTTAATATACTTTTTTTCTGAATTGATCATTACACCCCTTTAGTCAGGATTACAACCCAACTTTTGACATTACTCATGCTGTGCGAGTGTGTTAATTTTACCCATAAGTGGCAGAATCCCTAGGAAGTAGCCGAAGGAGATTATTTTTGTTTCATATTTCCTTTTGTTCGAGATGTCTAAGCTGGGGTTTGAAAAAAGCACTCTCGGCCAATAAGCCAACACACTACCTATTAGTCTATGGCGACTTGATACGGGCCATGTTTAATAATTATTTTGAAGAACATGATAAATTGTAGGTAATCGTCCTCTTAAGTCGGGTATTAAGCATTTCTTTCTCTGTTTTTAGTTTTTTTTTTTATTCCTTTAATGCATTTGTGACAATTAGTCTGCAACAAAGCATTTCACCACCAAATTCTTATTCAGTTCAGCAGTTGATTACATTTTCATCGATGCTTGGATCTTTTGTTGTGTAGAAATAGCTGCTTCTGTAAAAATTTATTGTGTTGTTGTATTGCACATATTAGTGGAGAACTTTACCAAAAACTTGGCTTTATGTTACCACCCTTTGGTTACATTTACATCTTCTCTGGAAGGTCAGGGAACTCCTGGAGGGAAAAACAATTTTTTTTAAGTTTCGTGAAAGCCATGTTCAAGAATTGTTTCAATTCTGTTGTGGGCGAATTGGATTTCTGGCTTTTGGATTCATGATGCATTCATTAATTCGAGTGTCAGACATCTCAAAAAAAAGAAAAGAAATATGGACTTTGGATGACTCTGAGTGTTAAAAATAAAAATTGCCATGAAAAGTTTCTCAAAAATCTGTCGTTCGGAATCGGCCATACTTGGTCGTTCTAGTGGTCAATGTGAGGAGAGCAATTTCGCTTATTGAATGTGTTCTCCAAAAGGTGACTAATACCCGGTTTAGGGCCACAGGCAAAATCCTAAACGTAAATTTTTCAATTTTAAAACGCGAAAACTATGATGAAAATATTTTTTTTTTTTTGCACATATTATACTCTCAGTGAGTATTCTTATTCATGATCTGTTGAGGAAACGGGCTATTTGGTAATGTGTTGGCTTATTAGACGTACGGCCCCAGTTCAAATCCTATGTCAGAAATCAAAACGAAAATATTTCTTCAGCGACTTCCTCTCAGCAGATTTCTGGCAAAAACTCTGAGAATAAATAAAAATTGCTATGAAAAATTCCTCTAAAATCTATCGTTCAGAGTCCACCTTAAACTGTAGGTTTCACCACTCATGTATGAAAATAAAACACATAACATAAGTGGTGTGAGAAACTAGGTCGTAATTCCGAATGAAGGGTTGTATCTGACCAATTATGTATTCATTATGGGAGAGATGAGTTTCTCTATCTTTTTTTCAGCTTAACATTCATACCTGCTTAATTAGTTATTACAATCCTTTAGTAAGGATTACAACACAGCTTTTCAAATCATCCATGTTGTGTGTGCGTTAATTTTCGCCATAAGTGGCGTAAACCACCACTAGTTCGATAGGTCTGAGCTGGGACTTGAACCACTGACTCTCGTTTAATTAGCCAACACGATAACCAAGACACTAGTCTACGACGACTTAATACAGGCGATTGGTTAATCATTGTGTTGAAGAACGTGCTACATTGTGGGTAAACGTCTTCCCAAGTCGAGTATTAAGCATTTCCCTTTCGGTTTTTGGTTTTCTTCTATTCGCATTTCACCACCATCTTCTTACTAAGGTAAGCAGTTGATAATGTTGCAGATATTTATTCAATCTCTTGTCGCCAAGAAATAGCTTCTGATGCAACAATGTTTTGAGTTGTTATATTTGTTGTATTGATTACATTATCTTCTCTGAAAAGTAAGGGAGACAACGATTATCAAGAATTGTTTGACTTCTGAAATGGACGAAAGTGAAATGGTGGGGTCCCCTAAGTTCATAAGTTCCCTATGTGCAATTATTATTATTGGTTTATAAGTATAGGTTTTCACTTAAATTTTTCAATATCTTCGTAAATAATTCTCAGTCATATCACACTACTTTAAAGATTTCATATGCAATAGCATCGGCAAAATTCCCTGGTGATTTTCCCATGCAAATACGATTTCTTCTATTAGCCTGTGATATATTTCCATAAAGAGTTCCTCAAAACTTTGTACCTCGGAGTCGACTTTAAACTGTAGTCACCGTCACTCATGGATAAAATTAACACACCCAACATAGATGGTGTGTAAAGCTAGGTCGTAATTGTGATTAAAGTGTTGTAGAGGCTAATGACAGGTGAGGAATTTTGCTTATTGAATGTGTTTCTCCAAATGTGTAGTTATCTGACCTTACTATGTTGTTTGTTGTGAATGTTATCCTTTCTGAGACCTCAGGGTTAATGCCTGTATAAATTGTTGACAGAATAATGCCTATTTGTTTTCATATTTACTATACTCGCATTGTTTATTCCAAGTCTATTAACTTAGAAAAGTTATGTCTGCATTTGTGCCAAATAGACATGGATATCTTTCCATTGATTGCAATAATATTGAGCTTTAAAAAGCCTTTTTACAAGTATGCTACTTGCATTTGCTTCTTACCGTGAATTATTACAAATTACAAATGAATTGTAAAATACTCCCACTATTTTGCGTTCACATGAAATGAATCCTTCTACCACGAATATTCAAGATGATTTACTGGCTGATGATTTCTATGCCTGGTACCTAAAAGGCTTAAAGCAATTGGTTTTCATTATTTGCAAGCATTAATCACTCGCTTGCTATCTCGTTTGGTTTGTGATGTGAGGTAAATTATCCTGAGTTATTGCCTGTTAAACTTATGTGAGAGTATGGTGGCTGTCAATTCCTTTATATCGGGTTGTTTCAATAAAAGGGTTGAATTGAAATCGAATATGCAGCAAATAATTGCAATTATGTAAGTGTAAGCAGTAAGCAGTAATATAATGTCATTAATTTTAATACTTTTATTAAATTAAAGGTTTTAATTTTTATTAATTAAACTAATTATGCATCAAATCATATTTCAATTATGCATCATACAAAAATCCTTTTGATTACATTTGCATTATCACCCACCCCATGATCAATAACACAGTGCGACAGTCAAAACGCACCCAGCTAGTGACATAGTGTAGGTTGTGAGTTTTGTTGAGTAGAACTCAAAAATATTTTTTTTATGTTTTTCGAACCCTCCAAAATTGTTTTTTTTTTTTTTTGACAAAAACAGTATTTTTGATCTTTTCACATAAAATTATTGATTATCCAAATATTTTTTAACCAATTTTCAAAATCTAAAGTTTTTTGAAAAGGGGACCGACAGCTCTTTACAATGGTATACACAAACATTATGTTCAAACTTACGTGTTATGAATTTTGATCGGGTAAACTTGGAAAATATGATTTTTTTCTCATTTTTTCAAGTTTAGCTATTCTTAATTGCAAAATTTAATTCAAAAGTATGAAATAAGTGATAACATTCTGAAGGTTCATTATCTTGTGAAGAAATTGACACTTCGTTTGATCAAATCGGACAAAAATTACAGTCGTTATTAATTAAATCGTGTAACATACGTGTTATTTTTTTATATATGTCATCTCATCAAATGAACTTTCAGTTCAAAAATTTTCAAAAGTTTTGATGGATCCTGATTGTTTGTTGCAAAATGTGTCAATTTGACGTTTGCACGACTACTAGAAGTCTGCTAATATTTGTGTTTTTTGCAAATATTATTATTTCTCCTTGCGCAAACATTGTGCAACTTCTGGTGGTTGCTCAAACGTGAAATTGACACATTTTGCGATAAACAATAAAGATCTATCAAATATTTTGAAAATGTTTGAACTAAAATTCCATTTGAAAAAATATTGTTTATAAAAAATATAACTCGACTGTTGGACTCTTTAGCTAATAACTAAGGTAATTTTTATCCGATTTGATCAAACGAAGTGCCAATATCTTCACAAGATAATGAACGTTCAGAATATTATCACTTATTTCAAATTTTTTAATTAAAGTTTGCCACTGTGAACGGACAAACTTGAAAAAATATGAAAAAAATTCGCATTTGCCAAGTTTACCTCATCAAACCTCATAGCAGATTAAGTCAAATAAGTGTGATTTTATTATATATTATCTTTTTGGCAACAGTGGTTTAAACAGCTCACGCACGTTTCGTGTTTTGTTTCACCGTCAAACATCTTCAGTTTGGTCTATAATTTAACAATGAATTGTCTTACAAACGAACAACGCTTGCAAATCGCTGAATTTTATTATCAAAATGCGTGCTCTGTTAAGAAAGTTCATCGCGCGCTTCTTCCATTTTATGGTCAGTTTAATCGACCCACTGAAGCGGCTATTCAGGCTATTGTGACTAAATTTCGCACCAAATTTACATTGTTGGACATTAAACCACCAACACGCTTACGTAGAGTGCGAACTGAAGAAAATATCGCAGCTGTATCGGCCAGTGTTAATGATGACCATCAATTATCGATTCGTCGCCGTTCGCAGCAATTGGGCCTCTGTTACTCAACAACGTGGAAAGTTTTGCGGAAGGATTTAGGTGTGAAGCCTTTCAAAATACAGCTGGTGCAAGAATTGAAGCCGAACGACCTACCGCAACGCAGAATTTTTGGTGAATGGGCTCTTGAAAAGTTGGCCGAAGATCCACTTCTTTATCGAAAAATTGTGTTCAGCGATGAAGCTCATTTTTGGCTCAATGGATACGTAAATAAGCCGAATTGTCGATTTTGGAGTGAAGATCAGCCAGAAGCATTGCAAAAGCTACCAATGCATCCAGAAAAAGTCACAGTTTGGTGCGGTTTATGGGCTGGTGGCATCATTGCCACATGCCACACATCACGCGTAACAATAGACTTATTGAGAGGCGAGTTCTGTGAGCATTTTATTTGACGTTCGGGACCGGTCAATTGGCCGCCTAGACCGTGCAATTTAACGCCTTTAGACTATTTTATGTGGGGGCTATGTTAAAGCTCATGCCTATACAGACAAGCCCGCTTCAATTGAAGCATTGGAAGACAACATTGAAGCATTTATTCGTGAGATACCGGCCGAAATGTTGGAAAGAGTATGCCAAAATTGGACTAAGCGGATGGACCATTTGAGGCGCAGTCGCGGTCAACATTTGCATGAAATAATCTTCAAACATTAAATTATATGGACCGTACGTACTATCGATTCAAATAAAGATTTCACGAATTTTTTCGAATTTTATGTTTTTTTTTTGAAAAATTTTCCTATAGCTCTTAAAAAATCACCCATTAATATATATATGTATATCGTTTTAAAGGTCCATGCCTCTCCTTTTTAATAAGGCTTAAATTTTGGACATCGCTTCAGAAATGTTTGTGTAATCAATAAATTTGTGCGTAAAGTCCAAAAAAAAAACAGTTTTTGTCAAATAAAACCAGTTTGGAGGGTTCAAGAAATATCAAAAAAAATATTTTTGAGTTCTACTAAACGAAACTCACATCATGCAGTATGTATTTAATTTTTTTTTTTATTTTGTAGCATAGTGTAATTAATTCATAATAAACCCCTCCCCCACCTACCTATTTAGATGACTTACATAAATCATTTGAATTGAACTTTCTATTGTTGGCCATAAGTCGTATGGGATTTACTTAAAACAACTTAAAACTCTTATTAAATTAAGGGAAAAAAACAAGGTTTAATTTGAAACTAAATTTTGTATCGTCGTTTTATTGTGTGTCATTTGAAATTTGTCGTTGGCACTAATTTATGCTAATTAAATGCAATTCTACTCTGGAAAACAGCACTTGACAATCTACAACTGCAACTATTAAAAGGGGAAGCAATGACGATGATGACGATGACGGCGGCAACGGAAACGATGACGACTATAAGTACAGATTTAAAGCTTTAAATGCCAAGCAACCAGCATAAAACTGCTGTAATATTGCAATTGCACTGTTTAAATCTCTCTCCCTCTCTATCTCCGTCCCTCTCCCTCTCTCTTTCTGTCTTTATAAATTGCAGAGAATATTTGTTTGAATTCTGTTAGCTGCTGAGCAGCAATCATGATTTCTAGCAGCTCTTCACACATTTTCCACACCGCTTCTCACAGCCACCCAATGATCTCTCCCCCCCAGTAACATTTAATATCTTTCGTGTGTTTAAGTCACTGTTGCATATCAAAGTCCTATCATAGACAAATGAATAATTTATTCCTACATTCATACATACTTATGTATGTCTCTCACACTCTGTCTGACCGTTTCTCATACATTTGTTAACACTCTTCGACATCGTCACTCGTTCAGCATTCATACTGTTTCATACTGTAAGTAGGTAGGTAAGGTTGAGTATGTAAAGAATTGGCAGAGCACAGTTAAGTTTGCCAACTTGCTTGCCCAAACCTAAATCCCTTTCAAAACAGAAAAAGGGAAAAAGGGGAGAAAAAAGAACAAGAAAATGAGAATGAGAAAGGGAATGTTAAAGACATTTTAAGTCAAGACATGTCTAGTAAGATTCAAATTTTCAAACTGCTTGTATATCCTGCCTTTGCTGCTTACCACTGACAATACTGTTCGACAGTGATAGAGAGAGAGAGCGAGAGAGAGAGAATGGTGCAAATAGGTGTTAAGGCAGAAAATCTTGAGAGTCAAGGCAATTGTAATACAAAAGGAAGTGATAGACGAAGGGAAGGTTATAAATTTTAAAAAGCAATTGTAACATGAAAATGAGACAGTGCAAGAGAGAGAGAGAGAGAGAGAGGAGAGGATAAAACTAAAACATGCACAATTTAAAATAGAAGAGTGAGTACATGAAATAAACGTACAAAAGTGAAATAAAGTGCAGTTTTAGTTGCAAAAATGAGAGAAAATTTATTCAATTTACACTCTAACAAACGATGCTACGTGTTTTACTTCAAAAGTCGTTTCAAGCCAAGACAATTTTAATGTATTACGACAGGCCATGTACATACAACTACTATGGCTACAACTATAAGAACAATGCCAACAACAACAGCAACAACAACAGCAACAACAACAGCAACAACAACAACCAAAAATAAAATTACAACAAAATAACATCCATGAACTCATGTTAATGTTAAGGGAAAATGCATTCTAATCAGAAATGAAAAGAGAAATGAAGAATAAAAATGAACCGGAATATGGTGTTACATTTATAGATTATTCGTAGACAGCCTTTAGCTACTCTAGAAGAAGTGGTATACCGTACACGAGACTCAAGACTATGACGAAAGTTACGAGAACAAATAAAATTATACAGGAAATTTTTCACTGTACTCTGAACGTGCGGTCCATGTACGCTCTATAATTGTTCATACAGGATTACGACCTAGTTGTTCACACCACTTATGTTGTGTTTGTTAATTTTACACATGCGTGGCGCGACCTACAGTTTAAAGTCGACTGTGAACGACAGATTTTGATAAACTTTCCATGGCAATTTTATTTTTATTCTCAGAATTTTTGCTAGAAATCTTTAGGCAATCGACGAAAAAATATAAGCTCGTAGATTGCAAATTTGCATAAACAATAACAATTACTAGGCAATTATGCGACAGATCTTTGTAATGGAGATCTTCAAACACACCGCGTCTTCACACAAGGCTGACTGAACTTTTACAAACTCAGTCGCCCGCTTTGTCTTGCCTTTTATATGGCAACATAAACAGTCTGATGAATGTGGAGGCGAACGTTCATGACTTAGCCTTCACGAAAACTCTATAAATCTAAACATCGTTTATTTCTGTTTACTTGTTTACCATTTTTTATGCTGGAGTTTGTTGGTATATTTTTGTTTACTTGTTTACCATTTTTATATGCTGGTGTATGTTGTTATAAAGGGTCCGCCAAATAACTTTTTTTTTTAAATGCTTTAAAAAAATTACTGAATGTTTTCTAAAATTTCTTTTTTTATTTGAAAGGCTACTGCAACACCAGAAGATGCCGATTTTGGCATCATCTTTTCAGATGAAGCTCATTTAGATCTTGGCGGGTATGTAAACAAGCAAAATTGTCGCATTTGGGGCACAGAAAACCTGCACGCATACATTGAAAAGCCGACGCAGCCTAAACGAGTCACTGTTTGGTGCGGATTTTGGTCCAGAGACATAATTGGGCAATTTTTCTTCGAAAATGAGCAAGGAGTGGCCGTTACAGTCAATGGCGATCGTTATCGGGCCATGTTGAACGAATTTTTGTTCACAAAAATTGAAGAGGAGGATATTGGCAACATTTGGTTTCAACAGGACGGCGCTACGTGCCACACAGCCGAAGCTACACTCGACGTTTTGCGCCCTGTTTTTGAAGATCGCATTATCAACCGCAGAGCTTATGTCGTTTGGCCACCGTCAAAGATAAGTGTTACGCCGACAAGCCAGAGACAATTGACGCTTTAGAGGACATTGGTGAAATACAGCTGCACACAATCGATAATGTGCTTAAAAATTGGATCGATCATGTATGCTACTGCATGGCCAGCCGAGGCAGTCATTTGAATGAAATTATTTTCCATTATTAACCGGAAGGATTGTACTTTCAAATAAAAAAAGAAATTTGAGAAAATATTCAGTCTTTTTTTAAAGCATTTAAAAAAAAGTTATTTGGCGGACCCTTTATTAAGCAGTGCGATAATTTGTAAATAAGTTCATTGTTTTTGTTTATAATTTTAATATTAAACGATGTAAAAACAAAACGCCAGTACCTAGATTTTTTCATTTTCGTAACAATATTCGTTTTGTTGGACACATCTGATCTGGGATTAGAACCATGGCCTCACATCTAATAAGCCAACATACTAATAATAAGCCACTATACTACGACGACTACATTGCAGTTAAACAAATCTAATTTTTAATCATTTGCAATTTAGGATTATTTTGGAATACAAAATTGAGTGTGACTTTTGTTTGAAAGTTATTTACCGAAATTCAAATGTTAAGTCATCCTTAAGTTGCCTAAGCCTACCAAAATCCTTGTTATGTTCGAAACTACAAAGATTTTTGCATTAAAAATAAATAATAGTAAAAACAACAACAACAACAACAAAATATTATAATGACTGCAAAAAGGATGAGTATGGAAAAGGACATGACCTGCTATCAAGCCACTTCCGTTGACTATTACCCGTTCATATTACATTTACGGCATGGACAGCATGGAAGACCTATCGAATGCAATTTATTTAAAACGATTTCACTTTATATCGCCAACATACTAGCGACGGCAACAAGCACGCATTTACTTCCTTACCTACACATATAAATGCAGGGAGTTTATTTTTATTTTTGTTATGGCAGTTATTGTGGGTTAGTAGCTGTAAAACGATTGAAAAAGGAAGAGAGTGACCGAAAGAGAGAGGGCGGCAGAGTGAGAGGCAGAACATTTAAAACAAAAGCTGGGAAAAATATCATGTCGAACGTTTCGACATGTAAAATGTGGCTGCAAGAACAAAAGGAAACTTTGTCAGGCTGTTTAAGTGTGTTGGGCCGCTAGGCTAACAACACATACTACATGGCAAAGCTATCGAACATGTTCACACTGAATGTTTGAAATGCCAATAAAAGTGTGATAAAAATGTTGTCTAGGCAATGGTGTATGTCACACACATTTATTCTTCCCTTTTTCAGTTTACAATGAAAGAAACAACAACAAAACAAAAGGCAAAATAAAATACTAACAAGCCAGCAGAAAACAGTATAGAACAGGACACTGGCGCGTTACTTAACAAGTGGCTGCTGTGCTGTTAATGACTGTCATAAATTTTCAAATCCATTGCTTAGCTCAACAAAGCAACGAACAGGAATTTTAGCTTTAAAAATGCAACATTATGGCATTAACACCGTGTTGGCTACATTCTTCAAGTCTATGGACCGTAAAGGAAATACGTATTAATGTTCTATTGTAGGCATAACGGAGAGAATATAATGAAATTATACGGGGCCATCTTAAGTGCCAGGAATATGACTAACACTGGAATTTATTCCAAGGAGAGTATAATTTTTCAATTTCCATCAAATTAATAGGATTTATTGCTGCAAATAACTGCACTTTACTTTTTATTTAATAAGTTTTTAATACAACTACAACTACTTTTTAAATATTTAATTGTCTTTAAGGTTTTGTTTTCTTGCGTTTTCAGGAATTAAAAAAAAATTGGAGAAAAACTCCATTATTAGTCTAAAGTTTCCATTACAGCAAATTAATTTGATCGTGTGTAGGTAAAATATGTAAAACCTCTGGAAAACCATCTCTTCCAAGTGCCCAACTTTATTTTCAAACAAACATTTACTTAAGCAAACCACCCATGTCTCATATGCACACACATGGTTTCCTTAGCAATATAGACAGCAGACAGAAGGAGAGAGAGACCTCTGACGCTTATATGTATAGAGGAGAGAAAGAATATAATCAAGTGCAATTATTTTGTTTCCCTGCAATAAAAACTTTTCGGTTTACCTCCTACAATAACAGCAACAACGGCAGCAGCAAGCAATAACAACATTTGCAACTACTGCTTCCATTATTAAATCTTTTATAAACGAAATTTAACCAGAGCTTTACAATAACAGTTGACGGCCATTAATTAGTAATACGGAGAAGCATTTTAATGGGAAGTAAATATATTGTTACGAAACAACATTAAAATTATAAAAAAAAACAACGGACTTTTTTACATGATAAACAAATAAATAAAAATATACCAACAACACTAGCATAAAAAAAAAGGATCAACAAGTAAACAAAAATGCAACAACAAACACTGCAAGAATAAATGTAAACAAAAATACACAAACGACAATAATGAAACAACGATGTTTACATTCAAGGAGATCTTGAGTAGGCGAAGAGATACTTAATAAATCATGCGATAAATATGTAAATACAATGAAATACAACTTTAAGCGTAATCCAAAATCGTTTTTTAAATTTGTTAATTCAAAGAAAAAAGTAACTGGTTTTCCATCTTCTATGAGATTTCAGCAGATTGAATTTAGTGATGACAGCATTATAAACAATTTATTTGCCAGCTTGTTTTCCACAACTTATTCGGATGCAACTTATAATGATTCCACTGATTATCCCATTAAAATAAATACTAATTCCACAGTATCAATAAATTTAATCAACGTTCCTACTATTTCTATGGAATTGAGAAAACTAAAATTCTCCTATAACTTTGGACCTGATAACATTCCTAGTACCATCTTAATTAATTGTGTCGACTCTATAGCTGTTTCACTATCATACTTATTTAATAAATCGATTATATGTGGTTATTTTCCTAATGTTTGGAAGGATTCATTCATTATTCCTTTGTTCAAATCAGGAAATAGATCCGATGTTACAAATTATCGTGGTATTGCAAAACAGAGCATAATTCGAAAAATTTGAAAAAATGGCTACAGATGATTTATGTTATCAAGTTTCTAACTTGATATCTCCTTATCAGCACGGTTTTAGAAAAAAGTGCTCTACTACAACAAACCTGCTTCATCTCTCAACAGTTGTGTATCGAGGATTTTTTCATCAGCAACAAACAGACGTTATCTACACGGATTTCAGCAAGGCCTTCGCTAAAGTCAATCATGTACTTTTGAGGAAGAAACTTTATTTATTGGGATTTTCCGATCTTAGTCTAAAATGGATTTGCTCGTATTTAACTAACAGAAAACAAACCGTATTTTTAAAAACTGCTGCTCCAGAAGTATTGATGTCCTTTCTGGTGTAACTCAGGGTAGCCATCTTGGACCGTTTCTGTTTTCATTGCTTATTAACGACTTACCTCATACGATTCACTATTCCAATATCCTAATGTACGCTGATGACGTAAACATTTTCTTAAGTTATCGCCAAAGTTCCGATTAGAAACTTCTTCAAAATTACCTAAATTCGTTTCATTTATTGTGTAATTTAAATCTAATGCAGCTTAATCGCAACAAATGTAAATACATGAGATTTGTAAGAAAGAATCCGATTCCTGCAAACTATGCTTTTGATGGATACGAGCTTGAGATTGTAGATAACTTCCTGGATCTAGGAGTTCTACTTGATCCCAAACTAAATTTTATCCCGCACATAACTATGACAGTAAATAAATCTAGAAGCGTTCTTGGTTTTATAAAACGGTGGGCAAAATAATTTAACGATCCTTATGTTACAAAATCGCTCTACACATCTCTTGTAAGGCCTATACTCGAGTATGGTTCCATAATATGGGATCCTTTATATAAAAAATATTCCGACGTCATCGAATCTGTACAAAAGCAATTTCTGATGTTTTGGAGGACTGAATTTTAATCCTACAAGTTTACCTTCTTATTCTGCCAGACTAGCTTTAATTAAACTTCCGACACTTAAAAGCCGCAGAACTATGTTAAATATCTCATTCATATTCAATGTAATTACTGGTGATATAGGCTCCAGTTTTTTAATCCATAATATCACGTTTAATGTTCCTCAACGTCCGTCACGTCATTTTTCCCCATTATCAATAAAATTTTTTAGATCCAACTACGCTGGTGCTGATCCAATAAGGAGAATGTGTAAATAATTTAATAAATTGTATATGCTAATAGATTTTTCTGCATCAACTAATGTTATAAAAAATAATGTAATTATATATTTAAATTCATAGTTTATTAAAATTGATATTTTGTAACTTTACTAAATTGCCTGTAAGGAATATTTCCATAGGCAAATAAAATGAAATAAATAAATAAAATAAATAAAAACATTCGTCAGACTGTTTACGTTGCCATAAAAAGGGCAAGACAAAACAGTCAATGAGTAAGTAAAAGTTCAATCAGTTTTGCGTGAAGACGAGGTGTGATTGAAGAATGTAATCGTGGTTTGAAGATCTCCGTTATAAAAAACTGTCGAACAAATTGACAAGTAATTGTATTGTGGTGTAAACAGAAGAATAACAAAGAAGAGCAATTGTCGTTGTTTACATCAAGTTGTGAACAGTGGCACACAGAATTGTGCGAACAATAAAGAATTTTAATTAAAACTAAACAGAAATTAATTTTTTTTATTTGCAATCTACGAAGTCATATTTTAAAACGATTTTAAAAGGTAGAAACGTAACAATATGACTTCGGTATACAGATTATCTACCAGTTTTGGGTATGCTTTCCAAATACTCTCGTCTACAACTTAATATAAGAAAATTACTTTGCACAACTCTTTTCTTCCATTCTATTTAGTTTATCACAGCTGTAAACGTGCATGAATCAACTATTTAGCATAGAGTATATGCCTGTGTTGAAAATTGCTGAAAGTTCTGTGCGTATGTTTGCGTCCTTCAATAGGTAAAGTATTGCTCTGGCAAAACAAAAACAAACCTGTCGACAAGAAACCCAAACAAAATTTAAAAGTTTTCTGAATTTTCTTTCCTTTCCTTTTTCGTTTCATTTTTATGGAGTTCGTTCTGCTAGCTCGTTTTGTAGATTGCCTTGATTGTGTTGATTCATAACTTTAAACTGATTCTTATGCAAACTAACAACCCACATGCTTTATTCCAGTCGCCCCCGCCATCTCTTAAGAGGTCCCCAATTAACAAATTTGAAGAAAATTTAATTGCACTTTAAAGTCTTTTATTATAAGGTGTAGTAAAAAGGAGATATAGAAGTCATAATTGATACAATGATATTGCATTAGAATTGCGAATTGCTGTGGTTTGTGGCTTATTCGCATACACCTGCGGCTTAAGAGAATCCCAAAAAAAGGTCTAAAGGATCAAATCCCACGATCTCGGTGGCAAGTTCATAACAACTCCACGTGGGATGACCGCATTCTCAAACCGCTAGCGTAGACTCTCCACTATGACATGAACTGTGTGGCTGTAGCATGACATGAACTGTGTGTTGAAACCACGCGTTGTTGTTGTCCAAATCATCCAGTTCAGGCCAAAAGGAGTTGGTAATTATCGACTTTTAGTGCTAGGAGTTAATAGTGACCGCCATGCCAACATCGTTGTCAAAGGAATATCGACTCATGATCCCACCAGCCTTAAATTCACACCAAACACTTCCTTTTTCAGGAAACATTGGAACCTCCTGAGTCTGATGTGGATTGCAATCGTTTGAAATTCTGTAATTTTGCTTCTTTACGAATCTATTCATCCAACAAGGGCTACATCGCTGAAGACAATTTTTCAAAGAAAATTAGTGTCCTTACCTATGCTCGTCCAAGGCGGTTTGGCAAATAAGATGACCGTTATCAGCTATTAAAATTCGGAAGTCCCTGTTGTAAGGCGTTGACATATGTCACTGACTTACAAGTGATCACAACATTCTAAATATTAATCTGTGTTGAGGACCTATTTATGTTGACTCAATTTATGTAGACGCCATTGGTGACGTCATCCCCCATACACATATGCTATGTGAGGTTTCCACTGAGACAATATGTTGGGCTTACTGTGATGCCATTAAGCCTAAACTACTCAGGCCGACAAGACCTAACGATTTCGCATGGGATGTCAAAAATTCGTTATTGATCACACGCTTGTGCGAATGCTGGCTAGAGTGGCTCTGTGATAAAGATAGACTCCTGGTCGCTGTAGCCGCTACTTCTTGAGAATGGCGCAAAAGGCCGAATAGCAGACATGCATTATCAACCAATCTTTCGAGCAGACTCTCTCTTCTAGCCAGAAGCCTTAGAAAACTTGTGGAATTTTTACCCTTATTTTCAGAATAATCACGGCGCCAAGAGAAACCCAATGCCTTGCTCGCAGTATGGTATACCTTTCAGACGGCGAATTCGCCTTCAATTTTATTTACTCTCAGATCTGCTGAGAGAAAGTCGAGGGAGAAATTGTTTTTCATATTTCGTTTTGTTGGAGATGCCTGACCTGGATTTTAAACCATGACCACACGTCTAATAAGCCAAAACACTGCCTTTTAGGCTACAGATATTTCTATTATTAACCATAACAAAACTTTTTTTCGAGATTACTGTGGGTTTATCGTTCTGCAGACGTTCTTGGTGTAGGTCTGATCTATGAGTGGCTAGATTTACATCGACTTCAAAGCTTTCCATGGCGATAAGTTACTCTCAGATGTTTTGCCAGAAAACAGTTGATAGGGGGTCATGGGAACAGAAGAAGAGAAGATTCCCTGACATGTTCCTATTCAAGAAATACAAGTAAGGGACACCTTAGACCTTAGGCCATTTCCCGGAGAAATAAGCGGTATGGATAAGCTTTCTAAAGAGGAATTTTGGAAGCCTGGCTATCGGAATATATCGGCATATTCTCAGGAAATACTTTGTTTCTGGGCAGTAATTTAAATGCCATGATAATAGCTATGACCTATGTCTGAAGGACACTGAGGTGGAATATACATACACATATATACATAAAGGGTCCGCCAAATAACTCTTTTTTGAAAATGCTTTAAAAAAAATACTGAATATTTTCTTAAATTTATTTTTTTATTTGAAGGTACAATCCTTCCTTCAAATGGCTGCCTCGACTGGCCATGCAGTAGCCTGCACGATCGGTCCAATTTTTAAGCACATTATCGATTGTGTGCAGCTGTATTTCACCAATGGCTACACGAATATTGTCCTTTAAAGCGTCAATTGTCTCTGGCTTGTCGGCGTAACACTTATCTTTGACGGCACCCAACAAATAATAGTCCAACGGTGTCAAATCGCAGCTCCGAGGTGGCCAAATGACATCAGCTCTGCGGCTGATAATGTGATCTTCAAAAACAGGGCGCAAAACATCGAGTGTAGCTTCGGCTGAGTGGCACGTACCGCCGTCCTGTTGAAACCAAATGTTGCCTATACCCTCCTCTTCAATTTTTGTGAACAAAAATTCGTTCAAAATGGCCCGATAACGATCGCCATTGACTGTAACGGCCACTCCTTGCTCATCTTCGAAGAAAAATTGCCCAATTATGCCTCTGGACCAAAATCCGCACCAAACAGTGACTCGTTTAGGGTGCGTCGGCTTTTCAATGTATGTGTGCGGGTTTTCTGTGCCCCAAATGCGACAATTTTGCTTGTTTACATACCCGCCAAGATCAAAATGAGCTTCATCTGTAAAGATGATTTTTTTTTGCCAAAATCGGCATCTTCTGGTGAAATTTAAATGAAATTGATATCCATTATTAACCGGAAGGATTGTACTTTCAAATAAAAAAGAAATTTGAGAAAATATTCAGTAGTTTTTTTTAAAGCATTATCAAATTTATTTGGCGGACCCTTTATAATATACACACCACATTCCGATTTCCTCTTCAACTTCGTGCTGTTAGAGTATACTCGTACTTACCAAGAATATAGAAGTGGTTGCGGCATAGATTTTCAATTATCTCTTTATGTGGTGTACGTATACGTATATTACAAGTTTTTCTTTCTCGAGGTTGTTAAATTCAATCATTTGGAACCATATTCACTTAAAATTTATTTGAAATCAATTGCACAGGTATTGAAAACAAATTGTTTGCTGGGATATCAACCACACTCCTATATTTAGTATTGCCAAGATCTTAGTTTCTGTAATACAATACACATACACAAGAAGAATTAGTATGTGTATGTACGATTCCATTTAAAAACACCTAAATACATACATTCATATATATACATATGTACAGTACAATAACACATAAGTACATACATACTCATATAGATGGCAATAGAAACAAAGTTGTTGAAAAGTTTTACCACCCGCCGCAAAAACAAACTTTCCAGAAGAAAGTTTAAATTCGAAAACCAATAAGGTGACCACATAAAATAATTCCAAGAAATTGTTAAGAAACATCCACTATACGCAAAGATTTAAAACTAAAAACCCCTAGTACAGCAATATTAGATTACAAGCGAATGTTTTAAAAAAAAATTCTGAATTTTCTTCTCTAGCAAACCAGTGTCTGGTCCTTCTAATTTCCGTTAATCTTTTTTCTACGTGTCCTTTTTTGGCGAACAACATCCGAAGTAAGTTTAAGTTTTCATTTTAAACAACCGCTAACATGCATTCAATATTCATCTTCTTAACAATTGAAACATGGAAAGAAAAAACAACAACAACAGGAGCAGCAATAACGATGAAAATGCATTGGAAAATCAAGAAGAAAAAAGTAGGAGACATAAGAGTAGAAAACCATTTTTTTTTTTTTGGAAAATCATTAGAAATATTGTTAAAGTTTTATTATCGTTGCTTTGAACAGGAAATTGTTTTTTTTTTCTTACAAACTAAACACTGATTGTAGAAAAATTAATGACACTCTGGCAACTGAAGTTTATTCACAGGGTTTTGTTGAAACAACCTTGTATACACACCACATGACTTAAAAATTGCTGAATAGATCCCAAGCAATGGCATGGCCTAAGTTAACTTAGGTAATTGAAATAATTTCGAGAACCTTAGATTTTAAACTGGTCACAGCAGAAACATACAAATCTATTGCACAGCCAAGTCTGAAAAACTTTTATTGAAGAACTTATCCCGTAAAGCGAAAGAAAAATTTATAGGAAGGACGACGTGCTATGATCTGAATATGGTTTCATATTGCTTACTTACTTAATAGGCCATTAATAACCCGATTAACGGATTTTGGCCTGACTTAACACATCCTTCCAGGCGCTGCTGGCCTACGCCAGCTGGTCACGCTAATAAATGACAGGGTTTCCTCGTTTTTGTACTTCCAACACAAACAAGTTCGACCTCTTCGCCAACTTCCGCAGATTCTCGCATCAAATACACGTCTCGCCGGAGCATCCCCCTCCATTCGAACAACATGGCCAAGCCAGCACAGCCGCTGGATGTTAAAACGCTGCACAACGTCTATGTCGTTGAGGTGCTCATATAGCTCATTGTTGGATCGGATGCGGAAATCATTGCCAACTCGCACTGTACCGAAGATCTTACGCAGGACTTTTCTCTCGAACACTCTCAAGGACGCTGCATCGGTTCTTGATAGGGCCAAATCTCTGAACCATAAAGAAGCTCGGGTAGGATGAGTGTCTTGTAGAGTACAAGTTTTGTCGTACGAGAAAGCTCTCTGCTACTCAATTGCCTATTGAGACCATAGTAGCGCCTGTTTACAAGAGTGATCCTACGCTTGATCTCCAGACTGACATCATTTTTGGTGGTAACGGCTGAGCCAAGATATAAATTGCTTGACTATATCGAAAGTATAGTTATCAGCCGTTATCTGAGATCCAATATGCCTCGTAAGAGTGTAGATCTCACCACACGTGGATAAAATTAGCACATACAAAATGGGTGGTGTAAGAAGCTAGGCTGTAATCCTGGCTGAAGGGTTGTAATGACCAATTAAATAAATAAGTAAGACCTCAAGGCTCTTCTGATCTTAAGCTGATAGATGATATGTTTTGGCTTCGTTAATAAATTCAATTCAGTTCGGACATTCGATTAGTTGTAAGCACACCTTCTACACAATCAGAATGGTCGGCCATTTAATGGAGCGCTGTATTGAATTTAATTTTGGTTCAGTAGGATGTTAGGAAGTATATCTGTTACCTGTAAGTTAAGTTTCCGGATGCCAAGAATTTGACAATGAATGACCACGCAATTAAAGAAGGAGACAAACAATATCATATCATGATATTCATTTAAATTCATATCATGATATGACATTGCAATACCAGTCCATAAGAGTCAAAAAATTGTGCACGTACACTGTTGCTAACTACGAAGTTGAGTCTCCCTGTAATATGATTAAACATTACACAGTTCAACTGACACAATCGAACACAACTGGTAAGATGTCGCAGATTGTTAACTCCATATCGGCCCTAGCAAGTTCATATGGAATACAATTTCCGACGTTACCCATTATGTTTTAGCACCAATATAATACCTATCATTGAATGATCCGAAAATGCTTGACAGTCATTTCCCTGTACATATGTATGTTGAGGGCAATTTTCCTTAATGAAAATCTCACCATTCATAAAACGTTGTAGCGCATTCAGTATGGACATCACATTTGTCTGAAGAACACAGCACCGCGTCAATACGAAAGTCTAATTTAAAAAACCTTTAATATTCATCCCACAGTCTACTCTATCCAGCAAACGATTGAAATGGATATGTAACTCAATGGTCCCACCGTTAAATTCTGTATGATCAGACCAGAAGTCACATAGGGATGCCAAAATCAAGTCTCATATCGAGAAAATTACAAGAAACCTTACGTCGAGCTGAGTGTGTCAAGCAGTGTAATTGTTGTTTCCACATCAAACGTGACCAACGTAAAGCAAGAATAGTTCCTGTACAAGCCAATAGAGCTGGTATGTAACGGCAGGTCAAAATCAAAAATCTTGCCGGCGGACATTTTAGAGATGTGAAGCGCTATGTTTGTTGTCTCTTCCTCGCCATTATGTTGTCTCTTTTGGGTAATTATTCCCAAGATATTTTACGGTCTGAGATAAGAACAATTGAACCCCACTAACGATCGGGAAACTGCAGACAAGCAATGGTGCAAAGCATCCGTTCCGTCTTCCACCATTTTGATATATAAGCATTAATGCCTGATTGCACCTCAAAGAAAGTGTATGCGGATCAAAGCCCAATACAAATCATCTCCATAACCAAATCCTATAAAACCATATGGTTACGTCTACTCCTACAGTTCCTCCGCAACTATATTTCATATCAAGGCCTAGAAATGTCATCTTGACGTGTGCTATCTGAAATGAAAATGAAAACTTTAATGAATTTTCGTGGAGATTTACTTTAAATTTACAATACATAGTGGGGAATGTGTTAGCTTTCAAAAGAAAAGGTTCGACTTTGAATCTCAGTTCTCTTTCCACGACTATCTATCAACAAACTTCTGGTGAAACATCTAAGAGTAATATATCGCCATTAAAAGCTTCGAAGCTAACGTAAAACTAACCACTCATAGATCAGACAGACACCAAGAACATGTGCAGAACGATAAACCCACCGTAATTTCGAATAAATGTTTGTTATGGTTAATAATAGAAATCTCTATGGTCCAGAATGTAGTGTTTTAACTTATTGGACGTGAGGTCATGCTTCAAAATCCAGAGCAGACAACTCCAACAAAACTAAATAAAAAAAGTATTTTTTTTCCGAAATTTTCTCTCAGCAGATTTCTGGCAGAAACTCTGATAGTAAATAAAATCACCATGAAAAATTTTTTAAAAATCTGTCATTCGAAATCAAATTTAAACTATAGGCTCCGCTAATGTATAACATTAACCCACACGACATAAATGGTGTGAGATGATAGTTCGTAATCCTGACTGAAGGGTTATAATGACCAATTATATATGATTGTATGGCTAACAACCAATTAATTTGTGTTTACTTTGAATTAAATTCTTTATTGTTCGCACAATTCTGTGCGCCACTGTTTACAACTTTATGTAAACAACAACAATTGCTTTGTTTGTTATTCCTCTTTGCACTCTTTTGCATAAACAATAACAATAACTAGGAAACCGATTACTCTCTTCAAACACACTGCGTCTTCATACAAGAGTGACTGAACTTCACTAACTCAGTCACCTGCTTTGCCTTGCCTTTTATATGGCAGGCTAAACAGTCTGATGAATGTTTTTAAAGGCGTATGTTCGTGGCTTCGCCTTCTCGAAATATCGTTGTTTCATTACTGTTTTTTGTGTACTTAGTTGAAATTTATTCTTGTAGTGTATTTTTGTTTACTGGTTTACCATTTTTTGTATGCTGATGTTTATTGTTGTATTAAGCAGTACGATAATTTGTAAATAGGTTTGTTTACTGCATTGTTTTCTTTTTGTATTTTTTGTTTATAATTTTAATGTTAAGCGATGTATAAGAAAAACACCAGTATCTAGATTCTTCATTTTCGTAACACTATTTTACTTTGATTGTTTGATTTTTTCTGTCTTTGGGAAGTATTAAAATAGAAAAAGATGCTAAAGCCTATTTCTAGGTACTTATTTCGAATGATTCATTTGCTTAATAGCCTACCAAAAGGCAGCCTGTATAAAAATACTATTTTATTCTATTTTTGCTGATGTTCTCAAATAATTAAGAAATATTTTTAATATTTTGTAAGGTTGTAGAACAAACAGAAAATAATTGTCTGCAAATAAAACCTTTTTGTTCATTTCATTTGTGTCTATTTGTCATGGTTTGTTGGTTTCGTTAAGGCTGAAAAAAAATTTCAAACAACACCATTAAGGGGTGAATGTTAACAGAAATTAAAAATAAAATTAAAAACATTAAAGCATATGAACATATTAAATACCAGTCACAAACAAACCAAAAAAAAAATTTAAAGAATAACGAAGTCAACAACAATTACTGAAAAAGCAAAAAATTTATCAAAAACAGAGGAACAAAAAAGATGCAATTTTTGGTATGAAGAAAAGAAAGCAATTATTTCGATTGTTTTTATATTTTTTTGCTCTCTTCTTAATTGCATTTTGCCATGTATATGCTACAGCTCTTGACATAAGTTTGGTACTTCAAATCTCAATGCTTTTATACGCTGATACATAATGATGATCAATCTGTTTCGCTTTATGAGGCAAAAAAACACCGAAATTTGAACAAATAATGTCGATGAGAATAATAATGGAGATGATGATGATGACGAGCAACAATTTTGTTTTTGTTTTCTTTTCCTTTTTCAGAATGAGTGACTGAATGAGAGAATGATAACAGCACTTGAGATTTTTCGCTACACGAGACATAAATTCAACGGTAATTGCTTTCATTTGTTCGTTGTATGTTTCTTTTTCTGAAAATAGATTTTCGTTGAATATTTTTGTTTTTGTTTTCTTTTTTTCTTTTCATTGTCTCTCCTATTGTTATTGTACTGATGAAGCTTTAAGTCAACTTTATGTCAATCTTAAGGATTTATTCATCAAATGACAAATTCTGTTCTTATTTCCTGTTTTTGTGTATTTACGGTGGCCGTTTTCTTCATTCATTAATTTCATCAGGCTATGCTTAGTACGTTTTACCAATGGCAGTTGCTTTATTTATTCGATTTAATTTCTATACAAACAAGGAAGCTTTTATTATAAATAGAAAATGTATTAACAGGGTTAATCATCGAGAGGTTTTTTTACACAACGCAATTGCATAAAAAGTGGTATTGTTAAAATGCTCACATCTCCTACTACAAGTAATAATTTCTTCACTCAGTTACTTAAGTAATTATAATAATAATTAAAAAAGTAATTATTATAATAATTGGTCATTACAAACCTTAAATAAGGATTAAAAATTAATTTTAACCATAAGTGCCGGGACCTACAGTTTAAAGTCGACTCCAAACTACAAATTTTTGAACAACTTTTCATGGCATTTCCCGTTTACTCTCACAGTTTTTGCCAGACATCTGCTGAGAGGTAGTCGGCGAAGAAATATTTCTTCATATTTCGCTTTGTTAGAGATGTCTGATCTGGGGTGTGAACAGTGACGTTACGTCTAATAAGCCAACACACAACCTACTAGAACATGTAGACTTCAAAAATTGCTTTACATTTTGCATATAAAGAAACCGATACCTACGGCTTGTTAACCCTTGTAAGAAGCCAAAGATGCCTGGCTTCTTATTTTCTGTCATCTTTCACAGAACTCTTCGACATAAGGTTTACTGCCTTAGCATGTTTTGCCTCGAAGTCGTGATGATTTCTTATAGTTAATGTCTAATCCCTGGCCGAAGTGTGACTTAAACTAAGCCTCACACTCTTTACTTACTTAAGTGACCGTTAATTATTCAGTTAATGGATATTGGCCAGTCTTAACACATCTTCCAGGCTACTCTGTTTCTTGCGCGCCTTCGCCCACAGACACGGTCGTCTCCTTCGGCGATTTCCCGTAATTCCCGCATCAAATTCCCGTCTCGCTAAAGCATCCTCTTCCATCCAAACGACATGGTCTAGCCAGCCAGTCGGTGGATGTTAATGAGCTGCACAGCGTCCATGTCGTTGAGGAGCTCATACAGCTCGTTGTTAAACCAGATGTGGAAACCATTGTCAACTCGCACTGGACCAAAATTTTTACGTTGGACTTTTCTCTCGAATACTATCAAGTAGCAGCCTTGTGCTTAGGTAGGTTGAGGATGAGCGACTTTTGGAGTATTAGTTTTTTCGTACGAGAGAGGTTTCTGCTACTCAATATCATACATAATTAACCCTACAGTTATAATTACGATCTAGTTTCTCACACTAATTACGTTGGGTGTGTTTTTTGACTTGATTGGCAGAACCTAAGTTTAAAGTCGACTCCAAACGAGAGATTTTTGAGAAACTTTTGAGGGCAATTTTATTTACATTCAGAGTTTTCTGCTGAAAGGAAGTCGCCGGAGCAATATTTTTCATATATCGTTTTGTTCGAGATGTCGGACTTGGGGTTTTGAACCGTGGCATCACGTCTAATAAGCCCACACACTACCTATTAAACTAAGTGTGCGACTTACATCTGCAGCTACATCGGTGCATCGGTGCACGGGGAGGAAAAGTGTTTTGCAGAGTATTAGTTTTGTCCCACGAGAGAGATTTCCGCTACTCACACTCATAAATACAGTTAAAGCTTGTACTCCGGGTAAGAGAGCGACGATAAAATCGTCAAAGCGATAAATATACCAGCCGATAGAAAACATAAACAGCCGATGCATTCACATTTTGCCTTTATGTTGTTCTTAAAAAATTTTGGAATTTTTCTTTAATTTTCTAAAGAATAATTTTCTAAAGAAAACTTCATACATCATATCCTTCACAGTGGTTGTTTTGAAGGAAAACAAAGCAAAAATAGGGTTAAGAACGAAAGCCAAAAGATGCAGGTTTTCAAACCTTGAAAGATTATCTTTCGTTGAAGGATTGTTGTAAGGATTTTTGATTTTAATTAAGATTTTGTGTTTGACAAATACACAACGCAACACAACAAACGAAAGGGTTTTTTAAAATATTTTTTTTTTTATTTTTTATTTTTTTTTTATAAAAGTCAACCCATATGATTACTTGAGATCTTTTGATTACAAAAGCACCATAAGATTTGTTGTTGTTGTTATCTTTTTTTGCCATTCTATGGTGTCAGATAATGATTGTTTTGTGTGATTTACTCTCTATTGTGTTGTATTGTTAGAAAAAGTGTTGATAACAACAACATGAGACCAACAACGACAGAAACAAAAATAAAGTGAAAATGAAAATGAAAAACAAAAACAAACAATGTTGATGACCCTCTCATATAAAAATTGCACTATTGTGTGTATTTATATTTTATTTTCATATGTTGTTGTTGTTGCTGTCATTGTGATTTTTTTTTTAATATTCTTAGCTGACATATACTTTTCAATCATACAACAAAAACAACTACAAAGGGGAAAAGACAAAAAAACAACAACAAGGAAGAAAGAGGTTATTGAGTTCGTGTTGTTAAACTCGTATATTTTTTCAACAATTTTTTAAGTGTGTAAGTGTGAGTGTGTTAGTATTTGTTTGTTGTGCTCGTAAGTGTTTGTGCATTTATTGTGGTCATCCGTTACTTTTCTTTTTTTTTCAAATATTCTCTCTCTTTCTTTCTTCTCAACAATGTAAAACAAAGTCAACAAGTGTTAAATACAGACAAACACACACATAAACATATATGTATATACGCTTTACTCTGTACTCTGTAAAATGCACACGCACACACTTATTTATCTTTATACACACTTGAAAACTTTAATACACATACTTAGATACAAACATATTTGTTGGTTTTAGTTATTCCTGGTATTCTTTAAACTTATAATAATATTTACTCACACAGGCACACACACCCACACGCACACGAACACATACATGCATGCATGGACAGCAAGAATGAAGTGCGAATGAATGACAAATGGTTACATTGGGGTTCCTTTTATACAAATTAAAGGTTTTTTTCTTTGTTCGTCTTCTTTCTTGTCTTTTTTGTAACTACCAGCTATTGGGTGAGGGAAAGTAAACGAATATATTGTTACGTAAATCGAAACGACCTAATATCGTTTAACAACAAAAACGATAAACAAAAGCCACACGATACAAATACACACTAACACCAAGAATACAATGAACGTGTCGATTATCTAAAGCTGCACACACACATATGTATGACGAACCTGGTTGCGCCTGGTACCAGCAACAACATGTACGTGGCAAAAAGGGATAGACAACATAAGCAAAGTACACAAACAACAATGTATTAGCAACAGAGCTCTCGAGAAGGCGAGATCACCAACCTTCCACTTCAAGAATTTTCGTTAGACTGGTTGTGTCGGACTATAAAAGGGCTGGACAAAGCAGGCAGCAGTCAGTGATAATTCAGTCAGTCTTGTGTGAAGACACGTTGTGGTTTGGAACCTACAAATGGTATTGCTTGCAAAAAGGTTGTAAGCAGAGAAGATCTAACGAACAGTTGTTAGTGTTAACGCGGACAAAAGTGTGAAATAGAATAGTGTACAAGCAAATTATTGTTGTACGTTAAGTTGTATACGATGGGACACAAAAGTAGTGTAACTAATGAAGAGAGTTTAAGAGAAAATAAACACATATTTGTTTTTACTTGGTTTGCAATTAACGAACTCATATTTAAACGTTTTTACATAGTTTATGTCAGAATCTAGCTGGAAAGACTTTGTCTTTTGGAACTTTAAACGGTTAAACGGTTTTATAACAGCTTTTAGGCCGATTTCGTTTTTGGTTAACTTGGACCTATGTTTTAATCCTTTATTCGTGGAGATAACCCATTAAACCGTGTATGAATCAGTTTTATGACAATTTATGATTCAAGCAATCAGTTCAGATGCATTCTTAGATGACTTAGCATCCATTCTTTGCATCATTTTGCTTTTTAACCTTTTCCTGAAATTTTTTTCCGTTTAAACAAAATTTTTTTCTGTGCAAGTTATCAGCGTGCTTCACCACAAAACGTTTAAATTTTTTCATCGCATTTTTGTTCAAACCTATAGTCAACAAATGCTCAGCATTGCCAGCGTTTGAAAGCAGCAAGTCCTTAGCCATTTTTGATACTTCGACAAGAGCCACTTATTTCCATTTTGTTTACGAAGAAAATTTTGCTGAATTCTTCAAATCTCTTTTGACAAATCTGATCACGTAAGGCGTTTGATACGTGCGTAGACAGTGTGTTGACTTATTTACACATGAAACCATGGTTCGAACCCCAACAGAGAAATTTCAAACAAAACGAATTACGTTATCATATAGACGCCGACCGATGAAAGTCAGTTTATGTAAAGAGTTTTATGCATCGGTAGATGAACATGTGAATAAATGCTGGGTGGAGTGTTTTTAAAATATCATATTTAAAGAGCCCTATAAAAAGGTATTGTTTTTGGTATCAACTGGATTGGAGTCGTCCTAAATCCGACATATTTCTTAATTACGTACGCCTTTATCTAGAAATGGGCCTCATCGCGTATAAGTCGTCGCGGTAGAACGATGATGGTCGAAGCGTGGTGTACGTTGTTCTAACACAATAACCACTTTGATGGAGATTTGGCAGAAAGGCCGAATAAATGCCAACTAATTGCACAGATGGAGTCGCTGTAGTCTAGAGCCGCTGTAGTCTAGTAGGTAGTATATTGACTTATTAGACGTGAGGCCATGGTTCAAACTCCAGGTTAGACATCTCCAACAAAACGAAGTATGAAAACAAAATATTTCTTCGGCGACTTTCACTTAGCAGATTTCTGGCAAAAACTCTGAGAGTAAAAAATTACCATGGAAAGTTTCTCAATAAATAAAAATCTGTCGTTCGGAGTCGACTTTAAAACTGTAAGTTCCACCACTCATGTATAAAATTAACACACACAACATAAGTGGTGTGGGAAGCTACGTCGTAATGCTGACTGAAGGGCTATATTGACCAATTATATATGTATGCATGTATGTAATACGACAGATGGCCGTTATCAACTGTCGAAGTTCAGAAGTTCCTGTTGGAAAACGCTATACATTCCTTCATGTAAAAAACTCGAAATTACTTTTCATCCCATCCAACATTGTGCCACAAAATAAATGTGTATAAACATACACACGCACATATATAAACACTCTAGCATACACAAACTCATGTAATTGTACTCTTTTCTTCTATGTCTTTAACATCGTTTTGTTACATTGTCGATGGTTTTATTGTCACTCAAAGTCATTGCTCAGCAGATATTTTTTCTTTCTGTTTATTTGTACATTTCCTTCAGTTGCTTTGCTTGTTTCCTTGCTTACATGCTTGCTGCCATTGTTACAATCAGGAACCAAACGAGTCCTCTTAATGGACTCTTTTTATATCAAATATCTGCTGTTGATGTTCTCTTCTACGTTACTTATGCAATCATATTAACAATTGTGTGATGGTATTGTGTATGTGTGTGTTTGGGTGTAAATAAATGCGTTACATAAAAACGATCACAGGTTTGTAAGTATGGCAATAACAAAGGAAGAAGAAAAGAAAAAAGAGAAGAAGAAGAGAATTTAAAATGATATAAAAATGCCAATATTGGAACATATACATTTACAAGATGGCCCAAGTGTAATGACAATTTGAAAATAATGCCGCTGACTGTTGAAATAAAAAAAGAAAGGAAAAAAATGGATTCCATTGGGAAACTTAGGATGTTTTTCTAAAGATGGAAAATTTAAAAGAATTTTATAATTTGATTACATTTTTATAAGGAGAAAAGGATTCTGTGGACTGTTTCCTTAGCCAAAAGAAAAGGCATATCTGGACATACCTACATACATAATTGGTCATTACAATCCTTACGATGTAGCTTCTCACACCACTTATGTTGTGTGTGTTAATTTTATAAAGGGTCCGCCAAGTAACTTTTTTTTTTAAATGCTTTAAAAAAAACTACTGAATATTTTCTCAAATTTCTTATTTTATTTGAAAGTACAACCCTTCCGGTTAATAATGGAAAATAATTTCATTCAAATGGCTGCCTCGGCTGGCCATGCAGTAGCCTACACGATCGGTCCAATTTATAAGAACATTATCGATTGTGTGCAGCTGTATTTCACCAATGGCTTCACGAATATTGTCCTTTGAAGCGTCAATTGTCTCTGGCTTGTCGGCGTAACACTTATCTTTGACGGCACCCCACAAATAATAGTCCAACGGTGTTAAATCGCAGCTCCGATGTGGCCAAATGACATCAGCTTTGCGGCTGATAATACGATCTTCAAAAACAGGGCGCAAAACATCGAGTGTAGCTTCGGCTGTGTGGCACGTAGCGCCGTCCTGTTGAAACCAAATGTTGCCAATATCCTCCTCTTCAATTTTTGTAAACAAAAATTCGTTCAACATGGCCCGATAACGATCGCCATTGACAGCAACGGCCACTCCTTGCTCATTTTCGAAGAAAAATGGCCCAATTATGCCTCTGGATCAAAATCCGCACCAAACTCGTTTTGGGTGCGTCGGCTTTTCAATGTATGCGTGCGGGTTTTCTGTGCCCCAAATGCGACAATTTTGCTTGTTTACATACCCGCCAAGATCAAAATGAGCTTCATCTGAAAAAATGATTTTTTTTGCCAAAATCGGCATCTTCTGGTGTAGGCTACGGCATGGCCAGCCGAGGCCGCCATTTGAATGAAATTATTTTCCATCATTAACCGGAAGGATTGTACTTTCAAATTAAAAAATGAAATTTGAGAAAATATTCAGTAGTTTTTTTTAAAGCATTTTCAAAAAAAAAAACGTTATTTGGCTGACCCTTTACATGAGTGGTGGGACCTACAGTTTAATGTCGACTTGGAACGACAATTTTTTTTTTTTTTTTTGAGAAACTTTTCGTGGCAATTTTTCTTTTACTCTCAGAGTTTTTGCTCAAAATCTGCTTAGAGGAAGTCGCCGAAGAAATATTTCTTCAGATTTCGTTCTGTTGGAGATGTCTGATCTGGAATTTGAACCGTGGCCTCACGTTTAAAACCGACACTCTTCATACTAGACTACGACGACTTTGCCTGGTAACGCCTTATATTGCCTTGTATTGCCTTGTATTGTCTTATATTGCCTTGTGTTGCCTTTTATTGCCTTGTATTTTCTTGTATAGCCTTATATTGCCTTGTATTGTCTTGCACCGCCTTATATTGCCTTGTATTGCCTTGTTTTGCCTTGCATCGCCTTGTATTGCCTTATATTGCCTTATATTGCCTTGTATTGCCTTGTATAACCTTGTATTGCCTTGTATTGCCTTCTATGGTCTTGTATTGCCTTATATTGCCTTGTATTGCCTTATATTGCCTTGTATTGCCTTGTATTGTCTTATATTGCCTTGTGTTGCCTTTTATTGCCTTGTATTTTCTTGTATAGCCTTATATTGCCTTGTATTGTCTTGCACCGCCTTATATTGCCTTGTATAACCTTGTATTGCCTTGTATTGCCTTCTATGGTCTTGTATTGCCTTATATTGCCTTGTATTGCCTTGTATAACCTTGTATTGCCTTGTATTGCCTTCTATGGTCTTGTATTGTCTCTTATTGCCTTATATTGCCTTGCATCGCCTTGTATTGCCTTATATTGCCTTGTATTGCCTTATATGCCTTGTATTGCCTTGTATTGCCTTATATTGCCTTATATTGCCTTGTATTGCCTTGCTTCGCCTTATATTGCCTTATTTTGCCTTGTATTGCCTTATATTGCCTTATATTGCCTTGTATTGCCTTGCATCGCTTTATATTGCCATGTATTGCCTTGTATTGCCATAAATTGCCTTGTATTGCCTTGTATTGTCTTATATTGCCTTGCATCGTTTTGTATTGCCTTGAATTGCCTTGTATTGCCTTGTATTGCCATGAATTGCTTTGTAACGCCTTATATCGCCTTATATTGCCCTTTATTGCCTATATCGTCTGCATGAATAAAACTTTTTTTTTTGCATCCCATTTAATAATAATACATGGACTTTACATAACTCGATTTAAATAACACTGTAAATATTGTGTAAAACCAACAACAACTACACAAACAACAACAAAGGAATACAACCAATGCTTTTTACACGACCATAAAAGAGTATGTGGGCGGAATTGTGTTTTAAAATTGCGTTCATTGTTGATGCTGCTGTTGTTGTTTTGTTTTGTTTTATAATTTCATTGTTTTATTCTCAATGAGTGTTAAATAAATTAAATTTTCTTTTGTATTTCTTTTATTTATTTTCTGTTGTTTTAAAGTGTTATTTATAAAAAAAATTAAAAAACCTACACAGAGAATGTTCAGATTTTATTCAAAGAATAACAACAACAATAAAAAAGCCAGAAACACAATATAAAAGAGTGTTAAATGTGTAACCAGCCAGGCTTAATAATTCATATTATTTTTCAAAAAAAAAAAAACAAAAAAAAAATAAAAAAATTTTTTAACAATTAAAATCGTTATTTTTATTGCAGATTTTTAAATCGTATGAAATCAAAACACAAACAGTATTTAATTACCAAAAAATTTAATTTTTTTTTTACCATGTGTTGAAATGTATTCTCAAATACTTGGCAATATGATATCAAATTAATGATACAAGTTTTTTCATATTTTTTTTCAGTTTTACTATGTTTTTGCAAAATTTGCGGTGGCAAAATATTACCAAAGTTTTTTAATTTAAGAAAAACTAAAAGAAAAATCGAGTTTTTTGCAAGCAAATCTTTCTTAGCCTTCCGATTAGTGGTTTTGAAGAAAATGTTCAACGAAAAATATATTGTCGTGCCATAATTTTTTTTTAAATTAAACATTTTTTTTGTTTCTGTCTTATTCATATTCAGTTAATGTTAAAACATTCCATATTTTTCTAAATTCCAGAAAAATATTTTCTCTACACGTGCAAATTTCATAAATTTTCTTAGAATATCTTCTCAAAAAAACGAAAAAAAAAACAATTCACTCTGACGTATGAGTAATTTATATGGTAAGTGAAAATAAATGCATGTGTGTTACTCATACGCAGCTGTGGACTATGAAAATATTGCTTCGTGGTTCAGCATTATGAAAATACAAATTTAAAAACGTTTTTAAAAAGCAACGGAATTAAATCTTTCTTAGGCATAACGAAAGAAGGCTATTTTTAAGCTCAAACTGTTCAATTTTTTCAATTTAAAAAAAAAATTATTGTTACGTTTTTACCTTTTTAAAAACGTTTAGAATTTGAGTTCGTTAATTGTAAACAAAGTAAAAACAAATATGTGTTTAATATCAGTTAAACTGTCTTTATTCTTTACACTACTTTTGTGTGCCACCGTATACAACTTAACGATACAACAATAATAATCTGTTAATTCACTTTAATAGTTCACACAATTATTCGCTTTACAACCACGACTTCTTTTGTTCACACGCAACTTCACACAAAGCTGACTGAATTCTTACTGACTGCTACCTGCTTTGTCCAGCCCTTTATAGTCCGACACCAGTCTAACGAACATTCTTGAAGTGGAAGGATTATGATCTCGCCTTCTCGAGAGCTCTATTGCTAATTGTTGTTTGTGTACTTTGCTTATGTTGTCTACCGCTTTTTGTCACATACATGCTGTTGTTGGTACCAGGCGCAACCAGCTTCGTTGTACATATGGGTGTGTGCGGCTTTAGATAATCAACACGTTCATTGTATTCTTAGTGTTAGTGTGTGTTTGTATCGTGTGGCTTTTGTTTATCGTTTTTAATGTTAAACGATATTAGGTCGTTTCGATTTGTGTAACAATATTTTGAATAGAAATTGTTTATAAAAATTAAACATCCTCTTTTTTGTTTCCACTGGGCTTTATTAAACAGAATATGTAGCATTTAAACCCGTAATATTTTGGGATTTCTAGTCTAAAGCCTAGAATCGTAAAACCACGGAAATCATTAAATTTTCAGAGAATTCAGAGAATTCTACAGAAATCGAAACAAATATTATGAAATTGCAAGAAAGTCAAGGTGAATCACACCATCTCTCGACCAATCAAGCTCACAGTTACAATCAAGAGCTCAATCACAATCAAGCTCTCTTAGTTTCTGCCAGGAATTAAAAAATTTGTGCGGTCACGCGTTGTCAGGAATACAACACCCTTTCTTTTGAGAAGATTTTGGCCAATTTATTTTAATCTCAGTCTCTTTAATTATTGACGCTACAAACAAAAATTTACCAGTTTCTGGAAATTTATAATGAAGCGCATAATGACGAGAGAAGTCAGAGAGAGTACCTACTTATTCGCGCATTACATGAGTGGCGAGGCCTACAGTTTAAAGTCGGCTCCGACCGACAAATTTTTGAGAAACTTTTCATGGCAGTTTTATTTACACTGAAAGTTTTGCCAGAAATGTACTGAGCAAGACGTTGAGGAAATATTATCTTCAGATTTCGTTTTGTTCGAGATGTCTGACCGGAGGTTTGAACTGTAAGCCAACACACTTCTACCAGACAACGATGACTTGCTATATAAAGAGATTTTAATCTAACATCCATAAACACTACTCCAACCAGATCCGACACAATGCACTGCATAAATAAATGTGATATCCCCTCAGCGTTGATTGATATAAAAAATATTCTTGAGTGCAATTATTGTGATACTGTCGGGCTTTCTGTTAATATTTTGGCAGAGTGGCTTCGTCGTTAACAAAGTTTACAATACCTGTTATGATGATGTTGCCGAATGAAGAATATTTCGCATATGACTCTGAGATGCTTTTAAAAACGAAGTCGACTTTGAACTGTACGTGCCGCCACTCATGTATTAAATGGTGTAAGAAGCTAAATCGTAATCCTGGTTGGAGAGTGGTAAAGACCAATTATGAATGTATGTATGTATACCGTAAATGACAGCAAAAACTATTGCTGGTAGAGCATTCCACATACGATTAGTGAGACTGAATAGCAAATTTTATTTGTAGTGCATTCTGTGCTCTTCGAGAAAGACGAGTATTAAGTATGAATGTATAATTTTCGGGAATAAGTCCATTTATCTCGCTAAAGCAGAATGCTTTGTAATACCAATAGATTAGTGAAACATTACGACGGTACTCCAATAAATCAATAGAGTGGGATACCCTACCGTCATTAATGAAAACCTTTGCCTTTCTTGTAAAATAGCTTTTGAGACACCAGCCCATACATGAGCGTTGTATTCCATTCATTCTCGATCAGGTATAATTGGTGTAAATAGTAAGTAAATCAGATGGAGTGAAGTATTTCTTGCAACGTCTTAAGAAACTGAGGCAACTTATGGCACTTGAAAAGTATGTTGGTACCAGCGAACATCACTTTCTATTTTCATGCCCAGAACATCAAAAGCTTCGGGCTCCCTAATATTTACAACACCCACAATAGTCACAGATGACGATAATATTATTTGCGGCGTCTGTGTGTCAATGACTAACATTGGGTCTTTCGTGTTCCCGCTCACATTCGTAGCTTGACTGTAGATGGGATGTAAGTGAATGCTTCAAACGACTGCTCGAATTTTTTTTAATAAGGGCAAAACAAACCGGCATGATGCCTTAGGTATATAATACTTTGTTACGAAAATGAAAAATCTAGATACTGGTGTTTTGCTTTTACATCGCTCAACATTAAAATTGTAAACAAAAACTACAAAAACAAAACAATACAAGTAAACAATCCTGTTTTTGAATTATCGTACTGCCTAATATAACAACAAACACCAGCATAACAAAATGGTAAACGAGTATACAAAAATACAACAACAAACACCGGCATAAAAAATGTCAAACACAAAAACAAACAAAAATATACCAACAACACTACAATTATAAACGTAAATATTAAAGTTTACATTTATACAGATTTCGAGAAGGCTAAGTCATGAACGTTCGGTTTCAAGAACATTCGTCAAGCTGTTTACCCTGCCATACAACAAGGCAAGGCAAAGCAGGCGAGAGAGTTAGTGAAGTAATCGCGGTTTGAAGACCTACGTTATAAAGATCTGTCGAATAATTGTCCAGTAATTGTTAATGTTTATGCAAAGGGTATAAACAGAGGAATAACAAAGTAAAGCAATTGTTGTTGTTTACATCAAGTTGTGAACAGTGACACACAGAACTGTGCGAACAATAAAGAATTTGAATTAAAACTAAACACAAAATTTATTTTTATTTTATTTGCAATCTACGAGCTCATGTTTTAAAAGTTTTTAAAATGTAAAAACGCAACCATATGTCCCTGAAGATGATTTTATTCCTTTCGAACAACCTTAACAGCCAACACTTCATGCAAGGTTGTATGTACTTCAACATCAAATAAAGGTGAAAAATCATATTTATTTTGAATTTTCCCAAACCATTTTTCCAAACCCATTTCGAAAATTATTTCCATTAGAGTAATAATATTAGCAACTCTATTAAACAATATACACATGTACATGTATATGTCGGCATACATACATAAATGGGTGTATTTTGCTAAAAATTCATACCAAAAACACAAAAACAAAGAATTTGAAACTTTTGAGTTGATCAACAAATTTATGTTTTTAATTTTCTTGGCAAATAATATTTTCAATTTCATTTCTTTTTTTTTGTTTCATAAAAACCACGGCCATAAAATCCATTCAAATATTTAAAAACTTTTCGACATATTATGGCCAAAAAAAAATTAGAAAAAAACAGAATTTTTTTATTAGTGAACTCCATATCAGCGTTGAAAACCAAAAGTAATAAACGTTAGTTTCACTGAAACGATATTCACGAAAAAAATTTCCTCGCTTTCAAAATTTTCAATCTCTGACTAATATTTGTTGAAATTTTCAATATGCATTATAAGCAACAACAGCAACAACAATGAAAGGAAACATAAACATAACCTGTCTAAACGAAAAACTTTATTATTTTGGCTGAAAAGTATTTGAGTAAGTATAAGTAAGTGCATGTACATATGTATGTAAGTGTGCGTGTGTATGGATAGCAAAGCACTCGTTAGTTGGCTCTACAGAACTTGGTTAACAAACATCAGTTTCCGTTTTTAACAAGACCCTCCCAGCTGCAACAACATCTTTTGGTGCATTTAAGAAACTTTCCATGTTTATTTGTTCGGAAAAGCAATAAAGAGAAAAAAAGTGGAAAATGCAAGCAAAAAACAGGGAATGAAAAATGAAAAGAAAAGCAAATAAGAAACCGAAAACCTTTAAGTTTTTAATGGGAATTTAATGTTGGTTACATTCTAACAGCTTCACTCCTTAATAGAGAACCAGAACAACCAACCAACAACCCATAGTGATGGCAATGGCTATGGTAATAGCTGTAGTTGTAATGCTAGTAATCATTACTTGTGTTAGTATGCATATATGTATGTATGGAAGCATATGTTGGTAACCCATACGTACAATATATAATGGCTGCTGGTTGCTATAACGCAGCAGCATGAACTTATAACCCGGCTAACTAACCCATGTTAACTTTTGTAAGTACAAGCTTCCGTTTTCTGATTTTTTCCCCATTTTCTCTTCTTCTCTTTTTGCTATTTTTGTTGCTCTATTTTGGATTTCATTTTCTTTACTTTTCTATTCTATGCTGGCAGAAAAAGAAAAAAACGTAGAAAAAAAATTTCGTAGGAAATCTAAAACGGATGTTGCAGGTGAAACTTTTTAAACATTCCCTAAAGCAAACAGAACAACAAGATCTACAACAACAACACTGACAGTAATACAAATTTAAAATATAGGATAAAATACAACAACAACAACAACAAAAAATAGAATATAGAGTAGCAGAATAGCATATCATTTGGGTACACAAATAATACTTGTTTTCTATCGCATCCATCGCATCCACCGTTCGTTCGTTCTTTCTTTCATTCTTTCATTCCATAGACTGTAGTTTATATTTGTCTGATATTGCCTTGGGTTTGATTTACAACCTACTTCACTTTACTCATTTCCCAACAAAGACTTTCCAGTAGAATTTTATGTACCTGTCAGCTTTAACAAACTTTATCATGTTTTTGCTTAAAAAATTTAATGCATTCTACACGAATATTTTATAAAATAAAATGCCTTAAACCAACATCATCATCATCATCATCATCATCATCATCATCATCATCATCATCATCATCATCATCATTATCGTAAATGTGCGAGTGTTATTAAACGAAATTCACTTCAATTTTTTGGTTAAAATGTCAAATATTTCTGCTCAATTTCTGGCAACTATTTATTAGGGAAGTATTAGGGGGTCCAGCACATGCATTTTAAGCGCTACACAAATTCTCATATTACATACACATATACTGTATATATACAGAACGCGTTTTATTTAAAAATATTTACAGAAAATCTTACAAAATGATATCCTCTACTCTTGAATGCTATACAGCCGTACGGCAGCCTGTATTAAGGAGAAAAGAAAATAAATTGAAATCAAAGCCAGGTACAAGAATACACATAGTTTCACTCAACAGACGCATCACAGTCTACAACATACTGTTACGTTTTTACCTTTTAAAAACGTTTAAAATATAAGCTCGTAGATTACGAATAAAATAAAAATAAATTTCTGTTTAGTTTTAATTAAAATTTAATTAAAAAAAAAACTGTTCACAACTTGATGTAAACAACAACAATTGCTTTTCTTTTTATTCCTCTGTTTATACCCTTTGCATAAATAATAACAACTACTAGGCAATTATTGGACAGACCTTTGTAACCGAGATCTTCAAACCACGATTACTCTCTTCAAACTCACAGCGTTTCCACACAAGTCTGACTGAACTTTACTAACTCTTTCGCCTGCTTTGCTTTGCCTTTTATATGGCAACGTAAACAGTCTGATGAATATTATTGAAGGCGAATGTTCGTGGCTTTGCCTTCTCGAAATCTCTATAAACGTAAACATCGTTGTTTACGTTTATTATTGTAGTGTGTTGTAATTAATCATTACAACCGTACAGTCAGGATTACAACCTAATTTCTCACACCACTTATGTTGTGTGTTAATTTTATATATTAGTGGCGTTGCCTACAGTTTAAAGTTGACTCCGAACGACAGATTTTTGAGAAGCTTTTAATGGCAATTTTATTTTACTCCCAGAGTTTTTACCAGAAATCTACTGAAGGGAAGTCGCCGAGGAAATATCACAGCCTACTATTTCACATAAATTCTGGAGTAAAAATAAGGATGCCCTCTGCTGATATCATTAGCCAAGTCTGTTTGGAGAAAAAAAAATATTACATGAAGTCTCCCAAGCTATCTCCCAAATTTAAATTATGCAGATGACCCCCTATTTCTACATGCAATCCAATCTTGCAAGTCTGGAAGCCAACGCACTACCTACTAGACTACGGCCACTTCATATAAAATCCTCGATAACTCATCTGTATCCCCGCCTAACATCAAGATGAGAGGAAGAAAAGTTTCCTCTAACTTATGAGATTTCAGCAACTTGTGAGATTTCAGCACGTGGATTTACTTCCCTTAACATCACACTTAAGATACGGACAATGACTTCAAAGTATATGAGCCAAGAATCTTTGGTGTGAAGTTTGCGTCAAAATGGCAGCTACTTACAACAGGCCAGTTACCGCCGTAGTCTAGTAGGTAGTGTGTTGGCTTATTAGACGTGAGAACTCGACTCAAACCCCAGATCAGGCATCTTCAGCTTAACGAAATATAAAAAAATATTTCGTTTTCTTTATTCTTGTCAGATTTCTGCCAGAAACTCTGAGAATGAATTAAATTGCCATGAAAAAGTTTCTCAAAAATATGTCGTTCGGATTCGACGTTAAACTGTAGTGCTCGAGAAGCTAGGTCGAAATCTTGACTGAAGGGTTGTAAACGAAAAATTATGTGTGTTACAACAGGCCAATGCTCAATGTGTGCACATCAACTGTTCAGCAATTTCAAGGAACCAGTAGCATTCTGGCAAAAACTCTGAGAGTAAAATAAAATTGCCATGAAATGTTTCTCAAAAAATTTGACGTACGGAGTCAAATTTAAATTGTAAGTCCCGCCACTCATGTATAAAATTAACACACACAATATGAGTGGTGTTAGAAACTAAGCTGTAGTCTTGACCAAGGCTTGTAACGACCAATTAAGTAAGTAAGACTGGCATGTCTCAACTATCCTGCTGGTTTTAGAAAGTTGTGGACTCTATCCGTATCAACTTTGGCTAAACAAGTTCTGACAACAAACCCTAGGTACCCAAGAATATTTCGTCTCAAATTTTTTAAGTGCCGAAAATAACTGAGAAGAAATTCTATGTTCTAAATTCTAGTTCATAATACTGTAATGACACATAATACTGAAAGAAGGATATACTCAAGCCAACATTCGTAAATAATTTAAATGTTCCAACATGCAAGCAATACTGGAATACCCAGAAAGATTGGAGTATAGTGTTGGACTTGAGATGAATATCATGAAAACTATAACGTTTGCACAGATAACATCAAGCTGTAAGGGCAGCTAGTTGAATATCGAGCCATAACCGCAAAAAAAGCTCAAGCGACAAAAACGAAATTTTACAGGGGAAGGTTTTTATTATTTATTTCTTGTTCAAATCAAGTTAGAGCAACAAAATTTTGTATGCAGACACATTTTGTTCCAATGCATAAAATGAATGCAATTGCTTTCGCATATAAGCATAACAGCAGCAATTTTTGGCGCTTAAGCTTTTTTTCCTGTCATTCTGATTAACTACTGGGAAAAAATTTTGTCGGTTAAGATAAAATATTCTTATGTCGGAGGATTTTTTTTCATTTACTAAACTATAATTTTTTAATATAATTCTTTTTAGGTCATTATAACATTTTATACATAAATCTATTTTTTTTATATATAAAAGGCTTTTTATTTGTATTAGAAATTAAATATTTTTGTAATTAATACAGTGAATGTCTAACAGTAAGAATTATTATCGTAATATGGGAAATAGGTGTTAAAGAACTCGAATTTCTTCTTTGTTACGTGTACATACATATATATGTCGTTGCCTTAATATAGAAATGCCTTAACTCGTGTTTTTAAGTAGAGATTTTTTGGGGCTTGCAAAAAAAAAAGAGTTAGGACTTTTCCTTTAAAGGCTACAATATATAAAATAAAACCATGCAGATAGTTTAATTCAAACTTTTTTTATTAACAACGAAAAATAAAAATGTTTTATATATCATTATGAACACTGCACGTGGTTACCAGAAAATAATAAAGAAGTCATTGTAAAACTTAACATTTACAAAAAAACAATTATTTATTTTTTATATCTAAAGGGAATTGTCTTCTTGATCGGTTTCAGGCAGCAAGTCTTCTATGGTATGATCCTGTTGTACATTTAAAAATTCGTGGTGAAATCTTTCAGGTATGATTTTGTTGTCGCAGAGTGTTTTTAAATCTCTGTACTTTGTAGAGGAAATTTTCAATGGACTTTATATAATTTTTCAGGTCCCTCGGCTAGTATTTCAGAGTGTCGCCTAAATCGTAAAATCGAATTTATACCAAAATATTTTATTTCAGAATTTTCAAAATAACCATATTTAAGACTTATGTTCGGGTTATCTTTTTCAAATATAGCAGAACGTAAATTGTTCAACGAAATTTTCATTGTTCTTACACCTATTACATTTTTCAGCCGTAAAGGTAATTTTCGTTGCCTTTTAAATTCTCTTCTTCATCAAAAGATGTATCTGAATCGCTGTATGGCACGAGGGAGCGCTTATTAAATTTCTAGAAAAAATTGTTATTTAACACAAAACTTTAACAAATTTTTAACATTTTCTTATTCACCTCTGTCATAATTTATACATTTTTTAGATATTTACATACGAATATTAAAATAATACTTCACACGTATTATTATATTATAATTTTTAAAAACAATATATTTTTCAAATTTTTTATGAAGAAAATTTTATCTTAAGCGACAAGTCGCTGTCACAAAAAAATTAACAAATTTTCAAAGTGCACTTAAATTAAAATTTTTTTTGTTATAAATTCATAACGGGGCACAGTGTGACCCTGAAATTTTTATAGATGATGCAAATGAGGGTAATGTATTTATTTATTATAAAAAACGATATATAAAAATTATGTCGCTTAAGCTTTTTTTGCGGTTATGGCTCGATATCACAACGAACTAATTGCGGGCAGTTATTGATAAGGACCTCAGAGTTATCTGCAGAATATTTTGCATCAATACCATTAATATTACGACTCTCTTAAACTTAGCTATTGAAAAAGACACTCTTTCATACCATGATATTCAAGAACTTTAGGATGTCCATGTAAAAAGACACGGCAATGCTCAAAATTAATAGCAGCAATCCACGTAAAGATGAAGATAAATTGTAAATGACGTTCACGCCATCAATCTGGCGAATTAATAAATAAAAAACTAAGAAAATAACCAAGAAATTACATTTCACAGCAGGTAATCTCATTTAGCTGAATGTAACATATCCATTGAAATATTTAATCAAATAATGCATGGCAGTCATCTACCAAATACAGGCCATTTAAAATTCAAGACCTTTGCTATAAAATTAACTCGAAATTCTATTCAGTCCCATGAGCCCTTAAAGCCACACAATGATCGCAATTCGCCAAATTGCTTTGTTCGTAAAATTGTACAGAATTTCTGCGAACCAAAATGTTGGCCAGAAATTGGAATTTTGTTGAACACTCTATTGCCCACACACACACTCACACAATCACACATATTGATGATGATGATGATGATAATATTGGCTTTGTTGGCTGGCAACTGGTTGGATTACATTTTCTCAAAATTGTTAACTTTTTGTTGTTGCTTATATGCTGTTCGTGTTGTTGCTGTTGAGTATGTGTGGTTCGTTGCTCGTTTTTGTATTTGCATTTTCCCAACAAGATAATGAATTTTGAACATGAACTGCTTGCTGCTGCTGCAACCTTTTTTGGTATTTCTTAAGCAGCACATACACAATGCAGCATACAGTGCATTTAATGCCTTTCAAGAATCATTATGGATTTGTACATTTATTAAGTGAATCTAAGAAATACACACAAAAAGATTGCACTTAAGGCCACTCACTCACACACATACAAACACACAATCTAGGCAGAAAAAGGAAAATTTTTAAACAAAAAATTGGTAAATTAAATGCCTGTAGTTTGGATTTCTCAATGTGAAGCCCAAAAATTCATATTTTCTTGCATTTTTTGATTAACTAAGAAGGCAAACAAAACAAAAGAAAAAAAAGGTAGAGTAAAGAGATTCAAGTACACTTTTCTTCATATGTTACTTCATCATTGCATTACTATTCCAAGATTGTGTTCTTTTTTGTTTTCAAATTGTAATTAAGATTCTAAAACCTTAATTAAAATTGAAGCCTTTAAAGCATTTCTATTGAAAATTGATTTCCTTTTTGAATAACCTGCATAAAATTTCGGTTTTATTAGTTGGTAGCTATATTTTACAATTGTTTTCAAGGCATTGTATTACAGAAACATAAATACATAATTGGTTAGAGGAAGTAGTCACGAAATGGATACCTTAAAAATAATTAGCGTACAGGTACGCTTATCAAATCTGGTTAGCATGTATGCCAGAAGCAACTGTGGCAGCAGGACTAAAATAAAAAGCCTTGATATTAATCCTGTTACGATAATGAAGAATCTAGAAACTGGTGTTTTGCTTTTACATCGCTTAAAATTGAAATTATAAACAAAAGCTACAAAAACTAAACAATGCAGTAAACAAACCTATTTACAAATTATCGTACTGCTTAATATAACAACAAACACCAGCATAAAAAATGGTAAACATGTAAACAAAAATACACCAACAACACTTTAAGAATAAATGTAAACAAAATACACAAATAACACTACAATAATAAATGTAAACAACGATGTTTACATTTAAAAAGATTCGAGAAGGCGTAATCATGAGCTTACCCTGCCATACAAAAAGGCAAGGCAAAACAGGCGACTGAGTTAGTGAAGTTCAGTCAGTCTTGTGTGAAGACGCGGTGCGTTTGAAGAGAGTAATCGTGGTTTGAAGATCTGCATTGCAAATATGTAAAAAAATAGTAATTGGTAATAGGGTATAAACAGAGGAATAACAAAGAAAAGCAATTGTTGTTGTTTACATCAAGTTGTGAACAATGGCACACAGAATTGTGCGAATAATAAAGAATTTTAATTAAAACTAAACAGAAATTTATTTTTATTTTATTTGCAATCTACGTGATCATATTTTAAACGTTTTTAAAAAGTAAAAACGTAACAATATGGTTTTGTGTTGATTGGTTTCATGGAAATTGATTTGTTCAGCATTAATTTGTAATGCTAATAATAAATATCCTACAATAATAAAATCCATGATAATACAGTTCACTAAGTCATTCGTTAATTAGTTATAGTTTCGCTCAATATTTGCCAATTAAAATGGAATTTTTATTGTCATGGCAACCAAAAAATTTCGTTATATTCACTTGAGCTTCATACATTGACTTCGGTTGTAGTGAAATAGTGTCTGTTTTTGTCACTTGAAAATAAAGAATGAAAAAAGAAAGAAAAAGAATTAAAGGTACTGCTAAGTAAATTGAATTTAATTAATGAAATTATTAGCACATCTAACTTAAGGAAAAAGCTGTATAAATATTAAATGAATACGGAATACTTAAAAGTTTCTTTTTTTCGTTTCGTTTTATTTCATTAAAAACCTTAAGAAACTTATTTTCAACTTTGGAAAGGCTTTTGTTACAGGGAAAACATTCAGGCGCTTATCGTTGTTACTTAGTAACGTAACGTAATAGTTTCTCTTGCTACTTTTGCTAAATGTGAGGCTGTTTTCTGTTGTTGTTTCCCCCTTGTGTTGACAAGTTTTTTTTTCTTACTTTATCCCCTTTTTTCCCTGACATTCTCTGTGTCTGTTTATCTATTTATGTGTCCTTTGGCGTTTTTTTTTCTTCGTTGCTTGCTTTTCATTTTGTGTGTCTTTTAACTTTTGCAACTCCCACGTTTATGTGTTGTTTCCGGTTAAACATAATTCCTTGCTGAGCACTTCCGCTTTTTGTGTGCCAAAAAAGGATGTGAAAATGTTGTTCACAAGTACAAGTCAATGAACACACACACACTCGCATACAACACTAGTATCCACAAAAGCTTAAAAATGAAGGAGGCAAAAAGTGTTTTGCGGGAAACAAATTTCTTGTAAATTGTGCCTCAACTATGGTAAAAGAAATATAATCTGTGGCACATACATACAATGTGCTACAAAATAAGTTAAAGTTACTGCCAGAGACTGGTTGCTTAGGGGTCTGCAAGTAAGAAATGAGACTGCATGAGTGAATGACTGACTGTATATATGTATGTGTTGACAACTGCTTGCCAAGTGCAAACAATAAAATATTAATTAAGTTCTCTACTCTTCTGTTAGTTGTGCGTTAATCGTTATTTATCTTTTATATTTTGTTCTCTTCTTAAATTGTCTACTGCATATGGCTTTAGTAACTTATTTTCCCCTTTTAGCTATGCTGCTTAGCTTATCTTGTTTTTCCTTGTTCATAAAAAAAAAATTGTTTTGTGAAGATAAAGTTGTTGATGATATTTCTGCAATTTGTTAATAATGAACACATCATATTGCACTGACATCTCCCCCACCCTGCACAGGCGGAAGCCATCACTTAAAGGCAATGTGGCATTACAAAAGATTATTAGATTTCGAAATGAAATTCAAAAGCTGATGAACTCGTAATCGTTGTGTCAAGTTAAATGCGAGCATTTTTATAAGGAACTCCTCAATATTTTTTTAAGAACCTTCGCAACAGATGGCATATCATGTTGTGTGTCTTTAATAACTTGAATGACTATTTATTTAGAAAATTAGAAAAAGAGTGCAGCTGAATCGCATTTATTGCGCATTGAAGGTTGATATAAATATTGTTAAATATTGTATCTTCTTAAAAACGTTTAAAATATGAGCTCGTAGATTGCAAATAAAATAAAAATAAATTTGTGTTTAGTTTTGATTAAAATTCTTTATTATTCGCACGATACTGTGTGCCACTGTTCACAACTTGATGTAAACAACAACAACTGCTTTTCTTTGTTATTCCTCTTCATAAACAACAACAATTACTAGACAATTATTCAACAAATCTTTGTAACGGAGATCTTCAAACCACGATTACTCTCTTCAAACGCACAGCGTCTTCACACAAAACTGACTGAACTTCACTCACTCTCTCGTCTGCTTTGCCTTGCCTTTTTGTATGGCAGGGTAAACAGTCTGATGAATGTTCATGGCTACGCTTTCTCGAAATCTCTATAAATGTAAACATCGTTGTTTACATTTATTATTGTAGTGTTATTTGTGTATTTTGTTTACATTTATTCTTAAAGTGTTGTTGGTGTATTTTTGTTTATATGTTTACCATTTATTTATGCCGGTGTTTGTTGCTATATTAAGCAGTACTATAATTTGTAAACAGATTTGTTTACTTGCATTGTTTTGTTTTTATAGCTTTTGTTTATAATTTTAATGTTAAGCGATGTAAAAGCAAAATACCAATATCTAGATTCTTCATTTTCGTAACAGTATTAATATCAAGGCTTTTTATTTTGGTCATGCTGCCACAGTTGCTTCTTGTATACATGCTGCCCAGATTTGATAAGCGAACTTGCACTCCAATTATTTTTAAGGTATCCGTTTTATGACTACTTCCTCCAACCAATTATGTATTTAGATTCTTCATTATCGTAACAATATTTTAAACTTAGTTAATCTAATTAGTTTTTATTTATTTTTTTATTGCTAGTGTAAAGACTTTTTCAAGGTAAGGCGTCTTTTTTTGAATAGGTTTTCTTATCTTCCTGCAATTGAAAGTCGAATCTATGTATAGGTAAAGGGTAGCCTCATTATACCAATTAATTACAAAAATAAAGAAACGCAATGATCGGCTAAATATCATACCCCTACCACTGGAACAAATCCTTCATTTGAACGTATGCTACAATATCCTTACAAGTATTCTTGCTAACAATAACTCCGACGATTGTGATACCAATATACACCATCTTCTCATAGGTTTTATATAGGGTGCCCCATTTTAAAGCCACTCATGTACTATTATCGTAATTATAAATGATAAACAAGTAAACATAAATACACCAACAACACTACAAGAATAAATGTAAACAAAATACGCAAACAACAATAATGAAACAAAGGATGTTTACATTTATAAAGATTTCGAGAACGCTATGCCATGAACATTCACCTTCGAGAACATTCATCAGACTGTTTACTCAGCCATATAAAAGGCAAAGCAAAGCAGGTGACTGCAGTTAGTGAAGTTCAATCAGTCTTGTGTCAAGACGCTGTGTGTTTGAAGAGAGTGAATGTGGTTTGAAGAACGCCTGTCGAATAATTGTCTAGTAATTATTATTGTTTATGCAAAGGGTATAAACAGAGGAATAACAAAGCAAAGGAATTGTTGTTGTTTACATCAAGTTGTGAACAATGGCACGTAGAATTGTGCGAATAATAAAGAATTTTAATTAAAACTGAACACAAAGTGATTTTTATTTTATTTGCAATCTACGAGCTTATATTTTAAAGGTTTTTAAAAAGGTATAAACGTAACAATACATTATTAATTCTTTCGAAGAGATACATTTTTCGTAAAATAAAATAAAATGGGCGGGATATCCTTGAACATTTTGTAGAATTATTTGAATAAGATTGCTTAGACGTAAATGTTGCATTACCTTAAATAAATCATTCTCCAGTTAATTAAATTTATTTTGACCATTAACAAAATACAGAATAGATTTCACGCTTGTAGACAAATGCCATTCGCTGCACAAAGATATTATTTAAACGGCTATTTCCTGTATTCAAGAAAACAAAAAAGGGAGCCCAAAAAACAAAAAAGGAATTTAAAATATAACACAAACCTTAACACCAATTTGAAAAGCTTTTAATGGGATAAAGAAAAACAAATTCCACAGTCTTTTTTTTTTTTGTTTGTCTATGGAATACTACAAAAGGCCATGGCCTTTAAGCTCACGATGATTGCCTTTGTCTGCATGGTGTGTGGTGAAGTGGCATATCTTAAGCAAAGTATTTTATATTTCGACAGTTTGAAGACACATTAAAAATTTAATGCTTTTAGATTTAAACTTTTTGAAATACGAAAGGCAAAATACACAGGAAAAAAATCCCAAAACGGAAGTCATAATTGCCTTTGACCGTCGTTACGCTGCTTAATTACGTGTCCTTTTCTCATTTTATTTGGTTTTGTTTCCATTTTTTTCTAACACTTCTGTCTGTACCATTGGGAATAAAGCCAGATGTTGTATTCTTCTTCTTCTTTTGCAGCTCCGTTTTTAGATTGTATTGTTGTGGTGGTAATTGAAATTTTACAATAAAAATGTGCTACATGTGTGTAAGTGTGTGTGTGCGGAAAACTTAACATCACAGTTTCATTTTTCATTTCGGGTTTCACTTAGTTTTGCCCTTTTTTTGTTGAACTTTGTTTTGTTTTGTTTTTGCTCCTGTTCTTCCTGACTGATTTTCAGTGTTCTTGCCGGTGTCTGTGCGGTGATGTTTGAGTTTTAGTTTCAGTTTGAGTTTCTGTACGAGTTTGAGTTTATTTTCTTTGCTTTTTGTTTTTCTTTTTTATGTTGTTCTTGTTGTTGTTTTACTAAAAATTTAATTATAATGTAATTTTTACACAAGTTTTCAAGCAAATAATCCTTTTGTGTTAATTTCTTTCTCTTTTGCTTGTTATTGTTGCTTTTATTGTCGTCGATGCCATTCAGTTTCATAGTTTGATGAGGTCCAGGCAAAGGGTGCCATTGTACCCAAGAGTGTATGGAAGGCAAATGGTCAAATATAAAGGATTTCTCTGTTTGTACATGTATTTGTTCTGGTTTTTCATGAAGACAGAGTGTAAGAGATAAAGAGAGGTAGAGGGAGTCATATTAAATATTTACTTTAATGTCCAGCAGAGTTCACAAAGTCAAATAAAAGTTTCTTTATTTTCTCTTTTTTTCAAAAAACTTTTGTTTGTGTTCCATTGACAATGAGAGAAAGAAAGATAGACAATCAGGCGCGCTTCATATAGGAACATAGTAATCATGGTTTGGTGTACATACAGTGTCGATCAAAATATGTTCGACAAAAATTTTAAGTGGAAATAGTTTTAGATTTGTAAGCAAAAAAGTTTGTTGATTACAATAGTCCCTACCCGGATTAAATAGACATACTCGTACACACATAATTGACCATTACAACCCTTCAGTCAGTATTGCGACCTAGTTTCTCACACCACTTATGTTGTGTGCGTTAATTTTATAAGTAACAGAAGTCTGAAGAAATTTGAAGAGAGTCTTTTCAAGTTCAAAGAGATAAATATGAAACTCCTGGGTGTTTTTTTTTTTTTTTTTTTTTTCATCACAATCCTTCAGTCTTGATTACGCCCTAGCTTCTCACACCACTCAGTTTAAGTGTGTTAATTTAATACATTAGTAGAGGAACCTACAGTTTAAAGTCGTCTTCGAACAACAGATTTTTGACAAACTTTTTCATGGTAATTTTTATTTACTCTCAGATTTTTTGCCAGAAATCTGCAAAGAGGAAGTCGCCGAAGAAATATATTTTCGTAATTCATTTTGTTGGAGAAGTCTGACCTGGGGTTTGTACCTTGGCCGAACGTCGGCATCAAGTCTAATAAGCCAATATACACTACATACTCGACTATGGCGACTTGCAATATTATTGGAATTTCTAACGATACTCCAAGTAAGGTCAGATCAGCCGTAATGATATGCAGAAAGCTTGCTCGATGGTCAAGCTAAAAGTAAGCTATGGTGCCATTGTCTGAGTAGAAAAAATCTTAAAGGAATTGTACTAGAGACAGAGCCTTAGTTTAACACCTATAAAACCTATATTCTCTTACACATGATAGTGAAGACCAGAACTTTGTGGACAATGGTTAACCCTTTCATGCCCGAATTTTTTGGGCCAGAGCTAAAATTTGTTTAAGGACATGTGTTTGTTAGTCATGGCCTAAATATGAAGTGATATTAAATTCAGAGTCCTACGTATTCTGGTTTTACACGTTTTTAACCAAGCTTGTTTGCAAAAAAAAAAAATATTTTAAAAAAATTAAAAATTACGGAATTTATAAACAAAAATGTACAATGTTGCCCATAGGCAACATCGGGCATGAAAGGGTTAAGGAAACAAATTTCACACGAGATGCGTTAGGGAACTAATGAGTTGGGAGGCTGATTGCACTCTCTCTTTAACTGTCTATCTATGGATAGAACCAGTAGATTTCGCAACTAGACTTGGTAACAAAAGCGAATAGAGTAACATGGAGGCTAAATACATACCTACTTGGTCATTACAACTCTTTAGTCAAGATTACGAACTTGCTTCTCACTGCACTTTTGCTGCGTGTATTAATTTTATACAAAATTAAAGTCGGCTTCGAAGGGAGGATAATTGGAAACTTTTCATGACATATCCTATTTGCTGTCAGAGTTTTTGCCCGAAATTTGCTGAGACGATGGTGTCCAAGACAAGTAGAGACGTGCGGCGTATTGATTCTCAGATTACGGCCGATAACTATACTTTTGATACAGTCAAGGAATTTATTTATCTTGGCTCCGCCGTTACCACCAAAAATGATGTCAGTCTGGAGATCAAGTGCAGGATCACTCTTGCCAACCGGTGCTACAATGGTCTCAATAGGCAATTGAGTAGCACAGAACTCTCTCGTACGACAAAACTAATACTCTACAAGACGCTCATCCTAGCCGTACTTCTTTATGGCGCAGAGGCATGGACCCTATTAGGAACTGATGCAGCAGCCTTGAGAGTATTCGAGAGAAAAGTACTGCGTAAGATCTTCAGTCCAGTGCGAGTTGGTTATGATTTCCACATCCTATCCAACAGTGAGCTGTATAAGCACCTCAACGACATAGACGTTGTGCAGCGTATTAACATTCAGCGGCTATGCTGGCTCGGTCATGCCGTTCGAATGTAGGAGGATGCTCCGGCGAGACGGGTATTTGATTTGGGGATGTGCGGAAGTCGGCAAAGAGGTCGATCTTGTTTGCGTTGGAAGGACCACATCGAGGAAGCCCTGTCATCGATTGGTGTGACCAACTGGCGTAGGCGCGCAAGAAGTAGAGACGCCTCGAAGGATGTGTTGCGGCAGGCCGAAATCCGATAATCGGGTTTTTATGGCCAATTAAGTAAGTAAGTAAAATGGCGCCCAAGAAATATTTTTTTATATTTCGTTTAGTTGGGAGATGCCAGATCTGGCGTTTGAACCATGGCCACACGTCTAGAAAGCCAACTCACTATCTACTAGGCTACTGATAAATACTCTTTTAAAAGAAGGAAAATTTTTTGGTATATGGCGGCCTAAAGAAAAATTCTGGGGCCCGGAAAAGGACTTATTAATCTCAAAGCGAAGCATTCCATATCCATGTGATTTGTTTGTGACTTAATGGCATACACCTGTAGCTTACGAAAAGCCCACAAGAAAAACTCTAACGAGGTGAAATTGCACGAGAAGATGCCAATAATGCCTTCAAACACATGTCTATGTTCGTGAACGCCACTTTTCTGCTACAATTTCATACACTACTGTTAGTGTATGCACAAGGCTTTTATCCATTTGATCATATTGTTCTGTATTGCTTTGTAGTTTCTAGTTTTCGTTTCAATTTGTCTGTTAATCTCTACAATTTTGATATGATTTGATATGGTTTTGCTGCTGCAACTCTTCAATTCGTTTTAAATGTGGCTTTTCAATAACAAATTCACACAAACATGCACACACACACATACAATAAAGAGATACGGTTTTAATCCATACTAAACTCGTATAACATGATGATAAGCAAACTTTAAAATAAAATGCAACGGGATCTTGACAAACGTGGTAGAGGTGTACTTAGTTTAAACAATTCATGGTGTTTTATTTTGTTTTGATGTTGTTTTTGTTGTTATTGATGTTTTCAATGAATATCGTATCACAAAAAAAAACACACACACACAGAATAACATGCAAAAAAAAGTTGGCCAGAAAAAAAGGTCAGTTTAGTGATAACACTCTGTAAACGGACACAAAGAGAGACAGAAAAAAAAATGGTTGAAAAAAAATGGTTGAAAAAAAAGAACACAAAATAACCCAAATGTGGCGAGAGAAAGTTATTTTTTTTAACAAAGAAAAGCAAAGCAAACAAGAAGCATTTAAACAACAAAATTTATAATCAAAGTAAGAAAAAGAGGTGCAGAAGAGAAAAGCTTCCAATGATTGGAAAGTTGTTCAATGCTTTCGTCTAACCTCTCCGTTTATAAACCTAAAGGCAGGGTCACCATGGGAGAGTAGAACATAAAGTTGGGCCTACTTTTATTGGTTTGACTAGAGACTTATTCAAATCAAGTCCAACGAAAACAAAAAGAGAAAGTATTTGCCAAAGCATGGCCTTTAGATGGATTTAAATAATCATTTATTGCTACTTATGAGCTGGTAAATATTTAATTAAACGCCACTTTTTTCTTTTGTTGTTACTTTTCTTTTCTTCTCTGTTCTGTATTGTTTTTTTGTCTTGGTTTTCTTTTTAATCCCCCTCCACTTAAGATTTTGGTTTTTGGAAAAGGTTTGTTTGCATAGCCCATTGCTATCTTTTTCTGAATTTGAATGCCAAAAAAAAATTTTTTTTTTTCGTTTAGAATTTCAAAAATATTAAACAACGTCACTGTTTGTTTAATAAAAATCCATTCAATTTAAATATTGTACTCGTATACGAAATGGTTTTTTTTGGCATGTAATGAAGAAAATTGTTTAAATAATTCCATGTTAATCCCGTAGAAATAAGGGTTTAATCACAGGAAATTTATTTTTTTTATTTGCTTTGCCTTGTTTTTTCGCCTTCTTAAGCTTTTCTTGTGGTAAAGGCCAAGAAGATGTAACTTTTTAATCTGGCTTTAGGGTCTAAATGAATGGGTGGGTATTTGTTTGGATTTGTGTTAATTTAATTAAAAGCGTGTGATTATTAGGAAATTAAATTAAAATAAAGAAAAGATTTTTTGGAAAGCTATTTCGTTGTAAATCCACACATTAATACAACAATTTCTTAATTTTTAATTGCAAAAAGTTAACTAAACTAACGACGTAGTCTAGTAGGCAGTGAGTTGAAGTATTAGACACAAACCCATGATTCAAATCCTAACTAAGATAACTGAAACAAAACGAAATATAAAAAAAATTCTTCTGCGACTTCCTCTCATACGGTGTTCCTTTCACCCGCATCTCGATCTTTTCGGATAGCCAGGCTGCCATAAAGTCTCTGTTGTACATTGCGAATAATTCCAGTATCGTCAGGGAATGTTGCCGTTGCCTCAACCTTCTTTCTGGGCGCTTCAGTGTCACACTTGTCTGGGTCCCCGGACAGTGTGACATTCTGGGAAACTCCAGAGCCGACGAGCTAGCCAGAGCTGGCGCACTATTCCCGGAATTCTGTTCAATCGACTTGCCTCCATCAAACTGGCCATCGCGCGGAATTTTTCCGAGACGCCAACCTATCCTGGATCAACGAGGAGTCCTGCTCTACCGCTAGACTCACCCGGCCCCGAATGGATAGAAGGCGTACCAATCAGTTACTTGGACTTGGTAGAGGCATCATCTCAATCACAGTGGTCATGCTTACAGGTCACTGTATTATGGGTAGATACGCGGACAGAATGCGGCTCCCATTTAATGACTTCTGTCGTGGGTGCAGATCCGCTGAGGAAGAGGAGACTGTTATCCACTTTCTTTGTCAATGCCCATCTCTTGCGAGGTGACCCTTGTCAGCTTGACGGAGCTATCGTCCATTGATGTCAAAGATATAGCCTCGTTTATCAAACTTTCTGGCTGGTTTTCCAGTGCAGGCTAGTTGTGCTTTGGATATGCAGATCCTGCGCTGACCGACCTCCCCCTCCTGGGTTCCGGGGAACTTGGTCAGTACAGGAACTGCGTTCACCTGTGGCATCACAACGGGCCGCTATGCGCGCTCAAGTGAGTTTTTGGATAAAGCTACCACAATAACCTAACCTAACCTAACCTATCCTCTCAGCAGAACTCTGCCAAAAACTCTGAGAGTAAATAAAATTGCCATGAAAAAGTTTTCCAAAAAATCTGTCGTTCTGAGTCGCTGCTCATGTATGAAACTAACACACACAACATAAATGATATGAGAAGCTACGTCGTAATCCTGACTGAAGGCTTCTAATGACCAATTATGTATGTATGTATGTATATAAAGGGTGAGCAATTTAAAAGATTAAATTTAAAAATGCAACTAAACAAAAACCGTTTGAAATCTTGCCAAATTTACTTTTTTTGTTGCGAAGTACAATTGCTTCGGTTAGAAATGGAATATTATTTCATACATATAGCTGCCGCGGCCTGCCTCACAGTACCTCAATCGAGCGGACCAATTTTCGTGAACTTTTTCGAGTGTATCTAGCCAATGGCATCACGAATGTTGGCCTTCAAATGCTCAATTGTCTCTGGTTTGTCGGTATAACACTTGTCTTCAATGGCGCCCCACAGAAAATAGTCCAACAGTGTCAAATTGCAGATTCTTCTTGGGCAATTGACATCACCAATTCGGCTAATTCAATGCCCATCAAATGTTTGATGCAACAAATCGATTGAGGTATGAGATGTGTGGCAAGTTGCGCCATCCTATTGAAACCAAACGTCGTTCACATCAATACCATGAATAGCGGGTACAAAAAAAAGCGGTTATCATAGTGCGATAGGTACCTCCATTGATCGTAACGGTTGCAGCACCAAACAATCATTCGTAATGGATGCATTGGCGTCTGTAAGGCAACTTGTAGGTTTTCTGAGCCCCAAATACAGAAATTTTGCTTATTAACGTATCAATCAAGATGTAAATGAGCTTAGTCCGAATAGATGTTTTTTTTTGGCAAATTTGTCGTCATCGTGCAGTTTATCATCGTTGGCTCATCTAGCGAAGTGAAAACGAAGCGGATGGTCATGCGGCTTCAACTCTTAAACCATTTGAACTTCGTAAAGCGTCATACCGAGATCATTTCGCAAAATTCAACGCAAACTAGTGAGTGAACTGTTCAACCGATGACGAGTTTATGTTGATGGATTTACAGGGACATTCTCAGTTTCGATATTTTCGAGTGTACGCACAACGTACAACGTACACGCTCACGTCTTGGTCTATCAACAAGGAAATCAGTTTCACGTACTTTAGCAATATACTTGCATATATCGAGCACTGTTGCTCCTTCTCTGCGACCAAATTTTGTACGACATTTTCGTTCGACAATTTCCGTCTTTGTTTTGCAAATAAATTTCCAATAAATACGAACGTTGCTCAAGCGAAAATCGATTAATTACGTTCAGTGGAGATACTACACGAAATTTTATGACAGAATAGAATGACGTAATAACCGATGGTACAAATTTCAATCGATAGATGGCCCACCCGATATGTACTATCATCCTTATTATTTCAAATTATTTATTAAGACACACTCTTTCTTGTCGACTTGTTTGCGTATCTAAAAAGTATTTAAATTTCCTAATAAAAACGCTTTGAGTGCAAATTTCTTAATCACAAATTTCTTATCATAAGTTTTTCAATTTAATTTTAATTCTTTTGATTCTTTTGAAAATCACTTCTTTGTCTCTTGACATTTAACTAGTTAAGCTCATTATTAGCACATGAAAATTAAAATTGTTCCTCTCTCCAATGGATGCCAAAAACCAGTGACATTGTGATGTTTTTTTCCAATGAAACAAATGTTTTTGAAAATGAAATTAAAATAATTGCACACGATTTAATGAATACAGATTTAAATAATGGGATAAGAATAAATAAATAAATAAGACAATAAACATTAACAAAATTAAACAAATATTATAATTTTATTGCATTTTTTTGTTGTTGTAGATTTCCTTATCATATCTTAATTTTAATTCTCATTTTAATTTTCGCCTATTATGTGCACTTGCCCTCGTACTCATTATCATTATTTTATTTTAAGTTTAAGCACAAGCACATCTACAACACATTTGCTACAGAAAAACATAAAATAATAATTGAAAAACAACAACAACAAGAACAACAACAATAATAAGTAAATAACTTTATGACTTATACATGTGCAGCACAACATAATAATACTAACGACCCACTAAACCTTGTCGTATCTCTTCGAAAGCAAAGAAAAGAAAAAAAATCATCAACAAATTACTCTCTTTCGTTCAGTTTCATTAAAATATGATTTCTTGTTGTTGTTCTTGTAGTTATTATTGTTTTTATAGTTTTTATTTTGTGCAAATTCGACTCTTCCTCTCTCTTCCTCACTCTCAATCATACATTTGGGAGTAAAAATAAAAACAATTTCGTTTTTACTGTTTCTCTTTCAAGCTGGCTTAACAAAAATAAAACCAACATCAACACTAATGCACAAACACACACAGAGAGAGAGAGAGAGAGAGAGAGAGGGAAAGAGAGAGATCAAGAGAAAGATATCCTAAGGAAAGCCAGTGAGAAATAGGAAAGTAACAAAACTATTTATTTGTAATGGTAGTAGTGGCAGCAATGGCAGCCATGCCATCATGTCATCGTAAAATATGAAACTTCATAAAACTGTGACTACGAGTCACGTACACAAGCACGGAAGCATAACTGACATATAAATCAACACAGACTTTTTCCCACCATTCATTCTCTCTCTTTGCTTCAGTAGCCTAGCCACACACACATATGTATGTATGTATATATGCATTTATAATCAAATATGAACAGACAGAGATACAGACTTATTCAAAGAAACCCATAAACTTGTGTAGATTTTTTGTTTTTGCTGTTGTTTTCTCTCTTTAAATATATGCGTGTGTGTTTGTGAGTCAGGAATTTATAGAATGTGAGTGTCAAGAACCATTAAAATGATTTTATGCGAATATAAACAAGATCAGGGTTGGAAATTGCAAATAATTGCAGGCTTTAGGTAAAAAAATCCTCAGATAAGTTACAAAGAAGAACTTACTTACTTACATAATTGGCCATAACAACACATTTAACGGATTTCGGCCTGCCGCAACACTTCCTTTCAGACGCCTCTGCTTCTTGTGCGCCTACGCCCGTTGGTCACACCAATCGATAACAGGGCTTCCTCGATTTGGTCCTTCCAACGAATACAAGGTTGTCCTCTTCGCCGACTTCCGCAGATGTCCGCATCAAATACCCGTCTCGCCAGAGCATCTCCTCCATTCGAACGACATGGCCGAGCCAGCGCAGCCACTGGATATTAATACGCTGTACAACGCCTATGTGGTTGAGGAGCTCATACAGCTCACTGTTGTATCGAATACGAAATTCACCGCCAACTCGCACTGCGTAGTACTTTTCTCTCGAACACTCTCAAGGCCGCTGCATCTGTACTTAATAGGATCCATGCCTCTGCGCCATATAGACGCACGGGTAGGATGAGCGTCTTGTAGAGTATTAGTTTTGTCGCACGAGTGAGGTCTCTGCTACTCAATTGTCTGTTGAGACCATAGTAGCACCTGTTGGCAAGAGTGATCCCCAGACTGACATCATTTCTGGTGGTAACGATGGATCCAATGTAGATGAATTCCTTGACCGTATCAAAAGTATAGTTATCAGCTGTAATCTGAGAATCAATACGCCGCGCGTCTCTACTTGTCGATAACATGTACTTTGTTTTGCCCTCATTTACTGCCAGACCCATCTTACTAGACTCCCGTACAAAGAAGAACTACCGTTTGTATAACTGTGACAATCATAACGACGCTGCTTGCTCCATGGGACTTAGACCCGTTACATAAGTAGTGGTTATACTTATGTAAATGGAGGATAAATTTAACGGAGTATTAAAAGGGAGGCATCGTGATCTGACAAATTGAATTGCTGTCAGTTCCTTGTTTAGATGCCTCATATGATTGTGGAAAATGCTCTCCAACGAGGCTGGGTAACTAAAATGACAGATATAATTTAACTGCTAGATACTCGAGATATAAGAGAGAGTGAGAGTGATATCATTCGGTGGTATATTAATAGTTCAAGATCGCGTATTGGAGCAGCCCAGAGTGAAAGACTTCGAACGCTTGGGAAAATTTTCGATTTGCAAAGGTTTACACCATCGAAGATGTGCTCAATTAAACAGGACATAAAAATACTATTTGACAGTCTAAACGTCCTCCTCGCACTCATCTACCAAGAGATAGACTAGAGATTGGAATGGAAAGCTAAATCAGCTTACGGGAAGGGTAGTTTATATGCCGCCATTTACACCAAAACCATTCTGTAGAGTAAGAGGATGTATTTGGAAGGGTATGCACTGCGAAAGGAAGGATGAAAAGCGGCGGACAATCTTGTGGAGTTGAACGGATTCAGATTTTGTTGGGTAACAACAATATGAAGGCGTTTGAATTATGTATCAGACTATTAAGAAGTAACGTAAGAATTTAAATCAGCATTTTATCGAGCAAAGTAGACTCAAAGAACAATTACTTTTAAATAGGAATTGCTACAAGCCGAGTATGCAGACCTTCCTAATGAGCTGAACGAATCACCACGAACGAACGAACGAACACATAATCGGATCCTGTACGACTTAAATACATAGCAGAAGGCAACAACTGGGAGTTTAACAAGTTGTAGGCAGGAAGTTCTTCCCACTGATAATGAACAGCATGTTGAACAGGCTGCGGGTGACAAGTAGGTTATACGCAGTACAATAAATCTTCTGATCTTGGCACTCCACTACATCGGCGCAATATTGAGGACATTCTGTTGCAAAAACCTATCGCTGCACAAAAAAAAAGCGAAACATATTTTTTTGACAATCGATATAACATATACACATACTTGCATACATAATTGGTCATTACAATCCTTTAGTCACCATTACGATCTAGCTTCTCACACCACTTATGTTGTGTGTGTTAACTTCATACATGAGTGGCGGGATCTACAGTTTAAAGTCAAATAGTCGAATAACAGATTTTTTGAGAAACAATTCATGGCATTTCCTATTTTCCTCTTAGAGTTTTTGCTAGAAATCTGCTGAGCGGCAAAAGTGGAACTTGTAGCGAAAGGTATTTAATGGCTTATAGGCTTGCCTTGCCTTTTGAAGCCACTAAATGGATGAAGAATTCAAAAATAATTCCTTTTTTTTTGGTTTTAAAGATTAAAAATAAATTTAATTTACAGATTTAAAATAAATTTCAATGCGATATGATTAAAATAATTCTTTATATGATAAACTATAATAGAGAAAAAAAATTTACAATTATTTTATGCTTAAGAGCAAAAGATCGATTTAAAAAAATCGATAAAAAAAATTTAAAAAAACTCCTTTATATACTTATAATATCTTACTCAAGTTATGAACTGTATTCTATTGATTGTTCAGAATCTCTTCAAGCCATTTAAATAAAAAATTATACATCAAAACAAGCCTTTAAAAGCAAACACAATTCATTGTTCACATCCCTGTTCAATACTTGCACTCTTAAACTCGCATTTACCAGCAACTCGTCACGTAGTGCTGAACGACAACGAAAACAACTCCGATTATTGATGGGAATTCATATAAGATATGATTATTGTGTGTTTGTGATTGTATGCGTGCGTATGTGAGTATATGTGTGTGTTGGTGAGCGATAGTAAAAAATGTTTTTTGTTTTTAAAAAGACAAAAAAGGCAAAAAAAGATTAAAATTATAGTGTTTCTTTTTTTTGTACTTTAAATCAGGTCACAAGTATAATAAATTGTTTTTTATGAAATTAAAAAATATAAAACCCAGAGACAGAAAATATATTTCGTTTATAAAAATAAAGAAAAAAAATTTAAAAATAAACTGGAAACCATAAATAAAAACATTTTAAATTTGATTTCTTTAGATAAATTCGTAACGGTTTTCTATAAAAAAAATTTTAAATTTTTCTTTACAATATAATGGGAAAATGCTAAAATTGGAAACTAAAAGAAAAATAAAAAAATTCAAAAAAATTTTATTACGCTAGTCCGGAAGTTAGGTTAGGTTAGAGGACGTGTACTTGTCAGACAAGTACAGTACCCGGAGATCGAATTGACCCATTGTACAGCGTCCTAGTTTCTCACACCACTTATGTTGTGTGTTAATTTTATATATGAGTTGTGGGGCCTACAGTTTAAAGTCGACTCCGAACGATAGATTTTTAAGAAATTTTTCATGGCAATTTTATTTACTCTCCGAGTTTTTGCCAGAAATCTGCTGAGAGGAAGTCGCCGTAGAAATATTTTTTGTATTTTATCTTGATGTCTGGCCTGGGGCTCGAACCCTAGCTTCACATTTAATAAGTCAACACACTACCTACTAGACTACAGCGACTTCAAGTCCGGAAGTTAGTTCTGGCATTAAATATTTGCCTTAAAAAATTCCATCCGGTTCAATACACTTCTCAGCGGTATTCAATTTATTTATTTTGAGTATCTTAGAAACAGAAAACTGATACATTTTTCGTTGATTAATAATATAATACTGAATACTTTAATACAGAATCAGAGACAGGCCGTGATCTGTAACGATTATTGTACTTACTTGTACTTACTTACTTGTATTGTACTTTAAATAGAGTCTGAAGGTCTGAACAAAAGAGTGATGTAAAGTTTATCGATTTCGAAAAACCCACAGAATAAGGATAGTGAACGTCCATTACACATAAAGTACAAATCGTCAGCACAAATTTCACAAGTCTCGGATAAATCATTAGTCGTATAATATTGTTACGTTTTTAACTTTTAAAAAACGCTGGAATATGTGTTCGTTGATTGCAAAAAAAATAAAAATAAATTTGTGTTTTGTTTCAATTAAATCTTTTATTGTTCGCGCTACTTTTACGTGCCACTGTTACAACTCCAACAATAAATACTACGCACAAATACTAAAAACTCTTCGATAGATCTTTACAACAGCGATCTTCAAACCATGACTGTTTACTTCGCACGCAACGCTTCTTTATACAAGACTGACTGAATTCTTACTAACTGCTTTGCCTGCTTTGCATTGCCTTTTTATATGCTCGCCTATCAGTCTGATGAACGTTCTTGATCTAAAATGTTCGTGTCTTCGCCTTCTCGAGAGTTCTATCGCTACTTACGTTGTTTGTTGTTGATTTCCTTCATATCGATGCTGTTGGTTTACTTGGAACAAGTTCGTTGTATTTGTGTGTGTGTAGCTTTTGTTTATCGTTAATGTTAAACGATGTTTTCATTTTCGTAACAATATAGATAAGTGCCACACCTAAATATACAATTCAATAGCACATGTCGACGTAGTCTAGTAGGGAGGGTTTGGCATGTGGCCAGAGTTTAAACGCTAGATCAGACATATTTAACCAAAACGAAATATGGAAAAATATTTCTTCGCCTACTTCCTCTCAGCAGATTTCTGGCAGAAAAATGAAAAGTTTCTCAAAAATTTACACACACAACATAAGTAGTGTGAGAAGCTAGGTCGTAATGACCAATTATGTACATATGTATGTAATAACAAATGTTCGTTAATGACATATTTCGAAGCGATCGAACTATTTACGAAACGCTGTGTCTTTTCAGCAACACCAACAATGGCAGACCCATCAAACATCCCACCTTAGGCTAACAACCTATTGCCACCTAAATTACGACTGTTAGTTTGACGCATAAATCAGAATGATGGCATGGGTTACGTCGGCTTTGAGAACCCACAGTGGTTTGTAGCTTTATTGCATACATACTTGAGACAACCACTTTAGTCTAAGGGGATCAAATCGCTAGATATCGATAGCCAGATCCTTTTATCACCACGGGAAATAACTATTCATATCAATGAGCTTGTGTAGAATATTCAATGTGGCATAAGATGTATGGCACGTGGCACTTATACACACATACCCTTCAGTCAGGAATACCACCTAGCTTCTCCCACCACATATGTTATGAGTGGCTGCAACTTCAGTTTAAAGTCGAGTCGAATGACAGATTTTTGAGAAACTTTTTGATGGCAATTTTTTTTTTCTCAGAGTTTTTGCTAGAAATCTTGCGGAGAGGAAGTATCCGAGCAAATATATTTTCAGATTCGGTTTTGTTGAAAATGCTTGAACTAAGGTTTTAAGGAAGGCCTCTTGTCTAGTAAACCATCTACTAGACTATGATACTAGACTATGATATTCTCGTGTTAACAGAAGTTAATAATCATCAACCGATAATCCTTATCGTAGACGGTAATAGTCTGGCCAATGATGTTCTCAAAGAAATATGAAGAAATAACGCCGCCAGCCTAAAATTCACTCCAAAAAGTGACTTTTTCGGGATGTGTTATTTATTTGTGTTAATGTGCATTGATGTCGTCCACAAATTTGAAAATTTTTGTGTGCTCACATATACATTCATTCAGAAATGTGGGACATCGCTGAAATGTAGGCTGTAGAGCCTATTCAACGAACATGCGTCCTGGTCTATAGTTGTCCATTGTGACGTGCAAAACATACTGAATAAATGCCAACTAGTTTGTTGCTATAATAAGATGGTCGTAAAAAATTGTCTAACTTAGAAAGCCTCTGTCAAAGGATCCATTTTTTTCTTCCCTAGCTTTCGGCAGTCGTCTGGCAAATCTCTGAGTGTAAAATTGAAATTGCCATGAAAAGTTTCTCAAAAATCGAGGTGAAACAACTGCAAAAGTTTTTTGGTTTCAATGGTCCTCTACAGTCTTGAGACAGCATAACCCCATTCTCTTTATGAATGTTGTTACGTTTTTACCTACTTAAAAATGTTTAGAATATGAGTTCGTTGCTTGCAAACAAAGTAAAAACAAATTTGTGTTCAGTTTCAATTGAACTTTTTATTTCTCACATTACTTTTGTGTCACTGTTTCCAACTTATACAACAATAACTACTTGTTCGTTATTCTCCTCTGCTCACAACCTTTTTGTAAGCAACAACACTTGTTCGCTAGATCTTCAAAACACGACTTCTTCACACAAGACTGACTGAATTACTATTGACTCTTGCCTGCTTTGTCTTACCCTTTTATAGTCCGACACAAACAGTCTAACGAACGTTCTTGATGTAGGACGTTCGGGGTCTCGCTTTCTCGAGAACTCTATCGCTACTTCATTGTTGTTTGTGAAGTTTGTTTACGTTATTTGTTGTTGTTTTCGTTTAGTTATCTGTCTCCTTTTGTCATACTGATGTTGTTGTTGGTTTACTTATAACAAGTTCTATGTATGTGTTAGTGTAGCTTTTGTTTATCGTTTTTAATGTTAAACGATACTACAGGGTGGCTTATATGTATTGCAACCAACTTCAGGTTGTTATCATTTGTAAACCGCTCGTCTGACAGCTGACAGATTTATTCCAGTGACAGATCATTTTATTATTTACAAGCTTACAAAAGAATTTTGATCTATTGCATTCAGAAAAAAAGTTATTCGTGATGGAATTCAAGCGTGAAAGTGTGCTTTATATTTGGATGGAAAACCACAGGTGGCTATCGTTAGAGCCCTCCAGCATTTAAATGTGAAGAAATCTTTTGTTTCTCGTACCATTGCTCGTTACCGTAATACTGGCAGTGTTGCATCGCGTCCAAAAACACACCAGAAATGATCCGAAAAGTGAAGGCCAGATTTGATCGACATCAACGCCGCAGTGGTAGAAAAATTGCTCGTGAGCTGAACATATCGCGAGAACGGATGCAACACATGTTGAAAAATGAGCTTGGACTAAAGCCATTAAAGTTCCAAAAAGTGCAAGAGCTCACCGATGGACAAAAAAAGTTAGACTGGAAAGAGACAAGGAGTCACTTCGCTTACACGGAAGTGGGCAGTTACCGAATTTGGTTTTCTCCGATGGGAAGCCATTCCAAATTGAGCAGTTTGTGAACAAACAAAATGATCGGGTTTACTTGCCAAAGAGGTCAGCTGAAAATTTACACCTGCGATTGGCCACCAGAATTCAAGCGCCGCCAATGAAAATGGTGTGGGCCGCCGTAACGGCCGATGGTCACTCCCCGCTCGTATTCATCGACCGTGGGGTCAAAATAAATGCCGAATATTATCGGGAAAATGTCTTAAAGACAGTATTGAAGCCCTAGGCAGACCAACATTTCGACCGCAGACCAACAGGAGTCAGCACCACCGCACTCAGCACGTGTCAACCAAGAATGGCTTAAAAAGGAGGTTCCAAGCTTCATTTCTACCGCACAATGGCCACCAAAATCTCCGGATCTCAATCCGTTGGACTTTTGCGCCTGGGGCATTTTGGAGAGTAAGGTTCTCACTAAAAAAATACCAAAGTGTCGATCCCGGCTTCGACGGAAATGAGTCAAAATACCGCAGAGCCACTTTCGTGCAGCCTGTGATGGCTTTGTCGGCCGTTTGAAGGCCATAATTCGTACCAGAGGTAGCCAATTCGAACAAATCTAAACTGATTCTAAAATTTTATGTTATTTCCAACATTTTTTGCTTTTGAACAATAAAATTAAAAAAAAAAATTTAAAAAATGTAGCGCTTTACTTTGTTGCATTATATATCAGCCACCCTGTACACTGTTTTCATTTTCATAACAATATAATAGGCCTGTTATAAGACATCTCTTCCACTTTCTTGTTGTGTAATTGCACTGTCTCAGTTTCATTAATTACAGCTTTCTAGCCATGCAGATAATTTGACTGCTGATTGAGTTTTAAAAATGGATTCTGTTTCTATGATGTGCCGAATTGTGACTAACTTTACGCGTTCAGTCTTTGCTTTACCATCGAATGATGTTAGCTTCTGAGGGGAGTCAGGGATGCCTTATCGGCGTACAAGTATATAAACTTTTGTTCGTAAATCAAAACTCAATAACCAACATCTATTTTAAAGAAGAAAAAACCACAAATTGCCAAATTTTATGCTTCTTTATCGATTTTATCAAAAATTCAATCTCAAATGAAATTATTTATAAAAATCTGTCATAAATTTAAGCCGTATGCTGTAGACAGCATATTTGAAAAACTAATAAAAACAAGCCTTTATTCTTCTTTATTATTCCACTTTATTAAGGCCGAAAGTAAAAGGGAGAATACATAAATCAATTCTGCTTTTTATTCTATTTTTTCGCATAAATCCGCACATAAAATTTTGGATAATGGTCAGTTAGTGTGGGTTATTAATTTACAAAAATGTGCCATTAAAAGATATTTTATATTGCTCCCTCCATATACATATATTTGATGTTATCCCTCTCTCTTTCTCTCTCTCTCTCTCAGTCCATATCTTTATCCATTTACGTCTAATGCATGTGGCATTATAAAATTTTAATGTTTCAAAAATGTATTCAGAATCTCATCATACATACAATACAACCCTGTGTTGAGTTTACAGGCAGCAGCAACTAACTAACCATTCAGACATCCATCTAGCCAGTCATTCATCCAATATCCAGCACATTTTGTGGTTTGTTACCCAAAAAAACATCAGAAAAGAGAACTCAAGGAAAAATGTTAACGTTGGGTTAACACGCATAATTTATGCATATTTTTTTGGGTTGCGATTGTTGTTGTTGTTGCAGAGAAATGGCCACATCAATAAATGTTATAAAATATTAACAATTTTGAATTGTCCAAAGTCAGCATAGATATGTTCCTTGCCGTTCCGTCTCGTTTCGTTACATTTGTGCACAATCATCTTCTCTTCATGGAAATGGTTGTGTTTTTTGGGAGCCAAACGTTTGTTGGCATATTTTTCAAAACATCAAACAGAGTTGCGACCATCATAACAGAGCATATTTCTCTCTCACACATACATGCATAGATGTGTATGTGTGTGTATGTGTGTTTTAAAATGATTGAAATCCGTAAAGTACACATGTTGTATTTATGTGGAGGCATTTTATGAAATTGTTTTACGTTCCGTTGCTTTTGTTGTTTTACATCCCTTGTTGTTGTTGCTGTTACTGTTGGCTGTTATTCGTTTTATGGTGTGTTAGAAAAGAAAGAAAAAATCTCTCGACCACTAAGCCAACGACTACTATTATTAGTTTCATAGTGTAACAACATTTGTTGGTCTCAAACAAAAAAAAAATATATTTTCGTTGATGAAATGTTTTGTTGTTGTTGCTTTTTGATTTCATTATAATGATGGTGATTGTGAAACCAAAAAAAATTTTCACTTTGTATACGAGGTTTGTTACAAAACAAGGGTGACTTTCAAACTAAATTTTAAAGTACCACTAACATCAAAAAGTACCAAAAAAATATACACTTGACTTGGTATTGAACAGAGATCAGCAACGAGTATTCAAAAAGATGAGTAGAATCGAATCATACTCATAATTTCTAATACTTATACGCATTCATACTTATTTTAATATCATGGAACCTTCTCTACTCATATACAAAGTTTGAAGTACACATCATACTTCATACTTAACAACACGTATGATGTTGTTGATTTCGACTCAACATATACATAAAGCACAAAATAAGTATAAATCGCATACGAACACTGAAATACTTACTAGAAGGTTGTGTGTTTGCTCTGTTTGCTGCTCTGTCCTTTTTGCTTATGTGTCTGTTTTCTTTTTTATTTAATGCAACAACAACCAAGACTGTAAATTTTGATGGATGATTCGAGTCACTCGTATCATTTATAAGCATTATTATGAGTATTTTTCTAAATTTATGAATCTGAATGAGTAGGCTGTATGAATCAAACAAATGGTATGAGTTTGATGTCAACGTTGTACGTTGCACTCATTGCAACCTGTACTAATAAATCAACGTTGTAGTGAGTACAAATGAATCAGAGTAGTGAAGTTAAATTTCAATATTGTTGACTCACTTACAGTGTTGGAAAAAATAATAGAAAAGCATCAAAAAACGTTCAAAAACATCCCCATATCATTAGGGACCCGCCACCCTGTTTGACTGTCTTTTTTGTGCATTTTGGATCAAACTCTATTGGCAGGACGACGTACAAAACATTTTCCGGCTGAGGGAGCACTTTGTTCCATTTTTTCCGACTTTGGTGTTATCTGGCAAATTGTAACCTTTTTTGTATATTTTTGTTTTACTTAAAAGAGGTACTGACCTTTGACTTCGAGCCTGTTTCTTATAGTACTGCTTGTTACTGAAGCATTTAGTATATTTTTAAGTCCATTGGATGACTCAAAAGAATTTTTTTGAAATGACGTACTATAATTTGATCAAAACGCGTGGACGTTTTCCTCTTTCTTCCTCTAGTTTCGATATTTTTTGTATAGTGAATCACGTTAAATACTTTATGTTTAGAACACTTCATTATGTGGGCTATTTTTCCAAGTGATAAGCCATCAGTTTTTAACTTAAGGATAACATTTCTTTCTGCATCAGTGGTATGAACACCTCGACCCATTTTATAAAAGATTTAAAACATACACTCAACACGAAAATTTTGCAAATGGTCCAAAAAAAAAAGGTATTTTAACTCAATTTTTACCACTTCTAAATATTTCATGTAAAAAGTTTATTTATTTTCAATTTAAACACGGTTTTAGAGAAACGTTTCTATTAATTTTTCCAGCTAAATTACGTATTTTCTTACTTTTTCCTGAAAACTAAGAAATTAAAAGAGAAGAAAGCAATACAGAAAGCAAATAATAAAATCGCGTTGCATTAGCAAGAATTTGACAGCGATTTCCAACAATAAAAGTTTATTACGAAAAAGTATACAATATATTAATGATGAACTAGTAATCGTTTCTATTATTTTTTTCCAACACTGTATATTCAAAATTTAATGAGTGCTTATGAGTAGAGAAAAAACGATTCATCTCTGGTATTGACTAAATTTTTACATGACAGTATGCTTTATATTGAATTCAACTTGAAATATATTGCTTATACGCACCCATATTAACTTTATTTTAATAATTGCTCTGAAAAGTATGCAATAAAATAATATTTAATGTTGTTGTATACCACCGAATTAATAGAATCGAATATCACTCATACGTATACTTTATATTGGATTTAAAATATATTACTTATACGTCGCCATGATACCATCAAACAGCCATAATTACTCTGAAAAGTATGCAATAAAACAAGAGTTTAATTTTGTTGTATATGTTATTAATAATATTGCATATCACTCATACGTTACATGTACAGACAAACGCATAATTGGTATGAGTTTATTCATAAATTTTTTAAAATTTTCAAAATTATTTCAAAAAATTTTGATGCCTATGTATAGCTAATTAAAAAAGCTTTTAAACAATACTTAATAGTACTTAGGATTTTGTATTTAAAAATATTTTTTAAACAAAAATAGGAAAATAATATTCAAGTCAAACGCATAATTGCACATTCAAATAAAAGGCACTGTTTTGTCACTTGGAACCAAAACTGTTTGCTTTTTCTACTGTTTCCAAATGTAGAGGCACCGAGTGCACGAGATGGGTATAGAATTCCATGGTTATGTTGTTCCATTCTCGCGTAATATCTTGTTTTAACTGCTCCACTGTGCTGATGCTAGATTCATAGAGCCTACGGGCAAGTTCTTCACAAACATGCTCATTTATGATGAGATCAGATGCCTGTGCCGGTGTTTGGCGTAGTTTTGAACAATTATGCATACAATTTCGTAACGTACTTCGGATCGGTGTTCTGGTAGAAACAAATGTATCCAATATATTTTATTTTCAATATCTTGAAAAGAAAAGATGTGATCCTATGCATGTACGATTTACCAATGCTAGAGCCTTTGTACTCAACCTACCGCCTATATCCTTCAACCACTCTCTCAATGCTGGACGGACTGCATTTAGGTATTATTTGGTGGAATACTAGTTAGCTTTAAAGCTTTTTGATATTAAATTCCGACTCTAAATCTCCAACCTTCGGAGTTCCAGTACAAGTTCTACCATATACTAACTGTACTGGTTCCATAGACTTACAGAATTTAACATCTCTCAAAATCTCAAACAGAATAACAGAATATGGTCCACGTCTTCAGCCGTATCCACACAGTTTGGGCCTATATAATGTCTAAATCTCAGCAGTTTTATTCAGGCAATCATGACTAGTCATGAACTAGGAAGAAGCTCAGCTAGCAGTGTTTATTCTGCAACCAAGGGGTTATAATAGGTATGAGTTGAAATGTCCCTTTAAACCGTATTTCCATCGTCACTACCAATTGCTCATGGAAATCCATTGGTCTTTTGCTTGTACAGCAGCAGTTTGTCAGGGTAGGGGTCCTCGAGACTGCTGAGGCAATACCCACTTCATTTCATTCGCCAAAATGTCCATCGGTATTGTCTTTATCAACACCAGTGACGCTTCATCAGGTATTGTTCTGAAACCACTTATCAGTCTAATCGCATATAGGCGATATACCGAGAATAGTTTCCTCCTTGTCATCTCCACGGAGGCTACTTCTAAACATATTGATTAATCAAAGCATACATATCATGATCTTCGATATTATCCTCCTTTTTCAATGGATTTGGTCCTCAAATATATGGTATCAACCTCGTCAGTGCTTCCTGTGTCGCAAATGCATTTACACTGACAAATTTTACTTGGTCCTTGAAGTTCAACAAGTCATCGCTACTCACCCCCAAATATTTTATGGCCTTCCAACGGTTACTTCCATCTTTTCCACTATTTTTCGGCTACTTATAAAGACGGCCTCTGTCTTAGGTACATTAAGTGCTAATCCATGCTTCAACTATTTGAACTGCCATGTCCATCGTCTCCTTTATTTTCCTTGCCATCTTAGCGACTGAGACAATGATAATGTGGTACGACAAACCTACAATTATAGTGCTATTCGGTATTTGTGGGAAAGCACTTCATAGTACATAATATTCCATAGTAGTAGCCCATGTACGGAACGCTGCGAGACGCCCATTGACACTGCATAGTCCTTTTCACCATCATTCATTAAAAAAATACACTTCCGGTCTTGAAAATAAAAGTTTAGAATTTCAGTCCAGTATGGCGACATAACCATATTAAAAGGAGCCTTCCCACTTTACGGAATTAAAGGCGTTTTTAACATCCAGTGCCACTCAGAATTCTTTAGTTACAAAGCTCCGTCTTTCGCCTTCCATTGCTCTCTTTCAATGTCCACTACCATCCTTATTGCATCATCAATGGATTCTAAAAAAGAAAAATTTTGGCTTCAAAATCAAAATGAATTTTATGGTTTTCCGTTCACTACAACCCTCGTATAAACAATAGGAAATTCCAAATCTAGTAAATGTGGTCCCATGGAAAACTAAGCATGTATAGTGTTGTAACCACTATTTTTGTAACCATCATAGACCAGGCAGTAATAACAGTTGACAGTTCATGTGTAATGTGCTCGACGTGTATGTATGTACGTGTGTCGTATTAGTGATTTGATAAACGTTTTGCATTGATTTGCAATTTGACATTTGCAGCAATGCTATGCCTGTACTCATGTAAACATCAATGCTGGCCTAATATTGATGTTGAACTCATGTTTTCAATTGCATTCTGAACGTTTTTCCTTTTTTATTCTTTTTATAGTTTATAAGCAATGGAAACAGGAAATCATAGAGAACGTTTAGTAAAACACAACATCTGTTGAGATTTTAAATTCTATACGTTAAGAGCCTGTCAAAAACTTGAAATAAAAAATAAAAAAATTCTTTTAATATTGTCGTACGCTTCGGTGGGGAGAGAGTGAGTGTAACATATTTATCGTTTAGTTTTTATACGTTGTTTAATCGTCGTAACGTAATTTATTACCAACCAATAACCAATTCGAAATTGTATTTTTACTACGACGGCAAATGACGTTTGTTTCATTCGCTTTGTGAAGGACAATTGAATTGCGTCCGAAAACAAAACTCCCATGCTGTGTGGTAACATAAATTGTTGTGTCATACAACAGATGGTAATATTTATAGGCCACTATACCATATTAATGCTACAAAAAGCTTCGTTTAAACTTTTGATTGGCATGCATTGTGGAGGGCATGAGGTCCGATGAACAGTAACTCATGGTATTATTGCAGAAGAGTTACAGAACAATTTTCGTGAAAATGTTCTTTTGAACGTCATAAATGATGAAGAACCACAATTCGATTATGATTGCATTTTAATATTGAATATGAAATGGAAATGGCGTGGCAGAGGAATTATAGTCACACAGACAATTATACATACCCCCCTAAAAATCATTTTCTTAAAAATGGTAATATGTGGACAAGTCAACTGATTTTTGCGCAAAATTTTTTGTTTTCCGTCACAGCCGAACAAATTATATTTGTTCTCATCACTCAATATTACATTCGCCCAAAAATTAGTTGACTTGTCCATATATTATTGGGCAAATTCCAATCGTGGCTTTTTTCTCGGCACTCGGCTGCAGAAACCATTCTTTCTCAAAACACTTCGAACTGTTTCGGAATGCACAATAACATTGTGATCACTTACCGAGGTATTTCGTATTTCTACGGCTGTAGTCCTAGGATTTTTATCCACAATACCTTTTATATACCGGGCTACCCTTGAAGAAATTTTATACGAAATATACGTCGTACGTATAATTTTCTGTGGTGCCATATTGGAAATTTTAGATTAGATGTTCATTACTTTAAAAAAAATTAATTTTAATTGTATGTACACGAAAGGCTACATATTGTTACGAAAATGAAGAATATAGATACTGTTGTTTTGCTTTTACATCGCTTAACGTTAAAATTATAAACAAAAATACAACAACAAACACCAGCATAAAAAATTATAAACAAGTAAACGAAAATGCAACAACAAACACTGCAAGAATAAATGTAAACAAAATACACAAACAACAATAATGAAATATTTATAGAGATTTTGAGAAGGCGAAGCCACGAATATTCGACTTCAAGAACATTCATCAGATTGTTTACTCTGCCATATAAAAGGCAATACAAAGCAGGCGATTGGTGAGTCTTCAGTCAGTCTTGTGTGAAGACGCGGTGTGTTTGAAGAGAGTAATCGTGGTTTGAAGATCTTGGTTACAAAGATCTATCGAACAATTGTCAAGTAATTGTTATTGTTTATGCAAAGGATGCAGACAGAGAAATAACAAACAAAGCAATTGTTGTTGTTTACATAAAGTTGTGAACAGTGACACACAGAATTGTGCGATAATAAAGAATTTTAATTAAAACTGAATATAAATTTATTTTTATTGTATTTGTAATCTACGAGCTCATATTTTAAACGTTTTTAAAAGGTAAAAACGTATACTTTTAAATTTTTTTGTGGCCATGTATGAATTCCTAAAGAAAGAAACACAATGAAATTTGCAGTATTTGAATTAAATCACATTCCAGTTGCCCTAACTTCATATTAAATTTAATTTTCAGTATTGAAATGTCACTCAATATCATGCCACATGTCACTGTTAGCCAATAATACTAGCATTTAAGCAGAATCATTGTAAACATTTCCCTTTTGTTCGTTATCAAACATATGATAAAGGACCGATGGCCAAGCATGCCAGTTTGATCACGATTTGAAATTTTTGCTTTTCATGATTTTTCTTTGTCATTAAACGATTTTGAAAACTGTCATCTGTAATGTCAACTCACTTAGGCAGCGCGCAACGGGCAATGAAAATAATGTCCATAGGCATGACCCAATTTAGAGCCGCCAAAAAAAAAAAAAGAAAAACTTGTTGTTTCAATGCTTAAGCATACGAATTTTAAATATTCAAGTGGAAAAGCAAACAAAACAAATTTTTGGTTTTGAACTCAACTTGACTCGACTCGACTCAGCTCAATTGCCATCGTCATTTGCAATCACTTGCATTCATGCTCAGACCTTCGTTGTTTTCCGTTTTTTTTCTTTTTTTTTTTCTCTTCTATTTTCGTTTACATTTTCATATCCCGTTGTATTGCTGGTATTAACGAGGATATTAAGGTTGCAACGCACTCTTTCGTTCTCATTCTCTGTGAATGTGTGTGTGTGTGTGTGTGACTACCTTTTGTTGTTTTATTCGCTTGCAATTGAATGACCACTGGTGTTACACTTGGTTTAGTTTTGTTTTCCCTTTGCATCTGCTCTCTCTCACGCGCTCTCTCTCTCTCTCTCTTGTGTTTATTTTGTTCACCTCGTTTACAAAATTTTGTTGTTGTGTTCAGTGCAACTGTATTGTTTATGATTTTCAATTGTTTTTTTGTTGTTGTTTCTTGTTGTTTTTGTTATTTTGTTTTGCCAATAATTTGCATAAAAATAATTTTATTGTTTAAGATCATTGTTGTTGTTATTGCTAGTACATGCAATACTCTAATAACAACAATAACAACAAAATGGTTAAACTAGGTCATCTCCATAATATCATCATTATTATTATTATTGTTTTTATCGTTATTGTTGTTGTAGTTGTTATTATTTGTTTAGTTGTACATTCAGCTACTACAGCAACAACTACCACTACAATAATAATCGTAATAATAATAATACTTACACATTAACATTAACAAGCAAAACAAGTTTCTCTCATTTATGTTGTGTTCTTGCCTGTGTGTACATGATTTTAATTGTATTCTACTCTCAATGGTTCATTGCAATAACAACAACAACAACACCAAAACCATTGTCCTACTGCTTGCTGTTGCTGGTGCCTTCAATGCAGTGTAAATAAATAAACAAAGTCCGTTTCGATTACAACTGACCCAACCGACCAACTACACTGTAAATTGTAGTTTCAATGCAAACAGTTTTAAGCCAGGCGACGACACTGGTGCACAGGCAGCTGTGGTTAAAATTGTAGTCGAACTTCTTTATTCTCTAAAATTCTCTCAATTTGCTGGTGGTTTGTAAACTGTCGACTCAATTGTGGTTGAAATGTTTTTTTACGTTTTTTCTGTAATTAAACAGCAGTGCTGCTCTGTTGTAGAGGGTGTTAGAAAAAGAAAAAGGAAATTAAAAACTGAAACATTTTTTAAACTTCAATTTATATTGCTCCAAAGGCAATAAATTATTTATGTTCTACAGAAAAACACAAAAATTCTAGGGTATAAATTCATTAGACTTTCCAAATCCAATTGTTTAAGACATAAGGGCTAGGATTTCATAAAGATAGTGCTTCTCTATTTTTATTTCTGCTACGCTTACTTCTAACTTTTAATGTAAAAACAGAACGCAAACACAACTTTGGAAAAAACAAAAAAAAATCTAAACCTTTCATTAATTAAGCCAAATATAGTTCATACTCATTTGCCCCTATCCATTACTACTATGCAGTTACTAACACCTTACATAACCTCAATGTTTCATATAAACATAGACTTGATGAGATTCCTTACATTAATATATTTTCCACGGTAATATACTAGAAAAACTAGATGTTGCCTCTGATCTCTTTGAAGTCGCCTTAGTCTCTCTGTGTGTAAACTTATTAGACGCGAGCCAGTGGCTCAAAGACCAGACAAAAGACAAAAAAAAATGAAAATTATTTCTTAGGCGACTTCCTCTCAGCGAACCGATATGATGTTTGTATCACATGGGTACCAGGACATAACGATATTCCTGGCAACTGCAGGGCGGATGTACTGGCCAAAAGGGGCACGACCATCGAATTCTCTGATGAATTCTCTACATTGGGGATCCCTATGGGGGCCTGCAACCTTATAATTGGCAATAGAACTGTAGATCTCGTCAAAAGAATGTGGGCAACTGCAGACAAAGGCAGAGCGGCGCAAAAAGTCTGGCCGAGGCTGGATGGGAGGCGCACGGCGACTCTGCTTAAGCTCCAAAGAAGTAGGCTCAACACTGTTATGGGGATTATTACGGGGCATTGCATTATAGGAACGCATACAAGGCGTATTGGTCTTGGACAAATGATTTCTGCAGAAGCTGTGGAGATGAAGAGGAAGATGAGACCTATTGTGCACCTATTGTGCACATGTCCGGCACTTGATCGGAGGATGGGTGCCTACTACATGGAGGATATGGATCAACTGTCATGTATAGATATTGGCAGTCTGAGTCGCTTCATCGGAAGCTCCGAATGGTTCCTAGAATAGGGGGAAATGAGGAATTGTGGTATTCCAATGGGCCCTGTGTGCGGCCTAAGTGTGTCCGCTCATGAGTCCATTGACAGGACAGCCACTTCTACCTACTTACCTCCTATAAGCAGATATCTGGTAAAAACTCTGATGGCAAAATAAAATTCCTATGAAAAGTTTCTCTAAAAAATCTGTCGTTCGGTGTTGACTTTAAACTTTAGTTCACGCCCTTTATGGATAAAATTAACACAAACACAATATGGGCGGTATGTTCAAATGTCCATCACGGCATATCTGAGTGAAGTTATCCGAAATATCTAGTTTTCCCTTACTATGGCACATAAATTAAAGGCGCCGTAATCTAGTAGGTAGTGTGTGGATTTATTAGACGTGAGACTACGGTTCGAACACCAGGTCAGACATCTCCCACAAAAAGAAATATGAAAAAAATATTTCTCCGATGACTCTCAGCAAATTTCTGCCAAAACTCTAAGAGGTAATAAAATTCCCATGAAAAGTTGATCTGTTGTTCTGAGCGTCTTTAAACTATATGTCCCACCACTTGTCGATAAAATTAACACTCTCGACATACATAAATGATGTGAGAAGCTAGGTTGTAATCATGACTGAAGGGTTGTAGTGACCAATTATGTATGTATCTACGTATGTATGGATGTCGCATAAATCAGTCTGAATTTGTCCGGTGGCATGGGTTAGGTTGGGTTAAAAGACTGTTGAAATCTATGGTTTCTTCTCAAATACCTGCGACTTAAGAAAATTCCACAAGAAAATGTCTCACGAGGTCAAATCACATGATCTCACTGGCCCCAAGGAGAGAAGACCATGCCCTCAAATCACTCGTACAGAATATCAAATGTGGCATGAGCTGTAAGGCACCTAGCTCTATTCTGTTGAAACCATATGTCATTGGTGTCCAAATCATTCCATCGAGCTATTGTGCTCTGTGTTGACAGTGATGATCTGGCCAATTTCGTTTTCAACGACATACAAATCGATGACTTGTTTGCTGGTTCGACTATCTTAAAAAGAGTCCTGTTAAACGCATTAGAATATCGAAACCCATTTCAATCAATTCTGTTCACGAAACTATTCTGCCTGGCTATGCTAGAAAGTGTTTTGTTTTGTGTAAACAAGATCACATTAATGCAACAACAATTCAAGCCGGTTTACGAAACAGAAATTTTACAAAAAAAAACCATTTTTATGGCCCATAATTTTTATTATTTTGATGTGTTAATATTGTGACCTGTATCTTACAGTAGCCGTAGTCTAGTTGGTAGTGTATTGGCTTATTAGACGAAAAGCCAGGATTCGAGTCCCAGGCCAGACATCAAAACAAAATACAAAAAGTATTTCTTCGGCGACTTCCTCTCAGCAGATTTCTGGCATGAACTGAATTGCCATGAAAAGTTTCTCAAAAATCTGTCCTTCGGAGTCGACTTTAAACTGTAGGTCCCACCACTCATGTATAAAATTAATACAAACAACATAAGTGGTGTGAGAAACTAGGTCGTAATCGTGACTGAAGGGTTGCAATGACCAATTATGTATATATGTATGTAGAATATCAAATGTGGCATGAGCTGTGTGGCCCATAGCTTTGTTCTTTTGAAACCATAAGTCGCTCAATTCAGGCCTAAGAAGTTGATAACCATCAAGCTGCAGGGCTGCCTGTTGACAGTGATGGCTTGGCCAAAGCCTTTCTCAAAGAAATATGGATCTAAACCTTATTCTGCTGCTGGTTCCACTATCCTTAAGAGACTACAGTTAAAGACATTAGGATACCGAAACTCAGTTCAATCAGTTTCATTCACAAAACTATTCTGAAATGTATTTTTTTACGTAAACATTATTGCAACAATACTTCAAGCACAATTCCGAAACAGAAATTTTACAAAAAAAAACATTTTTATGGCCCCCACAATTTTTATTATTTTGATGCTAATGCACTCGCATAATATTTTAATACAAATGCGTCTGTATGCGTCTTGTCGCAACATCATATTCATTAAATTACGAATTTATAATTCATTTCGCTGCCTCTCTCCCTGTCTCTCTTTAATAAATTTTATTAAAAAAAAAAGAAATAAAATAATAATAACTACTCATGTTTTAATGTATCTCTCTTCCTCTCTCCCTCGTGGTCTCTCTCATTCCCATCCATAACTCTTAGTGACAAATGATGCCAACCATTATTGTGGCATTTATGTAGAGTTTTGCTCCATCACGCTTGTCATATCTTGCCATGGCCTGCAGTCCTATAAATGGCTGCTTCATTTGTGTATCGCATTAAGAACACAGTAGAACTTGTAGTGGAACCATTGTATTGAGCTCAGTCCAAGGCAGATCTGTTCTTGTTCCGTATCTCTCTCTCGCGGTGGCATTGTGCTTTTGCTTATAAATGTGCCGGCATTGTGTGTGTGTGTGTGTGTGTGTGAATGTCACAGAGATACTGCATTATTTTAACACTTCAACGCTTATGAATGAATTGCTTGTAATACATCACACTGGAAATTAAACACAAAAACAAACCAAAAAAAAATAGAATAATTCGCTCTTGTTTTTCTGCTTGTTTTTTAATACTGTTTCTCGCTGCGAAGTAGTAGTACTGAGTACCGAGTTTATCTTAAGCCTGAGAAATGAACATCTTGTGCATTCTGTGCTGCTTGATTATCTTCTTTTCATTGTTGTTTGTGTGTGTGTACAAGTTCAAGTGCCACTCACTCTCTGTTTAAGCGGTCAGATGGGGTGCATGGAGGAGAGGTGTGAGTGTGGGTGTGGGTGCATGTAGGATATTGTTTTTATAACCTCAAAATTTAATTTATTGTCTTAAAACTGAGCACCTGTGTTTCATTTTAAGATGAAGATAAAATTTGTTTTCTTTTGTTTTTTTAATGGCTGCCATTAAATTGAGTGTTTAAAGAGAATTTATTTTAATTGAAGCTGCATTCAATATTTTTTCGTTTTATGTTTATGTTTCTCTTGCATTTAACATTCAAACTGGTTTAATAAATGAACTTAAACCAGAATACTTCCAGCACAGGCTAGCATATATGGATTGCTGAAGCTTCTCCTGATTTAGTTGGTGGTAGTCATGGTATAGTAAATAGCGAGTTGGCTTGATGTTCAAGAGTTTAAACCTAAGCTCTGATATCTCGAAAAAATGAAGTTTGGAAACATTGGTGTTCGGAAATTTGGTGTTCTGGCAAAAGCTGCGATTATAAACAGATTGTCATGAACGAACATCTCATATCGTTGCACAGATATGGAGATAAACTTTTGGTCGACCCTTTGAAGAATAAAATTAACACACAGGCTTGCCGTTAACAGAGTAGACGGTACAGCAAAGTCTACTAGAAATTCGACGGAGAAAAAGGGGAAATAATTATGCCGGATATTTTTGTTTTATATTATTTTATATATTTTTATATATTTTAGGCAGACACATCAATGGTTATCTGGAAGGTCACAATTATTTAACAGTCAGTCAGTCGTGTTTCATGAAAGGTAGGAATTGTACTATTGCTCTATTAAATGTAGTTAAGGATCTTAGGTTGGAAATAGATGTAAATTGTGTAGCGTTTTTGTTTCTTCTCGATCACACCAAGGCCTTCGATACAGTCAATCATAAAATTGTATTGAATAAGCTGTTTACTTTTTCTAATTCTGCCGCTAGTCTAATATTTTCTTATTTGTTGAACAGATGTCAGAGCGTTCATTTAAATGGGAATATTTCAGATTCGCTAAATATTTGTAGAGGTGTTCCCCAGGGATCAATACTGTAGCCACTGTTGTTCTGTATGTATGTTAATGATCAATCGGATGTTTTGGTTGACTGGCGTATTCATACGTATGCGGATGATGTGCAGATTTCTTGTTTACACTCTGTTAACCGTGATTTGGATAGGATTGACAGTTGGGCTTCGGCGAATGGATTATGCATTAATCCCTCAAAGTCCAAATGTTTAATGCTTTCGAAGACCAATGTTTCGTTTGCCATACCTGGATTGAGTATCAGGGGAAATAAAATTGACTTTGTCAAGTCTGCTACCAATCTGGGTATTGTATTTAATGACAGATTATCGTAGTCTGGCCATATAAGTGTCGTTGTTGGCAGAATATATAGCATGCTACGGAATTTATGGGCGGTCATTGAATAAACTCCTTTTGCAATTCGTATGCAACTTGCTAAAACTTATTTGATTCCTGTGCTATTGTATGGGTGCGAAATTTTTGCAAACTTCGATAGTAATGACAATCGGAAACTAAACTTGGCATACAACAATATAGCAAGATACGTCTTTCTTAAGGGTCGCCGGGATCATATTTCTCATTTAACGTATCAGATATCTAGTGTGAAATTTGATAATCTTCTGAAAATTAAATGCCTCATTCTATTCCATAAAATTATTATTACGGGACATCCGTGGTTTTAACCTCCGAAGAGGTAATCCCTGCGAAATACGCCTGTAAAACATTTGAAGGACGTGCTGTTACAAACTCATCAGGGTTACATAGGACAAAAGCCATAAGGATAATCACACTATCACTGTATTCCAGTCATCCACATCCAGCACAGAAATTATCTTCATCACTAGAAACCTGACCAGACAAAAGCTTAAGATTCAAATCGTAGTAGTTAACTCTCCAAAATACTTTGAAAATGTTGCCATTGACGTTCAAGAACAATATCAATATCAGAAGGTGCAAGACATAGTAAAGTAGTTTTTATTGACGAGGCGCTGTCAAAGACCGTGTAGAGCATATCACAACGCGAGCGTTCTGAAATGAACTTTCCTCACAGATGGAAATAGAATAGAAAGTAGGTTATGATTTTTGATGGCCTGTAAACGAGTAAATAAAACTTTAGTAGTGAAAGAGGGCAAATCGACTTCACCAAGAAGTAAGAGTTGTGAGTGCCAACCCAAGGACTAAGACTCCCAAATCACCATTAAGGGCGTATCAAGAACTACAGCACATTGAGACTGTTGAGCCTCTTTGTTATGAGATGGAATCGTGCGACGATATTGTATCACAGATAAATGTTACATCTTCCAGCTGCTTCCAAATCAACGCGGAAAACTGCAACACAACAAGTCAACAGGCATCATGAGTTACATATGAGAAGACGTCTGATTTACAAACACAAAGTGAAACGCAGATCGTTTTTCATCAACAACTCGACACATATATTTAAACTGCGAATATAAATACAGAATGTATACAGAATTGGTCTTAAAAGAGCTGGTAATACGCTTTATATATACAATAACAAGATCTGCATAAAAAAGAAAAGAAAATTATAGAAAAGAAGAAGAATTTATTTTATGGGCTAGTGAAGTCGATGTAGTTTATCAATCAAGTGTTGGCTTATTGGTCGATAGCCCGTGGTTCAAACCCCGGCTCAGACATTTCGAACAAAACGAAATAAGAAAGAAAAAATTTCTTTCTGCTGCTACCTGCCAGCAGTTTTCTGGTAAAAACTCTGAGAATAAGTACATCTATGATGAATAATAATGAATGAATAAATAAAGCTTTAAAAAGTTTTCCAAAAACTGTCTTTCGAAGTCAAATTTAAGATGTAGATCCGTCAAACATCGATAAAATTAACACACCCAAGCTGTGAGAAACTTTTTGTTTCGTTTTGTTGTTATGCTCACTGAAGTATAGTAAGGACGAATTTAAAGTTACCAGCTTGCCAAGACTTGGTTGGGAATTAATGGAGGAGCGTTATATAGGCGGCTCTAGACTCTATGCAGACTATGTTTTGAGGACACTGATGACTGATATATCCTGGGCCAAGGCAACAAGGCAAAATTTTGCTCTTTATCAAAACCCTTTACGGTGCAACCAAAGCATCATCTCTGTTCAATGTTTTTACGAATTTATCATCAATCAATACCAACTAATTATCAAATTCTTGGAACAACATTTGAGGCATAGACATTGGTGCTGTTGCAAAACCAGTGACGGCTATCAAAGATAGACAGGGATTACATACATACATAATTGATCATTACAACACTTAAGTCAGGATTACAGGCTAGCTTCTCACACCACCACCACACGTTGTGTGTATCAATTTTATACATGACTAGCGGGACATACAGTTTAAAATTGATTCCGAACGACAGATTTTTGAGAAACTTTTCATGGCAAATTTTTATTCACTTGCAGAGTTTTTACCAGAAATATCCTGAGAGGCAGTTGCAGAAGAAATATTTTTTCATATTTCGTTTTGTTTGATGTGGGGTTTGAACCGAGGCCTCATGTCTAATAAGCCAACATACTACCTACTAGACTACAGAGTAGCACAAATAATCACCATAAATGCCATCGATTAGAGTAAGCAAGTTTATTGCACTATATACATATATATGTTCCTTTTACTGCTCTAGGGAGCATAGGGCCGCAACAAATTGATTCCAATGAGCTCGATTATCAGCGCGTTGTTTTACTTCGTTCCATTGTAGATGTAGTTTGGATAGTTCGGATGTAATTTGGCGTTTCCAGGTGTGTGATGATCCTCCGATGCGCCTGCTTCCCAGTCTATGGCCTTCTTTGTGATGTCATCTAATGGCTTACGAAGAGTGTGCCTTATTTCCCTCTCAATTGGTTGCTGGTTTGTATCTGACCAGAGTTGGGCATTGGATCTTACAGAAGGCCAGTAAACACACAAGATTCTACGCAAGCATTTGTTGACAAATACCTGGAGAGAAGAGAATCGCGCAGTGCCATATTCCACGTTCCGCAAACGTATAGTAATATGGGTTTAACGTTGGAATTGAAAATTTTTATTTTGGTGCGTCTCGATATGTTAGACGATTTCCAAACAGGGTTAAGTTGGGCAAAAGTATTATTAATGTGACTGACATCTGACCACCAGATTTTTCAATTATACTACCCAGATAGCAGAAGGACTCCACATCATCAATTTCCTTGCCGTATATTAGGAATTTTTGTTCTGCATTAGCATTTAACCTGAGTGTTTTGGTTTTGTGGATATTAATCTTCAGTCCTGCTATCTTTGCTGTTTCGCTAATTGGATTTAGCTTTGACTGCTTGTCGGATAAAGGGTCCGCCAAATAATTTTTTTTTTTTGAAAATGCTTTAAAAAAAACTACAGAATATTTTCTCAAATTTCTTTTTTTATTTGAAAGTACAATCCTTCCAGTTAATAATGGAAAATAATTTCATTCAAATGTCTGCCTCGGCTGGCCATGCAGTAGCCTACACGATTGGTCCAATTTTTTAGAACATTATCGATTGTGTGCAGCTCTATTTCACCAATGGCTTCACGAATATTGTTCTTTAAGGCTTCAATTGTCTCAGGCTTGTCGGCGTAACACTTATCTTTGACGGCACCCCACAAATAATAGTCCAACGGTGTCAAATTGCAGCTCCGATGTGGCCAAACGACATCAGCTCTGCGGCTGATAATGCGATCGTCAAAAACAGGGCGCAAAACATCGAGTGTAGCTTCGGCTGTGTAGCACGTAGCGCCGTCCTGTTGAAACCAAATGTTGCCAATATCCTCCTATTCAATTTTTGTGAACAAAAATTCGTTCAACATGGCCCGATAACGATCGCCATTGATTGTAACGGCCACTCCTTGCTCATTTTCGAAGAAAAATGGCCCAATTATGCCTCTGGACCAAAATCCGCACCAAACAGTGACTCGTTTTCGGTGCATCGGCTTTTCAATGTATGCGTGCGAGTTTTCTGTGCCCCAAATGCGACAATTTTGCTTGTTTACATACCCGCCGAGATCAAAATGAGCTTCATCTGAAAAAATGATTTTTTGCCAAAATCGGCATCTTCTGGTGTAGGCTACTGCATGGCCAGCCGAGGCAGCCATTTGAATGAAATTATTTTCCATTATTAACCGAAAGGATTGTACTTTCAAATAAAAAAAGAAATTGAGAAAATATTCAGTAGTTTTGTTTTTAAGCATTTTCAAAAAAAAGTTATTTGGCGGACCCTTTATCATCCGTATAGTCCATGTCTTCTAGTCTATCTTGCAAACCCCATGTTATCCCTCTTCTACGATTTGTTGACTTTTGCATCACTACATCGAGGACACAATTAAAGAGGAGTGGTGACAGCACACATCTTCAATGGACTCCGGTTTTTATTGTGATACTCTTGCCCAGTTGTTTTTCATGTAATACGCGGCATTTTGCATTGTTGTACAGTGTCTTTATTTAGTTTATTCGCACTAAATGGGGACAGCAAATTGCCAGAAAAAGTTAGGGGGGGGGGGCAATGAAATCCCTTGTCTAATATACATCATGTAAGAAAGTTTATATTAAGACTCCGTGCTCTTTTTATCTATTGCTACACCCTTTACACAATTATATTTCATTGTCCTTCTTGTCCTTGTTAATTCACAATATTATAGAAGGATTATATCATCCATGGTGTCGGCTGCATGAAGATTTCTTTTTTTTTTTTTTGAGAAAGAAAATGAAAATATCTGCCGAAATAGTTGAAATCGTTGTATCTTTTGTCATGTGAATTTCCTTGTTAATATTCTTCTGGCTCTTTGAAAAAGGCTTAAATACAGTAATCCTTCGATTTACGTCGCCTCGATTAGCGTTGTTTCGATTTACGTCGTCCAATTTTTTGTTCCCTCTAACTTCAATTTGCGTCGTCATTCGATTTACGTTGCCTTTTTTGGTACCAACTGCGACTTAAATCGATGGATTACTTTAGTCCAATAAGAGTATCGTTGGGTATTAAATTCCTTTTCATTTCTTTTGTTTTCGCATTAAGTCCGTCTCCATTTGGGTACAAATGCTACTAAACGTTCATTAAGAAATGTTTGGATTAAGAAATGCGGCATAAAGACAAAAATACAACAAAGACTTAAGAGGTGCGAATGCAAAAATAACAGGAAGTCTATAATATCCTTGTGATGGTTCATGAATGAAAAACATGATGATTTTATGAATGAAAGTTTTATGGTTGAATATGATTTTCTTAAAAAAAATTTTATTTAAGTTTTCTTTAACTCCTATAAAGCTTTTTTAAGCGTAAGCAGTTGTTTTATGTACCAAAAACTGCTTTGATAATTTGATTTTATCCGTTATTTAATCGACCTTAAATCAGCAGAAGAAAAAGACCAGTGGTGGTATCCTTGAAATGTTTGTCTTGCACAACGTAAACGGAATAATCTCCACACTGGTTAAATGGAGAATAGCACACACACACACATCTTTTATTCCTTTTAAGTTCAATTTAATGTTGCATCAATAAACAATGATGACTTTTCGATTGCGATAAAATCATATCAACACACACACACACACACACACACACACACTGACATGCCATACACAGAAGTTATTTGGTAAAGGAAAATGCTTGTAAAAGGATATACAGTCAGTCGTTAATAGGGTAGCACACAAAATTCCCATCTGTTCAAACCATTGCTAGAAGGTTTAATTCACTCAAATTTTGTTTTTCATTTCCACCGTAATACTCAATGTCCTTATACGTCCTAACCTTCTGACAAATGAAATGCTGTACTGCTTGCTGTACGGCAAATAACTAAAACTGTTCACATAAATTCATTCGTTTTATTATTGTTTTTTGTTGTTTTGTTTTCTGTTTTTGGTACATTATTTTGCTGATGTTTAAGATTTCTTTTTTCCTGAAAGTAGCCAGAGGGTGAAAGTACTAAAAACAGCAAACGAACCAATTCTTGAAGAAGTCCGCAATAAAATTTAAAAAAAAAGCAAAACAAGTGAAATAAAACATACGAGATGTTATTGCGTCCACCTTAGCAGAGCTGTAAAGGACTTAGTTTAAATTTTGCCTGAAAACCTGGCCAAAATTAATAGAAGTGTTTTATGAGTTAATGGCTGAATTTTTTGATAGTGTTAGTTATGATTAGGCCCAAGGATGAACCCAACTGATTTTGGTTCAAATCGGTCCGTGATTTCGCCTAGCTCCCATACAAATTTCCCTCGAAATTGCACTTATTTACACATAATTATGGTAATTATGCAACAATCATGATAAAATTTACTACGGATTAGTTTTGTGTAATAAGAAATCATGGTGCAAAGTTTGGCGAAAATCGGATCACATTTGATCCTAGTCCCCATATAAAGTCCCCTTTAGAAATTCACGTTTGCGCTTATAAATGGCTTAAAAACATCGGTATCGTGATGAAATTCGGTATGAACGTGTATTTTGTAAATCTAAATCATATTACCAAAGTTTGTTATTGTCGGTCCATAATTGCCCCTTGGTCCAAAATAGAGCCCCTTAAGGAAATATATTTAACAATTATAATTGGCTTAAAAATTTTATTCCCTCGATGAAATTCGACATGAACATGTTTAATATGAATGTGAATCATTTTACCTGATTTTCTTATGATCGGATCATAAGTGTCCTCTCTCATTCTATTGTGAAATAAGGCCATATGGCTTCATTACACTGCGTCTAATTTTTTTTTTAATTTTTCAAAAAAAAGTAAAATTTTCAAAAAATCGCCAAAAATAATTGCGCAAATTTGCACAAACTTTTTTTTTGTTCCTGAATGTAGAGAGTTCGTGTTTTCTTGTGGTATATAATATTAAACAACAAAAAACTACTTTCACATCTAAAACCCTTATCTTTTTTTTGGTAGGGTAAAAAAGTGTGAAATTTTTATTATTTTTAAATTTTGAACGAATAATTTTAACATTAATATATGAGATATATATATATATATATATATAAAAAACTGAAACTAGCAGTTGCTCATACCTTTCAAATAAAAAAAATCAATATAAAACCTCTATTCGTTACGCCACAAAAAAATATCATATAAACCCACTAAAATTTCAAAAAAAAACACAAAAAAACGCATTTAATTTTCTTCACTTTCCTGACTTTGACATCGTCTCAAATCTACAAATCTCAACTTAAAGTCGTAAAAATTCACTATATAATGCAGAATTTTGTTGTTTTGTTTTGTTTGTCGAACTGCATACTCAGTTTCTTAAATTTCTTTAAATTCATTTTTGCCTTTTTGGCCAGCTTTTCAGGGTAAATGCCACTTAGTGCGTCATACCGAATTCAGCTCTAAAACATAACCCCTCAGATATGATGGTATTAAAATCAACATGAATCTCCCTGTTTACTACACGATACTTAAAATATGCTTTATATTGTGGTTTTATAATAACAGTACTGGACATTGACCTATAGTTCCCTGAGATCATCATACAGTATTGAGTACTGAAGGGGCAAGACCACACAATAAGGTCGATAAGGTAAGATTGGCCCTTGTGGCGGCGTAAATCAGGCTGAAATAGTAGTTATAAAAACATTCACGTAATCCACTCATTCAAAGGGTATATTGAAAAGCGATACACAGTTTTTGTTGAATACAAAGGTGATTTTGGAGATTGTACACCACATTGAAGAACTTTCAAACATTACAGATAAAGTGAGATAAAATGGGTTTCTTGGCATTCCTTGAATATCAGACAAAAAAGAACACTCTTGTATTGGTAAATCGTTCTCTTCATTGGTACTCGGATTATGGGATTTAGTACATGAAGCCTATCTACAGTTCATCTGAGAAACCTCATATCGGCCATAATGAGGCCCTTGCAGAAACTATATTGGCAAAGAAAAAGAGGACGCAACTGAATATACTCTATCATTAATCAACGTTTGAAGAACTGGGACGACAATTTCGGCACCATTTATTCGTTTAATAGGCTCTAGACAGTTCAGAATTGAACTTAATTTTAATCGTAAAATCATTTTCAGGTCCTGATGCCTCTTTTTGTATGAATAAGTACGAGAATAAACAAAGTTTTCGAATTTGAAACAACAACATTACTCATATAAATATAAAAGAGCGGTCAATGCATTCCGAAAATGTACCTTTTTAATGTGGGTTTTAGGCTGTCCATCATTGTCACAGGCAGGTACTATAGTTTGATGATTACCGGTTTCTTTTGGCCTAAATACCATGACCTGAGTACCACCGACATGTGGTTTAAATAGAACTAGGCAACATGCAAAGCAACTCATTTCTTACTGCATATTCTGAATGAGCGATTGGAATACATCTCATCATTTCACGTAGAAGTGATGTGAACTGGCCAACAAGATCGTTGGATTTGCCGCCGTTAGAGCCGTACTTGTCGAGTTTTCTTAAGTCCCAGGCTTATGCGAATAAGCCGCAAACCATAGGGATGCTCAAAACCAACATAACTCATGCAATTGGCCGAATTCAGCCTGTTTTATACACCAGAGTCATGAAAAATTGGATATTTGGATGGAAACTTTCCCACAGCAGCTAATGTTATATTGCACGTATAAAAGCGTCAATCGGTCAATCCGTGGGCTAGTAGGTAGTGTGTTGGCTTATTAGACGAAAAGCCAGGTTTCGAGCACCAGGCCAGACATCAAAATAAAATACAAAAAAGTATTTCTTCGGCGACTTTCTCTCAGCAGGTTTTTGGCAAAAACCCTGAAAGTAAATAAAATTGCCATGAAAAGTTTCTCAAAAATCTGTCGTTCGGAGTCGACTTTAAACTGTAGGTCCCGCCACTAATGTATAAAATTAACACACACAACATAAATGGTGTCAGAAACTAGGTCGTAATCCTGACTGAAGGGTTGTAATGGCCAATTATGTATGTTATGTAATCGGTCTATCAAACGCATGACAAATATCGATGTTATCTTACAAACACTTTTTTATTTAAATGTAAAGATAGGACACATATACAAGAAGAGATTTTCGATATTTGAAATGAAGAGAAGGTAAATCAGACTAATCTCGAAAAATAATGTCGTCGCCGTAGCCTAGTAGGTGGTGTATTGACTTATTAGACGAGAACTTGTTGTTCAAAGTTTCTCAAATCATTAGTTCAAAATCAACTATAAACCGTAGCTCCCACCAATCATGAATAAAAATTAACACACACAACATCAGTGGTGTGAGAAGATAGGTCATAATCCTCACTGTAATGTAATGTAATGACCAATTACGTCTGTGTCTCTATGTTTTACTTAAAGAAAACTTTCTTTTAAAACTCATGGCCATATTCTTTAGAATGGGTAAACGAAAGTCAATTCTTATCGATGAATGTTTTACTCTCAATACGCTGTGCTTACACTGCATGTGTGTTATCGCTTCATTTCCCATGGATTTCTAATAACAACCAATACACTGAAACACACTCGCACTCACTCACTCACCCAACTGTGATGAAAGAGAAAAATTAAGTCAAATCCTTAAATGACTTGATTTATGGCATTTAAATAACAAAACATTTCCAAAAGAAGAGAGAAAAAACTCTTAAATAAGACTGAAATTAACTGTTTTTCTCTCTGAAATATTTAACTTCAACAAGAGAGGCATTGTTTGGTTGCTGATTTTGATGCTGCTCACAAAACTTGTCGTTCATATTCATTCAGACGTTATTAACCTTGAGACGTTTGCCTAACTGTTCGATGGGGTAACCAATTCAACTGCACAGAGTACTATTTTGTTTTTTTTTTTGGTACAAATTTAATGAAATTTTAATAAATTGATCCCTTAAGTCTCAAGTTGAGAAGGCTTTCTTCGTTTCTTATTCTCTTTTTTCTTTTGCTCTTCGAATTGTTCATTGTAAGTGACATTGTCTGGGGCCTGTGTTGTTGTATATTGAATTGGCATAGAATTGTTTGCTGGCAGCCAGCATAGAATGTCTACCTTAAATTAACCAATTGACTCGTGTCGTAAATTCCTGGTAGCATTCAGAATAAATTATTTTCATTTGTTTTGTTTTGTTTCGGTTTTGTTTTGTTTTCAATTAAATCATGTTTTGAAGCATTTTTCTATGAAAGTTTTAACAATTAATTAGAAAAGTATGATGTTTTCTTGTTGATTTGGTTTACCTAAGAATAGAGAATAAGTTTCTAATTACTTGCCATAGACAAATGACAAGCTTCAATTTAAAAGTACGAGAAAAAATAAAACAATAATTAATAAGGAGAAGTACTAAAAAGTATTAAAAAGTGAAATTAAATTAATATTATTAATAAAATGCCAAAAACTTTCATGACATTGATAAGCCTTCTTACGCAGATAAACTTATTTTAAGGTTAAACGAGTTTCTTCTTAACACTCCAGTGCTGTTTTAGTTCAGGTATAATATTTTTAGCTTTTAAAAACGTTTAAAATATAAGCCCATGGATTGCAAATAAAATAAAAATAAATTTGTGCTTAGTTTTAATTAAACTTCTTTATTATTCGCGCAATTCTGTGTGCCACTATTCACAATAACAATTGCTTTTCTTTGTTATTCCTCTGTTTACACCCTTTGTATAAATAATAACAATTACTAGGCAGTTATTCGACAGATCTTTGTAACGGAGATCTTCAAACCACGATTACTCTCTTCAAACACACCGTGTCTTCACACAAGTCTGACTGAACTCCACTAACTCAGTCGCCTGCTTTACAGTTTGGTGAATCTTCTTGAAGGCTAATGTTCATGGCTTCGCCTTCTCGAATATCATCGTAAACAATGATGTTTACATTTATATTTGTAGTATTGTTGGTGAATTTTTGTTTATTTGTTTACCATTTTTTATGCTGGTGTTTGTTGTTATATCATATATAGTCAGGATTACGACCTAGTTTCTCACAACACTTACGTTGTGTGTGTTAATTTTATACATGAGTGGCGGGACCTGCAGTTTAAAGTCGATTCCGAGCGACAGATTTTTGAGAAACTTCTTCATGTAAATTCGATTTTACTCTCAGAGTTTTTGCCAGAAATCTGCTGAGAGGAAGTCGCCGTAGATATACTTTTTGTATTTCGTTTTGATGTATGACCTGGGGTTTGAACCGTGGCCTCATGTCTAATAAGCCAACACACCATCTACTATAGTACGGCAAATTCAAGATGAGTGTCACATCACATAAGAGTCTTAAAATCTCATTAACACATAAAAATCCTTTATTTTCATTTCATTTACACCGAATCTAAAGGACTCGTTTTTATTCCTTTAAGGCATATAAGGCAGTCACAACGCCTCCACCTTATAATTCCTTACTTTGTTTCATTTTTATTTCATTTTTCATTAGCTTCTGGCAAGGGATGGGTCTCGAAAGTATTAAGTGGAGAATCGTGTGCTGCCTCGGCTGATGTTTTCGATGCTGCCTAAGGGAGCTGGGAATCAGGGTGCCATTCTGGATATAAAAATATTGTGCCTACATATGTATGTGCATAGGAGGTGCTATAAGCGATGCATGAGATATTTTTCCAGGGATAGTAAAATTAAGCTATGACTCAATGCTCCAATGGATTTTCGCACATTGTGACACTTTACAAAGTGAAAGGCTTTAGAGATAATGAATCGTAGAAAGCTGTTGAATAAGATGCAAACATGTATTCCTTTGTGCAAATCGAATACTGTCTCAACCTTTCGATGGAGACAATTGTGATGGGACAAGGCCAATATTCTGTAGCTAGTATGTTGGCTATTTCATTAGGCATCTCAAAATGACAAAAATTCTGAGTGTAAATAAGAAATGCCATGAAAAGTTTCTCAAAAATACATACAAATACATGTCTTTCGGAGTTGACTTTAAAACTGTAGGTTATGGTAGTCCTGTATAAAAATAATACGCACAACAAAAGTGCTGTGAGAAAAAAAGATCGTAATCCTGTCTGAAGGGTTGTAATGTGCAATTATGTATGTAGTATTCTGAGCACATCATCTGAAGTCTTACTGCTCCATGCAGAATAACATTAACGACGAGTTTCATACAAAGTCACAAAATAATAATTTGATGGTGTAAAATCCGACTTTATGATGGTAAACTTTCCAGATAAACTGTCAGTTTCACCATCGAAGACATAGGTGGCCTAACGCTGCCATAATAGAATACAACGCCTTTTCTGTTTAACTTCGTTGATGTAGTTGATGTTCAGGCATTGTCACTATTTGCAAGGCTGCACCTTACTTCGTTCATGATCGTTTATGCACATCATTGTCGTACGTAATTTTTATAAGACGAACACTTAGGTAATGGTCCCTATTCATGCAGTGCTTTGTATTGAAATTATCAAAAAAGGTTATGGTATGGAGGACAGAGAATAGTGTTTGTGGACATTAGATTTGAATTTTGGGTAATCGGCCGTAATCATTCGCTTCAGAAATGGTTTAATTTCATGCTGTTCTAAAGGTGAGTTTGCAAATGGAAGTTCGTTTCATTGAATATTTTTTCTCTGCTACTTTACATGGCACTTCACAATCTAACACATTTTTGTATTCACATTTGGCTGATAACTGCCTAGTACCCTTGCACCATTCACTGTGTTTATGCCTTTTACGTTTTCCCCATGATTACAACGAGTTTTTCAGTGATTGGTCAACCAAATGCGGGTGTATATTTGACATCAAAATTATTAGAACGAAAAGCAGCAAACTAACAGCGTCTCCATAAATTTTGCAAATTTCTTCAGTAGCCTGCGAGCTATTCTTTACTTTTTTGTAGAAGAAGGACAAAAAGAAGGAAGATTTTTGTCATATTTTGAAACGCATCGAATCAAGCATTAACAATTCACGATACTGAAGTTTGCTGCAAAAGAAGCATAACAAATCGCGAGCAATGTGATAACAAATCCTAGAAAAAGAATATACGAAATGCCCTTCTTAAACCTTCTGGTGAAGTTTTACGTAGAGACATGCTTTTCTAGACGAAATAAGAACTTAAGACACACTTCAGCTGATGGATGGCTTTGATGACAAATAAACTACAGAGATCACGTTCCCAACCCATTTTAAAAATTGTGTTAAATGATGACATTCTCCAGAGCAATAAATTGTAAAACTCAGAGGAAATCTATGACATTATAGTACTCAGTGGCCAGGAATATTTCATTATGATTCTTATTTTATTTTTTTGATTTTAAATATTGTACGTTGAGACCCCCCTATCTGCGTAAAAAAATTGAAAGAAGATCTTATGAACAGTTTTCTTTATTCCAATTAATCTTAATGGCTGCTTTAATTTATTAAATCATTAATTAATATTAAAAGAATGAAAATACCTTCAAAATTTATTTTTCCAATTACAAAGCAACCGAATTTCTTTTCAAATAACGCCTGTTTTCCATGGTTGACTTATTTCGAAGAAAAAGAAAAACCCGAATCTTTTACAAATTATTTGATTGATGTACGACGTACGTTTACCAATATTTATGTACATACGTAAGTAAGTAAGCCTTTTGCCAGTTAGTAAAACAGCCCATTCATCCCATCCCTATCCCGATTCCATCGCATGCATGCCATCATCATTTGTATCACCATTGTGAGTGAAGTCGTTCAACCGCGTATTTATTTATCGAAATTTTACACTTTTAAAGAGAAAGAAACAAAAACAAAAAATAAATAAAAAAGAGAGAGAAAAACTTCTCAATACCTTTTTGAAAAAGTTAAATACTTTCGGCTTCAAAAAAAAATAAAACAAAACGAAAATAATGGAAGGATATGAAGAGAGAGAGAGTGTGTGTGGAGAGCATAGTTACGGGTGTTCGAACGTGGCTTATTTTCTTGTCAGTCTTAATGAAAGACCAACTTTTTAACATTAACCAACAATTATTGTTGTTGTTGTCGGTGTTGTTGTCTTGTTTTGTATTGATTTAACCAACAGAAGGGGGCAACCAAAAAAAAAACCAAACGTGAATGAAAATAAAAGACGGCTCTTCAAATAGTCTTAGTGGGCTATTGGGGTATCCGAGAGGTATGAGGTTTTTTGAATTTAAACAAAAGAAAACAGTTTTTCAAACACAAGGATGTTTAAACTGAAGTCAGTCAAGTCAGTTTTTCATCATAACACCCTGGCACTTTGTTGTTCATTTGTTTTTCTGTTCTATTTGTCGATGTATGTATATATGTATGTATGCATGCGTGCATAAGTATGTGTATGTGCGTTTATTTGTTGTTGTATTTGTTAGTATGATACGTCAAAGAAAAAAAAACAAACGAAGGAAAAGAAAAATTCGTTGCGTTAAAATTTTTTACGTGATTTGTTTACAAAACTTTGCCAACAAAACGAAGGGGAAATTAAAAGCGAACGAGAAAGAAAGCGTAACACAAAAAAACAACGAAAACAAAAACAAAAAACAGGAACAAAAACAAAACAAAAGAACTGACATTAAAGTGTTATTTGTTATGGAAGATGTTGTTGAACCAAACAGTGGTGAGATTGCTTAAAAACTTTGTTGCTTTTACGATGCTAAATATTGTTACGAAAATGGAAAAATCAAGATACTGGTGTTTTGCTTTTACATCGTTTAAAATTAAAATTATAAACAAAAGCTACAAAAACAAAACAATGCAGTAAACAAACCTGTTTACAAATTACCGTACTGCTTAATACAACAACAAACACCAGCATAAAAAATGATAAACAAGTAAATAAAAATACAACAACAAACTTTACAAGAATAAATGTAAACAAAATACACAAACAACAATAATAAAACAACGATTTTTACATTTATAGAGACCTTGAGAAAGCGACGCTACAAACATGCCATATAAAAGGCAAAGCAAAGCAGGCAAATGGGTGTCTAGTAATTGTTATTGTTTGTGCAAAGTTACACCCTTTGTGGAATAAAAAACAAAGAAATTGTGTTATAGCTATGCGAGCTAAAGTCTGGAAATCTTCAATAGACATTGGTTGCCCGGTCTACACAAAGTGCACGATTCGCCGCAAGACTTACTCTCGTATTGCTAAACGCATACGTACTAAACCCAACCTAGTTCGTCACACTTCCATTAAGTCGCCCCCCACGCGACCACAATCAAGTATTACATCGGGGGAGGTAAAAATTCAGCGAGTGCTGCTATCCATTTCTGCTGTTCTTGCTTTCTCTATTGTCCTCTGTTGTACTAGAACTTTCTTCGCGAATAAACATACCGCCTTCCAGTTTTCGCGTGATGTTACCATCAGCTTAAGCACATTATCGGGAGTCACCTGCGATCCGATCGTCCTCTCCAGGAAATTTCGTCGAAATTCGTAGCGCGGGCAAGTGAAGAATATATGCTCCGATGTTTCGCTTGTATTTAGACATTATGGACACGCTTCATCCACGTCATGCCCATTCTTGTAGAGGTATGTCCTATAGCAACCGTGGCCCGTTAGGAACTGTGTAAGGTAAAAATTAACCTGCCTTGCTTCCTTCTAAACCATTCTTCTATATTTGGTATTAATCTGTAGGTCTATCTTTCCTTTGTGGAAGAAGTCCACTCGTGCTGCCACCTATTCATTACATCATCACTCACCTGGTCAGGGTGCACTAGCCCCGTTCTCCTACTTGTTAAACGTTGTCTCCTCTCTAGGTCTACTAACAATCGTAGCGGCATCATCCCCGCTATCACCAAGGCTGCATCCGTAGATACTGTGCGGAAGGCAGAAATTACTCGGAGGACAGATCTCAACTCCTATTCTATATGTCTTCTTATCCATGGCCTCGCCCCTTATATATATATATATATATATTATATATACAATTGCGTTGTTTACATAAAATTGTGAACAGTGGCACACATAATCGTAGGAATAAAAAAGAATTTTAATTAAAACTAAACACGAATTTATTTTTATTTTATTTACAATCTACGTGCTCATATTTTAAACGTTTTTAAGAGGTAAAAACGTGACAATACATCTGCCGGAACAATAACCGGCATTCGGGCATTTGTAAACAGAATCTTAAGAATTCTTTGGCCAAACATAAGGTCGCAGCAAGGCATATATGAAAAGTGTAGTCAATCCCTGAAGAAACCAAAAAAAAATTCCAAAGTAGCGGATGGCCCCGACTCATGCAATCTATAGTATTCTAACTAGGAAAATGGAGTTAGGTTAGGCTTCCATACCAAAAGCTCACTTGAGCACGCATAGCAGCCCGTTGTGAAGCCACAGGTGAACGCAGCCCCTGTACTGCCCAAGTTCCGCCGAACCAAGGAGGGATAAAACCACAGGAAAATGGAGTAGGTACCGTGGATTGAATCTCTTAATATTCTATTTATATATTAGTGACAGAAATAAGCTCAGCAGAAAGTGATTTCCGCATATGGATAGTCCAGCTAAAGAACGAATTCTACCTGTAATGCAGTGTGCAATTAACTGGCCAATTGACCACAAAAGCATGTGCTCTCTGAGATAAACGAGTGTTACGTACGAATATATGATTGTCGGGAATATTGCTCAAGAAAAATTCGTTGAAGTAGCGATAAAACAGTGAAACACAAGCCACATTGCTGCGGTGTTCTCATGAATCAATAGAGCTGGATACAATACCGCATTTAATGATAAGCTTTCCCTCTCTTTTTATGGTAGAAAAACCTGGGAACAAGTCCCCTTATTTCGCTCGACCAAAGGCCGTTGTAGTAGCAATAAAACAGTGAAATACAAGCCACATTGCGGCGATGCTTTAATGAATCTAGAGACCTGGATAGTCCATTATCCATTAATGAACTCCTTCGCCTCATCTGTAAGGGATTGGAAATCCTGTAAAATCGACTTTAGGGCACAGGCCCATACATGAGAGTTGAATTGAAATCCAGAGGGTAACCAAAACGCAAACTTAAACACGCATAGGGAGGACAAGTTTAAGGTGAACTGAGGAAGACACATACACACATACATAATTAGTTATTACAATCCTTCAGCCAGTGTTGCCACATAGTTTCTCATACCATTTTTGTAGTGTGTGTTAATTTTAGAAATGAGTGTCAAGACCTACAGTTTAAAGTCGACTCCAAACAACAGATTTTTTTGAGAAACTTTTCATGGCAATTTTATTAAGTCCCACGAGTTTTTACCAGAAATCTGCAGAGAGGAAGTAGTCGAGCGAAATATTTTTTCATTTCTTTTTCTTAGAGATACCTGACCTGGGATTTGAATCGTCGACTCATGTCTAATAAGAGAACACACTACCTACTAGACTACGCCGACTTAAAACCAGAAAACGTTTTCGGTTAAGTCTAATCTGGCTAATCAAACTTAATGTTTTTCATTCATTTAATTAAAGGACATATGTATACCACATTACAATACTTTTGTACCACTGTGCCACTACGGCTGCTGTTGAGGTAACAAAAAAAGTTCCTCTCACATTATATATTCAGTTGTCTGTGTGTACATGACCTCGTTTTGTTGGGAACATGTTAAATATTCGTGTGCCCTTCTTTGCCGTGCTACTAAACGTTTCCTAATCATTGTCTATGTGGCATAGCCTTTTGAAATCTACAAACAAAAAAGGCACGTTAGCGGCTGGCTATAAAATAAGCTACAAATCTTGCCACACTCTCGTTCTTTTTTTATTTGACAACAAAAACAAACAACAGGTATATAATAGGCAAAAAGAGCTGCCACTTAAAAAAGTATTTGCAACTGCTGACACAACATACGTACATACATATGTACATATATTTATTGCTTCTCGTAGTTAGTCAATGGCAGGAAGTTTTTCTACACACAAAAAATATAAACTTTCAAGAGTCAGAGATTTTTGTTATGCTCGAAACGTTTCAATTTCTGATTTTTAGCCTTAGAGCCTATAAAAATTCAATAGCTGGCGGAAATAAACTCTCTCTCTCTCTCTCTGTAATTCGATGAATGATGATGAAAATGAAAATAAAATTGAAGAAACAAAAACAACGGAAAACAAAAAGTTTTTCTTCTGCAAATTAGTCACTTTGCAATGGGAAAATAAACACCGCCATACAGGCAGGCAGGCAGGCAGGCGTTAGTGAAAATAGCGAAATCATAGTTTTTTTTTGTTTTTTGATATCGCGATGCCAACTTTAATTTTCGCAAAAACGAGGTGCCTTCGCTAATAACAAACCGTCAAACTTGGTAGACAGATAGTCAGTCAGTGCAGCCATAAAGGCGGCACAAAACAGCTACACACACAGGCAGTCAACTACACCAGCCAAACAGTCTCCAATTACGTTGACTGTTGTTGCACAACCATTGACTTGTTTTTCTCTTTCACTCTCTCTCTCTCTCTTTCTCTCTCGCTTTCTCTTTGTAGTTTGTTTGCAAATGTTTGTTTTTTTTTGTTACTTTTGTGTTGGATATTCAACATTCATCACGGATACAATCAGTTAATGGAGTGGAGTGTATTTCTTTGCAACTCGCCCCCCATTCCTCCTCTCCCCTCTTGAGCCTTCATTTGTTGTAAATATCAGTGCGTAACCAGCCCTCACTGTCTGCAGTTTATTTACGCTGAGCAAAAAAAGGTATTTTTTGTACTTCGCAACTGTGTAAAGGATAAAAAGAAAGAAAGCAAAAGAAAAAGAAAAAAGCCGCTCTAACTCAAAGGAGGATTATGGATACACAATATAATGGCGCACATAATTATAATTACGCAGCCTTTAACAACAGCAATAGCAACAACAATACTAAAAGCGTCAAATAAAGTAGAAGTAAAAGTAAAGTAAAAGGGAACACTTAATAAAATTGTTTCCAAACAATGATCAAAAAGATAATGTTGCTCATCAAATTTATATAATAAAACGCACAAAAACAAAAAACGAAAAAAGAAGGAAGGCAGCATAATTGTTTGCATTCCTTAGATATGAAGCAAAAGTTTCCAAGGAACCAAACGATAGATTACTTATGCAATATTTATGCAAAAGGAGTTTGCTTTTAACGTTATTTTCTTAAGTATCATTAGAAAAGCCATGTTATAGCAGCCATTTTAAGTTGGCTTTAAATTTAAGCTTTAAAAACTTCCAGTCTTTAATGAAAACATATATGGCAGAGTATATCTTTTGGAAACTGTAAAGAGGTAATTAGTCTTTGCAATCCTTTAGTCAGGACTCAAACCATCCATGTTGTGTTTGTTAATTTTATCCATGAGTGTTGGATTAAGAGAGTTATTGACAGAAATCTGCTGAGAGTAAGTTGTCGAAATAAATAGTTTTTTTAATATATTGTTTGGTTCAAGATGTCTGAGCCAGTGGTTAAACAACGGGCTTTTATCAACACACTATCTACTAAACTACGGCGACTTCTAGCTAAGCAAACTCAATTCATAGCTGTTATCAAAAACCTTATCAAATCTGTCGTTCAGAGTGGACGTTAGACTGCGTGACATTTATTTACTTAATTAGTCACTACAATCCTTCAGTCAGGTTTACGACCTAGCTTCGCACACCACCCATGTTGTGTGTTTCAATTTCATCCATGAGTGGCGGGACCCACAGTTTAAAGTCGACTATGAACAACAGATTTTTGAGAAAGTTTTCATGGCATTTCTATATATACCCAGAGTTTTTGTCAGAAGACTGCTGAGAGTAAGTTGCCGAAAGAAATCTTTTTCGTATTTTGTTTTATTCGAGATATCTGAGCCGAAGCTACTAACTAGACCATGGCGAGTCCCAGCTAAGCAAACTCAATTGTTTTCAAAAAGTTTATCAAGTTTGTTGTTCAGAATCAACGTTAGACTGCGTTACTTAATTCTTCATTATAATTCAGCAGTCAGGATTACGACCTAGTTTCTGATACCACTTATGTTGTGTGTGTTAATTTTAACTATGAGTGGCGGTACGTATGTACACCGACAGATTTTTTTTTTTGAGAAAGTTTTCGCGGCAATTCATTTTTCTCTCAGAGTTTTTAGCAGAAAAACTGCTGAGAGGAAATTGCCAAAAGAACCACGGTGCTCTTCAAATAAGCCAATAAACACTATACACCGGGCTATGACGAATTTAATATAAAGGGTCCGTCAAATAACTTTTTTTTGAAAATGCTTTAAAAAAAGCCAATGAATATTTTCTCAAATTTCTTTTTTTATTTAAAAGTACAATCCTTCCAGGTTAATAATGGAAAATAATTCCATTCAAATGTCTGCCTCGGCTGGCCATGCAGTAGCCTACACCAGAAGATGCCGATTTTGGCAAAAAAACAATCATCTTTTCAGATGAAATTCATTTTGATCTTGGCGGGTAAGTAAACAAGCAAAATTGTCGCATTTGGGGCACAGAAAACCCGCACGCATACATTGACGCACCCAAAACGTGTCACTGTTTGGTGCGGATTTTGGGCCAGAGCCATAATTGGGCCATTTTTTCTTCGAAAATGAGCAAGGAGTGGCCGTTACAGTCAATGACGATCGTTATCGGGCCATGTTGAACGATTTTTTGTTCACAAAAATTAAAGATGAGGATATTGGCAACATTTGGTTTCAACAGGACGGCGCTACGTGCCACACAGCCGAAGCTACACTCGATGTTTTGCGCCCTGTTTTTGAAAATCGCATTATCAGCCGCAGAGCTGATGTCATTTGGTGACCTCGGAGCTGCGATTTGACACCCTTGGACTATTATTTGTGGGGTACCGTCAAAGATAAGTGTTACGCCGACAAGCCAGAGACAATTGACGCTTTAAAGGACAATATTCGGGAAGCCATTGGTGAAATACAGCTGCACACAATCGATAATGAGCTTAAAAATTGGACCGAACGTGTAGGCTACTGCATGGCCAGCCGAGGCAGCCATTTGAATGAAATTTCCATTATTAACTGTACTTTCAAATAAAAAAAGAAATTTGAGAAAATATTCAGTAGTTTTTATGGTCATATGAACGCATTTTTTACGAGCTTAACTAGTTGAGAACAGAGTAAAGCCTGTTTAGCTTACGAGATAATTTTTCTTAATTTCGAAATGCCGCTGAATGTCGCAAAAATTGAGTCGGACTTAGAAATCTGTAGCCCACACTGATATTCATAGCTAGCGGGGGGATATAGAGACATATTTGGCTGTCAGCAGCCGTAAAATCTCAGAGTTTTTTTAACAAATAGAAAGGCTCATAGGATTTTTGTAAGCCAAATAATTCAATACTTGTGTAAGTTACTTGCCAAAGATTACTTTGAAGAGATGCTAGAAGTGGTTGAGGTTAACTAAGCAGCGGCTATTCGGCTCAGGCGAACATAGCCAAAAACACTTTATATCAGTTTGCGGAAAACAATTCAATAAAGGCTCCTCATATGTTGAAAAACATATGGTTTATACATCATGATAATAAATCCGCTCACCCATCATGACACAGACACACATAATTGACCATTACAACCCTTCAGTCAGGATTACAACTTAGTTTCTCACATCACTTATGTTGTGTGTGTTAATTTTATCCATTAAGTGGTTGGACCTACTGTTTAAAGTCGTCTCCAAATGACAGACTTTTGAAAAACTTTTCATGGCTGTTTTATGTAGTCTCAGAGTTTTTGCCAGAAATCTACTGAGAGGAAGTTGGAGATTTTGACCTGGGGTTTGAACCATGACCTCACGTTTAATAAGCCTACCAGACTAACTACTAGATGACGGCAACATCTCGTATCAAGCTGGGTGAAATAGTGACACAGTTGGGTGTAGAAACTTCGAGTTTTTATGGTCTGGCCCATGGCTCATAGGAAACTGATAAATTTTTGTAAGCAATGTACTTCAATATTTGTAGAAATTATTTATTAAAAATTGCTTTAAAGTTTTAAAAAATTTAAAATTTATGCACTGTGATATAATATATCTGATCACTTAGCACGGCTAATGAGTTTGTTCAGTCGAAACCAACTTGTGGTTAAAAAATCTACCCAAAAATGTACTAAAATTCCCTCTCATCTGAAAAAATTTCAAATTTTTGCAAATAACTATGTAAACAAGCCATAAATTTGAATTATTTGACCAAACTAGCTCTAACTCTGGCTCCTGAATAATTAAAATTAATTGGATTTCAAATAGAATTTTGCATTCAAACTTTAGCTTGGCATAATTAATGTGCACAACCAAACACAATCCGAATTTATTGTACATTCCCATGCCTAATATTAATACCCGATAACCACAAATTGTATCGCATGCTGTCAAGTTGCATAAAATTGATCAAATTTTGTTATGCGTACCACAAACCGTTGAAATGATAATTTTCCTCTCCTCTATTATATTGTATATTGCATTGGCGGTCTTTATTTATTTATTTTCTTCGTATCTGCACGAAAAAAATTTTTTTTTTTTAAATTTCATAAATTCCCTCTCAGCAACCGTTTTGCTACAAAGTGTCTGTGTTGCTATTTTGGTCACATCGTTTGTATAACACGCTTAATATTCTTGGCGTTGCGACGAAGAAAAAACGAACACAATTTTCATTCACCAACTGGCCTTTTGACCAATTTATGTTCGAAATGCATGTCTCGCTCTCACTCTCTCTGTTTCTTTATTTTTATTCCTCAGTTTTATTCGTTTTTGTCTTGCCAACTAACTTCGAAGGCAACATAACCAAGAACACAATAAAATGCCATATGAAGTGTTGTGTTCTTTGTTGCTGTTGTTTGTTTCAAAAGTTTCCTGATTGCCTTCTCATGCATACACTGGCGATAAGGATGAATAATAGCAAAAGGATACGAAATTGATTTATGAAAACTTTCTGTTCGTGTATCTGCATCTGCATGTGATATTTAAAATTTTGAAAAACATAAATACGTACGTATTTATTAAGAAATAATTCCCAAAGACTAATGACAAGCCTCATATCATTTCAATTAAATGTTTTGCTTCAACAATAAAAATCTATTTGTTATCATTAAAATGTACACCATTTCCAAAGTAAAAATTTGTATACAACAGGAATATTCTTCTTTACTTTTTACTTACTTTTCTATTTAAAATTCAAAAGAAGCAATTCAGTCAAGTACGATAATAATCCTTCACCTACTACCGAGACAGTACAGAAAGCGTATACCCGGTACAACTTTGCATTTGTCTTTGCTGTTCTCCCAATAATGAGTATTTGACCATAACGAGCTCAATCAATTCGTGTTAATATACATCAGGCATCTCCTCTTATAGGTTGTGGCAAGCTGTCTGGATAGAACCTTAGCTGCCAGATAAATGAGGCACCAAATCTTCAAATATTTGAGAAAAAATCGTCAAAATCGTCAAAGACGTTTATTAAAATCGTCAAAAAATCGTCAGAAAAATAAATAAATAAATTAAAATTATTTAAAAACCAAAATTATTTCTATTGTAGTAAAACATATAAAGTCAATATATATAAATACATATATATATACGTACATATCTGATTTCAAAAATAAAACATTTAACAAAGAATTTTTTGGAAATTAAAAGCTAGCGTCCCTCACATTCATTTAATATTTTTTTTCCAAAAAAAATGGAGATATTTTCTATCATTTTGAGAAAAAATTGTTTAAGGTTTAAACAATCTATCCCAGTGTTGTTTATTGGCACATAAGGGCAGCAATAATATTACATCATCTTAATCTATGGGCGATGTAGGTATTAGGGAATCAGAAGCTTTTGATGTTCTGAGCATGAAAAATCTGTGTAATGCTAACACATTTTTCAGTTCTTTTTTAAGTTCTTATCATCTGATCTTACTATTTACACCGTTTACAACTGACAGAGAATGGAATACAATTCTCATGTATGGCTTGGTGCCTCAACGTCTATTTTGCGGTTTCTCCACCGTGTACAGGGGAGCCCATAGTATCTCGTTAATGACGGTAGTGTATCCAAGTCCATTGAATCATTGGAGCATCGTTGGATAAAGGGACTTTTTCCCGGAAATCATGTATTCCTACATAACGCTCGCCTTTTTTGGCCAGAACATCCGTATGTGGTCGATTGGTCAGTGGATCGCACACTGCATTACAGAAAAATTACGTTTTATAGTCGGATTATTCGTATGTGGAACTCAATTTCTGCATAGGTCTATCCTGTTACTTATGGCATAAAAATATACAAGCCTAATGTCCATAATTTATTATTATTTCATTATGTTATTCAGGAGTTGTGATTTTTCAGCTTTTAAGGGGTTAAAAAGTAATAAAATACAGAAAAATCATCACAGGAATTCGAAAGTAACTTAAAAATATAATACTTTACTCCTTGTTTTTACTATCTAACAGACATTTCCAATAGAAAACAATCGCAAAGTAAATACAAATCTTAAAAGTGGCTTTTAATATATTAAAGTAAAGAATATGATGTAAATTTTTAATTTTTAAAAATCGTCAAAATAAAGGCATAAATCTGGGAGCTATGATTGTGAGGCCGACCGCGGCAGCTATATAAATGAAATAAAAATCCATTTCCAACCGGAGCAGTTGTAGTTCACAGCAAAACAATAAATTTATCAAAATTGTAAACTATTTTTGTTTCATTAAATTTTTAAATTTAAACTTTTAGATCGCCAACCTATTATATTTACTCACATTAGGCTCATATTTAATATGTACATATGTAAAGTTCATAATGCAGAGTACATATGTGACGTATGAGTTATATTTAATTGCATTAGTTTCATACATGACAAAATTGAATTTTTTATTGCATACTTTTTAGGGTAACTATTCCAGTGCATGTAATATGATGCGTATGAGTAATATATTTCAAATACAATTAAACAGAAAGTATACCCCATAAATTTGGTATTAAGCTACATAACTTTTCGATTCTATGCAATTCTAGGCTATATTCTGTTGTGTTGATGGAAAATTTGATTAGTAACAATTGCAAAGTAAATGCAAAGCCGAAAGTGGCTTTTAATGTATTAAAGTAAAGAATATGATGTAAATTTTTAATTTTTAAAAATCGTCAAAATAAGGGCTTAAATCGTCAATATGATATTTTTGATGCTTAAAATCGTCAAAATGGCGATAAATCGTCAAATCTGGCAGCAATGGGTAGAACGTATCCGAAATATTAAATTTTCCATGACTGTGACGCATAAAATAGACTGAATTTGGCCGATGGTATGCTTTGTGTAGGCTTTGAGTACAGCTATAGTTTGTAGCCTATTCGTACGCACTTACGATCTAAAAACTGGCCAACAGAGTTAAATTTCACGATTTCGTTGGCCAGTTTACATCACCACCACGTGATATGACCATGCCCTCAAGACACTGCTCCAGTATATCCAACTTGACATGGGTTGTGTAGCACATAGCGTCTTCCTGTTGTAATTACATCTCGATGATATCCAAATCATTTAATTTAGGACAATCCGGTAATCACCGGCTAATAACACTCGCCGTTGACAGTGATGGCCAGGACAAAGTCAATCTCAAAGAAATATGGACTGATGACATCCCCAGCCCATAATTCACACCAAACCTTGACTTTTTCAAAATGTATTGGACGCTCCTGAATCTAATGTGGATTGGTATTGTCCCAAATGCGACAAATTTGTTTCTTTACATACCCATTCATCGAGAAATTGACCTCATTGCTGAAAATAATTTTTCTATGAAAATTAGGTTCTATTCACAATTGCTGCAAAGCCCATTCAGCGAACACACCTCATTGTCTGTGCTCGTTTACCTTCAGTCTTTGGATCAATTGAATTTTGTACGGGTGCAGGTCTAAGTCACAATTCAAAATTAACTAAATGTAGTCTCATAGAGGACCTTTACTTGCGGCCAACACTAAATGGACTTCATCAGATTCTTCTGCACCCTGTCAGGTATAGCGGAGATATTTTCGACAAATCTTGCGTTTCATCGATGTATGGGTGTTAATCGTCGCCGTGGTCTAGTAGGTAGTGTGTTGGCTTATTAGACGAAAAGCCAGGGTTCGAGCCCCAGGCCAGACATCAAATAAAATACAAAAAGTATTTCTTCGGTGACTTCCTCTCAGCAGATTTCTGGCAAAAACTCTGAGAGTAAATAAAATTGCCATGAAAAAGTTTCTCAAAAAAAAATTCTGTCGTTCGGAGTCGACTTTAAACTGTAGGTCCCGCCACTCATGTATAAAATTAACACACACAACATAAGTGGTGTGAGAAACTAGGTCGTAATCCTGACTGAAGGGTTGTAATGACCAATTATGTATGTATGTATGTATGGGTGTTAATCGCTAGCTTACTGAACCTGTCGACTCGAATTTATCTACCACATAGGGAATAGTCCTCTCGGCAGAACCTTAATGGCAACCATTAAACGAGTGAAACGCGTCGTAGGTTGCGTTAATGATTCTCTATTCTCTGTTCAGCATATGAGCACGGCTTTTTATGTTTATTTTTAATCTGAATGATTCGTATTATGATCACGTTGTTGCACTTTTTCTAAGAGTCTTGCATACAAATCACAGTTCTTAAGCCCAACTCAACAACATACATACATTTTTATTAAGCAAGAAAACAGATCCTTGGAATGAATGATGAGTTCATAACATGGTAACCAGAATATATCAGAATATTACAATAATTTCTGAGTAGATACTCATGAGGTTATGGCATCCATTAGAGATTTCGGGTAGCTTTATTACAAATTTATTTAAACCTGTTCTTCATGCTTTTTCGTTATTGTATTTTATTGTTGTTTAAGGCATGCAGTTTTATGTCCTTATCCTTCAACCTATCAACAATTATTTTGGACACTTCTTAAGCTCCAAAGTTGACACTTTTGATGCCGAACTACTGAAATATAGAGTTTATTCTCTCTAAAGCAATCAAGCCATTTCGACAAAACAAGGCTGGGGAATCTGTAACTTTTAGAAGTCGCATTGCAGATGACGGACAGAGAGTTTTTACAAAATATGAATGGAGAAAAATCAACCTCAACCTCCAGCGAACCTATGGCTCGGAGAGAATGCCATTTACCGAGATAAAAACCATCAAACAATTCATTTAGACTCGTACCGTCATACATATGTCGAGAAACTAAATGTTGGCAACGGGGGCCTCATCCATTGATGTCAGGAATATGGCTTCGATTACCAAACTTTTGGCCTCGTTTCCAGCAATGGGAAGTCATGCTTTGGTGTGCAGACCCTGGGCTGACCAACTTCATCGATAACAAACATACATACATATGTACATTACTAGTCATTACAGCCCTTTAGCCAGGATTACGACCTAGATCCTCACACAACATATGTTGCGTGTGTTGATTTTATACATGAGTGGCGGGACTGCAGTTTAAAGTCGACTCCGAACGACAGATCTTTGAGAAACTTTTCATGGCAGGTTTATTTACTCTCAGAGTTTTTGCCAGAAATCTACTGAGAGGAAGTCGCCGAAGAAATATTATTTTAAATTTCGTTTTGTTGTAGATTTCTAATCAGGGGTTTGAACCGACGACTTATGTCTAATAAGACAACACACTGCCTAATAGCCTACGGCGACTCATTCATCGATAAAGATCAATACAGGGACTGTGCTTACTTTATCGTGTCACAACGGCAGATATGCTTGCTCAAGTGAGATTTGTTATCAAAGCTACCATTCCAACCTACCTATCTACCTATCCAGCAGTAACAAAGTCGACCTATGGTGGATATTTTGACGAACACAGAGTGGTATAAATCTGCCATCTTTAGCGAACTTCAGTCTTTCATTTTTACTCAAAACACTGGAGACATGTTAGCACGGTACAGCTGACTACCCTAGCCTACTCTTGGCTAGGACTGAACATTATTTTCAGAACCACATTCTAAACGTTAGGAATGTGTGTAGAAATAAATTGTTTTGTTTTATCTCTCTCTCTCTTTAAATTATTTGCATATGTCCGTCTGTCTGTACAGTTCATTTATATCTATTTGCATACGAACACAAGTGTGGTTATTTATGAGTCTTCATGTTTACGATGATTGTGATGAGAAGAATTGTGATTTGTTTTGTGAGCAATATACATACGATATGATACGATACGATGTTTATTTCTGAATTAATTAATCTTTTCACAGGAATACATTCGAGATTAATTCACCATAATATTTATGATTGCAAATGTTTTAGTTTTTAGGTTTTAATAGCATTCTCCGCTTTGCCTTTTTTAATTGCTTGTGAAAATAGAATGGGGCACAGACACAGTGAGAGAGGGAGAGAGAGAGTAATTAAAGCATCTGCAAGGAATTTAAACATGAATTTGAATGCTTTAACGAATAAATATTAAAAATATATATGCACTTATACATATTTGCACAAATTTATAGAAAAACACTAACACACACATACATATATACACCAACACTTGTAGAGGAGAATAAAACCTAAGAGACTTTCTTTTATATTATTCTTGTGCATATTAAATGACAAGCATACGTATACAAACACTTAAACATACATGATATACTTTTCATAGTAGGATTATAAAGAAAGTGAACACATGCAACCTCACACTCATACTCTCAAACACACTCTCATGATTATTTTTGTATTGAACAGCATTGAGAGAAAATCAACTACGAACACATTGTTAACCACAACGTTCGTTCGTTCGTACTTTGCATAATCCTATTGATTTTATTTGTTTGTTTGTTTGATTGTTTGATTGTTTGCTTGTCGGTTTGGTTGTTTACTTTTTAAATGCTTGATTTATTGGCGTTCGTGTTTGTATTTGGTTTTCTAAGCATACATACATGTGTATGTATGTGCTGTTCGATTATAGAAAATGAATTTTAACTAGAAAATCAAACAAGCCCCATGCCACCACACGAATCAATTGCCGTTGGCATCTTTTAAAATCGTTGCTCGCAAAAAATCTTAATCATATTAGAGGCTGAAAATCTCCATTAAATTGCTGCAAAATTTATCCCCAAAAGCAAATGTCTACGCCTGATTTTAAGGAACACAAGCACACTTACACACAGACACATACACATTGAAAATAAATTAAATTCGTATGTGTGTTCGGAGAGTGTGGATTTGCGTGTAGGAATTATTTTTATCAGCAAAATTGTCAAACCGTAGGAAAAATTAATTAATAAAACGGCAGCTGTTAACAGCATCAAACGAAAGGAAAGGCTTTTTGGTCTAAAAGAAAAGAAAAAAATCAAATTAATGATAAAGATATTTAGCAGGGTCTGGTAGGTAAATTTAATTACAATTTTTTAAAACCCGTATTAATGTTCTTGCAATTTTAATTTATTTGATGAAAAGTCTTAGAAGTTCATTCTATACTTACCCAAACAAATGAAGTTTTTAGCAAGATAACGAAAATAATTGGTATTTTACGGAACTTAAACTGCTTCTAGCAATTGAAAAACACCCTACTACTATTACTAGGTGTAAGGAATCTAAACGCTTTTTTAAAGAATTTTAACTAATTTTTAATCGAAAAATTATTTCAGCTCTTTTGCCGCCAGACAAAATTTAAGAAACAAATTCAAATTAAAGAAACCACACTAGAGCACCTCGTACATACACACAAGATACATATACTCGTATACATACATAATTGGCCATTACAACATAGCTTCGAATGGCTGGCTTTGTTCTCCAGATACGTCGGGGTTTCTTAGATAATTTTATATGTATGTTGTACACGTTCCCGTAGTCTAGTAGATAGGGTGTTGGCTTATTAGACGTGAAGTTACGGCTCAAACCCCAAGTCAGACATTTCGAACAAAACGAAATTTAAAAAAATATTTCTTTGGCGACTTTTACTCAGCAGATTTCTGGCAAAAATTCTGAGAGCAAATGAAATTGCCATGAAAAAGTTTTTCAAAAATCTGTAGTTTTGGAGACGACTTTAAACTGTAGGTCCCATCAATCATGTATAAAATTAACACACAAAACATAAATGGTATGAGAAACTAAGTGGTAATCCTAACTAAAGAGTTGTAATGACCAATTATGTGTGTATGTATGTATGTATTCCAAGTACAGTTTAAATGGTCGGTTCGCTGTTCGCTGTCAAAAACATTTTCCAATACCCAACCTTTGCGGCACTCAAAAGATACATGTTCCACTGTGTCGAGTTCACCCGAGCTGTATGGAGAACTATAATCATCTGCTACCTTAAATCGATGCTGGTATTACTGAAAGCACCCATGACCGGACAGTGATGCTGTGAAATAATGCTTCACTCTGCAGTGAGGTTTTGTAATCCTCATTTGACACAGGTTAACACAACGTAAGTCCATAAACCATTGCGTTAAGTCCCTTACCTTTTTAGCTATTTCAAAATGTCTCGAGTGGATATCTATGCAGGATAGTACAGCAATTTTCTCTTCGGAGACTATTCTGAATGTGCCAGAGACACTTAAGGTAGAGTGTCTATGCTAATATGAAAGCTTGAACATGTACAGTAAATGTCTGGGCCAGGTGAACATAGCTGTTGCACTAATAGTCTCTGTAGTCTAGTGTGTTGGCTTATTAACCGCGAGCCCGTGGTTCAAATCCCAGCTTAGACATCTCGAACAAAAAGAAACGAGAGTAAAAAGTATTACCATTAAAAATTTCTCTAAAAAGTCTATCGTTCGACTTTAAAAAGCAATTTCTGCTAATCATGAATAAAATTAACACACATTGCATGGGTGGTGTGAGTAGCCAGATCGCAATCCTGACTGAAGGGCTGTAATGACCAATTATGCATGAGTACACGTTCTTTAGGGATCTAAAGGGCCACTTTACTGTCAGTAAATGTGCGTTTATTCCTACTCGATGTATTTTGACACTGATTACGCCTTTCAGCGTGAATAGTAATACACGGTGAACGAATACAATCTAAGAACCAACTTTTTCGAAAAAAATTGCATGTTCGACGACAAAGGCTGAAGTGCTTTGGTAAGTGTATACGATTATCATAATAGGATTGAAAGGTATCGTGTTCAGGTATTGTGCACCTAATAGGGGTCTTCAGATCAATCATACCCAAGATTTTGGCGTGGCCAGCTATGGTTGTAAGCAAGTCTAGTTTGAAAATGTTTAGAAGTTAACTTGGAGATCTGATATGATATTGTAACACTGTTGACAGCTTCCCAGAATATACGTATTGTGGGTAGGCATGATCTACAATTTAATATCGATTCTATTCAAAAGAGATTTGGACTTGTAGTATACGACTAGTGAACCAGTGTATTCCCACTAGGTCATGTCCACCACGTGCTGCATATTTATTTACTGTAAAATTATTTGAATCTTTGGCTTTGTACTACTCCCACTTTGTACTTGGTACCATTGTCCATTAACAAATAATTACAACTTAGTTCATATCCTTCAAAGCATGTTATACATTACAACCGCACTGCATTGCATTTCTTGAAATACTTTGAGAATGTTTTTCAATTTGCCTTACGTTCGTAAAGCAATGCAACATCGTTTACCTTTAAGCCAAATTTATACAAATATTTGCTGACACATGTGCTATACATACTTATTTACAAAAACAAATGCAATGTATTTGGCCTTAATTATTGAATGTTTATTGAACTTCTGATTTACTCTTATCTTAGCTCTTATCCTTTTAATTCATTTAAATCTCTGTCTTAGCAGCTCTCATACTACATATCGGAATGATTACATAGGCAATATGCATGCATGCATGTATTGTATGTCTGTACACAGATTTAATGCCCATAAATATGTTTGATACTTCGTTCGATCTTTAAACATGCAAATATCATATCGTATCGTAACGTAACATAACATAACATAACGTAACGTAACGTATCGTATCGTATTGTATGTAATATTTTATGCAAATTATTGCTTTTGCTTTTCTACTCTCATTTCTCTTCTTTTTTTATTTTGGTATAAAACTATACTGAGTGCATTGCATAATCAATGCCATCATAGTATGCATCCATGTATGTATGTATGTGCGTATGTATAGCAGGAGCATGTTTGTGTTTAGTTAACAAAGTTAACGATACTGATGGCACTGATTCTAAAACAACCTGTATTGCGAAATATGAATCTATTTACAGTTGCATATACGTACACACGTAAGTATGTATGTACAGAACGAACAAAGTTTATAGAAATAAGCAAGTAAGTGGCCTTAATTCAATATTCAATTGCCACTAAAGAAATATAGTGCTTTAGAGTTGCCAGATCAAAATACATATATTCCTATATTCCTTTAGGGAAAAGAGTTGTATAAATCACAGAAGGCGAACCTTGATATATTCTACACTACACTACTTAAGATATCATCTCAATGCGTCACTGCGAAGGTAGGATAAAATCACAGATCACTTACTTACTTACTCAGTTGGTCATTACAACCATTTAGCAAGGACAACAACCTAGCTTCTCATACCACTTATGTTGTGTGTGTTAGTTTCATACAAGAGTTGCGGGATCTACAGTTTAAAGTCGACCCTGAACAACAGATTTTTTAAGAACTTTTCATGGCAATTTGATTTACACGCGTTTCATTTCTCTCGAGATGTCTTAGCTGGAGTTTGAACCACGGGCTCGTGATTAATAAGACAACAAACTGGACTACAGCGAGTTTTAGTACGACAGCTTGGTTTTATTTTCTACATATCTTAGTTCAGACATTTACAGTACATGTTCAAGCTCTCTTAGGTATATCAGTATAGACGCTCTACATTAAATCGCTCCTGCAAATGCAGAACAGTGTTCGAAAAAACAAATCCAGCATAGAGAGACATTATAAAATAGCAGAAAAGGTAGGAGACTTATCGCAATGGTATTTATAGACTTATATTCATCTAACCTGTGTCAAATAAGGATTGTAAGACCATCACTGTGAAGTGATTTATTGGTTCAGACCATCACTGTCCGGTCATGGGTGCTTTCGGAAATACCAGCACCGATTTAAGTTAGCAGATGGTCGTAGTCCACCATACAGCTCGGGTGAACCCGAAACTGTGGAACATGTAATTTTTGAGTGTGACAAACGTCGAGCACTAGGCCATGCTTTGGACTACAAACCTAGTATTTAAAATCTACTTACCATACATACATAATTACAACCCTTCAGTCAGTATTACGACCTAGTTTCTTACACCATTTATGTTGTATGTGTTGACTTCATACATGAGTAGTGGTGCCTATAGTTTAAAGTCCAAACCACAGATTTTTAAGAAACTTTTCATAGAAATTTTATTTACTCTCAGAGTTTTTTCCAAAAATGTACTGAGGGGAAGTTGCCGAAGAAATATTTGTTCTTAATCGTTTTGTTGGAGATGTCTGACCTGGGGTTTGAACTGTGGTCTCGCGTCTAATAAGCCAACACACTACCTACTAGACTAAGGCGACTTTACAATGTACAACGGGTCAATTCAACCTCCGGGTACTGTACTTTTCTTATTTGACAAGTCCACGTCTTCTAACCTAAGGCGACTTTAAGTGTACTTAACGCAATGTGTAAATCGAGTAACAAGTACAAAGCCAGCCAATTGTTTGAAAGAAGGATTTCACTTAAATTGGGCATAGTCGGAAAGGAATACAAAACGGGCGTTTCAAAAAGATTTGTAGTACCAGTAATAATAACAATTTCTTATTAAATGGCAACTCTTCAACTCAATTAAGGCTGCTCTTAAACTTATAAAAACAATAATAACAACAACAAATACGAATGCGAGTACTAATAATAATAAAAATAATAATGATGACTACATTGCCAAGAATGAGCATGACTTTGACGACAAGTGCAGTCAATATCGTATCGCAATTGTTGTTAATGAATCGTACATACTCGTATGTACCAAACCCCGTCAACCCACTTATTACCAGCAGCACTTTCCGTTTAGAATAGCCAGGCAGGAAATATTCAAATCTTTCTGCTTCAGTTGAGGCAAGTCTTGTAATATAAAATCAATAAATAAACGAACGAAAGGAAACGAAACGTAGAAAATGAATGAATACGGAATGCAAGAGTACACAACGTATCACAATTATTACATGGTCTTGTTGTAATGTCAAGTAATGTATTGTAAATCACGACGAAAGGACACACACAATAATTAAGTTTAGACTGGCATGACAATGCAAGCAAAAAACTTTTACAAGGTAACCTTAAAAGGTAGGTAATCAATTAAATTTTCCTTTCTCTCTCCGATATTTTTGTTGTTGATGCAGATTCATTTTACTCCTACTTACGTACGTACATATGGCAACAAATAAGCACGAGACAAGGTACACTTATTTGTGTTATATTTACATGAAATTTTCAAAGTATTTTTTTTATTTCTAATTAAATCCAATGTCGTTTTAATATTCATAAAATCTTATTAAAATTAGTTTCAATATTTTATTCAAATCATGTCTTAAAACAGCAGCAAATGGAGCATCACTTCATAATGACCTGATCTGTTTTAGTTCTTGTAATTTGCTCAGTAAATTTTAAATGAAAAAGTGTTATGAAACTGTGATAATAGAATAGAAATTCAGAAAAGAAATAGAAGAAAAATAAATTAAAAATTCTAAAGACAATATGTATGATCCATCGGGGTGTCCTTTAACTTGGTTAATAATTTTAAATTCTTGACAGTTATACTTTAGTGCGTAGTATGTTTGCTCTGGCTCCGGTTTCACAGTTACAATGATTTCGGAAATTGTCTTCAATATTATGCATGGGAAGTCAAAGAGGACTTCATGCAAATTGGTCAGTACAACCTTTCAGTCAGGATAACGACCCAGCATCTCACACCACACTTACAGAATGATATATGCCGAGTAGTGTTTTTCACGGGAATTCCCGGAACGGGAGTACCCGGGAATTCCGCAAAATTTTCAATCCCGAAATCCCGGGAAATTTGTTCGGGAATTCCCGGGAATTATTATGAAGACATGAGCCAAATAGTGTCCAAATTAGCAGCAGTTGATGGTTTTTCCATAAGATCCATAACGAGAAGTACGTTCATAAGAGAATCGATATTGCTTAAAGGGTTTCACCGTCCAAGAACTGAACGTGATGTCCCACAATTAATAATAAGTAGATTTGGTGAAGTTAAAAATCAAATTATACAACATATTGAATCACAGTTAAAAAATAAATCTAGATTTCCCTTGTTATGGATGAATAGACAAGTATAAAAAATAGAAGATACATGAATATATGTTTGCATGGACAGGAAAGAACCTTACATAACCTAGGAATGGTATATATTCCCGGAAAAAGTGTAGCTTTGGAAATCCACGATCTTATGGAAACTCGATTAAAGGAATACAACATCGCCTTTGAAAACCACATAGTCGCAACAACAACCGACGGACCAAATGTTATGAAAAAATTTGTCAGACAAAGCCCAGGTAATGGTGTATTTTGCCTTAACCACGCATTGCATTTAGCAGTTGTTGATGTTCTGTATAAAAAACTGAAGTGGAACCATTATCCGATTGTGGAATTGAGCGACAGTAATGAATTTGAAGATGAATTTGAAGACGACTCTGAAGATTAACTTTTTGTAATCAATACTAATTACAAATTGGTATTAGAACAAACTCGTCGTGTTATTAAATTGTTTAGAAAGAGTCCAGCAAAATATTGTGTGTTACAAAAATATGTATTGGCCGAATATAATAAGGAAATCTGTCTTGCATTGGATATAGTAACCAGATGGAATTCTTTAGTTCCAATGATCGAAATAATTTTAATAAAGAAAAGCCTCATTGATTTGGAAATGGGTGATCTATGGATAGAATCCATAATTTGGAGAACCTTTTGGACGTTTTAAAACCAATAAAATTAGCTGTGGAAGCTTTATGTCGGCGAGAAGTAAATATTATAACAGCTGATGTGATAGTGAATGCTTTATGCCAACAAATTTCTTCAATTAATACTTCACTAGGAAAGACAATGTTTAAATCTCTTATATGACCAAATACATGAAAGAAGCTGAAATGTTTAATAAAAATAATAAATTTTTTCCGAATGCTTCAAAATTCTCAATTATTTTATATGCAGAACAAATTTATAACCGTCTATTTACTGAAAAAAGTATAGAATTAGAAGAAATAGAAAGCAACGATAATGATATTTTAGAAGATAAAAATTTTGAGGACATTTTAAACGATGCAATAAATAACATTAGTGAAATATCTACAACAAACACTAATGTACCTGCCAGTTCGATAAACAAAAATATCTAAAATTTTCTGGAGAATCTGGTATGCAAACGTAAAACATAAAAAATCTTTTAGAGGCCTTGTTAACTATTAAGCCAACATCTGTTGAAAGCGAGAGAGTTTTCTCTCTCGCTGGTCAATATGTTACCAAATTTAGAAACCGACTTTCAGATGAATCAATAAACGCATTGGCGGTTTTAAAAACTCATTTTAAAAGTTTTTTTATGTTTTATGTATTTATTTTTAACTAGTTTTTAAAATACATTGAATTATTTATTTTTTTAAAAAACTGTACCTTTTATATGTTTCTATTGTTATTTTGTTTTATGTTTTTGATCTCATTAATATGAATTTAAAATAAAAATACATACTTAACAAAGTAAATATATGATTTTATGTTCTAGGCGGGAATTCCAGGGATCCCGGGAAATTTCAAAATCAATCCCGGTTTCCCGGGAAATGAATAAGTCCGGGAAATGAAAAACACTAATGCCCATGGTGAAACTCGAAGGTATTTTCCCAGCGAATCTCTATGCCATCGAGAGGTGTGTTCAATTCAACTTGGATAGAATATACAAAGGACGGAGCATAGCAATACTAACAGGTAGTCCGAGCTCTAGGATTCTATCAGGTTAAATGGAAAATAGTATGATCAGAATATAATTGGTTTCAATTCCGCTGTAGACCCTGTCATTGGTTTCAATAAAGGCCAGCGATGGTATAATTTTTGCGTAGTTATCGAAAGCAACAGATTAAATTAAATAGAACATCGTGACTTGTTATCAGTACCTAAGATCGGATGGATTATTTGAACTCTTCCCTCATCCTACTATTTCTCATTTTTTTTTATCAGAATCTTTTTAAAAATTTTCATTTTCTTTACGAAAATCTTTCGAATAAAAAACACTTTTAAACTCTTACAATTCAATTTCAACTTTTAGCTGCTAGTTAAGCTTATTAGATCGAGAGAAGAAGAAGAAAAACATTTTTACGATTGCAAACAATTGAAATTTTTTGTACTTAGGAAAATGACCAGAACAACTTCTGTTTTTAAAATATAAAAAAATGGAGAAAAACCAAATTAAATATAATATCACAGAAAGAAAAGATAGAATAAACTGCCAAAAATATAAATTCTTTTAAATTATTTAAAAGCTGAGTCCAAAAATTGGATTGTTTTTCCTTTTAAGTTTTTCCTTTAAACTGTGATGAATTGGCACTTTGCCAATACAATGCTTGTTTTCCTGCATTCACTCTCTCTCACTCTCTCTCTCCACAATTGTTTCATTTCTTGTGATAACATCAAAATCTTCTCTTTAAATAAATCAAGGATGCGAATAACTACAATACACGCTTGCACACACACATACACACACATGCAAGCAAATAATAAAAAGGATATGAATGGTGGTTAAAGAAAAAAAAACATAGCAAATGCACAGGAATTAAACCATAAACAACATTCAGTCAACCAGCCAGTGTCTCTGTTCTTTAACAAAAATACACTTAAACAGACAGGCAGTAGGAAAAAGAAGTTGGCTTTCGAGATGGCTTTTAACTTATTTTTGTTTCTTCATGGTGTTGTCATTGTTGTTGTCGTTGTTGTTGTTGTTACTTCAATAAACCACGAAAATAGTTAATGCCAGTCAATATAGAACAACTGTGAACCCCGTCAGCTTTTCTTTCCGTTTCCAGGCATTTTTTTCTTTTATTTTTTCTTTTATTGTTGCGTTATTGTCGTTGTTGCAGCCGTTTTTATTATTTTTCATTTTAGACAAACACCAACCACACACACCCAGACGCATACATACAAACAAATCCAACCAAACAGGATGTGATGCGTTTTTTTTCTCCATTTTGCCTTTTGTTTTTATTGTTATTGTCATTTTTCAGCAGAAATCTCATCTTGGCGGAAATACACAGCTGCTGCAGATTTATTTTCTGTTGGCGTCATATTAGTTTGTATGGCGGCGATAGTGTAAAACAAAATCAACAAAAAAAGAAAAAAACACATCCACTCAGACACCGACAATATCGTCGATTAGCAGCTGATGTTTGCTAAATAGTAGCATGTAAAAATATAAATGCAGTGGACAATTTCGAAAATTACCGGCATTCTTTACCATGAAGGATCATTCAATTCAGATTAAATTTTTTTTATCATCGACATTTAGTGCGCGCTGTTGACAGTGATGGCCTAGCCAACGTCGTTCTCAAAGAAATATGGACCGATGATGCCGCCACCCAAAAAATCCACAACAAACAGTGCCTTTTTTAGGATGCATTGGACGCTCCTGGGCATCATGTGGATTGGTGTTTTCTAATTTTGTTTGTTGGCGTGCCTATTCAGCTAGATTAGCCCTATCGCTCAAGATGAGTTTTCGATGACAACTAGGGTCAGTTGCCAACTGCTCCAGAATGCAATCGGCGAACGCACGTCGTTGTCTAGAATCTCATATTTCAATTTCCTAAGTCAAATCCAATTTGTTTAGAGTCGGCCGTAAGTCATACATACATACATACGTAATTGGTCAATACAACCCTTCAGTCAGGATTACGACCTAGCTTCTCACACCACTTATGTTGTGTGCATTAATTTCATACATAAGCGGCGGTACCTACAGTTTAAAGTCGATTCCGAACGACTGATTTTTGAGAAACTTTTCATGGCAATTTGATTTTTCAGAGTTTTTGCCAGAAATCTGCTGAAAGCAAGTCGCCGAAGAAATATTTTTTCAGATTTCATCTTGATGTCTGACCTATGGTTTGAACCGTGACCTTACGTCTAATAAGCCAACACACTACCTACCTAGACTACGGCGATTTCGGGCCTAAGTCACAACACAAAATTCGCCATTCGAACACAACTAATAGCAGAGTGCTTGTCAGCGGTACCAAATCGATTGCCATGAATTCCTCTGCAACGGTAATGCTTCCGTGTAGATCTTGCGTTTTGTTTACGTAAAGGTGTTGGTCAAACTTAATTTTGTCCCTCACATCGTCGTCTCAGTAGAGCGATTATGGCAATCGTAAAATAAATACGGCACCCATTTTGTATTTTAAATTCTAGATCCGTCCGTTATGTTTTGGAAGCACAGACTAAATAAGTGACAACTAATATGACAGATGCAGCTTCAACAAGATGGCCGTTATCAACTGTCAAAGTGCGGAAGTATCTGTTGGGAGAATTGTTAACAGCAGATCAAAAACCACTTCAAATTTAACCGTAGATCGATCTTTGTATCAAAAATGATACATTTCAATTTTTAAGACTACATAACTTTAATTCAGAAAAAGTTAGATGCCTAATATTTTTATAATTCGTTAGTATTGTTATGGCCATTATTTTAATCCAAATAAAAAAAGAAAATTTCAAACAGGCGTTACAAAATTCTAAAACTTCATAATTCTGGCTTATGTATCATTTTTGATACGTACGACTTTCCTAGCGATTTTTTGGTTTCGTGTAGATAAATAGTTTTTTTAAATTTCAAAGATTTTGTGAAGCTTTATCGTAAATAGTATACTATTTATGGTTTTTGAGAAAGAATTGAAAGTTAAGTGTGGGACGAAAGTGAAAAGATTGAATATTCTATGCTTTATATGTGCTTGATATTGTTTGAAGTAGTCATAGTCTAGTATGTGGCGTGTGAGCTTATTAGACGTCAGACCAAACAGACATTTCCAATTTATAACGAAAGGTTGTAACGACCGATTATATTATTGGCAGCAACAAACTACTTGGAACAGAACAAACTGCCTTTAGTAGTTTGGAATGGAAAAATATTACCAATTTTCACGCTGATTGCTAGCAGCTGTTTCCTGAAATCTTGTAGAGTGTTTCTTACCGCTCTTCTCATATTTATCTCACTTGACAGACAAACATTAGAAAAATGTATTTATTACAGATAATAATATTTCGGTCAACTACGTACGTATGAGATAACAGAATCATTCGCTTTGATAATGATATATTTACACCTATTACGCCTTTTCGAAAAATGAGATGAAAATCTTAGAGCCTTTACTAATCATGCTTAAAGCCTTTTTTTGAAATTCGAATGAAATGGATTTTTTTTCGAAAAAAAAAAATTATTTATCTTAATTTTTTGTTAGACAATTCAAACCATTTTCATAAAAATTGTATCACACAACTTGTAGTTTTATGTAAGAAATTATACTGTATAAATAGTTTGGTATTAGCTATCATACTTTCAGAGCGGCCCATATATCCTTTTTTTAAGATTTTTAAAAAGGTAAGAAAATTAACGAAAATATATTTAAATAATGATGCTTATGTTTTTATGCTCCTTTTTTCATCTCAAATTAAAGTTTATTAGCAACAGAATTCAAAAACTTTTTAGGTTTATTGTGGAAAATGCAAATTACATCCAGTGATTTTAATTGAAATTTGATACTTAGTGATAAAAATACTTACAGTGATTGTTAGGGAAATTAATTTAAGGATATTTATATAAATCAAGAGATCATAAAGAGATTTACTGAGTAATACTTGGTATTGATTTATGTTTTCTTTTGCTTTGTTTTATTATCTTTTCAACTCATATTTAATTTTGTTGCTGTAGATTAGTAACTAATTGAATTTTATGGTCGTTATAAATTTCGTGGTCCACCGAAGTCGAATTGGCAGTTTTAGATTCAAGTAAATGCTACGTACGTAGCAACTATATATAAAGAGAAAATTGTTATTGACTTAATCGAAACTTTATACCTCACTTGACGTTGACAATAAATATTTTTAACGAATCACAAGAATGGTTTGTATCATCAGGTTTCAGCCAGCCTTCAACTGAGAGTGTTACTGATGCGGGTGACAATAAACTGTCCTATCTGAACAATTGGAAACTTATAAATTGCCACAAAGCAGGGTGCTAGACGTCAAATTATTATCATTAAGAAAGAAATAAAACCAAGCTGACATGAAGTGCTCGATTTTTATGTAAAAAACCATGCCAATGTATGTATCATGTCAAAAATTTTGACGCAAAGTGATAATAAAATGTAATAATATAAAATAATTGTATTAAAATTAATGAAAATATTAAAAATTTTTAATTAAATCTATCAATATCGTGGCAATTCCATGTACTACAAGTATGTATCAAAAGTGATACATAAGCTAGAATTATGAAGTTTTTTCAAGGCTCGATCTACGGTTAAACGACATTTTAGTGGATCGTAATACCGAACAAAGATCGCTGAATGACAGCAGATGTGACACTAATTTGCAACGAAGTTGTGAAAAGAAAATTAAGGTGGATAAGCCAAGTTTTAGGAAAGCTCCAGAACGGCCGATGGCAATTGAAAGATAATCCTTTCTACTACTATCAGGAGAATGCTGTGTGTGAAAAGTACATATGAACATGGCCAAATCCCCTTTGGTTTTACAATGTGCGAAGATTCCAGAAAAATACATTCCAAGTTGTGGCGACATATTAAAAGACTGTTTACCAGCCACTGGTAATTCTCGAATAGACTGATACATGACTTAGATCTCCTTATATTGCTGTCTCTCAACAAAAATTCAATTGCCTCAAACCTATTTATTCTAACCTTCCAAATGCTGCGCGCCCACTTCATAGAAATGTTCTGGTCCTAGCAATGGTGTAGGAATTTCCCTTCTTTACCGACCTTATCTACCTGGTCATTGCTGCGAATTCATACATTTTTCACTATGGAGCTCCTAATCTTTCCTACTACTACCTGGAGAATGCTGTTTGTCGTGTGTTAAGTTCATACGAGCATGTCGAAATATCGATTTGGCTTTACCACATAAAAAGATTCCAGAAACAGCCATTCCAAGTCACAGAGACTTCAACTGGCCACCAAGATTAAAATCCAATTCACACGACTTTGTATCGTGTATGTTGTATTGAATACACTTGGTTGTTTGTGAACGCTCAATGCTATGCTGTATTGTGTATGTCATATTCTTCTTCATAATTTTCGGCATTCAAACAATTTGATAGCACGAAACCAATACAACTTTTAAAAACATATGAAAAAATTTGTATAAATCTATCGGATTTTTACATGAAAATTATCAACAATAAGTATATACTGTTGTATAGTCGTCCAACAATATGTGTGAATTGACCAATACTGCTTGTAGTGAGAAAATAGAGACGAAAACTCGGTCAACTTCTCGGTCAATGATTAATGAATTCAATGGTTTCACTTCTCATAACTGCAAAATATAAACGATGTAAACTTTTCTATTTACTTTGCTGCTGCTGTTGATGTTTAAATATATTTATGATTACAAATATTTCACTGACATATACGTTGCATACAGACATACATACATTCAAACATAATCTTACATATTGTTATACGCTTGTGGTACTTAAAACCATTTCATTTAACGTTTTGGATAAATGCCAGGCATCAGGAACACAGATAGACACAGCCAGACAAACAACGGTATTGTCTCCAACCATAGACATGTTACACCGAAGGCAGTCAGGCAGGCTTATTATATGTAGACATTCGCACTCACACATGCACTCACTTTAAACAATTGTGTAATAGTGTGTGTGATGTATTTTTTCCCCGTTTTTTTCTTTCGTTTTATTTTTCATTTTGATTGTGTAACAAATGTTTATAGACACGTAGTAGTGTAGTGTGTTGTACTATAATCAGTGCGGTTGATATATTAACTCGGGGGATATACTTCAAGTGTCATGACAATAAAAGGCGTCGAGATAATGGAACGAAACTAAACCAAAATCAAAAAAAAAACGAATGAAACGAAATGGAATGAAATAATAAAAGAAAAAACAAAATGCCATCAAGGAGAGAGAGAGAAAGAAAACTTAATTTTTGTTTTTTACTTTAAAGTGTATACACATGAGAGTGTGTGCGTGTGTTAATGGTTATTGAGAACTCCCATTTAAGCTGTGTTGTAGTCGTAGACAAGATGCCCAAGATGAAAACAACACTCGTAACACAATGTAAGACAAAGGCTAAGACAGACTGAAAAAAACGGAGAAAAAATCTCTCAAACCTCTAAAGTATCAAAAGGCATTAAATACAACAACAACAACAACAACAACAACATGCAACAAGATCCTGTACTCAACTATAATGACACTTAAAGGCCCAAACAGGAGTTAAAGCAACGAAGTGCTACAAGGAGTGGTGGTGCACAAAAGTATAAAATCAAAATCATCACCCCCACCCCGACACAACTCTTAGTTACTCATGTGTAAATGTGTAAGTGTAAGTGCACGAGTAAGTTGAAGGATGAAGGGTAAAGTGTAAACGTATGTGTCATACTTATATTAAGAATATTATTCCCAATACATACACACACCTACATACACACATTTTAGCTGGTTGCCAATAGGTTTCTTGTTGAATATAAATTATTAATGCATCTTGATTGTGCTGCATAACAATAAAATGAAAGCCTGCTAAGGTTACTAAGGCTACCACTTATGCTCAGGCGTAGGCTATAATTAAAATAATCGAATTTCTTAATGACAATCGCTTTTGTTTGAGGCACCCAAAATTAATTAAACCTTGTACTTGTATTTGTATTTGTATATGTAGTACAGTGCAGTAAAACTCATAAGAATTTGAAAAAATATTACAAAAAATACAAAAAAAATTACTTCTGGAATGTTCAAGTGTTATAATGTTGCATGGAAACCAAAAAAATAACAATGAAATGAAGACTAACAGACGCCTATAATTTCTTTTACACAAGCTGAATATAAACCTTAAGCAGAGAAGTAGTCTCGTGTATTCGGCTGTTGCTTAACATCAATTAAAAGCAAGTCATTTTAATTAATTTCTAGGATTCTGGGCAATCGTATTTCCATAATTTTCTTACATATACATAGTTTTGTTAAGTACTCTTAGAAGCAGACAAGAATCTTAGAAAAGAAAGAAATCTTTAAGGTTTAATTTATTCAAAAAGTTTGTTACTAAAGTGGACTTAATGTTATTGCACTTATAGTTCCTTATTTGGTTTCAAGTTTTTTATTATTTTCGCATCAGTTTCGTTAGTAAATTCCAACTCAACATATGAGTGATCTACGGTAGCAGGTCCTAGGGTGGCAAGGTTGCCATCTACTACTGCATAGAACTATTATTATTACTATTGTCGTGCATTAGTATTGAAGTCGTAGTAGTCTAGTAGTCTAGTAGGTAATTTGTTAACTTATTAGACATGAGGCCACGGTTCAAACCCCCAGATCAGACATCTCCAGCAAAACGAAATATGGAAGAATATTTCTGTGGCGACTTCCTCTCAGCAGATATCTGGCAAAAACTCTGAGAGAAAAATAAAATTGCATTGAAAAGTCTCTCAAAAATCTGTCTGTTCGGAGTCGACTTTAAACTGAAGGTCGCACTATAAAAAAAGAAACACACACAACATAAGTGGTGTGACGGAAGGGTTGTAATGACCAATCACATATGTATGTATATATTATCGTGCATCTTGTCTCTTCCAAGCCTATTGCTTTGACAAGCTTCAGTACACAGTTCTGTGTCAACAGCACTTAACATGCTCCCAGAAGGCGATCGCCTGAAGCCCATTTGCTCTCTGCCTTTCTAAATATCTGTCAAACTGCACAGAAAGGTACTGGTCCCGTTAGTACTGTAAATATTCCTTCCTCGTATATCTGCTCATTGCTGAGAGTTCACACATGGGATCCAGTAGGCGGTAATTATATTTTTACCATCTAGCTGTTCCAGATTCTCCAGACAGTCCCATACTATATTCCATTTAACCTGATAGGAGCCTAGAGTTCGGGCGACCAGTTAGTAGTGCTATGCCCCGTCTTTTGCATTTCCACCCAAGTTGAATTGAGCACATCGTTAGATCCCATAGATACCCGCGAGTTTCCTTATGAGCTCGGAGTATATCATTATGGAACAAAACTCTTCTGCTTCTGTTCTAAGATCTCTTCTTAATCCATCTGTATACCATAAAATATTCCCTCGTTTAAGAGAGTATACAGCTTACAGATTATTCCATTTAGTTTTGTTACTAAGTCTGGTTGCGAAATGTTTTCCAGAATCATAGAGTTTACTGGTTCTGTTCAGAGGAAAGTTAACGAGGGAACTGTCACTTATTCGATTCATAAAGTCACGAAAACCAGTAATGAATTTTATGTTACACTTGTCTATCATTATTCTGAGCATAATCTCCAAGACTCTAGTCTTTACTAACATGCGCAGAGAACTTAAATCCAACAGACTTCGCTCACGATGATGGGAACCGTGTGACACTGTGAAATTTCTATTCGTAGTTTCTTTCAATATCATACGCTCCTATTACATATTGGCGTTACACGGCACTAGCCGTTCTATTCAGCACAAAAGCTTGATATGTCGCACGACTTGTCTGTTTGTATGAATTTCCCTTAAAAAGCCAAACACTGGATCAAACCAGTGAGACAATCTGCGAATATTGGTAAGTCCTGTTGAGAAGTTTTCGTGACCTTGCTATAAATTTTCAAAGTCTGAAGAGAAAATATCAACACAGCGTTAAGTTCTTTCTAGTCTTTGTATGTTTCTGCAATCTAGTAGATTAGAACTCCAGGTTAACGTGAGTCTCGCCATGATGGCATACCCTACGGTGCCTGAAGCACAGTGAAATGCAATACGTCTACCAACGCCCCCACACACAATGATGCAACCAAATGACATGCAAAGCACATCACACATTACATCACCATTTTTGTGTACCAATTCGAATCCATGCATTTAGACATGACTTCCCTCTTGTTTACGGGTCGGAGACCATCTAAACTCCTTTTATGCGTTTAGAGTGCAACGCAACACCGAGCTCCCGCACTCCTCGCGATTTGAGTATAAACCACAGCCACCACGTTGCTTCCACAGGGGATCTCACCAATTGACTGACAGAGACAAGTCTGTGGGGCTCACTTCACCCGTGGTACCAGATTTAAGACTGACCAGTATTGTTACTAGTTGAACCCCAACTAGTTCGCTACTGGTGGCACATAACTTTCGTTCTTAGAGCACGTCAAATTTATTGAAAGAAATCAAAAATACACCAAAATTAATTGGCATATACATATCAACTCCGTCAATAATTTATTTTATGCTGTAGTCTAGTAGGTAGTCTAGTAGGCTTATTAAACGTGAGGCCACGATTCAAACTCCAGGTCAGATATCTCTAACAAAACGAAAAAATATTTCTTCGCCGACTTCCTCTCAGCAGATTTCAGCCAAAAACTGTGAGAGTAAATTAAGTTGCCACGAAAAGTTTCTCAAAAATCCGACGTTTGGAATCGACTTTAAACTTTAGTTCTCCTATTAATGGATAAAATTAATACACACAACGTAAGTGATATGAAAAAGTAGGTCGTAAGGTTGTAATCACCCATTAAGTAAGTATGTCATATGTTTTATTAAATTACTTTCAAACTACTTGCTTGTAATTAAAAAAAAATGTTTTTTTCTCAATTAAAATATTTATTACGATGCATTTTAATTATTATTTACAACAATATCTTGTATTCCCAACGGAATTAAGAGTCATGCATGTATTATTTTGTATAAAACTTATGCCAAGAATAGCAGAAAATTAAACAACAACCTTGGGTCATAAAAGCTATCAACTTATTTAACACACGTCAAATTTTCTATCAAATGCCAAAAGGCAAACAGAATTCTGTTTATCTTTTTGACATGCAATTGATATGCACATAGAAGATGTAGTTGCAGTAAGAATTACAAGTTTTTGTTAAACAAATACAAACAAAATTCTGTTTACTTATCAAAAATGAAAAGAAAAATAAGATTTATTTTATAAATTGCCATCACACCATACCATACCATATCAAATCATTAACTTTCCTTTTATTTTCTAAAAGATTTCAAAACTACTTTCCATGCAACATTAGTTTGCATTTCAATTTCAATTTAAATTTTGATTATCGCACTTTAAACATCAACATTCAAGTAAAACTCTTCAAATACTTGTGTTTGCATAATTAGAATTATAATTTTGCAACAAATTCCTTCACAAAGAAATAAGTGAGCATTTAATTATTTTTTTTTATTTTCATTTGCTTCCCTATCCTTTCACTGGTTTTTTCTTTCTCTCTCTCTCTCTCTCTCTTCCTTTTTCTATGGAATGAAAACATTTACTGTGTTCCAAAAAGTTGATTTAAAGTTACGAGAGAACATTAAACACACATTCAACTGTGTTTTACGTAAATTGTGTATGCTTTTCAGTACTTTAAAGTTATAAAACACACGTACAACAGGGATTTCGAAATGCAATGGAAACGAAATAACTTCAAAAACAACAACTAAAACTCACAGAGTTTTTTTATAAGTTGCTGTGGCTTTAGCAAAAAAATACATCAGAATACTTTTAAACGCTAATGGAAGAGTATAAAACTCTTTAGGGTTACTAAGGTACACGGAAAATAAAATTTTTGTTTCATTTTTTACTAGAATATTGTGCATGGCTCCCTTGGAAGGGTTCTGGAAAAATTTCGGTTAGAAATTGTCTGTAAAAAAGGAATGCAATACCCTTGAGAATATTAATCTCATCAGGCAATACTGTGGCCTGCATAAAAGATGAAGAAAGTTCTTTAATTACTCACTTATGTAAATGGCCAGTAACAATCCGTTTATCCGATTTCGAACCGCCTTAACACATTCTTGAAGCATCTGCTTTTTGCGCGCCGATTTGATCTTTTAAACGCAGACAGTGCCATGCTCTAGTAAAACCGAACAGCATGACCGTTTCACTGCAGCCACTGGATGTTAGGTTAGGTTAGGTTAGGTTAGAGGACGTGTACTTGTCAATTAGGACAAGTACGGTACCCAGAGGTCGAATTGACCCATTGTACAACGACCTAGGTTCTCACACCACTTATGTTGTATGTGTTAATTTTATACATGAGTGGTGGGACCTCCAGTTTAAAGTCGACTCCGAACGACAGATTTTTAAGAAACTTTTTCATGGCAATTTTATTTACTCTCATAGTTTTTGTCAGAAATCTGCTGAGAGGAAGTCACCGAAGAAATACTTTTTGTATTTTGTTTTGATGTTTAGCCTGGGGCTCGAACCCTGGCTTGACGTCTAATAAGCCAACACACTACCTACTAGACTACGGCGACTACACTGTATGTTAATACGCTGCACAACGTCCATGTTGCCTTCTCCAGTTGGCTACATCACTCGATAATAGGGCTTCTTCGATTTGATCCTTCAAATGCAGACAATGTCATCCTCTAGTCGACTTCCACTAATTTCCGTATCAAATATTCGTCTCACCAGAGCATTCTCCTGCACCCGAACGACATGGCAGCGACAGAACAACCGCTGGATGTTAATGCGTTACACAGCGTCCAACTTTTGTTTGATTTATGCGCCAGGGTCATGGAAATTTTAACAGTTTGTTTGTGCTACACTAAGAAAAGCCATCTAAAATGGCATGAATAGTCTTTTTGTAAAGGAATTCAAAATGTCGATGATATCCCTCACACACTATGTTTTATTTAAATTTTGAAAATAGGAAGCGCTTAATGAAAGACCCAATAAATCCAGCATATAGTATGCTTTTTTTGCGAAAAATGTTTTGCCGTAGTCTAGTAAGCAGTGTACTGGCTTATTAGGCGCAAGGCCAGAGTTCAAACAAAACAAAAACTGAAAATTTTTTCTTCGGCAGTTCCCTCGCTCAGCAGTCCTCGGACAAAACTCCGAGAATAAATAAAATTGCCATGAAAAACCTTCTCATAAATCAGTCATTCAGTGTCGACTATAAACTGTAGGTCCCGCCGCACATGTATAAAATTATCACAAACAACATAGGTGGTGTGAGAAACTAGGTTGTAATCCTGACTAAATGGTTGTAATAATGTATGTATATGTATGCAATGTTTTGTTTATTAAATGCAATATTTTATACGGAGTTTACAATGTTCGATGCATTGTTCTCTTGTTATAACAATTAAATTTTGTTTGTTTCCATTAAATTTAATTTTTTTCTCTTTAATGACGATGTTTTTCTTTCGAGTGTATTGCTGTGTTATATGTTTTGATGATTTATTATCTATTTTCTTTCTGTTTGTAATTGTATGCGTGTATGTCTGTGTAAATATTTTTTATTTAATTTTGTTAACTAAATTACCTCATTATTATAATATTTTAAATTAATTATAAATTTTAGTTTTTTTTTTTCATTTTCTTTTTCTGTTGGTTGGTTTCTAACTAATTTAAAACGTGTCCATGATACAATTAACAAATAATTTATAATTTTTCTAAATTTAATTTTTTTAAACATTCTTTTGCTAGGGTCAGATTTATGATGAATTTTTAATGCGTATTAAAAAAACAATTTTTGTTTATACAACCACAACAACAAGTCATTAAATTCTTTTGTACAATAAAATGTAAAATAAATATTAAATTTAATTAGAATTCGTTTAAAAAAAATTTTTAAAAATAAAAAAAACAACATTTCAAGCAATTTTCATCATATGATGTCAACTGGTCAGTCTAACGTGTCGGACGTGTTTTTTTTGTGCTCTCGCTGTGCAATATTTTTTTATTCAAAATACTCTGAATTTCCCTGTCGATTTTTTAAAAGCTGAACAAACTGACGCCATTTATATCGATTTCAGAAAGGCATTTGGTAAAGTAAATCATAACTTACGCGTTCACAAGCATAATCAACTTGGTTTTAGTTCATCATTATTAAATTGGATTAAATCGTACATAGTAAACAGAAAGCAGTGAGTTAAATTCAGGAATACCCAATCTTACTTTATTGATGTATAGTCAGGCGTACCACAGGGTAGTCATCTTGGGCCGCTCCTGTTTTTATAAATGATCTACCTTCTGTTATCAAAAACTCAAACACATTAATGTATGCAGACGATGTTAAAATATTTTTATCATTTCATAACATTGAAGACCAAGCACTTTTACAAGAGGATATTAACTACTTAACCTCTTGGTGTTGTACTAATTTAATGAAGCTGAATGTTAAAAAATGTAAATATATGTGCTTCACCAATGGATTTTATACAATCAATGGTGCTGTTCTTGAACTAGTCAATACCTTTAACGATTTAGGGATAGTTTTCGATTGTAAATTGGACTTCAGAAATCATATTACATCAACTGTTAGCAAAGCTACATGTAGCCTGGGATTTATCAAACGATGGGGTAAAGAGTTTTCTAACCCTTATGTTACCAAACAATTGTTTACAACACTGGTTCACCCAATTCTTGAATATGGATCTGTAATATGGGACCCTCAATACGCTGTACACTCGAACAAAATTGAATCAGTTCAAAAACAGTTCTTTTTATTTTGTCTTGGTGGTTAGGAAATGGATGGGAACTTAATGAAAGGTTACCAACTTCTAAAAATCGTCTAGCACTCATTAAATTACCAACTTTAAAAAGCCGTCGTAAAATGCTAAATGCTGTCTTTCTCCTGAAGCTGATTAATGGTGTTATCAACTCTCAATTTATTCTAGAAAAACTTTCCATAAAAGTACCTGTTCGTCCAACAAGATACTATAATTTCGTAAATATAAAATATTATACAGTTAACTACGCGAACTTCGATCCATTTCGTAGAATCTGTAATGATTTTAATAATCTGTACCTTCATATAGATTTTAATAAAAGTTTGGAATCCATTAAAAAGGATATAATTTTACAAATAAACTCATTTAATTAATAATTTCAATGTTGTCTCTTTTTTAACTAATTTTTTGTATTGAAATCATAATAATAATAATTCTGTATTGAAATATAAAATGTAATAGTCTGTAAGGATTTTCCATAGACGTGAAATAAATAAATAAAAAAAAAATAAATAAAATGAATAAACGCTGTCGCCCAACTATCGACTTCCATACTTACATACATAATTGGTCATTACAACCATAGCTGCCAGATTTATGCCCTTATTTTTACGATTATAAATCAAAAATTTACATCATATTCCTAACTTTAGTGCATTAAAAGCCACTTTAAGCAACTTTAAGTATTACATTTTTAAGTTACTTTCGAATACCTGTGATGATTTTTCTGTATTTTATTCCTTTTTAGCCCCTTAAAAGCGAAAACATTACAACTCCTAAATAACCTCATAGTTGAGAATAATTTATCACTTGTCGTTTCAGACAATTTTTAAAAATTCGAGTATAACTTCTAATAATTATTACCATCGGAAGAACAAAGGCAAGCGCCGTTATTTTGTTTCGTAAGACCAACACTCATGGGATCGATGGCATTGTGTTTGGAACTATGAAAATATGTTCCCATAGGAAAGCGAGAACCGCTTTTATAGACACTATGCTTGTATATTTTTATACCATAAGTAAGAAGAAAGACCTCTGCAGGATTTGAGTTCCATATACGAATAGTCCGACTAAAAAACGTACTTTTTCTGTAATGCAGTGTGCAATCCACTGGCCAATCGACTACATACGAATGTCCTGGCCGAGAAAGACGAGCTGTACGTAAGAATATATAATTTTCGGTAACAAATCCCCTTATTTCGTTCGAGCAAAATCCTTTTGTCGAAGCGATAGAACAATGAACACAAACCACATTGCAATGATGCACCCATGATTCAATGGAGTTGGATACACTACCGTCATTAACGAGCTACTATGGCCTCTCCTGTACACGGTCGAGAAACCTCAAAATAGACGTTGAGGCACCGACCTCATAAATAGTATAAATAAAATCTTAAGAAGAAACTGAAGGAACTGAAAAATTTGTGAATTTTCATGCTTAGAATGTCAAGAGCTTCTGACTTCTTAATATTTAATATTTACCCATAGATTAAGATGATGCAATATTATTACTGCCCTTATGTGTCAATAAACAACACTGGGATAGATTGTTTAAACCTTAAGCAATTTTTTCCTGAAAATGATATAAAATTTCTCCATTTTTTAAAAAAAAAATTAATAAATGAAGATGACGCACGCTAGCTTTAATTATAAAAAAAAATTTTGTTTTTGAACTCAGATATGTACATGCATTGATTTTATATGTATGTTTTACTACAATAGAAATAATTTTGTTTTTTAAAAACTTTTAATTAATTTATTTATTTTTTCTGACGATTTTTTGACGATTTCAATAAACGTCTTTGGCGATTTTTTCTCAAATATTGGGCGATTTTTTTATTTACTCGCAGAGTTTTTGCCAGAAATCTGCTGAGAGGAAGTCGCCGAAGAAATATTTTTTCAAAATTTCGTTTTGATGTCTGACCTAGGGTTTGAAACGTGGCCTTACGTCTAATAAGCCAACACACTAGCTACTAGACTACGGCGACTACCATACTTATAAACTAAAGAAATATATGAGTATACATAGTATATGCTCCTCCTACAAACCAACTCCTCCTAGGTTAACTATTTTAACGCGTGTCATTTTATCTTAATAATTAAAAAAATTAAAAAATTCTCAAAATTCATACTAAAATGCTGTCAAGTTATTCAATTAATTTTCTGTCAAGTCATTACCGCAGTCAAATCGCTCATAAAATAATTAATTTATGCCAGAATGTTGTCATTATAATTCAATTATGATGAGCAACAACAAAATTTGATCATGATCATCCTCCACCTCAATGGTGCTACTGCTTGTTCTTCTTGTCAGTTTGCCAATAAGATTTTATCACGATTAAACAATTTCGTTTAATTTCTAAATCAAGGGAGACATTTGCATAATCAAAGTATCAACGACAGTTAGATACACAAGCGATTGGCCAGACAGGGAGGTTACCTTATGTTTTTGTTCATTGAAAAACTTAAAGAAATTCAAAGAATTTCTTTGTCACGCACACCATAATCCTTATGAGCAATAAAATGGGGAAGAGAGCGACGAAGAGGGGTAACATGATTTAAAGTTTAAAAAAAAGCGGGTAATGGTTGTATTAAATATTTCACTTCCGTTTTTTTCCCCTTAAAGGTAAAGGGGAAAATCTCTGTTCTTTTCCTTGTAGTATTACTGAGTAAATCATAATTACGAGTACTTTGATACTTATTACGCTGCATTGAGACTATTAATGTGACAGTTGGGAATTAAAGCAAAAAGTCTTAAAACATAGGGTCTTCTTTTGAGCTTTTCCTGCTTTTAAATTTAAGTTTTATTGATTAAAATCTACTCTTAATCTTATATATCAAAATGAATGTGTGTTTATTTGTTTGTGGGTTTGTTTGTTCGTTTGAAGTCTATAGACGGCTAAACGGCTGGACCGATTTTCTTGAAATTTTAACAGTAGCTTCCTGTATGTCTGGAAGGAGTTATAGGCTACTTTTTATTTTAAAATTTCATGCAGGCGAGGTGCCACGCCCACATACCCAATAAGTATTTAATGTCGCATATCTCATAAACTGCAACAGCTAGAGTCCTCAAATTTTGTATGGACGACTTTGACGTATGTATATATGAACAAAATGGGCGTATAGGCTATAGTAGGCGTGTCACCTCCCATAGTCTATATATATAAAAATGAATGTTTGTTTGTATGTACCTTATAGAATCGTAAACTATGCATTTGATCATGTTATGACCTTTAACAAAGTTGTTGCGCATGAGCCGGGGTATGATATGACCAACTTCCGACAGGTGGCGCCACTGAAAATTACTCACAATGAATTAAATCGTAAACTGTGCATTCTTTAACAAAGTGGTTGCGCAGGAGTCGACGGAGGTTGGTGCGATTAATTCCCGATGGATGGCGTCACTGAAAATTATTCAAAATGAATGACAAGCAGTTGGTGTCGACCTACACCTCAAGCACGCAAGAAAATAGCGTTACAAGCCTCAGAATCAGACGAGCATTGAGACTGGAACTGGAAGCTGAGACCTGTTCGCTTGAACCACTTGAACAACTAGAAGTGGCATTAGAAACTGATCGAGTGCGTATTACTCAGGCCCGTTCATCTGAATCATCAGGACAAAGGGATACGAAATTAATAAAATTATTCAAAATTAATTGGAGATTTGTGTAATGTCTTTCCTTCAAATTTATTTTAGTTGGTGGCGCAGCAACACGCGCAGGACACAGCTAGTTTATTTAATAAAATTGTGTGTACATGTATGAGCAGACTGCTGTAGTTTCTTAGTGGTGACTTCAACCTTTTAGTCAGGATTACAACCTAGCTTCTCCCACTACTTATGTTGTGTGTGCTAATTTTATCAAACCTACAGTTTAAACTGGATTCCGAATGACAAATTTTTTGAGAAACTTTTCAAGGCAATTCTCAGATGTCTTAACAAAAATCTTCTGAGAGGCTGTCGCCAAAGAAATATTTCGTTTTGTTGGAGACGTCTAACCTGTGGTTTAAACCGTGGCCTTTTGTCTAATAAACCAAACCACTACCTATATTAGAGTATGTCGTCTAACAAATTTATTAAAGAAGCTTTTCATGGAAAATTTTATTTACCCTGCTTATAGGAAGTCGCCAAAGAAAAATTCTAAGATCTCGGTTCGTTCGATATATCTGAGCAGGGAGTTGAACCATGATCCTTATGGTGTTATTCTACGGTAAATATGATTGTTTACCAAACAAAATACAATACAAAAAAAATATACTCTATTATTCTAAGAAATTTTAAGTATTATGAACAGCGTAAGTCTCTGATGGAAATCAAAATCATAACCCGCTGCACTGATAGATTACCAAGTCAACCAAGTTAGGTTAAATAAATGTTTTTATTTAGCCCAACAGCCAACAGTATTTGAGTATTCTCTGTATAGGAGTCTACTGTGCGTATACTTTACGTCATCTAATAAATTCAATATTAATCATACGCTTACTCTACATAAAAACGTCATATTTTCCTAGAATCAAATTTTTCATTAAAATTATGTTCACAATTAGTTTTTACGGAAACATTTAATAAAAAAAAGTAATTTAATTCCAGTTAATCACGACTTTGAGATACACTATAAAATTAATTCACATCCTAACTAGAATTTAAAATTACATTTTATAATGATAATGAAAGCCTTTTTTTACTGTGGCGAAGACTCACTCTCATGTAGAATAACATACCCATGACTACGACTGATAATGAAATCATTTTTTACTGTGACGAAGACTCACTCTCAAATACAATAATATAGCCATGACTACGACTGATAATGAAATAATTTTTTACTGTGGCGAAGACTCACTCTCAAATACAATAACATACCCATGACTACGACTGATACCGACATCTTTTTTTTCACTGTGGCGAAGGCTGTCATTTTTAATTTCAAATACAATAACATACCCATGACTACTGCTGGTAATGAAAAAATTTTTTTTTTACATTGGTGAAGACATAATAACATACCCAAGACTGCAACTGATAAGAAAATCATTTTTCCTTTTCTGCAGTGAAAATTTAGGCAGGTTTTTAAGGATTTATAAACTACTATTTATTTTACACATTACACAAATATCCAATTAATTTTGAATCATTTCATTGATTTTGTTTCCCGTTGTCCTGATGAATCAGATGAACGGGCCTGATTAGTAAGCATTCGATCAGTTTCTAATCTCACTTCTCGTTGTTCAAGTGGCTCAAGCGAACGGGTCTCAGCGGCATATACTCAAAGATTTTCCAGTCTCAATGCTCGTCTGATTCTGAGGCTCGTAATGCTCTTTTCTTCCGTGCTTGACGTGTAGGTCGACCAATTGCTTGTCATTCATTTTGATTAATTTTCAGTAATGCCATCCATCGGAAATTAATCGGACTACCTCCGTCGACTCATGCGCAACAACTTTGTTAAAGAATGCACAGTTTACGATTTAATTGATTTTAAGTAATTTTCAGTGGCACCACCTGTCGGAAATTGGTCATACCAAATTAGAAACCTTCCCCGGCTCATCAGCAAGAACTTTGCTAAAGATCATAACATGATCAAATCCATAGTTTACGATTCTATAAGGTACATACAAACAAACATTCATTTTTATATTCATTATGGGAGGTGACACGCCCACTATAGCCAATCCGCCCATTTTGTTCATATATACATACGTCAAAGTCGTCCATACAAAATTTGAGGACTCTAGTTGTTGCAGTTTATGAGATATGCGACATTAAATACTTATTGGGTATGTGGGCGTGGCACCTCGCCTACTTTAAATTTTAAAATAAAAAGTAGCCTATAACTCCTTCCAGACATACAGGAAGATACTGTGAAAATTTCAAGAAAATCGGTCCAGTCGTTTAGCCGTCTATAGACTTCAAACAAACAAACAAACCCACAAGCAAATAAACACACATTCATTTTTATATATACAATTTAAAGGGGCACACCAAGTACTAGGCAGGGAGTTATCCCTACTGACACCAACAGTTTTATAGGAGACCTCATATAGATATGGTCATATGGTCGCAATACTCTAGAACCGCTTTCCTATCTCCTCAATTGATCACTGCAAACCTTTAGTCAGGATTACAACCTAGCTGTTAACAACACTTATGTTGTGTGTGTTAATCTTATTCATGAGTGGTGCAACGTATAGTTTGAAGTCAATGGCAAGCGAAAGATTTTTAAGAATGTTCACATGATCATTTTATTTGCTATAAGAGGTTTTAAAAGAAGATCACTGAGAGGTAGGTGCCGAAGAAACATTTATTTGAACTTTGTTTTGTTTGAAATTTCTAAGCCGGCTTGCGTCTAGTAAGCCATCAAACTGTGTACTAAACTACAGCTACTTAAAGCACTACTACATTACAAGAATAAGAAGGGACCCTAACTATGCAAGCTTAAACAGGCTATTCAGAGGTTTGACTGCCAATATTGTAGCTCATACTACGTCTTTTTGCGGAGACATGTTGCCTTATAGGTAGAGTGTTGACTTATTAGACGTAAGGCCAGGTCAGATATCTCCAACTAAACAAAATATGAAAAAATATTTCTTCGACGAATTCTTCCCACCAGATTTCTAGCAATAACTCCTATCAACCGTTGATGTTGTACAACAAATCGCAACGTGTAGGAGCCGCATGAGAGTAAATAAAATTGCCATTAAAAGTTTGTCGAAAATATTTCATTTGGAATCGACATTAAACTGTAGATCTCGCCACTACTGGATAAAAGTAACACAAACAATCTGAGTGATGTGAGAAGCTAGGTTGTAATCTTGACTTAAGGGTTGTAAAGACCAATTATTTATGTATGTAAATATTAAAAAGTGTTGTTACGTTTTTAAAATATGAGCTCGTTTAAATAAATTTTGTGTTTAGTTTTATTTAAAATTCTTTATTATTCCCACAATTCTGTGTGCCACTTGTCACAACTTGATGTAAACAACAACAATTGCCTTTTTTGTTATTCCTCTGTTTATACTCTTTGCATAAACAATAACAATTACTAGACAATTATTCAACAAATCTTTGTAACGCGGATCTTCAAATCACGATCACTCTCTTCAAACACACCGCGTCTTCACACAAGGCTGACTGAACTTCACTAAATAACACAATGGCCTGCTTTGCCTTGCCTTTTATATGGCGACGTAAACTGTCTGATGAATATTCTTGAAGGCGAATGTTCATGACTTCGGCTTCTCATGTAAACATCGTTGTTTACATATATTATTGTAGTGTTGTTTGTGTATTTTGTTTACATTTATTATTGTAGTGTTGTTTGTGGGTTTTTGTTTACTTGTTTACCATTTTTTCTATGCTTGTGTTTGTTGCTATATCAAGCAGTACGATAAGTTGTAAACAGTTTTGTTTACTGCATTGTTTTGTTTTTGTAAATTTTGTTTATAATTTTAATGTTAAGTGATGTAAAAGCAAAACACCAATATCTAGATTCTTTATTTTCGCAACAGTAAACATAATGTAGAGTGCAAAAGAAATTAAATTAAAAATTGTAATCAAAAATTTTCAAATACTGATTAAAATAATCCTTCATCCCGAACGAACTCTAGTCCTCTTATTTGTACTGCTTTAAAGGACTTCATCCTTTTTACTTTATGCTGCATAAAGACCATAAAAAAATAGATTTTAATTTGCAAGTTCTAAACGAACTAACGCTTAACCGCTTAATTAGTCATTGTACTAAAAGAAGGCAGCTACAAAAAAAAGGAAAACATGTGCTTAAAAGCAACGAATTAGGCCAACAAAACTAAAGTTATCGTTCGTGTACTCATTTCAATTCATTTCATTTCACTTGTTGTTTTTGTTTTCCTTTGAATTTCTCCTCCCTGTTCTTTGCATTGTTGTAATCATTCTAAAAGCTTTTGTGTTTTTTGACTTTCAACAGAAATCATCATCATTAATCTTTTTCATCTTGTACGTACGTAAAGAATGAAAGAATAAAACGATTCCGAATTTATACATTAAGATTAGGGGGGGGATAAAAGCTGGAAAACAGGCGCAACCAAATATTAGAAGAAAAAAAAGCACTAAAAACAGGAAAAATCTCTTATTTAAACGCACAATGATTAATGATCGCTTGGTAGAGCACATTACAAACGAAAAACGAGAAAAAATTAAAAAAAAAAATCAAGAAAAAAATCTAAAAAAATAATTCTGAAAAAAGGGGTCATTGAAGTGAAAAATTTTGTTCATTACAGCCAAGTTGTTATACCAACAGCATCAAAATGATGGTAAAACTTTTTAAAAATTAATTAATAAATGTTCTCCAAACCGCTCTCGCATTTGTTTAATTTTAATTCACTCTGCACTCGTTATTGAGAAAAACAACTCAAGCTTCTGTTATTCTTTTGTTTTTTTTGTTATCATTTCGTTCCTGTGTTCAATTACATTTCCTTGTTCCTGGTGTTGTTTCGTATGTAGTGGAAGCGTGTGTGTTGTGGATTTTAAAATTTATAGAATTTTTAAATATTTTTTAAAGTACAACGTTGTGTTAAAATGTCAAATGCATTCGGGTACTTGAACTAATCAGAAATGTGTGCTTATACTCTTAGGGAGTGTATGAACATATTATCACATACACAAACACACACACACATCCAGCTTTCAACTGATGCTTATGGGAGATCAGATGCTTAAAGTAATCAATTCATGAAATTTAAAAAAAGCTGTAAGCTTTCACTGATCAGCATTTTACTGGTAACTATAGTCAGTCTCTTAATTGTTTACAGTTAAAGAATGGCTAAAGTTTTTAAATTTCTTAAGCAGCTACTGCCGAGTATAGAGGCCCAGACATCTCGAACACAGCGAAATTAATTACTTACTTACTTAGTTGGCCATTAACATCCCAATTAACGAATTTCGGCCTTCCTTACCACATCCTTTCAGACACCTCTGCTTCTAGCGCTCCTTCGAAAGTTGGTCACTCCAATCGACGACAGGGAGTTCTCGATGTGGTTCTTCAAATGCCAACAAAATTTTCCTCTTCGCCGTTTTCCGCAAATCTCCACATCAAATACCCGTCTCGCTGTAGCATACTCCTTCATTCGAACGACATGGCTCAGCCAGCGCAGCCGCTGGATGTTGATACGCTGCACAACGTCCATACAGCTCATTGTTAGATCGGATGCGGATTGTTGCCAATACGCACTGGATCGAAAATCTTACGTAGGACAAACACAGTGAAATATGACACCATATTTCTTCGTCGACTTCCGCTCAGCAGCCTACTGGCAACAACTCCGAGATAAAAAAAATTCCCATGAATAGTTTCTCAAAAAATCTGTCATTTGAAGTCAACATTAAACAGTAAATCTCGAACAACATGGGCGGTCGTAATCCTCACCAAAGTTATTAGAGCACAACAACCATGGGATCTAGTGACCTGTCCTCAACCTATGTTTATAAGGTATCCCTAAAGTCCTCTTGTGGACTTCATACACTTCAGAATGTTTGTTCGGTGTCATTAAGCATAACTCCTCATCAAGTACATGAAAGCCATCCGGGTGTTTCTTTTCGAGACGCATTAACGCCGCATAAGTCCTAAGCATGTGTTAATTCCTCTCATCATACAATCCACATCCTGATCCTGTTCTAAAAAATTGTACTTTAAGTCTACAACGCCCTGTCAAAAGGCCGTTCATTATTGTCACTCAAATTCTAGATTGTCTAATGCATGACTCAAGTCCCTTCTAGTTGTACTTACCCACCAAAAGTTTAGATTATTTGAATTCCATTTGATTTGGGAACAGTATCCCCCTAGATTTATTTTTCCTTTCGCCGATTTTTTAGTTCACCATAAAAGATTCTACCCCTGTAGCTTTCCTGCCAACTCATTACCATCAGTCACACATAACGTTGTATACAGTGAAAGGTGCCGCTATTTCCCCTACTTTGCTGATTAATTTTGCCCATACAGTCTCTTACTATTCACGAGCTAACCTCATACAAACCGAATGTTCGGTTAGAGGCAAGCTATCCTATCATTTATACTTCTTACCCTAAATTGAATTGATGAAAACTTCCGATTAAGTATATTTCCGTGTAAGAATTTCTACATGGATTTCAAACATTTAACTCTGGTACCAAAACTCCCCGCCTCTGTACTATGATATTGTTACGAAAATGAAAACATCGTTTAACATTAACGATAAATCAAAAGCCACACAAACACATTCAACCAACTTGCTTGCATCTACCAACAACAAGTATGAAAGAAAAGGAGACAGACAAGTAAGAAAGAAAGCAACAACAAACAACGTAAGCAAAGTACACAAACAACAATGAAGTAGCAATAGAGTTCTCGAGAAAGTGAAACCCCAAACGTTTTACAACAAGAACCTTCAGCAGACTGAATACGCGAGCATATAAAAAGGCAGGACAAAGCAGGCAGCCAGACAGTAAGAATTCAGTCAGTCTTGTGTGAAGACGCGTTGCGTTCGAAGTAAGCAGTCGTGGTTTGAAGATCGTCGTTGATAAGATCTTCGTTGTAAGCAACGAATAATAGCAAATAAACAAATTGTTGTTATATCGTTAAGTTGTATACGATGGCACACAAAAGTAGTGTGAACAATAAAGAGTTTAATTGAAACAAAACACATATTTGTTTTTACTTTGTTTGCAATCAACGAACTCATATTCTAAACGTTTTTAAAAAAAGTAAAAACGTAAAAATATGTTCTCGGTCAAAATCAAAAAGCCTTCTGGTACTTTTCAAGAAACATTTAAGGATTTTATAGTAATTAAACTGCCAGTCGGACAACCTGAGCAATCCACAGAGAACTGTCTCAGTAGATCAGTAATCCGTGCAAATCACAAAATTTGGTGCATGAAACTGAAACAAAGCAAAGAAATAATAACAGAATGCTGGAGTAACTTCAATTCACCAATATCGTACAAACAACGCAACGGAACCTTAGTTGTGCCCATTGAGGTGGTTGCCATTTTATTCTAACCTATAAACAACACCTTATTTTTTGAATTCGTTTTTTTAATGAATGAATTCTTTCATATCTCTGCTCCAAACACAGATGCTTATAAAAGTAATATATATACTTACAAATATTTGTACCTTAAAGCAAATTTGAAATGAAACATTAATTACACATTCTAACCTCATGAGAGTTTTTTTTTAATACTCGAAACCAATTTCTCATCATTTGATAAAAAACAGTTGAAGTTTTTGACCCTAAATTTTATTTAAATTTATGGAAACGATTTTTTATTCTTTTTTCAGTTTTTTTGTTTTTTTGTTTTTTGTTTTTTAATCCATAAACCTAAAACATTTACGAACTTACATCGCCTTGCCTCCTTCCTGCCTCCTACAATTTCTATAATTTGTCGCACACACATAAAGCTCGAATAACGAATTTATTCTTTTTTTGTTTAAAATGGAATGAATGAAGGCCTTGACTGGATAAAAAATTGTTTTCCTACCCAAAATTACTGATGTTGTATTCTCCTTTCATCACCATACATACATATATAAATGATCATTACAACCCTTCAGTCAGGATTACGGTCCTAGTTTCTCACACCACTTATGTTGTGTGTGTTAATTTTATACATGAGTGGCGGGACCTACAGTTTAAAGTCGACTCCGAACGACAGATTTTTTTTAGAAACTTTTCATGGCAATTTTTGTTTACTCTCAGAATTTTTGCCAGGAATCTGCTGAGAGGAAGTCGCCGAAAAAATACTTTTTGTATTTTGTTTTGATGTCTGGCCTGGGGCTCGAACCCTGGCTTTACGTCTAATAAGCCAACACACTACCTACTAGACTACGGCGACTTCATCTCCTTTCATCACCATTTACTCTAAATTCTCTTCAGATAATATCGTTACCTATCTATCCTTTAAAGAGCCAAGCTTCGAATCTGAACAAAGGTCCTTGTGATTCCAGTATTTTTTCATTACCCTTCCTCTTCTTATTCATCGTATTCATTCGTTCGCCGCTTTTGTCTTTCTATCTTCCGTGTAAGGTTTTAACTCTTGCATTGCCAGATGTTGATCCTTGGGAATTCCACTGTATTTCCATCATTATTGTTGTGTTATTTATCTTATGAAGTCTTGTATTTAGGTTAGGTTAGAGGACGTGTACTTGTCAATTGAGACAAGTACAGTACCCGGAGGTCGAATTGACCCATTGTACGGAAAGCTTTGTGTTACCGAAGTTTTATTCTTTGTGGAATGAACTTCTTATATGTAGTCCCTCGTCCTCCTCATGCTTCTCTATGGCGCAAAAGCAAGGACTCTTTTAAACGAAAGACAACTCTTACGTTAGATCTTCGGTCTAGTGCGAGATATCGATCATTTCCGCACTCGATCCAACAAGGAGCTGTGTGAGTTTTTCAACGACATAGTCATTGTGCAGTGCATTAACATCCAGCGGCTGCGCCGGCTCAATCATGTCGTTCGGATGGAAGAGGATGCTCGGTGAGACGTATATTTTATGGGGAGCTTGTCAAAAGTCGGCTTAGACGACGAGCTTGTCTCCGTTGTCAATAAGTGTAATCAACTGGCGAAGGCACAAAAAAAGCAGAGGCGCCGAATTAATGTGTTCAGGACAAACTGTAATCTGAATAATGGGTTGTTAATGGCCAATTAAGTATGTAAGTAAATAAACATCTTTTGAATGACTTCAGTAATGATTTTATTTTCGGTGAAATGGTCTTAATTAGTGGCACTTCACCAAGATATTGTTGGGACAAACATTGAAACAAATGACAAAATTTTGCCATAATTTGCCAGCAACGATCCATGGAATGCTAATATATTTTCCTAGTTCCAACAATATAGATTGCACGAGTAGGGGCCATCTCCTGAATTTGGGATATTTTTTTCTTAAGTTTCTCTTTACAAATGCCCGAATTCCGGTTATGATATTAGTAAGGTATGATCCTATGAGGTTCTGCAGCATATGCTAATATAATAAATCTCTGTTGCCTTCGTTTGTTGTCTTTAATTACTAACGTATGCCTAGATTTTAAGCCACAGCTATTAATCTGTACTGTCCTCACAAATAAAGACATCTGTAAATAGGTCGCCGTACTCTAGTAGGTAGTGTGTTGGCTTATTAGATGTGAGGCCTCGGTTCAAACCCCAGGGTAGACACCAAAACGAAAATATGAAAATAAAAATATTTCTTCGGTGACTTCCTCTCAGCAGATTTCTGGCAAAAACTCTAAGAGTAAATCAAATTAACGTGAAAAAGTTTCTTAAAAAATCTATCGTTCGGTGTCGACTTTAAACTGTAGCTCCCGCCATGTATAAAATTGACACACACAACATAAGTGGTGTGAGAAACTAGGCCATAATCCTGACTGAAGGGTTGTAATGACCAATTATGTGTGTAAATGGGACGAATATTTTTAAGTGAAAAACCTTTCCGCTTAAATAGTTGATGAGATCTAAAACGGTCTGAAATCTAATCTCGATGTACCATGTGTACATCGAGGTACAAGTGTGTCCATTGCTTAGATTTAAAAACTTTTTAGAAGGATACACACACACACACATTAATCCACTTACATAGCAAATAAACTTGCAAGTTGACAGTATTGAAGATGTATTTGTATGGGTGATGAACTTTATAATTTAGAAAATACTCTTCTCTCTCTCAACTACAATATTAGGGGCGTTTTATCATTAAAACAATTTGAAGTTATTTGAACCAAAATATTACGAAATAGTCTTCCATCAGAAGTCTTTATATACAAGTCATGGTTCTGCCGAATAGAACAACTAAACTTAAACTAAACTAAAATTAAAATTGGTCAGTACAATCCTTTAGTCAGGATTACCACCTAGCTAATCACACCACTCGTGTTGTGTGTGTTAATTTGTATACATGAGTTATGAGATCTACAGTTTAAAGTCGATTCCGAATGACAGATTTTTGAGAAACTTTTTCATGGCAATTTTTATTTTACTCTCAGAGTTATTATTAGAAATCTGCCGAGAGGAAGTAGCCGAACAAATATTTTTTCATATTTTGCGTTTATGTTGAGGATGTCTGACCTGGGCTTTAACCCATAGTCACTTGTCTAGGATATTCTGTCGGATATCTCAAGCAAAGTTCAACTTCAACTAGGAAAGGGACTTCGTTTCCTAATTGATGCTTAAAATAAAATTTAAGAGAATCTTAATTAAACGCTGTCTTGGCATGTTTTACATGCCAACTCGAGGATTTTTGTTATACACCCTGACAACACAACTAGATGACAAGGAAAGGCCAATGCAAATCGTAGGGGAAATCTGAGGCGTGTAATATTCAGAGCATCTGCTAATGAACTACCCTAATGTATTACTCCTTTGCTAACAATTTATATTTCTTTATGATAAGATTATCGTGATTTATCTTTTGCATCACATACATATCATTTGTATTTGGAAGGAATACTTAAGCCAATCGACCAACAACAAAGTCAGGAAATCTAATATGTATACTCCATATCAGTGTCAATGTAGAAAAACTATTCTAAGAATACAAAAATAAAATTTTCCAATTTTTAATTGAAAACAATTGAAAAAGAGCTACTGATTCTAGTGTAGAGTAAACACACCTATCGCCTTATACCGCATATAAGCATACTGTGGTCTCCTTATTTCTCTAATGTGGCTCCGAACAGTTCATTGCTTCCTTTGGCTAATAAAGATTATAAAAATTTGTTAAAAAATATTTCCATGAGAATTAAAAGTTCAAAAAGAGTACCGCACAACTATTTTATCAGCAAGGAAAAAATAATTTAAGCCACAAACAATAAAAAACCAGAAAAGAAAATAAATTTAAAAAAATTAGTTTTTCGTAAATTGAATTCAACTGTAATAAATCAAAAAAAAGTTCACAAAACAATCATTAGGTCAAGAAGAGAACAATTGTAGTTGAAATGGTTATTATGGTTGTATTTCGGTTGGAATCAAAATTATTGTCGTTTAGGAAGCTAACGGAAATGAGTAACAAAATCATTAAACTTATGGAGAACCACCTGCTATTAGATTAGTAATCACAAGGCTTAGGTTAGGTTAGGTTAGCGGGTAGCTTGCGATTCACAGCCAAGTTCACGCGGTAGCCCATATGGCCCCTTGTTTTACCTAGTGTGAGATAAGCGTCATGATCCTTTATATTCGGATGAAACCGACCAGTTCCATAGATGCACGTTCGCCACCATGTCGAGATCTCCAAACGTTTTGTCACCCAAAAACAGACGACGTCTGTCCTGAAGAGCAGGGCACTCGCATAAAAGTGATGTACCGATTCAGTTTCCTCCACATTATGGCCAGTAATCCGGTTGGGACAGAACGAGTTTGTCAGTGAAACTGCCAATAGCGCAGTGTCCTGTTAGAATGCGAATCGTTCTCTTGTTGAATATAAGTGGTTCCCTGGTTTTCCCGCTATCCACTGCTGGACATAGCAGTTTTGAAATTCGGCAAATAGGTATGTTGAATTCCATGCTGATTTTTTCCAATTTGGCAAAGGATTATTCTAGAGGCGCATGTATCCCCACATATATCATCTACTCTTCAGACATCTCCGATCCCTTCCATGCCAGTTCATTCGCCTTTAAATCATTGCATTTTCTTTGAAGCAGAAGACTGTCACACAAATAAATGACTTATAAGTTCTAAGTAGGGTCGGTTAAGGTAAAAGTGGCTATCCACTCAAAAAGTATGAAGGGACACACTTATGCCACACACAAGGCCCATTGTGATGAGTGACGCCTTAGTCTAGGGGTAGTGCACTGACCTCCTAGACAAGATTTCCACATTAAGATCCCCAACCCTAAAATTAACATTTCAAAGTCGATGTTACACTGTAGGCCCCACCTCTTTTTGAATCAATTAAGACTCACAACTAGGGTGACATGTACAGCTTAGCTGTAATGAGATCTATTTCAGCTATTCGTGAGCAGTGTTGAGGGTTTATAGAGTCCTACAACCGATGAATTAATCCCGTTTAGAGCAGAACATAGCGAAGACAGTATACATCCCATTTACAAAAAAAAAATCGTCTATAAAAACTGTGCTGAAAAAGAAAATTTAATTCCATTTGACATGTCATGTATGTTTCCGCACTATTCCCTATTCCGACTTCAACTACACACACACACACACTATTCCTTAACACAAGAAATGTTCTTCTCTACAAACACAAACGTTTATTCAGATGCTTTAATCGCTTTGGCTGAAGGCAGTCGAGTGAAGGAAAAAAATTTCCTATTTCTGTTGCATTATTTTCCTTCATTACATGTGACTTCACCATTTAGCAGAACATTTGCAAAGTCACAGGATTATAGCTCCTGTAACATTTCAGGCATGGTTATGGTACTTTTTGTTTTACTAGTCATACAAATGAATGGCATTTCTTCATTCACTTCTTTTATACAAACATACGTTACACTGATGTTTTTGTTTTGTTTTCTTACTTCTTATAATTTATAAAGGAAGGCTGAGTGATAAGAAAATGGTAAAGGAGGAAAATTCATGATTTTGGACATATGCCAGGAATACTTGAAAGATTTGTTATTTGTACGGCAGCTTTATAAAATGATGCTGAGAAGGTAGGAAGCTTAGGAAATGCAATGCCTGTGTTAAACCAAACGGAACTCTTAAGTGGAGCCTGGGTAATACTGAACTCTGTTACCTAACAGCCACAGTAAGCGTCAAAAGAAAGTGTACACTAAGGATATTATTCTAACAATTACCAAACTCAACGTTTACCACTTAAGGAGAGTGCACGAAAAAATTTGACAATATTTCGAATTTTTTTTTTTGTAATTTTTTTTTTGTTTCAATTTTAAAAGCTGGCAATGAAACAATTTTAAAATAAAAATAACAGTAATTTATTAATGTATAGTTTTTTTATTTAATGAAGAGTTTCTTTTGACGCTCACTGTACATATCCCTGAAACTCATTTGAAGGATTTTCTGATCCAACGTCATCAGCTGCACTGATCTGTAGAATAAAACGTAGAATCGTGGTTCAGTCATATCATTAGAAACAAAAAACCCTAGACTTACAATAATTTGACTGGAATGGAATAAAACTTAGAAGGTGACTTACTTAATTGGTCGCTCACTACAACCCTTTTCGTCTTACACCACCCATGTTATGTGTGTTAATTGTGTTTCATAATTGGCGCTGTTGAGCTGTTCCATTTCGATAATTTTCCTTCTATTTGAGCAAATCATTTCCATAAACATTGCAAATTGACACGAGTCACCAACTGGGCACCCATGTTTTTATTCCCCTCTCTAGGCATAGCGGATTGGTAGGATTTCATAGTCTTTTAATATCCTACAACCAAACATAAAAATATGTAAAGAGCGTACGGTTTGTCCTTGTCCTACTTTGACGCCTAAAACTTGCATGATCGAATCTATTCTTTCTTATTTTAAACAATTTCCAATACAGCCATGTACATAAACTTAGTTTATGAGTATTTGTAAGGGATCATCCCTCATAAGTAGTTATAAAAGAGCAGAAACAGAATTACAACTACAAGATCTTAGAAAAACAACTTCAGTGGAAAAGAAAACCTAAAGAAAGTAAAAAAACAAAATCTCTTATTTAATAAACAAAGAAAAAAGAATAATTTTATACATACAAACATACATATGTACATATATAGACACATACATATGAACGTGTTATGTATTTTTCGTTTACAAAAGCAAAAAAAGGTTGTTTCCATTACTTTTTCATGACATTTTTGTTTTAAGAAGAAGTCACAGCATAGAGTCAACGAAGGATAAGCTTTTCGAGATTAAAGAGACACACACACACACACAAACGAACTGCAAATGAAACTAAAATGCCAACAACAACAACAACAACAGAAGCGGCAACTACTAAATAAAGAAGATTATGAAGAAAAGGACAAATCCAACTCTGAACTGAACTTTTTCATGGCAGTATTTTATCATTTAAACGGTAAATTTTACGGTAATCCCCTTTGTATGCGATTGCGTGTGTCATAAGTGCTCTTAGTTTTCTTTGAATTTATTTCGGTTATTCAACAAAATACGATTTGAAATGAGGTAACTTAGTTTGGCCTATGCCATGCAAAGTTGACGTAAGTCAGAATATAAAAAAGTTTTCTTTTGAAATTATTGCAAGGCTTTTCACTTTCATTTTTATAAGCATGAAAATGATTGTTAAACACATGTTTTTTTATTTTTGAAATCAAAATATATTATTGAGTTTTACACACATACATACGTAATTGGTCATTACATCCCTTCAGTCCAGATTACAACCTAGCTTCACACGCCACTTATGTTGCGTCTATTAATTTTATACATGAGCGGCGGGACCTGCAATTTAATGTTGATCCCAAAGGACAGTTTTTTGAGAAACTTTTCACGGCAATTTTATTTAGAAATTTTGCCAGAAATCTGCTGAGAGAAAGTTCCCGCAGAAATATTTTGTGATATTTCGTTTTTTTGTTGGAGTTATCTGATCTGTGAGTATTACTTCTGGTAAATTAATTGTGATTGTAGACGCTCTGGTCTTTGATTTATTTTCAAAGCCATCAAAAACTCAACTCAACATAGTTTGTCTCCAATTCAGTATAAAACGTCATGTATGCAGGTAAGGCGACTTCCGCTTGGATGTCCTAGCAACTGTCAACCATCCTAATCCACTTATAAATCTCTGGACAGCCTTAATGTCTGCTGTCGGCAGAGCATCTAAACCCTCAAACAACATCATCTTTCTAAGGGCTGGACAGTTGAGGAGGAGGTGTTCGTCCCCACCATGTCCTGCAATAGTACGGCTTTGATCTGTTCTAGTTTAGTAGTAAGTCATCCTGTAAGCAACCCCACGTTGATCTCACCCAAAACCAGTAGTTAATCAGTTCTGGCACAATCTATAACAGACCATATACTCAAAAACACATAACAACCCGATCCATTCGCCTAACTCTTCTGCTACTTCTCCATGAGAATCAAAACAAAAACCAAATATTAAATCGCCCTCCGAAAGTGAACCTAACAGAGCGAGAATATCCGCTATCTCATACCGAAATACACACGCAGGCAAAAACCTCAGTAATTAGTGCCTGTCAGAGGTCAACAATGAGTATTCCAAACGATGAGTAGATTCTAATCATACTTATAATTTCTGATACTTATGTATATGCATTCATGCTTATTTTAATATCATACTCATACCACTCATACTCAAAGTTTGAAATACGCATGGGACTCGTACTTAACAATACACATGATGTTGTTGATTTCGACTCTCCATGACTCATCGTATATACGAATCACAAAATAAGTATGATTCGCGTACGAACACTACAATACTTACATACTTTGTCTTTTTTACTTACGTGTCTTTCTTCTTTCTTTGTAAATGCAACAACAACTGCGACTGTAAATTTTGACGAATTATTCGAACCACTCGAATCATTTATGAGTGTGTATTATAAGAGTATTTTTCTAAATATGTGAATCTGAATGAGTAGGCCGTATGAATCAAACATATTTCGAATGTTATGAGTTTGGTGTTAACGTTGTACTCATACTCATTGCAACTTGTACTTATAAATCAATGTTGTACTGAGTACGAATGAATCAGAGTATGTAGTTGAATTCCAATACTGTTGACTCACTCATACTCAAAATTTCATGAGTACTTATGAGTAGCGAAAAAGCGAATCATTGCTGATCTCTGGTGCCTGTTCCTTGTTGATGTGGCTGATTCATTACAACACCTCAAGACTGTATTCAAGATTATTCCCAGATAAACCACCATGTCCCGAAAACCAGTATAGTCGAATGCGATGTAGTCTAAAGGTTGTGTTATACTTCTTACAAATACGAACAAGTCGTAATTTAGCCCACACGGACGCAATGGCCCCTATCACAGCTTTTTGGCTTTGATACTCCGATATTGACAAGAGCATTTAGGGACAAGTCTAAGTGCTGTATTGCTGAAAAGACGACAACATGTTGTTGAATAATTCGAACTAACACGAGATCATTTTCGCATCCAAGCCAGCAGTGAGCTGTATGAGCTCCGCAAGGACAAAGACTTTGTGCAGCGTATTAACATCAAGCGGCTGCGCTGGCTCGGCCATGTCGTTCGAATGGAAGAGGATGCTCCGTCGAGACGGGTATTTGATGCGGAGATTTGCGGAAGTCGGCAATGAGGATGACCTTGTTTGCATTGAAAGGACCAAATCGAGAAAGCCCTGTCATCGATTGCAGTGAAAAACTGGTGTAAGCGCGCAAGAAGCAGAAGGAAAATTGTACCATACGACGCACGTGAAACCGAAAAGAATTTGTGAAAGAGCCATAGCATTCGAAAAAATTTTCAGTTTGGTGTGAATTAAAGCCGGGAGGTCTAAGAGATCCATATTTTTTCTAAAATCACCCAAAAAAAACCAATGAAGTTCATTCAGAGCCTTATAGACTTATGATAAACTACTTTTTTTGGCCTACAATTGAAAATTAGAAACAAGGGGTTTCAACAAGACAGCGTCACGAGACCTAAAATCGAGTTCTGAGTTGAGAAGTTTCCAAACAGAATATTTTCATACTTTGGCAACGTCAATTGGCCATCAAGATCATAAGTTTTTAAGCCATTAGAATTCTTTGTAAGACTACAACAAAGAACGTGTTAAAGCGGACAATCCCCTCACGTTGAAACATTTGAAAACCAATTTTCTTACTCACTTACTGCCAAGATACCACCCGAAATGAACGAGAAAGTGATCGAAAACTAACTTAAAAGAGTAGACTGCAAAACAAATTCATAGATTGTCCTTTAAATGACATTGTATTTCGCTCATAATGGCAGGATCCAAGCATTATAATGAAATTATAAAGGGTCCGCCAAATAACTTTTTTTTTGAAAATACTTAAAAAAAAAACTACTGAATATTTTCTCAAATTTCTTTTTTTATTTGAAAGTACAATCCTTCCGGTTAACGGTTAATAATGGAAAATAATTTTATTCAAATGGCTGCCTCGGCAGGCCATGCAGTAGCCTACACCAGAAGATGCCGATTTTGGCAAAAAAAAAAATCATCTTTTCAGATGAAGCTCATTTTGATTTTGGCGGGTATGTAAACAAGCAAAATTGTCGCATTTGGGGCTCAGAAAACCCGAACGCATACATTGAAAAGGCAACGCACCCAAAACGAGTCACTGTTTGGTGCGGATTTTGGTCCAGAGGCATAATTGGGCCATTTTTCTTCGAAAATGAGCAAGGAGTGGCCGTTACAATCAATGGCGATCGTTATCGGGCCATGTTGAATGAATTTTTGTTCACAAAAATTGAAGAGGAGGATATTGGCAACATTTGGTTTCAACAGGATGGCGCTACGTGCCACACAGCCGAAGCTACACTCGATGTTTTGCGCCCTGTTTTTGAAGATCGCATTATCAGCCGCAGAGATGATGTCGTTTGGCCACCTCGGAGCTGCGATTTAACACCGTTGAAGTATTATTTGTGGGGTGCCGTCAAAGATAAGTGTTACGCCGACAAGCCAGAGACAATTGACGCTTTAAAGGACAATATTCGTGAAACCAATGGTGAAACACAGCTGCACACAGTCGATAATGTGCTTAAAAATTGGACCGATCGTGTAGGCTACTGCATGGCCAGCCGAGCCAGCCATTTGAACGAAATTACTTTCCGTTATTAACCGGAAGGATTGTACTTTCAAATAAAAGAAGAAATTTGAGAAAATATTCAGAAGTTTTTTTAAAGCACTTTCAAAAAAAAGTTATTTGGCGGACCCTTTAGTTTCACCGTAATCACAGGTTAATATGTGTCTTATTTAACTTGACTTTTAAAACCACAAATTGTATAACCCTGTATATTTTAACCCTGTATTTTCAAATATTTCTTATTTTAATTTTTTCCTCTCTTTTGTTTTCAATTAGCGAAAGTCATGTATACAACAATAAAACGATATTTTCAGAAAATAACGCCTAAATTTCTTCTTCCTTAAATATGAAGATATTCATGTATTTAGGGAAACAATAAAGGAAAGGTTTTCAATTCTCTTTTGTTCAAAACAGCGGAAAGGAACACAAAAACGAAAAAAAAAAACTTTTTATTTGTGTTTGTGACAATTTTTGTTTGTGAAGTTATTTATTTACATCAGAGGCATAATCATACGCTCACATAAATTTTATGTATCCTTTACAGATACAATATGTATGTACGGATGTACCTACATATGTATGCATATATGTATGTATGAAGTCGCCGTGGTGTAGTAGGTAGTGTGTTGGCTTACTATTCGTAAAGCCCGGGTTCGTATCCCAGGTCAGACATCAAAAATGAAATATGAAAAAAAAATATTTCTTCGGTGACTTCCTCTCAGCAGATTTCTGGCAAAAACTCTGAGAGTAAATAAAATTGCCATGAAAAGTTTCTCAAAAATCTGTCGTTCGGAGTCGACGTTAAACTGTAGGTCCCGCCACTCACGTATAAAATTAACGCACACAACATGAGTGGTGTGAGAAGCTAGGCCGTAATCCTGACTGAAGGGTTGTAATGGCCAATTATGTATGTATGTATATGTATGTTTGTATGTACATATATTTGTATTTCCCTTTTTTTCTTCTTTTTCTTTACAATACAAACTGAAGTTGTAACAAATATTTATTTTGCAATCAGGAAATTGAAATATTACTTTGTCTGGTCTGGTAAATAATTGTTAGGGTTCACCACAGTCACTGAATATTTCTGTTTAAAATAAAGCGAATGAAAATGGATTTCATTTCATTACTTTTCATTTCTTTTGGTAAAAACCATAGATTATGAACTTTTGAAAAACCCATTGATACCAATATTACATCGTCCACCCTGGCTTCTCTTGAAGGATGTTCAAATCTCAATGACTGTGACACATAAATCAGACTGAATTTCATCGATGACCTGGATTATGTTGGCTTAAAGGACAGCTGTGGTTTGTGATTTATTCGTATACACCTAAGACTTAAGAAAACCGTACAAGAAAATGTCTAACGAGGTCAAACAGTTTGATCTCGCTGGTCCGTTCACATCATCTCCATGTAAGATGACCATGTCCTCAAATAACTCATGTAGAATATCTCAATGTGGCATGAGTTGTATAGCATGTAGTGCCATTCTGTTAACAACACCTGTCATTGATATCCAGATCATCCAACTCTAGCCATAATAAATTGGTAATCATCGACCTATAGTACCCGCCGTTGACAGTGATTACCCGGCCAACATCGTTCTCAAAGAAATATGGACCAATGTCTCCGCCAGCCCAAAATCCATACCAAACAGTGACTTTTTCAGGATGGGTAACGTCTCAGTTATTTACTGACCTACCCACTTATCCAGAAATAGGCCTCTTCGCTGAGTATGATGAAAATGAGTGTCAGAAGGCAACTGCTCCAGAGTCCATTCATCAAAGACACTTCGTTGTGTATGGTGATTTGGCAAAACATACATACATACCATAATTAGTCCCTACAACCCTTTAGTCAGGATTATGACCTAGTTTCTCACATCACTGATGTTGAGTGTGTTAATTTTTAATCTTTGAGTGGCGGAACCTACAGTTTTAAAGTCGATTCCGAACAACAGATTTTTGGGTAAACTTTTCATGGCAATAGAATGCGCCGTGGTCTAGTAGGTAGTGTGTTGGCTTTTTAGACGAAAAGCCAGGGTTCGAGCTCCAGGCCATAAAATACAAAAAGTATTTCTTCGGCGACTTGCTCTCAGCAGATTTCTGGCAAAAACTCTGAGAGTAAATAAAATTGACATGAAAAATTTCTCAAAAATCTGTCATTCGGAGTCGACTTTTAAACTGTAGGTCCCGCCACAACATAAGTGGTGTGAGAAAATAGGACGCTGTACAATGGGTTAATTCGACCTCCTCTTAGTTGACAAGTACACGTCCTCTAACCTAACCTAACCTAACCTAACCTTTCATGGCAATTTTCATTTGCTCTCAGAGTTTTTATCAGAAAACTGTAGAGAGGAAGTCGGGAGAGAAATATTTTTTGTATTTTGTTTTGATATCTTATCTGGGGTTTAAACCCAGACCTCACGTCTAATAAGGCAACACACTACCTACTAGACTACGACGACAATACAACAAAATTTTGTAATTTGGCAAATCAGCCTGTATAATATGACGGACGTAGCTTTAACGAGATGACCATTATCAACTGGCAAAACTGGAGAATTCCTGTTGAAAGAACCAATATACACGGTGCCCACAAAGAAAGTGATTTCATCAGTTGTCCTGCCGAATAGACGAACAGAAGATGCACTAGTTTCATTGTCTTTAGCTTCCTCAGATTATTATTATTTTTTTTTTGGAATTTCCAAACTTTACAAGATAGTTTCAGTAAGGTTTGCCCATATAGTCTTTGAGCAGCCATACAGTTCCTACTGTATGCAGAGTTTCAATGGATTCAATATTGTTACGTTTTTACCTTTTAAAAAACGTTTAAGATGAGGTTGTAGATTGCAAATAAAATAAAAATAAATTTGTGTTTAGTTTTAATTTAAAATTCTTTAGTATTCGCACAATTCTGTACGCCACTGTTCACAACTTGATGTAAACAACAACAATTGCCTTTTTTGTTATTCCTCAGTTTATACCTTTTGCATAAAGAACAACAATTTCTAGACAATTATTCGACAGATCTTTGTAACGGAGATATTCAAACCACGATTACTCTCTTCAAACACACCGCGTCTTCACACGTCTTCTTTCCCTTGCCTTTTATAAGGCAGCGTAAACTGTCTGATTAATGTTCTTAAAGGCGAATGTTCATGACTTTGGCTTCTCATGTAAACATCGTTGTTTACATTTATTATTGCAGTATTATTGTGTATTTTGTTTACATTTATTCTTGTAGTGTTTGTTGTTGTATTTTTGTTTACTTGTTTGCCATTTTTGTATGCTGGTGTTTGTTGTTATATTAAGCAGTACGATAATTTGTAAACAGGTTTGTTTACTGCATTGTTTTGTTTTTGTAGCTTTTGTTTATAACTTTAATGTAAAGCGATATAAAAGCATCGACATTTTTCATTTTCATAACAATATTAGTTAGCGAAAGTGTATCAAATTAAAAAAAGTTTTTTGGGAAATATTGATTAACAAATTTCGATATTGTCCCCGTAATATTATTTATCAGATAGAAAGAACTTGATCTGTGTATTAAAGACCTTCGTTTTTCTTGGTATTATAATTAATTTCTAAGGATTTCAATTTAAAATACTTGAATAAATGTCGTCTTTCATGCCAATCATGTATTCCGTGTATACTTTTTCTAAATCCAGCATATTCCTTTACTTTATCGGTGTAAACAACTTTTCTCAATTGTATGAACACCCTAAAATGTATCCTGCAGCGCTACGTACTTCCTTCTTTCCCATGCTATAACAACAAGTCAAAGAACTTTTATGCTTTTGAGTGTTGCCAGTAGAAAAGTAAAGAAAATAATTCCTTTTTTCTCCTTGGCAGGAATTAAAATGTTAAACAAAGCAAGAAGCAAAAAAGAAATATGTTTTCCAAAATAACCAAACGATATAATTTTAATTGTAAAACTTTAAAGGGAATACCAACAACATTTACTGGGGACTATTAATCTAAGGATGTTGAAACTAAAAAGCCACAATAAAATGGTCACCTTTTTAATGTTCTGGTCAAATTATAAGAGAAAATAAAATCTCAACAGGATGTTTATAAATCTTAAACATGTAACATTTTGTCCTTATCAGCAAGGATTCTTCTCTCTTTTGTTTTTCTATTTAAATACGATTAAGAGACAGTAAAAATGAAGTGAACGATTCTTCCTAATGTTGGTAGCGGCTATCAGTTCAGTTTCCACATCATTTAGCACATCGTAAAGCATTGGATTTTGGGGAACAAATCAAAATTATTGTCGGACACTTAAACGAACTCGTACACACACACACATCCAGATTACTTATCTTCTTCTTCTAATCTGTTTTTTGCCAAACATTAAGTCTCTATTAAATTAAGGCTACAAAAGCAAATAAAGAAATATGAAAATGTAGAAAATGAATGAAGCAAAAAAGAAACAAATATTCTGGCAAAGTTTAGAGCAGAGGCCAAAGAAGGAAAAAATGGAAAAAATTGGAATCAAATGTCAAGTTTGGCTAAAGATAAGAACAATTTAGAAAATTGCCATAAATAATGAAATTATCAATTCCTTTCTTCTCTCTATTTCTTATCTCCATTGAAAATTTAACAAACAAAAAAAACCAATTGATGTTGAAATAATGAAAATTATTTAAAACCGTTCAATTGGAAACACACTCGTCGTATTCAGAAATTGTTAACACTGACGAACACAATGCCGGACAATACTTGAGAGTACTAATATAGAAATTGTACCTCTGTATTAATATATTACAAGTACCATGCAAATGATTAACTTTTAACCTTAATGCAAAAAGTTCTTTAGATTATAAGTATCACTTCAGACCTTCTGACTTAAGATGAGATTTACTTCCCTAGAAAGATCAAATAAACAAGATTGTAAAATTATTTTAGGCCGTCTTTAAAAATCAATCCAATAAACTCTACATTACTCAGTTTTGTATGATAAGCACATTGACTTACTTGATGCTTATTTGGTCATTAAAATCGTCAGAATTAAAACCCAGCATGTTACTTCATCCATATTGCGTGTGTTCTATAGAATGTTACGCAAATCGAAACGACCTAATATCGTTTACCAACAAAAACGATAAACAAAAGCCACACGATACAAATACACACTAACCCTAAGAATACAATGAACGTGTTGATTATCTAAAGCTGCACATACACATACATACCTGGCTGCGCCTGGTACCAACAACAACATGTATGTGATAAAAAGGGATACACAACATAAACAAAGTACACATACAACAATGTACTAGCAATAGAACTCTCGAGAAGGCGAGATCACGAACCTTCCACTTCAAGAATGTTCGCTAGACTGGTTGTGTCGGACTATAAAATGGCTGGACAAAGCAGGCAGCAGTCAGTGATAATTCAGTCAGTCTTGTGTGGTAAGACGCGTTACGGTTGGAACGTACAAGTGGTATTGCTTGCAAAAAGTTTGTAAGCAGAGAAGATCTAACGAACAGTTGTTAGTGTTAACAAGGACAGAAGTGTGAAATAGAATAGTGTACAAGCAAATTATTGTTGTATCGTTAAGTTGTATACGGTGGCACACACAAGTAGTGTAAAGAATAAAGAGAGTTTAAGAGAAAATTAACACATATTTGTTTGCAATTAATGAACTCATATTTAAACATTTTTAAAAAGGTAAAAACGTAACAATATTGTTACGAAAATGTAAAAGTCTAGATACTGACGTTTTTCTTTACATCGTTTAACATTAAAATTATAAACAAAAGCTACAAAAACAAAACCAATGAACTTGTTTACAAATTATCGCACTACGTAACACCAGCATAAAAAATGATAAACAAGTAAACAAAACTGTACCAACAAACACTACAAGAACAAATGTAAACAAACATAAACAACAATAATGAAACAACGATGTTTAATTTCACATCACCTTCAAAAACATTCATCAGACTGTTTACGTTGCCATATAAAAGGCAAGGCAAAGCAGGCAACTGAATTAGTAAAAGTTCAGTCAGTCTTGTTTGAAGGCCCGGTGTGTTTGAATCGTGGTTTGAAGATCTGCGTTACAAAGATCAATCGAACAACTGTCTAGTAATTGTTATTGTTTATGCAAAGAGTGTAAACAGTAGAATAATAAAGAAAAACAATCGTTGTTGTTTACATAAAGTTGTGGACAGTGGCACACAGAATTGTGCGAACAATAAAGAATTTTAATTAAAACTAAACACAAATTTATTTAAATTTTATTTACATTCTAAGATCTCATATTTTAAAACGTTTTTAAAAGGTGAAAATCCTAGTGGCGTTGGAGACTCTGTTGAATTTAAGTCCGTTGCACATGGTAATGAAAGCAAGAGGTACGAAGACTATGGCGTTCTATAGAGCAGGAGAATCTGTCCTAAGGCGTTGCTGGAGACTCTATTGGATTTAAGCTCATTGCACATGATAGTGAGAATAAGAAGTATGAAGACTATGGTGTCCTATAGTGCCCTATGGCTAATGGGGTATGAGTCTAATACGATATCCAATGACAAATCGAGTGTTAGACAACACTCTCCTTAATTTTCTCTTGAACATAATCAGAACATTTTATAACTTTAGAAAATGCATCGCAATGAATTGAAGTAGTAAGAGTAAGGAGGCTTAGTTACTTACTTGGACTAGAACACCATCCATATTGTGCGCGTTAATTTTATTCATGAGTTTAAAGACAACAGAAGTTTGAGAAACTTTTCATGACAATTTTATTGACCCTCAGTGTTTTTGCCAGAAGACTGCTGAGATGAATTGCCCTAACCACATATACTTTTAAGAGAGGGACCACTCTGTGGTATACGGATGGCTTAATCACAGATATTGGAACAGAAGCGGAGTGTTCGTTTCCGTTGTGAAATTTTAGGAAGAAATGGAAAAAATTCGCGGATATCTTACAAAGAAACCTTACACTGAAATCGTAACATCATGCTCCTTTAATTTCTTTATTTTATGTCCATGAACGAAAAGTATGAATAATCCCTTGCAGTTTTAGCGCATTTATATCTACGGCAGTAATTAAGTTATAAATCAAAATGAAATACATTTTTTTTTTGGCTTCATTCTTTCATGCATCATTTTGCTGCAGGATGTAAAAAAGTGTAAGTCTTTATTAAAACATCATTCATAACCTTAAAAAAGAAAAAGAAAATATCTACACAAGCAATCATTGTTCATTGTTGTTTGAACGACATGACAGTTACAAGTTTGATTGGCTCTTCAAACTGCAGCAGAGGAGAGTTATGTTAGAGAGACTGAAATCCTAATCTCTAAATAATTTCATATGAAAATCATTATGGATTACAACAACAACAAAAACCGAGAGAAACAAAATAAAATGAAAGGAAACGGAAAAAAAAGAGAAGGAGATCCTTTTGAATACAACATGTTATCTTTCATCATCAGAGCAAATGAAATCATTTGTAAGTGTCCATCATGATGTAGGATTTTTTGGTTAAATCTGCTGCTCTACACATCATCTACGGCCAAGTGGGCTGTATTCGCAAATACCACTGTGTGGCCCATTCTTTCCCGGAGCCACTAAATCATTTTTTTTTCAAGAGGATTTTATGTTTTTTTTTCGTATTCATATGGATTTTGTATTTCCATGGCAATACAATAAGCAATGATGAGAGAAATGATATTCAATATCAATTCAATATTAAATTCATATCTAGAGGCAACAACAATGATTGTGTGTGTGTCTCTATTTAATCAATAGAGAGAGAGAGAGAGAGAAAAGAGAGAGAGAGAGAGTGAGATAAAGTTAAATGTCATTTTCTACTATAAATAGCGCAGTGCATGTACAATTACTTTCAATATAATTGCCAGGACACTTGGTACTCCAGGCAGATTAAATGCACAAGGCTGGGTGGCATTTCATTTTCAAAGAAAAAATTTTTAATTGTTTTTTTTTCAATAAACTCCACATGGATAATTATTAAAAGCCAATATTAATCATAAATTGTAAAGAAAAATACATTCTGAACCATTTTTTATTAAAAAAAAAATAAAAACTTATAAAGCCACAGCAATATTGAGAATGCGAATGGCAATGGCAATGGCAATGGTAGTGGCAATAATAATAAATGTTATGCTGCAATGCATAATTCTTTCATTATTAAATATGAATTGTTTCTTTAATGTTGCAACATAATGACGATGAAAATAATAACGATAATCATGTATTGCCATCACAATTACAATCACGATAATTATTTTGATTTAACCAATGGACCGCATGCAGATACATACTCGTATGTATGTATGCAGACATTATATTGAATTTTTATCGGGTCCGCCATCTAACGTTTTTTTTTCAACTAGTGCTCATGTCTGATTTGACAGATAATTAGTTTTATCCTTCCGCTGAACGAATATGGTTGTGTATACGCTTGAACAACGCTGGAAAATATTGCGACAAAATTTTTTTGAAAATCATGGTAATGTTGCAGAATGTGTGCGAAAATTGCGTACGGATTTTTGAAGAAGAGAAGCACCGTCAGCTCCGTATGTTCGTTATCTTGTGGAAGAAGTGAAATAAACATGTCATCCTCGTTGATGAACCAAACCGTGAAAAGCCAAAAGCAGTGCGTACACCCGAGAATATTGCTGCTGTGGCATAAAGTGTGCATGAAGCGCCATCAACATCAATTCATCGTCGTTCTCAACAATTGAACATTTCGGAGACATCATTAAAACGAATTTTGCATAAATACCTTGGTAAGACGCCATACAAACTTCAATTGGTTCAGGAGTTGAAGCCCATTGACCATCCTATCCGTTATCGCTTCGCTAAGTGGGCCTGCGATCGACTTACCGAAGATGCCGATTTTGGGAAAAAAATCAGATGAACCTCATTTTGATCTTGGCGGGTATGTAAACAAGCAAAATTGTCGCATTTTGGGGCACAGAAAACCCGCACGCATACATTGAAAAGCCCACGCACCCAAATCTAGTCACTGTTTGCTGCGGATTTTGGTCCAGAGGCATAATTGGGCCATTTTTCTTCGAAAATGAGCAAGGAGTGGCCGCTACAGTCAATGGCGATCGTTATCGGGCCATGTTGAACGAATTTTTGTTCACAAAAATTGAAGAGGAGGATATTGGCAACATTTGGTTTCAACAGGACGGCGCTACGAGCCACACAGCCGAAGCTACACTCGATGTTTTGCGCCCTGTTTTTGAAGATCGCATTATCAGCCGCAGAGCAGATGACGTTTGGCCACCTCGGAGCTGCGATTTGACACCGTTTAACTATTATTTGTGAGGTGCCTTCAAAGATAAGTGTTACGCCGACAAGCCAGAGACAATTGACGCTTTAAAGGATAATATTCGTGAAGCCATTGGTCAAATACAGCTGCACACAATCGATAATGTACTTAAAAATGTGACCGATCGTGTAGGCTACTGCATGGCCAGCCGAGGCAGCCATTTGAATGAAATTATTTTCCATTATTACCCGGAAGGATTGTACTTTCAAATAAAGAAAGAAATTTGAGAAAATATTCAGTAGTTTTTTTTAAAGCATTTTCAAAAAAAAGGTATTTGGCGGACCCTTTATTTAAAAATTTCGTGAACGATGCTTTTAGTAACCGGTTAATGGCCACAGAAAAGCTCAGAGTTCTTATGTATGTAAAAGGCCTTATGTGGATTAAAAATTTGTGGAAAAGTTCATGTTTGAGCGTATTATATGGATGATGTCGATCATGATAAGAAGTGGACTTAAATTTACTTCGTCTAAAGCGTTGTCTAGTATCAATAATTTGCAACCGCGAGAGTTGCAGGCAATGCGAATGGCTGTGAATGCGGCAATGAGACTGAGCGCTACAAGAGCGTGGAAGCATAGAACTTATGTTTAAATGTATGGTGGCAAAATTTTTGAGTTAGAGGACGTGTACTTGTCAATTAAGACAAGTACAGTACCCGGAGGTCGAATTGACCCATTGTTCTATATACGTATAGAGCCCCTGAATTTGCTTTCGATCCTGGTTTTATAACGAAAAATACCGGATAGAATTTATGATGATAATGGTTTATCCAAGTATTCTCTGGCGGATCCAGAAATCATTCAGAAAATCTAAATTTTAGAGTGTCTCTTGCACCAGCCGATTACTGTCGTCCTATTCAGACTGAACAAATGACAGCCGATGCACGATTCCGATATCAGGATGTAACGAATTGGGATGTACAATACATTTAAGATTGTTCATATATGACGGGAAAAATTTCTCAAATCTGATGGACGCTCATGGTTAAAATTAACGCACACAACATTGATGGTGGGAGAAGTTAGGTTGTGAACCTCTCTAGAGGATTGCAGTGAAAACTAGTCAGTAAGTAATCTTAATTTTTATTAAGCAAGTTCTTCATTGCAGCTAGTTCTAGAATGACAGAGTTTCCATCTATCGTTACCTAAAAAAAACAACGCCTTGTGTGAAAACACATTTGGATTTTTTATTATATGCATTGACGAGAAACACTGTTCTTTAAGTCTTTTACCCTGTTAATGTAAGACAAATAAATTGAGACGTTTTTCCACACAAACAGACGTACGCCTCAGAATATTTGTCTTACAGGAACAGGCCTGTACTCTTTCTTAAAAGGTAACATTACCTTAGTGTTTGAATGTACACATTGCAACAACGTCCGTTCAGAAAGAAAATCGTTTAACCCATAGGCGATTACATGCACCAAATGAAATTGTGGGTATGAGTGAAGAAAATGGTGACATTTTGTTGTCTAAGAAACCTTAGGGCCAATGAAACTGCTTCAAGTTTACAAGTATTAACAAATTTATTAATTATTACAGTCGAAAATGTTTAGTCCCCCAAGGGGTTAAGTCAATATAAATCAATTTTAAATTAAGAATTATTATTATTATACAACGCACAGTGGGGTTTTTGATACCAAAAGTGGGAATTAATTCGAGATAACTTTCCATGTTTCTAATTTTAACTTTTTTCAGTTAATTTCTCTTTAGGAGGTAAAACTAATAAATTTTTTAATATTAGTTAGTACAAATTTTATTATTCTCACATTTCTATTCCTTGTCCGATTCTTTATCATCATCATCATCAATTATTATTATCATCGTTATCACTATAATTAGTATAGGTATCATTATCATTATTATTTGCATCTTCTTCACCGTCGAGATTTGATTCAAATCTTATCAATTGAATTGCCTCCATGGAAAAATTATGGGGTTTTTCTCTTTCAATTTTCTCATATTTGATATTACTGGATCTGAAGTATCTAATAGTCTTTTAAATATATCTTCATTTGATTTTTCTGTAGAACATTTTCGCGAAAAATGCTCCCTAAAATTTTTGAAATCTTTGCTTCGAGCTTCTTGTGCTTCTTCCGTCAGCTGTGCAATTGGTAGTAAAGTGTGGTTTATTATTTCTGGTCCATGGATTACAAATTTATGGTTTATGAGGACTTATATTACCAGGGATACAGTTGTACATAATACCTTCCGGTATCAAGACCGAAATCTCGAAAGGCATTAGAGTTTATTTGAAATCCACTATGTTGCCGTCATTCGAATTTCCAAAGTCAGGTTTCGGATGATCAATAATAATAAGTCCTCTTGAATACGTGCTTTAATTTTTGCAACAACTTGTTTTTCGATATTCGATCTAGTTTGCCATTTCTTATAGAATTAAGCTTATAAATTAAAAAATTCAAAAAATCTGATCCATCCATGCAGAATTGACAAATCGAACTCCAGATTTTCTGTTTTTACTTGCAAAGAAATCATTAATTTGTCAATATTATTAAATTCTTTAGAAGTAGCACCACATACAAAGCATTTTTGTGTGCTAGTAGTTTCTGTGAGTGTATTACATATTTTTCCATCAATCATGGATAGGACCAACTTATGACTGACTTTCAATCGTTTTTCTCCATAAGAAATGACAAACTCTTTAAGGTTTTTAAATTTTTTTTCATTTTTTTTAAATTTTTTATATGTAGGTGCAACAATATATTTAAATTTTATTTTAAAATGTGCAAAAAAGTACAGACAAATTTTTCATAAATATTTTCAAATGCGTTTATATTTTTAGAAAAAAAAAGGTTTTTTTCTTAATTTGGTTTCATTCACAACTATTTATCGACATATTTCCTGAAATCCCATAATTCATAGGCTTTCGCGTGAAAATTAATTAAAATTATAACACAAGTTACACATAAAAACCAAAAACATTAATTAATCTAACTAACCTGAGGTTGAAGGTTCCATTAAAATATTTTTAATTATCACTTTAGAAAACACCCAAAAGTAACTTTTAAGACACCAAAAGTTGAAATTTATATTTCACGTGAGGAAAACTGCAAATAATTCAAACTTTAAAATTATATTGTTACATAACGGTAGTCGTCAAAAACAGAATTTTTGCACCAGTGGTGTGGTATGTTGTGTAATTTTACCGACTACAAAAATTTATTCGGTTCTCCTAAATTTTATTTTCAATTAATTCCCATTTTTGGTACCAAAAACCTCACTGTGCGACGGAGTAAAAAAAGAACATGAGCTGTTTGTCACATTCAATAGAAAAATAATTTATATTTGAAAGTTAAAGGCCAATTTTTACAAAATTTATAAGGAATTGAATTGAAAGGAAAGGAAATGAATAAATTGATGTCAGAATATCAACATTACACTGATTGACTACCATTATTATCCAGGAACCTCAGTATCTGTTCTTATTTAAATTTGTCTGAATATGTTTTTAAAGTCAATAATTGTATTGTATTGAAAAATCATATGAAATTGTAAAAGCAAAGCTTATAAATACTTAAAGTTTACATCATGATTTATAATTAAAAAGAAACTATACTCGTATAAAGAATTAAAACTTTCATGTTTCAGTTGAAAATGCAGAAGCCGTTATTATACAAGAGAAAGAATATCAAATTTTGTGGGGCAAGATTACAGGGTATTGTGATAAGATTAATTATAATAATAATACAGAGTTCACAGCATTTGTTTCATCAAGTAATAACTCAGTTATAAAGGTATCGATAACTAAAATCGATAACTTTCTAAATGGCTTAATTTATTAAAGACCACAACAACACAATATACAATAGCTATACAATCGAAAATTGTTGCCTGTTTGGCATCTATGCCGTTACGAGTCTTGAACGAGCTAAGTGTTCAATATTTAATCCAGTAAGCCTGGTGGGGCCCCATGCTCCTTATAGGAACAACAGAAACTTATATACATATATACATACAACCCTGGTGGGGCAGACCAAGCTTATCAGTGAAACTGCCAATACGCAGTAATCTGTTAGAATTCCTGTTAGAGTGCGAACCGTTCTCTTGTCGAACTTAAGTAGGTCCGTGGTTTTTCGCTGCTGGTTACAGAAGTTTCAAAATTTGACAACCAGGTATATTAGACCACCAGGTATGTTGCACTACGATTTGTTGAATTCCACGCTGCTTCCTCCAATTCGAAAAAGTACTCTTGTACTACTATCCAATCTCTTCCGTGGAAGTTCGTCCTCTTTTTCATTTCCTTTTATGCCACAGTAGCGCAGAACCTAGTAGAGACGGGTGTAGAAAGTCTATGTAGGTTAAGTTAGGTTAGGTTAGAGGACGTGTACTTGGCAATTAAGACAACTTCAGTACCCGGAGGTCGAATTGACCCATTGTACAACGTCCTAGTTTCTCACACCACTTATGTTGTGAGTGTTAATTTTTATACATGAGTGGTGGGACCTACAGTTTAAAGTCGACTCCGATTTTATTTACTCTCAGAGTTTTTGCCAGAAATCTGCTGAGAGGAAGTCGCCGAAGAAATACTTTTTGTATTTTTGTCTTGTGTCTGGCCTGGGTCTCGAACACTGGCTTTGCGTCTAATAAGGCAACACACTACCTACTAGACTACGGCGACTTCAAGTCTATGTAACTACTGACACTATTTGTTTAGACGAGATGTGATTCTAGTGCTTTGATTACTGAATCACTGTCCATACATATGTTCACGTTGGAAGGAGGTAGCTTCCTGGTTCAATAGCAAAATAAAAATAAATAAGCTGGTCTGGTTAGGTAGTTTGTATGACCTGTTCAGTGTCATTTTATAGGTATAGACCCCAGACCCACTTCCACTTGCACTTTTTAGCCTTCAGTGAAGATCGTTTATCGCCGTCGTCGATGGTAACTTCAGCAACACACTCTTCTCACACCCGTGTGGTTCGGTTCTACTTCATACAGTTTTAAAGCATGCCCTACCGTGCATGGCCTAAGCGTATCTGAGAGCTTAAGCCTCAGTGCAGTTCTAGCAACCATGTTTTGGTGGATGGTGTCTAATGGTTGTAGAGACAAGATGACTTCGAGGCTTTGGAAAAGACCATGTTATCAAATTTTAGAAGAATCTTCTGAAATTACCGCCATAAAAAAGAAAAGGAAATGACTGATTGAAGAAAATTCCGAAAGACATGTACATACATACATAATTGGTCATTACTACTCTTCAGTCAGAATTTCGTTCTAGCTTCTCACATCACTTATGTTGTGTTTGTTAATTTCATACATGAGTGGCGGACCCTACAGTTTAAAGTCGACTTCGAGCGACAGATTTTGAAAAACTTTTCATGGCAATTTTTGTTTTACTCTCAGAGGTTTTGCCAGAAATGTGCTGAGATGAAGTCGCTAAAAGCGATATTTCTTCTTATTTACATTTTGATATCCGGCTTGGTTATTAAACCGAGGCCTCACGTCGAATAAGCCAACATGCTATCTACTCTACCACGGCTACTACTGATCATAACAATAATTTAATAAGAATAACGGGCCTAGTCTTGAAGTCGTCGTAGTATAGTCGGTTGTCTGTTGGTTTATAAGACTTGAGGACACGGTTCAAACCCCAGGTCAGACGTCTCGCACAAAACGAAATCTAAAAAAATATTTCTTCGAGAACTTCCTCTCAGCCGTCTCTGGATCTCTGAGAGTGAATAAAATTTCTGTTTTTCAAAAAAACTGTTAGTTGGAGTCGGCTTTAAACTGTTGGTTCCTGCCACTCATGGATATTGTTACGTTTTCACCTTTTAAAAACGTTTAAAATATGAGCTCTTAGATTTCAAATAAAATAGAAATATATTTGTGTTTAGTTTTAATTAAAATTCTTCATTATTCGCACAATTCTGTGTGCCACTGTTCACCACTTGATGTAAACAACAACGATTGCTTTGTTTGTTATAATTCGGTTTATACCCTTTTGCATAAATAATAACAATTATTCGACAGATCTTTGCAACGGAGATCTTCAAACCACGATTACTGTCTTCAAACACACCGCATCTTGACATAAGACTGACTGAACTTTTACTGACTCCATTACCTGCTTTGCATTGCCTTTTATATGGCAGGGTAAACAGTCTGATGAATGTTCTTGAAGGCGAATATTCGCGACTTCGCCTTCTCAAAATCTCTATAAATGTAAACATCATTGTTTACATTCAATATTGTAGTGTTGTTTGTGTATTTTGTTTGCATTTATTCTTATAGTGTTGTTTGTGGATTTTTGTCTACCTGTTTACCATTTTTTATATGCAGGTGTTTGTTGTTATATTAAGTAGTGCGATAATTTATAAACAGATTTGTTTACTGCATTGTTTTGTTTTGTAGCTTTTGTTTATAATTTTAATGTTAAGCGATGTAAAAGCAAAACACCAGTATCTAGATTTTTCATTTTCGTAACAGTATGTATGTACTCGTATATTATAATAAATGTGAATCACATGCACTAGTTGTATCTCTTCAACAGTATAAGGCCTTTCAAGTTCAAATTTATTTTTCAAATTCAAATTAAATACGCAATTCAATTAAACGTTTGTCATTCTGTGTCTGTAGTAATCCTTAGCAAACCAGAAGCAGTTTAATATGGCCACAATTTTATTCTTTTCCCCTCCTTCCAAAGTTTCTTCATTTAGTTTATCGCTGATAGCAGACTACTACGAGATTTGAGAGCCTTATGGGATAAAAGTGAATGTCAAATAATAGCAAACATTCATGAATTAAACCACAAGTTACTGCCTCATCAAAACTATTCTCCGAAATCCATGAAATCATATCACAAACAGATTTATTCTTATGACCACATTTGCCATATTTTTTGAATTGAAAAAAAAAAATTAAACAAACTTTGGACAAGTGTAGAATCCTTCGGTGACTAGATTGGAAAATAAAATAATTTTTCAAGCGAAATCTGAAAAAATATTTTTTCGGTGACCTTTTCTCAGCATATTTCTGGCAAAAGCTCTGAGAATAAAATAAAATTTCCAAGAAAAGTTTCTCAAAAAAACTGTGGTCGACATTAAACTGTAGGGTTCGCCACTAATGTATTAAATTAACACACACAACATAAGTGATGTGAGAAGCTAGGTTGTAATCCTCACTGAAGGGTTGTAATGACCAATTATGTATGTATGTATACAGCAATGTGGCAAGATTAGAAACAATATGGATAATGTACGAAACTACATCCGTATATCGTTCATATTACATGCCTTCTCTTTTCTATTACCCTCCACCCCTTAGACAGCTTATAGCTTCTATAAATCATTAATACATTACATGGCTTGCTACCATTATATATATATATATATATATAGCCATGAAAAGTTTCACAAAAACCTATTGTTCTAGAGATGACTTTAAACCGTAGATGCGTACCGCAACTTATGTATTAAATGAACACATACAACATGAGTGGTGTGAGAAGGTAGGTTGTAATCCTGGCTAAAGGGTTGCAGTGGTCAGTAAAGTAAAACAAAAACTGTCAATGAATTTAAATTAAATTATGTTTCGGTTTTTAATTCCAATTTTAATTTTATTTTTTTTTTCAACCCAAAGCCTTTAACATACCCCTCCTTAACGCTGAAATTGGTTGAAACCAAGGAACACAACCAAAATGAGATAAAGTTTTAAAAAAAATTTTTATGAGTAAACAAAACGAAGATATAAAACTGAAACTGAATCAAGCAATTGTTAAAAACAATTCAAAAAGCATAAAATAATACGGGTTTAATAATGCCATTACAAAAATCATATCGTACCCTGTAAAATAATGTGATAAATTTTTAATATCCGTAAATTTTTTTGGGGTGTACAAATTATTATTCCATTAAAGATAGTTATTTACAAAACTACGCAATACACAATTACTTATTTAATCCTCTTTGAAATGATATCTTAAAAATAAATACAATAATAAAAGAGAAAAAATATATCTTTCACTGTCATTTTGTATTGTTTGAACGACGACATCCAGCGAGCCATAATGTCGATAGTGGCTCATAATGCGTTTTCATCTCATTTTGTTCATCTTCTTTTCGTTTCGTCGGTTTTCTGTATCAAAACGAATAAAAATAAAACGAAAAAAAAATTAAAATTTTATAGAAAATACTTGCCACAGTTGCCGTAGTGTCAGCGTTCTCTTAGTAGCGTCATCCCCTGTTGTTTAAAGTGTTATTTGTTAAGTTATTGTTGTTGTTATTGCTGTTGTCTTTATTATGGCCACAAAGCAATTTAGTAAGGAGGGGGGTTTCGTTATCGTTCGTTTGTGATATTTTTTTTTTGTAATTTAAGAAATTGTATTTGGCCATAACAACAACAACAAAAGAAAAATACAGAAATAGTTGCAGGATACTGCCATTGTTAATGCAAAGCTAATGGTTATCATGGCTTTATGAATACGTACGTACGTACAACAAACAACATTGACAACAACTTCTCACAATATTTTCGTAAAAGATATGAATTTCTTGTTGTTGTTGTAGTCGTAAATGTTACCAGAATTATTGCACATTTTGGCTACTGTTATGACTGGTCTTAGCTGGTATGGCTAAAAGTGCTACCCAGTGTCACAACTGAGTTGCCGAAGGACTTTTTCTTAATTTCCTTATATTTGTCACAGCGGAAGTGACAACATTTCCTGTTGTGTGTGTGTATGTGTGGTGTAAACAAATTGACAGCCACATGGTATTTTTATTTAATATTTTCGAAACCAAAAAAAAGAGGAAACGAAAAAGGATTGCTTGTGTAGAAATCTTAAAAACGTTGAGGGAAAAATTTTATTAAGAGAGTGAAGTGTAATCACTGGATTTACATTTGATCTAAATTAACTTCAAAATTGAAAAAAACTTTTCAAAGATATCAACTAAAAAGGTTGAACACGAACTGCGTCATTTAAATCAGGTCTGCCAACAAGTAAGGTTTCAAAAGTATGGGACTGGAATTCGGCATCTGTCAAACTAAGTTGTGAAACCAATTTTTTTCTTTTCTGTTGAAAGTCTGACATTGACGAAAATGAATCGCTTAACTATCACACAGCTCATAAAAATTATCAAAACCTACTACAAAAATGGTGATTCTGCCACAGCCACGTATCGAACAAAATTTTCTTCAGCGATGAAGCACATTTCACACTCGGTGGGTAGGTTAGGTTAGGTTAGGTTAGAGGACGTGTCACTCGGTGGGTATGTTAATAAACAAAATTGTCGTATTTGGGGTTTTGAGAATCCTCAAGTAATTGAAGAGAGGCCATTACATCCAGAAAAATGCACTGTTTGGTGCGCTCTTTGGTCCGAAGGTGTGATTGGACCTTACTTCTTCGAAAACGACGATGGAACGACTGTCACCGTCAATTCGGAGCGTTATGGTCATGTGATAACCGACTTTTTTTTGCCTGCTATTGAAGAATATGTCTTGGAGAATATGTGGTTTCAAGAAGACGGTGCCACATGCCACACAACTCGAGCGAATATGACTTTATTGCAAGAGACATTTCCTGGCCGCGTAATTTCTCGTCGTGGCAATATCAACTAGCCACGAAGATCATGCGATTTGACGCCATTAGACTTTTTTTGTAAGGCTACGCGAAAGACCGTGTTTATGCAGATAAACTTTCAATTCTTGAGCACTTAAAAACCAACATTCGTCAAGTTATGGCTGAGATACCGCCCAATATGTGTCAAAAAGTGGTCGAAATTTATCTCAAAATAATCAATGCTTGCAACACTTCGCGTGGAGATCATTTAAATGATGTAGTGTTTCACACATAATGTCAACGTTCAAACTTTACAAAAAAAAAGAAATATAATGAAAAAAATATTTTTTTATGTGGTTTATTTACGTTTACTTTTGAAACCATGAAATAGATAACCCTTTACTTCAGAACATTGATAGTTGGTAACAGCCATCTTGTTTAAGCTTTATCTCTCAAAGTATTAGTCAGGTTTACAACCTAGCTCCTCAGACCACCTATGTTGTGTATGTTAATTTTTTCCAGGAGTGACGGGGCACGCAGTTTAAAGTCGACTTCTAACGACAGATTTTTGAGAAACTTTTTCATGACAATTTAATTTTACCCTCAGGGTTTTTGCTAGAAGATTGCTTAACGGATGTCGCCGAAAGATATGTCAAAAAGTCAAGGGTTGTACCAACAACTCTCCGTCAAATAAGCCAACACACTACCTACTAGACTACGACAACTATGTCAAACTACTTGTCATTTATTCATTCTGTTTTGCCAAATTCCCATGGATGACCACAGACAAAGATGTGTGTTTGTTGAATGGACTTTGAAGCAGTTTTCATAGCAAAATCACCTTCATCCATAGGGCCTATTTCTGAGTGTATGGTTACGTGAACAAACAAAATTGTTGAATTTGGAACAATGCCAATCCATATGGGATCCTAGAGCGTCCAATATATCGAAGATGAGACACTAATTGGTGTGCATGGTGGTCGATTCAAATTTCTTTGAGAAAGACATTGATTACAGCAGAAAGGCGCTCACGCAACACTGGCTATTCTGTAAGAACGATTTGAGGACATAATCATCTCACGTGCTGTTGATGTAAACTCTAGAATCGTACAATTTGACCTCGCACTATGTGGCATTTACCCTCAAAAGCTGGCCAAAAAGGCAAAAATGAATATAAAGAAATTTGAGAAACTGAGTATGCAGTTCGGTAGACATAATTTTGACGACTTTAAGTCGAGATTTGTAGATTTGAGACGATGTCAAAGTCAGGAAAGAGAAGAAAATTAAATGCGTTTTTGGTGTTTTTTTGAAATTGTAATAGGTTTATATGATATTTTTTTGTGGCTAAACGAATATTGATTTTTTTTATTTGAAAGGTATGACCAACTGCTACTTTCAGTTTTATATATATATATATATATATATATATCTCATAAATTAATGTTCAAATTATTCGTTCAAGATTTAAAAATAATAAAAATTTCACATTTTTTACCCTCCCTAAAAAGAAGATAAGGATTTTAAAGGTGAAAGTAGTTTTTAGTAGTTTAATGTTATAAACCACAAGAAAATACGAACTCTCTACATTCAGAAACAAAAAAAGTTTGCGCAGATTTGCGCAATTATTTTTGGCAATTTTTTTAATTTTTACTTTTTTTTAAAAAATAAAATGAATTGGACGCAGTGTAATAAAGTCATAGGCAATTAAGCCATATGGCCTTATTTCTCAATAGAATGAGAGGGGACACTTATGATCCGATCATAATAAAATGAGGTAAAATGATTCAAATTCATATTAAACATGTCATGTTGAATTACATCGAGGTAATAACATTTTTAAGCCAATTATAATTGCTAAACATATTTTCTTAAGGGGCCCTATTTTGGACCTAGGGGTAATTATGGACGGACAATAACAAACTTTGGTAATATGATTTAGATTTACAAAATACACGTTCGTACCGAATTTCATCACGATATCGACGTTTTCAAGCCATTTATAAACGCAAACGTGAATTTCTAAAGGGGACTTTATATGGGGACTAGGGTCAAATGTGATCCGATTTTAACCAAACTTTACACAATGATTTCTTAGTACACAGAACTGTTCCATGCTATCAGGATTGTTGCATAACTACCATAATTATGTGTAAATAAGTGCAATTTCAAGGGAATTTGTATGGGGGCTAGGCGAAATCACTGACGGATTTGAACCAAAATCAGTTGGGTTCATCCTTAGTCCTAACTATCACTAACACTATCAAAAAATTAAAAAATGGCTGTGGAAAAATCATGGTAAATTTCATGAAATGAGTAATATCCTTAAGTCGCCGTAGTGGGTGGTGTGTTGGCTTATTAGACGTGAGACCCACGTTCAAACCCCAGGTCAGATATCTCCAATAAAACGAAGAAATATTTCTTCGACGACTGCCTCTCAGCAGATTATTGGCAAAAACTCTGAGAGTAAATAAAAATTACCATGAAAAAGTTTCTCAAAAGTTTGGCGTTCGGAGTCGACTTTAAACTGTATGGCCCGCCACTCATAGATAAAATTAATACACACAAGATAAGTGGTACGAGAAGCTAGGTCGTAATCCTGACTCAAAGGTTGTAATGATCAATTATGTCTGTATGTATGGAATCCGAGCTGTGGTAGCCATTTGGCTGATATTTTACTCTTATCTTCTTTACCACTCAATAAAAAAGAATCGTAACTACTACAGAATAGACGTGTTTTCTTCGTGAATCATCCTTTCTGTTAAAAAATCGCTTAAGAGCTTTATAAGGCAACAGTCCTTAAAGTGATAATGTCACCACATTGTTGCCGCGTTCAAGCAAACTGCAGGTTATATTGTGCAAGGCAAAGAAGGGTTTGAACGGCCACCCATTGTTTTCTTCCTATCTCTCTCTATTCGATTAGAAGAAAAATTGCAACTTCAAAATGTATTCTAAATTTTTATTAAAACAAAAACAAATAATTCATCGTTATTTGCATTGGAATTTGTTTATTTTTGTTTTGAAAAAAAAGAAAGAAAGAAAAATTTTCGTTTTTATTTTTCCATTTTTCTATTGTTTTTCTTTTAAAGCAATTGCATAAATAATATGCTTGGTATTCATAAAATATTTATGAGAGAGATTTTTATTTATTTTCCAAATGATTGTATTTGTTTTCATACGCCAGCATTTTTATCTCCTGTTTTTTTTTTTTTTTGTTGTTCTGTGATTTCGTAATTTTGCACGTTCATACACAATATATGTATGTAGGTACGTACGTATGAATGTATATACATATATATGTACGTATGTATGTGTGTAATTGTAGTTTCGATATTAATTTATTAGTTTTTATAATTAAAAATAAATATGATCTAAACAAACATGCTTGTATAATTAACGGCTATTGAGGCCTATTTGTAGTTTGGCATACATATTTTCATTTCAAATGACTGATAATCATAGGCAACCTATTGGGGCGGATATGAAAATCTAAAACCCATATAAAATCGAAAGGGATGAGCTGTTCAAATTGTGTATAGGAATTTACGCTACTCCTCTAAAGCATACGAAGTGTGAGTGTAAATCAGAGATTAGCAATGAGTATTCAGAAATATGAGTAGAATCGAATCATACTCATAATTTCTGATACTTATACGCATTTATACTTATTTTAGTATCATGGAACCTCTATTTATATCCAAAGTTTAACACGTTAATCGCCCAGTTTTCACATGGACCACGTTAACTTTATTAGATAATTTAGCTAAAAATGTATCAAGGAAACTTGATGTAACACAGAAAAAAAATGTTTCCCAAAAATCCCCGAAAAACTCTATTTTTTATGTCACACATACATATATGACTGACACGGCCCTATATTAAAACTTTTTTCTCGACAAGCCGTGTCAGTCTTATATGTCTGACACATCCTGTTGTTTTGAATACAGCGTTGAACGCATTGTGTAGGAATCAGTGGTACGTGTAGCATTTACCGAATAACACCTTGTTACTGTGACTATTTCTTTATAAATAAAATGTCAGACATATATGTCTGACATGGCTCATGTATAGGGTCCGCCATCTAACATTTTTTTTTCAACTAATACTTATTTCGTGAATGGTAACACTTAGCTCATGTCTGATTTGCGCTGGGAAATATTGCGACATTACTTTAAAAATCATGGTAATGTTGCAGAATGTGTGCGAAAATTGCATACGGATTTTGGAAGAAGAGAAGCACCGTCAGCTCCGTATGTTCGTTATCTTGTGAAAAAAGTGAAAGAAACGGGCATCCTCATCAATAAACCAAAGGGGAAAAGCCAAAAACAGTGCGTACACCCGAGAATATTGCTGCTGTGGCAGAAAGTGTCAACATCAATTCACCGTCGTTCTCAACAATTGAACATTTCGGAGACATCATTGAGACGAATTTTGCATAAAGACCTTGGTATGACGCCATACAAAGTCCAATTGGTTCAGGAGTTGAAGCCAATTGACCATCAAATGCGTTTTCGCTTCGCTATGTGGGCCTGCGATCGACTTACATCATCATCAATACAATCATCTTTTCAGATGAAGCTCATTTTGATCTTGGCGGATATTTAAACAAGCAAAATTGTCGAATTTGGGACACAGAAAACCCGCACGCATACATTGAAAAGCCGACGCACCTAAAATGAGTCACTGTTTGGTGCGGATTTTGGTACAGAGGCATAATTGGGCCATTTTTCTTCGAAAATGAGCAAGGAGTGGGCGTTACAGTCAATGGCGATCGTTATCGGGCCATGGTGAACGAATATTTGTTCACAAAAATTTAAGAAGAGGATATTGGCAACATTTGGTTTCAACAGGACGGCGCTACATGCCACACAGCCGAAGCTACACTCGATGTTTTGCGCCATGTTTTTGAAGATCGCATTATCAGCCGCAGAGCTGATGTCGTTTGGCCACCTCGGAGCTGCGATTTGACACCGTTGGACTATTATTTGTGGGGTGCAGTCAAAGATAAGTGTTACGCCGACAAGCCAGAGACAATTGACGCTTTAAAGGACAATATTCGTGAAGCTATTGGTGAAATACAGCTGCACACAGTCGATAATGTGCTCAAAAATTGGACCGATCGTGTAGGCTACCGCATGGCCAGCCGAGGCAGCCATTTGAATGAAATTATTTTCCATTATTAACCGGAAGGATTGTACTTTCAAATAAAAAAAGAAATTTGAGAAAATATTCAGTAGTTTTTTGTTTTAAGCATTTTCAAAAAAAAAGTTATTTGGGGGACCCTTTAGAACTTCTTAGCGTCAAACACATATGACTGACATGGCGATTAACGTGTTAAAGTACTCATCATATTCATACTTAACAACACGTATGATGTTGTTCCTTTCGACTCTCCATAACTCAACATTAACAAGAACCAGAAGATTCGCGTACGAACACTAAAATACTCAACAAATGGTTGTGTCTTTGCTCTGCTTGTTGCTCTGTCTTTTTTGCTTATGTGTCTTTTTCGTTTTTTGTAAATGCAACAACAACTATGACAGGAAATTTTGTTGAATGATTCGAGTCACTCGCATCATTTGTAAGTATTATAAGTATTTATCTTGAGTAGACTTATCAATCAAACATATTTCGAATGGTATGAGTTTGCTTTCAACGTTGTACGCATACTCATTGCAACCTGTGCTTATAAATCAACGTTGTAGTGAGTACGAATGAATCAGAGTAGTGAGGTTAAATTCCAATATTGTTGACTGATTTATATTCAAAATTTCATGAATGCTTATGACTAGCGAAGAAAACGATTCATTGCTGAGCTCTGGTGAGAATGTAAGCCAAAATGTCTTACATTTTTAGGCGAATAAATGTTCAACTGTACCCAACAACAAAACTTAAAACAATTTCGAATTAAATTGAATGAAAAGAAAATTTTCTTTCAAATTTAAAACACAAAAATTTTTCACAAATGTTTTCCTATATTCAACAGCAGTGGTGTAGGGTATTTGTCTATTATAACTCATTGTATATTTCCCATTATTTTTATTCTCAATTATTATTTATTTTTTCTTGCTGTTGCTGTTGCTGTATTTGTTTTTGGTTTTTCGTTTTTTATTTTGCTGAGTTATAATGTAAACCTTATTTTTATTTTAAATTAATGTGGTCGTATATCGTTTAGTTTATAATTTAACCATAATAATTGTATTAAGTTTTAATTGCTTTAAACAGTGTCAATCAAAATGTTTCAGTTGTGGTAATGAAAACAACATGGCATAATTAATGATAATTAAGTAAATGAGAATTTTAATAATAAAAAAAATAAATTCTAATGTTTGGTTATAAATTTAGAAGGATTTAAAATTAAAAATGTATTTAAATTATTAAATGAATCTAATTTTGCAAAATATTGAATACGTTTTTGGGGTGTAAAACTTAAAAAAAAACTAAAATTTTCAATAAATTTTGAGGGTTTAGCATTGATAGTAAAAGGATTCACTATCATTTGTTATGATCTTCTCGAAATATCGATCGATCGAAATAAATAGCCAAACGGGCAAAGCTATGACAATTTGTCAAGTGAAACAAAACTTCTCGACTACTAATTGCTGAACACTTTTCAACTGGATTTGTAACCACAGCTGAGCTTCATACATGTCCGTATATTGTAAGCTTTTTTTTGTCTCATTTTAGCTTCAATCGATTAAATTTTGTTCGACACAAATCCCCTGTGATAGTCTACAACAACTTTTCGTGGTCGAGGTAGACTATTACAAATACTCGTACATATATAAGAGACATACACGCTTACTTAATCGGTTATTAGAACCCTTTAGCTTTAGGACTACAACATAGCAGCTCACACTATCCAAATTCTGTGTGTTAATCTATCTATGAGTGGCGAAACCTACAATTTAAAGTCGACTTAAAGACAATTTTTGAAACTTGCTTCTAATGGGACATATGTATCGACAAGCATTAGATGCGACTGTCCAGCACTTTTCTTCAATTGAAAAAAAAATCGATACGCACATACTACATACATAACTGGTCGTTAGGTTAGGTTAGAGGACGTGTACTTGTCAGTTAAGACAAGTACAGTAACCGGAGGTCGAATTGACCCATTGTACAATGTCCTAGTTTCTCACACCACTTATGTTGTGTGTGTTAATTTTTTATACATGAGTGGTGGGACATACAGTTTAATATCGACTCCGAACGACAGATTTTTGAGAAACTTTTTCATGGCAATTTTATTTACTCTCGGAGTTTTTTCCAGAAATCTGCTGAGAGGAAGTCGCCGAAGAAATATTTTTTAATATTAGTTTTGAACCTTAGGGGTCGCTGATTGCAGATCTTCATTCAGGTTTAAAAAATTCAAAATGGCGAATCCAATATGGTTAATTTTGATAAGCCTCGACCGCCATATTAGATCCGCCATTTTGAATTTTTTTTAAATCTGAATGAAGATCTGTAATCAGCGACCCCAAAAACCATTGAGTAACAATTTTCAAGTAAATCTGATTAATTTTTAAGAACATCCGTAATTTGTTTCTTTTTCTCTTGCACCCCTTGACATAAACCCACCGCCTAAGGGGGGCATGCAAACAATTTGGCTTTGGGCTCATTTTAAAGAGCAAATATTAATTGTCAATTTCTAACAATAGCGATGGTTCTAGCACGTCAGTGTTTAGCTCTACAATTTTTCAAAAATGGCCAAAAACGCTATTTTTAGGGGTTTCAACCCACTTTTTCTCGAAAACCTGCCGTGATGGAAAGTTTTTGAACCCAGATTCGTGTTCGCAAAGTGCCTTCGGAAACACCTGGAACCATCTTATTTGCAAAACCCAAATAAGAAAGAAAATTTCCACTTTAATTTATCGAATTTCCACCAGCCTTACCTTATTTTTCATCACCAGTAATGACTTCTCTTAATGGCATTCCATCAAACTGTACTGGATATGCAAAACCTTGCAGAGACGTCTAAATCGCTTCATAAGCGGCTACTATTAATATTTCCAGTTCTTATATAATTCCAAAGTAATCTCCATGGAGTAATACCATCAGTTCCACATAAGAATTGTCATGATGTACTGCATGGTTTCAGAAGACAGGAAAAATTCTAAACAAAGTACCCAAGAATTCCCGCAAACAGAATAAAGTCAACAAAAATATCATGGAAATTTAAATGGCTGTACAGTTCTTTCTACAACAGTACAGCAATCTAGACAATAATTGGTCAATTCACACAAGCCGTTGTATCGTTGTATTCATTGTATTGTTGGACGACTATACAACAGTGTATGCTTGTTGTTGATAATTTTCATGTAAAAATCCGATACACTTATACACATTTATTTCATATGTTTTTAAAAGTTGTATTGGTTTCGTGCTATCAAATTGTTTGAATGCCAAAAATTACGGCATACACAATTCAGCATAGCATTCAGCGTTCCCAAATAACCAAGCGTATTCAATACAACATACACGATACAAAGTCGTGTGAATTGGCCAATTGTTTGCCCTCCAATTGTAAACATTGTCAATATAACCCAGTAACTAAAATGAATTCATTTTATTTCTTCACCACTTCTGTTTGCAGCTATAAAATCGAAATGAATAAATTTTTATTGTGTTAATAAATCCATTACGCCACAATATTAAATAATTTCATATTAATTTGTCGACATTCACTGCAAATGATAATCAAAAAAAATCTGTTTTTCTAAAAACGCAATTTAAATTGTTTAATTTTTATTTCATAATGCAGCAGAGGGAAAAAAATTTTTTTCTGGAGTTTATATGTCTGCGAATGAAAAATATATTGTGGGAACAAATGCTAATGTATTTATAAACGCTTCTCTTTACACTTGTCATCCGTCAGTTGGTTTCAGACAAAATTTTAAGCAAGCTGCCTCATTTAATTTGTGTTTGGTAACCTTAGTTGGTAACGAGATTTGATTTCACAGATGAAATCTGTGTATTATTCTTAACAGAGGTCAGCAATAAGTATTCAAAACGATGAGTAGATTCGAATCATACTTATAATTTCTGATACTTACACGCATTCATACTTATTTAATTGTCATACTCATACTACTCATCTTCAAAGTTTGAAATACTCATGGTACTCATACTTAACAATATGCATGATGTTGTTGATTTCGACTCTACATAACTCAACATATACACGAAGCATAAAATAAGAATATTTCGCAACAACTAAGACTGTATATTTTAACGAATGATTCGAATCACTCGAATCATTTATGAGTATTAAAAGTGTTTTTCTAAATTTATGAATCTGAATGAGTAGGCGTATAAATCAAACATAGTTCAAATGTTATGAGTTAGATGTCAACGTTGTGCTCATACTCATTGCAACTTGTACTTATAAATCAATGTTGTACTGAGTACGAATGAATCAGAGTAGTTGGATTTCAACACTGTTGACTCACTCATACTCAAAATTGCATGAGTACTAATGAGTAGCGAAAAAACGATTCATTGCTGATCTCTGATTCTTTACTACTTACTCAATTGATGATTACAACCCTTTAGTTAGCTTCTCACACCATTCATGTTGTGCATATTAATGGCGGAACTTACAGTTTAAAATTAAAGCTTTTCACAGCAATTTCATTTGCTTTTAAAGTTTTTGCCAAAATATTGTTGAGAGGAAGTCGCCGCAATAATATTTTTCTATACTTCATTTCGTTCGTGAAGTCTGAGGTGGGGTTTGAAGCAAATGATCTCCTCAAATGAATCAAATGAATTCAACGACATCGAAGAACAATTTAAAATGTCAGTTTCCTGATGGCTTTTTCTACTTCTACTGTCATATATAGGAGTCCATCATACTTGTAATATGTCCACTATAGGCGGCTGACAAGAATACCCATGACTTTGGGAGCATAAGTCAATCTGAATTTGACCAATTTCATGGATTATGCCGGTCTTGAGTGCCACTGTGGTTTATAACATATTCGTTTACATCTGCGACTTAAGAAAACCCCATAAGAAGTGGTTTTATCGTACGATCTGGATGGACAGTTAACATTACCTCCACATGAAATAACCATGCCCTCATATCGTTTGTGCAAAATATCCAAATCGCACGGTTTCAAATTAAGGCCATTGCAAGTGAATGAATTACAAATATTTACTGAAGTTTTATCTAACAGTGCCGACAAGTACTCTAAAGAATTGGGTCAGTGTTTGTTGCCTTGTCAATAGAGCTAGTTTTTCTTCAACCTATCTGTATCTGGACTTATGTGCTTGTGGAAACAATTTAAAATATTAACAATCATTGCAATTAAAACATTTAATTCAATTCAAATATAATATAGGGTCTTTCATTAAGCACTTCCTATATTTAAATTTAAATAAAACAAAATGTGTGTGAAGTACAATCAAAATTTGTTATTCGTGTGAAAAGCCTATTGATGGGGAATAAAATATCATTCAAACATCTGGCACAGCTTCTCTAAGCGGAGCACATTCGAAGTGTAGAATTTTCCATGACTCTGAATCATAAACCCGTCTGAAGTTGACCGATTACATGAATTAAACTGGCCTTGAGGACCACTGAAGTTTATAACTTCAGTACTTAAGAAAACCCCATAAGTAGAGGTTTAACGTGATCAAATCGTAAGATCTCAGTGGAAAGTTCACATCACTTCCAAATGAGATGATCATGCCTTCATATCGCTTGTGCAAAATATTTAGTGTAGCACGAGCTTTATAATACGTAGCACCATGCATTTGAAACCGCAAGTTAGTTGTGTCCAATTCTTTGAATTTTTTCCAAAAGAGGGTGGTTATCTCGCTTGACAGTAATAACCTGACAAACCTTGTTCTCCAAGAAATATTGTTACCAAAATGGATAAATCTAGATACTGGTGTTTTGCTTTTACATCGCTTAACATTAAAATTATAAGCAAAGGCTACAAAAAATGATGAACAAGTAAACACCAGCATAAAAAATGATAAACGTGTAAGCAAAAATGCAGCAACAAACACTACAAGAATAAATGTAAACAAAATACACAAACAGCAATAATGAATGTAAGCAACGATGATAGAGATCTCGTGAAGGCGAAGCCACGAACATTCGATTTCAAAAACATTAATTAGACTGTTTACGTTGCCATATAAAAAGCAATGCAAAGCAGGCAACTGAGTCAGTAAAAGTTCAGTCAGTCTTGTGTGAAGACGCGTTGTATTTGAAGAGAGTAATTGTGGCTTAAAGATCTCCGTTACAAATATCTGCCGAACAATTGACTAGTAATTGTTATTGTTTATGCAAAGAGTGTAAACAGAGTAATAATAAACAAAAGCAATTGTTGTTGTTTACATCAAGTTGTGAACAGTGCCACACAGAATTGTGCGTATAATAAAGAATTTTAATGAAAATTAAACACAAATTTATTTTTATTTTATTTGTAATCTACGAGATCATATTGTTACGTTTTTACCTTTTTAAAAGCGTTTAAATATGAGTTCGTTAATTGCAAACCAAGTAAAAACAAATATGTGTTTATTTTCTCTTAAACTCTCTTTATTCTTTACACTACTTTTGTGGGCCACCGTATACAACTTAACACCTTAACAACAACAATAATTTGCTTGTATACTATTATATTTCACACTTCTGTCCGCGTTAACACTAACAACTGTTCGTTAGATCTTCTCTGCTTACAACCTTTTCGCAAGCAATACCACTTGTACGTTCAAACCGCAACGCGTCTTCACACAAGGCTAACTGAATTATAACTAACTGACTGCTTGCCTTGTCTTGCCCTTTTATATACGCACGTAATCGGTATGATGAACGTTCTCGACGTGGAAAGTTCTTGTTCTCGCCTTCTCGAGAATTCTATTGCTAGTACATTATTGTTTGTACCTTGCTTAAGTTGTCCATCGCCTTTTTTTTACATACATGTTGTTGTTGGTACCAGGCGCAACCAGGATCGTTGTACATATATGTGTGTGCAGCTTAAGATAACCAACATATTCATTGTATACTTAGTGTTAGTGTGTGTTTGTATCGTGTGGCTTTGTGTTGGTGTAGCTGGTAGCTTTTGTTTATCGTTTTTATTGTTAAACGATATTAGGTTGTTTCGTTTTATGTAACAATATTTTAAAAGTTTTTAAAGGGTAGGTAGGTAGGTAGGTAGGTAAAAGTGGCTGTCCCCTCGGTAGAGTCACGAGCTGCACACAAGGAACATTGTTGATTTTTTAAAGGGTAAAAACGCAACAATATGAATACGATGGCGATACCAGCTCAATATCCATACCATGCAATGACTTTTAAGAGATAGATTGAATGCTTTTAAATCTCATGTGAATTTGGAAAATTTTGTTTGTTTACGTATCCACAAATGCACAAATGGTCCTTATCGCTGAAGTTCATTTTTCGATGAAAATTACAGTCATTTGCCAATTAATTTAGAGCCTATTCAGCAAACGCATCCATGGATATTTGGCATATCAGATTGAAAAAATAGCAACTAATTTGACAGATTCAATAAGATTCAATAAAATGGCAGCTATCAACCATCAAACTACGAACGTCTCTATTTGCAGACCCTATATATAGCATAAGTATTTGTATATCCATCTGTTCTTTTTTAAGTGCTTATAAAATAAGCCTGCTTCTTATAGTAGCATATCCATTGCAAATATTTTCATTTTATTTCATAAAAAAATGTGTATTTATGTACGGTATTAACTGAAGGATTTATTAAGCCTTTAAATAAATTCATAAATTTTATTTACGAGTTTTAATTGATAATCACAAATAATCAAACGGAATAATTCCATCATTGTAGTGATGATGATGATGATGCTGATGATAAAATAAAAAAAAAATAATAATTTGAATACAAAATCCAATCATCGAAAATGAAATCAAATTTTTATTTGGAAATAATTTTTTCAATTTTTATGTTTTCAAATTAATTTAAAAACAAAGCAATTTTTTTTTGTTTTATTTATTGTTTTTTTTTATTAAAGTTTTTAAAATTTGCTAGTTAGGCAAGCGAAAAATTATTGTATTTTAATTAAATAAACGTGCAATAAATTAAAAATAAAATTTATGATACAAAAACCAAATTTAAATCCAAAAAAACAGAAAAAAATAGAAATTGGGTCATCCATCCAATAAATCTTTAATTGTGCATATGAAATGTAATTTTATTTGGAAATTTTCTAATTAAGTAATGCATACAGCGTTGATTTTTTGTTTTTGTTTTTATTTATTCATAAATTATTTTCTTTGATTTGCTGTTGTTGTTATACGAAATCCATTAAAAAGCTTTTCTGAAATTTACACCAATTGATGCTGAGTTGAGTAGATTATGGGCGTAGCAGATATTTTCTTAATTTCTCCAAGGCCCTCTATGCTAAAGAGTTGGTTGTAAAAGTAACAAGGTTTGCTGATTGAGTTCCGTTTTTTCTCAAAAGCTGACGCTACCTGACTTTTCTGTGATATTATCATCTCTTTAGAGTCAGCAATTTGTAGACCTCCTGGATAGTTTATTATTTGGAGTAATTATAATTGAAAGCTCTTGAGTTTTTAAATTCGAAAATCATGCCAAACAAAACTGTTCCTCTTGTTTCAGTTCTAAACCTGAAGTACACCAATATGCCATGATCATCTGACTACAGGCAAAATTTATCAGTTCCTTCTATTTTATCAGGTCTTTCATACATAATTGGCCATTACAACACTTCAGTCAGGATTACGACCTAGTTTCTCACAATACCTATGTTGTGTGTATTAATTTTATACATGAGTGGTGGGACCTACAGTTTAATGTCGACTCCGAGCGACAGATTTTTGAGAAACTTTTCATGGCAATTTTACTTTACTCTCAGAGACTTTGCCAGAAATCTGCTGATAGAAAGTCGCCGAAGAAATACTTTTTGTATTTCGTTTTGATGTCTGGCCTGGGGCTCGAACCCTGTTTCTACTTCTAATAAGCCAACACACTACCTACTAGACTACGGCGACATCAGGTATTTCACTAAGCCCTTTTATTCCTTTGGAAGATCAGTTGGTACCATTTTTAGAGGAACATAACATCGCTCAAACGTCCACCCCGTCTTCTCTGTTTTCTCAGTTTTCCAATAGTTAGTCAGCATTATGACCAAGCTTCGCATAACACCAATATTGTGTGTGTTAATTTTATATATAATTTATATAATTAATATATAATTTTATATAATTATATATAATTTTTCATGGCATTTCCTATTTACTCTCAGAATTTTTGCCAGAAAACTATTGAGTGGAAGTCGCCGAAGGAGAATTATTTTTTTTCTGATATTTCGCTGTGTTCGAGATGTCTGGGCTAAGGTGTGAATCACGGCCTTACATCTGGTAAGTCTAGAGCTACTACACTACGGCAACATAGCACGTGAATCAGACTTAAATTGCCCGACCACTGTGGCTTGTGGCTTATTCACATACATATGTGACTTAACAAAACCCAACAATAAAAGCTCTAACGACGTTAAATCAGATGATCTCAGTTGTTTGTTCACTTTGCTTCCCCATGAGATGGCCATGATCTCAAATCGCCTGTGCATGATATCCTATATGGCATGCGTTGTGTGTCCAGTAGCACCATTCTGTTGAAACCACATGTTTTTGATATCCAAATCAACCAATTCAGTCAAAGAGAAGTTAATGATTATCACACAGCTTGTGTAATGGCCATGACCTTAAATTGCTCGTGCAGAATATCCAATGTGGTATGAGTTGTGTGTCAAGTAGTAAAATCCGTGTTAAAACTTTATATCGTTGATGTCCAAATCAACCAATTCAGTCCAAAAAAAGTTTTTAATAATAGCCAAACGTGGACTTTTTAGCGCAGGCTCATAAATCCTAAACGATCAATTTACCAGCAGTCATCTCTACTGAATAATGGCCCTCAAGCGCTCCCGATTTGAACCTTCGGGACTACAAATTGTGGAGAGTTTTAGAGGAAATGGTTTGCCATAAACGGCAACCCAATAATGACTCTCTTAAGGCCAATTTTCTCATTGGCAAGATGCGTGGCCTATGCTATTTAAGACGTGCATTAAGTTGCCGTAGTTTAGTAAGTAGTGTGTTAGTTTATTAGACGTGAAACCACAATTCAAACCCCAGATCAGACTTCCCTAATAAAATAAAATAAAAAATATTTCTTTGGAGACTTCCTCTCAGCAGATTTCTGGCAAAAACTCTGAGAGTCAATAAAATTGGAATCGACTTCAAACTGTAGGAAACGCCACTCAACATAAGTGGTGTGAGAAACTAGGTCGTAATCCTGACTGAAGAGTTGTAATGACCAATTATGTATGTATGTGTGAAGGTCAAAGACAGATATTTCGTATTATTATTTTCTTTTTTTTACTATAATATTACGAGCTGAGTAACTTAGAATTTATGCTCGGTATAGCGTAACAGATCAGAGTCTATGCTGGGAATCGAACCTAGGACCCTTATTTTAATAATCTCTTACACTACTCACTAGACTATCAGTATACTGAAAATAGGTTCAATGCACATCTTTTGTATTTAATTTTATAAAATCAAATATGTGTAAGAGCCTTTGTATTCCTACTAAGTATGGCTTGTGCTTCGCTAAATCGGTCTTGCTACTTACGGTCATAGAGAGTCAAATAAAAAGTTAATTCCACGTTATTTCTTATTCAAGTTTTCTGTTGACTTCCAGTTTACTTGCTTGGGATCAACGTTAAACACAAACAATATTGGTTGCCATGGTACGTACATTTCCACATTTCTGCAGTTCTCGTTTTGTGACATTAAATGAAAACTCACAAAAAAAAAACGTGTAAAAGTTTAGCATGATGGTTTGGGGGAAATAAAGAAATAATACCGTTAATTAAAATTATATTTTACAATCCGTTTAAACGATGCGATGGTGCTTGGTAACTTGTGTTTTTTAAGCATTTATTTGAAAAAATTTTCATCTTATTGCCACATTTCTAGTAGTAGCACTTACAACAGTTTATAGAAAATAGGAAAAGCATTTGCAAAAGAAATGAAGTAAAAACTTAATTTCTTTTTCTATTTCGCTCTCTCTCTCTCTTTACTTATTTCTTTTTGTATTATTTAATTAAAATATTCTCTCATTAAAAAAAGAAAAGAAAAGAAAAAATCCAAACGAAATACTGGAGTAGAAATAACAAAATTTTCTGATATTTTTGCGTTGTTTCAAGTTTCTCTTTCGTTCTTTATTTGAATCAAAATAATTGCTCATTTGAAATGTAACATTCATTCCATTTTATTCTTTATTTTCTATGCCATTTGGTGTTTTTTTCTTCCTCTTGTACATATTTCTGTTTGTTTTTCATTTTTCATTTTTCTTTTCTTTCATTTCATTTCCTTTCGTTTGCAATTATACAATTTATGTTTTAAGTCTCTTATATATGTACAGTCACACAGATAATTATACGTACCCCCCTAAAAATCATTTTTTTTAAAAATGATAATATATGTACAAGTCAACTGGTTTTTGCGTCAAATTTTTTATTTTCCGTCACAGCCGAACAAATTATATTTGTTCTCAACACTAAATATTACATTCGCCCAAAAATCAGTTGACTTGTCCATATATTATTGGGCAAATTCCAATCGTGGCTTTTTTCTCGGCATTCGACTGTTGTTTCTCAAAACACTTCGAACTGTTTCGGAATGCACAATAACATTGTGATCACTTTCTGAGGTATTTCGTATTTATACGGCTGTAGTCCTAGGATTTTTATCCACAATACCTTTTATATACCGGGCTACCCTTGAAGAAATTTTATACGAAATATACGTCGTACATATAATATTCTGTTGTGCCATATTGGTTTTAAGCAAACTGCAGTCACAAATTCATAGATTTTGGGAATCTTTCTTCTTTATTTAAGTAAATGTGTCGTTACAGACGCTAATGTAAAGAAATTTTAGATTAGAAGTTCATTACTTTAAAAAAAATGGTTTTTAGAGGGGTAGGTATAATTATCTGTGTGACTGTACATATGTAATTGTGAAAGCAAGAAAAAATATTATAAAAAGAGGAAGAAGGAAAAATAATTTTATTCTTAAATAATATGTTGTAAGCACATACACGTACATGTGTACTTACATACATACCCATACAAGTATTAAAAACATATCATGCTTGCATGAATCTATATTATCCTTTTGTGGTCTAAGCTTATACTCTAACACTAATACACACACACTTGCATATTAAAGTACTCTCTTATGTTTTTATAATACACCTTTTCAGACGCACAGACGCACACAAACACACATACTTATTCATTGAATACCTACTTCTTATGAAACTTTTTACATTCAAACAAAAAGGGGCAAAAAACAAATTTTTTTTCTATTGTTGTTGTTGTAATTCATTTCATAAGGATATCAAATGTAAAAACAATACATATATGTACGTACCATAAAATAAAATGAAATGTAATAAGAAATGCAAATGGTAGGGTCCCCCTCGCATTGTTTTTTATTGCGTTTAACTTTTGTCTGTAACTGTGTTTTGTTATGTATGTATGCTGTGTGTGTTACCAAGTTGTATTACCTACCATCATATTTTATTATTATGCTTATTTTTTTATTTGAAGAACATTTGCTTTAATAAAAACTTGTATTAATTCTTAATTCCATAAAGAAAACTCTCGAACTCACTTACATACAATTTGACTTCATAGGTATTTAAAAATATATAAGGGTTGTTACAAAATTTCTTGATAGACCTAATAAAAAATTTTAGAAGAATTTTCTTCTAGGTTATTTAAGATACTCCTTGAAGGATGAGATCCCATTTAAGCCCAACTTTAACTAGAGAAAGCTAATCTCAAACAAAAATAAATCTTACTATCGCAGCAATCTTTATATTAGAGGACTCAGTCAAGGATGTCAGGAAGGAAGTGAGAGCTGATAAACCTTCGTTTTATTTATGCTAAACGAAGAGCAAGGACTCATGAAATGTAGGACCAGGCTCTTCATCTAGGTTTGGGTTTAGGTCGGAGTAGTAGCTCTGATAACACAAAGCTCACCTGAGCACGCATAGCGGCCCGTTGTGATGCCACGGGTGAACGCAGTCCCTATACTGACCAAGTTCCATCAAAATCAGGGAAGAAGTGGAAGTTGGTCAGCGCAAGGGCTGCACATCAAAAGCACGACTACCCTACACTGGAAAACCAGCCAGGAAGTTTGATGAACGAAACTATATCCTTGATATCAATAGATGATAGCTCCGTTAACCTGACAAGAAATGGGGAGCCAATCAATCTATATCTACACCTAGCAAGAGACGGGCATTAACAAATAAAGTGGATAACAGTCTCCTCTTCCTCAGCGGATCTGCATCAGGGGCAGAAGTCGTTAAATGGGAGCCTCATTCTTTCCGCGTGTCTACCCATAACGCAATGACCTGTAAGCATTTTGGATGACGTCACGGCTCTTCTTTTTATGGCAAGAGCAGGACACTGTTACATGAAGTTAAATACAGTCTCGCTCTCAGAAGAACTTATTGCAGGGATTTCCAAGTCTTACGGCATACCATCCATCGTACGATGGATGGCCATGCTATTTAAGAATAGAATTGAATCGGTCCTTTTTCATATGCATACGTGTTCAACAGAATTTGAATTTCTGCAAGTACCTACACTACTGCCTCTACAGTATTCGCATATTTCTAATCTTCTGATACTTCTTAAAGAGTGCGTACCTATCTGAAAAGACGCTTAAGCACTGTCATCCTAAAAAATTTGCTGGAATGCGAAGACTGATCTCCTTGCGAATTCTCTGGCAATATGTACTGGTGGCTGGATGTTATATAAAAAATCAATCACTGCAGAGTCTTCCAGTCGAAAGCCACAGCTGTTCTCATGGCCATTAACTGGCTGCTCAGTGGCAGAATATTTCCTGAAAATACACTGATAAACTCGATCAGTCATGCTGCTATAAAGTTCTTTTTGAAAGCCAGATTCTCCGCCGCCTATTTTTCCGGGAAGTATATTATATTTAAATCTCAAAAACCTATTGCAGATTTGCGCTTATACCAATTCCTCTTTGTTCCTAGTTATTTAAGTCGCCTTAGTCTAGTAGGTAGTGTGTTAACTTATTAGACATAAGGCCTCGGTTCAAAATCCAGGTCAGACATTTCCAACAAAACGAAATATGAAAAAATATTTCTTCAACGATTTCCCCTCAGTAGATTTCTGAAAAAATCTTTGAGAATTGGCATGAAAAAGTTTTTCAAAAATCTGTCGTTCGGAGACGACTTTAAACTGTAGTTCGCGCCACTCATGTATAAAATTAGCACACGCAACATAAGTGTTGTGAGAAGCTCGATCTTAATCAGAGGTCAGCAATGAATATTCAAAACGATTAGTAGATTCGAATCATACTTATAATTTCTGATACTTAAACGCATTCATACTTATTTTAATGTCATACTCATACTACTCATACTCAAAGTTTGAAATACTCATGGTACTCATGCTTAACAATATGCATGATTTCGCCTGTCCATGACTCATCGTATACACGAATCACAAAATAAGTATAATTCGCGTACGAACACTACAATACTCACAAGAAGGTTGTGTATTTGCTTTGCTTGCTATCTTTGTCTTTTTTGTTTATGTGTCTTTCTTCTTTCATTGTAAATGCAACAACAACTAAGACTGTAAATTTTGACGAATGATTCGAATCACTCGAATCATTTATGAGTATTATAAGTATTTTTCTAAATTTATGAATCTGAATGACTAGGCTGTATGAATCAAACATATTTCGAATGTTATGAGTTTGATGTCAACGTTGTACTCATACTTATTGCAACTTGTACTTATAAATCAATGTTGTAGTGAATACGAATGAATCAGAGTAGTTGAATTCCAATACTGTTGACTCACTCATACTCAAAATTTCATGAGTACTGATGAGTAGCGAAAAAGCGATTCATTGCTGATCTCTGGTCGTAATTCTGACTGAAGGGTTGTAATGATGAACTATGTATGTATGTAATTTAAGACCTTAAGACACGTTCGTTAACGTTGCTCATACGAGAAAGCATTGAATTTCCAATAAAAATAATGTTAATAAACCAAAATACTATAAAGCCTCCTCGAGAGATTCCTACTGCGGCAGTGTTTGCAAATCTTTTTCAAATCTAACCGTTGTCAAAAGGTCTCTTATTCTGTTCTCATTCACACTAGATTGCATTCTGAAATCCATCGCTGCCAAGAAGCGAAACCTAACCTGGTTGGTATTCAGGCAAAAATTGTCTGCGTTGGAAGGACCCAAACAAGGAAGCCCTATCATCGATTGATGTGATCAACTAGTGCAAGAAGCAGAGGCGCCTGGAAGAATGTTTTAAGCAGGCCGAAAACCGATAACAGAATTGTTAATGAGCAATTAAGTCAGTAATCGGACAAGGGGATTTGAATACCTAAAACTGGATTCAGTATTTACTATGAGTAGTCTGCCACTTTACTTTGTTGTTTGGCAACCGAGAAGAGCCTGAAGAAGAGCGATCTTAAATGAAACTGACAAATTTTTACTTAGCTTTTTAGCTTCGAACAGACAAACTTATGATCCCCATTAGAAATAATATGATATTGAACGATTTTACCAAAGAAATACAAAAAAAAAACAAATTTCTTCAGTTCTGTCATGCATAGCTCGATTATATAGTCGACAATGTTTCTGCAATAATCCATTGCAATGAATTGAATGGGTTTTTATAGGTTTTTTCCTAATTTTTATGTTAAATGTGGTTCAATATATGAAATTTGTTCTAATTTGTATAGCAAATCCAAAACAGTCAATTTTATTCTTTCGTACATTCAGCAACAAATATTCTAACAGCAAAAGTAACATAATAATCATGAACAGCATCATCATCATCGTTATAAGCATCATAAAATTCTGGTTTTATTGCATTGTAAAGTCTTACGTATTTCCATTAAAGCAGAATAAACTTCTTTTTGATTTCAATTTTCCTTTCCTGCCACTCTCTTTCTTGCTCTCTCACTCTTTTTGATTTTCTTTAAACTAAGCATCCAAAAAAGCTTATGATTCTACTTGGCTTACTCTCTCTCTCTCTCATTTTCTTTTCTCTGCCATAAGTATTCCAGTCTCCACTTTCTCTATTTGTTTGATAAAACAGCGCAAAATCCGTATTCAATTCGCATCTCTGGCTGTGTACTTCCGTTGTCCTGTTATGTGTGCATGTGTGCAATTGTGTTTGTATGTGTGAGGGACACTGGAGATAATGATAATTAACAACAACAAAAAAAGAAACAAAAAACAACGTAAAGTAATATTGTATTTACGCAAGCAAATCCTCGTTATCAAAGGACATGTTTTTATATTATTTTTCTGTTGTTGTCGTGGTTGTTATTGTTGTTTTGCTTTTATTTCCTTGTGCACTACTAACTCCAGCGATTTTTGCATTGAATGCTGGCTGTATCGGATATTCTGTTCATTTTACGTGCTACTTTTCTTTACACTTTTCCTCTTTTTTTACGATGAGTGTAAGTGTCGATGTATGTATGTGTGTCTGTATTTTTTGCGTTATTTTGGTGTTCACATCCTTTTTTACTTTTTTTTTTTGCTTTCTTTATCCTTATTTCTCCTTTTCTTTTTCATTGTTTATTAAGCTATTTTATCCTTTAACGTTAGCTGGCCACTGTAACGTACGTCCATACTGTATGCAGTTGTTCATAATGTAATGGACAATCAGCTAAAAGGGAATCAACAACAACTGCTGCTACTGTGGCGCTATACACACGTTTCTTTGGTACAATTTTAAATATTTATGGGATGATAAATAATATAAATTGTATGCAAATTAAATTGTCTGTTTTTGGTTTTATTAAAAAAAATATATTTTTTTTCTTTATTTTTATTTTTTTACTTTTAATGTCCACTTCTTACTGACTACATGCTGATTACTCACTGACTAACTCTTACTTAATTCTAAATATCATACTTATACCTAATGAGAAGCACAATTCGTTAAAAAAAACATAATAATGAATTGCAACATAATTATTGTCATCGTATTTTTAATGTTCAGCAATTCTATTTGAAAAGAATTTTCTTTAAACATTTTATTAACCGTCAGCAAATAATTTTCAGGTTCAATGAAACCTATTTAGCACAGTTCCGTCAGCAAATAATTTTTAGGTTCAATGAAACCTATTTAGCAAAGTTTTAAGCATTTTCATGCTGTTTCCATAACTCCCCCTTTTGTTAGATGAATCGTCCCGATTGAATCGTTTTGGAGAATTTGTTTTAATGTTCTAATAACTTCTTTCCTATCAGGCGGATCCTCAGGACGTAGAGTTGTTTTCTTAGTTCCTTGATTAGTGGTTGTAGAATTTACTTTGTCTTTTTGCTTCCATATAGTGTAAATAATAATTATGATTACTGTTATCGAAAGTATTATGTTAAAAGAAAACTCAATTCTTCCTTCGGTTGATAATGAGCTTAATTCTTGAACATTGTTCAACTGGACCTCTTTCATCATTTGAAGAGAAAGAATTTCCTCAACATCTGTTTTATTTGATGTTAATTGCAGAATGGGTGGAAGCGGTTTCCAATCATGTACTTCCACTGCAAGATAATCAATACCGTTTAAATTAATTGTGGTATTATGGAATTTTATTAAAAAGCTTCCTGATAAATTCCATGGTTTGGCGTCAGGGATTCTTACAGAACCATTGTATTGATTCAACAGGATTATTCCAGGTTTTATTTCTTCAATGGTTGGAACGTGCTGATTGTTTATAATTGTACAATTGTGATTCTCACTAGATAATAATTTTGGAATACAATTTGTGTTTGTAATATTTAAAAGATTTCTATTGTTACATATTGATAGCTTATTATAGGTTTTACAATCAGTTTTCATTTCAAAGATTTCATTCTTACATTTAACAATATTTTCATTTCCAATTTTTATTATAGTTTTTTGTCTTTTTAATGGTTTAATTAAAATATTTTCACAAATTTGTTTATTAATAGTAGGCAAATTTACTATATAAATAATTGTTGTATTGCTTGAGGCAATTCTAATATCTGAAAATTCTAAAGCCTCATCGATATTGGAATATGGGAATTGTTCATAGTCCAATTGCCTTTTTATTTCGTCAATTTCTGGCTCGGACAAAATAAAGGTATTTATAACTCCTGCTTTGGCCCATTGTAGAGCATATTGAATGTTCAATATTTCTTCTTTTATTAATTTTAATCTATAAATCAAATTTTGTTCAAATTCCTTTCTAAAGTCGTCTTCAGTCTGAATTTTCTTTAAGATTGCGTTTGTCACATTAGTCATTAGGTTTAGTCTTGTGACGGTATCCCTATTTATTATCCGTTGTCTGTTCGTGTTTTCTAACATATTATTTATTTTGTCAACTACTATCTTGTGATCGTCATGGTCTGGTGTTCTTGCCAACCATTTCCAAGCTGTCCCTATAATGTCTAGTGAACGTTTCTGTCTTGGTCTCATATTGTTTAGTTGCAGTCGCGTCTGTTCAATTTCATGGTCGAGTATTGGAAGTATGGAGTTGTTTGAAGGTATTTTCCTTCGAATTTCCTCTTTTAAATTCGTAATTACTTGTTCATATTTGTCCAAATCTATAGAATGTATCAATTTAAAATTTCCGTCCTGCAATCTTGTTAGTCCTGTGTGTATTGAAATTAATTGAGAATTTGAATAGTCTAGTATCTGGACCTCAGGTCTGCAGTTCGTGAGTGTGGCCAGCAAAATAAGCAACTTTAACATTTTCTGTAAGATAAAATTAATTTTTTATATTTTCCTTATGAATAATTCTATTTCTACTATAAACTTTAACCTTATTTCCTAAGTCTTCTTTTATTTTCTGTTTTTTATAACGTGGAAGTAATTTATCCCTTTGTCCAATTAATTTTTCATAAACTTCCTCATTTTCCTCAAATGTTCTGATCTGAGTAGGGTTATTTCTTCGTATCATTCTAGCCTGAGCTTCCAATAATTTATTACGCAGATCTTCATGATTAACTTTATTGTGAAACACTTCAAATGGTTTTTCGTTTGTAACTGAATGTATGGTGAGATTATACTGTTGAGCTGCTCTATGAAAAATCTCAACAGTGTCTAAAAGGTGATATTCTTGTTTTAAACATCTTGCTATTTCGATCAGGGTTGAGTGTGCTCTTTCTACCTGACCGTTAGTAGTACTGTGCCTAGGGTCAGCAAAATATAATTGAATTCTTAATCTTTGCATTAAGGATTGGAATGTAGGTGTTTTAAAGCCTGGTTCATTGTCTAACGTTATTTTCCTTGCTGCAGGAAAAGTTTGTAATATGTCCAATACTTTTTCGCCTAAATTTGTTTTGTCTTCTATTTGTTTTATTACGAGAAATTTTGAATAAGCGTCAATACATGTAAGGAATTTCAAATTTTGGGCATAAAAAATGTCAATGTGAAGGAACTCTCCCTCCTTGCTAGGAATTGGAGCCTCTCCAATTGGAATCTTAGTTGGTTTCCTATCATATTTCGCTTTATTGCAAATATCACAATGCCTAATAAACTCCTTAAAATGATCTATCATCCTGGGCCAATAATATTGTTTATAAACTTGTTTATGATTTTCTTTAGAACTTCTATGTGCCCTAGTGTGAGTTTCCTTAATAATGGCCTTTTGGTCATCAACATTAACAATATCGATTGCAAAGATTCTTGTAAAAACAAACTTGTTGGTAAATACTCCTTTTATTGTTTCCTTAAACTCATATAGATCTTCAAGACAACAATGTATCGCTGTCACCAAATTTGGTCGTAAGAATTCTTTCAATTTGTTCTTGAGATTCTCCCTCGTATCGAATTCTATAATGTGTCTAATTCTATTAAATTGAGTAAGTGATTCATAATATGTGAAATTGGCCCTGCTTAAGAGAATTTGTTGTTTAAATTCATTAAGTGGTTTGGAAGTTTCCTTAATAGTGAATTCCTCACTACTTTCGGCAGAATGTTGTGTACTATGTAAAGACTCATCGTCAGAAATATTATTCAAGACCTGTCTAGAAAGTGCGTCCGCTACAACATTTGTCGCACCCGGTTTATAAACAAACTTCGGGGAATACTCCTCTATAAAAGACATCCACCTTTTAAGTTTTGCATTTGGATTCCTAGAAGATATGGCAAATGTTAATGGTTGATGGTCAGTATGTATTTCCAAATCTGAAACACCATACAAATAATTTCTCAAGGTCTTTAACGACCAAACTATAGCGAATAACTCTTTCTCATTTGCAGCGTAATTTTGTTCAGTAGAAGTCAGTGTTTTTGAGATAAAAATTATAGGTTTGCCCTCTTGGGTTAGGACGGCTCCAACTGCTGCGTTAGATGCGTCAGTTGTCAGTGTAAACTTTTTATTAAAGTCAGGTTGCGTTAAAGCAACCTGGTTAGTTAACAATTTTTTTAATTTATCGAAAGCGGTTTGTGCCTCTGAATCGAATTCTATTGCTGTCTTTTTGGACATATATTGTGAAATTCTTCCATTCTCTCCTGTAAGGTATTTTGTTAGTGGTTTTGAAATTTTAGCATAATCTTTTATAAATTTTCTGTAGTACCCAGTTATACCAAGAAATCCTCTCAACTGTCTAAGAGTTTTAGGTTCAGGGTAGTTTACTATAGTCTCTATTTTACCTGGATCGGTTTTAATTATTCCATGGGCAACAATATAACCCAAAAATTCTACTTCTTTCTTAAAGAATTTCGATTTTTCCAAGGAGATTTTCATATTAGAATCCTTAAGTCTTTGGACTACCATATTTAAATGTTTCTTATGTTCTTCTAAATTTTCAGAGTAAACTATTATATCATCTATATAGACATGGCAAAATTTCCCTATATAGTCCCTTAAAATATTATCCATGGCGCTTTGGAAAATGCTTGGTGCATTTTTTAATCCAAAAGGTAGTCTAACAAATTCATATTTTCCATTATTTATGGAAAATGCAGTTTTCTCAATATCCTCCGGTTTCATTAAGATTTGATGGAAGCCGGATTCGAGATCAATGGTGGAAAAGTACTTTGCTTTTCCCAAATTAGACAGTATAACATTACAATCCGGTATCGGATATTTATGTGATATAGTGTTTTCATTTAATTTTTTATAATCAATAACCATTCGCATTTTATTTGTCCCATCTTCATTAATTCCTTTTTTTGGCACTACCCATATTGGGGAGTTGTAAGGACTTTTACTAGGACGTATAATTCCGTTATTTAATAGCTTTTGTATTTCTTTATTTACGAATGAATTTACTGAGAGAGGATAGGGATATTGCTTACTCCATATAGGAGTTTCAGCAATTGTACGTATCTCAGCTTTAATATCCGTTCTAAATGGTAATATTGTATTAATTTTTGAATGTAAATTATCTATTTTTTTGCGAATTTCACATTCCAATCTATCAATCGTATTTTCCTCACAATTGAAAGTATCATCTTCATAAGGTTTGTACTCAAGATTATTTCCTGAGTTGGTAATTTTATTTATAATATTTTTCTCATCTTCCTTTCTATTATAATTAATAGTCCTACTAGATACTAACGCAGGTTTACTAAAATTTAAAAATGTATCCGTTTTATTGCCACAAGTAATTGTGCCATTTTCAAAGTCAAGTTTAATATTAGCTTTTTTCAAAAAATTATATCCTATTAACAAATCAGATTCTAAGTTGGGAATTTCATAGAATCTTTCAGTTATACCAAAAAGTCTTGCTTCATAGAAATGGTCAATAATAGTGAATCCATTTATAGTTTTAACTCTCTTTTTAACTACTAATTTTTTCCTCTTAGTAAGGACATTTGGGCTGCAATAACAACTAGTTGCCCCACTGTCAATTAAAATTCTGTAAGTTCTTCCGGATGCTCCTGTTCTGATGATATAGGGCAATCCGGGGTCACGTCTAAAAAAGCAGTTTCGTTTAAATTATTTATTCTTTGTGTCTTATTATTTGGTTGAGAACTAAACTGTCCACTTGGCTGTTGTCTTTTTAAGCCAGGATTAAATTGAGGTCTTTGAAAAAATTGATTGGAGTTTTGTGGTCGTTGTTGCCATTGACCGAATTGTGGTCCTCGAGCGTAATTTTGAGTATGTCCATTTTGTGGAATTCTATTTGTGTTCACAGCAAGATTTGCCGAACTACCGATTTCCATCGGCTCAGGCCTTGCCTGACGTATGTGTTGATTATTTCGGTACTGAGAATTGTTGTTTTGATTTCTGGGAGGAAAACGTAAAACATTTTGGTTATTTTTTGGACTTTGGTTATTGAATTGATTTCTGTTAAATTGTACCGCAAAATTAGCCCTAATATGATTAGATTCTAGTTCCTGAGCCTTGGCTAAGGCATTAGGTAAATCAGAAGGTGACAGTGAAAATAGAATATTTGCTAATGGTGGATTCAATCCAGTAATAAAAACCCTAAGAGCATATTGACGATTTTTATTATTTAATTCATTTGTCAAATCAGAATTCGAACCGTGAGTCATTATCGTCTTATTTATTAATAAAGTCAGTTTTTTATTCACTTCGTTATAGTAATCTAATATAGTCGAGGAACCCTGTCTCATAACACTTAATTCCTGTTCAATAATATGAATTGGCCTTTTGTCGGCATAGGCAAAATCTAAACGAGCTATAATAGCATCAAAATTGAGTACCGTAGCATGATTTGTCAAAGTGTCATTTGCGTCGTCTAATATTTTATTGCGTAGAATAGTCAATGCCGCGAAGTACCTACGACTACCCCTAACATAAAGGCTCATTGAATTGTTTGCTGCTTCTCGCCAACTCACATATGAATTATCCTTCCCATTAAAACTTGGAAGGGATTTAATAATGTCCAAACTTTCGTCACATCTTTTGGTTTCGTCAATAATTTCCTGTCTGTATTCAGTAACTGTATTTGTGACTGTAAGTCTGTTAAAATTTTCCCTCAGCAATTCCAACTCCCTTAGAAGTGGTGCTGTAGACTGTGTAACTAGTCGTAAAACCTGTTCTGTGTCCATTCTGTTTGTTGTCATATTCCTAAACAGTCCAGTAATTTCGTCAACTGAGTCTTCTATACTATATTTTCTTTCTAGCTCTTCTAATTCCTCGTCAACTATATCTAGTGTCTTGTTACTAGTCAAATATTTCAATTCCTCGTCCGTTAAATTTTCTACTACACTTTCTACTAAATGAGCCAGTTTTTTGCCTCACAATTAATACACAGAATACAAAATTATATGACTTAAATAATATTATTTTTTTTACAGAAAAATTAATCTTAAAAGCAAATGCAATTAAAGAGGTTTTTTATTAATTTCCGTACATTACATAAAAGCTAATATAAGAATCATTTATAAAAACTAATGGAATGTCTATACACAATTATGATTTAATCTTAGGGAAGATGATTGAATATGATTGAATATCAACTTATATTGAAAATAAAACATAAAAATCTTATCAAATAATCTTACATTTAAAATTCTCGACTTCAGATGGCCTCTTCAATGATGATTTCCTTCCTCAGATGCGGATACCGTGTTGTTTAATTGCTGTTTATTAGGATGATATTTTTTGCAGAGTTGTTTATTTGATGTTGTTCGTTTTTTATAGTTGGTGATTACAGAATTTTCACTGTAGAATTTTTATTAGATTTTTTTTTAAAAAAATTCCTTTTATTTAGAGTTTTGTTGCTGGTTTTTTTTTTTTTTTTTTTTTTAGTTGATGATTGCAGGATTGTTATTTGTTATTGTTCACTGCATTATTTTTATTATTGTTCACTGTATTTTTTGTTGTTGTTCACTGTATTTTTGTTATCGTTCACTGTTCATTTTCTGTTATTGTTCACTGTATTATTTTTTGTAATTGTTCACTATTTATTTTTTTTTTTTCTCCTTTTTTAAAAGGATACTTATTTAAGAAATTTTTTCTCCTTTTCCTAAAGGATACTTATTTGTTTTTTTCTGGACCCTTTTTTTAAAGGATCCCGGTTGAGCCCCCAATTAAATTGTCTGTTTTTGGTTTTATTAAAAAAAATATATTTTTTTTCTTTATTTTTATTTTTTTACTTTTAATGTCCACTTCTTACTGACTACATGCTGATTACTCACTGACTAACTCTTACTTAATTCTAAATATCATACTTATACCTAATGAGAAGCACAATTCGTTAAAAAAAACATAATAATGAATTGCAACATAATTATTGTCATCGTATTTTTAATGTTCAGCAATTCTATTTGAAAAGAATTTTCTTTAAACATTTTATTAACCGTCAGCAAATAATTTTCAGGTTCAATGAAACCTATTTAGCACAGTTCCGTCAGCAAATAATTTTTAGGTTCAATGAAACCTATTTAGCAAAGTTTTAAGCATTTTCATGCTGTTTCCATAACTTGCATAATATAACAACAACAACAACAAAACACAAAAAGAAAAACAGAAAAGAAAATTAATATTGTACTCTCTCGCAAATGTAATTGAAACCGTGATTTAATGAAAATTAAAACGGTTGGCATCCCTTTTTAACTGATATTCGTTTGTAATTATAAAGTGTTACAGGAAAGGTAAACAAATGAATTTCAGTTCTCTTGTATTCTGGGAATTTATTGAAAACCAATTAATCCCTGGCATACAGATATAAGAGTACCGGTCGGTTTAGTTTATATGCCGCCTATCATGGGAATTATTTTATCGATTACAATAGAAGAATAAAAAATTGTTCACTTAAAATCCGTTCACACTTTTTTTTCTACACACTATGGACGTTACTTTGAAGAAACATTTAATAAAACAGAATACAGTGAGCATCAAAAGAAACTGTACATAAGGAAAAAATATGCATTAATAAATTATCGTTATTTTTATTTTAAAATTAAAACAAAACAAAAATTCGAAATATGTATTGTCAAACTTTTTCGGGCACTCTCCTTAAGTGGTAAAAGTTAAGTTTGCTGATTGTTAGAATTTTATCCATAGTGTACATATTCTTTTGACGCTCACTGTATATTTTCTTCACGGATAATCAAACCCAATGCCAACACTAACATCAAACACCAACGAGTGTGAAGTGAGGAAATAGAACGGATCAGCTGACATCCTAAAATATCGGGAAAAATTACAAAAAAATCTCGTACAATTTTAGAAGAGAAGCGATATGAAACGTACAAAAAACAACACATGCATCGTATTTCCATTACAGGCCTGTGAACTCATTCTTCTCAAGCTGAACACTACATCACCGCGATGTCAATGAACACAATCGTGTTTGTTTAGCCGTGAGCAACAGCAAATTTTGGGAACACTTAAAGATCGTAAAGATTTTATTGTATCTTTAAACAGAACTTTAAATAAGAACTCTGAATCGATATCATATGATCAAATTTGCATTTCGAAGACTGCTTCAAATAAGTTTGCATGTGGCATACTTTATCCTTCAGGCCAATTTCATCAATAATTCATTCTTTTATTTATTACGAGGCAAATAACTAACACTGCATGCCTGGTGTAGTGTAACAGACCAATCTTTAGTGGGTATCGAACCCTTAACTACTCTAATAGTGATAAACACGCTACTATTAGAGTATCTCATCTCACTCATGAGAAACAGGTTTCTTAATTTATCAATGCGAACAGAAGTAAAATCAGGAAAAACTGAGTAAATTTCTATTGTCCTGAACCAAGAACTCTAATAAATCGACGAAAACATGCGCTTATTACACGTGAGGCCAAGATTCTAACCCCAGGTGAGGCATCTCTAACTAAACAAATAAATATTTCTTCGGCGACTCCCTCTCAGCAGATATCTGGCAAAAACTCCGAGAATAAATAAAATTTCCATAAAATGTACTCTACAAATCTGTCGTTTGACTTTCAACTGTATGTCCCGCCATTCATATACGAAATTAACATACAAAACATAAGTGCTATCAGAAGCTAGGTTGTAATCCTGACCGAATGGTTGTAATAACCAATTATTTAAGTATGTAAACAAGTCTGATTTACCATCGCAGGCGCTTACAAAGTAAGCCCAGCACCTATATCTTGCAATTAGTCGCCGTTTGCGCGACTGCTGCTGATAGACCAGCAGTTCACGAAGAACTGGTTAACTTCATAGTTTTCTCACATCAAATTCTCACATCAACACCTTGACTGCACTCATTACACAGAGTTTTAGAATTCACTACCTCAGGTATAATCTAAATTGGTCTAGAACTTTTTTCTCAAGGCGATTTTGAGAATATCACTCATTTGATATTGTGTTGAAACCACTTATCAGCCTGATCGCTCCTAGGCTATACACCAAGAACGATTTCCTTTTTGTCGTAACCCCAATGAGTGTTTTCGGCCATATTGGGCAAGCATATAACATTGGCCCTTCATCCCCGATTCCTGGATCACCGATGGCTTTTCGTTAAACAATTTCATAGATAAACACACACAAATATTTTATGGCCCTCTTTGATTCTATTTTATTATTTTCAACAGTCACTTCCATTAATGTGCACAATAATCCGGTTATTTATGCAGCCTTATCAAGCCGTGCCCCAACTATTTTAACTGCTGCGTTCATCATCTTCTTTATTTTTTATCATCTTAAACACTGAAACTTAGGCAATAACGTCCGCAAATCGCACAATTATGGCCTCGGTCGAGCCCTGTATGACACTCGCATGTTATATTGTAATTAAACTGTCATCATATGCAAACATTTTGTAAATAAAAACTGCTTAAAGAATAGGTAGAGGTGTACATAGTCAGATTTTCTTAACTTCTATTATGTTGCTCACCTCTTTTCTTCTTTTTTACAGTGAAAATCCCATCATTAGGTAAATAAAGGAAACGAGCGTAAAAATAGTCACAAGTATTTTAAAAATTAATTCCGCCTTTATTGACATGCCACTTTGTAAAAGTATTGAACGTACCATTTGAGAATCTAAAAATAATTTCTTTCACTGTAATTATACACTTTTTACCAAATCAAATGCCTCTTTCTTTACAGCGTTACTTAAAGCTGATGGAAAACAAAAATACAAACAACAACAAGAAAAACGTAAAAGAAAATTAAACAAGAGAATCATCGTTAAAGGCAAATCAATAAAAGTTTTTGAAATTTTCTTTCAAAAACACACACTGTGAAATGTGTGTGAGTGTGTGTATTGAATGTTGGTAAATATTTTGCCATTTTAAAAATAAATATTGGTAAGACAAATATAATTTACACATACATACACACAGCTCTATGCATACATACATACATACGTATATGCATACGTTTATTTAATAAATACAATATGACGTCTTTTAGTCTCGTTTAACTTGTCAACATGTTTCAACCAGACCGACAGACAGACAGACACACATTTTTAGACACTTTTTAAATGTTATTTTCTTTGAATTATTTTTGATTACTTTGAGAAGCAGTCTTTGTATGGCCATAATAATATTCTTCTAAACGAATGTATTTACAGACCTAAAAGTGAAATAAAATATTAGGGTGGTTCAAATTTAACAAACACACAACAAATATTAACCATAACCTTGTGTTAAATATATGGTGATCAATCGTATGTGCGTTAATCACCGATTTTAAAATTATCGGATTTCTAAAGAAAATGCAGATACAATTAAAGCCATTATAATGCAACCCATATGGACGAAATACAATAAAATGTCAGTTGAATCTCTGAATTGCTGTTGCTGTGTCGATTCTTTAGACTCAGTTTTCGATCACTTTTTAGTACATTTCGAGCTGTAACTTGACGAGAACTTGATGGGTGATGGTCTTCAATATTCTGACGTGAGCGATTATCCGCATAGACGCGGGTATTTCATGTAAGCCAATAAAATATCGAAGGGATTCAAATCTCACGATCTTGGGTGGCCAATTGTTGTCTTCAACATGTGAAATTGCTTCTTCTGCCAAAAACGATAACATTATATGATTCATGTTAACGTCTTGTTGAAACTGAATAACATCCAGTTCATAAACTTTTATTGCCGGTGAAAAATAGTTGATTATTATACGGCCATAGCTCACTGAACTAAAAGTAGTTGTTTTCCCAAGTTCATTATCAAATAAATATTTCCCAATGATACCCCCACACCATGATACACACCAAACAATCACTTTTTCCTTAACAAATAACTTTTCCATAATCACTTCCCGATTACCGAAACCCGTTCACGACTATTTTGCTTATTGACGTGCCGCCGAGTGAGAAAAGTATTTCAATGCTGAAGAATTTAATTTTTTTTGTTATTTTTAAGAGAGTGCCAATTGCTGAGAACTTTCCATCCAAATTAAAACCATTCGACAGAGTTTATACGGAGTCGTTCACGTTACAGCATTTGGTAAACATATTGTGGTATCATGTAGAAGGTACTTTTGAAAGTTCCAAATGCACTTACGATCCTCAAGTGACCAATATTTGACCCGAGCCATTGTGCAATCGCTCAGCTATGCTAAAGTTTTAGCTGTTTAGCCCATACAATAAAACGAGGTATTAGGTGCAGCACACAAGGTACTGCTAACAAAGATGCGAGAGCAATTGAATCGACAAATTCGGCTTATTCACAACTATTTCTCAAAGAGAAGCAATATTATAAGCAGTGCATATAATACGATGATCCGTAGGTGTGATCACATCTGTAATGATCCCATTCTCTCCGATGTTCGTTATAATTTTTAAATTTCTTGAACAGTAGGTCGATAAGTGGCCACATTGGAATCATCACCTTTGTAATTTAATTCGTAACTATTTTTATGCGGTCTTCGGTTGATAAGCGATTCATATTTGTGGATGGTAAACCTTTTACTAAAGGCTTGACTTTTCACATGAAAGATTTTCAGCTGATAAATAATTTCAATATGAACTTACAACCCTTTAGTCAGTCTTACGACCTAGCTTCTCACACCATTTATGTTGTGGTTGTTAATTTTATCCATGAATAGCGCTCCAACAGTTTAAAGTCGATTCCGACCGACAGATTTTTGAGAAGCCTTTCACGACAATTTCAATTTATTTTCTCAGTATTTCTCAGAAGTATGCCGAAGAAATATGTTTTTCATATTTAGTTTTGTTAGAGATGTCTGAACTGGGATTTGAACTGTGGCCTCACATCTACTGCTTACTTGACTACGGCGACTTCAATCAATAGCTAATGTTCAAAAAATAGCCGTATTGGAATCATCACCTTTGTAGTTCAAGGTTCAACCATTTTTATGCGTTCTTCGGATGTTAAATGATTTATATTCGTAAATAACGAAGTTTTTACAAAATAAGTAACACCTCAAATGAAAAATATTCAAAAGCTGAGAAATAATTTCAATGGAAATTATGGAAATCAATTATTTGCCTCAATTGAGCGAAAAAATCTGATGGATTGCTTCGTCGCTAGTGATTAGGTGTTCATCCGTCAAATTCAGTTGACTTTTATGTTAAACAACCTTTCGATTGATTTTACGGCACTGCAGTTTCTGCATTACAATTTCAATTTCATTGATGATGCGGAACACACTTTCTTTCATTGTGAGAGATGGAGATTGGAAAGAAGGATTCTTGAGGCCAAAGTCGGCGTACTGTCGAGAACTTCTGCGACGGACTCCACTTCGAAGTAATACCACAGTAGTTCCGGAGTGTGCACAAAGAGTCCAAAAGAAAAGAGGGAGATTTAGTGGGTGAGGGCCCCACACACGGGGAATAGTGACGACTTCCCCTATTGAGCGGTTAGGCACATTTACTCAGCGCAAAAAAAAGATACATGAGTGGTGGGACCTACAGCTTAAAGTCGACTCCGAACGACAGCTTTTTGAGAAACTTTTTCATGGCAATCTCATTTACTCTCAGAGCAAATAAATACTTTTTGTATTTTGTTTTGATGTCTGGCCTGGGGCTCGAACCCTGGCTTTACGTCTGATAAGCCAATACACTACCTACTAGACTACGGCGACTAAATTTTCTTCTCTGTTGGATTAAAGTTGGTTTAGGACCATATTATCTTACCTAAGCCCAAAGAAAAATCTTTCGTTAATAGTTTATAGTGGCATTAACCCACTAGCATTCATGGTTGTATTTTTTAAACACTCTTAATCCCCCTAATAATGATTTCCTAAATTTTCTATGTATGTATGTATACGGTATACTGGTACTTACCATTGTATATGAGTTGTGTTTCCGGCTTTTTATAGTCATCACCGATACCGACACCAAAGGCATCAACATCATCAGAAAACACCCCTTAAAATCAAAAACACGAAAAGAAAAAAAAACATCATCATCATCATCAGTGCTTTACGTGTGATATTCTGCTTGACTACGGTATGGTATTTATAGACCAAATTAGAGAATTTCAAGTGTATGGTACATTGTACTATTGTAAGTGAGTGTAAATGCATTTGTATATACGGATACTTACATATACGTATGTGTGTGTGCATGTGTATGTGTATGTTTATGTGTATGTTTATGTGTATTTAAATGTTGTTTATGAAATTTCGGAAATGCTGAATCAGAAAATATATTTGCATTGGAAATCACTTGAACGTAAAATATACTTGAATAATTGCCAAAAGGAAACATTTGTTGCCAAAGCGATAAATCATGTATTATGCATAAAAAAATACAAAAAAAAAACACGGATGAAAGATGAAAGGCAATATTTACTAATAATACACACATACTTACACATACATATATATGTACTCTATTTACATAAATAAATCATATTGTACATACGAATGTATGTATGTATGCATGTTATAGACAAATAATGATTTCATTTTCTTTCTCCTTTTTTTCTCTCTCTTTCAAACAAAAAAACAACTCAATAAACCAAATCGACATTTACTATGTGCAGGGACAGCAAGAGAGAGTAAGAAATTATTTGTATTTAGCCAGTTATTTAGTATGAGTAGAGCCTTTTTAGTAAGTACTTAAATAAATACATACATAGCACATACACACACATACACACACAAGTAGACTACACTAAAACCTATACTTGTGAATATTTTATCCTTCAAATTGAGTTCGTAAAAGAGTATTATTCTGTATTATCATTTACAAGTTTATCATATATTTTGTATGAAACATTTCGATAATGACATAAAGTAGAGGGGTGGGTAAGAAAAAATCTTGAGAAAACCTACAAGTGCGGTCTTAAAATTAGCTGATCTGACGTATAGATAGATTAACTTCAGTATTTCGAATTCTCATATACAAGTTCATCAGGTATTTTGTATGAAAACGTTTCCATAATGACATAAAGAAAAGGGATGGGGAAGAAAAAATTTATAATAACTGACTACGAGTGCGACATAAATATTAGCCGATCAGACGTGTGGATGGATTACCTTCAGTAGTTTGAATTCTCATCTACAAGTTTATCATATATTTTGTATGAAAAATTTCGATAATGACATCAAGTAGAGGGATGGGATAGAAAAAATTTATTATAACAGAACGGTTGAAAGACTACGAGTGCGGTCTTAAAATTAGCTGACCTGACGTATAGGTAGATTAGCTTCAGTAGTTTGAATTCTAATTTACAATTCCATCATCTATTGTGTGTGAAACATTTCGATAATGACATAAAGTAGAGGGATGGGAAAGAAAAAATCGATCATAACAGAACTCTAGAAAGACTACTAGTGCGGTCAGACGTATAGGTTGCAGTATTTTGAATTCTCATTTACAAGTAAGTTTATCATGTAGTTTGTATAAAGCATTTCGATAATGACCTAAAGTAGAGGGATGGGGAAGAAAAAATCTATCATAATAGTGTTGTTGGAAATCTACGAGTGCGACTTAAATATTAGCCGATCGGACATGGATTAGCTTCACTTCACGGTGGATGGATTAGCTTCACTAGTTTGAATTCTCATTCTCAGTTTATCATATAGTTTGTATGAAACATTTCGAGGGGTGGGCAAGAAAAAATCGATCATAACAGAGCTTGAGAAAAACTATAAGTGCGGTTTTAAAATTAGCTGTTCGGCTTCTCTGTTTGAATTCTCATTTACAAGTTTATCATGTAGTTTGTATGAAACATTTCGAAAATGACATAAAATAGAGGAGTATGAAAGAAAAAATCTGGCATAACAGAGCTGTTGAAAAACTGCGGATGCGGTTTGAAAATTAGTGTAGGAAGATTAGCTTCAGTAGTTTGAATTCTCGAGAACAATTCCCTTCTAACGCTAGAATAGAATCAATTTTAGTAGCGTGATAATAGTGAAGCTGTAGCTGCAGTGTAGCCGTAGTGTAACCGCCGTAATCAAACCCCAGGACAGACATCTCCAACAAAACGAAACGTGAAACTATATTTCTTCGGCTACTGCCTCTCAGCAGATTCCTGGGGAAAAAAATCGAGAGCAATTAAAATTGCCATGAAAAGTTTCTCAAAAATCTGGTTCAACCCCTGGCTAAGACATTTTTTGCGGCGATTTCCCCGCAGCATTTTTCTGGCAAAAGTAAATAAAAAATTACCATGAAAAGTTTCCCAAAAATGTGTCATTCGGAGTCGACTTTAAACTGTAGGTTCAGCCACTAATGCATAAACTTAACGCACACAATATTAGTAGCGTGAGAAGCTAGGTTGTAAACCTGACTGAAGGATTGTAATGACCAATTATGTTTGTATGTAGAATAGTAGACCACATTGTGAATATCGCTTTGAAATCCAAGCCAAATTGTATCGTGAAACAAACAAACCTTTACATTTACTATGCAGGATCAACTAATTCTCGCACAGCCCTCGTTAAAATGTATTCAAAATATGAAAATTTCTAAAAATACTTTAAAAAATACGAACGAACTTGTCGAATACAAGCATATTTTTATAAAATTATTTAAAACAAATAACAGAATATCCCCGCATAACAATATTGGCATTCATGTTTAAATATTTCGAACATAGTTTCTATTGAATTACAAAATTATTTGTCTTTCATAGAAATTCAACAATAATACATACATACACAGAATATTGCATACATTACGTTTGCTTGTGTAAATGTCATCAGCAAATGTAATATGTAATGTGGTGTCAGCATTCAAGCATATCAAATCAGGTATTGGACATGGGAAAAGTATGTATTGATGTTTCGGGGAAATTAATTCATGCAATGGCTACCTTGTTGTTAAGCATTGGTTTTTATTTTGTCAGTTCATGCAATCGCATGTGATGTGAATAAATTTTATAAAATTGTTGCTTACAACAACACAAATATATCAAAATTCTAGAATAAATCTAGTAAACATATGATATTCCAAGTACATAAGATTTATAATATACAGTGGTGGCCTTATAATTAGAAACGATGTTTCTTGAACAGAGTTCTCTGGAGTGACGAATCTAAGTTTAATTTGCCTCAATCTGATGGAGAAACGTATGTAAGACGTCCTCCAAACAAAGCCTTTGATCCGAGGTACACAGTGAAAACTGTAAAACAAATTAACAAGCACACATGTTGCTAAGTTTCTAATTATAAGGCCACCACTGTACTATGTGTAAATGCATACGTATTTTACATGCAATGTTATATTTTGCTTGAGTCATATAATTGCCTCCTGTATAGTTTAAATTTATGTTGCAAAGATAGTGAAAATTTTACAGGAAAAAATCGTGCAAATTTTCACAATTTCCTTGCAGTAATTGCTGCAAGTTTCTGGATCATCTGAAGCAAAAAAGGGGGTTAACATATCCCGATTATCAGTCATTTTGTAGCCGATTACCCAGATCATAAGGGATCAGCACTTTACCTGCATCCTGTTAAGCACGCAAGATTTTCTTTACTTCGTTAACTTCGTTTCTTTAGAGAACATAGACCCGACACAAAGCGTATCCTCCATCTTCACAGTATTTCTCTGTCAATTTCATTAATTTCGTTCCACGAAATTATTTTATGATTGGGCAATTGTGGCAAGTTGTAGAATAAATGTATTGCCATATAGCTAAAGGGTCCGCCAAATAACTTTTTTTTTGAAAACGCTTTAAAAAAAAACTACTGAATATTTTCTCAGATTTCTTTTTTTATTTGAAAGAACAATCCTTCCGGTTAATAATGGAAAATAATTTCATTCAAATGGGTGCCTCGGCTGGCCATGCAGTAGCCTACACGATCGGTCCAATTTTTAAGCAATGACTTCACGAATATTGTCCTTTAAAGCGTCAATTGTCTCTGGCTTGTCGGCGTAACACTTATCTTTGACGGCACCCCGCAAATAATAGTCTAACGGTGTCAAATCGCAGCTCCGAGGTGGCCAAACGACATCAGCTCTGCGGCTGATAATGCGATCTTCAAAAACAGGGCGCAAAACATAGAGTGTAGCTTCGGCTGTGTGGCACGTAGCGCCGTCCTGTTAAAACCAAATGTTGCCAATATCCTCCTCTTCAATTTTTGTGAACAAAAATTCGTTCAACATGGCCCGATAACGATCGCCATTGACTGTAACGGCCACTCCTTGCTCATTTTCGAAGAAAAATGGCCCGATTATACTTTTGGACCAAAATCCGCACCAAACAGTGGCTCGTTTTGGGTGCGTCGACTTTTCAATGTATGCGTGCGGGTTTTCTGTGCCCCAAATGCGACAATTTTGCTTGTTTACATACCCGCCAAGATCAAAATGAGCTTCATCTGTAATGATGATTTTTTTGCCAAAATCGGCATTATCATGACCATTTTTTATTTACTCTCAGCCAGAAATATGCTGAGAGGAAGTGGCCAAAACAATATTTATTCATATTTCGTTTTGTTCGAGATGTTTGACTTGGGTTGTGAACCGTGCCCCCACCTACTAAACTACGGTGACTTCGAGACATGCTCATTATGACAATATATTGGACTGTTGTATTAGATAAGAAATTAATTAAGGTGGGAAAAGGTACGGACTCAGACACTCTTTACTGTTTGTACAAACAGTTAATCCGTCTGTCTATTAAGTCACTTTCTCTGCATTAAAGTCGGTTTTCCGTAAGAACTTTACGCAGGAAAGCAAATCTATTTCTCTTCGGCACCCTGACGCTAATCAAGACATTGAGCTCCTTTCCTGTGATGATAATTTGTAGATATTTTCATTGTTTGTATTGGTTTTTCCATCAAAAATATATACTGACTACCAAATATTTTATGAGAAGGTCCTGATCAATTAATGTTTTTGTCCATTGTGGAAATTTTACTTGTGCACATAAGGTGACGTAAACCACATCATTATTCAGAATCACGTTTAATTTTCTTCTACAATATCGCTTAGTCGCCGAAGTCTAGTAGTTTGTATGCTGGCTTATTGTATTATTATTGTATGCTTATTATGTATGCACGGATCAAATCTTCAAATCTCAGGTCAGACAATTTCCAATTAAACGCAGTATGAAAAAAATATTTCTTCGATGATTTCCGCTCAGCAGATTTCTGGCAAAATCTCCGAAAATTCCCATGAAAAAGTTTCTCAAAAAATCTAGCATTCGTAGTAGACTTTAAACCGTAGGTCCCACCACTCATGTATAAAATTAACACACACAATTAAAGTAAGTAAGAGCCCACGGTACACAGCAACTTAACAACTCAAATAAAAGAACAGGACCTCTTAAAAAACCTCTGTTAACAACAGCAATTATTGGAAAAGAAATTAAAACAGTAGCCCCACTCCTTTAATGCTCATTCATACATCAAATAAATTTCAAATTCCTTTCTGCATGAGTTATCAATAAACACGCAGTTTATTTTCATAAAAGCATCGTTGTGCTTAAATGTTTGCATAAGGAAGCGTGAAATTGGTGCGTAATTTTTCTTTTTTTTATATAAAAATTCAATAGAATTCGTTCTATTTGATTTGCTACAACCCTCAGCAAAAAAAAATATTTTCTTTTCAAAAATTAAGAAAAAAATAACGTTTGATTTTTGAAGTGTGTGTTAATTTTATAAAAAAAATCTGTTTGGTAACACTGGCATAAATAAAGTCTTCCTGAAAAGTTTTTTTATAAAAAATTCTTAGAAGGAATAGATTTCTATTGAAAAAAAGAGAAGAAAATTACACAGGATTCTTTCCGTTCTTTTGTTGTTATCGATACATTACATACATACACACATTTTATAGTTGAAATAATTTAAATTAAATTGCTGCCAGTTATAATACGTTGGGGCTGTTGTCAGTTAAGTTGCCAGCAACACACAGTTCAACTACTTTAAGAAAGAAAAAAAATTTTAAAAAAATGTACGTTTTTTGTTTGCTTGGTTTCAATAAAAGAATACACAGACACACACTCCTATACACATATAATAATACATAAATAAATATGTATATGGTGTATAAATGAGAACATTATAAAATCTACGACTATGCACACATACATACATACATTCATGCCGTCATTTACACTTGAACATAAACATACACGTGCTGTGCTTGCTGGTTGCCAAAAGCAAAAAGAATTCCTGCAAAAAAAAAGGAGAAAAACTTAAAAAAAAGAAATTACAATAATTTCCACTACCAAAAATACACACAAGCAAATAAATATATGCTCATTTAGTACGTACTTACATACATAACAAATAAGATAAATATAGTGATTCTTAAAATAGGGTCTTTGCTTAAGCGTGCGAGATATCATAGAAATTTATTATTCCTTTGAAAGGCCTATTCATGCCATTATGTGCGGCATATAACATCGTTCATATGTTCGGCGCAGTTTCTCTGGTACGATTGCATTTCAAATATCAAAATTTCCACGACTCTTATGGCTTGTGGTTTATTCGTATATTATTCGCACCAGTAACTGAAGGAAACCCCACTAGCAAAAGTCAAACAAGTTCAAATCGTACGATCTTGGTGGTCAGTTCACATCACTTCCACTGGAAATAAGCCTCAAATGACCTCAAATTGCTCGTGCAAAATAATTAATATAGCATGAGCTGTGAGGCTCGTAGTGCCGTTATGTTGAAATCACAATTCATTGGCGTGCAGATCATTCAATTCAGGCCAAAAGAAGTTGGCAGGGATGTCCTAGCCAATTTACTAACGTAATTGATAGCTTGCAACCCTTCAGTTAGAAATACAACCTTGTTTCACACACCATCCATGTTGTGTGTGTTAATTTTTTGCATTAGTGGCGGGCATCTACAGTTTAAAGTCGACTTCGATAGATTTTTGAGAAACAAAACAATTGGATTTACTCTCACAGTTTTTGTCAAAAGACGGCTGCGAGGTAGTCCCCGAAGAAATATTTTTTTTCGTATTTCGTTTCGTTCAAGATGTCTGGGCTAGGGCTTGAAACAACGCCTCACGTCTAATAAGCCAGGGCTTGAAAAGGCGCCAACACACTACTAACTAGACTATGACCAGGCCATCATTGTAATAATAAAAAATACAAAACGATGACTTCGAGAGTCCTAAATATACATCAAACTGTAACTTTTTTGGGATGCATGTGACACTTTTGTTTACATACACACTCATGCAGAAATATGTCTCATTGATGAAAAGATGATTATTCGAAGCAAATTAGGTTTATTTTTCCAATTGCTCCAGAGCCCACTCAGAGAACACACGTCGCTTTCTATGGCCATCCATGGTGATTTGTCAAGAAACAATGATTGAAATGACAACTAATGTGACAGATGTCGCTCCAACAAAATGGCTGTCAAAGCTCTGAAGCCCTAATTGGAAAATGCGATATTATCTCGCGGAATGGTCAGCTGTCTGGCATCGCATGCAGTTCTATATTGGTTTCTTTTATGATCCGGCTAATATTTACAAAATCTGGTGCATATGAACATAACATGTTTCGCCGTTTCGACTTTATTTCGATTGTGTGGACAATGGGATCAAACCTTACGATCTCGGTGGCCAGTTCACCTCATCACCATATGAGAAAACAGTTATTAGCCGGTCTGCTACCCTCTCTCCTCTTTAAATTAATTTTTGCGTGATGGCAAATTGAGTATTTTGACAGATATCGGGTGTTTTGTATAGCTCTCCAGTCTTTAAGTTTTTTTGTTTTGTGAAAGCAAAATAATATGATCGTCAAAGTACTCATTGCAACACCCTCATACGTTGTTAATTAAAGATCATAGTTCAACGTATGACGGATCCTATGTGACTCGGGTTTAAGGTGTGAAACTTTTATCCTCTCATAAGTTCACAAATATGATTATCATGGAGTGAAGGTCCGTTAACTCCTCAATATGGTACGTTACGTGGACAAATGCAGTGGATATATCGACGCCTCCGTTCTATAACATTCTTAGTCGAAAAACTGTGTTTTGAGTTATGAGCTCTCAAAGTTTTCACGCAACATACGACTATATGTGTATTGTAAGTAGATTTTTCCCTTTATCTTCGGAACGGATCGGCGCATCTTAACCAAATTTATTTAAGCTTGAGAACGTAGAATTTAAAAATGCAAGAACATTAAAAACGTTCTAAGTACACTTAGAATGTTATAGAATGGAGGCGTCGATATGTAGCTGTGAATTGGTACAAACTGTTTGATACATCCTAAAACACTCTTTCTCTCATACATTCTAGAACACTGTTCTTTCTCATACTAACTTGAACCACCTTAATATTCAAACCTACACTCTTACAAAATAAAAAATAAAATTCTACCGGATGGATTTTAGTAAAAATTATTTTTGTTTCTTTTTCTTCCTGGTTAAAATGTAATCCAATAACTATTTTTCTGTGTCTGTCTGTTCTTTTATTTCCCCATTTTTGTAGGTCTTTTTCCCATTTTTTTCTTTTTTTTATATAAATGGGTTGTTTATGTACATTTAAATACAGCGACACACAGAAAAAGTACCAAAAAAAAAAAATGCGAACAAAATGGAAAACATTGTTGACTTGCCAAAAAATGCCTTCAGTTATTTGCAAAATAAGTGTTAAAAAGTTTATTTGTGCGTTTGTTTGTTTACGTATGTATGTATAGTTTAATGTATCCATAAGCGTTTTTCTTTTTGTTCGTTTGTTTATTTGTGCCTGGCTACACATGTCTAAAAGTCCCTTTAAAAAATGTTCACATCAATCATTCTGTTGTATTTACATGTCAGGATATCCTTATTCTTAGTTGTAGTTAACAAAAAGCAATCGTTGTTGCTAGTGTTGCTGTTGCTAGTGCTGTTTATTTCATTCAATTACATTCTCTCTGTACTTTTATAAGGAGGTGATAAGATATTATAGTAGTTTTTGCAAAATGGATTTCAAATCGTGAAGGATTAAGGAAAGGAAACAAATTTTATTTCTTTTTAACGGTACTTTGCGCACTACTCCTATGCTGGCATTGGAGATAATGTTATGCCTCCTACCGCTTAATCTCTATTACAAAGGCCTGATGGCTAAGATTAGCAGGCGTCTGTGGGCGACTTGACAGTGACATGAATCAAACACTGACCACGCGTTGATACTATAGGAATTTGGAACTGTCGGAAGCAGTGACTACATGACAATGCGATAAGATTGTCCTAAGAGATTTAAGATATCTGGTACGAATAGTGAGGTCTTGAAGAACGGCACTCCTGTCAAAGAACTGCATTCCAACTTACACCGATGGCTCTACGTTGGATGGAACCATTGGAGATGGAATCATTCGGAGTATCCCATTCTATAAGGTTCCCGAATCTCTGTAGCGTCCTTCAGGCAGAAGTGTCGGCAAAACAGGCTGCGGTTAAGATTATTGTGGAAGAGTTGGTTACAAGCGGGAAAATATTATACTTTCCGCTAGCTAGGCGTCTATCAGAGCTCTAGATTCTAATGTGATGAACTCTAAGCCGGTCTACAACTGTCCAGGATATCTCAACGAGGTAGCAGATCGATACGATGTCTACATCACATGAGTACCAATACACAGACACATTTCGAGTCACTGCAAAGCGGATGAGCTGGCCAGGCGGGTCACAACAATCAAACTCCCCGTTGAATTCCCAATGTAGGAAAGCCTTTAAAAACCTGCAAGCTTATAATGGTCAATGCGTTCGTAGACTCCATCAACAATAGATGAATGGCTTCGAACACGGCCCGAAAATAGCGCAACAAATCTGGCCAAGGCTGTATAGAAGGCACTCGACAAGTCTGCTTAAACTCCAAAGAAGCACGCCAGTATAGTGGTCGAGGTTATTACGGGGCATTGCAATATGGGCGCGCATGCGAGGCGCCTTGGTCTTCGATGTCTCGCGAATGATTTCTGCAGAAGCTGCAGAGATGAGGAAGAGGACAAGACTGCTTTTGTGTACTTACCCGGCATTATATCGAAGGAGAAAAAGGCACCTTGGTGCCTGCTACATGGGGGAATTGGAAAAACTGTAATGCATTGACATTGGCAGCCTGATTCGCTTCATCAGAAGCTCTGAGTGTTTACGAAACTAGAATGGGATAAATGAAAAACCATGGTATCACAATGGGCCCTATGTGACCTAAATGTGTCCACTTAAACTCCTTGAGTGAACATCCATCAATACCTACCTATCTAATGTCTCTGAAATATACTTTGTACCACCGCATAGCAATTTGAACTTCGAACATTTTGAATTACCAGGACATGACAAATCTATTCAGCGTTCGAATAAGCAAATCATGAGTTAATTGCCTATGTTTAGATTTCCTTTGTTTTTCAAGAAAATTTTGTTACTTGAACAAAAAAATTTCTTTTTATTTTTAACTAGCTGTACCCTGCGCGTGTTTCTGGTCCACCAACTAAAATAAATTTGAAGGAAAGACATTACAAAAATGTCCAATTAATTTTGAATCATTTTATTGATTTTGTTTCCCGTTGTCCTGATGATTCAGATGAACGGGCCAGAGTAGTAAGCATTCGATCAGTTTCTAATCTCACTTCTCGTTGTTCAAGTGGTTCAAGCGAACGGGTCTCAGCGGCATATACTCAAAGATTTTTCAGTCTCAATGCTCGTCTGATTCTGAGGCTTGTAATGCTCTTTTCTTCCGTGCTTGAGGTGTAGGTTGACCAATTGCTTGTTATTCATTTTGAATAATCTTCAGTGACGCCATCAATCGGAAATTAATCGCACCAACCTCCGTTGACTCATGCGCAACAATTTTGTTAAAGAATGCACAGTTTACGATTTAATTCATCTTGAGTAATTTTCAGTGGCGCCACCTGTCGCAAATTGGTCATACTAACTTAGAAACCTTCGTCAAACAAAAATTCATTTTTATATATATAGACTATGGGAGGTCACACGCCCACTATAGCCAATTCGCCCATTTTGTTCATATGTACGTCCAAGTCGTCCATACAAAATTTGAGGATTTTAGCCTTTGCAGTTTATGAGATATGCTACATTAAATACTTATTGGGTATGTGGGTGTGGCACCTCGCCTACGTGTAATTTTAAAATAAAAAGTAGTAGCGTATAACTCCTTCCAGACATACAGGAAGCTACTGTTAAAATTTCAAGAAAATCGGTCCAGCCGTTTAGCCGTCTATAGACTTCAAACAAACAAACAAAACCACAAACAAATAAACACACATTCATTTTCATATATAAGGTTTAATTTCTTTAATATGCCTACAATTGTTTCATTTTATATTCCTTTTATTTTTATCATTGTAATTACAATTACAATTACAATAATGGATTTGTTTAATTAAAATTTAAAGAATTTTGAAAAACATCAAAAGAATTGAGTGACATTTAAATAAAAAAAACAAGAAAATTCTTTTTAATATTTACGCACCTAAAAATAAAATTTTGTTTTCAAAAAGAAATCCTTTTTAATACTTTATCGCCTTGTGACACTTAAGTGACACTTGTTTGTTGAGTGACTGTCTTCCTTATTTCCTACTAAAACCACGAGTGTGAAAAACAAAACAGAATTGACAATGTGAACGCATAACGAGAATCCTTTCAAAATAAATTCATCATTAATGCATGGAATTAAATACGGAAATAATACTGACTGACTGACTGATTATTATGAAATGGAAGTAATGGAAAGAGATTTTGTTTTGTACATTTTTTAATGGAAAAAGTTTTAAAACAAAATATTTTATCAGGGCAACAAGAAGGGAGGGATATTGGCTGATTTTTGTTTTCTGAACAGGAAGATTGAAGCATGTAGCGACATAGGAAATAGAATCTTCGGAGGTCCTTGAAAGAGCCTGCGTGTTTAAAGAGACTACGACTTAACCACTTTCCTACTTTTTAGAGTTTAATCAAGTAAAACAAATTTAAGCCTCGAAGAAAGCGAACAAAATTCTTTCAACATGGATTTCGAATTTTAAACATCAAGGCCCAGTAAGCAAAGTCTGGTGACTGTGAAGACTTCTTAATTGCATGAAACAAAAAAATGAGCAGCAGAATGTCTGAAATTATTCCCAATTACATGCTGGGTTATGTTCAATTTACAGTCACTAGAAACATAATTCGGTTACTACCTCTCAGCAGTCTTCTAGCAAAAAGTCTGAGAGTAAAATAAAATTGCAATGAAAAGATTCTCAAAAATCAGTCTTTCGGAATGGACACTAAACTGTAGTTGGCACCACTCATGGATATAGTTTGCACACTAAAGAGTTTTAATGACCATTTAAGTATGTAAGTATCAAAGCATTTATTGGTCAATTCCTCGTTTGTTTTCTTTTCAGCTTTTGTAGGGTCACCGGCTCTGTCGTTTCTTCTACGTTTCTGTGTCCAGAAAGCTTCGACTATCACAGTCAATAGTCTTTCTTATCCAGAGAAGCCTGAATTTTATTCCAGCTTGCTCTTAATAATTAGTAGTAGACGCCGTAGTCTAGTAGGTAGTGTGTTGGCTTGTTAGACGCAAGGCCACGACTTAAACCCCAGGTCAGACATCAAAACGAAAATATGCAAAATATTTCCTCGGCGACTTCCTCTCAAAAACTCTGAGAGTAATATAAAATTTGCATGAAAAGTTTCTCAAAGATCTGTCGTTTGGGGTCGACTTTAAACTGTAGGTCCCGCCACTCATGAATAAAATTAACACACACGACATAAGTGGTGTGGGAAACTAGGTCGTAATCCTGACTGAAGGGTTGTAATGACAAATTATGTATGTTTGTATGTAAGTATACCTCTACCCTATATTCCCTGATATTTAATTTTTTTCCACTTCTTGATTATGCTTCTATCAGAAGATCTGGATTATGATGAAGACACTTCTCAACAAACTACAAATATTTAAAACAAAATATGGCCACCTACTGTGGTGGTAGAAGCTAATCGAGACGTCCACATGTCTACATGGCACTTAAGCGTAATTCAGAAAGAACCAAAGCATGTGGAACACCGAAACACACGTTGAAGCGAGATGTAGGAATGTTCATACAACAACTCGGCTTTTCTTTTAAATGCGTAACGAAGGATAGCAATAAATGTCGCAATTTCGTTGAAGCCCTGTGCTTTTCAGTGAAAAGAATCGAAATCCTAAAGCTACGATCTAGGAATCATACATACATACATAATTGGCCATTACAACACTTCAGTCAGGATTACGGCCTAGCTTCTCACACCACTCATGTTGTGTGCGTTAATTTTATACGTGAGTGGCGTGACCTACAGTTTAACGTCGATTCCGAACGACAGATTTTTGGGAAACTTTCTCATGGCAGGTTTATTTACTCTCAGAGTTTTTGCCAGAAATCTGCTGAGAGGAAGTCGCCGAAGAAATACTTTTTGGATTTTGTTTTGATGTCTGACCTGGGATACGAACCCGGGCTTTACGTCTAATAAGCCAACACACTACCTACTAGACTACGGCGCCTTCACGATCTAAGAATCATGTGTTCTAAAACAAAAGTTCTAAATTTGTTGCCTCGTGACATACCATCTCTTGACGTGTTATCTGACCCTGCAGTAAATACTTGAACGTTTGAAGATCTGAGCATGGTAGCGAATGTGCCACTAAGAGTTTCATATGTACACACAGTTACTAAAGTATACATGCATACATCCGTTTTCGTTGAAAAGCATTATAATTGTCTGACAACTTTCCTCGATTTTAAGACGGTCTTTTACATTGGTTAAAAAATTTCTGAAATTTGTTAACTTTTGTGGGCTGTGCAGGCCTGTGCAGGGTCACAAAAGTATACGTACGATTAATCTTGCCCTACACTGGGTAACACAGTATGAAGGCCATATGCGCCACCAAGTTAACTTGCCTATGAACGACAAGCAATCCGTTAACCTAACCTAACCTAACTTAAACTAACCTAACCTAACTACTTCAATGATGGTTTTGGACGGTGAAAACCATTGGCAATAATAGATTATTGGAAAACTTTCAAGTATCGCACCGGCAGTAGAGAAATGCAAATCAACAGTACCAGGCATTGTGATAAAATTTTTGGTATACAATTTTGATAACTTTTAAGAATGCAGCCCTTACCGCTCCAAGAGTTGTAAGTGAATTGGGTTTCAAATTAAAACACAACAATCTTCTGAAAATAAAAGCCACAGACCTTGTTAGGACAAAAGCATTATTAAACTGTTTACAAAATTAAAACAGCATACTTATTTTGAAGCGCCCCTCGTATATAAAAACTGATGAATTTTTCTGGTGAATAAATTTTAATTTCTAGTCAACTAAAAACCGAAAATTTTAAACTCTTTCCATGATGGAGAAAATAAAAATGAATTCACTTTAAGGACAATGTATTACAATAACGAGTACGAACATAGACATTGCTTACTCCATATTCGGATTATCCTTGCTTGACTTTTCTGTTACAGTATCCAAAAACAATTTTTATTACAACATCAATGTATGTCAAGTAACTTTAAATCAAATCTTCTTTACATGGATGATAAACACAAACAGAAACAAAAACAGAAACAAAAACCAAAAACACTGTACATATCTTTTATTAACATAAGCTGCTTAAAATCTTAAAATATTTTTCATACTTTTTTCTTGATTTTATAACAACTCACAATACAATATCGATTGAAGAGAGGATAAAAACAGAAGGAAAAACTGGTAACAAAACTGACATAAATTCTTGGAATTGAAAACAAAAGCAATGACAAAAAAGGTCAATGGAAATAGGCAATGTTACTCTAATAATACTCGACCAATATTTAGGGATTAAAGTCATGCCTAAACAAGTTAAACAAAAATTATGTTGAATGATGTTGAAACAGAGAAACTGTACAATAAAAATGGAAAGATTAGATTGTAATTAACGTACGTATGTGCAAATAAAAAACCAATACAAACAAACAGCCAATAATGAGCACATTAGGAGCAACTAGAACAAGACATACAGGCTACGCCCGGCCATATGTAGTCGAATTGAAAGATATTACTCCCGAGAGCAGGAAATTTATAAGAAATGTTATCAATTTTTGTTTGCGCTGCATATTCTAAAGAAAATGAAACTAAAATTTCTTTCTGCCTTCTTGTGGTTTCCACTCATCGATAAAAAGTGTTTGATGTTCTCGGGGGCTCTCTGTAAATGAAAAAAAAATGTTTTAATTTTATTAATTTTTCTCCTTCACTTGTGGCCGAAGTGCAATAGGTTGTGGAGAATATTGAGTGAAAGATACAATTTCTTAGAAAGTTTGTATGACATAGCCTGTCCTGCCCAATAGTCAACCTCAGCTGTTCACAATGCACCCTGCCACTGTAAAATATGAGATGATCGACTACGAGCCTGTTTCTCCTCAAAAAAATCACCACCAATATGTGGCCCAATATCCCTCTACCCTTTCTTTTCTATCTAGCTTTCCAATAAGTTTCCAACACAATGCAGGATATGAGTAGGATTCAGTTCCTGCATGCCAGCTGTTTGGTGGCACTGTCCGCCAACATAAATAGGCTTGCTTACGGACTCCAATAAGCCGGGACAGAAAACATAAAATATCAACGAAACCATACAAGAAAGAAGAGAAATAAATTGCCAGATGGCCCCATTAGGAAGGACGTTATTTATGAACAGTTTATTGTATAAAGAACTCCAGATGGACAAATGTCGCCGTGGTCTAGAAGGTAGGGTCTTGGCTTATTAGACAGACATCAAAACGAAAATATTTCTTCGGCGACTTCTTCTCAGCAGATTTCTGGCAAAAACTCTGAGAGTAAATAAAATTGCCATGAAAAGTTTCTCAAAAATTCATCGTTTGGGGACGACTTTAAACTGTAGGTCCCGCCACTCATGTATAAAATTAACACACACACAACATCAGTGGTGTGACAAGCTAGGCCGTAATCCTGACTGAGAGATTGTAGTTGCCAATTATGTTATGTAAGATGGACAAATGGGTACCCAGTAATCGAGTGAACAGCGAGCAAATACACGGAAGTGAAAATTGTTAGTTCAATTCACATTGAGTGTTGGTCTCAGTTAAAGAGAAAAACTCTAGTACTTTTGACATGACATTATAAGAAACTGAATGTCAGTATTCCCTGTGACAGACAGCAAGATATTCAACGGTTCCCCTCAAATGGGTTCTTGAACGCGAGGTCATAGTAATAACGACCAGCTCATACATTTGCGAAAACTCGTTCGACTGTTGGTTCCACTGTATCAAATGCATTGAAACAGTCTACTCTACTACTACTGAATAACTCTACTCTCACCGAACTGGCTGAGGCCAGTTTTCTACTTTCGGAAACCAATATAAACACTTTACCACCAGATAAACTGAATTTTCAAAAATGTTGTTCAAGAGTTGGAGTCAATTCCGAGTAGTAAAAACTCTTGCCAGTAGCCCGAACAAACTGTCCATAACGAACCTCGCTTTAAAGGTCCCTCCACTTCAATAACTGAATGAAGATGCTGAAAAAAGCAGCTAAGGAAACCCGTCAGTGATCATTTGACAACTTGCTGATGCTGCTGCCATCTAGATTGTCCTATGACAAGCACTTTTTGAAATATTTACGTAATGTAAAGAATGTGAAGGAATTAATAGGGCATTGTCATGCACTAGTTGACTTAGTAAGAATAACAATTGTTTTTAATAGATATATGGAGCCAAGAAGTACTAATCTTGTGTTTATTGGGTTTCCAGTTTTTCTCCCAATTTTTATCAGGTTCTTTGGTCAAGCTTTTCCAGCTGCATAGTGGGTGTAGTGGTGACAATGTTTTCTTACTGAGTGCAGTTCTTTCCTAATAGGTGAAGATGATTAACCTTCCTATGTTGTTTGTTATCGATAAAGTCCCCTCTAGAAAGTCTGTAAGCTATAGCATGGCTCATTTGGAAGTGGTGTGAAGCCTCTTATTTTCTTCAAATGCGTAAATCCATGATGAAAATTTGTTGTTTTCTGTTGTAGTTAAACGTCCGATGCTAGGGTTTATAGTTAAGCAGACCAACCACTACATCATGCCACATCTCATTGGGAATTCGATGTCCTCGAATGTAAATTAAAGATAAAAAAAATTGAAGGTAAAGAATAGCACGCCAAAATTTGATCAAATGTCAAAATTTTTTTTGTTTTTCCTTGGGTCGCTGTAACCCAGAACATCAGGAATTTTCATTATGAAATCATACCGTCTATAGGTAAAAATAGTAGTTGCAGTAGTAGCAGTAGTGTTATTAGCAGTAGTAGTAACAGCAGTAGTAGCTGTAGTAGTAGCAATACTAACAACAGTAGTACCAGTAGAAGCTGCAGTAGTAGTAGCAACAGTCGTATAGTAACAGTAGTACTGGCTGTAGTAGCAGCAGTAGCAGTAGCAGATGTTGTATGGTACTAGTAGTAGTACTAATAGCAGTAGTAGTAGCTATAGTAGTATCAGCAGTATTAGCAAAAGTAGCACCATTAGTAGTAACAGTAGTAGTAGCATTAATAGCAGCAGTAGTAGAAGAAGTTGTTGTATGGTACTAGCAGTAGTACTAGTAACAGCAGTAGTAGCTGTAGTGGCAGTAGTAGTAGCAGCAGTAGTAGCTATATTAGTATCAATAGTAGTAGCAAAAGTAGCACCAGTAGTAATATCAGTAGTGGTAGCATTAGTTGCAACAGTAGTCGTATGGTACTAGCAGTAGTAGCAGCAGTACTAGTAACAACAGTAGCAGCTGTAGTAGTAGCAGTAGTAGTAGCAGCAGTGGTAGCAACAGTAGTCGTATGGTACTAGCAGTAGTAGCAGCAGTACTAATAACAGCAGTAGCAGCTGTAGTAGTAGCAGTAGTAGTAGCAGCAGTGGTAGCAGCAGTAGTTATAGTATAGCAGTAGTAGTAGCTGCAAATTGAATTTTGGTTACGTTTCCAAGATGTGTAATGTAAAACTCTTTATATGATGATGTAGGGTATTGAATAATTCCAATTAATCAATCCAATATGCTTACCTTTATAACAATAACAATAACATTTACTTGGCTTGGCTATGCTTAGCTTACTATGTAGTCTTGTGTAATTAAAGTCTGTGCCCCTGTTTGTTTATTTATGAGTGATGGTGGTGGAATATACAATTTGCAAACAATACTTTATTAATATTTAATTACAAAACACATACCCACACATGCACTCAACTTAAACTATATGAAATAAAATGAAAGGTTATATTAGTAGTTTAGTAAACATCTGTCTATCTATGTATGTGCATGGCTATGTAATGTGCACGTTTGTGTATATTATCACTGGTTTTAATAATAAAAACAAGTCTTAGTTACGTTACGTGGCTGTGCTCGTTTGTTAGTTGGCAGCACTAAAAACAATCTTTGAGTGGAAATCTAATGGAAAAGTGCCTGGCCTGCTGCAAATGCCTGTTTAATGTTGACTTCTGTTTATCTTTTGATACCTCATTCTCTTTTCTTCCTTTTCTCTTCCTTGTCTATTGTCCTGTGTTGGTGTATGTTTTTCCACAGTCTACCAGAATGGTATTACAAAAGCAGTGTATGGTCTATAGTATGTGTGTATGTGTAGCTGTATGCAATTTAACATGAAAACTTGTTTTTCAAGCCAAGTTTTCTTTCTTTTTTTTGTGTTTCCATAGTCTTTTTTAGCCAGCTTGACTTGACTGCATAATCTCTTGGAAATGTGTTTTTTACACGCTACACTCTCTGCATTCGAATGCATTTTAAGTTCAGAATATTGTATGCGATTTTGGTAAGAATAAATGGATTATTTTCACTGAAAAGAAAATGTAACTTAGTAAACATGAAGTCGAAAATATCAACAACATTTTATTGTACACACATATTTTATTTATTTTTTATACTGTTGATGTGTTAAGTTATCAGTGGTTATAAAGAGTTTATACGTCTGGAGTTCCACCGGTTTGTACTTTAAGATAGTGAAAGATATGATGATCGATTTATTATGCTCAAAACTGAATAATTGTGCACATTGGTTCTACTTCTTCACTCCCTTAAAACTGGCGAAATTAGCAGAAGATACGTACTGATTACAAAATCGGTTGCAATACCACAAAATTCTCAATCGTACAATACTATTTGCCTCACTAAGATGAAAACTTATGCCAAATTTTTCCAAATCCTCCAAGGGAAGTACACCAAGGGAAATTCGTGTAACCAGCATAGCCTCCAGAAGACAACGCTCACATTTGATACAATCAATGGAGAAAAAAATTATGATAATAGGGAGTGGCAGTTTTATAGAAAACAAAACTCACTTGAGCACATATGGTAGAGTAAAATGTTGTATTTCTATAGAAAGCGATATTTACTGTCTAGTCAAGATTGACTAGGGTTTCGCTTTAAGCACGAATGAAAACCAAATGATGATTTTTCCTAATAGACTGTCCACATACATACATATATAATTGGTCATTACAACCCTTCAGTCAGGTTTACGACCTAGCTTTTCACACCACTTATGTTGTACGTGTTAATTTTATACATGAGTAGCGGCACCTACAGTCTAAAGTCGACTCCGAACGACAGATTTTTGAGAAACTTTTCATAGCAATTTTATTTTACTCTCAGAGTTATTGCCAGAAATCTGCTGAGAGGAAGTCGCCGAAGAAATACTTTTTGTATTTTGTTTGATATCTGGCCTGGGGTTTGAACCGTGGTACGACTAGACTACGGTGACTTCTAATTTCGAATTGAAACGTTACTTCAATTCGTTCTCAACCACTCTTTAGCCTGTTTCCATACTATGATGAGTTTTTTTTGTTTTTTTTTTGTTTAATTCTGTTAAAGCACTTTTTAAATTATAAATACAATGTAATTCAAAAAAAAGAAGAAAGAACTGCAAGAAACTTTTATTAGAGATTATGTTGACTCACAAAAAAAAACAAAAAAACAGTAAAAAAAATATAAGAAGACGAAAAAAATAAAATTAAAAATGTAAATGAAAGCAAAAAAAATCAAAAGAAAAACGAAATTAAAGTAAAAAAAATATCTCCTACAACTAGAAAACTACTATGAACTCGATAAAAGGCGAACTAATTTCGAGAAACTAACAACAACAACAAAAGAGAAAATTTGTTATAAAAATTTAATTTGCTTAAGCAGCAAATTACCGATGCCAAAGATAAACAAAATTCGTTCTATTCTTCCTCATTCTTTGAAGTCTCAACTCAACTCGTTTAAGTTGAAACGATATTTTCTAATTTAATTTCATAGGAAATGTGGGGTTTTGTGTGATAAAAATGCAAATTATTTTACAATTAAAATTTCTGGCAAATGTGGTAACGAGTGGTTTTTCCCCCTCTTCTAAATATAGAAAAATTCGAAAAGAAAATTAAAAAGAAAAACCACAACCTAAATATAAAACCAGACTTAATATATGGTGTACGTAATGAAGAGATAAACTAGAGTCAACTATCAAAATTTATATATTAATATTAGTTGACTTCCAGACTGTCGATAATAGGGTCAAATCGTATGATCTCGGCAACCTATTGTCTTCGCCAAAACGTAAAGTTGCTCTTTTGGCAAACTTGTGTGGCTCGTATAACTGTCTGCTTGAAACCACGTACTATGCAGTTATTAAGCTTGAATTGTAGGCCAAACAAACTTGGTCCTCATAAAATGAAATGACGGTAACGCTTCTCCAGGGCAATTTGTCGAAAAGTTACGACACATTGACACCTCCAGACAATAATTCCCACGAAACATTTCCTTTTTTTGAAAGTAATTTGTTTTCCGCAATCACTTCGTTGTATTCCAAACCCCATATGCAGCAATTTTGCTTTTTGCCTGTTGTTCTAGCATTCAATCAGAATATCAAAGGCGTTGGTTCTAATTGTAGCATATGATCAACTTAAAATGGATGGATATGCAAATATGACAAATACGCCATTAGTGAGCCGTAAATATGGCACATACATTGCGATAATGAAAAGGCCTGACCACACTTTCAGTCTCCCCAATTTTCTTCGATCACGACTATCATACTCATATCATAATCATGCTGTAATACTCGAAAAGAAGTTGCGTTTACATCACGCGTTTTTTCGATTGTTAAACTATAAATTGATATGATGATATCAGATGAAGGATTTTTAACAGCTGATAGTATTGCCGATGAACTGCTTACTCGTCGTCATCTGAAATTTTTAGAATTTTTCTTTTTTCTTCTGTTTTCGGCTATCGATCGGCAGCTTAATCTCAAATTGTATCCTGTTCTGCCCGATAACTTTAGCGATATGCAGGCTAAAATGAATGGCATAAAGACAACCTGTTGTTTGCATTCGGTATTAGAGAATATCAAATGCATTTACACTCATAAAGCGCCTGTTATATCCTTGAAGAGTGGGTACACCATATCTGATGTTGTTCAAGAAAACTGCTTGGTTCTGGAAGACATTCGACGCATTCCTAAGCACGAAGACATAGAAGAAAACCACTAAGCCAAAGCACTTGCAAAGACACACAGAACGAAAAACTCAATTGAATTCATACGCGATACAAATAAATGTTCTTACAGAAATATTATTTATTCGCTAAAGTAATATAGGGTAATAATAATACCCAGTTGTAGATGGACTAGAGTGATTTGTCCCGATAAGGGTCTACACAGAACAATATTTACGTTTAACTTGACCAAAGTCTACATAAGGAACCTCATAGTAGTTGTAATACGGCACTTGGCCACTTGCTGCATACGTTCGGAGGCAGAAAACACAGAACATAGTCTCTGTCATTTTTCGGCTCTCGGGAACAGGAGATAAATCATTTTTTGGTTAACCGAGTTATAGGGAGAACGTGTCTGGCCAAATATGTTTTGAACAGAATCCACATTATGAAAACGACTGAGGGAAGATATAGATTGTGCTATGTTTTCACCTATAGTTTGTATTGATGTCTCCTAACTTCAGTACCAAATACATAATTAACTTGTGCCTAAAATTAAAAGCAGATAGTAGTAGTAGTAGTAGTAGTAGTAGTAATAGTAGTAGTAGTAGTAGTAGTAATAGTAGTAGTAGTAGTAGTAGTAGTAGTAGTAGTAGTAGTAGTAGTAATAGTAGTAGTAGTAGTAGTGGTAGTAGTAGTATTAGTAGTAGTAGTAGTAGTAGTAGTAGTAGTAGTAGTAGTAGTAATAGTAGTAGTAATAGTAGTAGTAGTAGTAGTAGTAGTAGTAGTAGTAGTAGTAGTAGTAGTAGTAGTAGTAATAGTAGTAGTAGTAGTAGTAGTAGTAGTAGTAGTAGTAGTAGTAGTAGTAGTATTAGTAGTAGTAGTAGTAGTAGTAGTAGTAGTAATAGTAGTAGTAGTAATAGTAGTAGTAATAGTAGTAGTAGTAGTAATAGTAGTAGTAGTAGTAGTAGTAGTAGTAGTAGTAATAGTAGTAGTAGTAGTAGTAGTAGTAGTAGTAGTAGTAGTAGTAGTAGTAGTAGTAGTAATAGTAGTAGTAGTAGTAGTAGTAGTAGTAGTAGTAGTAGTAGTAGTAGTAGTAGTAGTAGTAGTAGTAGTAGTAATAGTAGTAGTAGTAGTAGTAGTAGTAGTAGTAGTAGTAGTAGTAATAGTAGTAGTAGTAGTAGTAGTAGTAGTAGTAGTAGTAGTAGTAGTAGTAATAGTAGTAGTAGTAGTAGTAGATAGTATACTAGACTACGGTAATTTATTATTAGACGTGAACGAGAACCTAAGCTAAGACGTCTTGAACACAACGGCAGATAAAAAGATTTCTCTCGGCGACTGCATTTAAATAGTCTTCTAGCAAAAACTCTGAGAGTAAAATAAAAATGCCATGAAAGTTTGTCAAAAATCTGTCGTTCAGAGTCGACTTTAAACTGTAGGTCGCACCAGCCTTGGATAAAACTTACACACACAACATGAGTGATGTGAGAAACTGGGTTGTAATCCCAACTACATTATTGCAATGACCAATTAAGTATGTAAGTAAGAAGTCTATAGCAGAACATTTGTTTGTCTATAACCCCTCTGTTTTCGTTTCAGCTTTCGTAAGGGCGTCAACTTTGTCCTGTTCCTATGTCCAGAAAGCTCTAATTACAAAGTCAAAACTCTAAGAATAAAATAAAAATTCCAGGAAAGGTTTTTAAAAAACTAACGTCCGGAGTTGACTTTAAACTGTAGGCCTCACCGCTAATTAATAAACTTAAGGTGCACAACGTGGCAGATGTGAATAACTAGCTTGTAGTCCTGACTAAACAGTTTTAATTCCCCTTATGCACAACAAAGTTGAGTTAATACGCTACGTTTCTTCTATACTTGGCATTTTAAGTTCGAATTTCTTTTTCGAACTACAAATTAAACACAAACGTTTTGAATAAAAAATATGAGAGTATGTAATGCTTATGATTGATAAACTTTATCCGGCCTGTATAATAATACAACATAATTTCACTAAATCTTAAACAAAGACCCTACAATTTATTATAAAATCACTTCTAATGGTCTGCCATAAGTGTAATAAATTAAATATTTATCTCCGAAGAAACTTGAAAAATCTATGCTGTGTACTGCCACAAAAACCTTTTTCTGGTAATCTTTATTTAACTCCATAATTAATCATTTTCTAGGTCCTTAAAATTAAATGGATGACCGACCACACACATACACATACACATATCGTATTTATACTTTTATTTGCATTTAATTAATAATTTATTAAAATTGATAAGTTCTTCTCCCGGAAATGGAGAAAAAAAATGGAAAAAAAAATTTACATAATCCAACCCACAAAATGATCCACAAAAAGGATGCCTAAAACATACAGAGCAGCAAATCTAAATGAATACATGTGTAATAGTTATGAGAGTGTATTGGATTACATCCTCACACACATATGTATGTGTAAGTGTGTGTATTTCTAGTCAGTTTTCCCTCATTTTTTATGTGACCAACATATGTTGTTTATATCTACGTTTTTATGGCTGTATTGTATGTAAAATATTTACTGTTAACTCAACTTAATGTCATACATAAAGCCATATATATATTTACATATACTTACATACATTCATATGTATGTATGCATGTACATTAAATGATTTATATTAAGATCATATATCATTGTAAGTTGACATATTGTGGTTGAGAGGTTTTTGAAATTTTTTCCATTTTCTATTTGCTCTCTATTCTCTATTTTTATCTTTCGTTACTTCTTCTTTTTTTCATTTAGTTTTTGATTTTATTTCTCTATTTTCTACATTTCATTTTCATACAGAAAAGGAAAATAAAATCAAAAAAAGAAGGATTCTTCAGTCCTTGAATGATAACCATGATGGTGGTGGTCATACGGTGGGTCTACTGCTGTTTTATAAATGAAACAAACCAGTGTTTATGTTCTCTTGACCACAAATAACATCTTATAGCCATTATATATGTATACACATACATACATATACACACATAGACACATTTATTGTTTTGTATGGACCACACCGATATCCAGCATAATTTAAAAGACCTCTGGGGTAAGAGAGTCTTAAAACTGAGATGAAATGCTTGGTGGTCAGCGTGAATGTGTGTGTGTGTGTGTGTGTGTGTGTGGTATGATAAATAACTGTGTGACTCTCTGTCTTTTTAGTGGCGACAATGGTAGCAGTGGTGATGGTGTTGGTGTTAGTGTTGGTCCTGGTGATAAAACTATCGCTGTGTCTGCCTGTTACGTACATACGTACGTATTTCCATACGATAAACATTAAATGACACATTTACTGTGCTGTACTGCTGCCGTTGATGTAGGTTTATGACCTTTGGTTCGCATAGATATATGAGCACAATCATTTATCTTTTTATGGCCAACAATTTAAATGTGTTAGTTTTGGCACAATTTAAGACTTTATAGTTGATGCTGTTAGCACTACAGCTGGTGTCTGCTAAAGAGAATTAATTTCATTTGTTTTTTTTTTTTTATATTTTAAAAGTGATAAAAACTTACAGAAAATCCTTAATTTTAGTTAAGAAGCTTTGATCTTAGCGTTGACAATAGCTGTCGAATAATAAAATGCCATCCATCAGTGACTTCTGAACTTTGACAGATAATAGCTGCCTTCTTATTGAAGCTACATCTGTCAAATTGCTTGTAGTTTATTCAATCTGTTTTACCAAATCTCCTTGGACTATTATAGACAACAATGTGTGTTCGCTAAAAGGTCTCTAGAGTAGTTGACAGGTGACACTAATTTTCTTCGAAAACTCAACTTCAGCAGAACAAACAAAATTGTAGAATTTAAGCAGATACCTATCCACACGAGATTTAAAGCGATCAATGCATAACGAAAAATCACGGTTTAATATGGATTTTAAGCTGGTGGCGTCATCGGTATAAATACAGTGACCGTCAAAAGAAATTGTACGTTAGAAAAAAGTATACATTAATAAATTACCGTTATTTTTATTTTAAAATTGTTTCATTGTTAGATTTTTAAATTGAAACAAAAAAAATTACAATAAAATTTCGAAATATTATCAAATTTTTTCGGGCACGATCCTTAATTGTTTGTATTTTATCCATAGTTTCCAGTTCCTTTTGACGCATACTGTTTGTTTTTTGGCCAGCGCTATATGTCGATTGTAAGAGTCATGGAAGCCTGTCATGGTTGCTGCTGCTAATGTCTTTTAGAGTCAGATCCATTAAAAAGTGTTAAAGATGGGGAAAGAAAAGGGTTCAAGTTGCATCGGAATGTGATTGTGAAATACGCAAACAAAGATTGAAAGGCTGAGGTAAACGTCAGCAAAGGAAGACCAGGAAATATAAGAAGTGTTTGAAAAGCCCACCTAATTTTAATTGTCTTTGTCATAGAAACAGACGTAATCATTCGTCTTATGGGAATAGCATGTAAAATTTCGCATCACATTAATGCACCTGCTTACTCATCATTCCTTGTGATTGAGGTTTTGTCTACAAATAAAATGCATGACTTGACTACCATACTCCCTGGACTCAAACCCCTTTTTCTAGACACTAAAACAAAAGAGATTCATAAATACATACTTATGTACATAACATACATCACACATAATTGGCCATTACAACCCTTCAGACAGGATTACGGCCTAGCTTCTCACACCATACATATTGTGTGTGTTAATTTATATATGAGTGGCGGGAAAATTGTCACTCAAAATATTTCTAATTAATTCACCTGAACTGTATACAACACATGTATACAATTATTACAAGCATATGAATATGTGGTTAAATAAGTATCCTACCATATATACACATAATATATGTGTATGTATGAGAGTGTGTATGTATGCATTAGAGAGTGTTAAGTTGCAAAGACAACTGGAAATGGATTAAAATTTTGTTTTTGAATAAATGTGTGAGTGTATGTATGTATATTCATGTGGTTTTTAAATTATAAACATTATTGCGGTTTAACAGGAATTTAAAATAAAATTACACAGTCAAGCAAAGACGACAAAAAAAAGAAGTGACAACAAGCAAGAAAAACCCCAACAACAATAATGAAAAACCATTCAAAAACGATTCCCCTGCCTATAAATGCAACCAAAAAAGTGCATGGAAGGACTAAGTATACATATAAGTATTCTAGCTGGGGATTATGATTATGATGTCATATTAACAAAAAAAATAAAAGAATTAAATACACAGACACACATGCAATACAAAACTTTAATGTGCTTAAATAAGTTTTTTAAATATACGATATGAATGCAAGAAACATTTGCTTTGCATATCACATGTGAACACCACTTTTTTCTTAACTTCTCTCTGTCATTCTCTGGTCATGTGGTTTACGAGTGTAAGTATTTTTTGGAAAATTAGTGTCAGGGCCAAAATTTTGTTTAAAAGCAGGCCAAAATAGACAAGGGCTCCATGAAATGCAAAAGAAATTACAATTTGTAGTTTTAATTTCTTTTAATGTTGCAACAACACTCTCTCTGTGGGAAGTGATAAGAAGGGTCGTTTAGCTAGGGATTTTGGTAGAATATTGTCATGGTATACGTTTTTAATTTTTATATGTGCTCTGATGCTTAATATTCTTTGGAGAATTCAAATTAAAATATTTTCTTAAAGGCCATGAACACAAATAAATTCTTTTGAATTGTTCAAGAACATTTGGCTTAAATGTGAGGGTGAACATGAGGAGGTGTGCCACAATTAGGGGATGTACAGAACAAAGTTGTATTATTCCTCCACACACACTTTTCCTAGCAATAATCAGTACCGATTTAAATTTATGAGAGCCCAGAGTGCTTCAAATATCTGATCATAGTGGTTGATTTTTATCTTAACTCCAATAGTCACATATACAATGCCAGCAGTAGGTTTGGTTAGATTACCATTTGTCATTGACGGGCAAACACACACTTAGAATAGATTTCAGGCCCATTATAATACCGAACGTGGTCATCAGACCTTCCCTATAGGCAACCAATCCGACTCCAAAATAAATCTTGATATTGCTGCAAGTCGCCGTAGTCTAGTAGGTAGTGTGTTGGCTTATTAGACCGTAAGGCCGCGGTTCAAACTCCACGTCAGGCACCTCGAACAAAACGAAATACGAGAAAAATATGTATTCGGCGACTTTTTCTCAGCAGATTTCTGGCAAAAACTCTGAGAAAAAGTTACTCAAAAATCTATCGTTCGGCGTCGACTTTAAACTGTATGTCCCGCCACTCATGCATAAAATTAACACACACAACATAAATGGTGTAAGAAGCTAGGTTTTAATCATCACTGAAGGGTTGTAAGGACCAATTATGTATGTATGCATTGCTGCAATCTTTGTGCTAGGAAGTTCAGTCATGGATTTCGCTGCTCTATGGCAAAAGCAGGACGCTGATACCTAAGGTGAAAGAAAGTGTTTTCCTCCTCTTCAGGCATACAACTCCTGCAGAAGTTAGCTAAGGAAATACTGAGTATATCGGTATGCTTTTTAATGAGACAATGACACCCGTGAGAAGTGGAATTGGATTGATTGGAGTTCGATGGTCATGAGTGGTTTTATTATCCATTTAAGTCTAGTAGAGTCTATCAACATTGTACGTATCTTCATGCTGCCAATGAAGCTGAGTTCTCTTGAAATGCATTATGCCGACTGATAAAAAATGTACGTGAACTTAATCAAAGTAATATATTATTATCATTCTAAAGCAAAGAACTCAGTGTTACCGCCAACCGCCAACAGGAGCATGTTTAAAATCACCTGCTTAAAAGGATTTGTTTACAAAGGTTTGCTTAAAAAGATCTCGGTGTATAGGGAATATTTCAGTACCCTTGAAAGAAGCTGGTATTTTAGAAGCAATTGTCTCCACAGTTTTACACCATTAACTAAGAGCACACATTTAAGTTCTAAATCGAAATATAGTCACAGTAACTCCAGCTACTCATGTATAAAATTAACACACACAACATAGATGGTGTGAGAAGCTAGGTCGTAATCCTGACAGAAGGGCTGTAATGACCAAATATGTATGCATGTATGTAGAATGAAAAAAAACGCGGAGAAGACAGTCCTAGTCAGTCCTAGACAGTCCCACATAGTAAACAACAGAATACTAGACGCTAGAACAAGATAATTGAAGAAGACAAATAAAATCTACAAGTTTAGATGGGGTTTCAGCTGTTTTGGATACTGCCTCTCACCAACACACCTTCCAAAGTCGAAATACAAATGAAGCTGAGAGCCACATTCTATTCAATTACCAGAAATGTGGGGAGCATCGAATTGAAACGAAATCCGCCATCGATCGGATGAGAATAACCAGAAAATAGAAGTGACGTCATTGGCCAATAAAACATAAAACGTCATGGAGAAGTTAATTTAAGCCTTGCAACGAAGTACTGTAATTTGCAGTGAAAACCCTTAATATCAGCTGATGTGAGAAAAAGCGACTAACGGGACAACCTAATAACACCACAAAGTTATCAATTTAATCATTTACAGATCTGAGTCTCTGGTGGGAATTGAAATCACAACCCACACGCCTATATTCTCTCTGAAATCTGTTTCATATAAACGATTAAATTGGGTGGTGTGGGTAGTGTAGCTAGGCTACCAGGACCGTGCAGGTAATGTGGCTAGACTACCAGGGCACCCAATTTAATCATTTCAATAAAACATATTGCAGAGAAAACATCGAAACGGTGACACAGAACTTGCAAAAAGCTACCTTGAGGCTGATCAGGCAGCGGAGTAGTAATGCATTGAGGTTCCAAAACTGTGGATTTAGTCGGCTAAACTGCTACATACCCAATGACAACTGGAATCTATAGAAGTCGCCGTAGTCTAGTAGGTAGTTTGTTGGCTTATTAGAAGTAAGGCCATGGTCCAAACCCCTAGTCAGACATATTTGATAAAAAAATAAATATGAAAAGAACAATTTTCCTTCGACTTCCTCTCAGCAGATTTCTGGCAAAAACTCTGAGATGAAATAAAATTGTCTTGAAAAGTTTCTGAAAAATCTGTCGTTCGGAGTAAACTTTACACTGTAGGTCTCGCCACTCATAGATAAAATTAACACACACAACATATGTAAGTGGTTTGAGAAACTAGGTCCATTAACTGGACCGAAAGACCAATTATGTATGTATGTGAATGGAAGAGCAGCCATAAGGCTGATAATACATCAAAGCTATGGCGCATGGAAGTGCCATGCATGAGTGGATTTAGTAGGCAAGACTGCAACATACTCGATGATAACTGGTATCTGCAGTAAATTTCCTACAATAACAGAAGAAAACTCTGGTTTCCATAATTAAGCCTTATGACACGTAGCATAGTGTCATAACAATCAAATTAAATGTGAAGAGCCATTCCGAGCGGCCATTATTTTTTAAGTTTTTCAATCTTAAATGTTCAATCTCTTGCTATCGTATATCATATGCAGCACATCTGCTCTACAATAAATTAAACATTAAAAATAAAAGCCCATATAATTGACTGTGCATGGTTTTTGATTTCAGAATTTAATTTGTAAGTGATGCAAACACGTTATAATAAATTAAATACATACAGCCGTTCCTGTTAGCCTATGGTTTCCAATATTAAAAATAGAATTAATAAATGAAAGAAAAAAAAACAAAATTGAATTTCTCTTTTTATTTATTTTTGGTTTTTCGATTTTTGTTTCATGTTTTTGCGAAATTTATCGCTTTGCCAACACACACGTGTTAAAACAAATTGGGTTAATCGTTGCATTAATTATTGCTTCATGAAACATTTCTTGATATTTTTCCCATGAATTCTATATTTTTTTTTCTGGATTTTTTACTTTTTTATTACAATTTAATTTTCCTTTTATATTTTGTTGCTTGTATTTCACAAAAAAAATGATTTTTAATATTTATTTCCTTGACTACGTTTATGTGAGTATTTCCAAACCGGGTTTTATGTGATTTTTCTTTGTATGCTTGAGTGTATTTATAAAGGGTGTTTTATTTAAAGCTGCACAATTTTAATTTCCATTAAAGCATAAGAAAAAATACAATTTCGACCATCACACTGCTGTGGCTATACAATTTAATTTTAATTTTACAATTGCAACCAGATTAACTGGTTTAACTGGATTAACTGTAAAAAATTCATACTTAAAAAAATCACCCTTTAATTTCAACAGCAGTTAACCAGCATTGGCAACACTATTAATATTATCGGGCTCCTTCTTGCGTGTCGTTTGGTTTCGTGTTCAATTCAATTTTTATAAAAACAAAAAAGTGTTAAACATACAAATGATTACAATGATTTATGACGGCTGAAAAGAATAAAAACCATCAATAAACAAGCACGAATACTTGTACACACAAAGACCACATTTGGTTGTACCAAAAGGGTACGAGAGTAGTTTTATAAATTCATAATTGGAAAACGTTTTCCATCTGAGAGAGATCAGCAAAACTCGAAACAAATGATTATTTAAAGGTGTAAAGGCTAGACACTCTACTATAGATACAACAGAACTCTCCAAGTTCTTTCAGTTTCTTCCGGTTCATGATGGGATACAGCATCTTGTTTTATGATTAATAATTCTGTCCATTTCGCTTGAATTGCTTACTTCAATATTTTTAATTGTTGGCAGAAGAAATCAGAATCAATAATATCACCAGGTTGTAAAATTTCCCAATCTAAAAATCCATAGCATTCTCTACAGACGCACAGCGTTCCTTTCTTTGGTATCAATTCTGTTTATACCATCATTTGCGAAATTTCACGCTTCTTCATGATATTTTTTGCACCTTGCTTTTATATGTGATTCTCTTTTTATCGCCTACAACAACACTATGCGACAAAATAAAAAAAATGAAATATACCTAGCTAATGACATAGTGTAAGTTGCAAGTTTGGTTGAGTAGAGCTCAGAAATATTTTTTTTATATTTCTTGGATCCTCCAAACTTGTTTTATTTAACAAAAACTGTTTTTCTTTTTTTGACTTTACGCACAAATTTATTGATCACCCAAACATTTCTGAACCGATGTCCAAAATTTAAATCCTTTTAGAAAGGGGAGAGATGGGCCTTTAAATGATATACATATACTGGCCTTATAATTGTAAACAACTTAGCAACATGAATGCTTGTTAATTTGTTTTACAGTTTTCACCGTGTACCTCGGATCAAAGGCTTTGTTTGGAGGACGTCTTACATACGTTTTTCCATCAGATTGGGACAAATTAAACTTAGATTCGTTACTGCAGAGAACTCTGTTCCAGAAAAATTGTTTCTAATTATAAGGCCACCACTGTATATTATTGGCCTTAATATGCTATATGGTTTGATGAGGTAAACTTGACAAATGCGAATTTTTTCATATTTTTTCAAGTTTTTTCGTTCATAGTAACAAACTTTAATTAAAAAATATGTAATAAGTGATAATATTCTCAAAGTGTATTATCTTGTGTATTATCTTGTGAAGAGATTGACACTTCGTTTGATAAAATCGGACAAAAATTACCGTAGTTATTATTTAAAGAGTCTAACAGTCCGTAATTTTTGTCGGTAATTTTTGTCCGATTTGATCAAACGAAGCGTCAATCTCTTCACAAGATAATGCACTTTCAGAATGTCACCACTTATTTCATACTTTTGACTTAAATTTTGCAATTAAGAATGGCTAAACTTGAAAAAATGAGAAAAAAAAATCATATTTTCCAAGTTTACCCGATCATACATATACATAACATGGATGTTTGAACCATATGTTTATGTACACCATTTTAAAGGCTCATCTGTCCCCTTTTCAAAAAGCTTTGGATTTTGAAAATAGGTTAAAAATATTTAGGTAGTTAATAATTTTGTGTGATAAGATCAAAAATACCGTTTTTGTCAAATAAAGTTTGGAGGTTCGAGAAATATAAAAAATATTTTTGAGTTCTACTCAAACAAACTCACCACCTACACTATTTCATTAGCTGGGTGTACTTTGACTGTCGCACCGCGTAATCGTTCGCTTCAAAAATGATTCATTTTCATTCCGTTTTAATAGTGAATCGTAATATAAAAGTTTGTTTTCACTGTTGTTATTCGCTGTTATTTCCTATGGCATCGAGTTACTTTGTGTCTTCCATTTTCTTCAAATATTTGGTGATGACCGTCACTTGCAACATCTACGCTGCTTATGTGCAAATCTCTCTCAATTTTAACATGATTACATTGAATTTTTCAGAAGTAGGTCGATCAGAACGAAATATATTTTTAACATTAAAATTATCAGATCGAAAATCACCAACAATTTCGATTTTGTTTCCCTCTAATGTCCTCTAAAAGGGACACAGAATGTGCTCTGGGTAATGAATCTCGTTTCGTTTAAATATGTAGGTACGTGAACAAACGAAATTGTTGAGTTTGGGACGTAATCAATCCACATGAAATCCAAGAGCGTTCAAGAGTCTAGCAGCGTCATCGTATTCATAGATCTTGGAGAGCGATCTTGGCCAGGCCATTACTATCAAGTGCGAGCGCTATAGGTGGATGATTACCGACTTCTTTCGGCCCGAATTGAATGAACTAGACACCAACAAGATATGGTTTTAACAGGATGGTACTACGTGCCACATAACTCATGCCACACTGGATATTCTGCACGAACGATTTGAGTGCATAATCATCTCATGTAGAGGTGAGATCTGGATACCGAGCAAATGGTGCAAAGGTGATCTGGATGCAACCAAATAAGCTACAAATCACAGCGTTCTCCAAATTCACCATAACGCATATCATCGGTTTAGTTCAGCCTGATTCTTTCAGATTCAGAGTCGTGAATAATTGGACATTTAAGATACGTTTCGCCTAGAAAAGTCGTGTAGAATATTGGAACGATGTTATATTCCACACTGTATAACAGCAATAGATCTTTCAAACAAAAAAAATGTTCGATTATGTCTCCTATGCTCTTTCTTTCTCGTACATACATACATAATTGGTCATTACAACCGTTCAGTCAGGATTACGACCTAGTTTCTCACACCACTTATGTTGCGTGTGTTAATTTTTACATGAGTGTCCGGACCTACAGTTTAAATTCGAATCCGAATGACAGATTTTTTGAGTAACTTTTCATAGCAATTTTTTATTTACTCTCAGAGTTTTGGTCAGAAATCTGCTGAGAGGAAGTCGCCGAAGAAATACTTTTTGTATTTTTGTTTTGATGTCTGGCCTGGGGCTCGAATCCTTGCTTTACGGCTAATAAGCCAACACACTACCTACTTGACCTTATAAACTTTATCAATTTTTTAAGTAGTTTAGGATGAACGATAAAGTTTCGTATATTTATTTTTTATTTTTAAACATTAAGCTTCCACCTTTTAAACAAGCTGTAGTATTGCCTGTTAATAACATTAACATTACCAGAGACAATCGATTTTAAAGTCATCTACCGGCAATTCCTCGTAAACCCAATCAAATCCTTTAAAACTAGCTTATCCCTTATACTTGCACTTATCAATAAACTCTCGTATAGATGTATATCTTTACGTATGATACGTATGGTAAGTATTCAATACATATATATATATGTATGCTTAAATTCAATTGAATTATGACTTTTTAAGTAGGCATATAAGCATACGATACGTTAGTATGTATCGTACATAAATTTTCTTTGAATCGATTAACTTTAATTGTTTTAACACGTAAAACCATGTTTATTATATGCAGCATATTCTTAAATTTCTTATGAATTTAATACAAAAAGATTGTTATTTCATAAAAGAATTTCAATATTTTGAAAACAATTACAAACAAACAAAATCAAATTCCAACCAAGGTTTTATTTCAATCGACACCATTTTTTTTTTATTTAAAATGAAAATAATTTTTCTTTATTTCCTTTTAATTGCTATTTTTCACAAGAAAAAACGAAAAACGCTTAACCACATGAAAAATGTAACCCGCAGCACAGAAAAAAATGTAATTTTGTTCCATTTGGTTACCCATGGAAATTTTGATTAATTTTCAATTAAAATAACCCGAAGCAATTGCGGTCACAAAAATGAATCATTGACATTTTACAAAACACCAAATCTAATTGAATTTTATATTTTACAATTAAAACAATTCAAAATTACATACAAATAAAAATTCTATAAAAACAAATTCAAAAAAATCTGAAGCAGAAAAAAATAAAATCAAAATGGTTGCGATATGAGAAAATCTCATACCCAACATTGAATATAAATTTCATGGTTATGTTCAACCAAAACCCACATTTTATTCTAAATGTTACATGCGATCACACGGACAAAGCAAAAGCTTTGGTCAAGAGAACAATTTGCAATAGGATGTCTGTCAGTAATGAAAGCGGTAGCGTATGAACAAATTAAAAACAAAAACTAAAAACCACAAATACATTAACAAGAGTCACACAAATAAATAGTACGTCGGCAACAAAAACGAAAATCAACAGCGATTAAATGGTAAATGTCAACATTCCGTACATCTATGTTACAAATACATATGCATACAATATCTAAATGTGCATACATGTGGTGTGTACCTAAAGGGTGTCTTTTTAGAAAGTCCTTTTGCATTCATTGCATTGAATTGGAAATTGGAGGTATTCTAACAGGCAGACATCTAATGAAAGACTTATTTACCTACGAATAATGCTGTAAGCTCCACAGGCCAAACTACCAACACTTTCTTCGTTTGACTACAACCCATAACGGAATGGTATCAAATTTGTTGCTCCCTTTTTTACTTCTTACAGATGTTTAAAAATATATTCCTTAAGCGACTGATACACACTTACTTACGAATTTCGTCATTACAACCTTTCGGTTAGCTTCTCATGATTTATGTTCTCACCCCACCCATGTTGTGTGTGTTAATTTTATACATGAGTGGCGTAGTCTACAGTTCGAAGTCGACTCCGAACGACAGTGTTTTGAGCAACTTTTAATGGCAATTTTGTTTTGTCTTTTCAGATGTGTGAACTAATAACACAGCCCTGCAAATTTGAACATTTTTGTGCAAATAAGATGGCCCCAGGTGTTTCCGAAGGCATTTTGCGCGCTAAACACGAATCTTAAAATTGTTACTCAGTGGTTTTTGGGATCGCTGATTATAGATCTTCATTCAGATCTAAAAAATTCAAAATGGCGGTCGAGGTTTATAAAAGTTAATCAAACCATATTGGATCCGCCATTTTGAATTTTTTAAATCAGAATGAGCGATAAATCTTTAATCAGCGATCCCAAAAACCCCTGAGTAACAATTTTCAAGTAAATCTGATTAATTTTTAAGGACCTCCGTAATGTGTTTATTTTTCTCTTGCACTCCTTGACATAAACCCACCCTCTACTTTAAGGGTGCATGCAAACAATTTGGCTTTGGGCTCATTTTAAAGAGCAAAGATCAATTGTCCATTTCTGACAATAGCGATGGTTCTAGCACGTCAGTGTTTAGCTCTACAATGTGTCTAAAAAGGCCAAAAACGCTATATTTAGGGGTTTCAACCCCCTTATTCTCGAAAACCTGACGTGATGGAAAGTTTCTGAAACCAGATTCAGCGCGCAATATGTCTTCGGAAACACCTGGAGCCATCTTATTTGCAAAACCCATGCAGGGCTGTGTAATTGATCATTACAACCCATCCAGTCAGGGTTACGACCTTGCTTCTCGCAGCACTTATGTTGTGTGTGTTAATTTTATTCATGAGTGGCGAGACCTACAGTTTAAAGTCGATTCCGAACGACAGATTTTTGCGAAACTTTTCATGGCAATTTTATTAACTCTCAGAGTTTTTGCCAGAAATCTGCTGAGAGGAAGTCGCCGAAGAAATACTTTTTCATCTTTGTTTTACTGAATACGTGCGACTTGGTGCTTGGTGGCTAAATAATCTTCAACAAATTATGAGACGAAAAGTTATCAGTCGTGAACATATTTCCTATCCAATCATTGGCCTCTCTGTAAAAGAAACGATTCTTTAAATATAGCTTAAGGGATGCCTTAACCCTAAAGGTGCAATTTAGTTTTATTAACAACACATCTCACCAAGAGTGAATTTCATCGCTAAACAGTAGATTTCAACAACCGACTTCCTGCGCAAATTATACTTTGTAAACTCCTTAACCTTGCTCAAGAAAAGAATGACTCTACCTTCAATGTTGCACAATTCGATATATATTATCAAATTTTGCCATAGCGACAGTTTACTCAAATGGATGATAACGGTGTTCGAAACAATGGTTTGCAAGAGCAAACGAAACATAAAACTATTGTTAGTTATCCAACAATACATTGCCGCTTATTCTAATATGGAAACGTCTAAAAAAATCACTCTTTAAAAACAAAAATACTAAAAAAAAACCAGAAATTAGTTTGCTTTTGTTTCAGCCTGTTGTATACCAAAGGACGTTTTGCTCAATCGCTTATAACACAAGTCGATTGTCTGCACAGTCAATTTAATTAAAACTGACGTTGGCACTTTATTATGCGGCACACTGCAAAGCATACAAATTTAATAACAACAACAACAATTTGTTGCAACATTATATTGTAACGATTTAGTAGCCGTATATGTATCTACATGGCCATAAGTATGTAACAAAAAATATGTTTCTTTTTTTTTTTTTGTAATAAACCACAACAGTTAACAGCATGAGGAGAGCATGTAAATTGTCAATGTTGATATATTTTTTACACTGTGGCGTATTTGTTTAACATCCCATAGAGTTTCTAGTTAAATTGCTTTTAGGAACAAACGTTTATCTTGTTAAACCATTAAAAAAACTATAAAAGTGTTGAACTGCCCATTTTATATACAAGACTTTGAACTGAACAACACAAACAACACAGTTTGCAAATTCAACGTAAACGTAACCAGGACTCTCTGACAATGATCAAATGAAAAAACATTCAAGGAAAGTATGCTTGAATGCTGGATTTTTAATCTGTCATTCGGACTAGACGTTAAACTATAGGTTTCGCCACTCGTGGCAACAATTAACACACTTAACTTGGTTGTAATGCTGTTACGACTTCGAAGTCGTTGTTAAACGGTAGGTCCCACCACTCATGGATAAATTTAAGAGACTCTACATGGTACCAACGCTTGTGCAGACTTTCAGGGATGCATAAAAACATCAAAAATTACATCCGCTTTCGTTGCCTTTAAAAACAGCGAAACCAACGCTCGTGCAGATTTTCGGGGATACGCAAAACCATGAAAAATAAGGTTCGCTTTCGTTGGCCTCGAAAGCAGCGCTTATTCAGTCATGGTTGGTGTGAGAATCTGGGTAAAAAGCCTGTCTAAAGAATTGCAAAACATACATACATACGTACATATGTAATTAGCCATTACAACCCCTCAGTCAAGATTACGACCTAGCTTCTCACACCACTCAAGTTGTGTGAGTTAATTGTATACGTGAGTGGCGGGACCTACAGTTTAACGTCGATTTCGTACGACAGATTTTTGAGAAACCTTTTCATGGCAATTTTATGTTACTCTCAGAGTTTTTGCCAGAAATCTGTTCAGAGGCCGTCCCCGAAGAAATATTTTTTCATTTTCCTTTTTTGTTGTAAATGTCTGACCTGGGATTTGGACCGCAGTCTTACGTCTAATAAGCCAACACACTACCTACCACTACGACGACTTCTTTAAACATTAAATTTTAATAACTTTCGAAATGAAATAGTTCAAGACACGGCAAAGACACACGGTCTGTTGTCTTTTCAACAACCGTGGCCTCATGTCTAATAAGACACGACTTCAATTAAACGTTAAATTTTATAAACTTTGGAAACGAAAAAGTTTAAGATCCGACTTCGGTGTCCTTTATACACCAATACTAGCAGAAAGTTTGCTGCTTTCTGTTTAACGACACTAAAAGTTCCATAGAAAATATACTAAAGATAGAGAAGAAAATATTACAATAACAAATCAACAACTAGGTTCTAGAAGTTGCCAAATCAAAAATAAATGAAGTATAAATAGAGCGAAAGGTAGCGTTACCAGTCAGTAGTAAAAAAATATCGCTGCGATTAGTACATAACAGTTAATGGGACCAATCAACACAAATTGCTTTCAGGGGAAAATAATTTTAATTTCTTCATAAACGCTGTCCTATTCCGGGTAACAGCAGAGCTGAAGAAATTGCCAGGCGGGGCACCGTCAACGACAGGTAGGCGGCCTCGGGCACGGTTAGAACGGCTCGTAAAATCTGGCCAAGGCTGGATGAGGGGCGCACAATGAGTCTACTTAAACTCCGAAGAGGCGCGCTCAGTGTAGTTGTCGGTGTCATTACGGGGCATTGCATTATGGGTACGCAGACGAGGTGCATTGGTCTTGGACACCTTGCTAACGACTTCTGCAGAAGCTGCAGATATGAGGAAGAAGAGGAGACTGTCCCTCACCTGCTGGGTACATGCCCGGCTCTTTGCCAAAGGAGAAGGAAGTACTTGGGTACTTACTATATGGATGATCTGCAGAAATTGTCAAGGATTGACATTGGCAACCTAAATCGCTTCATCAGGAGCTCAGAGTGGTTTCGAGACTAGGGGATAACGGATGACTGTGGTAGCGCAATGGGCCCAATGCGGCCTAAGTGAGTCCATCCAAGAATTTTTCTTGGATGGGAAGCCGCCTCTACCTACCTACCTACCTAAACGCTGTCCTAATATAAATGTATATGAGTATGGAATAAGAGTTTAAAATTATACCTCAAACCCTTATGTTTTATTCAACAATTTTGGTCTTTGTAAAAAAGAAACTGCACTTATAGGAATGTTCCTCACTGTATCCCGCTGTGTGCCTGATACAAAATGTTACTAATTAATAACAATTTTTGAAATGTGCTCATAGATATTGCATACATATGTATGTGCATATGCTAATACATATCAGATATACATACATGTGTAAACGTAGTTTTTTAAACGCATTTATGCATTGTGTATCGGTGAGTATGTTAATTTTAAATTATTATTTTGTGTCTATAAATTTTCATTTAACAAACCGAAAACCAATAACAACAACTTGTATAGCAAACAAAACAAACAAACAAAAAATACTTGTTGTTTTTAAATCATTGCAATATACATATATATGTATACATACACATGTACATGTACATGCAGTTTGTAATGTAACACTGTTCATATGTTTGTTTGTTCGTATTTTTTTTTCCTTTTTTTGTTATTGTTTTTGTTTCAGCAATTGTAAAAGAAATAGAAAAAAAAACTTTTTTCATTTTCTACTTCATTTACAATTAATTTAAACATGTTTTTTTGTTGTTTTTTTTTCAACCAAATAACACTGTACGAAAATTGTAAAACAAACTTTACAAATTTGTTTAACAAAAATGTGTAAATTCCTCTCTCTCTCTCTCTCTCTCTCTCTCTTTACACTCTGGCAATCCTTCTCTATGTGTTTATCCTGTATTTAATTTTCATTTCCATCTCCATTTGCATTACAATTTCAATTCATTTTCTTTGACTTCACTCAGCATTGGCATGTGGAAAGTAAAAAAAAAAATCTCTTGTAGAAGGGACAGACACCCAAGTAGGCTTTTTTTACTTTACGTGGATTTTTCTATTTCAATCAAAATCGAAGGATTTTGATTGACTACAGTTTTATAGTCATGTTCCTAATCCATTCGTTCCTTGTTACTATACGACCATAAGTAAGCCTATCCTTCAAATTAATAATAAACTCAAGGACATTATGACATTCTACTCATATCGTATATCGTGTGTAGTATAAAGAAATCAATTATTTTGCATTGTATTAAAGGCTCAAATATGCTCGACAATTTAAATCTGAAATTGAACCAGAAACTCTTGGTCACTTTTGGCCAAGAAACAGGCCTCACAGCTTCTATTTATCAATTTTTTCAGCATTTATTCACACTCTTATCATTGTCGTACACAGTAGATTACTCAGTGGTAGTCACTGTGATCTAAAATCTGCCCGACAATAACTCTCCGGTTTTTCTCTCCATTTGGCTATAGTTGACCTATTGAATACTTCCTTTAGAAGAAACAATTTTTCGCAGAGTAATTCTGTATTAAAGGATTCCATGGTACAATTCGTTCATGAGAAATACAGCCAAGCATTTCACCGCTTTAATGACGTGTGTGTTACTTTTATAGCTGAGTGGCGTAATATTACAGTTTATTGTCGATTTTGAACGAGAAATTTAAGAAACTTTTTCATAGCATAACTCTCAAAGCTATTGGTGCCATTGGAAGTATTTTTTAATTTATTTTTATATCAAATTTTCTTTTTTCAACCACCGTTTGAACTCGGACCTCTCCCGTAGAAAGAAAATATGCTTCCTACCAGAGCAACCACAATCTTTCCAACATTAGTTCCACCGGTCTTCGAACAAGACCGTTTTCGGTTGAGGTTATCTTATCACAATTTTCATCAGCAAGTCATTAAAGGATTGTATTCAATCGTATTTCGAAGGCGTTTAGCTACGTGCTGAGAGAAGATAAATGTGGTTTCAGTCTCAAACGGCCAATTTTGAGCACCTATAAAGCCTGCGACAAATCACACAATAGTTTAATGATCGGCATTTTGACTTCCAAAGCTTGGTTCAAGCGTGTTTGCCAAAACCAAAAGTGCTTTTACTATGTCAGGATCCACTCAGTATTGTTTAATGTGGTCGTTTAGTTTCCATGGAACTTCTTTGCATTAAAGTGATTCCATATCATCTGATAATGAAATCCATATGTACAATAAAAGAGACTGCCATCCAACCGACTATTTCGAAATTATATATGGTGGGTGCAGCAGCTGTGAGGTAAACGCAATAGTCACGCGTGAATTATTGATGACAGCACCCTATTGATTATAATCTTTTGCAGTTTTATATCACACCAGTTGCTACATTTAGTGCCATCTCCCTTCCTTAACAGTTTAATTTGGACCTTCCTACTTAGTATAGATGCCGTAGTTGTCTTATCAGACGTGAGGCCACGGTTCAAACGATAAGCCAGATGTCTTCAACAAAACGAAATATGAAAAAATATTTCTGCGGCGCCTACATCCTTTCAGTCCTCTGGCAAAAACTCTGAAAATGAAATGAAATTGTCATGAAAAGTTCGTCGAAAATCTGTCGCTTCAAATCGACATTAAGCAATAGGTCCTGACTCTCATGGATAAAAGCAACACACACAACATGAGAGGCATGAAAAGTAATGTTGTAATCCTGAATAGGGGTTTGGAATGACTAATTAAGTTGAGCAAGTATTTACTTCAAAAGAGAAACAGAGAAATTTGTGTTTAGTTTTGATTAAAGTTCTTTGTTATTCGCACAATTCTGTGTGCCACTATTCACAACTTTATGTAAACAACAACAATTGCATTCTTTTGTTATTCCTCTGTTTATACCCTTCGCATAAACAATAACAATTACTAGGCAATTATTCGACAGATCTTTGTAACGGAGATCTTCAAACCATGATTACTCTCTTCAAACACACCGCGTCTTCACACAAGACTGACTGAACTTCACTGACTCATTCGCCTGCTTTGTCTTGCCTTTTATATGGCAGGGTAAACAGTCTGATGAATGTTATTGAAGGCGAATGTTCGTGGCTTTGGCTTCTCGAAATCTCTATAAAAGTAAACATCGTTGTTTACATTTATTTTTATAGTATTTTTGTTTACTTGTTTACCATTTTTTCTGCTGGTGTTTGTTGTTATATTAAGCAGTACGATAATTTGTAAACAGGATTGTTTACTTGCATTGTTTTGTTTTTGTAGCTTTTGTTTACAATTTTAATGTTAAACGCTATAAAAGAAAAACAGCAGCTTCTAGATTTTTTATTTTCGTAACAATATTAAAAATTACAATATAGTCTGGGCAGGTTGTCAATTCTGAGTTTGTGGAAGAAACAAAGTCATCGTCAGGTTCTGGATTGAGAGTAAGTCGGCATAAGAGGCAGATTATATTGCCAATTATCGCTCCCCATTCCCTTTCATTGCGTATGACTTTAGCGCTATATATAGTAGACATATTAGGGAGTCAGTCAACAATCAAGAAACATTCTTTCAGCAAACATCTTTCCTTATACTTTCAAGGAGCAAAGCTTTTCCTATCCTTAACAGCATATTCTCCAAGCGTCAACACTTCTCATTACATAGTTATGTTGTTTGAATTTATTTTATATGTACATGAGAACCTACAGTTTAAAATTGACTCCATACGGCAGTTTTTTTTTTTGGAGAAACTTTTCATGGCAATTTGATTTTATCCTCACAGTTCTAGCCAGAATACTACGGTTTCGTTGTGTGCAAGATGTCTGAGCTGAAGTTTGATCCACGGCCTTACGTCTAATAAGTCAACACACTACCCACTAGACTACGGCGACCTTAAATTGCCTGAGTACTTATCCATTAGCAGCTGTCTGGGTGACCAGACTTAAAGTGCCATAAACTATACATGGGATACACTGCCGATTTTTACAACTGTTGGTTGTCGAAATAGTTTTCATATTTACGGCATGTATTTAAATATGAGTGTATGTGTAAGTATGTGTATGTGCTTGAGTATGAATGTTTTTGATTACAAAAGTATGTACAGAACGAAATTTTTTTGTTTAAAAGTTTTACATTTAATTGAAATTGTTAGTATATTAAATAGAAAAAAGAATAGAACAACAACAAAAACAATAAAACTAGTAAATATAAAATAAAATTAAAAACAAGGGAGAGAGAGTTAAAATAACTTCATTTGAAAATCATTATAAAATACAAATGCAAGTTGAAATTGTACAAGCACACATAAAAAAAATACACGAACACTCTTACAAATACATACATACGTACATACTATTATATGTAGACTATCCAGTAGAGGAAATGGATTATTATTGTATTCACTGAGGTTTCCGGTATATGACCGTCATGTCTGACTTTAGGTTTTTATATTGCAGTTGTAATGGCACTGATATGTGTACGTGTATGTGTATTGGAGTTGGTACATGTATTAGTATTTATTTACTGAAGCGCTGATAGTTGAAAAGCCGTAACCGTAAAGCGTGTCATGTTTAATTCACATGACCAGCTTTAGCGTGATTTCTTTTAGTCAGGCTATTGGACCATATTTATGGAATAGAATGCCACTGCTGCACAGTGGTTGTAAAATATAATTTTAAATTGTAGAATATTTCACGTCTAGTAAGTTGTAAAAATATCAGACAAGGGATTATAATGAGAAGAATCTGTTGAACAGCTTTTTCAAATTAATTATGTTTAGGGGCGACAAGTTTTATGGTCAATAACATAAGCTTTTAAAAATCCTACATCCCTGTACAGTGGTTGTTTACATGATAAAATTTTGTTTTTGTTTTTATTTTTTATGCACCATGTCATATAACCTGTCATACGTGAGCTGCATAGTTTTTCTGTAGTTGACATTGTTTTTTTTCTTTTGCTTGTATTTTTTTGAGAATACCAAACAGGTTAAATGTCATTTTAAGTTACACTTTTTGATGGTTTTTTTTCACTCCACCTTTTTTTAGAAGCTGTTCTGTTGTTAACCGTTTAAGTGGCTGGACTGTTTGGTTGCAACATCATGACAACACGTACATTGTCTGTGTCTGAGGTTTTTACCTGTTTTTATCAAAAAAAATTTTTTTCCAAAAAATTTCATTGCACCCACAATTTAGGTGGATACCACAAGGAAATGCAAGCAACAGTTTATTAAGGCTATAAAGTGTTTGCGACATAAAGTTGCCTTTTTGGTTTTTTTTAGTTTTTTTAACAAAAACGAAAGGAAAATTTTATCAGTAGAATATTTTAAAACTGCTTTAAAATTCAATTTACTTTTAAGTATGTATTCGGATGTATATTTTTAAATATATATCGTCAAAGTCGCCGTGGTCTAGTAGGTAGCATGTTGGCTTATTAGACGTAAAGCCAGGGTTCGATCCCCAGACCAGACATCAAAACAAAATACAAAAAAAAGTATTTTTCGGCGACTTTCTCTCAGCAGATTTCTGGCAAAAACTCTGAGAGTAAATAAAATTGCCATGAAAAGTTTCTCAAAAATCTGTCGTTCGGAGTCGACTTTAAACTGTAGGTTCCGCCACTCATGTATGAAATTAACGCATACGACATAAGTGGTGTAAGAAGCTAGGTCGCAATCCTGACTGAAGAGTTGTAATGACCACTTATGTACGTATATATCGTCAAACAAATACTATATTTCAGTATTTTTGCAATTTTCTGAAGCAACTAAGAAATTTTCATCATATTCTCTTACCTCTTGAGACTCAATGACCACATTTTCTCAAATCAACACAGTACCACAGTACAGCGACAATGTAATGTCGTGTACTGTTCTCAATGTGTTCATTTCAATAACATTTCCTCCAATTCTATTGCCCTAACAACCTTAAGGATGCTGCACAGTGCCAAAAAGAACAATTACCTGCACTGCAACTGATATGTACCCAGTTGTTTCCTTCGTGAATACATTAACACCATAATGGTTCCTAATATGTATTCTAATTATTCAATCTCTTCATCACATAATTTATATATTGAGTCCGTGATGATCCTTTGATCAAAAGTTCCTTGATTTTACACTGCCCGATCAAAAAACTAGTTGCTGACGGTTTGCATATATAATATTTATATATATAATATATTCTATTATAATTACACATTTGGTTTGAGAAGAGTGTTCGCATCTCTTTATCCTCCCTTTCTCTGAGTACACGGTGTTTTAGCCGCAATTGCGGCGTGGAAGCACTTTTCACAAGTGATCTGGTTTAACCTTTTTTTAACCTCTGTAATTCAGCTTTTCCTAGACATACTCTTATTATTTTCGGATCAATTTCATAAGAACCAAGTGCTCGAGTGGCGGTCTCACTGTCAGATAGTATTGCTGTATCCCATCGCTTGTACTTTCGGTCCAAGTTGATTCTCAACTCTACTCATAATACATGTTTACAAAGGGCGATATTTAAAAGCAGACAGATGGCAAAAATACAATTCTAGGACCTGCTACAGTAGACCAATCACCAGCTTAGCTGAAATTAGTTCCTGTTGCGATCTACTGGGGATACTACCGCTGTGACCAATTGTATGGAATTATGTATATCCAAAGCCAGTGGTCTTATATTAATCCAGTTCACTCGAGAAAAGCTGTTTCAATGTTGACTAAAGTCGCCATTATTCGGCACGTCAATGATACCTCCGATCTTCTCTTTAGTGGTTTTGGATACACGGTATCATCATCCAAACAGTTGCTGCAATACCCATAATGTAGGTGACTCATACGTCTAAAGCTGGATTCACACCCACAAAAATTTTTGTTCCGAAACAATTTTTTTATATGTAGTTTGACGTTTTTCTTTTTGAGAGAGAGAGAGCGAAAGAGAGTAAGCTTGCTTCGAAACATTTTGAGCTCGAATTGGTTTAATTTTAATTTTTGTTCCGAAACAATTGAACTGTGCTACCATCTACTTTAATTTTTTAAGTAAAGTTGAGCTGAGCTGAGCTGCCATATCATCATATTATATGTACATTTGTATGTATCTATTTATGTATGTATAATATCCATTATTATCCATTTTTTTCACATCAACAATTTCAGATTTATTTTAATTTACAATTTCTTTGTAACACAATAAAAAATATGATCACACTCAAGCCAAGAAAACAAACGAATTGCAGTCATCTGTGCTGCCTAATTGTAAAACTAACACGCATCGTTTACAAAAATATTTCATATGGCAGCCTTGTTTTTACAGAACAATTGTTCGAAGTGGGTGAATCGTTTCGGAACAAACTCTCAAAAAACTGAAATTGTTCCGGAACAAGCATTTTGTTCCGAAACAACAATTATGGCCGTTAGAAGCCTAATGGACTTGCCACCAAACAATACCAGAAGGTTTCTGTTTGTTCCATTAACAGAAAATGTCAGAATTTTCAGAATCCGTTTTGCAAGTAATGATGTTAGTTACTCAGGTGGATCATCTTTCTCAAAGCTCGCTTAATTATTTTCCCAGCATAAGAGAAAAACTAAATGACATCCCATGCAGTGTACTCGTCAGCAAAAAAAACTCCCTCGAATGCCATAAATGCATGAAATTCATATGAAATTCATATTAGATGGACATAATGACACACAAGCTGTGCCAGCAAATTTATGCAACTGAGAGGACACTTTGATTTGTCCACGTAGATATTGATAACCGCAGTTACGAGATCAAATTCTCGGATAAACCTCGCCGGCCTTTTAATGGCATAAAGCTATGTTTGGCAAGCAGTAAAGTCATCTAACATTCGAAAAGAGCCTTTAAGATCAAAGTAAGTGATCAAATTTGAAGTCGTTTCAGTCTTCGAACAATTCGTGAAGATTGCTTTCAGTCGTTCAGATTAATTTCTTACACCAAAGTTCATTGGCTTAATAAGATAACCCCATACTCTGTACGGGAATGCTCCAAAATCTCATGAGAATCTAGTCTTTAGAATATTTTTTGACGATTTCCAACAATATAAAATAACAATATAAAAATAACAATTTCAAATTTGTTTGTATGAAAAAAGTCCTGAAACAGAACAGTAAATATATTTATGTTTTGCTGTCAAATACATTCATATTTCAAAGCTCTTTCTCCCATTGAGATGATCTCATTTACAACTTTTTCGTTGACTACAAAGTATGCAACTGTTATTGACTACAAAAAACATGGTGTGTTAACGCAGTGATCAATAGAAACTATTATTCGAATGAAAGAAAAAAAATAAAGATTTTAGTTGCGTGGGTAAATAAAAAAGAATTGAAAAGACTCATTAAATATTAAGCGTCACCATTCAAGCTGTTTTGCTGAAATCTTCTACAGGCAAGTTAGTTCACATGTCCTCAACAAAATTGGTCTCTTTTGTTCAATTTGGCCAATTCAAACGTTTTTATATACATACATAGCAATTGGGACCCAGAATATTTTTTAAAATTCTTGCAAACAAAACTAGCAATCGGTTCCCCTTCTTTCAATTTATATTCATGCATAACGAATAAAATTTTAATCGAATAAATATGATCATAAACGAATCCAATTTATTTTAACCCACCTACTTGCCTGCCGGCTGGTTTCATATCGTTTTTCTCTGTCTGCCTGTGTTTCTGTAAGTAGATGTTGTTGTTGCCTTTATTTATTTTAATCCTTAGCATATGCTATACACGTCTAAAATGTACAATACACTCACAAATAGACTCGCTTTCTCACACATGACACATGCATATGTGTTTACGTACACCCCTATAAACACAACACAACACAACAACCGAACCATACGTGCAAACAAAACAATGCCGTTTCTTTTCGTTTCTAAAAGCAACCATTTTCTCTTGACAGATTGAGGTTTATTGTATGAGTACATCAGCAGCTGATGTGCAGCATCTTAATACATTTAATAGCTGCTGCTGTTTCTCTCTTCTTTTTCTCTTTTTTTTTTGCAACTCAGCATTAGTGTAGGAGAACTTTCAAAAAGAAAAATATTACATTAAAAGGAACGAAAACAAAACAAAACCGAACAGAATAGAACAAAACGAGAAAAATGTGAAATAAAGAAATATGGTTGAGTCTCGGTTTTTTTCTTTTTTTTCTTAATTCACTTCATTTTATTTCTCTGCACTCTTCAGAGCTCAACTGTAATACAAGTCAAGCAGCAGCATATTGTTGCTGTTGTTGCTATAATAATAGAGCTTGTATGTCACCCTGTCAGCTGAGTTAGAAGAGACAGCTAGTGAAAGTGGTGAGACTTCGTAAGAAAAAACGTGGACATCAGATGTTGAAAGTATTTTTAGTTTTCGGCACTTTAAAGTAAAAAAATAACTTCTAAATCAACAGGCAGCACTTGTACAAATAATGAAGCACTCGAATGTAATTCTAGAAACGAAAAAAATATTTTGTAATTACAAATTTAAATGAATAAATAAAATATTTAACAGAAGCATTAAAAATTAAATTAAAGAAGTCGTCATAGTCTAGTTGATAGTGTGTTGGCTTAGTAGACGTAAGGCCTCGATTCAAATCTCAGGTCAGACATCTACAACGAAATATTAAAAAATATATCTTTAGCGACTTCCCCTCAGCAGGTTTCTGGCAAAAACTCTGAGTAATTAAAATTGCCATGAAAGGTTTTTCAAAAAAATCTGCCGTTCGAAAATTACTTTAAACTGTAACTCCCGCCACTCATGTATGAAATTAACGCAGGCAACTGTAGTGGTGTGAGAAACTAGGTCATAATCCTGACTGAAGGGTTATAATGAACAATTAGGTATGTATATATGTATGTATGTATTTAAAATCTAACCGATCCAAGTCGGAGTCGACCAGTTCAAATTCGAACCTATACAAACCAATTTCGCCAGCCTCAGTTTCTAAAAATCTTTTCCAATTGTCGGCAGGTCCAAACAAAGGCCTACTGCTACCAAACTATTCAAGAGTTCCCTATAATTTCTTCCCAACCTATATGTTCTAACGAACCTATGGATCCTGTCCGAAATCCTCGCCTGGAATGTGTACTTTTATACATACTTAGGTTATCTCATATGTTTTCAATATGTTTTCTGGTGATTCGTTCTTCTCATTATAGTCTCCCATTCTCTAAAAATTTTATTCCAATAAATGATGTCCATTCTCTATTCTCGAATAGCCTGATACAAGTCTCGAATCTCTTCTTGCTATAATCTCTACAATTTTCCTCGGATCCAGCGAAAGCTAATTTACATATTTATGTACATAATTGGTCATTACAACCCTTCAGTTAGGATGACGACCTAGTTTCTCACACCACTTATGTTGTATGTATTACTTTTATACTTGAGTGTTAGGACCTACAGTTACAACTCTACTCCGAACAACAGTTTTTTTGGGAAACTTTTCTTACCAATTTTATTTTACTCTCAGAGCTTTTGCCAGAAATCTGCTGAGAGGAAGTCACCGTAGAAATAAATGTCTGACTTGGGGTATGAACCGTGCCTTACGTCTAATAAGTCAACACACTACCTAGTAGACTAGGCGACTTTAAGGCTGAGTTCGTACTAATTTGACGTAATTTTCTAAGCAAAGTGTTCTGATATCAATCTGACTGTTATATACTACTGCTATGTGTCCCGTCCTCAATATCCTCTATTCAACTTGAATTTAGTACGCCTTTTGATGACATAAAGCCCTGCTTACTGCAAGTTGTCTCATGGGTTTCGAATATATCAGCCTAAGCATGCCTTCTTCCGGGCACACAGTCTCCGTTATTACTGCCAGTCTTTGTCCCATCCACATACTCCCGAATGCTATCTCTATTATTTCTTCTCCTTACAATATGTTCATTCAAAAAATAGTCGTAAGCTAGCAGCACTCTATGTTATGTACCACTTCGGGCAAGCTGAGCTTATGCATGAGCAATTATTCACTGTTCCTCACATGACGTTTATAACACTAATGGACATGTGATATTCCTTTTTAATACCATTCAGTATTTTCCTCATTGTAACATTGATAATCCCTGAATAAACTGTTGTGATATCATGATATCATAGGTCATAATCACACAATAAGTATCAAATGCCTCGTCGGCCAAATTTGTTACAGTTTCAATGCAGCTCTGTTCAGGCAGGAAGATGCGTTATCTTCCAGGCAGTTGTAAATTATTACAAATACAGTGAGCGTCAAAAGAAACTGTATATTAAAAAAAATACATACATACATACATTAATTACCGTTATTTTTTATTTATTTATTTATTGTTTCACTGTCAGTTTTTAAAATCGAAACAAAAAAAATTCGGAAAATTTCAAAATATTTTAAAATTTTTTTGTGCACTCTCCTTAAGTAGCAAAAGTTTAGTTTGGTGATTGTTGTGTCCATAGTGTACAGTTTCTTTTGACGCTCACTGTAATACGCTTTGTGAACAAACAGAGCAGCATTAAGAGTTTTTTGGAGAAGCTGTCTAGTTCCAGGCAAGAACTCCTACAGTAATATCGCCGTCTTAGGCTCAACTTGATGAAAGAAGAAGAAAGTTCATTCCGCCTCCAGAAGACCCCAGACACAGTAAAATTAAGGACGTATGAGAGCTAGGCAACGTCTAAACATGGAAAGGAATTGAGCAAACTGTCCCACCACTACTACCTTAAACAATTCCTTTTTCTAGACAATGGCATTTCGCTGGCCAGGACTTACAACCGTAAACTTATTACCTGCTTGTCTAGAAGAACTTTATTAATGAAACTCAAAGTTAAAGAAACCCAAAACCGATTAAGATGATGGACGACTGAACTCTTTGCTCCTTTGAGAAACTAAAAACTCGAGAGATACAATTTTTAAGCCTGTATATAATACGATACCAAGCAAACTATGTTCATCATTCCCTCAATTTTCTTTTTTCTATATTACAAGTATGGGTACCGGGGCACAGTGGTATTCCGGGTAACTGTAGAGCTGATAAACTTGCCAGGCGGGACACGACCATCGAACTCACCGCTGAGTTCTCTAATCTGGGCATACCTATATATTATAATTGATAATGCGATCGTCGATTCCGTCAACGATAGGTGGGCGGCCTCGGACACGGGTAGAACGGATCGTAAAATCTGGCCAAGGCTGGATGAGGGGCGCCCAATGAGTTTACTTAAACTCCAAAGAGGCGCGCTCAGTGTAGTTGTCGGTGTCATTACGGGGCATTGCATTATATGTACGCATGCAAGGCGCATTGGTCTTGGACATCTTGCTAACGACTTCTGCAGAAGCTGCAGAGATGAGGAGGAAGAGACTGTTCCTCATCTGCTGGATACAAGCCCGGCTCTTTGCCAAAGGAGAAGGAAGTACTTGAGTATTTACTACATGGATGATCTGGAGGAATTGTCAAGGATTGACATTGGCAACCTAAATCGCTTCATCAGGAGCTCCGAATGGTTTCGAGACTAGGGGATAACGGATGACTGTGGTAGCACAATGGGCCCAATGCAGCCTAAGTGTGTCCATCCAAATATTTTTCTTGGATGGGCAGCCACCTCTACCTACCTACCTATATTGCAAGCAACGACAACTCTAAATAACAACTAAACCCCCAAAAATCATTTTACATCTTAAAAACAGAACAATCTTAGACTGGCTGTGAAACTATCAAAAAATATCACAGAGAACATTCACCCACCAATAAAGACCTAAGAAAAGAGCTACAATAATAAATTACAACAAACATCAGAGTAACGACAACTAAAGGTAATGGTAACTTAAAATCCTATGGATTTTCAAACACATAAGACGTCAAGCAGCCTGACTTTCATTTTGAATTCTTGACAATTAACTTTTAAAGGGATGTACAACCTGCTCTAACAAGAAGGCAAAGAATTCAATGACAGTCATTGTAAAGAGAAAAAAAAATTGAAAAGCAAAACTTGACAGAATATTTTTGATTTGCAATAATTTGGTAACATAGCCATACAGTTGTGCTTAGCTAATTAGAACAAAAATAAAAGTTTCGGTTATAAAACGAATGCAATGGCTTAAGCTGCTCATAAATACAAACACATTAGTTTACTTTTCTTTGTTGGTCAATACTACATAAGACATTACTACCGTTCTCGGTGTTCATTATGTTGATTATACAGTGAGCGTCAAAAGAAAGTGTACATTTAAAAAATATATGTACATACATACGCAATTGGTCATTACAACTCTTCAGTCAAGATTACAACATAGCTCATGTTGTGCGTGTTCATTTTATCCATGAGTGGCGAGATCTACAGTCTAAAGTCGATTCAGAACGACAGATTTTTGAGTAACGTTTTCATGGCAATTTTATTTCATTTTTAGACATGTTGCCAGAAATCGGCTGAGAAGCTGCCCTTGACCTTGATTGAATTGCCTGACCCAGGGTTTGAACCATGGCCTCATGTCTAATAAGCCATCAAGCTACCTACTACACTATGGCGACTATATTTATTACTCCGCATTAAAATCGAAAAACTATTTCCTCATGTAATTCTAATTAATTTGTATCTGCTGTAGATCTCTTTACCAAACATTTTCAATCAAAATAACAACTATTCAGTCATTCGAACATAAATACTTGAAAACTTTGATCCCAACAACTCAATGCGACATAAATAGTGTGTCACACAATCAAACCGAACAGACACTGACAAACACACACACACACACACACACATACACACACCTTGAAGCATTGATTCAAAAGTACTTGAAAGTAGAAATGTTAACCAGAAAGAGAATGAAAAATTCTGAGTAAATAAAGGTTGAGAGAAGCCAAAAGGGGAGAAAAAACATTACGAATCTTTTCATTTGTTTGCAACATGTTGGGCTGTCTTGCTTTCTTTATTTCTGAGTAATACTGTGGGTGTGTGAGTGTGTGTGTGTGTGTGTGCGATTTTGGCTCTTGTTTTGCATTTAATCAACCTTAAACTAAAATCTCACTTGGTAGCCAAGTAAGCATTTACTTGGATAGAATGCCTTCACCTGCTGCTATAACTGGTGCTGGTGCTGGTGCTGCTGCTTGTGTTCTTCTTCTGTTCACACTAAATTCGAATAAAATTCGGTTTTTTTCTCTTCATTAATGCTGATGGTGCTGGCTGGCTGGCTGAAGGTTTGTGTGCCTTCAATGTTCTACTTTAAATGTCATTCTGTGTATAAATAAAACTCGACTATAAATTGTATGGAAGCATTTATTCATTCATTCATTCATTCACTCATTCATTGCGTAATTCATGAATTCATTTCATTCCATTCGTTTACCATTTTATTTCTCTCTCCATAGAAAACCCCAAAATGAGAAATCGTTTTACACAACACAACAGCAGCAACAATAGCACCAACAACGGCAACAACGACAACACCTTATAGCAAGTCAAGTATGCCTGGGAAAAAGCGGATAAAAATGAAAGCGAAAGAATGAAGAGAAAATCGCTTTAAAGTCAAACGAAAATATTTTTACTTCTCAGACACCTAACGAAGCGTGGTAATTGCGTAAGTTTGCCTTTTTTCTCTCTTTTGTATTTCTTCTTAATGGCCTCCATGTACGGTTACTCGGAATGAGTATATTTTAGTTTCGAGAATATTTTTGTAACAGAGTTATTTGTATTGTTTTCGATAAAATCGCATAAAAAGGATTTTTCCTATAAAAATATGAAAATAATACCACTTTATCGCAAATGTGTTACTTTCTAAAAGTTTTTATAAATAATGACAGACAGAGGAAGGGGGACAGAAATAGGAAAATTGTAGCAGCATTATTTTTATTTTCATTTACAACGTTTTTCTAGCTATCCAGGTAAGATGTAGCAGGTTCTAGAATGATAGGGTTACCACATGTCAGTACCAAAAAACAACGCCATCTGTTAAAAACATAATTCTTCTTCTTAAGCCAGGATTACAATCTAGCTTCTCACATCACTTATGTTTTGTGTGTAAATTGTATCCATGAGTGTCAAAACCTACTGTTTAATGATCACAGTCTCAATATTACGTCTCTAGATGTAAGAGCAGAGACATATAATATAAAAACAACTTTGGCTTCTCCATATTACCACAAATTCTGCAGAAAATAGGATGTTGGCGTAGTGATTAGGCATAAAACCTATCCAGATCGTAATAGATTCTCTTTCCATTTTCAAGACAAATTCCATTCCAGATCGGTTGAACCTGTACATGTCTCTCTCTCTCTCTCTCTCTCTCTGATCACCTGATCGATCTGCCTGTAGAAGTATTCCAGAAGAAATGCAACCAAACCCTCCATCAAGTTCACGCCTTTCGTCGCCCTCTTTCCATGCCAGATCATATGCATTCTCATAGGCATTCACTCTCTCTCTCTCACTCTCTCTGTGATCACTTGATCGATCTGCCCGTAAAAGTACCCCAGAAGAAATTGAACAACAAGTTCACGCCCTTCTGAGCCCCCTTTCCATGCCAAATCATATGCATTCGCATTGTTATCACAATTCTTCGGAATCGAGGCTGAGGAGAGCCTACCGATCTAACATAATGCCCTGTCAATATCTTCAAGCCAACTTGGCTATCACCGTATCCCAAGCACAGTCTTCTTAACCGCAAATACCCCAGTCCGTAATGCACTGGGAACCTGTAGCACAGCTGCATGCATGCCATCCCCGGAGTAGACTTTTGCCCCTGTTTCGAACCATCCGCAAAGTTCACATGTTCATCCAGTAGTTTACTTACACTACGCCACTGCTTTTTGTCTGGGAAAAGACAAGTCATATACACTGGCCTTATAAATCAGGAAAACCGGACACGGGGTCCATATAAATAAGTCGGGAATACTCAGCATCAGAAGTCATTTCTTGTCTTCTCTATCCTAGCAAGACCCTCCTTCAAAAATTCCTTGCCGACAGTCCATTTACCTTCACCTATAGTCACAACTTCAAAGAAGTGTGATAAATGTTCTGATGATTCCTTCTTCTCATCACAGAATCTACATGCTGATGTCGAGACGATCTCTATCTGGTAAGGCTTTAGGATTCAAAACTTCTCTATGAAATTACCAGCTTAGATGGACGAGAATTGAAACCGTGGTGACATTCGTTACTTGATAGCATTGCCTGTATTAAACAGAGTCATTTCTCTCCTGGTCTGCACAGCTCCTATTTGAACAAAAAACGTGACTGTTCATTACTCAAATTGTTCTCTTCTCTGCTTTGAAGTCTTCCATGTATTATGACTGCCAGTATCCTGTAGCCGCCGTAGTCTAATAGGTAGTGTGTTGGCTTATTAGACGTGTGGCCATGATTCAAACCCCGTGTCAGATAACTCTTGTCAGCAGATTTCTGCTAAAAACTCTGAGAATTGCCATAAAAAAGTTGCCCAAAAATCTGTCGTTTGGAATCGACTTTAAAATAGTAGGTCCCGCTACTCATGTATAAAATGAACATATATAACGTAAATGGTGGGAGAAGATAGGTTGTAATACTGACGGAAGAGTTGTAATGACCAATTATGTATGTATGTATGTATGTAATGACTAAGTGACCAAGAGACACATTTACTAGATTTTTAAAAGATTGAAGCTTGAAAATACAAAAATATATTTTGTCGAGTTGAAAACCTTTATCGTTATTTGTACATCAGGCTGAAGAATTTTGTAATCGATTCAATAACGACAATATGGAGTAGCGCACTTAACAATTTTGCTTATGCCTGGCCTATAAACGTGCATTTTCTCCTGTCATTTTCCACTACCAGCAGCGATTTCTTATGCTTCTCTATTGAGTTCTTAAATATTTTACGTTCCAAAGTAAACATAAACGACAAAAAGAAATTTGTTTCGGTTTATTTTTCATTTCTTCTACAAGTTTTCTGTTTTTCACTTGCTATTGCAATTTTATTTTCGTTTTCTTCTCCTGTTTTTCTTTTTTTTGTATTCTTGGTCTACCGAAGTGAAATGCTTATTTGTCAGCATCTTTAGTTGTGTTTTGGATTTTTTTGTTGCTTTTTCTCACTATTGCCTCTCTAAGATTTTATTTTCGGTGTAGATTGTTAAAACTTTTGTTGTACGAGTACATGCTAGATGTCTGTTTGTATGCCTGTTTGTTTGGTAATGTTATTGTAGCTATTTTAGTAAATACATAAGCCTTTTTGGTGATTTTGACAAATCCCTTAATTGTTGTCGAGCAAAGCAAAAATATTGTCAAGCATTTCTGTTTTTTTTCTTTCTTTTTTCTCTGTGGTTTATTGTGTTGTAATAAATCTTAAACGCATTGTTGTATTTTCTCTCTCTCTCTCTCTCTTTTATTTTCTATTTTTCTTCATATTTATTACAGTGTATAGAGTACATACGTACATTTATTATTCGCATTTTAATGCTTTTCTCTGGTGGGTGTCATTTTGATGATCAGCATGTTTTTGGAAACGCCTTTTAAACGAAACAAAATTTCATAATTCGCTGGAAAAGAAAAAACTTCATAACAGGCTATGAGAGACTAAAATTAATTGTGTGTGATGCCAAGAAAGGACAATAAAAGATAAGAAATAACAAAAGATTCCATATGTCAAAAGAAAATGTGTGTACAGAGCAATAAAAAATATGCTCTTTTGTTAATAATAACATCAAGCGTTTGAAGAGTAATTTTTTTCCACAAGTATTAACATAAGCAACTGCATCTATTGGGCATGAAAAAAAGATTTCTTAACGAATCAATAAGAAAAAATTTCAATTGCTTTGTAAAAGGGTATAAAAGGTTATTATCAGTTACTTGCATACTGTTGCATTTAATCGATAACTTACCCCATCGAGAAAGTTTGTTTGCCTTCAAATTTGTTTGTTCCTTAACAGTATAAAAGACTTTTATATACGCTTTTTGCTTTGTTCGAAAATTGTATCATTTATAAAGCTTTAGAGCGTAGAGAGATGAAGTCCTTTCTTCCCCAAGAGTGCAATTGTCACTACCTTTAGGTATCTTGAAAATTTAATGAGTCTGTTCATTGTCATTAACATGATAAACACCCACGTCTTTTCTTCTGAGAAGAATTAATGCCATACAAGTTTTAAGTATGTGTTCTGGAGATTGATTGTTCTCTTTATATATTCTTTACATATTCGCCTTGAATCGATCACTATTTTAAAATAAGTGTTTTTTGTATTCACTATACCTGTTTGCTACTTCTGGTACGCTACTTTCCTATACATACATACATAATTGGTTATTACAACCCTTCAGATAGGATTACTCATATTGTGTGTGTTAATGTTATACATGAGTAAAGTCGACTTTAAACTGTAGGTGCCGCCAGTCATGGACAAAATAAGCACACACAATGACCAATTAAGTAAGTCAAGCGAACAGTTAATTAAGGAACTGTCAGCCATTAGACTTATAGAGTCATGATACCACCTGATGTATCTGCGTTAGACTTGTCTTCCATTAGGTAGAAAAAATTTTGGATGGATTCACTTAGGCCGCATTGGTCCCATTGTGCTACCACAGTCATCCATTATCCCCTAGTCGCGAAACCACTCGGTGATCCCGATGAAGTGATTCAGGCTGCCAATGTCAATCCTTGACAGTTCCTCCAGATCATCCATGTAGTAAGTACCCAAGTACTTCCTTCTCCTTTGGCAGAGAGCCAGGCATGTACCCAGCATATGAGGGACAGTCCCCTCTTCCTCCTCATCTTTGCAGCTTCTGCAGAAGTCGTTAGCAAGGTGTCCAAGACCAATGCGCCTCGCATACGTACCCATAATGCAATGCCCCGTAATGGCATCGACAACTACACTGAGCGCGCCTCTTTGGAGTTTAAGTAGACTCATTGTGCGCCCCTCATCCAGCCTTGGCCAGATTTTACGAGCCGTTCTACCCATGTCCGAGGCCGTCCACCTGTCGTTGACGGAATCGACGATCGCATTATCAATTATGAGCTTGCAGGTCCTCATAGGTATGCCCAGATTCGAGAACTCATCGGAGAGTTCGATGGTCGTGCCCCGCCTGGCAAGTTCATCAGCTCTGCAGTACCCCGGTACCCATACGATATGAACATCATAACGTTCCGCTATCTCGTCGAGATATCTGCGACAGCCGTACACCGTCTTGGAGTTCATCACATTAGAACTCAGATCCTTGATAGCCGCCTGGCTATCAGAAAGTATGGTGACGTTCCGCTTGGAGACCCTTCCGTCCCCAATAATACTCGCCGCAGCCTGTATGGCCACCACCTCCGCCTGAAAGACACTGCAGTGGTCTGGCAGTCTTATAGACTGAGCTATACCAACCGATTCCGAAAAAATTCCACTGCCAACAGCTCCGTTCAACTTAGAACCGTCGGTGTAGATTTGTACGGAGTCTCTTAATAAGTGGGTCACACCACCCCTCCAGTCCCCGTTGTCCGGAACCGATGTCCTGAATCTCCTCGTGAAGTAGTACCACGGTGTCATGTAGTCACTGCTGCCGACAGCTCCAACTTCCCTCAGGATCCTTGCGTGGCCGATATCCGAGTCATGCCACTGTCCAGTCGCCCAGAGACGTTTACTTATTTTAGCAGCCACTCCCCTACATAAAAGGTTAAGCGGAAAGAGGCCCAAAATTATCTCCAGTGCCGACGTAGGTGTAGTGCACAAGGCACCACTGATGATAATACAGGCAGATCTCTGCAGTCGCTGTATTAGTTTCGAATTAGTCTTCTTTTCAAGGGATTCCCACCAAACTAGGCATCCATAGGTCAAGATAGGCCTGACCACCGCTGTGTGGATCCAATAAGTCATCCTAGGTCATAGGCCCCATTTTCTCCCCAACACTCCGTTACAAGCATACAGGGCAATGGAAGCCTTTTTAATTCTGTTAATGATGTTCGATTTCCAAGACAGCTTCCTATCCAGAATGAGTCCTAGAAAGTGTGCCTCCTGTGTGAGTTTCAGTTCCGTCCCGTTCAGTTTCAGTGGACGAAAAGTCGGTGGCTTGTACCTCCTCGTGAAGAGTACTCAGAGCCAGTTGCATCCTATCTCTGATAGTGTCGACAAATCTTTCGGAGATCACAAGAACAATGTCATCCGCATAGACAATTGCTTTACATCCATTTTGTTCCAGTATCACTAGTAGCTCATCATCACCAGATTCCACAAAAGAGGAGAGAGTACTCCACCTTGTGCAATTCCCCTTTCTATAGCCCTGGTCGTTTTTGAGCCCCCAAGTGCGGGGTAGATTTTTCTCCCACAAAGTAGCTTACATATCCAGTTCACCATAGTAGTCTGTACACCTAGCCTTGCCAGCGCCGCGGATATAGCGCAAAGTTCCACATTACTGAAGGCTCCTTCGATGTCCTGGAAAGCAGCCAGAGTGTATTCCTTCTGTGCCAGCGATTTTTGTCTTCCATTAACCTGAACACAATTTTGGTGGCCCTGTTCCTCACTATATGGAATAAGCTTAAATCCAGAGTCTGCAATGCCGTTAAAAGACAGATTCTCAAACATGCCTTTGAATCCTATTGAACTCCATCTCAGGCATTTCCAAGAATGTATTTCCAAAATATTTTATTCCATTTATGGGTTGATTATGTATGGCATATTGGGTTTGTTTAAGAATTTGTTTCAAGCTTTCAAATTCGATGCAACGAATAGAAAAACATCGATGTTAACCAATATAAAAAATTTCGAACCCTTTAATTTTATCTATAAATTATATCGAGTGTTTTTAAGGCGTCAATGTATATCCACTGAAGACTTCCAAATACTGACAACAATAATATATGATAACAATTCCTGTGGTTAACATACTTTTTTTTAATTTAAACTGAGTCTCTTCCATAAATAACATTTTGTGTACAGAATTATCAAAATTTTTTTTATTTTTTTTTTTTGGCGATGATGAAATCAAACTTAAATGACTTCATGTACATCCTTTTTATTGTCTACAATATGTACTTGTCTGTTCGAATTGAAGCAATTAACTTGAATGAAATTTTATTTGTTTTCGCATTTTATTTATATTAGCCTGGTTAACAAATTGTTTACATGACATGCACTCTTGTTTTTTTGTTTTTTGGTATATTGTTTCATAATTTCCATTGTCATTAAATGTGATATGTATGTATCTTTGTTTTTATATTTACATAATATTTACCACAGAAACAAACAAATATTGCATAAAATCATACTCATAGAAGTACATCAGACACCCCAAATCTAAATATTTGTTTTTTAATTTTCCATTTAAAAAAAAATTTTTTTTTAAATTTTCGTTTTTTTTCCGGTTTTTTTATGTCATTTTTATTACAATTTATTTGTTTTTATGGTTTCGGAAATGTTAACAAACTCTTACATTTCCGCTTTGCAACAACAACGACAGCAATAGCAAAAACAAAACAAAAAAATGAGAGGAGACATTAGCAATTTAACTAATGGTTGTAATTATTTGATGTACTTTTGTTTGCACATTTCCGCCACACTGGCTACTCTTGTTACCATTATGACATATACCCTCTCTCCCTCTCCAACACAACCACTACCACTCTATTATAACGGTACGTAATAGCACTGTTAACTGTGTACACCATCCAGCCAACCAGTACCTCCAGTTACGAAAAACATGTCGGCCAAAATAATTTCTTTCACAACCCTTTTCCCACACACTGCACAACTGAGCACATTTCAAAACTGTATGCCACGTTCTTTGTTGACTCTGTTGTTGTTGCTGAAATTTCATAGTTTCACAGCAATTTAAATGAAATACTAATTGAGGCAGGCAATTATTGAAAATGCTTTTCAAATAATTAGAAACAATAAAAATTTAGCCATGTATTCTTCACATATGACTAACAAAAATGGCAAATTTATTGTGGCATACAACATTAACAGATCCGACTGATAATTATGTAACAGGTAATTGGAAAATAGAAAAAAAAATGTGTATGTAAGAAAGCTATAGTGGTCCTAGACCGCTTTTAATATGACCTACGCAACACCATATATTATTTAAATCCTAAGTATTAATCTTAGGTATGGCATCTAAAGTTCAATAGGTATCGATTATATACTTTAAGTTGAACACAATTTTATTTAAATTGCATGCGATACAGTGAAGTTCGAAAGTGAAGATTTGAAAGAATACAAGAAATGGAAAGGAATTACTCTGCATACAAGATACATATGTACATTCGTAATTGATCATTACAACCCTTTAGGTCAGTATTACAACCTTTCTTTTTAAACCACTTATATTGTATGTGGTAAATTTTATCTATGAATGGCAGGACCTACTGTTTTCTGTCGACTACAACCCACAGATTTGAGGATACTTTTCATTGCAATTATATTTTACTTTCAGAGTTTTTGCCAGAACACTGCTAAGAGGAAATGTTTCGTTTTTTAGTAGATGTCAGAGCTAGAGATTGAACCACGAACTCTCATCTAAGAAAACTAACTCACTACCTACTAGATACTGGCAGTCATAATACATGGACGACTTCAAAGCAAAAAAGAAAACAATTTGAGCAATGAACAGTCAAGAGTTTTGTTGAAATAAAAGCTATGTAGGCCAGGAGCGTAAATTTGCAGATAAATGGTTTTGCTTAACATACATGCATACATACAACAATACATAATTGATCATTACAACCCTTCAGCCAGAATTACGACCTAGCTTCTCACACCACTTATGTTGTGTGCGTTAATTTTTACACATGAGTGGCTTGACCTACAGTTTAAAGTCGACAGATTTTTAAGAAACCCTTCATGGAAATTTTATTTACTCTCACAGTTTTTGCCAGAAATCTGCTGAGAGGCAGTTGCCGAAGAAATACTTTTTTGTATTTCAACCCTGGCTTTACGTCTACTAAGCCAACACACTACCTACTAGACTACGACGACTGCTTGTTTTTGCTTAACCCGCAACGAAAGTCACCTGGACATCCTTTCTCATCCATGTATGCTGGTAATTTTTTTGGAAATTTGGAATCCTAAAGATTTACCGGATATTGATCGCCTCGACGTCAGCATGTACATACATTCCGTGACGAGAAAAATGAATCGTTAGAACACATGTTTGGTTTCTATGCAGCGATTTAAGCAAATACTTGTCTCAGCTGACACTGAGTTGAACGCTAAAGAATCCAACACCCACTGGGCAATTAAATTTTTCTCTTAATTTGCAGGAGTTTATATTATTTCCGACTCTTAATAAATGAAGCTCTTAAGCACCTCAATGCTATATGGACCTACAGTTGCAGGTGAATTTATTTCGGCATGTTTTATTTATTTATTTATTTATTTATTTATTTTTATTATTGAAAGCAAGAAGCAAGCATCAGACTTACAGAATTCGCAACAGCATCATATATGACGCGATTTAATTAAGATGAAGTTGCCTGTATTGTTGTTAGCTTTAAAGAGCTCACTGCGGTGTGATATGTAACCCTATGCGTAGGAAGCAATGAGGAGATTTCAATCCTTCATAACAGAATGGACTGGTTTCAACATCCGTCAGGAAAAAGTTGATTTCTTAAAACTCTTTTAAGAGGATAAATCCAAAAAGTAAGTTAATCTGTGCGAAAATCCGTTTACCATATGATGGGACTTATTAATAATTAAAGATAATACTCAGACTATCTGGTTTTGTGTGACACTTACGCTCCCAAGCCTATGTAATGGTTGAAGGTTATTTTCTTTGTTTCGTTAATAACTTGAGTGACCTTTTTCAAACAATTTTATCATGATCTAGTAGGTAGTGTGTTGAGGTATTAGATGTACAACCATGGTTTACACTTAAGCTCAGACATCTTGAATGAAATGAAATAAGAAAAGTAAATTTCCTCGGATACTTTTTCCGTCTTTAGTCTCCTGGCAAAAACTATAAGAGAAAATAAAACTTGCAATAAAAAATTTCCTCAAAAATCTATTCTTCGTAGTTGATTTTAATTTGTAAATCCTGCCACTCAGGGATGAAATTAACACTCACAACATGGGTGATGTGGGAAGCTAGGTTGTAATCCTGACTAAAGCGTTATAATGACCAATTAAGTAAGTAAGTAGTGTTCAGTTGGATAGAGAGCTATAAGTTGTTGAACGTAAGAAATTTCACATTATATCGCGGCAGTTTTACATGGCTTGCCTGAAATACTGTAAATAAATACTCGGTTAGCGTGTGAGACTTATAAAAATTTTGGTTTGTAGTTAAAATTTTCTTTTACGGGTACAAACGTAAGGGCTGGAACTCCCGCTATATTGCAGTCAAGTCTAGAAGTGTATGTTAGTGGAATGGTGTGTTAAATAAGTGCTCCGTGAATACTCCAAATTTCATTCCAGTCGCTAATATGCTTCATCCGTCTTTTCTATACTAGTGTACGACAAAGACCGTAACAGTTTCATTATGTTAAGACCTTCTAAAGCTTAAACCTTGTTCAGGATTGAATGATTAATTTTCACAAGTAATCGAAACCATTAAGTGTTGTTATTATTGTTAAGTTTTATCTTTTAAAATATGAGCTCGTAGATTGCAAATAAAATAAAAACAAATTTGTGTTTAGTTTTAATTAAAATTCTTTATTATTCGCACAATTCTGTGTGCCACTGTTCACAACTTGATGTAAACAGCAACAATTGCATTGTTTGTTCTCTGCTTAGACCCTTTGCATAAACAATACCACGTACTAGACAATTGTTCGACAGGTCTTTGTAACGGAGATCTTCAAACCACGATTATTCACTTTAAACGCAACGCGTCTTCACTGCACTTCACTAACTCACTCACCTGCTTTGACTTGCCTTTTATATGACAGAGTAAACAGTCTGATGAATGTTCTTAATGTCGAATGTTCGTGGCTTCGCCTTCTCGAAATCTCTACAAATGTAAACATCGTTATTTACATTCACTATTGTTGTTTGTAATTTTGTTTACATTTCTTATTGTAGTGTTTGTTGTTTTATTTTTGTTAACTTGTTTATCATTTCTCATGCTGGTGTTTGTTGTTGTATTTTTGTTTATAATTTTAATGTTAAGCAATGTAAAAGCAAAGCACCAGTATCTAGATTTTTCATTATTAATGTTACACAAAACTTATCTGTTGTAAGTATTAAGCAGATAAGAGCCTCAAGGCTTATAAGGTGAATAACCTTTTCTTAATGAAAAATATTTCCATAATGTTGTAGATGATGTAGAGTACTTCCAAGCTTTCAAACTAAATGGCTCTTGTCTGATTTATAGATTTTAAAATTAAATACAAAAATACCGAAATCAAGTGCGTTGTTAATTGAAATTTTGCATTTAATTGTTTCAAATGTATTGATATTCTTACTAATTATGTACAGGTATTGTATATACTCCGTTGGTATTTCAATTTTGTTAATTGCTTAGCAATTCCATGTACAATGAAAGCTCCAGTACAATACAATGCAAAATAAACACATGAAATGTTAAACACTAACAAACGAAAATGTATTCTTCCAACATAACTGATGTGATTGGCTGGGAGCAGCTCATGCTACAAATATACTCCAGTAATAGAGAGACAGACACACGTACATTTTTAAATGTTTATCGAAAATTTTTCATTCAAATATATTGCCACTTGCCTGGGTTGTATATGTAAGGACTAAATATGCAGGCCCTGCTGGCTTATGAATTCATTGAGTCCTTTATGCACAAACATTGTTGGAAGGTTTTATTGCAATCAACTAACATTGCATTGTTTTAAGACTTAATTGGTTACTCTCTCTCTCTCTCTCTGTTCATAAGAACTACGGGATAAATACTGATAACACAGTATTTTACTCGGCCCAGCAGAAGAGATAGGACATGCATGTGAACATGTTTTAATTTTTCATTACAAGGGTAGCCAAGTGCAAAAATCTTTATATTCTGTGTGACCATATTTGTTGGCATACCCAGTGCGTACGTTTGGCTATTAAATGCTACTTTGATCCTTATCTACGAGCACAACTACTGAATTGAGCTTTGTTTGTTTAGTTGGTTTTAAGTCCATTTAATAAAAACAAAATCTAAAGTCATGAGACTTTTAAAACTAATCTGAATGCAGATACCAATTTATAAAAAAAAATACAACAACAACTAAAATAAATAAAAAATAAAAAAAAGTGTACAATAAATGAGACAGAAATACAGATAGAAAATGTTTTCTATGTTCCTTCAATGACAATACCCAGCAATATTTTAAAAATCACAATCAAAACCAGTCTATAACATGGACAAAAAACTCGTAAAGCTCGAATGACAGGTATTCTACAACGAAATTATGTTAATTTGTCATAATCAGCTCTCTTCTCTCCTTAAACTAGTTTTAGACTGTATATTGTCCCTTATTCGTTATTCCTTTTCATTCTTTACTTTGTTTCAGTTTCATATTCAAGCTCTTTACACTTTCTCACAGTTCTAGAATAACAGGGTTGCCATTTCCCGTTATATACACATAGCGCCCTCTGTAAAAATATATTGCAGCAATAAGAATACTTGATTTATAACAAAAATAAAATTTTTTTATCGTAAAAATTCCTCCAACATCCCTCGTATATAATTGTCATCAAATGCAGATATAAACTATAAATGTCATCACTATTCTAGATCAAAAGAATTCCTTATAATGTGTATTAAAAATCCAGTTTACAAGCATGTTTTTCCAAATATTTCTGTACAAAAACAATATTTTAACGTAACTATATAACTATTTAAAATAGACAGTGGAAGGAATTAAAACAAGAGAGGAGGATAATGTGAAGCTGCTTATGCTATGACCACAACATTGCATGTGCAATGATAAATAAAAAGGAATCATCTGCGTATGATATTTGCCTACTAGCGGGGCATGCGGATAGGCAAAATCCTTCCTATTGATAGACTGATGACAACTTTATGAATTCATTAGAACCAACAATAATTCTAGTGCCTTTAAAACTTGAAGCAAGATTAAGACTACAGCCTGTTATTTTCTTCGCCTTACAGGAAGACTTGGAAGAAGATCAACTAAATGCCAACTAAATCGGGAAGATTATCAAACTTAAGACACCGAAGTTTTCAATTGGTGGAAGTAATATAAACACCTCAGAGTGCATCAAATATAAGAACATAGTGATTAAACATCTTCAGTCCCTTTTCATGAGTGGACTGTGCTTGCAGGAAAATAACGAAAGTTTTAAGTGCATTGTACAGAATACTAACTGAAAGAGGACTTCAGCAGAGTGAAAAACTATTGCTCTCGACGGTGAGTCGTAATCGGCAGGGACTTGCTCTCGACAGTGACTAGTACTCTGCGTTAGCTCGTACTCTGCGGTAACTCATACTCGGCGGTGACTCGTACTCAGCGGTAACTCGTACTCTGCGGTAACTCGTACTCTGCGGTAACTCATAATCGGCGGTGACTGATACTCGGCGGTGACTCATACTCGAAGTGACTCATACTAGGCGGTGACTCATACACGGCGGTGACTCGTACTCAGCGGTGACTCGCACTTGGCAACGACTTGTACTCGACAGTGACTCGTACTTGATAGTACCTCGTACTTGGCGGTAACTGTAGTCATATTTAATACGGAAAGGACTTCTCCTATATGATATGAACAGAAATTAATCCCACGGATATGTAGGCAATTATAAGTCGCCGTAGTCTTGTAGGGACCGTGGTAGCTTACAAGAAGGGGGCCTGCAAATTGGAACTTCAGACATAACATCTAGAAAAAAGACTTCTTTCAGTTGTCTTCAGACCGTTAATAAAATTGCCATTAATAAACTCCTCTAATCTGTAGTTCGGAGTCGACTTTGATCTATAAATTACGCCACTCATTGATAAAACTAACACACACATAATAGGGATGGTGTGATAAGTTAGGGCGTACTCCTGACTAAGGGGTTGTGGTGGTCTATTAAGTGAGTTAGTGGAAACAGACCTCTAAACTAATTCCAAGTGGTGAAGGTCGATTAATAAAAGTTATGAACAGACCAATTATAAACCAACACTGTTTTTAACACGAAATGATAGGTTGCATGACACTGCAATAAAAGGTCACTAAAACCGTTGTAAAGTAGAAACAGTGGAACATACTTTGTCCAAACGCTCTAAATAGGACGCTAAGGTCGGACTGTACTGGAGCTCATGCTCGGCCAGATTCTGATGGTAAGCAAAATAAGAAATGCGATTCCACTTTTCGTAAAGTACTGGGACGAAGTGGAGACAGTCATTAAAGCAGTCAACAAAGTAAACAAGCAGTAGCGGAAAACCTGCTGGATTGTTATACTAGCACATCCCTTGTAACACGGAGTGACTAATGGAAGAGAGACCAAGTGTTGTGCTGAAAATAGAAGTGCTTTTAGTCGACAGGAACCTTACATAACTAATCACAATGCAAACCTATATGAAGAGTGTGTATTACAGTGCAATCATTAATCAGTTCAAGACTTTCTTTCCCTTATATACCATACTAGCTGTACCCTGCGCGTGTTGCTGCGCCACCAACTAAAATAAATTTGAAGGAAAGACATTACACAAATGTCCAATTAATTTTGAATCATTTTATTGATTTTGTTTCCCGTTGTCCTGATGATTCAGATGAACGGGCCTGAGTAGTACGCATTCGATCAGTTTCTAATTTCACTTCTCGTTGTTCAAGTGGTTCAAGCGAACGGGTCTTAGCGGCATATACTCGAAGATTTTCCAGTATCAATGCTCGTCTGATCCTGAGGCTCGTAATGCTCTTTTCTTCTCTGCTTGAGGTGTAGGTCGGCCAATCGTTTGTCATTCGTTTTGAATAATTTTCAGTGACGCCATCCATCGGAAATTAATCGCACCAACCACCGTCGACTCATGCGCAAGAACTTTGTTAAAGCATACACAGTTTACGATTTAATTCATTTTGAGTAATTTTCAGTGGCGCCACCTGTCGCAAATTAATCATACCAACTTAGAAACCTTCCCCGGCTCATGCGTAACAACTTTGCTAAAGATCTTAACATGATCAAATGTATAGTTTACGATTCTATAAGGTACATACAAAACAAACATTCATTTTTATATATATAGACTAAGGGAGGTGACACGCCCACTATAGCCAATCCGTCCATTTTGTTCATATATACGTCAAAGTCGTCCATACAAAATTTGAGGACTCTAGCTGTTGCAGTTTATGAGATATCCGACATTAGATACTTATGTGGGCGTGGCACCTCGCCTACTTGAAATTTTGAAATAAAAAGCCTATAGTTCCTTCCAGACATACAGGAAGGTACTGTTAAAATTTCAAGAAAATCGGTCCAGCCGTTTAGCCGTCTATAGACTTAAACAAACAAACAAACCCACATACAAATAAGTACACATTCATTTTTATATATAAGATCAGTGTTTCTATCGCAGCCAAATCGAATTTTGAAAACAAACTTTTTTTTTCTAAATAATTGTGTTTAAAAAATTTGTTGCTCTCTGCCCCACTGTTGCTAAACGTTTATCTTATGCAATTTCGTGTATGAATTTCATTCCTACATAGTTTTATAGTATCATGGAATGTATACTTCATCACTATGATAAAGCTGATGATGATGATGACGATGAAAACAAAGATAATAATGATGATGATATTGTTGTTGTTGTTGCTTACTATTTCATTCCATTCTCAATTCATTTTGATTTTTTTTTTTTGTTTTTATTCTTTTATTTTTAATTTTATAACTGCTGGTTAAAACTCTGCAAGCAAATGAGTCTCTCTCTCTCTCTCTCTCTCTCTCTCTCTGTATGTATGCATATGTGTGTGTTCATTCAGTACGTGTGTATATGTTCAGGTCTTTTAATTTGCATATAAAATTTACATACTGTACATAAAATTGACCAAGTTTTTTTGTATTCGTAGCTTTAAGCAATAAACACACGATACAGTTAACCGTTAGTATGAGTGTGTGAGTATGTGTATGTGGAATGTATTTACCAGAAAAAAGGACATGTTTTTAAAGATAAAAACATGCCAACAGAAATGAAACTAAAGAGATGAGTAAAAACATTTTTGAAATAATCCTTTGATCAATGTGGATATTTTTGCTGTTTGTTAAATAAAAATTGTTTAAATTGTTTCACACATACACACACGTACCCGCACACATGCATACCATACCATATTTATACAGTTAAACCTTAAAGCCATCTGCACATAATACATGACCGTTATGTACACACAGTTACTCTCTTACAGTTGCAACCGTGTACAACGTATGCATGTTGTTCTCTTGTATGCTTTAAAAACAGGATTTAATTTTATTTCTTTCTCTTTCTCTTTTAAAATTTAAATTTCCTTTTGATTAAAAAACATCGTTTAAAATAAAATGCGTTTCTTTTTTCTTTTCTTTTTTTTAATTGAATTAAAGAAGAAGAAAAAATTGATCAAAAGAAAAAACGGAAAGAAAATGGCTGTTGTTGTCATGTTTAAAAATTCTCTTGAAAATTGTTTCGTTTATTTGCGACTCTCTCTCCTCTGCCAATGCCAATGCGCCAATTTCTGTGTTAAACGATGTTATGTGACGTAAAACCCTGCTAGTTTTACAAAAAATTGGGTAAATACGTATGTACTAGTATGTATGTATGTAAATAGTATTATTTGATTTCATTTTCTCTTTCTTTTTTGTATGTTTACGTTTCCTTTTGGTTATTTTTATGTCTGTATTTCTTTATGCTTAAAGAAAACTAAATAAATAGACACATGCAAACAAACATACACTTAATCTGTTGATGTTACGTTGACCTTAATATTCAAATACTCGTGTACACATTTATTTTGTCATGCATTTGTGTCACCAAATAAACAGGGAGACAAGCACTCAACATGCAAGCCGATACAGCAGATGTTGCTTAAATAGCAATTTCCTATTGGATGTTAACAGGTAACCATTTCAATAAAAGTTTTGTTGTGAAAAAACTGTCAATAGGTGGAATGATTTCGGTAAGAGAATCACACTGGAATTACTTATGAAATCTTAAAATTTATAAAACAAAACAAAGCTAAAAAATTCCATGTGCTAAGGACTTTGACAGGACGTGTTTTGATGTGGTTTTTCGGAATCTTTTCTCTTCAATTTTAATAAAGTTTCTCAGTAAATGTAAATCAGCGACTCTCCAGGTGTCCTTTCTATATCGAATTGTGTTTTCTTAATGACATTTTCTTTTTAATTCCGATTCTATCCATTCTTTTGCAGATAGTGATCATGGGCCAAGTGCTAAGAAGACTAAACAGAAAAAAATTCATACGAAAAACTCACTCACACCTTAACTAAAGGCAATCCCACATCGAATCATACCAAAAGTGGACATTTGATTGTGCGGATCATGCATCTTCTGCTCACTAAAACCAATTTGTTTCTTGAATTTCGAAAGAAGCCTTCACTTGCCTCTTGTTGTACCTCATTTACATCAGTCAATAATTAAAGTTTGAATTCTAGTAGGTAGAGTGTTGGCTTATTAGACGCAAACCCAAGATTCAATCCCAACCTCAGTCATCTCGACCAAAACGAAATATGAAAAAAAAAAGATTTATTTTCGGCCGCTTCCTCTCAGCAGTCTTCTCAAACATCTGTCGTCCGGGCACGACTTTAAACTGTAGGACACGACACTCAGGGATAAAATTAACACACATACAACATGGGTGGTGAGGGAAACAAGGTTGGAATCCTGACTAAAAGGTTATAAAGACCCATTAAGCAAGTAATAATTCAATTCATATACCTCGAAATCAATTAAGAATTCTCTCGACCCTAAACAGGACTGAGCAAAAGTATTGGGTAGGAATTGACAGTGGAGCACTGCAACAAAATTATTAGTTTAGGTTAGGTTAAAGGACGTATACTTGTCAATTAAGACAAGTACAGTACCCGGAGGACGAATTGACCCATTGTACAACGTCCTAGTTTCTCACACCACTTATGTTGTATATGTTAATTTTATACGTGAGTGGTGGGACCTACAGTTTAAAGTCGACTCCGAACGACAGATTTTTGAGAAACTTTTTCATGGCAATTTTATTTACTCTCAGAGTTTTTGCCAGAGTTTTTGTGTGATCTGCTGAGAGGAAGTCGCCGAAGAAATACTTTTTGTATTTTGTCTTGATGTCTGGCCTGGGGCTCGAACCCTGGCTTTACGTCTAATAAGCCAACACACTACATACTAGACTACGGCGACCTCAACAAAATTATTAGTGTGTTCTACTGTTTGAACGTTACTACGATATTTCATTCTTCTTCTGTTTTGTACTGAACTTCGAATTGTGAGTGAGGAAACCTAACCCAACCACATGCACAACTTTTCGATGAACTACCAAACGGTATTACTTCGCAAAGTGTTTAGCCCGCTGACAGCCCTCCCATTAACAGCAGCCTTTTAAATAAGCTATCTTTTCATAATAGCTTACGGGATTAGTAATCTACTTCACTAACTGGTTTAATAAACTTCTCCTTCTGTGTCTTCAAAGTGTCTTCTAGGATAGTAATATTATCACCCACTGGATCGGCTACCAACCTGATTTAGTTTATTATGGATGCTATTTTCACACAACATGTTCAGCAGTTTTATGTTTCCATATCAGCGTTTAATAGTCCAACGATCGAAAAAATTGTTTTCTCATCTTCTTTGTGTTTTTCTTTTTCTTTTGTCTCCATATTCTACTTCTTTTTAATATTTTGTATACACTTCATATGGTATAACTCGGTCATTTCATACATATCAGCCATATCTTACAGCCACATCATTCTGCTACAGCACTAACCTCTTTCAAAATGTGTCACAATATCCACTACACAGCATAAAGCAGCTCCTTCTTCTCTTTGGCGTGTATTTTAGAATTAATTTAATACGGTTGAAGTCTATTATGGCAGTGATTAAGTTACGCTTGACAGCAGTACACAGTCTGTTACTCTAATTATGTCTTACTAGAACTGACATCATTTGAAATAAAATATTAGCCTTCCTACAGACGTACTTCATATCAGAATTCCTATATATTTGATGGGGATTTTAATAGCTCCCACCAACTGCAATCTCCACAGGTTTTCTATTCTGTTTCTTTCTCATGAAGAGAACATATTCTCTCTTATGCTCTGCCAGATTAAGGGGCACTGGATGAATGGCTACTAGATCTCAAAAGGAATTTTGTGCAAAATTAGCTCTTTAACCGGCCCATGGGTATGTGAAAAATCCAGGCTGCCTTCCAAAATGTATCAATAAAAAGTTTGTATGCAGTTTTACTACTGTATATAAACTATGTGCATATGCAAAGTAACCAAACAATGCATCAACTATAAATCCGATGCCTGATTGCTTTTTGACTGCGTTAAAGATACACATTGGCGACGTTTTGAAATAGAATACATTGTATATATTTTGTACAGCGGCATTATGAAACACGATATTTTGTTCAAACACAAAGCAACTAACATTTTGGAAGGCAGCCCCATTTTGCTAAAATTTGTTCCAAATTTACTAAGTGTTGAGCGTATATGAAAAAAAATATTTATTTCTTGCTAGTACATCGGAAACGTAGGCAAGCCAAGTCTATAGTAAATTACGAGTAAACTGTGAATGTTACGCAGTCTGTGAACTTCTAAAATTCTAATTAGTAATCCACTGCTGTGTAGACATACACTCACACACAAACACAAAAATAGAGACAACAATAACAAAACAAAACGCACTTTGTTATGTAAGTGTTGAGATAGAAAAAAAATCATGCTGCTGTTTAAAATTTAAAATTTTTCTTTGCCTTTCTATGTGTGTGTGTTCTTCTCTTCGTCTTTTTTTTTCATACAAATACTTGGAATCGTTGTCAGAATACAAGAGACTGTTTTTCTACTTCAGGTATATTTATTTTGTGCCACAAGGATATGCACTTATTTGTGTATAAACACATGCACTCACACACACACACGCAAAGTTCTTCTCAAAGGTATGTGAAAGATTTTTCAATTTAATTTTAAAATTCTCCTTTCAACCTCTATGTGCTCTTCTATATTTATACTTCCTTTACTAAACTAAGATTTCTTTTCTATTTTGCTGATTTTTCTCTCTCTCTCTCTCGTTCTCTCTCTCTCTGTTTGCTTTAATATTTTATATGCACGAGTATGTGTGTGCGGCAGATACTTGCCATACCAAATGCTGCTTTAAATAGCAGAATCATTGCAATTGTAACAGAGAGAATTGCATTTTCAGAAGAAGTTAAAAAAATGTGGATGAAAAGGAATAAAAAAAGGAAAATTAGAACAAACAAGAAGGCGAATAGAATGGATGAACGAATGTAAGAAAGTGAATTTGTATTATTGATAGAATGTTAGCATACTTTTACGGTGACACTATTAAGGTAAACAGTAGAAAAATAGAAGAAAATACTCTTTTATTTCTTACCTTTTGTTTGAAATTAAACAAATAAAAGCAGGTGAATGGCCATTAGACAAGAAGATTTTTCTATTGGATTGAAATGTAAACGTCAACACTTTTCTTTATTTTTTCTTTCGTTTTTTTCACAAAATTTTTCTATTGAAAGCAAATATTTGCAGTTTTTTTAGAGCGTAAAATATTAAATTTTATGGAGCGTATTAAGCTCATTTTATAGTATATAAAATAGACTAGAGTTTATTGAATAAATTTTGAAAAAAATTAGCCGTTAAAACTTCACTCTAATACACACGTAAAAATGTGATAAATTTCAAGTACAGCGCACTATCATTATTGCAGATTTTCTCGTATTTTATGGCCTTACAGTAAGCTTGAAAAAAATCTGTACACTAAGGATAACATTTTAACAATCACCAAACTCTATTTTTATCACTTAAGGAGAGTGCCCGAAAAAATTTTACAATATTTCGAAATTTTTTTTGTAATATTTTTGTTTAAATTTTAAAAACTGGCAATGAAACAATTTTATGTGTAAATTTTTTGTAATGTACAGTTTCTTTTGACGCTCACTGTATAATTAATATGATGAACTCCAAGACGGTGTACAACTGTCGCAGATATCTCAATGAGATACCATATTGGTACCAGGACACAGTGACTTTCTGGATAACTGTAGAATGGCTGACTGACCAGGCGTGGCACAACCATTACACTTTCTGATGAATTGTTGAGTTTTGGAGTCTCGGTGAAAGCCTGCAAGCTTATAATTGGCAATGCGGTCATCGATTCCGTCAACGATAGATGGGTGGTCTCGGAAAAGGGTAGAACGATATGAAAAATCTGGCCAAGGCTGTATGAAGGGCGCATAATAAGTCTCTTTAAACTCCAGAGAGAGACGCTCAGTATAATTGTGATTCACAATGCGCTCATTGATTCCATCAACGATACTTAGGTGGACTCGGATATAGTTAGAACGGAGTGAAAAAACTGGCTAAGGCTAGATGAAAGGCGCACGATAAGTCTGTTTAAACTCCAGAGATGTACAGTCAGTACATCTCAGCAGATTTCTGGCAAAAACTCTGAGAGTAAATAAAATTGCCATGAAAAGCTTATCAAAAATCTGTCGTTCGGAGTCGAGTTTAAACTGTAGGTCCCACCACTCATGTATAAAATTAACACACACAACATAAGTGGTGTGAGAAACTAGGTCGTAATCCTGACTGAAAGGTTGTAATGACTAATTATGTATGTATGTATGTATGTACACCCAGTATGGTTGTTGTGGTCATTACGGGATGTTGCATTATGGGTACGTTTTTGCTCTGAATTAGTGTTACAAGCAGTTAAATTGCATGTTTAGTACTCATGCAAATCCTTACCATATGGTTTACATGGTACTGCCCAAAAGATTTTGGTTACAGGTGACGCGGTTTACCATATTCGCACTCGACTCTGATGGATATTAGTGTCACTATAGGTGAAGGTTGCAATATCTTTCAGGACACCGAGGGTGATCTGCACTGACTTGACAGTTGTTGGTATTTATCCGCATGGATTGTATCTTTTCAAAGTTAATTTTTAATCTTGTCCTTCGCTGTCATGATGTCTCAGAGTCGTAATTATTAAAACATGTCGTTGAACATGCATTTTGTAACCGTTCAACATCTTCTAGTCATTTTCTTAATGTCGGTGGAATGAATGAATAAAAAATTAATGCCTTGGAAAACAAGCAATAATACTACTTGGCTTCATAAATTTTGACAAGCAAATACATCCAGTTTAGGATATTATATACATACATACATAATTGGTCATTACAACCTTTCAGTCAGGATTACTACCTAGCTTCTCACACCACCCATGTTGTGTGTATTAATTTTTATACATGATTGACGGGACCTACAGATTGTAGTCGATTCCGAGTGACAAATTTTTAAAAAATATTTTAAAACTTTCAGAGTTTTTGCCAATAGAATGTTGAGAGGAAGTCGCAGAAAGAAATATTGATTTATTTATTTATTTATTTATTACAATACAATTACAAATTATATCCTAATTATATACGAGCGAAGTAACTTGACTATTTGCTCGGTGTAGTGTCACAGACCAGAGTCTCTGGTGGGAATCGAACCCACGACCCTCACGCTAATAGTCTAGCACACTACCCACTAGACTACCAGGGCACCCAAGAATATGTTTTTAATTTTTGTTTTTGTTTGAGACGTCTGAGCTGGGGTTTGAACACTGAGCTAATGTCTAATAAGCCTACATACTACCTTCCAGACTACGATGACTTCTTTACTATGATCACGATTTGAATAAACGCTGTCATAGCAAAAACTTGCTTATTTTTAAGGAAGATTTGGTTAGGCAGGCCCGAGGTTCAGTGTTGCAACTGGCTGTACCGCAATAATTGAAATTGTTTGAATAGTTTATTGTGGAAAAGGATGTTTTGAAGTCAGGTTTGCATTTTTTTTGTTGTAAAATTTTGTATTTTATCACTTAAAAGTTTTTAATAAAAACAAATCGTTTATAATTTCTGACCTAAAAAATAGTTTTTATTCCGTTTTAATTCGATTAAACAAAACAAATCCAATTGCAAGAAAAATTTAAAAACTTTTTTGTCTCTTTTTTTTATTATGGTGCAGCCCATGAAATATTTTCAATTTATTTTCGCAAGAAGGAAAAAAAATTAAAGAAAAAACGGACACAGCTATTGGAAAAACATCATATGCATACGAATACTGAGTTTGAATACTCTTCGGTAGAGTTTTATGGATGTTCAAAACAGGAAATGGCCTTGTTTCCTGTTGGTTTATAAACGGATATTGAGGCGAAAGAATTACATGATAATAACAAACAACATATATGGCCTTATGTATGTATATATATATGTGTGTGTGTGAGTTTGTCATTTAATTCCATTACAAATATTTTTCAAATGAAAATTGAACAAAATTTTCAAAAACTTTTTACCATTTAAAGATTAAAATGCGACATGAATATACATAAATATGCTATACATAAATACATACATACATATGTACTGCATACAGTCAAAGCCCGGTATAACAAATACTCACTTTAACGAATTCGGGTTATAACGAATGAGTAAATTGCTTACATTGACTACCTTACATAACGAATTTTATAATTTTCAAGCTCAGTATAACGAATGATTTAAAAAATGGTAAAAACAAAAAGAATGTAACAAAAGAGAACACAAAAAATGTTCGTTAAAGTACCATTGGTTTTCATTGTATACAAACACACAGTGCTTTTGAACAAGTGGTCATAAAAATTTGCCAATGAAGGCATTCTCCTGCAGAACTCGAAAAAATACAGAAGATGGGATTATTTGGACAATGTACATGCCACCAAACTCTTATCCAGCCAATGGACCAAAACGCCATTCGCTTACTCAAATTACACTACAGAAATAGCCTCCTTTCAAAAATAGTGACATCTGATGTATCTCTTTATGATGCATCCTGTATGATTGGTCTCGCCTGGAAGAATGTTAAGGAGTACGCATTATCTAAATGTTGGAATAGAATTCTATTTTTGGAAAATTTTGAGTTTGATGATGAGGACGAGATTCCCCTTTCTAGACTTTTTCAAGGGGATGCAGTACAGTGTATAAGACGTGGAGTCAGACTATTAAGTAAAATTTTTTGCAAATCTAAGCAAATTTAAATCCTTGCCTTAATGTTTTCACATTTTGTTTTTCTATTCTTTAATTTTAGATTCCATTTAGTACAGATTTAAACGTTTGGAACAGTGGAGACTTGAATGATATTACTTTTGATGGAGATGAATGAATGAGGAAAATATTGATATTATTGATCAATTTTCTAATAATGAAACGAAAATAAAACATTCTGAAGTATTAAAATGTTTTGATAAATGTATACAATGGGATCCCAAAATAATATTAATATTTCAAAACAATTAGTACTTCGAGAAATACAGGAAAATGCTCTTCAAATGAGTCTTCAAGTTACTTGTAAACAAACGTCTATAAATGATTTTGTCCACCAACTTACAATTTTTTTTAACACTTTTACTCACTTATTGATTATCAAACGTTATATTAAGGACATATCTATATATTTTTAATAAAATTAATTATAAGTACTTTTCTTTTTTTTAATAAAATTTTGATAAAAAAAAAAAACTTTGCGATATAACGAATTTTTCACTATAACGAAAGGGCCTGACAATATATCGTTCGTTATACCGAGCTTTGACTGTATATATATATGAAAAATGTATATAAAATAACTTAGTATATAGTATAGGTATGTATGTAAAAGTTCTGCCAAATAACTTTTTTTTTGAAAATGCTTTAAAAAAAACTACTGAATATTTTCTCAAATTTCTTTTTTTATTTGAAAGTACAATCCTTTCGGGTAATAATGGAAAATAATCTCATTCAAATGGCTGCCTCGGCTGGCAATGCAGTAGCCTACACGATCGGTCCAATTTTTAAGCACATTATCGATTGTGTGCAGCTGTATTTCACCAATGGCTTCACGAATATTGTCCTTTAAAGCGTCAATTGTCTCTCGATTGTCGGCGTAACACTTATCTTTGACGGCACCCCACAACTAATAGTCCAACGATGTCAAATCGCAGCTCCGAGGTGGCCAAACGACATCAGCTCTGCGGCTGATAATGCGATCTTCAAAAACAGGACGCGAAACATCGAGTGTAGCTTCAGCTGTGTGTCACATTGCGCCGTCCTGTTGAAACCAAATGTTGCCAATATCCTCCTCTTCATTTTTTGTCTCTGGACCAAAATCCAATTATGTCTCTGGACCAAAATCCGCACCAAACAGTGACTCGTTTTGGGTGCGTCGGCTTTTCAATGTATGCGTGCGGGTTTTCTGTGCCCCATATGCGACAATTTTGCTTGTTTACATACCCGCCAAGATCAAAATGAGCTTCATCTGAAAAGATGATTTTTTTTTGCCAAAATCGGCATTTTCTGTAAGTCGATCACAGACCCACTTAGCGAAGCGAAAACGCATTGGATGGTCAATTGGCTTCAACTCCTGAACCAATTGGACTTTGTATGGCATCATACCATATCGATGAGGATGCCAGTTTCTTTCACTTTGTTCACAAGATAACGAACATACGGAGCTGACTGATTTTCAAAGTAATGTCGCAATATTTCCCAGCGTTGTTCAAGCGTATACACAACCATATTCGTTCACCGGAAGGATAAAACTAATTATCTGTCAAGTCAGACATGAGCTAAGTGTTACCATTCACGAAATAAGTATTAGTTGAAAAAAAACGTTAGATGGCGGACCCGATATATGTATATGTACATAAATTGTATTTATGTTTACATATCTATGAAATATTTATGATTTACCATTTATGTATGTATGTACACATACATACACACATGCTCTTTTCCCATACAAATAAATACAATATCGATGTGAAGCATTAATAAAACCAAAGGAAAACAAAAAATAGTTCTCGTACATGAAACAGTTTTTAGTTACAAGTTTTGATTTTTTCTCTCCTTTTTTTTGGTTTTTGTTTTTATATTCCTTTTTATTTTTATTTCTGCATTATTTTGTTATTATAGTTGGTTCGACTGCTGTCGCCATCATTGTTATTTATGAACATAAATTAAGCCAAATATGAAATACAACGTAAAAGAATTTACTTTCGCATGGCTGCCATTCTTTACAGATACACAGCGAAATTATTTTATGACATTAAAACCGTCAAACAGTGAATGCTCTGTGGATAAGTCAAATTCTGATCTACTGCGGCAGGCTATTACATGTTTAATCAACATATTCTGAATACAATCACATCACGTCCTGCCATAGGACGCACCCATTGGATGCCTTATGCCAAATCTACTGCGCTTACAAAATGTACTGTTGCGAAAATGAAAAATCTAGATACTGGTGTTTTGCTTTTACATCGCTTAACAATAAAATTATAAACAAAAGCTACAAAAACAAAACAATGCAGTAAACAAACTTGTTTACAAATTATCGTACTGCTTAATGTAAAAACAAACACCTGCATAAAAAATGGTAAATAAGTAAACAAAAATACACCAACAACACCACAAGAATAAATGTAAGTAAAATACACAAACAACACTTCAATAATAAATGTAAACAACGACGTAGAAATTTCTAGAGATTTCGAGAAGGCGAAGCCACAAACATTAAACTTCATAAGCATTCATCAGACTGTTTACTCTGCCATATAAAAGTTAAGTCAAAGCAGGCGAGTGAGTTAGTGAAGTGCAGTGAGTCTTGTGTGAAGACGCGGTGTGTTTTAAGAGAGTAATTGTGGTTTGAAGATCTCCGTTACAAAGATCTGTCGAACAATTGTCTAGTAATTGTTATTGTTTATGCAAAGGGTGTAAACAGATGAATAACAAAGAAGAGCAATTGTTGTTCTTTACATCAAGTTGTGAACAGTGGCACACAGAATTATGCGAATAAAAAAGAATTTTAATAAAAACTAAACACAAATTTATTTTTATTTTATTTTCAATCTATGAGCTTATATCGACGCCTCCGTTCTATAACATTCTAAGTCGAAAAAGTGTGTTTTGAGTTATGAACTCTTAAAGTTTTCACGCGACATACGACTATATGTGTATTCTAAGTAGATTTTTCCCTATAACTTCGGAACGGATCGGCGTATCTGAAACAAATTTTGACAGTATTTAAGTTAGAGAAAGTAGAATTTGCAAAATGCTAGAACATTAAAAACGTTCTAAGTACACTTAGAATGGAGGCGTCGATATTTTAAACGTTTTTAAAAGGTAAAAACGTAACAATATTCTCAGCGACATGTCTCTATATTTACGCTGCTTAGACGTCATGACAGCAAGAACAGAATTAAAACTCAACTTGAAAAACACAATCCGTGCGAATAAATACCGACAACAGACAATCCAATGTAGATCACCCTGAATGTGCTGAAAGATTTTGACTGACACTTATTGGCAGTAATATCCACAATAGGTGCGATGATGAAGCGCGTATATGGTAAATCGTATCAAATTGAATTTGTAAGAAATTTTTAAGATTTACTGGATCGAACGTTGAAAACATCTCGACTTCGGAAAAATCTCACAAAGATATTTAATGGAAATCTTCAGACGAGTGCCTGTTCATATGACCTGACATTGTCCTAATAGAACACAGTTGACTAAGGCTGGTTACTTGTTGAAAATTGCTTTCTGCAGACAATTCAAACAAACACTTAGCAATGATCTGACTCTTAGCACTCATTTGTGCTCGCTTAACTCTATTTAGAAGAGAACATTTTCAATTGATATTGTAGGTAAGATCTTGACTACAAGTACAAACTACTGTCTTAACGATTATATTCCAATTTAGCAGTGGTTTCTAGAAGCTTCTTCTATTCCATATCTGGACCACACTTCTCTTAAGAAGTCTGTTAAATTCTAAGCTCTGCTGCTTTATTGATCACTGGTACTCTTCTTGCAAATTCAATCAAGCCTGAAGTAGTTTAAACTGGCTACCCAGAGATCTGACTGACAAAAAGATAGCTAAGACTGTGTCTTTTAAATTGAGCGTTACGTGGATATCTAGTCGCTGTCGTCTTGTAGACAGTGTATTGACTTACTAAACGTGAGGCCGTGGATCAAACCCTAGCACAGGCAATCAAACAAAACGCAGAAATCTTATGGCAAAAACTTTGAAAGTAAAATAAAATTACCAGGAAATTTCTCAAAGAATCTGTAATTCGAAGTCGATTTTAAAATGTAGATTCCACCACACATGGATAAAATTAACATAGATTGTAATCCCGATTAAGGAGTTGTTATGATCAATTAAGTAAGCAAATAGGTGACAGACAGATTTGGTAGAGAAAATAAAATCATTCTTCTTTGCCAACAAATCAGAATTCATACCCCAGTAATGTAGACTACATTCTTCCATTTTCCTCTTTTTCGTGAATAACTTTTCATGCAATCATTATATGCTTCAGACTATCTCGCTCCACAACGATAGAAATCGGAATGTAATATTCACGGATGATTCCACAGAGTTGTAGTTGATGGAGTTTCCAATATCAGGAAAATGAACAAGAAAATTGACATCATGTTAGTTAGTTCTTCTCGCCGATGTTATCGTGGAACAAATTACCAAATTGTGTACAACTTCAAAGGCCTTCACTTTAGCCAAATTACTATCAGTTATTTTGTTAAGCATGAGTATATTTGTAAGTATGTTGGCAAGAGACTATAAAATAAAAAAAATTACCTAGAGTATTGTACGGCTCTACTTAAAGTTGCAACAAAATTGCCATAAAACTATGGCTTGCCACACTTTATTACTTTACCAATTTACACAAATATACACTTTCTTTTATACACCCACACACACTGTCATTCACATAGAGTGTGTATGTATATTAACATCGTGTTGATAATATTGCTTAAAATCTACTATGTTTACAACTCCTCTATGAATACAACAATATACTCGCATGCGAGAATATGTGTATGTAGTTGCGAGTGTGTGTGATGGTAGCCATAAACAAAACTTTAGTGGCTGTTGCCATCAGGCATTCATTTTATTTAAACATCATCAATAGCTGGTGGTGACCCACTTTTACTTTTATTCCTTGAAAGAAAAAAAAACTGTGTCTACCACAACAGAAAACATGTTTCCTTTTGCGCTGCACTGCAATGAATTTGCGTTAAGAAAAGCATAAAAGAGACTCTTGGAAGACATATCGTAACGAGCTTTACATCTGTGGTAACAACATTTTTGTTTTTTTTTTCTTTATCTCCCTTCAATGTTATATTTCTAACACCATTTTCATGTTCTACTGAAAGCCATTGGGGAGCCCATACTGAAGTAAATTAAATTTAGAAAAATCAAGTGTATAACAAGGCCATATCAACAGAAGGAAAGCCGGTAGTAGCACAATGGTGGAGCTGGAGTAAAGCTGTTTTACATTGAAATTTGTAGAAATAACAGCAACAACTGTATAAGTCGGAGATACTTTGTAGAAGCAATGTGCCCCTAAGAGAGGTACGTAAGACTTCATTACGGCTATTTAACCCTAACTCACGCATACAGAAAGCTTGTTCTAGGTGGCGTATCTTCTTTAAATGAATGAGGCAGAGGTTAGGCCTAGTATCCAATCTATAAAAAGCCATTCCGACTCTAAAACGAATATTTATTTCGGAAACTTCTGGCAAATAAGACAAATATGACGGGCATACAAAGCAAATGATGGGCATTGGCTGTGAGACACTCTCTTCTACCTCCTCAGATCCACAGCTCTTGCTTAAATCATCAGACCGAATGTCAAGTCTCTCTCTCTCTTCATACCTTCCAATAGCCCATGGATGGCATATGCTATGGAGGACAATGCGATTAAAGACAAGAAGATAATCAGTTCTCTTCTTATCCACATCAGTGCAATAAATTGCATGCAATATTGCACGCTCATGCTACCAACAAAGTTGAATCTCCGTGTAAATCAGCGTAAGAATACGATGTAACTGTCCCGCCCTATTCGTCTGTAGATAAACGAGGATGATCGTAGAGATAGGGTTAGTAAAAGACTTGATCGCAGCCAGATTGACCGACTAAATTAAGAGACAATCAGGGAAAATCCCATCACGCAACAAGCATTCCAGCGCAGGCAAAGTTCACCGTCTGAAATATCTAGCAGTGGTCAGGTAGCGTCTACAAAAGTCTTTTATCAGAACTCTCAATTTATATTCCACAGCCTACATAAAATCCTTACGTGAAAAACCTTCATATATATTTTTACACCAAAGCCTACTCTATCAACCATGTTGAAACCATCGCTATATACCGCAAGACTATATCGGGGACCTCCGGTGGCGCTTAGTTTAAATTCGAATATCAAATCTCTAAATGAGATGTTATGAGCGGACCATGACCATGAGTCGGTCCATGACTTCCCAGCATTGCAATTTATATTCAAATTGCAATTGAGCCTTACTGCCACTAGCTCAGACCTTCGTTTCAATAGAAAGTCCGAGTAAGCCAAACTTTGCATAGTAAATAATGCCTTAATTGGAGTGGAAATAAATGCGCTGCTGATCAGAGCACATGACTTAATACACACTTACTTACCTACTTACATAATTGGTCATTACAACCCATCAGTCAGGATTACGACCTAGTTTCTCATACCACTACTGTTGTCTGCGTTAATTTCATACATGAGTGGTGGGACCTACAGTTTAAAGTCGACTCCAAACAAAAGATTTTTGAGAAACTTTTCATGGTAATTTTATTTACTCTCAGAGTTTTTGCCAGAAATCTGCTGAAAGAACGTCGCCGAAGAAATACTCTTTGTATTTTGTTTTGGGCTTGGGGCTCGACCCCTGGCTTTACGTCTAGTAAGCCAACACACTACCTACTAGACTACGGCGACTTCTAATCACTAATTCTAATCTCATATTGTGCGCATAAATTTTATCCACGATTGGCAGGAGCTACAGTTTAAAATCGACTTCGAACGGTAGGTTCTTTAAGAGACTTTACATGGCAATTTTATTTACTCGCAGAGTTTTTGCGCGATGACTGCTGAGTGGAAGTCGCAGAAAGAAATATTTTTTTCATTTTTCGTTTATGTTCGGCCTCACGTCTAATAAGCCAACACAATACCTACTAGACAACGGCAGTTTTACTACTGACTATGCACTCTGCCAATATTTTTGCAGTGAATTCGAGCAGAAGGAAAAAACTTTTTTGTCATGGTAATCGGATTCCAAAAATCATACAGGTTTCATCCTTCATCAAAATGTATTTCATTCAGATATTCGCCTGATTAGAAACCTGATCTGTTCAGCCTATATTCACGCCGTTTCAAAATTTTAAATTAAATTTTTATTTAAAGGAAATGGTGTTTTATCCGCTTTACCATATCATTAGCATACAAAGCCGTAAACTACAGGACTTTTTTCTTAGAAACTCAAAGTGAAACTGCTACAACTGCTTGGCAACATTTCCACTAGAGTCTCTGGCCGTACTTACATTTTCTTAAAGACTTTTTCATGTCGCTCCTTTTCATACAAAGTCGCCGTTGTTTTCAATAAAGTTACTGCCTCATATTCATTCATACAAAATACTTTCGTCTTCGTCTAGATTTTCTTTTTTTCTTTTCTTTGTTGTTGTTGCTTTTCATTCTTTTGTCTTCGAGTAATTTTTCTATTGTTTTTGTAATTTTTTTCTGTACTTTTAACTTTTCTTGCAATTGTTTACATAGTTTTTATAGTTTTTTTCTCTCACAGAATTCGTTTTTTTTAACTTCTATTTCTAGTGAAAAATTAATGTCTGTACTGTGGATGTATGTACGCATGTATGTATGCATGTATGTATGTATGCATGTATGTGTGTAAAGTATAGTGTTTATGTAGAAATGAAACAAGGAAAAGAAAGGAAGAAAAAATCAGGAATTATTTGCTAAAATAAGCACACGCTAGAATAATAACTGTAACAAAAGAGGCAGAAACAGAAAACAACAACAACAACAGCAGCATAAATAGCAACGGAAACAATATACGAATATGTAGTTAGAAAACACAGAATGAAAAACAAAAACAAAAAGAAAAAGAGAGCAAAAGTAAGTTTGTTAAGGCTCAGTGCTTTCAAATTATTTCTTAACGTACCGGAAGTTGAAATTATTTTTCACTCTTAACATAGTATATGAGTAGATGAAATGCATGCTTCGTGTGAGTACATGTGAGAGAATGCGTCATAGTGTGTGTGTTATAGTTATTATGAATGCATTTTTTGCTCTTTTCTTAGTTGTAATGTAATGGTATTTGTGTGTATGAGTATGTTATTGTTGAATGTGTTACAAAAAAAAAATGTGAAATATGAAACGCGTATTTCATTCTCTGCTTTAGCTTCTGCTTTTTTTTTTTCTTTTTTTTTGTTTATTATTGCCATTGATGACTTAAATTTAACATCATGTTGCTCATTATGATACAAATGAGAACAATACAATATGATAGTATCAGCAACAACAACAATAAAAACAACAGAATAATAATAATAATGAAAAATAATGCGTAAAGTTTTCGAAAAGGAAAACAACTCATAAAGCTTTAAACAAAAAAAAATTGGAAAGAACAACAGACATTGCAATTAACCTTTAAAATACAACCAAAATAAGTTAAAATTGAACATTTAAATAGTAAAACTAATTAAATATTAAAATTGTTTGAGGTGTAATGGTTAAATTTCTAAAAAAAATAAACCGAGGACGTTACGGAATTTAAATTTGCATCGGCGTGAGAAACTTCCCAAGAGCTGGAAACAAATGATGCTCTGAAGACCCGGAATATGCACATATAGTGAATGCATTAGCACTTACCTCCAAGCCAATGTTTTTTTAATTTCTGCCACATAATTAAAGATGTATGTTGTCTGATGATATCATGATGAATTCAGGTCGGGGGAGGATCCGATCAAGATGCTGTTCTATCTCCCACTTTATTTTTTATTTTTACTTACTTCCATCCTTTCTACCCTTTTTGCAGATGACAGTTATATTTGTCGCTATCATCCCTTTGGAGATTGAGACGAAAAGACTTGATTTGAATTTGAATTACTCCGATTGAGTTCATGCGAATATAGTCGTTTTCAATACGTGAAAGACCCAATATTGCTTACTGATTCATAAGCCCGCCTTTAATAATATTGTATCAATAGCAGTGGATGGTATAATTATTAGAAAATCAAAAGCTTTTGATATTCTGCGTATGAAAATTTAAAATAATGTTCGCTGGAACCACCATATTTTTCAAGTACGACATAAAGCATTCGAGAGCCTCTGTTTCTTTAGATGTTGCAAGAAATACTTCAGTTCATTCGAACTTCTTCTTTCCATTTACACCAATTACATGCTATCGACCATGAAATATACGGCTCTTGTAAGAGCTAATGCCTCAAAATCTCTTTAAGAGCCTCTTAACCATGTGCAGGAAATGGTACGTTATGATATCCAACTCTTTTGATTCATTTCGAAGTTCTATTACTACAACAACCTTTACTACAACTATAGCCGTCGTAGGCTAGTTCATGGTTCAAACTCCATGCCAGACATCACGAAACGAAATTTAGAAAAAGATTTTTTGAGCAACTTCCTCTCAGCAAATTTATAGCAAAAGCTCTGAAAGTAAATAAAAATTGCCATAAAAATTTTTCGTTCGGAATCGAATATAAATTGTAGGTCCCGCCACTTATATCTGAAATTAACACACACAACATAAGAGGTATGAAAAGGTTGGTTGTAATTCTAACTGTAGGGTTGTAATGACCTGCTATATACGTATGTATCACTACAATAATGCATTTTTTGGGGTGAAATAAATGGTTTTGTGTCTTCTTTGTAGATCATAACCGTTTGTGATCGATTGGATCTAGTAAATCACCTTTTCCGTACGTTAAACACACCTCCTGCAGAAGTTTTTCCTGTCACTTATTATACAAAAGGGATCGAAACTTAACCTCTTTCATATTTTCTAGATTCTGTTCTCCTAATTCCTGCGAGATGAACTGCATACGTCATTTGCATCATTCCCCCGAGTGTTAATTGTAGAAAAAAAATACAACATCTTTTCTGTTGATGAATACCGGTAGTTTTCATTGTAACAGAGTGATCAGAGTCAATCGTTCGATTCGAAATTAAAAGCTTATGATGAGCAAGCAGTTCGCTTATAATCCTACTTAACACACAGTATTAACTTTACTGGTGTCAATTCAGCCACTTTGCCAATAAAGTTTCTCATATCTTCGTCGATCAAATTTATCGCACAATATTTGTCGTATGTGACACAATTTTCCTTGCAAGTGGCGCTCAATTAGCCGACATACATACCTAAAGTTATATGATAAGTTTTTTACACGGCAATATTTTTCAACCACATTCGGAATTATTGAAACTTCTTGAAGCTTAGTCTTCCTCACAGTCACAGCTTTAGAATGCTACACTTCATAGTATTTATAAAGAGGATATCGTTGGGGAGTTTTATATCTCCTATTTGCTTAAATTCTGTCTTTGTTGCTTATCAAAGCATTGTACGACAATATTTGACAGTTTTTATATCAAAATTTTATTTAATTTTTTAATTATTCTCTTGACTGTTCTTTGCTTTATGGGTTAACGTTGTTCATTTTATAAAATTTTTCTTTCATAATTTACCTGAGAGTTGTAGTTCTCTTCGTAGTTTCCAAAAAGCATGACAAAAAGGATGAACTTCATAATAACTCATCATTTATTACAGAAAGAACACGAGAGAAATGAAAAAGTGAAAAGTAATTTAAAAATTCTTTAAGTTGTTTATGCTTGACGTTGTCGACAATGTTCATGTTCTCTTATATACATACATATATAGTATATCCTACAATACTATCCTTTATAAGTATATTTACGAACAATAAAACTATCAACTACAGAGTATAGAAGCAAAGATACATAGGAAAAGAAGTGAAGAAAAGTGCAAATGGAAGTGCAAGTGGAAGTGGAAGAACTTGTATTATCATTATTCTTATTACTTGACTTGGTTGAATTTGATTATTCGCTTCTTTTTCGTTGTTCACAAAGAAATTTCATTTCACTTTTCCAACTTTTCACAGTACTTTTTACATTCAACTTTACTTTTATCCGTGAAATATTATGTTATTTACACGCTAAAAAAAACAAGACTTGCACAAAGAGTGAACAAAAAAGCAAATTTTAAAATTACTTTTCTAATGAAGTGTTCTCTACTGTGTGCCATTTTTTCTCCAATGTCTAGGGAAGATGATCGATAGTGTAGGAAAATGGGACAGGCTGCAGGTAGACCACAATCTACAAATTGTAGCTCAAGCAGTCACTTATATCCCAAATAATTTTGCAATTTGAGAAATTGCGCTTGATAAATAACCGTCTTATGATGATCATATTTTTTTTTTTTTTTACTAAGCAGCTAAAAAATGATGCGGGACAAAAAATAACGCGCAGCAAAAACTGACACTCAAAGAAATATCAAAAAATTTAATGCAGCAAGAACTTCGACGCAGCAAAAATGTAAAAAAAGGTGGTGCAGCAAAATATCAAAAAATTAAGTGCAGCAAAAAATGACACTCAACGAAATATCAAAAATTTTAATGCCGCAAAAACGTCTACGCAGCAAAAATGTAAAAAAAATATCGAGCAGCAAAAAATCAAAAAATTAAGTGCAGCAAAAAATTCTATGCAACAAAAAATTTAAAAAAATGTCGCGCGGCAGAAAATTAAAAAATTCAACGCAACAAAAAATTTTAAAAAATGTCGCGCAGCAAAAAACAAAAAATTATACGCAACAAAAAATTTAAAAAAATGTCGCGCAGCAAAAAATCAAAAATAGCGCGCAGCAAAAAATGCCTGATACTTATTTTCATTGAAAAATCATTCTCAGCGATTAAATCTATTTCTGGTTGAAAAAGTACGATACCAGTCGAAATACGATCTAAAATTGTCCAGTGGTGTGGATTTTGGGCTGGGCCACGATTACTAACGTCGAGCACTACACGTCAATGACTACCAACTTCTTTTCGCCTGAATTAGATGAGCTAAACAAGACTGCACAAGCGATTTAAGGGCATGGTCATCCCGAGTGGTGGTTATGTAAACTGCCCACCGAGATCGCATAATTTTACTTCTTAGGTGTATGGGAATAAACTTCTGAGCACAGTGATTATCAAAACTAGCATAACCGATACCATCGATCAACTTCAAACTGCGACAGAGTCATGGAAATTTGAACATTTCCGATGCGATCCACCCAGAGAATCCGTGGTAGACATTTGAACGATGTTATATTCCACACATAATGACATAAATTTCTCTTTTAAATGAATAAAAAATTTCAAGAATATCTCACACAAACTCATTTAAAATTAAAGATAGGAAGCGTTGAAAAAAAATTGCATAAAATGCGGCAATTTTCTGGAAATGGTTTCAGCCAATAAGAATACATCATATCCAAAGAAAATTAGAAACTTGGAACCGATAATTAGAAGTTTTTAAAAAAATATATGAAAATGCTGCTCAGCAAAAAATTACATGCAGTAACAAATGACGCGCTGCAAAAAAATTTTCGCCGCATTTGAAGACCAAAGATTAAACAAATTGCTTTCATTGAAAAATTCTTTCATTTACAATAAAAATATTTAATTTCTTTGTCGTTTTGGCCCAGACACTAAGAAAAAAATATTTTTTTTTCTGTTTATCGTTTCACATCGCCAGCCAGCCTCTTCTGTTTTATAAAGTTTTTGTTTTACTTCTTTCAATATCACACGTCATTGTGAATTGTAGTTGAAATCTAAATTGTAGCGTATCCAATGCCGTTACGCTGGTTTAGTTTCGGTTTCTGTTTTTGTTTTTATGCAAGTGGATCCCTTTTTTTTTTGTTAATTTTTTCTGACATTCAATTGAAAACCGTCATGCATTTGAACTCTCTACAGAAATAAATAAAAAAAATTAGTTTTCGTAATAAAAAAAACTCTTTTGGGTAGAAAATTAACAAACGAATGCAATAAAATTTACTTTGAAATTGAATTCATTGAGAGTTTATGCAAAACTTTTTTTTTTGAGGAAAATATCGTACATACTAAGGCAACAAAATAATATTCATGAACAGAGTATTCCATTTCGGAGGCAGTATAAATATTTCCGTCTTTCCTTAAAGAGAAAATATATATGACGCCAAGGCAAGCATAAATAATTTTGCAGTGCGTTCTGTTTTCTATTTCTAATAACTGATGCAAGAAATTAAAAAAGTGCAAAAATATTCAGGGATATTGATAGACCTATGAAGTCCTTAGAGTACGGAAAAAAGAGTTTTTCGGAATCATGTGGTGAAAAATATACGTCCTGTCTTAAAGCTGCAAAAACAATCGTCTAAGACTGTTTTTAAATGAAAATAAGATAAAGGAAGATTTGAAAAGATTAAAAGCGAATTATGGAAGTTTGAACATTACTTCCGTCATTTAGAGACCAGAGATCAGCAATGAATCGCTTTTTCGCTACTTATAAGCACTCATGAAATTTTGAGTATGAGTGAGTCAACAGAATTGAAATCCAACTACTGTGATTCATTCGTACTCCCTTCAACATTGATTTATAAGTAAAGGTTGCAATGAGTATGAGTACAACGTTGACATCAAACTCATACTATTCGAAATATGTTTGATTCATACAGTCTACTCATTCAGATTCATAAATTTTGAAAAATACTTTTAATACTCATAAATGATTCGAGTGATTCGAATCATTCATCAAAATTTACAGTCTTAGTTATTGTTGCTTTTACAACGAAAGAAGAAAGACACATAAACAAAAAAGAAAAAGACAGCAAGGAGAGCAAACACACAACCTTCTTGTGAGTATTGTAGTGTTCGTTAGCGAATCATACTTATTTTGTGATTCGCGTATACGATGAGTCATGGAGAGTCGAAATCAATTACATCATACGTAGTGTTAAGTATGAGTACCATGAGTATTTCAAACTTTGAATATGAGTAGTATGAGTATGCTATTAAAATAAGTATGAATGCGTATAAGTATCAGAAATTATGAGTATGATTCGAATCTACTCATCGTTTTGAATACTCATTGCTGACCTCTGCTAGAGACTAATGCCTTTAAATTGTAGCGAAAATAGCTTCTGTCACTACTTAAAGATGTAAGGATGTAACATAGAACAGGTTTTTGTATAAAAACTGATTCTCTCTCTTTTAGCATGGTCTTCTTTGAGCGATGTACGCTTTGACCAACGTTTCTCCAATTTTTTATGACCTCCTTTCTAAGAAATATCGAAATATTATCTCTTTAGCAAGATGATAATAAATCGCTGCTAAGTGCGAAGAATAGGGCAGAATTGCAGAAAGCAATTCCTACTCTAGATTCGTTTCTATCCTTTTTCTTGCCAAATCAAGCAATTGCCTACTCTATCAGGAGCTACATTTTATAAAAGGACCAGTGGCGGGCACTTCGAAATGACACGACCTTGTTAATTACCTCACTCTCTCTCTCTCTCTCTCTCGTAAATCTTTTGGATATAAAGGCTTTAGGGATTTTGTGAAGAAAACTTGCCGTCTCACCGTAATCAAAGGTAGGTAGATAGTCTAGTAGGATAACAACTTTTAGGCAGCTTAATAAAAGAATGAAAACACCGTAGTCTAGTAGATAATGTGGCTTATAGTGGCTTATTAGACGTGAAGCCGTGGTTGAAAGCCCAGCCTCAACACCCCGAACCAAAACAAAATATGAAAAAATATTTCTTTGACGATTTTCTCTCAGCAGATTTCTGGCAAAAAAAATTCTCAAAAATCTGTTGTTCGGAGTCGACTTTAAACTGTTGATTTCACCACTCATGTATAAAATTAACACAGACAGGGTGGTGTGAGCAATTAGGTGGTAATCCTGTTATTGATAAATTTGAAAATTTTTTAGAAAATTCCCTCTGCTCACCAACTGACAAAGTCACACAGTGTGTCATATATACCAGAACACTGGAAACTCTGGACTCTGGCGTTGGTGCACTTACCATTATTGCTGTCATCAATTCAAATCTAAATGTGCAGGAAAACAGTCAAGAAAATATACAGTTTGATGGAATTCATTTTCACTTTATATGGTAAACATTTTCGAGGATTAGTTTTCTACGCTTTGAATTGTAACACCGTTTTATATCGAAATTTTTATTAGACCATCTCGTTGCATTTATTGTAAAAGCGAGACAAGCATTGAACCTTTTTTCTTTAACGTTTTTTTTTAATGTTTATTTGGTTTTTATTTGACGCCAATACCTGCTTAGACAGTAGAGTTTAGATTTGGTCAATTCACACAAGCCGTTGTATCGTTGTATTCATTGTATTGTTGGACGACTATACAGCAGTGTATGCTTGTTGTTGATAATTTTCATGTAAAAATCCGATACACTTATACACATTTTTTTTCATATGTTTTTAATAAGTTGTGTTGGTTTCGTGCTATCAAATTGTTTGAATGCCAAAAATTATGAAGAAGAATACGACATACACAATACAGCATAGCATTGATACAAAGTCGTGTGAATTGGCCAATTGAGTTTTATTGGTTTACCGGTTGTGTTTTTTTTTTTATCAAATATTATACTAGACTTTGTAAATATTATGCTTTGCTTAAATTTATTTATAATCTTATTTATCATATTTAATAAAATAAAAACAACAAAAAAATATTCAATTAACTAATACTACAGCTCAAAACAGATGTTAAATATTTGATTAAAAATTTTTTTAAATTTAATTTTATAAGGTTTGTTTTGGAATTGAATGTTTTATTTTGATAAGCCAAACAGGTTACATGAATAGAATATGGTTACCTAATGGTAACCATAAAAAATGGGAATAAAGGTCGGCATGTTTATATATGCCGTGGTTCAAAAAAATAACACTTTTCAGTTATTTTTGAAACGAGATTTACTTATTTGATAGGTCATTACAACACTTTAGTCAGGATTACAACCTAACTTCTCCCACCACTTATGCTGTGTGTGTTAATTTCATCCATGACTGCTGGGATCTATAGTTTAAAAGCGACTCTGAAAGACATATTTTTTCAGAAGCTCTTCATGACAGTTTTATTTACTCTCAGAGTTTTTAGTCAGAAGTCGCCGAAGCTATATTTTTGTTCTATTCGAGATATTTGAGCTGGGATTTGAACCACGGCTTCGTTTCTAATAAAAAAAAAACACACTGCCTATTAGGTCGCCGTAGTCTAGTAGGTAATGTGTTGGCTTATTAGACGTAAAGCCAGGGTTCAAGCCCAAGGCCAGACATGAAAACAAAATACAAAAAGTATTTCTTCGGCGACCTTCTCTCATCAGATTTCTGGAAAAACTCTGAGTAAATAAAATTGCCATGAAAAGTTTCTCAAAAATCTGTGGTTCATAGTAGACTTTAAACTGTAGGTTCCTCCACTCATGTATAAAATTAACACACACAACATAAGTGGTGTGAGAAACTAGGTCGTAATCCTGACTGAAGGGTTGTAATGACCAATTATGTATGTATGTATGTACTGTCTATTGGGCTAAAATCAGATTTTTTTAAATCAAATAAAGAGTAAAGGGTTAAAGGTATTATTTCATCAGTGTAGATCCGATTGTGTTTTATAGGTCACTATAGAATTTCAATGGATGTTTGCAAGATCTTTGATAATCTGACGACTTAAAAGCTTGTCTAGACGACGGATGCATAGGCTCTTTCAGTTTCTACCAAGTCTTTCAAACTATGCATGGTCCAGTGTTGATATTATCAAACACAACGTCAAACAATTCTAAATTTTTTCTTTCAAATCATAATTCTCTGTTTGTGGACAGAAGAGATTAGAATCAATTTTTAGACCAGCTCGTATTAAACAATCCCTTCCAGTCCCGCCCAATACACAGTATTTCAATTTTTAACGTCAATATTAGTGATGTTGTAAAGTCGCTTTAGTCTAGTGGGTGGATTTTGGCTTAGTAGATGTGAATCCATAGTTCAAAACCGCAGTTAAGACATCTCCAACAAAACGAAATATGAAAGAATATTTCTTCGGGGACTTCCTCTCAGCAGGTTTCTGGCAAAAACGCTGAGGGTAAATAAAACTGCTACGAAAAGTTTCTCAAAAATCTAGCGATCGGAGTCGACTTTAAAGTGTAGGTCCCGCACTCATGTATTAACGCACACAACGTAAGCGGTGTGTGAAGCTAGGTGGTAATCCTGACCAATTATGTATGTATGTAAATATGGAAGGAGCGATTTAGGTTACTTTGACCTTTTTTCGTATGACCGATATTTGAAAAATTCTGACAATTTTAATATATTCTGATATTTGCTTAAATATTTGCTTTGTTTTATACGAAAATATAAAGAAATAAATAGTAAAACCCAAAACAAACATTAAAAAATTCTCAGATAACAATTTTTTTTTTTTGTTCTTACCTCCGGCAACATTTTTTAGCATCTGGTGGGATGTAGTATTACTCGCTAACGAAAACGAGATATGTACACATTTTTTATTGTTTTACTATGTTATGTTATCTATAAGAAGATTATAAAATAAGATTATAAATTAAAGAATATGATGGTATACAAACAGTACGCCGTGCAAAATGAAGCATTGCCTATAAAAGCGTTCACAATTCCCAAAAAAGTGATAGAATTTTTAAACTTTCCAAAGTCAAGAACACGTCCGATTTATAAAACAAAAAATAAAAATGTTTTCTTTGAAATTCATTATTTACTTGGCAATTCTGCTTATTAGTTTCGAAATGATTACAGCAAGAAGCGTAAATAACTCAACACCGATATGTTCAGAAATATGTACTGTTGAGTACCGACCACACTGCGTAACATTACAAAATGATACACAACGGGAGTTTCCTAACCGATGTACATACGAGTACCAGGCTTGCAAAGGATATATTGGTGAGTTCTATATGTGGTTTAAATTATTATTTACTTATTATTATTATATTTAAATATATTATTATTTACTTATTGGTAACTTTTCTTTGTTTGAGCAGATATAAAGAGTGCAAGAGAAGGTAATTGTAACTGAGATGGAGTCCCTGGAATAACTTTAAAGTTTTTAAGCTTCATATTCTTAAAATAATCATTTTATTAAACTATATAAATGCCTATTAAATTTTAAAAATAAAATGTTAATAAAGCATTCAGTTAAGAGCGTTTCTAGTTATTAATTCAGTTATTCAGAAATAGAACGACAAACACATCTTTTTCACCGCCCAAAGGCATTTTTTTTAAATGCTAAAAAGTTCAGTAAAAAATTCTCCAACTGGATAACAGACACCAAGTATGATTTTGAATATAACTTACTTACTTAGTTACTTACTTACTAAATCGATCATTGCCTTTAGTGAGGACTACAACCTAGTTCATCTCACAAATTATGTTGGGTGAATTCAATTAAACCGTAAGTAGAGGACCTACTGTTTAATGTCGAATCCGAACGGCAGATTTTAGAGAAACTTTTCAGTGCAATTTTATTCTAATCACAGATTTTTTGCCAGTAGAGCGCTGAGAGAAAGCCGGCCCTGAAAGAAATATTTTTTTATATTTGACTTTTGTTCTAGATGTCTGAGGGGTTGAATACACTACCTATTAAACTAAGGCGACCTCATTTCGAACAATAACAGTCATAAAATTAAATTTTGATCTTCAAGCGACTACTGCACAATGGACCATATACTGTTCGAGTGATCAGTACCACGACGGAATGATCTAAAGCGAGTTTATTCTTTTCGAAGGTCTGTCGTGATCAATTCAATCGTAATAGTTTCATGTGGTGTATAGAGATCAATGCATTATTTGACACAGGTTCTGCAAATCAGATAAAATTCTTCTAAATTCTAAGGCTATTAATAGCTTATAAAGTCTAGACATTAAGTTTCTGCTAAATGGGAATGAGGTCAGAAACTTAATCTTTTGCACCAGTTTCACGCCAGTGTACTAACGCAGAGTATTAATTTGTTGTTCGGCCTATACTGCCGTGATGCTGGGAGACTTATTCCAAGCTGCTATTTAAGGTTTTCGTCTTTAAATTTAATTAAAGGAAATATTTTTAAAATCATTGCAACTTCGAGTTTCCTAAGTTATCTTATTGAGGATATAATATTATTATTCTATTAGGACCATAATAAATTTATTTTAAAATGGTTTAATTGTCTTGCTTTTTGTTAGACTTGGCTGCACATTCCATTTAATAATTTGTAATGTCGTCGATAAGCTTCTGCAGGGCGTGTATAATTCAATGCCTTTTTCTTCTGTGTATTTCGAAATATATGGAACCGTACAAACAATAGTCTTTCATTACATTTTTTTTATTGGCCAAGGTGTTATCTGTGTTCTTTAAGATACTGATTTATAAATTCCAGGTGAAAGTTAATGATGTTTCAAATCTCCTTCCATGACTCAGTGGCATGGTAAAAATTGTATTTATGGAAGATTCTCTTTGAACTTTTAGTAGAGCGCCATATTGGATTAAGGATTCCATGGGATTTATACAATTTTGTAATATCATCTGTAGAATCTCTCGCTGTAGTTAAAAGATAACAGAAGATAACGAAAAGCGGAAACGTTCTACTTACTTACTTACTTAATTGGCCATTAACAGCCTAATTAATGGATTTCGACCTATCATAACACATCCTTCTAACGACGCTTCTTGTGCGTCTTTGGTCACACCAATCGATGACAGGGTTTCCCCCTTTTGATCCTTTCAACGCAGACAAGGTCGGTCTCTATGCCGACTTACGGTAATCTCCGCATCAAATACTTGTTTCGCCGCAGCATCCTCTTCCCTTCTGGATGTTAATGCGCTGCACAAAATCCATGTTGTTGCGGAGCTCATAGAACTTATTTTTGGATCGTCGCCAACTCGTAGACCTTTTCTCTCGAATACTCTCAAATCTGCTACATCGGTTCTTAATAACGTCCATGATTCTACGCCATAAAGAAGCACGGGGAAGATAAGCAACTAGTAGAGGAGAGATTAGTTTCATTGTGCGATGTTTGTTTTTATTTTTAAGTTTTGCTTGTGCAATAAATTTGGTCTCCATTTCTACATATGCTGACGACAGAATCGAGATTGTCCACTCTTCTGTAGAATACTGCGTTAAGGTTGCCCCTTATTATGTTGAAAGTGATTTTGTCTTGCTAAATTAACTATTACTCTCCATACGTGTACGCTGAACGAAGTTGTAAACGTTTTGAAGACATTTACTTGGACTTTAAGTGAGGAGATTGATTAAACATTCACTATCGAATGGATTTCCAAGCAGCAATATACGGCTGATATACGATACATAACAATGTTAAGAAATTCAGTCTACAAAATTTTTGTTTTTATTTTATTTATTTAAAAATAAATAAGAAATAAACAAAAATCCTAAAATAAATGTTAAAAAACAAAATTTTTTAAATTGTTAAATTCAGCCAAAAAAATATTTAACATCTGGTTTTATCTGTTAGTCACCCAGTAGTGATACATATTGTTTTACATACATCAGCTAAATATTTGATCTTTAAGAATATTATTATAAGAATCATAATTTTTATTAACAAAATAATAACAAATATTTGGCTCTTAAATAGCATATAATAAAATGTTTAAGAAAATATTAACGCAGTAGTAGTAAATCAAATAACATTCACACTACATATACAAATTTGACATAAACTATGTCTAGTAAATTTCGAAACAAAATGTATACTTAACAGTAAGTATTTTTCTTAGAAAAACAATTTTAATTTTTTTTGGCGGGCATTCACAGTATATATAGCACTGCCTATAAATACGTTCTTAATTTATTAAAAATTTCAAACTCAATTCCACCTTCAATTATCAAATACTTATTCAAAGAATTAAATTTTTAAAAATGATTTCCTTCAAACTCAATATCCTCTTAGTAGTTCTACTTATTGGATTCGGAATGCTTACAGCTACTAGCACCGTAAGTGCATCAAAGCCCGCATGTTCGCAAGTATGCACTGATGAGTACATTCCACATTGCGTAACTTTACGAAACTATCCTGTGCAGGATATATTGGTAAGTAAACAGAAATATTTTACAATTTTTTCTTACTGAATCCTATTTTTGTTTTTGTAGAAGTAAAACATGTAAGAATCGGTAAATGTAACTGATGAAGGATGCTACAAACGTAGTCCGTATTGCACAAAAAAAATGTGGACGTTTACAAAGGATTATTCTGAATTATTAAACCAATTCGTATATTTTATATGTTAAAAAAAATAAAACTTTAAATTTGTAAAAGTTTTGTCGTATTTATTGGGAGCATATGGCTTCTACAAGACATAATCTAGTAGGTAGTGTGTTGGCTTATTAGACGTTAGGCTATGGCTCAAGCCCCAGGTCAGACATCTCCAATAAAACGAAATATGAAAAACTATTTCTTCGGCGACTTCCCCTCAGCGGATTTCTGGCAAAAACTCTCAGAGTAAATAAAATTGCCATAAACAAATTTTCTCAAAAAATCTGTCGTTCGGAGTAGACTTTAAACTGTATCTCCCTCCACTCATGTATAAAATTCACACACACAACATACACTACTTATGAGAAACTAGGTTGCTATACTAACTGAAGAGTTATGCTGATCAATTATGATTTCACAAATCATGTTTATTCTACATGTAGGTGGCTTGAACACCATACTCTCGGTTAAACACCAAAGGCGGTGCTAAATTCAGAAAATTTAAAAACTGCACTTAAAAAAATAACTAAAAAGGGATGATACTCAGCAATTATTACATCACGACCTTACATGCAAAGGCAATGGAAATAGGGTTAGCCTTTGTTGGGTATCAGGTCATGTGGAAATTCTCGACAATGAGCAGGCAGTTGAGCTTGAAGGAATGATAGGTTGCGCACTAATAATAGCACAAAAACGTTTCTATGCAGTGGACATAGATGTTTGGAAGCTAATACTCAATGTTTTTGTTGGTTTATAAGAGGTGAGACTGCAGTTCAAACCCTAGCCCAGACATCTCCAACAAAATGAATTATAAAAAAGTATATCTTCGGCGACTTCCTCTCAGCGGATTTCTGGAAAAAACTCTGGGAGAAAATAAAATTGAAATGAAAAACCATTTTAAAAAATCTATCATTCGGACTCAACATTAAACTGTGGGTCCCGCTGCTCATGTATAAAATTAACACACAACATTAGTAGTTTGAGAAGGTAGGTCGTAATCCTAACTGAAGAAAGTTTAAGAAACCACGCTCAAAGGAAGAACTAAAATGGCATGATACACAAGGTCCTTTGTTGGGGCTAGGTTATGTGGAAATTTTCGCCAATGACCAGATTTCTGGCACAAAGTCTGAGATTGAAAAATGTCCATGAAAAGTTTCTCAAAAATCTTGTTGTTCGGAATCGACTTTTAACTGTAGGTCCTGCTACTCATATCCGACATTAACAAACACAACATTGGTGCTATGAGAATCAAGATCCCAATCCTGACTAAAGCGTTGTAATGACCAATTAATTAATAAACCTTACATGAGAAGACAGTTGTAACAGATTTAGTCTCTGTTGGGTTCCAGTGCATATGAAAATTCTCGACAATGAGGAAAATGACACAAAAACATTTCTGTGGTGTGTGTATAAATGTTTGGAGGCTCAATGAAAGTTTTAATCTTTTGACAGGGCACAATACCAACATTCCGAACCCAACATGTAGATTCAGTGGTGATAGAATTGAACCATATACTTGGAACCTGAAAGAAGTATACATATCAGTTACTGCACTGGGAATTATTCGTGTTGACACAGCGCAGCATACTGCGGTTTTCAAGGCAATATACTTAAGACTACGCAGTAGTCTAGTAAGTAGCGTGTTGGCTTATTAGACGTAAGGCCACGGTTCAAACCCCAGGTCAGACATTAAAACGAAGTATGAAAAAACATTTCTATGGAGTGTGCATAAATGTTTGGAGGCTTATACTCAATGAAAGAATTTATCTGAAATAAGTGACAGGTCTTTTAACAGCGCACTGTAGACTCAAAATACATTTGTTCAGAAAAGTTGTTCCGAATCCAGTATATAGATTCAGTGATGATGGGAATGAATTATCAGAACATATACTTGGAACCTGTCAGGCCGTAATGTCTCCCAGTAATATACATATCGGTTGCTGGAACAAGACACAGAGCAACCTACTGAAGTTTGTCAAGGTAATAGGCTTGAATAAGACATTATGAGGATGAGATCTATATAGATTGAGCGGGGGGAGCAATTGATGGTATGCTAACAGCATCATGGCACTACCACACCAGAGATCAGCAATGAGTATTCAAAAAGATGAGTAAATTCTAACCATACTCATAATTTCTGATACTTTTAATACTTATTTTAATATCATACTCATGCTACTCATATTCAAAGTTTGAAGTACTCATCGTACTCATACTTAACAATACGCATGATGTTGTTGATTTCGACTCTCCTTTACTCAACATTTACAAGAATCACAAAATAAGTATGATTCCCGTACGTACACTACAATACTCACTAGAAGGTTTAGTGTTTGCTTTGCTTGCTGTCTTTTTCTTTCTTCTTTTTTTGTAAATGCAACAACAACTAAGATTGTAAATTTTGATGAATGATTCGAATCACTCGAATCATTTATGAGTATTATAAGTATTTTTCTAAATTTATGAATCTAAATGAGTAGGCTGTGTATGAATCAAACATATTTAGAATGTCATGAGTTTGATGTCAACGTTGTACTCATACTCATTGCAACCTGTACTTCTAAATCAATGTTGTAGGGAGTACGAATGAATCAGAGTAGTTGGATTTCAATACTGTTCATACTCAAAATTTCATGAGTACTTATGAGTAGCGAAAAAAACAATTAATTGCTGATCTCTGTTCCACACGACGACAATATTAATAATACGAGGGAAGGCGCAGAAATAACAGCACTAATGTGTTGAAAAATGTAGATATCTTGTGGAACTCATATATTCTCATGAAGGGTAGGGGAAAAATACTGATCAAACAATCTTTTTTAAGAATTTTCTCAAGGTTTTGTATCAAGAACATATAAAAAAATTTGCAGCTGCTAAAAAATGTTTTGCTTCTACGGATTATATTTAAGTCGCATTAAATTCTAAAATTTTATAAAATTCTGTAATCTTACAGATAACTTTAACCACCCAAAGAACAGAATTTATAATCCTCAGATAAAAAATTTTTTCAGTTCTTTAGCTTTTTAACCCAAAAAAAAATATTCGACGACATACTATTTGTCTTTTGTTAGTGGCTACGCATATGAAAACACTTTTTTATCTTTCTTTTGAATTTAATTATTGTAATTAAGATTATTATTATGAAGATCAAGATTATTATACCAGTTGTAAATTAAAGAACATTATGGTTTATGTTTAATTCTTACAAGCCATATGATCTCGTTGTATAAGAACTCGTAATTTTTAAATTAAACACTCTTAAGCAAATATTAGCAAAACAAAAATAATAAGGAAACGTAATTACCGAATAATAATAATAATAATAATAATAATAAGAAACATAGAAAAACAGTTCAACGCCTTTTTTCGCTTTCGATTTCAATTGCGTGATAAACATTCAACATATGTTTCCCCCTATAAAAGCTTTGCTAATTTCCAAAAATTATAACACAATTCAAACTTCTAGCATCAAGAATACATCTTAAAAACTGAAATAAATAGAAATGATTTCTTTTAAAATGATTACCTACTTGGCATGTTTACTTATCATAAGCAACGAAATGATCTCAGCAAGTGTTGTAAGAGACTCACCACCATTGTGCCGGGAATATTGTACCAAAGAATTGATTCCACATTGTGTGACATTGGAAGATACTACGCAAATGGAATTTCCTAACAAATGTACATATGAATTGGCAGCATGTAAAGGATATATTGGTAAGAAGAAAGAAATCTGGTTTTATTTCTTTAAAAATTTTATTATTTTTCTTGTATCTTTGTACAGCAATAAAGGATATTAAGGAAGGCAGATGCAACCCACCTCAAGAGTAAATAAACTGACTTAAGGGAAAAGTCCTTTCAGGATCCCCAAGATGAAATTGTTGTTTAAAGCAATATTTTGTATTATCATAAAAATTATTTGTTAAATAAAATTAAATTAAATTGTAATAACAAATGCCTTACCAATTGCACGTATTACCTCGCAATAATTAGTATGCAACAACAGAATATACTGTGTTTAAGGAGATGAGATTAGAAAAATGTTGCAGAGAAATAAAATCTATTATAGGGGATATCTAAGAAACTAGATCGTAATCGTATGTACGTATGCATGTATGTATTTACGTATAGGGTATATTTAAACTATCCAAAATGTAGGAGAACTTATGCTCCTATCTGAGAACATCTGAGAAGTTATCAATGAGTTCATGATTGCAGTCAAAAAAGTCCTGTGAACAAAAGAACACACGCCACAATGCCATACAATAGCAATACAGCTTTAGTAAGAAAGGCTGAAACACCAAAGAAGCTATTGTTTGAATGTTTTCCATTGTGTGGAGTTGACGGCAGAGCTTGTTTTACTTACTAACTTACTTAAATCGCCCTTAACGAGCTGTTTATTGGATTTCGGCCTGCCTTAACACATCGTTCCAAATGCAGCTACTTCTTGCGCGCCTTCGCCAATCGCTGACAGGCCTTCCTCAATTTGATCCTTTTCACTCAGACAAAGCCGACTTCCGCTAAACACTGCATTAAAGACCCGTTTCACCATGACGTCCATTTCCATCCGAAAGACATAGCCGAGCCAGCGTAGCCGCTAAATATTAATGCGCTGTACAACCTGCACGTCGTTGAGGATCGCATACAGCTTATTGTTGGATCGGATGCGGATATGGATCTTTCAAACGCAGACAAGGTCGTCCTCTACGCTGACTTCTGCTAGACTTGCATGAAATACTCATCTCGCCGAAGAATTCCTTTCAATTGATGAGTTTATACATTCATTACTGGATCGGATGCGGTAATCATCGTCAACTCGTACTGGACCGAATATCTTATGTACGACTTTTCTCCCAAGTGCTCTCAAGGCTGCTGTATCGATGCTTACTAATGTCCATGCTTCTGAGCCTAAGAGTTGTAGAGCATAAGCTTCGTCGTACGAGAGAGGTGTCTGCTACTTAATTGCACATTAAGACAATAAGAGCAACTATTGACAAGAGTGGTCATACGCTTATCTACAGACTGATATAATTTTTGCTGCCAACGGCTGAGCCAAGATAAATACATTCATATATATACATACATAATTGGCCAATACGACTCTTTAGTCAGGATTATGACCTAGCTTCTCACAACGTGCGTGTTAATTTTATGCATGAAAAGCGAGACCTACAGTTTAAAATCGACACCGAAGGACATATTTTTGAGAAATATATTCATGGCAATTTTATTTTCTCCCAGAATTTTTGCCAGAAGTCTTCTGAGAGGAAGTCGCCGAAAAAAAAATTTTTCATTTTTTTCAGAAGTCTGAGCTGGGGCTTGAACCACGGCCTCGCGTCTAATAAGCCAACACACTACCTACTAGGCTACGGCGACCATAGTAACAACTGTTGGCAAGAGTTATACTACGCTTGATCGTCAGACTGACATCATTTTTCCTAGTTACTATCTGGAGTACAATATGCCTTATGTCCCTATTTGTCAACAACATATACCCTTCGTTTGGCCGTCATTTACTGTCAGACCCATTTCAACTGATTCCAGTTCAGTAGTGCTAAAAGCAACAATAACATCTCTCTTGGTACGCCCTATAATCTCAATGTATTCAGCGTAAGCAAGCAATTGAACACTGTAGGTTGAAATCCGAAATATATACGGGCATGTTCTGAAAAATGCAAATCACCTAAATTTTGCGTTTTCGTTTTAAAAAGGTCAAGAGGGTGTTCTGGCGAACGCAAATCGCAAAAAATATTCTATTCGATTCGAAATCCCCAAATAGTTGTTCTGGAAAACGCTTAACGCTAAAAATTTGCGAATCAAGCAGAACTTCTTTACAAAAAATGCGATTTCAAATCACAAGAGGATATTGTAGTGAACTGTTGAAATATGTTCAAGCAAAACTTTTTAACACAAATAATAACAATTTTACACTTTTCTAAATAAAAATAACAAGTTAAAAACTTTAACCAATTTTTTGCGTCATTTGTTTACTTAAAATGGCGATTTAAACGAACGTACGGTACTAAAACATACGGCTGTAGGGCATATGCTGAATCGGCCAGCAACCAGCAACCACGGTCTCCATTAGAATATTTTTCTAACTAAAATTCATTGGCGCTACTTAAATTCCACACAAAAGCATCGTGACATGAACCAGGCCAAACATGTAATCACTTTGATTGTTTAACATTATAAAAATAACCTTCATATAGGAGTACTTAAAATTAACACATTTAAACTATAAAACCCCTTTCTGCAAAAATAATGTTCCTCACATGGGTGCCGTCTGCAGATCCAATTACTCCTGGAATTTTAAACTTTTGATAGAGATGTCTAATTAGTTAGAATAATCTCTCAGGACACGTCCTTTTAATTTTTCTTTTCTGGTTTGCAGCCTTTTTAAACAAATTATGCTTAATAAAAAAAACCTGTAGGCATTTTTCTATTTATTTTTTTAGTTTTGATGTTTTCATTTTTATTTGTAATGCTAAAACATGTTTTATTTTTTTCATAAACGACTTCGAAAAAGCGAAAATCGCAAGTAAAAAGCATGAGTTTCAGAACACCCTGAAATAAATTTTGCTTTTTTAAAATCACTTGCGATTTCAAATCGTGCGATTGTCAGAACATGCCTGATAAGAACATGAACATAAATTTTCTACTATTTGCAGTACTTTTTTAAAAAAAGACAGACGGACATCAGATGCGATGTTTTGAAAATATTCGCTATTTACTGGGTTGTAAATGACAGGGCAAGCGAATGACCGTTCATGCTAACAGATCTAGACTCTTTAAGATATAAACATATAGACGAAAGACGACCGACGACAAGCTACCGACAACAGACGACCGATGGCAGAAAGCTGCCAAGTTTAGAATACACGCGCTTATATGAAGGCGATTATATTGACAGCTTAACGGAGAAAGCCAAGACAACAACCTGCCCAACTTTCTAAAAGGCTTCCTTGGGAGTAGCAAAGATCTTTTGCATTAACTATAAGACAGACTGCAAAAAAATTTAATTTTTATTTTTTAACAAGCTTGATATGCCTCAGCGATATAATTAATATTCATGCCTTAAGGTTTATATTTAATTTTCCTGCACATATTTTAAATGGGCTATATATACAAACATACATATTGAAGCTATGCATATTCATATATTGATTGACAATTTATATAAAAATTTTCTGTAAAAATAATTTCAATACATACAAAAAAAAACTTCTTTCAATATCAACATTGCATAGCGTAATTTGCCTCCTGAGTTTTCTAGCCGTAAGTTTAATGAATTAACATTGATTTTTATTAATACAAATGAAATGCTGTTATTTTACAGAGAAAGTTTTTCCATTTTAAGCAGACTTTTTTTTTACATAAACATTTCTATTTATGTATGTTTGTATATACAAGTTAACAACTACCATTCTTGTATTTTTTTTCTCATACTTTCCACTCGAAAAAAATAAAATTTTTTTGGTTGTTCTATTAATAAACATTTTCACCGTGTGCCAATATTTGTTGAGTCAAAAACACACATGACTTTGTTCAAGTATCGATATGAGCTTTCAACACAGATTCCCAGATTCATACAGTTTCCGCTTGTGCACGAAAGGTACTCGACAAAAATAGCAGGTGAAACAATAACGAAACTTTTAAATGAAAATTTTAAAACAAATGAAATGAAAATAAAAATGAAAAACTTTTTTCCACTCTCTTTTCTTTTTTTATCCTCTTATTTGCTAAACGAAAGCAACAAATAATCAAAAAAAAAAAAAAAAAGCCAGGGAACATGATAGAGAAGAGCAGAGGACAGAACAGAGCAGAACAGAACTGAACATGGCTCTCTAGAGCACGACGTATGTATGTACTTTTCAAATATTTTCACTGTCGCTCACATCCACAAAACGATGCCATAAATGTAAATTCACTGTTGCATCGTTGGCATGCGAATAACACCGGGTTGCACGCAAGGCTGGTAGCAGTGTCAATGGTAGTGTAACCCAGCTGGCAATGTGATGTGAAGATAATGTGACAAAACTAGTTACCCATTCGGAAACTTAGAGGCAAGAACATTAAATGACAATGACTGATAAGTGAAATGAAACTAAATAACACACTAAAAAATTTTGATAGAATGGAATTACAATTACTTTAGAAGGCAAATACAAGTACTTTAGTCGGGATTACAACCTAGTTTCTCACCATACTTATGTTGTGTGTATTAATTTTATCCATGAGTACCGGAACCTACAGTTTAAAGTTGATTCCGAACAATAGATTTTTGATAAACTTTTGATGACAATTTTATTTTGCGTTCAGAGTTTTTGTCAGAAGACTACTGAGAGAAAGTCGCTGAAAGAAATATTTTTTCGTATTTCCTGTAGTTCGAGAAGTCTGAGCCGGGGGTTGTACCGCGGTCTTTCAGCTTATAAGATCCCACACTACTTTCCGAACGACAGATTTTTTAGAAACTTTTCATGGCAATTTTATTTACTCTCAGAATTTTTGCCCGAAATCTGCTGAGAGGAAGCCAGCGAAGAAATATTTTTTCATATTTCGTTTTGCTGGAGTTGTCTAACCTGGTGTTAGAACCGTGGCCTCACGTCTAATAAGCCAACACACTACCAACAAGGCTACGGTACTACTTAGCGGACTTATTACAAGACTGGACATATTTCGGAGTTCGTGTAACTAACGGGTGAAAATATTTGCAAGACTTAAAAAAAGGCAACTAATCAAAATCCTCCGCGGGACTTTCTATTTATAACGGAAGGCAGTCGGAGTTACTTGCCCTTATAGGTACCTCTGGAGTCCTGACTAGTTATACATCAAACATGGATAGCAAAACTAAGAGGAAGACTTCTTTCTCTAAATATATTATAATGGGACTAGTACCCTTACCTGGCGTAATTCAATTTTACGTAACCTGCACCGTAAAAAAAAATTAAGAAGTGCAATACTTTAATCAAATATCGATTAATAATATTAATTAATTTCAATTAATTTAATTAATTTTAATTAATTTTAATTAATTTTAATTAATTTTAATTAATTTTAATTAATTTAATTAATATTATTAATTAAACGGAAATATCCCGCGTTAGTTCAAAATATTATCAAGACGCTGTTTCTAGTTTGACAAGCAGATGACACAATTTCTATTCATTTGATAGGACGTATGAAGGTATTTGCCTGTTGGTATATGTGTACATACTTGCATGGTGCCTCAATAAAGTTGCATAAATAAGTATGATAGCGAGAGTATGGTAGCAATGAAATTATTGCAAATATTTGCATAATAATTATGAATAAATTTATGAATTTATGACAGAGAGTGCGAGTTCAAATTGCATGTGAAACATTTGCAGTTATTTAATGCAACACAAGGTGGCAATGAAATGGAATGTCTGCAACATTTGCAATTAAATTCGTGGACAACTATTTATTAGGGTGATAACAAATATAAACATAAATACAAACAAACTTAGAAAATATTTAACAAATCTAAAGGAACTTGGAAAATAAAACTTTTAAACAAAAAATAAATAATTTTCAAACTTTATTTCATGAATATTTATTTTCTTAAAATATGCGCCACCCTATTGTAAAATGTTAGTAAATTTCATTAAATTGTAATTGTAAACTTAAACTCTTTATGAACATGCGTGCATAATTTAACCCATTAAAGCTTAAATTTGAGTCGATTACCTTGTAATGCAAAATGTGCGTTTAATACAGCTCCATAAGTAATGAAGAGTAGTTAGATATAAAGAGATTAAAATCTGGCTAACATACCATGAAATATTTTTACATTTAAATACTATTTTATTATTTAAAAAGCAATAAAAAAGTTTAAATATCTTTAAGGCTTTTTAAGTTAATTTAAGAGAAATAGTAAGGCCCTAGGTACGGAAGGAATTCCCATCAACATAAAAAGAAAACAAAAATAATCCGTACTCTTTTCCCAATGATGTTTAATAGCTTCGTTTTGCTGTTTATAGTACCCAGTAAAGGATTCATGTGTTATTCATTGTTACGAACCGAAGGAAAAAGTCGACTCTATTGTATCATTTTCTGTTGAGAACAAAAGTGTCACCTATCTTTTCTAAAGTTTTCTTGTCGAAAAATCTTCGATCAATGAATAGAGCGTTTTGAAAATGACTGTCATTTCAGCTAGACCTCTAACCTTCAACCGACTTTCATACAACATAATTCTTGAATGTTTTTAAAATGTTTTTAATCACTTCGAACGTGGACACCAGAGATCAGCAATGAATCGTTCTTCCGCTACTCATTAGTACTCATGCAATTTTGAGTATGAGTGAGTCAACAGTATTGAAATTCAACTGCACTGATTCATTCGTACTCACTACAACATTGATTTATAAGTACAAGTCGCAATGAGTATGAGTACAACGTTGTCATCAAACTCATAACATTCGAAATATGTTTGATTCATACGCCTACTCATTCAGATTCAGAAATTTAGAAAAATACTCTTATAATACTCATAAATGATTCGAGTGATTCGAATCATTCATCAAAATTTACAGTCTTAGTTGTTGCATTTGCAATGAAAGAAGAAAGAAAAAGACAAATACAGCAAACACACAACCTTCTAATGAGTATTGTAGTGTTCGTATGCGAATCATACTTATTTTGTGATCCTTGTAAATGTTGAGTAAAGGAGAGTCGAAATCAACAACATCATGTGTATTGATAAGTATGAGTACGATGAGTACTTTAAACTTTGAATATGAGTAGTATGAGTATGATATTAAAATAAGTATGAATGAGTATAAGTATCAGAAATTATGAGTATGATTCGAATCTACTCATGTTTTTAAATACTTATTGCTGATCTCTGGTGTGAAAGTGCCATGATGCTGTTAACATACCATCTATTGCTCCCCCCTGATCTGATCCTCACAATGTCTTATTCAAGCATATTGCCTTGAAAAAAGATTCGAATCTACTCATCTTTTTGAATACTCATTGCTGATCTCTGATGGACACCTCAATTGCGAGACCAAAATATGTTAGTAGCAGAAAGAAGAAATTTGTTATTCGATTGTAAAATTAATTGGTTGAAGCGCATCTGAAATGTTTAATTTTCCACGACTCTGAAGCATAAATAGCTTTGAGAGCAGTTGGGATTTGTGGTTTATTCGGAGACAAGAATAATTCTAACGAGGTCAAATGGCATAGTCTCAGTAGCCAATCCATATCACCTCTACGTGTGATGACATACCCTTCAATCGCTTGTTCAGAATATCCCATCTTGCTAATATAGATCTTATGTCGATTGATAACATCCTCCACAGTATAGTGGTTAGCGTGCAGCCCTTGCGTTGACCAACTTCTTCCTCTTCCCTGGTTTTGGTGGAACTTGGTCAGTACAGGGACTGCGTTCACCCGTGGCATCACAACGGGCCGCTATGCGTGTTCAAGTAAGCTTTGTGATATCAGAGCTACCACTCCGACCTAAACCAATGTCGATTGATATTTTGGTAAATTTCACGATTTTGTTTGTTCACGTACTCCTTCATCCATAAATTGCCCTTCAAACGCCATTCAAGTAACACGCGTTGTTGGCTATGGCCGCCCATGGTATGAATAAATGACAACTAATTTGACAGATGTAGCTTCAACAAAATGGTTGTTATCAACTTTCAAATTTCGGAAGTTCCCTATATAAGTAAGTACTTCTTTGCCGCTCAATCTAATTTTGTTCAAATCTCGGCATAAACCACATCTTCGGTTGACAAAAATATTTATTAGTAGGCAATCATTTTCTGGTCACATTCGGCAAAAAATTATGATCGTCTCTTATCATTTGGTCCATAAGGTGTTTTAGAAATTTTTAATCAAAAACTTGGTTAAGATTAATAAATTCTAACGTCGCCAATGTCAATTACAGCAAGAATTTTGCATTTACAATTCATGTAAAAAGGAATTTTAGAGCTACACCACATGGCCATTTATATAAAAAAAACTTTTGCGAAATTGATTTGAGGATACCGTATTCGATTTCGGATTAAAGGTTAAATCCTTAACCAGCATTTGCTTTTCTTACCGGGAATATACTGCTTGAGTTTGTACTTACCCCCCACTTATGTTCACAAAGCGAAAGGTTAAAGTATTCAAACGTGTGTAATGGTGCCATACTAAGAAGTGCAATACAATTTTAATGTCAACACAGTCACACTGCAGGAAGTCACACTTATTTAAAGTCAGCTGTAATACTCATATTATTGTTAACATATCAAACATGAAAATAAAATTTAATTTTAAAGTTGCAATTAAAAACAGACACGGGAGAGTTTTACAATTCGATTGTCAATTTGAAATTTCATTATAAATTCAGTGCAAATTAATTGCCACAAATGAATAAAAGCAATAGGCACGACAATGAAAACTTAACTTTGAGAATTGCAAAAACTGTAATACATATACGTGGGCTGTACAAAAAGTAAATGGCCTGGTAGTGACAATAGTTAAAAAAGTAAGGATCATCTAATTTAGGCCTAAAGTAGATGGTAATTAGTGACACCCTGGTCGTACTCATAGAAATATGAACCGATGACACCATTAGCCCAGAATCCACACCAAATTGTGATCTTTTTCCGAGATGCATTGTATGCACTCTTGACCTTATGAACACCTATTGACACCTAATTAGAAACGTTTTTTTACTTTAGCGCAAAGTTAGTAATATAAATAATTTTTGGGAAAACTACCGTTATGTTGCCTTCCAAATACTTTTTATTTTATTTTGCTTATTACTCTGTTTTATTTTTAAATGCTTTTACTTTCTTTATTAAGCATTTCAATTACCATTATTTTTTTGCAAACTTATAAACACGTTCTTAGTATAGTTTAAAAAAAGTGCGACACACAATTAGAAACGATAATTTATTGTTTAAAATTTGCTGTGAAAGGTAATATTTAGAAAAAGGTAGGCAAATATTTTTTTTAATTCAGTATATTTAAATATAATAGCCTAATACGTTCAAGTTTTTTAATGGGCAAATGTAAGAGCTGGACTCCTGAAATAAGAAACGAACTGCGTAAAGCTGGAAAGCCGTATAGAGAAATATCAGAGCAGTTTCAGTGTTCAAAAAAATATGACACCATATCGAACGTTCCACGACAGAAGAGGCCCAGGAAAACATCAGAATATACCGACCGCATGATTAGGCGAATCTTCAAAGCCGATCCAAAAAGTCGTCTACGGATATCCAGCGTGAAATTTGCGACAGATTTAATATCTCCATATCCAAGAAGACCATTTCACGTCGTTTGGTTGAAATCGGGCTAAATGGCAGAGTAGCACGCAAGAGACCACTTCTGAACAAAATTCAGAGAAAACGTCGCGTTGAATTTGCTAAGTTCCATTTGAATTGGACAGCCAATCAATGGAAACATGTGCTTTGGAGCGACGAAACTAAGATAAATCGCCTTGGTCCAGATGGTCGAAGATTTGTTAGAAGGCCCATCAACCAAAAATTTAATCCTCGCTATGTTTCACGTGTATTGAAGCATGGTGGAGGATCGATTATGGTGTGGTCATGTTTTTCCTGGAATGTTGTTGGTCCAATCCACAATATTGGTGGAATTTTAGATAAGGAAAAGTATGTTAACATACTTAATAATGTGATGTTGCCGTGGCCTGAGGAGAATTTGCCTGTTATCTGGAAATGTCAACAGGACAACTATCCAAAGCACACGGCCAAGGTAACAAAAAAGTTCCTTGAAGATAATTCCATCAATGTTTTGGAGGGGCCATCATCAAGTCCGGACCTAAACCCCATCGAACACCTATGGGGCGATGTGAAAAAAGCTGGGAGCCTCAAAATGTTACAAACATGGCGACACAACATAAGCAATACCAGTGGAGTAGTATGTTTATGGCGTTTCAAGGGCACTTATTTCATACAAAATTTGGAGCATGCATATCTGTAAAAGAGTAAGAACATTGTAGAATTGTTAAATGAATTGTGTGCGATCGGTCTTTAGGTTTGTAACATGTATTATGAAAAGGTATTGCTTTTTAATGTGTATATGTGTGTTTGTGTGTGTTAAAATTTGGGAGAATGCATATCTGGAAAAGAATTAAATCATTATAATTTTCAATTTTTCCCTACAAATGTGGGTCCTTTCATTTGTATTGCTTTGCAAACGAATGACTGGACAGACAGAATGAGTGCGCGCACGTTTCCTCATTTACATCCCAGAGTATAAGTAGACTGTGAAAATTTATATACGTATGCATGAATGATTGGACGGACAGAATGAGTGTGTGCGTAACATGTAATGTGTATGATCGTTTTTTAATAGTAAATTCTTGCCACGTATTATCATACTCAATGCTGAAAAAATAGAAAAGGGATCTACACCTATATAGTTGTTGTGTGTTTTTTTATTTTTTGTATGATTTAATTAGAAGGATCTTTAATTTTAAATGTGATAAGAAAGGATAGGTTGGTTGTGCGGTTGTTTTTTATTTTTTGTATATTTAATTAGAAGGATGTTTAATTTTAAATGTGATAAGAAAGGGTAGGTTGGTTGTGCGGTTGTTTTTTTATTTTTTGTGTGATTTAATTAGAAGGATCTGTAATTTTAAGATGATAACAAATTCTTGTCACGTACTGCTCATGATCAAATGTAGAAAAAATAGAAATACAAACTGATAAGAAAGGGTAGTTTGGTTGTACATGTTCTTTTTTTTGTAAACAGGATCACCTGCGTGCTAGTTTTTTTATATACCTAAATAGAAACATGATTGTGCATGTTCAGTTTAATATTTTTTAACATTTCCTTTAGAACAGCTCTTGTCTTTACAAGATCTTCTAACATTTTGGTATGGTAATTTCTAGACATTGTGATAATTTTCTCATATTAATTTTGATCTGCTTTGTATCTGTTCCCGATCTGCTTTATATCTGGACACGATCTGCTATGTATCTGATCACGATCTGCTTCGTATCTGCTCACGATCTGATTTATACCTGATCACGATCTGCTTGATGTCTTATGTCTATATCTTTTGAATTTGGGTACGCTATATCGTGCTTTCTACAAGCTGCATCCAATAAATTTATTCCTTTGCCTCCTCTTGCTAATCGTTTTTGAAGTTTTGTATCAGGTCCACAAAACTGATAACCAGGTGGATGTAATTCAACATTTAATTTGTTTATTAAGTTGTCTACAAATCTTCTTCCAATCTTACACTGATTAGGTGTTTTTCTTTTGACTGTAGTTTATAACCATTTTTTTCATTACTTTCATACCTCTTCGCATGAAACACTACACCAGCTATACCTGCTATACCAGCTATATCAGCTATACCAGCTATACTAGCAAGCTGTACTAGCTATACTAGCAAGCTATACAATCTGTACTAGCTATACTAGCAAGCTGTACTAGCTATACTAGCAAGCTATACAATCTGTACTAGCTATACTAGCAAGCTGTACAATCTGTACTAGCTATACTAGCAAGCTGTACTAGCTATACTAGCAAGCTGTACAATCTGTACTAGCTATACTAGCAAGCTGTACTAGCTATACTAGCAAGCTATACAATCTGTACTAGCTATACTAGCAAGCTGTAGTAGCTATACTTGCTATACCTGCTATACTAGCTATATCAGCTATACCAGCTATACCTGCTATACCTGCTATACCAGCTATATCAGCTATACCAGCTATACCTGCTATACCTGCTATATCAGCTATACCAGCTATACCTGCTATACCTGCTATATCAGCTATACCAGCTATACAAGCTATACCAGCTATATCAGCTATACCAGCTATACCTGCTATACCTGCTATATCAGCTATACCAGCTATATCAGCTATACCAGCTATACAAGCTATACCAGCTATATCAGCTATACCAGCTATACCTGCTATACCTGCTATATCAGCTATACCAGCTATACCTGCTATACCAGCTATATCAGCTATACCAGCTATATAGCAGGTATAGCAGGTATAGCTGGTATAGCAGGTATAGCAGGTATAGCAGGTATAGCTGGTATAGCAGGTATAACAGGTATAGCTGATATAACAGGTATAGCGGGTATAGCTGGTATAGCAGGTATAGCAGGTATAGCTGGTATAGCAGGTATAACAGGTATAGCTGATATAACAGGTATAGCGGGTATAGCTGATATAGCAGGTATAGCGGGTATAGCTGGTATAGCTGATATAGCAGGTATAGCAGGTATAGCTGGTATAGCTGATATAGCAGGTATAGCAGGTATAGCTGGTATAGCTGATATAGCTGGTATAGCTTGTATAGCTGGTATAGCTGATATAGCAGGTATAGCAGGTATAGCTGGTATAGCTGATATAGCAGGTATAGCAGGTATAGCAGGTATAGCTGATATAGCTGGTATAGCAGGTATAGCAGGTATAGCTGGTATAGCTGATATAGCTAGTATAGCAGGTATAGCAAGTATAGCTACTACAGCTTGCTAGTATAGCTAGTACAGATTGTATAGCTTGCTAGTATAGCTAGTACAGCTTGCTAGTATAGCTAGTACAGATTGTACAGCTTGCTAGTATAGCTAGTACAGATTGTATAGCTTGCTAGTATAGCTAGTACAGCTTGCTAGTATAGCTAGTACAGATTGTATAGCTTGCTAGTATAGCTAGTACAGCTTGCTAGTATAGCTGGTATAGCTGATATAGCTGGTATAGCAGGTATAGCTGGTGTAGTGTTTCATGCGAAGAGGTATGAAAGTAATGAAAAAAATGGTTATAAACTACAGTCAAAAGAAAAACACCTAATCAGTGTAAGATTGGAAGAAGATTTGTAGACAACTTAATAAACAAATTAAATGTTGAATTACATCCACCTGGTTATCAGTTTTGTGGACCTGATACAAAACTTCAAAAACGATTAGCAAGAGGAGGCAAAGGAATAAATTTATTGGATGCAGCTTGTAGAAAGCACGATATAGCGTACCCAAATTCAAAAGATATAGACATAAGACATCAAGCAGATCGTGATCAGGTATAAATCAGATCGTGAGCAGATACGAAGCAGATCGTGATCAGATACATAGCAGATCGTGTCCAGATATAAAGCAGATCGGGAACAGATACAAAGCAGATCAAAATTAATATGAGAAAATTATCACAATGTCTAGAAATTACCATACCAAAATGTTAGAAGATCTTGTAAAGACAAGAGCTGTTCTAAAGGAAATGTTAAAAAATATTAAACTGAACATGCACAATCATGTTTCTATTTAGGTATATAAAAAAACTAGCACGCAGGTGATCCTGTTTACAAAAAAAAGAACATGTACAACCAAACTACCCTTTCTTATCAGTTTGTATTTCTATTTTTTCTACATTTGATCATGAGCAGTACGTGACAAGAATTTGTTATCATCTTAAAATTACAGATCCTTCTAATTAAATCACACAAAAAATAAAAAAACAACCGCACAACCAACCTACCCTTTCTTATCACATTTAAAATTAAACATCCTTCTAATTAAATATACAAAAAATAAAAAACAACCGCACAACCAACCTATCCTTTCTTATCACATTTAAAATTAAAGATCCTTCTAATTAAATCATACAAAAAATAAAAAAACACACAACAACTATATAGGTGTAGATCCCTTTTCTATTTTTTCAGCATTGAGTATGATAATACGTGGCAAGAATTTACTATTAAAAAACGATCATACACATTACATGTTACGCACACACTCATTCTGTCCGTCCAATCATTCATGCATACGTATATAAATTTTCACAGTCTACTTATACTCTGGGATGTAAATGAGGAAACGTGCGCGCACTCATTCTGTCTGTCCAGTCATTCGTTTGCAAAGCAATACAAATGAAAGGACCCACATTTGTAGGGAAAAATTGAAAATTATAATGATTTAATTCTTTTCCAGATATGCATTCTCCCAAATTTTAACACACACAAACCCACATATACACATTAAAAAGCAATACCTTTTCATAATACATGTTACAAACCTAAAGACCGATCGCACACAATTCATTTAACAATTCTACAATGTTCTTACTCTTTTACAGATATGCATGCTCCAAATTTTGTATGAAATAAGTGCCCTTGAAACGCCATAAACATACTACTCAGTGGAGCGATGTCGTAACCTTATAACATCAATGCGGAGGCGATGTGAAGCTGTGTTAAAGCAAAAAGGTTTTACAACAAAATATTGACAATAAGTAAGAATATAAACAATAAGTAAGAATATAAAATATCACAATTTTTTTCTAATTGTTTTTATCGTTTCTAATTAGGTGTCGCAGTCAATATTTCAAAAATTTTTGTTCTTTTTTTTAAGTGTTTAGTTATAAGAGTTTTGTTAAGTTTTTTTGTTTCTTTTTTATGACTTTATAAAATTAAATAACAAATAGTTTGAAATGAATAAACAATATGAAAAATATTTCAAAATTTTATGAAATTTTAAAGCGTTTCTATTTAGGTGTCAATAGGTATGTTTGCTCACGTATCCATTTATCCAGAAATGAGCCTAAAGATGATTTTTAAAAATGAACATACATTACACTGTATGGACCACCCTCGTTTTTATGGTTTAATATGGTATAATTCTCTATAAAATGTTGCAATTTGTAAGGATTTTTATACATATACTCGTATGTATGTACATATGTATGTATTCTATTGGCATCTGTATGCATAATGTATTATTATTATAAGTATTATTGTTTAAATGATTTTAAATGACGTTCATTTATGATTTTATTTTCATTATTTATGTAAATTATTTACAAAATATCGTAAACAGTTGTTGGCAACAGTTAGGGCGTGATTTAAAATTAAGAACCAAAATTTAATATTTGTTTGATGCTGCACAACAAATTTTTGTTGCACGATATTTGGTGGATATCACGTGTCAATTAAAAAGTGCATAAGACTTCTAAAACGTATTTCGCCTCGTATTAACAGATATGTTTAATTGTTTACTGATATGAAATAAATAAAAATTAGAAGACAAAAATTGTCTGCTAAACAAACTGGTATCGACAGTAACATTTCTAGTTTCGATTATATAGGCACTGTCAGGATTGCAAAAGCTGTAGAAAGGTGGAATAAGGGCCGATCGAAAAAATATATAAGGGTTTCGAACAGGGCCTTCCATCTTGCTGAAGCAGTATCTGTCTAATTAGTTGTCGTTTATTCAGTCTATTTTGCCAAATCACCCTGGACGACCATAGATAACTATGTGTGTTCGCTGAATGGGCTCTAAAGCACTTGCCTAGTGATCCTAATATTTATCAAAATATTATCTTCAGCTATGAGGCTCATTACTGTTTTAATGGGTACGTGAAATATAAAATGCCATTCATCAGTGACTTCTGAACTTTTATAGTTGATAATAGACATCTTGTTGAAACAGCATCTGTCAAATTAGTAGTCAATTATTCAGTCTGTTTTGCCAAATCTCCATGGAAGACAATAGACAATGACATGTGTTTGTTAAAGTGATTCTAAAGTAGTTGGTAGCTGAAACTAATTTTCATTGAAAACTCATAGTCAGCGATGACATCCATATTAGGATGAATGAGCATGTGAACAGACAAAATTATTGAATTTGATACGACGCCATTGCACATAAGATCCAAGAGCGTCCAATGCATCCCGAAAAAGTGACTGCTTGGTGTGGATTTTGGGGCTGTCGGCTTCTTCAGTCTATATTTCTTTGTAAGCGCCGTTGGTTTGGCCATCAATGTCAACAGAGAGTACTACAGGCTGATGAATTACGAAATATATATTAAAAGATCTGAACACCAACGACATGTGATATCAACAGGACGGCGTTACGTGCTACACAGCTTATGACACATTGAATATTCTGCACGAGCGATTTGAGGGCAGGGTCATCTCATGTGGAGGTGATGTAAACTGACCACCTAAATCATGCTATTTGACCCGTTAGACTTTTTCTTGTGGAATTTTTTTAGATCCCAGTTGCAGGTGAATATGCCAAAAGCCAATATAATCCATGACATCAAATATTTGACATTTTGGATACGCTTTACTTACGAAAGCCTTGGCAGATATTTGAACAATGCTAATTGTAGTAGCCATTGTCTAGTAGGTAGTGTGTTGGCTAATTAGACGTGATGCCATGGTTCAAACCCCATGTGAGACATCTCCTACAAAACAAAATATGAAAAAATATTTCTTCGGCGGCTGCCTCACAGCATATTTCTGGCAAAAACGCTGAGAGGAAATAAAATTGCCATGAAAAAGTTTCTCAAAAATGTGTCGTTCGGATTAGACTTAAACTGTAGGTCCCACCACACATATATAGAATTAACAAACACAACATAAGCGAACATAATAGCATAAATAGTATGCATTTGGAACTGATGAACTGTTTCTGGCTGCTCTTCACACCGTGGTAAGGTTAGGTTAGGTTAGAGGACGTGTACTTGTCAATTAAGACAAGTACAGTACCCGGAGGTCGAATTGACCCATTGTACAACGTCCTTAAAGAGGGAAGGATAATAGAGGGATAAAAAGGAGAGGATGTAGGAAAGGGGAGAATGGGAGGTGGAGGAATTACACAGATGGGGTCACACCATGGTAAAGTAATAAAACTTACTGGGCCATTGTTGCATACACTGAATTTGTTTTCATACTAAAAAATTTAAACGCAAATAGTAAAATCAATACCCGTTATATCTATTTCTCATTTCCAAAAAAAAAAAACTACACTAACTTACAAAAGGAATAATTTTTTATCACTGCAGCACTGCATTGCTAAAGACTACAATTACAATGCGAGCGTGTTACATGCTTCCTTTCTTTCTTGTGTAATTCAATAAATGGGTACTTTGGGAAATTCTTCAATTCAACTATTTTATTTGTACGTTTAGTTTTAAGCTGCAAGTATTTTTAAACACTACACTTCAACATATTTCGCTATTCGATATGTGAGGAATGGCAATACTTTACGAAAATCCATCATCATTTATCACACGTGTGTATGGGGAACATTAATGTGCCATAACTTCGACGTACGAGTAGAAACAAGCACGGATGAAAATTAACGAGTAGATTATCAAATTTAGAACAGCGAATAACACAAGACACAAGGAGGAAATGGTTTAAAATTGAAAATGCTATTTAACAGTAAGTTAACAGGGGTATGGGCATGCTATTGCTAAAAAGAAGGAAATTTTAAAAATCAAAATTTTTGGTTGTGTTGTTTCTCATTTCAGTAGAGCTGTTTGCATTGATTTCGATTGAAAAATAGTTTCTACAGACAACTGAAGATATAATTGTTTACTCTTTTGTATGTTCAATTGCTCATTTTAAATTCGTCGTTGTCTATTAGGTAGAGCGTTGACTTATTAGACGTGATGCCACAGTTCAAAACGAAATGTAAGAAATATTTCTACGGCGACTTCCTCTTACCAGATTTCTGGCAAAAACTCTAAGAGTAAAATAATATTGTAATGAAAAATTTCTCAAAAACCTGTCGTTCGTAATCGACTTTAAACTGTAGGTCTCTCCACTCATGTGTAAAATGACCACACACAACATAAGTGGTGTGAGAAGCTAGATTATAATCCTGACTGAAAGGTTGTAAGAACTTGCTACATTCATAGGCTTGTAGTATTTACAACTATAAAGACATACTACGGTCCTCTCTAATTAAGCACTACCCTGTAAGTGTATAAAATTAGCACACACAACATAAGTGGTGTGAGAAGCTAGGTTGTACTCTTGACTGAAAAGTTGTAAGGACTAATTATGTATACATATATGTATGTCCACTTGCTACATTCAAAAGCTTGTAGTATTTACGATTATAAAGACATACTACTCTCATTAAGCACTATCCTGAAAGCACATGCCGCAAACTCTATTTTGCGTTGTTGTTGTTGTTGTTGTTGTAAAATTTTTTTTCTTTTTATTTATTTTCAAATACTTCAAAATAATTTTAAAAAAAATGGGGAAAAAATTATTCAACAAATATTCTTCAACTTCAAATCAACTTCAAACAGCCTATGGAAAGGCCACACATAGAATTAATGTAAGTTTATGTTGGGAAAATAAATTCTAATAATTCTTCTGTGTTAATGATATCATAATACTTTTCTAATGTTGAAAAATTCCTCTCTAAAGGTCTCAAGCCGATTTAAATGGCGAACTAAATAAATTATACTTGAGCTCACGTGAAAAATTACATGTCATTACGGAAAATCCCAGTGAGAATATGCTTAACAGCATCACTCATTGCATGAAACGAAATTCGAAATTCTTGACAGAATGTTTTAACACAGCAAACGCATTTCGTTATGAAATTGTGGATATGGTCACTGATCGTCTGTCATGTCAGGATATAGACGACAGCATTATTCCCAAAACAGCAGATTCCAAGCATGTTGACAGCTTCTTAAGCACAAATCGCAATTATCGTAACGAAAAACAATGGAAAAAACGTATGGAAGATGGAAAAAAAGAGTCAAGGGAATTTCATTGAAATATTTAATAAATTATACTGTGTTCGTGGCCATTGCCTTGAATCTACATACATACATACAGGCAGCTTTAAAATGTATTTTTAAAAAGCAAAGAAAAACTAAATAAAAATCAGAAAAATCAGTACCTTTTTAATGCAAACGTCTGCTTGAATTTCATATTATGATTTTATGCTTCTCCACCAACACCCTTTCCTACCCAAATCATTATCATTACAATTGTAAGTGTCCTTTATTAGTTTTATATGCTAATAACTGTCACATCCTGTTTTATACTTTTAATATAACAGACTACATGTAGGTGTTGGAAGTGTAAAGAAGGCTGGAGAGTTGGAGTGGAAAAGGGTGTGCAGGCCATAACAAAATGACCATAGAAAACTTGGAAATTTATATTTGCAATTCAAATCTCTCTCTAACAATAATGAGAAACACTTTAACAAAACAACAACTACAACAGCCGATAGTAACAAACAGTTCAACACCAACAACAACCCCTGAAACAATTGCCTCAACTTGTATAACCCAACCAACTAAACCAGAACAACAGCAATAGCAACAACAACAACAGCAAAGTTAAAGTCCTCAACATTAATAAAGTTGTTTGGTCGGCCATGCTTGTTTGTGTGCAAAGGGAACATTATTTTGCGTGAAATACAGTCGCTTATAAAATTAGATGAACGGTAGATATGAGCATTGATCGACCAGAGAAAATTACATTATCAAGAACATCTTAGGATGGTTAGTTGGGACCATAATTTGGAAAAAAGTAGGATCCAATAAAAAAAAGTTTCTCATTACATGCATACATAATTGGTCATTACAACCCTTCAATCGGGATTACGACCTAGCTTCTCACACCACTTATGTTGTGTGTCTTAATTTCATTTAAAGTCAACTCCAAGCGACAGACTTTTTGAGAAATTTTTCATGGCAATTTTACTCTCAATATTTTTGCAAGAAATGTGCTGAGAGGAAAAAGCCAACACACCTACCTACTATCACTTTGCTCATTGAATTCTACCCTCTGTCAATAGGTTACAGGCTGACCTCCCCATAATGTTTGTTGATGTGTTGATGTTCTCTCTGGGAGATCAGAGAAACCCACAATGAAGATTTTTCATGTTCAGACGGGTTTGAATATGGATTTCTCAGATTTTGAAAAAAAAATAAAAGATTAAACAGAAGTTTTAGCAGGAACCCGGTCTTGATATGGTGGTTTCATAAAAGAATCTCAAGCTAGATATTGTCTGCTCTGGAGATTATGAAAAAGCCTACATGAACGATTCTAAACTTGAGGATAAGATAGGCTGTGGAGATTTGTACGTTCAGCTTAATTCTGGGATATAATTCTGTCTTTTGGCTACTGTAGTGTATCTCAGACCGGAGTTATGACCATATATCACTCTGCGGAACTGATCATGAATAAGGGATCTCCAACCACCAGCATTTCTTCTATCCTCTCTAATAGCCAGTGATTAATCAGATCTATTTCGGGTACAACCTTCAAAAATGGTTAGCAGTTGTTCCAAATTTAACTCTCGTAGCAGTTTTCAGTCTAATATGGGTTCCAGGTCGCAGATATATCCCGGGTAATTGCTTTGTTAATGAATTGTATCGAATATCAATATACACAAGGATATAAGTATACCTGTGGACCTCTGTTTGACTGTCTATTAGGTAGGACTGTCTATTTGGTTGGTCTGCCTATTAGGTGACTGTCTATTAGGCAGCTGAGAAATCCTGAGCTGCGGAAAAATCTTGCATTATTACCAAACTCACCTGTCCTAAATTGGATGGGTAGAATATGCCATAGTTTAGTAGGTCAGACATCTCCAACAAAACGAAATAAAAAAAAAATATTTCTTCGGCGATTTCCTCTCAGCAGCTTCTCAAAAATTTGTAGTTTGGAGTCGACTTTAAACTGTAGGTCCCACCACTCGTATATAAAATTAACACACACAACATAAGTGGTGTGAGAAGCTTGGTAGTAATCCTAAATGAAAGGTTGTATGAGTAGCAATATTTTAATTAAACTGTAGGGACTCCTCTGCCATTACATCTCTTCTCATAGGCCATAGAATAAAGGGTAGGCATATGGAAAGACATCTCTTACACGCAAATGACTTCTAGAGACCTTATATATCGATTGAAGAGCAGAGCATCTCAACTTTATTTGACAAAATCTGTCTCCGGCTCGATGAAGTCTTCTTTCTTTAAGCCACCATCTCTCGATAATCTATTTGAGTCACCGTTACTAAATGTCGGTACCATCACTAACTTCATTGAACTTTCAGGATGGTTTTCAATTCGTTTCAAAGGAATACAAAATCGGTTACCCAAGAGTTCTGAATTAGTTTCTGGTTTAACAGCAGGCCTCAATGGATGGTCAACTAACCTATAGTGGGAAATACATTTTCTTACTTTAACAATGTTTGCCAAAAATTTTTTAATTTAAACCGACTACCCACTGCTTCGTTTTGAAATCGAATTTTAAATACTTTTCCGTTGTGTATGTAGACTTTTGGCCTTGAATGTGTTTGTATTACTTTTAACGATGCCATGTCGCACTGATTATTCAAGTTAATGGTGCTTTTGTTATTGCCATTCATTTACTTTCTTTTTTTTTCTTTTTGCTTTTCATTTTAGGTTTTCATTCTGTATCCATTGATGATTATAATCACATAACGAGCTGGCAAAAATGACAAGAAGATAGTTTAACGCAGCACAATGGTCGAATGCTATGCTGTGCTGTGCTCCTACTCCTCCCCTGAACACACACTTTGTCAACATTAATGACACAGAAATTTAGGCCATATTATTAAGCTCAACTCGGCAAATCACATATTTAGCCAAAGCGAAAGCCAAATCCAAAAACAAATTAAAAAAAATACAGAATGGAGAGGAAAAAATGTGTGCAAATGAATGGAGAAGAGCAGAGAAATGAAAAATCAAAACCGTACTTAATGAAGCCAAATATACGATAATAAGGATAAATAATGTCAACACTGTCAATGATGATTTAGTGCTGCGATGTTGGCTAGTGGAATAGTTAACGTCCCCCCGTTATTAGGTGCCACAAAATTAAAGGAAAAACTTTTTAACACCCAAAAGCAACAAAATCTACAATAAAACACAGAAACACACACATACACACTTTGAATATTGCCTTCGGTTTGTTAAGGATTTAAAATTCTACGGGCGATGGTATTAAACTAATAAAAAATGACAAGAGTTTATAATGTTATACACATACATATATATATATATGTATGCATATACACGGACTATAACCATTTATGTGTATGTATATATGAGTATGTATATGTATAAAATTATATATTTTGTTTGTGTTTGTTTCCTTATCTGTTTTAAAGCCGTTTTAAATGAGTTTTTTTTTGATCCCTTTTTACAGTTCATCGCTTCATTAACAAAGTGCTTAAAAAGGGAAGATTTAAAACTTTTTAGGGGTTTTTTTTAACAAAAACAACAACAATAATGTCAAAAACTACAAGACAAACAAACTTTAAAACACGACAAATTAATTGAAAAAAATTGTACCAACAAAATGAACAAATAAGTCCTTAATAGAGTTATTAGAATCTGCCGGAATTTTAAAGTCAATTCTGTTCATCTTACAGTTTGAAATCAAACTATACACTGTGCAGAGAGGGTATATAAAATTTTCCAATACAACGCAGAATAGATTGCTGAGCAGTCGTGAGAACACAGCCATCATGAATTTGCTACAATTTCATCTTGATCCCAATACCATACAAATAGATATCGGTGGTAAATACTCCATTGCTGAAAATCTCAAAGAATAGTCTAAAAAGTAGTTCATAGCTATTCTACAAGCATTATACAAACCTACTACTACTCAGGGGAATTACTTTCGAACAGACAAAATTGGTTTTCGGTGGATAAAGAAATAAATTTCAAGGAAAGCAACACGGGACCATCATTGCTTATGCGTTGCTATATGTATTCCTTGCAGAAATATTTAAAAGAGAAGTCAGAATTGACTCTAAGACAAGGCGGATAACATCAACAATGAAGAACTAATTAAGTGCAGGCCTTTTGAGAAAGAGTATTATTCGGTGATTAAGTTTTCTGAGTACCTAGACCTCATACAACAACCCAATACATTTTCTTAGAAAGTGTTGCTAGAAAGCAACCCCCTATCATAGTATCTTGGGGTTAGTTTTGACCTCAAACTCTCCTGGAGAGAGAACGTAGTGGATAGTATAAAGAAAGCGCTTGTTAGCTCTTCCAGAGACGTGGGCTATATTTCTGAGCTGGTACTCGCTCTGAACTAGTGGCTATATAGCGTTGTAGTGGAGCCTATCTTCTTTTATGGTCCTTACATTTGGCAGACGGAGCTCAGATATCGGTGTCTTTGTAAGGTTAGCTGTCCTACTCAACAGACCACTCTGCTTCACTTCTAATAAGGCTTTATTTGGTTAACTTTCTTTGACAGAGGGTTGAACTGGTGACAGTTAGGTAAAACGCAGTCAATTCCTGACCGTACCTGAACTAGGGTAACACAGCAATCCTGGGAAACTAAAGACCTAATAAAGTACTCGACAAAAATTTGATTTGGAGATTTGTACGAGATACTAGCACTTCAGAGATCGTTCGTTATGCGTTTAGCGACAAACTTCAGATACATAAATACATACATAATTGGTCATTACAAACCTTTAATCCGGATTACGACCTAGTTTCTCACAAAACTTGTGTTGTGTGTGTTAGTTTTATACATGAGTGCCGTGACCTACAGTTTAATATCGACTCCAAAGGAAAGATTTTTGAGAAATTTTTCATGGCAATTTTATATATACTCAGAGTTTCTGCCTGAAATCTGCTGAGAGGAAGTCGCCAAAGAAATAGTTTTTATTTTGAACCGAGGCCTCACGTCTCATAAGCCAACACACTACCCACTAGACTACAGCGCCTAGCTTCAGATGGTGTTAGCCATACTAAAAGCTGCGAAATGCTTGTTGAGTGATGGGATGTTACGACAAATTCGTTTACGAATTTCAGTTCAATATTCGCTTTTGTACAAGAATACTGGAAATTTCCGACTAGATAGGGTACGGGTAGGTAATTACCGAACTGTAACAGGTATCCTGCGGTTGTTTATAAGAAAGCTTAAATTCGTTTGCTGCATAAAGACACTTGTATTATTACTAGGCTCTGCTATACTAATTCCGGATAAGAAGAGTGCTAATTGCATTTTTCCTTGAACATTTATTTCCATCCAGCGTACTACTGCAGTTCTCACTTGCTACTGCCCTATTGAAAGGCACACCGAAGACTCACATGACTCCTAAAAGGCTTATTAATCTGAGGAGTACGTGGACTCTACCGCCTTTTTCCTTCAACCTCAATGCCATCCATTGCAATGCTACAATTTCAACAGACCTATTGGAAGCTAAGCCAACAGCCTACGAGCTTCCTCGCAAGGCCTCTAAAAAACTGTAAATTAGAGGAGTGTCAGTATTCCACTCTTGCCATAAAGACGCAGAGTCTCTTGAACTCTCATTTCCTGGCATTTTTAATTGAACTCTCGAAATAATTTTTTTAAGGACTCTTTTACGCCTCATGCCACTTTGTCCTCTCTTAGCAGTAATGAAAACTCTCATAATATACATCGAGACTAACTTTCTAAATTTAATTTAAAAAAAACAAAGGCTCATAATATGTAACTTAATTGAAACAAACATCCTTTCATTTAATACTGTACGCCTATTAAACTTTTAAAAAAGTTGAGTAACAATGATTGAATTGACTTCCTGTCAAGTTGAAACTCAACTCACGGCAACATTTTTAACCACCACCATCATTATAATAATGTTTTAATCAATAGACAACATACAACACAGATTTATTCCATTACTAGGGAATGGAAAAGAGCAAAGGACAAGGGCAACAACAAAAACAAAAAGAATTTTAAGAAGAACAGCAAATCTTACTGCCAAAGACCATAATGTGTTTGATATCGCTGATGCTGATGCTGTCGTTGCCGTTGTTATGTTATCGAAAGTTAATAATGGGAGTATTCGCAAACACACCCCCTCCTCCGTTATTTAATAAGTTTGATTGCAAATACAAAAAAAGGAAAAAAAACAGAGAAAAACAAGAATCCCGATTGTTTAACCAAAATCCTAACCATCAACACACTCTCTGCAAACAATTGTTCAACTCTCAATGGGGATTCAGTTTAAACAACAGAATCTCTGAAATGCTCAAAATGAGAACTCTTATGAACAGAAACCATTTCATTACAGAAATACTTCTTAATTTTCTTTATTTCTAAAGGAAAGAGAAGAACATTATTTTACTACAAATGGCAAAGGAAAGGCAAAAAACAAAAGTTATTCAAAAGAATTGAAAAGACAATGATGAACTAAAGACTAAAGGAGGTTGTGGTCATTATGATGTACTCATAAAGTACAAGCAACTTAATCCTCTAGTATATATTGACAAAATGTTAAAATCAATAAATCCTAGAAAAGAATTTAAAAATACAATATTTTATGAAAACCAAAAAAAAAAAATTACACTTCAATTGTTTGCAGAACAATATTCATGTTTTAACAAAAATATTTACAATAAATGATACTAAAATGGAAATGGCCATTAAAAATCATGCTTGAAATATTACTTAAATATCCAAATATATAATATAAATATCCAAAATGGCGGTCGAGGTTTATAAAAATTAATCAGATTTACTTGACCGCCATATTGGATCCGCCATTTTGAATTTTTTAAATCTGAATGAAGATCTGTAATCAGCGGCCCCAAAAACCCCTGAGTAACAATTTTCAAGTAAATCTGATTAATTTTTAAGGACCTCCGTAAAGTGTTTCTTTTTCTTTTGCACCCCTTGACATAAACCCACCCCCTACTTTAAGGGTGTACGCAAACAATTTGGCTTTGGGCTCATTTTAAGGAGCAAAGATCAATTGTCAATTTCTAACAATAGCGATGGTTCTAGCACGTCAGTGTTGAGCTCTACAATGTTTCAAAAATGGCCAAAAACGCCATTTTTAGGGTTTGCAACCCCCTTTTTCTCGAAAACCTGACGTGATGGAAAATTTTTGAAACCAGATTCCTGTTTAGCGCGCCAAATGCCTTCGAAAACACCTGAAACCATCTTATTTGCACAAAAAAGTCCAAATTTGCAGGGCTGTGTAATGAATGGAAAAATATATAATAAAAAAAAATAATTGAAGTAGATTAGGTTAGGTCTGAGTGGTAGCTCTGATTTCACAAAGCTCACTTGAGCACGCATAGCGGCCCGTTGTTATGCCACGGGTGAACGCAATCCCTGTACTGACCAAGTTCCACCAAAATCAGGGAAGAGGAAGAAGTTGTTAGTTAAGGTAGATTTTGAATCACTTTGTTATAAATAACCTCAATGAAACGTTTGCCATTATTTCCCTGATAATTTTTGTTTATAAAGTCTTCAACATCACTGTCAGCAGCAACTCGCCTCTATTAACGTTGTTTCGATTTATTTCGTCAAATTTTTTGTTCTGTCTAACTTCAATTTGCGTCGTCATTCGCTTTTTTTTTGGAACCAACTGTGACGTAAATCGAGGGATTACTGTAACTTTTTTAAGTTCCTTGTTAAAAACATACTAATTTGTAGTATGAGCAATAGGAAATTCGATTTACGTCGTTTCGATTTACGTCGCCTTTTTCTCGAACCAACTGCGACGTAAATCGAGGGATTACTGTACATGGGTTTATAATCAGACGTCGGCACCAATGTCACACAGGGCTTTTTACATACATAGGACACGAACATCAACAATGTTCGTTAAAAAGAGCGTAAAAATGCATTCAGTTACTTATCAGCTTCTAAAGAAGATGTTTTATGTCGCTTTTTTTCAGACTTCAATTATATACTCAAAGAAATATTACAGTAGGATTCACTAATATCGATGAGAAATGATTTCGATTTTTGGAAAAATATTTACCAAGTTAAATACGATGTCTTTAGGGAATTAGAGCAGTACAATTTTTCTATATTTTCCCCTCACATATACATATTATTGGGTTAATAAGTAGACTTAAAAATATTACTAACAATTTTCCTCTGGGTTAACACACGATTCTCACAAATACACTCATATTTTTATCATGTTCTCTTTGTGCCGACGTCTGTTTATAATATACTGTAACAGTATATAAGGAAGTGTTTATTTTAAAGACAGCGCGACAACAAGCGAAGATTCTGCTCACTGTAAGAGGATTTGTGCTGGCAATGCGAGGTTTAATGCTTTCAATACATTAACTTGCATGAAACAGGTTTAAAGAACGCGGTGTATAAAATATAACGCGAAAGAACGTTTTAGAGCCACCATTGTACAGAATTAATGAACTGTTATTTCTTATTTGTTTTGCTTGGCCGTAAATCCCAACTTGCCTTAAATAATAAAGTATTACTACTGAAAACTATATTTAAACCTATATGGACCTATAGTGTAGAATTGTGGGGAACTGCTAGCAACTTTAATATAGAAATCCTACAAAGATTTCAATCCCAAGCTTTACGATCAATTACAAACGCTCCTTATTATATAACCAATAAATCCTTACATAATGATCTTAGCATGCCTTTTTTAAAATCGGAAATAAAAAGATATAGCTCCAATTATTTAGCTAGGTTTAGTAACCATACAAACGTATTGTAATATAAGCTGTGTTTACATACAGCATGCAGCTTACCTTATTACTTATTTTGCAAAATTGTTGTGGTTGCTGCGTTGCGTTTATTGTGTTTATAGCATTACATGATGTAATTTTGCAGTATTTAGTGAAAGGCAGTTTGCAGCACAGTCTCTTTTACTGTTATTGTTGTGTAGATTTATTAAAGTATTACGATCATACGATCTAGTGTTCAGCCCTCGATCTACACATAGCCACAGAAGTATACATACGGATAACAAATTTCAGAAATTTTTTAACCAATCCGTTTTTTTGAAATTATTTATAATTGTCTGACATCTTTCTTCGATTTTAAGACGGTCTTTTGCTTTGGTTCAGAAATTTGTGATATTTGTAAATCGGATGCATACCTTTGTGGGCCTGTGCAGGGCCACAATTCAGTTCAATTTCAGAAATTTTTTAACCAATGCAAAAGACCGTCTTAACATCAAGGAAACTATAAAGATTTTCAACAAAAACGGATTAGTTAAAAAATTTCGCAATTTTTTAACCGTACGTATAATTTAGTAACTGTGTGTATGTATATAGGGTTTCCCTGCAGCTTACTTAACTTGTCATTACAACCTAGCTTCCCACGCCATTCATGTTGCGTGTGTTAATTTTAGCCATGAGAAGTAAAATAATCTTTTTTTCAACGTTCCCTGTTTTCAAATTTAAGATTTATTGATTTAAAGTTATCCGTAATCTATCTAATAAAATTATGTGTACATATTTACACGTAAAGGGTGGGTCATTTAAAAGTTTAAATTTAAAACTTCAATAAAGCAAGAACGCTTTAACATTTTGCCAAATTTATGTTTTTGTTATAAAGTACAATTGTTCCGGTTAGAAATGGAATATTATTTCAATCATATGGCCGCCGCGGTTGACCTCACAGTACCTCATTCGATAGGAACAATTCCCACGCACTTTTTCGAGCGTATTTAGTCGCATCTCGGCAATGACATCACGAATGTTGGCCTTCAAATGCTCAATTGCCTCTGGTTTGTCGGCATAACATTTTTCTTTAAAGGCGCCCCATAGAAAATAGTCCAACGGTGTAAAATCGTAGCTTTTTGACATCACTATTTCATATAGGCCAACCAAATTGAATTATTTACTTTAATGATCAATACAACCCTTTAGCCAGGATTACAGCCTAACTTTTCACATCCCACACGTTGTGTGTATTAATTTTATCTATGAGTTGCGGGAACCTATAGTTTAAAGTCGTTTCCGATCGAAATATTGTTGAGAAATTTGTCATGGCAATTTTATATATCCGAGGTTTTACCAAAAATCGGTCACCAGACATATGTCGCCTAGGAAGTATTTCTTTTTTTCATATATCGTTTCGTTTAACATAGCTGAGCCAGGTGTTAAACCAGAGGGCTCTCGTCTAATAAGCCAACACACTATCTATTTTTAACCTGTTACACTTACGAACTTTAAGTTGCTCTTCGGTGTTAGTAAGGATAAATCCCTGCCTAGTACCTGTTAGGTAACACGATGTTTTTCTTCCTGTTCGAAGTATGCGAGGTAGGCATAAGGCAAAAAAAATTTTTAGGCGCATCTAAAGAAGATGTTTTCTTTTATATTTTTGCATTATATCTGGTGCATTCACCCCGAATATAAAGAGTGTTTCAGTAGGAATGCTTTTAGAGTTTTTCCCAGAAGACTGCTGAGAGGAAAATGTTTTTCCTGATTTCGGTTCGTTAAGATGGCTGATTTAGAGGATGAACCACGGTATCTCTTTTAAGAGGTCAAATCACTATTTACTAGACCATGGCGGATACATTCGTGACTTAGGGCGCACAAAATGCATTGCTTTCTTAGCCTAGTTCATGGATTCTAACAAGAGAAGCGAATACAAACTATATTTATGCCTCTTCCAAATAGTTTTAACGAACTATTTGACTCACCAATAGTTTAATTAAAAGTAAAACGCCTCATATTGGAAAGTTTTCTTATTTCCTCTCCTTTTTCTTTTCTTATTCCCGTCATGCTGCTATTCGGCTCTTGAATTTCTATTGTGGCTCGCTCGTTATTAAAATTCAATTGAATTAATTTGCATAAATTTGTTTTTTTTTTTTTGTTGGAGAAAAATCTCAGTTTCTGAAAGTATTAATGCCTCGTTTCTTACTTTTTCTATTCATTCATTCTTTGTGTGTTCTTTTTGACTTTTCTAAACACTTTATGAATAATAAAAATGAATTTCTTAAGAAATACAATGAATTTTCTAAAGGAAGACGAACGAAAAACGTTCAGTTTAAAAACAATTTAAGATCAAATTATGTTAAGGAGGGCCAAATATAATAAATAGAACACAAAGAATTAAATGCTGGAAAAGTGTTGTTATTTTGAAAATTCTATTATTGATTGGAAAAAGTTTTGGCAAAAAGGCGAAAAAGAAATAAAATGTAAAATCTAGTTACACTGCATAACAAAGTTAAATTAAAAAAATATCAAGTTGAAGAGTATTTCCACAAAAATATGGATTTGTTACGTTGATTTATAAATTTCAAGTATTTTTAAGAACTACAATAAAGTTTCTGACATAAAACCGTATTAATGCATAAATAATTTAAGTGCCATTTAAAAGCATTAATAAATTCAAAGACTTTTAATTCAATGCCATGAAATATCATTATAATTAACATTTATTAATAAAATATTTTATAACGGGTAACACATAAGTAATGTCATATTGTGAAGGTATCTAGGATTTCTTAAAAATTGTCTAACATTATTGTGATTTAGTACTGTTACGAAAGGCAAAAATCTACAACAACAAACACTATAAGAATAAATGTAAACAAAATACATAAACAACCATAATGAAGCAACGATTTACAGAGATCTTGAGAAGACGAAGCCACGAATATTCGCCTTCAAGTACATTCATCAGACTGTTGAACATGCCATATAAAAGACAAGGCAAAGCAGGCGAGTCAGTTAGTAAAAGTACAGTCAGTCTTGTGGTGTGTTTGAAGAGAGCAATCGTGGTTTGAAAATCTACGATACAAAGATCTGTCGAACAATTTGGGCAATTCACACGACTTTGTATCGTGTATGTTGTATTGAATACATTTGTTTGTTTGTGAACGCTCAATGCTATGCTGTATTGTGTATCTCGTGGCATTCACACAATTTGATAGCACGAAACCAATACAACTTTTAAAAACATATATGGGCAATTCACACGACTTTGTATCGTGTATGTTGTATTGAAATATTTGTTTGTTTGTGAACGCTCAATGCTATGCTGTATTGTGTATCTCGTGGCATTCAAGCAATTTGATAGCCCGAAACCAACACAGCTTTTAAAAAACATATGAAAACATATACACATTTTTGTCATTCACACAATTTGATAGCACGAAACCAATACAACTTTTCAAAACATATGGAAAAAATGTGTATAAGTGTATCGGATTTTTGTATGAAAAATATCAACAACAATTATACACTGTTGTATGTTCTTCCAACTATACAATGAATACAACGATACAACGGCTTGTGTGAATTGACCAATAGAAAAAATGTGTATAAGTGTATTGGATTTTTATATGAAAAATATCAACAACAATCATACACTGTTGTATGTTCTTCCAACAATACAATGAATACAACGATACAACGGCTTGTGTGAATTGACCAATTGTTTAGTGATTGTTATTGTTTATGCAAAGGGTATAAACAGAGGAATAACAATCAAAGCAATTGTTGTTGTTTACTTAAAGTTGTGGACAGTGGCACACAGATTTGTGCAAATAATAAAGAATTTTAATTAAAACTAAACACAAATTTATTTGTATTTTATTTGCAATTTATGAGCTCATATTTTAAAGGTTTTTTAAAAGAAAAAAACGTTACAATACCTATAACTCTGAAACAGTTTGAGAATTACAGAATTACCCGGATATAAGCACCCGGAATATAATAATTTCCCGCTTAGGAGCACTGAAACTTAGACAATCTTGATTTTTAATTAAAATGTACTGAAACTATTTCATGTATGCCGCTTTTGAACATTCCCCGCTTATAACAGCGAAAAATTGTAAGTTTTATTTTAAATTTGCTTTGTAACAACTTCCTTCAACAATTGATCCTGTTCTCTAGCTCCATCGTTCGTGCGATTAAACGTTTCTGGATTTCTTAAGCCATTGGAAGCCAATACATACATAAATACATAATTGGTCATTACAACCCTTCAGTCAGGATTACGACCTAGTTTCTCACGCCACTTATGTTGTGTGTGTTAATTTTATACATGAGTGGCGAGACCTACAGTTTAAAGTCGACTCCGAACGACAGATTTTTGAAACTTTTCATGACAATTTTATTTATTCTCAGAGTTTTTGCCAGAAGTCTGCTGAGAGGAAGACGCCGAAGAAATACTTTTTGTATTGGAAGCCAATATTCATCATTAAAACCATACGGCAGATTTATTTTAAAAAGTAGTACAAAATTTCTATAGCGCAATGCAAATCCATAGAATGTTCTTTACGGTTTCATTGTTTTTGAGTAACAGGCTGCAGTTTCAGATAATTGATACCTGATCGAAATCCTAAAATCCACGAATATTTGCTTTTCGTAATTTGTAAAGCTCTTCTTCTACTAATCTGTAGGTTTCGGATAAGTCAACGGCCTGATTCTCTGCCTAGTTAATGCTACAATAGGATTCTTGATTGTGGCTATAACGTCTGCTACGGATTCAACTTCTTCAGCAATTTCTTCGCCGTGACCTCGAAGTGACACGGTGGTCCAATATATTACAACTTTGTTCACCACACCGAGCTGTAGGATATGATCAAAGTACTCTCCGACCAGCTGTCATTCCAAATCCATTGCTGTCAATGAGACAAATAGAATTCTAACGGCTTGAATGCCACGCGACTATTTGCTCTCAGGTGCGGGATTTCGATATAAGAATTTCCCACTGTACTGTACTCCTCCCTAATATCCGGAGAATATTGCAGCTGAGAACAAGTAATGAAACAAAGTCTATGACGTAAAAAAGCAATTGGCAGTTATTTCTTTTTGGATCATTATGGCAACATTGAATTGTAAGTAGTATTAGGCTCTGCGCCTTTTAGACTAGCTGCTAAAAATAGTTCCAAAGTTTGTTAGTTCCTGTAGGGTAGGATAACAGAAGGTGGGCAACACTGAAAATTTTTAAATGCCAAGCAAGATGACAACTTGTTTTAGACATATCAACTGATAAATACGCATTAACCCGTGAGTATAACACAAAACACCAAAATGATAACACCAAAATGATAACAAATTCTCACTATAACTTAACCTTTGCTTCACCCAGTATAAAGTATTTGTAAACGTCTCTAATCCGTATAAAATGCATTTTGTTGGAGAGCATTAGAAAGGCTTAATTTTAATTGAGCACTTAAAATGACTTTAATTTATATCATGCAACAACAACATAATGCAAGAAAACAAACATTTTGTCGCTCTTATCATAGGGATTTTAGAAAATCATTTCAATTTTGCTACTCATTTAAATAAATACAAGTATTATCGTATAATTTAATTTATTGAAGGAAGTTCTGTAGCAAATCCAATTAACATGAATTAAAAGCAATCAATACTCATATAGGTTGAGTAAATTACAGTGGTGGCGCCTCCTACCGCACAACCCACTCCATAATGACTTACCTGGCACCTGAAGAATAAAACCAAAGATGAGAAGCAAAGCAATAATGAAAGATTTTATCTCACCTTTGATTTAACAGATGCATACATAGAATAGAAGTACTTAAAGGATAATTAAATTACAATACAAAGAATACATAGACGACATTTTTTTATACAGGGTGTATTGGTAAAAATAATACTTGATAAAATAGTTTGTGGAATTGTAAAGTTTTTTATGATTTAGTAAACAATAGTGCGGTTTAGACAGCTGCAATCGCACGTAGATGACGCTCCAGAATGGACTGCCATGCGCTAAAAGATTAATCTTTACAATCTCCATCTGAGCCTAGCATTCAAACATGATTCCTTCAGAAAAAAACCGAAAACTAGCCTGTAAGTTTATTAAATCTAGTGGTCGAATCGGATGCCAAGACACTACAGCTCCGTTGTGCTACCGAGAATGGATGAGCCGTATGAGAGAAGCCTACAACAAGACAGAGGCGGAAATAGGGAAATAAAGTGGGCAATAATCTCTTTCTCCTCCATCGATCCACAACATCTATGACCTCTATAAGCAAGGAACCGAAGACTCTCCCCATGCTTAGTCAAGATTCAGCAACACGTGAGAAGAGTTCTAATTTAAGTGGTTGGTTGGTACACTTCCCTTCCATTTTAGGTGAGGTTAACGGATGTAAGTGGTACAATTACTTTCATAAGTGAATAAATATTCAAAAGAAGTGTACCAGTTCTAACAAATTCAGTAACAACATATTTATTGGAAGTGTTTCTGTAATAGGAAACCCATTTGAGATGAACCTGGTTGGCTTTAGGCAACCAGATTTGAAAGTCACCTTGGTATTAGGGCCTCTCAGAGCTTTTGCCAGAAAACTTAAAAAAATAAAATAATTCGCTTTTTTCAAAATGTAAGAGCTGAGTTTAAAACTCGAAACACTTCTCTAGTAACACATACATAATTGGTCATTACAAGCCTTCAGTCTGGATTACGACCTAGCTTCTAACACCACTTATGTTGTGTGCATTAATTTCATACATGAGTGGCGGGACCAATAGTTGAAAGTCGATTCCGAACGACAGTTTTTTGAGAAACTTTTCATGGCAATTTTATTTACTTTCAGAGTTTTTGCCAGAAATCTGCTGAGAGGATGTCGCCGAAGAAATATTTTTTCAAATTTCGTTTTAAACCGTGGCCTTACGTCTAATAAACCAACAGACTACCTACTAGGATACGGCGACTTCTCTAGTAAACCAACACAATCTTCACTAGGCACTCTTCTCGAACCAAATGGGTTTAAGGCAATCGAAAATTTTGTTGGGAAACTACGATAAGAACAGATTTGCGTCATGTATTAGACTATCTAGGGATAACCAGAGATTTGTACCCAATCTTGTAATAGGGCACTATAAACTCAAAGTACAATTATTCAAAAGGGAGGAAGGTTGTTTCGAACCCAACATGTAGATTCTGTGGCAATCAGAATGAAACATTGGAACACATTCTTGGAACCCAGAAAGAAACATTTAAGCGCATATCAAGTGCTCGGCAAGGAATTATCATTGTATACAACAAGCAGCATCCAAAAAATTGTGAAGGAAATAGGCTTGGAGGAGACATTACAAGGATACCGTATAAAGCAAAATAGATCCTATGGTTGCAGTACTAAATCAGCTTTTAGCAACGATAATAACTAGAGATTATGATAACCACAGCTTCTAGTGCTTGCGTAGATATTTCAGCTAAAAGTTAAATGTAACAGATGAACCTGTAACCAAAATACAATTGTATAAGTATTTACATTACTCATACGCCAGTTGGAAATCTATTTAAGATGTTGTATGAACCTATTCAAAAGAAATAAGAATTTTTCTAGGCACCCAGTATTTATTTTCTTAAGTCATCTTCCATTCATTTTCTTAACTTTTGTGGAATGATGATGAAATTTCTTGTTTCTATAATTCATTACTAACCCTTAAGAAATTTTACAAAGATCTTAATTAAACAAACAGCATTTGTTTTGTGTTGCAAATTAAATTTATAATACAATTTCAACTTCAACTATGTACGGGTACACATAGAAACATTCGGTTGGCAGTACAACAAGTTCAACTAGACTGGCAATAGAAAGATATTCGTTTGTTTATTTCTTTCTTACAAGTCTATTGCAATAATAAAACTATGTATGCATGTACACATATAAATACAAAATAAAATGTAAATTAAATATAAAATACAAGTAAAAACTAAAACAAATAAATTAAATTGCATTACAAAATGCATTGCAATGTAAGGCAATGAATTTTATGAAAATTTACTGATTATCTACAGAAGAAAGCTCTTTTAATTTTATAGAGTATTTGCCAAAAGTACAATTTAACACACATCGGTACCTAATATATATTAAAGAGTCCATATATTCTGTATAAATATCCTGTAGTTTATTTTTATTATCCTTTCTAAAAGTAAGATTCAACTCTTAAGGACCTATTGGTACTTTATACCGAAAAATGCAGTTTAAGTTGTTGTTTTCTTCTGTCTTTTTTTGGTTTTAATAAATATTATCACTGGCATAAAACATGATTTAATGTTACTTGTTATTGGCACAGTTTCCAAATTACAACAGCAACAAAACAAACAAGAAAGAAGGGAAATATTATTTGTCACAAACACTTGAAGTATAATAAGAACGATTAAGTCTCTAACTGTTTTGCTTATGATTGCTTTGCCATATTTTTTCCTCTTTAATAACCTTGTTAGATGGGTGAAAAAATTATTTCTTTAACAAAGAAAAATGAAAAACTCTTCGCCAAGAATATCATTAATATTATCGACATATTAGGTGTATTAAAATAAATCCATTAGTTTAACTACAAAAGACTGTACACCGCTGTTCAATGGATGATTGTGTTGGGGTTTCAAATATTGAAAAAAGGACGTAAAATATTTGCAAAGGGAATGAAATATTTCTTGGAAACAATAAAATAATTACTTAAATGCCTTATTTTATGTGAAAATTACCCGCGATTGCACCGAAAGGGTTCCAACCTCGGGTTCCATTCTTTCACCTTTTCGGTCAACATATCCCCAACGACCGCTATATTTTCTTAGGGCTGAAATTGGCTGGCTTACTCCTTTACACACAAAAACTTCACGTGTTCGCTTAAAAATAATCTAGTGACGTCAATTCACGTAATAGTCACACGTAATATGAAGTGCTTCAAAATGTAAGAATAATTATTCACCAATCTTAATTACTTTATTACTTAATTAGTCATTGTCACTCTTTAGTCAGAACTACGACCACACACCTCCTATGTTGTCTGTATTGATTTTACAGATGAGTAGCAAGACCTACAGTTAAAAGTCGACTGCTAACGACAAATTTTTGTGAAGAAGGATGCTAAAAGGAAGTGTTCGAAAAAAAATTTTTTTTTCATATTTCATATGTTTTAAAAATCATTCATATAAACCCGACTGCGAATTTACTGATGCTGGCAGAATTTGAAATAAAAATTTCTGATTTACCTGAGGTCAATTATGAAACAATTTTTACCGAATGTGCTCCAATAACTTGAGGCATAAAAATGTTCAGCCTATGGGCTCCATAGAATTAAATACAAAAAGACCTGTTGAATCACAAAATAAGCCCGCCAAAATCAACCCATGTCTGGTAACCGGTGATAAAAAGCGGGACGTTTTGCTGTGTTTTAGATTGGATAAGCAGAGAGTCATCTACAGTCAGCTGTGACCATACTTAAAAAGAGTTCAGGGAAACGCCCTCCGAATTTAAATGCAAATAACTGCATAGACCTGAATCCCAACAAAATTAATCCACTTCTAAAACCTGTACTAACCGATATTAAAATGTGGATCACTAAGAAGACTTTCAAGTAAAAACGGTTAGCAAGAGACTTTTAAGCCTGCTACAAGTAGTTTCCCTACGGCTATATTTGGACTGTAATATCTACAGAAGTTTGAAAGCATCTTAGAAAAGTCCTTATTAAACCGCTGTATAATCTTTTCCATTTTTAAATTTGTCGGCTTATTAACAGAAAGCGCCAAAAAAAGTCAAATCAACTTCGAATAACATAGAAAGGTATCGGAAATAGCCAGGATCAAATGAGAGAGCATTATCATCCCTACATCAAAAACTTCGAAACATATTTACAGAGGAAGTCGTCTCTAGGCAGTGGTAAATGGCGCCATCACTATCAATGGATTGAAAGATTTTTTATTATTTTTTTCACATCATCTCCCATTATTTCTTTCCTTTGCTGTAGTTTCAACCAATAAGTTTTTTCCGCAACAGATGTTTGGTTCACTATAGTAATTTCCAAAGTATTTCCAGTTATAGTAGTCTTCAGAATAATAGGGTAGCCAATTCACGCTCACTAGAAATAATAGTCTGCTAAAATTTATTGATTTGTTGTACTAGTAAGGAATTCCTGATTGAATCCAACACTTTCTCAAGAAGTTACGTTGCCTTATTTTCCTAAGATGATCGCTTGGATCGAAACCATCACCATGTTAAGCCAAGGAGTTTAATGATTACAGTAAGTAGGATTGCACTTACTTAGTTGAAAAAGAAATCAAAAAGTTTTATTAATAAAATTCAAAACAGGCCATGAATTCAAATAAAATGGAAGATGACCTGTATGAACTAAGGCAACTCATTTATAATTTTTTTCCCTTACCCCATATTTAAGAAAAATCTTGATATTCCTTATTCTTCCCTTATTGTAGACACACACATAATGCAAGTTAATAAAAAACACAAACAAATTGTGAATTTTTATAAAATTGTAACGGAATAAAAGACGCAATCAAATGCTGTTATATTACATTCACATATATGTACATACATATATAGATGGTTACAAAATATTAATAAATTATGTATGGAAAGGTCCTTTTTCTATATCCATAATGTTGCTAACACTACTGCTGCTTCCAACACTCATGCTGGTATGATTCTCATCTTTTTTTGTCTGTAAAATACTCTCTTGGCCTTTACTACTCTTAAGGACATACACTCACTCACAGACAGACATACAAACATGGAGTGTGTAGTATACATGCAGGAATAGAATATAAAACAGTGATTTTCTGTTGCCATGTTTTCCTTAACTGACCAAACATTTGCATTTTGTTATTGGCATTATCGTTGTCGTTGTCGTCGTCGTTGCTTGTTGTTGTTCATGTTTGTGTTTTCAGTTTCTGTATTCGTATGTACGCATAAAGGATGTTAAGGAAGCCAAGTTTCTGTATCTATGTACACATACATACATACTTTTCTATCCACCCATATGTATCTGAAAGTGTTTTCTTACATGCACACACATGTTGAGTTCCTCCTGGTGTTTCTAATGCTGGAAATTGCTCGCTGCCAAACATTGTGAAAACTTTAGACACCAACCACATCATTGTAATCATTGTAGGCACTGCGGGAGGTAAAGGTGGAACGGCTGAGTGCGTTTGCCTGGGTACGTATGTACATATCATTATATTCCTATGTTACATTAAAAGTACGAGGATGTATTGTATGTATATATTGACATTAACGCAAATTATATTGAGAAATAGTTTCCAATAGAGTAACTGCTTTCTGAGGGCTGTACGCCTAGTAAATAGTTTTTGCTAATCGAAGGTATACTCTGTTTATGTTCAATTATAAGTCAACTGCACTCTGAGTGAGGAATTATAATGTTCTTTATAAAGCAAAAAGAACACACTATATTCCATAATCATCAAATCGTCATAAAAGCGTCTTAATGGAAAGAATAAGAAAAATATTCTACTTTTAAATGCATCACCTGCGGGATGTAAAAATATTGGCTTTACAGCCCGCTATGAACTGATATGTTGTGACATATGAGGACGTGTCAAAAGTCCATTACTTTTTATCGTATACAAAATTTCTGGGATAACACAAACTGTTTACAAACTTTTGTACATGATAATCTCCTATGAGTTTTTCTATAGACGTTATCACAAGTTTGTCTAATTTGTATATTAATTCCATAAGTTAAAATTTGTCAATGTTATCAAAATAGGTATTGGGTTTTGAAATAATTTCAATATGACCAACACTGCACAAGCTTGTATGTCCAGAACGGATTACAGTAAACAGCATTTTTTATCATTAAAATTGGTGGTGCACAGTGCCTATGGTATACGTTTGAAGGTATTTTTCGCAAAATATACAAACACTCAAATGTATTTTAAAATTCTAAGAAGTCTCGAACTTATTGAACCACGCTCGTATGGGCAAGAAGAAGAAGACAGGGGGCCTGAAAGAAAAGCAGCGAAAGCGAGCATTAGAGAGAAAGAGAGAGATAGAGAGATCAACTCGCTTAGCGGTTTTCTCAGAAAACTTCTGTAATGCTTTCACCGGAAAATTCTTGTGCCGTTTTTATCTCTAAACCTGTGTTTCGATTTCTACAGAAATCTACTGCATGATTTGTTTTGGAGACTTCTGAGCTGCTGTCAAGAATAGTGTAAAGTTCCCTGCCGATGAATCTTATACCGTTTTTCAGGAGATTACTGCAAGGCTTTTTTAAAAGACTCCTTATAGCATGATTTTCTTTCACAAGACCCCTGTACAGTTTCCTGCAGAAAAGTACGGTATTGCTGTGTTTAGATGCTCCCTGTACCGAGAAAGGAAGCCTGATAATTAGAAATTTCTTAACCTTTTCAAATCGTTTCTTTTTTCTTTCATCATTTATCAAGCCAAAAAAATATACTCAGTTTATATTATTATTAAGCCCCGGTTAGCCAAACGTTCACGGAACGTAATGGAACGTACGTTCGATTTTAGAATACGAAAACTAAAGAGAGCGATTACCGAATCGTAATTTTATTTCTGTAAGCATTTACATTGCTCTTCATATGCTGAAAACGAACGTACATACGTTCCATTACGTTCCGTGGACGTTTGGCTAACCGGATCTTTATTTAACCTTCACCTGAACATATTTTATTCACCACCTAACCAAATGCTCTAATCATGGTAAAATGTACTTATTACGGGCAAAATCCTTTTAATTTCACCATTGGAATGAGATAAAAATATGGTAATGATGTGCATTTTTGTGGTAGGAAATGTGTTACAAATTCACCACCCCAAAATACTCATTTTAGTCTAGAAACACACCATTCGTTGGGAAATTTTCGTTATTAATTAAAAATTATTGTGGTGAAATAGGAAGACAATAAAGACTTAAAAACGCATAGTTGCACGGTTGAGGTGAAGAGGTGGATATGGGTTTTGAAAACGGTATGTTTAAATTAAATTGGAATGACAGTGTCTGCTGGTGAATTGCTTCTATTTTACTGGAAGACAAAAATAAAGCGGTTTAAGTGGTTTTAACCGGTAAAGAACTTGTTTTCCTGTGACATATTGCTTTTCAAAATCCCATTCTAGCACAGGGACCTAAAAACTCTCCTTTTTCCCTCTCACGTGCAAAGCGATAAATATTTTTAAAAAACAATATTATCATGTGTGTATATATTGTATTTTTGTTTTAAACATTTATTTCTAAACTTTATTTAATATTTTACATTTTTTAGAGACTAGCACACTATACTTATCTCTCTATACATTATTATACACATATGTACGTGATATGATTAATTATATGGTTTTGAAAATGTTGCTTTTTGGTTTCATTCGTTTTGGTTTCATCCGTTGGTACTGCTACTTACTAATCTTTAATTGGTACAATAAAATTTAATTTAAAAAATAATTTTGATATTTTGGTTTTGAAAATAGTTTCGTTGTTTTGTTTGTTTTTTATCGGTGTTTTTAAAGTTTCATTGTTGATAAGTTTCTTTGTTGTTGTTTTTGATTTCCAACGTTTAAGTACGTCCTGGTGCACTTGGTACATACTTTTCCGATGGTTGATACTGCCATTGAGCACAAATGGCATCCTGTTCGGTTTGATTATAGCCGGCTCTGGAAATGTTCGTAAAATATTATGGCATAAAGAAAAATGCTTTTTATTAAAGAATTTATTTTTCAAATAAACAAAAAACAAAATAAAACAAACAATACGATCCTTAACGATCCTTAATTGTACATTTTTGTTCATAAATTCCGTAATTTTTAATTTTTTTAAAAGATTTTTTTTTTGCAAACAAGCTTGGTTAAAAATGAAAAAAAAGGACTCTGAATTTAATATCACTTCATATTTAGGCCATGACTAACAAACACATGTCCTTAAAAAACTTTTAGCTCTGGCCCAAAAAATTCGGGCATGAAAGGGTTAAAATAAAAAACTTTAAAAAATTGTTCTGTTTTCTCCATGTATTGAGGGGGAAACGTACCGCTTCATTGGTTTCTTTACATATATTACTCTATGGCAAGCTTGGTAGTCCCTGCAGCTACCTGGAAGTATAGCTAATATAGTGTCATTTGCGTTCCTTTATTGTGTTGCAGTGATTAAAATGCTTAGCTGCAAACCCAGGTTCAAATATCCCCAAAGAGGAAACCATCAAGGACCCAACATCATAGAAATGTAAGGCAGCTCTACTTCTTAGTGCCCCACACTCTATGCAATAATCTAATAATACATGTTACAGGTTGCATTCTGTTTAGACAACGACCAATGGCAACCCCTTTATTCTAGAACTTGCTACACGAAACCAAACACTTGCTTAACTTGCTCTTAATTACATACATACATACATAATTGGTCATTACAACCCTTCAGTCAGGATTACGACCTAGTTTCTCACAGCACTTATGTTGTGTGTGTTAATTTTATACATGAGTGGCGGGACCTACAGTTTAAAGTCGACTCCGAACGACAGATTCTTGAGAAACTTTTCATGGCAAATATATTTACTCTCAGAGTTTTTGCCAGAAATCTGCTGAGAGGAAGTCGCCGAAGAAATACTTTTTGTATTTTGTTCTGATGTCTGGCCTGGGGCTCAAACCCTGGCTTTACGTCTACTACGCCAACATACTACCTACTAGACTACGGCGACTTCATCCTAAAATCTTAATTAGTTAAACTTAAAGAAAGAAAAGTGAGTCTGAATAAGAAGATGGAGACGTTTTCGGATTATTTTATGGTCCTTAAAGGATTTTTTTGTTCCTTAAGAACATTTTAATAATAATTTCGACAGATAAGAGAATGTGATAACCAAAGTTGATAGCCATCCTGGCACGTTAGTCTGCGTGTTTATAATATTTGTGTTTACATTCACAAAGTTACACTTAGGCCAGCATTTAGGCCCATAAGTAAGGCTGCCAAAAATTATTAACAAATTAAAATACATTGCGTGACGTCATTTCTCACACATGAGTAAAAAAATAAAATTCCTTGTGCGTGATATAATCCTTAGTTTAATCATTCTAAGTACACCAAAACACATTGTAATTGAAGTCCATGAAGGCTGTTTCAAAGGGTATTACGAAACCATAGAGACTTCCAGCAAATTGTTTTTTTATATTAGTCGACAATAAATTAGTTTGGCGTCTAATTTGGCTATGATATCACCCCCTATCGAACATTATTCACATAAGAAATAGTTTTTCAACAACGCAATACCAGACCACATGTGTAAAATATCAGGAGGATATTGAGAAAATTCTTCTACATCCAACTGACACCACCGGTAGCTATCTAGGGCGAACAATTTTGTTGATGATATAATCGCCACAAATGTAGAAGCATGCAAAAATCAATTTTAGCAGTTGTTTCCCAAAGGAAAAGGAGTTTCTACGAAACAGGCATAGTTAAAGTAATTAATTTTAAAACAGAGGTAAACTAAATGATTGGGAAGGATAGGATGATTCCTGTTCAGCTTGTACACTGAATAGAACTTTTAACTTTTGTTGCGCATTGTAATGATATGATTCGCTGATGGAATGGTAAAATGAATGATTAAAATTTAAAAAGAATGTTAAAAGGAAATAAAACAAATTACGAGTACGTATGTATGTATGTACAATTAAATTTTTTTAATTTATTTTTAAAAATTTAAAACTAAAATACTGTCAAGGAAATAATGATAGGAATAAAACTAAAAGAAGGTAAAATAATATGGCATTATTAACTAAAATAAAACATGAGCACAAGGTTTTGTAACATAAAGAAATGGAGTTGTCTGTCAAGCTTTAAAAATATTTATTAAGGTTGGCAGTTCTAATTAGGCGTATTCATTAGGATAGGAAATAAAAATGAGCTTAAAAACTATTTTTTACAAATGAAAAATTTTGACAATCAGTCTTTTTTTAATGCTTTTAAATAATAGAAGAAAGAGAGAGTGAGTGAAAGAGAATATTTTCTTAAAAATTCCAAAAATTATTTGGTGTTACTGGTCGCCTGTATTGATAGCCATATGGCCGGGCTTCATATCCCGGTGGTGGTGGTGGTCTGTTATAATAATTGGAATTTGCCGGTAACTCCCGGCTTACTGGAGATTTCAAACTATCCCAAACACCACGCGGACTTTGTACAATTTCTCGAAACAGATTCCTAGCGGCCAAACCCACCGAGGCTAGTGTAACGCCTACACGACGTTTGACATTTGCAAAAGGATTTGAGTCTTCTAAAGAGCGGCCCGAAATATAGTTATTTGGATTGGAATGGGGACTAGCATAGCCATAGGGATGAGATAGAATTTTCTGTATAATATTGCCAGCATTAGGTGGCACATATAAATCGGCTGCCCGAAATTCAATCTCACATTGATTGGCTCTATAAAAGAAATTCTCAAACCTTTGATGGGCCGAACAAGGACTTCTCTCCTGGAAACAGGTAACCTGGACCACATTGTAAAATATGGCGCCTAATGTATTGGCGGTTTCTGAAATCAAAGAAAAACGGAAATTATTTTTTGTTCACATCTTGATCAAAAATTCCTTGTAACTACCGGTATTAAGAGATTGCAAACAACGCCTTAGACGGGCATCACAATCGCAATGGGAACGCGTAAAAGTGCCGGTATTGCACAGACCACGTCTACACTCGCCCACATTTAAGACATTCGGACAATGATCATGTTCACGACAGCAACGATCTTCATCGGCATGGAAGCCCAAGTCATTGTAATCCGTAGCTGCAGTACCTATTAAAAAAAATGAAATTAAAATTCATTTACAACCTCCATAGCTCTACTTACCCGGTCCACACCATTTCGTGCCTGGATAAATAAAACCTAAACCGCCACGAAATTCAGTGCCATGTGAGCCGGCATTTAAACAAACATCCTCCAATTCCATTACGGACTCTCTAGGTACCTGACGTATGCGTCTAGGATCGGATTGCAGCAACATACGTTGTATGTCGCCCCTGATAAATGCCAAAGAAATATTATGATTTTAACTATTCCACAGGATTTAAAAAAATATAATTTACCGATCCGTATGCATTTTACAAAATGGATAACGTGATGATAATTCCACCATTACCGTCATGGTTATATCCGATATTAAAACCGCTGAGCTGTTCACTGATTTTATGGGCATCGTTACAAATAATGCCACTGTCAGCACCAGTATAAATAGTTTCATGGACATGCTAAAATGATTTCAGAAAGGAAATATTTATTTTTAAATATTAAAGAGATTCTAAAAAATATATTTAAAGAATAAATACGGAAATGTTTGCACTTTAATGAGAGACATTCTGTAAATTTGTGAAACTATTTTATTTGGAATAGATTTACATACGTTTTATTTACTAAAAAGACTGGATGCGGTGAAAATAAAAAAATTACAAGACTGTGTTAGACTTGTAAAATCATAATTTAAGAAAACGTACTCCTATCGGAACAAAATTTTGGAAGCTTGGTATTGTATTTCCCCGGGAATTCATTCCATTTTTTAAGCGCATATAATAGAATTCATTGTTTACTTTCCTGGACTAGCTACCATCAGACATGTTGACGAAACAAAACTACTGTCATGCCAGAATCTTGGGTATAGTAGATCTGAATCCTCTTATAACCTCTGATAACGGTTCACGCCTTCCAGAGAACGTACAAGTACGCACTGACGAATTCAGATCACGCAACAAAGTCGTATTACAAGTTTTTTGAAGTACATTTCAGACTGAAATATTGGTTATAAAGATTTCCGTTGCGGGAATCCGGTATCAGAGAATTTCGTATATCGAGTAGTAGTATACGCCTATTTTTTTAATTAGAGTCCTAAAGCGTGCGTATCTAAGATTGTTCAAGAATACTTGGTGTATCTGTAGAACAAGAAATTCGACGGTTACCCTCACAAACCTTATTTATTTGCAAAAGAAAGCTGGAATGAATGAATAGTGGACCTTTATCAGACAAATCTGGCCTCCGGTGAATATATGCAAAACAAAATTTGTGTAAAACCCAACATCATAGAAGTTATAACGGGTCAACGTTCTCAGGGTGTATACGATGATGGGTAAGAACAGGGGCCCACATTACATATTATCTGTCATTGTCCGGCACATGGAAACCTGCAGAGGAAAGATGATTTCGATAGAAGCCACACCTTCATAAAGCTGTTTTGACGGTTTGGAAACGCGCACCGGAATTATAGTTGAAAGACGTAATACGTACTATTAGTAAAGGGTCAGCCAAATAACTTTTTTTTTAGAGAATGCTTTAAAAAAAAACTACTGAATATTTTCTCAAATTTCTTTTTTTATTTGAAAGTACAATCCTTCCGGTTAATAATGGAAAATAATTTCATTTAAATGGCTGCCTCGGCTGGCCATGCAGTAGCCTACACGATCGGTCCAATTTTTAAGCGCATTATCGATTGTGTGCAGCTGTATTTCACCAATGATTTCACGAATATTGTCCTTTAAAGCGTCAATTGTCTCTGGCTTGTCGGCGTAACACTTATCTTTGACGGCACCCCACAAATAATAGTCCAACGGTGTCAAATCGCAGCTCCGAGGTGGCCAAACGACATCAGCTCTACGGCTGATAATGCGATCTTCAAAAACAGGGCGCAAAACATTGAGTGTAGCTTCGGCTGTGTGGCACGTAGCGCCGTCCTGTTGAAACCAAATGTTGCCAATATCCTCCTCTTCAATTTTTGTGAACAAAAATTCGTTCAAAATGGCCCGATAACGATCACCATTAACTGTAACGTCCACTCCTTGCTCATTTTCGAAGAAAAATGGGCCAATTATGCCTCTGGACCAAAATCCGCACCAAACAGTGACTCGTTTTGGGTGCGTCGGCTTTTCAATGTATGCGTGCGGGTTTTCTGTGCCCCAAATGCGACAATTTTGCTTGTTTACATACCCGCCAAGATCAGAATGAGTTCCATCTGAAAAGATGATTTTTTTGCCAAAATAGGCATCTTCTGTAAGTCGATCGCAGGCCCACTTAGTGAAACGAAAACGCATTGGATGGTCCATATTCGTTCAGCGGAAGGATAAAACTAATTATCTGTCAAATCAGACATGAGCTAAGTGTTACCATTCACGAAATAAGCACTAGTTGAAAAAAACGTTAGATGGCATACCAGATGTTACAAGAAGACCTTATAGAACCCAAGCAAACCGTAATTTTGGAGACGGCTGTTAACTTCATCTAACCTAGTAAATTCAATGAACCGGCAATTACAAAAGATTGCAATGTGATGAGGACTTGAAATAATACAAGCATTTAATGATAATATTTATAAGACGCAAATTATATTATGCCCTGTCCCTATTATTTTTTTCCAGACATTATTATTCAAATTATTGAGAAGAGATTGATGAAATAAAAGTTGTGGTTTAGAGAGGGACACAAACAGAGCGAAATTTACTTATAATACAAATTGTTAAAGGACAATTTAAACACAATACGATCCACTTAACTCAGCTCATTGCTATGTTAATATTGAACCATTAAAATGTATGCAAAAAATATGATTTTCTTTTTCGTATACGTTATTTTTTTGTTCCTAATATGACACGGCAGCGATATCAAAAGAAATCAACAACCTATTAATTACTTATACGAATCATAATTAATAATCTATCCATCTACCTACCTATCTATCTATGAACATATCTGTCTAATGCTCAAACATTGAAATGTCAAAAGTTGCAAACACAACAAAAACAACCAATTCAAATTCAATTTAATGAAATCCAACAGTCAACATACATTTATCATTAGACATCGTCACTCAATAATAGTTTAACAATATGAAATACAAGTGACGTTCAATGTCAATAGTTTTAAACGAAAATTAACTTGTTTCTTTAAAGATTAAATAAAAAAACATTAAAAAAAATAAAAATAAATAAATAAAGCGCTGATTGAGAACATTGACCAGAGTAGTTTTAACAAAATAGCTACAAAGAAACCTACAGTCAATCATTATTAACGATCATTATGACAATTAAAACAATAATAATTGTAAACATTGCTTGTAAATGTCAAATTTTATTAGCCGCTTAAAATGTTTTCTTGAAAACAAGTGTCATTCATTTGTTTACTTATCCATACAACAATTAAAAAATGTTTGTTTACGTTTTATAGTAGGCACTATAAACTTGAACTTGTAATTCCTTTGTTATACTAACAATGTTTCCCTTTAACTGTCAAATTATTTGCCGTTTATTTTGTGTTTTATTTTCAATTTCTTTATTTGTTTAAACTGAACTGGTTTTTTAATATTATTATGATAAATATTTATGCACTTCTGGTTTAAATGGTTCATCCTAGGTTTTATAATTGTATGGTTCCGCATGGTTTTATTATAAATTGTTTATATATAGTAGACGACGCCATATCAATGACAAAAGATAAATATTTATAGAAACTTTATTTAAATTTTACTTCATTTAGTTTCAAATTTTTATGTTATTGTTCCCATTTTCAAAAGACGTCATCACATCCAGTCCAATGACCGTTTAAATAGTTTTATGTTAAAAAAAAGAAAATCTCTCTCTACTTAAACCCGTTATTAGATTTTTACTAATCCCAGATCATATCTAATTTATGTTTTAAACAAATGTGAGTATGTAAAGTGGTGGATAAAAATAAAAACACACCAAAATCTCAAAGTTTTCTAAAATATTTATTTACCACCACATATGTATGTAAATAAAACAAAGCATTCATTTTAACTTAAATATGTTCAAATTGTTAGCATAAGCCATTGCTTAGAAAAAATAATAGGGACATAATTAGGGTCATTATTACAACTTGCCGTTAACTAAAGGGAGGATTTTAACGGGCAGATAAGTTGTTTTTCGTTGTTATGAGTACTCAATAAGATAGAAGTGATCGTTAAGCTAAAGGGAGGATCATCCTACCTTTAACATTTAAAGGTAACTTTATGTTTGAACTTGCCATATGATATATTATTTTCATTATGGCAACTTCAAATTTAAACAAGATGAGCATATACAACAAAAAAACGAAGCCCGCGGTTGCGACTGCGTTAAAAAAACTTGTATAATTGAGCAGTTTTATCGACATAGCTCCGGCAGTGCCATATTTTTGAAAAAATTTATCTGTAAGTTGTAATAACGAAAATAAGTTAAAGGTAACTTTACAGTTCCCTTTAGCTAAAGGTACCTTTAACTAAACCCAAGTTTAACTGCAAGTTGTAATAATGGCCCTTAATCATCTAAATTAGCTCAAACTTTAAAGGCGCGTCAGTTAATTTAATTTTGGCAATTCTATCCGTCCCTTTTTGGCTGATTGTGATCTATCCTTTGTCATTTTTGTCTAGTTATTTAGTGCTTTATAGGCTTCTCATTTGTTATATCCCAGAGCTTTAAATTAGAAACATGTGTGAGGCGTAAAAGCACGTCAGATGAGCTGTTCAGAATTTTTTTCAGTCTCTAGACTTTTTGAATTTTCTCCCGAGATGCTTGATGGGGTTTGGATCCACTGTATAACAGGTACTCGAATTTCCTAAATCCACGATTATTAATGTTCCAGAGAAAAATCATTGTCCTGTTTAGAAAATGTAGGAGGCGAAAAAGTACGTCAGAAGGGGTGTTAATCCTTGTTCATAATTTTTTGTGGTCTCTAGACTTTTTGAATTTTCTTTCGCGGTGCTCGATAGGGTTTTGATGCACTCTATAAGGGGTACTTGAGTTTCTTAAATACATTATTATTATGCTCCTACGCGTTGGGATTAGTTGTACAACATGTTGAATCAAGTGTTCTTCACGCGTTTCGATTTTTATACCAAATTGTTATTGTAGCATCATATTGATCGTCGGTTGAATGAAAATCAAAATTTTTCCGTCTTCAAACAACCAACGACCAACCAGTTATTCAACATAAGAATTATTTGTACAAAATAATTAAGTTGTACAGCCAGTCGTAACGTATAGGGAACGCATTACTGTCCTAGAGAAAAATTATTGTCCTTCTTAGCATTTCTTTCTTGGCAAAGGAAACCCCTACAGAATATCCAGGTTATCTTGAAGCCCTTTTTTATTATGTGGCTTTATAAGACTCAGTGCACGTATTTATGAAGGAATTATTCTTTGAAGTCTGAATTAAAAGATTATTATCACGTTTCATACATTTTCATTCTGAATTCTCTGTAGTTTTCTTTAAGTGCATTACACATTTTACTTCCAGCCTATTATTTCCTTCGTTGCTGTATATTATTGTATACATATTTACAGTGGTTTTTACTTTATTTACATTTTTTTTAATTTGTTACACAGTGTTTTTTTCTAAGTAGCATGTGGTAGTTAGTTAAGCTTTATTAAGTACGCAAAACTCACTTACAGATCGTTTACTTATGTTTTTAGGATATTGATCTATCAATTTCAATATCAGTTAACAAAATAAATTTGTTTATTTTTGAAATTCCTTTCCTTATTGTTTTATATATCATTGTGCAAGTAATTTAATATATTTTCGTATTTAATTTTTATGTTTTTGAAACATTTTCATGGCTGTTAAAATTTATTTGAATGCCATTTTCTAAGCAATGTTTTTCAATTTTTTTAAATTACAAACCTTGTCATTGATATTAAAAATAGTAGTGAAAAAATGCAGTTGACAATAAAAATTTAAATTGTTTTTAATTGTTAAACATAATCTGAAGTGGAAGTAAATTTCTGTCAACGATATTTACAGTAGTTTGTTTAGAGTGACTGCCGAGAACCGAATGAAGCTTTAAGATAAGTTCATGTTCACAAACTTCTAATACAAGACTAAAGCAACGGTACTTTTTTAAAGGTACCAGTAACCAGTTTCATGGTATTGTTACAAAATTGGGTTTCACGCTAGACAGAAGGTGAACACAGAGCCAGATAGCCACAGCATACAATTTTGCCATCCAGTTGTGGCCATGATCACACTGCTGTATACAACTTTAATGAAAACCATGTCTATTACTTTTGGTTTGAATTCAAATCGTTTTTCAATTCATCAAATTTTCAAAACCATAATTTTAAGGTTACAAAGACAAATAAAAAAATTGGTGCAAATTTGTTAAACAACCATAAAACAATCCCACGCTGTGTTAAAGCTGGCAGGGAACATTAATTACATTCTTTGAAGACAATATTAGACCAAGAAAATAAATATAAAAAAAAAATGTGTTAAGGAGGCCAGATATCCATGGTTTGCTTCCAATAAGCATATACATACATTATGTGGTTACGCAGGTGAGTAACCAATGTGCCTAGTATTTCACAGTGATTTATTTGTTATGCAGTGCCGTTTATCTTCAGTGGGAAGTATTCAGATTAATGTTGATGAGAAAGTAATCCTTTTGATGGTTTCTGATGCATAACATCAGATATTACCTAGCAGTTGATACGAAATTTAAAACGTAAGACTTCTTAAAGCGGAAAAAGTGCCCACGCTCTACATATACAGTAAAGTCAATGGCTAATCTGCCAATATACTATCTAACCTATAATTAGTACCCATATAGATACATAAATTATAAAATTTTTTCAGTGTTATTTTATCATTCCTTTGCGTTTCTCTAAAGGGCAGAGGATCTGTCAAAAAACATCTCCCCCATTTTCCTGTTTCAGTCTCAATTATAAAATTTTTCAACTAAACAGGCGATTGATCTCTTGTCGCAGAACAATATGATTACCATACGCTGTTCCTAAGGAATAACGTTATACGTGAAAATGATTGCGTATTGTGGTGAGGAAATGTGCCCATAGAGTTCTACTATTTTCTAAGAAGAGGCCCCAGTTGCACTTTATGGGCGTTATAATTGATTTGGATTCGAATACTATGATTAAGGTCTGTTTCTCTTCTTGCGAATTCGAACCTGGAGCTGCTTCTTTTTTCTCGGTGTAGTCTTTATATTTTTGCCACTAGAATATCATCGTAAATAATACAACAACCTTATATTTGAAAGAGCAGGACACAAGTTCTGTTTAAGTTGGACAATGTCCTTTATTAACTAATCGCTGACTTCTTTATGCGTAAAATACATTTTTCTTTTTCATTTTATTTTATTCCCTAGTTTTTAAAGTGTGTTTTTGTTTGTTTCACTCCTTGGTTTCTGACGCCTAAATAGATTTAGCGAAGTATCTCAATTCAAGGGTTAGGTATTCTGAAATTTTTGAACGCCTTTTTCTAAATATATGTATATGCTTTTGCCATCTAAGCTGAACAATAAAATACTTTACAAAATCTATCAACGTTCTAGTGAAAATCATTTTTCAAAAATCATTATAATATTAATCTTTTTTAAAAAATATCGTGAATATTTTCAATATTGTTTTTCTTACTAATTTTCATTTAATTTCATTATAAGTAGTTTAAAAAGGGACCATCTGGCCACCTTATAATTAATTTTAAGGTTATTGTACTAAATAGCGTTTTTGTTTTGCTCTTCTTTTGTTGTATTTCAATTCACTAATTTACAACAACAATCTCAAGACAATACACAATTAATCTTTCTTTTATTATTGTTGTTTTCATTTGTAAACAATAATAAATAAATTAAAAAAGAAAGGAAATCTGCTGTTAATTGTTGTTAAAAAAAATAACAACAATGTTATTGTTGTTACACATATGCATCCATACATATGTGAGTATAATGTTTGGGAGTATGCTAAAGAGTGCTTCCGTAACATTATGTTGTTGTAGGTCAAATATGTTATTGTCTTCGTTGACTGCTTTTTTCACTTAATACGGACTTGTTTTACGGTATGCTTCTTGAAACTGTTTTGATTTTTAGTGTGATCAGAGCCTGTTTTTGTTATGTTTACATTTTCGTTTACGGTTCAGTGTATATGTGTGTGTGTGAAGTTCACACTACTAGTTGAGCAAGAAGTGGTGTGTGAGGAAGTCTTATAAAAAAATATTTTAAAGCACTTTAGAGGTAAAGTTCAGTTTTTATTTTGTTTTTATTGTGGCGTTAAAGTTACTTCCAGTTATAAAAAGAGATGATAAAAAATGTTAATTTGAAAAAAATTAAAATAATAATGACAACAATAAAACGTACATTGTATTCATTTAAGCTTTAATTAAAGGTTAAAAAATGATGTACTAATGCAAGTGATATCAGGTTGGCAATTTTTTCAAATATTTTTCATAGCAATATTCTTTCCCAAAAAAAGTTTAGTATATACTTAACAGACTTTTTTATGCTTACAACTCAGCACGGAGGCAGTCAAAAGTAAAAGTATTGCCTTAAAGGATTTTATGACATACAAAACTGTTAATCGGCTCGGAATTAAATAAAATGGACTTTCCAAACATTTTACAAATAATAAATAGGCTTTTTAGGAAATCGAGAGTACACATATGATTTAATAAATTTTTCTTTCAAATACACGTTATCAACGGACATAATATATTATTGGCTTATTTCTTTCAAACGATTACATATAAATCAATATTATTGTTTTTATTATTGCTTTAGTTGATTTAAGAAGCATCCTTACGATTACGCAGTTTCATTAATTAAACTTTCCTAGCTAAGCATTTCTACTATAGCAGATCCTAGACTTGCCATCTACAGTTGCCTAGAAACAAACTCCTCTGCTAAATACTATATTGGGTTGACATATTGGATATAGTGGTGATGGGCCCAGCATACATAAGAGTGACGCTGCCATGTTGTTCATAATTCATTATTAATTTTATCCTCTCTGATAGATCAAAGGGGCTTCTTTTGGTGAGAAAAATTTGATTGATAATAAATGATTGGAAGCTTAGGTTTGTAGTCCATAATCGAAGTATTTGTTTAAAAACTTAAATTAAATGTGACGAAAGACTAGAGGCTTTCATAAAAACCGAAGAGTTTTATTATGCCCAAAACGTTAAAGGTTTAACATAAGATTAAACATAAGATCGGTAGCTTAATTGCAAATTACATATTTTAGAATTTCCTATCACTGAAATTTGCTTCAAAAGTACTATTTTTGAACTGAAACATCGTTTTATGATCATTGCTCAGAAGCATTTAAACCGATCATAATCAATGATTAAGTGAATCACGTATTTCTATACGCACAGCCAATTGTCAACTTCAGCCTTGATTTACTACAGGTAGTATAACCCTCTAAAGTTCTCTTACTAACCAATGTGTGGAAACCAATACATCGGAACGCAAGATTGGCTTGCTCAATTCAATCTTAGGTAATTAAAGGTTTTAAATTTAAGTTAAAAGCATTTCATAAGTATGTACATACATATGTACATAATTGGTCATTACAACCCTTCAGTCAGGATTACAACCTAGCTGCTCACACCACTTATATTGTATGTGTTAATTTTATACATAAGTGACGGGACCTACAGTTAAAAGTCGACTCCGAACGACAGATTTTTTTGAGAACCTTTTTATGGCAATTTATATTTACTCTCAGAGTTTTTGCCAGAAAAGTGCTGAGAGGAAGTCGCGGAAGAAATAGATTTTCGTAATTCGTTTTGTTGAAGATGTTCGACCTGAGATTTTAACCGTGGTCTCACTTCTAAAAAGCCAATACACTGCCTACTGGATTACGGCGACTTCATTTCATAAGTAATCGTATGAAAATCCTCTGGACTTTTGCATAACAATAGTTCATCTGTAACTGCCAACGAATTTAAGCTTGTAAGACGGTTTCCTGTCCCCTAAAACTAAAGAGAACGGTAAATGTAAACACTTTTTGTTTAAGATGCTTGCTAAATAACACGTTCATACTTCACTGAATTGTCAAGTAAGAGAGAAGCAAATAATCATCTTAAGTTTGTACTACAGAGTACCAGTATAACTCTACTTATGCTCCAACAGGTTGACCTTAAAAAATATGTTTCATTATTATTATTTTATTTCTTTTTTTTGTCGATTTAAGTGTTACAGAATCTTTAAACTTGAAAAAAAAGTAAAAATGTTTTTTCAACAGTCCTTGTCAAAATAAACCGGTATAATGGTGGCATTAAGTTTATTTATGCGTTTTCTTTTTTATATTTTTTGTAATTATTCTTTAACAGAATATTCATATTCAACTATAAACTTAAATGGTTAAAGAGAGGCCGAAAAGTAGGCAGGCTGGCAGGCAGACATGTTATTGCTTAATTAGTTTAAAACAAAAACAAAAAAACGTTGTTTTTCATATTACAATCGGGTCTGCGATTTCAGATTGCAGGCTTGACATTGTGACATTGAAAAATTAACCACCTTCTAAAAGTCGAATTTTTAAATGTTTTTATTTTTATTTTAATTTTTATTTTTTATTTTAGTTTAGATTTGATCTTAAACCAAGCATCGTGTTTAAAATAAACCAGTTTTTTGTTTTTATAAATTGAATTTAATATTCCATTATGTATTTAGTTTTCATTTTAGTTTTTGTTTTTATATTCATTTTCTGTAAATTTTTGAAATAGTTGAACAACGAAATAAAAACCGTTTTTTTAAATAAAATTTTTGGGTGGATATGCTATTGCAGTCCATTATTTAACAATTAAAAATACATATCAACAAATATTCAATTAAATAATTTAATTAAAATGAAATTTACACATTTGTTAACCTTAAGTACAACTACTAAGTCAGGTTTAAAGAAATAACGCTCCCAAATCGTATCACAAACACATTGAATTTGAAATTTTCAAGCCTCTGTGCATTAAAGCGTTATTAATATCCATGCACAAAAACAACACCGTATACAATATGGAACTAATTTATTAAATACGAGGGTGGGCCAGTAAGTAAATGAATTTTTATTATTCCTCACCTCTTAAGAGCAACACTGCTCCTGTCACAGGCATCTGTCAATTAATTCCTTTCAGAATTTACACGAATTGTGTCATTAAGATTAAGTTTTTGTCCGCTATTGATACGTAGGCTATCGATTGGTAAAAAAAATCCAAAAAAAGGCGAAACCATAGACATTGCCATTTGTTTTTCTTTTGCAACTTCGAAAAATGAAGATAGCCGTACAACTGTCAAATTTTCTTCCATATTTTATCTCAACGTCATACACCCTCATTACATATTAAATTTACACGATAATATCAACTTTCTTTTACACAAAACCTTGTCATCATGCACGACTTGCAATCAAACCGTCTAAGACTGCCTTAAACATTTCACTCCCTAAAGCTAAACTTTACGAATAAAAAACTGGAGAAACATTGGAGAAAGTGTATAAAGCTCGGAGAAGAGTAATTTAACATTTAAAAAGTCACGGCGGGTCAATACCCGCCCTCGTATGTGGACCCAGTAGACAGCCATATCTTACAAAAGTTGTGTAAAGTAAGAATATACCGACAAAAAAATAGATGAATCGCAAGAAAATCGACCCAGATCTGCAGAGTGGTGTAACACTTGATAAAATAGTGTGTCATTTACATCATTTTCATATGAAATCAGACATAATTGCAAAGAGGTGACCAAGCCAACGCGAATACTAAGGAAAGCTTAATTGTGCTTTACATACATAATTGGTCATTACAACCCTTTATAGGCCATTTACACTACACCGAAATCTAGTACTTATGAGATTTCGAGCCAAATCTAGTTGATTTTAACTAGATTTCCCATACAAAACAAAATCTACTTATTTAGTAGATTTCGGCAAAATCTACTCAAAATCTAGTAAAAATAGAAATGCAACCATGTGTTTTGCCAAATAGTACTTAAAAATACAACGCTGAGCAGGAAAAAATGACATTTCAATTTAACCCTAATCAAGTCTACATGTGCCTCTCCGACACATATTTCACTTGGTCATGTTGTAACTTCCTTAAATATAGGTTCTAACTCTTACTGCTTCTTGAATTCGTACTTTCAATTGTTTTATTTAGAATTTACAAATTTCAAGTAATAAATTAATTTTTTTTTATTTTGTTTCAATCAAAAATGTTCTTAGTCATGTCAAAATGTGTCTATGAGGCACATATGGGAACGCTAACTATTACTTCTATTGTTGGTGAACAACAAAATAAAATATAATAATGAGTTATAATGAGGTATAATAGTTAGTTACGAAGAGTTATAGCACCCATTATTTGCCGTAGTCTTCTAAAATTAAATAAAAATAATTTGTCCAATATTCGGTCAATACAACACGAGGATGAATTCTCAAACCAGCCAAGGCAGACACATATGCGACGTAGATGTTATATGTGCCCACCGAAGATATACAGAATGTGTAAACAGTCTTGCAGTATTTAACACAAACATACTTGCAACGAGCATTGTTCAAAAGTTCTAGTTTACTTAAAATGCGAAAATAAATAAATAATATTTCATTTATGTAACCGAGAAGAAAAAATTTAATAAAATAAAAATAAGTTAACAAAATTAATACGTAAATTCTTTGTATGTGCCTCTGAGACACATTTTGACTGGATTTGTAAAATTTTTTCCTGACTTGAATAGGGTTAACCTAAAATATTATTATTTTATTTTAAATTTCAGTCAGCTGTTTTTATTATTAAAATGAAATCTTGCTACTGTCAAATAAATCCAGTGTAAACGATGTAGATTTTGAGCAAGATTTGAAATCTAATCTACTAGATTTCGCTGTAGTGTAAATGGCCTATTAGTTATGATTACGACCTAGTTTCTCACATCACTTACGTATTGTGCGTTAATTTTATACATGAATGCCGGGACTTACAGTTTAAAGTCGACGAAGAACGACAGATTTTTGAGAAACTTTGCAGACAATTTTATTTACTCTCAAAGTTTTTGTCCGAAATCTGCAGAGAGGAAGTCGCCGAAGAAATATTTTTTCATATTTCGTTTAGTTGGAGATGTCTGATCTGGGGTTTGAACCGAGGCCACATGTCTAATAAGCCAATACACTACCTCCTAGACTACGACGACTACAACTGGGATTTAGCAAAGCTTTTATTTCGGCCTTTGCTATTAACAATTGGACTCCCTGTCTATAGAATAAGAATTTTATTCTTTCACAACAACGTACACCACAAAGTCAAGGAGAAACTGAATGCAAGTTCTGCTGTTGCCAAATAAGTTCATTCGTTTGATTACAAATCAGATTTCGTAAACAAAATTGTAGCTTAGGCTACCATGCAGATAGTGCTGCTAGTATTAAATCCAAATGATTCTTAGTTAAATCTAGCCTGCAAAATATACGTATAGAAGTTAGTTTGAGCACCGTGTCACTAATAAATAAGAATGATGGCAAAGTTAGCTGAATTTTTTCAAATCTGGAGAATAAAGATGTGGCGGAAACAAAATTCAAAACCCTATGAACTTTTCAGCCTAATTGGCATAATTCATTACCTGACTACTTACGCTTTAAACCTTTCTAAAGCAAGCAGCATTTATAAACGTTACATAGGAAATATCATTAGTTGCACCTATTTAATAGCCCTGATTATGGCTATGCTAATAGTCATATTAATATTCAATTAACACTTTTATCTTTTTTTTTCAATATTAATTAATAAAAATAATTGTTTTTCTTTCACAAATGTTGCCCATTAATCTTTTGAGTGAGGAAAAAAATCAATCAGCCCGCACATTGTATTGTTTTCATCGTTAACCAAAGTTCATTAACTTTTTGGTATTCGAAACTGATTATGATCATATTTAAGCTGATTTGTTTACCAACTTCTATTACTCGTACCAATAAATAAGCTCTACTACCAATGTGCTAATAAAAGATTTCAATATAAGACCACAACGTCAACAATTTTAAACAATAGTTTTAACGCTTATTGTTGTTTAATTATTTTTTCTTTTAAAGACCTTGTGGCCAAAAACAAAACTAAACGGTTTCAAACTGCTACCACAATAAAAAAAAAAGAAGAGAGAATCCTTTACTTTGAAAATAGCTTCAGGCATTCTTTTAATTGAAACGTAAAACGATTGAAATATAAACCTTGACTGCAAGTATTTTAACTCGTAATAGATTATACGTGAGTAATATTCCTAAGAATTAGAATTACTTAACTTTAAAAGTGCAGATGAAATCAATTTTCTTCTTTAAGTGATCCTAAACTCGAGCTGATTCTGGCTGGCTGATCGTGGACTAAAACTTGGGGTTTAATTATAAATTTAAACCTTTGCACTCGGCACCGTTTCGGACGTTACCTGCCAGCAACTCAACTTGATTATATAATAATCGATTTTGATTATACAATAAAAAAAGGTAGACAAATACTTTGGAAATAACTAATGGTAAATTACGAAAACACAACACTGTCTTATTACTGCAGAGATCTGTTCTATTAGTCGCTTCAGTACGAACTGAGATCTCGTACATTTCTTTTCTCGGTTATCACATACATAATTGGTCATTACAACCCTTCAGTCAGGATTACGACCTAGTTTCTCACACCACTTATGTTGTGTGTGTTAATTTTATACATGAGTGGCGGGACCTACAGTTTAAAGTCGACTCCGAACGACTGATTTTTGAGAAACTTTTCATGGCAATTTGTATTCACTCTCAGAGTTTTTGCCAGAAATCTGCTGAGAGGAAGTCGCCAAAGAAATACTTTTGTATTTTATTTTGATATCTGGCCTGGGGCTCGAACCCTGGCATTTCGTCTAATAAGAAAACACACTACCTACTAGACCACGGCGACTCGGTTATCGGATTTCTTTATTATTACATCGAGTTCCCACGTCATTGAGCCATACCCTTCTAGCTGTGCACGCCTAATCCACTATATCTACAAATTGTTCCTGTTAATTTTATCATATTTCGACGAGTTTTTTGTGCCATTTAAACAGAAAACTACAGGAGAACACGTGTTTCTTAAAAAATTGCGGTGGAATAATTTCATTGTCCGTAATCGCTAACAAACTATCATGTCCCCTCAGAGGGCACAACCGAGTGATATGCTAGACTTACGTTGTCCCCTCAAAAGGGGACAGCCGAGTGCAAAGGGTTAAAACGTTGCAAAACCAAAAGAGTAGAAATGCCAGCAAAGACAAAATACGTCATATTTTGGAATTTTTCTAGGATATAAACATAAACGCCGATCAAGAGTTTGATTATCCGAATAGTGTTAATGGACCTCATACTGCACAATTTTGGATTCTGATCCTACCATGTTGGCACAAAAAATTTACCGCTCTTTGGGGAAGATGATAAACGTAAATGCTGATAAAATAAAGGAACCACTACTTGGTACAAAAAGAAGAACGTGTTAGAGCTCCCACAATTGTTAATGGAATAAACCCTCCATGAATCGAATTTCTCTCTATTTGCTCTTCGATTATTTTAGTTTTTCTTGAGTTTAGAAGGTTTAGCAGAGAATGGTTCAATATCAGCTGTTTCGCTCGTAATACCTAACTTGATGGTCAGCTAACAATCTACGAACAGCTAGCATTTGGCAATAAGAAACGAGTTGTCTTGCATTAGAACCACGTCACGCGTCATACATCGTTAATGATTCGTTCGAAGATCCAGCATTTTAGTGTAGTGTATAATCAGTTGGTTTGTGATATGACCGCTCGAAAGTTAAAACCTTAGCTCGGATATCTGAAGAAAAGAAATATATTTCTTTCAAGAACCGCCTCTCAGCTGTATTCGGGCTAAAACGCAGACGATCAATTCATTGCTATGAAAATGATTTTTAAGTCCATATAATTCCATTTTAAATTTTAGTTACCGGCACTCATGGATAAAACAAATGCACAGAACATGGGTGACGTATGCAGAAAGGCCATAAATCTGGCTACAATATTGTAATAGCTATCTATAGCTGCCTAAAATAGAATTAACTTAGAAGTATAAAAACGAATATCAAACAAAAAGAATTTAATTTCACCTCAATACGATCATACCGACTGGAATCTCTTTTCATTAGACTTTAGATTTGATCATAGTTAAGTACGAACACGTTACGCGACGTAAACAATTAAACTCTAAAATGTGCAAAAATATGATCTAAAAATCTTAATTCGTAGGAAATATTATAAAAAAAAATCTACTGCAACTCAACAATGCCAAAAAATAGTTTTGTACAGATTCAGAATCTATTTGAGGAAATATGATTTAATTTGAAAAGAATTTTTATTAAAACAAAATCTTTTTTTTTGTCACAATTCATTAAAATTTAAGCCTACAATCAACATAACAAATTTAAATCTTTATTACCGTAATCATAAAAATAAAAAAATTCACAAAATACGTGAATTAATATCAATTAAATGAAATATTTATTGTCCGTAAACTCATGTCCATAAATATTAAATGGGCAGTTAGTCAGTCGGTCACATACAATATACACAGACGGCTACTTATCACCTTAGAGCACGTGTTTTTATTTTTTAGCGGCTCATTTAAATTCCCCACCACATATGGAAGAAGACTAGGAATTGCAATTTATTTTTGCAATGCCTTGGCCGGCCTGCCGTACATGACATGACAATACAGAGTGTATCAAAAAATAACAAATAAAAAAACATTTAAATTTATTTTACTTCTACTTATTCTATTACAGCAGGAAAAATGAAGAAAGAAAACATTTTTATTTCCATAAATAGATTTTAAAAATAAAACCATTAACGAACAAAAGAAATGAAATTGAAACGGGTTTTAGAAAGAACAAAAAGAAAAACCAAAAAAAGTAATTTTTTAAAGCATGAAAATGTAATTTTGAAAGGTTAGGATAGGCTGAAGGACCAGATCTCTCTTAGGGCCCATGATTACACCACAATTATCAATTCAATCAAGGATGATAGAACATGAACCACGTTTCGCCCCTTCATGGCAAGAGCAGTGCAATGCTCTTCCATGGGAATTGCAATTAATCAGAAGTGATAGTAGTCACCGTAGTCTAGTAGATAGTGTGTTGGCTTATTAGACGTAAAGCCAGGGTTCGAGCCCCAGGCCAGACATCAAAACAAAATACAAAAAATATTTCTTCGGGACTTCCTCTCAGAAGATTTGTATCAAAAACTCTGAGAGTAAATAAAATTGTCATGAAAAGTTTGTCAAAAATTTGTCGTTCAGAATTGACTTTAAACTGTAGGTAACGCCACTCATGTATGAAATTAACACACACAACATAAGTGGTGTGAGAAACTAGGTCGTAATCCTGACTGAAGGGTTGTAATGACCAATTATATCTGTATGTATGTATGATTCGGTCCTCTTGTCCATACAACTCGAGCAGACTTTAGCAATATTTTTCGTACATATCTTTTTGCTGCCAACAAATGTAAGCCTCCCTATAAAACGAGCAAGGAAACACCTAGTCTAACTAAAGTCCTGGGCAGTCATCAGCAATGCAATTTCCGACGATATTTCTGTGTCTTGAAATCCATTTGAGAGTTACCTATGAATGATTCGAATAAATATACTAGCATTTTCGAGCAGTATGGATAAGCTCCGAGGGTTCCTTTAGATGTTTCCAGTTTGAATTTTAAAGAAGTATACTATCGGTTTGAATGTGTCTATCCATCAGTCGACAGTGGCATTAATGTTTGCACACCGTACGACAAAAATGAAACCCCAAAGCAAGATTTATTCCACCATAGCCCGATAGAGCCATAATGTTATGACGGATCTAAGCCCCCAAAGTATGACCACCATCTCTTTTGTCAGATAATCAGGCGATATGTAAACTATATGAGGTCCTAGAAAGTAGACGTGACATCTATCGCTGCCTAGATACAATGGTCTCTGTGAAAATGTGAGAGATGGTTGTAGATGGTTGCTCCCAATCCTCTGCAAGAGATGACACTATTTGATATTTCTATTATATTCGCTTTTCGGCCTTATCTTCTCTGGGAGGTCAGGATGATTTCATACAAATACAGAATTGGTATGTATTTACAACCCTTCAGTCAGATTTACGACATAGCTTCTCCACCACTTATGTTGTGTGGGCTAATTTTATACATGAGTGGCGGGAGAAACTTTTTATGGCAACTTTGTTTGCTTTCAGAGTTTTTGCCAGAAATCTGCTGAGCTTAAGTCGCCGAACAAATATTTTTTCAGATTTCGTTTTGCTGGAAATGTCTGACTTGTGGTTTGAACCGTGGCCTCACGTCCAACGCACTACCTACTACACTACGCCGACTTCAGAATGAATTATTTCAAAGCTTAATTTTATAAAATTCGAAAATGGATACTAATCGGAATTGTACGGATTTGTAGTCGATCACTTTTATCACTACACTACAGTTTACTAGAAGGTCATTAGGCCCATTTTGGTAGCTATTTGTATATTTATTTATAAAAAGTTATATTTTCAATAAAAAATATATTGATCTCTTGGCCTTTTCTACTCATTTAGCATTTAATCACTAAACATTTGTTTGTTACACACAAATAACCTTTAAGTATTCTAAACAGATATTGTTCAATAATAGGAGTAACTAATTAAATAGTAAAACTTTATTTTTATTTATTTATACACTTCTTAACACATTTTAATTAACAAATCACAGGGCGCGTATATCTTGTTAGAAGCGCTCATTAGCAGACTTTGCCGCCGACTCAACTAATCAGAGTCATTCGATCGATCATTCAACTGATATAACATTGTTAACAAATCCAAGAACACTTTAAGTCAATAAAATTAAAAAAAAAAATAAGAAAAAAACTATTGAATGCTGCTACAAGTATCTAAATACGAGTGTGTATTTGCAAACAAAACAAAAATTGTATAAATTTATTAAATAAATACTAAATACTACTGTACATACGATGCAAATTAATAGAAGAGGCTAGGCTAAATAAAGATGATATTTTTAAGTATCTACTGCCTTACGTAGAGTATTTAGAAACTATTTTTCAATTAAACTAAAGAAAATATGCAGAATTTTTAAAAATTTAATTCAAAGGTGATGAAATTCGATTCACTTATTGACGGTAATGAAGCTAATAACTCAATATAATTTTTCCTTGTACACGGAATTCAGGAAATCTGCTTTTAATACGTCACTGTGAACCAATAATGATTAAAATTATTAATATTTTCACTTTTGGGACAAAAATTTTTAGTTGTTTGTTATTAAAAATTATTTTTAAAGGGCTTTACAACGCCTCCTTTTAATTTTAAATCATTTCGAATGATATGAAACAGATGACCTATCGTTGTAATTTCAATAATCGTGTGCCCAATTATCATAGTCTAGTAAGTAGTGTGCTGGCCTACTAGTTGTGAATAGATTACCATCAGAAACTCTCTAGTCTGTTACATTACATTACACCGTACTTAAGGTCTTATTTAAATTACTTCATTCGTAATAATTATAATATAATTAAGTAACTGTATCTGTATAGCATCTCGAACATAAACGAAAATTAAAAAAATATTTCTTTCGGCGACTTCCACTCAGCAGTCTTCTGGCAAAAACTCTTCGAATAAATGAAATTGCCATTAAAAGTCTCTCAAAGAATATACTGTTCGAAATCGATTTTAAACTGTAGCTCCTGCCAATCGTGGATAAAATTTTTGCGCACAAAATGGGATTAGAATTAGGGATTAGAAGTCGCCGTAGTCTAGTAGGTAGTGTGTTGGCTTATTAGACGTAAAGCCAGGGTTCGAGCCCCAGGCGAGACATCAAGACAAAATACAAAAAGTATTTCTTCGACGACTTCCTCTCAGCAGATTTCTGGCAAAAACTCTGAGAGGAAATAAAATTGCCAGGAAAAAGTTTCTCAAAAATCTGTCGTTCGGAGTCGACTTTAAACTGTAGGTCCGTCCCACCACTCATGTATAAAATTAACACACACAACATAAGTGGTGTGAGAAACTATGGCGTTGTACAATGGGTCAATTCGACCTCTGGGTACTGTACTTGTCTTAATTGACAAGTACACGTCCTCTAACCTAACCTAACCTAACTTTATAATAATAGATAAATTGAATAATTTTTCACCAATGTTAATGTCATGTAACGGTATTACACTGACTTAAGATGATAAGAGAAGTAAATATTGATTTTCTCGCACGCTTTAAAAAGATTCTATCAACAATTGTACAGCTTTTATTTAAATTTGATTATTTTCCATTAAATAACATAATACATACCTATGAACGTATATACGTGCATACATACATATTCATATTATATAATATACATTAAAGTATACAGAAATTTCTATGTACACATGTTTTTTGTGCATGTGTATACATAAATACATAAACATGACCTTCAAAATTAACTCCTGTTATTTAAATTTTTTTTTGCAAACACCGAAGTTATCCACAATGACAGCGATAACGCCATAGCGAAACTTCAAGTTGTATGCGTTTTTTTAAACCTAACTTCCATTTAAATCTTAAAATCAAAATTTAAAGCGATTGTATTGTAAGAAGTATTTGGAAAATCAGAATGTTTTCAATAATCTGTATCTTGTGTTATATATACTCGTATATGCCATTGGAATGTTCTAGATTGAAAAGAATTATAAGGTTTTATATTGAAAATAGTGGTCAGGACTTGGCCTAACTGATTATTACAATATTTAAGGATATACAGTGTATAAAAATTTGTCGGTAATGAAGACTAAAACTCAGACAAGGCGCCAGAATATCTAGATTGAGTTTCGGTTCATTATGATGTCAAATTGTACCACGTATTGTGAGGACAATTAAGGAAAACTTTAAAATAATGTATTTCGAATACTGGAGACACGATGTAGTAGTTGCATGAGTAATTTAGTTTAGCCCTCTATCGATAACGAACAAGGCTCAATAAGTAAACTTTCTCACTTTTATACTTAAGGACATATAAAGGACTTTGTTTCTAAGTGAAAGCAGATGTATCTTCTATTGTTCTAGAAAAGCTGGATGGAAAAAACTTGATGAAATTAAAACGAAAAATGGTATAATAATAATGTTCTATGTTCCTTAAAAAGAGAGAAAACAATTAAAACAATGGAAACATAAGTTACGCAGAAGCTTAGCAAAAATAACCATTTAGAACCACTTAAATAAGGCTGATTGGATGTGCCATTTATGGGTTTCTCACTCGCTCAAACAAAAAAAACGTTATGGACGAAACTAACTTGCAAATTTTTAGCAAATCGCTATTGAATCGTGATAAAGTCGATGCAACGATGCAGTACAACTTACGATAAGCTGAAGTAAGTATACATATATGGTCCTATAGGACCAACAGTATTGGCCAATATATGGGATTGTTTGAGGTTCTTCCGCATCCACCTTATAATCCATACTTGTTAGCAAGTGGTCAGTTGTCCAAAATTGTTTATAATAGATTTTTGTCAATAATTATACGTGATTCTATGTGTAAATCATAAGTCAGCTAATTTCACTTATTTAACAACACTTAAAAGTGTCGCCAGTTGTCAGTCGTACTAATTGTAATTTAAAAATATATTCGCCTTTTAAAAGGGCAGACATGAGAAACTTTTCCACAATTACTTACACTTGAACTATATTTTGTTTAACCAAAAAAAATGTAAAATTCACACACACTTTACTTACTTTTTATTCTTTGATTAAAGTTCTTAATAAAATTAATTATACAAAATTTTAATTATTTTTATATTTAAGATTTCCACATGGACACTTTTTATTTTTAATTTTATTTATTTATCTTTCTTTTAATTCGTATTACTTTTAATTATTTTACTTATTTTAGAGAATCTCATGGATTTTTCTTTTCACTTCTTTTTCATTTGAAATTAATTTTTTCTCTTTTTAGATTTTGAATTTTCATAAAATAATTTGCTATAAATTAACAGTAATTCTCGACACTAGATGTTCTTAATTTCAAATTCAATATTTTTTATATAATTCTTCCGTTATAACATTTAAGCGTAACACACTAGCTTGTGTCAAGACGGTTGCGGTAAGACTGAACTTGATTCTTGAGTATTAAAACATTGTGATAAACTTGGACTTGGCCTAATAGCGGCGTTGGCGATGTTTAACTATACACAAGCAGCAAACAGTGTGTAGAAGAACACCAACAAAAACATTAAAACTTAAAGCGCAAAAATAAAATAAAAGCCCAATATAAGAAAAGTTAGTGGCTGCAGCTGTAACTGTAGCAGCGCAGTAGCTACTTTTAATACAGACGTTGACATCGTATGACCACTTCAGGTAAATAACCGTAATAAACATTATTTTCTAACATATCTGCTCATAATGGGCGCCAAACGGTATTTTTTTCTTTCTTTTTCCTTTCCTTTATAAGTGAAAAAAATTTTAAATATTTTCACGGTCAAGCTTTTGAATTATTTACAAACCTCTCTTTGTTTACATATATGCACAGTCAATACAACAGTGGTCAGCTGTTTTGTGCATATAAACAAACACATACTCATTCCCACATAATGGTGGGTTGTTAATAATTTATGAATGAAAAGCTCTTTAGTGAGAGTTTGTGATGTCAATTATTTAACTGTATAATACAATCGTTATACAGTGGTGGAAAATTGAATGGAGACGTTAAATTTTAAAAATACAGTGTTTTATGCACCAACAAAGTATTTAGTTGGTTTTAAAAATATTTATAGTAGGAATTCAATTTTTATATCAAATGACGATCAACAACTACAAAAATTTGCAGGCAAATAATATAAAAAAGGAAGTAGGAAGTTAATCTAATCAAACGAATAATTAATTTTGTCCATTAACTACCGTAAAAATAAAGGGTGTCTCAGCATGAGCGCAACTGTTTATGTAATATTTCTAATAGCAACTCTGAAATTTGGCAATTGGTACATTTGTTATTTCCAATTATTAAAAATGAAATTTTGAAAACTTATTACAAGAATAGGTAATGGAGCAAAGTGAAATCAGAGCCTTGAAAATGAACTACAGGCTGGACAAGAGGGTCTCAGTAGGGCACAAAAGCTATTTCGGCGAATGTAATAACTGATTCACAATAAATAGGCAGTATTTTTAGATAAATGCATTGCTTGTGCAACAATAGACATACAAATAGAATCATTATAATTTTATTTAATGTATGATATTGCCTATTAAATGTTTACACAATGTATTTACGTTTTACTTTACCCACATGTCATTATACATTGTTTACGTCCAACACTTTGGCACTGAACATACCCTAGCGATAACACTGAACAAATGACTTGTGCAAAACATGTTTTGCAAACAGCTGGACATTTCAAATGAGTCCGGTAAATAAAAATTGCAGTTTTAGAGAATTTATTACATTACAGCATTCAGTTTAATAATAAAATGTTTTAAAAGTTTATTAAATATAAAATTAAATTAAAATAATGAATTTTGTACGTATAGCAGTGAAAAGAGGCATTACTGCCATTTGTGTTGGAAGATGTCAACCCGTGGCTCATAGAAATTACGTGACTAAAAAAAATAAATTGAACCTCATCAATTTTAATTTGGAACCGAAATTACAAAATACGGAAGCAAGAGCTTTATCCACGCCTAATGTTTTTCGTTCAGTACACAAGAATGCAATGGCTCAACCAGCGTCTGCAGCAACGGCGAATAGTATTTTAAGCCAAAGTAATAAGAAACGTAAAAAAAGAATGGAGCGACCAGATTTATCCACCTTGGGTTACTTTAATGTTACGGCCTTTGCCACAGCCGAAGAATATGATTTGGAACATTTGTTAATAGCTTTAAGAGAACAGAAACTGTATGAAGCTAAAAAGTTTTTTTCCACCGACAATTTAGGTTTAGAACAGGATGTCTTATACGTTACTGCCAAATATCAAGTGGGAGAAGAGGTGAGAGATATTTTCTTTTTTCGAGAAGGTTCAGTGGTAATGTGGAATTTCAATGAAATGGAAACAAATAATGTGATATCATTCCTAAAGCCTTTCGAAAAAGATCCCTATTTGAAGCCTTTAGTACGTAGTGAAAGCGAAGTTATGCCCTATACTTATATACCACCATCTACGTTAGATATAGAAGGTGATCTGGTTGCGTCGTCAGATATAGAACCGGCTAAAGCATTCTTCCAAAATGGTAAATTCTTTTTAACCTCTGGAGAGGATAACTTTTACAATAAATATACATTCTCCAATGCATTGTCCACATCAATTAAATTGGGCATTTGGGAAGCCACTTTGGATCGTTATATAGACTCAATGGCCTTCTTAACCGACGACATGAAAAAAGGCAGACGGATACGTATTTCACGAGAAGAAGTGTTACGAAAAACTGGCGAACTATTGGCCTTAAGACATGTCATCAATTTGTCTTCCGATCTATTGGATACACCCGACTTTTATTGGGATCGTGAGGAATTGGAAACTTTATATCTACAAGTGTGCAACTATTTTTCTATATCGAGACGTACGAAAGTAATGAATGAGAAAATCAATCATTGTGTTGAATTGGCCGAATTGATATCGCATAACTTAAATGAGGCTCACAACACTCGTTTGGAATGGATGATCATAATATTGATTATGATTGAAGTGGGTTTTGAAATTATCCACTATATTGATCGTTACTATGGCAACGAGGATGATGATCATCATAAGTCCAAAGCACAAGGAACATTAAATAATTCTACTGTACAATTAGGTGGTCAATAAGTCAATAATTTTTTGTATTTTTATTTTATTTGCATTTAAAATTGAAAATTTCAAAGGAATTTTAAATAAAAAGAAATGTTTTTGTTTTAGAAAAACAAGTTGAATAGAAATAACTTGGTTTTCTTTAAAAAATGTTAAAGAATCAAGTTTTGTTATCATAAAAGTATAAATTTGATGGAGATTTTGTAGACAATCATGATTACTTAATACTTTTAAAGCGATTTTATCGTCTTTTCTAGGAGTATTGTTGGTATTGTTAAAACCAAAAGAAAATTTAATAAGACTTTTAGAAATTGTGATACATTGAGATTAGAAGTAAAATTTTGTAAATTTTGATTAAGAATGTATAAATTAATCTATTTTTATTAATTTTATAAAAGAAGGAAGGTCCAATATTTCAGTGGAAAGTACATGTTTAGTTGCACCAATCTTGCGCCTTTTTCATTTTATAATTGAATAGGTTGATCACTAACAAACGAAAGTATAGCTAAAACAAAGGCTATGAACCGTAACACCCAAATATTGCTTTCAAAAAAGGTTTGATAGCATGAGATGATTGACGCAATGGTTATTGAGATATTCGAGATCGCCACAAGAACAAATTGAAACTCATAATCGAATATTGTAATGAATGCTTTTAAGCAGTTTGGAATATATTCTACTTTGACGCTTACGTAGTTAGACAAAAGATCAAGTTCCAAAAAGCCATAAAAAGAAGATAAGACTATCACATAGTTCCTTTGCCATTGTCCAATGCTGCGCCAGATTAAGGGCAGATTTCTAGCTAAAATTTCTACTGATAGACTTGGCAATCTAAAGGGGTTCGTAAAGATAAGTGGGACAATTAATTGGACTGAAGTGGGAAAGCTACAGTTAATACCGTCATTCCAGCAGTCGTTCTTAATCTAACTTTATGCATAACGTGTTTTTTTATTTGAAGATTAAACATGCTCTCAAATTAAGAATTGTTTACAGGAATTGAATTTTTCAATTCTTAGAAAAACGACATAAAGGATCATATATGTGGGTAGTGGATTTAGAAAATGAATGTATAGTAAACTAGTTCTTTAAAAGCAGGTGTCGATATCATCTAACTCGTGACTATGTAATCTAATAGTTGCGCTTATACAGACAAACAAACTATCAGGTAGGGGATGAAAAAGAATCTTTACTGTGAAAATATGACAAAATAAACATATATTTATATATATGTACCTACATTTATACGTATATACCTTTAGGTAGATGGGTTGCTTTACAATAGGATTGTTCGTTTTTGGAAATTCTTTCCCCCATTGTCTCACTATTTTTACATCTGCTCTTTGTTTTTGACTCGAAAGCATTGCGAAATTGATCACACATTTTCTAAATTCAACGATTTCCATTACAAACTAGATATTTCTACTTCCGACTTAAATTCTCTACCATGACGCACTACGTAAAGGTGGTTAAAATTTTTGTTAGATTTAAAAATTATCACAAAATGGCTGTATGTTGTAAAGATTACAAACATTTAATTTCGTATAAAAAGAAACTTCATGTAGGAACATACACACATGCATACTAGTGTACATTTTCTGTACTTACCCTTCTTATCAATTTATGGAAAAGAATGGTTGATTTGAAGAACAATTTCTCTTTTGTATTTTTTTTTTTTTTTTTGAAACACTTTTCGTTTTATTATAAGATTTTGATTGGATTTTTACATAATTTTCAATTTTTCAAACTCGCATTCATTTGTCTCTCATACAACCATTTTGTTTGTTTGTTGTATGCCCCTTTGCAACAGTACTAAGTATTATATTTTATAAGAAATTTTATAACCACTTGGGCTGATGCTATGAGTGAAGTCCCAATAATGGCGTGGTCTCTACAGCCGAGCTGGATGTTACAATTGTATCGGTGAAAACAACATTGGGTGGCCTATTGCTTTCTCCTTCTTCCACAATTTCTGTACAGTCTCCGCTTGGTGATTTTTTAACCTTATGATGAATTTCATGCATATACAATGCACTCAAGCACATATCAGCTACTGTCAAATCGTTCGGTTTATTCTCCCACAACGAATCAGGACCATAAAGACTGTAGATTAGGGATTGTTGTTGTGAAGGACCATCCAAGCTACCTTCGAGTTTAGATACTCTGAGTTTTTTCATTTTCTTTGAGGGTCCTGGTAGATTATCGGCTAAATGCGAATGATCAGCTCCTAGACTCTGTTGAAGCATTTGTTCAAAATAGCACTGGCACTGCTGGCCAGCTGCCAAATGATCGGCTCCTTCAGGGTGTTTGGAAATTTGAGCATTGTGTTTAAAAAGCAAAGATTTGGCTACAGAAGAGTACTCGTCTTGTATAGTGCCAAAAGATAGAAGACTTTCGGTTAAAGGATTAAGATTAGCAAAATCCCTTTTTTGTTTATTAACTGCCACACCAGCAGCGGCAGCTTTATTTAAATCAGTTAATGCTGTCTGCCTAACCGCATTTACAAAGTCGAGAGCTTCTGGAGGCATTTGCCATTCTGGATTAGTTAAGGTAAAATGTAGCAAGGATAATTCAGTTTTACCGTTATTGGTAGCTGCAGCTACATTCTCTACGGATTGATGTACCGAGGCGGCAGATATATTGGTTTGCCACTCTGGATTGCCATGTTTTCTAACATCCATTTGAGCAAATGAGCATACATTACCCACTCCCCTTACTGAGACCGTAAAACTTCTAAAGAACTTGACGATTTCCAAAGCTTTCGGGCGAAAAACAAACAACAGCTGGAACGGCGTTATGAGAGGACTTATAATTTCATTGAGAAAATAAAAGGCTTTAAATTGGAAAAAGTTGCCAAATTCTTTTTGGACCAATGAAGTGTGCGCTTGATTTTTCCAATTACTAGGCAGGTAATGAACATGAGCTAAAATGGCAGTCATTAATTGTTCCGGGCACCAAATCATATTCTCATCCGGTATCATATTACGGCATATGAGCCCAATAGCCGAAAGCACAGTGATTATTGTTAGCATATGCTCCACTTGGAATACGTACTCATCGTAAATACCCAAGGCCAAGATAAGCAGCAATAGACCTCCAGAAATAAATAAAACATTCTTGGCTATAACAGCCATTAATGGTGATGAAAACGAATTTAAGTATCTGTTGGCATAATCATAAGCACGATTAAGTCGTGCATCCAGTTCATGATCCAGCTCATTGAAGTGTCTTAAATACAAACGGCCATAATTTGACCAAGTACGCATACCCAAAGCGCCAGGCTCTTTCTTTAATATATTTGCATAGGTAAAGGAGAAGTAAATCAACTGCCACACAAATATTAGAGGAGCCAACAGAAAGTTTGCAACAGCTATCCAAAAAATCAATTTCGATAAACGTTTTGCCAGCTCAACTTGATTGCCTCTTATCGAATAGTCGTCTCTTAGCTGCCAGTTATTTTGGAACGGCGAACCCGGACTACGGAACAAAATCAAATCAATGTTGAACAGCAAACCTCTCGATAGCATAACCACCTCTCCACACACGGGAATTGTAAAACGTACCGGAAGCAAATTTTTATTCATTAAAGCCACCAAGTAATTTTTAAATCTCAATATGCGATGATATATATCCAAATCAGTCAAGTGATCTTTATCAATGCACATATGCTGCTCGGCCTGTACTTCGCGTACCTTCTTTTTGATCTCGTGCCAAGTAATATTGTCCAAATTGGCATCATCGATATTCAAAGCAGTGTTATAGAATTTCTTAATATCCCAATATTGACACAAATGATACAGTACCTTTACGCTGCGTATTAGTAAATAAAGCGACGCAATAAGCAGTACCAACACTGTAAGACCTCCAAAATTATCTACGCACTTATCCATGGGTATTATTACATCAGATATTGAAATTTTCGTATGATTGTCAGCTGGCAACTCATTGCCGAAGAGTATATCATGATTAATGCAATGCACCGTAAATGTGATCAGCCAAATGACGAAAGCAAACTCAATGAGCTGGAATACTTCGTCCAGTACGATTATCATAAAGCCATGCTTCTGATGGTAGTGATACATGCGTGTGAAAAATGAATCCAAATCTTCGATGTGATTCCATCGTGATCGATTTATTTCGGGTACTGTGTGCAAAATAAGTCCACTATTCCGAGGAGTCTCCTCATCATTGTTCGTTGTTTCGTTATCGTGATGCAGCTGCTGCTGATGTTGCTGCGTATTATGATGTTCGTTTATTATAATTTTATTTTCTTCGTCGCTTAATGTCTTATAATTAATATTCTTTGAACCACTGGCCATGAGAAGAATTTTTATTAACTTTACTCTTGATTTCTTTTATACAGAATTCTAAATCGCTTTGTTTGACCTTCTTTATAACTACACAAAAAAATATAATATAAACATACAGAGAGAGAAGAAAAACTACTTTGTACAATACAAACGATCAGCTGGTTGGGATTTTCTTACAAATATCCCAGCATTCTTTAGTGTTGTCAAATTTAACAAATACAACGTAAAATCGCGGATAATATAAAATAAAAAGGCTCTTAAAGCAAGAAAAAATATACATACTATATATTAAAACGAAGTAATGTATATAAGCCAACTAAGTTTATGAACTTAAAAAATATTTAAAACTGAAAGACATAGTTGACAAAGTTATTGCTTTCAGACAATATTTGTCAATATCGATATTATTTTTGTTTGATTACTGAATTAAGGAAAATATCGAGTAAAATACTCGAGCAACTTTTCACATAAGTTAACATTATAACATTGGCCAATACTCGCATAGTGTATTGTATAGGAATTCGTAAAATATATTGTAGTAAAAGGGAATAAAAGAAAATTGAGTGTGTGGGCGAAATGGAGTTATATTATAATTTTTTTAAACTAAATAATCCATAAATTTATACTAAAAGTAACAGACTAGAAACTCTGGTAGGAACTTATTAAAAGCAACATCTAATGTTAATGGCCATGTGCAAATATAACCTCTGATTTAAAAAAAATTATATTCAATCAATTAGGTTGTACTGGCCATTTAAAAATTGTCGCGTTTTATAATCGACATGGCAACCTCAAAAATTTGCTTTGGCTGAACATACTCCTTGAAAATACAGCTGTAAAAATATCCCCATATTTTTAGTCAGCTGTCAAATAGGGCTGCATTTGATTATAAAATTCTCATAATTTTAAAGAATCTGTAATTTGTTTACATAAATTGTTAAGATTTTCAATTAAAATTGAAATAAAATGCATTTGACTTTAATAAACCTATTTAAAAAAACCGTTCCTGGTCACATCTTCCGTGGCAAGAGGCGTCTAGTTAAACCTGTTAGCCTTAAAGCCATGGAAACTCTGCAACGTGAATATGACCGCCAGGAAAAAATAATGTTACTTCTAAGACATCCCTATCTAACAGTGGTAAGGAAACGCTGAAACTTTAATAAAAGTAAATAAAAGTACTGTCAATAAAATTTTGCTTCAACTTTTAGGAAGAATCCACTGGCCATGTTGCAGATTTAAAGAAGTCTGAAGCAAAAATTAACATGTGGAATGATGCGAAGACAATGAAAAAATTAAAACCACATGTAACACTGGAAGATCGTTTAAATCATTTGAAAGTTAAGGAAGCTTGGGATTAAGCAGTGCAAAATGTTATAAAATAAAAATTCTTAAACTGTAATAATGCGATGTATTTTTTAAATAATTCGGAGGTCAAGGAAATTATTATTTTGAAGCTCTTAGAATAAATGTGATCTTTTAAATTGTTTCTAGGTGCATAAAAATTAGAACTTTCTTCAATGCTCCCACAATTTATATTACCTTATTAAATTAGAAATAAGAATAGACTTATTAGGCGTCTACTTACCAAACTAGAAGGCTTTAGAAAATATCAGTTGACCAATTGCAAAAACGTTTTCTGTATAACACCTTAATACCTTCACAATTTATCATTTTTGAGATTGAAGAGTTCCTAACAAATTTAAAGGAAACATGCTTGGACGATAATGGTTAGGTTTAGTTAGTATGTATGGATGTTCTCATATTTTAGCGCGTTCACTAGGCGTCTTATACTTGGTTACATTTCACAATGTATTTTGCATGTATTTTTTTTCATTTTATCTATAATTGACGCGAATATAGTTAAATTTTGACTCAGATAAAAGGACACTACTACCTAGACTACAAAGGCACTCAATTGATTATTTATACTTTAAATTTATTTTTTTATAAAATAAACATTTATAAAATATTTAGCTGTCTGTATCGCACACATATTCGAATAAAACGGTTAAACTGCTTGTTGGGTTATGTCTTATTATGTTAACAACGCTTTTTGTACAAAAGAAGAAGAAAACCGTGGTGTCAATTACTATTCATAAGGTTAAACTGTAACAGTTCTATAAAATAAATGTAATGTTTAAACATGTAAAGCTTCAAAATTGCGATCTAAAATTAATGTAAACAGAAAAACTAATGCGGATATTTACGTAATCAATATACTCAATCTTTTGTACACATGTATTTTACATTACATACAGAACTTTAAACAGGACACGGTCTGGCTTTTCACAATACCATACAATTGGCATCACTGCCTATCAGCTGTCAAAATACCGGCATGCATTAGAAAAAAAACTTTAGTTATTTTAATATTTTCTTTTTTTTTAGAAAATAGTAAAAAATACAAATTGAAATGTTAAAAATTATACGAATAAGTGGAAACAATCGGTTTACGTAAGTTAAAAATAAACAAGTATTTGTAAGTGTTCTATCACGTAACGATCTATTTTTCAAGTTTAGACTACACAAGACAATTGCCGTAACACGTTCGTTGAGTTCTGAGACCAACGAGTCTCTGAAGGACATCAAGGATGAAAAATTAAAGGATTTTGCCAATATACCCATAGAGCGTATAAGAAATTTTAGTATAATTGCACATGTTGATCATGGCAAAAGTACGCTGGCCGACCGTTTGTTGGAATTAACTGGCGCAAAGTCACGTGATTCTGGCAATCAAGTGCTGGATAGCTTGCAAGTTGAACGAGAGCGTGGTATAACCGTTAAGGCTCAATCCGTTTCCATCTTTCATACATACAAAAATGTTACCTATTTGTTGAATTTAATTGATACCCCTGGCCATGTTGATTTTTCGAATGAAGTCTCACGTTCTCTAGCGGCCTGTGATGGTGTTATTTTACTAGTAGATGCTTGTCATGGTGTGCAAGCACAGACGGTGGCCAATTATCATTTAGCGACAGCTCGTAATCTTGCTGTGGTACCTGTGCTCAATAAAATCGATATCAAACATGCGAATCCTGAAGTAGTATGCAAAGATCTGAAAAATTTATTTAATATTGAGGGTGACCGTATACTAAAGGTATGCTTTAATGAAAGTTAAATAAACTCATTAAAATAACTTACAAAATTGCAGGTTTCTGCCAAACTGGGTACTGGAGTTCCTGCCGTTTTGGATAGGGTTATCGAAGTTATTCCTCCACCCAAAGTAGATCGTAATTCAAATTTTCGAGCACTATTATTCGATAGTTGGTTTGATCGTTATCGTGGTGCTCTAAACTTGATTTACGTTTTAAATGGCAAACTCTCAGTGGGTCAGGAGATTCAATCGTTAAACACCAGAAAAGTGTATCCGGTTAAGAGTATTTCCGTGTTAAAACCTGCTGAAACTGAAATTGAATGTGTGTAAGTAAATTAACAAAATTTATTTATTTTATTTCAACAAAATTATTTCAAATTGCTTTCAGAGCTGCTGGTCAAATTGGCCTTATTTCCTGTAATATGAGAAACAGCAAAGAATCCATTATTGGCGATACTTTACACTTGAAAAATGAAAAGTGCGAAAAGGTAGGCACTTTTAAACCACAACAACCTATGGTTTATGCTGGAATATTCCCCGCAGATCAGTCGAAACATGTAGCTTTACGCAGTGCCATCGACAAGCTAATACTAAATGATTCAGCAGTAACAATGAAAGTTGATTCCAGTCCTGCTCTGGGCCAAGGTTGGCGTTTAGGTTTTTTGGGCCTCCTGCACATGGAGGTTTTTTGCCAACGTTTAGAGCAAGAATTTGGTGCCGAGCCTATAATAACCGCACCTTCTGTTACATATCGTGTGGTATTGAAAAATCCGAAAATGATAAAACAAATGGGTACTGATACCATGGAAATATCAAATGCTGCATTATTTCCCGAGCCTATTAATATTAAGGAATATTATGAACCTTTAGTTAAAGGTACTATTATAACACCTAATGAGTTCGTAGGACAAATTATTAGCTTATGTGTTGATCGTAGAGGCGTACAGGAGAATTCTGTAAATATAGATAATGACCGTATGCTCATGAACTATATATTGCCCTTAAGTGAAATAATTCTAGATTTCAATGATCATCTGAAATCTTTAAGCTCTGGTTACGCTAGTTTCAATTACGAAGATTATGGCTATCATTTAACCAACCTAGTACGTTTAGATATTCATTTAAATGGTAAACCTGTTGAAGAATTGTGCCGCATTGTGCATGTTACAAAGGCAAAAGATGTTGGTCGTGATATGACTGCCAAACTAAAGGAAATGATACCCAAACAAATGGTACAAATTGCTATACAAGCCTGTGTTGGCAGTAAAGTCTTGGCTAGAGAAACAATAAAAGCTTATCGCAAGGATGTCACTGCGAAACTGGTAAGCAATGTATTATTTATTTTAAAAATATGCAATTTTATTAATATTTCTTTTTTATAAACACAACAAAAGTATGGTGGCGATGTAACAAGACGTATGAAACTGCTTAAACAGCAGGCAGAAGGCAAAAAGAAAATGCGTCAATTTGCTAATATTCGTGTGCCACATGAAACCTTCATTAATGTGCTAAAACGTTAAGAATGTACTGTTAATCCTGGCGTGGGGGAATAATTCCAGAACAGATGTTTGAACTAGATTTAAGACAATGCCGTGAGTTTTTGTTTTTCGTTTTTTGTTTTATTTATTTATTTTTGTTTTTAATAAAATTGATCTTTTGTATAGTAAGTGAAAACATGAATATTTAAAGATATATTATGCTCATTTAAATATATATTTATTATCGCTTATAGTCGATTGTTTTACGTTTTGTAAGACGCAGAATTCAAAAATCTTTCTAAAGATTTATTTTATTTTAACTATGACGATAAAAGTTGTTAATCGTAAGGCTTTGAACTGTAGCCTTTTTATTTTTTTTTTAATTTTATCCCAAAAGAAATGAGATAAACCTGTCTTGCTTGCCTTTGTCCTGCGGTTTTATGAATTGTTAGCAGATGGTTAATGTGCATCGTTCAAGCATTTTCTAGTTTCTGATGTTGGTATTCAATAATCTGTAATCATAAAATGTATCAATTAATCTATTATGAACAGCAACTGAATTCCAGTTGCGTTGCTATCAGGCAACTAAACATTTGCAGTTGCAGAACAGAAACTTATTAAAGAGTGCAAGTTTTCAATTTTAGTTTCCAGTTGTCATCTTTAATACCATTTTTGGCAACTTGTAATGCAATTGAGATTCAGGTGCTACCTATAATTGAATCCTAATTTTCACCATCAAATAAACTTATTTATTCTTTCTTTTCTATTGACACCTATAGACGTCTAGTGGGTGAAATTTAAAAGAAAAAATGATCCTATTGCTGTGGTATTATAAAGAGATTTAAACTGCAGCTCATGCATTTTATATATTAGGCTTTTAAGTTCTACTTTGAAAATTTAATAAGTTCCTAGTAGAATTTAAATTATTTTAATTGTACGTTGCAATTAATAATGCAATCATTGTGAAGAAGATCAAGAGAATTTGCCAAACAACGCTTGATACTCACTTATCATAGAAAACATATTTTTTAATATTTTCGGTCTTAATTAGTAGCGCACAAAAACAATAAAAGTTATTTTTAAACGTAAATAAATAAAAAAAAATAACAACAATAACATACATGAATGGGCAAATTTAACACAATCATACTATGAACTTCAAAGAACGAAAACAAAATTAAAAAACGAAAACAAACCAACACATACGCATATGCAAGAAAATATCTGAGTAAATGTATTACCACAGCTGATCATTTATATACTCTCAGTGACAATAGAGAGAAATAATAATACTGAGTTTAAAAATTAGTAGCCATTTTAATTTAAATACTAATAACTGTTTTAAAGAATTTTGAAAGCAATTCAAATGATTGTATCTTTGTTTATAGTTTCTTCATAGAAGAAATATATTTAAAAAATAATTTTTTTATTTAGAAAAACCTTTTCATTGTTCTTTAATTTACTGCACATACATTATTTTCTATGTAGTATATGTTCTCTCTTTGTTTATTCCTTTTGTGCTGCAAACAGTGTTGTCGTTGAGTAATTTTTTTCTTGGGCGAGTATATTTGTACTTTTTAGAAATTAAATTATTTTTTGTTAAAATATGGAATAAAAAGTTTTAATATAGATTGTGTACTATAACTTTTTCTTTTAAAATACTACATTCATATAAAATTTACCAGACTACATTTAAACAATTAACATAATTTGATTCCTTTTCGATGAAATTTTATTTCAATTAAATTTTCTGTAGTCTTTTTCTTGTCTACCATAAATGAAAGATTATATTTTTCCCTTTCTCCAACAATTTAAAATTTTGAAAGTAATGGCAACACTGGTTGTATATCTACATTTATTATTTACATACACATGCATACGCATTAGCATTGTTTTTAATTTAAACTTTTATAAGATTGTATTAAATTAAATATAGATTTTTAAGAGAAATTTCTTCTTTAGATTTATTTTTACCTAAAAACTTAATATAGGAATTTTAGTTCTAAATAATTTTAGAGATTTTTCGTTTTTATTTCTTTAATTTTCGTTTTAATTAAGTTTGTTTATGTTTTTCCCATTATACAATGTTGTTGTTATTGCATAAACTAACACACTTACAATAAACAGCTGGTCGTTTCGCTTGCGTTTTTATTTATCTTTAAGTTTGCTTTATTATTTTACAGGAATGGGAACTTACAATTTCAAACGATTTATTTGATAATTATTTTAAAAATCTAGAATCTTCTTTTTAAATAATTAAAGATATGCTGAAAAATGCCAATAGTTGTTACATATTTCATTACATCGAACACATGTCCTTGTAAACCGATTAATAAATGTAAATCTAATAAGTTATAAAAACTTTTTTGTAACAGCCATGTAACAAAAACTACTTTAATTTGTGTACAATCCCAGAAAGTGTTCATATTTTCTTTAAATCGTTGTTTTTTTCTTAATACTATCCTTCTTTTAGACGTAGATAATATTATAGAACATTTACACCTACGGATCACAACATTTCCTTTTCGAATTTATCAGGGAACACTAATAATAACTAATAGATTCAACAAATTAAATTCTGTACGTATGATTAAATGATTATAATACAATTTCTCATGAATGAAGTCGCCGTAGTCTAGTAGGTAGTGTCTTGGCTTATTAGACGTAAAGCCACGGTTCGAGCCGCGGACCAGACATCAAAACAAAATACAAAAAGTATTTCTTCTGCGACTTCCTCTCAGCAGATTTCTGGCAAAAACTCTGAGAGCAAATAAAAATTGCCATGAAAAGTTTCTGAAAAATCTGTCGTTCGGAGTCGACTTTAAACTGTAGGTCCCGCCACTCATGTATAAAATTAACACACACAACATAAGTGGTATGAGAAACTAGGTCGTAATCCTGACTGAAGGTTTCTAATGACCAATTATGTATGTAATACAATTTCTCCTTGTTTTATGAAATAAATTTGAGAAAATTTTGAAGCAAAAAACACTTTTGTTAAACGCATGATTCAATAGATTTTCCAGAATATAGTTGAATTCCTTACAAAAAAGAATTTAACTATTATTTATTTAACTACTGTAATGAAAAAAAAAAATTTTTTGTATCCGTTGAACTTATTGTCAAGTTTTTCGCTGCCATGAAAAAGTATTTATAAATAAACCTTTTATTTATTTTCTCTTTTATTCTTAATAACATAATTTCCGATCAAAATAAAAATATTAACTGTTTGTTTGTTTATTGTGTAGTACTCTCGCATGTTATGTGAAAGTATTCCTTTATAAGAGTTCTTTTTAATTGAACATACCCAACCCTGAAAATTTTGTTGACGTTGCCTGTTTACAGATGTTTGCTATTTTTCGTTATATTTTTAATTCGTTTGTATATTTTCTACTTGTCACAGTGTTTTTTATTTTGCGTTCAGATTTTTTTATTAAAAACAATTTTAATTCTCATATTAAATTAAATTATTAATTAATGAAGTTTGCTATTAAACGAATTAAAATCAGTTTATAAAACAAAAGTAAGTCATAAAATGTATGCAAAAATATTAAGGTTTTAATGAAAGAAAATTAAAATCTTTTTGCAAAATTAAAATCTAAAAGAAAAAAGCAACAATATAAACAACTACACCTGCAGTAAAAAATATATGTTTTTTGGTAAATATATACATACATATACTATATAGATTTTTGCATATAGTATATGAATTGTTATCATACCTATATTGTATTATAAAATAAACGAAAAAAAAAACAAATCTTGATTATTGCATTTTTATTATATCTACCATAATACAATATTATACGTGCATTGTTTATTTGTTCCTTTTTTCTTTTTGTTTTATAGAAAGAAAATACAAAAAAATCTATGTTTTATTCTCTGTTTAAAAACATTGATATGGACAAACATATTCATTGAGTAGATTTTTTTGTTTGTTTTCTTTTAAGTCCACCATTTGTTTGTTATCTCCCAATAAATGTATAATAAAGCATACATACGTACTTAAACATGTATGTACATACCATACAATGCGTTAATATCATTTAAAATTTAAAAAAAAAATCTCAAAAAAATTATTTTTTGTGGTTTTTCTTTAATGAAAAAATAGTGTAATTTTAAAAGCACTTTCCAATATCAATTATATTTTATATTTTTTTTGGAGTTCTTAAAGTGAAATTTTATTTACTAACTATTTAATTTAAAATTGAAATTATTTGAGTGTACCGTAATTTCGTTTATATACATACATACATGCATACATATGCACATACAGTTACCGATTAATTTCGTAATAAAACGCCATTTTTAAAATTTCTGTACCAGTATGTGTAACATTTTGTATGTCGGTTATTTCCCTGAATAAAAAAGTGAAAAAAAATGATCTTTAACCAACAATTTATTTTTATAAATATGTATCTATCATATTAATATTCTTTACTTTTGTGGTGGGGGTGTGACTTACATAAAATTGTGTAATACAATAATTACGATTACATTTATTATAAATCAAACCAAGTTAAGAATATTAAATACTTAATCATGTTTATGAATATTATGTGAAATTTATTTGAAATTGTATTATACAATACATATATACTTACACACATTATTAGTAATTAAAAGCCTTTGAGCCAGGCTTCTCACACCACTCATGTTGTGTGCGTTACAAGGTCTACAGTTTATCGTTAAACCAGTACGATTTCAAAAAAATTTTCATGGCAATTTTCACTCATAACTTTTCTCAAGACTGCATAGAGGGATGTCAGAGCCAAGTAATGAATTTCGAGTCCCCCTCTTGTAAACCAAACACCCTATTGACTACACTGCGTAATATTAATTGCTCGTCAAATTCACTTCTCAACAGGTTCATAACAAAATTGCACGTTAAAGAAGTTCTAACGTCAACTAATTCGACGTAAATTACTAAATGCGTGTGTTCAATAAGACATTTTTATTTACTACATCTTGAAATTGTTTTCATTTGTATGTTTTTGTTTTTATTAATATATTATTTCGAATTAAGTTTAAACTCAATAAGAGAAAAAGTCCCATTGTGAGAATTATTAATAACCTGTTACCATTAGACAATCGATTTCATGTCATTAAAAATTTATAATTTATTTAAAAAAAATTTACACTTTTCCCATTGCTTGGCTCTTGCCTGCAATCTTTATTATTCATTTATTTCATTGTTTAAATTTGTGTTTCTTTATATAATTTATATATTAAAGCTTTGCTAAGAAATTAAAAAAAATGTCTGCTAAGAATTTCTAGATCAAAAGTTTTGAATTTTTAAAGTTTAAATTATTGAAATTCCTGTGTGGATCGGATTCTAAATAATTGCTGCATATTACAATTATTTATTTACAATATAATTATTCATTAGATGATAAAAAAAATGTTTAAAATCCTGTACGTAATACAAAAGTTTTTTTATTTATTTATATATATTTTATTTATATATATATTTATTATTTATATAGTAGATTATTCATTTGGTTAAATGGACATTTCTTTCTTATCACATAACTATGTACTCTGTCTAATTACCCGCATTCACAGTGATACGATATATAAATTAAAATCTTTATATTTTTAACTTTGTGGTTTCTTTTTTACATGCATTTTAAATTAAAATGAAGAAATCAGACCCAGAAACAGTACACGGTTGCTACTCCACACCTTATTTTTAAGCTTCTTGTTTGGTTGATAGGAGCTGTTTAAAACACGAGAAATATTGTTCCAATTAAGATTGCTATGAAGCCTCTTGCCTATTTAAAGTTTACTATGCAAAGTCTTGAGTTTGTATCAAAGAAACGAAAAACGTACAGTGGTGAGTACATAGTTTGATGTACTTCGCATTCCTTTAATAAGGATGTATAGACAGTAACAAACCAACACAAATTTGTCAAAGAAAACTTTACGTGTGCAGAGAAGGGAAACAAAGAGAGAAAAAGTTGTGTTCCGCCACTCTTGAACATAGCAGGTCGCTTGTTATACTTAGTTTAATAATTATATAGCATACAGTATATACAAGTATAATAAATATTATTTGAGATAATACTCTCGTTTCCCACCAAAAAAGTTGTTTTTGCGGTGAACCCTGTTGATTCAAATGAATTAGAAAGAAAATTAGTTTCAATATATGTAAGTACATAATACATGTATATAGGTCATATCCAATATTAAATTATTTGTTAAAGACAAATAAATACAAAAATCTCTGAGAGCATTTCAAACCCGTTATTCGGATTTGACGTTGGACTGTATTTGTAATTGTACTAGACATTCTCCCAGTGACAATTATATTTAATAGTGTTAGAAAAATTTGTCTAAATTTTAAAAAGATCTTCTAAAAAGTTAATTTACAAAAACTATGTTCCATTATTTAGATAAATTAGGCTTAAGGGTTTTCATCTTAGAAGATGATCCATATGAATGCAGTACATTTTGTTGGAATACCAGAAAGAAACCTTTTTCATTTTTATACGAAACTTAAAAGTTTTCTTAGAACCCTTATTTTAATATTTTTTCTTATTATTTTTCTTAATCAATTCGCTTTATGCATTACAAACACTCTCCCATTAATTAAACGTCTCAAAAGCCCAATTATTTTCCTTCTTTTGAGGTTATGGTCAAACGATCGAAACGCTATATGGTATTGAAATATACAATTAAAAAAAGCAAATAAAACTGTTTGTTGCTATGTGCAAAATATTGTATTGTAAATAGATAAATATTTGTATGTGTTCTAAAATGGGAATAGCATTAATTATTAACTGCGCATTAGTGTACGAGTATTATTTATCTTGACTTTCAATCTATTATGAAATATTTATTTGCATATGGATTGCGTCTGTATTTGTCTATTATTACTGTATTACTAATTATAGTTATGTATGTGCGTGAGTGAGTTTTATTTTCTTAAAAAGGTTGTTGTACTCTAATCAATGCATTAGATTTTTATCTATATACCTACACATATTTGCACATTTGCACTACATATGCATGTGTATTGTACAATATGAGAAAACTCAAGCGTTCACATTTTATAAAAAAAAAAAACAAAAAAACTTACTTTTATAACTTTTGAAAACAAGTTATTTAGTATTGTTTAAAAAATTAAGAACATTTATAAGTACAAATTTATGTACATACATATGTATATAGTACATTGTATGTAGTAAATGTATATACTATGTATGCACGTACTTAGTATGTTCATTTAATACAATGCAACACAATAAAATATAAAATGTATCATGAAATGTCTTTGACCGCAGTTTATTTCCGTCTTTTATATACAACAATACGAATATTTTGCATTGAACGTGTCACTTTTGTCTGTCTGCCCCCCCTTATAAACACCATACAGTTTGTTTGCTGTATGAAACAAAAAAAACATTAAAAACAAATCACCTGAAAAACAATAACAAAAAGCACAATACACAACAATCACTTAAAAAAGATGAGAGATAATACGCTCTTCACAAAATTCTGAAAAATCTTTGTTTTTATTTTCAAAATTATTTTTCTTTACTTTTCGTTTTGTTGAAAAAAGGGACAGAAGCAAGAAAAAAATCGAATTTTCGTGACCCTGAAAACGAACATGCGGCGACAGCTCTGCTACTGCAAACAGTATTATACCAAACGAAAGATACAATGATGATGACAATAATGATGTTAAGTGACCGACAAACCGACATTCAAATATAACATACATATAGAAATTATAATGGCAAGCATAACATAAACATTGACTATCTGTTAATTTATTATGGGTGGTGGAAGGGAGACAACTAGACGACAACAAGAATATAAGAAATACCAACAATAATAGTTAGGGGGGTAAATGTATCTATTTTGCAAGTACTATTTTGTTTGTGTCTATGTGTTGGTATTATGAATTTGTGTTCTTGACGTGCCTTGTGACCTTGAAAATTTTTGAACGTTTTATACAGTTAAAATGAAAACAAAGCTAAATAGTAACAACGACAACAACTGTGTGTATTCTTCTTTATATGCATACACACAAAAATGCACTCGAATAATAAACGCACTCACGACGAACAACGAACTCACACCTACATATTTATTTGCCAATTTGTTTGCTATTGTTGTTTTTTCTTTTGAATATATTACTCCTTTGTAAGAATCCATATCGTAATAGTTAATATTACAACAAACATTAAATATTGTTTGATGAAAAAAATAGACAACTACAAACATATACGTATACAATATATGTATATAATATAAAGAAGAAGAAAAGCAAAACAAAATAAAAAATAAATTGATAAAATATTGCATTCAAGTTAAATACAGTATTTATTTCTTTCTCTCTTGTTAAGCAAATAGAATGTCAGTTCATGGCAAAAGGGTTGCCAATTCAAGCATATTTACCATTTTCGTGATATGGTAATGGGACTTTTAATATATTTATACCTGTAGAATAAAGATCTACAAATTATCAGCGATTTTAAATTGAACCTAACAAAATCACATATTTTGAAAGAATTAGTTTCATAAAAATATCGTTTAAAATCTAGTGATTATTTCAATTTGTTTAAAGGATCTATTCCTTCAACCGTTTTATCTACTTCTCATAAATAGAGAAGGGTGAATATTTGTATATTCAATAACGTTAACAAAACACCTCATAAAATTAGTTGTAAACTTGGCAACCCATCTGCCATTATTTCAAGTGTAAAAGAGAGATAGAAACTGTTCGAGTGCGTTGAATGAATTTGTGAAATGAATTGCTTCGCAAATTTTTTTCTTCATTAGAGTCAAATCAAATTTGACATCATCAACATATCAGTGCAACTGTAAGTAAAAGTATATTTCTTAAATAATTAAAATATAAATAAATATTGTATGCCAACAAATAGTAAATAATTGATGATAACAAATCTGTGTTATTATTTACAAACAAAACAGTTTTTAGGTAAAGAAAAACATACATCAGCTGTTTGCAAAAAGAAAAAAAATGAAACAGAAAAAGAAAGAAAGAACACAAAGCAACAATTGAAAAAAGTATGAAAGCGCAAGAAACTGCACTGGGGTGAGTGAGTTTAATTGAGTCATTTTTTTAGGTAAAAAGTGAAATTTTCCCTAAAATTTTAAGTTTTTATAAATTAAATTTTTATAAAATCAAACAAAAGATTAATAAAATTAAATTTAAATTTCATTATAAAATAATTTTTGTGAAAGGAATGACAAAAACTATTATTTCTCATTGAACAAAAATAATCAAGTTCAAGAAGAAAAAAGCAGAAAACATCAACAATTGAATTGATTATGTGTGTGAGTGAGTGAATATGTACTCAACTGTTGTTATTCTTTGCTTTGGCGGGGTATGTAAGACGTACTGCTATGCTCGTTGTTCACTAGTGGTTTTTCGTATTGTTTTGTTGTTCGTTGTATAAACGCTCCTGTAGTAGTCTTGTTATTATTTATTAATTTTTTCCATTCTGGCTAATTGAGTTGCGTATCGGTCGGTGTACACGTAGCGCATTTATAAAAAATACAAACAGTAAATTTGGAAAACCATTAAAAACCAAAGAAACAGAAAAGTGCAGTAATAAATCAAAATCAGTTAATATTTTGGTATTTCTGCACATACACATATTTCTAAATAAAAAATTGTTTTTAGGCGTACATAACTTGAAAATAAAAATATAGTGAGTTAAAGTTGTTTCTTTTTTAATAAAAATAAATGTATAAAATACATAACACAAAAAATTAATTTTAAATGAAAATAAATAAAAAGTAATGCATTTTTGTATATTTACATAAATCTGAAAATGATAACCAAAATTCCTTTTGTGAAAGAGAGAGTGATCCCATTTAATTTTTCTATGCAATTTTATATTTCTACACTTTATCATTTCTTCTTCTTCCACCTGCAAATTTCCTTATTTGAGTTTTACTCAATGGCCTAGTGTGTGTGTGAGTTTTATTCGCGGTTAATTTTAGAATGTAGTTGTGAACAGTTTGTTGATACAACAATACTTTGTTTTGTAAACAGTTTTTTTCTAACTCTAGAGTTTTCCTCATTTTTAAAGTTGCCAGAATATTTTTCTATTACACTGATAGAAATTTTTAAATGCAAATCTATTTTATTCAACTAGAAAAATCTGCGGACCCATTATTCCTAAACATTATTTATTATAATTTATTGAATAAAAAGAAAAAATTGGTTAATATTATTCATTACGAACCAATAATATCAAAGTCTTTTTCGTTTGTTTGACACGGTAACCAAAATTGCTATGGGTCAACAAAAGACCCGTAGGTCATAATAATCTTGAGATATACTATATTACATAGCCGTAGTCTAGTAGATAATCTGTTGGCTTATTAGACGAAAGCTCGTGGTACAACTTCTGGTTCAAGCATATTGAATAAAATGAAATATTAAAAAAAAAAAAAATATTCTTTAGGCGACTTCCTCTCAGCGGGAAAAAAATCAGAATGAAATGAAATTGCTATGAAGAATTTCACAAATTTGTCGATTGGAGTCGACATTAAACCGTAGGTTCGTTTCTTCAGTCGTGGAAAAAATTAACTCGCATAACATAACTCGTGTAAGAAACTAATCAGGCTGCAATCCTGATTAAGGATTAAGGATTGTAATGACTATTTAAAGACTTTTTCGTGCCTTTAAAGGTGGTCAGTATTTTATAAATGAAAAACTTGGTTTAAAGTAAAATATTCAATGTTGATAGATATTTTTGAAACTTTACAAAATAGAATTTACCTTAAAGTTAGTGCCGGAACTGTTACATAGTCTTTCTTAAGTTTGAAAATTTATTTATATCTTCCTATATTGCATGTTTTTAAAATATAGTGTGTTTTTTCTTTAATTTCAGTTTGTGATGCTTTTTAAGACGATCGTTTAGACGAATATACAACTATAAAAATGATCAATAGTGTAAATACTTTGGAATTTCTAAAACCAAAGCTAATAAAAATGGATAAATTTAGCTCAACAACAACCACAACCAAGCTTCTTCCACCACCTTCACCTTCGTCGTATTCACCAACAAGATCCTTTGTAACATTTGGTAGTCATATTATTAATCACAGTAAAACTACTATCGATTTAAACAAACAACAACAACAGCAGCAAATAAATGGTGAAATTTGTCATCAGGAGGAACGGGTTAAAGTACAACATGTGGAAAATCATACCAAATTGCAAAACAATAATTGCTGGAATAATTTTCGTACCTTATGCAACAATCTAAGTGCCTCATCAGGTATACAAAATGATAACGATAAAGAACATCTTACAAAGCCTCATCATCATATTGTTAATGGTGATCACGATGTAATTGATGTTGTAAATATGGAACATTCAGGAATTGTAAAAGCAGAAACCCCTATTAAAAATATACAAACAAAAAGTGCCTTTAATTTAGATTTAAATAAAATCAAATATCACAATAATAGTATTTATATTAATAACAATAATAATGGTTTAATAAGGACTGAAATGAATGATAATAATAATGACCAGTTTTATATAAAACAATATCATCAAAATAATTGTGATATTAAAAGGAAACAACAAGCTCCTGACACTGCAAAAGTAATAGTAGAGCGTAGAGTAACAACTGCACCTCAACGTACTGAAGATCAGAACAATGCATATCGTCACATTGAAAGCGTTCATAATTATGCAAAATTGAAATATGAAGACGATGATAATGACAATCACTCACCACACGGTAGTCGTCATAGCAGTTACTTGGATGATGAAGACGACGATGAGGAGGAGGACGATGAAGAAGATAATGAAGAGGTCGATAAAGAATATGATAATGTTGACGAACATTTAGAATTGAGCAACGAGGAATACCCTTACGTTTTATATGCCGACTATGAAGATATAATCAAACGGCGACAAAGAAGAAGATTACAAAAACTTTCGACTTCTTCCGACGGTGTTCTTTTTACAAAAATCCATAATAGTAGCAGTATTGAAGCATGTGCTCAAAAACCTACGCAATTTATGCAACATATAAACGAGGCCAATAGTAAAATGATCAAAAATATCAACGAAGATGAAGAGGCCCACATAGACGTTGATGTTGAAACTGTAGAAACACATTCGGCTATCATTCCTGTGGCAATGGCAAACTCATTAAATGTCGCTCGTCATATTGCTGATGATTCTAATGTGGCAGTTAAACCAGATCATCATGCCCGTCGTCCCATGAATGCGTTTTTAATCTTTTGTAAACGTCATCGTGCTATAGTTAAAGAACGTTATAAGAACTTGGAAAACAGGTAAATTCAATATCTGCAAAATATTCTCACATAGAAATCTAATAATATGGGTTTTAAGTTTGCGGCCACGTCTATTCTCTGTCTATTTATCATTCCATATATATTTTTATTACACAACAAATAGACAAATATATTTATTTTCTGTGCCATTAATCATCTTTCAGAGCCATTACCAAAATTTTGGGAGACTGGTGGGCCTCTTTGGACGATAATGACAAAAAATGTTTTACGAATTTAGCTCAACAGGTAAATTAAATTTGTCATCATGTTATTAGCTGCAATGGTGGTTCAATATTTTCTATCGATTTCTTTGTTTTTAGAACAAAGATGCTTTCTTTTCAGCTAATCCCAACTTTAAATGGTACAAATTACCAGCACCACCATTACGTACCCTAACAACTCGGCCAGCTAATGGCTTTGGCCAAGACTATCAGGAAGAAAAAGATGTCAATGTACTTGAAACCATAAGCAATAATACACGTAGTATTAGCCATAACAGCAATAACAATTACTTTAAACTAGCCGATGAAGCACAAATGGGTGATTTAAGCCAATTAATGGAAGACAAATCAAAACCCACAAAACAATGTGCTGACCTACAGCAAGCTTTAGGCGAAACATCACAGTTTATGAGTGCTCATATTACCGCTGAGACATTGGAGGAAAATAGCCTTAAAAGACGTTTTTACAATGAGAATAGTTTTTCAAGCAACAGTAGCGAAGAAGATAATATGGAGCCAAAAAAGAAAAGTGCACGCTCTTGTAAGGGTAAAAGATATCAAGAATTAATAAATTCTGGACAAATAGTTACAGCCATAAAGAAGTCCAAATCCTCCACTCGTCTAACGGGCGCTAATGACGCTGTTGCTAATAGTGAAATGAATTTAAAACGAAACTTCACAAATTTAAATAATAACGATAATAATTTTGCAAACAATAATATCTGCCAAAAACGCTCAGTATCTGAGTTAGACAATATTTTGTCATATGATTTAAACAGTTTTGATTTAGAGGAAAGAATTAAGGAATTGCCAGCTTTAGATTTAGACGAATATCTACAACGTAAACGTAACACCAAAAAGAAAAAGAAATTCTCATCAAACGGCAAAAAGAGAGGACAACGTAATAACAACAATGCTAATGATGTTAACAACAAAAATAACCGTAATAAATCTCTACAAGCCACACAACAAATGCGCAATGCATCACATAAAAATACCACAACTGCGGTGGGTAGTCAAAAACGTAAGGCTCGTAAAGAAAGTATTACACGACGTGATATTTCAGCCATAGAACAGGAAGTGGCATCTTTGTTACCCTTGACTATTAACGGTTGTTGTTATTTTCAAGAAGCGCCCACAACGTCAAAGTACATGCAGTCAATGGAAAAAGACACTAAATCGACCACATCACTAGACGATAATATATCATCAGAAGAAACATCATCAACAATCATTCCACTACAAAGTTCTGCATCTGTTGATATTCTTATTAATAATACCAACACTAATATAAATAACAACAACAATAATAATAGTAACATTATAAATGACAATACATCGTCGTCTACCTCAGATTTACTCATACTGGCCGAAGTAGCTGCCAATCGCACTGAATGTTAAAGCGTTAAACTTGTTGTTTATCATTATTGTATTCTCTACACATTGTTTTGTGAGTGTATATATATCTATATTTAAATAGTATATGTACATGTACGCATATATGTATGTATGTAGTTTTACAATATTTTCATATACAAAATATGTTAAAAGTGATGATATTTATTTAATTCTAGTTAAACAAATTAAAATATTTGTTCAATATTCATAATTATTACATTTAACATTTACAAAATGTGCAATAATTGTTTGTTAATTTCTATTTACTTTCTGCTTTTGATATCAATTTAATAATTGGGTTAAAATTGTTTAAGACAAAGCTTTTTCCAAACAATTTAAATTTTGCATAACTAATCGAACTATTTTGTTTAAAGAAATTTCAAAACTTAGTAGTTTTTTTAAAACAAATTGGTTGTATTCCGCCTTAAGTAGTTGAGAATTCCTTTCACTATATTTTTAATAAAATATTCTTTTATTTTTTTTAAGGAGTTAGAATATCATGCTTTGATGCTCTATTTTAAAAATGTTGGACCAATATTTAACTAAAAAATTATCGATTTTAGGATTTACAAATAATAACATGTATTTTGATTGAAATTAATATTCCCAATTGCAACAGCATTAGAAAAAATATTAAATACCAGAGACTGGTACTCTGTTTTTTTTTTTATAATCAATCTTAATTTCTTGGTTTCAAACAGATTTTAATATTAAAAACTTTTAAATTTCATAACAATTTGATTTTATTCCTACAAAAAAGTACATACGCATACATGTACGTATAAAATATTATAGTTTTACAACATTACATAAAATAGAACCATTTCAGCTACCAAGACAAGTATGGCTCCAATAGCAATTTTGCTAAAATTCAACATTATTTACTTTTGTGTTTTTTCATAAATCAGAATTTTTTTCTTTGAAACCCCAATTCATGCGATGACAAAGACAATTTAAATTCAATATAAAATATTAAAAAGCCAAAAAATATTTCGTTTCTTTTGCATTTGTTTTTCCTTTTAATCTTATCTAGTTTGTTCTTCAAGCTGCTTCCAAATTGAAAGAAAATTTCTTGTTTTAGTCATTTAAAACGATATTGGTTTCTAAAAACTAATTCACATTTTTTTGTATAGAATTTTAAGTGAAATATGTAAGTAAATAAGGGCCTTATTGTCATATTATTGTTATAAACATTTATTGTTTTAAAAGTTGTTAATTAAGTTAATTTGAATATTTACTTTTTGTTATATTTATATTATTATTATTATAATTATATATATTATTATATATATTATTATAATATTAATATCTCTTGATGATAATGTTTTAACAAACATATTTTTAAATTAATCTAGCCAGTTAAGTTTTAACTCTTTCGAGTCAATCATATAATACAAATAAAGAAAAGTTATTTTTGTTTATCAAAAGACAATAAAACAGACTTTGTTTATTTAAAGCAAATTACAGTGAAACGAAAAAAGGCTGTTAACACCATTTCATATGTAAACGAAATATGATGGTTTCTATATTGCTTATCTGTTAAGAAAATATTAATCTTAGAAAACGATAATCAAAATCGCGACTAGGATATCATATAGCAGCACTTTCATACTAGCAAACCTAGATTTATTCTCAGCTTATTTTTTGGCTGCAAATTCAACTATAGTGCTACATGTCTGCAGCAATCATAGAGATTAATTATGTGCGTTATAAACTCTGTGGTTTTTCATTTAATATACATACATACATATATCAATGGCTGGAAGTAAAATTGTAAAATGTTGGGTATTTTCTTTAACTTACATTTATATGAAAATTATTTATATATACATATGTATGTCCATAAATATGCTGTAGTAATTTGTTTTTAGTTAATGTCATATTAAAAATATAAATGTTTAAAAGAACAATTTTTTTTATTTAACAAATATTTTTACATCTCATCTTATTACAAAACATTCTATTAAGAAAAAATAAAAAAAAAATTATTTCAACATCTACTTCTTAGGCTTTTGTTTATTTTTCTTTTGCGGTGCTTTTTCTTTTTTATTACTTTGTTGTTTATTGTTGTCTAGTTTTTGTTTTTTCTTTTCGTCCTCCTTTCTTTTAGCAATTTGTAATTTATGTTTACGGGATTTGGGTAAAGGTATTTCAGGTTCTCGGTCACTATTATCGCTATCCTCCTCCTCTTCAAGGCTGTCTTCATCCTCATCATCATCTTCAATGCCATCGTCGTCGTTATCATTTGAATTGTCATCATTATCTTCTTCAGCTACACTATCCGCATCGTTTTCTGTATCCTCTTCTGCATCATCTATTTCACTTTCTTCTTCATCGTCGTCGTCGTCGTCGTTTGCGTCATCGTTACTACTTTCTGGATCCTCATTGTCATATTCAATTGTGACTACACCTCGTTGCGGTGTTTTTGGCTTTGAGGTTGTCGGTTTTGTTTCCGTATCTTTCGTTTCCAATGTATTGCTTATTACATAATTGGCACCAAATTGTGCCAAATCTAATATACTTATGCATGTTGGACGACAACCTATATTTGTTGTAGCAATTTCCTTTAATTTCCTATTTTTTAACGATATTTGCCAAAGTTTGATTTCACCAGAACTGAAAAGTTTAGTAATCAAAAACAAAAATATAAATTTTTAAATCTTAACAAATATTAATTTTAAAAACAAAATACAGTTTGTTTCGTCCAAAGCAATTTTAAAAAACAATTTACAAGGTGTAGTAAATATTCTTCATTTTGTCATGTCGTTCATGTCTTTAATAATCTGTATCTCTCGTTTTAAGGAAGAATATTAGATCACGTAAATTGTCATTGGGCGAATAAGAAAAATTAAAAATCCTATTTACCTTGAGGCTGTAACAAGATGATCTTTGAAGACACACATAGCTTTAACTCTGGCATTATGTGCAGCAAATTCCTAAAAGAATAGTATTTTAAGTAAATAAAACCACAATTACTATTCAAGTAACTTACTTTTTCCTCTTCATTCTCAGCATTAAGCCATAAAATTTTACCATCTTCCAAACCCACAAGACACACATCATCAGCTATCCATGTCAAACATATGGGTTTGGATTTGGTTTTTTGAGAACGCAAAACATCGGCAGTTTTAATTGACCAAAATTCTACAACACGTTGGCCACTAATTGTGAAATAATCTCCTGTAGGCGACCAAGCTAAACAATCGGGTTGGGCACCTAAAGTGTTGCGACTTTTCAAATTTGTTTTATAGGCTACACGTCCTTTCACCAAATTCCATGTTCTCAGCACAAGATCTGAGCCTAGTGATAAGGCCAATTTTCCACTTGGATGACAACTCACATGTGTAACAGAAGAACCATTATGTGCCTTTTTCCATGTTGCTTCAGTAAACCAAGTCTTTAAACGTGTAGCAATCATGCGTCCATCATCACCAGCAGATAATAAATGTGTGCCATCAGGTGTAAATGCCAAAGAGTTAATGGTACCGTCATGTGAAAGCAAAATCTAAAGCCGAAAACAAATAATGCCCATAAAAATATTTTTTTTTCGGTATTTGTTTATATCGTACATACCTGAGACTGTTTCCTAGTGCTCATGTCGTAAATAAATACACGATCATCGGAACCACCGCTGGCCAACCAGCGTTCCTGTATGGCAACACATCTAATTGAACCAGAATGTGACTTGTCGGCAAATGACTGAACAAGAGACGGCTTTTCGTTCTGTATTCAAAACAAATAAATTTTTTATCCAAATGCAATTGTTTTAAATCTTTTTCTCTGCTTACTTTCAATTCGTATTTGTAGCCCAATAAGAATTCTTCATATGTACCAATTATAATCTCTATATTGGTGGACATTATTACCTCTTTAATTAAGAAAAACAAAAAACGATAATAAATAAAACTACTTTCCACAAATTTACAATAGAATTATACCGCACGTGCATATGTTTTGTTTCGATTATTCTCTCTTGCATATTTCTTTAATCTTCTTCTTATCAGGCGGTTCGTTATTCACAAAGAAATAATAACATACACTGAAAAATATGTTGATGTTCTCCAGAGATTACCCATAAAATTTGAAATGCAAAATAAAATCTATTAAATTATGAATTGGAAGCCTATTTATTAGTTTATACGTCGAGATAAACCAATTGCATCTAAATTAGATTTATTTACTAAAATACATGTTTTTAAACAAGTTGTTGCTTGACAAAAAAATAACCCAAAAGTATTATTGTCATAAAAATCCATTTAAATATATTATTGAAGGTCTTTGATACGAAAGAGGATTATTTAAAAACTTTAATTGGCTTTCAAAAGCCTCTAACCTAATGATAAGACCATTTCTTACATAATCTTCCAGTGAAATTAAAATTATTGTTACTAAAAGAGATTCAGAAAAAAATTAATTCGCGACGTAATATCTACTCGAATATAGATACTGATCACGTTTATTTGAACAACTTTTACGTTAAGTGACCTCGAGAACCTATGGTAATGGAGCAATTCTGTAGTCGAATTCGGATTCAGCGCATCACAAAGCGTAATCAGGCCTTTGATCGTCTCAAATATAGCCAAAACCCAAATTTTGATTCACTTTTAATTAGAACAACTCGAAAACCTAGTGTGGATGGATTCGGGCTTAGTGCAACAAAAGCCATTGGTATAGTCTGGTTATGGATTAAAGAGCTTGTCGGCCTGTGCCAGCACTCAAGACTCTAACAGGACATATTTTTTAGGCCACATCTGGTCTAAGAGTGTAAAAAGCTGTTAAATGACCTTATGTCAGACTATCAAATTAGACTGTGCTGGGTGCGTGGTCGCTCAGACGTTATTGGCAACGAAGTGCATGAGAATAGAGACCGAATTGTAGAGTAGCTTTAGCCTTATAGCCAAAGCTCAACCATTTAGGCAAGAAACTAGTCCTTAGCATGAGTAGTCAGGAGATAAGAGTTCTAACAAAGCATTGCCCCTTTACACATAAGATTAGCAGATGAAACAGATTTCTCCGATTTCTGTAGGCTAAATGATGAGTAAAAAGCACTGTCTTTGGCACGTAGACAGAGATGATTGAAAAGTCGATCTGTTGAGGTATTAGTAGATTGAAAGGACTGCCAGCTTGAGAATCGAATAGGATTCATGCCAGCTTGAGGATCGAATAGGATTCATAAGTGGGTTTCACCGGCTGGGGGTATAACTTTAGAAAGATATTTATCTCTGTTCTTCATTAATTTTACTTCTTACGCACAATGGGCCCAAGGATTTATAGCTGAAGGCCTTCTACTGTATATAGTGTTTAAATTGAAAATATTAAACAATATATGTCTATGAGTGGGAAACTAAGCTATAGATATCGGATTTTAATTATATTGTATGGAAAAAGATGTCTAAAAAGAGGGTTCTTTTTAATATAATCTCTTATTGTAATAAAATAAGTAATGATTTCTGTTTAAATGCCTATTTAACTGGTTATAAATATAAATAATAAAACTGTAAACTAACGACCGTTTAAAAATAACTGTTAAACAAAAAAATAAAACTAAGGATTTGGTGTTTTGTATTTTAAATTTTTTATTGAATTTTTAATTTTTATAGGTTTTTGTATTTCTTTGTCATTATCTCTTATTCACTTGGCTTTTGAAATGAATTTTCCATAAACATTATTTATTATTATTATTTTGTTTTGTTTTATATTTTGTTCATTGGTTAATTCTCCATTAATAAGTTTTGGATATTTTTTATTTTCTTTTTGTTTTCGTTTTTTTGTTTCATTCTTTTAATATAATTTAATTTATGTTTTAAATATTTATTTATTTTTATTTATTTATGTATAATTAAATTCATAAAATTGAATAATATTAAGTTTTGTTTAAAAAATATAAATGTATAAGTAAAAAAATGTGTTCCACAATAGCAATTTTAGATTTTTTCTTTTATTTAATAGTATAGTATATTTTTGTTTTTTTTTCTTATTAATTTTCTTTTAAGTAGAAATGTAGCTTAGTTAGGTTCATGTTGGTTTTAAGTTTGCAGTATGTTATTATTTTAAATATATTTATGTGTATATATTTTTTGTTTTGTTTTCTTTTTGTTCTTGTTTAAATAATTTGCTAACACTTTTTTTTTAATTACTGAAAGTTGTTATATTGTTTGTATTTTATTTTTATCAATATTTTTTACGAGTATTTGAATTTGTTTTCATTTATTTCGTAATTAATTTTATTGATTTTGTTTTTAAAATCAATTATATGTTATGTTAGGGAATAATCATTATCTATTTTTAGAAGTAAAATAGAACGATCAGTTTGCGAAAAGTGTAAAAATTCAGAGCCATTTTAAAAAAGCCTACAAGAGACATTTATAACAAATAAAATAATTTTATTTTAATGTAGCATATAACAAAAAGTGTCCTTTCTTTGTTTATTTCTTTTTTGAACAATTAAAATGTGTAATAAATTTTCTTGAAGTGGAAAAGATTCTTGATAGTAAATCTCAATAATTTATTTCAATATTTGAAAAGTAGCACAACATTTAAAGAAACTGCAGGCCCAAGTTTGCAAGACTTTGAAGAAAGTAAAGCTTTAGTTATTTAATTACAATTCTAGCTAAAGATATTGTTTTATTTTGTTTTTATTCTCCAAACATTTGAGACCATTTAATAGGAAAATATACAAAAACTTTCATAGTATTCTTGAGAATATAATTTAAACATTATTCACGCGTGTACATCCATTTAATTTTCTTGTGATTATTCAAGGCATTAGAAGAAAACAGAATTGAGAAATCAAATTTTCTTCACTTCCCTGTGTATTTTTGTAAGCTTGAAACTGTCTTGAGAAAACTTGCTTGATGTCAACAGTTTTCCAAATGAGATAAACATATTCTAAGCCATAGATTTTGCTTGGTTTGTTTGTTAAATTTCTATTCGTTTATTCAAAACTTATTCTTTTACCACTTTTTCTTCGTGTTCTTACAATGAGCCTATTAAAGTTGTGTATGTAGTTTTATTATTTTAATAATTTATTTGACTTAAATTTAATATTAATTTAAATTTTGTTTTGTTTTTATTTTTTAGAATTGCTTGAAAAGGCTAAACTTGTTTGTAATTTTTGTTCTTTTTTTTTATTAACCATTTTTCAAATGTAAGTACATTATATTGTATAATATATGTATGTATATATTTTTGTTTAATGTGAATTGTTTTAATAAATATCATTTATACTGTTATTAAAGTGTGAGGCAAACAATTTGAATATTTTATTTCATGTTTTTTTTTTACTTTACATAACAAATAAATAATTATTATTTTGCTTAAGTTGTTACAAATATTACTTGGAATTTATGAAAATAAAAAAAATTGTTGCTTTTAGTTCTGCTCTCCAAACATGTTTATTATATATGTAAATATGATGTTTATTATTATTATTATTATTATGTTATAATATTCAATTTGATTTAAAGCATTTTTTGTGAATTGTTTTTTTTTTCATTTTTCATTTTGCTAAAAAGTATTTCTCTTAATATTTTATTTAATTCATAAAATTATGTTAGATTTATTTTCTGCTTATCATACTAAATTTGATTGGAAAAAGTTGTATTATTATATATATTTTTTGTTTTGCTTTGTTTTGTATGTTGTTTATAATAATTTTAATAAATTTTCGAGTTTTATATATTTTAATTTCAACTACGAATGTATTATATTTTTTTCTCAATATATATTTATAAGTACGTGCATTAAAAACTAGGGCGTGTTTTATTATGTTATTTTTTAATGATTTAAAATATTTATTTATTCTTATGTTTTTTTTTAAATATTTATTAATATTAATTTAAGACTTATAAAACAATTTAAACTTATACAAAATATTGACTAGTTTCTAGTGTTAATTTTAATTATATGTATTTAAATTAAAAATAAAATTCTTTAAATTACTTAATATGACACTGTAAAACATTTGAAAAATGTAAAGTAGTAGACTTTTTAAGTGGATTGAAAATAGAGAAAACATAACTAACAAAATTGTTGCACAAATAAAACCCAAGATTAACAAGTGAATGATGAAAAGAAAATTTAAATTTAAGCAGGCAAAATTATTTTTAAGAAACAGATTTATAACTTTAATGTGCGTTCTCTTAGAGCAGGCATATGAACCTCAAATTATTTAGAGCTAAATAACTGTTTTAATCAATTTTGAAACTTTGTTAAAAAAAAATAATTTACGATTTAACTTTCAAGATAATTGTTTAATTAATTGCAATTTGAAAAATGCTGCCTATGACGGAGGATTTTGTTTTATTTCACAATATATATGAATACAAGAAAAATAAAGATTAAATTTAGCTTTATAAAACATACTATTTTAAATAAAAAATATAAAGACAAATCATAGAAATATATTCTGTTGTGTAAGGCATTGTTTTTTGTTGTTTTTTGTTTTGAGATGTCATATCTAAAGAGCGTGCAATGATAACATAAATTGAAATTTTTAATATTCATATTTTCTTTTTTATTTTTCGTGTTTTTTTTAAGTTTGTATATAGTATATAGAATTTATGCGGATCAAGTAAAATTTCTTTTTGTTTTTTTTTGTCGGTAATTTTATATTATAATATCTTTTGTTTTTTTTTTCTTTTTGAGAAAATTGCTTTAAAAATTGTGATTTTTTCTTCTTAAATTCTTAAGATTTTATTTATTTATTGTGTGATAAGTGTTTCAAAAGACGTAAATTTATTATATATTTCATTTATTTTTTTTTGATTTGTTTCATTTGTATGTATTCATATAATAATGTGTACACACTGGTGTATGAGTGTGAATATGATTAGGAGAGGTTGTTATGAGCGTATTAAAGAGTTTTTAAAATCAATGAAACAAAACTTTGAAACAAACCTTAATATAATATTTGTATGCCAAAAACATAAGATATTACACAAAAAATTAAGTCAAATGTTTAATTAATTTAAAAAAAACAGGTTTTTCTTTATGCAGAAATTATGTGTTTGTTTTGTTTTTCTTTTATTTTGTATTTACTAATAAATTTTGGAGATATTACACAATTATTTTTCCCTTTTTTGTTACCATTTACTTCTTATATCATGAAATCAATTTAAGACTAAAACCAAACTATGTGATGTTTCTTATTAAGACTTTAATTACAATTTATTATTAGTTTTAAAGAAATTAATTTAATAAATGCTAAATATTTTTTTTCGGCTTTTGTTTTTCTCATTGTAATAAAAATAAAAAAGAAATATTAAAAAATATAACTTTATATGTAACTTAAATAAATATATACACTATACAATAGTAGAAATTAATAGTTTACTTTTTTGTATTTTTAAGATTTTATTTTCTCTGAAGATTTTCTTTATAATGTTTTCTGTTAAGTTAAGAAGGAACACAATAAACTACCAAATTACACTTTTTATATGTATATATCCACCAATATCTATTTATTTGGTATGTGGATAATGGTAGATATTCAGACAACACATACATACATTCATATATAAATATAATAATTAATAAATCCATAATAATATTAAATTTTCATACATTAAATTCAATAATGATAATAATTAATAACCATTATACGTAAAACCTTTATAAAGAATTGTTAAACAATTTGAGAGTAAAGCAAATGCATGATAGATTCGTTTAGAACGAAAAATTAATTATTTTAAGTTATAGGAGAGAAGAAAGTATAAAATAAAATTTATTATTACTCTTTCTTTATTTTTATTTTTTTAATTGCTGTTTATTTATACTTTTTTTTAATATTTATGATTACATTTAATTACATTAGTAAACGCATTGACGAAGAAAAAAATATAAAAAAGATATAAAGCATATCATCAAAAATACAAATAAATTGAAATTGGTTTTTTGGAATGCCAATATTAATTATACTTTATTGATTTTTTTTAAATGAAAGTCAATTTCAAATATGGATTTGTATTGCACCGATCACTAAATATTAGTAGTATTGTAGAAAATAGTCAACTTTGTTTGCAGCATAATAACGCAGTCACAACATATTTGTTAATTATTGTAACATATTTGAAATTCCATTAAGGAGGATTAAAAAATACCAATATAGAAAACTTATACATAATAAAAGCAATGTAATGGAACCAAATTATACAAAAATAGGTTTGGAATCCACTCAAGTTGCGATAAAAAAAGGTAATGGCACCTTGAAAACAGTTCCTAACTTAAAAACAAAAAGTAAGTTTATCAACTTATGTGGATTATTTCCATTTTAAATTTATTTTCTCATATTGTATAAATGAAATAAAACAAGTGCGTCAGTATAACCAATACTATGAATGTTTGTATAAAACCAAATGTGGTACATGAACTTAAAATGATATGCTATTGCTATTGTTGAAAATATACATTTTAAGTCTCGTTTAAAAAAAAATATCTTTCACCCATCATAACTCGCTTAAAATAAAGGAATGTTTTCGAAAAATATTGTACTTTTAACTGAACATTTACAGTTTGTGGTTCAATGTTTGCAACGAATTGTACATAAAAGTGTTACTTTAAAGTTGACTATTTAATATCAATTGGGATGTTTACCCCATTATATTAGTGTAGGTTTTATTTTTATATGCATGAAATATTTTATAAATAAAATAAAAAACAACGTTTATATTTATATACTGTGTAAGAATGAAATAAAAACAAATACCATTGTTCCTTTGCTTCGATTTTCTCTTTGTAGGGTTATGAAGAATTCGTTATATTGTGTGAATAACTGTTATATTTAGAAACGTTTCTGCTCGTTTTGGAGCAAATTTCGCAAATTCTTGTTCTTTAAAGGTTTTATGTTGATGATGTTATGTTTTGTTAACATTTCTTAGATTTATATATTGCTTAAATGTCTATTCATTTACCCACTATGCGAGACATTGTTGGTATTACCTGATGCTGGGCTGCCGTTACCTCCGATTGCAGCTGCACTCTGGTGATGGTCATCATTCGTAGGCGTTGGAGGCTGGTCACGTCTAGGTGGCATGCGTTCGTTGACAGCATCCAAGCCTTTGGCTTCGGCAAATGAGGTGATTTTATGATTCGGTGAAAAGCCCTGCATAGCATTCTTTAATGACTGTTTGCCGCCAGACAGAGCACCCAATGGAAGGGCGCCAGTTGGTGTCAGACCTTTAAGTTGTAGTACAGATTCTGATTCCTCCCGCAGTACAGAGAAGACTCTAGCCATTTTGCCAATAGCGCGGATTTTATTCCGAATAACCTCTTTACGTAGAGCAGCTTCATCGTCTGACAGAGGTTCTTCGCTCTCTTCGGTCATTAGCTCATCATCGGAGCAGATATTAAGGACATTCACCAACATTTCTGTTACTTTTTCGCCTACAAAAGGTAGGGACCAAGTAAATACGTCCATGAAATTGGGAAGCCAATAGGGATGAGGAGAACAGTTAAACTGACGTATATTCATAACATTGTTTTCATACTTCAAAACGGCTGCTTTATTGTTATAGACATCAAGATAATTGGGAGCCGAGAATATAGTGATTAGCGAGGGGAAACCGGTGGTTTGACTTTTACGATACATACGATAGCCAGCATCTTGGGCTTCGTGAGCACGTATTATCGACAGAAGATTGTTATTTTGCAGGAAGTCACAACAGGCGGCATAGCTATAGAAATACGAACAACCACGTACAGAGTTGTGCGTATAGAAATCTGAATTCTTCTCATTGCCAAAATCTTCCAAAGGATCAGACCATAGCAAATCACACATGGGCCCAAACGCTGGAGGTTCTTTGAAGCGATCCAAACGTCGAATGTCATCCAATTCGTGAATTTCTGGTGACAAGCCGCCATGAACACACAGAAATTGCTGGTTCATTAATGCAGCCAAAGGTAAACAGTCAAAGGCCTCCATACAAGCATCATAAACGCGTTCCGAATACTTGATCTTGCACTCCTGCTTGAAAGTAAAATATTCAGTTAGATGGCGACATTCATGATTGCCACGCAATAAAAATAAAGTATTGGGATACGTAATCTTCAGGGACCACAAATAGAGTACACATTCGATACTAAAATAGCCTCTATCAACGTAATCGCCCAAAAAGAGGTACTTGGTAGTGGCTGGTGATCCACCAACTTCGAATAATTTCATTAAGTCGTAAAATTGGCCATGAATATCGCCACACACTGTAACGGGAGCCTCTATATCGATCATGGTCTTTTCCTGGCGTAATAAGGCGGCGCCCTCTTGAATAATGCGCAGGGCGGGTGGTTCTTCTATGCGGCCTTCAAGAATGAAATGTTGTTTGAGTAGCTCATGATTTGGTTTACCCGATCTGGGATCTGGAAAAACTTCTGACATCGTTAGCTTATGGCTAGGAGGAAATGGCACACTGTCGACAACACGATCCGTTGTGTTTAACGCAGGTCTGAGACTGCTGCGTGTTGGACTGTCCTGATTCGCTTGGCTGCCAGCAACTGATGATGCCTGCTGTTCTGCACTGGATGCAGATCCTGCTGCTGTACCAGAGCCTGCAGTGGGTTGTTGATTGCCGGTCGAGGCTGTTGCTTGATTATTTGAAGACATTTTTAAAAATTTGCTTTCTTCTTATTAGTCCTTTACGATTTATTTCTATTCCTAAAAATATCAAGCTGAATAATCTTCAACAACCTAAACAACTACACCTCCTTTATATTCCTTTGCTTTTCGCGTTTCTCCTTTAAAACTGCCTTTATAATTTCGTTTTATTTCTCTACGCTTCTTCGTTTTTTTTTCTTTTTACTCTCACCTCTTTTATTTCGTTTCTTTTTTTTTCAACAATAGCAGCTATCTAATGTGTATTCAATGTTTAATAACTATTGCTATTTTATTTTGTTTCTATTTTCTAATGTTTTTTAAAACAATTTATTTTGATATTTAAAACATTTTTTTCACTAAATAACGTTTAATATTGTTAATGCCCTTTAAATTTTTTTAATAACCAATAAGAAAAAATGGTATTCTCTGCAAATCTTTTATATTTGTCTTGTTCTTCTTTTCACTCTCTTTGCAGACTTTTTTCTTTCAAGTTTGCGAAAAAATTTTCTTTCACTTTTTTATCAATCGAAAGTTTATGTTTATTAAATTTAGTTCCCTAATCTTGTCGTCCTTCACCACATATCCAATTAACAATTCCTTTGTAACACTTTTTAAGCTTAATTATTTTTAATATTAATTTTTTTCAGGAAAAAGTATACAATTATTTTGCAATAAATCGACAAAGATTTTATTTTTCGTGTAATGTTCGTTTCAGTGTTGCATTGTGGTGGTATTCGAACAAAAATATTTTTTCCTTCAGAAAAATGTCAAGTAGAAAGTTTCGTTAAGTCTACAAAACATTTTATAACACTGCTATGAAAAGCACGGTTGCAAAAAGTGTTTTTAATTTTCTTAACATAAAAATTTAATACACTGTAATATTGTAGCTAAAATATTTTGCTTAATTTATAATTTTGCTTTCATTATAATTAGATATATTAGTTTGTTTATTGCACTATTCAAACAATCAAACTGCTATCAAATGATTTAGTATTTTATTAATTAGAGAATAATTTTAAATACCTTCTCAAGGACTTTTAGCAATTATGTAATATATGTAAGGGCCATATTTAGCTGGGAATTTTAAGCGGTGGTTTGTAAATAGAGTGATTTATAATTTAGGCTGTGTAAAGTTTTAAATATTACAAATATTAATTAAAAAAATCAATTCGTTTATAATACTTAACAACTCTGTCTTTAATATATAACGGCGTTAAATATTTTTATTGACACTGTATTCCAAGTGACATTTCAGTTTTCTGATGAACTGTCACCCGCAAAGGTTTGACATTATTCGTCATCCGTAGCAGTGGAGAAAAAAGATAATATTAAATTAAGTCTTGTGCAAAATAAATCTTAAAATTCCACTGTTTCATTATAAAAAGTCATTCAGAAAATATACACTTAAACCAAAAAAAGTTAATAATACTAAGCATTTTGAACAAGTACAATAGGAGAAGAAGAACACACCTTAAAAACTCAAGACACCTTAACCAGCCAGTGTAGAAAAGTAAAAACAAAGAGAAAAGAGAAGAAAAAACATGGATAGCAAAGGACGCAATGTTATAGTTTGCGACAATGGTACCGGTGTAAGTAGTTGAACCCTAAGTTTTAGTAAACAATTGAAAAATTGCTTTTGTGCTGACCTGTAAATAATACTTTTGCATTCTAATGCGGTTGTCTACCCTATAGACGAAGAGATTTAAAAGAGAATACGGTGAAAATAATACTAGTGACATACTTTTAGCATTTTTAATCTTCTAACTTCAGTTGTTGACCATTCAAACTAAATTAAGTGAAGGAATATTCCTGCTAAAGACTTTGTTGAAATGAAAATTAAAGCTTTTGGAATGCAAAAATAAATAGAATTTGATTTAAAGACCCTCCCAATGATTATTGTTTAAAAGTGAACATTGCCATTGATTACTCATACTTTTGAAAGAGAGGACTGCTTAGTATGAATGTGGTGGTGTTATTCTCATTGCCTTATCGTTTGAGAAAATTTTTTTTTTAATATTTTTAAACTTTATTGATAAAATATATCATTATCTAATTTTTACAGTGTAAACACTACACTATGGATATTTGCAAATACTTTATTAGACCTTAGTATCCAGGACTAGTTGTAAATATTGCTTAACACACCCACAAAAACTTTGTTTTTGCTTAGACTCACAGAAATTTTATAGGCTCTGTTTGTTTTGAAAGTAGGAAGAAAGTCATTTAAGGAACCCTAGCTTATCATAGTTTGCGCTCTTAAATACCAGGACAGAATCGCAAAATGTTTTCGACAGTTTCATTCATAGGCTCATTTCCACATGCACTGAAGAAAACTGGTTTGATTGCCTGTGCTCCACTACATAGTCTTCGGTTTTAGAGCATAATGCCTAATTAAATCAGCAATCAATGAGAAGTCGTTAGCACTTTTATTCTTCAAAACATTTTATAAATGGGTACTCCAGAAGTGGCGTATATTTTTATTGCTAGTATTCAAAACTTACCCTATATGGTCAAATGTCATCTACAGGAAATAATGTGCAATAGCTTTAAGGAATAGGTTTCTCATTTTTTGCTTCACAATTTTTAAATTTTTAACACAGTAATTTATGGAAAACGTTTTTATTATTTTTCATTATAGTTTGTTAAGTGTGGTTATGCCGGCAGTAATTTTCCCGCTCACATATTCCCCTCCATGGTTGGCAGGCCAATCATACGTGCTGTTAATAAAATTGGCGACATCGAAGTCAAAGTAAGTTAATCTAACAAACAATTTATTAAATACAATAAATTTGTATTAGTTGAGTTCATTTTGATTATTATAAAATTTATAAAATATCTCTTTTTTTGTTCTTCTTTATTTATATGTAATAAAAAATATTTTTTGGAAAAAAAATATCTTTTTTGAATATTATTACAGGATTTACACGTTGATGTAAGTCTATTGTTTCCTAATTTATTTTCATTAATTACAAAATTGTTTCGTTTTGTTTATTCCCACCGTTAAATTATTGAAAAAAAAAATTCAAATAGTTGTCAGTTTTACTAAAACCCCGTTTTTTATTTTAGCTAAACTAGACGTTGTTTAATTTAATTACTGTTAACTTGGTTTTAGTTAATTGAAGAAATTTTTGCATTAACAATAACGTTTTTAGAATGCCTTTAAAAATATTACATTTTTCTTTTGTTTCTTTATTTTAATATTTTTTTAGATTTTTTACAGCAGCTTTTACATTAAAACAAAGCTCTTCATAAATTGTTTATTTAAAATTTTATATGAAAACTAAAGTTTCAAATACAGCCGGTAATATTTTCATGAATGTTTGTTGTTCTTTTTTGTATTTTACTAACAAGTTTATTTTTTTTAAATGAGCATGCTTTTTTACATTCTTGTGATTTTATTTCGATGTTTATACAAGTAAAATGAAAAAATACGAAGTATATTTTCAATACTTTTAAATACGACAATTGTATCAACAGAATACATTTGAATTTATTCTAACAACTCATAACGAATGAATGCTTTTTCGAAAGTTTAAAACTTTTTATTGGTGGGAAATGCATATCAGTCATTCCAACCAACTAAGTAAAGCTTCATTGCGCAAATTTTCTTAGACTGACCTGTTATTTATTATTTCAAATTCCTTTATATATGTTGTATTTATTTTTTTTATAGTGTTTGCTTTTGTAATTTTAATTTAAAAATTGAAATTATTTATTTTATTTATTAAAGCATTTTTATTTAACATTATAATTGACAATATTTTTTAGGATTTAATGGTGGGTGATGAAGCATCACAATTGCGATCGTTGCTGGAAGTATCTTATCCCATGGAAAATGGTGTTGTTCGCAACTGGGAAGATATGTGTCATGTGTGGGACTATACATTTGGACCGAAAAAAATGAACATTGATCCAACCAATACCAAAATCTTACTTACAGAACCCCCAATGAATCCGTTGAAAAATCGAGAAAAAATGATAGAGGTGAGTTAGAAAAGGAACTATTTTAATTAATGAATATAACGTTAATGTGTAATTTAATGTGTTTTTGCATAATATAGGTCATGTTTGAGAAATATGGTTTCGATTCTACGTATATAGCTATACAGGCTGTGCTTACATTATATGCTCAAGGTTTAATATCCGGAGTGGTTATCGATTCCGGTGATGGCGTTACCCACATTTGCCCCGTTTATGAGGAATTTGCATTGCCTCATTTAACAAGACGCTTAGACATAGCTGGACGTGATATAACACGCTATTTAATTAAGGTGAATAGTTTTATAATGAAAGTACATAATTTGAAAACATAAATTAACATTTTGTTTTTTTTTTTTATTCTATTTTAGTTACTTTTATTGCGTGGTTATGCTTTTAATCATTCCGCTGATTTTGAAACAGTACGCATGATGAAAGAGAAGCTTTGCTATATTGGTTATAATATTGAAATGGAACAAAGACTAGCCTTGGAGACTACAGTACTGGTAGAATCCTATACCTTGCCAGATGGTCGTGTGATAAAGGTGGGCGGCGAACGTTTTGAAGCACCCGAAGCTTTGTTCCAGCCCCATTTAATTAATGTAGAAGGACAAGGTATAGCTGAATTAGTATTTAATACTATACAGGCTGCCGACATTGATATGAGATCAGAATTATATAAACATATTGTATTATCTGGCGGCTCAACTATGTATCCCGGTTTACCTTCACGTTTAGAACGCGAAATTAAACAATTATATTTGGAAAGAGTTTTGAAAAATGACATCGACAAATTAGCGGTAATAAAATCTATAACAATCCACAATAGTTTTTAAAATTAACGATATTTTATTTTGAATTTTAGAAATTTAAAATCCGCATTGAAGATCCTCCCAGACGAAAAGACATGGTGTTTATTGGTGGTGCTGTTTTGGCAGAAGTTACTAAAGATCGCGATGCATTTTGGATGTCCAAACAGGAGTATGAAGAACAAGGTCTTAAAGTACTGCAGAAATTACAAAAGATTACCGCTTGAAAAAGAATTTAATTCATTTCGAAGCACTTTACTAACAATTTGCTGACAAGTCCAAGGGCGTTATACATGTAATAAGTTTACTCTTTCCTCTGCCAGTTTCTGTTCGTTTTATAGGGTTCTTCAAGCATTGTCATTTAATTAAATGTAAAACTAAGTGCTAAAGAAAACTTTCCATATCTTCCATATTAAAAGAAAATTACTCTTCTTTTTTTTAATTGCTTACCTTTTCTGTTCTTATTCTTAAAGTAATTGTTTTTTTTCTTTCTTTCCTTTTCCTTACCACTTTTTTAATCCAGTACTTGTTTTTTAGTTTCGGAAACAATTTGCATTTATGTTCGCTTTCTAAACACACTATTCTATTTTGTAACCAAATAATTTATACTTACAATTATTGTTTGTGTTTATATATATATACACATGTATTTTTTAAATTAATATTTTTTATTTAATTTTTATTTGAAAGTATTTTCTAGTATTTTATAAAAAAAACCTATTTTTTTAAGTAAAAGATAAATTTTTCCAAATAAAAACAAAAGTGTTGCTGTATCTTTTTCCATAATAAATAACAAAAAATTTGTGTGTTTAAATATTATTACGATTATTAGTTATTTTATTTAATTTTTTTTTTGTTTTGCCTTGAACAAGTCAATATATTTTGAATATATTTTCTATAATTAAAACACTTGTTATTTAGCAATTAGGCACTTTGCTTATTTATTACTTTCATATGCAATAATTCCAATAGTTAGAAAAACTATATTAATTTATCGATTGAATAGAAAAAAAAATAAATATTTTAAATAAAAATCCATACATACATACATATTTAATATAAAAAAAGAAATGCACTTTTATTTTCGTTGAGCTTACTTTGTATCGTTAGGGCAAACTTAGTTACATTTTACATGAGTCGTTAAAGGATCTTCATCTTTTTCTGATACCATTACTTCGCAGCCATTTTCTAAAAATTCTTCCAATTTTGGTTTGAACGTTTTCAAAAAGCCTCTTTCCGAATTACTATGATTGCATAATATAACAGATACCCCATTGTGATTTGCATCTAACAGCTCATGATGTGACATTTCTCCGCTGATATAAAGATCCGCTTTAATGCCACGTAATAAAGAACCACCGGAACCGGCACAGATTGCAACATTTCGAATTTTTGTTTGTAAATTATGATCAACAGCCATGGCCACATGGACATCCAGACCAATATGATTTTGTACAGCTTTTATAGCATTTTCTAGACATATATTGGTGGTGAAAGTGCGTCCAGAGCCAACATTCGGATCTTCACAATTGGCTAGAGGCTAATAATAGAGAAACAATATAGAAATTGGAAAGAGAACATTATTAAACAGAATAAAAAAAGATCGCCAGAATGTAAACATGTTTCAGAACATTTGTTTTCCCTGTACATTACGTTTTAGATTGCAAAATATTCTTTGTTTTGCCTTAAAAGTTTTTCGATGATAAACGTATGTATGCATTTCTAAATGTTTATAAAGAAAAGAGCACAGATAAGAAAACCCAAAGAATTATAAATAATTTTATATTGTAAATCATTAAAAGTTTAAATCAATTTTTTTTCACATTAAATATATGAACGCAATTGTATTAATATTTCCTTTGTATTGGCCATTTGAATGCATTTAATATCAAATGGTTTCAAGTACAAACAACCAGTAGACGGTCCTTTAGTCGTCAATAACACCTTCGAAGTAATAAACGTTTAAGCATGATCAAGTCCAAATATATAAAATATTGTGTATGTATCATACAAATTTTAAGTTTTGCTTATGGCCAAGACTTTGGTAATATAGCAGGTAAATGGAAAATAAAATATGGCCTAGACAATGAAATAAAAGAAGTGCGGGTAAAGACAAGTACGAAAGCAAAAGTGCCTGTGCATATCTATGATATTGAAAAGAATACACAACAAACGGATGACATATATTTTCGATTTGTAATGGAAGATAAGGAAATAGCTTCAACGGAAAAGCATGTCAATTTAAGTGATATTGTGGGCTCATCTTGGCAAGGTGAAATTGAAGTTAATGGACTTTATTTTGGTTACACTGATTTGTATGTAACGCTTAATGATCCCCAAATGGAAAACATGGAAAAAAGTCCACAAACTTTAAGTGTGATTGTGCTACGTGATAAACAAGTGGGTGATAATATATTTACTTACACCGCCTTGGCCATAATGATTTTAATGTTTATCAATCTTGGCACTGTATTGGATTTAAAACGCATTCGCTTGGTATTCACTAGGCCTGTGGGACCTATATTGGGATTTTTAAGCAGATATCTGGTAATGCCTGCTTTAGCACTTGGCTTAGGTGCTTTAATGTTTAAAGAACAGACCAATTTACAATTGGCTTTACTCTTTTCGGCCATAGCACCTAGTGGCGGTATAGCCAATATTTGTAATATCTTTCTAAAAGGAAATATTAACCTCTCCTTGGCCGCTACCACTGTAAATAGTGTATTGGCTTTGGCTATGTTGCCTTTATGGGTTTACCTAATGGGTCCTTTGCTTTATAAAGATGGAACGTTATCTATACCATTTGCCAAACTAGGCATTGGTTGTGCAACTCTGCTATTGGCTTTAATTGTGGGAGTACTTTTACGTGTTACAATACCTAAGACAACGAAATTTATATTTCGTTTTTTGAAACCTGTTTCGGTAATACTGAGTTTATCTTTGGTTGCCGTTACAGTGGGCATAAATGCTTTTGTTTTTAAGGAAATTACTTTAATGGTAAGTTGTAATGAACAAAACAATATTAAATGATGTTGGTGTAGTTAATTTTAATATCTTTTGCTTTTAATAGATTATTTTAGCCGCTTTCTTTTTGCCTGTTATTGGTTATCTAATCTCGTTTACTTTGTCCAAATTATTATGCTGTTCGGTAACAGATGCTATGACAATTGCTGTGGAGACTAGTGTATTGAATATGTCTTTACCGATCGTTCTATTGGAATATACAGTGCATGAACCCATGGCCGATATGTTAATTGTTGTACCCGTAATATCGGCATTGATGTCTTTGTGTCTGATTGTAGTGCTCTATGTTGTACGACGAATATTTGGTTGGAATATAAAACGAGATTTGGAAGCATTCGATGAAGAAGAGTTTTTAATAGATTTAAGTATTAATAAGTAAGAGTAAATGTTTTATTTTTTAAACGTCAATTAATTCTTGAGTTATTAATTTAAAATGTTTTATAAGCAAGTGTAAAGTGTAATTGTTATTGCATTTACCTTTGAATTGTATATTTATTGTACAATTTAAAATGTTGTTGACCTTAAGATATTGTTTAATAAACAAAAATATATGATCTTGGGTTATATGATATGAAACGTGTAATTTTTATCAGCCTGTTGTATTTATCTCAGGATTTTTGGCATTAAGAGCATTATAAGTGGCATAAAAATATTTTAAAATGTCTAAAGTCTGCCTACTTATTACAGCAAATTGTTTGTATTTATTATAAAGAAATGTAAGCCCATATTATGGTTTTTAAATAAATAAAATTTTAATGAAAACTGCGAACAATATGTGTGGCACTAATTGCAGTATTTATATTACAATTCAATATTCATTAATAATTTTCATGAATTTAAAGCCTTTTTTATTTATTAAACATTTGTTTTTTGTTTTAATATCATAGAAATACAAATCTATTGGAAGCTTTTAATTGATATGGAAAAAAAAGAATGAAAAATAAACGTAAAACAGATACAAATAATTAATACACTGAATTACTAGAATTACAAATAAACAAAAAGATTTTTTTGAAACAATTAACTTTTTTTTATTAGTCAGCAGTCAGTTGTAACTGATTGTTCAAAGCATTTAAAACATATTGTTAACTAGAATGGTGTCTAAAAAATACTTCAAACACTAATGTGCTATTTCAGTTATAATAATAGTATAACAAAAAATAGATTTGAATAGTTTTAAATAATAAAAATGTATAACAAATTAAAGCGATAAATTAATACAAGGTGTTAGTTAAACTGTTAAATTAAAATACTCGCAGAAAGACGAAATGAAAAATGGTTTAAAACTTAGTTTGGAACTAAAAATATAAAAAGAAACATTTAAAATAATTCCCAATGAAACGTTATGATATTATGATATCTGTGGAATGCCTGTTTTAATTTATTCAATTAATTTTAATAAATAACATATTTTATTTATACGAAACTTATCGGGTGTGTCAATGAATTCTGTATGTTGGTTGGTTTTCGTAGTACTACTTGGTCATTGTTGACTGCTACTTTTCTTTTGATTAATTGTTGATCATTTATTTATAAATTCCTCGAAAGAAATGAACAAATGATTTGCTTCTGCAACAAAAAATTTGAAGGTTATCTGGTAAAAGAGCAATTTTTCGCCAAATTTTCATGACAAATTTATTTACTCTCAGTTTTTGACAAAAATCTGCTGAAAGGAAGACGCCGAAGAAATATTTTTTCATATTTCGTTTTAATGTCTAAGATGGGGTTTGAACCGTGGCCTAACGTCTAATAAGCACTGCCAACTAGACTACGCTGACTTCATTCATTATTTTATCAACAGGGTTTAGAGACAATTTTAGTTTGTTGTATTCAATCTTACGATCACAAAACATGGTGTGCCGTTAGAAAGCTAGTCTTTTAGTTGTTTGACTCAGTATTATTTGAGTACAAGCTCAAATTAGCCAGTAATGTGGGTAAGACAACTGAAATTATCAAAAATGTTTATCCTATTGATGTAACAGGAAGTCTTGATTTCATCGATTCCGTTTCGTTAATTTTGAATAGGGCTGTATTCCGAAAGAAGTTCAATTCATTATAATCTTCATTTACAAATAGCTGAGGGTAGTTAAATTTGATTTCGAATAGGAAAGTCGGCACAAATGTTAGGAAAACAAATTCTATACTCTGGAAGGTTTTACTGTGTGCTTAATTGGGTTGGTAGCAAATAGTCAACAATTGCTAACTGTTTATTTGGACCTATGTTTTCAACAATTAAACATTCTGAAAAATCAATCTAATATAAGTGACCCAATTTTTGAACAAATAAATATATGAAGGAGATGAATTGAATTCCATACCTACAAAGCTAAGCCACACAGAAATATTAAATTGCAGCTTTTTAAATCATCAGAAGTTCACAAGTCTTAGCCTCTACAAGTACGAGAAAAATTGAGTTTCAAAGACGCTAAGCCACACTCAGGAATAGTGACTCGTTGAAAGCTTCGGCAGATTTTTTTGGGCGATTATGGGCATAATCCATATGTATCTTACAGTCCGGACATGTATCTAACTATTTATTCCTAGAAATCTAATTCCAGAGATTTTTGAGTTCTTGTGTTGATAGATAGCCTGTAGCATTCTATTTGTTTGGAAATTTTTTCTGCATAACTCCGATTTTCTGATGGTTAACTATTTATTGCAACGCACGGAAAGTAACACAATGAAATTAGGTCTGTCAACGCATGTGAGACTTTTTCCAATTCTGTCTATGGCAAATAGTTTTGTCAATTAAGAAGTTCGCTTCAATAAAATTTTGTGAAAATTGAATTGTTTCAGGTTTTTTTACTAATAAGATTGAGAATTTATAAAACAACAAGTACCCGTCACCTCTTCTTTCCGAAGTGGTCCGCCAACTTACCTATCCTTCCTTTAACGTGTAAAAATTTAAACTGGTACCAATGAATTTTTAATACATTTTTAAAATTTTGTTTGAAATTTCCCTTGAGTACAAATGTTTATTTACATTTAGTAACTACTTTTTATTACAACTTCAGTTTTCAATATGTTTGATTTCAGCTAACGATATGTGCGATATAACAATTATGTTCGAATGAGAATTTTAATTTCAACTTATTTAATAATCATTCTGAAGTAATAATAATATTAAATTTGTGAGATAATTTCGGTTTTGAAATTTTTACAATAACAGGTGTTATCAGTAAATTTGTTTATAGACGATTAAATGATTATTATTATTAACACTTTTTTGCTGTACTACCCCAACCAATATTTGACAAAAATAAAAGCTTTTGTTAAATAAAACGATTAATTTTGACAACTCTCAATTCATTCAACGTTATAACGTTGAACGGTCAATTAACGTTCATGTAAAAACCAGGAAAAGTGAAAAAAGTCTCATTAAAAAAAAAAACCAAAAATTAAAAAAAAAATGATTTTAAAAAAATCTATAATCGTAGTATTTTTAATACAAATTGTAACACTTCCGGTAATTCAAATCAATGCTGCGGAAATATTACGAAATATAAAAGAGAATGTTACTACAACCCAAACAGTTAATAACGAATTTTTTAATAATTTGCCTAACATTCCCACCTGGTCAGCAATTTTTGTTGAAGATCACTTCAACATGACTATGACTCAACGGCGTACAGTGGAATTAACAATAACATACATAGATCCAGCGTGGGGACCAGAATTTGAATTTCATATATTACCAGAAGACAACGAATTGCTTACTTTGTCGGATAATGTAATAACAAGCAAAGATATTGGTTCGAGTCAAACGCAATGGAAGGGTAACTTTACAGTGGAAGCTTTATTTTTGGGTCATACACAAATATACGTGGAACTGCACAGACCACATATGCTGGCAGAGAAATCATTGGAATGTGCGGATGTTATTATTTTACGTAATATTGGCAAACTGGACTTGCTGTTCAATGTATGCGTAGGCGTATTCGTTATGCTATTGTATATAAATTTTGGTGCTGTATTAGATTTGAATGCTTTAAAGGCCATACTGATAAGACCTATAGGTCCGGCTATTGGTTTTGTAGGGCAATTCTTATTAATGCCCATATTAAGTTTCTTAATCGGTTACTTTTTGTTTCGTGATATGATTGAACTGAGATTGGGTTTATTTTTTACCGGCTCTACACCAGGTGGTGGTGCTTCAAATATATTTACCGTTATTCTAAATGGCAATCTCAATTTATCCATTACGATGACAGCCATTAGTAATTTAGCTGCATTTGGCATGATGCCTTTATGGATTTTTACATTGGGCGTATTAATCTTTCGGGATGGCAACTTGGTGGTACCCTATAAAACAATAGCCACAATGTCATTTTCATTGGTTTTACCTCTGGGCATTGGTATTGCATTACAGAAGTATGCTCCATCACTAGCCAAGCGAATGGCGAAAATTTTGAAACCCCTTTCGTTATGCTTCATATTGTTTATAACAGCGTTTGCTTTCACCGTGAATTCTTATATGTTTAAATTGTTCTCATGGAAGGTAAGTAACAACAGAGAGAAAAAAAGAAAAAAGAAATGATGACTTAATACAGAAAAGGCGTTTGTTGACATTTTGTTACAAAATTAAATTTTTTAAGTGGACTGTTTAACTTGCTACGGGAAAAAATGTGAAACGCCTTTTTGCTATTAGGCCAACAGAAAAGTTTTTAAAACATTCTTTAAATAGTTTGTAATAACGTTTCAGATAAAATTACTTCTAAAGTTTATTTTTAATATAATTTTCAGATTATTGTCGCTAGTAGTGCATTGCCCTGGATTGGTTATTTAATCGGTTGGTTTTTAGCCTTAATATTTCGACAATCAACAGCTGATGCATTAACCATAGCCATTGAGACGGGTATACAAAATACTGGCATTGCAATATTTATGCTAAACTTTACCCTGCCTCAGCCACAAGCCGATATGACAAGTGCTGTACCGGTAGCCAATTCAATGATGACACCATTGCCTTTACTATTAGTATATCTATTAAAGAAAATCTTTTGCCGCACCAGTATTGAAGAGACGGAAGAGCCCGGTATTAAGGAATGCAAATTTACTGAAGCCAAGGCCATAGTAGAAAAAGGACAGCTTGAGGCAAACAAAACGTAATTTATTTTTAACTGTAGTTTATTTATTAGTATTTAACATTTATATTTGTATACATATGTTGTAGTATATATCGAAAATAGAAAATGCCAAAGAAAAAATGCCGATAATAAAGATAAAAACTATTATTTATTAACGATAGACTGAAAGCATGCCTTTAGCAATAACAAACCATCGAAAACAATCTTCAGAAAATATACAATATCATTGCCATAATCGAGAAATACACGTAAAAATCAATTGTATTGTACTTTAAGAAATGTTTGTTTTTTACTATTTCTTATCGATTAAATTAGGTGTTTAACAGCCAATTAATTCTTCTGAAGAAAAGACGATAACGGCAAAAATGCTTTTATTATTAAACGTGTTATTTAACTAATTATGCAAATCATTATTATTAAATTAACTCAATTAAGTATTTAATTAAGAGATTGTAAAGATAAAAATATCTTTTTAAATTGCAAACATGTTCAGTATAGATTGTACACAAAACTATCGATATAGGTTCACAAAAGTTGATTTAAAATTCATTGCAAAACGCCCAATAATAGTAGAATATTATAAGTTACATTGTAAATTACTTTTTAATTTAATTATTACTCATACATTAATTGCGTGTAAATTGTTTTAGAATTTTTCAAGGTTGATTTTTTTGCAAAATCATTTTCCATTTGTACAGACATATTAACAATAAAAAAGCAATACTTTATGGCATAGCTGACAATCAATATTTTTTTCATAGATGTTTTAACGATTTTATTTGTGATTAAGAAATACTTTCTTCCACAAAATAAAGACAGATAAAAATATTTTGATTACGATCTTAACTAGTTGTTAAGGAAATTTTTATTTATTCAATTATTAAACAATTTTATAAAATGTATACAACAACAATGAAAATACATAAATTTTAATTAAGAAAACCTGCCTATGTCGTTTATTTTTAAATTAAAATTGTCGTATTAAGTATATTTTTTTTTGAATATTGATAATTTATAAGCATTTCAGAAAATTTGTTTATAGACTCAACGAGTATGTGTGGAAGCAGAATCTTTTTTCGAAAAGAAAAATCAATTGATCATGGTTACAATGAGTGTTTGTTGGAAGATCATTTTTTTTGTATTCAAAATTACTTGCACAGTATTTTCTTAAACTCAATAATAAATAATTCAAACCTCTTAATCACATTGCACGTGCAGGAAATATTTTATTATAAAACGATGTAGATAGCAAAACATAAAATTATGTTAATCCTGGACGGACACTCTTCAATTATGTACATTAAGGTTACTCTTCGTTGAATTGACGAACACTTTAACCGAATCGAACAAAAAAAATTTTTTTTGTCTTTGCTTTTATTATCAACTAACGTTGTTGAAAAAAAGAGTGAAATTTAGTCAAACATAAAAGAGTTGCGGAAAACCGTCAGCTAAGAATAGATTTTAGTTTATCTTCTCACAGCAAATCTAACACCAGTCTAGAAGCTTTCAGGAAACTGGCAATGGAAAAAATTTCTAATTTTTCGGCTAATGTTGAACTGTATACGGATGGATCCTTTCAGGATGGAAGAACATCGTACTCAGTGGTTCAACGCCAACCCGATTCTAATTGGGTGGTGGTCAAACAGAGCCAATTACCTCCATATTCAGGTATTTTTTCGGCAACGATTGCAGCAATTGATCATGCCGTAGAAAGTAATCAGAAGGCTGTGATTTGTACTGACAGCTTAAGTGCAGTAAAGGCCTTATATAACGACAAGAATGAGTCCTATTGTAACATTCTGAGCAATCCTAATATACATCAACCTTTGCTTATTTTGTGGGTGGCTTCACATTTTGAGCATGCAGATAAAGCTGCAAAGGAAGCGATTAATATGCCACTGATAACGAAAATGCCTTGTTTCAAAGATGTTATTACCAACATCTTTAAACATACCCAATTGGATATATTAGAACGGGAATGGATAAATTGCGGTTGTTTTCTGAGACGGCATAATCCGTGTCTTTCTAGGCCCATTTACCATCATGAGTACTCCAGGCTGCAGTGTATCCTGCTTGCCCGAATTCGAGTATGAAAGTGTTTATTAAACTCTCAGCATTATTTTGAAAATTGTAATCCTTTAAGCAGCTGTCATTGTGGAGTGTTTATTAATGTCCCTCACATTCTTGTGGATTGTCCAGTATCCAGATTGTCGGAGCCACTTGAATTTATTTTATATTGTTCTAAACCTCAGCGAATTAATAGAATTTTAAAATCTTTTGCTAAACATAACATGATGGATATATGAATTTTCTTTTATAATTTTAATTAAAATTGTAATAATATGTGTACAATGTACATATATAAATTTTTAATTTAAGTATTTCAAATAACTTTGTTATGAGTTGAACTTTCTATTTATTTATATTATTTTAATGAATTCTTATCTTACTTTTAGTATTATTCTTTCCCATTATGTTTAAATGTACATATGTATATTGATGGAACGCGCGATATGGTCTTGTTACCCTGCGCTTATTTTTTGTATATTTAATATATTTATGTATTAAGTACATTTTTGATAAATAAATAAAAGAGTTATTGATAAGGAGTACATGAGCTTCGTCGATTCGACGAACAGTAACCGTTTATTTAAATTTTCGAACAGAGGACATTCAAGCTGTATTGCAAAAAAATATTGTGCAAGCCTAGCAACACCTAAAATAATGTGGGATAATGTTTTTGATCGCACGAAATCTATTTAAAGCTTATAAACTCTTTCAAGTCGAATAAAACTTAGGTACTGACATAATTAAACAGTATTTTACGTCTATAAAAATGAAACTGAGCACAGAGAAACATCTAAAAGTTGCCGGTGTTTGCTAACATCTGTCTCGCAGGACAACGCGTTTTTCTGATCAAATTTAATCACAAATAAGAGCAAAACAATTGGCGTTTGCAACTTCCATTAGGTGGCATGGATTGAACTGGACATATTCTAAGTCGACTAACAAATAACATCACCAGAAATTTCATCAACTGTAATCTGCAGGTCAATCGTATAAGGCGGACATCTACGCATGCGGGGAGGCATTTGCTACAAAATTGCAGCCAGAAATAGAATTTAATGCGAAATAAGTTACTTAAGCTTATCAGAACAATGAAAAAATGTAACCGAAAGCAACAAGCCGAAATGTAAATCTATTTTCTTATAAAAAAACTAAGTTTTGAAAATCCAAAAGTTGATTTTACAACAATTGCGTGATTTCCACAAGTAAAATTTACTAAAGCGTCAGGTATTTAATGTAATCTACTGGCTACCAATGCATATTAAAAGACGTATTTAAAGAAATTATAAAATAATTATAATCTTACCTTTATGGGTTCTAAATTTTCACATGGTAAGGCACTAGCCAGCCAATCGTTAACCCCACCTAATGCAGCATCCCAGGCGGTATGTGGTGAATATAGAGCTATGGACTTGGCTAAGCATATGGATACAATACGTTCTTTCCAATTTCTATAAAAATAGAATAAATTTCATTCCTATAAACCTAAAAGTAATATTTTTTTTTTGCTAAATTATACCTTTGAGTGATTCTTTTTAAAGGTGCAAATATGGGCGGGTGATACGACAAAATCATGTTGACTTTTTCATCCACAGCTTCCTGCATAACACGTTCGGTTAAATCATTCGTTAGGAGAATCTTTTTAATTGGTCTGTTTGGAAAGATATTTTTTACTTAAATGTTTATTCGTTTTATTTTTGGAAATAAATGCATACATTTCATCGTATGGCTCCAATAATAAGCCCACGTTATCCCATTTCTCGGCATAACTCAAAGGAGCAAACGTCTCCAATTTCTTAACAATGTCGCCTAACCTTAAACCTTCAGGCATAGCGCTATAGAAACGTATAAAATCTGATGTTTTCTGACTTGCTCTAAACATTAAAAATGGAAAATATAACAGCTTAAGTTAATATTTTTGCACTTTTCGCCAAGAAAATATTATAAATGAACGCCAAAGAAAAACGGTAAAAAAACATTTTCTAATGATATCAGCTGTGTTTGTTTACATTTCAAAATGATTTTCGCTGTAGTTTGTAAAATACGTACTAAAAATTACAACCCTGTGAAATTATAAATTAAGTTTAGCAGAGATGCAAACCGATATATGGTATATTGTACCCACAGTAAGTAAAACAATGTGCAGCATAATAGTACGTTATATTTTTTTAAATTTAATTTAAAATTTAATAAATACGTTATCATCTCATATTGAATGTAAATAATAACAAAAAAAAAAAAAAAAAACGTTTTAAACAAGAATAAGAATCTCAAGAACAAAATATTAAAAAGGAAACAAACTAAATACTTACATTGTCCCACACAAATATCTTCAACTAAATTCTTTATACATATATTTATTAGCGTATATGTATCTACATGCTTGTATTATTATTGCTGTGAAGAGGTTCCATAGCACTACGACCATATATGGCCTACTGTATTCATCTCAAACTTTGTATGATATCCTTATAATGTCTCCACCAAGCCAGACATACTTCAGGATGCTGCTCGGTGACAACAAGGACAATTCTTAGCACGCAATGTTCTTTCAAGTGTTTCCTTCTAGGATGCATTAATGCAGGTTCCAAGAATGTGTTCTAACGATTTATTTCAAGCAACACATTATCTACATATTGCATTCAAAACAATTCCACGTCTAAGTAAGTGTAGTTTGAGCCTACAAGGACCTGTTAAAATTGCGGTTACGAACCTCAGGTTATTCCCAGATAGTCTGTTGCATATTCGGGGATATCCTCTTATTGAAATTTCTCAACAAAAGTTTTGATTTGAGAAGAGTTTTTGCCTGCCTTTATCTTCTCTTTCGTTGAGTATACTTTTCCAAATCTCCGCTGCCACACTACAGGGTGATCTGCCTGTTTTTTTGACTAAAATTACAACCAGACTTTTCACGGAGTTTGTACAATTAGATCCCGTTAAACTTTTTCTTTCGAGGGCTTGCTTAAGTCGCAGGTGGTGACAACATACATATGTACATAAGTCATATTATCGACAAAATTCAGACTTCAGTAAAATTCAGTAAAATCGACTAAATTCAGTGAAATGATCAATTTTGTCAAGATCTGAACTGACAACATGTAGACTGTATCAACCGTAACTATTTAATGCAATTAAAAATAAATTTATTTATTTTTTATTGAATGTTTATTCATAATTTATTTTATTGAATTATTTTAAGATTTTTTTATTATTAATTTTTAATACAATTAAATTTAAATATTTTATATTTGATTTTTTTTTTATAAATAATTTTAATTTTATTTTTTTACCCCACATACACAAAAAAATGTTTTGGTTATTGCTGTATAATTATTTTTTTTATGTAATACGTTATGATTTATTTTTTTAATTAAATTAATGAACAAAAAAATGTCAAGGATATGAGAAAAATATGGAGATTTTTTGGAATTTTTTTTTGAAAAAATGTCAAAATTTTTTTTTTAAATCTTTTAATGGAAATGGTTATTCTTTTAATTTTTTATTTAATTTGTAGTTTTAGGTGTTTTTAAATATTTGTTTTTTTATTATTGTAAGTTTAAATGTTTTTTGTCTATGAATTTCTATATTAATTAATAAGCCACATAGCGGTTTCAGAAAGGCCTCACACTGTGCAGTGTATACTATAATTAATTAAATTAAATTAAAATTTTTTAAAACATTAAAAAAAAAATACATTCATTAATGATATCTTAAGTTTTATAAATTATAATAAAATTATCAACTAAAAGGTTTAAAATTATTTTTTGTATAAGAAAGAGAGAGAGTGTGTTTTGAAAAGGTAATTTTAGTCCCTTTTTATCTTAAGACACAATAAATATTAATTTTTTAAAATTAATTTAATTTTAAGTACTTGTTAATTTGTAAGTCTTTGTATTTATTAAGTAACCATCAATACTTTTTATAATATAAACTATTTGACTATTGACAGAACTTATTTAATTCACTGTTTGTTTTGTTTAAGAAGAGTCAATCATGGTTTTCATGCTGCTTTTGGTGGTGGAAGTTACTGTAGTGGGTGTTTGTTGTTTTACTAAATGAGCTCATAGTTTGGTTAGCCTTAATAGCCTGCTCCAATATGGATTCGGCTACCTTTTTAGCCGTTTCCTGAGGTTCTTTTGTTTTGAGCTTTACTTCCTCCACTGTTGTCGGCAAATGTTCTGTAGCTGAGACTGTTTCAGTTCCCGATTCAGTATCATTATGCACCTCTTGATTTGCACATAAAACGATGTCATAGTGGTCTTCGTTTTCATCATTATCATCTGGAATTTCTTCAGTTTCCTCTTCCTCTACTCCGTCGTCTGTGTCGTCATCTTCATCGATAATCAATTTGGGTTAATAATCTTCCATGGAACCATTAGGTGTGCCATTCTGCTTAAGAAGATGAGTGGAGTTATGAGCATTAAAACCAAAAGGGTTTGCTGCTTCATTGCCACTCACATTTGTTGTCTGTTGGGACAACATCTTCGCATTGGCTACACTGTTCGATCCATGTGCCAAGGCTTGCTGTAGCAGATCAGTGTCTTTATGGGCCTTCAGTTGTTGTGCTAATATGGCATATTTTACTTGATCTGAAATGGGTGAATGAGAACTCATTGAATTAGGTGAGGAGCCGTAATGAGCCTGGGCTACAGCGGCTTGCAAGTGGGAAATGCTATTCATATTCGCTGCACTGTTGGCACCACGATCACGCATTACATGATGGCCACTACGCTGCCGTTGAGCATAAGACTGTGGGTGTTGTTTTTTAACGTGACGTTCCGTATTACAGCGTAAAGTGAACCGCGCTGAACAATGTTCACAGGCAAAGGGCCTTTGAGCGTAAAGCTGTGGATGTTGTTTTTTAACGTGACGTTCCATATTCGAGCATAAAGTAAACCGTGCTGAACAATATTCACAGGCAAAGGGTCTTTGAGCGTAAAGCTGTGGATGTTGTTTTTTAACGTGACGTTCCATATTACAGTGTAAAGTAAACAGTGTTGAACAATGTTCACAGGCAAAGGGCCTTTGAACATACTGTGGATGTGTTTGTTTAACGTGACGTTCCATATTCGAGCATAAAGTAAACCGTGTTGAACAATGTTCACAGGCAAAGGGCCTTTGAGCATAAAACTGTGGATGTTGTTTCTTAACGTGACTTTCCATACTAGAGAATACAGTAAACCGAGATGAACAATGTTCACAGGCAAAGGGCCTTTCGGTGCAGTAACGTCTCTGATTCTGTTTCGGCATAAAAACACCATTTTTGAGCACCATTTTTACAGGACCGTATGAAAGCATTGTATTAGCGTGATGAGAAGGACTAGCACCAGTTAATAAATGTCTAGGCATGGACATTTCTCCCTTGGGAGATGCCATAGACGCTAGTGAAGAGGGTGTGTTAGGTTTCTCTGTCAGCAATGGATTCATTGGTGGCATATTTGGCGAGTTCATAGGAATTGGAGAATTTACAATTGAAGGCTTGTCCATATCAGTAGGTACTGCTGCTGCCGCACCAGCTACAATATCCATCATGCGTGTGAGAATGGAAGAAGCTGATGATAAGAGATCCTCCAGAGTTTTCACTTGAATTTCAACTGGCTTGCTAGAAGGACTTTCACCTGCCGTCAACCGTTCTTTGAGGTGAGACACTGGGGTCGAACGGTCTTTGGTCTGATGCTGGTGATATGACATTAAATCGCATTCAACCTCCAATTCCGATGACAACATGTGCAATTTCTTGTTGGTATCATCACAGGAGGAGTCCTCAAAGGGATGGTCGACAATGGCACGCTCCTCTTCTTCCCGTGCCGTCTTGGTATGGTGATTGCGCAAATGTTCTTCGCAATTGGCTTTCGTTGTAAAGGCATAATTACAAACGGCACACTCGTAAGGATGATCGCCATTGTGGGTACTCATGTGGCGTATTAAAGCCGCTTTGTCGCATATTAAATAAGGACACATGTTGCAAAGGAATGGACCAGCTGAGCTAGCCTCACTTAAGGGAACGCGGTTGTGGCCATGAAAAAGAAAATATTATAACTGAATGCCAAAGAAAAAAAACGGTAAAAACCGATTTTCTAATGATATCAGCTGTGTTTGTTTACGTTTTGAAATGTTTTTCGCGGTAGTTTGTATTATAAATACTAAGAAATACAACACTGTGAAATTAAAGATTAACTTTAGGAAAGATACAAACCGTTATACGGTATATTGTACCTATTGCAAGTAAAACAATACGCAGCATAATATTACGTTATAATTTTTAAATTAATAAAATTTAATAAATATGTTATCATTTCATATTGAATGTAAATAATAACGGAAAAAACATTTTAAACAAGAATAAGAATCTTAAGAACAAAATATTAAAAAGAAATAAACTTCATACTTACATTACCCCCACACAAATTTTTCATCAACAAAACTGTGTATTTATTAGGATATGTACATACATGTGTACTTGCACCCATGGAGATTGTGCGATTTGACCCCGTTAGACTTTTTCTTGTGGAGTTAGCTTAAGTCGCAGGTGTATGCGAATACACCACAGCGGTACTCAAATCTAACGTAACCCATGCCATCGGTCAAATTTAGCCCGATTTATGTGACAGAGTCATGGAAAATGTGACATTTCAGATGTGCCTCACCCAGAGAAGCTATTACGGACATTTGGACGAGGTCATATTCCACACATAATGTCATAATACCATTTCAAACAAATAAAAAATTTCGAAATGGAATAATGGATTTCAAGTTATCTCAACTGATTATATGTATGGGGCAATCAGTTTAATGCAATTAAAAACAAATTTATTTATTTTTTTATTGAATGTTTATTCATAATTTATTTTATTGAATTATTTTAAGTTTTTTTATTATTGACTTTTATTAAATACAATTAAATTTAAATATTTACTTATTTTGTGTTTGACAAATTTATTTGGTTTTTTTATAAATATTTTTAATTTTATTTTTTTAAAACTACATACACACAAAAAATGCTTTGGTTATTGCTGTATAATTATTTTTTTTATGTAATACGTTATGATTTAAAATTTTTTGTTTAAATTAAATTAATGAACAAAAAAATGTAAAGGATATGAGAAAAAATAATGAAGATTTGTTGATGTAAAAATTGTAATACATTTAATGGAAAGTAATTGGTAGAAGTAATAATTTTTTGGTAAAAAAGGAATTTTTTGAAAAAATTTGAAAAAAAAAAATTTTTTTTGAAATGTTTTAATGGAATTTTTGTTTTTTTGATTTTTTATTTAATTTGTAGTTTTAAATGTTTTTTTAAATATTTGTTTTTTATTATTGTAAGTTTAAATGTTTTTTGTCTATGAATTCCTATATTAATTAATAAGCCACATAGCGGTTTCAGAAAGGCCTCACAATGTACAGATTTCTACAATATATGTATATATTATAATTAATTAAATTAAATTAAAATTTTTTAAAACATTAAAAAAAATACATTCATTTAGGATATCTTAATTTTTATAAATTACAATAATTTTATCAACTAACAGGCTTAAAATTACTTTTTGTATAAGAAAGAGAGAGAGAGAGATGTGTTTCGAAAAGGTAATTTTAATCCCTTTTTATCTTAAGGCATAATAAATTTTAATTTTTTAAAATTAATTTAATTTTAAGTACTCGTTAATTTGTAAGTCTTTGTATTTATTAAGTAACCATCAATACCTTTTATAATATAAACTATTTGACTATTGTAAGAAATTATTTCACTGTTTGTTTTGTTTTTTATTTAAGAAAAAAGTCTTCTTTTTTTAATAAAATTATTTAAGCGGTTGCACCGTTTTTTTATTTCAATCGATTTTGTTTTTTTTTGTTCACAACATCGTTTTCCAAAATTTTATTTTTTTTATTTTATAAATTTTATTAAAAGTCCATAGAAATTAAAAAATAATAATAAGAGGTCTACAGCTAGACTAAAACTAACTTATTTTATAAATATTTAAATCTAAAAAAAAATTGTTTAAGCTTTGGTTTTTGGTTTAAATCATGTCTTTTTTCCTTTGTTTGTTTGTTTAATTCGCTTTTTAAAAGTTAAGCACATCCTCTATAATTAAGTCCACTTGCCACCCATCATCATTTGTATGTGAGATTTTCTTAAATAGAGAACACCAGCTATTGACTAGAACACGAGAGAGAGAGAGACTGACGGAGTGTGGGGCAGAGAGCAACTATTTACTTTTCAACTCCCAATAGTTTGGCGGCTTCATCGGGTGAGGACATTAATTTATTCAATATACCCTGATCACTGATGCCCAACAGATTGCCAATCAAATCAGATGAGCTTGGTTGTGGCGTATTTGTATCCTCTGCATTGTTCTCTTTGCCCTCGCGTAACATATTTAAACAGTTGCCATTACGCCATCCACTGGTTTTATTCAATAATTCCTGGAATTTCGAACCCATAAACAGAGCACTTATATTGTTAGCCGGTAGTGTTAAGCCTGTTGTACTAGGCAAAGCATTACTGCTTACTTGTTGTTCATCATCGGAATAATCAGAACCCGAATTACCGTTAGCCAAATTATCATTATTACTCTGTGAGCCTCCATTCATATGTAGGCCATTATGCTTCTTCATATGCCTTAGCATGCTATGCTTCAATGTGAATTTCCTTAAACAGATTTCACACTGGAAAGGCCTTTCACCGGAGTGAGTGCGCATGTGTCGACGTAAGTCCTCAGTAGACCAGAAACGTCTCATGCAGAAAGCACATATAACTTTACGATTACTATAGTCTGGATATTTCCCGCCCTTGCCGACTTCTTCATTGCCATTGCCACTGCGTTGTTGTCTTTCCTCTTCTTCATGGGCATTCAGCTGAGCCGTATCCGCTTCATTTTCAATGGCTCCTTTCGATAAAAGTAAAGCAAACTCTTGGCTGTGCAGTAGTTTTATGTGTTCCAGGCACTGTAAACGCTCGGCAAAAGAACTTTCGCACAAGTGGCATTTGAAAGGTAAATCCGATGAAGAGACTTGGCTATTGGCTGAGTCCGATTTTGCAGGAAATTGCTGTTGAAATTGTGTGGCTGCCAACTGGTTAAGAAATGCCTGTTTCTGTTGCTGCTGTTGTTGTTGTTCTTGTTCTAGTTTTTGTTTTTCCATTTGCTCTTTTGCCAAACGTGCTCTTTGCTCTTCGGCCTTACGTTTACGTTCCTCTTCTTCACGTTCTCTTTGCATTCTTTCGATTTCTTCTACAGATTTGGGCAAAGGTATGGGTTCATTAACATCCTCGGTAGGCACATATACCGACATTGCAGATTCTACATCTCCATGTTTGCGCAGTAAATGGCGATCACAATTGCTTTTGGTGGTGAATAGCAGAGGGCAATGGGAACATTTGAAAGGTTTTTGACCCGTATGGGTTAGTATATGTCTTCTCAGGGAACTAGACCAGGGGAACATACGCTGGCAATAGGGACAATGCACACGATTGGGTGCCAAACTATATGCAGATTTCTTTTTAGGTTTTTCCGTGCTTACAGTATCTTCGGCTCCCGAGTTATTACTTTCACTGGCTGAAGATGCTACCAGACCATCTTCATCGCTGGGTTCCATATGATTAGCAACATCCGAAGGACGAAAGTAGCTATTGAAAGACACTGCATTATTGGTGGCATTGTCGACTAGTTCCGATACAGAAGCCAAGTCCTGAGATTCATCTTTAAACGAAGAACTGGCCACTTCCTTAAGGAATTTACCTACTGCCGGTGCTTGAGCAATCATGGTTTTCATGCTGCTATTGGTGGTGGAAGTTACTGTAGTGGGTGTTTCAGTTGTTTTACTAAATGAGCTCATAGTTTGCTTAGCCTTAATAGCCTGCTCCAATATGGATTCGGCTACCTTTTTAGCCGTTTCCTGAGGTTCTTTTGTTTTGAGCTTTACTTCCTCCACTGTTGTCGGCAAATGTTCTGTGCCTGTTCCAGTTCTAGCTCCGGATTCAGTATCATTCTGCACATTCCCTTGATTTTCACACAAAACTATGTCAAGATGGTCTTCGTTTTCATCATTATCATCTGGAATTTCTTCAATTTCCTCTTCTTCTACGTCGTCGTCTGTGTCGTCATCTTCATCAATAATCAATTTGGGTTCATCATCTTCCATTGAACCATTAGGTGTGCCATTCTGATTAAGTAGATGAGTAGAGTGATGAGCATTAAAACCAAAAGGGTTTGCTGCTCCATTGCCACTCACATTTGTTGTCTGTTGGGAAAACATATTCGAATTGGCTACACTATTGGATCCATGTGCCAAGGCTTGCTGCAGCAGATCAGTGTCTTTACGGGCCTTCAGTTGTTGTGCTAATATGGCATATTTTACTTGATCTGAAATGGGTGAATGAGAACTCATTGAATTAGGTGAGGAGCCGTAATGAGCCTGGGCTACAGCGGCCTGCAAGTGGGAAATGCTATTCATATTCGCTGCACTGTTCGCACCTCGACCACGCATTACATGATGGCCACTACGCTGCCGTTGAGCATAAAATTGTGGATGTTGTTGTTTAACATGACGTTCCATATTGGAGCGTAAAGTAAACCGCGCTGAACAATGTTCACAGGCAAAGGGCCTTTCGGTACGGTAACGTCTCTGCTTTTGTTTCGGCATAAAAACACCATTTTTGAGCACCATTTTTACAGGACCGTTTGAAAGCATTGTTGGCGGTATATTAGCGTGATGGGAAGGACTAGCACCGGTTAATAAATGTCTAGGCATGGATATATGATTTGTGTTTGGAGACATTAGCCCTTTGGGAGATGCCATAGCCAGTGAAGAGGGCGTGTTAGGTTTCTCTGCCAGCAATGGATTCATTGGTGGCATATTTGGCGAGTTTATAGGAATTTGAGCATTTACAGTTGAAGGCTTGTCCATGTCATTAGGTACCGCTGCTGCAGCTGCTGCCGCACCAGCCACACCACCCATCATACGCGTGAGAATGGGAGCCAATTTTTGAAAATCCGCCAAATTATTGGGCATAAAAGAATTGTGCATAAAGAATGGCGGGAACTGCGGGAATAACAAGTTGCAATACAATTGCTGCATTAGTTGAGTAGGATCATTGAGCAGTTGTTTTTGGGCCAAAAGCAATTGTTGTTGCTGTTTTTCTAAAGTAGACACATCCAATTTTGGTTCACTCTCTGTAGAAATTTTATTATTGAGCATTTCATTAGCGAGATTAGTGTCAGGTTTGGCGAGCGATAAAGGTAAAGGCAAGGGTAAAGGTAAAGGTAAGGGCATTGTGGGCGTTGTTTCAACTTTCTCTTCTTGCACGGTAGTGGGTATAGGAGTGGGTTTCTTGCTCAAATCTAAGACATCCATACTCATGTCTATGGGAGCTTGGGCTGTGTCTATGTTATGCTTATCGTAGCTGTCATGATAGCCCGAAGAAGCTGATGATTTATCCAAGAGATCCTCTAGATTTTTCACTTGAATTTTAACTGGCTTGCTAGAAGGACTTTCACCTGCCGTCAAACGTTCTTTGAGATGAGACACTGGGGTCGAACGATCTTTGGGCTGATGCTGGTGATAAGACATTAAATCGCATTCATCTTCCAATTCCGACGAGAACATGTGCAATTTCTTGTTGGTATCATCACAGGAAGAGTCCTCAGAGGGATGATAAATAATGGCACGCTTCACTTCTTCCCGTGTCGTCTTGGCATGGCGATTGCGCAAATGTCTTTCGCAATTGGCTTTCGTGGTAAAGGCATAATTGCAAACGGCACACTCATAAGGACGATCGCCATTGTGGGTACGCATGTGGCGTATCAAAGCCGCTTTGTCGCATATTAAATAAGGACACATGTTGCAACGGAATGGACCAGCTGGGCCAGCCTCACTTAAGTGAACGCGGTTGTGGCCTTTGAGAGCCCTCAAGTTGGGATAAACGGCTTTACATAGTTTGCAAGGGAATTCTCCTAAAAGCTTCATTTTACGAAATTCAGCTGTAAAAGAATCTTGGGCTTCTTCCTCATCCCTATCATAACTATATTGGGAGGAGGGAGTATTAACCGATTGCTCAAAATTCCTTAGCAAGTTCGAGTTATTGGACGAGGCTGTCATGTTTAATATCGACTGTATGTCAGCCAAATCTTTTGAATCATGAGCGGAAGGCTCTGATTTAATATCATCTTCTGCAGGATCATGATTATAATGAGACGAGGGTGAATTACTTTGAGCCATGGCGTTCTTAAAATGTTCATAGAGTTCATGCCTTTGTCGGGCTTGATCTTCTGTCGGTTCTTGGTGGTCTCTATCCATTTCATGGTTCGATGATTCACTTAAACGTCGTTGCTTAAAGGACAGATTAATCGAACCCTTTATATCGGCCGTACAGGGATGTATACTCAGCTGATGATGGGTACGAAACAGGACATCACAATTTTTACATTTCGCTGGTATTTCCGGATGACGACTGTCCATGTGTTGATCCAGTACTTGAACATCCGGAAAATTATTTTCATTGCAGATGGGACATATAATGGACTCGTTAGTAAATTCCGTTATATTGTTACTGTTGTTGTTGTGCGTATTTTCTGAGATATCAGGTCGAAGACGTCTTTTCAAGAGTTCATCTACCAAATCATGAGCTGGAGTTTGATCTTCACTGTGTTTACGTTTATAGTTGTTGTTGTTAATTTTCAAGTCATTATTATTGTTATTATTTTGGTTGTCGTGATTATTATTATTGTTATTACTGTTGTTGTTGTTGTTGTTGTTGTGACTTATACGGCCCGCTGATGAATCTGATGAGCAGCCACCATCACTTTCATCACTTTCTAAGTTGGCATTACCATTTAAACGATTACCATTAGCACCTGTTTGTGGCGACATCTTATGACTGCTGCTAACTTCATCAGTGGATGGTAAAGTTGTTCCGGCTGCTGCTGTCGCTACCGCTGCTGCTGTTGCTGTGGGTGACAATGTACTAGAGACTGTTGTTGTCGTTGTAGTTGGTGCTGCTGTAAATAATTGTCCGTTGTTTAGTAATGTTTTATTTGTCGCTCCTGTCGGTGTTATGGTAGATGTTGTGTTATTTGTGTTATTATTGTTATTGCTGTTGTTAGCGTTGAACTTTGTTCCATTCGAGTTGCGCCGATGATGGGTATGCTGATGCTGTTTATGGGTACGCATATGACGATGCATATTCCCATTGGTAGTAAAGGTGAGATGACAATACTTACAATTAAATGGCCTTTCGCCCGTATGTACTAGAACATGACGATCCAAAGAGGAGGCAGATGAAAGCACCTTTTTTTGCACACGCAAATAAATTGAGAACAAGGAAGAGAGAGAGAGAGAGCGCGCAAAACAGAAAGGAAGAGAAGAAAATATTTTGATTAGATAAGCATAGAATATCAGTTTAGAATGGGGAAACAGAGCGGGTACTATCAAGAGTCTTGCCTCTTTCCTGTGAAATTTCTATGTCGGTGATAACCATTGAATTAATATTTTAGCTGCTTCATGCTTGATAGTACCCTGCTGCTTATCACCGTTATAAGATTATTTTTATTTTTTTTCTTATTTTCGGATTTGAGAGTCTAATTAAAATTGAGTTTTGATTGGAGTACTTACCTTAGAACAGATACGGCAGGTAAAGTTCTCCGTATGACCTGAGGCATAATTGTGGCAGCGTATATGATTGGTGAACTGGTGAGCTGTTTGCGATACTACATCACAGATGGGGCACATGTATTTCATGTCTTCACGTTCTCCTATACCGGATTCGGGACTAGAATTACCATTGCTTTGGGGAGGCGATGAGCTATCCGTTGAACTATTCGATTTTGAACCGTTATTCGAGTTTGTTGGATTAGAGACTGCCATTGAGGCAACAGCAGCCAGAGATGAGGACGCCGAAGTTGCATTCATCAATTGACTAGAGTGACTGGCATCCACAAAACCCGATTCATCGCCATTGGCATTATGGCAATAGCGATTGAAACGGAATTTCTTGCGTAATGAATTTGGATTATCCGCATTATACTCCAGTAAGACACTGGCCGTTTTATCGTTGAGACTGCGACTACTCAAACGACGCTTGTAGTGCAATTGTTGACGTGGCTGTGTAGATATTTTCTCATCAGCCGATTCGTCGTCATCGTAGTCATTAGTCTCATCCGATTCCTGATTACGTTGATTCAGGCCTAGTAGGTCTCTGTCTGTATCCACTCTCTGGTTGCATTTCATGCCACCTCCCGTTATCGCATTATTACCGCATGCAATGGTTGCATCACTTGTGACCACTGGTGTTGAGGTGACAGCATTTAATTTCTTACCACCATTGTTCAGCTCATCCAGCGATGACAATGACGAGGATGAGTCTCTTCTTTCTTTTTTAATTGGTGTTGTTGTTGATGAAGCTGCTGCAGCTGTAATATTAGCATCGTTTTGGACACTTTGTTGTTGGCTATTGCTGGTAACGGCGACTAACATTTTGTTTAATGGTTTCGTTGTTTTTTTTTTGTTGTTACGATTTCAAATATTTTTTATTATTTTTCGCTGAATAAACGAATTTCTTTCGTTAAGGAAAACGATAAACTGAAATGAAAAGAAAATAAATTGTGTTTTCAATTTTTCAATTAGATGACTGAAGATTATTTTTTTTTTCTATTTTTTTTTTAATTTTCAAAGATAAAGTTTTCAACGCAAAGTGGATTTTTTTCATGTTCAAATATACAAATATTTCACCGTCTTGCATATACTTTCGCCATCTTCTTTTGACAATTTTTTTCTGCTGTTTTTGTAAAAAAAAGAAAGACCCTCCTAAACAACAAAAAAAAGTTTAAGTGCGTGAAATATTTACGTTGTGAAATGACGGGCGTTCAGTGATCAATTAAATGGACTTAATCAGAAAATAACGGAAAATAAGATTAAAATATTGAACGCTGATGAGTGAATATTTCTTTTATTTTTTAACTTTTTTCTTATCATCATTGAGAAATATATACGTATACTATACAGATATAAATATACTCCTTCCTATACACACATCTATACATAAAATATGAGATATTTTATTAGGTTTTTTTCTCTCTTTTCTAATCAGATAATTTTCTGGCTTTTAACGGTTTATATAAAAACAATAAATACCGTTAATTTTTTGTTATTGCCGAGAATATCTCAGAAAGATCGATTTCTTTTGTTTTCATTTAAAATAATTTTTTTTCCAAATTTTTTCTTGATAAGAATCGTTTTTAATCAACGAAAATTATAAGAAGATTTTTTTGCAAGTTGGCTAACAACGAAAATGGTTGTGTAGTTTTTATTTAAAAATTTTTAAGGCCGTGTGGCGTATTGGCTCGCAATATTTAAAAATTTTTATCCCATTTTTATATCGAAAATTTTTTTTTATCTTTTTATCGTTTATTAAAGAAAATAATGAAAAATATTTTTTAATATCGATGAAACTGGCTTTATTAGAATGATAATATAGGGACTTTAAGGCATGAATGCGTCTGTTGACTGTAATGTTTTGTTTACAATTGTCTTTAAAGCATGACATTACATATGTCTTGGAATATATTTTTAAGCCAGTTAAAGACATTAGTTTTGAACCTTTCTAAATTATCACTTAATAACTTGTATTTTGATAGTCAGGGAAACATTTTCCTAGGAAAACCTTAACTAAAAACGAAAATTTAATTATCTATTGGTTGAACAATCCTTGCTTTTAATAAAGTTAGGGTGCCCTGGTAGTCTAGTAGGTAGTGTGCTAGACTATTAATGTGAGGGTCGTGGGTTCGATTCCCACCAGAGACTCTGGTCTACGACACTACACCGAGCATATGGTCAAGTTAGTCCGCTCGTATATAATTAGAATATAATTTGTAATTGTATTGTAATAAATAAATAAAAAAAGTTAGGATTGCAGAAAAAATCGCTCATTTAGCACTCGGTCAAATTTTTTATGGTCTTAGGCATGAGTTGTATAGGAATATGGGATAAGGAGTACTTATAATTCAAAAATCCTTAATTACGACAAACATATCTTAAAAATAAAGTTTGAAACTATGTGAATAAGGCTGGACTCGAAAAGAAATAAAGGACTAAATTTTTATCCGCCTTTTAATGTTATATCGCAACGCATTCGATCCCTTTTGTAAGCGCACAGTGAGGTTCGTGATGATAAGGGGATCTGAAAAACGACCACGTTCGATGGATACATGGTGAACCGATTCACATCGTGGATAAATAGGAAAATTTTTATTGTTAAAAGGTTAACTACAATATAATGTAAGCCTGCACAAGAGTTCTGTTTAGTTTTTTATAATTGGAGAGGAATTGTGTTTCATTATGACAAAGCCAAGTTACTTATGGTAGAATTTAATTGTTATGGATCCGTACATGGCGTTAAATGATTAACAATTGATATGCGATAAATTAAATTCGTTATAAATTTCATTTTAACAGGGAAGACGATGTCTACAAGTGCTACATAATGGTGTTACTTTCAAATGTCAAGAAAATGTTGCATCATTGATTTGATTTCTAGAGCTGTAAGATGCCAGTTTTCCTAATCTAGCTTTAAATAAAAGGTTTATTGAAATTACTTTAGTTATTCAGACATGTTGATCCCATGGACATTAATATTTACAATTTCGTATTATTTTTTGAATTAAAAATTGTTCACTTAAAGGCAATTTATTAACAAAACAAGGAACTGCAGCCATACGTATACCCCGTATTTGCTGCTCTTAAGGATTTACCGCATTGCCCTGCAACATGCTATTGGTATGAAGACATTATTTTTAAACTTTTAAAACTTAATAATTCCATTCTCATAAAGTGAAGGCAAATACATTTAAAAAGTTATCTAAAAGTAAACCTAAAGGAAGACTAAATTTCTAAACGTTTATTTTTTGGCTGATAATATTGTTATAATTTTTCCATAATAATCTAAATTCATTTGAGATCAATTTAAAATATTTTGTTTATTTTCGCTAATTTTTAATTTATTAAAATTTCATTTTATACATAAATTATGTAAATGGAAAGACTTTAATTTTAATTTTTTAACATTGAGAGGATTTAATGAACCTTATCTAATTTAAATGTAAAATGTCTCTTCAAAATTTTTAAATACTTCTTTTAAAGTATTTTATCAACATATTTTATGAAAAGAAGTCTTTGAAAAATGTTTTCCAATTAAAAAAAAAAATATTACTGTTATTAGTTTTGCGATGAAAAAATTGAATAAATTTAAATTATTTTTTAAAATATTATCAAGTCCTTCGCATCTCTAATAAAAAAGGCATAAAGTTGAAATTATAGAAAATTTGGACGTGAGATAAATTTGACGTAAAATTGATATTGAGTGTGAAAAATTAAAATTTTTTTTAAATGGATACGTGATGAGAATAGCAATCAAATATTAATAATTTTTCATTTGATTATTAATAATTTCAATGTAATTGAAGATTCAATAATTAAATTAAGAAGAAAAAAAAAAAGAATTTATTTTCTATCTAAAAAGCTTAATAAGAAATTCACGGTTTAGAGAAGTGAGGAAAAAAATTAATTAAAAATACAACTTTTAATAATATTTATCCACACGAAAAAAGATTAAAATGAGGGAAATTATATAAACTTAAACAATTAGTCAATAATTATTAGATCATTATTGATACATATTCGAAACCGTCTGAAATATCTTAAGAGCAGGATAATATATTGCGTTGAAGCTGTTTAATGGTTTAGGTACAAAACAGTTAATAAAAAAATATAGTTCTTCAAACATTCAATATTTTATTTAAATTAACATCTAACCAACCTCTTTGTAAAACACTAATCTAAATATTTTTTTATTTGAAATACTCTATTTTATTTATTATTTTTTAAGCTCACTTCTATTTCACACAATATTCACTTTTGTTTTATTTTTTAATTAATAAAAAAGGAACTTTTTTACTTTTATTTTTCTTAAAAACTTTCTTATTTTGACTAGAATATTTCTTATTTGGCAGTATGTTACCCTATTATAAATGTTTAAAGAATTCCTCGCTATAGCGCGCTAATCGAAATTGTTATATTTTTTTAAGTTTTTATTTTTTTATTTTAAATAATTTATTTTATTAAAAGCTCACCCTCATATTCACGTTGTTTTGATTTGTATAAAAAAACATACATTTTCCTTTTTTATTAAATTTAAATTTTTTCGATTGATTTTTTTTTTACTATTTTGTCCTATTACATATTATCTTTTTCAAAAAATTTATTTTTTACATCAGTTTGTCCTTTCTACAACACTTAAAATTATGTTTATTTTTTTTAATTTTTTAATTTAATTATAAATTATATTTTTTTCATGTTTTTTTTTAATTCTAATAATTATTTTTTTGTTTAAGCTCACCCCTTAATAGCATTTGTGTTTTAAAAATAATCCATTTTATTTATGTTTTTCATAATTTTTTACACTTTTATGTTCTTTAAATAATTTTAAATTTTTATGATGAAAATTTCTTCTTTTATTACCTTTTCTTTTAATTTTTTCTTTTTGGGAAAAAATCACAGTTTAATAAAAATTTTATTCAACATTTTGTGTGTGTGTGTGTTATAATTTATCCGTTTTGTATGGCATAGAGGTAGTTGTCGATATTTATTTTCTTTATTTTTATTTCCTTTTTTGTTTAATTATTTTATTGATTTTCTTTTCTTTTTTTTCTATTTCACAAAATATCTATTTTCCATTACACTTAAAACTATTGCACCATTTTTTTTTTACTTTGCATTGAAATTTTCTAATTTAATTTTTTTGTTTCATTTGTTATATGTTGTAATGAGCAATAATTTTTGTTTTATTTTAATTGATTTGAAATATTTTTTTGTTTTAAAGATGCTCCGTTATATTTTCTTTTTTTCATATGTAACTTGTATTTTCGTTTTTTTTTAATTGAATTTTATCCGTTTTGTAGTATCTGCGTTCACGAGCGCACACTTAATGATTCGTTGTGGATGTGCTCAAATTGTAAACCTTTAGGTTGCGTTAAACTCTCAGATCTCACGTTTGAATTTCAATTTCTCGGTTGATGTTGCTCAACACCACACACCGTTTTTAAATATTCAACCAACAACGTATCCGTTACACGTACATACGAGAAGAAAATAAATAAAATTATAAATTTTTTGTTTTTTGGGTTTTTCACTTTTCTTCGAAAATTTCTAAAAAAAATTTGTTTTGCTTTCAGTTCTTAACTATTTAAAGGTGTTGTTGTGTTTTTTTGAAGTGTATCTTAAGAACTAATTTGAATTTGTATCTTTAATTTCGTTTTTCTTTTGTCCAACGTAACGTGAGTATCCTGTTAGCTTGTTTGGCAGATGAAACTCAACTGAAGTGAATCTGCTGTTCGGGAGTTGTATTTAAAGAAAAATATCTGGCCTCGTAACAACACAGAGAAAAGCACATCTCTTTTCTTCTTTTTTTTTTTGAAACTGAATTTTGAATTTAATCCCTCTGTTGATAGTTACGTTAACAGCACCAACCACTCTACTGCCAATCCACCAATACATAGGAAATTCAAAACATCAGAGAGTAAGTAAGTATCTCGTAAGCAAAAACAAAAAAAAAAATAAAGAAAATAATGCCAAGAAATATCTTAAAGAGGATTGTCTCATTAGAGACGTGTACTGACTATAACTGACTAATGGAACACACATAAATTTTCTTGCAAGTGTGACAGAGCAAGCAAAACTCACACCTATACAGTGTCATCTGAAATATTTTCAAAAAACCATAACAGAGAGCTGTTTTATTTACAAAATAATCAGTGAATAAAGTGCTTCTACGACACAGAGAGAGAGAGAGAGAGAACGAGAGAGAGTGAGGGTTGATTTTTACTCTCCTTGTACATATACATGCACACTTGCCAGCCGAAAGATAAATTGCTTAAATGTGTTGGTAGATGAATGAGTAGGTTTTAGCTTAAGTTGCGACTCATATTTCGGTATTCTGGCTGGCACACGCACTCCACACATCCGCTCTTACAGTAACTGCTGTTGGGATTTGCTTGGAAATTGAATCTTTTAGATACACATGTTCTTTATCTTGTTCTTTTTTTCTTTCTATTTTTCTGAAAAAGAAAATTTCTTAAATGCAAGTACGATTTCAAGCTAATGTAAGCCAAGAGTATAGGTGAACAGATGGGGAATTTAAAAGAATTTATTGATTAAATTCGTAAATTATTTAAAATTTTTCTAAATCGTGTATTTGATTCTGTAAATTGATACATAAGAATCTAAATTGACTTTGAAAAGAATAATATTGTGAGTTATTCTGCCTTTAATTGGCGAATGGGAAAAATGTGTAAATTAAGCAGAGAATTATAAAATTTTTTTGATGCCAAATAAACTTCCTTTCACCTGTTCAAAATGTAGTGAAAATATTTTAATTATTAAAGTAAAGTTTGAATGATCTCATACGAGTCAAATTAATAATTTCTTTTCGCACATAAACTCTTGTCCCTTGATGGAACCGCAAGCTCATATTAAGTTGAACTTTTTACAAGAATTTTATTCACTATGGACAGCAACATATCTATGTCCAAACTATAAGATAGGTGCTCAAGCATCTAGCTCTCTGAGCCTTGAGCGAATCACTATTAAAGAACAGTGTTTGGCATTGTCCAGTTTTACGGCTTGACACTTAAGAAGTTTTTCAGGTCTTTTAGGAGGAATTGGCCTTCAATAGTCAACTCTGAACTGATCTAACTTTTACTATCTACATTTAGACGATCTGAATAAAGCGTTCATCAACATACGATAGGCTTTTGTTATTAGGAATGGAATAATACCGCCAAGAGATCATACAAATTGATAATAATTTGTCACTAGTTCAGGGAGCTTGATATACGTTGACCATATGCTTCAGACCTGACACTAAATCGTTACCATCTATTTGTTTCTAAGGCGAGAGGCTTCCCTGCTGTCAAATTCTTAATTTAGAACTAAACTGCCATTATTTGAATCGTTTGAAAGACACATTTTTCACCATTCGACTAGTTTCTGTCATTAGGAAAGGCATTGCCTTTCATAAATACATAAGGATTAAAGTGCATCATATACGTTCATTTTATATTCCAGATCTAAGAGAATATGTTGAATAATATCGAATGAATGTTTCTAAGAGAGTAGCATGGAGAAATGGCAACATCTTATAATATATTTGTATTGTTCCAGTTTTAAGTTCTTCTCCATAAGCAGGTGATTTGTCTTCTGTTGCAGGCCTTAGGGGGATGAAATTGTCATCTCTCGTTTTCTAAAAACAACGCGCTTTGCGAAAATGTACGGAAAGTTGTATTGGGTGCCATTGTGAAAAACTTTTAGTGGTCCACTGTATCAAGCGGTGCCCTTGCCTGACACTTTTATGATCTTTGTTGTTAATACAATTCTATCTAGAGGGTCAAAGGTCAATAAACAGAATTACATATGCTTTTATATTAAAGATTAAAAGACCGTATGGTGAAGTGCTTTATTACTTTCCATATAAAATGTCATTCTCAACTGGTCGAACTGACGTTGCAGAATAGAGATAATCGTACAGAGACAACTGAACTATAAAGCACATGATGTTTGTTTAAGAAAAGCTTTTTGTTCAACCTTCAGACGTAATACCAAATCGGCAGTTCGGTGAGGATCCCATTGACGGATACTAGGGTGATGGTAGTGTGTGGAAGTTCTACATCAACGGAGACTATCAACTGCTCTACAGTTCAATAAAAAAAGAGGTCAGCAGGCTTATTGGATGTATTATCTGGAGAGAAATTAAAACCTCATCAAATTTTTTCACTTTTGCAGGATTCGAACCTGAATTGCTTTGGCTTGTAGTGAAATCGTTTAACCACTACACCACGCCACATACATATCAATTGTTTAAAGTCAATAATAATCAATAATATCGGCAGGCAACTTGATATTAAGTTATCATATTAATTTCCAACGACAACATTATTTAAGAGACTGAACTCAGTAAAGACTGTTTTTTCCCAGATTTTTTTTCTTACAATCAGTCACATACGCATGTCTGCAAATGCGTATCTAATAAATAAAAATTTATTTTCTTCTATTTTCATTACACAACAAGAAAAGCATAGCCAAAGAGATACAAGAACACATACACCAACACAGTTTAGGCATAAATACACATTCATATGGATATTTAGAGATACTTTTTATAAATACATACATACATATGTATCTACATGTGAATGTATGTATGTATACATTATATACCTGTTTATATATGTATAATGTATGCCCAACTAATAGCAGACCATTTGTGCTCTCTAAGAATCAGCAAGCAGCCAGGCAAGCAGGCAGGCATTCATTCAGTCATTCAGTTACAGTGTTCATCTCTATGGATGTAAAACCCGAAAAAGAACGAATAAACGAGAGTATGAAAGAAAGAAAAATATCATGACGAAAAGAAAAACCTGTTTTCACTTAAATTATACGCTGTATCTGTGTGTTAGAGGTTAATATAGCTGTGAGTGTATGTGTGTGTGAGTTTGTGCCCATATGCACAGGGAGGGGAGATCTAAATTCTTAAAATGCTGGATATTGATTATTCACATAAAATCTACACTCATCCGTAAAGCATTTTTGTATGTACATATACACTCTCATTTAACGAATACGGGTTTTAAGTTTGAGAAAAATAATAAAAGATTACAACAACAACATTATAACATCGGCTATATACATATGTACATATGTATGGATGAGAAAATCTTTAATTGTGTGTTAGAAAGAGAAGAGTAACCAATGAAGAGGAACGTTGATTTGGTTTCTTTATCCGTTTCATTAATTCTGTTGTTGGTGAGTTTTTCTTTTCATGGCACAGAGACACGAACCAGCAGCAGCAGCAGAAAAACAACAACAACAACAACAAACAAAATAAAATAAAGACTAACAGACTCAGTTCATTTTATTTTAGAGGGGCACAGTGTAGACCAAGGTGTAGAGTAGATGAAGAGGAAAAAAATGGTGGTTTCCAGCCAGCAGATATTGTAGTGCGACAGTACTAGCACCAGCACCAGCACCATCAGCAGTAGTTCAAGAAACTAAAGAATGTTTGTGTTTTGTACGTACTCGTACTATTGAATTGAATTTCTTTTCTTTTTTATCTGCATATTTGAATCCATACCTGGAGGCCCTCTCTCTCTCTATCTGTGTGTGTGTAGTTGCACTCAGTTTGGTTATGCTAAATTTATTGTTACTCTTCTTCTTCTTTCTTTGTGTAAAGTTATGGTATCCATTGGATACTTGAAATGTTTGTTTGTTTGCTGTTTAGATATGATTCAAATATAAAACAGAAAATTAGATTAAAAAGTTCAGAATTGTTCTTGTATGACAACAGCAAATTGATGAACTTCAAATATAATTTTTAAATGTAAGGAAAATATGCTGCTTTTCTCAAATAGAGGCCTATTTATTGAATTCCAAATTTATAAAAATAATTTGACAAGAAATGGAATTATTTTTTCTATTCTATTCTATCAAAAAAAATTTTATCTCTATGGTAAGGTCACATTAAGCAAATAATTAGCGAAAAAATAAATCAACAAACGTTCGCAGACATACATTATTGACCTTTGAAACTTCTTAGTCATGATTACAGCTTAATTTTTCAAAACATCCATGTTACGCGTATTAATTTCATCCTTAAGTGTCAGGTACCACAGTTTATCGCTAAATTCCCAGGACTGCTCTCAGACAGCTTGATAGACAGACAGCTAACTGTGGGTCACTGTGTTACATGTCATTTCCATCATCCTCTTATCATTTCCTTATGTTTCATTAATTAAATTTTTAAGTTAAACAGTCTCTTGGTCTATTGTAGCAACTTCTAGGGTCATTGCCAGCGCTGAAGGGAATAATCTAGACAGATTACTTAGACAACCCAATGCCTCTTAGTGCGTTACAACCCAGGATAATAGAGGAAATGTCATGTCAACTATTGTGGAGACACAACAAGAAAAATTCCAAAGAAAACGGTGGGCATATTATGACTGAAAAAAGACGACTTGAGTAAAACTATAACAATTCTTAGAAGACACTCCGTCGTGCACCTACGCCCACTTGAATTATATAGGAGCGGTAGATAATAATGAATGCGGGGAATGTGGTGAAGACATTGGAACTATTGAACATTTTTATATCTTTGCCCATGTTTCGTACACTTGAAGTACCAATATTTTGGGAAGCCACTATATCAGACATACATACATACATACATACATAACTGCTCCTTACAACCCTTCAGTTAGGATTACGACCTAGTTTCTCACACCACTCATGTCGTGTGTGTTAATTTTATACATGAGCGGCGGGACCTACAGTTTAAAGTCGACTCCGAATTTTGAGAAATTTTTTCATGGCAATTTTATTTACTCTCAGAGTTTTCGCCTGAAATCTGTTGAGAGGAAGTCACCGCAGAAATATTTTTCCATATTGCGTTTTTATCGAGATATCTGATGTGGGGTTCGAACCGTGGCCTCACGTCTAATAAGTCAACACACTACCTACTAGACTACGGCGACATCTACTGTCAGTGTAATTTATGTGGCTCTAAATATCAAGCTTTTCTTAGTAGTCAGACTTTATCAAATGATTCTAAACTTTTATGTGGTTAGTAATTAGCGTCTCCAGTATGTGTTGCCGTACGGTCCTATATGCGCAGTTTCATATATTTTTAAGTGAAATAGCCAGACAGTGTGAGGTGAAATTTTGTTATCGAAATTGGTCAAATCACTTCACCATCACATTCATCACATTAGTTGCACTTTGACTATACGCAATATCAGATCAAATTAGTTTCGTACACTCATGAATGCTGCCAGTTCACAAACCTATGATGCTTTAGGCTGATGAAATCATCGTTTGGTATTTAATTTCTTATTATAAGGCTATTGCAGGCTTTCCCACAACTGCACTAACTCATCGATGAACTCATTAACCCCCTGCTTTGAGTAAAGTTGCCATAACGATATGCCACTCGAAAAACTAGAGTAATTAACTTGCATTACGAGTACTCAATGTAACCAGTCGCGACCCTGCGCACTCATATTAGATTGTTTACGTTTCTGAGGCATGTCCTGATGTTGTCTGGCTTGTCTGGATCTGCAGACAAAAGAGAATCACAAAGGGAATGAAATTATTAAACTTCCCTCAGTTCTTTTTTAAAGCCATGTTTTTTTCTGTAAAAATTTTCTTTTCAACACCATAATGATGAAGAAGATGATGATGATGATCAAGATCATCATCATTATCATCGTATAGAGGATAGTGGTGAGTGTCTGTCGTCTTTATCTTGTGGCATAATGTATATGCGTATGGTAATAACAGCCCTTCTGTGCACATGCAACATCAGAGTACAAGAAGAAAATGCTTCATGTTTATTGTTGTTGCTGTTGTTGTTGGACGGTTGTAACATATTATAACAATCGTCAAGAAGACGCGTCACAGTTGACCGCTTTGATCGTTTCTGTTTTCTGTCATTCTGTTCAACTATTCGTCTTGCGCTTCTTCTCCTTCAATTTTTCTTTCTTTCTTCTTCGTTCTTGAGTTGGGTTAAGGTAGTAAGTGCACAAGGTGTGCACCTTTACGACAATTATTTGTTGTTGTTGCTGTTGTATTTGTACAATCGTTGCAACAAAATTAAACTGTGAGTATTCGAATGGCTGGCTGACTGGCTGGCTGCATGTAAATGACGATGACGATGACGTTGATGTGGTCGTCGCTTGTTTAATTATGATAATCGTTGTTGCTATTTTGTATAGATCCTAGTGGAAGTGGAGGAAGTTCATAAGGGTCGTACGTCAACAGAAGACAACAAAAATACCAGCGCATACGATATGACATCCATTCAGTCTATTCGGATACCAGCGTGTTACGTTGTGTCTCGTATAGACTTGGAAAATGTTTTACAAGATATTCTATTAAAAATTCTGTATGTGTTTCCCTTTAACTGTGTGTGTGTTTTCTATCAGTTTTTCTTAATGTTTTCTTTGTTCTCTTCTTTCCCTTTCTAGTTGTTTGTTATTGTTACTGGCTAGCCATGTATGGTTGTTGCATGAATTTGTGTCACTTAAAAGTTGGAAAAAAATTGTTTTTCCTATAAGAGTGTAGTGTAGAGGTCCGTGATGATCCGTCATCTGTTCAAGCCGTTGTTCGTTTTTATTACTTTTTCTGTTTCTTAGGCCACATTGCATGTGTTGATTACCTTTAAGATGCAAATTAGTTGCACGCATTTTATAGGTTTTGAAATTATTTCAGTTTTATCTGTTCAGTACTAAAACTGATCTAAAATTTCTTTCAGTAGTCTTGTCTACTTTTGAACGGAGACAAGTACATATACATATGTACATTTGTTGATGGCTAATCCATCTTTCCTTTGAAATAAAATTAGATTTTGAAATTGTATTACTTTTTTCCATTTCGTTCTCTGTTGAAGAGAGTAAACGTTGGTATACATTTTAAGGTCTATAGTTTGTGTATGTAAATGAAGTTTTCAAAACCAAGACTTTCAAAGTGAAATGTAAAATTTATGAGAACTTTCTATTCCTGTAATACGAGGTATCTAATGTTCAAGTTTTCTTTTCGAGATGGAAAAAAGATATATATTTTGTAAAAGATAAATGATCATATGACAATTCCCTTGTGAAAATATTCGAGATTTCAGATGTTTTTCTATCTTAGTGATAGAGTCCTACAGAAAACAGTCGACAGGCTTTAAATGTAATGAATTTGGCTGCTGTTAAATTTCATGAAACTTTGAAATTTTAGTGGATTTTTAGCTGGGTTTATAACCATGAAAAGCTTCTCAAATATGTCGTTCGGAGTTAACGTTTAAACTGTGATTCCTGCCACTCATGGATTAAAAACACACCCAATAAGGGAAGATAAGCTCTAATCCCGACTAATAGTTCTGATGGCCAATTAAATAAGTAAAAATGTTCCAGTTGTTGTTGTTGTCAGACATCAAAACGAAATACAAAAAAAAGTATTTCTTCGGCGAATTCCTCTCAGCAGATTTCCGGCAAAACTGCCATGAAAAGTTTCTCAAAAAATCTGTCGTTCGGAGTCGACTTTAAACTGTAGCTCCCGCTACTCATAAAATAGCATAAAATTAACACGCACAGCATGAGTGGTGTGAGAAGCTAGGCCGTAGTCCTGATTGAAGGGTTGTAATGGCCAATTATGTATGTATGTTCCACATAGCAATTGATGAGTAACAATTTTAAATGCTTTGACGTGATAAAGGTAAGAGAGTATATTGCCAACCGCAAATGAAAGCATATGTATGTTAGCCAATTTATTGCTCTTGAATAAGAATTTTTAATAAACGTTTATTAAATTTAAAGTGTAAGTACATAAGTAATATGTACAATACATGTACATTAAAATCAGAGCGCAAAATTATTCCAACAGCGTTTTGCAAGCCTATTAAAATTTATTCCTTTGGGGGAGTTTTGAGCTGAACATTTTTTACCTGCTTTCAATGTCTTTTTATTGAGATTGACTTTTTAGGTATGAAGGAAGAAGCATGCCAAAAGGATTTGGAAAGTCTAATTGTGTATTTTGTATATTGAAAGGATTTCCCTTAGAATGTATGTGTGTTTCACGTGTATATGTGTACCTACATATGTATGTATTTAGGAAATTATTAAGTTCGTTGATTTGTTAATTTCACAATGTGTCATGCACAATTATCAATATTTAACCGCAATTAATTAAACATTTAAACCTAAACATGAGCAAAATAGTCACATTAAACTATTTCGTGAAGTTTTATTAAATCTTTCCTATTTTCATTTACTTTTTTTGTTCACTTCTTTGCCATTTTTTACCATTTTAACGTGCATAATTACAATTTTCTTAAGGCAGTTTGTTGTTTTGTGGGAATTGCCAAGAAAACAATAGAAATTTTACTTTCATTATAATTTCAAGTACAACGTAATTTTGCGATTTTTTTTTGCTCTTCAGACTTGTTAAAAAAAAAGAAAACAAAAACAAAATTGTATCAGTTTGCCTTCTTTTAAAAACTCTACCCCATTTTTTTGTGGTACATTATGGAATACAGAGGCGGGCATTTGTCAGAAATAATATTAAAAGTATTTCCCTATTTTCCCCTTTTTCAGCTAAGGACAGGTATCCATTATTAAACGGGATGAAAATCTGTGAACACGGGTTAAATACCATTTCCACCTCACCCACTATCTTTATCAATGTTGTCAAAGTTAAAAACTTAAATCATTTTTTGAAACCCCCTTTCGAAAAAACACTATTCAGCCACCCCTGTTCCATTTATGGTAATTAATTTAATAAAATTTAATGTTAAAATGGTACACAAATGTATGTACACATGAGTGTACACATGCTTGTTTTTTTCTTCTGATATTGTTAAAGTTCAAGTGTTTGTTTTGTGTATGTTACATAAGAGTGTTTGAATTAATTTGATTTTAAATTGTTTTTTATTAAAGAAACGGAAAGAAAACAAAAAAAAATGTTGTCGAACAAAAAAAAACAGCAACAATTATTTGAAATATGATTTCTATTGTTTTACTTGTAAATAATGCAACAAATACTCAAAACAATAATAACAACAATAGTAGCAACAATTAAATTATGGCACGCCATAACAATGAAGGTGTCGGTTCTTGTATCTCTGCTTAAACATGTGCCATAAATTTATTAACAAAAAAAAAACAAAAGGAAAGAAAAATTGTAAAAATGCAATATTTTGTATTAAAATTCTATTTCTATAAGGTTTTGCAGAATATTAAATATTTATTCTAATTTTTTCTTTTAAATTCATATTAAATTTTTCTTGTTTATGAATAATAAAATACGAATTAAAAAAAACTTTTTTTAAAATAAAAAATAATTTAAAAAAAAATTTATTGTTTTTCCTTCCTTTGGAAATAGGGTTTTAATAGTAGGTTCTAATGTTCGACATCTAAATTGAAATTCCCAATTGAATTGCAGATGAATGAAAAGAAATTTTATTTACCGACTGAATATCAGTGGAACGCTGCTTTGTCGCTTCGATTTCAAAACCTGTGTTGTAATACATTTTACATTGAGTTGATATGACCGTTCGAACTAAGCAAAGAATAAAGGCAATCAGATTTGTACAAAAGAAAATATGAGCTGTTCCATCATAACCATACTTTATGATTGAGGTAGAAGGCCTTATTCGACTACCCCTTTCCTGACGCTGAGTCTTTTAGATTGCTTTTAGTGAAACTATTTGTGACCACCAACTACTTGTCATTCTGAACTGAAAGTGCAACACTGCACCTATCAACAGGCATCTGTCAGTTGGATTTATTGACTATGTGGTAGAAACTCACGACTGAAGTTAGATTGCATATCTGAAATTCACAATTCGCTTTTAAAACTAATTTGTTACTTAATTGTTCATTAGTACAACTCTTTAGTTAGGATTACAACCTATCTTCTCACACTACCCATGTTGTAAGTTAATTTTATACTTAAGTGGAGGGACGGGATCTACAGTTTAACGTGTTCCCGGATAACAGATTTGAAAAATTTTCATGGTATTTTCTCTCAGAGTTTTTACCAGATGGCCGCCGAAAGAAATATTTTTTTATATTTTATATACGTGTCTAATAAGCCAACACACTACTAGATTACAACGACTTCTTTTAATTGTATGAAATTCAATTATGACACACTGCACCTGTTTCTTATATAGAAAAAAATCATAGACGCCAAAAGAAGATCCTTTGCAGGATAACAACAGCACCGTGGTTTGTCAATAAAGCGAGAGAAACACTTGAAAAAGTTTCTGTTTTATCCCAATCCGCTGACGCTCAGCATATTGGACTACTATAGGAAAATTTGTTCAAAAACAGAGAGACAACGCTGACCTAAATCATCTGGTATGATACACAATATTTGCAAATATTAGTAACGACTAAAGCCGAATTCATTTCCGATGTTGATCAAGAGTCTCCCAGCCTATACGATGGCCCATAAACGAAAGCATAAATGACCCATACACATGGCATATAATAACTTTTGGCCCGATTATGGATGGCAACTAAACCTCAGTTGCATTGAAAGTTGCCGTTCATAATTAGCAAACGTAATAGGAAGGGATATAGTTTAAAGCAGATTATGTTCAAATATAAAACAATTTTTTATCGAAAAATGTTACAGACTTATTGGCTCTTATCGAACTGTAACCACGTTTGCAATATCTAAAGATCAGCTCACATAGACAATTCATTTTTTCTGCATTAAACTGAATGCAAAGAAATAAAACAAAAACGATTTTGTTAGTTTAAAATTCTTAATTCAAAGCTTATTTCTTTTTAGATTCTTAAATATTTTTTTAAATTATATCAGCATACCTTATGGTAGGATAAAATTGTTGGTTCCCATGTCGTGGGTTTAAATAACTTTTACTTTTTTTCTATTCTCTTTTTCTTTTTGTTTTAACTTGTAATTTTATAAGTAAAAATGATGTATGTATGGTATGTATGTACATGTGGAACAAGAAGAAAGAAAATCAAATATTCTTATTATTTTTTATTTCGTTAATATTACTTTAAATATTTTATAATAGGCGTTAAACACGCATATTTGAGTTTCTAAAGGTATTCAAGAAACACCATTTCCCACTAGAATTTAATTTAAATAAAATATTTTATGTTCTATTTAATTTTTTAAGCTCCATTTCTGAACTCCTTGACAAAAAAGTGGAATGTTATTGAAGGAAAACTTCCACAATTCAAGACTTTATTTGAACGGATTTCTGAGTTCTAGAAATATTTCTCTTTGAGGTCCACACGTCTTTATTTCAGATTATTTATCATCTTTACTACCAATTATTAAATCTTAGAGCAAGAAATTTTTTTTGGCTGATCGACTTGAATAATTGAGTTTATTTACAGACCCTGGGTGTCACTTATTGAATACCTATGTTTTGGAAATGGTGTTACTCAAATCCGTTAGACTTTTACTTTATGTTTGTTAGTTTCTTTTTATTTAAATATTAATTTTCAATAACTTATTAAAAAGAGTACTGAACTTTTACTTAAAAAACATACACTCCCCGAAATATTTATAAGACCAAACGTATTTTTCGAAAAACTTAAATCCTTTTAGACCAATTCGTACCATTTTTGGGTTAAATATAACTAACAATAAAATAAATCTTTTTATGTAAAAAAAATATTTTTTTCTTTATTTAATAAAAGGATAACACAAAGTGAATTTCATTTTCAAACGAAAAAATTATAAGACCAATATTAAATAATATTCACCTAAAACTAAAATAACAATGATAAAAACAAATACTGAGTAATTTTTGCATTTGTTAGTAAGAGTGTGTAAATAATATAGAAAACTATGGAAAGAAGAAGAGAACTGGAAGGATGCCCACCCTATCTGAACGAGATATTCGCAATATAAATCGATTAGCAGCAAATAGCTCGATATCTTCATCAGAAATAATACGTTTGTTGGATCTTAACATAACAGTAAGACGAATACAACAAATTCTACATTCAGATCCGCACTTAAAATACTGCAAAACAGCCTCGAAGCCTAGCCTAAATAAATATCATAAAAGATGCAGACTGAAATTTGCAAAAAATACCAATATTGGGAAGAAGAATGGGCTTCAGTTATTTTTTCTGATGAAAAAAATTTAATTTCGATGGTCCAGACGGTTCCCAAAAATATTGGATGGATCCACGTAAAAAAAATCAAAAAATCAATGTCGCGAAATTTCGGTGGATGCACCGTAATGGTTTGGGCTGGTGTTTCGACTACGGGAAGGACTCCTATTTGTTTTATATCACCTAAAATGAGTAGCGAGAAGTATATTGAATTATTAGATGAGTTTTAATTAATTTTGGATATGATTCGTTAGGCAATAATTGGATACTTCCGCAAGATAACGCCGCAATCCATAAATCAAAAGCAACAAAATCGTTTCTGTCGTCCAGAAACATACCAGTTTTGGATTGGCCGGTATGTAGTTTAGATCTAAATCCGATAGAAAATTTGTGGGCAATTATTATCGGACCAAGTTTTCAAAAATAACACCAAGTATAAGGATGTAAAATATTTAAAAAGTGCCATCATAAGAGAATGGAGTAGGATTGATCAAAATTCCATTGAATATTTAATAAATTCTATGCCTCGTCGAATTCAGGAAGTCATTATTAATCACGGTGGACACACTCATTACTAACAAATGCAAAAATTACTCAGTATTTGTTTTTTATCATTGTTATTTTAGTTTTAGGTGAATATTATTTAATATTGGTCTTATAATTTTTTCGTTTGAAAATGGAATTCCTTTTGTGTTATCCTTTTATTAAATAAAGAAAAAAAATATTTTTTTTACATAAAAAGATTTATTTTATTGTTAGTTATATTTAACCCAAAAATGGTACGAATTGGTCTAAAAGGTTTTAAGTTTTTCGAAAAATACGTTTGGTCTTATAAATATTTCGGGAGGTGTAATTTTTGGGTTTTAAATTTTTGTTTTATTTATGCTAAGTAATAATGAATGAATGACACACTTCAAATACAATTCTTTGTATTACAAGGCTAAACGAAAAAAGTGTGTGTGAATCATAAGAAATCCGACAAAATGTTTTACCTTTTCTCTGTTGAATAATAATTTAGCAGACATATTAAGTCTGTCTGAATGTCTGTTTAACACTTTTCGCTTTTTTAATTGTCATTTTACGCCAAAAAGAAAAAATAATTTTTCCGCTCTCCCCCGCTTAAATAACAAAATTAAAACATTTTTTGTTTTGAGTTGGCAAATTAACTCGATAACGTCGTCGCAGAGGCAATACAAAAAATTTTAAACATTTTGTTTACGCTTGTGTTTGGCGGCCGGTCTGGTCAATAAATAAAGGTGGAGCTGTGATAATAAGCCCACACAAAAAAAAATTTAAAAGGCGGCAGGCAGTAAAACAACCAAAAAATATGGAACAGTTTTTCAGCCAAGCTGAACAGCATGCTTAATTATATTTTCCCGTATTAAAATTGAAAGTGTAATAATATCTGTTTGGTTTACATTCTTACCTGGTTTGTTTTGCTTTAATTTGTCTTTATTTTATTGTCTTTTTCTTAAATAAATCACTTTTTTCTTCTTGATTTTCGTTTTTCACTGCTGTTTACTTGAAATTTTTTGCGCACATCTAAGAAACAAGAAAAAAGAATTAAAATCTCTATACGTGTATTTCAAAGTGAACTTTGTTTTTAAGATTTAAATTCGTTAAAATCAATTTGAATTTCACATCTTTTCCTGTTAAATTAACACTGTTGTTTTGCAGTGTGCGTTCTGTTTAATGGCAACGAAGATAATGTGATGTCGTTTTCATACAAATTAAAAACACTGTCTAGATACAAATTAATAAAATGAAAAAAAAAAACTTAACAGCTTTAACAGCAGATAGAGACCGATGCTGCAAAACAGAGCAGGCCTATATATACCACGAATGGTTAATCTCAGTACCATTCATAAATAAAAATCAATGAGAATATGTCTACATAATATGACATATGTATGTATGTATATACATATGTGTGTATATAACATAAAAAGGCGCCTATACTTCTTATGTAATGTGCGCAAATCGCTTAAAATGCTGCAAATTTCTCATTCTTTTTCTAAAACCGTTGTTAACACTTCACCACCTCATCTGTTCATTTTAGTTAATTTAGAAAACGGAAGCAAGTGACGCGTGGTGTAATTCGTCGCTTAAAAGTTTTAAGAGAAAAAGTGTTATAATTTGTGATAAAAAATAAAATAAAATTTCTATTGTAAAGAATATCAAACCGGGTTAACACGGAATAACTAGAATTACTCAATCTTATTTTTAAATTTCTTTGGAATCCACTTCCACCTTCACCCGTGGAAGATTCTGTTCACCCTCATATTTTATTTCTTCATACGGAAGTTATGAATGACGTAATTTTCCTTTTCTTTTCCAAGACGTATTAAAGTAATTCTAATTGTCCTGTGTAACTTCAATTGTAAATTTGTTGTAAAGTGTGTGATAGTGAATAAAAAAATAAGCTAAAAGTGTTAACGTTTGATAAGTGAAAAGGTAAGCCTTTAACGCTTTATATAAATATGTACATAGACATAAGTATATACATACATACACAAATGTACAACATATAGGTACATACAACATATAACGCTTTATATAAGTATAGTGGCTAAAATATAACGCTTTATATAAATATTATGGCTAATATATAACGCTTTATATAAATATTGTGGGCAATACATAACACTTTTTATATAAATACATATAACGCCTTCCTTAAATATAGTGGCCTTGAGAAGAAAAAGAAACTAAAAATTCCAGAATGCAACAACAATTGCATGCAAATAAGCAGACATTTTTATTAGTTTTCAATGAGGCTGCGTTTGCTTATACAGAATCCAATAAGTGAGAGCACAAAAATCGTAAATTGTGTGAGAGAGAGAGAGGGAGAGTTTACACAACCGGTTTGTCAAGTGATGTTAATTTCTTTTTGTAATTAAAAACGATGTTTACTCAAGACTCTGCAAAGGATTTTGATTTAATAATAAAATAATGTACATATGTACATACATATATGAAATAGTTTAATTCTATAGAATATAAACCATCTACCAATTTACTCTAGTTGATATAAACAATTTTATATATTTTTACAACATTTTTGTTAAATGTACATACATACATACATACGTACATTCATTATTGCTTATCACAATCGATTAGTCGAGACCACAACCTAGTTTTTAACATTACCAATATTAAGTGCGTTCATTTTTATCCCTGGGTGGAAGAGGCCTAAAATAAATAACAATGAGAATATGTCTACATATGTACATATGTATGTGTGTATATAACATAAAAAGGCGCCTATACTTCTTATTTACTGTGCGTAAAGCGCTTATAATGATGCAAATTTCTGTTTCTTTTTCTAAAACAGTTGTTAACACTTAAAATCATCTGTTTGTTTTAGTTAATTTAGAAAACGGAAGTAAGAGACGCGCATTGTAATTCGTCGGTTAAAACTTTTAAGAGAAAAAGTGTTATAATTTGCGACAAAAAATAAAATTAAATTTCTATTGTAAAGAATATCAAATTGGGTTAACACGGGATAACTAGAATTACTCAATTTTATTTGTAAATTTCTTTGGAATCTACTTCCATGTTCACCCCATGGAAGATTTTGTTCACCTGCAATATTTCGTTTCTTTATATGGAAGTTATGAATGAAATAACTTTCCTTTTATCTTTTCCAATACGTATCAAAATAATTCTAATTGTCCTGTGTAACCCCAAATTAAATTTGTTGTAAAGTGTGTGATTGTGAAAAAAAATATGAGAAAAGTAAAAGTCTTAAACGTTTCATAAGTGAAAAGGTAAGCTTACAACGCTTTATATAAATATGTAGATAGGGGATAATATATAACGCTTTATATAAATAAAGTGGCCAATATATAATGCTTTATATAAATATAGTGGCCAATACATAACGCTTCATATAAATATTGTGACCAATACATAACACTTTTTTATACATAAATATAACGCCTTCTTTAAGTATGTATAGTGGCCTTGAGAAGAAAAAAGCTAAAAATTCAAGAACATTCTGAAACACAACAACAATTGCATGCAAATAAGCAGACATTTTTATTAGTTTTCAATGGGACTGGGTTTGCTTATAGAAAATCCAATAAATGAGAGCACAAAATGCGTACGATGAGAGAGATAGAGAGAGGGAGAGTTTAATGGCAATTCAATACTAATGAGTACAACAGGTATATCAAGTGATGCTAATTTTTTTTTTTGGACAAAAAGCTCTCCAAAATTAAAAACGATTTTTACTCGAGAGTTTGTATAGAAGTTTATTTAGAATTTCAATTTAATTAAATTTTAATAATAAAAAATGTACATACCTACATACATATACACAAAAGTTTAATCCTATAAAGTTTAATTATACATCAAGTTAGGCTGGGTGATGTAAACATGTAATTTTTTTATAATTTTTTAACATTTCTGTTATAAATACATACATATGTACATAGATACGTACAAACGTACATACATACGAACATTCATTATTGCTTATCACAATTGCTTAGTCGAGACTACAACCTAGTTTTTAATATTACCAATATTAAGTGCGTTCATTTTTATCTCTGGGTGGAAGAGGCCTACATTTTAAAGACAATTAAGTACGACTAGTTAGAGAAACTTGTTCACAAAAAATAGTTTCTCTTTGAGAGTTTGACAGAGGATTGTAGAGGCAGTCACCTATAGACTGCTATAAGAAATTTTTTTTCATTTCAAATGATAAACTCTGTTCTGAACGAAACGGAGCATCACTTTGAAAAAGCCATTTAAATACTTTCTAAAAAATGGAATAGCTTTGCTCTAATATTTGAAAAATTGTGATTTTTTTTTTGGAAGATAAATAAGTATTTCTACTCTAGGGGCCTTAGATTGCTATTATCAGTTAGGAGCTGTCAATATAAGATACATTGTATTTGTTTTCAGTTAATTATTATTGTCACCGTCTGTTTTGTTTAAATGTTTTCTTACTTTTTTCACTTTTTTTTTTATCACATTTTGCTGTTTACAACTGATGATTCTGGGTTTTTTTCGGGTTAGAGATAAAATTGCGAGAAAAATGATGAAAACTACGCCACATACGCTGTAGTGTGGAGCCTTTGATTAAAACGTAATGTTTACTAACAGTTAGAAAATTTAAATTGAATTGAATTTTTTGCAAGATGGTCTATAACAGTTAGCCAGAAGAAATTACAAACTTGAAGGTTTAATTCCCCGTGTAGGAATGTTTTTTTTTTAATTTAAAAAAAACAATTTTTATTTATTGTATTTTTCTTTTTTTTTCTTTGAGTATTTGTTTATTTTTCACAATGACTTTATGATTTCAATCTTGAGATGGTTTTCGTATTTATTTATCATTTCATTCACTCAGTCAGTTTTAGTCAGTCTGTCTGTCAGATACTGTTTTTTTTTTTTTGTTTTTTTTTTTTATCATTAAATGATCTTGTCATCATCATCATCATCTGATTGTCTGATTTAAAATGTTTTATTTAAAGACAATTAAAATTTAAATAGAGTGAGAAAAAATAAACAAAATAAATAAAAGAACAACAACAGAAACTCTTTTGATGTTTAACACTTAAATAAACAATAAATAAACTAAACATACAACAATAACAACAACAATAATAAGAAAATATAATAACAAATGAATGATACTTTTTAGATCATGTGCCAAGGAGAGGGGAAATACAAATACAAATACAAAAAAAACAACGATGAATACAAACACAAATAAAAAGCATCAGATCAGCGGTATCACAGTACATTTTATCTGAAGATTTTTTATTACCTCCTATGTGTGTGTGTATGTTTTAGTTTCACTCTTTTAATGATTAGCAAATATTTGATGAAGAAAAACAATTAAATTGTTTTTATAAATTAAACAATTTTACGATTATTTAATGTTTATCAAATTTCTGTGATTTAATTCATACATACATAAGTTTTGTGGCAAATTTCAAACGATTTTTTTTTCTTGTTTAACTTCAGGGTTTGTCACCGTTTCGTTTTAAGATCACATTTTTTATCTTTTGCCATGAGAAAACTGTTGTAAAGCTTTAAATGATTTTGAAACTGAAATGGAAACACCCAACTGGCCAATTTAAAGTTTTACCAACATCCGGCAAATGTTTTTGTTCATAAGATTAATTTAATTTTTACAGCCTAAAGTGAAGGCATTGTTCAGCAGATTGTTCAAGAAGAAAAAGATTTTTCATCAATATTTATTATCTTATCAGTGCAAACTTTAGACATCTCTTGAGTTTTATAACAGAAAAACATTGTAGTGATTTAAATCCAGTTAAAGTGGTATATAACGCGAGATTTTATTTTGGCCTTAAACGGGTTTTCCGCATCTTTTTTCCAGCTTTTTTCCTTCTTGCAAAGAGCATTAAATTCTAATTGATCTGAACTCCGGATGCATTTTTCAAAGAATTATTGTGGCAACATGTGATCTGCTTTTTCGGTCGTGGGTTTTTTAGGTACTTTTATTGGATTAATTTGCCTAAGGTCAGAAAACCAATATAAAACGTTGAGTTTAAGAATTTCAGTGATGATGATATTGAATAGTTCGTTAGCTAGTTTACTATATGACACATTAATCTGTGCAAACGTACTTTAACTATTTCATAACTCTTGTCTTATATGATAATAAAAATGTGGATGCTGTTTAGATTGCCGACCGACATGTATTGTAGCGATTACGTAATAACCAGAAGGCTTTAATTCCAAGCCATCCAGAGCAGATGCCGTGCCTCATTGTAAAAATCAAGTTCTTGCTATAGTAATTAGAAGGTAGAATGTTTTAGCAACCTTATCAGACAAATAAAAATTTCGGTTCTGTGGTGTTTGTATCAAATGAAAAACTGTGCTTCTTCCACTCAAGAACATTGAGTCTTAGGTTATACCAAGCGAGTGATTGCTGTGAGTAATTTTTATAAATAGTACGAGTCACTTTAAGACTCATACTTCAATTCCAGCGCGGTATAAAATTTATCGAAGATCACTTATTAGGTTTAAAATATTAAATATTTGACCCATCCTGATCGCTATGAGTTTTGATTTCAGAGATGCCGCTGTTTATAGGCGTTAGTCAATAGTTAATTTAATATTAATAGTAAGGAGGCCCTTGTACATATTTATTGAGCACTATTACATGGAGATTAGACCTTTTTCCATATGTTGTTTATGACTTTTTGTCTTATTCGAAATTAGAATTCAATTGTTTTTACTATTCAATACCAGTTCTTAATATCTGATAGTGACACAGTCATAAATTGGCTTCGCTAACTTTCTAGAAAAGTGTATTGGACGAAGATACCAGAATTATGGATAATTTTTTTTTGGTAAAACCAGCACTCAGGGGATGACCCTACTCGTGCAGTGCATTGTGCAGGTTTAGGAAAATAGGTTATAGGAAGGTGGAAAGAGGGAGTAGTGTTTCTGGACATTTGATTTAAACTCAAGATGCGAACGGCAAGGAAACGAGTTGCTGCTAGGGGCCTATATAATGGCCAGTGCTACACCTTCACCATTAGACAGTCCACAGCAATCGTCCCCAAGAAGCCCGCATCTTAGGGTTACTTGAGTTCAAAATCAATAGTATAGTATCAGTAAAGCCGCCGTAGTATGGCAGTCAGTGTGTTGGCTTACTAGACGTACGGCCACGGTTCAAACCCCAGGTCAGACATCTCAAATAAAACAAAATATGAACAAATATTTCTTCGGCGAATTCCTCGCAGTAAACTTCTGGCAAAAACTGTGAGATTAAATAAAATTGTTATGAAATGTTTTTCAAAAATCTGTCATTCGGAGTCGACTGTAAACTGTAGTTCCCATCACTCGTTTATACAATTTACGCACACAACATTGCTTGTGTAAGAAGCTATGTTGTACTCCTGACTGAAGTGTTGTAATGACCAGCTATGTATGTTCATATATTGCTAATAGTAAAGGGGTCTTGAACATAGTTATGTTCAGATCATGCTATACAGTGCGGTATTAGATTAGGATTAGCCTTTTCTTTCATTTGTTCATAATGGCCCTTGGTCATATTTGAAAGTAAAACCAAATTGCTTTTACTATTCAATAGTAGTTCTTAAGATCTGATAGTGTCAGCAATAAATTAACATCGCTTGTCTCCTAGAAAAGTGCATTGGACCGAAACTATGGATCATTATCGCAAGATTTGCAATCAACGTAAATCATTTTATTTAAATAAAGAATAAATTATAGTTTCTTTAGAGAAGTCTTTGGTCTATTTGGTTTATTTTGATAAAAAAAAGTCAAAGAACCGAATTTATTTCGAATAATTCCGCATTGCATTGAAGCCAGTTAAGAAATAACTTGTTTTCCCAATATCGATTGCTAATAGCAATTATCTTTCCAAGTTGATGCAAGAATATGATTTTTTTGTTCATCTCTCATTCGCAATCTTTTGTAAATATTCTTATCGTTTCGAAAACAATTTAAACATTTAAATCAATAAGTATTCATACTCATATATGAAATGATTTTTCTTCCTACTAATGACGGCATATTACTTAAGTTGCAACAAGAGATACATGCTGGTAAATGGTTGCAATCGTTAAAATCATATTAAGCAACGTACAATTGTAGAGATACGAGTACTTATTCATCACTTTACAATATAATGACTGTATAGAGCCGATTGTTTATACATACGTGTAGAAGTTTATCTGTCGCTTGGTGCGTCTGTTAGGCAATCTGTTGCTGTAGCTGGCTCAGTATCTATTCGATGTTTTCTTAATGGCAGCTACAGATAGAAAGAAGTTGGTTTTTTTTTCATTATTGTAAGTATGAATGTATGGCGATATTATATTGCAACATATGGGGAAGCGGCAATATTGTTTTTTAAACGTATAATAAATTCTTAAATCAATAACGACTATCTACAGATACTTAAATAATTAATTAATATTGTGAGGTAATAATTATGACTCATAAGACGTTCCAGAGGTGTTGATAAAACTAAGTGATGGTGTTGCAGTTAGAATTAAAAGAGACTGCATGATTGTTTACCTGGTGTAGGGTATGTTAGGGCAAAGAATTATGATTTCATATTTGCACATTAAATGAATAATGATGTTGTTGTTGTTGTTTTTGTTCTTTTTGTTATGTTTTTGTATTTATTTTTTCTTTCTTAATATCGATGCAAGTATTGTGTGTATGTTGCGGTGTTTGAATGATTTAATGATACCGGAGCACAATGAATATCACCATCACCCTGTTGGTTATTGTAAAACAATTTCCTTAAAACAACAAAATATACTTAAATATGATACAATATTAAACAAAGCAAATAAATAAACAAACATTCTAGACAGACAAACCGATCGACTAACATTCAGTCATACTCAAACTCTAAGAAAAAAAACATCTAAATAAATAATAAACATCTTTTTCTTCTGTTCTTGCTTCTTTTCTCTCTCTCTCTCTCTTTCTTCTATAAATGTATCCCACTTGGTTTTTATTGCTATCCGTAGCCAACACAAAATGAATTTGTAAGAGACTTGCGGATGCTATGCGTGTAAATAAATTGATTATATTTATGAGCTCATGTGATAATTATGAATTTTTTTTCTTCATTTCGTTTACCTTCAGAGATGATAAAAAGTAAAGGAAATTTGTCATGGAAAATTCCACACACAAGAATTTTATCAATTTACAAATAAAGCGTTTTTTCTTTAGTTTGTCTAATGGTTTAACAACGACGCGCATGCGCAATAATTTTCAGGCACAGCTGCACTGTAAAGATACATAATAGGAGTACATATTGACACATCAATTAGTAAATAGACAAATGTTATCTTTGTAAGATTGCTGTGATGGGATATATGTACATATAATCAGTAAATTAAATTAATTCTCTCCTAATGGGGCAAATTAGTAAAATGAGCAATGAAGTGAGACAAAAAGAAATTAAGAAATAAATGATCGGAAACGTTGTTCATATTGTTGACTATGTTACACCTAAGCAATCGGTCAATAAATTTGTATACTTTTCACATAAAAAGTTGCTCTAGCCTGCCAGAATTCCGTAGTATTGTTTGCAATGAATTCACTATAATCCTGTATTTAAGTGATATTTTAACGAAGAAGTTATGTAGGGTCGAGGTGTAAATAAAGGTCAAATTTTGAATAATTAGTTATGAACTAATTTGCAACAGAATCCAAATAAGCGGCTTAATTTCACCAATGGGTCAATGGGTCTCGTCCATAAATGTTGTTATACAATATATTGTCTCATTACAAGGTTAACATGAAAATAAAGTTTTTTTTTTAATTCCTTTTTCATGTTTTAGGGAAAATGCAATTGTTAAAAAGCATCTTTCTCATCTAGCAATCAAGATTTTAGAGCAGGTTGTAGGATGATAGCGTCGCCATCTGTGTTGATGTAGTGAGTGTAATTGTAAGGAAAATTCTTCATTGAGTCCTACTGCTTCTCAAGAGTTGAAGGTGCTTAAACTTCCTACAATGTTCGCCAGGGTTAGAAGTTTAGGTTACTGATTGTATTATTTGAAAGGGAATTAATATTTCGAAACTATTATGAAGATTTGTTCGTCTTCGATTTGAACGAGTATTATTTATAAATAACTAGCTATACCCTGCGCGTGTTGCTGCGCCACCAACTAAAATATATTTGAAGGAATGACATTACACAAATGTCCAATTAATTTTGAATCATTTTATTGATTTTGTTTCCCGTTGTCCTGTTAATTTAGATGAACGGGCTTGAGTAGTACGCATCCAATCAGTTTCTAATCTCACTTCTCGTTGTTCAAATGGTTCAAGCGAACGGGTCTCAGCGGCATATACTCGAGTCTCAATGCTCGTCTGATTCTGAGGTTCGTAATGCTCTTTTCTTCCGTGCTTGAGGTGTAGGTCGACCAATTGCTTGTCATTCATTTTGAATAATTTTCAGTGACGCCATCCATCGGAAATGAATCGCACCAACTTCCGTCGATTCGTGCGCGACAACTTTGTTAAAGAATGTACAGTTTACGATTTAATTCATTTTAAGTAATTTTCGGTGGCACCTCCTGTCGGATATTGGTCATACCAACTTAGAAACCTTCCCCGGCTCATGCGCAACAACTTTGCTAAAAATCATAACATGATCAAATGCACAGTTTACGATTTAATTGCTTATAAGTAATTTTCAGTGGCGCCACCTGCCGGAAATTAGTCATACCAACTTAGAAACCTTCCCCGGCTCATGCGCAACAACTTTGCTAAAGATCATAACATGATCAATTGCATAGTTTACGATTCTATAAGGTACATACAAACAAACATTAATTTTTATATATGTAGACTATGGGAGGTGACACGCCCACTATAGCCAATCCGCCCATTTTGTTTATATATACGTCAAAGTCGTCCATACAAAATTTAAGGACTCTAGCTGTTTCAGTTTATGAGATATGCGACATTAAACATTTATTGGGTATGTGGGCGTGGCACCTCGCCTACTTGAAATTTTAAAATAAAAAGTAGCCTATAGTTCCTTCCAGACATACAGGAAGGGACTGTTAAGAATTTGCACTTTTGTGTCTCCCACAAAGGGTTAATAATTAAGAGCAACAAAAAAGTCTCCAAAAATTTACAAAAAAAATTAGAGCGAGAAATAAGAACAAGATCAAAATTTCAAGAAAATCGGTCCAACCGTTTAGCCGTCTATAGACTTCAAACAAACCCAGAAACAAATAAACACACATTCATTTTTATATATAAGATATATGTATATTGTTATTTATTACTATTAGTTAAGCTCTGGAACCACTACATCATATTATCTCCCATACAACACATTATCTCTCATTCAAGTGCATAACTATTTTCTATTTACTAAATTACAAAGAAAAGTTAGAGTTTGCCCCCTTCACAGCTAATTATCAACACGGTTTTATTGTTGCTTTCAATTCTTATAATTAATAGAGGGCGGCAAAAGAAATGGAACATCGCCCCTTCAATATTATTGCATTCTTCTGCCCTGCTAGGGGTTACATTGTGGCCATTGTGCTAATGTCGTTTGTACGGTTTTCTAAGTATGTGTCCAATCCACTGTAATTTTCACCCCCGTATTTCTAACTTGACTTAAATTTAGTGGGTACCATAGCAAACCCAAACATCACTGTTTTGTTATTGTTTATAATCAAAGTTTACGTACAATTTTCCGAAGTCACCAATTCACAAAAACTTGGGGCATTTAATTCGTAAACATATGAATGCACAGCATATACATAATTGTGCTGATTAAAGTTTGCTGAGTTTGCTTTTGGTCTATAACTGAGACGATCGCCAGATGGGTTTAAGCATGTCAAATGTCTGTCTTGTGTTGTCTAGGGTACCTTTTAAATCTTGAAATCAGCAACCTGTAATTGCAATGACACATAAATAAGGTCACAATTTCTAAGGTTTGGTGTCGGAGCAGAAATGGTAGTATAGTGGATGCATTGTACACAAAATTTTTATATCGTTTAACCCATTTAATCTCTGCCATCCAAACGCCTAAATTTTAAATGCAGTTCCTATCTTATTGCTCTGATAAGAAGTGTAGCCTTTATTAAATTGTTATCTAAAACAAAATTGAATAGAGTAGGGGAGAGAGAAAGAGAAAGAGAGAGAGAGAAAGAGAAAGAGAGAGGCAGCAATTTTGTCAATATTGTTTTCGCCTATCGCCATCATGGTATAAGCTTACAGGGACTCCTTAGCATTGTGATGTCGAAATAGAGGTGTACGAATATAATTTCTCAAATGAAAAACTTTAAACATTTTTATTTGATTTCTTTAAATGATGAAACTGACTGAAACTGTTTGGCTCTGCTAGAGTTATGGTCGATGAATAGATCGTAAAGATAATTATACATTTGATTTATCAATTCTTATTTCTTCTCCAGTTAAAATACTGTGTTCACAAATTTTGTCCGAAATTAAAAAGCTCTCATAAAATTTGCCCCATTTTGCTCTCTGGCTTACTACGTCTCAATTGATATTGAGTTGACAAATTTTCAAATTCATTAAAAATTAATCATTATCGAAAAGTATTCTGACGATAACATGAAATCTACGTAAATCCCACTAACACAGCACAGTGGGATAGATTGAAAATATTTGTGTGTTAAAGTTTTAGGACTACGTCAAAAGAAACTGTACACTAAGGATAAAATTCTAACAATCATCAAACTCAACTTAAGGAGAGTGCCCGAAAAAATTTTTTTGGTTTTATTTTAAAAACTGGCAATGCAAGAATTTTAAAATAAAAACAACGGCAATTTATTAATGTATATTTTTTTTAATGTACAGTTTCTTATGGCGCTGTATATATTACAAATCATAGAACCGATTAACAGTGATGTGACGAATAATAAGGACAACAATGTGATTCTTAGAGATTTGATGAGAAAATACGTAACTTCCACTTATTCTCTGCTTATATATTTGGGCAATTCACACAAGCCCTTGTATCGTTGTATTCATTGTATTGGATGAGTATACAACAGAGTATGCTTGTCGTTGATAATTTTCATATAAAAATCCGATACACTTATACACATTTTTTTCATATGTTTTTGGAAGTTGTATTGGTTTCGTGCTATCAGTTTATGTAAATGCCAGTAATCAAGAAGAAGAATAAAAATATAAAATATCTTCTATGTAACCTAAGTCAACAATTAACATTTCAAAATGATAATTGATCGCACAGATAATTAATTAATTCACTTTTTCTGTAATGTTTTTCATTTTATTGCTTGAAAATCAAATTATGAATATTGATCTTCTTCTTCTTATCGTTTTTGACGTTTGGAATACGCAATACACAATACAACATTGCATTGAGCGTTCACAAACAAAAAGGGTATTCAATACAACATAGACGATACAAAGTCGTGTGAATTGGCCAATTTTTTCCATTTATTGACCCCACTGTGTAAACCTAAATTTTGAAATAGTCATCTCTCGTTTTGAAATAAGCATTTAAAGATAATTGATAATGTTGTTGTTTTAGATAATTTCAAAATTTTAAAAATTTCTAACTAAATATTGATTAGTCAGTTGTCGCGTACATCATTAATTCTGTGCCGCCGGGGCTTTTCTTTTTTCACACCGACATCACTGGGGGAGTGCTCTATTTAAAAAACAACAAACTAATTTATTAGTTTAATATTAGTAATACGCCACGTATTTGTTAACAAAAATATCCAAATAATCTTTAAAACACAATATTATCTTATAGAAGAGGTTATGTATGAACAGTATATGACGAATAGATTCTGTACAGCGGATATAACAAGTTTAAATGTTATATAAAAAGCAAACAAATTAATTGATTTTCGAATTGAAATATATTAAACTAATATATGTATGTATACATATATTATATACAAGGCCTTTTGGGTACATCCCCTGCAAAAGCTTTTTTTTTTCATTTTTATCTCGCTAATCATATGAGTGAGTAGCGAAAAATAGAAAATCATATGATAACATTTTTAAGATATTTTCAGCATTATTTCTAATCAATTATTCTTGTGAAATTTTATTATAAAAAAAAATAAAAATAACAGAGGAAATACAACAAAACATCGGATCTTGCAACCTTTGAATTTTAGATACGATTTACTACCATTTTTCGTTTCTTATCTTTGTTTTTGTTATTCACTAATTACCTTAAATTTGATAAAAATAAACATTTTTTTTGTTGGAATTTTTATTTATTTTGGTATAAAATTTAAACAAAAATAAGGTAGCCATAGAAGTTCATTCATTCATTCATTCTGTCGTTCGTTTATACAGATTGGTAGAAGAACATTATTTATACAAGCGTAATAGTTGTACGGCTGTGTTATCTATCACTTCGTGTTCATTAATTAGTGTCAACAAGCAGTGTAACTAACTATGTATTATTGATACCAGTTATTTTACTTGCACTACTTACAAATCATATTTAAAATAATTATTTTTGGTTACCGATTGCCAGCTCCTAACAGAGCTTGTTTCTCCCTGTTGTTCTATTAGAAACATTTGTTGCAGCTACTTGTAGGACATGTATTGAGAAGTTAATGCAGATTTTTTGAGTTTTAATACTATTAGGGCCATTCTTACAATTTGCCGTTAAACTTGGGTTTAGTTAAAGGCACCTTTAGCTAAAGGGAACTGTAAAGTTACCTTTAACTTATTTTCGTTATTACAACTTACAGATAAAATAAAGTTAACTGTTTTCAAAAATATGGCAGTGCCGGAGCAATGTTAATAAAACTGCTCAATTAAAGTTTTTTTTAACGCAGTGGCAACCGCGGGCTTCGTTTTTTGTTGTTGTATATGCTCATTTTGTTTAAATTTGAAGTTCCCATAATGAAAATAATATACATTTAATATGGCAAGTTCTAACATAAAGTGACTTTTAAATGTTAAATGTAGGATGATCCTCCCTTTAGCTTAACGATCACTTCTATCTTATTGGGTACTCATAATAACGAAAAACAATTTATCTGCCCGTTAAAATCCTCCCTTGAGTTAATGACAAGTTGTATGCCATTATTACAGCTTGCCCTAAGAGCCATTATTAAAAGTTGCCGTTAACTAAAGGAAGGATTTTAACGGACTGATAATTTGTTTTTCATTATTATAAGTAGATAATATGGTAGAAGCGAGCCTTAAGCTAAAGGAAGGTCATCCTACCTTCAACTTTAAAGTTCACTTTATGTTCTAACTTGCCATACATACATATTATTATTTTCAATAGGGCAACTTCAAATATAAACACAATTAGCATATACTACAACAATAAACGAAGTCCTTCGTTGCCACTGCTTTCAAAAAAAAAATTTGTTCAACTGAGCAGTGTTATCGACATTGCTCCAGCACTGCCAAAGTTTGAAAAAGTTAACTTTATTTTATCAGTAGGTTGTAATAACGAAAAGAAATTAAAGGTGACTTTAAAGTTCAGTTTAGCTAAAGTTACCTTTAAGTTAGGTTAGGTTAGGCTAGGTTAGAGGACGTGTACTTGTCAATTAACACAAGTACAGTACCCGGAGGTCGAATTGACCCATTGCACAACGTCCTAGTTTCTCACACCACTTATGTTGTGTGTGTTAATTTTATACATGAGTGGTGGGACCTACAGTTTAAAGTCGACTCCGAACGACAGATTTTTGAGAAACTTTATCATGGCAATTTTATTTACTCTCAGAGTTTTTGCCAGAAATCTGCTGAGAGGAAGTCGCCGAAGAAATACTTTTTGTATTTTGTCTTGATGTCTGGCCTGGGGCTCGAACCCTGGCTTTACGTCTAATAAGCCACCACAATACCTACTAGACTACGGCGACTTCTACCTTTAACTAAACCCAACTTTTAAACCCACTGCGTTTAAAAAAAAACTTGTTTAATTGAGCAGTGTTCTCGACATTGCTCCGGCACTGCCATATTTTTGAAAAAAATTAACTTTATTTTATCATTAGGTTGTAATAACGAAAAGAAGTTAAAGGTGACTTTAAAGTTCACTTTAGCTAAAGTTACCTTTAACTAAAGACAACTTTAACGGAAAGTTGTAACAATACTGGAGTTATTTGGTTTTTATAACGTGCATTACGGTAAACGTAGAGCTTTATGAAAACTATCCTGATTTTTTGAAACACTAGACAAACTTAATTCATTGAATTAAAATTCCAATCGCCGAAAATAGGAGCATATTTGTCACTGTAAGTTCAAACAAGTGTTTGGCAAATGTTGTTTTTCCGTATTGATTACAAATTTGTTCAGCAAATATTTGTATTGCCTGACCGTACCTTATCTCAAAAAGCGTATACGTTTATTCACCTGTGATTCATTGCAAAATTCGTAATTGAAGATAATTTGTTCAAAGTCTATTACGTTTTATATCGCATGCGAAAGGAAGGGTTTTCAAAAATTTAATAATTTTGAATATACAAATTAGTTACCAATATAGGCCAGTACAAGATGATATTGGTTTGTTATGATTAACAATTTTTATTTCGATGCCATTAAACTTTCTATTAATTCCTTCAGAAGGGCATAAAAACGAAAGAGAGTATAGATTCCAAAAAATAAATATGTTCAGTTTGAGTTTAGGGGAACGTCTTATCCTTCAACTTCTAATACTGAGAAGCATAGAACCGTAATAAGTTTATTAATGATTAGTTTTCGACCAAAGTTGCGGATTAGAAATTGTGCTTGTCTCGTAATTGTATGGCCTGCAGTTCTTGTGATGATGTTTATAAGTCTCACCTGCTTACAAAATATAGATTTTACGTTTGCAGTTAATATTTTTAGCTTGAATTGTCTGAGTTCTATACAGATTTAATTCGGTCGTATACTTTTCGCGTTTTATTTGTACTTTTGTAGATATCAGGAACTTTGGAGTTGTCTCTCCTGTCCCGTATGCTTTTCAGACAGTAGAAACAGGCTACTTGGTCAGGTGGTCGAACTCGTTTGTAAAGTGTATGCCTTGTTATTTACATTTAATCGCAACTTTTTTGTTTTGTTTTGACGATGCTTATTTTGAGGTGGGGTATTAAAGCATTTTCCTGAACCGTTGCAAATTTTGATGGCATATCTGAAAAAGTATGAGAGAATAATCAAATATCGTGCCTCGATTCTTTAGGTATTTCTTTTTCTGTGGGATATTGCTTCTATTATTACTCATTATTACGTCGAGTATGCCATTAAAAAGTTAAAGAGGAAATACGCAGATTTGTACATACATACATACATACATAATTGGTCATTACAGCCCTTCAGCCAGCATTACGACCTAGTTTCTCACACCACTTATGTTGTGTGTGTTAATTTTATACATGAGTGGCGGGACCTACACTTTAAAGTCGACTCCGAACGACAGATTTTTGAAAAACTTTTCATGGCAATTTTATTTACTCTCAGAGTTTTTGCCAGAAATCTGCTAAGAGGAAGTCGCCGAAGAAATACTTTTTGTATTTTGTTTTGATGTCTGGCCTGGGGTTTGAACCCTGGCTTTACGTCTAATAATCCAACACGCTACCTACTAGACTACGGCGACTTCTTGCTTCTATTATTACTCATTATTACGTCAAGTAGGCTATTAGAAAGTTCAAGAGAAAATACGCAGATTTGTACACTCTAGCAAATTTTAATTTAATAATTTCTGTAGACTAGTTGGTAGTCTGTTGGCTTATTAGGTGCGAAGCCATAGTTCAAACCACGACAAAACAAAACGAAATACGAAAAATATTTCTTCAGTGACTTTCTCACAGCAGTCTTCTGGCAAAAACTCTTATGAGTAAAACAATATTGCCATGAAATTTTTTTTCAAAAACTTTCGTTTGGACTTTAACCTTTAGGTCTGTGGGAAACTAGGTCGTAATCTAGACTAAAGGGCTGGCTGTAATGAGCAATAAAATAAATATGTATTCGTTCTTATACAGATGCTAATGAGTTTCATAATTTTGGAAAGTAGGAATTGAAATTCCTGTGCGGCGCATATGTCAGAGTGTCAAAAGCTTTATCAAAACCTACGAATGCTACCTGAAGTGGCGGTCTCCGCTCTACTGACTATTCGAAGCTCATTTTTATGGTGTTAACATGGTAACCATAAGTTTTTTGAGTTCTGAACCTGAATCCTTTGCTGTATTATTTTTATTTCAATTTCTCTCTAGTTTTTTTTTTTTTAGCAAATTGACGATCACGTTTTTGGCGATTTTAATGGAAAGAATTTCTAGACTTTTGAATTTTATTTAACGTTATTATGTCGGATGTTTAAAACTGAAACTCTTGCAGCTTTATGCATTAGAATCAATGTTGAACTGTTAAATAAACTTGTTGATAGCGGCTCAGTTCTTCTCGCCTGCATTTTAAATAGCTACGTATTTGTCGATTACGAATTCCATTACCATCAGGTATTCTCTGAAATATGAGCATTGAAATACAATGTGACAAAATCTTCCAAGGCACTCATAAATTAGCAGTCTTTGTAATGGGTGAGTGGCACTGTAATTTCAAATAATCTGGTCTACCTATGGGCCGATTTTGAATGAAGTATATTAATTCTGTTCCATTATAAGATACACAATGAATGATCTTCTCATAGACTAGTCGAATAATATTTTCCTAAATTTTCTGATTTAAAAGGTCATTAACCCTGGACGGTTACTCCTCATTTTTGTACATTAAGGTTACTCTTCGTTGAATCGACGAACACTTTAACCCTAATTGGTTACTGTTCATCGAATCGACGAAGCTCATTTACTTCTTATCATATAATTTTTTTATGTTTGACCAAATTTCGCTCTTTTTATTAACAATGTTGGTTGATAACGAAAGCTTGTAGTGAGTAAACGCACCTTGGCCGCCCATTTTTTTTAATCCTAGATGGTCATATTTGTACTCTTCGTTGAATCGACGAACAAAATAAATTGTTTTTCATCTACTGACTGCAAGCTTTCATTATCAACTAACGTTGTTGAATAAAAGAGCGAAATTTGGTCAAACATAAAAGAGTTGTATGATAAAGAGTAAATGATCTTCGTCGATTAGACGAACAGTCCAGGGTGAAAAAAAAATTATATATTTATATGGCATAACAATAAATAAATAAATTTCAGTTGCAATATGATCTTTTATGCAAATTATACAATAAAAGTAATTGTATAAATACGAATTAAAAAATAAAATCCCTCAAAATTAGAATAACTTGACGTAAAAGTTTTAATTATCTCGCACTCTACGTGTCTTTTTATTTTCTCTAAACAGTATTACGGCTTTGTCATGAAGTGCAAAAACAAAACTTAGTTTTTTATTACAATTTTGCTTAAATTTTAATTATTTATAGACATTCAGTATTAATTTCCGAATGTGAAATTTGAATACAAAAAATATTTCCAGATAGAACAGAAAGTTTGCCACTTTTTTCCTAAAACAATACATTTGTATTTGCAAATTATATTGTGTAAGAAATTGATTTTAAAAAAGTACTCATTAAATTTCAAATGCTTCTTCTTTGTTTTCTACAAAAAAAACAAAACAAAAATCTCTCTTGTAAAGTAATTTGTCCGTATACAATTCTATTAAGACTTTATATATGTACGAATGTGAAGGAAAATTAAATGATATACGTTATCTGTAATTATTTTTAGGGTATTTATAGTTTCTCATTAAAAAATTTAACCCTGTTAGAACCTCCAATGTTCTAAACTGTTTAAGCTGGACAACTGTAGGACTATGTAGTGTGATGGACTATACAGTGTGATGGACTATATGGTCTGATGATTTTCATTTAATTCTAAAGTATATAAGAAGATGAATTTTTCGATATTATATCGAGTCTTTCTGTAAGCGTTCTTAAGTTTAAATAAAACAAGTGTGTGTCAGATATCATCGACAGATTTTATTCGTTTGATGGTCCTATTGATGCCATTATATCCGTTCAAATGTCCATCATAATTTTTCTGGGTGGATCGCATTTGTAGTGTCCAATTTCTCATGATTCTATAGCACCTATCAAGTCGAATTTTACTGATGGCATAGGTTATATTGACTTTGAAGACTGCTGTGACTTGTGCTTTATTAGCATACACCTGCATCTTTAGAAAACGCCACAAGTAAATGTATAATGGTTTCCAACGATTTCGGTTGTCAATTTACATTATCTTTCACGTGAGATTACCATGCTTTGAAATTTCTCATGGTATTAGTTATGTAGAATCGCTGTCCTGTTGAAACCGCATGTCGCTGGTGTCTAGATCATCTAATTTACGCCAATAGAACTTAGCTGAAGTTGCTGTAGTCTAGTAGGTAGTGTGTTGGCTTATTAGAAGCTAGGCTACATCTCCATCAAAAAATATTTCTTCGGCGACTTATTCTCAGCAGATTGCTGGCAAAAACTCTGAGAATAAATAAAATTCCCATGAAAAGTTTCTCAAAAATCTGTCGCTCGGAGTCGTCTTCAAACTGTAGGTCCCGCCACTCATGTATAAAATTAACGCACACGGCATAAGTGGTGTGAGAAACTAGGTCGTAGTCCTGACTGAAGGATTGTAATGACCAATTATGTATGTATGTATGTATGGCTCTTAGAGAAATATGGACCCATGACGCCGCCATCCCAAAATCCATGCCAAACGGTATGCATTGAACATTCTTGCATCTCGTGTGCAGTGGTATCGTCCCAAATTTGTGCAATTTTGTTGGTCAACGTACCCATTCATTCCCATTCATTTTCTGAAGTCGCCGTAATCTAGTAGGTAGTATGTTGGCTTATTAGACGTAAAGCCAGGGTTCGAGCCCCAGGCCAGACATCAAGACAAAATACAAAAAGTATTTCTTCGGCGACTTTCTCTCAGCAGATTTCTGGCAAAAACTCTGAGAGTGAATAAAATTGCGATGAGAAAAAGTTTCTCAAAAATCTATCATTCGGAGTCGACTTTAAACTGTAGGTCCCACCACTCATGTATAAAATTAACACACACAACATCAGTGGTGTGAGTCGACCTCCGGGTACTGTACTTGTCTTAATTGACAAGTACACGTCCTCTAACCTAACCTAGCCTAACCTACCCATTCATTCAGAAATGGGCCTCATCGCTGAAGATGGTTTTTCAACGAAGAGCGATTATGGCGATCGTTAACTGGCCGAAGCATGCGGTACGTTGCGGTAACATAACACCTATTTTTTAATCAAATTGAATAAATACAGCTTCAACATGAAAAGTATGAAAGCCTCTGTTGAAGGCCACGATGCCTTACCCGTAAATCAAAAATACATACGTCGTAATGGGCCGAAGCATATGTGCATTTTCTAAGATTATCGCATAATTGACAAATTCGAAAACTTTCTCTAACAGAAGCGATATTTTCGGCAGTGTATACATTGCGATAACCAACCATATCTTTAACGTTCTCAGTTACATCAAATTCTTGCTAATCGTATCAATTCCTTGGACAGCAAGTCGATTGTAACTACCACAGCAATCCGGTTACTAGAGAAATGACAGTTCAGATGAAAGATGCTTAAAAGCTAATAGCCTTGCCATACCATATGATTTTGAAACCACCAACAATTTTCATTCACGCATTTTATTATTTGTGCACATTGCATTCCTGGTCTGGAACTATCAATAAATCGGTAAATAAATCGAAACAAACCAAAAACTTATGTACCTTCATTGCAAGGGTTAACCCAGACAAATTTACTCTTCGATATCATTTGATTCATATTGAAGACTTATTTTCTATTTTTTTTTAATTTTTATTTCATTTTTTAATCTTTTCAAATCTCTTCTACGAAATCTTTTCGATTCATATGACGCCAACTTTTTTTTAAGACTTTTTATTTTCGAATGATTTACGTAAGAGAAGGCGACACACATTGAAATTGATTCCAATGAAGCAGGCGGTGGCGGTGAGTGAAATCATTACAATCTGAATTAATCTCATTGTGCGAGTATTTGAAAATATTTCGTATTTCATGATGGTGGTGTCTGAGTAATTGGGCACCCAACCTATTGACAGATATTAGATATCAAAAGAAATATATTTTCGCTTTAATACCCCATGTTTTAAGAAAATTCCCTTCCTATCAATTGATGACTGAAATAATATTTATTGTCTACATACTACATAGACGCGATATATAAACAAATATTCAATGATCATCAATTTCTACTCATCATTATTACTAAAAAAAAATTGGAAAAAACAACAACAACAGCAATAAAAAAATTTAAGTACAAGTATATCTATCTTATCTTTTTTGTCAGAGGGTGAAAAATATTGAGCTTTTGACAGTTGTTGTGATTTTCGAATTTCGAAAAGAGTATTAAATCAGTAACATTAAGACTTATATTTGTGTGTACGTATGTATGTGTGTTGGTATTAGCTGTACTATTTATTTTAAATATGATAAATAGAGTCATTTATTATATTTGTTATTGTTATTGTTATTGTTTGTCATTTTCAAAAAAAATTCCCCAAATTGATTTTCAACTCTCGTTCCCTGAGGTAAGCAGAAGAAGCAAGCGGAGCACACAGGTGTATCTATTGAAACTGAGCTGTTGTGATTTAAAAGTAACGAAAATCTTTTTCATTTTTGTTTTTCTTTTTTTTTGTATCAATTAATTAAGAATAAATAATAAATAGAAAAGAAAAACACAAAATACATATCAATAGACATGACTATTTCTCATGATTTGTGCAACTTAACGCTCCAATTTTTTTTTTATATTTTCAAATACAAAAAAAAACAGAAAAAATTCTTATTACGCGACAATTTGACGACGATCAGTATTAAGAATTTACAGTCAAATATTGATTGTGAGACCTGGGGATGCAAACAATGTTTTGAAGAAATTAAATAATACTGGGTTTTAGTGGTTAAGGATTAGGCCAACTATATACACTGAGCGCCATAAGTGAGTCAACACTTTTGTTCTTAAGTATAAAACAGTTTTGTACTTAAGTATAAAAAAAGATGTACAATGGGTCAATTCGACCTCCGGGTACTGTACTTGCCTTAATTGACAAGTTCACGTCCTCTAACCTATAAAAAAGTTTCTTTATCATGAATTGTTGTTTTTGTTTTAACATTTTATAAGTAATAAATAAACCTTTTTATTTTTGGAAATTTATTCGCCTATTCTCGTTTACTTTTCTCGCTATCCTAAGAAAATGAATTATTTCAGTGGTGTTTACTCACTTTTGGCGCTCAGTGTATGTATATTAAATATATATTAAATGGAAACAGATATTGCATGTTTTAGTAGCCGCAAAAAGTACTAATTGTGTTCGCATTATATCATGCTGTACCATTTTAAAGCGATAAACATGTATTTTTAGCTCGATTTTGGATAAATTCAGGGGAAGTAGTAGTAGTGGACCCTGTCATTATCTCGAAATAAATAATTTCGATCCTCTAAATTTCTATTCTGCGTAAGACTGTAATTCAGTCTACCTACAACCAGGTTGTTGACAAAGAAGAAAAATAGTTCCAAAATCTTAAGAATGAATCTTTTCTGACTGTGCATTTAGGCCTGGAATCCTGTACTCTGCAATTCATTTATGGACTAATGAGTGCACAGCTTTCAAAACAGCTGGACTACCTGATATCACAGAAATATTAATGTTCTTGGCTAGTATTTTAGTTCAAATCACAAAATGAAATTCATATAAAACTTTTTTTAACGAAGATTTGCTTTAGAACGCAATTAAAGTCAAATTTTCTTAACGTCATTACTATTCGCCATTAATTTGCCATTCGATATAACCCTTCTGAGCCTTTTAAGCTAATTGGGAGTTACATGAACGTCAATGAACATTTGAAACATTTGAACAAATTGTTTGTCACGTACCAGTATAGTTGTCGACATCACTACAAGTTTTCTAATGTCGATTAGACCTGTTTCAGTCACTAACCATAATTGATTGGCTTATTAGACGTAAAGCCAGGGTTCAAACCCCAGGCCAGACATCAAACAAAATACAAAAAGTATTTTTTCGGCTTCCTATCAGCAGATTTCTGGCAAGAACTCTGACAGTAAATAAAATTGCCATGAAAAGTTTTTCAAAAATCTGTCGTTCGGAGTCGACTTTAAACTGTAGGTCCCGCCACTCATGTATAAAATTAACCCACACAACATAAGTGGTGTGAGAAACTAGGTCGTAATCCTGACTGAAATATTGTAATGACCAATTACATATGTATGTATGTATGTATGTATGTATGTATGTATGTGTTGACTTTCAAAGAGGCGTTCGCTAATTGACCAAATTCTTAACGCTAACGGCTTCTTGCACATTGTTCATGCGGTGATTACATATATACATTACGTCGTCCTGGCCTCTCGCACCACTAACGTTGTGTGTGTTAATTTTATCTTTGAGTTGTGAAACCATTTCCAAAGGAGTCATTCTACATAGCAATTAACTATACTCAGCACTTTGGCCAGATGATTGCTGAAATAGAGGGTTTTTCATATTTTTCTGATCTCTCGTTAGTAAAACGACACTTGGTTATGGCAACATCGGTGGTTATTCTATTCAAAATCTAGTAATTTCAGAGAAATTTTGGTGACACTGAAATTGTATAAAAAATTTATACATCAAGATGCCAAATTTATCAGGAATTTTGTTTTTTTCCCTTTTTTATATTACTTGTTAACATGCTGCTATCACATTGTTGACATTGGGGATTTTAACGCTTATACCAACGAATTCTTCTTGGAATATGGAGTATACCATACCATACCATACATCACTGAAACAATTTTCGGCATTTTCAAACACTCGAAACCATAGATCACATAAAGTTCTTCCAGCAGTAGCCGATCCCTAAAAAAACCTAATAAGACTTCAATTTGCATTCTCAGGAAGATTCGCATTAGTCTGTCTGTATGGACAATTCCTTTTTTTTTATTTGCATCTTTGAACTGAACTATCGCCTTGAAATAATAAAACTGCTGCACTTGATATTTTAAATTTAAAATTTTCTTTTGCATTTTTCTATTGCCATCGGTTTATACTCGTGCCTATTGTATAATTAAATCATTCTTTCCAGATTCTACTGTTACTTCTCGTACACGGAGACAAGTATATGATCCATCTTTTATCATGTAAGTTTGCAGTATTAAAAACTGTACCGTTTCCTTTGTATGTGTATCTGTGTGAGTGTATCATTTTCTCGCAAATCGTTTCAAATTGTGAATTTCGTTTTCCTCATTTCAGTCTTTCTACAGTTTCTTTCTGTTTTTTTTTTTTTGTTGTTGTTTTCTTTGTGAACTTAAAAGCTTAGGTAAGCTAAAAAGTATTTACACGTGCCTTTGCTCAAATGCTCAGAAAATGTATTGAAAAAAAATAAGAAAAAAAAATATATTTTTATATATGACAACAACAAATACCTTTGTAAATAATATACAAATACACATATGTATGTATGTATGTATATATATTAAAACATTTTTAAGTCTTAAAAAGTACAAACGCTTAGGAGACGACGCGACATTGTAAATATCGTAACGATTTTCATTATGGCAACATGGTAGGGAGTTCTATTGTTTAGAGAGACGTAAAATGTGACTCTAAGATTACAGTCGAAACCTTTAAATTGTTTAAATTACAATCAATTCTTTGTCTTTAATTTTTAAAAGTCTGATGGTTTCTCTTTTTTTTTTGTTTAACAATCGATGAAGATTTCACACAAAAGTGAAACGAGTGCAAACGATGGTCATACAACAAAGTCCAGTCAAAGTACTTGAGAAGTTCTATTTTTGAAGATTGTTTTATTGAGTATAAGAGCAGAGTTTTTGTATTTTTATGACCTTGTATATTGCAAGCGTTATCGAATGAAAGGGCAATGATCGTTGTTTATTCTTTGGCTGATAATCTACTTAATGAATTCCCTTTGTTTTGGGAGAAATATTTGTTTTCGATATCTTCTTCCAGGTTATTAAAATGTATTCAGAAAGCACACGTTTTTGGCATGCGTTTAATATTCAATATTGTAGACAATATTTCTATAAAAAGTTTGTCAATTTCGTTTTCCTTTTAAACGTTTATACGATTGTTTTTATCCGTGCTAAAATGTTAATAAAACTTGCAGCATCTGTTCAAGAAACAATATTTTTAAAATTTTATTTAATTCCTACAATATTTATTTATTTATTAATTACAATACAATTACAAATTATATTCTAATTATATACGAGTGGAGTAACTTGATCATATGCTCGGTGTAGTGCCACAGACTAGAGTCTCTGGTGGGAATCGAACCCACGCCCCTTACGCTAATAGTCTAGCACTACCCACTAGACTACCAGGGCAACCCAATTCCTACAATAAAAATACTGAAACGTAGTGAATTTTGTATGATACTTACTGACGACTTGCTGTTCGTTCCAAACATGCCTTCATTGGTATTTCGTCAATACTGGACCAGATAAATCCAAGAATTGTCTAAATGTTAATAAATTGTATGAAAACAACAAGAGTACGGTGAAAGGTGAGTCCCAGTAAGAATATTTTTTAAGCGTGATAAACAAAAATAAGGAAGTTAATGAAATAACCGTCGACTTGAATTTTCCCAGCACGTCATCAATTGATGAAAACATTGAAAATGAAAATAAGATGGCCATTGCGAAAGATTTATTCAAGTTTTTGGATATTTTGGGTAGCCTTAAAGCTAAGGAAGCTAAATTCAGCTCCTTTAGAACACTAGCATAAGTATTGCTCAGGAATCGTTCAACGATAACCATGTTGTTCCTGATTTGTTCATTTCTTTTAACGTGTATTTTGTAAAATATATGGCTATTATGAAGAAAAGAAAATTCTGTAATATTGGTCACCTTTAGCCACATAGGCAAGGTAATTTATAGGTTATTAAGAGGTCAGTAGTACCCGAAATTACACCTTTTCATGTGGGTATCCGCAAAAGGCCTAGCGTCTGTACAAAGAGTAGGAGAATGTTTCCATCGGCATACATTTTAAAATGAACGCTGATGGATGGAGCTCTTTATTAGATCTGAGCAGGTTCTCCAAGGGCATTGAGAAGGTCTGAAGGTCAACTTCGGAAAATCGTTCCAAATAGTGTTTTTGCGCAGAATTTCTTGGAAAAACTTAGCTTAATGCAGGAACTTGTTGTTGAATAAAAATGGAACATCTGCTTGTATCGAAGTCGCCGTAGTCTAGTAGGTAGTGTGTTGGTTTATTAGACGAAAAGCAGGTGTTCAAACTCTAACTCAAACACCTCGAACAAAAACGAAACACGAAAAAATATTTCTTCCTCTCAACAATCTTCTAGTAAAAAATTCTAAGAGTAAATAAAATTGGCATCTCGCTCTGAGTTGATTTTAAACTGTAAGTCCCGCTACTCAGGAATAGAGTTAACGCACACAACATGAGTGGTGTGAGAAGCTAGGTCGTCATCTTGACTTAAAGGTTGTTAATTACGTTTGTTTTTGTGAGTTAAGTTAAGTAAGCTTATATTTATAATTATGAGTACTTTATTAAGCAGAATTTCATTCTGTTGCCATGGTTAATGAACAGAGTTCTGACTTACTAGCCATGAGCTTTGAGTTCATACTTTAGCCTTTTTTTTTTTGTGTTGTGAGGTAGGGTTTAAAATGCCTTCGCACTTGCAGTGACCGTCGTCAGCTGCGTCGAGTGGGGCTTCCACTAAAACAATCCCTCCTCCTCTTCTGGAGATACTCCCTTCCCGGGACGGCTATCTGCATTACTTCGGAAAGGGTCCAGAACGACGTCCTGTTAAGGACCGTTGTCTACTCTCCCACCTCTGGGTACGCCATATTTGAAGCCAGCCTCATGCTATTGGCTCGTCTTCTCATGTATCATTCTGTCGTACTGTATCAAGGTCGACCTTCTTCCTGCGGAGTACAAATTCCACGTATCTTCTCACAGCGTTCCACTTCGTCTCGTTTTCGAGCATTGCGTCAACAATGTTGTCGGGTGTGAATTCGCCAATTTGTTTCATCAACACATTCTTCTCGTCTTGCCATTTGATGCAATGGAAGAATGTGTGTTCAGCGTCGTCACTCATTTCCTCGCAATAAATGCAGCCGGGATCATTCATCTTGCCCATACGGTGTAGATATTGTCGGAAATAATCATGACCTGAAAGAAACTGGGTCAGGAAGTAGTTAATTTTCCCAAAATTCTCTGTGTCCATGCTTCTATAGATGGAATAAGTCTAACAGTCCATCTTCCACTTGTTTCATCACTCCATCTACTTTGTCATCGCCGTATAGTTTGATATCTGATATCTGCGTTACTAATGGCGAGGTTTTCCCTCTTCGCTTTCCATAATCTTCTTCGCACGAATGCCAGTAAATCGATAGGTGTCTCACCGGTGATCACGAGGACTGCGGCGCCCGATATACTTTAGCCCTGGGCTCGTGAAAAACAAGGAATATGAAACAAAATGTTTATTATGATCACATCCTCCCCTCAGCTGTTTCCTGAAAAGGGTTTGAAACTTACTAATTGCCATGAAAAAGCTTCTTAAAGATCTAGGTAGTTCAGTGTGGAAGTTAAACTAAAGGTGGTGTCACTAATGTTTAATATTAAGACGCACAACAGAAGTGAGGTTGTAACTTCCATAACGGCGAGTTGGAATCCGTCCACTCTAGTAAGTTCTTGTTTAAAAACTTTTTAACCATGAATAGGCTTTGTTAATGGCGTTCGTTATTGAATATTTTTATTACCAACAGTCTAACGTTCCATATACAAATATGCAGTAATTTTTTTTTCTTAGAACAAAGTCTTTTTCATTTTGTACGGGTATTTTAAAGAAAACATTTCTTTAGAACTGAGACATAAAAGTTAGTCTTTCAACAAATGCGTAATAAAAAACTAAACAAAACTTATCTTTTCAATGGTTTTTATTTGAGACGTCTATTCTATAAAAAGATCTAATAATTCTGTTGAGAATTATAGTGCAGTTCTTCCGATTAGATTTCTATTGTATAAAATACAAATTTCATACCAATAAATAAATAAAAAAGAGAGAAAAAATAAAACTGATTGATTATCTCGCCCTTGATGGCTAAAGTCTTTTATGAAAGAAATTATTTATGAATTTATGATTCTTCTGTAGGTTAATTGATACGATTGATTTGCTTTATTGTAGAATTTTTTAGAAATTTTTAAAGAAAATCAAAATCTTATAAAAATATTCAATAATAACACATAGAAGTGCATTAACAACTAAAATGTGTACACAATAGATTTTAATAATTGAAAAATTCATGCCAGACTATCTATATGAAGATATTAAAGAGTATATGTAAAGAATTAAGCCTTTTACAACATTTTGATTACTTACCACACAGTTTACTACAATAAATTGCGATTTAACCAATTTGGTTTTGTTCGTCTGTCAGTTCTTATTTATGATTACAACAGCTTTTGAGACCATTTCATTGTATTTATTGATGAAATACAATAAAAAAAGAAACATTCATTTCTATTGATTATTTATTTATTATTAGGACCATGACAGTTTATTAATGGTCCCAATACGAATTGCACTGAAATAAATCAATAGATAAGGCTGCACTCATTTTTTATTTCGTATCGTTAAATGATATTCTCAGTTGAAATATTAAGATAAGAGTACCATTGAACACTGATCCATACTACTTCACTGTAGAGATCACGTGTTTGTATCATAAAATCAGATAAAACTACATCATTAAATATAGCGAGTGATTTTCTTTTTTTGAAGAGAATGTTTAGGGAACTTTATCTTCTTAAAATTGAAAATAAATTTGTAATAGAAACTTTAACTAACTACGTTTCGCACCTAAGTATAAAATGCTGAAATCTGTGGTCAATTTAATTTGATGCTAACATATCTGATGCTAATTTCATATTCAATTATTTATTGGATTTGGTAAAAATTTTTTAAATCAAGCTCCATGATTTGTATCTTCAATATGAACCTAGCCGACCATAATTCTCCGATATTATTAAAACTGCTTTTTATAAAGAGCTGTTCTATAATCTCTCTTTTATTTTCATCTACTGAATATTAGCGCACAAGTGTCGTAGTATGAGGCAATATTCGGTAATCACAGATACGAACAAGAGTCAATAGCCATTACTTATTTATATTAAACAACTCTTGAATCTACTATCTTGATGTATAAAGACGCCCATGTACTATTCGCATCCTTTTTGTATCTGGTATAGACATAGCAGGCGTGCTAAGTAGATGGAATTCATTTCATCTTATCTGTATGTTCCTGCCTCCCTGGTTCGTATGATCACATCATTTAGAAATGAGCAATAGTCGACTACAGTTCTCGGTCTCAAGGATTTTAAGACTCAAAAAGCGGGACTACCTTCCCTGTACATATACACAAAAATTGATAGCAACAGCAGATTTTTTTAGCCAATTTGTCATTCTGAAGCCTTCTTGATAGTCTAATAGATGCAATAACATAATTTGTCATTACAACCCTTCAGTCAGAATTCCAGCCTAGTTGTGTGTGTTAATTTTAAACAGTTTAAAGTCGACTTCGATCGACAGATTTTTGAGAAATTTTTTCATTTCAATTTCCATTTACTCTCAGAGTTTTTGTCGGAAATCTACTGAGAGGAAGTCGACGCAGAATATTTTTCGTATTTCATTTTGTTGGAGATGTCTGACTTGGTGTTCGACCTGTAGCCTCATGTCTAGTAATTCAACACACTACCTACTAGACTACTGCGATTTCGGCTCACAGTACTGAACTGTTCATCCATTTCATTTAGAAACAAGCGATAATCGAGGACAGTGCTTGTCCTCAGGTGAATGAATGCAAGGATTAAAAGTCGATACTGGTCTTCGTTCAGATATTCGCAAAAATACTTAGCAACGGTAGATAGTCTTAGCCAATATGCAGCCTTCTTGTCAGTCTAATAGACAGACATGGATTTCTGCCTAATAAACGCAGCAATGATACATAGAAGTAGCCGTTGTCTCGTAAGCAGTGTGTTGGCTTATTAGATGTGAGGTCACGGTTCAAGTTCCAGGTCAGACATCTTCAACAAAACGAAATATGAAAAAATATTTTTTAGGTGACGTCCTCCTAACAGATTTCTGGTAAAAACTCTGAGAGTAAATAGAATTGCATTAAAAGTTTTTCAAAAAATCTGTCGGTCGGAGTCAGCATTAAACGGTAGGTCCCGCCACTCATGTATAAAATTAACACACACAACATAAGTGGTTTGAGAAGCTACATAGGTACTAATCCTGACTGAGGGATAGTAATGACCAATTATGTATGTGTGTATCAGAGAACTGCATAAGTTGATTCACTTTCACTGTCCATTCACATGTAATTTGCTTTTGTTATGTTGTTTAACATCAATATTTTTTAATGATATTGCTTGCACTGTTGACTATCTAACAACTGAATGTAATATACTCACTTTTGTTTTTTATGCACTGTTAACATAAATATATAAAAAAATTTACTGTTGTTTGATTGTTTTGTATAGAAATCAAATAACTCACAAAAGCATATGACATTTTGAGTTGACTCAGTATTAAACTTTAAACGAAAAATTGAAAAACAATTTGAAAGTTTTTAAAAAATTCAATACAATGAGTTCCGAACTGTTAAGAAATATTGATAATGGAGTTTACCGTATAAAAAAGAACACGAATAGTAGAAGCACGGCTTGTTTCCTGTATCCACCAACCAATTCTTACCTAAATGATATCAATTTAGAAGTAAAAGCGTTTTGTATTTCCGAAATTACGAAGTCTGTATCGTCTTTTCCAAGTCCAATTCATTATTTAACATTTGATGAACCACCCCAAGAATTCCAATTATTTTTCTCAAATTTTATTTAAGCAAACCTATCCGCTACGGAAAGTATATCCGATGAAGTAAATCGTTACAGTTATTTAAGAATGAATATTGATATGAACTTTGATGTGTTGCAATAGTGGCAAAACCACACTTCGGAATACCCTCGTTTACACAAACTTGCCCAAAATATTTTGAGTATTCCCGCAGCTTCCGAACGCGTATTTTCGCCGCAGGTAACATAATCACCAAAAGCACTGTAAATAATTTACTTTTCCTGAATTCAGTTTATAAGTATGAGTAACGCAATTATTTATTTATTATATTTACAAAATGTACATAATAAGTATGTACTAAATAATTACTTAGTCTACTTTACTTGGTGAAACTCGGACACGAATTAGAATATTTTTTTACGTATTTTATACATAGATATAGCCTATGTAACTTCTTCTTTTTCCGAAATATAAATAATAAAATAAAAATTCAAAAATATTTTGTATTATTTAATAATATTTATCTTATAGTAAATTATAAAACTCCTCGGTTCACTTGAAATGTTACATTAAACAACATGTGTTAGAAGAGTTTTTTAAAAAGTATTCAAAACACTCATTCTTTTTCGTTGCTTTTGTGAATCATATAAATAAACAAAAGTAGCAAGCAGTGACAAGCAATTCTTGACAACAGTCTCGTTTATTTGAATCATGTATTAGAATATTTAATTTTTTTAGTGTCATGTGCTAGCTCAATATTCATTTTAGCAAATACAAAACTATGCCATTTGATTCATAATCATGCAGATCTCTGGTGTGTATGATCGCTTGAGAATATGTCAAAATCAATACTGCTTTTCATTTTCGCCCTCTTTTTACTCTTTAACTCTTTACTCCTTGTAATCAACCTTCCAATGGAAGATTATCCTTATAGGCTTATTCGTATTTCATTATGAAGGTTTTCTCAGGAAAATTCCAGAGTTGGTTTCCATTTCTTTACCTTCTGAATCCAAGAGTGGTTAGTTCAGAATTACATCAGGAGCTTTTGTTAGAGTAGGAGGTACTTATTTGGGATAAGCTTGTAATATATTGTTAATCAGTGTCGTCAATTACTGTGTTACTTATTTTTAAAAACTATAGAGAGAGATAGAAAGAAGACAAATGACAGCAATGTAGCAAGTAATCCAAAAAAGTTTTTTTAAAAGTCTATTAAGTTTGTCTGAAAACGAACGCATCGGCTTTTCATGAAACGCTCATTCTATAATTCATTGTAGCATAACCTTTTCTCATTAATATATTTTTTCACTAATATTTCTCTAAAGTATAATTTTTATAATCACTTTCAATATTCTTTTCTAATCTAATTTTTTTTATATATTTTTACATAATTTCTTAAAAAAATATTCCAATTCATATCCTTTTATGCATCCTTATCATACTTTAATACGACTTTCGTACATAAAAATTATTCTCCGTTTACATAATTATCGATTTTTCTTACCTTCGTTCCACCTACACAAGCAGCGAAAACAAACACTCAGTTTATTCCTCTCACTGATAAACATCATCATCATCATTATCATCAGTACTGTATAGCACAACTACATTAACATTTCACCCTCAATACTAATGGGAAAAAGTTTTCTTTTTTGGTATCCTCGACAATACAGAACAAAAAAAAACAACACGTTTACGTTGATGTGAACGTACAAAAATAAACTGAATAAAAACAACAAAAACAACTAAAATAATGATTGCAGATACCATACAATAAATAACAACAACAGAAACTATCCTCCCCACCCCACCTGTAATAGTATGGTGTCACTAACCACCCACAAAAACGTGTTTTTTTTTCTTCAAAACTAAACAGAATTGACTTGCAAACATCCCCCATTTAAACAGTGTAGCATAGGCGAGAGTAGAGCAGCGGCCCCCAGCACACAATCACACGAATGGGCACAACAAATGAGAAGAGGATACCAGAGACTTTATCACAGAAACATCACAAAAGAGAAATTCTCTATTTTCTTCTTCTTATGTATGTATACCGTTCTATTGTATATAATACACATGTAAATGTGTATGTAATTTCTTTAATGTGTTTGTGGTAGTATACTGTTATATATACAGAATCGGCCAAGGCAACATGAATTTACAATAACAACATTAGCATTCATATCAAGCTAAACTAAACTAAAAAAAAAAACAAAAACAAAATTCAACTTAAATCCATGGCTTAAAGGGAAAGAAATTGTTGTTGTTGGCCAAATATAACTATCAGATGCCCTACATACGCTCGCTTATATGTAATAATCAATCCTTAGAAAGTTTTTGCCAGGAAACTGCTGAGAGGAAGTCGATGAAAAAAATATTTTTTTATATCCGTTTTGTTTGAGATGCCCGTCCGAGCCAGAGGTTGAACCACGGGCTTTTGTCTAATAAGCCAATACACCACCTACTAGACTATGGCGACTTCTTGGAACCACATGGTTTCATCTTAGGCTCAGCTTCCCTAACATTTCGGCAATGCAGTCATAGCAGGTTTACGGTATCTTCTCCTCTTACTCATTACTTATATGTTTTCTATATTCTGTTAAGCGTTTAATTACTTAACTTCGAAAAAGCCTCACAATAACATAAATATCTACATGTTATAAAGTCCTATTAGCCATGTTCACTGTGCCTTGAAATTCATCTGCTTGATTTGCTTGACGCTTTTTACAATTGCCCGCCGTGGTCTTGTAGGTAGTGTGTTGGCTTATTAGACGAAAAGCCAGGGTTCGATCCCCAGGCCAGACATCAAAATAAAATACAAAAAGTATTTCTTCGGCGACTTCCTCTTAGCAGATTTCTGTCAAAAACTCTGAGAGTAAATAAAATTGCTATGAAAAGTTTTTCAAAAAGTCTGTCGTTCGGAGTCGACTTTAAACTGTAGGTCCCACCACTCATGTATAAAATTAACACACACAACATAAGTGGTGTGAGAAATTAGGTCGTAATCCTAACTGAAGGGTTCTAATGATCAATTAAGTATGTTTTAACAATTGCTAGGGAGTAATGCCTTATCACGCCCGCCATACTTTAGCCTTTAAACTACTGGTTTCATCTCAAAAAGATTAGATTCTAAAGGCTGAATCAGTGTGATGTTAATATCCTTCTCTTCAACCACTTTTCTCTATTGATTGTATTCAAAAGCGATCAATCAGATGAATATTAATATTCTATCTTCGTCGCTCTTCTCTCATGAATTTTTAGTACCTCAATTGCAGTACTCTTCTCAGTCGGTAGCCGACTGGTCTCTTCACAGGCTGTATGTAAAGGTATTTTTTCGGCGACTTCCCCCCCGACTCTAAGAGTAAATAAAATTGCCTTGAAAAAGTTTCTCCGAAAATGTGTTGTTCGGATATGGCTTTGAGCTGTATGTCCCGCCACTCATGCATAAAATTAAGGCGCTCAACATAAGTGATTTGAGAAACTAGGTTGTAATTCTGACTAAAGGGCTGTAATGACCAATTATATATGTATGTACGAGTATATCAATTTAATTATCGTCTAAGGCAATGGTCTCGTATGAAGTTTACCATCCATACCTTTGGTTTCAGTCTGAAAAACGGCGATAGTGACCGAAAATCCAAATTCTATTCATTTTCAATCAGGATTACAAAGCCGTAGAAAGCATAAATAACTTCCTCATTCATGAGGGTGATTGCTGGCTCTAGAATTAACTCCAAGGAAGGATAAATTATTCCTGTATGTCCCAGATCTTCTAGAAATACCAATTTATGATAGGAGATATGGCTGCATACATATATGCATATAGTAGTCGCAGTAGGCTGGTAGGTACTATGTTGACTTGTTAGACATGAGGCATCGGTTAAAACTCCAGGTCAGACATCTCCAACGAAAGCTAAATATGAACAAATATTTCTTCGGCGATTCACCTTCACCAGATTTCTGGCAAAAACTCTGAGAGTAAGAAAAATTAACATGAAAAGTTTCTCAAAAATCTGTCGTATGGAATCGATTGTAAACTGGTGGCCCTTCCATTCATATATAAAATTAACCCACACAACATAAGTGGTGTAGGAAGCTAGGTGTAAGTGTAATTGAAAATGTTGGTCTCAGTTGATCAGTATAAGCTAGGTCTTGTAACCAAATTGGGCTTAGAACCTGTAGTAATATAGCATAGGGTACCCTAGATTAGAACTTGAAACAGAAAACCTACATCTGGTATACCTTCTCGTACTGTAGGGGAACATCAAACGAAACTGAAAATTCAAAAAGAAAAAAAAATCGAAATTCTACACGAGAGCATTAATTCTGTTTCAGCTCTTGGCAGAAGAAACCGAAAACACGAAGAGGAACTGAATACCATTTAAATTATACTAGAAACTTAATAGCAACAACAATAACAACTAAAACAACAACTACAACAACAACAATAATTATAATAAGAATATACAGAGAACAGAGAAAATTGTATCTACGAATTCTTTTCATAGATTTTTTCTTAGAAACAGAGAGCAGAGTAGCAGGCAGAACCCCAGAACAATAAATCCAATTAGAAATGTGCGCACAAAGGGAAACTATTCACCTGTCGTTTTGTTTATTATTGTTGTTGTTGTTATTGTTGTTTTTTCTTTTTCTTTTATATATACATATATATTTACAACAACATTGTATACTTGTAAGTTGATTGTTGTTGTACATAAAAGAGGGATGTTTATATGGGAGGCAGTAAAAATTTTAGGGTGGTTTAAAGGCTTCTTATTTTCACTACTCATGGTAATCGAATATTTTTTTTGTTATTTCGTATTTCGTCTCTTTGTACTTGTGCTCTGAAAACAGATGACAGGTGAAACTAGTAGAGAGGGGTTAGCAAGGCTATGAACAATGAAATGAAAAAAAAACAGAGCAAACAGAACAGAACAAAAAATCTGATAATATGAGAGCAGCAAGAGTAATAAAAGAAAAAAAAAACATTCAAATGGGGGGTAGTAAAAAAGGTTGTTGTTGCTGTTTACAACAACGACAACAATGACGATAATAATGATGACGATGACGCATCACTATAATTGTAGAGATTTTTCCCCTTTGCACAGCCCTTAACCTGCTACAATTACGTTTTATGTTTAAAAACCTTCTGCTTTTATTTGTTTTTTTTCTTCTTCTTCTCTGCTGTTTGTAACGTTCATTATTGGAAAACGTATGTATTTTAAATGGCAAGTACTTGAATTTTAAGGGCAACCAAAAAAGGGGTTGAAATATGAGCTTCTGTAGGCGGCGGATGTGGTAAAAAGGGTGAATGAGAGTGGATGTTTCGAGTGATGGGATGAGTAAGAGAAAAATCCATAGATTGGTTTCAGTGCATAAAAGTGGGTGTTCAATGATTTATAAAGATTGTTTTTTTTTTGTGATAATACTATTAGAATATTAGCCATTTTGAAAATGTGGTTTTTAAGGGAAGTTAAAATAAATTATAAATCGTAATGACGATTATTTGCTTGTAAACTCTTCTCAGTGATATAGAATATGTATAAAAACTCCATTATTTTTAGGCGATCGTATTTAGATCAAATATGCACCATTTTGTTTGATGCTGAATGAAATTTCGAAGGAAATCCTTTAAAGAAAACGCCATTCGTATTGGCAGTGAAATAAGTCAATCAGTTTTCATTTTTCACCATTTCTTATCAACAAAAATATTCAGAATAAATAGAAACCTATGGTAATTGTTTGCTGCCAGCCCTAAAGACAATGCATAAGAACTTCTCAATTACACTTCCATAATGGATGCTTTATTTATACAACTTTTTAAAAAATATTATATGGAGGCCTTCTAAGTCATAATGTACATTCTATGGAGTCAAAAGCTGATTCCGAACTTTGACAGTTGATAACACCCATCTTGTTGAAACTAAATTTGTCAAATTAGTTGTCATTTATTCAGTCTGTTTTGTCAAATCATGATTAACATCATAGATATCGACGTGTGTTCCTGTAATGGGCCCCTGAGCAGTTGGCAGTTGAACCTAATTGCAATCGAAAAATCATCTTCAGCGATGTGGCCCATTTCCGGATGAAGCAGGCTACGTGAACAAACAAAATTGTTGAATTTGGGGCGATACCTATCCACATAGGATTCAAGAGCATCCAATGCATCTCGAAAAAGACATTGTTTGGATTGGCGATGTCTTCGGTCCATATTTCCTTGAAAACGATATTGATCAACCCATCACTATCAACTGCGAGCACTAAAGGGCGATGATTTCTCTTCTTCTGCAAGGAATAATTGGCTGATCTGGACGTCAATGACTTGTGGTTTCTATAGGACGGCGTTACATGTCACACAGCTCATGCCACATGGGATATTTTAAGCGTGCAATTTGGGGCTGTGTCGTCATATCATGTGAAGATGAACTGATTTGTTTGAAGAGATTGTTTGATCCCGTTAAACTTTTTCTTTTGGAGTTTTTTTAAGTCGTTGTTGTATGTGAATACGCCGCAAAGAACAAACGGTCCTCAAAACCTACGTAATCCATGCCATCAGTAAGTCTATTATTCTGAGCTTATCAACACTTAGGTATTCTTTGCTAGATTACTTCCTTTAGCTATACATATTAAGCTTGTGGATACTAATTGAAAGCTTGAAATGAATAACTATCAATATGTGTGGTGAAGCATTGTTTTAATGCAACACAATTTCTCTCCTATTGACCAACATTTATTTTCAGTTTGTCAACTTCTAGAATTTACTGTTGATTTGTTATTGTTCTTCCTTAACATTCATAACATAATTGGATTACAACCCTTCAGTCAGGATTACAACCTAGCTTCTCACGCCATTTATGTTGTGGCGTTACCTACAGTTTAAAGTCAATTCCGAACGACAAATTTTTGACAAACTTTTCATGACAATTTTATTAACTCTCGGAGTTTTTGCCAGAAATCTGCTGAGAGGAAGTCGCCGAAGAAATATTTTTTCAAATTTCGTTTTGATGCCTGACCTGCGGTTTGAACCGTGGCCTTACGTCTAATAGGCCAACACACTACCTACTAGACTACGGCGACTTCAATTCCTGTTATTCCTTAATTTTTTTGTTATCTTTCAAGGCATTTCTATGTAGATTTATTGTTGTAATTCGACCTTTGATTTTCCTAACCCTCCCAAACTGGAACTGATCGCCGTCTTTGTTTTCTCAAATCCCCCTTCAGCGCTCCAGTGTTTTAAGCTTTTGCCATTTGCATTTGATAAAATAGAGAATAGAGTGTAACGTATCCTTAACTAGCCGATACATTGGCTTTTTTGGAGTGCTATTTTCTGCAAAGTTTCATAGCAATGTTTAAGAACTTATTTCAATTTATGCAAACAAACGATGTAAAGAAATTAAAGGAAGGTCAATATGACCATAAATCTTCTAATTTTCATAGAGTATCCTGTTTGAAATCTTATGACACTGCATTTCATTTCGAAATATCCTTTATTGCTTCTATCACTTCCGTTTTGGTTTTTGTGTGTCATACGAGTAAAATATATATTTCTATGAGTTATTATAAAAGCGGCAAGTACTTTCACCAACTCCCAAGTAAATGATTAAAATTAAGGTAGGAAAACTAAAATAATTCGCTTTTTTCTTACTTATGTTGTATAACACGAGTATACATTTGGTCATTGAAATAAAAATGTTTTTTTTCATTTATTTTGGTTGTAAATAAATGAAATAAAAGTAACAACAACTTTTATATACCATATTTGCCACATGCTGTGTATGCTGCAATCGCGTGACACTTTCTTTCTGTTGTTTTTAATTCAGAGACACGGAGACTCTATGAAACTGCTTCTAATAGACACAATATAGAGCGTGTTGGTAAAATTAACATAAAATACGCATTAAAAATTGTTGAAATAAGAATTAAAGAAAATAAACGTATTAAAAATGAAATAAAATTAATGAAAGTGTAGTTGAGTACAAGCGTACGAATACTATCAATTCATTATTGGAACTGAAAATTACTCTCGCTTGTTAAAGATCTGAACTTGATCTGATAGGGATGTACTCCAGTTCTTTATCGTGCAAAATGTTTTTTATTTTAAACGAATAAATTGTTTTCAAAGTGGGAAGAACTTTTTTAAATATATTTTTTTCATAGAGATAGCTGAATTGGCAACGAAAACTTTAACAAGGACTGTCACATCCGTCTTCGTAGTAGCATACGGTGCGAAGTGTGTAGCTACGTAAGCAATCGTTGAGGAATACTGTGCTCTCAACAACGGATTTCTGATAAGAGTGCCTACTGTCAGCTGATACATTCTGGACACCGTGAAATTAAGTCTATGACTTCGGCAATTTTAACGATTTAGTATTGTTATTTCAGAAGTACGGCTATATATCATCGATACCAGAGATGTTACTTTTATAGGCAATGAAATCTTAACGGACGCAGGAAATAAATTGAAAAGTTTACAAAACCCATGCTGTAATTATGTCGATCGAATGCAATACATGTTGAAACCAAAATTTGGATTTGTAATGCTTGTGAGAAAATTAGAAATCAAGGGTGAATATAATGTTTACTGATCACTGATGCAAATGCGTAACTATTGCAAATAAGCAACTGTGGATAGTGACTGACTTGTTAAAGTAAAGTAACCTAAATACCGTTGACTGGGTCCAGCAATGCTTACAGGTTACAGTGGAAAAAATAGGCTGCCTTCCAAAATGTATCAATAAAAAGTTTGTATGCAGTTCTACTACTCTATATAAACTATGTAGATATGCAAAGTAACTAAACAATGCATCAACTATAAATCCGATGCCTGATTGCTTTTTGACTGCGTTAAAAATACCCATTGACTACGTTTTGAAATAGTATACATTGTAAACATTTTGTACAGCGGCATTATGAAATACGATACTTTGTTCAAACACAAAGCAACTAACATTTTGGAAGGCAGCAAAAAAAAACAATACTCGATGTTAACCTATTCAGACCGAAACTTACAAATCGTTTTATGAGTTAAGAAAAAATTTGGATAATTGGAAAACTGGCCACAGCGCGAATAAAGGCTGACAAGAATCAACGTTGGTGTGTCCTTCGGAGCAAACCATGTCCTCAAAAACTATTCACAATGTATAGTCTAAAGGGTTCAAAACAGGAGATGAATGCTGGTAAATTATTACGGAGAGAGGCTTGTTTACGGATTTTACTAAGTTCTTTAACAGGTTGGATGACTTGTATTGTTTGAATCGGGTGTGGGCATCCCGACTAGGGGCGGTCTTTAGCCTTTAACCCCCTTTACCCAATCTCGTTTGTACACCGATAGACTAACATGGGAATAATCCAGAAAGGGTGTAGTGTTTTTAAAATATCCCCTTTTCTCACATTACGCTGTAACAGCATTACAATTCTCATTATCTGACCACTCCATGGTGGAAAGTGAAATAAATGAGACTTCCCGGCAAAAGATGATTCTTTAGAGGTTATATTTCATAACCCAAGAGGTTATAGAGTGCTATATTCGGATGTTCTATATGGCGTAACAATATTTATGTACCCACTAAGTATGTAAATTACCTTTCCCTTCTTATGTTAGGATTTGCAGCTCTCAAGTGAAATTTCCAATTGAAAGCTAAGGATAAGATCTTGCCCACAATGGTTTATTCATGGAAGAATTTTCTGAACTTCTATATCCTTTCGCGTTTTCTTATCATATTTCAAAAACATTTTTGGCCGGAATTGCGTGATAATTAAACAAATTCTTCATGAAATTATTTATTATCGAAATTGTGGGCGTGGCAATGAAACCCATGGAGTATCTCAAGTCCAAGTACTACTTTGAATTTTGCAAAAATGAAGTTGCGATCAGTGTTAGAGGAGGAATAGAACTGAAACTGTGGACATGCTCTCCAGAATTTTATTCCAGTGAAAATTTGCAATGCAAGCACAGTTTGCTCCTTGATAAACTCCAGCATTTTTTGTAAATTTTCTGTCAGTGTATTTATACTAAAGGCACCACAAAAATCCACCCTCATAACTTTCAACAACAACTACAACAAAGAGGACGTTAAAAGATTTCCAGATAAAAACGTAAAATCTTTATGGAGCAAATAAAACAGAACGACAACGACCATCTAAAACAGGGTGTGGTTTTAATCACAAAACAAAAAACACACCAAAATGTAGAGAATCTGCTGTAAAAAAGCAAAAAAAAATGGAACAAAAAAAAACCAGAGCACATAGGAATAATATGGTGAATATCAGCAAAAGAAGAGGGGGAACAGAAACCTGGAGTTGTACAGATAGTGGGCGCCTTAGCAGGAAGGGGGTGAAACGCTGCAACAAATCACAGACAGGACGCATTCAAAAAGATACCCGTTTTTATGTGTAAGAGTAAGCGAATGAATGAATGTTACTTGCTGGCTGAATGAAATAAAATGAGTGGCAATAAATTTTAGATGTTGTACATGGTAAACGTAGGATAAATAAGCAAGGGAAGAGCGACGGAAAAAAAGAGGAAAAGTTTCGTTTTGTTACTATAAAACGGAAAAATCTATTAAATCAACGGTTGCTGGGGGCAACCAATTGAGGGTAAACGAAACTATCAAAAAAGTTCTCTCTTCTTCTATGCAGTGAATAGATACACCAAACACTCATACACACACACACACACATACAGAACAGATACACACCTGTATACTTATGGCATATTCATCGGATATGAATGTATGTATGTACATACAATACGTATGTATACGTTGAACATCCTGCATGTGTGTGCATATATTTACATGCTTTTGTTGTTTTTTTTGTTGTTTTAAGTTTTAAAGTTGTGTCCTTGTTTTCTGCTGTTGTGTATTGTAAAGGATGTGTTTCGTATGTGTGAGAGTGTGAATCTATAAGATACACACAACATACGAAGAATTTCGCATTACGTATGCTACAATACCAAAAAAAAAACAAAAACAAGAAAAAAGAAGGACGGAATAGAAGTTTTGTGTCTTTTTTTGTGTGTTTTTTTTGTACCGAAATCTACTTAAAAAACCTCCCCATCTGTGAAATGAAAATAATGAAAAAAGTATCGCAAATGAATTTAGAGAGCGGAAAAGAGCAGAGAAATAAGAAAAAAAACTTAGTTTTTGTGTTGTAACAAAAACGGATATGCAACAGCGACGTGGCAACTTATTTAAACAAAAAGTTTTCCCTGCATTTTATCTACCCCTCTTGGCTTTCACTCTTTTGCTTCATTTAAAACTGCAATGCAACTTGTATTATATTTCTTGTCTTTCTTTATTCAAGTTTTTTTTTTTAAGTTCTTTGACGTAGTAAAGCATTGCAAAACGAAAGAAAACTTATTCTGCATTTGCTTGCTGCACTGCACCAAAAAATGCATTCTTTACACGCCATGATATTTTGTATCCTTTTCGGTTCTCATTCCTTCTCATTTTGTATTCAGTTTAATGGTGTTTTTGTTTTTGTTTTTTCTTCGAAAGGTTTTGCTTAGCAATTGTAACATTTTTCCATTGCAAGTTGTAGTTGTTATCGTGGCTGTATTGTTATCGTTGTTGTTTTCTGTTTTTAGTCCAAGAAAAACATCACAATTTACAGCAGCAGTAGACAAGAAAAACAAGAAGAAGAAGAATTTAAAGGTAGAGCGCCAAGTAGAAATTTTTTTTCTTTTACGAATAATCAAGTCTTGCATTTTATGGGCACAGTGGTACGCTAAAGGTATATCGGGTCTTACACTAAGCTCTTCCTAGCTTCAAATTTAAATAAAAGAAAGTGTTTGTGAGATATCATCGCTATTTTTTATTCGTCAAAAATACTTTTTAAGACCATTCTTTCCGTTTAAATGCCCGCCATAGCTTCTTTGTGTAGAAGGTATCCGATATGTTCAATTTGCATTGACTCTGGCGTATAGATCAGGCTGAATTTGACTGATGACATGGGCTATGTTGGCTTCGAGGACCGCTGTGGTGTGTGGCTTATTCATAGACAGTTGAAAAAGAGTGTAATGGGGTCAAATCACACAATCTTGATGGCCATTTTGCATCACTTTCACGCGAGATGGCCATACCCTCAAATCGCTCCTGAATAATATTTAATGTGATATGAACTGTAATGCACGTCTAGCGCCGTTCTGCTGAAACCACATGCCATTGGTGTCCAGATCATGTAATTCTGGCCTAAAGAAGAAGAAGTCATCGACCTATAGTGCTCGTAGTTGATAGTGATGGCTTGGCCAACGTTGTTCTCAAAAAAAGAAATATTGATCGTGACGCCTCTAGCCTAATATCGATATCAAACAGTGACTTTTTTTGGTATGCCTTGGACGCTCTTGAATTTGTGTAGATTCTGTATGGTCGTAAATTTCAAAATTTTATTTATTCACGTACCAATTCGTCCAGAAACGGGCCTCAACGCTGAAGATGATTTTTCAATGAAAATTAGGCCAACTGGCCAACTGCTCCAGAGTCCATTCAGCGAACACACGTTGTTGTCAGTGATCGTTCACCTTCAGTTCCCTGGTCAGTTGAATTTGGCACCGGGTGCAGACTAAAGTTCGCATACCCTAAGAAAGGTCGAGTGTTTGCAAACGAAGTGAAATCGATTGCCTGGGATTCTTCTGCATAATCTTACCGATAATAGTTGGTTTCGGGACTCGCATATATTTATGTACATATTGCGAATAGTCGTCTCAATAGAACAATAATTTTGATCCGAAAACTCGTGGTACCTTGCCCGAACAGAACACTTATTGGTCATTACAAGCTTTTAGCCAGGATTACTACCGGGCTTCTCATACCACATGAGGGGAGGAACCTACAGTGTAAAGTGGATTACGAACGACGGATTTTTGAGAAACTTTTCATGGCAATTTTATTTTACTCTTTATAGCTTTTGCCAGAAATCTGGTGAGAGGAAGTCGCCGCAGAAACATATTTTCATATTTCGTTTTATTGGAGATATCGGACCTGGCGTTTGAATCGTCACGTCTAATAAGTCAACCCACTATCTACTATTCTAGGGCGACAACTATGCTACATCCGTCCATTGTAATTTGGGAAAGCAAAACAAACTGAATAAACGACAACAAATTTCGCAGATCTAGCTCCAACAAGATGGCCGTTATCAGCTGTCAAAGTTCGAAAGTCCCTGTTGTAAGACCCAATGCTATGTCTCCATATATTTTGGACACAAATGTATGCAAAATAGATTAAAAACTCTTCTTTGCACTAAGCTTTTATCCATTTATCTGTCCCTTAATGCAGTTATGTGTCCCACTGTATAATTTTCTATTCGTTTAGCAAAAAACCCATAAAAAAAAATTGTGTAGAAAATTTAAAACTTTGAAGATACACATACTTTTGAGAATTTATTGCTGCTGCAATTTCTATTTGAAAACTTAAAAAGGGGAGAAAAAGGAGCGTAAAACAGAAGAGAAACTGCCATCTACTCTTACCATACAATGCCAATAGCAATGATGGTTGTTGGTTGCAACTTGCAATGAATTTCATTTCATTTCAGCTCAACTCAACTCAACTCAACTTAATTCATTTCATTTTACAAATACTTTTGCAACATATTCAAACAGCAACAGCAACAACAATAACTAGAAAACAACGATGTTTAAGGAATAATAATGAAAAACAGAAAGAAAAAAAAAGAAGGAAAAAAAGTTACAGAAGAAACAGCCAAGAAATTGTCGCAGAAAATGAAAATTTATGGCCTCAGTTGACATTTTCTTATTTTCTTTTCTTTGGAACGTATTTCTTTTTTCTTTTGTTTTTTTAGATTCATTTCAGTTTTATTTGAAATGAGCCGAGTTTTGAATTTGAATCCTTGCAGATAAAATGGTTCCGTTTTATCGTTGAATTTTTGCCAAATCCTTGAATTTTGTATTTTTGAAAATTTTAGCTGCTCGTTTAGAAACCATTTCGCAAATGTTGTTTAGGGGGCTCTTTTTACGGATTTTTTATGCAAATGATACAAGTCTTTTGATACGTACGTGCATGTGTAAGTGTATGTGTGTGCAGGTCTGCTCAGAAGAATAAGTTTTTCTTTGAAAAAGTTTAACAAACGAAAGAAATATTCTGAAATCAATATTTGTGGCAGCAATAAACAATAAACTGAAGGATTTACACGTTCATAAAACTGCACACTCTCAGCGTAACTCTCATAATGTTGGCAATAAGTTGCCTTTTAACCTGATTGGTTGCATTTGTTCTTCGTCTTCTTTTTTTGTATGTTTTTAAACGGAAAGTATTTTTGGCACAATGCAGTCCGCAGCGGAGGTTGAAGCGTATTTTTGACGCTACAAAATGCGTTGACATTTAAGTACAAAGCGAATTTGACATTTTAGAATGTTTGTAGTTTTTCGTATGTCGTTTAGAAAATATTATGCCCTTTAAATGATCGCAACTGTGAAATTAACGAGGGTGGGTTTAAAAGATTTTCTAAAATCATTTAAATTCTACCAAAAAATGTAATGGCGACTGAGAGTGATAATATGGGTCGTTTCTCTTTTAAAATCCTTTGCACTTTTTCACAGTCTTTCATTAAGAGGAATGCCAGTAGAGTATGTCATATTTCTGTTCGAAAATTTGAAGTGTTTCTGGACAGTACTCTCTTACCAATGGTACTGATTTGCATCGCGAAACTCTCATTTTCGACTAGGGTTTGGTCTTTGTTATTTTCTAATGGATTCAATCCTTGTCCAGGGTTACGAAACGGCTCGGATATTTATCTATATTGCGGTTGACCCAACGTTTGAGGTTGTTTATTAGTCAACCTGGTAATCATTCAAAATTGAACTCACTGAGTCATGGCTTTCACAATATCTCGCACCTTTAAATTCGGTCGGCCAGTATTATATGCTGAAATTATTCAATATTTTGGGGGTGTAGAATATATTAACTGGGCGCCCAGACCTGCCTGCACCTTCCATGTTTGTAGGGCCCCAACGATATTCAGTAGAATACTTTTTTTTACCAAGGAAAATACTGATCCAGAGCTCCCTAAATATTCGTATTTCGTATTCGTTTGGTTGATAGTTTTTCTCGGAAAAAATAATGCTTCATGAGCATTTGATAATGCCGAAGTGCCTGTTATCAGATGCTGTCAAGCACAAACTAAATGACGCAGTCCATTTAAATTTTAAACGGAATCAAGTGAAAGACATTTGTGAACAGGAGCAATGCTGCCCTCTCTATTTTATGAGTCGGGAAATTGACTCCAACACTTGTCACTTATTGACACGATCTCATACACTATTAAATATTAGAAGCCTCCGTTATCTAATAGGTAGTATTTTGGCTTATTAGACGTGAGGCCACGGCTCAAACCCCAGGACAGACATCAAAACGAAATATAAAAAAACATTTCTTTGGCGACTTCCTCTCATCAGATTTCTGGCAAAACCTCGAGGAATAAATAAAATTGCTTGAAGTCACCGTAGTCTAGTAGGTACACTACCTACTAGGCTTATTAGACGTAAAAGCCAGGGTTCGGGCCCCAGGCAGACATCAAGACAAAATACAAAAAGTATTCCTTCGGCGACTTCCTCTCAGCAGATTTCTGGCAAAAACTCTGAAAGTTAATAAAATTGCCATGAAAAAAGTTTCTCGACTTTAAACTGTAGGTCCCACCACGCATGTATAAAATTAACACACACAACATAAGTGGTGTGAGAAACTAGGACGTTGTACAATGGGTCAATTCGATCTCCGGGTACTGTTCTTGTCTTAATTGACAAGTACACGTCCTCTAACCTAATCTAATAAAATTGCTATGAAAGGTTTCTTAAAATTCTGTAGATCCCGCCACTCATGTATAAAATTAACGCACACGGCATAAGAGGTATGGGCATATAGGTCGTAACCCTCTTCGAAGTGTTGTAATAACCGATTATGTATGTATGTATTGTGTTAAAATGGCGTAGTATAGTGGTTAAAGCGCTTGACTACAATACCGATTCGAATTCAAGAAGAGTTGAAGCAATATAATTTTTGATCACGATTTTCGATTTTAAAAAATTTGGGTCCTTGAGTCTGTGCCACATAATTCTTCCCAGAAGCCACGACACCGTTGACGATCGGAAATGATGACTTTTCCATAACGTTCATTGTTGACGTCATAGAAAAGTCAGGCAACACTTACTCTTGTTAAAAAAACAGGGCGCAGTGAGCAAATTTTCTCGCCACTGCCACGGGATTGCCATTTCTAGCTTATTAGACTTCGTTACTCATTCACTCCTGAATTTATAAGTGTTTACAAATTTCTATTCCTTTCACCACCCATCACCCCTTTTTTAAAGACCTAATTTTTAATTTTTGAATTCCTTTAAAATCTCTTTCTACTAAATAATTCACATGAAATGGTTTTTTTTGATTTTAAATTATAATTTCATTCGAAACATCAATTGACTTAAAATTGAATTGAATTATAAATCAAACGAATTGATTATGATGACGCTAACGAGGATCATTGCCTTTATTTGATCTGTCAACGAACAGTCGTCAATAATTTGAATTCAAATCGATAAACAAAATATGGGTGTTGTATACCCATAATGAAAGACATTTTGTTGTCAGCATTCAACAGAGCAGCACAGTGACAAAAGATGAAGGAGACGAAAAAAAAAAAACAATCAAGAAATAAAATGGAATCATCTTTTCAAAAACAAAGTAAAGAAAAAAATTTAAACTTCCATTTAAAGAAAATAAAAAATGTAGTCACACGATCTAGACCGACACTCGAGAACACCTTACATTCATTTCAGGGTCATGAAGAAGATGATTTAGATTTCAAAGTTAATTTGCTCCATGATTGGAATACATTGAGATTTTCGGTAGCAATGGCCGGATATTAACCCGTTTTAATGAAATTGGTGGGAAGAAAAGCATTCTTAATTTTGGTTCGAAATTTTGGCTTCATTCGACTCAACTAGCCTAACTACACACAACACGATTGTATTGATTTTTACCAATACTTGGCCAGATACTTGCATTTAGGTCTTCTATTGATCGTTTTATCACGAGCCATGCAGATTTAAGCGATTTCTTTGTTCTTACCCCCTTAGGCATTCAGAAAGTGAACCTAAGTCGATCGATCTTAACTCAACAAAAACCTAATGAACCTCTGAAACAAATCTTGCTGCTGTAGGGTATTAATAACAGCAACAACAACAACAACGTTCATTAAAATCACAGACTCGTGAGTCTGTCACATTTAAAACTGAATGTGAACACCCATTACAATGAATAACATCTTGGGGCATAACAAAATGACAAAAAAAAATTTAAAAAAAAACAAAAAAATGATGATCATGATGAAAACAACAACAACAACGAAAACGATATAATAAATGAATGAATGAATGAACGAATAAACGAATGAATCGAAAGTAAAATTAATGGCAGGCAATAATTATATTTATTATGAATAAGAAAAACAACAATAACAATGAAGATAAAAAAAAACGAGTTTAAAAAAAACCAAATGAAATACAATAAAATTGTTATTGCTTCTGTTTGTTTGCTGAGGTTTGATCAACTCATCTTAGCCAACCAATATGAACATGAACGTCGTTCATTATAAAGATGACGATGCCCCTGTTAATATAGTATGTGGCTGTGGTGGATGTTGTTTTGTTTTGCTTCTGTCAGATATTTTTGTTTTCTTTCATTTCCATTTTCAAATGAGAAGAGATCTTCCCCCGTGTATCTTATTTATTTGATTTGTATGGGTTTTTTTGTGTTCTTTTCTTTACTTAATGACTCGTTTCATATATGGCAGGCCTTTAAGATAATGAAATCAATAAAAAAAACCAGTTGAATTTTTTTCGGTGGAAACTTTTGTTTCAATATTTGAAAATTGTTAATATTTTAATGGATTAAAGGAAAGAAATCAAGAGAGTGTTCATTAGTGTTACAATAATCGAAATTTTCTAGACTTTTTCAACATTTCAGCATAACATTTCGAAATCCCAATATGGGATCACATGTATAGGTCTTGAATTTCTACAAGGTTCACAAGACTGTGCAAAACAATTATCACGAGGATGAAGGAAGGTATCTGCTAATATAGAGTCACTATAAGTCAGTGCAGCATTTAAGTATCATGTGATCATTTTAACGTTTTATTTCATAATGTCTTGTAAGACACAAAAATTAACACAATGACCACCTAAAGTACTGCAACTAGGCGGCCTGTGTACTGGCCCCCAGTTCTTTTTCTCTGATGAAATTCACGATGCTGTTTGGTGTCAGGATGCTGTCAGGTGTCAGGATGCTGTATTAATGTCATGATGCTGTATTCAGGTGATTCGTTTTTTTATCATAGAATATAGTCATTGGCTTGAAGCGATCCCGATTTCCAACAAATGTTTTTTCAATCTAAGATACCAGATCAGTAGGATGGTTATTTTTTCTTCTAATAGTTCAGAATAATTTGATGCAAGAATTAAATCTCTTCTCACCATAATTACGTACTCAATCGGCCATTATAATCACACCCTTCATTGTGTTAAGTTTAGCCATAAGTGGCGGCACCAACAGTTTAAATTAGATTCCCAACGACAGATTTTGCTGTAAAAGTTTTCATGGTAATTTTTTTTGTTACTCTCAGAGAAAGTCGCGGTTAGATACCTTTTTTTCATATTTCGCTTTATTAGAGACGTCTGAGCCAGGAGTTGAACCTACACACTACCTACTAGACTATGGCAACTTCCAATATACACCGTATTTACTTGGCAAAAACCTGTTTGGTTTGAGAAGACTCTTCGCCTTTTTCTCCTGTTTGGGGCTTGTATACTTTTCTAAATTCCTCCCGCCACTAAATATAAAAATTCTGCCCCATCTTCGATAAAAAAGTCGCCTTCCCTGTGATATTATGTGTCAAATATTGCGAGTAGTAAGTGTAGGCTGAGCAAATGCCTAGGAGTGGGAAGAAAACTAAGTTTGTGGCTTCAAGGAACATGGAATCCAAAACACTTGGATGCAATGTAAACTTAAACACCACAACTTCGACGAAAGGATTTGTATCTCTATAAGAATAAGAATAATAACATCACATCATATGAGCTAGGAGTTGATATTTTGATCTGTGGAAGTAATTTAAAACCATGCCACCCTCATATCATTAAAAAAAATATTCATCAGCATCAAATCCAAATCTATTTATTCTTTTAAAGTTCTGTTTTTCCTCATTAAATTATTCATTTGCTCATACATATATAAACGAGTTTACACTTTCTATATAAAATACGATTATGGTACGTATCCCCACATACGAGTTTATTTTGTTTTTTTCTATATAAGGCCCAAAGCGTGTGTGTTTAAAAGATGAGGTGGAGCGTAAAGATTCTAAATTGTTGCTGCTGTGGTTTCTGTTTTATTTCACTGGTGGTGCTTTGATTTGTCTGTTGGGTGCCTTGTTTCTGATGGTTGTTGTGCTGGCATTGTTGCTGTTGTAGGGCTAAAAATAGCCATGAATATGAAAGAGAGTCTCTTTTTTTTTGCCATTATGCGATCATCACATTTAAAATTCGCCAGACCGACGCGATCACATTTGTCTTCAAAACATCTCAGCCACCATCATGTTTTTCTCTCGTTTTGAGTTTTTTTTGCATTTTTTTTATTGTTTAAATCTGTTTTTTATTTAATTTTTTTTCTGTTTGTTTGTTTGTTATTGTTGTTCACTGATTAACTTTGATTTTTGTTTTGTTGTTTTTTTATCTTTATGTGAATAAAAAAAAATCAGAAAAAATGGGAAAAAAATGCTTTTAAAGATGACTACCACGTTGATGATGATGATCATGATGTTGTTGGTGATGTGGTCGCGTCTGAATAAAAAAATTCGTTTTTTTTTTCATTTTCAAATATTCTGACATGTTAACAATTGTACGTACCTGTATTTGGTTGCACGTTTCCAACCATTCATGTGTTTATTTGCCATGATCTTTTACGATCTTGGTGCTCAAACCCGTATCCACATTTTTATGACTGTTGCTGGCTGGCTGTGGTAATGGTTTCGTATATTTTCTGGAAATTTGTTGAAATGTACATATTATCGTATGTAGCCAGTAGAATTTTTAGTGGTTCGGGGGAAGGATTCCGGTATGGCATTATAAAATTAAATGAAGAAATTAATTAAAATGGTTTGGAATTATGTGCAGCATTCTTTATGTCTTTAATCGCTTTAAGTATTAAGGCCGAGTTACATAGAATCTGTCAATTTACAGCACAGTAACAAAGTATAAAGCTTTCACAAAGCATCTTAACTATCCAGAATCGATTCATGATATTATCCCTTAGCACTCTTAGAAGCATATTACTTACTTACTTAATTGGTTATTACAATCCATTAGTTAGGATTATGACGTAGCTTCTCACACCACCCATGATGGGAGCTCTTAATTTTGTCCATGATTGGCGGATGCTATAGTGCAAAGTCCACTCTGAATGACAGATTTTTGGCAAACTTTTCATTGCAATTTTATTTACCCTCAGAGGTTTCCCCAGAAGACTTTTCAAAGGGTATACTCAATAGGGATGGAAAGGTTTTAATTCTTGTAGTATTGTGAGCCTCCCGGTATTCCATTTTACGTTTGTTTTGTTTCTTTTGGCTATGCGCTGATCGTTATTTAACTTCCACAGATGTTGCTAATAGTGTTGGGCCTGTTTTGTGCATCATTCGAATCTAGCCAGATTTTACTTCTGCATGACATAGTGCACTTCACACATGCGTTTCAATATATTCTGAGCTTGGTTCGCCTGGATATGTGTGATATTCTGCTTGTGATAGGCCTTGTAGCATGATGATCTCATGGGCTTAGTTTCCTCGATATTTATCTCATGTTCAACATTACACGTTGAACTTTCTTTTTAAGTTTAACTTGCATGTGGGAGATACAGAGAGTAGAAAAATATTACCCGCATAACCCTCAAGTTAAAATGAGAAATTCCAAGCAATTACTTTCCCTTTAACGTGGCTGACGATAGCAATTAGTTGAGGTAGAGGTCACCCTTGTTTCATATCAGTGTCCGTATGAATTGATTGACTTAGTCGCCGTAGTCTATTAGGTAGTGTGTTGGCTTATTAAGCGAGAGGTCAGGGTTCAAACCATAGGTCAGACATCTCGACAAAACGAAATCTGAAAAAATATGTCTTCGGCCCTTGCCTCTCAGCAGATTTCTGGGAAAAACTGTGAGAATAAATAAAATTTTCCATGAAAAGTTTCTCAAAAATCTGTTGTTCGGAGTGTGTATAAAATTAACACACTCAACATAAGTGGTGCCAGAAACTAGGTCGTAATCCTGACTGAAAGGTTGTAATGACCAATTATGTATGTACATATGTGTGTATGCTCTCGTGCACTCTGCCAAATTCTGTTTGTTTTTAACGTAATATCACTGAGAAAACAGAATCTACACAGCTTTCTAAAACAACAATCATGTTCCTTGGTATACTTCCCCTGTTGCCATATTTTATTGCACATCCTCTGGATAGATTTTAACTCGCCATGTGGGTGCTGTGCATAATTTTTATGCACAAAATTCTTCCCCTCCATTCTGGTTTTATCTTTAAAGCGGCTGTCTGTCTGTCTGTCTGTGTGTTCAGTTGCTGTTAATGTTGTTTTTGCTTTTAACTTCTCAAAATGATCATAATCATTTGTGAAGTTGTTTTCTGTTGGTTTTCTTTCATTTATTTTCACTCTTCCCTCCCTACAGAGATGTATGCATGTATGTCTGCCAGTCAGTTTATTTGTGGTTCTTTTTTTAAGTGTTGCTGCTGCTGTTCCTTTAACATTTTATTTTGAATCGCATTTTTATTTGTTGCCGCGTCGTCTTTATGACCATTTTGATCTTGAATTTGTATTCAGAATTGTTAGTGTTTTCTGAGGCAACATTTTGTTGCCTTTTGCTCTGCATTTCCAGCGCAGAGCCCCGATAATAAAATAAAGAGCGTGTGTGAATGGCTAAAAAGCTTTTGGGCGGATGTGTGTATGAAAAGTAAGTTTTGTTGTATTATCCCCTCTTTTTTTTTGAACGTGAAAATATTGAAAAAAGTTTTTTTTTTTATAAAAAAAAAAGGGGAAAGGGGACAAAGAGAGTTAATACCATAACAACGAAAGAACAACAACAGAAATGTAAATGATACTCAGAATGGTTGATCATTAAATGTTAATTTATTCCTAAACGTACATTAAAAGTGATCATAAAAAGTGGTATTAACGTCTCGTCAAAAGAGATAAACTATGAAGTAACTTTTGTTCATTGTCGTATTCTGTTGTTAGATTCGTAGTTATGGTCGAGATTGAGATTAAGATAAAACGATATTGGCTTAATAAAGTTCTTAAATTATTAAGAGAAATAAAATGAAGAGAAGAAGTTATAAAACAATTAAATAAATTATGTTGTACTTCCTAATGCTAATACGTATGGATGGAGTGGTATTTTATTGTTAATAAGAACTACTTTGTAATACAAATACAATTGAATTATTGAACTGCAAATGAATGTACATATGTTTAAAAATGCTATTTTCGAATAATTTAAAAATTTTATAAAAAATATGCGATAAACTTTTATGCACATGTATTTACTAACGAAGGCCTATTTAGTAAATTATAAGTACTCGATAAGTTTCCTTATTTACTTAATTGGTCTTTACTACCCTCTAGCCAGGAATACGAGCAAGCTTCTCATTTTACCGTGACTGGTGAGACCTACAGTGTGAAGTCGATACCGTGCGACAGATTTATTTACCCTCAGAGTTTTTGCCAGAAGCCTTCGAGATGTCTGAGCTGGAGTTTGTACCACGGGCTCGTGTCTTATAAGTCAACACTCTACCTACTAGGCTACAGCGACTTACACGATAAGTTTACTTTACTTAATGTCATGGGTGTAAAAAGAAATGCGATTGATTAATATTAGAAAACGACTTCAGCAATATTTCAATGGGTTACACTGCCTAACAACTACAAATTAAATTAAAACCTCTACATTGTCCTGGGGACTTCGTTATACAGGCAAAGCGGGGATTGATCCGACTTATGAAAACCAGCAACTTTTTTGCAACACAAAGTTTCATTTCTTTAATCCTCATTCTAATTCTTCTTCTATTAATGTTTCTACTTGCAATCAAGGCATGTGAAGACCATTCTCTCCACAATAGATGTCAAGATGTCTGCTCATTTCAGGTAGAAAACTGATTTTTCTGTTGGCACTAACTTCACTTGACATTGTTAACGTGTGACCAGACATAGGCAAACTAAGTGGTTTCTTAGGTTAGGTTAGGTTAGAGGACGTGTACTTGTCAATTACGACAAGTACAGTACACGGAGGTCAAATTGACCCATTGTACAACGTCCTAGTTTCTCACACCACTGATGTTGTGTGTGTTAATTTTATACATGAGTGGTGGGACCTACAGTTTAAAGTCGACTCCGAACGACAGATTTTTATTTATTGACAAACTTTACATGGCAATTTTTATTTACTCTCAGAGTTTTTGCCAGAAATCTAGTGAGAGGAAGTCGCCAAAGAAATACTTTTTGTATTTTGTCTTTGATGCCTGGCTGGGGCTCGAACCCAGGCTTTTGCGTCTAATAAGCCAACACACTACCTACTAGACTACGGCGACTGCAAGTGGTTTCTTAAGTTATCTCGAAACTCATGTTGAAAAATTGTAAGACTTAACTAGGACAAGTGGAAGCTATTATCCTTATTTCTTAAATAATTTTGTATACTTTTCTGGTTCCTTACGGAACATAGAGCTATCAAAAACCATCCTTCTCTCATTCTTTTTATTCCTTTGCTTTAAGCACGTTATTGATCTACTATAGTAGGTGTCAGGATGATATAGTGGCTTTCTGTTGTTTGCTTATTTTATCGTGTTTTATGTAGCGGTAAAGAAATTGAAATCGCCGTAGTCTAGTAGGTAGTGTGTTGGCTTATTAGACGTAAGGCTACGGTTCAAACCCCAGGTCAGACATCAAAACGAAAATATGAAGAAGTATTTCTTCAGCGACTTCCTCTCAGCAGATTTCTAGCAAAAACTCTGAGAGTAAATAAAATTACCATGAAAAGTTTCCCAAAAATCTGTCGTTCGGAGTCGACTTTACACTGTAGGTCCCGCCACTCATGTATAAAATTAACACACACAACCTAAGTGGTGTGAGAAACTAGGTCCATAATCCTGACTGAAGGGTTGTAATGACCAATTATGCACGTACGTATGGTGAAGAAATATGCTCATTTAGTCCTGCTCTTCTTCAAGACGTGGCTCTACAAGACCTCTCCCCTCTATGAAAATGGCACCTGAATGGATTAAATAGAGGGAAATTGTTTTCGCCTTCTCCTAGACTCGAAGCTTCCTCGGTTTTGTTTTTAAGCACTTTAATCATTTCCCCTCACCCTCTTGCAGTAAGGAGATCAGGAGGGCAACAATCCTTATTTTACTTGTCATGGAATTGACTCTTCCTCAATATACTTTGGGAAAGGCAATTGACATCTTTTTAAAAAAGTTTACTGGATTTATCCAAAGAATAGCCAAACAATGTACTTGAGTACATTAGTACATAGTAAACCCAACCAGTCTCGAATATATTGGATACGTGGAAAAAAACTTGGGTGGATCGAACTCTCTATACGACACTAAACCATTTCAGAAATTAAAGTCTATATCGCGCAGTCTTTTGCGAGATAAGGCTGTAGTTCAGAGTAGATGGAGAAAACTTAAAGACATTTTAGAGGCAGCACGTAATCAGATAGTGCAGGGCACTATATATACGGTAAAGGTTTCGGTAATAAGTTCGGAAAATTTCGAAAGCATCCGAAAACGATGCCTGTGGGTTTGTTATGTATTTCGATTCGAAAGAAAATGATTTTGAATCTTACATTGTAAGGCATTGTGTTTCTCATCGAATTGCATAATAATCCCCCTGAATTTAAAGCTACTGTCGTTAATCTTTGGTTTCAATTATTGTTTTAGGCAATATGCCTTATTTTCAAAAAAGTAGGCAATTAATTCAGCCTAAAAAGCTATGAGTGTGTAATATAATCATTAAAAATTAAATTCTTATGATTTAATTTTTTTTCAAAAAAAGAAAAATTAAAAATAAATTCTTTTAAAGCTCTGACAAATGCACAAACACAGCTTTTTTGTGTGTGTAAATCTTAGTATAGAACCTCTACAGCAAGAGATAAATGGTATGGATGAGTGGTTACTGGATGACTGACTAAATGAATGAATGAACGAATAAATGGAGTTGTTGCCTTTAGGAATGAACTGAAATAATAACAAAAAAAATTTACCAACAATTGCTGCTGCTTTTTGGCTAGAGATGTGCATGCCACTCTCTCTCTATTTTATTGTCTCTTTCTTGTGTACCTCTTGTCGTTTTATGGCTTTGAAGTACCAAACGATGTGACTACGAATGATGATGACGATGATGATGATGATGATTTGGAACACACAATTTAAGCCATTTATACAGACCTATAGAGACAATTCAATGATCACTGAACCGTTTACGTTTTTGAACTGTTTCAAGGTCTGACCGAAAAAAAGAAGAAAAAAAACTAAAAAACAGAAAACATTACAATGTTAAGAGTGTAGCAAACAACAGCAGCAGCACCAGCAACAACATAATGATCATTTGTATAGAAACGATGGTTGCTGTATAACCTAAAACCATTCATTGTATTCAGAGTTCGGTTATAGGAAAAATAGAGAATCACCCGGGTATTAATGCTTTAAGCAACAACTTGTGATCATTTGTATAGCAATAGGAGAAATAGAGAACCATCGGAGTATTAATGTTTTAACGGCTGCTTCTCTCATTATCATTTATTATGTGCCTCTTGGCTGCTTATTTTTTATTTTGTTCCTCCTGTGGCTCCTATGTTTGCTGGTGTCGTGCTCTTGGTTCTATTTGCGGATTACTGCCTCCAATGATAATTTTCTACTGCCATACAGACAAAAGAAATTGATTTGCTTGCAATCAGAGAGGAGGGAGGAAGTGGTTGTTGATTTTTCTTTATTTTTTTCTGGTACATGATTCATGTCAAGCTATAGTACTTCTAACTGCTGCTGGTTGCCAGTTCCCAATAAAAGCTTATTTTATGCAGTTGACATAACAGATGCTTAATAGTTTGGAAAATGTTTGTTGTTGGTCCAATAGTTTATTAAATGATAATCATTATCGTTTCATTTCATATCGTTTGAGTGATTGATTTGATTTTGTTCTCTCATTTTAACAGATGACATTTTAAATGTTGCTTAAGCACTAATACTCTCTCTTAAGTGTGGTATATACAAACTGCGTGATGACTGATTCATAAACACACAGGAGATATTTTAAGGTGTGTACTTGAATATGTTATCATATCATTTTCTAGAGAAAATATATCACTACGCTATTGCATTATTGCGATTCTAAAAATTTCTCTGGTGGAGTTAGGGGAGATTTAAACAAACAACTTAGCTAGGTAGGTTGAAGCTAAGAAATTATCATTCGTGCCTTATCGACAAAAGTCGTATTATTGTGCGCTAATTTTACTCAATTTCTCTTAATCTTAATCTATTCCTGTCAGATGTGTAATGTGCGATAAAGCATTATCTGTTATATAAAGGTATCTCAAACTCGATAACGACATACATTGATTGCATTTCGATATCCTCTTTAATTACGCTGTATCTGCTGTTTTTCACGGCAGTGTTTAAATGCAGCTGTAAAGCTGAATACGTCATAAGAGAGCCTATCATTCCGCTCAGATTATTTACAGGATCATGGTCTTCTCCATATCTCAGCCAGTGGGAAATGACTTTACTATTCCATATAGTCCTACGGGATATTTTAACTCATTATAATTCGTACGCCTCTTGAGACAGCTAGAGAGTGGTGGGTATATCATTTGCCCTTTCATTTTCGGCTCCTCTTTGCTGACTAGCTACCAAATAATGTACGCCTGATGAAATCGTTGTTTCTTTACACTTTAAGACTTTACAATTCCAGAATTTGCGTCCTTGGATTGCTGTATTAATATCCATTCGATCCAAATTTTCCTTGGCATAGCTTATGTACTCGTTAAACGCACATACTTTCATATTTTGGTTACATAGATGGAACATAGTTTTCTTGTTTTTCGGCGGGGAGGGGTAAATGTACCTAACCGCACCATAGAGGAAGTCGTCACATCCTCCGTGTGTGGGGCCCTCACCCACTAAATCCCTCCCTCTTCTCCTGTGGACTTGTTTGTGCCCACTCCGGAACTACGGTGGTATTACTTCGGAGTGGAGTCCTTTTGGCCCTTTGGCCTCTTCATGTTTATATCCGCGTCCGGATTGCGAATCGAAAGTTGAGGAGTCATCTAAGCGTCTCCACTATTCCTTTCGTCTAAATCATCGTTTCGGTTACGCTTGCCGACATGCTTACTCGTTCTGCAGCCTCAAGATCTCTCTTCTTCCGTGTCAGAATGCGCTCTACGTAATTCACTACCGAGGTCCAACTTTCACTACTCGCAGTCATAACCCTGACAATATTAGCAGCTGTGATCGTTCCAACTATTGACGTCAGTACTGAGCGATAGCTCTGCCAGTGTGCACACTCGAAAACAGTGTGCTCTGCGTCATCAATTACCTCCCCTTCCTCGTAAAGACAGATAGGGGCCCCTTCTGTGCAGATATTTCCTAAAATATCCGTGACCCGATAGTATCTGTGTAACGTAGTAGTTCACCTCTCCAAATTTCCGACCGTGCACCTGTATCAGAGCTTTGTTTAGCTAGCATTGTTGATTAGATAGCATAATACCATGGGTCCTAATAGCTATTTTTGGTATCGTACACGATATTTTAACGTTATGGGTACTTACTTTCAAGCCGTCGAAGTCCAGTATGTAGTGAGTTGGCTTATTAAACGAGAGCCCGTGGTTCAACTCCTGGCTAAGGCATCTTGAATATAACGAAATATAAAAAATTTTCTTTCGGTTAATTTTTATCAGCTGTCTTCGGGTAAAAACAGGAAAGTTTCTCAAAAGTCTGTCGTTTGGAGTCGACTTTAAACTGTGGGCCCCCTTTCACTAATGACTAAAATTAATACACACAACATGGATAGTGTGGAAAGCTAGGTTGCAATCTTGACTAAAGGGTTGTAATGACAAATAAAGCGATTAACTAAGCATTGTACATGCAAATGCATTGTGTATGCAATGATAGCATTCATTTAATGCCCTGCTTATTATTCTTTTTTAAAATTTTTAATGCATTCTACAGTAAATATGCGTCTATTATTTGTCAGTTTCTTTTTGACTCTTATTAGCTTAGATTTTTTTCATTTTTTCTCCGACTCTATTTTTATTGTATTACAATATTTAGTTCTGTTGTTAATATTCTTTAATGCTTCATCTTTTATTTTCTTAAAAAATAAAAATAAAAAAATTATTTTTTTTTATAAAAACTAAAAGAGGGGGAATGTCTTTCATTCTATAATTTTTTTTATCATATTTACTACGGGAGTAGTTTTCTTGTCTCGTAATCGTTCAGCCGTTAAGACTTTATTTCGTGATGTTGTAGATCGTCATCATCATTATCATCAGCAACGAACAACATCATCATTATCATATTCACAGTAATCCTCATTATCATACATTATTATCATTTTAAAGCGTCATCACAATTGTTGTACGTTACCGGCATTTAATGAATTATAATTTTATGCCGGATGGTGACGTTAAAAACGATGCTTAAATTCTTTTTCCATTTTTATTTTCATTCCATTTCATTTCACTGGAGCGTACTCGTAGATGGGGAGTGAACTGGTAGATGTTATAAATAAATTTGCCATACAAATTATAAGATTTCTATTCTAATTTAATGCAGCAGTTTTTGAATGTTAATTTAAAAAATGTTTTTAAGAATTTGAAATCACTACCAAATTTTAAGACGTGATATTGTTGCTAAGCATACAATTAAATATGAAGGCAAAGGCTTCATATTACAAAATATTTAATCGAGTTTTCAGTAATTCCCCTGATGGTAAATAAAAGGAATAAAATTTTTAAATTTTTGAAACTCATTTTAATTGGATATTTTAACGTCACAAGGTATGGATACTTTAAGTATCATAAAGTCAGAATTAGTTGAATGTTCACGGAACGTATGTTCATTTCTATGAAAGCAATGAGAATAATTACCCGACTATAAGGGAAATCAATTCAATTGGTTATTTTAATGTTACAGCATGTGATGGTATTATCTAAGTAGCATAAAGACAGAATTAGCCGAACGGAATGCCAATGAAAGGCAATGAGAATGATTACCCAACCGTAAGGGAATTTTGGTAAGTATTCGTATTACTTTCGTATGCTATAAACGAACATACGTTCCGTGAACATTTAGGTAATTCTACCTTTAATCGGAGTTAAGAGCTTTAAGTAGGTTTTTCATACATAAATAACTGATCATTACAACCCTTCAGTCAGGATTACAACCTAGCGTCTCACACCACTAATGTTGTGCGTGTTAATTTTATATATGAGTGACGGCACCTCATCCATATTCGGGTGACAGTAAAGTTTCTGATCGGACCGCGTTACCCGTATTGGGGTGACGATTATTTCACTACTTGGTACGCGTGTCCTAAAGGACATTTTACTGTAAACGCGCGTGGCAGTCAATGTTTAAAATCGACTCCGAACGACATATTTTTGCGAAACTTTTCATGGCAATTTTATTTACTCTCTGAGTTTTTGCCAGAAATCTGTTGAAAGGAAGTCGGCGAAGAAATATTTTGTTTTGTTGGAGGTGTTTGACCAGGGGTTTATACCGTGGCCTCACGTCTCATAAGCCAATACACTACCTATTAAACTACGGCTACTTCTATGATCAAGGGATCATTGCAGCGTTCTTGTCTGTCTATTAGACTTTCAAGAAGGCTGCAGATTGGCTAAGCCGCTCTACCGTTGCTAAGAATTTTTGTGAATGTCTAAACGAAGAGCAGATCCATCTTTTAAGGGTTGGAATACTTCTCATGAGCACAAGAACTGACCAGGGGTTTGAATCGAGGTCTCACGTCTAATAAGCCAACACACTACCTACAAGACTACGGCTACTTTTATGATCAAGGGATCATTGCAGCGTCCTTGTCTGTCTATTATACTTTCAAGAAGGCTGTAGATTGGCTAAGCCGCTCCACAGTTGCAAAGAGTTTTTATGAATGTCTAAACGAAGAGCAGATCCATCTTTTAAGGGTAGGAATTCTTCTCTTGAGAACAAAAACTGACCAGGGGGTTGAACCGTGGCCTCACGTCTCATAAGCCAATACACTACCTACTCGACTACGGCTACTTCTATGATCAAGGGATCATTGCAGCGTCCTTGTCTGTCTATTAGAATTTCAAGAAGCCTTCAGATTGGCTAAGCCGCTCTACCGTTGCTAAGAATTTTTGTGAATATCTAAACATGGAGCAGATCCATCTTTTAAGGGTTGGAATCTTTCTCCTGAGAACAAGAACTGTCCGGGGGTTGAACCGTGACCTCATGTCTCATATGTCAACACACATATGTTATTCTCTCTGTTAGGTTAGGGAACTTCTTGATAAATTATTTGAATATGAACGGAGGCCTTGTAATTTTTAAAATTCGAAAAACCAAGCACTTTATTCACCAAACCGCCAAGCCGTCTACAAAGACATCTAAATGGAAAAATAATGGTTTTCTTTGGACTACACCTTATGCATTGGACATGTAGAATAGGCTGAAAATCGTCATTCAATCATTTTGTCTTTTGGTAGCTGGATTCATGTTTTAAAGAACTTTTTTCTGGTTGGGATGGTATAGAGGTTTGTTTTTTAAGATTTTAGAAGTTTAACTTGTTATTTTACATACGAAATTTAAAAGAATAAGCTTTTCAACAGAAGCTTAAGTAACTCAAATTGATGCATTTCATAGGAATAAGAATCATAAATTTTTATGACAGCATGTCTTCAAAAAATTCCAGAATAAATTTTTTGTTTGTTTGTTTGTTTAAATAATTACAACAGGCCATAAATGAGAACAATAGAGAGCAAAGCCACTGTCTTTTAGTCTGTAATTTGGTTATTTTGAATACTTTTTTCTCTTTTTCGAAAATAACAAAAAAAAAAAACTAGAAAACGAAAAGACGTTAAAAAGGAAGTCAAGCAGAACGTTTGTGTGGCTTCTTCCTTTTTCTGTGTATTTCTTACCTCAAATATAAACTCACAGATATTGTAGATGAAATACATACGTATACATACTTAAGCATGGATATAGTCTTTACATAAGGGTACGTTTATACTATACAGGCATGGTTTTTTTTATTCCGAGCGGATATAAACTTCTGTGTATGGCATGGTATATGGCATATCCATGTATACTTACGTGTTTGTACATAAATTTTGTATTTTTAAGATAAAGAAAACATCCAAAATGAAGTGACTAAATAACAGGGACATTTACTGGAAGCAAAATTTAAGCCTCAAAAGAGAATTTCATTTTAGATACTCGTAATTGCTATTTCCCTTAATAAGTATGTATGTATGTATGTATTCATGGGATCCAATTCTTTATAATTCCAGCTGGATTTGCAAAAAAAACAAGAGAAAAAAACAAGCCGGTATCTGTTTAATAAACTGTTTTTGTTTAAGCCAGAGCAAAAAACGAAAACAAAAAAAAGACCAACAACTGATCTTTTGAAATTAATGTGTGAAATAAGAAAAATTTAATACACATTCTGGTAAGATGATATGCTGACGTTGTTTATACCGTAAATAACAAAAAAATAAAAAAATTGCAACTCTTTTATAAGATCTCCTCTATTCTCGCTCTCCTTCTCTCTCTTTTTATTTATTTATAATAAACTTTTATATCTCTTTTCATTTAATTTATAAAACAAAAAACAGTCTCTGTTTTTTTTTATTTATTTTAATTTCATTTTAATAAACTGATGCGTTTTCTTTTTCTTTTTTTTGTTGTATCGCATTTATTTGATTATTTGTGTAGCCACCACCACAAGTTCGGAGTGGTCGTGTGCAACTGTGTATCTAAAGAATGCATCTGTTTGCATCAGTTACACAAACGCATTCACAACTTACGATTTGGTTACTGATTAAATTTACTTGAAACGCACTTCAAAAAAAAAAAAAAAAATAAACACTCACTCTATTAAGCCAGGGTTGGGAAAACAGGAATTAAATTGTGCGTTCTTCTTATAGACGTATAATAGTCATCGTAGTCTAGTAGGTAGTGTGTAGGCTTATTAGACGTGGGGCCACGGTTCAAACCTCAGGTCAGATATCTCCAACAAAACGAATTATGAAGAAAATATTTTTTCGATCTCTGCCTTTCAGAAGATTTCTGGCTCAAACCATGAAAAAGTTTCGGAGTCGGATTGAACTCATGTATAAAATCAGAAGCTTGGTCGTAATCCTCACTCAGGGGTTATAACGACCAATTACGTAGGATGTATTTATGATGTCCATGAAGATAAATTCGAATTTAAAAACAAAAGACACAAACCCAAATTTTTAGCAACGCCACCAGACTATCGACATAAGATATAATTCTCATTATGATCTTTATTGTTTGTAAACAAAAGTGTATAAATGTAAAGGATGATTGGTGGGAATGGGGGACGGATATTTACTCAACTCTCCAAATTATTTCAGCTATCCCACTACCACGGTTTGAAAGACGACACTCTGGCTGCCATTTGCATATAGTCTGTATGGTATACTATTTCTTATATGCTCCAAAATGGCCACTGATCTTCTAGAAAATTTTCAAGCAAAAAATTGATATTTTCAACGGCAATATTCTCCATTCCATATCACTTTATTGTGACTATGTTGCTGATTATATTAAGAGGCCTTGAAACCTTTCTTTGGATACAGTATGGTACTCATAGGCTTAGAATATTTCCCAAAATTAGCTGTTAAACATGTGGGCTTGTTTAGATGGATACTGTTAAATAGCTAACAGTACTCTGGTAAGGGCAAAATTCTGTTCTGTTACGAGGAAAATTTGCTCTGTTAACGTCTTGGATTTTCAAATGCGAATTTATCTTCACACACATATATTTGTGTTATTCTCATAGACAACAAGGCCACAACAAGTTGCCTGAAGAATGTCATCGAAGGTGGTGTGATAATAACGGTATAAAAGATTCCATTTCTCTGGAAGGTTTAAAATATTTTAGAATTATCAGGAGGTGTTTCAAAAAAAGGGAAAAACAAGAGTTGTATCTCTTTTCGCAAGTCAATCGCTTCAGTTTTGGAAACAAACAAAACGGAGCCACCAAATCTGGTGAATAGGGCCTAGGACGATCGAATTCATGGAATTTTGTAATTTTGTTGCTCAAATTACGCTATTAAATGCAAATAAATAATAAAGCTTGTTCCAATTGCGACAGGACTTAATAGATAGATGCCTGTTGGCACGAGCCTTTCAGTTCAGAGTTGAGAAATTAAAAAAAGTCATGAGCCATTCTTATGTCAATGCGATTAGACAGTCTCTAGTAAGCAACGACTTTCATTCAACTGCGTTCAGTAAATTCCGATAACAACTTAGTGTTCTTCTTAAAGTACTCAGGCCTAAAGAATCTTGAAATCGTTGTTTCTTTTACTTGTCGATTGTTTGACTATTTTGTACCCGCGAGTGCGAAAATTTTTTGGTGTTGATTCATTCTCATTCGTTATTTAAGTCATATTTTTAACGATCTTATGCAACGAAGTAAATATCTTGTTCTGACGGTAAAATAAGTAAGTCTAGGAGATAGTGTGGTTTGAATCCCAGCTTAGACATCTCGAACAAAAAACCAAACGAAACGCCGGCAAGCTTTCCTGCAAAACTCTGAGAGCAAATAACATTGAATTGAAAACCTATTCAAAAATCTGACTTTTGGAGTCGAGGTTTAAATTGTACGTGCCTCTACTCATGTATAAAATTAACACTCACAATAGGGGTGGTGTAACAAGCTAGGTTTTAGTCATGACTAAAGCATTGTATTGACCAATTAAGTAAGTTAAGTCGGTATCAAGCTATTAACGAAGACTTTAAACTGTAAGTCCCACCACTCATGTATAAAATTAACGGACCCAACATAAGTGGCGTTAGAAGCTAGGTCGTAATCCTGACTGTTAAGGTCTCTGATAGCAATAAACTGGTAAGAAATTTATCAAAGACAAATGGTTTTAGAAAAATTCGTGTTTTATACATTCATATCAGAGACGAACAGTCAACATTCCTAAAATTTAAATGCTATGTCTTCTGAGCATTACTTTCAATCTAGGATTTTGGTTTTTCAGTTCTGTTTTTACAAAAAACTCCACGGGCCAAATATCACACATCTCTGCTGCTACACTTTCCCATCAAATTGGCGTCAACGCTAAACAGTAAAAAAGTGGTTGTGTAGCCAAAACAAATGAACAAAAAAACGAAACAAATATTAAAAAAAAAAAGAAAAAATAAAAAAATTAAATAAAAAACAGATTCTGTATTCAACTCCAGACATCAACTTAAAGCTGAGAATAATTCCCAGCATTTCGTTTTTGTTTGGAAGGAAAATAAAAAAAAACAAACGAAATATGATCCAGTGTTAGCATATCGTTTATGATATCTTTTTTTTTTCTTCAAACGCAACGTAAATGATGAGTCTCTTATAAGAAGAATGATAAAAAAATATATTAAAAGTAAATAAAAATTAAAAAAAGAACAAGGAAAGGAAAAAGAAAGAAGAGAATAAATTTAATTGCGTGTAAAAACGATATTAAAATCAACAAAACGGAAAAAAAGAATTGAAAGAAGCAAAAAGTGATCGATTAAATGCATCACGTTTTAAATTGGTATTGGGAAGCCAAGCAAAAGCAGTAAATGTGATGTAAATGGGCATGAAATGAAAATGAAAAGTAGAAGAATGAATTCTTAAAGGAATTATTACAGATCGTAGTTAATTATATTTATTTGAAGATAAGAAGGAAATTCAGCCAATCATTGTTTAACAAATCGCATTTTGTTTTATTGTTTCTTAAAAATAATCTTTTTTCTTTACTTTATTTGACTCAATTTGATTAATGAAATTATTTTTATTTTATAATCTTTTTCAGGTGAGTGTGGTACTTTCTTTTAAGCTCTTAACCAGGTATTTATGGATATTTTGATTAAAAATTATCTTTAATTCGATTATATTAGGCATTCTCCTGCATTGCTGCAGGTGTTATACTAAATGATTGTCGTAAATATAAACAATCTACGTATTTAGTATTCAATTTAAAGATATTTTGGATGCATATTTCGGTCGATATAAAGTTTGTTACACTTTGGAATATTAAAGACCCATACAAGTCTATAGGACTGGTTGATAATACAAATATATTGAACAAAACTAGCACTAAAATCAGTCTAAACTAACCTACTGTTATGACTGTAGGCTTAATTACTTTACCATACATGGCATAGTGAAGCATGCCAGTAGAAGGAGTGCCCACAAAAAAAATTTTAATCAAAATCTTTTGCTATCGTCCTACTGTTTCCTTTACCTCGGTGTGCACAGTAGAAGGAGTGGGCACAAAAAAAATTTTAATCAAAATCTTTTGCTATCGTCCTACTGTTTCCTTTACCTCGGTGTGCACAGTAGAAGGAGTGGGCACAAAAAAATTTTAATCAAAATCGTTTGCTATTTTGCTCTTTTCTTCACCTCCGTGTGTACAAACGTCTCTTGTTAGTTGCTATACGTGGTTCTTACAAAGTAGTGTTGTTCGAGACTCTGTTTAGCGAAGGAACACTAGGAGGAGTGAGCACCAAGAAATTTTAATTAAAATATTTGGTAGCTATTCTACTGTTTTCTTCGCCTTTGTGTATAGAAACGGCTCTTATTAGTTACTATACCCGGTGATTATAAAGTAGGGTTCTTCGAGACGCTGTTCAACTCTTCAAAGTTCTTATTTTTATTGTTATTTACGTCCATGATATACCAGACGATGTGTACTTGATAGCGGACACTTTGTTTACTTAAGAATTTGCATTTAATCTTCTATTTGGATTGCTTTCTTGCAAACAATTTCAAATATACGACCTTGAAATTTTCTCCTGGTCATTAGACCACTTGAAGACGATAATGATGATGTTGTGATAATAAACAAATAAAACAAATGCTTTGACTAGTTCTATTAACAATGATAAACGTTATCGAATATTGTATTTAATTGAAAAGACTAATCTCATTATACCCTACACTAAAATGTTTTTCAATCACTTTGAACGTATTTATTTAATTGGTCATTACAATCCTGTAGCCAGTATTACAATCTAAATTTTTTCATCACTCATGTTGTGTGTATGAATTTTATACATGAGTTGTGGGACCTGCAGATCGAACGACAGATTTTTAAGAAAGTTTTCATTGCAATTCTGTTTTACTCTCAGAGTTTTTGCCAGAAGACTGCCGACCGCAATGTATTTTTTTTTATTTCGTATTGTTCGAGATGTCTGAGTTAGGGATTAAACTACAGACTCTAATTTGATAAGCCAACACACTACCTACGATGACTAATATTTTTGTTTTCTTTCAGTAAAGTTTAGAAGAAAAAGCTTACCTTCTATAAAAATTGTTATGTAGAAGGCCTATCCCTCTGTATCCCATCGCCCACTGTATCAAGTAGTCCATTATAATTTAATTAATTAAAATCTCTATGGACAGACAACACGATGGCCAAAAGAACATTGCATTCGTTCTTCATCCTGAAGTATACTTTGATGTTTATTTTTCAATGTAAAAATTTCCGGAATCCTTATAGAATTTAATTTACGTCTTTAGTAATGTGGTGTACTGAGTTATTTAAATCGTGAATCTATTTTAAAAATTCTCACCGAAACCGATTATCACCGAAAGAATTTTAGTTTATTTGTATATACCGAGCATTTCTAAATAGACAAACTGACGAATATGCACTGCATTAAGTCTCACAATCAATAATTCTGGATAAAATTAATCCTTTACGAGGGCATATGCCGTAATCCTAACTAAAAATTTTGTGAACGTCACACCCATTTTTGCAATCCTTTTAGATTGCCTTACAAACTTCTATCAAATTACTGATTTTAAAATATTTTGTTTACTTGGAAATTAAGAATTAATTCTTCTAAACTTCTGCTTTAGTTTAACTATTAAAGCTAGCCACCCACATTACTAAATTTTATTTTATTTATTTTTTTGTTTGATTTTATTCGGTATTATTTCACACACATTTAAACTTTAGACGCGTGCGTTGTAGAATTGTTTGACGCAAACAAATAATCGAACGCGTTTGCCAAACAGAATACATCGCGTTGTTTGTAAAGCGTGTGAATACAACTACCCTTCTCATGTAGACTCCCTTAACAGATTATCACAACTACCTTCCCTTAAACATCTACATTCTTTTTTTAATGATGATTATTAATCGTCATTATGGATCTATTCATTCGTATACAAAACAATAAAAACAATTTAAATTTTTGTTGCATTTGATACTGGTAGCACAGGTGTAGGCAGGTGTTTTAATTACTGTTTTGGTCTGCATCAATTTCTTTTGAACTATTTTTTTGTTGTTGTTTTTTGTCTATTCATCATTCAATATTTGTGGCATGTGCCTTCCATTTATACTCACCCACATATCTACGTGCATATATACTGTGGTACAGACAGTGGGTTTTATCATGATTAATGAACCAAAAACGTTTGGGAAGAAGACAATTTGTATTCAATTTTATTGAGTTTTAGTTGGGAAATTATTTGGAATTCCTTTTATTACAGTTCATGGCAGTTTATTGCTTATTGTTGGTGTTGTTGTTGTTTGTCAAAGGCAGCAAGTGCTTGTTTGTCTTGCTATTTATTGGCTAAAATATATTCTACTAAAGGGTCCTCCAAATAACTTTTTTTTTAAAATGCTATAAAAAAAAAACTACTGAATATTTTCTCAAATTTCTTTTTTTTATTTGAAAGTACAATCCTTCCGGTTAATAATGGAAAATAATTTCATTCAAATGGCTGCCTCGGCTGGCCATGCAGTAGCCTAAACCAGAAGATGCCGATTTCGAAAAAAAAAATCATCTTTTCAGATGAAGCTCATTTTGATCTTGGCGGGTATGTAAACAAGCAAAATTGTCGCATTTGGGGCACAGAAATCCCGCACGCATACATTGAAAAGCCGAGGCATCCAAAACGAGTCACTGTTTGGTGCGGATTTTGGTCCAGAGGCATAATTGGGCCATTTTTCTTCGAAAATGAGCAAGGAGTGGCCGTTACAGTCAATGGCGATTGTTATCGGGCCATGTTGAACGAATTTTTGTTCACAAAAATTGAAAAGGAGGATATTGGCAATATTTGGTTTCAACAGGACGGCGCTACCGCACAGCTGATATCGTTTGGCCACCTCGGAATTGCGATTTGACACCGTTGGACTATTATTTGTGGGGTGCCGTCAAAGATAAGTGTTACGCTGACAAGCCAGAGACAATTAACGCTTTAAAGGACAATATTCTTGAAGCCATTGGTGAAATACACAATCGATAATGTGCTTAAAAATTGGACCGATCGCGTAGGCTACTGCATGGCCAGGCGAATGAAATTATTTTCCATTATTAACCGGAAGGATTGTACTTTCAAATAAAAAATGAAATTTGAGAAAATATTCAGTAGTTTTTTTTAAAGAATTTTCACCAAAAAAAAGGTAATTTGGCGGACCCTTTATTAGAGGCGAAGAAAAAATTTTTTTTTTGCCGCGCTGCAAATGAAGCGCTGCAAAATGCTGCCTGGATAATTGTCGCATTGCGTCATTTCGTGGCGAGACAAAGTAATATTTTTTTTCTATTTTAGCACTTTATTTTGCTCTGCGCCAGTTTGCTGTGCGGCAATTTGCAGCGCGGCAATTCAAGGGAAAGAATTGGACAATTAGATGAACTTTGTAAAACCCAGTGTCATTAAAATAGAGCCTTTAGGTTCGCTTTCATATTTTTCAAAAGTAGAGAATTCAAGCAGCTTGTGCAGGCTTTCGGGGATGCATTCAAACATTAAAGATTAGGTTCGCCTTGTCTAATAGGTAGTTTGTTGGCTAATTAAACGTAAAGCCAGGGTTCGAGCCCCAGGCCAGACATCAAGACAAAATACAAAATGTATTTTTTCGGCGATTTCCGCTCATCAGATTTCTGGCAAAAACTCTGAGAGTAAATAAAATTGCCATGAAAAAGTTTCTCAAAAAAATCTGTCGTTTGGAGTCAACTTTAAACTGTATGTCCCACCGCTCATGTATAAAATTGACAGACACAACATAAGTGGTGTGAGAAACTAAGACGTTGTACAATGGGTCAATTCGACCTCCGGGTACTGTACTTGTCTTAATTGGCAAGTACAAGTCCTCTAACCTAACCTAACCTAACTTAAGTTCGCCTTCGTTGCCCTCTAAAGATGCCAATCCAACGCTTATGCAGTCTGTCGGGAATACATAAAAACGTCAAGAACATTAAATGGAACCTACTTTCCCGTTTTGCCCTTTGAATTATCAACTAAAAGAATAAATAAAAAGTGTACATAGGCTTGTCGAGAAGACTCAATGCTGGCATATGCTCCTAGGGCGGGCAGAAAATTTTTAAATTTTGCGGGGGGGGGCTTCTTTGAGGGTTTGAATTCTATGTTGAGAGCCGACATCAAGGCTCTCCAGAGATTCATTAGTAGCTTGAGCTGGTTGAGAAGTGCTAGGGCTTCACCAGTGTAGTCGCTCTCTCCCTTTCGCTACCCATTCTCCCTTTCTCTCCTCTTCTCTCCTTTTTCCTATCCCCTCTATTATCCTTCCATTTTAAGGACGTTCCGTACAATGGGTCAATTCGACCTCCGGGTACTGCACTTGTCTCAATTGACAAGTACACGTCCTCTAATCTAAACCTACATTTTCATCAACTAAATACAGTTGCCGTCTATAAAATTATTTATTTAGTAAATATCGATAACTTTTGAAACTCTCTCTCATCTACTTCTGAAAATGATTAAAAAACAACAAAGTGCTGACTCTATGATTATCAGAAGGGGTTCATTATACTTATTTCTCTAAAAAAAAACAGAATTCATGCGAATACGAATTATTTTCTTCTTCTTTTCATATAAACGGCATACGACTCTATATCAACGAGTATCAACGTGTATCATTTTTGATCACAATACACCTGTTTGTATACAATTTTCGCTTCTTTTTTTTCGTTTCGAGTAGACAGATCACATACCTACTAAATACAGTCCTATACTTTGTGAGAGAGATAGGGATAGAGAGATATGGGGTCATTAAACGATCTGTGTGTTATTGTTGTTGTTGTTGTTGCTGTTATTAATAATAAAACATCAACAAAAAGCAAAACGGAGAATGAACTTTATTAGTCAAGTAGAAAGAAACAAAAAAAAAAAAATTTTTAAAACAGCTGATGGTTGGCTACTGTTTTATTGCCATGACTTCAGCTACGACTGTCGACTGTGGCTGCTGTCAATGCTGCTGCTACTGCTGTTGCTCTAAAGCAACCACAACGCAATCATCGTAATCATTGGATGTAAAGTTTCTTTTCCAGTAGCATAAATGAATTGGAAGACCAAGGCGACTTGGTAAGTGCTCTACTTGAGGAGTATTTGTTTGACTCAAGTGAATACTTGATAGGTCTCATAATTATTCAAAAATTTTAGTTTAGTTTGAGGCATATTAAGAGGCATATTTTCCTTATTATTTTTTTGTGTGTTGCACAATTGCTAGTTTTGTGCTTAAAGACATATTTCTGGGCCACCGGTAAAGTACGTGTAATTTACTTTTGCCATAAAAAATTCGAATATTTTTCTGGTTTTAAGCGTACACATGTACCAGCATTGCCACAAATAGTCAAACTTGTGCTCAAAACAAGATTCTACTTAAAATACTGCGGAATAAACCATCAGTAGTTACTATACTAGTCAACCATTATAGCTTAATTGTGCCTAATTCATACGAAGGAAACCTCTGGCATATAATAAATTATCCCTCAGCAATCTGCAGGACGAGTCCAATTGTGCCGCTAATAAGCCAGATATGGGTATTTCGTGTTTATTCGATACTGATGCAAACTGCAAAATACCCCACCAACTAATTTTTTATTTTTAAAATTCCTTTAAAAAGCATCACAAAATATTTCCTGTAACTTTATATACAGTTTGTTGAGGTTTTCTTTGTTCCGTTTTCATTTCCTTAATCAAGTTTTCTAATTCAACAGCTGTTTGGTGTATAAATGCAAGTTCTAGATTGACAGGGTTATCTAGAAACAACAATCTCTGCGGAAATCCATTCGGTTATTGTTTTGGTTATAGTGGACAGGAGATTTTTTATTTTGCTTTCAGTTTCATTAATCAAGCTTTCCTAGTTAAGCTGGTGTTTGGTTTGTTATAGTAGATTCTAGAATGATAGGATTGCCATCTCTTTGGTGCCTAGAAATAACGCTTGTGAGAATATATTAATTTGTTGTGTCTTGGGTATAATGGTGAGGAACTATACTCATTGATTTCTACGCTTTTCCAAGATGAATGCTGTCTGATTTACTATGTTTTAGGACGTTGTACAATGGATCTATCCGATCCGGGTACTGTACTTGTCTTGACTGACAGGTACACGTCCTCTAACCTAACCTAACCTAACCTAACCTAACCTAACCTAACCTAACCTACTATGTTGTTTGTTGTTTGTTGTTGATGTAATCTTATGGAGGTAGGGACACAGGCATCTGGTTGAACTATTCGGAGAGGGAAATTTAAGAGGTTTTAAGTTTTTAAATATAAAAAGATTGTGATGAAGAATTTGTTTTCATTTATTGTATTCCATCCTGAAAGCTTTTGCTTTAATTCACTACACCATGGCATATGCTACCAATTGGTAGCAGTCTACATGAAGCGTTATTGTGCCATCCCTGCGGCAATTTTATTGTCTCCGATGTGTATACTTGTTCTGAAACTTTCGCATCGATGCAAATATTTGCCTTTTTAAGAAGATTTGTGGGCGAAGAACATGCTGTTAAAGAAGGTAACACTGTCAAGCTGAAAAGCTTTTGCTTTTATTCACTATATCACGGTACTTCCTCCCAATTGGTATGACGTCTACGTGTAGCTTTATTGTGCCATCCCTGCAGCAATTTGATTGTCTCCGATGTGCACTTATTCTATAGCTTTGCCACCGATGCATATATTTGCCTTTTCAAGAAGGTTTTCTTTTCATTTGTAGGCGAAGAACATGCTGTTAGAGGAGGTAATAAATATGTAGTAATGAATTCTCTCAGGAATAGCTTTCAAGTTTAACGTTGTGGGATAATAATGGGAAAATATACATTCCTGGAATATTCAGCTTTATTGTCGATATTGTAGACAATTTTCTAGAAAGTAGTGGGTTGGCTTCATAGACGTGGGGCCACGGTCTAAACCCCATGTTTAGACATCTTCAACACAATGAAATCTGAAAAAATATTTCTTCGGCGATTTCCCCTCAGCAGATTTCTGAGTGCAAATAAAATTGCCATGAAAAGTTTCTCAAAAAATCTGCCATTCGGAATCGACTTTAAACTGTAGGTCTTGACACACATTTATAAAATTAACACGCATTACATGGGTGGTGTGTGAAGCTAGGTTTGTAATCCTGACTGAAGGGTCATAATGATCAATTATGTAAGTATAAATGTATTACGCAGATACTGATCTCGAAGTTGACAAGTAACGAATAGCTTGCCTATGCACTTTCTATGATTTTACGGTTGCAGGCATTATACAATTAGAGGCAAGTCCTAAGACTTGAGATCCTTTAAAAGTTTGAGAGACCTACACCTGCTCAGATTGAGAGTTTTGTCTCAAAAATCTGATTCAGATACTAGGCAGTATCTATCGGACAATGAGCTTATTAAAGAGCCTCATTGCTGTAGGGTACTAAAGTTATAAAGAAAAATACGTTGTAAATGTCTTGTTATGGTTGTGTGGTAACAATGGCAACAACAAAACTATTACAACAAACCCTAATGCTTTAAACATGCAATTATTATTAAGCATCATCATCATCATTGTTGTTGTCGTTATTGTTGTTATCATTATTGTGGTTGTTGTTGTTGTTGTTGCTGTTGTTTTCGTTAAAATAAACTCAAATTATTGAAAACGACATCTGTTTTGTTGGAAACTTAACGAAGAGACACAAAGAAATATTTCAAAATTACCAGCCGTCCAATAACAAGCAACACAAAATGATGCAAGTGCAGCATCATGTTATAATCACTCAGACTCTCTTATAACATACCTCCGTTCCATGCTCACTGTCGCATGTTTGACAAATTAACTTGACAACACAAAATATAAAAAAAAAGAAAAAAAATAATTTGTAGTTAAAGTTCTTCAAACTGATTGTACATGATTTTTAGGTTTTATTGTTTGGAGCAAAAAAAAAAACAACATAACAACAACAACAAAAAACGTTAATAAGATTGACAAAATGGCTTAAGCAAGAAGGCCAATTCAAAACAAAACAAAACTTAACAACAATTGCGGTTTTAATTTTTATTCAAATTTATGCTGTATCTGTGTGTCTGCCCTCTCTCTACTGCTCTTCTGATGATATTGTCTGCACGATCAAAATTTATTAAAAAAAGTGGAAAAAATTTAAAAAAAAAATATAAGAAAACATTACTCTTTAGGCAGCTGATAAATGAGACAAATTGTGGTTGCATGAAAAAGATTAAAAAAAGTTTCTTGTTTTTTTTTCTCTCAAATTTTTCTTTTTTCTCATCTTTATTCTTGACGAGGATGAGATGATCAAAGTAAGTCACAAATATTGTATGTGTATGTATGTATATGCAGTACACCTTTTCTTAAGCTGTGCTGAGTTTTAACATGTAAATTATGCTTAAAGTTTGTGATCTTCAAACAGAGTTTAAAAAAAAAATTGTACTGCCATGCGTGTAAGCAGAGCCTCAGTTTGGTTCATCAAGTGAAGCAATATACGACCAAAAAAAAACACACACAGAAAAGCATACATACATTTGAAATCATTGCAAACATTTCTGGTGAATTAACGTGCCACGAATCTTTAATTCAATATTATTGTTGTGATGTGATGTGTCGCATATTGTTTTTTGTTTTTCAATTTTTGTTTTTCATTTACATGATCATAATGATGTTGATGCACAGTGGCAGAAAACATCGTCATCTTCAAGTGTTCGCTGATGAAGAGATTAAAAGTGGTATGAGGGAATCTTCAGAAAGAATCATGACTTCATTGATTGAATTCTAAGTCATGTTGTTGGTCATTTCGAAATTTTTGGAGGCGATGAGGCAAGAGTCATGAAATATTTTTTCTTAACTTCATGATTTGCATTTCGAATACGACTTTCGGCAACTGGTTTTTATAATTTCTTGTACTGAGGACTTATTTATATTTCAACAGATTACCAGATTTTTTCCGTCGTGTCTCTTTGAGCTCTTTTACTCAGACGTCCTAACTAGATTAAGCAGCACTCAGCAGCAATCTAGACTACCTAAGCGCTTCTTATTCATTTTAAATACTTATAGAATAAGCTCTTTCTGTGTGTTTTTCACAAGTTGAGATATTTGTTCTTCTTGACAGAGTTTTAAGCATATCGAAAGAGCTTAGAGAATCTGTGAGTAAGTATTGTTACTGTCAACATGTCAAGAGACTTGAAGTAATTCTTTTCATTTTGGTATCATTTCCAGCACTACTAACCGAAGCGAAATTGCTTTTTGAAAGAGAGTTTCAGTAAGCCCTGTTCAAGCAACGTAAGAAATTGCAGTAGTCTTGTAGGTAGAGTGTTGACTTATTAGACGTGAGTCCATGGTTCAAACCCTGAAAAAATATTTCTTCTGCAACTTCCTCTCGGCAGATTTCTGGTAAGACCACTGAAAGTAAATAAAATTGCTATGAAAAGCTTCTCAAAAATTTGTCGTTCGGAGTCGACTTTAAATTGTAGGTCCCGCCACTCATGTATAAAATTAAAACACACACTATAAGAGGTGCGTTAACGTTTGTAATGACCAATTATGTATGTATGTACGGAGCTGCTGTGTCAGTGAGAGTGTTAGTGAGCGCTGTTCAAGCAGTGTAGTTGTCTGTATCTTCTATTCTCTAGTGCCACATAGAAAGTGATCAAGTGCTTCAATCATTAGTATTAGTATTAGTAACGTATTAGTAACGCATTAGGGTATTAGTAACGCATCCTGTACTGGTGGTTAATGCATGCATACAGAGTGACCTGTAAAAGTTTCAGGAACTTTCCTCAAAGCAAAGTTCGCTCTTATAACGTCTGAGTAGAGAAACTTCTTTAATCGTGCAATTGTTTGTCATGCGTTGCTGACTAGTGCTTAGAAATTAATATGTGCAAGGGAAATATATCGTTCCTTGACTCTTACTTCAAAGCATAAGGATTCAAAAAGGAGTTTAAAGAAATACCACAAAACGTTTGTAATAAATGAAACAAAATGGAAAAAGATTCGAGGAAACAGTTGAGTCATTTCTTGAAATTTACGCCGAGCCTATGGAAATCAGTTACTAATGAAATTATGTTGCAGAGGCAAACTTATTCTTTTGATTTATACTCTCTTAGGAGTACTGTTTTCCTTAGAAATAGAATATCTGGTGCATTTGTTTGTCTCTATTACAGTAATCCCTCGATTTACGTCGCCTTCTTTGGAATCAGCTGCGACGTAAATCGAATTTCATATTGCTCATACTACAAAGGAGTATGTTTTTAACAAGGAACTTAAAGAAGTTACAGTAATCCCTCGATTTACGTCGTAGTTGGTTCCAAAAAAAGGCGACGTAAATCGAATGACGACGCAAATTGAAGTTAGACGGAACAAAAAATTTGACGGCGTAAATCGAAACAACGTTAATCGAGGCGACATAAATCGAAGGATTACTGTATTGTAACTCTCGATCGCTTAAAGCGAAATCCGTTTTTTTTTATTAAAGTCGATATACATGTGTATATGCATATACAGTGAGCGTCAAAAGAAACTGTACACTAAGGATAAAATTCTAACAATCACCAAACTCAACTTTTACCACTTAAGGAGAGTGCTCGAAAAAACTTCAGAAAATTTCGAAATTTTTGTAACTTTTTTTGTTTCAATTTTAAAAATTGGCAATGAAACAATTTTAAAATAAAAATAACGGTAATTTATTTATGAATGTATAAATTTTTCTTAATGTCCAATTTCTTTTGACGCTCACTGTAAATGTATAATCCAAAAAATGTTCAATTTGATCAATAATTTTTATTGGATTTTCTTATTTTAAACGTTTTCATGCCACTGTGTGACATGTATGAAATCTTTGTTTTGGTTTTTTGCCACTATTTTACATATTTTTCTGTTTTTTGTTTGATTTTTTATGTCTTTGATTTCAAAATTGTTTTTTTGTGTTCAACATGTCTCTTATTTTGAAAATGTAATTTGTTGTCCATTATTATTGTGGTCGTCGATGTTGTTGTTGTTTTTATTATTGCTAATTTTCAGTTTGATCCATGGCCGGTAATTTATGCTTTTGGCATCATTTTCCATTTAAAAACACGAGAGCCAAAAACCTCATCACAGAGATGTCAGGTAAAGAAAAAAATCAACTGACCGTTACATTGAAAACAAACGAAAATATTTAAATAAATAAATAAACATATAAATTAAAAAATGAAAATAAATATATGCATGAAACACAGCAGTTGCTTTCAATACAAATAAAATAAAAATTTTTATATGAAAAAAAAAATCCCTGAAATTTTTTTTAATAATTTAGCCTGAAATTTGATACGTAAACTTTAACAAAGAACTCTTGAGAGCGATAAAGGCTTGAATTAGACCAAAAATAATTTTTTTTTTGTTATCAAACAATGATTTCATGGTGCACCTACACAACATACCTCAGCCATAAAAACAGAAGAAGAAAACAATTTTGTTTTCTGATTTATTATCGTATACATGGATTGTTCTTTTCAGGTTGTTTTTTTTCTTTTTGTTTTTTTTAAATATAAATCATATTGCAAAATTCTTGTTTTCGTATCAAATAAGTGAGAATTTGCAAATTCAATATCACACATCGTCAATAACATCGTGAAACAGCCGTAATCATCATTCATAAATGGAGTGATTGGTAAACGTTTCAGCTCAGGTGTCAATACAAATCGATTTACCATACGAACACATTTACTCACCAATACATATAAGGTTATGTACAACGAATAACTGTAAAAATATTGAAGAATTAAATCCAATTGCTCTCTCTCTGTACTCTTCCTCGCTCTTGATGTTGTAAAGTTTTTTTCTTTATGTAAACGCCCTGTTCCTTAAATCAGATTTGCTGAATTTTATTTACGTACACATACATAATTGGTTATTAAAACCCTTCAGCCAGGATTACGACCTAGCTTTCCGCACTACTTATGTTGTGTGTGTTAATTTTATACATGCCTGGGGGGGGGACCTACAGTTTAAAGTCGACTACGAATGACAGATTTTTTTGAGAAATTTTTCATGGCAATTTTATTTAAATCTCCGAGCTAGTGACAGAAATCTGTTGAGAGGAAGTCACCGAAGAAATATTTTTTCTTATTTCGTTTTATTGGAGAAGTCTGATCTGTGGTTTGAACCTTGGTCTCACGTTTAATAAGCCAACGACGACTTCATTTCCATTTAAATTTGAAAAACTCAAAATTTTTTTTGGATTACTTTTCACTCGGAAAACAGAACAGGGCCTATGATTTATAATCAGTTTGTTTTCCAGATCATTTTATAAATATAAAATACACTGTAGAAGGGAAGGGAAGTGAGAAAGAGGGTAGATTTGTTAAGATATCATGCATCGGATATTAAATATCATTTTTATTCATTGTGTTCTTGTGCTTCATCATCAGTTTTATTGTTTTAGTTGTTTGTATTTGATGTTGTTGTTGTTGTTTTTGTCTTGTTATTTATTATTTATTTCATTTATTATTAATAATTTGTTTTTTTTTTTGTTTTTCGTCTTTTTTTGCAATTCTTTTATTTTTCTTTGGGTTATTGACTCTTAAAAATGCAACAGACGCACTTTGGCAATAAATTTTTCATGTTTTTTGGCCAATATCAGCATTATTTTGTTGTTGTTATTGTTGTTTAAATGAATTTACAAGAATATTTTGTTAATCTTTAATTTCATGGCCATAACACTCAGCACCCGCTATTGTTTAAATGGTAGCTTTTAAAGGATTTTTTTGATATTTTATAAAAAAAATTTAAAATTTTTTTAAAATCTCTAGAGCCTAAAAAATTACTTCCCTTTAAACATACATACATAATCGGTCATTACAACCCTTCAGTCAGTATTACGACCTAGTTTCTCACACCACTTATGTTGTGTGTGTTAATTTTATGCATGAGTGGTGGGACCTACAGTTTAAAGTCGACTCCGAACGACAGATTTTTGAGAAACTTTTTCATGGCAATTTTATTTACTCCCAGAGTTTTTGCCAGAAATCTGCTGAGAGGAAGTCGTCGAAGAAATACTTTTTGTATTTTGTTTTAATATCTGGCCTGGGGATCGAACCCTAGCTTTACGTCTAATAAGCCAACACACTACTAGACTACGGCGACTTCCCTTTAAACACTCACATAATAATTGACCTTTCTACCACTAATAAAGAAATTCCTTCTATTAATAGAACGTTTATTATTTACAATGAAATTGTTTAATAAATAATTTATCAATCAATAAAAACAACAAAGAATTAAAAGAAAAAATTAATAAAAGACCACCACTGCTCTTCTACTACTGTTGACCACTAGAAAATAAATGCAATCGCTTCAGTTATCAGTTGATAATACACTTCTTTGATGTATGTATACCAGTTTAAACTGGTATTTGATTAATTTTAGCAATTTTTGTTTTTAATTTAAAAAAATATAAAAATAAAATCGTTTAGTTTTTTTTTTTAATAATTGATTTGAAATGATTTCATTTCAATTAGAACAGCGCTAGTTAAGTTTAGTATCGCCATCATGTATCAATATAACGGTATTCATTAAGGTATTATCGTGTTCTAATGATAATGCTGGCCTATCTCTTACTAAAATATCATGCCTATGACTTTAATTTAAAAGGAAAGTCCAATATTTCAAGTACTCTACCTATGGTTTTTATGAATCATTGTTGATTAATGTGATGAAATTCGTATTTCTTTATTCAAGGAGATATTGTGCATGTGAGATTAAGTTCAAGGAAATTTACTGGTGTGATTAATTTTCATTAGAATCGAAATAAATTTAATCCATTTTAATGGATAAAGATTTCTAATATTTTTAGACACTCGCCAACTGTAGTTGGCTAGATTCGATGAGAGTCCGTGGTTCAACCCCTGACTCGAACATTACGAAATATGGAAAACAAATATTTCTTTCGCCAACTTCCTCTCAACAGATTTCTGTTAAACCCTTTCAGAATAAATAAAATTTGCTTTGAAAAGTTTCTTGAGAATGTGTTGTTCGAAGTCGACATTAAACTGTTGGTCCCCCTACTCATGGATAAAATTAACACACACAACTTAAGTGGTGTGAGAAATTTAGTTGTAATCCTGACTAAAGCGTTATTATAACCTATTTTGGTAAGTTTGAAGTACTCTTACGGATGAAGCAATTAAGTAAATAAGCAAGATTAACTACCAAGTCGATATACCTACCAGAGAACAGCAATGAGTATCCAAAAAGATGAATAGAATCGAATCACACTCATGAGCATTGATACTTATGAGCATTCATACTTATTTTAATATAATGGAACCTCTACTCATATTCTAAGTTCGAATGGTATGAGTTTGACGTCCACGTTGTACGCATGGTTAGGTTAGGTTAGAGGACGTGTACTTGTCAATAAAGACAAGTACAGTACCCGGAGGTCGAATTGACCCATTGTACAACGTCCTTACGTTGTACGCATACTCATTGCAACCTGTACTTATAAATCAACGTTGTAGTGAGTATGAATAAATCAGAGTAGTTAAGTTTCAATATTGTTGACTCACTTATATTCAAAATTTCATGAGTGCTTATGAGCAGCGAAAAAACGATTCATTGCTGATTTCTGATATCTACGAAAATAAGTGTAATCTAGAAGGCCCATTGTCTAAAATATACAAAATTTATATCGAGTCTGACATCATGTAGGCAGTGTTTCGATTGCCCAAAAATTAATCATTGCATTGAAAACATCTTTAAATAAATTGAATAAGATGGGAATCTTTTCGTGTTAACGTCATGGATTTAACATCTATTTTGAGACGATAAAGCCAAATGAAATCTGTTGGCGTTGTTATTTTCTGTCGAAAAGTCTGCGCAAATGGTGTTCCAAACCGTTTTGACTTACAAGAAGCTGTTACTGCGTGTTTGATGAGATTAACGCACACAATCTTTTACTATAAGTAATGCAGTAAGAACTTGAAATCAGTCCTTTACAACCGTTGCCTACCTAAGGAAATTATTTTTTTTTTAATAAACATTTTTCCGCAATATAAGGTGGTAAGAAACGGTCGAATGAAACGTGCATATTTGCTCTAAATAGAGTCATCCTGACAATACATTATGAAATCTTAAACTTCATGTACAGTAATCCTTCGATTTACGTCGCCTCGATTTACGTCGTCAAACTTATTGTTCCCTCTAACTTCAATTTGCGTCGTCATTCGATTTACGTCGCCTTTTTTGGAACCAACTGCAACGTAAATCGAGGGATTACTGTAACTTTTTTATGTTCCTTGTTAAAAACATACTACTTTGTGGTATAAGCAATATGAAATTCGATTTACGTCGTTTCGATTTACGTCGCCTTTTTGGAACCAACTGCGGCGTAAATCGAGGGATTACTGTACAATTAAAAGATTTCTTCAACTAGCACCTCTAATAAAATCTTATATTAAAACGTACCAACAGGAATTAAAAAAAATGCCATTTACAAACACTCAAAGCCTTGAAGACACAAAATTCTCTAAATGTTAAAAATGCTTAATATTGTGACCTCCATGCTTAGTGCTGTCAGATTTTGTCAGATTTTACGGACTACCTTAGCATGAACCGATATTTTGATTGGTAAATAAAATGGCATTCAGTGACTGTCTAAACCTCCGTGTGTTTCAAGACATAATTGTTCTCTTCTTGTCACAATTGTTGATATATTTTCAATTGGGTTAAAATCAAGACTTTTGCGATGACTTGTCCCTAAAATTTATAAATATTTTGATTTAAATGTCAACTCCATATTCAAAATGCTCGTTGGAATAAGCTTCCATTAAGTTTTCCAAAGTCTATCATTTCCCGTATTCGAACTATTTGCGCCCATAGCATGCCTTTAAGAACCACCTAGTTTCTCACACCACTTATGTTGTGTGTGTTAATTTTATACATGAGTGGTGGGACCTACAGTTTAAAGTCGACTCCGATCGACAGATTTTTGGGAAGCTTTTCATGGCAATTTTATTTACTCTCAGAGTTATTGTCAGAAATCTGCTGAGAGGAAGTCGCCGAAGAAATACTTTCTGTATTTTGTTTTGATGTCTGGCCTGGTACTCGAACCCTGGCTTTACGTCTAATAAGCTAACACACTACCTACTAAACTACTGCGAATAATAAATACTCGTCTCTGTTTCTCCGTTTCCACTTGTGTATTTGTAACGCAAGGCCTTATTCGGTTAAATTGACACAACTTAAACTGGATTTATAGCTTCAGAGAAAACTATTCCAGTATGATTAATCCTTTCGAAGTATTCCTCTAGTAATCTTCAACCACCTCATGGTTTTTTAATGTTTGTCCCTTTTTTTGTGCAAGGCAGTCAAGAAATTCCAAGGAATTCTTCTTTTCAAAGCTTCCTTTTGTCACCCACATTATTATTTTCATACTTATTCTAATACTTAAATCACGTGAAGAGAAAGAAGGAAGGTAGGAGTTACAAATTTCTTTTTCTTTTTGTTTTGCCCTGGTTCCTAATCACCCAGAGAGGTGGATTTGTATTGTGAAAAAAAAAATTTTTTTTTAAAAATTTTGTATCGTGTTTTTCTCAATAATTACGCAGAAATCAGCAACTCAGATCGATCAGATATGTTACAACTGAATTTTAAAATTTCAAAAAAATTCAAATTTAATTATATTCATAGAGAGAGTAAATCATTCAATAAAATTTTCATTATTCATCGTAATTATTAGAAATATATTTCTAATATTTTATTTATTTATTTATTTTTTTGTTTATTTTTGTTGTTATTTTTATTGTTTATGTTATTTTTTGTTTTTTTCGTTTTTTTTTTTGGTCGATATGAATATAAATTATTCATACATTTGATGGGTCTATCGACACAAGCAAAAGAAAAAAACAACCAAAAACGTACAACAACAATATCCTACATGTTGACAAACATAATTATGTATGTATGTAAGAGATACTATTCAAATATCTACATACGATTACATACACATGTGAACATTTGTATATAATTATGTACTCGTACTGTATTTGTATATACCTGTGGGCATTACATACCATACACACACACATGCTTATATGTAATACCTGTGGAAAATAGTATCGAAAGAAAAAAGTGTGTCGAAAGCAGCAACTGCGACAAATTTTGCTCTGTTAGTGAGTGAGTAGTTGTCCGTAGAAGAAGATGTGCGCCCATGTGGGGCAGTGTTGCCAAGTGTTGATTGCAGAAAAAAGGGAAAATGTTACATTTTTAATGAAAATAGTTAAGGTTTGTAGGTGTCCAAATGAAGTTACTGAGTTTTGTAAGTCGCATGAAATTCGTTGAATTGGGAAATTTACCGATCTTAGAGCAAATTTTAGACCGATTCGTAATGTTACTGAGTTTAAATCAGATTAAATTAAAAGAAGCTTTAAGCATAAGCATGATTATGATGTACATAAGTCAAGGGTCACTCTTGTTAATAGGTGTTACTATGGTCATACATAATAATTGGCCATTACAATCCTTCAGACAGGATTACGACCTAGCTTCTCACACCACTTATGTTATGTATGTTAATTATATACTTGAGCAGTGGGGCACACATTTAAAAGTCGATTCCGAATTACAGATTTTTGAGAAGCTTTTGGGGGAATTTTATTTCCTCTCAGGGTTTTTGCCAGAAATCTGCCGAGAGAAAGTCGCCAAAGAAATATTTTTTCATATTTTCGTCTGACCCCGACCTGGGGCTTGAGCCGTGGCCAACACACTACCTACCAGATTACGGCGACTATGTTACTATGGTCTCAAGAGATAATTCACGCGCTAAGAAACAAATGCTCCAAAAGTCGCCCATCTTCCCCGTGCTTCTCTATGGTGCAGAAGTATGGATACAACGACGATGTGTTTTACATGGGTACCTGTCCGCGTGGACCTAATCCCATGGTGCTCTTCGCACAGGATGAAATACGATGCGTTTACCAACGCCCCCAAATGTAGTAGACTGCTACACCTGAGTACCAATTCGAAACCATGTATTTGGACATGATTTCCCCCTTGGTTAGGAGCGGAGCCTATGTAAAACTCCTTCCTATCTTTGGTTCACGGCACAAGTATGGATGCAGTAATGCCCCGATGCAGCAGCCTTAAGGGTATTCGAGAGATAACTCCGATGTAAAGTCTTCGCTCCAGTGCAAGTTGCTGATGACGCAACAATGAGCAGTTTGAGCAGCTCAATGACTTGGACATTGTGGCTGCCCCTCCTCGGTCATATCGTTCGAATGGAAGAGAATGTTTCGGCAAGATATCTATTTGACTCGAGGATTAGTAGAAGTTATCGTTGAGGAGTATTCTGTCTCTTCGATTGGTGTGAGCAACTGGCAAAGGCGTGTGAGCAATTGGCGAAGGCGTGTGAGAAGCAGGATGTGTTAAGACTGACCGAAATCCAATGCCAGAGAAAATGCTCAGTAATTCCTCCTTTTCTTCAGCATTACAGCTTCTGTAGAAGTTGTTACAAGGTATGCTCGGTCTTTGGGCGTGTATGCCTAGGAGGGCTCAGTATCTCGTTAAGGCCTATTTTATGGCCATATTTTGTGAATGTTTCCGTAGCGTATGCCAAATCCATTTCCCGTTGATATATGTAAAGTTCTCCGCTTCTTCAATAATCTTAATCTTCAGTTAATTTACTTTCATTGATTTGGATGCGACATAATCTAAATGGAAGAAAAATCTAATCTACACGGCAACACTGTCTAAGAGTCACAAAAAAAAAAAATTAAAAACAACAACAAAAATTGAGGAGTAAAGAAAGAAATAGAGATTAAAAACCATTACTCATCACATCATTCGGCACAATCAAATTGTAGCCATTCATATGCGCGCACACACAAATACTCTTGAAAAGTAAACACCGTATACAAGTAGATTGTACGTACATATGTACGTGTGTATGAACCACCGTATAATATTATACGGTGGTATGAACTCTGTGGTGGAAGAAGCAAAACAATTTGTTTTTATTTTCTTGTTTATTTAATTCTCTGTTTATTTTCTCTCAATTTCTCTTGCTCAAAGCAAGAGAACTAAATACGAGTATTTTACACATGAATACACCACTACCAATACATTTTTCACATAGATACTGCACATAGATACTCATGTATACAAAATAATACTCTCTGGCTCTCTGACTCTCTCTATTAATTCGAATTGTTTACATATTTTTCATTTCATTTCTATGCCCTCGCGCTCTTGGTCACTCTCAGTTTGCTTTTTAAACAGAGGAGTGATGCTTAAGCAAAGTGTGGCAACAGCAACAACAACTAATAACCACTCATAGAAATCTGGCTGATAAATACAACGTCTGCAATTGGTGAATTTAAACGACGCGGACCAAAAAAAAACAGTCACAATATTTCGTTCGATTCATTCACTCGCTTATTTAGTCTCTGTAGCTGGGCTGTTTCTGAGATATTGTATCTGAATGGATGGATGTACAATTCTTGCAGATGTTTGGATGGGGATGTTGTTGTCGCTGCTGCTATTGCTGAGAGTTTTCTTGTTGTTGTTGTTGTTTTAAGATGAAATCTCTTCGTGTTGGTTCTTCTGCGCCATTTCCGAAAGTAAAGAACATTACGAAATAAATCTGTTGCATGTATCTTCAGAAGCTCTACTATTGGATGAGATGTGACTGCAGCTGACTAGTTCTTCTTGTTCCTCTTCATTTGGTTTTGTGCAGCAACAACAACAACAACAAAAACTATAATGATAACAAACAGAGAAGAAGATGACGAGATTTAATATCTCTATGGTCTTCTCTTTTCAACGCATTTTTCTGTTCTTCTCTCTTGTGATAATAAATTGGCCACAAAGATATTTTCTCATTTAAGGGGCGTACAAACTGAAGGATTATCGACCGGTTGGATTTTTTTTCTACACAATAAATGATTTTTTTTTCGTTTTTTTGCTCGAAACTATGAGCAGCGTAAGATTTATTAAAAGGCGCAAAAAGTGTTTTTGCAAGGAAAAATTTCTTTTCTGATTAATGTCAGCCAAAACGGGTTTAGTTGAATCATAATTTGTTGCTTTTTGCCGTTTAAAGAGCGGGAAATCATAAAACAATATTAACTAATTAGTTCTGAAATCAAATTTTTTTTGTTTTGCCATCTGCTAGGATGGAGAAGAAGGAAGAAGGAGGATGACTGCATAGGTAGTGCTTTAAGAGGCAATTAATTATCATGGGTTTGGCCGATGTTACTTATGAAACTATCCGACATGTGTATGGTAAAGCAGCTAGGTTTGCATATTTTGAAATTGGAGGCTGAATATGTCCTCTGATGATGCATTGGACTAAAAGCACCCGTTATAAAAAACTTGGGCTTCCTTCAAATAACTAGCAAAACGGGAAAGAATATTTTTCCTGATGCTTTCGTGTGTGGATTAATGGCTCCTACGATAACGATAACAGAATGTTTCGTAATGAAAACCAACGTAGGTAGTCGGAGTGATTCAATCTTTACGCTTTTCTTTGATAATTTGTTGACATTCAAACATTATTTGTCATTACAACACTTTTAGTATGGACTTTTAGTATCGACTCTAAACAACAGATTGGAGAAACTTTTTCATGACAATTATATAGTATCAGAGCTTTTTCAAGCAAAAATGTTTTTCTTCATTTTCTTTTCTTTTTCAAGATGCTCAGCTTTTGTTGAATTTTAAGCTAAGAGCCTTCATCTTGTAAACCAATTCACTACCCACTAAACTACGGTGATCACAATCTTATTTCGTTGAAATACTTTAGGCAGTTCTGTTATGTTTCATCCATCGAAACTTCCTTTTCTGGGACAGCTAGGGACATTGGTTATCACACAAATTCTTATGGTTAACAATCCAGTTTTTAAATTGGACGAATTAAAACATTTAACACCTCAGACAAATGTGAATGAGTTGGAATTCAAGGGATTCGAAGGGAAAAATTCGCTTACTAAAGATTTTTCTATCTACTTTTCATATTTTGAAAAGTTTTAAAGACATTCGATTGATCTACTTGCTGCGTAGAATTCTGAATAAAATACATCGGTTTTCTATCGATTGCGACAACGGTGTTGGTGATGGGAGCCCAAACCACCCGTAGCGTCGAAAACTGCATACCGAGACAAAACTAAATTGATTGTGTTCATTAACGTTTCAGCAGATTTCTGGCAAAAATCCTGAGAGAAAATAAAATTGACAAAAAAAAAAAATTCTCAAAAATCTGTCTTTCCGAGTTGACTTTAAACAGTAGGTCCCGCCACTCATATATTCAATTAACACACATAAGTGGTATGAGAAACTAGGTCGTAATCCTTACTGAAGAGTTGTAATGACCGATTATATATGTATGTATGTAGAACTATATCATTTCTTGTAGGAACTATTTAATCATATTTACTAAAGGATTCATATTATGAGGTTCTAATCGAAGTAATGCTTACCTTATTTGCCACCAAACTATGAAGTCTGGTCGAAACAATTTTCATTGTCCTTACGAAATTTTAAATGGTGTATGATTGGTTGTTGCACTTTTAGATTCATAGTTACGGCTCAGATTTTCGTATTTTTTGACTCACGATACCTGAAGAAAAAAATTTAAATACTTAGAATCGAATTGCGATCTTCAGCTTATGAGCTTGGGGTTTTTCTTCTTGGCGGGGGAGTTGATAACGATTCATAAGTCGAAAGCTATTATGGACTTTGCTTGCCCTAGACTATCTAGACTCAAAATCAAACATATCTTCGACATTAAAAGCACTTTTAATTCAGATAAAAATTCCTATAAAAAAATTTGAACCAATTTTTCCACAATCAATTATTCTTTATTGCTGTAAAATCATATGAAATTGCCAGTAGTTCTTAGAATTTATGGTCTTATGACTACATTATCCACAGAATATAAATATTGGCGTGGAATTATTTTATTTCATATTTTTTTTTGCTATTGAAGACACACACATAAATTTTATGATTTCAAAATCTATCTACAAGTATTAATTTTTTTTTATTTACATTTCTTTCAATATTGTTTCAATTTTTTTTAAATTTTTTTATTGCACATGAAACACTGAACATTACTTTTATTGCGTCAAATAAATGTTTCAATACTTGTTAAACTATGTATGAAGAAGAGACCTCTCTCTTCTATGCCAAAAAGAAGGGCAAATAAAACTAAAGCGACGGCGATGTCTAATACATTTAAAAACAAAAAATAAACAAGAATCAAAAAAAAAAGAATTATTTAAACAATTCAAATATTGGGTATGAAATAATGTTGGTTTTTTCCCCACACCCTTATGACTGGAAAATAAAAAAGCAGAGCAAAATAAAAAAAAATTGATGTTGAAAAAAAAAACTCTAATCAATAACACAGAGTCATTGAATAATTTATCATTGAAAGAATTTTATTTTATACTAGAAAATGTACAACAACAACAACAATAACAACGTTTTACTACTGCTGCTGCTAAACTGACAACAACAACAACCGCAATGATAGCGACAACGACGACATTAGCAACATCAACTAGAACAAATCCACTACACGGGCCAATACAACGACACAAATCGTAAATGTTCGTAAAGCAGCGACATCAATAGTAGCATGGTTGACAGTTCTGTAAAATAATGAATTCATTGAATATTTTCGAAGGGGATTTAAAAACTTTAAAAATTTAACTAAAAACCAAAGAGTTGGTAATGCCAGCGAATAAAAAGGAATTAAAAGAAGGAAATACGATAGCATGCTAATAAAATTTTAGGATTAAAGACGATTATGATTTATGAAAACGTCATTTATCCATTAAATGGAATCTGATACCACCACCATCATCATTCAAGCATTTGTCGAAAATTGAATGCTTGATCAGTTAATGTTTGATTGGCAAAGGCGTAAAGACTTATAAAATTTGCTTCTAGAAACGTATTTGAAGTCATGATTATTGAATCAGAATTCTTAAGAAACACTGAATTTCATAAGCAATTTTGCATGTGCAGTCCCTAGTGGATTATCATGTTTTCATAGAAACTGAATCAAAAACTATATGATGGGAAAAAAAGTATAACGGAATAGTTCCGCTTATGTCTGAAGACACACAGCGTGCCAAGATTTAGTGTTGTAGTGCTGATTTAGTGTTGTCCTGATTATAGAATCTAAAGCTATTCGTAGTAGGTGGGGTGGTGGTTCAAGTGACTGTTAGGGATTTGTAATCCTAAACCCGTATAATCTAGGCTTATATTCGGGTGAAAGCTAACAAATGAAAAACAATCCAACACATATTTACAGAGGGCTTCGTTTCTACTCAAAGCCAAATGGCAAACCTATTATCCTTGTGTCTGCCACAGTAGGTCACGTACATGCTTAGCTGGAAAAACTAATTCGCAATGTATTACTACCTTAGTTATCTAATCTCTACGGTGATGGGTTGCTGATAGGATTTCGTCTACATTATGTCTTTGGCAATAACTCTTGATCGGAATATGCACTGATTTCTTAGGAGTCATTAATTTATAAAAACTTCCGTGTTCTGGATGTTCGAAAGGATAGAGTTACTTGTTTCGTATCACTAAAGTAGGGTGGACTTTAGATTCTTTTGACAGTGCTAGTCGTTATGCCATACTACAGCCGCTGTAGTGCCTCCTTTTTAAAGCTCAGTAATGAAAAAGGTAGCGTAGTCTAGGATATAGTGTGTGAGCTTCTTTAAAGTGAGACTGTGGTTCAAATCCTAGCCTAGACATCTTGAACTAAACGATATATGAACAAATATATCTCCGGCGTCTGCCTCTAAGCAGCTTCCTGTCAAAAACGCTGAGAATAAAAAAATTGCTATTTAAAGTTTTTCAAAATCCTGCCGTTCGGAATCGAGCAGCGCCACTTCTTGCCTCTAATAGGGTAAACTTTGCTATTAACAGACCACTGTTAACTGTTTAACAGTTGCAATAGTAAATTATTCTTGGTTGGAGGCGGTTAATTTTCTCGAATCTCAATTAGTTCAGCTATCCCACTACCACGGTTGGAAATAAGACCCTCTGGACTACCATTTGCATATAGTCTGTATAGTGTACTATTTTTTATATGTTCCAAAATGGCTACTCTTCTTCTAGAGAATTTTCAAGCAATAAATTTATATTTTCAAAGCCAATTTTCTCAATACTATACCACTTTATATGTGACTATGTTGCTGATTATATTAAGAGGCCCCGGAACATTCCTTTGCATACAGTGTGGTACTCATAGACCTACAGTCTTTTCCAAAATTAGCTCCTAAACAAGAGGGATTGTTCAGATGGATACTATTAAATAGCTAACAGTGCTCTGTTAAGGGCAAATTTAGTTCTGCTAAGAGGAAATTTTGTTCTGTTAACGCCAAATGTGGCGCTGCTAAAACTTATGGATTTTCAAATTCGAAATTATCTTCACACGCATTGATAATTTTGGTATTCACTTCTTAGTATTTTTTCTCTTCTTAATCAATTCATTCCTTTATATCACTTTGTATGCGCAATGCAAAATGTATCCCAAATGATAACCAAGCAAAGAGTATAACAGACGCAAAATTGTGAAAAAGCTGCCACAGAAGAGCAAAAAAAAGTACCAGTAAAAGAACCTCCAATTTAGAAAATAATCCACAATAAAAAGAATTAAAAAAAAATGTAATGCACATCAATAAATACGTTGTATCTACATATCTATCTGGTGGTGGTAGCAGCAGATATACAGAATGAATACATTTTTTTTGTATGATTGTAAGTGACTGCCAAATGCGAGTACACTTACCATACCACAACTGCTGGTTGCTTGGATACTGTATACGATGGAAAACGTACAAAACAAACGATTTTTTTGTTTTTTTTTTTTGGTTTTTCTTTCCCCCATTTTACCACAATGGCAATGAGGGCTAAAAACGGCAACAACACCAGGAACAACAAACAAAACTAACAATAGAGAAAAACGTTGTTCTACAGAAAGAAAAGCAGCATTTTCATCACAATCATTCTGTTTTTTTGTTTTTTTTTTGTTTTCAAGCTATGGAAAGAAAATCAACAGAAAATAGTAAAAAACGCGATAAAATGAGAAAAAAAATAAAATTAAGCACCTGCCTGCCCGCACAATATACGATAAAAAAAGAGGAATCAACCCCTTCTAACATCACCCTCTTCTCCCTATCACTGCTTCAGCTTAAAACATACATACATACATAATTGGCCATTACAACCCTTCAGTCAGGATTACGGCCTAGCTTCTCACACCACTCATGTTGTGTGCGTTAATTTTATACGTGAGTGGCGGGACCTACAATTTAACGTCGACTCCGAACGACAGAATTTTTGAGAAACTTTTCATGGCAGGTTTATTTTACTCTCAGAGTTTTTGCCAGAAATCTGCTGAGAGGAAGTCGCCGAAGAAATATTTTTTTTTTTATATTTCATTTTTGATGTCTGACCTGGGATACGAACCCGGGCTTTACGAATAGTAAGCCAACACACTACCTACTACACCACGACGACTTCAGCTTAAAAACGACCATCAAATATACATATGCAGTAGAGGAGACGACTCTACGGAATGCCTAGATGAAATCATAGAAAAAATTGTTGGTATAATGAAGCAGAGAGCAATAAAACCGAAAATGACTAAAAGGCATCCCAAATACAAATAAAGGGGGGCGGGGGGCAAAAGTGAGGAGTAAAATGAACACATACATACGAAGGCAGAAAAAATCAATAATTTTCTAAAGAGTCCATAATAAAAACAACAACAACAAACTGAAAGAGAAACAAGGTTGAATAAGATAAATTTACCTTGTCAAGGTGGGTAGTTGGGTAAGGGTATAGGCAGTGCTAGAGTAGATATAGGCAAAGGTAGTTAAAGATTTTAAAGGTGTTTTAACAGCGTATTGATTTCATATATGAAAAGTACCAAATACTTAGTATGCTATGGATTACAGAGCCCATTTTCCCAGTGTTTCAAGATTAACGTGACCTTTAACGTGGATAGCTTTTATCACAGTTCACACAGTGATTGATTTGGTAAATGAAAAGCAGGTCACTCTGTGATTTATAAATTCGTTGTACATATCTTAGTGGTCATGACCTCGCCGTAGTCTAGTAAGTAGTGCGATGGCTTATTAGACGCAAGACCACGGTTCAAATCCCAGGTCAGACATAAAAACGAAAATATGAAAAACAAATATTTCTTCGGCGACTTCCTCTCAGCCGATTTCTGGCAAGATCTCTGGCAGTAAATAAAATTGCCATGAAAAGTTTCTCAAAAATCTGTCGTACGGAGTCGACTTTAAACTGTACGTCCTGCCACCTATGTTTAAAATTAACACACACAGCATAAATGGTGCGCGAAGGTAGGTTGAAATCCTGACTAAAGGGTTGTAATTACGTATGTATGTATCTTAGTGGACAAGATATAAAATTCTAAATTTATTCCCAGGTTCCTTATACCAATGGAAGAATTATGATCAAATACCTCAGCAACACTTTTTTCTCTACCTTACTTGCTCTACAAATTTCTATGCAAGGAGAAAACTAAAAAACTTTTATATAAGTCAGGGTCGATATGGCCGGCCAAACGCTATCAGCAACTGTATGGATCACTTAGGTCAAATCGCATGATCTTTGTAAACAATGAACTGCCCAAGCAACATATGCAGACGCCGTATTGACAATGAAGCTTCTGAAGGGACAAGCCATGATGCGAGCTGCAAGACAAATCTACATGAAATGTACCCGTAAAGCTCTATTTTCCGCATAGAAACTAAAGTTATCTTTATTTATATGACGTGTGAAGTCTTTGCAGTAGGATCGACTAGAAACATTTTGATGGTCGGTCACTGTATTCTTTTAAAAAACACTGAAAGCAAATACTTTTTCATAAACGAGGATAATTCCTACTAATTCATATAATCGAGCTAATCTGTTTAGATAGGAAACGAATTACACGCAGTCCTTAAAGCTATTTCGGGGCTTAGACTATAAAATTTTTTGTTTAACACAGATCTGCAATATGCAAGCAAAATTAGAAGACTTGAAAGGATTACAGTTCTTTGTTGGACTTGAGATAAATATCAAGAAAACCAAAACCAGCGGAATCAAAAACGTCAGCACCGATAATATCAGCCTATAAGGCCAACCAATTGAGTACGGGGCAGTAATGCAAGCCATTAACAATGATTTGCAGGGTAGAAACAGACGTAAATAACAGGTTAACTAAAGTCATTGCGGCATATGTTCGATCTTAGTCAATATGGAGAAACTCACAAATATCCAGACGTACCAAGCTTAGAGTATGCGACGAATTTGGAAAGTCACAGCAAAATTGACTTTCCAAATTAATTGGCAAAGCAAATGAACCCTGGATAGTTTCAAATGAACATCACGCAAAAACTTATGGAGTTCATCAACAAATGTTTTAGAATCATATGCAGGATATTCTTTCTTACTTACACCAGTAAAATGAAGCCCAAGAACCTTGTGCGCGAGGAACTGATAACAATAAAAATAAAATGGAGAAAATGGAGGTGTTTTTGTCATGCTATCAGACAGTAACCCGATAGTACTTATTATGAGGATGGTGCTATTGTGTAATTCTAAAGGCTTAAGAAGTTGTAGGCGACCAAGAAACATTTGGTGAATTATGAACTCTGGGGAGTAGGACAGTGCAATGTTATACAGGAAGAAACTGAAATAACAACAGCAAAATGAGTAAGATGAAAATGCTTTGTGGAAGCCATAGACATAAAATCAATTTTTTTACGTCCTATCAAGAAAGTCGCTAGTGTGTTGGCTTATTAGACGAAATATAAAAAAATATTTTTTTTTCGGCGATTTCCGGCAAAAACTCTGAGCGTAAATAAAATTGCCATGAAAAGTTTCTCAAAAAACTGTCCTTAGGAGACGACTTTAAACTGTAGGTTCCACTACTCGTATATAAAGTTAACACAGACAATATGAGTGGTGTGAGAAACTACGTCACAATCCTTACTGCAGGGTTGTAATGAACAATTATGTATGTATGTATGTATAAACATGCATCTGCACAAATTAAATAAAATATAAAAAAAATATGCTCTCATCTCTCCTTTCTTGAAAACAGCAGGATAATTTGATAAGATTAATTCGCTTAATATTTACAAAAAACCAGCACCCTGACCTAAAACACATGCTCCAGATAATTAAATGAAATCAGTTCCACATGTAAAATATTTACAAAAGAAAAAGTGATTAATTTTTATTTAAAATAGGGTTATAGGCGTACCAATTTTTCTTTATCTCTTCTGCCATTAGCACCTTTACAAAACAAACCTAAAAACAAAAAGAAAAAAAATTTACTCCTAAAGGTGGAAATTTTCTTCTTTTTTTTGTTGTTGTGCAGAGTGATATCAAGTCTTATTGGATTTTATGTGGAATCGTAGTCTTTTTCTTCTTTTTTTTTTTGGGTGCGTTTTATTTGGATAATAATTTTTCGCTTTTTTTATCATTCATTTTCATATATTTTTTATTTTGTCTTAACAGCAGAGGAGAGACTCAACGTGTCAGATAAGTTTCAATGACATTTTCGCTTTTATTTTATCTCTCTTCAAAGATTATTTACTGATTGACAATCCTTTGTTTTGCTTTAATTTTTTTTGTTTTTTGTTTTTAATGAAATTAATGTTCTTGTTTTTGTTTGTTTTGTTTTTATTTTATTATTGATTCCACTTTAAAGTCGTTCAATCATAGCCATTGTGCGTCATGAAAAAAAACATAAAATTCTCCTTCAGATTTCCACTGAAGCTGAAAGGTAACGGTAATCGATTTATTTTATATGGTCTTTCACCTCCCAAAAAAAAAATGAAATTATTAACAAAATAATGAACAATTTTGATAACAAAATAAGAAATTTAAAAAAATATTTTTAATGACCTAAAAAGACCATGAAAGAGAAGAAGTGATTAAATTCGATAACAAATTATCGAAAAATTAATTCGTTGGAGTTAAATAAATCTCTTGGTAGTAAAACACCAATAGCTTCTTTCAAAGAAAACCACACATACACCCAACTAAACATTCATTCATTCATCTAACCATCCATCTTCATTAGTTGGATGAATAAGTCAAAGTACATACGTATGAATGAACAAATGAGTGAAGAAATAATAAAATAAGTACGCGTAGTTGCCTGTTTATTTGTTTATAATTTTTTGTCTGTTGCCTCTTTAAAACCAAATAACATTTGTAGCCAGAACAACAACAATAAAAATGAAATGAAAATGGCTTTAAAAAAATTTCTTCTTCATTGGCCAACATTTGGTGGCCGGTTGGACTGTTGTATTATTTTTCGGTTTAAACTTCTCTTTTAATTTGTTTATGCTGAGCATAAACAAGACGTTGAATGAACAGAAATAATCATAAAAAATATTTTTATCGTAAAATAAGTAAAAGAAACACCGTTTAGAGTCTGAAAATGAAAAAATACTGGACTTTTTAATTAAGCATTATTGCACAATGGCACGATAGAAGACAATATTTGCAACAAATTTGGGTAGAAGGTATCTGCTTTATGAAAACTGCTTCATGTAATTTCTTTAAATAAATTTATCTTATCTTAAAAAATGAAGTCCAAAAAACACTCTTAGGACCTTAACCACAAATGGCGTTTTAATATAGCAGCTGTCCCTTGTATAGTTTCATACCGAGATTGATGAGGGGGTCGAATAGTTGCTCGATTTGGTAGTCGAATAGGTGGTCGAATAGGTGGTTGAATAGGTGGTGGAATAGGTAGTCGAATAGGTGGTTGAATAAGCAGTCGGATAGATGGTCGAATAGGTGGTCGAATAGGTGGTCAAATAGGTGGTCGAATAGGTGGTCGAATGGGTAGTCGAATAGGTGGTTGAATAAGTAGTCGAATAAGTGGTCGAACAGGTGGTCGATAAGCAGTCGAATAGGTGGTTGAATAGGTAGTCGAATAGGTGGTTGAATAAGTAGTCGAATAAGTGGTCGAACAGGTAGTCGAATAGGTGGTCGATTAGGTGGTCAAATAGGTGGTCGAATAGGTGGTCGAATAGATAGTCGAATGGGTGGTTGAATAAGTAGTCGAATAAGTGGTCGAACAGGTGGTCGATAAGCAGTCGAATAGGTGGTTGAATAGGTGGTCGAATGGGTAGTCGAATAGGTGGTCGATTAGGTGGTCAAATAGGTGGTCGAATAGGTGGTCGAATGGGTAGTCGAATAGGTGGTCGAATAGGTGGTCGAATAGGTGGTCGAATAGGTGGTCGAATAGGTGGTCGATTATGTAGTCGAATAGGTCGTCGAATAGGTGGTCAAATAGGTAGTCAAATAGGTGGTTGAATAAGTAGTCGAATAGGTGGTCGAATAGTTGGTCGAATAGGTGGTCGAATACTTGGTCGAATAGGTGGTCGAATAAGTCGTCGAATATGTGGTCGAATAGGTCGTCGATTATGTAGGTGGTCGAATAGGTGGTCAAATAAGTGGTTGAATGGGTAATCGAATAGGTGGTGCAATAATTAGTCGAATATGTGGTCGATAATGTAGGTGGTCGAATAGGTAGTCGAATAGGTGGTTGAATAAGTAGTCGAATAAGTGGTCGAATAGGTGGTCGAATAGATAGTCGAAGAGGTGGTTGAATAAGTGGTCGAATAGACAGTCGAATAAGTGGTTGAATTCTTGACATCGCGGTCTTTATTGACACTGACGGAGACAGCAGCAATATTCTCTGTGATAGTTATTCGTCGTATACGCGTACGCAATGTCTAAAAAGTGAAACTGGTGTGAAATTTGGTGACTGCAGCTAGCTATAGTAGGTAGGACAATTATGCAAACCATAAAATGGATGTATTTTGTGAAACACATTTCTCACGCAGTACAAATTTTAATCATAAAATTCGATTCTCCGTTTGTTACCCTATTCGAGGGGGTAAAAATAACGATTGACTCTGAAAGGGAGGTGCCACGCCCACAGTTCATATTATATTAGTATTTACTTTATATTGAATTTGCCGTAGTCTAGTAGATAGTTTCTTGGATTAATCGGCTTGAGGCCTCGGTTCAAAACCCAGGTCAGACATCTCCAGCAAAATGAAGTGTGAAAAAAATATTTATTCGGCGTCTACCTCTCAGCAGACTTCTGGCAAAAACTCTGAGAGTAAATAAAATTGCCATGAAAAAGTTTCTCAAAAATCTGTCGTTAGGAATTGACTTTAAACTGTAGGTCCCGCCACTTGTGTAAAAAATTAACACCCACAACTTAAGTGGTGTGAGAAGCTAGGTTGTAATCTTGACTAAAGGGTTGTAATGACCAATTATGTATGTATGTACGTATGTACATATGTATGTATATTATAAGGCTAAACACTGTAATTTCTTAAGGAAAATGTAAACATAGTGTCATTTCTTTTCTAGATATGTGATCTTCACTTTGTATATGAAGTGCCTTGCACTTATTGGAGATTTGCTACAGTAATGGTAAGTAAAAATTTAAACTAGGAGCCTTAAACACTTTATTCATGCATTAAAATTGGAAATCTAAAAATATATACTTTTGCGACCCACTGTGCAACGTGTGCTTGTACATTCATTTGGTCACTCTTTTTTCTGTGATAATAATTTATACGTTTCATACAATAAAAAAATATATTTTAATGGCCAAACTCAAAGGAACACACAATAAACATACATACTCTGGTGGGATATTCATAAAAGTCTACATTTGAGTTTACAGTCTCATATGAAATTCAAAGATACATTTTCTTAAATGGGTGACAAAAATGAAAAAGAGATACTGTATGTACATATATATGTACTTATATACGAACATGTACATACATTGGAATAAATACTGTAGATAGACAGTTGAAGTCACTTACAAAAAGAAGAAGAAAAACCAAAGGTTTTAGGTGCTGTTTTTGGTCTATGAAAGTAGGCCTACTGTTTGTATCATGGATTTTTAATTTGTTGTGGTTTTACTACAGACACCAACAACAACAACAATAGCTAATGAACAAAATTTGTAAAAAAATAGTAGCCGTGTTTAGTTGTTGTTATTGTCGCTTATCAGTTTCTATTTACAAAATATTTGTTGTTTTTTTTAAAACCCCACTCACAGCAAAATACACAATGTGGTGTTGTACGACAGTTTGTATGTATGTATGTACATACAAATGTATTCAATAATTTAGTCACGTGTTTTTCATGAAGATCGTCTAAAACAACATTACATACAGATGTACTTTTCATTTATAAATTTGTTGTTGTTGTTGTTGTTTTGCTTATCACTCACTACTATTTGTACATGATGAGCCAGCCAGCCAGCCAGCCAGCCACATGTAAAATTTACACCAAAAATTGGAAAGAAAAAATATTTCTTAAGTAAATAAAAATTTATGAAAATTGTCAATTAAAACCGACGACTTATTTTAAGACGATTCATATGCATCTGCTTAACCCAACCGTTAGTGCCGTACGACGTGATCAGAGATTTTGATCTGAAATTTAGTTTTTGATCTCCTTTTTCCTCTATCACAAGATAAAGAATTGCCATGAGGTGATGAAAGAAATTTATGCAGAGCAATCGATCGATTTGTGTTGATAAAATTTAATGTTGATGTTAAGCAAACTATGTTTTGTTAACCATAAAATATGTGCGGAGATTTAAATCTGAATTTTTGCGAAAGTGGTTTGGGTGTCAAGGTATACTAAATACTTATAAAAGTGAAAACTTTTACAATTTTTGCTCCAGAAAAAAACTGTGTTCAGGGAGATTGTATAAATAAGCTCCTACTTATTCGAATGACTTAGTTATGCGCGGCGTTCTTACGACTTTAAAGGTTCACATATATTTCTGGTGACATGTTGCTGAGATAATTAGCAACTATTAGATGAATTGAAATCAATGAAATTTGGGTAAATTCCTTAGAATTGCTTTAAAGTTAAAATTTCATATAACATACTTACAGCTACAGTGGCAACTTATCTTCAGATCAGACTTCATAAGAAGCAATTCACTTAGTTAAAAGCTAGCCTTTTAAAGTCGCCGTAGTCTAGTAGGTAGTATGTTGGCTTATTAGACATAAAGCCATGGTTCGAGCCCCAGGCCAGACATCAAGACAAAATACAAAAAGTATTTCTTCCTCTCAGCAGATATCTGGCAAAAACTCTGAGAGTAAATAAAATTGCCATGAAAAAGTTTCTCAAAAATCTGTCGTTCGGAGTCGACTTTAAACTGTAGGTCCCACCACTCATGTATAAAATTAAAACACACAACATAAGTGGTGTAAGAAACTAGGACGTTGTACAATGGGCCACTTCGACCTGCGGGTACTGTACTTGTCTTAATTGACAAGTACACGTCCTCTAACCTAACCTAACCTAGCTAGACATGAGACAACAGATTGGTGTTTAGGTTTTTAAAGGGAGTCTGAATTATAGACGTAAATATGTACATTGTAAAGTATGCAGCATAATGCAGCTTTTCAAAATTTGAATGAGAGCCAGGGTCAGGGCCGGGCAAGGAAAATACACAAATTAGCACAATGGCATGACTTATGTTTTCACAGGCTTCAAATGGATGTTCTACGTATTAAAGTCAGGCCAGTCCTTATATAATTTTAATTTTTTATTAAGTTTTTCTACGATTTGCCTTTCAAGGAAGCAGCATGATTACTTGTATGGAAAGTAAAGATTGATACGTTTTTTTTCTTTTTTAAAAAATGAGTATTTCCTGTGGATTAGTGTATTGCAATTTGAAGTAAAGGAATTTGTTTAATTTTACTCAATTAATAAATTTCACTAACCGAACAAAATCACAATTTCACCGTGTATGAACGTCGCTCTTTTTACTACAACGCACTGGCATCTTTAACTTTTACTCTATGTGTACTTCATTTACTCACGATCTGGTAACTTCTAGAAGTAATTGTTGTTGTTGTTATACTCTGCTCTTTAGGTGTTCACTTTTTCCTGGCGTGAGTCTCTACTAGAAATACCTCATAATTACTTCTGCAGAAGCTGTAATGACTAGGAAAAAGAGGCTGTGGACTCCTCTTCATGTTCTCTGTCATTGTCCGGCTCAAGGATACCGCTGAAGATATAGAATCCTTGGACATGTAGAAATAAGTGACAAAACATGTCTAGTCAAAGGCGATTTGAGAAAAGTTCACACCTTCACAACGCTCTCGGAATAGTTGAGAGATACCAACCAGAAGCTATAATTATATGGCGGAATAGGTAATATCGGTGTTATAGTGGAACCTTATAGGAGCCAAGTAATCTGTTCCCAATGAGGCGGCTGCCAGTTTAATCTAATCTTCGTCGAGTTTCTATTTATATTTATTTTTGATTTTTTCTTTATTTCTATATTGCTCTTTGTTATCGTGATTTTTTTTGCTCTTTCTGTCTTTGCAACCAAAGAAACAAGCCTAACCACCGCGGATCAATTGCCACATTGAACCAGGCCATGAATTGAAGCGAGTAAATTTATTCTGCTGTCTGTGGACAGTTTTTATACGTGCACACATAATTAACTAGTCATTAGAACTCTTCAGTCAATTTTCTCCTTCTAGTTTCACGCACTATTCCTATTGTGTGTGTTAATTTTGTACATGAGTGACGGGATCTACAATGTAAAGTCGACTCCGAACGACAGATTTTTGAGAAATTTTTCACGGCAATTTTATTTCTCCAGAAATTTTCTGAGAGTAAGTCTCTGAAGAATTTGGTTTTGCTGGAGAAGTCTGACCTGGAGTTTGAACCGTGGCCTCACGTATTTAATTTAACAATACACTACCCACTATAATACAGTGAATTTTTTTAGAGTCAGTCAGTGTTTATAAGCCACATAAATTTTAAAAAGTCTTGAACGTGCAAAATATGTGGAGAGTGCAAAATATGCCGGCACAATTGGTAAAAATATGAAAAAATATGCTTATTTGCATAAAATATGCTTTTGCACGTTGCATGCAATGTTATTGCACGATTATACCTGCCCTTAACAATAAAAGGGCAAATAAACAGGATGAGATATCTTTAGGCACCGTGATAATCAGAGATTTATTTAATCGGATAGAGGAGTACGCCGGATGGTGGACCTAATACAAGTACAATGAAATACAAAAAATCATTTTTTTTTAAATGATAATATATGGACAAGTCAACTGATTTTTTCGCCAAATTTTTTGTTTTCCGTCACAGCCGAAAAAATTATATTTATTCTCATCACTAAATATTACATTCGCCCAAAAATCAGTTGACTTGTCCTTATATTATTGGGCGAATTCCAATCGTAGCTTTTTTCTCGGCACTCGGCTGCGGAAACCATTTTTTCACAAAACACTTCGAACTGTTTCGGAATGCACAATAACACTGTGAACACTTTCCGCGGTATTTCGTATTTCTACGGCTGTAGTCCTAGGATTTTTATCCACAACACATATTATATACCGGGCTACCCTTGGAGAAATTATATATGAAATATACGTCGTACGTATAATTTTCTGTGGTGCCATATTGGTTTTAAGCAAACTACAGTCACATATTCATAGATTTTGGGAATCTATTTTCTTTATTTAAGTAAATGTGTCGTTACAGACGCTAATGTAAAAAAATTTTAGATTAGAAGTTCATTACTTTTTAACAAAATTATTTTTAGGGGGGAGGTGTACGTATAATTATCTGTGTGACTGTACGTTAAAATGATTAACTGTTTAGGGCTGTAGGAGTTCATGGACTGTTAGCCTTCCCTTACATATATAATTGGTCCTTACAACCCTTCAGTTAGGATTACGTCCTAGTTTCTCACACCACTTATGTTGCGTGTGTTAAATATATCATGAGTGGTGGAACCTACAATTTAAAGTCGACTCCGAACGAAAGATTTTTTGAGAAATTTTTCATGGCAATTTTTTTTAATCTCAGAGTTTTTGCAGGAAATCTGCTGAGAGGAAGTCGCCGAAGAAATATTTTTTCATATTTTGTTTTGATGTCTGGCCTAGGGTTCGAACCCTGGCTTTACGTCTAATAAGGCAACACACTACCTACTAGACTATCACCCTATTATCCCTTATCACTTGCAAATACTGAAATCGAGGTAAATTATATGAAAGCCGGGAATCCGACTGCTGATGCTAAGACATGTCATGTCGTGTTGGCTTTCAGTGGACAAAACAACAAAATGCTTTCACTACTAAAACAATAAAAAAAATTGAAACAACTTGATTACATAAAAGAAGAAGAAGAATGATAAATAAGTAGAATGAAAACTAATCAGGCATTAAGTTTAAGCATTTCCTACTTCCGATTAAGGATTCGAATTACATGATGTTTCTTTTGAACTGCAAAAAAACAACGTTTTTTTTCTGGCCGGGACTATTGCGGCTCATTACCAAACAAAACCACACACATAAACTGTGCCATAATGCACACGAAGCTAATAATACCTGTTCAGTACATCCATCCAACCAGCCAAACAGCCAGCCAGCCGTCTGTCTGTCCATCTATCTACTCATATAACAATATGAGTGATGATGACGTTTTTTTTTGCTTCTTTTTTCATTTCAATTTCTACTCTTCTTTAGCAAAACGTATTCCAGTTGATTAAGCACTTTTATCCAGATCAAGCAAGAGGAATAAAAAAACATAAAGAAATAAAACAGCAACAACAACATCAAGTATTTCTTTAAATTCTTCTTCATGATGAAGTCAAGTATATGGTAAGAAGCTTCAGTTACACTTTGAAACTCAGGTGGTTAGAAAAACATACATACTATACGTGTGGCTGTGGCTAAAGTAGGGGATGCAATTTGTTGGAATGTAATTCGATGCCAGACATTGATCCTCAAAGTGATCTGTTTACACCGTTTCATTCTTTAAATGGACAGCAAGAAAAAAGATACAAACTTTTTTCATTTCATTTAAATTCTTATTTGGAGTTTCAGTTGAGACAACTTCTGTTGAAAACGAAAAAAGTGACGTTATGGTGTAGTGGTGAGTGTATGACAGGTGTGCACCAGGATGGATGGATGCTCTTCTACTAAATGTGTGGCATTGCAATGCAATGAAGAAAGGATGCATGCACCTTTCTGCAACTGTGCGTTTTTCTGTAAAAGTAAAAACAACGTCGTCGTTAAGGGTTGTCTTTTCACTACTGATCACTGAAGTGTAAAATTTTTTCTCTTCTTCTGTTGCATCTTGAAGATCTTTTTTGTAACATTTTTTTTCGTTTGTTTGTTTATTTGTAGTATTTTTTTGTTGTTGATATTCTGTTTGGCCACCGGTTATTCAACTGTTACTTTTCGTTTAGGGTCATTCCAGAGGTTTTTTTTCTATTAATTTTTTTTTAATTAAAAGGAAATTGAAGTAAAAAAAGAGATCATTGATCTGCTGCTCAGATGTCATTGTACTGAAGATAAGAAGTTGAAAGTTTTCTTATAGAAGCGTGAAAATAGCTGCATATTTTTAACAGAGCTGGGAAATGTTTAAATTTCTATTAAATTTTGAAATTTAAAAATAACTATATCGTGGTATTCCAAAAGCATTGTTGGATATTTCAGTGCCCGAATAACATACGCTTCTGTTAATCTAACTCTTCCAACTCATCGAAGCCGTCCCTCTGTCCGTGACGAAATCCATAACTGTATTGTAAATTATAAACTCGCAGGTATTTAAAGGGATTCCCTAAGTAAAGGATTCATAGCAAAGATCGATGCGTAAACCATTAAAACCATTGCCAGCACCTATATGTGTGCATCTGGTTTAAGGCCGGGCAAGGAAGACGGAGCATTGGTAAGTTTTTTTTATTGTAAACGTTTCAAAGTGCTTAAGTTCAACTGTAGCATAAATAGTAATATGTAGCATAATTATAGCAAATATTAGTGCTATGAGTAGTATATTAGTAGCAAAATTAAGTCCTATGACAGTAGCATTATTAAATGCTATTGGTTGTAGCGGTAGCTTTATTAATTGCACTGTCAGTACCAAATTTAAGCGCAATTGGTAATAGCAACAACATTTTTGTGTCATATCTGGCCAATCCATTGCCTCTATACTTACCAGGAGTATCATTGTGTCCGAGGTATACATATAATATGAATATAGTAGCGTTTTCTTATTCGTTTAGATGTGGAGTTCATTACATCGGAATTCTGTGCTTTAACAGTCATTTGGCTATTAGAAAATAAGGGAATATATCTTCCTTACTGCAGTGAATGGCGACCACACCACCTACAGTTCCATTTACATACATACATACATAATTGGTCATTAAAACCCTTCAGTCAGGATTACGACCTAGCTTTTCACACCACTTATGTTGTGTGCGTTAATTTTATACATGAGTGGCGGGACCTACAGTTTAAAGTCGACTCCGAACGACTGATTTTTGAGAAACTTTTCATGGGAATTTTATTTATTCTCAGAGTTTTTGCCAGAAATCTGCTGAGAGGCAGTTAGCGAAGAAATATTTTTTTCATATTTTTGTTTTGATGTCTGACCTGGGATTTGAACCCTGGCCTTACGTTTGATAAGGCGACACACTACCTACTAGACTACGGCGACAGTTCCATTTAGTTTGGAAAATCTGTGAAAATCTGAAAATCTGAAAATCGTTAGCGACTCTAACGCAGTGCACTGTCACTATCCTGGATGTCCTGAACTTCCCTGAGAAGTCATATCGTGGTATCATATAGTCAATGCTTCCGAATCGAATCGAATTCGATGCAATACTTCTAAGAATAATGACAACCTTAGTCTGCGGCTGGGGCCAATGTTGTTGACTGATAAGTGTTCAGTACATTTTCAAGTGACGAGAAAGGTGGTACATGTGTGCTTAGTTTTCAATACCAGCAAGATGTATTTCATTTCGTATGAAATCCTAAAACAGAATACAATCTTTATGTATCGGTTCATGTTGGTCAACGAGCTTTCTTCGAGGATTATTGATCGCAGTACATAAATCGATCGCACAGAAATAGAATCAGATATCGATCGACCATTGTATATTGTTTTAAAAATTTTGAATTCAATTACTCCACCAAAGAAAACGTTCATCTTCAATTGCTTTTTCTATTTCCTAACCTAACTGATAAAGCAAGCAAAACCCCCAATAAATATTATTTTAATAATCATTTCAGTTATTTATTGAGTAACGATCGTAAAAATATTTTTGTTTTGTTATTTTCTAATAAAAAAAAAAAACGAAAAAATAATGAAAATAAAACATCATTGAATTTTAAGAAACCTTACAACTATTTACCGAAAGCGAGACAGACAGACATACAGACCATACTGCAGTCCATCAGCCAAACACTAAAGCACGCTTGATATCCAATAGATACACAAGACGCGATCACACGATCGTATAAACAAATAAAAACAATACAACGCGTGTGGGTTGCATTACCAATGAAGTGCGGCACAGCATTTTAATGGCGACACTTTTTGTTCGATTTCGTGAATGCAGACATTTGAGGCCAAAACCATCAACTCAACATCATCCAACAATGAGACACACAGATACATACATACGCAGCGCATACACTGAAACTGTGAAACAATACTTGCGGTATCGGATCACAAGTTAAAGAAAAAAGAAAAAAAATATATTGTTGGAATCCATGAAGGGCACACAATTGTTTTTGATCACAATTATACAAGAACAACAACAACAATATGAATTTAAAAAAACTAAAAGATAGATTAAACGGCATGACTTTGTATCTCAAAACAATCACCAATAAGCCAGTGAATGTTTAAATATTTATTTTTTTTCAATATCGGCAGTAAAGAAAAAGTTCCAGAGTTGTTTTAAGGACACCCAGTTGGTATAAAATTAAATTCTGTAGAAAATTATTTTATTTATAACAATACAATTACAAATTATATTATAATTAACATTACTCACTTGACTGTCAGAGCACTTAGATGTTATTCGATCTATTCAACTAGCGCTACTGTATGACGTTTATTCGCCGTTAAAGTGTAATTGAACCACGTTTGCTTTTAAAACATGGGTCTCTTAAACATTAGGTGGCAGTTGGAGCCCTATATCCTTCCCATATATTCTATTTTCTGCCACTTTACATGCAAAACATTAATTCTACAATAGTTGTGGTAACGACATCTCCAACAAAACGAACTACGCAGATTACTGGCAACAACTTTGAGAGTAAATAAAATTGCCAAGAAAAAGTTTCTCAAAAATCTGTCATTCGGAGTCGATTTTAAACTGTAAATCCCGCCCTTCATCGATAAAATTAATACACACAGCATACATAAGTGGTGTGACAAGCTACGTCACAATCCTGATTGAAAGATTGTATTGACCAATTATGTATGTGTGGTTACTGATAGCTTATAGGCAAATTCTATGGAAAATCCTGAATCATAAGTAAATATTAAGAGATCTTTTAAGATAGGCGCCTTTGCTTTGGAAAACATTTTCGTGTTCATCAGAACTTTTTAATTTCCAAAAGCACTTTCGAATCACAGCCAATAAATAATCCCTGTACTTTAATTGTAGTCCAAGGGACCGTATTAACTCGATGTGAAATTATATTGCAACATACATATATGCTATGCTACTAAGGTTCCAGAGTGGATCAAAGACCTGCAACAGAATTCTTCTTTCGTAACCTGTCATGAGCTAAATATTTTAGTTGTGGTCTTCTGCTGCCTTGGTAATATCAATATGCAGTGAAATTTGAATAGAATATCTTGAATAGAATTGACATCCAGTCAAACTGAGGTCCTATACCCCGATAAAATTATCAAAAATGTTACTGCATGTATCATTTGCGGTTAATACTTACTCAATTAATAACTACAACTCTTTTAGCAGGATTACAACCTAGGTGCTTACACCACTCATGTTGTTTGTGTTAATTTTATGCTTAAAGTTAATTCCGAACGACAGATTTTAAGCATGTTTTCACGGCAATTTTATTTACTCTCAGAGTTATTGCCAAAAGACTGCTGAGAGGAAGTCTCCGATTAAATATTTGATTTCATATTTCTTTATGTTCAAGCTGTATGGGCTGGGGTTTGAACCACTGCCTCACCTCTAAAACTGCCCAAATTCAAATCTTTGTATTATTAAAGCCAATGTAAACGTAGAACAAAATACTGTGTTACTTTTGCACTTTGCATACATCTTTAAGAACGCCTCCAAAGTAAAGTGCTGGTAACACTTTATAATTTGTCGCTCATTTGTTAGCGAAATAATGTTGCAACAATGAAAATAAATACGACTTCTTTTTACAGATCTAAGATTACCTCTATTTTTTGTTTTACTTTAAGTGGGCCACGGTCGTAATGATACAATAATTTTTTCATGTGTGGTTCATAAGTTCGATTTCCTGTTACGACATACATATATTTCATGCAAATTTCTTATGCTTGTTGATAAATATACTAGAGGGCTTATAATCTATCAATAATCGGTCAATGTCTGAAGCTCACACATAATTCCGTAAGAATTAAATTGGACGTCAAAGTGTTTCAGAATTTTGCGAAATAATTCTTCCCAAAAATTATGTAAGCTGCGCGTCAAATCGCGTCATCTATTTAGAACTACATGCGGCCAATAATCAGAAACAATTGCCTAAACACAGTTATCTGATTATGGAAAACCTTTTATTAGATACATTTTTGCAGAAAGATCTCTCAATGGTACAATCAGACCAAATTGCTCACTAGACAAAAAAAAAAAAAAAAAAACGAGGGAGATGTTAAGTTTGCTATGTGTGTGAAGATAACTTCAAATTTAACTAGCAAAGACAAAACCCAAAAAATTTAACAGAGCTAATGTTGAAGTTAACAGAGCAATGTTAAGTGGTTAACAGAAAATCCGAAAAATAGTCAAGGAATAAATCGCTCAAATATACCTAAAATGGGACTTGCTGCAGATATCCCGCGATATACAAATTGTAGCCTAAGGTGTCCCTAATAAAACCCAATGAGTGGTATATCCCAAATAATTTTGGAACTTGAGATATCGGGCTTCAAATATTCCCTGTGTTAACAGTGCATGGGTAAGATGACGGGCACCTTAGGCTACAATTTATATATAGTGGGATATCTGCAGCAAGTACCATTTTAGGTACATTAGGAATTTTCTGTTAACCACTTAACATTGCTCTGTTAACTTTAACATCAGCTCGGTTAAATTTTTTTGGTTTTTGTCTTTGATAGTTAAATTTGAATTTATCTTCACACACATACGTTTAATCTACATAATTAATTTGGTAACATGATACCGAATTTTCGAGGGTTCGATCACAGCCATTCTTGAAGCCTCCTGACTACTGATCCCCTACAGTGAGTGAAACTAATAAATAGAAATAGTAGACACTTGTTTACCACTATATCCAACACTTGTTCACAGACGAAGTTATGTCAAGTCATTGACAAATGACAACCCTATTATCATTGTTCCCCGGCTATCGTATACTAACCATCTATTTGGCTTGAAAAAATTTGCTAAAAATTGTTTTGCTTTTTGTGATGCTTTTTGACATCCCACTTAAGGGAACGTTTAAAGAATATTTATAAGTTAAAGATAATAAGATCATAAAACCTGGGTTTTTGATACATGTGACCAGTATGAGAGAGAGCCAATAAATACTTCCAAAAATGTGGTTTAATATGTGTAAAAAATACTAGAGGTCAAAGGTCATATACATACACAGTGAAGCGAAATATTGTATAAATTAAAAATAAATATTTTGCAATTTATTTTAAAGCACTACGCTTTGGAATTCGTGATAAATAAAATTCCGTATATTTTTTACACAAATTTGAATTTGTATTAGGAATTTAACTCTTCTTAGTCACTAGAATGTCTTCTATATTATTGTATTATCGAAGTATTTGAAAAGTTATCGATTCCATTTAATCATATTTACCAAATATTAAGCAATATTTTCTTAAAGAGTTTCAGTTGAAAAGAAAGTCTTGCGATGAAGACTTGAAAACCTTCACAATCGTTTATTTTTATCCAGCCGCAGCAACAATAACAACATTAACGGACGTAACTTTTTTTTTGTCTACAAGTCATTTTGTTTTGTATGTGTGTGTGTGTGTGTGTATTGTGTATTTTTTCGAAATTCCAATTTCATAAAATCGATTCCATACGATTGATGGTCAATAACGATGCGACAAATGCCATCCATCTATGGCAGCAGCATAAAAATGTGATTGAATGAGTGAGTGAGTGTGCGAGTGAATGTGTGAATGAATGTATGCCATGGTATGCTACTGTATGTAGTAGTTGAGCATGCGCTATGGTATTCATGTGTACTCGTCTCTCGGCATGTATTTGCAGTTCGTGTGTCAATTTTTCATCCGCTATCAGACTGCTGCCATCGCCATAGCTGTGGCTGGGGCTGCCGCTGCGGCTGGGGCAAAGCTGGCTGGTTGGCTGTTTGGTTGGCTGTATGGTAAATATTTATTGAGGCTTTCAAGTCTTTGGTTTTATGCTCAATGCTTGCTTACCTCTCTGTATGTATGCCATTATGAGTATGTTTGTGTATATTTTCTTTGGTCCGACACCTGATGAATCTTTAATGAATGTTGCTTGGGGCCAAACAATGTTGGAAGAAGCTTCGCTTACAAGAAAACAACAAAATAAACGCACATCCATAAACAATAATCGAAAACGCAATTTTTCAATGTGTTATGCCTGCCTCTACGCACATATATTTTTTTTTATTTTTTTTTTGATTATCGATTGCTAAGTTATGTACCGCAAGTATAGCTGTGTGTGTGTTTGTGTGTGTATGTCATAAGTATTTGGTATTGGAAAAATACCAATACTTGTTGAGCAGTAGCATTAAACGCTAAGCAACCATTTTGATGTCAAGATTTTCTTTTGAATTTTGTCTCCTCTTTGGGTGTATTTTTCTCTTTTTTCGCTTTGGGGTCTACAGCATTTGATGTTGGATTTTTATTGAAACTATTGATGGCGTTCGATTACACTTAGAGAAATAAATTGTTTTGAGTTATAATTTAAGACGTCAATCGGTAGTTATTTATGATTTTCACCATTTTAGATGATATTCAGGAGATATTGGTTAGCAAAATTGATTGAAGAATTATAGGTTTGTTCGAGTTTGCTAAACGTGAAAAGTGCATTCAGAATAATTTAAGGTAGGTTAACCAACGACTATTAAGCGTTTACAAATGAGAAGAAATTTAATGCCACACGAACTGAAGTCCATAGAAAAATAGAGGGCTGATACTGCATGTTCTAAATGTAGGTTTGGATGGCATTGTGGTTCGTATTGACAAATCAAAAGTGATAAAGGGTTTTTAATTTCTAATGTTTATTAATAAATCTACTAGAGTGTGTACAATTTATTAAAAATCGATAGCAATGGCGTTGTAATTGTTGACAAATTCTGGCAGTTTAATGCACGGCTGTTGTTCTTCATGGTTCATTGTAAAAAATAGTCCCATTTAGTTTTATCTGACTCCACAGCGTTTCACTATTTCGTGAATAAATTCCCAATCGACATTTTGTTGTTTGATAAACTATGTGGCATATCGCATGTCTGCCCAAACAAAGTTCTCAGCATGCCACGATATTTTAATCTGTCCATGGAAAGTGCTTTACCAGATACATTGTAAAGAAAATATGTCTGAGTAATAACACAAAACCACAATGCTTGCCTGTCAGTAACACTCCAGGAAATGTTAACGTTTCCCTACATAATTAATAGAGAACGCAGTGGTATAGCGCAGCCAAGATTCATATCCCGATGGAAACTGAAAAATGTTCATCAGAATTCTCAAATTAAAAAAATTAACAGGCTTTAATCCTGTATATCCATGAAGTCTCTGGAATCTATCCCTCGCAGAGATGATAACATCAACAACGAACAGCATGGGAAGCAAAAAGTTCCTTGCTTTAATACCCGGTACATGTTTACAGAGAGCGCTGTTGCACAGAGGGCAGACCTATCAGCCTAGAGCCTGCTACTTTAGACTTGCTCAGCTGGAAGAAGCTTTTTAATAAAACTAAAGTAAAGCAAGGAAATAATAAGAAGAGTGGGTAAGATGCTTTGTTAGTAATATGCCCCTAAAAGGACCTAAAAGGAAAATAGATTTTTTAATGCCAATTCACATTCATATCCATACATAACATAATTGATCATTACAACTCTTCAGTCAGGATTACGACCTAGTTTCTCACACCACTTATGTTGTGTGTGTTAATTTTTTATGCATGAGTGGTGGGACCTACAGTTTAAAGACGACTCCAAGCGACAAATTTTTGAGAAAATTTTCATTGCAATTTTATTTACTCAGACTTTTTGCCAGCAATCTGCTGAGAGGAAGTCGGTGAAGAAATACTTTTTGTATTTTGTTTTGATGTGTGGCCTGGGGCTCGAACCCTGGCTTTACGTCTAATAAGCCAACACACTACCTACTAGACTACGGCAACTTCAACATTCATATCCATTCACATAAAAATAGGTTCCGTTTGAAAATATAAAAATTTTTTGAAAATTTTATTACTGTTAGATAGGTTGGAGTGATAGCTTTGATTACCAAAGCTCACTTGATCACACATATCGGCCCCTTGTGACGCCACTGGTAAGCGTCTAACCGAATATCACTAAACTAATCGAAGAAGTTGGTCAGCGCAGGGACTGCACTTATTAAACACGCGACTGTTTTCTCATCTCCTTCAATAATGATTGTGTATGATTTCAAATTCAAAAACGAATCAGTTGCTTAAAATACAAATTATTTCTTAAGATTCTTCGTATGACTAGAAGCACGCCTAACGGCTACAGACGTATTTCAATTTATAAATTTGTATTAATAATATAAATTACAACAGAGACTAAAAGTCATTTGTTTTTGCATTTTTTACCCGGTTATTTATTAAAATCTGAAAACTAAGAAGAATTTTTTAAACAAGAAACTATTTAAATGCAAAAGAAACTCAATCTTTATAACCCAGTAGTATACATATGTATGTACATACATAATTGGTCATTACAATCCTCTTGTCAGGATTACGACCTAATTTCTCACACCGCTTATGTTGTGTCTGTTTATAGTCGATTCCGAATGACAAATTTTTGACAAACTTTTTCTTGGCAATTTTATTTACTATGAGAGTTATCTGCTGAGGGGAAGTCGCCGATGAAATATTCTTTCATATTTCGTTTATTAGGAGTTGTCTGACCTGGAGTATAAACCGAGGCCTCACACTATCCACTAGACTAGGGCAACTTCAATGCAGTAGTATGGCTTCATTCAAAAATTATTGTTTTTTTGTTATCGATACTAAATTTTTCTTAAAGTGTATGTGTACGCATATCTATCTAAAGACTCCACCCGTCTGCGTGTAACACTCCTCTATTGGAATCATAAAAAGAAAAAAATTTTTTAAATAAAAATTTCAAAGAAGAAACAAAATCGAAGATATCCAAAATTGAAAGCGTGTGTATCAAAAATATTTCGTATCTTATTGACTAGTTTTTTTTCTTTTTTTTTTGTTACTTTGTCCGCCCAAGTGGTGTCTGTCCAAAAGCTCTTTCATCCGCCTGTCTGTCCATACTTTCTGTATGAAATGTTTTGCCTTCACAGTTATAAGTTCAATGCGGTGGTGGTGTTTGGTGGTGGTGGCATTCGATATGCTAATGAATCTCTCATACGCATATTTGGAAATCATAAAGAAATATTTTTTGTGACAAAAAACTAAAAATTTTATGAAAAAAGAAAAAAAAAACGAAAAGAAATTTATTGTCATGCCACCATAATTTTAGTTGGAATAATAAAAAAAAATTAAAAAGCATTGACAATCGTTGCTTTATGAAGTGAGAGCTTAAGATCTAAAATTTTTTTCTGCTTTTTTTTCGTATTTTCCTTCAATAAAAAATTATGATTTAGAGAAATTTATTGAAAAGAAATGAAATGAAATGAATGTCTGGTCTTAAGGTAATGAATATTGGCTAAATTATGGTCATGCGGTTTAATGAACTTTATTTGACAAACGAGTATTAATGTGTAGAAACCAATCACGAAGATTGATTTTGAGAAAGTTTCAACGCTGACCCAAATATTTCATGGCCTAAACTGAAAATTATTTTCAAGAATGAATTCTTTTACGTTACATTAACCCACATAAACTTGTTGAATTGATTTCGTTAGGCCTTCAGTCTCCGGATGATGATGTTTTTTAATCTTAAGTCAACAGGAAGATGTTGTTTTTGAGAAAAACAAAAAAAAAAAACATTTTAACTCGTAACTGAGATTTTTATGACAAACTTTACTGTTCCGGTGTATGAATTTTAAGTGATGCCAAAATGTCAACAACAACAACAACACTGACAACAACAAAATGAAACATTATTTCTGTTGTTGATGTGATAAAAATCTTGTGATTCACACTTCAAAGAAAAGTCGACTGTGGAAAAAACGCCACAGAAAAACAAAAAAAAAAAAGAAAACGAAACAAAAGACCTGATAATAAAACTTAAGATGAAAGAAAACCGAGCCGTCGAACTCTCTATACTACTCTAGTTTAAATAATCAACAACAGCAACAACAACAATAATAAATAGCAAATAAAAGAAAAACGCAGAGACAGAGCCAAAAAAAAATAAAAGAAATTGTTTTTAAACAAGTTAACAAGTTAAACTAAATGTTAGCCAACATCAGCAACAACAACAATAACAAAATAAACTAAAACAAAAGAGCTCCATAAACTTATGAGCTGGAAAATGTTTATATTTGAAGGTAGATGACACACATGACAATCATACGCAAATACCGGACCGGACCAGACCAGACTACATCGGAGAACAAATGCTGAAAAAAATTAAAAAACATCAGCAACAGATACTTTAATTTGTACATGTTTAAAGCGTTAAATCTCGCGCTTACTAACGTTTTTACGTTATAGGAACAACAAGTTAAAAACCAAAGAGGAAGACGCACCTTTTGACGCACGTTTCACACTAACTGTCATACGAACTGAATTTATTTAATATTCGCATCCGTTGTGCTTTTTCTATTTCGGATATACAACTTAAAAGAATGAATTGTTAAAAGTAGGTTATTAAACAATAGGTTCTTAAACAAAAACAAAGTTCTGAGGCAAAAGGCCTCATTCATGGAAAATATAAACTCCTTAGATTATGGGAATAAAACTCAGACGGAAAAATATTTGAAAGAAAAATTTTTAGTAAACGGTCCGCCAAATAACTTTTTTTTTGAAAATGCTTTAAAAACTAAACTACTGATTATTTTATCAAATTTATTTTTTTATTTGAAAGTACAATCCTTCCGGTTAATAATGGAAAATAATTTCATTCAAATGGCTGCCTCGGCTGGCCATGCAGTAGACTACACGATCGTTCCAATTTTTAAGCACATTATCGATTGTGTGCAGCTGTATCTCACCAATGGCTTCACGAATATTGTCCTTTAAAGCGTCAATTGTCTCTGGTTTGTCGGCGTAACACTTATCTTTGACGACACCCCACAAATAATAGGCCAACGGTGTCAAATCCCAGCTCCGGGGTGGCCAAACGACATCAGCTCTGCGGCTGATAATGCGATCTTCAAAAACAAATGTTGCCAATATCCTCCTCTTCAATTTTTGTGAACAAAAATTCGTTCAACATGGCCCGATAAAGATCGCCATTGACTGTAACGGCCACTCCTTGCTCATTTTCGAAGAAAAATGGCCCAATTATGCCTCTTGACCAAAATCCGCACCAAACAGTGACTCTTTTTGGGTGCGTCGGGGTTTCTGTGCCCCAAATGCGACAATTTTGCTTGTTTATATAGCCGCCAATATCAAAATGAGCTTCATCTGAAAAGATGATTTTTTGCCAAAATCGGCATCTTCTGTAAGTCGATCGCAGACCCATGAGCTAAGTGTTACCATTCACGAAATAAGCACTAGTTGAAAAAAAAAAAGTTAGATGGCGGACCCGATGATTGTCAAAGCACTAGTATAATAGCAATCACTTAGTGGAGCATTGGCAACCATTCAAAGAAAAATGGGGGTGTCATTAATCGATAGAAATAACATCTGCAAATTATGCGATTACATACAATACACCCTATATAAGCTATTATTGCTTTAGGCATTATCCATTACTTTGCCCTCATTTATAATATTATTACTCTTCCGCTGCGTCATTCCTAGTACCACATCCAAATACCTTAATTTTCCCCTCTCCCAAGAACAGTTTGAAGGATTTTCTGCCGATAGCTTTTTTAATTCCTTTTCGTGAACCTTTGGAACTTTAAGAGTTTTCTCCCACACTCGTCTTACTATTTTTTTTTTTGGTTTGTTTCAGAATAACAGAGTTAGTATTTGTTCGGAATACTACATCTAAATACCCAAATTTTTCAAAGGATTTTCTTTGGATAATTTTTTTAATTCATTTTAGAATCTTCCACACTCTTCTTTGTTTCAGTATAACAGGATGAGGAATTTCCTTTATTGAGTTTTACTCTTCCTCAAGAGATGGCTGTCAGTTGTTGATATCTTCCTCTTTGGCGAGTTGGTGAAAAGTGGGCTACCTGCGTAGATTGTTTTAGAAGTGATGTTTTTAAAATTCGTATCGAAGCCTTGTGGACATTTTTCATTCATTCATTTTATTTCACTGGTTCACTAGGAGACCACAGCTGAACATCTTCATTTCCCGAACCCTCTGAAACAGTTTAAAGGACGCTATAATACTACAGCTACTTAATATCGAATAAATTGTCTCCAGTTCGTTTTCCATTCAATTTTACCTCTTCCTCTTTTATCTTCTTTGTGGATGATTTAGCTCAAGTTATTTGTTTTTCCTCAAAAAGGGCTACAGGCTGCGCCCAGAATTGTTGGGGATAGTCCGGCAGATATCAAAGCACTTGATGAACTTCTAGACGGTGTACATCTGTCGCACTTATCTCAATGACCATATCGTATGGGTACTAGAAAATAGTGATACTGTAGAGCAGAAGAACTGTCCAAGAATCGAACCCTCCGATGAATTCGCAACTTTAGGAATTCATCCAAAAACGTCCAAACTTATAATTGACACTGTCAGGCATTACAAGTTTGAGTCGTTCTATCAGAAACTTCGAGTGTTCTGGGACTAGAGGATAGCGGTAAACTGCCGTATCACAGTCGAGTCTATGTGACCGAACTATATCTATCCAAAGAAGTTGGATTGACAGCCACCTCTATCTACTTTGATAATGAACTTTCCTTAAATAGTTTCTTAACTGTATAGGTGAACAGCAATCTGAGTTCTTTCTTCATTCCATTTTTTTAATTTGTATTACATCGACTTTGGAATCTCAGTTATACCATTTAAAGACAACAAAGTTGTCAAAACTATTCCATCAGTTCCATAAAATTAACTTGCCAGGTATCTGTCTCATCTATAATTCTACATACACCAATAAGAGAAAATTTATTCTTTGAAGGCTCTGTTTGAAAAATATTCGCGTCTTTATAATTCTCTTTAATCATTTACGATTATTAGTTTAACGACCATGTGTGTGTGTAACCCATTATATTTTTGTAGAAAGATCATGACGATCATAATAATGCTGATGACAGCAATGGCGATGTGTTGAGTTAAAAGTGCCACCATATGAGGAAATCTTTTTCGTTCTTTTTTTTCTGTTTCTTTATTTATGGAAAACAAGTTAAAAAACATTTAAACCACCGCTAAGAACATACAAAATAAACAAGTTAAGACGTTAAAACTTTAACAGGCTACTGTTTTCTTCTTTATTTTAATGCGTTAAAGTGGAGAGTTACTCGAAAATAATAAAGAAATCACCATCACCCCATCACTATCTCCATCAACGGCACCATTCACCATTCACCAAATGAAGTCAGAGAAACGTTCTTTTTTTTTGGTTGTCGTTCATATTTAAAAGACCGTTTAACGACCTTTTCTTCATGCGCATATGGTATGTTCTTTCGATGATGTTTAACGTTGGGCCCCATTTTAATCTTGTTTTTCTTTTCTTTTATTGCCATGATGTGTGTAAATAATCTGTTGTTCTGTCGTTTTTGAACTTGTCCGAATTATGGCCAAACAACACCTTTGTGTTGTTGTAGCTCCTATAACTACAAGATACAATACAATCTTGGTAACATTTCTGTTGTCGTTATTTGTTGTTGCTGTTGTTGTTGTTCTTTCATTTGTTTTCTTTTATTGTACAACCTGTGATGTTAATGTTTTAATTTAATTATGACAAGTTACGAAGAGATTTATAAACTGCTACTTAATAATACAAGAACACACACATATACTTACCTACTCTTATAACAACACAGCACACATACTTGTATGGCTGCTTTAGTTACTATTCGTAATGGTAACGAATATGATAGAAGACAGTTTCATTCATTCATTCAATCTTTCAGTCATGTATACAATTCAATTTTTTTTTAAGTTTTTACTACAACTGCAACTACACTGAGAGAAATTATTATTAAAATTTGAAATCGAATTCGTGTTCATTTATGTAAGAGAAGATAAATTCGAATTCAAAAACCAAAGACGCAAAACCACGCTTTTAGCAGCGCCACTTCTTGCCTCTAACAGGGTAAACTTTGCTATTAACAGAGCACTGTTAACTTTTTAACAGTGGCAATAAGTAGGTTAATCTTCTACTTTGCAATTATTGCGGACTGTTGACATAAAAAATAATTTTCATTATGATCATTATGATTTGTGAACAAAAGTGTTGAAATGTAAAGGATGGTTGGTGGAGGTAAAGGACGGAAATTTTCTCAACTCTCAAAAGTATTCCAGGTATTCCACTACCACGGTTCGAAGGAGGACCCTCTGTGTACTATTTCTTATATGTTCCAAAATGGCCACTGATCTTCTAGAGAATTTTCAAGCAAAAAGTGATAATTTTCTCTGCTGATTATATTAAGAGGCCCTGAAATCTTCCTTTGCATATAATGGGTGATTTTTAATCAATTATTCTGTCATCCGATTTTTTTCTCACAGTGTAAGTTTTCTTTTCCATTAACAACACTATAATGTACCATACAGCGCTGGTCAAGATTTGGTGGGAATATTGTTTAATTTCTCATTTTTTTTCTGTTCAGTATCTGTTTCGTTTTTTTTTGCGTTTTCTGGGTCATACAGACTCATAAGTTTGTAAATTTTTTTCCTTGTTTTTGTGTATTTGTTTTTGCTATTGTTTTTGTTGTACTAATAAACCCAGTAGTAGTTATACGAATGACATTTAATTTAAGCCGTTAAAGAGGTACTTGTTACACTTAATGTACGATAATATTTAATAACCACCAAAGTTGTTGTACATGGTCCGGTCTTCTTGTGTGTTGCAAAAGACACTGTCATCTTTGAAAATCTCGTTTTTGGATTTTATGGGAACACTTAAGTGTTCATATACAATATATTTTTTATAGCATCTCAACTTTTTGTTTGTTTTTGTTTTTGTGTTGTCTGTAACATTTTGAAAAACCTGGGAGGTCAGTGGACAGGAAAGAAGTTGAATATTTCGTTGCGTTTTGGATTTTTTTTTTCGTTTCTACAAATTTTATCTCAAAGTTATGAAGGTCAAATGAGACTCTTTCTTGAAAGTGTGTGTTTATTTTTTTTCTTAACTTGAATTGACATTTATTAGGAATATAAGTACATATACATATATATTCATACTAAATATGACAATGATATGTAGATAACGGGTGATTTTTTAGCTATTATCTTTTTCGCAACACTGGTTTAAACAGTTCACACACGTTTCGTGTTTTGTTTCACTGTCAAACATCTTCAGTTTGGTCTATAATTTAACCATGAATCGTCCGTATTACAAACGAACAACGCTTGCAAATCATTGAATTTTATTATCAAAATGCGTGCTCTGTTAAGAAAGTTCATCGCGCGCTTCTTCCATTTTATGGTCAGTTTAATCGATCCACTGAAGCGGTAATTCGGGCTATTGTGACTAAATTTCGCACCAAATTTACATTGTTGGACATTAAACCACTAACACGCTTACGTAGAGTGCGAACTGAAGAAAATATCGCAGCTGTATCGGCCAGTGTTAATGATGACCATCAATTATCGATTCGTCAGCAACGTGGAAAATTTTGCGGAAGGATTTAGGTGTGAAGCCTTTCAAAATATAGCTGGTGCAAGAATTGAAGCCGAATGACCTACCGCAACGCAGAATTTTTGGTGAATGGGCTCTTGGAAAGTTGGCCGAAGATCCACTTCTTTATCGAAAAATTGTGTTCAGCGGCGAAGCTCATTTTTGGCCCAATGGATACGTAAATAAACAGAATTGACGATTTTGGAGTAAAGATTAGCCAGAAGCATTGCAAAAGCTACCAATGCATCCAAAAAAGTAACAGTTTAATGCGGTTTATGGGCTGGTGGCATCATTGGACCGTACTTCTTCAAAGATGCTGCGAATCGTAACGTAACTGTGAATGGTGAGCGCTACCGTGAGATGATATCCAACTTTTTTTGCCCAAAATGCAAGAGGTTGACTTGCATGACATGTGGTTTCAACAAGACAGTGCCACATGCCACACAGCACGCGTAACAATGGGCTTATTGAGAGGCGAGTTCGGTGAACATTTTATTTCACGTTCGGGACCGGTCAATTGGCCGCCTAGATCGTGCGATTTAACGCCTTTAAACTATTTTTTGTGGGGCTATGTTAAAGCTCATATCTATACAAACAAGCTCGCTTCAATTGATGCATTGGAAGACAACATTGAAGCATTTATTCGTGAGATACCGGCCGAAATGTTGGAAAGAGTATGCCAAAATTGGACTAAGCGGGATGGACCATTTGAGACGCAGTCGCGCTCAATATTTGCATGAAATAATCTTCAAATATTAAATTATATGGACCGTACTATCGGTTCAAATAAAGATTTCATTCATTTTTCTGAATTTTAGGTGTTTTTTTTGAACAATTTTCCTATAGCTCTTAAAAAATCACCCATTATATATACATTAGTAGATATGAACAATTTAAATTTTAATCAGTATAAATATACTCTGAAATAAAAATTATATTTCTTTGATGGGTGGTGTGCATATACAATTATTGATTTAATATGAAAATCTTTTCATAAAATTTTCTTTGATGGCAAGAAAAATGTCTAAGCATAGAAAAAGAGTTATTGCTACATGACATCGGAGAGCCACCAAAACTTTTTTATTCTATTAAACGTTTTAGGCCTTAGGTTCTGTATTTTGTTATAGTTTTATAAAGCTAAGTCTAGTAAGTAGTAAGGCCACGGCTCAAACCCTAGGTCAGACACCTCCAACAAAACGAAATATGAAAAAATATTTCTTCGGCGACTTCCCCTCAGCAGATTTCTGGCAAAAACCTTGAGAGTAAAATAAAATTGCCATGAAAAGTTTCTCAAAAATCTGTCGTTCGCAGTCGACTTTAAATTGTATGTTCCACCACTCATGATAAATTTAACACACGCAACATAAGTGGTGTGAGAAACTAGGTCGTAATCCTGACTGAAGGGTTGTAATGACCAATTACGTATATCGATGGCTTAATATAAAAAAGGCCTAACTAAGTTTTTTTGTTTATTCTGGTAGACAAATGTCAGATGCACAAAAAAAATAAAAAAAATTTTAAATGAGAGATTAAATGTGTTGCTGTTTCTTATTAAAAATTGTATTAAAATTTTTGTTTCATCTAAAGGTTTACGAATTTTATTAAGTTTTTTCCTTCTCCTGTAAAGTAACAAAAATCGAGTTAGGCCTTTTTTATATTAAGCCATCGATATATTTAAATTAAGCAGGCGATTGTTCTACTGTAACAGGTCCTAAAGTTAACTTTCCTGATTTTTTCTCAAGAACCTTTTGACCACGTTCTTCGTAAAGTTTAACATCTCTCTTATATCGTTAGTGTCGTGATTGACGTTGCGGGAATTTAAAGCATTCACTTAAAAGTGGATGTGACATTAAACCATTACCAGAAGTTTCTGTCTATAGCGACTACTTCTACTAGCGAATAATGATCTGTAATAACAGATTCTTGTGCGCGTTTATTCCAGTTTTATTTATTAATAAGAACGACTTCTTCTATCACGAAAGTAATTTAAAACAAAGTTCTATCATGGATAAAATTAACACACACAACTTGGGAGGTGGCAGAAGCTAAGTTGTAATCCAGACTAAAGGTTTGCAATGACAATTTAGCTAATAATTCCAGATGTATTGAATGAAGATTTCATTTGCCTGCTTACATAGAGAATATTTGTGAAATATTATGACTACTTATGTAAGGAGATATTTTTTAATTCGTGGTATTAACAAATCGAGACAACTTTTCATGATGTGAGACGAGGTAATGGTTATTGTGATAGACTGATTCGGTCGATTGAATAAGGTTTTCGTCATGGTTTTAAAATTTTAAAATCTTCAATCTACTTCCTAATATTCCATCAACAGTGAACTTCATTCGAAGTACAGGCAGTGCTGGCTTTTCACAAAAAGTTGTATTCAATATAACAAGCCAATCAATGCATTTTTACAGATGTTTCTAAGCAAAGATATATCACATCCCTGACATTCTAGAACCTGCCTGCTATTCAATCCTATGAGTTAGTCAAACTTGTTTAATGGAAGCAAAACAGAGTAAACATATTAAAAATAACCTGAGGAAATGTTTTGTGACAGCTGACGCTAGTCACTTCCGTAACTACAAATTTTTGGAAAAATTTTCAATTTTAAAATGTGTTAGTTGCAGTAATATAGGGGTTAAACGTAATTATTGTGTGACCTTAGATGAAAATTATACTCTCAAAATCATTGTTTGTGGTCAATATTTTTCTGATATGATTTTAGATCATCTTTATAAACGGTCCGCCAAATAACTTTTTTTTTGAAAATGCTTTAAAAAAAAACTACTGAATATTTTCTCAAATTTCTTTTTTTATTTGAAAGTACAATCCTTCCGGTTAATAATGGAAAATAATTTCATTCAAATGGCTGCCTCGGCTGGCCATGCAGTAGCCTACACGATCGGTCCAATTTTTAAGCAGATTATCGATTGTGTGCAGCCGTATTTCACCAATGGCTTCACGAATATTGTCCTTCAAAGCGTCAATTGTCTCTGGCTTGTCGGCGTAATACTTATCTTTGACGGCACCCCACAAATAATAAGCCAATGGTGTCAAATCGCAGCTCCGAGGTGGCCAAACGACATCAGCTCTGCGGCTGATAATGCGATCTTCAAAAACAGGGCGCAAAACATCGAGTGTAACGTCGGCTGTGTGGCACGTAGCGCCTTCCTGTTGAAACCAAATGTTGCCAATATCCTCCTCTTCAATTTTTGTGAACAAAAATTCGTTCAACATGGCCCGATAACGATCGCCATTGACTGTAACGGTCACTCCTTGCTCATTTTCGAAGAAAAATGGCCCAATTATGCTTCTGGACCAAAATCCGCACCAAACAGTGACTCGTTTTGGGTGCGTTGGCTTTTCAATGTATGCGTGCGGGTTTTCTGTGCCCCAAATGCGACAATTTTGCTTGTTTACATACCCGCCAAGATCAAAATGAGCTTCATCTGAAAAGATGATTTTTTTTGCCAAAATCGGCATCTTCTGTTGTAGGCTACTGCATGGCTAGCCGAGGCAGCCATTTGAATGAAATTATTTTCCATTATTAACCGGCAGGATTGTACTTTCAAATAAAAAAGAAATTTGAGAAAATATTCAGTAGTTTTTTTTAAAGCATTTTCAAAAAAAAGTTATTTGGCGGACCATTTACTCTCCTGAATGACTAAAGACTTATTTACCGATCTCTGAATGTTTTTGGCCAATCGAAAATTGTTATGGTGCTTATGATAACGTTAACAGCAGTTTCTTTCTGTAATAGAAATTAAATGACCTTCTATTCCATTTTATAGATATTTCGCTGACTAATTTGTCTTTATCTCGTTGGTTTTTTTTGGTAATTTGGTGACAAATTTACCAAAAACAAACCAATTTGCGTTCAATTGCCACAGATAAGCATAAATTACTCGTTTAAATGCAGCATATATATATAGTGAGCGTTAAAAGTAACTGCACACTATGGATAAAATTCTAACAATCACCAAACTCAACTTTTACCACTTAAGGAGTGTCCCCGAAAAAATTTGACAATATTTTGAAATTTTTTTATTTTGTTTTTGTTTCAATAAAAATAACGGTAATTTATTAATGTATATTTTTTTCGTGTACAGTTTCTTTTGACGCTCACTGTATAAATAGAATTAAAACGGTTTTTAAACTACAATTTAAAAAAAGATTTTGAATGAATTTTATTTTGTTGGAGAAACAACAATCACAGTAAGACCGCTAAAAAATAAACCACTCGCGATACCGGAAGTTATGCTAGAAAACCAGCAACAGAAATAATAAAAACTTCCTTATACAGCCACAAACACAGTAGAAAGTTAAAAATGTAATAAAAACCGAAATTTAAAACGTAAAATAATATGAAAACCAGAGAGAGAGAAAAGAAAAACAAGATAAACGCATGCAACAACATCAAATAAAATTAAATCGACAAGAAAACAATTTTAAAAAAAATTAATAAAAGAAAAATTGTTTTTGGTTTAACGCACGAAAACGCACTGATTCATGCTAAACATTCGTTCATACATTCATTCAATCTCATTAGGTTTTAATTTTTTCGTTAAATTTTCTTTTAGGATTTGAAAGAAAAAATATTTTCAATTTTTTGAATGCGAGCAGGATGCATTTCTGATGCCCATGTTAAAGGTTAAATTTTTGAGGACAAAGGTTAGTGAATGACTTATTTTATCTGTCATGGTTTTGTCTCTTACTTTGTCTCTGGGTTACAATTCTTTTGTAGTTTATTTCACCACAAAAATAAATTGTCTTGACAGTATTCAATGCTTTTTTATTTTCTTGAATTAAATTAAATTTAAAATGTATTCGTAATTTAAACTTAAACTCAGTACGTGAGAATACATTGCCTACCAATTGATCTTCTATTGTACAGAGCATTAGAAAGAATACTTTTAATTCATTTCTTAAGTTTATGTAACGAAATTGTTTCTTTCCATGATTTTTTTGATTTTTCATTTGCATTTTTAATTCGTTTGCATTTTTAATTTTTCTCTAAAGTTTCTAATGTGTTTCCAAGCCAAGACACATGGAAAGAAACAGAAAAAATCACAAAGAAAGAATAGAATTGTTTTGAATTGACAATAGAAATAATTTTATACAATACTTAACCTCAATGGTACTCGAATTCCTCATTAGTTTTCTTGTAATTCTATTACCTCTTCTCGGTATTTTGCTTGTGTTCGCTTTTATTAGAGAAAACCATTCCAGAAGTAATAATTTGAAAATATTTTCAAATAAATGCTTTTAAATGATGATTTTTAATTCTCCAGAGGGGCCTCCAGTTCAACAACAGTTTAATATACAGTGATTAGAGTTAAGTAGGCTGCAATTCAAATGATTTTACATATGAAACCGTATTTTAATAAGAATTTTACAGCATTAAGCTAGAGTAACGTTATTTCACTGGCAGACTTAAAAGTTGTTAAATCAACGTTTGCTGTTTAAGTTTCGAAATTTCGAAAGTTATGAAGAGAGTGATACATTTTGAGGCACATAATCCGGTTACGTGAAGTCGCCGTAGTCTAGTAGGTAGTGTGTTGGCTTATTAGAAGTAAAGCCAGGATTCGAGCCCCAGGCCAGGCATCAAAAACAAAATACAAAAAGTATTTCTTCGGCGACTTCCTCTCAGCAGATTTCTGGCAAAAACTCTGAGAGTAAATAAATTGCCATGAAAAGTTTCTCAAAAATTTGTCGTTCGGAGTCGACTTTAAACTGTAGGTCCCACCACTCATGTATAAAATTAACACACGCAACATAAGTGGTGTGAGAAACTAGGTCGTAATCCTGACTGAAGGGTTGTAATGACCAATTATGTATGTATGTATGTAATCCGGTTACGTAGGCAGCGCTTCATTAGTGCAATGACACCAAAGTGAATAATCAGTGTTTCCATCGATTTTTGAGACATGAAGATAATCGCTCCAGCAAGACATGAACTGTCAAGAAGCATACATTCCTCTTTGTTTCTTCTAAGGAATGAAAATCTCCATTTATAGGGATTAGGAAATTTTTTGGCAATCTTATTTGTTTTTGCATTAAGTGAAATCGAGGACATTTTTACATGCCTCTTATCAGCGAACAGCTAGTGCTATGCTCAGTTTTATTACAGGAGATAAATTATAGTCAATTGGGTTAGGTTAGGTTAGGTGGGTGGTTAGATTGCCGTTTTCAAACAATTTCACATGGTGGCCCATATGGCCCTTTTTATTACCCAGTGTGAAGTAAAATGCCTTATCGTGATCCGTTAGTGGCGGGCTTGAAGCACACCGAGCTCTGGAAGAAACCGGCCAGTTCTCTTAATGGCAGGTTCGCCACCATGACCAGATTTTCAAACGTTTTGTCACCCAAAAACCTATTATGTCTGTTTTGCAGTGCAGGGCGCTCACATAAAAGGTGTTGTACCGATTCCAATTCTTCTAAATCTTGACAGTTTCTGCCGTAATCCTGGTACGGCAAACCGAGATTGTCAGCGAAATTGCCAATAGCGCACGGTCCTGTTAGAATTCCTCTTAAAGTGAATCGATTTTTCAAAATTCAAAATCTCAACTCTGAAAATTATTCCAGCTATCCCACTACCACGGTTGGAAAGAGGACCATCTGGACTACCAATTGCATATAGTCTGTATGGTGTACTATTTCTTATAGTATGTTCCAAAATGGCCACTGATCTTCTAGAGAATTTTCATATATTTTTTAGGCCAAAAAACGATTTTTTTAAAATTGAAAATCTCGACTCACAAAACTAGTACAGTTATCCCACTACCACGGTTGGAAAGAGGACCCTCTGCACTACCATGTGTATATAGTCCGTACTATTATTTATATGTGACGTATTATTTCTTATATGTTCCAAAATGGCCACTGGTCTTTTAGACAATTTCCAATCAAAAAATTTATGGCTTTAAAGCCAATTTTCTCAATACCATATCACTTTATATGGGACTTCTTTGCTGATTATATTAAGAGGCCGTGGAGCCTTCCTTTGAGTATGATATGGTATTCATAGGCGTAGTATTTGCCCTAAAATTAGCTTCTAAACAAGTGGGCTGGTTCAGACGGATACTGTTAAACAGCTAACAGTGCTCTGTTAACGCCTAATGTGGCGCTGCTAAAATTTATGGATTGCGTCTTGGATTTTCAAATTCGACACACATATACCTACATACATAATTGGTCATTACCACGCTTCAGTGAGGATTACAACCTAGCTTCTCACACCACTTGTGTTGTGTGCGATAATTTTATACATGAGATACTGGACCTGCAGTTTAAAGTTGACTACGAACGACAGATTTTCGAAAAACTTTCACATCAATTTTATTTACTCTTTGCCAGAAATCGGCTGAGAGGTTAATTAAAAGGGTCTGTGGTATATACAGAAGGATTCTAATGTCTTCTGTACCAAGTAATCAATATTTTTCACCTACTTCATAGTTTGAAACATGAGCGCAAACGTATCTTATCTACATTCTACATTAAAATTTCAGTCAAGTTTTTAAATCCTCACAACCCTTTCCAATTGTTTAAATTTCATAATCTTTTATAAAATTCTGTAAATTAAATACGTTGTGCAAAGTTGATCGCAATTGCGAAATCAAAAATAAATAAAAAAAACCTTTAAAATCATAGTCTTTGTTTTTCTTAGTGACTCTGTTTAATACGCAAATCAATCAGACGATTTTTGCGATCGTTCAATGTCTTCATTTCAGTTTTTGTTTTTATTTTTATTTCTGTTTCTTTTTTTCTTTAGCCTTACGGTATTGTTTTTAGTTGTTTTAATTTATTTCTTATTAAATTTTGTTGTTTTTCTCTTTTTTATTTTTATTTTAAATTTTTTGTTTGTTTTTCTTATGGCCGAAGTATCATGTAAATAATGCCTGATGGTGTTGCATAGGCCAATAAATATTTGCATAAATCAGCAATTGATTTTTATTTTTAAACAACGGCAACAACAACGACTAAAACAACAGCAGCAATAATTAAGAAATAAAAAAAAATAAGACTGAAAATCAACAGCAGCGAGCGACGAGACCATTAAATATCATCAGACACAATCAAACTTGTACATTTCAAAGTTACTTCGACAATCAATCGATCGATCGATCGATCAATCCGCTCACTCACTGATTTGCATTTGATCACATGTGCATAAATTTTAAAAAACTTGAACCAATTGTTGCTGAACTCAAGTGCAGCGTTTTGAAAGAATGCATTCAAAAATGGATAAAGTAAACTTGGGGGTAGAATTTGAAATATTTTTGATTCTTTGATTTCAGTTGTTGGTCTTACGACCATTGGTATTCGGATTTGTGTTGTATTTATATTTGATTCTGTGAAGATGTTCAGCTATTATATCAACTGTAAGAAAAAGTGTCCCCATGTTAATGCTTTAAAGCAGAATATTAGAGATATATAGGACCGTCGACCCCATGCACGAATATCTTGAAAGTGGATAAAATGAACTATATTGCTTTGGAACTAGAAAATATATTACAAGAGGACTGGAAGAGAAAGAGAAAGAGGCTTATGGCTATTATGTTTGACTATTTTTATATTCTAAACGACAGGACACATTTTTGTGCAAGAAAACTTCTGTATACGGAGAGTTCGGCCTGAGAACATATGCTCCTTGCAATGCATGATACGATGATCAGGTCAATCGAAAATGAATTGATGTCTTCTACATGATAATACTATGATCAGGCCTATCGAATATGAATCGATGTGTTCAACATGACAGACTACGTTAAAGTATGCGATTTGCTAGGACATATCCCTCCAGCATATACAGTTCAAGGCACCGGCGTTTTCATGAGAGTTTTATTAAAAGTTCGGTCGGATGTAAGTGATGTAAACAGTAATGCGGCCCCAAGATGTTGCGACTGGTTGTACAACTTTATTATTTGATACAACAAATTGTTATGTTGAATGGATGGTTGATTGTCGCTTGGTTGAAGATCAAAAAATTTTGATTTTCTTACAACCGATGACCAATACGTTGCTACCATAAAAATTATTAAGTAAATTTACTTGAAAAATAGAAATGCGTGAAGAGGACGACCAACCGCTGATTCAACACGTTGTACAACTAATCGCAACCTATAGAACCCGCATAAGGGATGTGAAATTCTTTTTAAACCGACTTAAGAAAAACGCATTTCCTTCGACGCTGTGGTTTCTCCAAACATCGAATTGAATTTTCATGTCCATCTTCCGATACCACAATGTTTACTACACCCATAGTTACAGACAAAGGTCTGATGAGTTAATAAACAACGTTGGGTCTTGCAGTTTAAAGTCAACGCCATTCGGAATTAGAATGCAGATCGAATATAGATTCAATATAAGATTAAGCCCTTGGAGGACGTTGATGTACGGTTAAGGGAATTTAAAGGGCAATTTTTTTTATTTGGTCAGTATTAGATTCAGCTTCTCACACCGCTCATGTTGTGTGTGATAGTTTTATCCATGGGTGAAGAGACCTACAGCTTGAAGTCAACTCCGAACTACAGATATTTGAGAAACTTTTTACGACAATTTTATTTCCTCTCAGAGTTTTTGCCAAAATACTGCTGAGAGGAAGTCGCTGAAGAAATATTTGATTTTATATTTCGTTTTACTCAGAAACTGTCTAGCGCGGTTTGATTAAAGGAAGTGTATTGTATTGTGTATTGCCAGTGAACTTTTCTGTCTAAGGCTGCAATAAAACTTCGTGTTAATCTACCAATGAAAGGGGTACTACGTAACTAGTTAAAAAAAATATTTTCAATGATTTAATTCCTTTAAGTGCCTGATTAAATGCTTTGTAAAAATCAGTGTTAATCTACTAATGGAGAACACTACGTAAACTTATAAAAAAAAATTTGTTCAAAGATTTAATTCTTTTAAGTGCCTGATTAAATGCTTTGCAAAAATCAGTGCAATTGGTTGTTTTTTTTTAATTCGAATATGGAAATATTTTTTTCTTCATTTGATCGCATGGATGAATGGTTGCTTCCATTGCAATGACTGCTTTGGCTGAGCTTACAATGGTGGCTGGCTTTTTGATTTTTATTGCTCTTTTCCTTTTATTTTTGTTGTTTTTTTTTGGCTTTACGTTCATCATTTTTAATGGAATCATATCAGCTCAATAGAATTAAAATCTTTTCGTACAATTTTCAATGATTTCTTAAGATTTTTATTGCATTTATACTGCGAGTGGCGGGCGCTATGCTTAGTAACCATGTTTTGCTACTACTGTGGCTCATGGCATATGATTTCATGTTTAACCAATGACTGGATGGATGGATAGTGTTTGTCTTCATTTTGCGGGCATGTTTACGATCATGAATAATCATAGGGTGGCACAGTAAAAAAGTAAATTTGCTCGTTTTGAATTTTCATAGGACACGTTCTCTACCCCCCTCTCAACTGATTTAAATGGTGACGTTGAACATTTTTTCGTATTTTTTGTTTGTTTTTTTTTTGGTTGAAGGTGACAATAGTCATTATCGTTGACTAAAAAACTGCGTCTATAATGAAATATTTCGTTGACTGATTAGTTGGCGGCAAGTGTCTCTCGAGTAATCACCTTTAAATGCAATGAAATATTTATGATTAACTGTGAAATGATTATTTGTTGTTGTTTCTGCTGCAGTTTCTGTTTCTATTTTCATTTTATATTGTATTTTGAGTTCTTAGAGTCAGTCGCCTGTGCGCCTTGTCGTCATAATATGGAATTAAACAGATCGTCGATCGATTCAATTAATATTCCAAACCATTGGTGAACTATAAATGTTGTTATTGCTGCTGGCCAAATGCATATTAAATTGAATTCAATGCAAAACTATGCGTATAATTTACGTATTTTTTTGCGTTTTTTTACTTTTTAACTTATTTTTGCAAAAAAAGCAATAAAAACGAAAAAAAGTCAAGTCATTCAATCTCAGCAAACAAACAATAAATAGCGCGAGTAAATTAATGCCGTTGAATTTGGATGCTTTTCAATACTTGATGAATATTTTTTTGTTTTTAATTCGTTTTTTTCTAATTCGTGGAATTTGAAAAAAAAATGTTAAAAAATTTATTCAAATTTGAGTAGAAGTGACATTGTTTACTTAGGCGAGATGTATTATTTTTGTTCGGGGATTTTAAAATTAAAAATTTACGTGGTCATAACGATAGATCGTGAAATTTAGGATATGTTCCTATTTAAGTAAGTAGAGAAGTGATAGGAAAATATTTCGTCTCAAGAAAATATTATATTACAGGAAAGTCCTTTCCTAATTAGGTTTCTTCATTTTAAAGTCGATGAAAGACGTAGGAAGTTAGCAAGAGAGGAAAAGAGACTGTTACCAGAAAGTACAGGTAGACCTAGATTAATATCAGTCTTCCCTCCTGAACCTGGCCATTCGAAGCCTGTAGTAAAGCCGTTGAGGTCAGTGAATTCATCTGCATCAAGTGCTTCTTTTTCTCGGACATGTCACTGGCTGGACCTTACAAGCCTTGAGTCAGAATTACGACCTACCTTCTCACACCACTTAAGTTTTATACATGATTGGTGGCACCTACAGTTTGAAATCGCCTCCGAACGATATATTTATGAGAAACTTTTCTTGCTGCTGAGAGGAAGCCGCCGAAGAAATACTTTTTTTGTATTTTGTTGTGTTGGAGATGTCTGACCTGGGATTTGAATCGTGGCCTTACGAATAATAAGCCAACATACTACCTACTAGACTACAACGACAACAACTTATGCAAAAACCATACAATAATCCCATAATCCCTAGTATAATTAGGTGAAATTGGTAGTAGCTTCGAAGATCTCAGCTTTCTTGGGTTCTACAAAATTCACCTTCATTATCTACCGAAGAAAAAACCTTATCCTCAGATTCCCACGTAACGAACAACGACAGAGAAAAGGTTCTGCCATTTCCTTTTCTTTATCGTCATTACAGATTCTGAGGAAGTCTCCGATCGCTGCAGTATGCATCCACAGGTCAATATTCCATTATAACACAATGAAGTTCTACGTGGATTCTGGTCAAGTTTAATAAAAATTTTGGAGTACCCAGTATATGTTAAGTAAAGAGTTCAACAACACTGACTGCACTTTTGTTTTGAATTTGAGCAGACATACCGTGCACGCATAGTCCAGCCTAGGCTTGATTTACTGCACTATTTTGGGGGTTAATTCTTAGCAAACAAATTCAACCGTAAATTTATTCATTCTGCCACGTGTTTCACTGTGAAACGGTACACATATGAAGTGAATACTTGTACCATTCAGGTTTTTTGATGAGTGAACTAAGGCATATTCATTGCAGTTACGTGAAAGTATGTGTATCTTTATCAGTAGGTCAAGAAATTATTATTATTAGGAGAAAGAAATTATTTTCCTTTGTATATGGATAGCAATATATGGTACGACAAATGCGCATCTAAGCTTAGATTTCACTGACCTTTTTAAGGATGGATATTGTGAGTCTAAATTGTTTCTGAAATGGGTTTTTACCTTTCTATTTATCTAGAAAAGGGTAATAAGGTCTCTAGTTGGTTATTGTTTTTTTTTTTGTTATTTGCTCGTGTTCAATAAAATTTCCAAATCCTATATTGAATATCGTAGTGCATTAACCTGAACTGGATGCATTTTAAATAAGATTAAAACAAGTAAAAATTAAATACAATGTGTACACTGTGTATGTATACATTAGAATAATGAATGTATTTAGAGCAGAGTACAGATGATTATAAACTTGAATACTAATTAACACACCACATTGTAATTATTATTGCACTATGGGTGTATGATAAATACGCATACACACACAAGTATTGTAAATACTTAAATATCCCAGAGTCGTAGTATGTTTACAGCTCAAGTAGTATTGCAAAAAAACAACAAGAACGTCAAGAGAAAGAAGTGACTCTTCAACTTAAGTGAGGCCGTAATCGTTTAATTTGCATAAATTAATGTAAATTACACACACTGATGTTAAGAGTGACACTACAGTAGAATGCAGTTATAATACACTTTGCGAGATTATATTATATACACGTATAGCTATCCAGTAAAGTATTTTCTGTAAAATAACTTCATTATAATCATAAGAATTTGGTCAAAACAGTTTTTGTTGTTAGCTGTGTAGTCGTTATAGATGAACTCCTCTGTACTGATTAAGCTTGTGTTAAGGTGTTAATAGAATTTCCATTGCTTAAGTTTAATTTAATACCCAACTTTCGTCCATGATAAGCTTACATTTTAGGATTCAACATTTATGCATGAGTCTATCAACAATGTAACCCCACAACACATACAAACATACTCAATAACAGCTAATATTTGCATTGACCCAACATACAATTTGAAAAATTTAAAACTTTTGCCATTCCTTACTGGTATGCGCTAAAAAATGTTTTTATTCAAATCATGGAGGTCACAGGTCCTTGATTTTAGACAGTGATAGAGGCCAACCCTGTCTTCCTAGAATTTGCTACAGTAGGTCGAAACTAGATAGTAGGTTAGGTTAGGTTAGGTTAGGTTGGAGGACGTGTACTTGTCAATTAAGACAAGTACAGTACCCGGAGGTCGAATTGACCTATTGTACAAGGTTCTAGTTTCTCACACCACTTATGTTGTGTGTGTTAATTTTATACATAAGTGGTGGGACCTACAGTTTAAATTCGACTCCGAACGACAGATTTTTGAGAAACTTTTTTCATGGCAATTTTATTTACTCTCAGAGTTTTTGCCAGAAATCTGCTGAGAGGAAGTCGCCGAAGAAATACTTTTTGTATTTTGTCTTGATGTCTGGCCTGGGGCTTGAACCCTGACTTTACGTCTAATAAGCCAACACACTACCTACTAAACTACGGCGACTTCTACATAGTAGATCTCAGCAGAAAAAACACTTGATTAAAAGAGCAGTCCGTCAGAGATCACTGCTTGTAGTCGCCGTAGACGTGAGGTCATGGTTCAAACCCCTGAAGGGTTTCAATGACCAATTACGTACATATGTGTGCATGTATGTAATAAAAGCAAAAAAGAAACCAGATGCTCTTTTCATTCCCCTGATAATTAAAAAAATATTGAACATATGAGTACAAATTCAGCTTTCGGCGAAAGAAAGACTTTAAATATGCGAAGCTAATGTGTATCGAACCCGCTAATAAACATCCACTCGTTCTTAATGAAGTCTAAATAGAAACTTCCCAATCAGATAAGAACATGAAGAATCGAAATAATAAATTCTAAAGGATCTGTTCCTATCGGATCTTTACTCGACTTCACAGGGAAAGAAGAGGTGTTGCTGTTTAAACACGGGTTTCATTTTACGCCTTTGTATTTGGAGAACTATTAACTGTTACAGGGGTCGCATTGACAATGGTGTAGGAAAGATCATGTAAACTATTACATGAAAGATACATACATACATACATACATAATTGGTCATTACAACCCTTCAGTCAGGATTACGACCTAGTTTCTCACACCACTTATGTTGTGTGTGTTAATTTTATACATGAGTGGCGCGACCTACAGTTTAAAGTCGACTCCGAACGACAGATTTTTGAGAAACTTTTCATGGCAATTTTTATTTACTCTCAGAGTTTTTGCCAGAAATCTGCTGAGAGGAAGTCGCCGAAGAAATATTTTTTGTATTTTGTTTTGATGTCTGGCCTGGGGCTCGAACCCTGGCTTTTCGTCTAATAAGATAACACACTACCTATAGACTACAGCGACATGAAAGATCCTTTAGGTTAATGCGTTTGCCGTTGGGCAACCTACTGGATATGATAATAGTGCTGGTATAAGGCTCATTAAGCATTCCCGTCGCTCTAAGAAATAGAGAAAGCAAATAAATAAGTTTTTAACTCTAACAGTAGCCTAATGAGTGCACAGCTACACGAAAGGTTCTAAACCTGACAACTCCAAGCATTTATTAAACGATGTTGCCATACTCCGGCCTTATTAGATCACAACCGAACAATCACTGAATTTGCTGCATCTCAATACCATCGAATGAAAATTAAAAAATCCAAATTGAGACGATAAGACACATGCTTACAGTATCGCCAACAGAAATATTCTGAGCCGTCTTGGAATGGAACCTGCAGGGTTAATATAGTCCCTTCATTTGACTCACCTCAATACCATGGAATGAGAAATAAAAACTCCAAATGGAGAGGAGTAAAGTACCTCCAACAGATATGTTCTGAGCAGTCTTGGAATGAAACCCGCGGGAATAACGAAGTCAATGCTTCACATGTTTTACGTGGACCAGAAGTATACGTTACGTAAAGTTAGACATTCATCATGACAGTTCACATTGAACGTTTTATCAAACAAAACGTTTTCTTAAGCAAATTCATAATATAAAGAGTGTTTCACACTGGACCATTTCACCTAAATAAAGCTTTTTAGTCTACTTTTCTCAGCTGCAACAATAATTACCTGGTGGCTTTACTTCAAAATAAAAAAAAAATTAAAAAACAACTGAACTCGTCGTATATCTTGCTGATGATGTGGTTAATTTTGTTTCACTTCGTTTCATACGTTTCGTGTGTTTCTTTGCTTCTTCCATAGCCGTGGGAATTTGCAAGATTAAGTCTAATTTTTGTTGGTTTAATTACTACGTTTATCGTTCACATACAACATATAATTGTTTGTTAATGTGTTTTTTGTTATTGTAACACATTGTTTTTGTATTTTATTTTATTATTTAAAATAAGAATATTTTCTTGCTATTGTTGCTGTTGTTGTTGTTTTACGGTTTAGATTCAAATATTTTAATCAAAAAGTGTAAAATAATGAGTGGTTGGTGGTGGGTTGGCTGGCTGGTTAATTGTTATTGTTTTTGTTTTTATTTTTTTTTAATTTCAATTTAATTAGAATACTTATCAATTGGGGTTATGGTTTTGTATACTGTTTTTTTTTGCTTAATTTCTTTGCTATTTTGTTTCTATTTTATGTGTTGTCATTGCATTTGTTTGTGTTACAAAAATACATGAAAGCAGTTTGAATTCAATTTATCAGTCCTTGTGAAGTGTGTTTTGCGAAAGCCAGAATGTGATTGAAACCTTCACCAATATTTTTGCGATTTTTTTTTTGTTTGAATAGGGAATTTAATGTCAATTAAAACGAACGGATAAGCCCATAGGTTTGCTACATGATTATGAGAAATTAGGCACAGAGTCGAACTCATTAGGAGCAGCACTTTCATAAGTATTTGGCCCATAGCTGCCAGATAAATAAAGCATCAAATCGTCAAATATTAGAAAAAAAATCGTCAAAATTTAAGAAGTCCTTTTAACGAATAATTTGTAGTTAATGGTTAAAGTCGAAGCAGTTACGATATAATTTTTTTATATAATATTGCTTCTAAGGAATTTAGTTTAATTTAAATTAACATAGCGTAATACTCTCTCTACATTAGCTAAAGAATGTGATAATACTAATATTTTTAAATAAATTTAGTCAAGGCTGGAAATTAAAAGCCTTCCATCGCTCATTTTCATTTCTGTTTTTTTTTCTAGCAAAAATTTTTTTAAGGTTTAAACAGTCTATCCCAGTGTTGTTTATTGATACATAAGCCCAGCAATACTATTGCATCATCTGTATCTACGGGTGGTGTAAATATAAGGGAGTCAGAAGCTCTTGACATTCTGAGCATGAAAATTCAGTGTGATGTTCGCTGGAACCGACACGTTTTTCAGTGCCTTAGTTTCTTAAGACGGTGCAAGAAATACTTATGTATATCTGAAAGAGGATGGAATACAACTCTCATGTATAGACCGGTGCCTCAACGTCTATTTTGGGACTTCTCGACCGCGTACAGGAGAAAGCAAAGGTGTTCGTTTATCGCAATAGGTTATCGAACTCTATTGATTCATTGGAGCATCGTTTCAATGTGGCTAGTGTTCCGCTGTTCTACCGCTATTACAACGGATTTTGCTCGAGCGAAATAAGGGGACTTGATCCCGAGAATCATGTATTCCAACGTACCACTCGTCTTTCTCGGCGAGCACATCCGTATGTGGTCGATTGGCCAGTGGTTCGCACATTGCATTACAAACAAAATTCGTTCTTTAGTCGGACTATTCGTATGTGGAACTCCCTTTGTGGAGAGGTTGTAATATTTTGGCTTTTATGGAAAGAAAAAGGCATTAAATACAGAAAAATCATTACAGGTGTTAGCAAATAACTAAAAAAATTACTAAATTTGCAATAGTAACAATTGCAAAGCAAATACAAAGCTTAAAGTGACTTTTAATGTACTAAAGTAAAGAATACGACGTAAAATTTTCATTTCCAAAAATCGTCAAAATAAGGGCATAAATCGTCATATTTTTGGAGCTCAAAATCGTCAAATCTGGCAGCTATGAAGCTCGTCAATAACATTTTGTTTTTACTTCACCATCTTTTTCAACACTCCTCTCCAAGAACTTTCGTTTGGTGTCTAAAAGCATAAGAATTTTTAGTTGCCTTTCATGCCCCTTTTAAAAGAACCACTTCAAGACTGGTATTAAAACCCTCTACCTAATCCCGATCAGTATGACGATCTTTAAAGAATCTTTACATTCTTCAAATCCTTTTTAATATTCTGGTCTTGAACTCAATTGTGGTTTAAACGAATTGAGCCCATAAAATTTAAAACAAAAAGGAAATGCAAACCAACAAGAAGCCTCTTCTGCTCCTCTCTTTTTTTCTTCAAATTACAATTGAGATGAATGTCTCGTCTGTGAATTTAATGGTGTTTCCCTCATTCAATTGTATTTCTTATTGTGAACGTCTTCTTATTGTACATATGTACGTACACCCACATGAAACACTTGATTTCATGCTTAAGTCTGTGAATCCACATTGTTTGAAAGAAGAATGATCTGTGCCAGGTAGAATGGCGTCACAATTCATTTGATTTTTTTTATGAAATGTTGTGACTGATTTCATGATTTCATATCCTTTTTCTTAGAGAGTCATACTTTTATCAGCAAGCAATTTGATGTTGCAAGAAAATATTTTTTCAAAGAAGTCATAAAATTCCACATATCTTAACAATTTGAACATTTTGTTTTAAAGAAGAGCGTGACAAGTTTATTTTGTTACGCAGATTTTTTTACGCATTTAATCGAAAGTGTTTCAAATCGTATGTTTAGGAAAAAAAATTAATTCTTAGCTAAAGACTGATTCCATACATAATTAGTCATTACAACTTTTGAGTCAGGATTACGACCTAGTTTCTAACACTACTTATGTTGTGTGTGTGTGTGAATTTTATACATGAGTGGCGGGACCAACAGTTTAAAGTCGACTCCGAACGACAAATTTTTTGAGAAACTTTTCATGGCAATTTTATTTTGCTTTCTCAGAATTTTTGCCAGAAATCTGCTGAGAGGAAGTTGTCGAAGAAATAGTTTTTCATACTTCGTTTTGTAAGAGATATCTGACCTGGGGTTTGAACCCTGGCCTTACGTCTAATAAGCCAACACACTACCCATTAGACTACGACGACTTCGGATTATCTCTTCCTATTTCACAAAAAATCTCTGAACCCATCAACTAAGTGGAAACTCCCCTTTTGAGGAGCTTATTTGCCTTTTCATTGTCACATCCACGTCATAGAACGACCATCACGTTCACGTTTAATTGAGCACATCACTTGTCATCATAGCCTTGTCGTACACTGACGTGAAGAATGATTCCTTCGTAGAATTGATTGTTGTTAAGTGTTCGGCAAGTCGGAAAAAATGAAAAACATCAGCTCTTTGATGGCACCTTAGGTAGGTAATGTAGGCACAAATTGTTGTTAATCTAAGTGGAGGGACTCACGCTTGGCTTATTGGGAAATAACGGTTTTTAATTTTCCCTAATCCTGGTACGAAGTCACCGTAGTCTAGTAGGTAGAGTGTTGGCTTATTAAACGTAAGGCCCGGGTTCAAACTCCAGGTCAGACAACAAAACGAAAATCTGAAAAAATATTTCTTCGGCGATTTCCTCTAAGTCGATTTTTGGCAAAAACTCTGAGAAAGTAAAATAAAATTGCCATGAAAAGTTTCTCAAAAATCTGTCGTTCGGAATCAATTTTAAACTGTAGGTCCCGCCGCTCATGTATAAAATTAATACACACGACATGAGTGGTGTGAAAAACTAGGTCGTAATCCTGACTAAAGGGTTGTAATGGCCAATTATGTATGCAGGTATGTAATCCTGGTATCATCCGGAGTTTTTGTTGGTGGGGCATTTAAACTGCTAATAAATTCGGTTGATTAGCATGGTTATCTTAATAGCATAAACTTCATTCTCCTACGACATAACCCAGACTTACAGTGATGGCCTTTTAATTAGAGACGACTTAGCAACATGTATGTTTGTTAAATTGTTTTACAGTTTTCACTGTGTACCTGGGATCAAAGGCTTTGTTTGGAGGACGTTTTACATATCAGATTGGGACAAATTAAACTTAGATTCGTCACTCCAGAGAACTCTGTTTCAGAAACATCGTTTCTAATTATAAAGCCACCACTGTATATTCAAGAGTTTAAAAACAATTGCCTTGTTTGCTTTGCAACTTCTGCAAAATATATTGGAATACCTGGAATACTATATCTAGTAGCGACTCCGACAACTACGCTAAGCACATTTCTATGGGATTTAAGCAGTTTCTCAATGACTTTTCCAAAGTAGAGAACTACATATGTCTCGTATCCCAAGAGAAATGAAAATTAAAACGCTCTGCCACGTCGGCACCCGTGGTCTGCCCTAGAGGGTATTATGTTAGAACCTAGCGCTCTGTTAATCGCCGGAGTATCAGAAAGTATTGTAACATCCTTCGGGCTTATATTGTCATCGTTAATAATCATCATTGCAGCCTGTGTGGCCAATTTTTCAGCTTGAAGGCAATGCATTTATCCGACAGCCCTAACGAGTAAGCTAAACACACTGTTCGTAGCCAGTGCATCCTCATAACTTGCCTCCATTCAAAGCCCTATCCAGTTTCGAACCATCCGTGGAGGTTTGTATGGAGTTGTTCACGAGATGCATAACATAGTTCTGAACTTCGGAAATTCTTAGTGTGGTATAATGATTCTTGAGTGAATGACATTTGATCAGAGGCAGTGCACACTGGCCCATAGATGTTCACTAGTATTAGCTGCTGAGGCTTTACAGTAGGTATCCAACGGTGACAGTAATTTCCATTTCAGTGACTAATTTACTAGCCCTCCTACTATTATTATTAAAAGCCGAGTACCGAATACTTCCTCCAAAATTTACCCACAAGTCTAATATTTTTTAGATTATTTTGTAAAACTTTTGTATTCTCTAGAATGTTTTGTATTGCAAAGCGAGCTAAAGTAAATCTAATGGCAGTTAAACTAATCTCTTGGCATTTATCCAAATCTCTCTTCTAGTGTTTTGCACACAAAACAGATAAATCTCGATCAAAAAATTTCTCAAAAAAAAAATTTTTTTTTTCAAAAATTATTTGCTGGATGGACTACATATATACTTTTCAGGTCGCAAAGAAGCCAGCAATGGCGAGACAGATTTTTAAAGATTATTTTTTGATTCCAATAAACGATTTGCATAAAAAAATTCAACATCAAAAACAACAAGAATAACAACAATTTCAACTCATGTCGTGGTTAAAGATGGTTGTTGGATTTGGTTTACACAAACTCACATGGACGGATGTATGGATGGCTAAATGCATGCATGAGTAGCTAAAATGATGGCACTTAATGCCAAGAATACTAATGACCTGAAATGAGGGTTATATACCACAGTGTACCATCATTTACTTGCCATCGTACTCGCATACATCACGATGATGTTGTTTTTCTTTTTTTTGTTGTTGTCCAACTGCTGTTTGCTGTTGTGTTACCATTTCTTGTGTTATTGAGAAAATGCTAAAAGATCACGATGATCTTGAAGAGGGATTTTGTTGTTGATTTTATTTATTGTTTCATGTTGGCTTGATTTGGTTTGATTTTGGTTTTGGTTTCGATTCGTTGTTTTTTGACAATATCCATCCATCCATCCATCCATTCACTTTAGCATTTAAGTTTATGAGCCAAATTTCGCAATCATGCACGCCTTCTCATATTGAATTGAATTGGATCCACTGTTGTGTTGTGTTGGCCGTGTGTTAATCGTGTACAGATTTATGAACTCCTTTACATTGCTAGAGTGACTGCTCTTAATGCTTATTGTGACAGTTTTTTGGTAAATTTTTTTACCCACTCTCCTCACTTATCCTTTACTATTTCGTTGTTAACCAGGCTTAAAAGTATTCAGTTGTTTCTTTTTTTGTTTTTGTTTTGTATTTTAACGAATGATAAAATAAAATTCCACATTTTATGTGCAAAACGTGAGGATGCCTTTTCCCATGAGCCAAACGACAAGTAAATGTTCAACGAAATTAAATGATTCCAGAGTAACGCACATCAATACTAATCGCATATATGTATGTAGTCTTACGAAAGTCAAAATAAATTCATTTTCATTTTGATTTTGATTTAAGATTATTAAACACTCACCCAAAGAGCTACATGAACTATGCTGGGCAGCTAAATATCCACATTTTAGCTTTCTGTAGAGAAGCAAATTGTCACATCCTATATGAGATAAAACTCAACCGAAGCATCTCTCTATTTACAGAGACGTGAGGCAGAATTGCGTTACTCATTACAGTATACCACCATGAGGAAAGGAAAGCCTTTACAGGGGAATGATTTACAGTATGGGAGCCTATGTGCAAACAGCTAGAGCGGGATTAAAAATAAATGCTGGAACCTGTAGTAATTAGTAGTCCAACAGCGACTTTCGAACTTTGACAGTTCATAACGACCATCTTGTTGAATTTACATCAGTCAAATTAATTGGTAGTTATTCAGTTATACACACATACATAATTGGTCATTATTACCCTTTTGTCAGAATTATGACCTAGTTTCTCTCTCTCGGCTCTGAACAACAGATTTGAGAAACTTTTCATGGCTATTTTATTTACTCTTAGAATTTTTGCCAGAAATTTGCTGGGAGCTAGCCGCCGAAGAAATATTTTTGTCCTGTATTTCGTTTAGTTGGAGATGTCTGACCTGGCGTTTAAACCATGGCCTCACGTCTAATAAGCCAACACACTACCTACTATACTACGGCGACTATTTATTCAGGCAGTCAGTTTTGCCAAATGAACATGAACGATCATAGACATCGACGTGTGTTCGCTATATGAGCTCTGAAGCAGTTGGCAATGGACTCTAGTTTATAACGCAAAATCATCTTCAGCGTTGAGGTCCATTTCTGGATGAACGGGTACGTGAGCCATCAAAATTGTCCAATTTGGAACGATGCCAATCCAGATGAGATTCAAGAGCGTTCTGGGCTAGTGGCTTCATCGATACATATTTCTTTGAGAACAACTTTACCCAGTCCATAACTGCCAACAGCGAGCACTGTAAGTCACTGATAATCTAAAAATTTTTTTTAGCATGAATTTTTGGTCTGGACTCCAACGACATGTGGTTTCAACATGACGACTCTACGTGCCATACAGTTCATCTCACATTGGATATTCTGCACACGCAGTTTGAGAGCATGATTGTCTCACGTGGATGTGGTATAGGCACCGAGATTGTGCTGATTTGACCCTACTAGGGTTTTTCTTTAGTCGCAGTTGTATGCGAAAAAGTCACAAAGCACAGTCGTGTTCAAAGCCAACATAAACTATGTCATCGGACTAATTCAGCCTGCTTTATGTGCCCAAGTCACGGAAGGTACCTCAAAGTAGCTGCTGCTATGTTTTCGAGGAAGATCAATTAAAAAGTGGCAAAGACGGGGAATAGCTGGGTGAAATTCAGAATGTGCCAATAAGTAGATTCAATTCGTGAGCATATGGGGCATTTAAAATTACAGGCATTTGTAAATTAGTCTCCATAATTCCATTCAAACTTTACCCCCCATTATTTAAATTTGTTCCGCATCTGTCTTTTGTGAACCATTTGATTCGATTTTCAAATACGAAAAAAAACCTGAATTATTATTCCAATTGTGTTTTAAGCCATTTAAATACTTCAATTAAAACAACCACTACCGCTGCACTCGCAGCAAACAATTTCAAAACTGAAGTGCGTATGATGCAATGACAACAACATCAAAACAAAAAAGACATTCAGATAAGCCACAAAAGATAGAAAATTTTCTATTTTATTAAACCATTCACATACGCACTTCTTCTAGAGGCACTTCTCAAATACAATGGGAATGGAAATTGGCCATCAAATGCACTCACACAGATATGCAGGTATATTAATGCATACAAAGAGAGATAGAGAGAGAAACATCAAATCAAATGGTTGGTTGGATGAATTGATGGACTGATGAACTGAAACAGAGTGAACATCCTGAAAGAGGTCAACACAACATCATCATCAACATCATCATCATGATCATCATCTTTATGGTTGTATTAAATTCATTGTGTTTTCTCATCAGGTGCGCTTTTGTTAAAGAAAAAACAAAGACAGACAGTTAGTAGTAGTAGTTGTAGTAGGATGGACAGACGAACGGATGGACTGACAATTACACAGTTCATAAACATTGTGTGATAAAAGTTGAATTTTTTTCGATTTTTTTGTTGTTTTTTTTGTGTGAAATATGAAACCTTTTGTGAATTTTTAATCAGACTCCTTTCTCCTTCTCTATCATTTTAAATTTTGTTGGCTTTTTTTTTAATCTTCAGCAGAGATGGCAGGGAAACTTTTACTTCTGATTCGTTTGTCAAAAAAATTGATTCGGTAACACGGCTTGGATCAGATGAGATCTTTTAATATCGTAAAAAACTGTTGTAATACGGAAGGTTTTATCCACGTGTTTTATCTGTTAGAACTAAAATTTTTTTATTCTATACAGGAGTATAGATCAGTCCCCCCACAAAAAACGAAAAGTGGATCAAGTTCATTATAATGAAAGACTTTTTCCATTCCAAGCATTTTTTATTTCTTCCCACCACTCTAAGTAAAAAAAAAATTTTTTTGACCGCATTATCGTCTGATAAGCGAGACCTTTACTCAACACTGGAACATGTTCATACAAAACATTGAGCAAAACCTTGGCATACACTTTTTCGGTGGTCGGTTTTTTTGGCTCTACTACTCGGTCATTTGTGATTTGATTTATGTAGATTTGGTGTTTACATATGCAACTTCAAACTTAAAGAATGTCTTCTAAATCTTTTAAATATAGGAAGAGACGGTGAAGCCAATATAAGAAAAAATTATTTGTAAAAATTTTCTTTTCTAAAATCACTTAAAGCAGGGAAAACATCCTTTAATTTAAAGTTATTTTACGTTTTAGTTGCAAGTCTATCTAACTCTAAAAAGCATTTAAAAGAATTCTGAAGGACTCTTAGGCTCATCAAATGAAGGTATAGACTGGTTATGTTAGATAGAAGAAAAAGGTCTCACTTAAGCCAGCATTTAGGCTCATTGCGTTGCCACAATCCATATTCAAACTGAGGATTAAACATTCGCTAGAGGAAAACACCCTGAGTTTAAAATAAATCTTGCTATCGTAGTAATCTCTATATTACAGAGCTCGATCAAGGATCTTAGAAAGTGAGAAGGCTTTGTTCTTTCGAGACAAGAGCAGGGAACTGGCTCATGAGCTGAAAGACAGTCTTCCGACTCCCTGCCTCCTTTTCTGACAAACATCTCCTACAGAAATCAATTGCCGAAATTGATACTGTGCGTTGGATGACCACGCTATTTAAGGATAGATGCGGGAATCTGCGAAAGTCGGCGAAGAGGACGATCTTGTATCCATTGGAAGGACCAAATCGAAAACGCCCTGTCATCGATTGGTGTGACCAACTGGCGTAGGAGCAGAGGCGCCTGGTAGGATGTGTTGCGGCAGGCCGAAATCCGTTAAACGGGTTGTTATGGCCAATTAAGTAAGTCAACTTCTGGTTCTTAGGCGACCAGTGTTCTTTAAAAATTTCCCCTTCCGTACCCTTTGTCGCCAATTCGGAAATACAGAAGTTTTTGCACATGTTGTGATTCACTTTATGGGAATATAAGTTTAAATAAAATGAGTAATTAGTTTCCTGATCCTCATCATTTCCTTACTTTAGAGTTAATAGAGAAGGGGACCGACAAGCTGAACTTCACAAATACAAATCAGAGAAGTACAGGCTGGGGTTTACTAAGAGGAATTGAAGTTTCAAATAAAATGAGTCACTCACGTTTCCTGAGGCATCATTTAGCGACTTTAGAGTCAATAGAGGAGGAGACCGAGAAGCTTAACTTAATAAATACTGAGCAGAGAAGTCTCATTGCTTATGATCAGTGGTCTCTTTAAGCATTGTAAACACCTGAATTGCTAAATATACGTACTACCAATTGAATGCTGACAGCACTTTATATAGTTTTAAACTATCTGAACTATCTTAGAACTAAGAAATCACTCCTATTAAATGACATGTTAACCTGGGATGTAACAATCCATTGTATTGAACGATTAACTGAGTTCAAAAAAAAAATGTTCAAAAGTTTGAATGCACAATGGAAGCTGGCTAGCAAAAACTTTTCTTTTTTTAATTCCTATTCGTTCCTTTAAGGACTATAAGTCTGTCGCGAAGCAATAACTATCTGCTTAGAGCTATGATGTGACGCTCCAGCATATTGAATGATTAACTTATCTGAGTTAAAAAAATATGTTCAAAAGTTTGAAGGCACAATGGAAACTGGTTAGCAAAAGCTTTTCTTTTTTTAAATTCCTATTCGTTTCATTCTGTCTGTCGGGAAGCATTTCCCTTATCAACTTATTTTTTTGATTTATTTTAGTGTAATTAATGCGGCATTTTCAAGGATAATGGTGTTACAAAGTGTCGTTAGTTAGAAGATACACCATTTTCAAAAACGTTTCGTGTTGTTGCATTGGATGTAGGCGTGAGAAAAGGTCCTACTCTTTGAAAGTCCTGTTTAGTCCTGTTGAAATTCGATCTCTAACTTGTATACAATGCACTTCTTATTATATAATTTAATTATTTTAATCACAATCACTGGTATTGAATGTGATTTTACAATTAAAAGGTTTTAAAAAATCAAAATCCAAAGCCAATTAATTAATAATAAAATGCTATCCTACATACACATAAAGGGTGTTTTTTTATAGAGGTATAGAATTTTAAGTTGCAATAAAACAACGATGGATTATTCGATTGACATGAATTTTATTTATCCGAAAGATAATCTTGTGGCATTACATTTTAAATATGATTTCTGGCATATGACCGCCACGACTGGCGCGGATGTAGTCCAATCTGGACGTCCAATTTTCGATGACTTTTTCCAACATTTGTGGCCGTATATCGGCAATAATACGGCGAAAGTTGCCTTTCTAATGGTCAAGCGTTTGTGGCTTTACCGCATAGACCAATGACTTTACATAGCCCCACAGAAAGTAGTCTAGCGGTGTTAAATCACAAGATCTTGGAGGCCAATTCACAGGTCCAAAACGTGAAATGAGGCGGTCACCAAACGTGTCTTTCAATAAATCTATTATGGCACGAGCTGTGTGACATGTTGCGCCGTCTTGTTGAAACCACATCTCCTGGACATCATGGTTATTCAATTCAGGAATGAAAAAGTTAGTAATCATGGCTCTATACCGATCACCATTGACTGTAACGTTCTGGCCACCATCGTTTTTGAAAAAGTACGGACCAATGATTCCACCAGCCCATAAAGCGCACCAAACAGTCAGTTTTTCTGGATGTAACGGTGTTTCCACATACACTTGAGGATTACCTTCACTCCAAATGCGGCAGTTTTGTTTGTTGACGTAGCCATTCAACCAGAAGTGCGCTTCATCGCTAAACAAAATTCGCTTATGAAAATCGGGAACAACGGTAATCTCGTTTTGGGCCCATTCGACGAATCTACGCCTTACTTGATGATCGTTTGGCTTCAAATCTTGCACGAGTTGGATTTTGTAAGCACGCAAACCAAGATCCTTCCGCAAAATCTTCCATAAAGTGGATGGACACAGATCCAATTCCTGCGCTCGATGGCGGGGTGGACTCACTCGGGTCTTCCTCAATGCTACGCTTTACAGCAGCAATAGCTTCTTCTGTACGCACCGTACAGCGTCTCTGGGGATGCGAGTTATCAATAAGAGTAAACGTGGTGCGAAAACGTTCCATGGTTAATCGAATTAACTGCTCTGATGGACGATTTTGTCGACGATAAAATGGACGTAGTGCGCGATACGTTTTCCGCACAGAACCATTATTTTCGAAATAAAATTGCACTATTTGCAAGCGTTGTTCAGGCGTGAGTCTATTCATGATGAATTGCCAAACCAAACTGAGAATAAATCACTTGACAGCTGTTAAATCGGTCGCCATCTTGAAAAATAATGCCAACTTAAAGTTCTATACCTCTATAAAAAAACACCCTTTACATTTGCTGCATCTTTGTTGGTGCCAAAACTTCTGTGTATTGAATAAGAAATAAAATACGTGTTCCCATCCCTGTTCAATACATTTTTTTATCACATTTATTGACACTTTTTCTGTTGTATCTCTTTTGTTCTTATCTTGGCTAAAGTCAAGTCAAGACAACAAGTGTCAATTGTTTCACATTTGAAAGTGTGTGTAATTAAGAGACTGTATAGGTATTTGTGTATATGTGTACCATAAAAAAATGCTGTGGGATTATCTCTGTATGGATGATCAACATTGCCTTTTATGAGCATCCTGAGGAAGTCTCGTGTTTAATTGTTTCCGTTTAAACTGATACCTTTAGTGGTCCTTTTGTTCTCTACACTTGAGTCTTTTATTGTTTAAATGAAATAAATTTTTGCATTGAAGAATTGTTTTCTTTTGGGTTTTTATTTAATTTGTGGTTGTGGTTTCATTTTATCACTTGATCTTGTTCGATAAAATATTTTTCTTTATCTGTTGTATGACATCTTCGTTTTCTCTTCTCTTCTCTTTTCATTTCTGTTTGTTTTTGTTTTATTGAATTTCATTTTATTGAAATCGTTTTACATGAGCAAAATTTTAATGAAATTCGATTTTTATTGCCTCCTCTTTAACCATTGAAACAACTCTATTTACTCTTTGAGTACGTATTGAGAAATAAACACACAGTCTTAGCTACACTTGTTACTACAGATTCAATGGAATTTTTTTCCTCTTTCTTTTGTAGCTGCTGGATGTATGTTTTTGTTGAAAAAAAAAATATTGTTGACCAGTTTTGGAAATTCCGTAAATCGTTTTTATTTTTTAAATTTTAATTGTTCATCTCTTTATTTGTAGCCGGTGTGGTCATGAACGTCACGTTGAAATAATTTCTAAGAAACAAAATTATTTTTTTTTCTCAATTGTATTGAATCACAAAGAATTCAATGTTATTGCTGCATTAGAATATCTAATTGTTGATGTTGACATTAATACAATCTCAGTATTTTTTCAACATGAGCTGATGATTAAAGGGAGTGCTTGTGGCAGAATGTGTAAAGGAACTGCATACTTTGGTAGAAAAAATTTTGTAATAAGTGGTACAAGAAATAGGTATCTTATGTCTTTGGAATTCTTCTTCGATACATAACATAACATACATACATAATTGGTCCTTACAACCCTTTAGTCAGGATTACGACCTTGGTTTCTCAAACCACTTATGTTGTGTATGTTAATTTTATACATGAGTGGCGAGATCTACAGTTTAATGTCGACTCCAAACGACCGAATTTTTAAGAAACTTTTCAGGACATTTTCTATTTTTAACACTCAGAGTCGTTGCCAGAAATCTGCTAAGAGAAAGCCGTCGAAAAAATATTTTTCATATTTCGTTTTGATGGAAATGTCTGACCTGTGGTTTGAATCGAGGGTTTTACGTCTAATAAGCCAGCACACCACCTACTAGAATACTGCTTCTTCGGTACAACAATCTGTTTTTATGTTTCAAATGGTTGGAATCTATTTGCATTTTCGGCCTACTAAACACAAAAAAATGTTTTTAAATTTTATCCCATAATTAGGAAAACCCCCCTTAAAGGAATAGGTCCCACTAAGGCCAACATTTAGGCCCATTTTGAAACCACAAAAAACCAACTCCAGTCCTTAATAAACCTTCCTAATGTAGAAAAATTTTATATTTGAGAGCTCGGTAAAGGATGTCAGAAAGTGAGAGGTTAAAAATCTCCGTCTTATTAGGACAAGAGTCTCCTCAGACACACAGTTTCTTCAGAAGTCATATAGTCATAAAACTATGACTAATGTGGTGTTCGAAAATTTTAAAACAGTCTCTACTCATCCTTCCTCATCAAAAGACTGCGACTTTATTAAGTGAAATTTACGATATTTGCTCAGTAATAGTCGCCCCAGGTCAGACATCTCGAACAAAAACGAATATGAAAAGATTGCCACATAGGCAGTGTAGACATTGCTATCGAACTAAGCATTCATCATCAAATAGTTATCAACCACTTGATAAAAGCTGGATATACAACGATCGGGACGAAATCAAAATATTTTTGAGGTCAACGATTACGGGCGATGATAAACAAATTATGTTCGACACTAATAAGCGGAAAACTTAGCAGATGTTAGCTAAACCTGTACTGACACTAAGACAGTTAACACTGTGTTTCTGTCAAGCTGAGAGGGGAAATGTTTATTTCGAGTTTCTATAATCTGATAAATTGTAAATAATTCTTTTCTCTACTGTTAAGAATTCACGCGATTGAGGTAATTCGTTTATTTAATACGGTCAGCATTGATCAACAGGACAGGCAATGCGTTGCATCACGACAATGACATGACCACACTTCTTCTATATCCCAACGGAAACTGAAAGAGCTTGACTGGGAAGTTTTTATACATCTACCATGTAGTCGGGCCCTTACACGTTTATGCTAAATGTTTCTATCTCTGCAGAATTGTCTTAAAGGTGTAAATTTAAATTCCTTAAAGACCTGAAAAAGGCAGATGAATCAGTTTTTCTTCGAGAACAGAAAGAAGTTCTACCTCATATTTTGATTACCAAAGTTCGTCTCAAGTGTATGGAAACGGTGTTTCATTTTTGCTCAAAATATATGACCGATTTTTGATCGTGTGCACCCTATCTAGAATAGCCACAAAATATTTACCTTGAAAGACTTTTGACTTGTGAGCGTTTCTTGACCTTTATGAGTGATCAACTGTCATCAAGTGTTATTGACAAACAGATCTTGATCTTGAGGTATTCTTTAAAATATAGCGCCACTTTATAACACTTCGGCAGCTATAATGAAATCCTTGATGAATACATAGGAAATCATAGATGAAAGTAATATATAATAAACTGTGATCTAAATATAACAAAATTATATGGAAGTCAGTCTTTACTCCCCAAAGAAACAGGCATCGTACTTAGATGGTAACACCAGTTGATGATTGGTAACTAAGCTGCTGGTTGTGAACTCGATTTACCCTGAGATACAAAGTTTAAACACATAATTTACTTTCTACAGCCGTTCTTATTCAAACTTATTATGCTAACAACGGATTTTGGCGTGTAATTTGGTTGCCTCGTATATCTTTTACCAAATTACACACTAAAATCCGTTGTTTGCAGAATAAATTAAAACAAATACAACAAAAAAATTATTTTTCTTTCCAACTACAGCTTCCCAGGCAATTTTACGCTTTTAAACTGCTCTCACATAATTCATAACTTTTTAAAAATTATTGCGCCTGAACCATTACCACCAAAATAATTTATGGTCCATTCCCGCAAAAACGTTGAAAAACCAAGCTTAGTTTTTAATTAAAAGCAAATAAATATTGGCTCTGATATCGAAATATTCCCCCCTGCTTTTGCTTTTTCGTAAACAAGAAATGAAATATGAGTTCAAAGACAAGACATTAAAACATTTATAAGTCGGCTGTGATCCTGTGATCAAAGCAAAGGGTTGTACTCTCTGGTCAAGCATGTAATACTGAAGATGTGAGAAAAAATGTCTTGCCATAAACAAAAGCATAAAATTTTTATTTCAATTCTCTGGAGCCAAAAGGGTGGTTGACATACATATTTTACATTTCGTTATGGTCAGCCAGGGCCAGTTAATATTCAAATTAGGATGACCAGTTAAAATACTACGTTTCTCCCTTTTATAATTAAGATCATCATCATCATGGTATGCTTGTAAATGGTAACAAAGGGTCCATAGAGCAACGCTACGTACATATATGGCATGGAGTAAATGTTTAGCTTGGCACGATAATCATTATAACGAGAGCAAAAATAATTTTAAAGATAAAAATTTGTTGTGTTCAAAGATCATACAAACGGCCTTAAGGATCGACGTTTAAATGTGTTTGAACTATAAAACAACCCTCGTAAGAAGTTTTCTTAATAAATAATTCCTTTTTAGGGCATCTTATTTCAATTTAAGGGTGTTTCTTCCTTCTTCTTTGGCATGGTCATCTTGCAAATCATCTACGAAAATTGTCTTTAACATTTGGCACAACGTAGTGAATCGACCGGACAATGGTCAAGCCGGATTAAAACACAAAAAAAAAACGAAATAAAAATTAATTCAATTGTCTTTTGTAATATATGGTATGTCCCCTACCTTCCCCCTGTTCATTTAATATTCAACAATTTTCTTAAAGGTTTCATGTTTTCCATTTTCAAAATTTACATTTTCGTTGTTGTTGAACTCGTAATTCTCTTTTTGCCATAAAAAAGAAACTTAACGTCTTCTCGTAAACAGTGTGGTCAGTCGCCCTTTGCTCTGTTTTTGATTGTCTCTTCTACGACCTGGACATTAGGATAGGATAAGGGGTCAGCTATAGCTGCCATTCAGCCTTTTACAATTTTTGGGCATTAACAAAGCAATTGGAAAATTTCATTTAAAATTTTCAACTTAATTTGCATTTTTATTCAAATGAAAAGGAAAATTCAGTTTCGAGACTTGAATCGTTTTTTTTGTTCGTTTATTTATGTGTCCAGTTTATAATGTTTTTCTTAGCGAAGTAAATGTCATGTTCATAAACAGGATAAGTATTCTCTTTTTGGCATTTAAATAAAGTCTTTGAAATAGGAAAGCTGCTTGAAATTATAAATTTTAAGGTGATCAAGTAATTCTTAGGACTTTTGATTAACTGCTTTGCAATTCTATATGATTTATTCGTTATTTTAATGTAGAAACTTAAACTCCCGTAGCTTAAGCTATTGTAGATGCCATAATAAATTCAAAGAGCTACACATGTTTTAAAATATATTCCACTCTTAAGTAAAATTTATTATTTTGAACAAAAATACCGTTATCGGAAAGTGACCCACTTCTCATTCCCACTTATACTATATATTTACTTATCAATTACAATACAATCATAAATTGGAGTAACTAAGACTATATGAATTCGAATCCACGATCCTTTCACGCTAATAGTCTAGCACACTATCCACTAGACTATCAGGGCATCCAAGAAATGAGTTCTTTAATCCTTTAGGCATTAAGTTCATTGGAAGCCACACGTTTAACCTTTTTTGTATTTAGCCTTATGAAAATGGTTTCGCTAGCATAGAGATGACATACATACATAACTGGTCATTACAATCCCTCAGTCAGGATTACGACCTAGCTTCTCACACCACTTATGTTGTGTGTGTTAATTTTATACAAGAGTGGCAGGACCTACAATTTAAATTCGACTTCGAACGACAGTTCTTTTTGAGAAACTTTTTATGGCAATTTTATATTTACTCTCAGAGTTTTTGTCAGAAATCTGCTGAGAGAAAGTCGTCGAAGAAATATTTTTTCATATATCGTTTTGTTGGAGTTGTCTGACATGGGGTTTGAACCTTGGCCTCACGTCTAATAAGCCAACACGCTACCTACTAGACTACGGCAACTTATATGAACACATTTAAAATGCGTTCCCATGGCTATGAGTTACACTAAGAACTTTTGCTAGAAGTATTTTAAGTCGGGAACGTCGTAAAAGAAGTGTTTTTCACATTCTTTTTAGGCTTGAAATTTGAAATCTTAGTTTCCACTTCGTTAGTCAACAAACTGTCTGCTAGCCGACCAGGAAAAAAGTCAAATTTGTTCAGATTTTTTATTTTAAGTTGGCTTTGTTGGTTGATTTAAGTGATCTCCCGCAATTACCTCGAGCATCCAGTAGTGTGATGAGGCAACATTTTGAGGCTTTACCATATCCAGATCGTTAGAGCTGATCCGTAGTCTAGTAGGTAGTGTGTTGGCTTATTAGACGTAAAGCAAGGGTTCGAGCCCCAGGCCAGACGTCAAAACAAAACACAAAAAGTATTTCTTCGGCGACTTCCCCTCAACAGATTTCTAGCAAAAAATCTGAGAGTCAATAAAATTGCCATAAAAAAGTTTCTCAAAAATTTGTCGTTCGGAGTCGACTTTAAACTGTAGGGCGGGACCTCATGTATAAAAATTAACACACACAACATAAGTGGTGTGAGAATCTAGGTCGTAATCTTGACTGAATGGTTGTAGTAACAAATTATGTATTTATGTATGTAAAATGTCCATGAAATGTTGGGGATGTAGCGTAAGAACCAGTAACCAAAGGTCCAATGATGTTTATTTATAAGGGCTAGCCAAACGCAAAGAACGTAAACAACTGTCTAGTTTTCCATCACATCGTCGCATCTACGATAATGGTCATACAATTTTTGTACAACCCGTCGAACCTGACTTACAATCACTTCTGCTGTGACCGGTGTAGAGGGACTAATGTAATATTCAGGAAGGATACGTTGTAAGGTTGTATAGGATCCATTTGCAATTTTTTTTTTCTAAGTAATTGTTGAAAGGGGTATTCCCCTTTTAACACATTCCATAGATGAACCATTTGAGATTGGGTATCCTTCTCACGTGTCAGATCCAGAATTTTGCAACTCATCCCCCTCTTCGTCCGAGAGAAAATATGTTTTCGTATCTGACACCAATCTAGAGGTGGTGATGTGCGAACTGGTCAACTCATAGGAAAATTGGTGGAGTGGGACCTACATAGGCGTCATTCAAGAAAAGAGGAGGAAGTAATCAATTCTTTCCTGTACTCTTCTATTAGCCGCGAGGTGGTAATGTGTGGTCGAAGAATATCCACTTGGTTATTGATGCAATTGGGTTCGATATGAAATGACACTTGCTGTGTATCGTTTCCAGGCTGTGGGTGTAATAGGAATACTGGATGTGAATTCGCTTAATATGAAATTATCCAACATCACTTGCGGTCAGTTGCCTGAATTTGATAACATATCTCTTTTTTTTTTGATCTATTGCACAAATGTACATGGGGACTTGTTGCTACACGGATGTCTCTAAACATGAAGATAAAACGGAACTGGGCCTCTATATAGCAGAACCAGAAACCCAAGTATGCCTTCGGCTACCGTACCACAATAAACTCTTTCAAATGCAGATACGTGCGTTTAGAGAAAGTATAGTCTGGACCAGTGATAATTTGTAAAACCTGGATCGGAGCAGGATATTAAGGTCCGGCAACCGGACCTTAACAAGCTCTTTTAAACGCAGGCGCGTGCTATTAGGGAATGTATAGTCTGGACCAGTAATAATTTGAAAAATCTAACGAAGAGGAATTTTAATACCTAATAGTTAAATGCCAATAAGGGTAACAGTATCCAGGGATACTAAGTCCCAACATTTTTGGAAGGACTCTACTTTTCTCAGAGGAGAGAACTGGAAGGTAATGAAGAAGTTTATACATGATACAGGCTCGTATAGAAAATATGGTTGGCCCAAGGGTCATGAACGATTTGGTTGGTCTCCTCTACTTACTACCTACCTACATACCTATACCTATATTTTGCGATTTCAGACTTGTTTTAATAAAAAAACTAATTTTTGGTCTTGAAGGCATTGTTGTCAATATCCTTGATCTTAATCTTGTATTAGTAAATGAACTTTCCTAACCACAGTAAATGATCCCTTTAACGTTATCAGTTATCAGTCATTTAATTAAAATTAATTATTAATAAATAGCATAATAAATTATTGGAAAGAAAAAAAATTCTCTAAAAATTCACCCAAAAATAATTGGATTAATTTCCCCTGTTGATCTTTTGCACTGAAAAATGGGGTGAAACCGACTTAAATCGTGTTAAATTTAAGGGTGAAAATACAAAATTTTTATACAAAAATTAATTGAAATTAATGGCTGTAGAGTGATGCCATCCATGCATACATCCACTGGCCAATGATGAATTCTTTACAGAAAAAATGGAGATTTTTCTGTCTCTCACGAAATAGCTAAAATAACTGCAAATTAAAATGGATTATAAAGATGAAATTGCGCCTTTTTCGGTGATAAGAACAGCAGTTACACATTTTTTTTCATGAACAAAATCTGCTTAATTTAAATAAAATTAGAAAACAGGACATGAGACATTTTTCCTAAAACTAGCTTACTGGTCGATCGCACATGCAAATTTTAAATTCTTCGTTTGATTTTCTTTAAAAAAAAAAAATATTTTTGAAAACAATAGAAAATTATTCCAACTGACCGTTATACCGTTCAGAAATCCAGTCTTGATCTATATTTGTGTGTATGTTTGCATTCACCCGGTGTTCCTTTACTTGTTTTCATTAATAAATGTCCTGCGGAAAAAAAACACATATTTTTAGTCAATGACCTCTTTTCAATAGTCTTGTACGTTTTATTTGTTATTTTTCGTATTTCTTTTTGTCCTTTGTTCGGTCACGCTGACCACTGCTTTTTTTTGTCCTTAAGATATTCTCCTAATTGTTGTTGCTGTTGTTTAAAGAGTTTTTTCTTCTCTTTTTCAATATATAGAGCAGAGCATATGTTGCATATCCTTTTAACAAAGTAGAAGCATTTGCATCCTTTTTCTTTACTTTAATGGGTTCGTTATAAAAAAAAACGAAACGAAATTATTTTCCCATCGTGTGTTGATTTGATTTCGTTTTTTAGTACCTCTTTTTTAAGAAACTGTAACGGTCAATATGACTGGACTTCTTTGGTAAATGAGTTTGACAGGACATTTCTATCATATTTGATTGACTGACATGTTTGGTGTGCTATTCAATTCAGTTTGGTTTTGTTTTCTTAAAGGATTTGTGGTTTAAATTTCGTATTGATTTTTAAATTCAAGGTATTCAGCTGTTCTGAAGATTTTGGAAAGAAAAGTATTGTCTGCGTGAGTAGACAGTAGAATCTTACGTATGATATAGAAGTCGCCGTATTCTACTAGGTAGTGTGTTGGCAAATTAGACGTAAGACCACGGTTCAAACCCCAGGTCAGACATCATAACGAAATTTGAAAAAATATTTCTTCAGCGGCTTTCTCTCAGCACATTTCTGGCAAAAACCCTGGGAGTAAATGGAAAATTGCCATGAAAAGTTTCTCAAAAATTTGTCGTTCGGGATCGACTTTAAACTGTAGGCCCCGCCACTCATGTATGAAATTAACGCACACAACAGAAGTAGTGGGAGAAGCTAGGTCGTAATCCTGACTGAAAGGTTGTAATGACCAATTACGTATTTATGCATGTAATTGACAGGCTTTTGAAATTTTTGATTGTGGAGTGAATTTTCAAAATTACCGCCTGTTTTTTTCAAGTTTTGATTCAAACACTCCAGCATTTTATATGCTTTCATTGGCCAACTCCAATGTGACCCTATGGCAGCCATTAATTAAACTGAAAACATCTTTAAAAATGTCTGTTTTTACCCTTAAAACCTCGATGGACATTTAAACCATAGCGCTCGTGTTAATAAAAGATTCAAAGATCAACAATTCAACGATTAACTTGAGCATTGCGACGACATATTTTTTCTTCTTAATTTTGTCCATCATTTATCAACAGAAATCTGTAGAGATTTTTCCCCTATTTTGTTAAAAAGAATTTAAGTTGAAAGTTCATTATTTTACCACCCAAAATGATTCATAAAAGAAGGAAGCATCTTTAACACATGCTTGCAAGGCACACAAAAACACAGGCCATGTAGCAAAGATCAGCAATAAAAGGTAACAACCCCCAGTCATTTGCTTAACATCTTAAAGGAACTTGTATTCTATGCTTATGTATATGTACGTATGTTATGTTGTCCTTTAAAAATAGCCCGAAGGACATTGCTTTAACCTTTAACAATGTAATCTTAAGGATAAGAGCTGGTTTCGAACAAAAAAACAAAAAAACAGGGGGAAATCTATTGGAAACCGGTTTTCAACTGACCGTTAAATTTTTAACTGTGCTATACGCTTCCCAATTACGATCTCTTTTTTCTCTTCTCTGTTTTTGATTTATAAGTTCAATGAAATGAACCCTTTTGACCGTAACAGAGTAGCGAAAATTGTTGTTGCATTCTCTTTGACAAATCATTTCATCAATTATTTCCTTTTTTAGTAGCTTTCTTAAAAGGGATCTGTGATGCTGTGACAAATCTCTCTTTCGCTCTCGCCTCTCGTCTCTTATGTTGCGTGTTAAAAGTGCTGATTAGTGTTGTGAAGATTATCAGCGTCAGATTTATTGTCTTTCTTCTCCTTATTTTTTTCTTTTTTTGCTTTTATATTCAGACAATAAAAATTATTGTTGTTGTTGTTATTTAATATCCTGCGGAGGATCAATTTACCTTCTTTAGTTTTTATAACATGCGGTAGACTTGATATCATTTGCATAATAAGGTTTACAGAGGGTTTAGTGTAGTTGTTGCAGCATCCTGATAATATTCATCTGTTCAATGTAAATATTTTCGGTAATTAACTGGTTCAGTTTATTCTTAAAGAAGAATGCAGGCACCTGGTTGATTTAGTTTGAGACTTCTGGGGTACTTTGCTTTTGGTCATGCATCCATCATACATAATCGATCAAACATTTTTTGAAAATGATAAAATACACAAACAGTGATAATATGTTTAAAAATTTCTAAAATAGGCCCTGAAACTAAGAAGGGAGTGAGACAATTTGATGCTAATTTGAAAACCTCTCTTAAATAGCATATGTATGTATACTCTCCGTGAGAGAACCATATTTAACTTAGCATTTCTATTAATATTCAAGGATATTTACAAATTTTGTTTTTTTTTTTCTTTATTTCTAGTATAAGAACGGCATATTAACACGACTACGGCCATCCAAACTAGATTCGAACAATTCGGGACTTATCATATATTGAAAGTCGGATATGCGGCAGTAAATTTAAGAGAACTAAATCAACGACAAAAGGTAAGTCATTCATTGAAAAACTTAAACATGTACTAACAGTACTTCAAACAATTCAGCTGATCTTAATTTTTATGAGGTTATGTTAGATTAGGTTAACGGGTAGCTTGCAGCTCACGGGCAAGTTCACTCGTAGGCCCATTGACACATTGTATTACCCGGCGTGAGCTAAGCCCCCTTGTCATGATCCGTTGGTGGTGGGTTTGAAACACCCTGAGCTCCGAAAGAAACCAACCAGTTCATTTAATGGCACGTCCACCACCATGCCCAGATCTTCAAATGTTGTGTCTCCGATGACGTCTACCTTGAAGTGCCGAGCACTCACATAAAAGGTTCTGTTTCTCTCACATTCTGGCAGTTTCTGTTGTAATCCTGTTGGGGCAGACCGAACTTCTCAGCGAAACTGCCAATACCGCAGTGTTCCATTAGAATTCTTGTTAAAGTGCCAACCGTTCTCTTGTCGAATTTAAATAGTTTCCTGGTTTTCCTGCTGTGCACTGTTGGACATAGCGGTTTTGAAATTTAGCAACCCGGTATGTCGGACCACCAATGGTTTGTTGCTTTTTTTTTTCAATTTGAAAAAGTATTCTTGGTTTTTATGTGTAGATTTATTTAAATTAAAAGAAAAATGTTAAAGAATTCTTAAAATCTTGAAGATTATGTTTCGTGGAACTACATTTATAACCAATAATCGAAAATATTATATTTGTCATGGAGTTTACGAGGCTTTGAAGGATTTGAACTTCAACACCCAGCCAGTATTTCTTAATTTTCTCTTTTAGAATATTTACAATCGTTTAATTTACCACCTGTTTAAACTTTTTTTGCGAGATTACGTTGGAAAGTGGATCAACAACTAGAAAGATTATTCAGCGAACATACTTTATTTTCTACATTTTCGACTTCGATCTTGACAGACGTTAGTTCAACAAGGTGGACGTTGTCAACTTTATTAAAGTTTGGAAGTCCCTATTTGGAAACTTTATAGAAGTTTATTCAAAAGCTATTTAATTGACCTTGAATTGTCGAATAATGTTATAGGTGATCTATTTACTTACTTTCTATATTTGCCATTCATCTGATTATCGGGTTTCGGTGTGCTTTAACATATCCAGGCGCCAATCAATCGATGACAGGGATTCCTCAGTTTGGTCCCTCCACGTAGACAAGTTCTTCGCCGGATCCGAAGGACCTGGCCGAATCAGACTTGTAGAGCATAAGTTTCGTCGTACCAAAGAGGTCTCTGCTACTACTGGATTACTTTACTTTTGTAGTTCTGAACTTTGGGTTTTAATTCCATGTTTTTCACGCAGGTATTCTTAGTTTTATTGCGACGTCCGTACTTCTGTCATCTACTGGATATGTTGACAACATTTTTTGAGCAGGCAAATCGGCTTAATTCGTTGCGGGTCGCATTTAGAACTGTCTTAATATTAGTAGAATAGTACCTTTTTCTCAAAACCCAATAAAACTCCGTTGTCTCTTGATTATGGACACCAATGAGCTGCTGCTGTGAGCTGCTGGCGTAGCTTGGTAATTTCGGGGGCTCACCTAAACATCTCTGAATCGTGATATATTAATTGTTATTTCTTTGCTTACCACAAACCTAAAGAATTCGGATTTTTCTTAAGTGCAAGGAATGATTGGATTTCTGTTGTTGATGTCCTACCATTCAAATCAATTTTTTCAGTGTAGACAACTTTCCAGACTCGATTTACTAGAATAGAATAGTTTGCTTATGTTGATATTTTCCGATTAAAAAATCAGTTACAGAGTGTATTATAAAAGCTATATGACAAGATTTAAGAATGTGAATTTTTTATATGTGTGGTTACAAAACTTTTATGCAATTTCCTGTTTCGTTCAAAAACCTTTAGCAAAGTCTAATTAGGTTAGAATGATTGTGAGAGTGAGTCTCATAAACTTATTACATATCGATAAAAAGGTTAAGCGTATCAGTGTCTTAACGATTTAACTAAGCTTGATATCGGTTATAGAGTTGAATTCGCCGTAGTCTAGTAGGTAGTGTGTTGGCTTAGTAGACGTAAGGCCAAGGTTCAAACCACAGGTCAGACATCAAAACGAAATATAAAAAATATTTCTTCGGCGACTACCTCTCAGCAGATATCTGCAAAAAACTCTGAGATTAAATAAAATTGCCATGAAAAGTTTCTCAAAAATTTGTCGTTCGGAATCGACTTTATACTGTAGGTCCCGCCACTCATGTGTAAAATTAACACACAAAACATGAGTGGTGTGAGAAGCTAGGCCGTAATCCCGACTGAAGGGTTGTAATAACCAATTATGTTATGTTATGTATGTATAGAGTGAACAGATATGCATCCACACTGGTATGAGCCAGTGTTAAGGATGATATGGGGTTTCGGTCTTTCGATTTTATAAGCAATATGAGGGGCTTAATGCCTCGGCAGTTGATAAATTTTTTCTGTGCTCTTTTCTGAGGATCGTGCAAATTATGCTGATCTGTCATTCTACAGGCATCGCTTCTACGTTCTAGATTTTTTCTGACAGAAAGCACCTGCAAAAATCGTGCCTGCTACTTCAACTTGGTTGTCATCTTATTTGCACTTTTTCTGTTTTTTATTCTGTATATGGTGTCGGGAAATCTGCAATATTGCTGTACTCGATGAAAATATTTTGCGTTTGGTCCGTTATAAGGAAATCATTGGGGAATTCTTTGATTTGGATGCAGATATTAATGAATGATATCTCTTCTCGTTAAGTTTCCAATGGATATGGATTCTTTTATGAACTCAAGGGGCCACAATACTAAAGTCTTTTAGAAAATGCACTCCCTTATGCTTCTTTTCAAACTATGCGACCCGAGTCGCTGCATTATGTGAATGAATTAAGTTGTCAAGGAAGTTATGCCATAAATTATGAGACCAAACCCTTTCCAAGGAACTTAATAGCTATTTATACAAGGTAATCTTCTAAGAAAGTTTTCGTATAAAGAAAACTGAAAGTCACTATAACATATGTATGGTATATACGCCAACAATATCAATATGGTTTATTTATGATGAATTATACTTATAGTTGAGCTCAAATAACAACATTTATTTAATCAAATAAAATAAAAAAAATTATTTAATTTAATGATAACCACACCCTCAAAATCAAATTAAATCAAGTGATACGATAAAAAAAGAAAAAAAAATTTTTTCTTAAAAAAACGAAAAAAAAGAAGAAAAACCTCAAAAGTTTTGATATGAATGAAATAAACCCCAAAAAAAATTCTTGGATTATACCACTAAAAACTAGTAACAGAAATAAAATTCCCACAATAATGAAATGAAATGAAATAAATGTACACAGTGTATCGGTTTTAAATGAATTTCATTTGATTAGAAATTTATTTAAGCGGCCACAGCCACTAGCATTTGATGTGGCTAACGCGCTAGCATTAACGCTAACGTTGTTGATTTAGGCTGAGCGGTTTTTTCTCAATAAACGTGTCACTTTGTTTTTTTGTCACTTATATGTCACTTGATTCTGTGTGTGACCAAAAATAAAATATAAAAGGAAGAGAGTGAGTGAATGACATTTGATATACTTAGGATTCATAGACAACAAACTAACGACTTTCAAATTATACGTTGAAAAGAACACTACAAAAGAAATAAAACCCCACGAAAAGTATCCACAAAAATTTATGATTAACGTCACTTAAGACCTGCACATGCAGGAATAATTTTGTTTATTTTTATTCTAAACCTAAACGCCTTAAATTTGAAAAAAAAATGAGAAGAAAACCAAACTTCCCATCAATCTGCAAAGCATTGTGGCACTCTAGTTGCTGATAAGAACTGTATTCAAGCCGCTACTCTATTTCACTGTGGTTACCTCCACACTCATCCAAAACTTTTCTTCTCATACCCCTGATGCTTGAATTGGTGTGACGGTATTTGGTAACACATTTGAGATTAAATTTGAAATTTGCTCAGTTTTTTTCTTTCTCTCTTTTTTGCTGATTTCAAGATTTAATTTCTTTTGATTTTATTTTCTCACAAAATAAAGAAGAAGAAAGAGCAGAACAAAAATAACTGGGAAGTGTAAGATGTTGGTTTGAGTTTCTGTAATTGGATTCAAACGTCAACTTAAATTCAACCACAAAATTCACACACTTATTGTACTGGAAGATTTTCAAGGCAAAAATGTAAAAAAAAACAAAAAAAAAATAAATAAATAAAAACTGACCTTGGCCAAGAAACTTTTAATTGAATTTAAAATCCAAATTACAATGCGAATTGTTCATCATGCCATAATTTAAGTATTTAAACATTTTGTATAAAAAAAATTAAATAAAAATCTTTAAAAAGTTTAAAAAAATAATTATAAATTCCGTTATAATATTCAAGACAATTTTATAAATATTCCTTAATTTTTTTTTTTAATTTTAATGTTTCCTACATTTTTCTTACCCAACGCATATTTCGTCAAATTTAAATGGAAATCTTTACGTTGACATTATAAAATTAGGTTTTATTACCGGGGACGTTTGTATTCGAATCTGAAGTGTCACAGATAGGATAACATCAACACGTAAAACATTGGGAAAGATTTGAAGCGACATATATAGGGTGGGCCATTTAAGACTCTTAATTTAAAAATTCAATAACCCGAAAACGGTTTAAAATTTTGAGAATTTTTGTTGTTGTGAAGCACAATTGTTCTGGTGAGAAATAAATGTATTTCAGATATTATTTCATTCACATGGCTGCCGCGGCTGGCCTCACAGTACCTCATTCGATCGCACCAATTTTCGTGCACTTTTTCGAGTGTTCGGCGTTTTGTCTCGGCAATGGCATCACGAATTATGCCCTTCAAATGCTCAATTGTCTCTGGTTTGTCGACATAAAACTTTTCTTTAACATTGCCCCACAGAAAATAGTCAACCGGTGCAAAATCGTAGCTTCTTGGCAGCCTATTGACATCACCATTTCGGCTAATTAAACGGGCATCAAACGTTTGATGTGGCATGAGATGTGTGACAAACTGCACCATACTGCTGAAACCAAACATAGTTCACATCAATACCATGAAGACCGGGTACAAAAAAATCGGTTATCATGGTGCGATAGGCGTCTCCATTAACCGTAATGATTGCACCGTCCTCATTTTCAAGGGAATATGGGTCAATGTAGCTCCGCTCTACAAGCCGCACCAAACAGTCACTTGTAATGGGTGCATTGGCTTCTGTAAGACCACGTGTGGTTTTTCTGAGCCCCAAATACGACAATTTTGCTTATTAACGTACCTACCAAGTTGAAAATGAGTTTCATCCGAAAAGATGACTTTTTTTTTGCAAATTCGCCATCATCGTGCAGTTTCTCCTTGGCCCAATAAATTCCTACTTTGCTTAATCGTAAATCGATTCATTACGTTCAGTGGAGATAAAATAGGAATAGAATGACATAAGTATTGCTAGATTAGAAATAACCGAGGGTTCAAATTTAAACCTAGAGATGGCCCACCCGATATTAGGAAAGAGTAGATCTCAATGAATCTCCTCAGCATAATCCGCAATCCAACAGATCTTGCAGGATCATCCTAGCATCTGCTTAGATATACAAACTTTGCTAATAAAACTATAACACGGCGCTAAACCAACAAAAAAGAAAACAATCTGAAACTAATACCAAATCTTCGTTGTTAGAGTAATTTTGTTAGAATAATGTTCTGTGACACACAGAGCCTTCCTGTTGAAGAAGTTCGTAATCATCGATCGTGTTCGCTGATTGTGATACTGATGGGCTTCTCAATGTCGTTCTAGAAGCAGTATGATGACGCTGCTCAGCCTATAGACCACGTCAAACAGTGACCTTTTCGGGGCGCACTGGACGCTCTTGGATCTCATGTGGTCCCCAATTCGACAATTTTGTTTGATCTGATCACGAACCCGTTCATCCAGAAATGTGCAGCATCGTTGAAGTTTTCGATGAAACTTAGAGTCAGTTACCTATTCCCATTCAGTGAACACATGTCTATGGTTGCTCATGGTGATTTGGCAAAACAGACTGAATAAATAACAACTAGTTTGACAACTAATTCGACTACTAACATGACCGTTATCACATTTCAAATTCTGGACAACAGACCTCTTTAAAGAGCACAGACCTGTAGCAAAAGATCTTCTCTATCTTCTTATGATTTGATTGTTTTTTCAGTTCGGTTTCGTTAATCACGTTTTTCTTGGAGATAAGCACGCGACTGGCCAACTGTAGTAAATCCTAGGATGATAGGGCGCCATATGTCGTTGCCTATAAATAAAGTTCTCTGAAAAAATATATTGGGTGTGGTGGTATAGGATTTTGGTCCATGAGTTTTTATCAAGGGAAGGCCGAGGAAGATTTTACGAATGATCTTTGTTATTGTTATATACGGTCTAAAGTCTACTCCAAACGTTGGTTTTTTGAGAAATTTTTCTTGGCAATTTTATTTACTCTCAGAGTTTTTGCCAGAAATCTGATGAGAAAATGTCGCCGAAGAAATATTTTTTCAAATTTTCGTTTTGATGTCTTACCTGGGGTTTGAACCGTGGCCTTACGTCTAATAAGACAACACACTACCTACTACTACCGATTACACTCCTTATTAATAATGTGGCCTAGTGCACTACGAATACCGTATGGGAAACCATGATTTTTCAACGAACGTTATGTTAAGTTTGCAGTCGCCTCAAAGAGCACTTACTTGGGACCTTTAATAGTATATATTATGCCATGCAAATATAACTGCATTTCATACATAGTTTAATAGTTTTATTGTATTAACTACCTTATTCGCCTTTGGCTAGTTAAGTTCTGCCAATAAATTATCCAAGAATCCTTAATCTCAAGTTCCGGTCAATAGCAGAGATAATATTTTGTAGTTTAATTTTATTTCTCGTCATTACCACATGGGCATATACACCCAGATGCCAGTGACCCATTATAACGGAGGTCTTAACAAGTAATTCTTATTAAATTTAATGCAAATTTTATTCTGCCCACAACCATATCACAGTCTAAAATTATCTAGTCTTTATAAAAGAGGCTCCATTATTCCATCTTTCCTTTGCAAATGAGTAAAGTTTGTGTGAATTTATTCATTTGATTCTCTGCTAAATAATGTTTTAAGTGAATGGCGCTCATTATATGAGGCAGTTTGTGATTAATTTCAGAATAAAAAATTATAGGAATACTGCTGCTTACTGAATTGCATCCATAACTTATTCTCAAAATTAATTTTTTTTTATATTTTGTTTTCATTCCTGGATATAACTGTGCCATATGTCATTGCTTATAAATAATAACACGTTCCTTGTGTAGTGGTAAGGAGTTCAAAAATTTTTTAAGTTCTATTTGTTCTCAAGAGAAGGCTAGGGCAGATTTAAAGAATATTTGTCAGGAGTCAGAGGTCTTTCCTAGATGATTACTTAGAGCGTGTTTACAGCCTCATCTGGACTCGAAACTTGAATTTGGGCGACTAAACCAATCCTCAATTCTGCACAAAACAAATTCAATCGTTCGATAAATTAAAACCTTATCATAACCATTATACTTGATCAATAATAAAATACGTGAAAAACGTTTGTCTTTAAATCGATCTTTAGAAACTAATGATAAAATTTCAAGGACATTTTATTGGAATCTAGAAAATGTTAAATCCTTGACTTTTGGTATCCTTCATCACGTTATTGTTTTACATGCGAATCAATGACAAATCAAATCGAATTGCATGTTCATTGGCAAAGAAATCAATTCAATTCAATTGATTCTAAACTCTTTAACTCTGTGCACAGCAAATAATTTATGCAGTGGCTGAAAAATATTTTTATTTTCATAATTTTTTTCTGTTTTTTTTTGTTGTTATTTGTAAAGATGTTGTATAATATTTTATAATTAATATATTTAATTGGCAACAAATTAATAAAAAACAAACAAAAACATAGAAAATGAATCAGTGTCGAATGTTAGAATTATTAGACCGCTTAATTAACAACACTTGGCAATTGCTTGCCTGCCTGCCTGCCTAATTGCTTGCTCGGTTGCCTGGCAAATTGAAGTCATTGCTAAATAAATGGTGGAATCCATATGAATCCATCATTAGAATCCCTCAATAACGCAAAATATTGTATTAAATGCCAGCAACAACAACAACGATGAACAAAAAAATTAATCTAAGAACAGAAACTCTTTTATTTTTTTAATTTAATTCAGTGGTAGTCTTTTTTATTATTTTTTTCGTGTAGAGCGGTTAATGTACCCATTTAACCTACACTCAGGGGCATGCAACACACACGTAGATACGCACACATACCTATATATGTATACTCTAAGTCCGTACGATCATAATATTATGAGATGGATGGCTATGTGGCACAAACTATTTGTTCTTGTTGTATTTCTTTATATTTTTTAAAATTTTTTTTCTATTTAGACACGATTGATTATTTATTTTATTTTATTTGAATTGAATTAAGTTGAGTTGAGTTGAGTTGGAGTTTATTTTTGTTTTTGTTTTTCTTTTTGTAACCATTTTTTATTTCATTTTATTTTTCAATTCAATTCAATTATGGAATATGATCATGCAAGACAACTGACGATATTTCCTGTGTATGTGAGTTTGATAACAAAAACAACAATAACCACATCAACAACAACCATAAAAATGGTGAAAAACTGTTGAAGTAAGAAAACTAAAACTGAAAAAAACAACAACAATAAAAACAAAGCAAAGTAAAAATACGTTACAAAGTGCCGTTGATTTAACTACAACAACAACTACAACAACAACAACCATAATCTGTGTGTGTCAGTAACTGAAACTGACTAAGTGTCGTTTGTCTGTCCATTTAGTTGTCCAATCCATCCATTCAGCCATCAAACAGCGTTTACAAAGCCTAAACGATGAAAAAATAAATTTCTCTTCTCAAAAAATGTAAACGCTCGCGCGCTTATTTGACATCCAGTCACATTTAAACGCTCATCATACAAGTACAGCAACTGAAAGTACGTACTTCGAACAGCAAAAATTAAAAAGTGTTTAATAAACACATTTAACCCTTTCGGGGCCAATATTACTAATGATCATCAATAGATGATCTATGTCAGCATATTTGTATCGGATTTATATTAGGCACAGGCATCAAATGAAGGTCATTTTGCTGTCTCTGAAATCTCCATAGGTCGTGTTCAAACCCCAGTCAGTCTCGAACAAAACAAAATATGGAAAACTATTCCTTCGGTGACTTGTTTTCAGCATCTCTTCATCTTAAGTGATAAGGCCTATTTCTAGACGATTAGGCACGTGAGTATGCAAAATTTTGGCACCTGAGATCCATATGAGATCCCACGGCGTCGAATGCATTTAGGGCTGGTGGCGTTATGGGCCAATATTTTTTTGACAACTAAGTTGACCAGGCTGTTACTGTTGACAACGAGCACTTAGATCGAAGATTGCAACCTGGAGACGAACGACATGTTGTTTGAACATACTTCTTCTCATGCCATATTGGATATCCTGCACAAGCGCTTTGAGGGCATGGTCATCTTAAGTGAAGGTGCTGTGGCCATTCCAGACTTTTTCTTTTACAATTTTTTTAATTCGAAGTAGTATGTTGCTAACAAGCCACAAACTAAAGCGGTGCTCAAACCCATCATAACACTTGCCATCGGTCGAATTGAAGTTGGCTTACTAGACAAGCGGTCTCGGTTCAAACTCCAGGTCAGACACCTCAAGCAAAACGAAAAATGAAAAAACCCTTCTTCAGCGTGCAGATTTCTCACACAACTTCTATGAGTAAATAAAATTGCCACGAAAAGTTTCTTAAAAATCAGTCATTCGGAGTCGACTTTAAACTGTAGGTCCTGCCATTCAGGAATAAAATTAATACACACAACATTAGTGGTGTGAGAAACGAGGTCACAATCCTGACTAAAGGGTTGTATTGATTCATTAAGTTAGTTGGCAACTTATCGCTGCAAGATTGCTTCAGAGACCTTAGAGCCCAATTGTGCTCACTTTGCCGCTCGCATCATTCCACTTGATCTGTCTAGGGTATTGCCGTGTTTACATGGCATTTGGTGTTCTAGTACAGGCACCGAAAGATTAAAGTGGCGCTTAGCCATTTCACAGACTGCTTGATAGAGAAGTTGTGGAATCCATAGGTCGGTTTTCGTGTTTTGGTTTCCTTGCTGGTGTTATTCGTGCTGGTGTTATCCGCGCTGGTGTTATCTCATCTGAGATTCTGGTCATTAACTGAAAAATAATTTTGAAGTCGTCGTAGTCTAGTAGGTAGTGTGTTGGCTTATTAGACGTAAAGCCAAGGTTCGAGCCCCATGCCAGACATCAAGACAAAATACAAAAAGTATTTCTTCGGCGACTTCCTCTCAGCAGATTTCTGACAAAAACTCTGAGAGTGAATAAAATTACCATGAAAAAGTTTCTCAAAAATCTAGGACATTGTACAATGGGTCAATTCGACCCCCGGGTACTGTACTTGTCTTAATTGACAAGTACACGTCCTCTAACCTAACCTAATTGAAAACTCGTTGAATATATTTTAATTTTTCCATAACGTATGTATGAATGGGAAAAAATATGTTGCATTTGGGTCTCCGTTTTATCACCCAAACTAGATGAGCTTCGGGTTTAGGAGTTGTAGGTAAGCGTGCAACTGTACAAACCTTATCTTATGTGTGTGAAGATAAATTCGATTTTTAGAATCCAAGACGCAAACCGAGCAGCTCCACTTTTGGCGTTAACAGATCAAAATTTTCTTTTAACAGAACAAAATTTGCCCTTAACAGAGCAGTGTTAGCTGTTTAACAGTATCCATCTGAGCCAGCCCACTTGTTTAGGAACTAATTTTGGGAAATACTCTAGATCTCTGAGTACAATACTATATGCAAAGGAAGGTTCCAGGGCCTCTTAATATAATCAGCAACATAGTCACATAACAAGTGATATGGTGTGGAGAAAATTGGCTTTGAAAATATCAATTTTTTGTTTGAAAATTCTCTAGAAGATCAGTGGCCATTTGGGAACATATAAGAAATAGTACGCCACATATAAAAAATAGTACCGACTATCATTTGCAGACCGTAGGGTCCTCTTTCGAACCGTGGTAGTGTGATAGCTGGCATGATTTTAAGGTTCGACAAATTGAATTTTGAAAAAAATCGATTTTTGTCCAAGTTTATTCACAAAAAAAATAATGATCATAATGAGGACTAAATTTTATTCGATAGTCTGCAATAATTGCAAAGCAGAAGACTAATATACTTATTACAGCTGTCAGAACAGTTAACAGTGTTCTGTTAACAGCACATTTTGCCCTGTTAAAGGCGAAAAGTGGCATGGGTTTGCATCTTTGGTTTTTAAATTCGAATCTTTCATCACAAAAAATATTCACCCTTGCATTCTAGTAAACAACTGATCAGTTTGCCCAAAAGGGTTAACATAACATAACATAATTGGTCATTACAACATTTCACTCGAGATTACGACCTAGCTTCTCAAGCTAAGTATGTTGTGTGCGTTAATTTTCTACATGAGTGGCGGAACCTACAGTTTTAAGTCGACTCCGAACGACAGATTTTTGAGAAACTCTTCATGGTAATCTTTTTTAATCTCAGAGTTTTTGCCAGAAATCGAGTGAGAGGAAGTCGCCGAAGAAATATTTTTTTCATATTTTCGTTTTGATGTCAAAAGGGTTAATCTATAGATTAATATGGTTGTGGGCTTGATTTCTACACTTTACAATTCTGGTTTCTTCTGTGGCACTTCTTTAATAAAAGTCTTCTTCACCAGTATTTCTCTTCTTCTTCTTCTTCTTTAACGTCTTCTACTTTAGCTTCTTCAATATTTTTATTTACGTATGTGTTTCGCATATTAATTACGATTTTAATTTCAATCGAAGAAAAAGAAGAAAAAAGTTTGTTCCGATTGTTGGGTCACATACACACATACATACATACATACATCCATATGTATGTACTTACACGCATGGTCATTATAAAAAGATGGAGTTCGATTGACAATTTGAATTTGAAATTGTAATTTTAATGGAGGTTTTTTATGCATAAATTTTTTATGTGTCTTTAATGGACTTTTGGTGACAATCTAAACACTCAGAAACTGTTGAGAATTCTTCTACAGCGTACACGAACGAGGCTTCTTTCTTTTCGATTCTTTACCATTCTTTGTTTCATTTCTTGGCTTTTGTTCGTGTTCGTGTCTTTTAATTCTTGTCATTCGTTGTTTTTTCTTAAACGGGAAGTGATAAAATAACGGATTTTACCTTTATGGCCAGCCCTCCTCAAATGAAAGCAACAAAAAGAATTTCCGTTAAATCTTTGAACTTTTGGGTCTGCTTATCGATTGTTTTTTATTCATTTTAACTTCCGTATGGTGCTACTGACGGAATCTTAAACGAATCAAATCAAATTTTAAAATCCATTTAATCTTCCTTAACAAGAAATTAACAACAACAAAAACAACAACAGAAACGATCATGAAAAATTGAGTTGAAATTTTTGGAATATTTTTTTTGGTTATTTTGTTTCCATAAATTTACTGGCAACAGATAAAGGAAGTTAAACGATCAAAAAATAAAAAAATTTAACAAGAAAAAAATTGGAAAAAATGTTCCTCTATTTGCCTTGATTTTCATTTAATTTTATAAGTCATGCTCTAATATGGTTTTCTATTTATAAATACGCATTTAGACGGACAGACAGACAAATATCACAAAATTATGGTCGAAAACTTCCTCAATCTTTCATTTTCATTTCGTTTAATAATTTTATTTCTTGTGATTGTTATTGTTGTAGATTTTTATGCATGTTGTTGCTTTTCTTGTATGTTTCATTATTGTTCCGCTTGAAGTCTATAGTTTTAGAAATGGATTTTGATAAATCAAAATCTTACCAGACCAGAGCAGAGCAGAGCCATTTCTTTAGACGCTTAAAACGCAAGCCAAACGCCACCAACACCGCCACCACCGCCACCACCGCCACCTCAACAACCACCACTCATAAGAAAGCCTCTCTTTTTTGGTATTTTAAGCAATTATCACGTGCAATCATGAAACTGGTACAAAATCCAACACAGTAATGTATCCCCATTTCAATTCAAACACCAATCCACCAGCGCCAACAATCCTACTTGTGCAGCAACTTTCGTTTTCATTGAGAAATGCTTCTTCTTTCTATGAAAAAATATGAGTTTTCAGTGAATTTTTGAGTCTTGTTTTTTTTCAACGATTTTCGTTTTTCAAACCAGCCAAGAAAAGCAAACAAAATATTACACATTTTGCAAATTTAATTTAATTACCAAACAACCAACCAACCAACCAACAAAATCATTAACAATTATGAAGAGTAGCAAACAAAAAAGCAAATTTAATGCAACCAAGTTTACAGGAACTGGCAATAAACATCGGCAGCTGCTGATAAATGTATGTAGTTTTTATATGCGGAACTAGAGTTTTGAAACAATAATTCAATGTCGCTTCTCAAACAAATATTATCCCAGTAACAAATAGCAAGAGTAGTACAGTATATTTTTTTTCTTTTAATGGGAGAAGTCTAAGATTTATCAAAAAAAGTTTTTTTTCTAAATTCTGTTTCAGTCCAGCTAAGGCTGATCTACTCTCCCCAATGCTATTCACTTTTATACTTGATTACGAACTCCTATGGGTCTTATCCAGGTTAAGGGGAATAACCTCGAATCTTAACTACTCGCCTGTTAAAGAACACACCTATGCAGATAACATCTTTCGCCTGATATATAGAAATAATGAGGACAGGCAAAGAAATCTGGAGTCAGTTTAGTTAAAGACAAGCCTTAAAATTAATACTTGAACACAGAATTAAAAGTCATCGTAGTCTAGTAGGTAGTATGTTGACTTATTAATGTGAGGCCACGCTTCAAACCCCAGGTCAGACATCTTCAACGAAATGAAATATAAAAAAAAATTTCTTCGCTGACTTCCTCTCAGCAGATTTCTGACCAAAACTCTGAGAGTAAATAAAAAATTGCTATGAAAAGTTTTTCAAAAATCTGTCGTTCGGAGTCGACTTTAAACTGTAGGTCCCGTCACTCATGTATAAAATTAACACACACAACATAAATGGTGTGAGAAACTAGGTCGTAAGCCTGATTGAAAGATTGTTATGTATAGATAGTATGGCCGCAGTACTCTAGCCCTTCTAAACACTACAATAATAACAATAATAAGCAAAGATGGAAGAAAACTTGAATTGCTTCTCTTTAAATTAAAAATCCGTATCTGAAAATTATTTTCTAGTGAAGTGTGTTTTTTATTTTTGAAATAAAAACACGAACCATGAAATGCTTGTAAAAGCAATTGAAGAGAACACAAATAGAAATCTTCAAACAACTGTTCGTTTTGTTAGATTTTTTAATTAAAAATTAAATCCCTCAAGTCATCAAATAGTCTAAATAAGGAGACCCAGTATTATTATTTCAAGGCGCACAATAAGAAAAATAACATTTCAGAGCAAACGGAATTTACTACTAAGATAAGAGCAGCATCTATGTCGCAATGACTGAAACAATGCAACGAAACAATGATGACTTTAATTAATTCAGATGGTGGAAAACCGCATACACGTCATGTAAAATAAACAAAAAAGAAAATTCAGCATGGTGATGAGTCCTTAAAAATTTGAGTATGCTTTAGCTAGTTGTCGCTGGTTCAATTGTATACTTTCAGGGATGAATTCAGGGGCAACTGCCAACTATCTGTACATTCTAAACACCATATGTGGCATTTTTATTGGGTAGAAAATGCAATTCAGGTCCCAGTTATGCCACTAGGACTGTAAAATCTTTGTTTTAGCGAAAAATTTTGAATAAAATTCAGGAAACTTGTATTCCATTTCTGTGGAAGTTTGTTCTAATCAAGTCAGTTCAGTTTAAATACAATTCAAACAGAGAAAGTGAAACCCCTTTTCATTTTAAATATTTCATACATTTCCTACAGAAAGTCCAAGGATCCATTGATCGTTAGGAAGGAAAAATTAGGGAGTGTAACCTCTTGAGAAAGAGTAGAACTTAATTGGTAAAGTTCCTCATCATCATACATCAAGAAAATTGTGAAATTCTCTAATACCAAAGAAAATAAAGTATAAAGAATGTACATTTTAACATAATTTGGAATATTTTTCAAAAATATTTCATGACGCGGGGGGAAAGATAGCAGGGAATGATACAGAAACCAAGGGCGTAACAATGCGTTGTTCTCATCGTGCGTTTTTGTTGTTTGACCACTTTTTATTTATTTTTCTGGCGTTTTTCGGCACCAATGTCCCTCAGGGGAAGAACATCTTCGGCTTTTTACACACATAGGACACGAACATCAAGAATGTTCGTTAAAAAGAGCGTAAAAATCTTGTCAGTTTTTAAAGAAGAAGGTTCATGTCGCTTTTTTCAGACTTCAATGATACACCCAAAGAAACATCACAGTAGTATTCACTAATATCAATGAGAAATGATTTCGATTTTTGGAAGAATACTTGCCAAGTTAAATACGGTGTCTTAGTGTCTTAGTGCAGTACAATTTTTCTATATTTTCCGATCACATATACATATCATTGGGTTAATAAGTAGACTTGACATTATTACTAACAATTTTCCTCTAGGTTAACACATGCCTATGGTTATGGATTAGTGAGTGAGAGAGAGAAAATAAGTTGAGAGAATTTATTTATTTACAGCCATATAAAAGTGTTAGTAATATGCTCTATTTTTATTTTCATTTCATCAACATACATATGTAAAGCTTTGGCTTAATAATTTTAGATAAATAAAAATAAAATAAAAAATCGATTTTATTATTAAAAGAACATAAAGCTATCCATCTTAGGCTTAAAAATTAGGCCATGTTTTTTAGATAAATAAAAATAAAAAGAATTAAAAACCATTTTTTATTAAAAGAAAAAAAACGAGCATTCCAAAGCATTTAAAAAAAATATACTATGGGACAAAATAAAATACGCCCAGCTAATGACATAGAACATTTTTAACACAAAATAATCTTCGAGTGTTATTCTGAAATAAAATGATAAAGCATCTGCGGAACATCTATTCTTGTCGCAGTCTGATCGACAACTAAATCAAAAAACACAAGAATACATACACATGTACATACGTATGATGAGAGCAACACATTGTTACGCTTTTTGTTTGTGTTCATTTTCCTTCTGTCTTTCTCCCTCTCATCGAGAAATGATTTTTAAAAATATTTTGGTGAGAGCGGGTCGTAATGTTACGACCCGCCATAAGAAATTTTACTTCTACATGATGCGTATTCTTTATATCCATATTCTTTGCTAATACTCTACACATTTTCTTACATTTAAAAAACGTTTCATTTCGGTTTCAGTTGTAGTTTATCATTTTAAGTTTTTTGTTTTGTGTTCTGATATTAATAAGGGTGTCCAATAAGTCATTCGGTGCCGACTTTTAACTGTAGGTTCCGCCACTCATGTATAAAATTAACACCCACAACATAAGTAATGTGAGAAGCTAGGTTGTAATCCTGACTGTAAGGCTGTAATGACCAATTACGTGTGTTCCAATACGCTTAACGCCTTAGTTAAGGTGAAAGTGCTTTTTCTTTACAAGAAAATTTGTTCAGGTGTGCCTCTTCTCGGCATGCATACATATATCACGAGGCTTACTTGTATTTCTTAAACTTTACAATGATCTAAATTGAATTAAATTTGTATGTATGTATGTATGTATGTGCAGCAATAATCTGTTATTATTTTTATCAAAACTATTTATAAAAAAAGAACAGAAAATAAAACCATTCAACTGTTCAAATTTATTTAATCAATAACAAAAATGTATTCTGCCTTATCTATCTTGAAAACCAAATTGAGCACAAATTCGATCTGCCCAATTAAAGCCTGCACAACAAATCTTCAATTCTTTTTATATTTTTTTTTTAGTAAATTTGGTCTTTTTTTTCATTATTATCTTTGGTAGATAACTCAACTTAAAGTAAATATTGACTTTGTAACGTTCAACACAACAGAACCATCTCAATCACCCTCAACTAAATAAATTACAGGCTGGATGGCTGACTGGCTGGCTTATCAGTTACCACAAATCAATCTTACAAAAAAAAGAGTTGATTTGTGTCACCATCATCGCCATCCAATCAACTAAACTAGCCGACCATCCATCCATCAAACCAATCCATTTATGAGTTTATCTAAGCGAGAAAAAAGAAAATTATGTTTCTGTTTGGAAAGAAAACATAACAACAGCACATGGACTTAAATTAAATTAAATACAGGGTCTTTTAAGTTGGAGTTTATAATAATAAATATTCTGTCAATATTACGTACGGGCGCAAGAGAACAACATTTCAGTTAAGATTACAACCTATCTTTTCACACCACCCATGATGTGTGTGTCAATTTTACCCATGAGTGGCGGGATCTACTGTTTAAAGTCGGCTCAGAACGTCAGACTTTTTTAAAACAACTTTTCATGACAATTTTATTTACTCTCAGATTTTTTGAGAGAAATCTACTGAAAGGTTTGCTAAGTTCGAGATGTCTGAGTCAGGGCTTTAACCACAAGTCCTCGTTTAATCAGCCATCACACTATCTAGAAGACTATGGCAACATCTTAAATTAATAAACTATCGCCGTTGCTGATGGTGGTTTCATTTTATTTGCTGTCCTTAATTGGACAGTCTAAGGACTGAGACATATATACATACATACACAACTGGTCAATACAACCCTTAAGTGAGGATTACAACCTAGTTTCTCACACCACCCATGTTTTGTGTGTTAATTTTATACACGAATGGCGGAACCTGCAGTTTAAAGTCGACTCAGAACGTCAGACTTTTTTGAAAAACTTTTCATGACAATTTTATTTACACTCAGAGTTTTAGCCAGAAGTCTACTGAAAAGTTCGCTAAGTTCGAGGTATCTAAGCCAGGGCTTGAACCAGGGCTAGACGACTCCGAACGACAGACTTTTTGAGAATCTGAGACACAAATCTTTACTTATAGTTTGTCAGGTGTTGGCTAGCAGAGGATTCCAATGTCGATTAACTTTGTTATTCCAGCGTCAATTGCATGATTGTAGATTTTCTTTAATACAGTTAAACTCTGAGGAAATGGCCTCTATTCATGCAATGCAACGTATTGGTAAGCGAAAAGTAGGTTGTCGGAGAAAGGAAGTGTTGGAGGCAAAATGTTTTTTGCTGCCACACTATCTACACGACTAATGAGGTGTTCAAAAACTATCCAAAATTTTAAGAAAAATAACTTTCTCTGATCCACTAGTTTAATACACTGTCATTTCAAGCATCGTCTATTTTATCTGCTTCCCAGCATGGATTCTGTAAGTCTCGATCAACAATCACAAATCTTCTTAAATTTACAACTTTGGTAAATGATGGATTTATTGTAGGCAAACAAACTGACGTCATTTATATCGATTTCAGTAAGGCATTTGATAAAGTAAATCATAACTTACTCGTTCATAAGCTTAATCAACTTGGTTTTAGTTCATCTTTATTAAATTGGATTAATTCGTATTTAGTAGACAGAAAACAGTGCGTTAAATTCAGGAATACGCAATCTAACTTTATCGATGTACTGTCAGGCGTCCCACAGGGTAGTCATATTAGGCCGCTCCTATTTACTCTTTTTATAAATGATCTCCCTTCTGTTATCAAAAATTCAAACACATTAATGTATGCAGACGATGTTAAAATATTTTTATCATTTAATAACATTGAAGACCAAGTACTTTTACAAGAGGATATTAACTACTTAACCTCTTGGTGTAGTATTAATTTAATGGAGCTGAATGTTAAAAAATGTAAATATATGTGCTTCACTCGATCATCACCAACCAATGGATTTTACACAATGAATGGTGCCGCTCTTGAACTAGTTAATACCTTTAACGATTTAGGGATAGTTTTCGATTGTAAATTGGACTTCAGAAATCATATTACATCAACTGTTAGCAAAGCTACATGTACCCTGGGATTTATCAAACGATGGGCTAAAGAGTTTTCTGATCCTTATGTTACTAAGCAATTGTTTACCACACTGGTTCGCCCAATTCTTGAATATGGATCTGTAATATGGGACCCTCAATACGCTGTACACTCTGATAAAATTGAATCAGTTCAAAAACAGTTCTTATTATTTTGTCTTCGTGGTTTAGGGAATGGATGGGATCCTAATGAAAGGTTACCACCTTATGAAAAACGCCTAGCACTCATTAAATTACCAACTTTAAAAAGCCGTCGTAAAATGCTAAATGCTATCTTTCTTCTGAAGCTGTTTAATGGTGTTATCAACTCGCAATTTCTTCTAGAAAAACTTTCCATAAAAGTACCTGTTCGTCCAACAAGATACCATAATTTCTTAAATATAAAATATTACACAGTTAACTACGCGAACTTCGATTCATTTCGTAGAATCTGTAATGATTTTAATAGTCTGTATCATCATATAGATTTTAATAAAAGTATGGAATCCATTAAAAAGGATATAATTTTACAATTAAACACATTTAATTAATATTTTCAATGATGTCTCTTTTTTAACTTATTTTTTGAATTGAAATCATAATAATAATAATTCTGAATTGTTATATAAAATGAATTGAAATATAAAATGAATTGAAATATAAATGTAAAATTTAATGAATTGAAATATAAAATGTAATAGTCTGTAAGGATATTCCATAGACTTAAATAAATAAATAAATAAATATGAAATGCACGGGAAATTGTACCCTCTTAACATTGTACCTGATATTGGACAAAAGAAAATCTGTTGAGAGAAATAAAATACTATTTTTGAAAGGAAATTTGCTCTTGAAAGATCCTTTACACTATTTTTACCTTGCGATCGCTATATGAACTATTTTTATAACACTTTATGTATGTAGTATATGTGTGTGTTTAAGTGTAAATAAATATCTAAAATCGCTGCTCTCATCGATTAACAATCATAAAAGAGGGAAGGAATATTTGTTGTACTCTGTTATGAGATCTTTAAATAAACAAGACTCTCAGCGTCAACACTTCACAGTGTAGCAAGCGCTGTCATTACCACCAATTTGTCAATACCGGAGTAAATTGTTATCTCCATTTCAGTTAATGCGACTCTAGTACCGATGCTTTAGTATTTGTGATTGAAATGTCGCACTGTTTGTAGATTTCAAATGATTTTATGACCATTACAACTGCATAAGCAACCACCAACCACAACCACCACTGCCGCCGCTGCTGTCATCATCATCACCGTGCACACCTTTATTGATTTCACGTCATTGTCACCACCGGCGACTCTTACGTTTTCGAGTATCAATTGGGATTTTTATTCTGATCGAGTTGAGATAATATTTGTTTTGTTTTTCTGTTGCTCTGTTTTCAAATTCTTATCTTATCGTTGTTATATTTCGGATGACAAATACATCTGGCTGCTCCGAGGAGTTCTATTTAGTACCCATAAGTACTCCAGCCTAGAGCACAATACCAAACCAAACACACTGCGTTTAACATGTGTAAATACAAGATTTCGATGATAAATTATATTTTATTTATTTATATTTGTTGTAGTTGTTGTTATTGTTGTTTTCTATTTTTGTATATGATATTAAATGTTACTCGCATTACAATTTTGCTGATATTATGAGTAAAAAAAGTTGCTTTTTTCTTCTCATTATTGAAGAGGCCTATCGAAATGTGAATAAAATATACGCACGAGTACGAGTGTCATGATGCAATTTTACGAAATGAATGTGTTGTGTGTTGTTATGAGTGATGATGGAATTAATTTTGAAGGGTTCTTGTGAAATTTTATATTGTTTTGTTATCAGTTTATAAAAAATTAGAAAAATTAGAACAAAATTATAGAACATCATTACTGCCAGTGGGATTTCATATTTTTTTAACTCTGGCAGATTTTATCATCGTTTGTGGCACTGACTTCCTCTCAGCAGCTTTCTGGCAAAAACTATGAGAGTTATTAGGAAACGACATGAAAGGTTAGGTTTGGTTATAGGACGTGTACTTGTCAATTAAGACAAATACAGTACCCGGAGGTCGAATTGACCCATATTACACCACTTATGTTGTGTGTGTTAACATTATTAATAAATAATTTTTTAATTAAAATTAACACTCACAACATAAGTGGTGTGAGAAACTAGGACGTTGTGCAATGGGCCAATTCGACCTCCGGGTACTGTACTTGTCCTAATTGACAAGTACACGTTCTATAACCTAACATGAGTGGTGGGACCTACAGTTTAAAGTCGACACCGAACGACAGATTTTTGAGAAACTTTTTCATGGCAATTTTATTTACTCTCAGAGTTTTTGCCAGAAATCTGCTGAGGGGAAGTAACCGATGAAATACTTTTTGTATTTTGTCTTTAATATCTGGCCTGGGGCTCGAACCCTGGCTTTGCTTCTAATAAGCCAACACACTACCTACAAGACTATGGCGACTTGAACGACATGAAAAGTTCCTAAAAAATTTTCGTTCGGAGTCGACTTTAAACTTTAGGTTCCGCCACTCATGTACAAAAGTAATACACACAACATAGGGTGGTGTGAGAAGCTAGGTCGTAATCCTGCCTAAAGGGCTATAATGACCATTTATGTATATATGTATGTATGTATTGTTCTGTTATTTTTAATTAATAAATGATTCCACTTCATTTTATTTTTATTAATTTCATCATGTACTTTTACAAAGAACGGCCCTCAGTAAACAAACTGTGTTAAGGACATTTCGAAATTTTTTTTCTTTTTTTAATTTTCTGATTTAATACTCTTGTTGCAACACAATCAAATGCCTTAACTGGTCTCATCAACAATGCGCAACAATTTGCCAAAACAGCAATAACAACCCACACACACGCTCTGTAAAACGAACAAAACCAACAAATTATCTAAAATTGTGCACATTATAATTCATCCGATGTTATAATATTTATTATAAAAGAAGAAGAAGACGAAGAAAAAAACAACACAAAAATATCTTATGGATGCAATTGCATCGTAAATTCCGCAACACAACGAAACAACAATTAAAAAAAAATCAACTGAAAGTGTTAAAAAAAAATAATCATGTGCAGCAGTAACAAAGAAGAAGAAGAAAAAAATCATTTAAAATACGGTTATGAAGCTAATTTGTTGTAATACTTGGTAAGTTGTTGTTGTTGTTGGCTTAAATTTATGACTGCCAAAGTTTCATTTTTTTAATTTTAATTGTAATTACTTTAATGAAAAAAGCAACAACAATTACAACAACAATTGTAACATTTTTACACAGCAGCAAAACAGCCAGCCAGCCAGCCAGCCATCATTTTTTCATACACATCATCAATTATAAAATTGAAGAAGAAAAAAAAAACAAGAAGAATAATTTAAAGAATTAAAAGCGGTTAAGTCGACTAATTGTTGAGCTACATATAAGCGTTCTTATAATAATAACTGTTAAACTGGCAAAACAAAATTAAAATGTCTACTCAAGTCCAGTCACATGAGGCAAATATTTTGAGGGGCACAAAAAAGTGTATCGAGTCAGTTGTTCTATGCAGTATTACACGCTAGTTTAAGTACAATTACATGGGTATCTTAGCCTAACAGAATCTCCAATGAAAGCTCAATGTTAACTTCAAAACAAAAGCCTTTAACCCTAGAAATTTGAATTTGTAAAAGGATGGTAAATTGGCCACATCCACAGATAATGGGGAATCATATCGTGCACACAGTCCTCGACTGACAAACATAAGGAATCTGCAGAAGGTGGAGTGAGTAGCTAGGTGTGTGGGAAGCTAGGTCATAATCCTGACTGAAGGGTTGTAATGACCAATTATGTACGTATGTATGTAATCCGCATAAGGACTAGGCAGACTGGGCATGGGGCAGAATGAAAAAGCTAGTCTTACAGTTTATAACGGCCATCTTGCAGCTGCATCTATCAAATTAGTTGTCATTTATTCACTCTGTTTTGTCAAATCACCATACCCCAAAGAGAACGGCGTGTTTTCGCTAAATGGGCTCTGCTGTAGCTGGGAACTGACCGCAATTTCCATTAAAAAAACATCTTCAGTGATGACGCCCATTTCTAGCTGATTGGGTACGGGAATATACACAACTTTTGCACTTGTGGTTTGAATAGGTTGGCGCTGCGTGCCATGCTTCCTAAGCCATGTCGGATATTCAAATTAGTACTCTACAAAACGCTCATCTTCCCCGTGATTCTTTATGGCGCAGAGGCAAGGACCCTATTGAGCACTGATGCAGCAGCCTTGAGAGTATTCGAGAGAAAAGTCCTACGTAAGATCTTCGGCCCAGTGCGAGTTGGCGATGATTTCAACATCCGATCCAACAGTGATCTGTATGAGCTCCTCAAAGGCACAAACGTTGTGCAGCGTATTGACATCCAGCAGATGCGCTTACTCGACCGTGTCGTTCGAACGGAGGAGGTTGCTCCGGTGAGACGAGTATTTGATGCGGTGATCTGCGGAAGTCGGCTAAGAGAACGACCTTGTTTGTGTTGGAAGGACCAAATCGAAGAAGCCCTGTCTTCGGTTGGTGTGACCAACTGACGTAGGTGCGCAAGAAAAATAGCCGCCTGGAAGGATGTGTTAAGGCAGGCCCAAATCTGTTAGGCGAGTTGTTAATGACCAATTTAGTAAGTAAGTAAGATTTGAGGGCATGTTCATCTTACGTGAAGGTGCTGTGAACTGGCCATCCAGACTTTTTCTTTTACGATTTTTTTAATTCGAAGCAGTATGCCTCTAATAAGCCACAAATCAAAGCTGTCATCAAACCCAACACAACACACGCCAACGGTCGAATTGAAGTCGCCGTAGTCTAGTAGGTAGTGTGTTGGCATATTAGACAAAAGGTCTCGGTTCAACGGCCAAACTCCAGGTCAGACATCTCAAGCAAAAGGAAATATGAAAAAATATTTCTTCGGGGACTTCCTCCCATCAGATTTCTGGCAAAACCTCTAAGAGTAAATAAATAAAATTCAGTGAAAAGTTCCTCAAAAATCTGTCATTCGGAGTCGACTTTAAGCTGTAGTCCCGCCACACATGAATAAAATTAACACACGCAACATAAGTGGTGTGAGAAACTAGGTCGTAATCCTGATTAAAGGATTGTAATGACCAATTATGTATGTATGTTAATAAGCCACAAACCACAACGGTCGTAACGGCCAACATAACACATGCCACCGGTCAAATTCAGTCTGACATTTCGGATGTGCTCTACCAATTGAAGCCCAGGCAAACATTTGAACGATGTTATAGTCCCAACATAATGGCATTAATAGAATCTAGGCATTAAACCCTGCAATTAAATAATAAACGCTCTCAATAACAACAAAACAGATTAAAAGAAAAACCAAACTACACTGGCGTAGTGTACACAAATGAATTCAATTCAAAGGCTTGCATTATATTGAGCTGCAGTATAAAGATATGAAATTAATATTTTTTTTCATTATTTGTTTATTTATTTAAGTGCTTAAATATTTGGTCTTCCATTATTGTTGCTGTTTTCGTTTGATTCGGATGGTTAAAATAAAAAAAAACTCCTTCACTGATTGCACATTGAGCATGTGCATCCATTATTTTATAGTCTTGTTTTGTTTTGGTTTTTGTCTTCATTTTGTTTTGTATTTAAAGAAAAATCATATTTACAACAGATAGATTTGTAAGAGAAAACTGTAAACGAGGGTTGGCTAGTAAATTTACAAAATGAAAATGGTTTTTCAGCGGGTCTCTGAAAAAAGGGAAATAATATGAGCCATTCTACAATACGAAAAAAATTCCTTTCAATTTAATTTTCATCCACAAGTTTTTAATGATTGAAAACACTTTTGAGACACCCCTCTTTTAATACAGTACTTACCTCGTATTGATGTTAAATTGAATTGTTTCGTTTTTCATCATTTTCGTTTGATTATTGTTAAAATGAGTGTGAAACTTTAAATTTATTTTTTTTAATTCAGTGTTGTAGGTATGAATGTGTGTGTGTGTGTGTTCATTTTTATTTTATTGTTATTAACAAATCTTTAACATGTTTTAATGTTTTTTGATCAGTCAGCCGCATTAAGATTAAGTAATACGATACTAAAATCGACTCTCTATAACGAAAATCTTTTTCTTGTTGTTTTTTCTTCTGTTTTTTCTTTTGCAAATGATTTCTTAATTGCAGTTTCAAAATGATACTTAAAGTTTCATGAAAAAAAAAATCTTATGATTTAATGGCCACACTATGTTGTATGGCTCAACATGAAATATTTTCTAATAAATCAGGAGTTAAACAAGGCAAATATTATACATTTAAATAGAATTTAAAATTAATTTGATGAATACATTATTATTATACGTATACATTCACCTTACCATCCTAACATAGAGGGACAAGAGATGAGGAATACATAGAAAGAGCGGCAAACCCAGCTGACGAAAGGCTACAATCCAGGAACGCAAGGATAAATCAATTGGTGAACGAGAACAGACGTTCCAAATGGCTGGAACACCTAAAACGCTGCTCCTTTGCTCCCGAAAAACTATGGAGGACTATCAGGAACCTATCTGGCTCTAAAACGAACAACAACCTCGCAGCTATTGAATTTGAGGATAGGCAACATATTGAGGGCAAAAAATGTCCCAAAGAATTCTGCAAGCAATTTGTCGAACACCCAACTGAGCAGAATAAGGACAAGAGAGCAACACTGGGGGTGTTAAGGAGCATGCGCAGAGACCAACAAGTACAGTCCTTTGAGGAATCCGCGGTGGCTTACATCATCACCAACGCCAAACCATCAAAGGCATTGGAAGAAGCTAGGCGAGGGGGCTTTGAGGTTCCTTACCAGACTAATAAACCTGTTAATGCACAATGGTGATACCGGACATCTGGAAGGTCGCGAGGATCATCCCGATCCTAAAACCAAACAAACCAGCTACCAAAGGAGAATCATATAGGCCGATCTCCTTACTATCATCAGTGGTAAAGATCCTCGAAGCCCTTCTGCTCCATGCATTCAAACAGCGCTTCCCACTGTCAGACCACCAACATGGCTTCAGGGAAGGGGGAAGCACCACCACGGCCCTCACCGACATAACAACTAAGATAGCGGACGGACTCAACCAACAACGACCATGTCAACGAACTTTCGTTGCGACCCTTGACCTTTCAAAGGCCTTTGACACGGTCGACTATCCCATACTCCTGAGAGACATACTAAACTCAACCTTGCCCAACGACCTGAAACGCTGGACCTCCAACAGGCATACGTTGAGTTTAGGGGACAAAATTCCTCTCACAGGAGGATAAAGATGGGTGTCCCACAGGGGGGAGTCCTGTCGCCTATCCTGTTTAACATCTACCTCACCTCACCCCCAACACCACCTCCGAACATCTCCTTGGTTTCTTACGCGGACGACTGTATGGTCTTTGCCTCGGGCGTGAACATCGACATTTTTAGCTGTCCAGCGAAACCGACAGCCCTACGACCCGTAGACCTATGGCTAAACCCTACGACAACAGCTGACTTCCTCGGACTACCCACCACATGACGTTGACAACACATACATACAACCAACAACAACAATCCCATCTCCAATCCATCCCATCTTCACCGAATTACACGGCACACAACCAACAGAACATATAAACTAAAAATTACTAATCCATCTTTATCTTATATACAGGGAAAAGCTTCCGGAGACAACAGCCGAACTGTTACAACAACAACAACAACATAGAAAAACAGACATTTTTTAATTTTTATAACAATTTTTAAAATCATTTTTTTTAAATAATATTCCGCCACGTTCAACATCGACGAGTCTGTTTAGGAGACTGCGTAGGAAAGAGTTATGTGGATCGTAATTAATTAATTTGGGTGCAGCAGGACTTCGAACTCATCCCACTTAAACTGAAATATGCGTTTTAACTGTAATCTCAATCCTTCTATGCTCCAATCACAAAAGTCTTTCGCTTAAGAACGAATTCTTTTAAACATTACTGTCTGAGTTATTTTAGTAAGTAATGAAGTCGTCGTAGTCTAGTAGTATATTTGCTTATTAGGCGTGAGGCCTCTGTTCAAATCTTAGTTCAGACATCTCCAACAAAATAAAATACAAAAAGTATTTCTTCGGCGACTTCCTCTCAGCAGATATCTGGCAAAAACTCTGAGAGTAAATAAAACTGCCATGAAAAGCTTTTAAAAAATCGTTCGTTCGGAGTCGACTTTAAACTGTCGATTCCGCTATTCATCGTTAAAATTGACACACACAACTTAGGCGGTGTGAGAAATTAGGTTGTAATCCTGACTGTAGGTTGTAATGACAAATGATGGTATGTATGCCTTTTAGTAATCAGACAAATAATCATAAAAGTTGTACATTTTTTAATCCTGGACGTCAATTATTTCTACATGAACTCTTCTGAAAGCATCTAAAAGAGTATTTTTTCTACCTAAAAATTATTGCGTGTACATAACTGAATTATGCTTAGTAATCAACAGCGATAATCATCAAAGTCACAAATTACTTCGGTATTCAAATTATTAGTGTTCTAGCTTGTGGGTATAGGGTTTGACCTAAGATTCTGGTCTATTACACCCAATACGTATTCTATCCTTCACTTCTTAAGGGGACCTCAATGCCATCTCTTTCATACATACATACATACATCGGTCATTACAACCCTACAGTCAGGTTGACGACCTATTTCCTCTCACCACTTAATTTTTTTGTTAATTTTTTACATGAGTAACGAGACCTACTGTTTAAAGTCGATTCCGAACTACAGATTTTTAAGAAATTTTTTACTTTCCGAGCTTTTCCCAGAAATATACTGAGAGGGAACTCTTCGAAGAAATATTTTTTTATATTTCGTTTTGTTAGAGATGTCTGACCTGGGGTTTGACCCGTGGTCCCACGTCTTATCTTCTCTTTCAGTCCGTGTTATTCAATACAATGCTAGCGTCTACAGCTGATTCGATATTCGGCTTTCCACGTTCATTGCTTTTCAGGAGACTAACAGCCTGTTTTCATTTCAAAGTTATTTGGGTTGGTTGATCTCTACATTTATTAGACTATAGTTCGTAGAGTCTTTAAGCCATTGGTTATTCGTGGGAACCACTTGATTTTATAATTATCGTGGTAAGATAGCCGTATGACACAGCTTCACCAGGGTCTTACCGAAAGATTATGACAGACTGAGAGTTTGTTGAAGTCATTCCGATGCTAGAATCTCTACCCTAATAACATATTTAGCAGCTTTAGTTACCAACTTATCCATAATTAGTTGTGTGCAAGTGATTATGTGCCATTAAACAGATATCATCTGCATAACCTACGTGAGCGAAGCGTTCAATTAGACGTTACTTCGTCGTCGTTGGGATGCAGTGTGCTTTATAATATTGAATAATAGGGGCAGTAGTGGACTTACTTGTCTAACTTCCATATCAATACCGTCTTGATGGCTTAAAATCTCTCATATGCAGTGCGGTAATTGGCGGTGTCATATAGGCCGCGGAGTACAAGCATTTAGTGTGGTTTACAGTTTCAAATACTTTTTCGAAATCAATTCGCCATTCTTAGTAGTGTTCTCAGATTGTTTATGTGATGATGCAAAACCTGGTGGAATGGAAACCGTCTTGTGCATTTCGGATATTAGAAAGGTATACTTAAAGTCTTTTGTTTAATATATTGGATAACAACATTTTACCATTGAAAACAGAGTTATACCTCACGCAAAGAGCGTATACAGTGAGCGTCAAAAGAAACTGTACATTAAAAAAATATCCATTAATAAATTACATTTATTTTTATTTTACAATTGTTTCATTGCCAGTTTTTAAGATTGAAAAAAAATTACAAAAAATTTCGAAATATTGTCAAATTTTTTCGGGCACTCTCCTTAGATGGTAAAAGTTGAGTTTGATGATTGTTGGAATTTTATCCTTAGTGTACAGTTTCTTATGACGCTCACTGTGTATACACATGCGATAGTAATAATAATTAAATCATCTTCGAACCCGATTTCAAAAGCTTTAATTCGATTTTCGATAATGTTATCGATTTTTTATTTTTTGCAAATATTCCTACTAATCTTACAGATCCGAAATTTTGAATTCCCAAATTTATATAAACCATAATTTTTCTTCTTTGTTTCTTTTGTTTGTTTAAATTAAAATGTGTGTTTTGCATTTATTTAAATATTTTGTTTTTTTTCTACACTTCTATTGTTTATTATTGTAGCTGCATTTCATATTTATTTTTTGCTTTGTTTTTACCTGTGCCTTTGTATTTGACGTGTTGCTAATAACTGTTATTAAAAAAGAATAGAAAAAAATGAAAAAAAACGAAACATTTTTTTGCCTTATTTAAGAAAAGAGCGCGCTTTCATGTTGCTTGTATCGCCTACAGTTTTTTTTTTGTATTTATATCAGCGTAAAAATGCGAGCAGAACACACTCTCCTACAAACCATTACTGCAAATAAATGTACAAGTGAATCAAGAGTGAATGAATGAATGAATGAATGAAAATTACATGTGGCAAAACGTCGTCACTTTCGTTTTTATTTGTACGTAGTATGTCTACGAAATACAAACAAATGCAAAAAAAAATACGAAATTATAAAAAATTAAAAAAACAACAACAACAAACAATATGAAACTGTTATCAATACAGTGGCGTACTTTAGTAATAAACATAAATGGGGTAATGTATACCCTGATGACTATCTTCAATAAGTTGCTTATATTTACAATCAACGAACAGCTGACATATTCACAACATGAGACTACCAAAGTAGTCGCCGTACTTTGGCTTATTATTAGACATGAGGCCACAAAACAAGCTCCAGATCGGACATCTCCAACAAAACGAAATATGAAAAAATATTTTTTTGGCGATTTCTTCTCAGCAGATTTCTGGCAAAAACTATAAGAGTAAATAAGAAATTGCCATGAAAAGTTTCTCAAATATCTGTCGTTCGGAGTCGACTTTAAACTGTAGGTCTTGCTACTCGTATGTAAAATTAATACACACGACATTAGTGGTGTGAGAAACTAGGTTCTAATCCTGGCTAATGGGATGTAATGACCAATTATGCATGTAAAGTAAATAAGCGACAATTAGATCATGTGTCATCTAGTCCAATAATAGCAATGGTGCACTCCGTTCTACCTGCGCATTATAAAGTTAGAACAAACATTTGTAGCTACAAAGCCCACTAGAGGAGTCCCAAGCAAAATTAATCGTCAACTAAAGGCTTTTACGACAACATCACCAACCGAATGCGTCACGTGTGCAAATTAAAGTAAAGTAAGTGTCAAGTTCATTTCATTTCTCACAATTATTTCTCAATATTCTACTGGACGCTTTAATGATCTGTGTCTCTCAAAATAATAGAGGAATTACGTGAAGATTACAAGGCAATCTTGCTCTTAATTTCATTTGCTCTCCGCGCAAATGCGTGCAGATATAATTGGTATGCTGACCGATGTTAAACAGTAGGCAGAGTGTGTTTCAGGTCGAGGCAAATGGTTATAGATCACTCAGCGGGGCTAATCCTGAGTATGGATTAGCATTTAAGCATTTAAAAATTTCTATTCTTTCGTGCAGTCAGGCAACCGTCATATCTCTTTCCGGTGTGATCTATATGGCTAAACAAGCTGGTATATGCCGTCACTCCTTTATTCAAATCGAATACGGATTCCTGATCGCAGAGATTGTCTCAATAATTGTATTACTGATGAAATTTCAAGAGCAGTCACTCTGCTACCAAATATCAATCTATACATACATAATTGGTCTTTACAACCCTTCAGTCAGGATTACGACCTAGTTTCTCACACCACTTATGTTGTGTGTGTTAATTTTTATACATGAGTGGCGGGACCTACAGTTTAAAGTCGACTCCGAACGACAGATTTTTTTTGAGAAACTTTATCTTGCTTTATTGCCGGACTCTTCTGACCTAAAAAGGAAGAGACTGTTGCCCACTTTATTCTTATTTAGTCTAGTAGATAGTGTGTTGCCTTATTAGACCTAAGGCCTCAGTTCCAAACCCCGGTTCAACCATCAAAACGAAGGTATGAAAAAATTATTTCTTCGGCGACTTCCTCTCAGCAGATTTCTGGAAAAAACTATGGAAGTAAATAAAATTGCTATGATAAAGTTTCTCCAAAAATCTGTCGTTCGGAGTCGACTTTAAACTGTAGGTCCCACCACTCATGTATAAAATTAACACACACAACATAGGTGGTGTGAGAAACTAGGTCGTAATCCTGACTGAAGGGTTGTAATGACCAATTATGTACGTATGTAAGGGAGCTATCGTTACTAGATATCGAATCGATCAATAAATGTATTAAACTTTCACGCAGGTATTCAGCTTGATTCTAAAGGGATCATGTGCTGAGTGCAGACCGTTAAGACTGTTTAACTATTTACGACTTATCAGATAGTTCCTAGGCCATCGCTTCATTTGGTATAAGAAAGGGTCCCTATGTGTGCTCAATTGACATTGATGTAACAACATACATATGTACATACATAAGCACTAATAACATACATAAGCCCAAACCATTCCTTTAAATATAGCCTAAACTCTCTTTGTTATTAATACCACCTATTGCTGGTAAGTCTAGGCTGAAGCCGAAGACATCGAAAGCGAAATAAAAAATATTCATGCATAAAATCGGTGGCAAACAAAAAATTACAGACATTAAATCTTCTGGCAAAACACTATCACGACACAGCTTTATGGTCGGTCATGAACCAGCAGCGGAAATATAATGGCACAAAAAGAGGAGCATTGGTCATACTCTAATGCAGCCACAGTATCATATCCCAAGCTTAGCTCTGCACTGGGATTCGCAGTCCGCAGTCTGCGACAAAGTGTGCATCAGAGATCTGCAATGAATCGTTTTTTCGCTACTCATAAGCATAAAAATGAAATGAAATTTTGAATGTGAGTAAACAATATTGAAACTTAACTACTCTGATTTATTCGTACTCACTACAACGTTGTTTTATAAGTACAGGTTGCAACTCATACCATTCGAAATTTGTTTGATTCATAAGCCTACTCATTCAGATTCAGTTGTTGTTGGATTTACAAAAAAAGAAAAAGACAAAGACATCAAGTAAATCAAATACTCAACCTTCTAGTAAATATTTTACTGTTCGTACGCGAATCATACTTATTTTGTGATTCTTGTAAATGTTGAGTCATGGAGAATCGAAATCAGTAACATCATACGTGTTGTTAATTACGAATATGATGAGTACTTTAAACTTTGAATATGAGTATAATTCGATTCTACTCATTGCTGATGTCTGATGGGCATTTGTATGCAGAGTAATTGGGTCAGATGAACGGTTACTGGATGCAAGTTATCATTATTTTTTATTTATTCATTTATTTTTTATTTTTTTATTTATTCATTTTCCTTTTTTTCGTAGTATTTCGCAACACCCTTCCAAAGCCTACGTCTCTGCCTTAACATTCATATTTAAATTGTGTATGTGTGTGTGTGTGTGTGTGTGTTTTCTTTACCTGTAAATGTGTATCAACACACTACACTATGATATTTAATATTTTATTTGCTAAAATTAAATCATAATTAAAATAGTTTGAATTGTAAGGGTTTTCCTGTTGAAAAACAAACAAAAATGAAACGAAACGATTTTAAAACAAAAACCAACAAAAAATATGTAAAACATTTACAAAATTAAACAAATATGGTAAACAAATATGCGAATAAATATTATTAAACAATTAAAATGCAAAATTATTATACAATTTAACCGCAATTATGCACGAATAGGAAGATTTTCTTTCTTAGCAAAACAGATAAAAATTCATTCGATTTGCAACATGGGTTTGTATTTCACAAAAAATAATATGTATCTCTGACTACTAATGTATGTCAGTATGTAATGTAAGGCGATTATAGAGGAACAGGAAGTTATAAAATCATATGCAAATAATGTATGCAAACAGCTTATAACAGTCGGCATATGTATTGATGTGTGTGTGTATGTATGTTAATATGCGTGAAAGTGATTTTAACATACATACGTACATAATTACCAGTAAATGACATTCATACATAAAATGTTACATCCTCAGGGATCTGTCTAATGGCAGCAACTATTAACCTCTTAGCGAAAGAAAACAACTCTTATCCACACCCTCTTTATGAGCTCACAAGATACATTTTGTTTTGTGACCTTTCCCCTCTGCTAGAAGTCAATTTGTCTGTTTATTTGCTCATTTATTTTGACGTCCATTTTTTAGATGCTGAATGAACGAACGATTTCAATTATTCTATAATGTTTGGCTAAATAACAACATCCACCCTTCATATCCCCCTTTCCACTCATACTCATCCTTTTGCTGTTTAAAGGAAAGCCTCACCCATAAACTCAACTCAACTTTACTCAGATGTTGTGTTCTTCTTGATTCAGCAAAACAAACAAATAACCAGGGTGTGGTTCGCTTTTTGTTACGCATTGTTTCTGCGGATGCATGCTTTTGAGGTGGTGGCACGGATGATAATGATATGACGGTGTAACGAGCGTAATGGTGATAGCAAAAGTCAACTCTCGTGATGATGATGATGATTATCCCGGGATATTTTAAATGGCATTAAATGAAATGAGCAATAGAGCCCATCGGCATTATCCGTTGCGTATGTTTTCCTATTTTTTTTTTTCTTCTTCTGCCGTTAATGATGACTTTTGGGGTTTTATGCGTGAATTTAAGTAATTAAATGCAAATAGTTTGTGCTCTGTTTTTGTGACTTTTTGAAGAGGCGTATTATTATTCGAAAGAGTCATCACTTTAATGTTGAAAAGTTTACAGCAATAAATTGAAGTCTTGTGGTAATTTTTTTTTTTTTTGAGGTTAAAGAGAACGTCGCTTAAAAATGATGTTAAACACCCATTCCACCCCATTATTGTTACTCCTTTGAAGTGTTTTAATTTTTCTCGGTGAAAATGAGCGAAGATTAAACAATTTTATTTCATTAAGAGATCAATTTTTAATAAAAATTTTTTGTTCCATTGGCATTAAATCATTCAGGTCATTAAAAGAGAATGCAGGGGCAAAAAAACTTTGGAAAATGTAATTGAACAAAGGGACAACAGCAGAAGACTCAATGGAAAGATAAAGTTAAAGATGATTTTTCATACTTTTATTTGAGGATATGGGGAAGAACTACTTACAATCTTAGAGTTTGAAGTTCTAGTACTACTAGTAATACTTCTACTACTAGTACTACTACCACTACTACTAGTACTACTACCGATACTACTACTAGTACTACTACTAGTACTACTACTAGTACTACTACTAGTGATACTACTACTACTAGTACTACTACTAGTGCTACTACTACTACTAGTACTACTACTACTACTACTAGTACTACTACTATACTACTATTAGCACTACTACTAATACTATTACTAGAACTACTACTACTGCTACTACTACTACCAGTACAATTACTACTGTTACTACTACTACTACATCTAGTTTATTACTACTATTACTACTACTACTACGTCTAGTTTATTACTACTATTACTACTACTACTACATCTAGTTTATTACTACTATTACTACTACTACTACTACATCTAGTACTACTATTACTAGTACTGCTACTATTACTAGTACTGACTAGCACTACTACTACCACTACTACTGCTATTACTACTACTGTAGTAGATTTGATTCTGAAAAGATTCCACGTCCATTTTTATCGCGGTATATGGATGGTAGAGCAGAGGTAGCTTGACTACAAACTCAAAGATTCGAAACTAGAATACAGCAGAAGGCTAACAATTGTTTATCATAGCCCGTTGTCGAATAACAAAGTTACACAGAGGCAGTCTTTGAGAAACAATAGAAATCAATGAATACAATAACAAACTAGAATGAAACACATTTCAGAGAGGATGTTTTTTTAGACAACAACAGATGGCACTCCTATCTTTCAAGAATCTCATCCAGTTACCCACTTTGAATAATAAAATTGAAACAAAGAATAAGAAGAAGGATTGTTCTGGAACACAGGAGACATTTTAATGTCAGACTTTTCAACTGCAATATCCCGTAAAGTGCTGAAGCTATTTACTGAAATGGTTTGAATTCTTAAGGCAAAGGAATGTTCTCCAGAAGAAAAACCTGGGAGTTAATGGACTACAACATGCATTATTTTTTGTGACTGAAATTGTCTCAAATTTCTGTCCATCAAAGGTTTGTTTCCATTATGGATTCTAACTTCAGGTGACTAACTCACAGTTAAATACAAGAACCATTCTAATATCGATCATACGTACATACTTTACCACTCATTATTTGTATTGAAGGGGATTTTTTCGCCGAATTATTACTTTTTTTATTATTTTATTAGGAATACCAACTAACGATAATGAAAATAAAGATTATTTATGCTCAGTAGGAAATTTTGCAAAACCTTATTATCAAATTTTCATTTGCATTAATTTTTCTTGCAAATGTTCCTAATGGGTAGCTGTTACACACACTTTTTAATATTTATTTTAGCTAATCATCGTCATTACGGTCATTATTTGATTCGCATTAATTGTAATCATCATTACCATAAACAACACCATCATCATCATCATCATCATCATTGAGAATGAAATTGTAGTTTTTTTTCGTTTATCATTTTATCATCGTTTTACTGTTCTGTTCCATGCTTACGTGCCTTTCTGATGTCCTTGTGACCCTGCCACCTTCTTTTCCCCTCTGCGATACTTGTAACTAAAGCTGCCTAACAAATACATACACATTCATGCTATGCCACCATCACACATGTATGATGTTCCAATGTAGCATTTCAGTATGCCACCAACACAACAATAATACTTCTCTGTAATGTGGAAGTCAAATTAAGTTGAACATTCTTAGGTTGTAAGGAGAGGAGTGACTGATTGGGTGAGTAAAGTTTGGTGCATGGGGTGCTTTTTCATACGCTCACACACTTTGATAGTCACAGGTGAGACATCATTGGAAATGATGTTTAGTGCTTCCGTTCAGTTTAGTTTCTGTTTTTTTTTTTTTTGCTTCACGTTGTTTGCCTAACGCTGCGGTATTTCCGTTTCAGTTTCGGTTTTTTTCTTCTCTTCTTCCTCTTTCGTTTATTCTTTTTAGTTTGGCTTCATTGAAAAGTTTCACTGACTCAGCAGGATTTAGCAGCAATTATAGAGTAGGGAACAGTTGTGGCCCTAAAAATAGCATGAATTATTTGAAATCTACAAATGGAGTTAATTTTTAAGAAAAGTGTTCTTAAAGTAGCTTCGGCTATAAAATTCTTGGCTTAAAGGCATATTTGCATCAATTTTCATTAGCATTTGGGATCATAATAGCCTGGGTAATTGGTTGAAACATTCCAAAAAAGGTTGTGTTCAGTCAGTTCTATTATTTTAAACATTTTTTTTCACTTTTTTTCATTGTTTTTCTTGTTGTTGACTTTTATTCTGTTCCACAGTGTTTTACATTCGCTTTTAGTGGGTTTACGCTGCCAGAGTGTTATTTTACCATCCGCCCCTGTTAAAGAGAATATTTTCGATCGATATTTAAGGTAAAAACAACAACAACAAAAGCAATAACAATAAAAAAATAAAAAAAAAATAAAACAGATGAAGAACAGAAAAGTTGCGCGTGTAACGACATACAAAATAAAAAAAAAAAAAAAAAAAATGAAATGAAATGAGTGAACAAGAGATGTATGAGATTGTATATGAAACTCTAGTAGTGGTTGTGTTGCTAGTCATAGTAGTAGTAGTTGTAGTGGTAGGGAAATAGAATTTACACAAGATACATTTAGATAAGCGTTATAGGTACACATGGACTATACATACATACTCATATTCATACATACATACATACATACATATGTATGAATAGATGTACGAGTACTGATGTATTCAAATGTGTATGTACGTAGAGTGTATGTGAACTTTTGGGTTATTTATCTAACTCACCTGCATTCTAGGGACTTACTTTGGCTTCAGTTTGGCCTGTTGAGAAACAACAAAAACATAAACTCCATTAATAGCCACCCTCACCACATATCATGCTTTCAACCATCCACCTCCACATATCTATGCATCCAGTTGGAGTTTTTTTTTTGTTTTCGTGTGTAGATTTTCTGTTTTTGGGCTTTTTTTCTGTTGTCAGAACATTGAAATGAAGTCTCGTGAGGATATTGTAACACAAAACGCTCGCGTCCATACATGCACACTTACGTACATAGATACCTAATGGTATGTATATGATTACATTTACAAAGAACTGTGCATACTTAGTAAGAGGATACATAAATCTACTACCACTTGCATGCATGCATATATGGTATGTAGGCGTTATCATATATATATGTTTGTATGTGTGTGGAGGTAAACAAATATTTTTTGTACAAGATTCCACTTTCCCCGTTGTTGTTCTTGTTGTCGCTGTTGTGTGAATCCTTACACATATTTGTAAAATTTTTTTTATTCTCTTCTATTTTCGTCTTCCTTGATAAAAATCAATTGTTTACACTGCCACCCCTCGCATTAACTGACTTCATAGAATACAGGATGTCGCCAGTAACGCAGCAACTCGATATTTGTGATGTGTTGTGGCCATTTTTCGTTCGCATTTCATTTTATTAGGATTGACATGAGTGTGGGTGGTTGGTTGGCTCGTTGGTTTGTTGAATGACAACAATTTCTATCGAATTTATTTGTTGTTTTTTTTGTGTGTACAATTTTTCTAAAGGGATTCCATTATTCTATCATAAACATGTACACAAACACACACATACAATACATATGTTATTTCTTTAACACAAAGTCGATGTAACATTTTTATTTGATTTATTAAATGTGACACGGGGTTTTTTTTACATGATTTCCAGCAAAAATTAATTTGTTTTTGATTTTTGTTTTGTTTTTTATTAGAAATGATAGAAAATTATGTTTGAAATAATTTTAATGGCTACAATAACAAAAAATCTTTCACTACAATTAGCCAACAATTGTTTTTATTGCATTCAATAGGAGACATTCGTAAACTGACAAGTTTGTGCCTATTTGACTCCATAACAAGTAAAAATAATCCCAGATTAGTCACGTTCGTTTTGGAATAACTTGAATAAAATCGGATACAAATCTCGTTGTATCGTTGTATTGCTCTCAGGCGATTTAAAGTAAAAAACGCGTATGGATCTCTGCTGAATCGACCAATTTCTGTGGTGAATGATGACTGGTGGCAAAAAATTATTAGACAATGTCATGAAAAAACTGTCGTAATGTAATAGCAAGAAGCTCTCTCTTACTCTCGGACACGTACGCTTTAAAGGTTTGTGGGCAATCATCTATAAATTACTCTTCCAAGTCCAACCTCTTAATTTGAACCTATACATACATAAATACATACATAATTGGTCATTGCAATCCTTCAGTCAGGATTGCGACCTAGCTTCTCACACCATTTATGTTGTGCGCATTAATATTATACATGAGTGGTGGGACCTACAGTTTAAAATCGTCTCCGAACGACAGATTTTTGAAAAACTCTTCATGGCAATTTGATTTACTCTCAGAGTTTTTACCAGAAGTCGCCGAAGATATATTTTCATATTTTCGTTTTGATGTCTGACCTGGTATTTAATCCGTGGCCTTACGTCTAATAAGCCGACACGCTACCTACTAGACTACGGCGACTACAATTTGAACCTATACTGGCCATTATTGTAATATGTGAAGAACTTATTCGCTCACCAGCTGCCATCTTTGGTTTATAAGAGTTGTATTGTACCATATGACAGAGGCACTTAAAGTTAATCACACGAAAGTGAGGGCGATCAATTTCTAGAATCGTATGCATCCCCTTTTAAAGTCGCCGTAGTCTATTAGATAGTGTGTTAGACGTGAGGCCGCAATTCAAACCCGCGGATCAGACAACTCCAGCAAAAAGAAATATGAAAAAGTATTTCTTCGGCAACATCCTCTCAGCAAAAACTCTGGATGTAAATAAAATTGCCATGAAAGGTTTCTCAAAAATCTGTCGTTCGGAGTTGACTTTAAAATGTGAGTACTATCACTCATGTATAAAATTAACACACACACAACGTAAATGGTATGAGAAGCTAGGTCGTAAGCCTAACTGAATGGCTATAACCAATTCTGTATGTAACCTATCGATTAGAAATACACACAGTTACTAAAGTATACATACGGTTAACAAATTTCAGAAATTTTTTAACCAATCCGTTTTCGTTGAAAATCTTTATAGTTTCCTCGATTTTAAGACGGTCTTTTGCATTGTTTAAAAAATTTCTGAAGTTGAACTGAATTGTGGCCCTGCACAGACCCACAAAAGTATACATCCGATTAACAAATTTCACAAATTTCTGAACCAATGCAAAGGACCGTCTTAAAATCTCGGAAAGTTGTCAGACAATTATAAAGATTTTCAACGAAAACGGATTGGTTAAAAAATTTCTGAAATTTTTTAACCGTATGTATACTTTTGTGGCTAAGTGTAACTTCATTGTTAAACAAATTAAGGAAATAAGATAATGTGAAGCTGTACTATCAGTTATTGAACAGTCTGTCTTCTTTGATCAATAGGAGTCGTATTTTGCTCCATCAAAACAACACTGTGCCTCAAAAAATAAAAACTGATTCTATTACTACTCCGAGTTACACATTTTTTATGCATTCACTTTATAATATGGAACAGATACTGCCTATTGCTATCTTTTTTTATCATGACATAGTGCGTCGTAAGTTGAATAGTTTCATTTTCTTCTACAGATTTTTAAGGATAAATGCCCTCCCCTGATTATGTGACTGTCATCTAAGACTAATTTAGAATTCAGGTTATTTATCCGCTTTAATTCTCTAGTTTGCCTTTGAATTGTGGGTATTCCCAAGTAAGGGACAGAAAAGGACTTTTAAAATTTGTTTTTGTAATGTAATTTCCTTTCAAATAACATGTTATTCAAGAAACTAGGGCATATTTCAATAAGCTAGGCATATTGAAGAAGCTAGAACTTTGGAGAGCGTATGTAGTATATTGTTGGAGACTACAACATTGAGATTAACAGACTTCTCCAAATCTAGCCAAAGAACTTTATGGTTAAGCTGGGTCAATTGAAATCTTATAGCGAAAATCGCATCAGTATTAAAGGCAAATTTCCAAAGGTCAATTATAAATCCCTTGTAAAATTATCTAAAACCTCAAAATGTTATCTACAAAATTTGTATTGTCCGTTTTCCATTATGTTTGTACTCCTCATATTGAATACAACAGCATTCTTTTTACTTTTCTTATCTTCTTATTAGAGTCTAGTCTTATCTACTTAATTGGTTTTTAAAACACTTTAGTCAGGATTACAACTCATGTTATGTGTTAATATCATTCATATGAGGTAGTACGACTCTGAACGAAAGATTTGAGAAACTTTTCTTGAGAATTTTATTTATCCCCAGAATTTTTGACAGACGACACCCGAGAGGAAGTTGCCGAAATAATAATTCTTTTTTTTCATAATTGTCATGATTGTCGTGGATATCGTTTAATTTAATTTTAACGACTTTAAAAATTTTCTGAATTGAAAAAAATCTGATATGAGGCTCCAAAGTCGCCGTGGTCTAGTAGGAAGTGTGTTGGCTTATTAGACTTGAGGCCTCGGTGCAAACCCCAGGTCAGGCATCTCCTACTGAACGAAATATAAAAAAATATTTCTTTGGCGACTTCCTCTCAGCAGATTTCTGCCAAAAAATCTGAGAGTAAATAAAATTGTCATGAAAAGTTTCTCGAAAAGCTGTCGTTTGGTGTCGACTTTAAACTGTACGTCCCGCCACTCATGTATAAAATTAACGCACACAACATAAGTGGTGTGAGAAACTAGGTCGTAATCCTGACTAAAGGGTTGTAATGACCAATTATGTATGTATGCTTTGAGGCTCCTTTTCAAGAAATTTTCTTTAACCTAGTAAATGTCAGTTGCTTACAATATTATTTTTTTTTTTGTTATTATAACTGCTTTTTTAATTTAGGGCCATAAATATCTGGCCTATTAAAGTTAAACAGCCAGCTGTTTCAATTAAATCTCCCAAATCTATGTATATTGGAAATTATAAGCTAATGCTACAAATAACCGTTTTAAAGACACATGATTTCAACACCTTTTAATCTCTTAACCAACGCGAGGACAAAGGATGATATTAACGTAGAAAAAGGTGAGCAGTAAGGATGATTATGATGGTGATGATGACGATGATGATGATGATATGGATGTCAGACAGATATAATTATAGACCGTATGTGTTAAAATAATTAAGAGCAAACGGACACACCTTTTTCGTCCAAAAAAAACGAAAAAGAAATGAAAACTGGCACAAAGAAACCCTTAGAGAGTATATGGATAGTAAGTGTACAACATAGTTACAAGCGCCCACGCCCTTAAATATGCCATAAAAAATAAGAAAATCATTGCGTAATCATGTGCTCTCCAAAAGAAATACACATAAAACGTGAACTCGGAACCGAATTAAGAGCACAGCAACATATAAAATAAAAATAAAATATAAAAATAAAAATAAAAAAAACACAAGAGGCTAAAGAAACTAAAACATCTGCTTTTATGGCACGAGAGCAGAAAAATAAAATAAAAAACAATCTGTTTAACTACACAACGAATTGAACGAACTAAAAAGCAGTGAATAAACGAATGAAGGTGCTGAGAAAAAAAAGTGAACTAAAACGCGCAAAGTCCTGTTTTCAAAAGCGTATAATTGCCACGGTAACGGGGCATAAAAATAACCGACTACACACACACACACACACAACTGAACTGAACTGAACTAAATAAAGTGAATGTGAAATGAGAGCAACCCTTAAAGCATTTTTTACTCACTGAAGGTAGGCTCACACCTTTACTAAACGGAAAAAACAGAACCCACGCCACCAACATAATGTAACAGAACGAACGCATTTAATCAATATCTCTAAATAATAAACAACAACAACAAAAATATAAAGGAACAGCTAAAAAGAAATTTTAAATACTAACGTGGCCCATATGATAAATCAAAAGTTAAAGTGTATTGCATTAGTAACGAAAGGGTGATGCAAGAGTGTTAATTTTTTTGAAAAACCTTAAACTATTTAAGGCTACCTCGTTGCACATTCCATAACCTTGACAAACAGTCATTTTTATTGGATGTAATGGTGAATCATAAAAGGCTTGAGGACTATCTTCGAACGATATCTTCCCGGTGGTTTTCTGGCGAAAGCTTTCGGAGAAAATAATTGATAAGCAAACGTTTTTTAAATCTGTCGTTCGGTGTGAATGTTAAACTACAGTTCCCGCCACTTGTGGACAAAACTTAATACACACGTCATGGGTGATGTGAGCTAGACCATACTCCCAGCTATGGCCTTGTCCTTGCCTTACAATTAAAATTCAACAAAGCGAGAAATACGGAAAAATAAAAAAACACCCCATTTTGTTAAACCCTTTAATTTCTTGAGTAGATGTTTTATCTTATAAAATATGCCCAAACAACTGCATTTGTAAAGCTGTCTTGTTTGGTTTAAGTCCTGGAGTTGCCGGCGTATTTTGTCTGTGAGTTTATTACAGTAACTGCAGCACATGCCATCGACCCCTCCAACAATTGTTTTTGTCCGCAAAAAATTCTGAAAAAAAATTGTTCGAAAAAAATTTTAGAACAAAAATTTTCAGAAATTAAGATTATCCGAAAAAAAATGTCAAAATGAAAATTGTCAGAATAAGATTGAAAGAAAAATATTTCCAGAAAAATTGTCAGAAAAAATTGTTAGTAAAAGTTGTTAGAAAATAATAGTCAAAAAAAAATTTTCAAAAAAATTGTCAGAGAAAAATTTGCCAGAAAAAATTTGTCAGAAAAAAATTGTTAGAAAATAATTGTCAGAAAAAATTGTCAGAAAAAATTATCGAAAAAAAATTGTGAAAAAAAATTATTAGAAAGAAATTTACAAAAAAAAAAGCATTGTCAGATGTCAGAACAAAAATTGTCAGAAAAAATTGTTAAACAAATTGTCGGAAAAAAATTATCAGAAAGAATTTCAGAATGTCAGAAAAAATTGCCGGAAAAAAATTGTAGGAAAAATTGGCGGAAAACTTTGTCAAACAAATTGTCGGAAAAAAAATTTTCAGAATATGTCAGAAAAAATAGCCGGAAAAAAGTTGTCAGAAAAAATTGTCTTAACACTTCGTCAGAAATTTGCCAGATAAGATTGACCAAAAAAAATTGTCAGAAAAAAATTATAAACAAAAATTTCAGAATAATACGTCAGAAAAAATTGTTGGAAAAAATTTGTCAGAAAAAGTTATTAAAAAAATTGACAGAAACAAATTTCAAAAAAATTGTCAGAAAATTTGTTCGAAAAAAAAATTCCCAGAAAAAATTGTAGAAAAAAATTATCTTAAAAAATCGTGAAATAAAATTATTAGAAAGATATTGCCAAAAAAAAAAAATATTGTCAGAACAAAAATTGTCAAAAAAAAAATTTTTAAACAAATTGTCGGAAAAAAATTATCAAAAAAAATTTAGAATAATTTGTCAGAAAAATTTGTAATAAAAAATTGCCGGAAAAATATAATCAGAAAAAAATTGTTAGCAAAATTGTTAGAAAACTTTTCAGAAAAATTGTCAGAAAAAATTTTCAGAAAATTTTGTCAATTAAAATTGTCAGAAAAAAATTAGCAAATAAATTGTCAGAATAAAATTATCAGAAAAATTTGTCAGAAACAAATTTTAAAAAAATCTCCGATTACGTTTACTACACCTATTACAATGTACTACTACCAAATACAATAACAAACAGAAATTAGAAAGCGGTCATATACCCCTTGAACATTTAACGAGACAAGCCCGCTAAAAAAATGAAGAAATAAAACAGCTAAAGCGTCCCTATTTACAATACATGCTGATGAAAGCGAAAACAACTGTTATTTGTAAACCGTTGCACAATAACACATTATACATTTGCTGCTGTTGCTGCTCCTGCTGCTGCTGCTGTCTGTCTGTAGCTCCCTAATTCACAACATCCTTTTGCAGGCCGCCAGTCGGTCAGCAGGCATCCCAATTAAAACTTAAAAGAAAATACAACACTAGTGTGGGGAACAAAATAGCACGTGCTAACGTATCTTTTGTTCATGGCTAACAGAAAGGGCCTACCATAACAAAAACAATATAAATTGAAAGGCTGTCAGAGCTTTAAGTGTGTTTTATGTTGAACTGCTCGGTATTACAACAGACAGTTACTGTTGCTGGCAACATCTTTAATCTTTTATCAGACAGCCTATTACTTTTGAAACAGAATGTATTTTAAGCTTTTTCTTTTTGCCTCTAAATTGGTTGGCTTTTTTCGCTTGGTGTGCGTGTCGTGTCGCGATCGCGTTGTTGTATTAACGCCGGCCAGAGTAGCAGACGAAAAAGGAGTTGAAGCACCCTAAAGGATGATGCCCTAAGATCCTTTACTGGTGATAAATGCAGCTTGCACTAGTTTATGGCCAGAATTGCAGTTTATTTTCTCTTCTCCTTTTTCCTTTTTGTATCCTTAGGCCAACAATACTTGTACAGTTTACTGATCGGTGGCTGTTTTCCCCATTTGCGGGTTTATGTCCTTGAATCCTGTTGTTTTTTTTTGTGTATGTTTGTGGCATTTTATTGCAGCGTTTTGATCATCATTCATTTAAATTGGATCTTGGTAAGAAGAAAAAAAGCAACAACAACAACAAGAACAACAACAAACATATTTATTATCTTTTAACAAAGATCCGAATTTGTTTGCTTTTTAGGTGGATAATTGCCTGTATTGTACGTATTTAAGTTGAATTTATTGGTGGGGGGAGCCGAGTAGAGATGAATAATTTGTTGTTGTCCATTTCATGTTTTCATGTGGCACGAACTATCGGAAGATGTTTATGATGTTCATCTGGCACGTGCTGTTTTATCTTTCTTTCTTAACAGCAAAGATGCTCACGAAAGATGTTGTTGAAGAACAAATTAAACGAAACGAAAAAGATGAACCTGAAATCCACCTGCCGTTTCCAGTTTAAAGCGCAATTCACGTTAATGTTTTTCCTTTCAATTCTTATTTTTTATTCATTTTGTTTTTTTTTTGTTTTTTTTTTTTTTTGTTATTGATTTGTAAGTTATTTTAAGGAATATGCTTTGAAAACAGTGCCACTATTTGTTGTCTAATTGCTTAGACGCTATTGACACACTTAAATACGTATTTTATTTGTCATGTGGCCAATAAAACACTTGTACAATGACTGGCATTCATCTGAAATACAAAAAATCATAAAATATTCGATGTTATCGATATCAAGGGAATCATTTAAAGCTTACATATATGATTTCTTCATGGCAGTATTTATTTCTTGTGATTTTCGTATTTCTATTCACTGGAAGTGATTAGATAAAGTTTTGATTTTGATTTTGCCAGAAATTATCTCTCGTTGAGTCATGGAAATATAAATAATTGCAACCGCTTTTAAATTTAAATTTCTAGGAATTTAAAGAAAGAAAACTTACAGCAACTATGATACAAATTATATCTGAATTAGTGGTTGATTGTCTATGATTAGTCAGTCTTGCTATGAACCTGACACTGAAATTATGGTTTTCAGGGTATAAGACTTCACCGAAGTTGCCATAGTCTAGTAGGTAGTCTGAGGCGAGGGTTCAAACCGCAAGACAGACATCTCTCACAACATGAAATACAAAGAAAGATTTCTTCGGCAACTTCCTCTCAGCAGATTTTTGGCAAAAACTCTGAGGGTAAATAGAAAAATAGTTTCTCAAAAATTTGTCGTTCGGAGCCGACTTTAAATTGTAGGTCCCGCCACTCATATATAAAATTAACACACTGACTGAAGGGTTATAATGACCAATTATGTATGCATGTATGTATAAGCCTTCTCCCTAGAGCATACAAGGTTCTTCCTGCCTTCAAGGATCTCTCCGAACCTTTTGGAACCGTGCGAGGTATCAAAAAAGAAGATCTCATATGCGACCTCGTCAATTTCGTCATGGAGAGTGTACAGCGAAAGGCGGGCGGGCTTCGAAATGGCTCTGTTTTTTACAAAAGTGGACAGTTGCCTAAGTATGCTGACGACAATAACATCATAGGACGTAACGAGCGAGATTTTACATCTGGCTTTAGCTCTATTTGAAGGGAGGCTATCCAGATAGGTCTGGCAGGAAATGAGGACAAAACGAAGTAACTGTTTTCAATAAGTCGGGACATCCGGCGTATCGGATCCCAGTTTGCGGTCGATAACTACACTTTGAAGTCGCCGTGGTCTAATAGGTAGTGTGATGGCTTATTAGACGTAAAGCTCGGGTTCGAATCCCAGGTCAGGCATCAAAACGAAATATGAAAAAAAATATTTCTTCGGCGATTTCCTCTCAACAGATTTCTGGCAAAAACTCTGAGAGTAAATAAATCTGCCATGAAAAAGTTTCTCAAAAATCTGTAGGATCACTTTTGTCAACGCCAAGCAATTATAAGCAATTGAGTAGTAGAGACCTCTCACGTACAACGAAACTTATACACTGCAATTCGCTTATCTTCCCCGTACTTCCTTATAATGCAGGAGTATAGACAATATTAAGCACCGATACAACAGCCTTGAAAATATTTAAGAGAAAAGTTCTAAGTAAGATCTTCTGTCCAGTGCAAGTTGACGATGATTTCTGCATCCAATCTAAAAATGAGCTGTATGAGCTTTTCAACGCTATGGATGTTGTGCAGCGCATTAACATCCAGTGACTGCGCTGGCTTGGCTATGGCGTTCCAATGGAAGAGCATATTTCGATGACACGGGTATTGACACAGAGATTAGCGGTAGTCGGCGTAGAAGACGACCTTGTATAGGTCCCAAAACTCTTGGTGACAATTAATACACATGGTTCGTGCGAGAACAACAAGTTAAGTAAGTTTCCACTGTTGTTTTGAAAGGTACCATGAAACCGTAGTAGAGAAGGGCCGTTGAAACAGAATAAATAAGATGCCGTGGTGTGATCGTATATGATCTAAACACTGCAAGGGTTTAATAGGGAAGGATACACGCAGAATGATAAAAAAATATGAGTTTCCACGAAGGTTGCATTGATGCAGATGAAACTAAAGGATATGGAGGTTGAAGCCGTAATTAGTATCTCCCAAATAAACACACCCATGAGTACTAACACGACAAATACCAAAAAACCTCCCAAACACCAGTAGAACATTGTCGTTTTGCTAACTTAGAGGAATTATTTTAACAACCATAGGCTACAGAAAGAACTTTGAGAACAAACAGCATTAATTGAGGCCCAACTGTTCTGCGGGCAACTACACTCAGTATGGAACTTTTGCATATCGGAGAGTGCACTAAACTAAACATTTTTAAAAGCAGTTGCCTTAAATGGCTGCAAATTGTCACTCGAAGTTTAAGATTTTTATTAACTGATGCCTGGGTTTCCTGCAAGAGTTTTTCTGGCAGTATGTGCTCAACTCTGGCCACAAACCAATCATACACCAACTCGGAAGGAATACGGGAGAACAAATATGTTTGATATGTTCTGCGATATATCCAAGACTGCAATTTTCTTTATTCCTCAATCGTTGGAAAGGTCGTCCAAGCTACACCTACCGTCGACGGCTAAAAATATATGCACCGAAGACAAATAAAACGCAGATTGAGCTGAAACCACTTGCAGCAGGCAGTTGAGAATGAATTCTGATTGTTAGCGCCTTATGGACGTGTTAAGAAATAATTTTCCAATACAAATGCAGAGCAATTGCGTTGCCTAGACAGGCATACTTTCATAACGTATTTGTATAACTCCTGTAGAATGATTGGATATAATTTCCTTATTTGCTTCCTTCATTGTACATTATTGTTAAGGTTCTAAAGTTCTCTCTCTTAAACGCTCTTCCAAAATCTCAGAAAATCGTCAAAAAAGTTGCAGCAATTCCCACCGATGTTTTCCAAAAAATTTCAAATTAATAACGTATTTTGCAGATGGCTTCTAAGTATCGTAAATAGCCTAAACACTTCCGCAGAACAATTCATTCTTCGATTGACACATTAGGTTGCAGATAAATTTGTTTAAATTCGCAGCCAACCGCAGACCGTTTCTACTTCTTTGGATTTCGAATTTCCTTCTGCATTACTAGGCACGTGTGGCAAGTAAGCTTGCGACAAGGTGTGGTCATGGTGGTGGCATTTCTTAAACAATGTTTCTTTTCTTTCTTTTTCAATTTCTAAACACTTTCAAGATACAAAAGGCGGCTGGCATAACAGCCACTTTTTAACGTATTTTTTTTTCAGACAGTTTTGCTTAGAAACGTGGCAAAGAATAATCAACGGTCGAGTATTTTGTAAATTATTGTGCAAAATGTGTAATTATGCAGCACTTATGAGTTGAATTTATTTTACCTGCTCTGCTCCCAATTGATCATTTACTTTTTTGTATTCAAAACTTGCAAATGATGAATTTGAAATTAACCACCATCACCACCACCACCACACTATCGATAAGGCAATCCGACCCCTTTGAAGACAATGACTTTTCTTTTCTTTTAAATGTCGTTGTTGTTCTATCTTCTATTTGTTTTTTTTTTCTTCTTCTTCTAGTTTTAATTGTAGGACGTTATATAGGATAGGAGTACTTATACCACAGCCTATATTCCATTCATTTACCACTTTGCAGATGCCGATTAGTTCAGCTCGTGCTAAATTCTGGCTGAATGAGTTTTTGGCCAAGAACATAACATGCACATGCCACATATGGCCACTAAAAAATACTTGACTTTTTTGTCTTTACACTGTCAAGGGTGTAGAAAACTTCTTCAAGCAATGCTTGACTGATTCATTTGATTTCGTTTCTGTTCTTTTTTTTTTTGGTCAAATGCAATGACAAAATGTTGTTGTTAAACTTAAGTATAGAAACAGTAATTGTGTGTGGCAGGTAACCCATGAATAATATTCGTATTGTGACTTTAAAAATATCAAGAAAAATTTAGAAGAATACGGTAGAATTGAAAGAAGAAGAGGGAAATTAGGGTTTCGGATACCATCACTATTTTAGAGCTAGAAAATCATAGTCGGTCAAGTCTGATTGTGTTACACTATTTGTGTCAAAATTTCATCTTACGAATGAAAAATTAATCTCTCGACTCTAAAACTGGCGGGTGAATATGGTGACTGAAGAAACAATACATAATTGGTCATTACAACACTTCAGACAGGACTACAACCTAGTATCTCATAGTACTCATGTTGTATGCGTTAATTTTATACATGAATGGCAGGACCTACAGTTTAAAGTCGACTCCGAACGACAGATTTTTGAGAAACTTTTCACGGCAATTTTATTTCACTCTCAGAGTTTTTTACCAGAAATCTGCTGAGAGGAAGAAATCGCCGAAGAAATATTTTTTAATATATGTCTTACCTGGCGTTTGAACCATGGCCTTACGCGTCTAATAAGCCAACACTCTACCTACTAGACTACGGCAAAGGAACAATGCTTAACGTAATTTGTGGCTGTCAAACTCAAACTATATGACTCGATTGGCTCAAATTTTAACAGGAGTCAACAAATAGATGCCTCACAACAGTAACAGTGTTGCCTTTTCAAGAAGGAACGAATTTACAGGCTCGACTGCGTATAGGTTCACTTTATGAGGGCGATTTGATAGTTGGTCCTGATACCACAATCTGTCACCTCTACGGCCACATCAATGGATGCATCAGGGCGGAAGAGCAGAGGCGTTGGGGGAATGGATCGGAATGTTTGAAGTCGCCGTAGTCTGGTAGGTAGTGTGTTGGCTTATTAGACGTAAAGCCAGGGTTCGAACCCCAGGCCAGACATCAAGACAAAATACAAAAAGTATTTCTTCGGCGACTTCCTCTCCGCAGATTTCTGGCAAAAACTCTGAGAGTAAATAAAATTGCCATGAAAAGTTTCTCAAAAATCTGTCGTTCGGAGTCGACTTTAAACTGTATAAAAATTAACACACACAACATAAGCGGTGTGAGAAACTAGGACGTTGTACAATGGGTCAATTCGTCCTCCGGGTACTGTACTCGTCTTAATGGACAAGTACACGTCTTCTAACCCAATCTAACCTATGTGTCTAGGTGTCTCTGGCCTGCTATAGACAGTGATAGAACAGGTTTGCTGCTGGGCTTAGACAAGGCCAGTCTGAGGTTAGTTATTGGTTTCATTACAGGGCAGTGCTAGATTAGTTTGCTGACAAGAATCTGAAATAGATCCTAGTCGGACTATTGCGGTGTATGTTGCCACGAGGAGGAGTTGGAAGCCTCTGCAACTGTTCAGGTTGAGATTGAGGACTTTGTGCAGGGGCTTCTGCAAAGATTTGGACCCTTTGTCGAGCGCCGACATTAAGGCTCTCCATAGATTCATAAATAGTTTGAGCTGGTTGAGAAGTGCTACGACTTCAAGGTTGTAGTCGCACTCTCTTGTGTGTTTGTGGTCCATTTGTTTTTCCTCCGTCTATTTATCCTACCTTTCCCATCTTTCTACTTTTCAAATTTCCCTATCTCCCTTACTATCCTCTTTCTCTCCTTTAGGATGGGTCATTCTGACCCCTGGGTATTGTACTTGTCCCAATGACAAGTACACGTCCTCAAACCTAACCTAACCTAACCTACTTACTTAACTAGCCAACCCTCTAATCAGGATTACAATATAGCTTCTCACACCAACCATGTTGTGTATGTTAATTTTATCCATGAGTGGTAGTACCTACTTTTTAATATCGACTTCGAACGAAAGGTTTTTCATGGCAAATATATTCATCCCCAGATATTTCGTCAGAAGATTGCCGAGTGGAAATCATCAAAGAAAAATTTGTTCATATTTCATTTCGATTGACATCTCTGAGTTAGTTTTTAAACCAGTGTCCCATGTCTAATAAACCAACACAGTACATACTATACTATGAGGAAATGTGGCATGACTTTCTTTCTAATAAAACACGTTTTTTCAACTGGAGTAGGTTTTTTTTTGGCACTATGGTCCAATTGCTCTGCATTACTTTAAAATAACATTAGTATTCGAAAGCTGAAGACACCTGAAGTGTATAAATAAATAAGCATCATATGGCATATGACCCTGGGGTCTAAATTTGTCGACAGAACCTAGTATTCATATGACTGATGTGAGAAACTAGTTTGGAATCCTGACTAAAGTATTATTTTTCCGAATTTTAATTTCTCTCATGATCAGCTGCTATGAATAACCAACACTGGCCATAATTTTTGTAGGGTGGCTTCCAAATGTGTGACACAAGGAAAATATGTAGATTTTTAGGAAAACTCATCTTCATCACTCTTATGCAGTATAAGTAAAAAAGGCAAAAAAAAAAGAAACAGAAATAGTCGGATAATTAAAATGACAATGATGACGGCTAAAAAACGAACAATACAGAACAGAGAAAAGACAAAACCAGGAGATGAACCAAATATGTCAAGAGTTAAGAAAATAAGGGCTTCCGGTTGAGTAAATGGCTTCCCTTACTCATTAATAATGTTGTTGTTTTTGTTGCTCTGCTATTACATGACAGTGATCACACAGCCGTATAGAAGTGTTACGAGTATTAATGATGGTCTCTCAAGAAGACCTCAAGAAGATTTTTTTTTCGTTCTCTTTAAGTTTTTCAAGTCAAAACGGCCAGCTGTGTCGCTAATTTAAAGTGAAAAAAACAAAAACTTTTTTTTTGTTTTGGAAAAAACCTTAAAAAAAAACATTATCAGGAGTTAACCAGAAGAAGACGAAGAAAAAAAAATAAAAAAGAAATTAACGAACGTTGGAGTATATAGGCACAGAGCAAGAGAAAGAGCACAACAACTGTTTTTGATTACACCCGATGTGAATTTTAACAGTGTAACCAGTGTAAAGAACAAAAAAAAAACTCTGTATACAAACATAACGTATGTTACGATTAATGTCAACATGATGTCATGTCATTATAAAGCAACAGACAGACAGACAGACAAATACTCTTCCTTTAGTTCTTATTTTTTTTCGATTCTTGACTGCCCTCGTTGTTGCTTACTATTGCTGCTGATAAGGAGTGAAAACTTTAAAGACGTACCTTATAATGTTACTGGTTATACAGCAAGCAATAACAACATATACCTTAAAGGTAATTCATTTATTGTATTTGTTATTGTTATTGTTATAGTTTTTCTAACCTTACTATTGATAGTATGCCATAAAGTATCCAAAAGATACCAACAACACCACCACCACCACCACCTTAATGCAATTCGTATGGTTCACATCTACAATTCTGAATATCTTTGGAAATTTTCGTTACAATTTCATCACATATTCATGCGGCTTTCATTTCATGGCTTTATCGCAATTCTTCTTCTTCTTCTGTGTGTCTGTCTGTCTGGTTTTGATGGCCCTACACTATAATATTATCAGAAAAGGGGTGGTGGCATGTATTATAATGGCAAAACCCTACTTGCGCTACCATTATCAGTGAATAAACAGTGGGTAACAAAATTGAAACAGTCTTTCGTATTTTATTCTAGGCTGCTTTGTCTTAAACTTGATACATTTGTGTTGAGATATTTCGTGATTGAACATCTTTTGGGCCATTGGTAGCTACTAGATCTGCCTGCTGGTTAGATGCGAGCGAGTCATTCTTAAAGTTTTCTCCAAAAGGTTTAGTTTACGGCTAATTGATCATTACAACCCTTTAGTCAGGATTACAAACTAGCTTCTCACACCACTCATGTTGTGTGTGTTAATTTTTATTCATGATTATTTGATAGGGTTGATCATAGAATTTTGCTTCTTAAACTGTCATTAATCGGTATTCCTGATATTATTCATCGTTGGCTAGACTCCTACCTCTCCCTTAGGACTCAGAGGGTATTGTTTAGGAATGTATTGTCTAAGACTGTATATGTTACTTCTGGCGTTCCGCAGGGTAGCCATTTGGGTCCTTTACTGTTTTTATTGTTTCTTAATGATCTTCCTTGTGCTATTTCTGATTGTAATATTCTGATGTATGCTGGCGACGTTAAATTATTTTATACTTTTGATGATGATTATGGTCAGGCTGTTCTTCAGCGAAATATTGATTTGTTTGTAACTTGGTGCAGAATTAATTTAATGGATCTTAACTTGAGAAAATGTAAATGCATGGTTTTCACTCGCGAGGGCGTAATTTCGTCCACTTATGTGATTAATTCTTGCCTTTCGGGAACTGTGACTACATTTCTTGATTTGGGAGTATTATTAGATTTGAAACTGTCTTTTATTGATCATATTAGTATTATGATTGGCAAGGCTCGGGCTGTTTTTGGTTTTGTGAAAAGATGGGCTGGGGAATTCATTGATCCTTATATAACAAGACTGCTATACATTTCACTTGTTAGACCTATTTTGGAGTATGCGTCTATTATTTGGAATCCATACTATCGTTATCATATTGATTCAATAGAGTTTGTGCAGAAGCAGTTTTTATTATTCTGTTTACGTGGCTTAGGATGGGATTGTGCCAATGGGTTTCGGTCATATGAGGCTAGATTAGGTTTGATAAAACTTCCATCTTTAGAACGTAGAAGGGCTGTTTTATGGGTTTGTTTTGTTTTTTTAATCTGGTTAAAGGTGATATCGATTCTGAGTTTTTGCTTTGTAATTTTGAATTTCAGTATTCCAGCAAGATTTTCACGCACTATCGTCTTCTTTCTTTAGATTTTTATAGAACGAACTATGGATGTAATTTTCTTTTCGTAGATTATGCAATGATTTTAACTTATATTACGATTTTATTGATTTTAATAGAAGTGTTTGTAATATAAAACGTAGCTTATATGCTGGCATTAATTTGTAAATTATTATATAAAAATGTATTTTCGTTCTTGTCATAGGTAGTTCCTGTTTATTGTTACTTTATTCAGCTTGTGATTAAGTTCTGTAGCTGATTTATGTTCTCGTTGCCATTACTTTTCCCTTACCCGCTACAGTCCGGACTGTAGTGTGTACGTGTCCCTACGTAATGGGGATGAGCCCTCCACGGTCGGATGAGGGTGGTTTAGTGAGAGGCCAGGGACGTTCGAAAAAAAAAAAGCCGGGACGTGCAGTTTAAAGTCGATTGCGAACAACATACATACATACATACATAAATGGCCATTACAACCCTCCAGCTAGGATTAAGACCTAGCTTCTCACACCACTCATATTGTGTGTGTTAATTATTATTCATGAAAGCCGGGACCTACTACAGTTTAAAGCCGATTCTGAACGGTAGATTTTTTGAGAAACTTTTTTTTTGGCAATTTTGTTTACTCAGTATTTTTGCCAGATGTCTGCTGAGAGGAAGTCGCCGAAGAAATTTCGTTTTGTTCGAGATGTCTGACTTGGGGTTTTAACCGTGGTCTTACGAACTAATAAACCAACACACTGCCTACTGGACCACGGCGATTTCTAACTTTTCATTGCAATTTCATTTTACTTTGAGAGTTTTTGACAGAATACTGCTGAGAGAAAGTCGTCGAAAGAAATATTTTTTTCAAATTTCGTTTTAGTTGAGATGTCTGAGGCGGGAGTTGAATCGGGGGCTCTCGGTTGCGTTGCTAATTAACGCACTACCTAGTTGGCTATGGCGCCGTCAAGGCCAAAGGAACAGAAGGAGAAATATTCCACTCATCTGCAGAGCAATACATAGAATTGAAAGGTAAATAAGTTGATTAAGAAGAATACGAAATAAAGTTGAATGTAGAACAGCACAATTTGATATCGGCTAGAAAATCGCTTGTGAATTTTACTTTCTTTTTCTTCTTCAAAACTGGCTTCCCTATTTTTGTTACGCACTGTTTTTCTACGCCGCCAATAGACAAACAAACAAGTACACACAGTGTTCGACAAAGTCATTATCAATCCAGCGGTAAGCTTCGTTAAACATGTTTGATTACATTGGTTTGCTTCAAATCGACAATAAAACTGAAATACTATTCAAATATAGGCAGGGACTTTGAGTCTCTAAAAATTTACACTGAAATACTAATGAAAAAAATTTTTTTTTACTTATCAGTCTTGAAGTTGTAGTTTTTTTTATATTCTCCAAAATTGATGAGCTTTTTTTCGTGAGTAGAGCCTGGGAAGATTTTTAATGGCTCCATGAGGGTATGACTAATTTTGTTTTGCTTTTTTATCAGTCTGTCTACACAACTAGTTGTGACGAAACTAACGTGGGAATTGAATTGAATTTTTCTAAGTTACTAGAGTCATAAGACTCGTGTTATATTGGCAAACCAAATACAAAGTTATTGCTTTGAAGTTTGATGTGGCCAAGTACTACGGCATACCCTCAGGCTCCTGTTCTCTATGTTAAGGGGCAGCTCAAGCCATGTTAAGCTGCCATGGAGTGGTTGATATTTATCTTGATAGTCTGGTGGCACAACTAACGACGCCAGTCTAGAATTGGGTGAATCAGTTTAATCTCCGGATTACTGCCAAACACATCATTAACGGAACCACAATAATTAATGACAATGGCAATCTCCCCTCTACGATGGCATTTAGAACGGAAACTAAAACACGATTAGAAACTTAGGAACTTCGCCTAGATTACGAAAGAATTCTGCAAATAAAATTTTATTCTTCTGAATCAATGTGAAACCAGATGACCCTACTGTAGTGAAATGCCTCAGCCTTTGGAATATCATTGCAAACCAGCCGACCATTCAAGAACTACTGGTGCTACACTCCCTTGGTTCAAAAGCAGGATAGGAATGCCAATATCTGAATAGAAACTCAGTTTTCAATCGAACAGAGGCCAGATACCTTTCTGGTATTCAGTGCTACTCTTCAACTGCTGGTACTGGTATTGAACTCTGTTCACAGAGGAGATAAAATAATTCATGTGTGTGAAGATAAATTCAAATTTAAAAATCCAATACGCAATCCATAAATTTTAGCAACGCCACATTTGGCGTTAACAGAGCAAAAATTTCTCTTAACAGAACAAAATTTGCTCTTAACAGAGCACTGTTAGCTATTTAACAGTGTCCATCTGAACAAGCCCAATTTTGGGACATATACTAGGTTTATGAGTACCATACTATATGCAAAGGAAGATTTTAATAATATATATGTTCCTCTTACTCCTCTAGGGAACATAGGGCCGCATATAAAGTGATACGGTATTGAGAAAATTGGCTTTGAAAATATCAATTTTTAATTTAATTTTTTGCTTTAAAATTCTCTAACAGATCAGTGGAAATTTTGGAACATATAAGAAATAGATCGCCATACAGACTATACGCAAATGGTAGTCCTGCTCCTTTCGAACCCTGGTAGTGGGTTAGTTGGAATAATTTTAATAGTTGGGGAAATGTCCATCCTCCACCCCCAATCCCCACCAACCATCCCATACATTTCAACACTTTTGTTCACAAATAATAATGATCATAATGAGAATTATATTTTATGTTAATAGTCTGCAATAATTGCAAAGTAGAAGAATAATCTGCCATTGCCTCTGTTAAACAGTTAACAGTGCTCTGTTAATAGCAATGTTTACTCTGTTAGAGGCAAGAAGTGGCGCTGCTAAAAGTGTGGATTCGCGTCTTTGGTTTTTAAATACGAATTTATCTTCACATATATCAACAATTTTCATGGGTAACTTCGTGACTGAGGCTGTCCCATTTGACTGTAATATATGAAGACAGAGGTTCGAAACAATGAATGGCTATACAGCTATGCGCTAGTAATATAATCGTAAAGGGGTCTGCACTTAAATCCTTCATGATCTTGACGTTATTCGGAGTCAACTTCAAACTGTAGTTTCCGCCACTCATGTATAAAATTAACATACAAAACATAGGTGTTGTGAGAAGCTAGGTCGCAATCCTGACAGAAGGGTTGTAATGACCATGTATGTACATATGTATGTATGTATGATCTTGACGCTTGAAATCTGGTTTTCCTCAAAATAAGTTTTTATCCAGAGGAATATTGTTCCAGAAAATAATTTCACTTAATGAACGAAAGGTCTCTAAACCATGTTGAGTTCGATAAAAACCATGTAAATTTTTTTTAAATTCAATTTTTTTTTTATTTCTTTATCACTAAAACATTTAAATTAATCGCTTAAAAATAATTACATTCCTAATGTTGGGCTACAAATCGTACATTGACACGCTTACGCTTGCCGTAATGGCCCGAAGCTACAGGCGCACCATTGGCATTGCGGCCCAAGATATTCCAGAATGGTCGTGGTGTAGTAGTAGGCGGTGGAGGATCTTTGCGTATGTAAATGCAATTGACATTCTTGTCGCCATCTTCATCACCGGTTTGGGTCATGGTCAAGGTACGTGTAAAGGTATTCGTGCCCTGATCAATAACTTCGGCGTGTTTTTTGTTCTTTTGCCTCTTGGCCACCAGTTTATTGTTGTTGTTGGCACCAGCATTCTTTCTCTTTTTGAGGGTGTTACTGCTGTTGTTGTTGTCGTTTTTATTCTGTTGCTGACGTTTAATTGCTTGTGGGCGAGTACGAGTATTATAGCCACGACGTAATTTGTGTCTTCTAATGGGACGACGTACTGTGGTCTTAGAGGGTCGTTTTGTGCCACTGCGGCGCTTATTACCACCACTGCTTGTCACCCGCCGCTTATTGGAGTATTTCTTTTGGCTTTGGTTTTTACGTTTTGGTTTCACAGATGTCGGCTTCTTCTTTTTCCTTTGGGTCTTAACAGGCTTTTTGGCTATTTTCTTTACTTTATTTGTTTTTACAGGCTGTTTATCCAGATCATCATAATCCTGAAGATCATTTGTGTTATCATCACCGGTAGACCAAATGGCAGTTGTAGTCATAGGACTGATATCCTCATCCAAGTTAAAATCATCCACATTGTCTTCGCCATTGTCCTCGCCATCCTCATCTTCATCCTCCTCAGCAGCCGATTGATTTACTGCCAACAATTCGAAAACAGCATGGGTTTGAGGATTAACCTTAGGGGGTGTATGCGATTGTACAACCATTATACCATTTGTGTTAACGGTACTGATGTGGCCAACTTGGCCGGCATTACCAGCTGATGCTATAGCTGCCACAGATTCGCCATCACTTTGCAATTGTCCTAAAATTGGCAATTGGGGCAATTGTACCACTTCTATGGTCTCGCTATCTTCGTCTTCTTCATTATAATCCTCATCTTCGCCCTTATTGTTGGACTCTTCCTTGTTCTGATTGTGAACCACATTTATTGTGACATTATTCAAAGCTCCAGCTTCATCCTCTTCTTCTTCACCTTCACCATCGGTTTCAGCATCGGCTGTAGGATTAACAGTAGGTGGCGAATAATATAGGACAGCTTGTTGTTCTATACCCAACATAGTATCACCGTCAGTTTTGTCATCCACTTCATCGTTACTGCCTTCATCTGCTGCCATATTGTACATGGCAATGGGTTGCGCGGTGGCACGTTTACGTCTTGTTACCACACACTGAGAGCGTCCACCATTTAGTTGGCGACCTTCAATGTTGAATTTTTTCACTTCGTATTCATCGCCATTTTCATCGAATTCTATGGTAGTTTCAGCTACAAAAAGAAAAAAAATAAAAAAAAATTAAAACTTTTTAAAAACGTTCTTAATTTCATGTGTTGTTTACAAATTTCTTTTTTTTATTTTTTATTTCAGAATATTCCATCCAATGTAAGGTACTTATGGTATGGTTATGGTTTTAGTCATTTGAGTAAATTGACGCTCATGGTCGTGATTTTTTTTGGCCGTATGTGAGGGAAGAGGAATGAAATCTAACACTTGTCTCTTCATAATCACGTAGAGGGCAATTGCCTACAGGAAAGTGAAATATTTTCCTACGAAAGCAGATCTCTGGAACTGCATACCAAAATACTTTCTTTTTGAATTGTTTTCATTTTACTCAGAGATTACTGAATCTAGGCAATAGTTTTCTTCCTTAGGCACTGGGTGTGCCAAAGAGTAATCATGATTTTATAATTTTGCATTGGATTCCCTTGTCAACTTGGTCCTCATACGATTTCTATTTCACTTATAGTTGACACATAATTCATGAGAACATTTTACTTAAACTAAAGTGGATTAAGGTCCTTAAGTAACTGGTTATTACAATCCTTTAGTCAGGATTACGACCTAGTTTCTTATATCACTTATGTTGTGTGTGTATATTTTATACATTGCAAGTGGCGGGACCTATAGTTTAAAGTCGAATTCGAACGACAGATTTTTGAGCAACTTTTCATGGCAATTTTATTTCTTTACCATCCAAGTTTTTGTCAGAAATCTGCTTTTCGTTGGAGATGTCTGACCTGGGGTTTGAAGCGTGCCCTCAAGTTTAATAACCAACAACTGAGTGTCGAAAACAGAGGCATCTGTAGAAGGACCATAAGTTCTATTTGAGTTTAAAGCCAGATATTCATAACAAGCCAAGGGCATTCTGGCACGTTTGCTCAACATATGAAATAATGCCTGCAAAAAATATATGGGTTAGATACTCGTGTTCTATGTCAGTTGTACATAAACGAAGCGGTGGATTTTTCAATCTATGACCACCATGCCAGTGGAACAGTCTTGCCTTAACTCTTATGTTGTATAAGAAACCTATTAACAGGCCTTTACGTATAGCTGTAGATGTAATACGTTAATGTAATCAGGACTTTGGTGCACGAGTAAAAGGTACCCAGGTAAGACACCTCAAAAAAAATACGAAATATAAAAAATATTTCTTCGCCGACTTCCTCTCAATAGATTTCTGGCAAAAACTGTGCGAGCTAATAAATATTGCCATGAAAAGTTTCTCAAAAATCTTGTTGTTCGAAAATTAATTTAAAATGTAGGTCCTGACACTAGTATATAAAACTAACACACACTCAACATAAGTGGTGTCTAGGTCGTAATCCTGAGTGAAGGATTGCAATTGACCCATTATGTAAATGGCACAAGAATGGTTCCGTAATTTAATTAAACACCAGACACACAGCATATTATACTCTTCCAACATGGGTAATCCTTTTATGAAGACGCCTCTAATAAAGATTGGTTTACAGTCTATTGACAAAGAACATATTCCATGTCAACAGTTCTATTTTGGGGTTATTAGCCGCGATATTAATACCAAGGTTATCCTCTTAAATCCTTCTCTTGCACAGAGGTGGTATTGAAGGGATCATGTGATAGACAAAATGGGACGGAAATGAAGAAAGACTTCAATTCTATTAGGAAACATGTTTAATTACTTCCACACTCTATCAATATAATGCCAGAAGGATTGTGGAATTTGAGATTTTTCCACGATCTTTCAAAAATGATTGAAAGACAAGATCATTACTTGCTGATATTTCTGGTATAGAGAGTTTAAAATATTGGTTTTTATTGTTTCACACTGGGTCAGCGCACACTTATTGACTCGGTTTTATATGTTTTTAACTGTGCTGGTTATTTGTTCTAACTTCATAAGGACTATTAAGCACTGGCAACAAAATTTTATGTTTGTTTTACACAAAATCACTGATTCTGATTCTCTTTGAACTGCACAATACAGTGAGTATTTTAGATTAGAATTCAAAAGGATTCTCAACACTTTTGGTTTCATTAAATTTTTTTTAGAAAACTTCTTGTGTTATCCTTATTATTTATTAGGTATCCTTTTTTAAATTACATTTTACTAAGGCCACAGCTAGGCCCAGCAAGAGCAGCAAACACAATTTTCGATTCATTGTGTTTTTTTTCATACACTTTCGCGTTATCGATTTCTCTTTTTTTTTTGCTTCGCTTAAAGAACGTCTTCACTGTTAAACTTAAAATATAAACTAAATGAAGATTCGAAATTGACCCCACTTTTATGGGTTCGCATCGTTTACATATTCGCATCACACACACACACACACATACAGTTTCAGTTCGCAGCATCAACCGCAAATGACCCTAAGTCGTTAAAATAACAATCACCAGCTGCTTAACATCTCAACAAGATTATTATGATCACCAGTTATGTTTTTGGATATTAATTAATACCGAAACAACAACAACAAAACGATCTAACGTACAACTTTCTTTACGTTCAAACTGTATTCTTATTAATGTTAGAAAACAAGTTTAATAGATTCCACACTCCATGTATACAACAACAATGGAATTGTGGAACTTGAGGTCTACGATCTACGATATTTTACAAACGCTTGAAAGACAAGATCATTAGTTGTTGTTGTTTCTAATATTTTGGCAATTTAAAATTTAGAATTTTATTGGGTCACGTTGGGTCAGCGCACGATTATTTATACAGAATTGACACAGTTTTGTGATTCTTTTTTTTTGATTTTTTCTGATCTTAGATAAAAAGATTTTTGAAATCATGGCGATTATTTTTATTAAGAAATTTTGTGATTCTAAATTTATGTCATCATTTTGTTCATCACAATCAGGGATACCGAATTAACTCATAATAAGAGCTGTTTAACAGAGACTACAGTATCATATACTAAAATACGTATCTACAGAACTGAAGACAAACTTAACAAAATGAATAACTGATCAATTTTACTGTAATTCTGAAGCAGTGAAAAAATAGTCTTAATACAGCTTAGTTGCAGTAGAACATTAGAAGGCTTGTCTTCGAACAAAACTTCAAGATTTATTTGTAAGTCTTTCGTACTTGTCGTACTTAACTCCAGGTAGGTCAAAATAAGTTCATATAATTTCCAAGGAAGGTACTAGAAGTACAGTAGTTTTCCAAGGCTTCCAAAACAGTTTTCATTACGGTCGGGTAACTTTTGGTACCGGAGATATCGCCGACGAAGCTAACCAATATTATTTAAATTAACAAAAAAAAGTAGTCAATATAAATCGATCAAAATCGTATAAAAAAAGAAATTGTGGGGGAAATGAACCTAGTGAGCTGGATACCCTTGGTATCAGAGATTCCAAAACAGTTTTAGTTACAGTTGGGCTTTACTTAGGACCGGAAATATCGGTGACCAAGCTAATATAGGCGCTAAAGCTAATATCTTTATCATCGAAACAAAAACTCAAATCATTCACACAAAAAACGCAATTCATTGACCAAAAAATACAAGTCATTGAAAAAATGCAAATATTCACACAAAAATGCAAGTCATCGATCAAAGAAATCCAATCATCGACTAAAAAATACCAGTTATCGACAAAAAAAATGGAAGTCATCGATTAAAGAAATGCAAGTCATTGTCCAAAAAATGTACGGCATTGACCTGAAAAATGCAAGTTATTGTACAAAAAATACAAGGCATTGTCCAGAAAAATGCAATTCATCAAACTAAGAAAGGCAAGTCATCGACCAAAAATGCAAGTAATCGAACAAAAAAATTTAAGTCATCGTACAAAAAATGCAAGTCATCGACCATAAAATGCAAGTCATCGACCAAAAAATTCAATTCATCAAACAAAAAATGCAAGTCATCGCCCAAAAAAGTCATCGCTCTTTTTTTGTAAAATTCAAAGGTTTTCGGTTAATCGATTTTCTATTTTCACTTTTCCAAATTTTGCAATTATGTTAACTTAACAGTCTCTGTTAAATTTAAGAAAAAAGAATATAACTTTCCCAACGAAACTTGGGAGATCATGAATCAGACTATGTAGGAATAACCCGAGGTTGGTAAGCGGTCTTTTAAGAGGGCACTGCAGGATCAGAGAACGCCTGTTCAGAGCGTTGTTTTGAGCCCAAGAATGAATGCATCATCGGAATACATTCTTAGAACTTATGTTTCCCAGAAGGAAACATCTTGATGGTATTTCAGGTGACAGGCAGGGAATTACGATTGTGGACACCGAACAACATTCTGAAATTTGTCAGAGCAATAGGCTTGAAGGATGTATTGTAGGCATACCCAACAAAGTTAAAGGGAGAAGTATAACATATCGTATGGTCATAGAACAAAGGCATCTCGTCACGATAATCATAATAATGATGATGATAATATGATTTGATGAATTTTTGAAAGTACATTACAAACTGTTTAAAAAATCTGTCATTCCAAGATCATTGGATTTATTAGCGAATTAAATTAACGTGTGATTAATACCCGAAATAACTCTATTATGGAGTCAAAATATAATATAAAGTGGCACATACATATTTATTTATGTAGTAAATCATAAATCAAACATATTTATGTACAGCCTACGAAAAAAGTCTACGTACGCTACTGTCTGTAGACTTTTTTCCTGCTAATGTTTTTGGTTTTTTCCCAATAATTTCTACGTTATATTTTTTCATATTTGTTTTATTCTTTAAACTATTTTGATTGTAAAAAAGTCTATGTAGAGTGGTGAATGTAAATTTTTTTTGGCTGTATGTATATACAGCATCAATAATTCGTTGTTTATTAATCTTTTAAAAACCCTTCTATTTTTTTCAAACTTTTTCTTTAATTGACCTCTTCCTCTGTATTCTTCTTTTCTTTAGGCTAAAAAAAACTGTTAACAACAGCTTAACCGGTGCTGCTTAGTGTTGAACACGTAATTAGCATAACTTTTGTGATCAAAACACACACAAAAATTGTTTTCTATGAAGACGTTTAATTTTTTTGTTCATATTTTTGTTCAAAATAACTGTTTGTTAAAGGAAACAATAACTTAAATTGTTTGTTATTAAGATGTGTTATTAATTTTTATTCACAATTTATGGAAATTCTTTACGCATGCCGTACAAAACTTCAAATCATGGTTCACGTTTATTTGTTCTTCTGAGCAGCAGCAGCAACATCTGTTATAATTTAAATAATTTTAAATGTTTTATAAAAATATAGTTTTGCAAACAAAATAAGATTTTAATCAATAGACTAGACTGGCTTTGGTTTTAATTTAAAGTATATATTTTTTTAAATAGGTCATTGGAATAATAAAATTCTTATAAAATTCACCGAGTAGCTCTACCATAATTCCCCTGAATTCATTAAAAAAAAATTTTAAACTCGCAAAAATATCATTTATTTTATTTATTTATTTATTTTATTTATTAATCATAGCACAACAAGATAATAATCTTATAAATGAAAGTGCTATGGGAGGACATCAAATAGGAAAAAGTAATAACAAATCGCTCATTATATGAGTAATGAATTGTTTCAAGTACAGTATAAATAAAAATGAATAAGAATAATAACATGATTTAACCTCAGGAAATAGCAATCGATACAAAAAATTAAGATAAGAAAATGAGTATATGTAAAAAACTAAATTAGGAAAGATACAAATATAGAGAAAAATACAAACAAGGAAATATATTCATATAATGAGATACAATGAAACTTAAATAATAAATTAGAAAAATGAAAATTATTAATCACTAATAAAAATAAGGAGTAAAAATGTATAAAAGAATCAAAATATGTTACAAACTACTTAAACAGAATGTATAACTCCTTTTTGAACTTAGTTGCATTGCCTATGTTCTGAATATAATTAGGTAGTGCATTCCAAAGACTGATGGTGTGTATAAAGAACTGTCGTTTCGACAAAAGAGTCCTATGCCTTAATTGGATAATTTTCCTACCGCGGTTGGATCTAGCAAATCTAATCCTGCTAAATAAGTATACTGGCTGTTCCAAAGTAATAATCTTATGGAGGAGAATTAGGCACTTAATATTCAATAGATTATCAAAATGAATACCACATATCTGGTAAGAAAATTGTGATATATGGTCCCGACGTCCCTTAATAAATACATATCTGGCTATGTTATTATAAGCCAAGTTGAGTTTCCGCCTATCATCCGCATCACAGTTTGCGAAAATTTCCGATCCATATAAAAGAACAGGAATCAAAAACGTTTTTGCCAGTTGCAGGCGTATAGCAAAAGGAGTCGAATCTATAACAGCCCATAAGTTCCTAAGCATACCATAAACTTTACCAACGATGACATTAATGTGGCTAGACCACGTTAGCCGACCATTAAAGATAACACCCAGATTAGATGCCGATTCAACAAAATCAATTTTATTCCCCCTGATAATAATTTCCGGCACATCAAACGCTCTCTTAGACCTGGAGAGCAATAAACATTTCGATTTAGAGGGATTAATACAAAGTCCATTAGCACTAGCCCAGTTGTCAATATTCCGTAAATCATCGTTAATCGTATCTACACATAGTCGGATATTATCAATACAAGCGCTCCTATAGAGCTGAACGTCATCAGCGTACATATGTACGCTACAATTATCCAAAACATCAGGCAGGTCGTTAATGTATATACAGAACAAAAGGGGCCCTAAAATTGATCCCTGGGGAATACCTCTTCCAACGTGTACCGAATTCGAGATGTTGCCGTTTAGGTAAACTCGTTGAGATCTGTTAATGAGATAGGAACGTATAAGGCTGCAAGCTGAATTAGAAAAATGAAAGAGGGTCTGTAGCTTTCTCAATAATATTCTGTGATCAACTGTATCAAAAGCCTTAGTGTGATCCAAAAGAACCAAAAACGCTATGTAATTTTCATCCAGCTTCAACCTAAGGTCATCAACTACTTTGACTAAAGCAGTAGTGCAGCTCCTAGCTTTCATAAATCCCGACTGTTTATCAGATAAAAAATTATTACTCGTGAGATAATCGTTCATTTGTCTAGCTATGAGGTTTTCCATAACTTTGGACAGGAACGGAAGAATGGCAATTGGCCTGAATTCATTGTTAGATTTAGGAATTGGGATGATTTTTGACCGTTTCCATTCATCAGGGAAAGAGGACATAGTTAAGACTGAATTGAATACATGAGTAAAATACGGTAAAAGTCTAGGTGACAAAGCTTTTAAAAACAGAGGATCTAAGTCATCAGAACCAATCGCATTCGATTTCACAGAAGATAAGCATTCCAAAACCTCGAGCTGACTAACACAACGAAAACTAAAGGGGTTTTCTAGCGGAACAAAACAAAGGTCATCATATAGGTTACTGTCAGGTGTAGGAACATCAATATTAACAAATTTGTCATTCAGAACGTTTACATCGACATCAGGAGAAGTATTATGGCATTTATGTCCAATACCAATATCGCGGATTACCTTCCATTTAGCTCTATTATCTAATGCGGAAGCGAACTTCCTGCCGTAAAACATTGTTTTTGCAATTTTAATGTGTTTGGTAACCTCGCTACGAGCGGCTTTATGAACGGCTTTCAGATCATCCGTTCTGAACCTCTTCCATCGCCGATAGGCAATGTCGCGCTTATCAATTAATGCTTTAATTTCAGCATTAAACCACGGTTGGTGTTTGGCTTTAACAAGTTTTGTTTTGACAGGAACACAACTGTCATATAGCAGACGCACATTTTCCTGAATTAGTGCCACCTGGTCGTTTACATTACCCAGTGAGTAGATTTGATCCCAACAGATATCATCAACACTTCTGTTCAAAACTGTAAAATCGATACTTTTAAAATCACGGTATGTAATATACCTGTCCTCATGACTCGTAGACAGATTATAAGTTAAGAAGAGAAGATCATGATTGGAAAAGCAAGAGGCTGAAATTTGATCATATAACAGTACCTTAGTCATATCATTAACAAATACTAGATCGATTAGACTACTGGAAGAAGAATGGAAGTGAGTTGGCAAGGACACATTCACAGGGTTAAGATGGAGAGACAACATTGAATCAGATAGCGCATTATCAATTAAGAGATTATTATTAAAGTCACCAATAATAATAATGTCATCATATTGAATAGAAATTTCCTCAAGAATAGAAATAAAGGGATCAAAGTTTATATTAGAATTCGGTCTATAGACACTACCTTCTTATTGGTGGATGAAATATCAAGAAATAGATATTCTATTTGACTACCAATTTCTGTTAATAATTTTACCTTGCACGGAATACCGTTTCGAACATAAATTGCAACTCCGCCACCTTTTGCCCTGGTTGCCATATTGTTAACTAAGATCTTCCTGTCTGACCGGAAAAGCCTAAAGCCCTGTAGATTGTACACCGAATCCTGAACTTCCAGAGGAAACCAAGTTTCGGAAACGCAAATAATATCGATTCCTGCTGCCACAAATAAACGCCTAAATTCATCAATTTTATTGTTCAGACTCTGTGCATTTATATGAACAATGTTGAGACCAGTTCTTTGTTTGGCTAAAACTCTAATCATGTTGTACACACAGTCTCTGGAATAAGGACTGTTAGAGTTCATCAGATTGTACGTAAGTTGTGGCAATGCAATCAAAAGCTAAGTAAATTGCTATAATTAAGATAACTAAGCGCATAATAAAAAAGGAGTTATACATACAGATAAGGAAGGAAATAAAAATTAAATTAAAATTGAACATTAAATTAAAGTTGCACATCGTCAGGTTTATCATTATCAGAAAACTAGTTGAGTAGTTAACTATCAAGCCCAGGAAATAACTGATTCAGGATATTTATGTCTTCAATTAGAATTGTGTCTTCGTTACCTTGTTTCCTGATATATACGCAACCCCTCATAGTAAATGCAGAAGACAAAAGTTTTTTCTTTTTTAGACGAATTGCAGCACGAAGGATGTTAAAGTTGTTTTGAGTCAGATTCTCGTTTACGAAGAATTTTACATCCGAGTTGTAACCAATGTTCCTTAGCCGGAAAGTAAAACCCTTGTGCTGTTTTCGGAAGTTAGCCAACGATTTTAAAAAGAAATTTTTATCGTACGCAGACCAAAGTTTGACTATTATAACGGCATCTTTCGAGGTCGCGTTGTGTTTATTATTATGGTTTCTCAAGCGGTATATAGATTTTAAGTTAGGTACAGGTGTGTCTATGGTATTACAAATTTTTTTAAAAATCTCCGGTAGATTTTCTTCTTCAGAGAACGGAATTTCATTTATCCTGAGTTCAGTGGAAACAGGATAGTTCTCTTGTTGCCGCAATTTTGTTTTTAGATTATTTATTTCCACTCGCATACTCTCAATTTCCGCCGATCTGTTTTCAAGAATTGCTACCCTCTCACTTATCTCATGCAGTTTGTTATCGAGGATATTGTATTTTTCGCGGAGATCCTTTACGAGGTCTTCTTTAAATTCTCTAAATTTCTGGTCAATAGTGTTCAGGATCTGTTCTGCGAATTTGTCAAACCTTTTGTCCATACAGTTTAGTAGTTTAAAAGGCGAGTCAATTAAAGATGGTCGTAAAGAACTTTGCTGAATGTCCGCTATACGTTTATTGACTGGTGTGTTTTGCATTCCATCCGAGGTTGATGGTATAAATTCCGAGTTTTCGATAATAGGCATGTTTGTTGGGTTTTTGTTGGTTAGTGTCTTAGATTTAGATTTGCGTACGTTGCTTTTATTTATTTTCTTGTCCTTCCTTAGGTTATACATTAAAAATAGTAAGTGAAATCAGAATTTTTAAATTTAACTGTGATATTTGTAATAAATTTGGCAGCACTTATTAAACCAGTAATCAGTGTAAAAACAATCAGCTGGTTATTCGAAATTTGTTTACTTTTGTTTTTGTTTTGTTTTGTAAAGGATTATGTTACTATGTCGTTGTTATAAAGAAAAAACACTGACACTGTATATTAAAGATACTGTGTAAGTTGCCTGTTTGTTGTTGCTCGATTGCTGATATTTTCAATTTTATGGATGAGTCACCAAAAAATAAGAAAAAGATTGTCCGTTGGATAAGATATTAGTTATTGTAAATTTTCAAATATTTCACTGAGTTTTATTCTGTTGCTATGCGATCTTTAAAATTTGTTATTTACAATTTTGTGGATGAGTCACCAAAAAATAAGAACAAGATAGTCCGTTGGATGAGGAATTAGTTTTTGTAAATTTTAAATATTTCACTAAGAATTGTATTCTGTTGCTATGCGTTGTTTTATTTTGATAAATTACAAGTTGTTATTGTACGCTGTAGAATTATTTCCTTTGTTATTATTTGTTGTAAGAAATTTAAACATAGATTTTAATTTTATGATAGTTTGTTTAGAGGATATTTAAATTACAAAAACACATAGATTCTGGCAGTTCACAAAATTTTCTTTCCTTGATTTAGAATAATGGCAAAGTTTTAAGAAAATATGGGCATCGATCACACTTTTCAGGAGCTCAGACAAAAACACGTCTATTCACTTCAAGCATTATAATGATTAAACGTTCGGTCACAGGTCATTGGTTTTACGAAAGCTTTCACATTTCATAACTTTTGCTGAATCTTTCATGGTGAATCAATATTTGTTTATTTTTTTTACTGAATTTTCGCTTTCTACCTGTGTTTCGGAGGTAAGATGTCTAGGTCTCAGCATCATTAATTTCATTCAGATGTTGGCGGTAATCATTAATTTTTTTTAGAAAACCACACGATTAAATCATAAATAAATTGCCAACAAAACTTTAATGTTTTTGGAGAAGAACTTAAATGGAGAAAGACGACAAATGAAAATATTTGAAAGAGAAATGAAATGTGGAATTTTCTAAAATATTTTTAATTTTTAATATTTTATAATATCGGAAGAGTTAATTAAATTCCCACGAATTTCGTTTGAAAGTGGAGAAATTTGAAATTTTTAAAATTTGTGGAAAAAATAAGGTAATAATGACAATTTTATTTACACTCAGAGATTTTTCCCAGAAATCTGCTAAGAGGAAGTCGCGGTGGACTCACTTGTAATAAGCTAACACACTAATTATTAGACTACAATGGTTCCGTATCCCCAGCAGTGCCAATTTAGGCTGTCAGCTATAAAATATTTTTCATCTGAAGTGTCATTTGTTTAGAGGATACGGTTCGTTCAACGTTAAGAACGTTAAAATTTACTACAGAATCAATAAAATATTCTTTCATTACTGGGTGATTATTGTCGCCATAAATTGAGTCAGGATTACGACCTAGTTTCTCACACCATTGATGTTGTGTATGTTAATTTTGTACATGAGTGGTGGGACCTACAGTTTGTTCCCGTCTTTGGCGAGAGATTTGAGAAACTTTTGATCCCTATTGTATTTACTCTCAGAGTTTAGCCTGAAGGCTGCTGAGAGAAGCAGTTGCCAAAGAAATATTTTTTATATTTCCTTTCGTTCTTTCTCACTACCTGCTAGACTACGGCGACTAAATAGCAGAAGGATTAAATTCTTGTTTTCAATGTATGGATCGATAATACTTTAACCAATGTTGTTGTTGTGTTGCAACCGTTACCAATGACAGCACCACCTACAATGCCACTGCCACTGCCACCACCGCTAATAACTATGTTTGAATTTTTCCAATGAGATTTATTTTTCATTGCTAAAGGCTGAGGCTAAACTGTCGATGGGGATGATGTTGTTAGGGTTGTAGTTGTTGTGGATATGGACGGTACTGTTGTAAGTATTAATTTGGAAGACGTTAGTGTTAACGTTGTTGTTGTTGGTGTAGTCTTCGAAGTACCTTGATTACTAGTTCCTGCTACAGTACTGGCAACAGGTTCTTGTAAGTTTGTTGTCGCAGATGAAGCGGCAGTAATTGTTTTAAAATTTGCCCAATTTGGTATTGGTGGCGATTGTGATAATTTTGGTAATGTTTCCAGCAACTAACACAAGTTGATTGTGATCCTGAAGCAGCTGCTGTTCCGGTTGAAGCCGCTTCAACAACTGTTGTTGCTGCTGCTGTAGTTGCCGACAATGAGTATCGTTTGATGCTGTTGATGATGAAGAATTTGATGAACGCGATATTGATAACAAAGGACATGTACATTCTAGTGTTAGGTGGTTATTAGTATTAGAGGCGGTGCTAATGCCAGTGTTGTTTGTAATATTTTTGTTCTTGTAACTACTATTGTTAATAATAATGCAATGTTGGCTTCGAACGACATTGCAAATTTTTTACTCTCAGAAATATGTTGGAGATGTCTGACCTGGGTTTGAACCGTGACTTTACGTTTATAAACCAACACACTACCTACTAGATTTTGGAAATATTGAGACACATTATAGAATACACATGAGAAGGGAAAACATGGCAACCGACCTAGGTGGAGCGTACATTTGTTCATAAGCTAGTCTGATTAATTTATCCTAAGCCAATGTATTTACAATCCAGCACTGTCATCTACTTTGTAGACCCAAACCAAAGTCGAAATATTTCTAATAATATGAACAGTTTTACGATTCTTAAAAGATTTGAGCCTCTTACAAAAGAACCTCTGTCTATAGCATATGAAAGCTATATTAAGTCATTCGCACTCTATTTCTTGTTTCTTTTAACTATCAGTACAGATGCTGCTGGTGTCATGTAGGCAAAATAGGCCTGTTATCGCTTGTATCACATGTACAGGAGTCTTGAAAGTTTTGAGACTTTTATAAACGAGTCTCAGTCTAAATATTTCAGTGCTGATACTGATGGTGGTATGTAGGCAAATAGACCTGTTATCGTTTGTATCACATGTGCAAGAATCTTGAAAGTTTTGAACAAGTCTCAGTCTATAGTGACTAAAACCTGTGTTAAGATGTTCACACTCCATATTTGTATCATTTAACCATCAGTGCTGATACTGGTGGTGGGTATGTAGGCAAATAGGCCTGTTATCGTTTGTATCACATGTGCAAGAACCTTGAAAGTGTTGAACAAGTCTCAGTCTATAGTGACTAAAACCTGTGTTAAGATGTTCACACTCTATATTTGTATCATTTAACCATCAGTGCTGATACTGGAGGTGGGTATGAAGGCAAATAGGCCTGTTATCGTTTGTATCACATGTACAATTTGGGGTGATTCATTATAGCTGCCATTCTCTACAATTCGGTGATCTTTCCTTGGAAAATGTATTGTGTTGTTACATTGGGTGTAGTGGTAAGAAACTTTAATTATTAAATTCTAATTGTTTAATAGATGAATAGAATAGATGCTGACTGATTTTCTAGTCCATCAGTTGCCAGTGAATCTAATTTATTCAATATCAACCCTAATCTAACATGGCTTGATATTGCGTACTTAGAATACGAGCGCAGTCTATGTTAACATGGTTAACATGTTCCATAGAAGGAACTCTTTGTCTTTATAAGCCTCTGTTTTTGAATTTCTTTTTTTTTTTAATTTCTTTGTGGTCACATCTTTTTGTCTAACTGTCTGCTTTTCGACAATCAATTGTCTTCTTTCAAGTTCTCCAAAAAAATGTTTTCGTTTCTGTTTTTACAAAATTATAAGACATGCGCCTGTATGTAAATAAACCGTAAAACATAGGCATTTACCCATAGAAAATTTAAATATTGAATGAATGTGTACTATTATTGATCGATTCTGATCTTTTTATTAAAAGAAGAATACAAAAAACTGTTTTTGACCGCTAAATTCAATATCGAATATAAATAAAAAATCATATGATGTGTTGATGTGGGGTGATAGTGCTGCTCAGGGTGTTGGTGACAACTGTCGTCCAGCACGTACATGAACTGAGAATTCTAAATAAAACCTATGAAGAATTGAGGTTCTCTTTGATGTGAGTTTGTCGCATGCGTGCATATTTATGATAATGAAATATTATTTACTTTTTATCTTTCTTTATTATTATTGTTTAAAATTTTATTTTAATTTAATTTTTTTTATTGTCAACCACATTTATTTTCATAAGTTTGTTTTTGTTTTTTTATTTATTTGTTAATCTGTTGTGCGTTGAATTTTTAATTTGTAGCAGATAATAGCGTGGCGTACATAGCGTTTAATGATGTTGAATTTAATTTTTTTTATAGTTTTTTCGAAAGAAATTGAAGTGATTACCATCATAATTTGCAATTAATGTCAAAGAGTTTTATTTTTTTTAGCAAAGGTTTTAAATTCATTCACTCACTTAATCAGTCAATTCGTTTATTTACTCTTCTTTCATTAAATTTTTATATCATACAGTAGCGGTGGTTAAAACTGCCTTTAAAAAACTTCTGTATTTATAATGATTTTTTTTTGTTCATTAAAAACGCCAAAAAAGTATAAAAAGTGGGCGAAATTAATTTTTTTTATTATTTTCACAATGCGTATAAAATTTAATATTTTATACACCATTCTACGGGACATTTGAACTTGTTGCTCCGAAAGGAAAAGTCAAACAGCTGTTTGAATGGTCAGTCGGGTTTAATTGTTGTATAAGCTAGACTTTATATGGATGGAGATACCAAGCCAAATGAAAAATTACACCATAATGATCCATTTCCATATTAACAGAAGCAATATTTTCGGCAGTATATACTACATTGCGACAATACATAGTCGATATACAATAATATTTAATAATAATAATACAATACTTATTTAATTTTGCCAATTTACGTTGGGAAGTCGCCTTCAGTCTGAAATCGCCTTGGTGTAGTAGATAGTGTGTTGACTTATTAGACGAAAAGCCAGGGTTCGAGCCCCAGGCCAGACATCAAAATAAAATACAAAAAGTATTTCTTCGGCGACTTCCTCTCAGCAGATTTCTGGAAAAAACTCTGAAAGTAAATAAGAAATTGCCATCAAAAGTTTCTCAAAAATCTGTCGTTCGGAGTCGACTATAAACTGTAGGTCCCGCCACTCATGTATAAAATTAACACACACAACTTGAGTGGTGTGAGAAACTAGGTCGTAATCCTGACTGAAGGGTTGTAATGACCAATTGTGTATGTATGTAGTCGCCTTCAGTCCAGTAGGACACGAGGCCACGTTTCAAACCCTAGGTCATACATCTCCAACAAAACGAATTCATGTATAAAATTAACTCCTACAACATAAACGCTGTGAGAAGCTAGATCGTAATCCGGATTGAAGGATTGTAATGACCAATTATGTACGTATTTCGTAGGGATAGCTTTTTAGATAGCCAATTTTATGTAACTAAACAGGCGATTGGCTTAGCAGAATAGGGTTCTAGAAGAATAGGGTTGTCATTTGTCATTGCTTACAAACAGAGCCCTCTGTAAGCATGGTTTGGGATTATTGGTAAAGAACTATGAATGCGTGCTTCATGTTGTTACTCCAATCATTTGGTTTGTAATAACGACTTATTCCTGTTACATTTTGATGAAGACAATAACATGACCGCAAAGTAGTTTATCTCGTAAGGTTAATAAGACGCCACTGCAGATTACATTGTTTATAAGAAATAAACGATTTGAAGTAATTTTACTGTCCTAGGATATATTAAATATGAGTCTTGTATTTAGCCGTGGAATGCTTTTGGTGGTTACTGACCGTACGGCTATTCTTAATTAACCTTTGAATCTCTGCCTCATTAATGTTTCAGGCTTCTGCATGATTCTATAAAATTGAACAATTTTGTACAAAATGTGGCGGCAATCAGTGTATAGCATTAGAATATCGGGACCTCACAATCTGAATTCGATGATGATGAATTCGTTCAGGATACCGTGAACGTTTGGAGGTACACTAATATTCTTGCAAGTATATAACCAAAGATGGGTGGTTTGCTAAAGGCCCTCATATTTCATGCATACTATAGCAGGGATTTAAAGTTATGGTGGAGTTAATAAGTAGATAGGGTCTTCAAACAGCTTGTTGCAGTCACTACACAGACAGATGTCGAAACGTCTGGACTTCCATGTAATCGCTTATGTAGGAAAAGAGGTGAAAAAATATATTTTTAGTGTACATATGAGGCAACATAATAAGGAATTTATGAAACCACTGAATAGACAATGACTTCTTAGTGAACATATCTAATGCTTTTCGTGGCGGATAACAAGATTACGTATTACCTTGTTGGTATATCGCAATGCTAATGAATATTTTCACCATCCACAGGCCTGTGACGGAAATATCGTATGGTTATCTACAGTAAAGTGACGGGCCGTAATAAAAGAACGCAGTCTTGAAGTCGCCGTGCTCTAGTAGTTAGTGTGTTGGCTTATTAGACGTGAGGCCTCGGTTCAAACCCCCGGTCAGGCATCTCTAACTGAACGAAATATGAAAAAATATTTCTTCGGCGACTTCCTCTCAGTAGATTTCTGGCAAAAACTCTGGGAGTAAACGAAATTGCCATGAAAAGTTTCTCAGAAATCTGTCGTTCGGAGTCGACTTTAAACTGTAGGTCCCGCCACTCATGTATAAAAATTAACGCACACAACATAAGTGGTGTGAGAAACTAGGTCGTAATCTTGACTAAAGGGTTGTCATGACCAATTATGTATGTTATGCAATCTTCAAAGGTTATACTTTAGTCGTTTCAAGATCAGTTGAGTACTAATAAAGACAAGCACTGCTTGCATTATTCTTGTCTTAAACAGAGCACCCAAAGGGGCTTTTGCTACTTAGAAGGTTCATCTCAGTGATAGCAGCACTGCTTTATTGTGACTACACATTTCTGACATATTAAAAGTATTTGGCAATACAGTTGAAGAAAACTGCTACAAGATGTATGAATAGGTTTATAATCAAGGTCAGTGATGACCAGCTACAGCAACCTTACTTCTCGCTCATCTTTCACTGTAGAAAGTTTACAAAAAATAACGGTATCTTAATTGCCGTATAAATAGGCCTCAATGTTTGCACTCTAAAACCACTGCCTTTTAATTTTTTAATGACACACTACTAAAGTGGAATAATTAACGGATGAATCCATCCATTGCAGACAATTTCCAATAAATAAAGACACTCAATTCCATTACTCCCGCAATAGGAATTGGGATTTTATTTCCCGTCTTGTCTTATACGACACTCAATTAAATATTCCCACATGAATGTCTCTTAGCAAGAATCATATTTTAATGAATTCTCTTTCATTTCCCGTTTGCCTCCCTTATCTACGGTGAAAAAACATTTTAGTTGCTTGCTGGCTTACTGGGACTTTCTTAAGAAACCCCCATTTAAAGGGACAGCTTAAACTATCGGAAAGATTTGTTAACAAAAATTATAAAAAAAATACATATTAAACATGAATGTATGTGTGTACAAGTGTAGATTATATACGTAGTATGTATTCATAAAAGACGATAACTTAAGGTTTTAGGTGAAAGCTCTTCTTTGGCTGTATGGGTATGGGGCTAAGTTGGTTTCGAGACGATACGATTGTCTATATGCCAGTCATAGTCGATCGTTTCTTGTTGTAGTTGTCAGTAATTTTTGCTAAATTTATGTGTAAAACATAAATCGTGATTCGATATGTCAATCTTATGATAAACGTTCATCAAAGTCTGTTTCTTGTTTAATTTTTCTTTTTTCTTCTTTCTATTTTTGTGTGTGTTTCTTTTCATTTTATTGGACGACTTCGAAACTATCGAATACAACACAGTTATTGTACTAAACAGAAGCCAAGAATTTCAACTCGAAGAGGATGCCAATGTATTAAGGTTTCAAGACAAATCGTGAGGAATTTTTTTGTTTTGTTTTGTTTTCATTACACACACAGTTTTATATAAAATTGTACATAAATTTTCTATTTAGTAGGACTGTCTTACAAAATGTTTTTTAATATTTCCTGGTCTCATGTACAAGCACAGGAAAATTGCAAAATTACAAATGCAGTCAATGAAAGCAGAAGCAGACAAATTCCTTAACGGCAAACAGAACAGCTCTTTGAAGGCGATCGATTTAAAGAAAAACATTTCAGAAACACAGTTTTTCACATTAGAATTCCAATTAAATTATTAGAATAGGCCGTGATATAATCAAGTTGGCTTAAAGCTGAGCTAGCGGTAGTGATTCGAGGACTACCTGCGTCTTCTTATAGAACATCAGTTTTAAAAGCGTGGGCACAAATGAAAACCCTCTATGCACTGTCATAAATAACAAATCAAAATCACTCACTCAGTTACTGAAAAATGGCTCCATAATCTCCGAAGACGTCGTAGTCTAGTAGGTAGTGTGTTGACTTATTAGCCTTGAGGCCACGGTTCAAACCCCAGGTCAGACATATCCAACAAAACAAAATATGAAAAAAATATTTCTTCGGCGACTTAATCTCAGCAGATTTCTGGCAAAAACTCTGAGAGTAAATCAAAAATCTGTCGTTCGAAGTATAAAATTAACACACACAACATAAGTGGTGTGAGAAACTAGGCCGTAATCCTGACTGAAGGGTTCTAATGACCAATTATGTATGTTTGTAATCTCCGATCTTAAATACTTAAGGAAAACTTTGTTCCTGCAATCCTGTGTAGTCAGAGGTTCTACGAGTGTCTCCACTCAGGGCAATGTGTCAGAGAGGAATGTTCTAGTCGAAGGAACTTGCATTCCATCCATTTGATGATGAGCCAAACAACGTATTTTTAGTATACTTAGACTTCAGATAGACCTAATACGGGCAAGAGAAGTTAGAATTTGTAATTTCTATCATATATGCAAACATTGCCAAACCATCCTCTATGCAATCCCGTACGATATCAAACTTCTGAAACTGTTCTAAACCCCATCCAAGAACTCCTCATTTGTAATGAAGAAAATACCAAGCCCTGAAAATACCAAGCTCAGAAAAAATACCAAGCCCTGGGCATTAAATTGATACGTATGGTTAATTGTGATTTCCTAGCCCGATATAGGCTTCTTGGTTTTGACTAAGATGGAAACAGTCTGGAAACCTCTAGAATTTCGCATTTGTTAACGATTTTACCAAATATAGCTAGAAAGGGCACAGAAAATCCGGACAAGTTGAATAGCGAAACAAAGCTATGCATTCAGGGTTTATGCCTGAATGGCAATCTAACGATTGAAATCTGGATCTAAACGCATTCAGAGTTTACAAACATACATACATAATTGGTCATTACAACCCTTCAGTCAGGATTACGACCTAGCTTCTCACACCACTATATGGTGTGTGTATTAATTTTATACATGAGTGGTGGGACCTACAGTTTAAAGTCGACTCCGAACGACAGATTTCTGAGAAACTTTTCATGGCAATTTTTATTTACTCTCAGAGTTTTTGCCAGAAATCTGCTGAGAGGAAGTCGCCGAAGAAATACTTTTTTGTATTTTGTTCTGATGTCTGGCCTGGGGCTCGAACCCTGGCTTTACGTTTAATAAGCCAACACACTACCTACTAGACCACGGCGACTTCAATAATAATAATAAACATTAAATGATATGAAATTAAAAATTTTATTCGCTCTGAGCTTTATATTTTGGGTGTTTACTTTTTGCATACACTGTCTTCTTCAGTTAAAATAATTGTGTTACCAACGCTTGCCCTCAACAAGTTCTCCTTATTAACATTCTACGCCGCTGTGCTACTGCAACATTCTAAAGATATTCATTGTTGTTGCTGGCCGTGTAATGATGACCGTAAGAAAAGATCTTTATTTTGTTGAGTCGTCAGACTGATTGCCTTTTTGGATATTCACATGAATGTTGGATAAATCCAATGTCTGTCTGTCGCTCTCTCTTGTCTTGTCTTATTATTTTTTTTACTAGTACTTGCAACATATAAACGCAAGCATGCAGCAGTTGTACATAAGTTTATGCCACTCAGTTGGAGACATGAAATAATGTCCGTTACAAATCACTACCAATACCAAGACAAGACAAAAAAAAGAAACTCAATGTGAGAAAACAAAACAACAAAAAAAACCAAAAGAAAGATGGCGTTTTAAAAAATCGAAAAAAATCAAATTCATGACTTTTTCTTTGACTCTCCTGTTGCCACCTCCACCGACCGACCGGCCGACCGACATTCTTCTCCTGTCTGCTGTTGTTGTAAATTTCTTTAACGTTGCTGGCTTAAAGACTATTTCTTTGGCCAAAAGATGAATGTTTAGTTTATGGCTTAAAGTCTTTCTTTAATTTTTTTTCTGTTTTTTTTTGTCAAACTGTTTATGGGATAAATGCGTGTGTATAGGTGAGTGAGCAAGTGAGTGCGTATGTATGTATGCATTTCGAATAGTGTTTTTAAAGTTTTACGACCATTAAAACGCAATTATTATTCATGATCCATCGTCATGCATAAAGTAACCGAAGAAACCAAAACCAAGAAGACGATGAAGCAACAGCAGCATTTCTCTTTGGGGCACACAAACTCCGTCCTTTGCCTTACGTCTTTCTCTGTCTGTCTCCCTCAGAAATACTATCCACTGTAATGCCAATCGATCTTTGATGACTTTTCTTGATAAATATTTTCCTCGTTGCTTCTGGTTTGCTTCTGGTGATCATTATTCGTTCGAAATGTTCGCTGCTGCCGCGATTTGGCTCATAAAATGGGGGGGAGTTTGTATGTATTTGTGTGAGCAGACAAGCCGTTGCAGTTTTGGATGCACGATTTGTGGAAAATTTATCACCATTCATTAGAATTCTGTTGCCATCTTTATTTAAGAAATTCAAAAAAGAACAACAACAAAAAAACCCATTCAATAATAATACCAGGTACAGTTCTAAAGACACGAAGACGAAGAACGCAACAGAGAAGAATCATTAAAATTTGAGCATTTTTTAAGGATGTATTCGTATATACATTATCCCGCTTAGTTCTTGGGAACTAAGAATTTCAACATTTTTAGAGGTTTACGTAATCCATTGAGAATGCAAATGATTTCGTAGAGAATTAATGGAGACTGATTGAGAAAAAATATGGGAAAATATTTTTTTATATTGCACTAGACCTGAGGGCCAGTACCTCAGAAGCTAGGATTAGATATTTTGCTATGGAATCGAAAAGTTTTTCTGCAATATGATGAGTTTTGTCGACATCAGTCGGTATGGCATATCCAAAGATTAGATATACGACTGAAACTGAATCTAATGCATTAGCCAAACCAAATTCTCCTTGACCTCTCAATTTCACCACAATTTCCGCGATTTAGCGGCCCATTTGTACTTCCTGTTGCATTCACTTTGAAACACAAGACTCGTATAACACCATTAAACTTATGGTCACATAACGCTGAATTATGCGAAAGGATGCCTAACATATCCATCGCGACCATGATACAGATTCCCCTATTGCTTCTACGATGTTTATGAACATTGAGATATGTTTGGACTGCGTCTCTATATATCGTGTCCTCCGACAGAGACAGAGACAGGCCATATTGCTGAAACTACATCTATCAAGTTTGTTGTCATTTATTTAAACTTACCATACGCTTTACTCATTTCACGATCATCATACTCGTTTTACCGAAAGGACTATTCGTAATATACGGTCCACAAAGCCAACATAACACATACATACATACATATACATATTTTGGGTTAAATTACAGGAATAAAACTGGAATAACTGCTGTGTTCAGACGAAACAAAGGTTAATTTGTTTGGTTCGGACGGAAAATCGTTCGTACGTCGTCCTGTAAATACAGAATTTGACCCAAAAAAGACAGTCAAACATGGTGGAGGGTCGATAATGCTATTGGGGTGTTTTTCGGCATTTGGCGTTGGCCCTATTGTTTGGATTCAGGGAAAAATGTGTACAGCTGACTACACAGATTTTTTGTAGAATAAAATGCTTCCGTTTGCCGAGGACGAAATGCCACTTAAATGGGAATTTATGCAAGACAATGATCCGAAGCATTGCGCTAGAAGCGTCAAATTGTGGTTTCAACAGAATGGGGTGCCTGTAATGGAGTGACCGTCCCAATCACCGGACTTAAACCCCATTGAACACCTCTAGGGAGTCCTAAAAAATAAAATCGGCAACTTTAAATCAAAAAATTAACAGGAATTGTGGGAAAAAATTCAGGAGACATGGTATTCAATTCTCCCTGACGTCTGTGCGAATCTTGTGGGATCTATGAATCGTCACTGTCAGTAGATAATAAAAATTAAAGGTGCTTCAACCAAATATTGAAATAATATCTGGAAATGATGGTGATGTTTAACAAAATATACATATTTTTAACATAACATAAAGTGTCCCTATTATTTTTTCCAGGCCTTTTTCGAATAAATTAAATTTTTTTTAAGAATTTGGCAGAACCCCTATTATTTTTTCCAACAGTGTACATACATACATGCATACATAATTGACCATTACAACCAGTGGTGTTATGCTATTTTTTTTTTACCGGAACGCGTATATATAATTATATAGACAGGGCCGATCCTGGGTAGGCGGCCGCTCTGTGCGGTCTCATGTCCAAATTTACATGATAATCCTGACGGCCGAAAAGGTTAAAAAATGGTTTTAAATACTCAAATTCTTAAGTAGTAATTAGTTCGGGTTCGGGTTCACGTATTTGTTCAGGTTCAGCAAAAAAAAACGTTCCAGACTCCGGTTCATGATTCGGAAAAACAAACCGGTTCGTTCCGGTTTTTGTTCTGTTTCGGGTTCGGGTTCGGTTCAAACCCTTGTTTATAAAAATACATATAAAAATTCGTCAAAAATTAGAAAAAAAAATCAGCAATTCTTTTTAATTTTTTTCAAAACGTCAGCCAATTCTCGTTATCAGAAATCATCTGTAGTTCCGGACCGTGTTCCTGTCCAAAAAGGAAGAAAAGAAAGTACCGGAACGACGTTCCGGAGCGTTCCGGCTCGACAACACCACTGATTACAACCCTTCAGTCAGGATTACGGCCTAGTTTCTCACACCACTTATGTTGTGTGCGTTAATTTTAAACATGAATGGCAGGACCTACAGTTTAACGTCGACTCCGAACGACAGATTTTTGAGAAACTTTTTCTTGGAAGATTTATTTACTCTCAGAGTTTTTGCCAGAAATCTGTTGAGGGGAAGTCGCCGAAGAAATATTGTTTTTTCATATTTCGTTTTGATGCCTGACACTGCCTACATCGTCTTGAATTTCAAAAATTTTCTCATGTCTGGTAGTTACCGTTATTCCCGCCTATTTATGGTCCTTCGAACGGCAGACTGTACGGCACCATTTACAAAATGTTTCTAAACTTAGAAGTAGAAGAGGTCGCAACGAAGAGGTCCCATTTTTAGAAAATATTTAATTTAATTTTTTGTGTAGTTGGGTTTATTAAGTTAAAAAAAAAATTGGGTCGTGAAATAATTTTTATTGACCGATTAAAACACAAATCTAATTAATTATGCTTATTCGATCTTAGAATCTTTAAATTAATTAATTATTTATACTAAAAGAATATTTTATGTAAATTAATAACAAAAAAACATAAGCCAGAATAAATATTTCTGTATTCATTCATTTGCATACATTTTTAGAAATGAATTTCGAATAAATTACGGACACTTAATTAATAACGGAATGCTAGGAATCTTTTTATTACACTTTCTTTTGTTTCTCTGTGATACAAAAAAAAAAGTATTCTTCAGTAGAAGTATAGATTGATAGGAAGCCTTCCAGATTTGAAATTATTTAACCGAAACGACCTACGAACCCATACAGAGCAAAAAGAATTCACATGTTACAATAACACGCTTATAGTGGTAAAAGATATATTCAATGAAATTTCAATAATTTCATAAATTTAAATACAAATTGCATAAATATAACAAAGTATGCATTTTAATTTAAAAATTTATAAACGGCGACCATAAGAAATTATAAAAAAAGGAAAAGTCATGCATTTTTCGTAGCAGTAAAATAATCCCTACAAGAAATGAATGACCGAAACTAACACGTACAAAATTCACTTACTAAAACATATGTACATAACATTTTATAGTACTTTTCAGCTGTAGAGTTGCATTTCCAACAATACATCATTGGTCAACTGTGACCCAAATACATGTCAATCGTGACCGGTATATGCATTATGCAATGACTAGTCATTTGACCGTTATTGTTCTGGTAGGGAATACAGACGTTTCACTTCTTTAACCCATTGACATGCCCACCAGTTCATTGAATTTATATGATTGTAACAAACTTACGTTAAAATGGAATACTACTAAGCGTTTTGAATTTGTTTTCGCAAAATCTTGCTTATTTCGAAGAAAATTTTATATTCCAGCTTCTGTTTGACGATTATAATGACCATAAATATCCATAATACAAGTGCTGTAGAGGATTTTAATTATTTTATTTAACATTCTGAAGTGAAATTGAACTCATTACAGTTAAAAATACATTTTTTATTTCTATTCTGCAGTTTATCGACACAAAATCTCTCAAATAGAGATGATGTTTGCATATGTATTGTCTTCATATTAAACGCAATGTTAACATTTGCTGATACAATGTGCTTATTCAACTCTTTTTTTATCAAATTGCAACGAAGACATGTTGGGGTTAACTATGGTAGAAAATATCTGTCAAATGGCAGATATGACTCTGATAACAGCTCATCACACTTTTCAAGAAATTTTTCATGTGTTTTTTACAAAGATTTAGCCGTCAGCAAAGACGCGTTGTATTGATTTGACCTTAGGAATTGTTTCTGGTTTATACTCATCAAACCGAGATTTCACAATAAACGCACGGCTTTAAATCGCATGACTTTGGTAGCCAGTTGACATTAGAATTTCTTATGGAAATCTTTGCTGTGATAAGCGGCTTGTTGTACACGGTGTGTAGTAGCTGACATTGTTCCGCCGAAACCACATGTCGTCCAAATACATGCCGTTCGCTTCAGGCCACAAGAACTCTATTAACATTTTTCTGTAACAAGTGCCGTTCACAGTGACTGTTACTTTATATTATCTTTAAAAGCTAGGAAGCTTATATTATCTTTAAAAGCTAGGAGCCATTATTACAACTTGCCGTTAAAGTTGGGTTTAGTAAAAGGTAACTTCAGTTAAAGTACACTTTAAAGTCGCCTTTAAATTTTTTTCGTTATCACAACCTAATGATAAAATAAAGTTACCTTTTTCAAAAATATGGCAGTACCGGTGTCGATTTTGATAACATTTGCCAAACTAAACAAGTTTTTTTAAAACGCAGTGGCAACGACAAGCTTGTTTTTTTGTTGTGTTTATATTCGAAGTTGCCATATTGAAAATAGTATGTAATATGGCAAGTTCAGACGTAAACTTCACTTTAAGGGCCATTATTACAACTTGCCGTAAAACTTGGCTTTTTTTTATTGTTGATATTTATTTATAAAATTCCTAGCTTAACTTGAATCTATTTAAAAAAAAATAAAAAACTTTTTTAAAACCAAAAGTATAACATCTTAATTAAAATTAAAATATTAAATAGCCTAAGATTATGACTGATGATCGTCGACATTTTTAATATACTTCTTTAAGACCTTTTGTAATTTCCCTTTAACGGCATCATTTAAATTACGATTGCCAAAAGCGTAAATCCAATTCTTAACAACTAAATTACTGGGACTATTTGTCATGCTAATCTCGGGTATAAAACGTTCCGGAAATACATAATCACTGCACGTAGATGATGATTCTAAGCTTTGATTTAATTCAAATGGTGTTTTAATGTTTATTGTTGAACAACGACTTGATGAGGCTTTATTTGATGAAATCGTGCGTATAATTTTATCCAATTTCTTGTAATATTTTTCATTAAGACGACAATTATTGACAGGATCTTGCTTCTTGAAAGCATAATACATTTGTGTGGCCTTTTTGAAGGACATTAAACAGTCGATAACTGAAAGGCAAAAGGGAGAAATGGATTGTTAAAGAAAAATCACTATCAATATAGGGTATGTACGAGTACATACCTTCCATATGTAAATCCTTGGCCACTTGTTTCCAGGCTTCATATTTAGCTTCACTATTGGTTTTTTCGAAAATAGCCGGATGTTTTTGCATTGCTGTTAGCAAGGTACCCAATTCAATATCTTTTTTTACAACCAAATCTTCTGTGGGGGCTGGAGTCGCTGGTATCTCCGTTGGTTCCGGTTCTGGTTCCGACTTTGGTTCTTTGTTATCACTTTTTACTGGTGTTTCTTCAACTGTTTTATCTGTATAAATAAATATTTTTTCCTTTTAGCTTTAACTTCTTAGGGTTATTAAAACTACAAGAAAAACAAAAACCTTTTATAAATCTTTCCTTCATCTCCAGCATGGCACATCTTTCAATTTCCTCGACTATCTTATTGCTGACAATGTAATAGAACGGCTCATTTGTTGAATACTTAGCCTCGACTAAAAATTTTAATCTTGCAAATGCACGCCACCAATTACGTGACCATTTATTTTCAATGCTTAATTCTATGTCCGACATATACTGGCAAAAGCATATTTTTATCGATTTCCATATTTCCTTGAGAGGCGCTGTATAATATTGCGATAATAAATGATTATTCTTTATAATTAATATTGTATTCTTAAACAAAAACTTACGTATTTTAGGATATCTTAAATTAATTGTACGCCAAGCACATAATGCCTCCATATCCGATTGTTTATTATTGTTGTCCTTTGAAACGTCTTGATACAGTACCGGATAACCGCCTATACATTCCACAACTTCAGGTATACAACTCATGTACTCATTCCATCCCATGGCAACTAAAAAAAGGGGAAAAAATATTATAAAACCGAATTTCCACGATTGATGTTCGAAAGTAAGGCTTTCGAAAATACTCGAAAAAAAATTTCCCAGTTTTTTCTTTGCATTATTATGTCTTGTTAGCTGTAAACTATTATGCGTGACAAAGGTTGTGACCAAAATGGCCTTCACTTTATGAAGCTTAATTGCGAAAACGTCAAATAAGCAGTTCTGGACACGCAGCGCATGTTTAGAAAAGACGTAATGCTTTGAGTTATAGCCAGACACAAATAATGAAAACTAAAAAGCTTCAATAGCGCGAACAGGACCGTAGTAATCTAGCAAAGATTTTTCTTGGTGTTTGTACACCATGTTAAAATACAGTTGAAAGATGGATTTTGTCTTGCATCAAGTGTTTCGCTCTATAAAGAGTTGAATGAACCTAAACTTGGAGGTCCAACAACCCCCAATACCAGAATTGAAAGCGGAAACCTAAGCAATCACCATCGATATCAGGAACTATATGGGGAATGGACAAGAAAACAATCATCACCTACAAGGTTATTGGACGATCCCTCCTTAATTATGCTACTCCAATCTGGACTTCTTTCCTGAGGGATACACAATGGCGCATGTCACAAATGACGCAGAACAACGCATTACATATCGCCACGGGATGTGTGAAGATGTCAAGTGTAGACCATCTTCACGAAGAGTTCCAAATACTGTCAGTGAGGCAATACAACGAACTCTTGTCGAAAAAATACCTCGTGGCCTTCTATTTACCCTCCCATCCCAACCACCAAATAGTCATGGACGACCCTACGCCTCGATACATAAGACTCGACTTTAGAAGCTTCAACAGGGACATCTTACACCTAATACCAACACAGCGCTCCTTACACCAGTCGACAGCAGTGGACGAACTTACCCACAACAGGGTTCTAAATCAACATCCACCGCCAATATCGGATAGTGAAAGGCAGCTAACCAGGGTAACTTGAACCATCCTGGCCCAGCTGAGATCAGTATGGGCGAACATCCTGAACAGCTATAGGGCGAGGATTATTCCGGGTACCTTGGATTCGCTGCCCATCATGCAAACAAAGACCACACGACACTGCGCAACTCTTTAGTTGCCGCGCAAATCCGACAACCCTTCGACTTGTAGACTTGTGGCTGAATCAAACACAAGTACCGGACTTCCAACATACACAACGCATAATACCATCTCTTAATCTTAATATCTTCTCCACCAGAATCACATAGGCATACAATTAAATACATAAACTTAATTTTCTTAATATCCAACAGGCAGATACTTCCGGAGACAGCAGCAGAGCTGGGACAACAACAACAACCATCGATTAACGATGGATACAAATTCGAACTCGAAATATTAGAATGCTATTCGAACCTTCACATTTACATCATTTCAAAGACTATGGTCTCTATATCCTTACTCTGGGTGAATTTTGTTGACCACACTTTAACATAATCAGTCAAATATTCAGACCTTATTCTACTCCCAGACCTAACGAAGTATGATTTCTCCTATCCAGAGAGTACCACAGGATAATGTTCGACTGGAAACCAACTGCATAATCGTGGCAAGACTTCTTACTTACTTAATTGGTCATTACACCCTTTCAGTCAGGATTACGACCTAGTTTCTCTCACCACTTATGTTGTGTGTGTTAATTTTATACATGAGTGGTGCGACCTACAGTTTAAAGTCGACTCCGAATGACAGATATTTTGAGCAACTTTTCATGGCAATTTTTATTTACTCTCAGAGTTTTTGCCAGAAATCTGCTGAGAGGAAGTCGCCGAAGAAATACTTTTTGAATTTTGTTTTAATGTCTGGCCTGGGGCTCGAACCCTGGCTTTACGTCTAATAAGCCAACACACTACCTACTAGACTACGGCGCTTCAAGACTTCGTTGCGAATAATTCTTCCTATATATCTCACAAAGAGGAATTGAGGTCCCCAGGAAATGGTAATTACACAACTGCGAACGCAGGCGACATTCTTATGGTAATAAGTGACCAGCGCCCATATAATATTATTGGAGTTCAAAAAGAAAACACAGAGCTATTCGTGAAAATGAGAATGGAAAGGTGAACAATTTTTCACCACAACAAAATACACAACGCCACTCTACCGTCAAACAGATATTCCTTACCGAAAATGGAGTGTTTATTGATGGAAGAAATAGAAGATGAATACGGTGCCCACCACCTGATTATAGTCATCATACGGATAAAGAGGCTATCAAGAAAAATTATGCCTAGAGACGCAATAGATGCAATGCAGCATACTTGAAAAATCACAAATAAGGAAATTATATGCAATCGCTAGATTCCTTTTTAGATCCCAACGTTATAGATTGGGAAAAGATGCTGCCAAGGATCATATGGGGTATGTCGAACCTAGAGAGACACAGTGGATATCTGCTTACACATGGAAACTGTAGTTGTAACTGAAAAAAAACAAATGCCCGCATCAAGTCTAAAAATACAGTGCCAAGGAAAGGCAAAACGGGTGTGATCAAACAATCGCGTCGAAGAAATTTAAAGCACAGCCGAAGTAAGCTGATCAACTACACGGTGTTATTCGGAAAGCCACTATCTAACACACCTACAGATCGGCCTCTGACAGTGCATAGATTGTGAAAAAGTTAAAGTAATTCAAAACGTTTACAAAACCGTCAGAAAAAAAGCGTGGAAATTAAACTACAATCATGGATAAGCCACAGTTTTTGAAAGATGGCCACCAGATCAATGCTTAAAACTAAAAAAGCAATGATGGCGTGTGGATTTCAAATAATTAAGAAGATTCAGACTGTATAAGACCTATAAGAGCTGAAGGCCATAAGAAAGAGTGTTTATCGAAAACGATTTAAAGTTTGGAAAAACGGCATAACGGTAATATATCTGAATGGGAAGCTTTTAATTGAACTTACGGCAATGTTCGTCAAACTTTTGAAATAGAACCGTCGATTCCATCCATACATTGATTGTTGTAGGGAATGGCCTCATCACTTCTTTCAAGGGAGCGATTTGTGGAAAATGATTAAAGTTCTCCAATAAGAAGTTCCAGCAAGCTCGACAAATGTGAACTGAAAAGAATTAAATAATAATTGAAAGAGAGGAGTGCATATGAATTAATGTCAACGACTGCTTACCTGGCAAATTGAATTTTTTCGCAATCTGTTCCCAATAATTGTTAACAATGACGGGTTGAGAGACACGTTTATTGTGCAGCAATGGTACACCTAAAACTTCGCGAATAAATCTCGCAACAGTGGGCATTGGAAGTTGATATTTAGTGGTTAAAGCTGGTCCATGTACCACCAAGTGATTGCCATTCTGAGATGCTATAAGTTCGATAAGAACCTCATTGGGATTCAGTAACGATGCTGCACCAGTGATTTTAGGCATCTGACTGTCATTTGCAGTTGAAGTACTACTTGATGATGAGGTTGGAGTTGGAATTGAAGTTGAAACTGTTGTAATATTACGGTTTACAGCTGATGGTGCAGTTGAATTTGTTATCATACTTAAGGGAGGAACTGGTGCTATTGTGGATACAGCAAAGGAAGTGGTTGGTTGGGTTGGTGGTATCACAGAAGCACGACTTGTAGCTGCAGATGTTTGCACTGCGGCAGTCATTATAGGTTGTACAGTCGGTTGTTGTATAGTGGCTGGCCTAAAGGATTGCAACGAGCTCGTCATTATAGGTCGTACAGTCGATTGTTGCATAGTAGGTGGCGTAAGTGTGGGCATAAAATTCATTTTATTTTGTGCAATTTGTGTTGGAGCTGAAGCTGGAGCTTTTGTTCGTATGGATATTAAGGTGGACGCTGTGCTACCAATTGAAGACTGTGTGCTTGTTGCCATTAATGGTCTTATTGCGGGTATGCTTGTGGTGGATAATGGGACAGTGGTGACTTTCAATTGATTTGGCAAATTATATGGCATTTGCATAGACGTTTGACTTTGGGCCTGCTGTTGTTGGATTAGGGTTGCAGGCATTGAGGAAACTCTTGATGTTGATATTGTACCATTAACAGATTGATTTATGTTTAAACAGGGAGGTCCAGAAATTTGCTTGATTTGTAACGAACCATTATTTAGCATCTGAGGTGCCAAACTTATGGCCCCTGTTATTTTGGGAAGTGGTAGAGATAGAGTTGCTGCCGAAGTTGTGGTTACAGCTGAACTTGTGATTGGCAGGCTTTGTAGATTATTTGTTGCTGTTATTGGTGCTGTTGTAACTGTTGAGTTGTTTTGTAAAACTGTTGTTGCCGTGGTAGTTGTAGTGTTCCGAGACTTTGAGTTACTGCCGGACACAGAGTAACTTTTCGAAGATATTTTATATGGTTTTTTTGTTTTGCGTACTTCTTCCTCATGTTGTCTAACCTTTTGCGTTACTTTAGATATGGCATAAAGTTCCGTAATAATGGTTTCAAAATACCATTTATCCGTTAGTTTGTACTTTTGTTGGCGCATAGACATTAGTTCCCAGTAGAAATAACGCATTATCAGCCAAGTAACTTCACATTGTCCTGCTGAGCAGCCTAGAAGGAAAATCATTTTTTAAAACAAAGTGTGTGACAATCAAACAATTAAGTTCGCAATGAATATACCTTTTGAAGTTGCAATTTCAGACCACAACGTCAAGTACTGTTTATTCTTTTCTTTTGATTTTAATAAGGAATCGGTTATATATACCACCTCAGAGGTTTTCTTCATGCGTACAATTAGATTATAAATCTCTTTGAAATAATCAATCGCATCGAACCATTGAGTTTTTAAATAATAGGATTGTTTATAAACAGTATCGGGACTAAATTTAGAAAACAAATAAAATTATTTAATTTAGTTTTACATAAAACAATATGTTGCAACAAATAACTTACTTTTTCAAAATGTGACACTTAAGAAACTCTAATTCTTTTTGCAATTCCGAAGGTGTGCTGTCCACATTGTCTTTGTTCATGTGCATTATTTCCCATTCATAACGTGTTTGCATGATAATCCAACATTTCATTAATTTTGTTGCTTTAAATCAAAACGAAAATTTAATTAAAATTTCTAAAATTTCAATATATTTTCATAATTTACCTTTATCGCCCAAAAAAGTGGCTATACTGTTCCATATATTACTTCTATGGCTGTAATCATTGTAGACTGCGTTATCACTGTCATACAATTCTGGATAGGTTTTAATTTGTTGCACTAGTTTTTTCATACTGTCACTAATCTTAAATTGTTTTTCAGATTTTCCATTGTCATCATCTTCATCGATAACTATTAATTCAACTGGTTCTTCTATCAAAATCAAATCCTCATCGATCTCCTTATATATGGCTGTACTATTATTATCCTTATTTACATCCTCTATGCCAGTTTTATTTTCCTGGTCAGCTGATTCAATATCCATTTCGATTTGAATTTCAGTTTCATTTGATTGCTGAACAAGTTCCTTTTCCGCTTCTTCGATAACATCAGAAATATCGAAAGGTAAGTTTGAAGTTTTTCTATAATTTAATGAAAACAAATTAATGGTTGTTAAATACCTGTTGTTTATAATTAATTTAATATTAAATTATTTACCGATTTTCTATAAATCTCCATAAAAACATAAGTTCCAATTCCAAGCCCATAGCGGGTCTTTTACGATTCTTTTTATGCCCAATTAAGAAATAATTCTGTAAACGTCTGGCATAGCATTGATAACTGTAGCGTAATTCAATCCAGGTCTGTTTGCAGACGTCAACTGGAGTTTAAATAATAAAAAAAAAATATTTATTAAAAATTTCTTTTAATTACTTGCTAACCATTCACTGGTGTATATAATTTTAATCGCGATTAAAATTTAATTTTAATTTCATAACAATTTCATGTAGATTAAAGCACACACATATTTTACTTGGGGTATCTTCCCTTGCAATGTTAAACGACTGTTTTACCGAATAACATATTAAAATTTACCGAAATAACATTGTATATACATACCGTCTGTTTTTAAATGCTTAGCAATTTGTTGCCATATCAATTCCTTCTTGGCAACATTTGTGAAAAATTTATGTTCGTTGTCATACAAGGCGCGATGTTTACGTACTGCCAACACTAATTTTCTTTTGAAAATGAATTTCTTTTTCAATATGTTCGTATTTTCCACTTTATTATCTACCATCATGACATCGTCATCTTCATTATCCAAATCTATGCAAATCATCTGTAAAAATAAAATATGAAAAAATAATACTTACATATAAAGGATGACACTATGTTTACAATTAAGATAAGCAACATGTTGCTAAACATAATGTTAAATATGAAAAGCAAAGCAAAATGTTAACAACACCAAACCAAAATCAAAAAGAGTACAGACATGTATCTCTCTGTTTTTCCTACAGAGAGCATAGTGCCGGCAATTAATTCGTCTCCCTTTCTTGTATACAAAATGCTTGCAGAGCAACAATTTTCTGTTTTTAATTCCTTAACGGTGTGAGCTTGTTTGTGCATTACATAGTAAACAAAATAAATACTCTCTTATTTTTTCCCCAAACAGAAATACTCTCGATTTAAATAAAAAACTAACCACCTTTTTGTATTCAGTATAAAAGAAAAATAACAACAAAACACACACACGTATTTGTTTCTGTTTTGATTGTTTGTTTATAAAGCATTTTTTTTACATTAAGATCGTTCGATTGCGTGTATATTTACCCTTAGAGTATGCTAGAAATGTAAAAAAAAATAAAACAAAACGAAAAGTATTCCGGTAAGATATGTACAGCCAACAACAACAGCATTAGTTTCATGTTTTTTTGTTATTATTTTTGCCACAATAAATTTCTGTTTGCCGTTCAAAGTAGTATTTCTCTGAGAAATGTTATGATAAAGAAAGAGAGCGCTGTATGATTATTAAGTGTTGCCACTGTTATAAAAATGAGCATGGTGTTGATTTTATATTGAATTATACTTGATCCACCATTTTATTGGGTGTTTTATTGAGCAAAAGATGAATCATTTTTCTACAAACTAGATTTTGAACTGCTACTAGCTTACAAAGTTGTCCATTTTTCTTCTTTTTGCCTTTAAAAGTAAAAGTATATAATTAAAAATTATAAGGAGCTTAAATAAAATGTATTTTACGGGGAAAAAAGGTTGTCATTTAATTCGTAATTTACGATCGAATATATGTACCCAATCCCAGTAGTCTAGTAGGTAATATGCTGACTTATTAGACGTAAAGCCACGGTTTATCCCCAGGTCAGACATTTCCAACAAAACCAAATATGAAAAATATTCCTTCGGAGACTTTCCCTTTGCAGATTTCTGGCAAAAACTCTGAGAGTAAATAAAATTGCAAAGAAAAGTTTCTCGAAAATCTGTTGTTCAGAGTCTACTTTAAACTGTAGGTCCCGTCACTCTTATAAAAAATTAACACACACAACATAAGTGGCGTGGGAAGCTAGGTCATAATCAATGTTGCCGTTTTTGGTTATTTCTAAGCATAATTGGTTCTTTTTTTGTTCAATGTGTAGATTTTTCCGGATTTGGATTTTTTTTGTGTGTGCTGTCAAAATATGTGTCTAATTCTGAACATGAAAACTTTTAATTTTTTTTTTTTATAATCAAAAACGTTAAATTTTGATAAATCTTAATTTTTAATACATTTTATGATACATTGACAACACCTACTTAGCTATTTTAGTACCAAAATGTCAACTATAGGTATTAAAAATTATTGCGAATTTAATTTTGGTTATATTTTTTCTTATTTCGTGATTTTTTTCACAAATGTTGGATACAATAATTTTTTTCGTGGCAACACTGGTCATAATCCTGACTGCAGGATTGAAATGACTAATACTGTATGTACATATATAATAATGTATATCAAATATGACAAAAACTCTAATAGGCATCTAACAAATTCAAAGAGTCGGGTCGAATTAATTTTAGAGTATTGTCGCAGTGAATCCGTATATCGAGAACCAGTAAACAGTAATTAGCCAAGAGCTATTAAAAGCGTTTCGACGAATGTCTTTCTGCCGTTCAAAATGGAGTTGCTCCGGTACTTACACTAGCAGATGAAGCAAAACGCGGTCGTTTTGTTTATAATGTAGTAGTATGCGATAAATTAAAATTGCTTTAAAAATATTCATCGAAAGCTTGACTATATTTCCAACGGAACGACTTAAGAAGCACAATTTTTGGATTTGGTTCTAAAGAACTAATATATAAGCGATTATCCCGCTCATTTCCGAAAAACAAAACCCATTTGTACCAAGTCCAAATTAAAGCAACCAGACTTAAATGCTCAAAGTAATACGTAGTGATTAAACTTGAATGTAAACAATATGGTAACACTAGCTTAAGCATTTTTTGTATGATAAAAAAGCATGGTGAAATTATTAATAAGGTCTGAGCAATTCTACAACAAAAAAGTATTCATTGAAAATCGTATTTTCAAAGGAACAGCTTCGGAGGCATAATTTTTGAATTTGGTTTGGTCAGTACATAAGCAATTATTAAAATTAATACAGATGGTGTGTGCCAGGTTTACTTTTGCAAATGTGTTCAAATCTTTTTAGAACACGTGTTTTTATGTTCGCACACAGAGTGCCCTGAAAGTCTGGTGGGTAGTGTGCTAGACTATTAGCGTAAGGGTCGTGGGTTCGATTCCCACCCTCTGGTCTGTGACACTACACCGAGCATATGGTCAAAGTTATGCGGCTCGTATCTAATTAAAATATAATTTGTAATTGTATTGTAATTAATAAAAAAATATATATGTTCGCACACAAAATGTCTTCTGGTCAACTTTGTTCAGAATATTACGAATAAGAAAGAGAATCAACTTGACGGTACGATCAAGTACATATGTACCACGTGTGAAGCCAGACTTACATGTACAAAGTAAGACTTTGTGACTAATCTTGAGTGTGAACAATATGGCAACACTAGTATAAGCAATTTTTTTATGGTAAACTGATAGTTTGGCAGTTTCATGTTGAGAGTTGCGTATCGCCGTAGTCTAGTAGTATGCTGACCACAATACAACCAGTAACGAAACGAAATTTGACAGCGGAAAGGCTAAACGTGAAAGGGACAGCAAATATTACCAAAAAGTATTTCTGTTCCTGTCTGATTTTCTTTCTGTTTGTTTATTTGTTTTTTTAGTTTTCGGGGTGGATTTTTTATATTGGCGAGAGTTAATAAAAAATGTAATTTTTGTCTAAAACTATTAATAAATAATAAAAACAACTAATAGCAATAACAATTTTAACTTTTCCTTTCAATAAATTAAAAAATATTAGCAACTTTCAGCAAGAAAAAATTTTTATTAACTCTTATTTTGATCTTGTAATATTTAGCTTCTTAATTATCTCTTGCACAAAAAACTACATTCATTGTGACCGAAAATCACACACATTTCGATTAATATTTAAATATTTAAGAATCTTTAAACTTTTCATTGAAGAAATTAAAAAATATTCCAAATTTTCCCTTTTTTGACGCAAAATAAATGTTTATTTAAATTTAATTTTTCTGCTTTATCCGCCAGTTTTCACTCTGTATATCTGTTGCTTCTAACACATTTGATTCGCAAAACATTACAAATTTTTTTTCTCCCTCTAAATTGGCCTGTCCTTTTATGGTATGAGCGTTTTTCATCTGTAAAAATTATCGTATTTGTATGTATCTGTGATGTTGACTTATTAGACGGGAGTCCATGGTCCATTTCCCGGCTCCGACCTTTCGAACAAAACGAAAATATGAAAAAATATATTACATTCGGAGAGTTCCTCTCTCTTAACAGTGTTTTGGCAAAAACTCTGAGAGTAAATAAAATTGCCATGAAAAGCTTCTCAAATCTGTGGTTCGGAGTCGACATTAAACAGTAGGTCGCAACACTCGTGGAGAAATTAACACACACATCATAAGTGGTGTGAAAAACTAGGTTGTAAGTTTGACTAAAGGATTGTAATGACCAAATAAGTAAGCAATAAATAAATGATATCATTCCTTTAAGCCAGGCATTCCCATGGAATGGTACAATTGCTTCATTTAGAGGCCAGTTAGATGGTGGCGAATGCACTAATGTGGTGAGCTGTTAATTTCTATTAATTTTTGTAATTAAAAATATCCGAATTTATTAAAAACGTAATATATATATATTTTTAAGATTGCGTGAATTCACACAACTTTTCTCACAGTACATTTGTTGTTAGCTCACCATTCTAACCACAGTTTTATTTTTGGAATCCCCTACTATTTTAAATTAAATAGCCTGATTTATAAAATAGTGTAGCCTCTTAGAAATACATATTCAAGACCTAAACCCATTTGAAACAAGCTATCCCTCTTTTAATACTATATAGTCTTCTCTTTCACACTATGTACAGAAGCGATAACATATTCTGTTCAGAAAAATTGCTCTTTTCTCTCTCAATAACATTTGCTCTCTGTGGGCATTAATTTTTTTCGTTTATGCTTCACATGGCTATTCGTAAGCAGACGAACAAAAATGAATTCTTTACAAAACAATTTTACTTCATAAATAAAATAATGTAATGCTTACCATTTATTATTTGTATTCTCTTGAAAATGATTTTAATTTAAAAACAATTTGTTTTTATCTAAAAACAGAAATAAAACAATTTCTTCGCCCTGTTAATCTTCTTCAATTTGTCAAAACACTTTTTTTTATAAAACACAGCCGAACTAAACAAACTGTTGAGAGAAACTGAAATGTATGTACACATACGATGATTGCAAATCAACTACGTAAACCTTGAATGTGTATGGCAATGCTGTTTGATAAATGCTAGCAACATGTTAACAAAATTCTGTTAATAATGATTTTGCAGAAATGTTTTGTCAGCTTGTTTCTCTTTTCAAGTGTTTATGCAGAGCAAAGAATTGTTGTTTTCAATTCCACTATATTTGTCAACAAATGAGAGAGCAGGAAAGAGAATGTTGTTATATTTGTACGCATGTTTAGAAAAATGTTAATAAAGTAGAGTTAATGTATATGAGATCCAAAAACAAAGCAGAATAACAACAACATTGTTGTTGTTTCCTTTTTATTTTAAAGCTGAACACAAATGTATACGACTTATAAAATTGTTTGAATACAATTTTTCGTTTTATGTTGCGTTGAGTTTGAATCGATCGATTGTTTTTGTAAAAGATCATCAGGGTGGCCAGATGTAAAAATGTCTAATATTGTGCGTTAATTTTGTGGTTTTATATACTAGTATGGTACATATTTTAGTTTTTAAGCAATTCGAACATTTTTAAAGCTTAAAATGTTTTTAAACAGAAGAATAGTAAAATCGACATTAAGTGGGAGGTCGCGTCACTCTTGAGTAAAATGATAGTACTTAACATAAGCGATGTGAGAAGTCAGGTTGTAACCCTGACTAAAGGGTTGTTATGACCAATTACCGAATACTCTATGACTGGGTATACATATGTACCTTTTGCCATTGTCGAGGATTTATCTATATATGTTTCTTTGACTTCTCTAGGGAGCATAGGGCCGGAGCAAGTTGATTGCAGTGAACTCGATCATCAGCGCGATGTTTGACTTAGTTTGGATAGTTCGGTTGTGATTTGGCGTTCCCAGGTGTGTGAAGGTCGTCCGAATCTCTGGGACGCCTGCTACTCTGGGGTTTGCAGTCTAATGGCTTTGTTTGTGATGCCATATAATGGCTAGCGAAGAGTGTGCCCAAGCCATCCCCACTTGCGTCTCTTTATTTCCCTCTCAATTGGTTGCTGGTTTGTATCTGACCAGAGCTGGGCATTGGATATTATGTAGGGCCACTAAATATGCAAGATTCTACGCAGGCATTTGTTAACAAATAACTGAAGAGACTGGGATCCATATTCTACGTTTCGCAACCGTACAGTAATGTGGATTTAACGCTGGAGTTGAAAATTTCAATTTTGGTGTCGATATGTTAAACGATTTCCAAACAGGCTTAAGTTGGGCAAAAGTATTGCGTGCCTTATTAATGCGACTGGCAACATCTGCTGATGAGCCATCGGATTTATATATTATACTGCCTAGATAGCAGAAAGACTCCACTTTATAAATTTCCTTACTGTATATTAGGAATTTTTGCGTTGTGTTAGCATTTATCCTGAGTGTTTTGGTTTTGTGGATATTCATCTTCAGTCCAGCTAGCTTTGCGGTTTCGCTAACTAGATTTAGCTTTGACTGCATGTCGGAGAAAGAATGACCACATGGAATGTAGATGGAATTATTGAAAGCATACCGTTGCCGTAGTCTAGTAGGTAGTGCGTTGGCTTATTAGACATGAGGCCACGGTTCAAAAAATATCACCTCGGCGACGAGTTCTGCCAAAAAAATTTGCGAGTAAATAAAATTGTCATGAAAAGTTTCTCGGAAATCTGTCATTCGGAGTCGACTTTAATCTGTACGTCCCGCCACTCATGGATACAATTAACACCCACAAGATAAATGATATGAGAAACTAGGTCGTAATCCTCACTGAAGGGATGTAATGACCAATGTATGTATGCAGCATAACCTAAAGATTAGAAAAGATGGTTAAGGGAGCACCCAGATATATCCTTCCAACGACTATGCTCCATCTCCCGATGAGTCTTTAGGTGTAGGAAATTGTAGAATTAGGATGGAGACAACCATAGACAGTTTCGACGTTAAAAGGCTTCTGTAAAGTTCTTATAGTCACGAACCACTCATTTACAGCATACCGATCCTATCGAACTCAGAGTATATTGACTGTTAACGAAATAAGAGACGTCAGCAACGGCTACAGATTTTATACTCTTCATAATAAATTTCAATCTGAGATTCTTACAAAAAATGCTAGCACCAGTCCTCCCAAATAGTTCCGATCCGTCAGTAAATTCCTCGATTCGTATCACAGGGCACTATTTTAAAAGAGAATCTTTAATGCAAAGATAAACACAGACTGTGGAACCATATAATCGATAGTTTCATTCATAAGTTCCATATTAACAGGCGAGAAAAGACATCCAGAATGTCGGAGTGACGGTTCACTCTAGGGTATGTCACAGCGCGCACCATAACATAATCAGAAAATATTGGGCTTTTTGTATCTCGCAGCGGTATAAACAGAACAAGGACTTCCACTCCACAATACAACCGGTAACGAAACGGAATTTGACAACGGAAATTCCAAACGTTAAAGGGACAGCAAATATTACCAGAAAGTATTTCTGTCCCTGTCTGATTTTCACTCTGTTTATTTGTTTTTTAATTTTCGCGGTGGGCAACTTTCAACAAGAAAAATTTTTTATGAGCAGTCGTCTTATTTTGATCTTGTAATATTTAGTTTCTTAGTTACTTATTGCACAAGAAACTATATTCATTGTGACCGAAAATCACCCACATTTCGATTAATATTTAAATATTTAAGAATCTTTAAACTTTTCATTGAAGAAATTAAAAAATATTCCAAATTTTCCTTTTTAACACAAACTAAATGTTTATTTACATTTAGTTTTTCTACTTTAACCGCCAGTTTTCACTCTGTATATCTGTTGCTTCTAACACATTTGATTCGCTAAACATTATAACATTTTGTTCTCCCTCTAAGTTGGCCTGTCCTTTTATGTTATGAGCGTTTTTCATCTGTCAAAATTATTGTATCTGTTTGTATCTGCGTTCCATTCATCATATAAGTACGACACTCAGCCTGTGACACTATTCAGATAACAGATAACCAGCATGCTGAAGCAGAGTTTGAAAGATACTATCAGCTTCAGATGATTTTGAAGCTTTAGGGCAATACGCCCTATTAACATTTTGGTGCGCATTTCCGGTCCGCTATAACTCAGTAAGCGAACACATTAGATGCAGCATGTATCCATTATTCAAAAATTCTTTTATGAGATTACGATTTTCAATCATTTTGGAGATGGCCGAAGTCTTTGAATTCACAAGAAAGTAGCCGGCAAAATCATAATTGCCCTTGTTTGGTTATTACAGTACAAAAACAATGAACTCTTCAAAATTTCACCGTTTATTGAAAAAATATATTAAAATATGACGTTTTTGATAAATGCGGGTGCCCATTTTTGACGCGCGCCTAATGTTTAGATCCAAACATAGCTATGCTTTCCACTATACCTTATATTTTTAATTTTATCGAAGACGTAAACCTTTCAGTAATTATAGTTATCTCTTTAATTATTTGTCTATTTCATGTTCTCTCATTCCATTCTGCTCTCCCACTATTGCTCTTACATTTTACTTTTTTTCTTTCTTTTCGTTCGTAAATTACGAACTCTTACGTTTTATTTTTTCTTTCTTTGTGTATTCGTCCGCACGACACAAAATTATTTTTAAATGATTACGTTTTCGGATAAAAAAAAACAAACTTACCATTTGTATATATTATTCAGCAACTTTTCTGGTGTTTTAAGACTTTCGTTGAATATGAAACGAGTTCACTCTACGAGGTGTTTGTGTAAACAGCCACATCAATTGGAAAGCTGAGAGTAAATAAAAATGTCTGTACGAATGTAAAAACAAAAGCAAAGTCAAAGAATTGTATGTGGCAACACTTTTCTAATGTTTACGAATTTTTGAAGGCAAACATGTTGATAACATTAGTTGTTTGGCAGCGAATGTTTAAATTAACATGAAAAGACTTATTTTAGGCATTTTGTGCAGATCGTACTACGCTAACCTGTTCGACATTACACAGTGCCATTAAAAAACATAATTTTACTTTAAACTAACGTGGCATCTGTAAAAACTTATTAAATTACTCAGCCATAAGGTATGCAATATTTTAAAGAATTTATTTTTGTTATATGGCCATGAGTTACAAAGTGGCAGCAGTGTTGCCATTATTTTAGAATGTTACAGAATTGTTAATTGAATTACTATTGATTGCAGGGAAAATCTGTTGTAGATTGGGAGTATAGAAGAACATTTTAAACGAATCGTTTCAAAGCGCTGCTGAAGAACATGAAATGTCTAATAAAATTCAGAAAAGTTAATGCAAAGCAAGAAAAAGTTTACGAAGAGAGATAAAATATTGAGATATAAATCGATTCAATATTTATAAATCTGATTCGACTTGTTTACATGTAGATATGTAAATGTACGCTATGTAATCAAGTGTGTACTTCTATCGTTGTTTGTTATCACATTTTATAGTTTTTCTTTCATAACAAGTTGCCAACATAGAATATTTTTATTCGTTGTAAAAAGAGAAAATTTCTCTCATTGACTCTCTTTCTCTCTCGCACTTATGAATTTTTTTAATTTTGTCTCTTTTGTTTTACGTCAGCAAATGATTACAAAATTGTCATAAAACAATTAAATTACTATCAAATAACTTACCATTTTTCCACAGCGTATTCTCTTTAAAATGTTTATAACACAAATTTATTTCAAAACATTAAATATTTTTGTGCAAATAAATAATTTATTCAACGACCTTGAGCCATACAGCCAGCCTATCAGAAACAAAATGTTAAGAGTAACTAAAAAAATAGTCAATTGAAATGTAATACATACGAAACGTAGAGATAGAGAATGGAAAAAATTCACAGGGCAATGCTTTCATAATGTAAACCTTATTATTAACATTTTATGTATATAAACATTTGCTTAGCAATACATATGTTACGTTAAATAGAGAAATATTTTATTATCTTATACTGTTAGCGGAAATATTTTAAATATTTTATGGGCACACTTGCTACATTAGAAGACCAACATTTTTATGGGAATTCATAAAATGTAACATAAAATCAAGGTGAAATATGATACTGTACTTTAAATGTTTTAACCACCGAATATACAGAAGGGAAACGAGATTTTGACGTTTACCGGCAAATTATGAAAGGGACAGCAAATATTACCAAAAAGTACTTCTGTCCCTCTCTGATTGTAACTCTGTTTTGTTTATTTATGTTTTTTTTTGTTTTCGAGGTGGGTTTTTTATATTTTTTAAAAAGTGTAAATTTTGTCTAAAAATATTAATAATAAAATAATAATAAATAAAAATAATAAAATAACTTTTAACAATAACAAATTTTAACATTTTCTTTCAAGAAATTAAAAAATATTGGCAACTTTCATCAAGAAAAATTTTTTATGAGCAGTACGTATTATTTTGATATTGTAATATTCAACTTCTTAATTACCTATTGCACAAGAAACTATATTCATTGTCACCGAAAATCACCCACATTTTGATTAATATTTAAAAATCTTTAAACTTTTCATTGATGAAATAAAAAAATATTCAAAATTTTTCCTTTTTTAACACAAAATAAATGTTTATTTCCATTTAGTTTTTCTACTTTAACCGCCAGTTCTCACTCTGTATATCTGTTGCTTCTAACACATTTGATTGGCAAAACATTATAACATTTTTTTCTCCCTGTAAATTGGCTGGTAATGTTGCTGCTATGAGCGTTTGTCAAACGTCACAATTATCCCTTCTGTGTATTCGGTGGTTTAAACCCGTAGTTTTTATCCTTTCCAGAAGGAGAAATACTCCAAATGATCTTTCTAACAGTGATTTTGTTGTCATATTCGTCAATATGAGTAATAATCTCAGCGGTATGCAGTCCTTTGTGGAATTCAGAGACAACAGGCCAAAGAAGTTCTTTACAGAACGCAATTTCGAACACTCATCGGCAAAGTCTACAGATTAAATAAGTACAGTTAAGTCTGAACTTTGCTATCGGAGGACGGAATGTTGCAACAGCACGGTACTCCTGGAAACAGTTCACCTATCTTCGGGAAAAACTAAAAACCAGGGACAAGATCTTGACAACATCGGCGGGGTAACTCAAAAGAGGTGATACTGTCAACATACAAGGCAATAGGAAGATCTATATTGATTTATGCCGCCCATTCCTCAGTATTACTTAGTGGAACGAGCTGCAAGGAGTATAGAATACTGCGTTGAGGATTGCGACGGACTGTGTGAAGATGATCAGTGCGGATTATGCCAGTATGATCATATAATAGGAAGGTCACCAAACAGTTCTTGCAGCACAGTCCTTTATACTTCATTTTATTCTTTATACTTCATTATTTTCTGAAGGATATCAAAAACTTTCTTCTGGATAATCAAGACCTGATACCCTCCATCTTGAATGCTATGCAAATGCCAATAATATATAATAAAAGAGCTTACCGTGAAAAGGGTATTAAGTGAGCGTTTACTGGAGAATGAAGAATGTGAAAAACAATTCTCTGACGAAGGTGACCATCTCTTAACAGCGATCGATATTTTGCGGAATTCTGGGTGCATATAGGCCCCTAATTATATCGAACAATATGGACTAATGATCGAACGCATGGAACGCAAGGAACGCATAATATGGCACTGGTTTTTAATAAAGAAACGCACCAATCTGACACTTTTGAACTGCTAGATAAGATTGATCGAGACAGCAAATTTTTTCACCTTGGAACAAGTTAGGATCTAGCCAAGTTATCATGTATATAGTATACATACAGGTATATACATATATATACATATACATACTTATCCACATATTTATTATTCTAAGGGCCATTATTACAACTTACCGTTAACTAAATAGATGATTTTAACGGGCAGTTAATTCCTTTTTCGTTATTATGAGTACCCAATAAGATAGAAGTGATCGTTACGCTAAAGGGAGGATCATCCTATCTTTAACTTTTAAGGTTAAGTTTATGTTAGAACTTGCCATATTATGTATATATTATTTTTAATATGGCAACTTCAAATATAAACAAAATGAGCAAACAACAACAAAAAGAGGCCCTCGTTGCCACTGCGTTTAACAAAAACTTGTTTAATTTAGCAGTTTTATCGACATTGCTCCGGCACTGCCATATTTTCGAAAAACTTAACTTTATTTTATCTGTAAATTGTAATAACGAAAATAAGTTAAAGGTAACTTTACAGTTCCCTTTAGCTAAAGGTACCTAAAAATAATAGCGGTTCGAATTGAGTCTTCTAACATAAAACTACTAGTGGGGATATCGGTACACAGTGAATGGCGACATGACTTTTTCTTAGAAATATTTATTCATGTGGGAAATTTCCACAATTATGCAGAACTTCCAAAAGGGGAATAACACAGTTCCATTTAATGTATTAACAGTACAACTGGTTTGCCTAATACGATCGTTTAAAAATTGAAAGAAAATATTAATCCATCTACGCTTTATTACATCTTTCGCTGTTAAATTAACATCATATCTGTTAAGTGCTTTGGTACTGTTAACATTATACATTACACAGCAACAGGTTTGCCAATAACATTTTGTTTTAATGTTATTTACATTGTTGTTCTCTTCTTCTTACTATTTATCTCTCTTAAGTTTTCGTTTGTTTACATGCAAAACAAAAACAAATACTCTCATACAAAACAATACATAACAGCTGTTACAGTTCTGGTAAAAGTCGCGTGTTTAGTGTAGTTTTTAGTTTTTAAATGAAAAAAATTAAAATTTTCTTTTAAAATATGAATTAAAAAGTATTTAAATTGTTAAGGAATAAAGTGTTCAATATGTTCACTAGAAATTTATTAAAAATTGTTTTATCCAACCAATCGCGAAATGTGTATAAAATAACGAAACCTAAATGGTCTGTGCTGCCAACCAATAGATTTGTGCATTTGGCTTCAACAATGCAGGCCAAAATTTATGTGGATCGGGAAAATATACATGCTCATCAGGTATTGGAGTCCTCATTGAAAACATATCAAATATTTCCTGATTATGTGTCTGAGGTTAAAGTCAATACACTAGCAGCAGATATTACGGGGCCAAAACAGATGGCGGTGGCTTCTGTGGATCAAATGTTTGATAATTTTGAACACTTGTGTTGTTATTGCCGGCAAAACAATATCTTTATATCGGAACCACAGTTTGCAGATTTTACCAAATTGTACTGTGATAAAATCCATCTTTTAAGTGATGACCAGCTGAGAGATTCATTAAGTCTTCTGGCCATGCTGCCTCAAGAGCCAAGTGTACGTTCACCTAATTTTGTGGAGCTTTGGAACACATTGGATGTTGAATGCTGCCGGCGCATTGAAAAATGGAAAACAGATGAACTGCTGTTGATCTGTGATGCCTGGTATAAATTGAGTCTGGCGCGTATTTGTGATTTTGTTTGGGAGGCCTTACGCAAGCTGGGACGTAAAGTGATTAAAATGGAACCCAGCCAATTGGTGCAGACCATGTTTTTGTGTAATGTAATGCGTCGCACTGTATTTGATATGTTTGATTTTGAAGTGAATTTGGCTAAATGTGCCCATGAAATGACTTTGGCAGAGTTGGGTGTCATGTCGATGGGCTTCTTTAAGACACAAACTCCGATACGTAATCAGGAATTGCTTACATACCTGTACAGGCGTTTGATAAATGAACTACATACGGTAGATGATATTACATTTGTGGCGGTATTGAAGGTAAATAAATTTTTAAGAATTAAGTACGTGTGGTTGGGTGCAAAAGTCCTTGATTGCTTACTCTGTTCATGTCAAGATTGCCTTTGATTTGAGACAAAAATGGAAAAAACCATTAATTCTCATAATAATTAACACTGGATTCAATAATAATCATTAAACAATACCTCCTCTCTGTTGTACTTCATTTCTAGGTTCTACGCTACAGTTCTAAACTACCGCAGGTTGACATAATGATGGAACTCTTAGACAAAATATGTGAAGAAAAGATAGAGAGTATAAACTTGCTGACTAGTCTGCATGCAGCTTTACTTGGATGTGATTTACAATGCTGCCACGATAAAATCATTGAGAAAATTATGCACAAGTTTCACAATCAAGTCGATTCTATTCGACTTAAAGACCTGGAACGCATTAGCTTAGTTATAGCCTTATTTAATATACATACTCCAAGTAAAATTGAAGAATCCTTATGTGAAAAAATCTTACATTCTTTGAATGGACGTATAGAAGAAATTCTTAAACATCCGAAATGCTTTACAAATTGTTTACATTTCCTAACGCTCAGAGGATACTATGATGAGGAAATGTTGACTTCTGCCTTGGACAAGAAATTCTTAAGTCGGGCTGTTGGCTCAAATTTGGCAACCAGTCGTGAAATTTTCCATTTGGATACATACGTAAAAGTAAATCTTATGGACAAAGGTTATCAAGGCAATCAACTACATGATAAATATCGCAAGACAATGGGCAAACTGCTGACTCAGTATATACCAGAACGTAATAGTAAATATAAATTGAATGCCACGGATAGTATTTTATTGCAGACAAAGGAAATTATTGACGGCATATTGCCTTATAATCAATTGAAACATATTCTACCCAACTATGATAGATCGGATGTGATTATATGCTATGATCGTAAACAAAAACAGTCGGTGAAAATCTCTCCAGATTGTCCAGAAAACTATAGTGGTGTGATATTAACACGGGATTTGCTATTGGGTTCTATGGAAAATAAAAGTGATATTGATACTGTGGTTGTTATTATAGTGGGTTGGAATAATGTGGTGCGCAATAAAAACAGGCATACCGGCTTATTTGATATGAAGCTAAAGCAATTGGAATTATTAGGTCATAAACATGTGTTGGTAAGTGACGGAAAATTTTCTAAAAAGACTAAGGCATTGTAAGAAATAAAATTTTGTTTGCATTTTCAGATTTACTGGCATGAATGGCGTAGTTTGGAGACCCATAGGGATCGCCTTAATTTTGTTAAACGCCGTTTATCCAAAGTTATTAATTTATAGTGACAATAACAAGAAAACGTAACAATAAAAAGTTATTTACAATAAAAAAAAAAACAGAAAATCTGTAGTGCATAGCACTATTTATTATCATATTCATATGATGGTCACAGCAATTCATTTAAAGTCTTTTTGGTATATTCATAAACTAAGAACAATGTGGCAGTGGCCGGTATGGTACGTAAAACCGATGGCAGCAAACCATTGTATAATGCCCAAGCACCTTCTTTACGTATAATTTCTAAACCAACTGAGGTCATAGATCTCTTCATATTATTAACTTGTATGCGAGACTTAATAACGTCAGCTGGAAATATGCAAGTCCATAATGTAACACCACCAACTGCACCAGCAAACATTGTTTTTAAGGCTCCTATATCCTCTTTCGATTGGCCGGGTCTGAAAATAACAAATGTGGATACGTATGTAAGTAATATTTAATGTAAATAAAAGTAGAAGAGTAGAAAATAATGTTTTATACTCAACGTACTTGGCCAAATATTCTCTGGTGCCTTCATAGCCGCCAAAGAAAAAGAAGTAACCGGGCATTTCACGCATAAATGTTGAGGTGAGACCTCTAAAGAAACCCGGTATGCCTGGAAAAGAAACATAATCAATTTGTTAAAGCAGAATATAATAAAATATACGTATTTTAATTAAACCAAAAAGTTACAAACGACGTCTCTATATGCTCTTGATCATATGGGATCACTTACATCTCACAATTCTTAACTCTTTTCAAAGATTAACATTCTATTTATGGAATAACAAAAACAACTGACACACCTACTTCGTTTTCATTGTATTTCTTTTCAAAATCTCTCAATCTTTTCAGTTAAAAATTGAAAAAAATTTTTAGCGTTTCAATCTTATCTTTTTTTTTCACACATAATTTGCCTGCAGATAAGAACTAGAAGTGTTTTCTACTTACTAATCTAAGCATACAATATTGATTCGTTACCTTCTGTTGCCATTATTTGTCTAGTAAGTTTCCAAGGGGTTATTGTTGTGTTATTACCAGCTTTAGGATTTTGTTGTTGCATCTAAAAATTTAAAAAATCAATTAAAAAACCATAAATATCTAACAGAATAACAAACATTTAACAAACCTCTCTTAAAGCTTGCAGTTTACATTTCACCAATTCGGTGGGACAAAGAGTGAATGTTGAAAAGAATGCCGCTAAAAATCCAGCAAATGCATTTCCTATCACTGGTAAATCTTTGGTATGTTCTATTTTCATTACATGTGCAACAGCCTTTTGACAACCACCGTAGGCAGCAAATAATACAGAATTTTCAGCAACATTTGCTATCACTGCTGGTATTGAGCCAGCATAAAGACCTCTGTATATGCCATCTTGTCGATAGGTCTTCATAAAACAATCAAACATGTTTTTGTATAGCTTGGGGAATGCTTGCTGCTTTACTTTAACTGTGTCCAGCGGTTGGGAAACATAAACCTGTAGAGCTCCACCTGAAAGAAGAAATTTAAATCTCTTAATTTAATAATAAAATAAAGAAGTAGTTTCTATCTCCATTAGCATTACAATCTTTATTATAATTATGTTTTGATTATGAACAGACTTCTGTCAAGAGAAGGTTTTCATACCCAATACAACTTCTTTTAAAAGATCTGGATAGAAAAAAAAACACACACTAATCATATAATAGAACTGCCTTCTACTATAGTTTTTGGTTTTTCAAGATTTTATACTTATTTTTTTTTTGTTACTCGGAGCACAATTTAGTTCTCCTTGATCGTGTGTATAAGAACAAAACTACGCTACCTATTATACTGCCTCACTTTGGAACAATTTTTGGCCACTATAGGAAAGCAATTTCTTGTCTCTTCAGACGATTTATGCTTGGAGTTAAACTCTGTTTTCTTCGCAAGAAATGAGAACAGATTTATGACGAGTAATTCATAGGGATTAAGTCGTAGTAATGGACAAAGGCTTTGGCAAATATATGAATTATGGTTTCATAGAAGCAGAGAAAACAAACACGACCCACTTTCCAATCCGATTCTAGATTCTAAACTGTGGTACTTTTCTATGCAGGTTTTTAAAAATATTCATTAGTTGTGGGAGGCATTGTGTTCCTCCACAATTCCAATTAATTTCTTTTGATTTAAGTAACTATGTAGCTAAGTGGCTAGCTATTGTGCTATTTTAGATAAATGTGGCCTGGCAATACAACTGAAGTTAAGTTGTCATCCATAATTGAGCCATAACACTCGTTTTGCGTATGGGCTGTCTAACCTACAATTCCTCTGCTGCCTGTTTTTCTTTGCCATACGTTTTTATACATTCACTTTGGAAGCAAGTTGCCGCAAAGAATGTTCCAATCGAGTTTAGTTGTCCAACTAAGCTGTTTAGTCAGGATTATGGACCTAGTTTCTCACACTCTTAAGTTGTATGTGTTAATTTTATACAAGAGTGGTGGGACCTAAAGTCGACTCTGAACGACAGATTTTTGAGAAAATTTTCACGGCAATTTTATTTACTCTCAGAGTTTTTGCCAACACACTACCCACTAGACTACGGCGACATTCATTGTAACTGCGTTCGCCGGAACATTCGCTTTGCGTTTTTAAAACGAAGACGCAAAAGTTAGGCGATTTGCGTTTTTCAAAATATGCCCGTTTGTTTCAGTTTCATTTGTGAAGTGTATTCCAGCTACGCAGGTGATTAACCTACTGCCGGAGGTGCTATGTCTTGTGCGAACATATATGTGGGATGTGATGTGGTTATTCTAATAACCTTAATGAAATTCTGCTCAACTTTTCCGGGGTTATAACCAGAGCTAGCACAACTCCTCTGTGCATTCGATAATAATTGCATATTTGCTGCAATTCTAGTTCTAGTTTATCTACGAAGCTAAATTTAAATTTTACTCAAACGAGTTAATCTTCACTTTGTATGCCAAGTCCATTAAAAATACTTTGTATAGTTTATACTGGCTTAGCCTACTATAGCGTAGTAAGATATTCAGAAAATTTTGGGAAGACCAGTGGACTGGTATAAATGGCAATATTTTCAAACGAAATCTCTTTTTCCAATGGTTTGATTTAGGAAGGCTTATTAGACGTAAGGACACGGTTCAAATACCAGGTCAAATAACAAAACGAAAATATGAAAAAAAATATTTCTTCGGCGTCTGCCTCTCAGCAGATTTCTGGCAAAAACTCTGAGAGTAAATTAATCTGCCATGAATAGTTTCTCAAAAATCTGTTATTCGGAATCGACTTTAAACTGTTGGTCCCGCCACTCATTTATAAAATTAACACACACGACATGAGTGGTGTGAGAAACTAGGTTATAATCCTAACTGAAGTGTTGTAATGACCAGTTATATATGTATTCCAGTTTGCCTAGAAATAATGTCTTAGGTGAACATATTTTTGAATTACGAATGGTCACGAGGGGATTGACGACTTTTGTTTGAAACATCATTATTATGTTCAGCTTTTCCGAGGTTTTAACCTGAATTTAAGGAGCAGAACATGACATCTGTACATTTCGGTAGTAATAATTACAGCTTATGTGATTAGTGGCCCAATAATTCTAGGTTTAGTTCTTATGCAAATTAATTTTCACTTTGTAGACCAAGGTCTCTAAAAATATTTTGTATTTTTCATATTGGCTTAGCGTACTATTATAGCAAGGTATACAGAAAATTTTGAAATTGCCAGTGCGCTGGTATAAACGGCAATATTTTCAAACATTCGAAATCTCTTTTTTAAATAATTTGATTTAGGAAATCTATTCTCACAAGGTATAAATGCTATTCGTTGACTCTAGGTGGTATTATAAAGATAAGATTTCAATTAGAACATTTCTATGAGAGATACATAATCGAAATATCTTCCGATTGGTAACAAGTTATCGAAGAAAACAGCAAGTATTTATTGCGTTACTGCGACTGAGCTATAAAATGCTTTCAATTTCAGTTTAAACAGATTTCTTTTGTACATAAAGGCTTTTTACAATTAATTCTTTTAAATAACTGCAATTGTATATTAAAGTTATACTTACCCAGAGAACCCGCTGTAAAATCAATACATCCCGTACGGAATTTATTATCTGTAGTTTTAACTTCTATATCTGCAAACAATAAACAATTTCAAGTATATCGCTTAGCAATCAACAACATTTCTCCATTAAAAGCAATAGGCTTACCCAACATATTGTATTGAAAAGTAGTGACTTTCTATTGCTAAATAATTAATAACAAAATAATAATAATAATAACAACAATATGCCTAAATTAATAAAGAATAAATGAAAATGTACAAAAAAAAGTATCTTTTAGTAACACTGTCTACAGCTAAAATCTGTTCTCTACTGGAACTCTTTTGAAACGCAACTAAACTTGAAAAGATCTGAACACAACAGTTGTGTTAAGCAGGCAGCAGAGTTTTGTTCTATTTAATTCTCTTTTCATCTCTTGAATGAATTTTATTTGCTCTTCGAATTTTTTCGCCACAAGAGTTTCATTTCTTATCAGCAAAATTGCGTCATATGGTAAGCTGAGCCAGGGATGGAAAAGTTGGTACAATTGTACTTTTTTTAGCACTATTTGGAAGTTAAAAACACTATAGCACCTCAATGACTTATTTAGCACTATTTAAAAATTTTCCCTAATCCCTCCCTACTAAGGGAGAAATAGACTGTTTGCTTCGACTGTCTCCAAATTAATTCAAACAAGGGATTTATTGAAGTCATTAAATTCGTGCTGCTACAATTTTGAAATAACAAATAGTTTGCTAGCAAAAAATGTATCATAAATAGTGATTTAAAGTTTGGATCTGATAAACTTTTGTATTCCTTTATAGTTAAGTATTAAAGTAAGTTGTTAAGTTTACCTATTATATACAAGTACTTAGTACAAAGAAACTGCAATGTACTTTTTTATTGTTAATTTTTATGTTTTTTTACGCATATACAGTGGGGTGCACAAATGAGTATATGTTTGTACTCTGAGCAATTTTAATTGCATAAAAATAAAAGTGTTAAAGCAATTCAAAAATTTTTTTCGTTTTTTATTTAGTATTTAGTAATTAACTAAATAATATAAATTTCCGAACTAAGATGATCAAATTCTAAGAAAAAACAATCAAGAGGAAAATAACTCGAATGTACCCAATTTTGCACCATTCCAAAATTTCAGGGAATACGACTATTTTTAATATTTAGTCCAAAGACCCTTGTTATGTAAAACCTCATTTACGCGACTTAGCATGCTCTCTACCAAATTCTCTACAATTTCTTTCGGAATATTTGTCCATTCCTGATGACCCCGTTGCCAAAGCTCACCTAAATTGGTTGGGGCTGATCAGTATTGTCCCAACCGTCTCTTCGCGAATGACCACAAATTCTCAATTGGATTGAGGTCGGGACTAGCAAACTTTAACAGTGTCTTTAAATTTTTAGCCGAAAGTGTAGGTTTTTCTTTTTGAGTGCCGAGGCATAGACAATATCTTTAAGAGCTCTACTTGCCGTCCATCGACTAACGGTTTTCCCGATTCCCAAAAAGCTCCTTTGGGTGTTAAAAATGTTTTCCTTTTCATTTTTGTTAGCATGAAACGACCATCTGCATTAGTTACTAGTTTTTTACGACGTCTGTTTTGAAGTTAGGGAACAACAGACTGTTTTTGGACTCTGATGACTACTGATTGACTACCTCCAAGTTGTTTACAAATTTCTCTGGTAGAACGGTCACTCCCAGTCAAAGCTACAGTACTATCTTCAGTTGATTTCGAGAGTTTTTATTTCATAGAAATTTTTAATAGAAATTGATTTTTGTTCGATAAGTTGCAAAAAATATTCGCTCAACGAGATTAAGTAATTAATAAAGGGTGTTTTTTATAGAGGTATAGAACTTTAAGTTGGCATTACTTTTCAAGATGGCGACCGATTTAACAGCTGTCAAGTGATTTAGTCTCAGTTTGGTTTGGCAATTCATCATGAATAGACTCACGCCTGAACAACGCTTGCAAATAGTGCAATTTTATTTCGAAAATAATGGTTCTGTGCGGAAAACGTATCGCGCACTACGTCCATTTTATCGTCGACAAAATCGTCCATCACAGCAGTTGATTCGATTAACCATGGAACGTTTTCGCACCACGTTTACTCTTATTGATAACTCGCATCCCCAGAGACGCTGTACGGTGCGTACAGAAGAAGCTATTGCTGCTGTAGAGCGTAGCATTGAGGAAGACTCGAATGAGTCCATCCGCCATCGAGCACAGGAATTGGATCTGTGTCCATCCACTTTATGGAAGATTTTGAGGAAGGATCTTGGTTTGCGTGCCAAAACGATCATCAAGTAAGGCGTAGATTCGTCGAATGGGCCCAAAACGAGATTACCGTTGTTCCCGATTTTCATAAGCGAATTTTGTTTAGCGATGAAGCGCATTTCTGGTTGAATGGCTACGTCAACAAACAAAACTGCCGCATTTGGAGTGAAGGTAATCCTCAAGTGTATGTGGAAACACCGTTACATCCAGAAAAACTGACTGTTTGGTGTGCTTTATGGGCTGGTGGAATCATTGGTCCGTACTTTTTCAAAAACGATGTTGGCCAGAACGTTACAGTCAATGGTGATCGGTATAGAGCCATGACTACTAACTTTTTCATTCCTGAATTGAATAACCATGATGTCCAGGAGATGTGGTTTCAACAAGACGGCGCAACATGTCACACAGCTCGTGCCACAATAGATTTATTGAAAGACAGGTTTGGTGACCGCTTAATTTCACGTTTTGGACCTGTGAATTGGCCTCCAAGATCTTGTGATTTTACACCGCTAGACTACTTTCTGTGGGGCTATGTAAAGTCATAGGTCTATGCGGTGAAGCCACAAACGCTTGACCATTTGGAAGACAACATTCGCCGTATTATTGCCGATATACGGCCACAAATGTTGGAAAAAGTCATCGAAAATTGGACGTCCAGATTGGACTACATCCGCGCCAGCCGTGGCGGTCATATGCCAGAAATCATATTTAAAATGTAATGCCATAAGATTATCTTTCGGATAAATAAAATTCATGTCAATCGAATAATCCATCGTTGTTTTATTGCAACTTAAAGTTCTATACCTCTATAAAAAACACCCTTTATTAAACTAATATTTTCTTAAAAAGTCAAAGTAGTGCAAAAACATGAAAAAATAACGATAGTTTTTGATTTCGTTTTTGCAAACATATAAAATGGACACTTGCGTAATTGAATACATGCGAGTTGATTTTGCTTTGTTCGTTTTTTTTTCTTAGGGCTTGTTGATTTCTAACTTTTGAAGTTTTCTTTATTAATTTTAGTTTTATTCAATAAAAAGCATCCAAAATACAAACATGTACTCATTTGTGCACCTCACTGTATGTACATAAATATATGTAAAATGAATTGTCATTTATATTTTTATTTAATTTTTAATAAAAAAGATTAAAAAAGAAAAAAAAATAATTTAGTACAATCGGGCTGAAAAAAGTACAATTTTTTGTGAAAGTTAGTACAATTTGTTAAGATCAATTTCCCATCCCTGAGCTGAGCACAGCACGTTGTCATTTCATTTATTGTGTGTGTGTTTATTTTGATGAAAGATTTATGCTTTCATAAGGAAATTAAGAGCGGGAAGAAGCTCTTTTTCTTACGTATTTATTTGAGCGTTTTTCTACTTAAAACGGTTTTGTGGTGAATTTATTAGAGATTTCCGTTGGAATTATTTTTCGATTTGAAAAAAAAGAAGAAAAATAATTACAAACCACACCTGCAGTATTCTCTTAATGAAACAATGTTTTCTTGTTGAATATTTTACTCTTTTTTTTATTAAAATTTTATTTAACTTCTGTTTCTGAATTCAATTGTGCATTTAAAGTCCTTTTGACATACTCATAGACTAGAAATAATGTTCCTGTTGCTGGTATTGTTTTTATTATCGATGGCAACAGGCCTCTATAAAATGCCAAAATTCCTTCCCTGCGGAAAATATGCATCGCAACGGATAACATGGTACCTTTGAGGTTATAGATTTGTGTGCGTGACTTTATAACATCTGCTGGAAAGGTTAGTGTCCATAGAGTTATGCCGCCTACGGCACCAGCGCACATTGTCTTCAAAGCACCAATTTCATCTTTCGTCTGACCAGGCCTGTAATAATGAAACAAAATAGTTTTCAAGTTTAGTTTTCCCATCGTTTACGTTTATAAAATTTACTCTCTTAAGTACTCTCTGGTTGCCTCATAGCTACCAAAGAATATAAAAACTCCCGGTATTTCACGTACAAATGTTGATGTTAGACCACGATAAAAGCCAGAGATTCCTGAAAGTTTCCGAACAGATTTAAAGAGAACAAAAAAGAGAATATTTTTTCAAATCCCTATTGCTTTACTTTACCTTCTCTTAGGTAAATATCTTTGGTTAGCTTATAGGCAGATACTGGCACCACTTTACTATCTTTGACCAAATATTCTTTCATCTAAAAACTATTACATTTGAATTGGTGATGATTGTACACTTGAATAATACGTATGTTACCTCTTGTATGGCCTGCAGTTTACATTTCACCAACTCAGTGGGACACAAAGCCAAGGTGGAAAAGATAGCCGCCATCGAACCAGCACAAGCATTGGCCAACACTGACAATTCACAAACCTTATCGATTTCCATAACAAATGTTATTAGAGTTTGAAAACCGCTATAGGCTGTGAAGAGTACAGAATTTTCGGCAACACTGGCTACAACAGCCGGCACAGTACCAGCATAAAGACCATGGGACATACCATGATGGCGATATGTTTGCATAAAGCAATTAAACATACCGTGATAGAGTTTGGGATAGGTTTGTAGTTTCACTTTAACCGTATCCAATGGCTGGGATACATAAACCTGGACTATGCCCGCTTGAAGCATGCAAGAGAAATTTTAAAATTAAAGCCCATATGCCCATATGCCGGTCAGTGTTTTCGTTATGGTTAAACTTACCTATAGACCCCGCTGTGAAATCTATAAAACGTTCCTTGAATTTAGATTCTGCATGTACTTCTTTTGGGGTTTTCGGTTTTATAACCACAAAATCATCCGCCATATAATCTGAAGAATCATCTTGTGGTTTTACTTCCTCATCCTCTTCGGGATTTTGTAAGAAATATTTTCTTATTTTCCATTTTAAACTGTTTTTCTTTTTCTTTAACTCTTTCTTTAGCTCTTCTTCTACGGGATCTTTCACCCAAACAAAACCATCTACTTCTTTTTCCTCTTCTTCTTCTTCTTCCTCTACTTCTTTCTTTTTGGGTTCTGTATACATTTTCCAAAAATTTTTAAAAACATTACGTTTTCGCATTGTCGTCTCTGGTGTCTCTGTGCCCTCTGGTGTCTCTGTGATCCCTGCTGGTTCCTCCGTGTTTGTTATTTTCTTATCCACATTTTTTTGATGGTTCAATAGTTTTGTAAAAAAATTAAAATTCTTTCGCTTTGGTGTCTCTGTGGCCTCTGCTGCTTCATTTGTGTTCGTTACTTTCTTGTCCACATTTGATTCATGATGTTTCCGGATATCGCTTACCAGTTTCGGATTTGCCAACGTATCTGTATGTATTAAAAGCAACTCTTTGGCATATCGTTGCTTCAAATGCTCCAGATATGTAAATCTTAAACTGGTTCGATGAATTGAATTTCGAAATTTTAGTATTTTAAACAAACTAACCGCGGTGTTTTGTTTGTCTGTCTTTTGGTTGTTCATTTAAAGTCGAAATCGGTGTTTACATTGTATTTTTGAATTTGTAGAGAATTGTGTTTTTAAAAATATCTGTTTTGAAATTGTTATAAATTTCGACATTACTAGGATTGCCAAGTACATATTAGTTAGATTTGTAGACATGTTTCATTACAATTCAATTGCAAACATACATATAAATTGCACCACGTGCCATAACTACGATGATGAATATCTAATCCTTCCGTTCTAGTCATTATCTCTTTATAAAGTAAAAAAAAGCGGCAGCAAATGATGTATGTAGGATTGTCGTAATCTATCGAGTAGTACGTTGGTACTATATGAGAACACGAGTTCAAGCCTTTTTGAAGATCAGGCTTTTGGCAAGATCTTTGAGAATAATTGCCATAAAATCTGTCGTTCGGAGGCGTCCTTAAACTGTAGATTTCGCTACTTATGGGAAAAATTCATACCCATGTTGGCAAGACCAACACAAGACTCAACTCGTGCAATGCATTGTGTTGGACCTAGGAGGAAGGAAAAAAATGGGCAGTGATTGTGTACATTAGATTTGAATCTCATTTTATTATAAGAGATCGGAAAGACTTCTACAGGAAGGGAGTTCTAAATACGGATAGCCCGGCTAAAGAATGATTTCTATATAATATACAGTGTGTGCTCCACAAGACAATCGACCACAAATGGATGTGCTCCGTGAGAGAGACTATGACTCTGACTATTAAGAGTGTTATGTAGGAATATATCGATGCCTCCGTTCTATAACATTCTAAGTCGAAAAAGTGTGTTTTGAGTTATGAGCTCTCAAAGTTTTCACGCGACATACGACTATGCGAAGATTTCTAAGAAGATTTTTCCCTATAACTTCGGAACGGATCGGCGCATCTTAACCAAATTTTGACAGTATTTAAATTAGAGAACGTAGAACGGATATAAGTATAAATAGTAAGAAGATCAGATGAAGTGATGTATAATGATGATGATGTCTCAAGAAACCAAGGCAAACGACACACTAAATTTTCATGCCCAGAGCATCAAAAGCTTCTGAATTTCTAATATTTACATCACCACTACAGACAACGAAATATTATTTATGCTCTTGTGTGTCAATGAACAAAATTGTTTCTTTGGCATATTATAATCGACTCTATTTATTCGATCCTATTCAAAGATTGTAGGTGCGATTTACACCATCAATCTCCAAAGGCCTAGGCCTACCATTAAAATAATCTGAATAACAAATATTGTTGTCATCAGAAAAGAGTAGGTATGATTAGAAGTTAGAGGAATAAGATCGTTAATGAAAATAAGAAATTGAAGTGGAGAGAAAACAGAAACTGTAACGCAAGTGTCTGAGTTTAACCTGAATTCGTCGGAAGAGATCCCATTTAAAACAGCCCGTATAGTGCAATCCCTGATAAAGCTCGATATAAATCGATATATTATACATACAGTGGGCGGCATAAGTGAGTCTACACTTTTGTTCTTAAGTATAAAACAGTTTTGTTCTTAAGTATAAAAAAAGTTCCTTTATCATGAATTGTTGTTTTTGTTTTAACATGTTATAAGTAATAAATAAACGTTTTTATTTTCGGAAATATATTCGACTATTCTCATTTACTTTTCTCGCTATCCTAAAAAATGAATTATTTCAGTGGTGTTTACTCACTTTTGGCGCTCAGTGTATATAGCTATATGTTTTGATAGAAGTGCACCCATGCTTTGGAAATACCTAGAGCCACAAAATTGATTGTTTCGTTCGGCTTACACGCTTGGTGGCACTATCGGCTCTTATTTCTTTCGAAACGAATAAGCAACTGCCATTAGGTGAACGTGAAACTCTTTTCAAACACGGTTTCAAATACACGGTATTGTTTGACATACGTAATTGGTCATTACAACCCTTCAGTCAGGATTACGACCTAGTTTCTCACACCACTTATGTTGTGTGTGTTAATTTTATACATGAGTGGCGAGACCTACAGTTTAAAGTCGACTCCGAACGACAGATTTTTGATAAACTTTTCATGGCAATTTTATTTATTCTCAGAGTTTTTGCTAGAAATCTGCTGAGAGGAAGTCGCCGAAGAAATACTTTTTGTATTTTGTTTTGATGTCTGGCCTGGGGCTCGAACCCTGGCTTTTCGTCTAATAAGCCAACACACTACCTACTAGACTACGGCGATTTCCCGGATAAAGCTCGATATAAATCGAGAGAAGTGACTACCAATAGCAAAAGCAATATGTTTCGATAGAAGTGCACCGTGCCATAAGCTGTCACATGCTTTGGAAATATCTAGAGCCACAAAATTGATTGTTTCGATGGGCTTACGCGCTTGGTTGCACTGTCGACTCTTATTCCTTTCGAAACGAATAAGCAACTGCCATTAGGTGAACGTGAAACGCTATTCAAACAATTAATTAACTAAAGATTAAAGATGTTTAACATACAGATTTTTATTTCAAGAAATATTCTTAATTAATTCCAAATATATTTTTTGTCGTATATTTCCTTTCTATATTTTCAAGCTTTTAAGCAAACTTCATGTACATCTCTCCATACGCTTAATGAATAGAGCCAGATTAAAACAGATCGATTGCTCCTTGTTTTAAAACTAGGCTATTAAGTTTCTAACGAACGCAGTCTCCGTAGTGAATATCGAGGATTTCTCAGATAAATTTTAGAGCGTAAAAACTCGGCAGATGACTCCTGCAGAGTTTTGAATCTGAGAAGGAGGAAGAGACTGTCTTTCACCTCATGTGTCAGTGGTGTCCTGCTCTTGTCATAAAGAGATGGAGGTCTTTGATTTCTCAAATTTTGACATATTTGACTAAACTTTTTAATATAAAGATTTAAGTTAAATTCGGGATGGTTTTCTCTATGGAATGTGTGGCCCCCGGGTAGAATTGATTGTGGTATCACAATGGCCTTAAATTTTTTCTTAAGTGAGCCCTCTTCCTTTGAGGAGGTAGATCACTTCATCTAATCTAACCTAACTTATTTTAAAATAAATAGGTCTTTAAGGTTTGACAATAGAAAACTTAGTAATTTTTTTTTGAAATAAAATTCTGAATTTTATTTTTAAATTTATTTATATTTTTGGTAAATTTATTTTCATATGTATATAGTTTATGTATTATATTATTTATGTATGTATATAATGTATTAAATATATGGTAACTTTATATTTATTTTATATAATTTGCATTTTTTTTGGTTTTTGTTTTAAATTTTTATTTTAATTATAATATTTTTACATAAAATACGAGTACTAAACATAAATTTTACCAAAAGAAAAAAAAAAAAAGAATTTTTTCTTATTTTATTGCATTTTATTTTTGTTTTTGTAATATTTGACTATTTTTTTTAATTTTTTTTTTTGTAATACAAATATTTTTTTTTATTTTTTTTTAATTTTTTTGGTGTCTGTATTTGGGAATTTTTATTGCAAAAACTTAAATCGTTTAATAAAATTTTGAAGTGAGTAAAAATGATGGGAAGTATAAAATTTGATTTTAAAATTTAAAAAAGAAAAATTAATAGAAAACTGTGACTAATAAATAAGTGTGAGAGTTTTTTTGTTTTTGCTGTAAGAATTTGAATTATTTTTTTTTTAAATTAAATACAATATATAATTATAAATTACATACAATTTAAATATATATATATATACGTGTTCTTATATATATATTTCATTTCGATTTTTATATTTATATGTATATATTTATAGTATAGTATAGTACAGGCATATATGGTTAGAAATGAGAAAAGCTGTATTGGCTTTTATATCATTTGTGTTGTTGTTGTTCTTTTAATTTTTAATATCATTTGTTTTTTTTATTTTTAATTTAATTTTTGCATTAAAAAGGTTTTTAATTTTTGAGGATGGGTAATATGGTACGACGCACTTATCATTCAATAAGGACTTCTGTATACATTTAGTAGTTGTAAGTGGTGTGTGGAGCGAGTAGACAGACGACTTTTGTTTGTTTTCTTGGAGTTTGTTTTGTACTTGTATTTTTTCTTCTTCTTGTTATTTTTTTTTGTATTAATTTTTTTTCCATTTCCATAAAATTTTTGTTTTCATTTTTAAATTTCTTAAGATTTGTTCGTTTCATTTATAAGATTATACAAGGTGTAAAAATAGCTTCCAATTTTGTTTTTTTTATTTTTTTTTAATTTTTTATTGTGAAATTATTTTTTAAAAATTTTTTTTGTTGGTAACCTATTTTTCTTAGTCCATTTATTTGTTATGTTTTCTATTTTTTTTTCTGTCAATTGATTATTTACTACATTTATTTATATTTGCATGTGTCATTTCATTTGTTTTGTCTATTTATTTATTACACTTATATTATATTTTATTATTAATTTTATAATACATTATCAGTTTTTTTTTAATTTTTTATTTTTTTTATTTTATTTTTTTTAATTTCTATTTTTTTTTTGTTCTTGGCACAATTTATTATTATTTTTTCTTTTATAAGTATATTTTACATTTAATTTGTTTTTAACTTAAATTGGAAGTTAATTTAACATAAATACATAAGTTTTTTGTTTTGTGTGTTTTGTTTTTAAATTAATATTTATAATTAATGTTAGAAAGGAACAACTTATAATTTTTACTGCTATTACCGTTATTATCTAAATAATTAGTTTTTCTTTTATTTTATTTTTATTTGATTTTTTTAATTTTCAGAAAAAAAAAATGTCTTCAATTTGTTGTCTAGTTTTTATTATAAAAATTTTCAAGATAAAAACTACTGCCTAGAAAAATAAATTTTTTTTAACATTTTGGTGTGTCAGAGATGTTTAAGTGCAAAAAATAAAAAGAAATTAAATTTTTTAAAACTCTTTTGTACAGCACATCAGTTTCAAATGATTATTTAGTAATTTGAAGTGTATTAGAAATAAAGAGAATATAATTTCAACATTCACCATCAATTTATTTCGAATTTTTGTTAAAAAGTATTCTTGAATTTTTTCAACTTGCATTTCGTAAATAAAAAAATAATTCGTGACATGTAGAAATCCTAAAATGCTTAGTAAGATTTACTAAGTCCAACAAATGAACAACGCCTTCAAATTATAATTTTTTTATCAATATTCTTGGTGGTGAGAAATGTGTTTCTATCGAAAAATAATGTTCGATAACGAAGATAATTTTTGTTAGTCAACAAAAGTATTAAAGTAGCCAGAGGTAGTTGAAGAGTGAATGTTTTCTGAAAGATGCACTGTTTGGTGCAATTTATGGGAGAGAAAATTATCGTACGTTTATTACTGACTTTTTCTATCAAATGATGAAGGAATGGCACTTGGTTGACATGTGATTTCAACAAGACGATGTTCATACCAGAGGTCAGCAATGAGTATTCAAAACGATGAATAGATTCAAATTATACTTATAATTTCTGATACTTACACGCATTCATACTTATTTTAATGTTATACTACTTATATTCAAAGCTTAAAATACTCATGGTACTCATGCTTAACAATACGCATGTTGTTATTGATTTCCACTCTCCATGACTTATCGTATACACGAATCACAAAATAAGTATGATTCGCGTACGAACACTACAATACTCAAAAGAAGGTTGTGTGTTTGTCTTTTTTTTTTTTTTTTCTTCTTTCTTTGTAAATGCAACAACAATTTGAATCACTCGAATCATTTATAAGTATTATTAGTACACATACATACATAATTGGTCATTACAACCCTTCAGTCAGGATTACGACCTAGTTTCTCACACCACTTATGTTGTGTGTGTGAATTTTATACATGAATGGCGGGATCTACAGTTTGAAGTCGACTCCGAACGACAGATTTTTGTGATGGCAATTTTATTTACTTCCAGAGTTTTTGCCAGAAATCTGCTGAGAGGAAGTCCCCGAAGAAATACTTTTTCTATTTTGTTTTGATATCTGGCCTGGGGCTCGAACCCTGGCTTTCCGTCTAATAAGCCAACACACTACCTACTAGACCACGGCGACTTCAATATTATTATATTAGTATTATTAGTATTATAAGTATTTTTCTAAATTTATGAATCTGAATGAGTAGGCGTATGAATCAAACATAGTTCGAATGTTATGAGTTTGATGTCAACGTTGTACTCATTTTCATTGCAACTTGTACTGATAAATCAATGTTGTACTGAGTACGAATGAATCAGTGTAGTTGGATATCAATACTGTTGACTCACACATACTCAAAATTTCATGACTACTTATATGTAGCGAAAAAGCGATTCATTGCTGATCTCTGCTTCATACCACACGACACACTATAACATAAACGTATTGCTACGCGATTTGACCTTACTTGATTGTGTTCTGAGAAGATACACTAAGTCACCATGATCCTATACATACAAGCCAATCAAAACTAGCCCTGGAAGACAATCTAACAGCTGTCATTGCTGAAATACAGGCTACGAGTCTGGAAATATCATGTCAAGATCGGAACTTGCTGGTTGATTATCTACGGTACAGCCGCGAACAATATTTACGTGAAATTAATAAATATTTCTGAGTTTTTAGAGATTTAAAGAGCCCAAGAAGTCGCCTTAGTCTAGCAGTTAGTGTTTTGGCTTATTAGACGTGAGGCCACGGTTCAAACCCCAGGTCGGACACCTTCAACTGACTTCCTCTCACCAGATTTCTGGCAGAAACTCTGAAAGTAAACAAAATTGCCCTGAAAAGTTTCTTAAACAATTCTGTCGTTCAAAATCGACTTTAAAGAGTAGGTCCCGTCCCGCTACTCATGTATAAAATTAAAACACACAGCAGCAGTGGTGTGAGGAGCTAAGTCGTAATCCTCACTGAAAGGTTCGTAATGACCAATTATGTATGTATGAGAAGGATATGCTGTAAATCCATGACGTGTTTTCCCTGAAGATGAAGATGACGCAAAATCATCTTCATGAGATCCAAGATCGTCCGATGCATCTCGAAAAATTCACTGTTTAATGTGGATTTTGGACTGGCCGCGACACGATTCATACTTCATTGTCTACGGCGAGCATTATAGGTCGATGATTACCACTTTCTTTTTTAACTAAATTGGATGATCTGGACACCAACGACACGTGGTATCGACAGGATAGCTCATGAAAGATTGGATATTTGAGGGCATGGTCATCTCACGAGGAGGTGATGTTAACTGGCCACTGAGATCTTGCGAATCGGTCCTATTTTAATTTTTCGTAGCCGTTTCTTTAAGCAGCGGTTGTTGCGAATAAGCCATAAACTACAGTGGGTCTCAATGCTAAAATAGCTCAAATTGATCTTGAATTGTTCTTGCCCAGAGAAACCGTGGCACACATTTGAACAACGTTTTTTTCCACACATAATGGCATTAAAAGGTCTTCCAAAGGAATAAACAAATTCAGAGATATTGCATACACACTTTGTTTTATTAAAATTTTAATATTGGACTTGCTTAATGATATACCCGATATATATGTATTCAGTAGTAAAGAATTTATTCTACTGGGAGCTTCAATAATGGCCAATAAGAGAATTGTGTGGGGCTTAAAGCCTTAGCTCAAACAGAATATCCTTTTAGAAATGATTGGTATTCGCCAATTGCAACTCCTTATTATCTCAGATTCTCTTAAACATCCCGTTGAAATCAACGAGAAGGTCGTTAAAGGTCCTTAATTCCTGCAAATTCCAAAATTTAAAATACATGCAGATTTATTTGGAAAAAGAATACATAGAAGAAAGACTCTAAATACTGTGATGGAATTAATTTCCGTAATCCTCCTCAATCTGAATAACCATTTGAATCTATGTACCATACTTTCTACATACTTTCTTTCCTTTTACATCAGTGGTTTGATTTGATCGAATTTATTTTAACATTTAACAGACTTTAATATCACTGTATGACGTTCTCGAATCTTAAATCCTTAACTAATAATATGCCGGGAATGGATGATAATTTGATGGATTGGAAGCATGATGATTAGCCGAAGGTAATACTGGTGGTCGTACGCCTGGATGATAATTGCTTGAGGCCACCTGATGATAGGCGCCAAAGCCACGTGCCATATGACGATTCTGCGCCGATTCACCCAAAAGCCGAGACTGATCCGAGCCCAGCAAACGATTATTTTGTTCCATTAGCAAATGAGCGGTAGGATCGACTAGGAGACGGTGTTGGTCGGCGGCAGCATTGGAGGCGGCTAAAATGCGATGCTGTTCCACAGTCGAGAGCAGGCGGTGATGTTCTAGACTTTCACGACTTTGATGTTGCATTTGTGAGGAGAGGAACGAACGATTATTACCCACCGACATATTGGTGTTGGGTGTGAGATCCAGCGAAGCCATTCTCAACATATCATGATGTGGATGATTGTAGGGTAATTGAGGCGGCGAGGGCACTACATAGTTGGCGGTCCGACTCAGATCTACGGAAGTGGCTTGATCGTGTTCCTGTTCACTAAGTTGGTCGGACAACATGCTGTGCATAGCCGATTGATGCTGCTGCATACTCAACTGGCTGCTGTGCTCCTGCTGTTGGTGTTGTGCGGCTGCAGCAGAGCCAGCCGAAGAAGAACTGTGATGTTGTTGCTGTGCCTGAGACTGGGACTGTTGGCTTTGTTCCCGTTCGGAGAGTATATCGTATATGTGATGATGATATCTACCTATACCAGGTAGATTGGCAGAACTGTTACTGGGTAACTGGAAATTGTGATGATAATTCGAAGAGCTAACATTTGAACGCGAGGACATATCCAGTCCCTGCAGATCGGACATGTCATTATTCGAACTGGCGGTAGCCGCTGAATTACTGGTGCGATACTCCGTCGGCGAATCGACATTTTGATTGTTATACTTTAACGCTGTGGAATTGGCTAAACTTTCGTATTTTGAATACATAAAATCCATTTGTGATTGGGGGAATTTCATTCGCATATCCTGGCCCACGCTGTAAAAAAATACAAAATGGAATTAAAAATTTATAACAACAGAGTTTAAAAGAGAGATTAACCCACCTATTCTGTGGCATTATACTGTTTTCATCATCACTCGACAAGTGATTGTGGCCAGTGGCTAGAGCCTGCCTTCTGTCATTCTCAGAATCTGAGCGATGCTTGTGCCGCATGACGTCACCGTTGTTGAAATTATAGCGTGGTATGGAGGGAGAGGAGGCCGGCGATATGAGTTCATGCTCCGGATAACTACTGCCCACACTGGAAGCGTTTCTTCGTTGGTTTTGTGCTAGAGCAGAGGGTAAAGGTGAAGAGGCTGATATGTTGTTATTGCTACTATTGCCTCCCGTGCTATTCGCACTGCTGTTGCTACCCGCTGTGCCAGGACCGCCCGGTGTACCACCGTTTGAGCCAGGATTATTGCCAAACATACTATAATCCCGTCCGGGTGAAATCGGTTGTGGGGAAGGTGGTGTATGATGTTGTTGGGCGGTGGGAAATGGATCTGCATCATTGGGTCCCGCATTGCCCACATGCTGAGCTCTAGGCGTTGAGCCAGCATCAACTTCCACTTCATTGTTTTGATTGCTTCGGGGATTCGTTGGCGTTGAAGCATTAGGCGATATGTTACAAGAATTAAGATTATTGCCTTGGTTCGGAAACATTGGCAGTGGTGGTATTTGCATCGGGAAATTATTCAAATTTTTCATCATTTTCAATTCACTTTCCAAATTGTCCATGGGGTTTGAGGCATTGAAACGATTCGCTTCCGAATCAACATGAGAACTCATGGGACTATCGGTGTTAATATTGTTATCGGTGGGGACTTTCAAGTCACTATTATCATTGTCAATCATGTTGCCAACAGAATTTAAAGCAGCCTCAACCAGCATGCTGGCCGAGGAGGATGATCCCGTACCGGTACCACTCAGTCTTGCGTTTGCGTTATTATAAAATGAACTCATAAAGGCTTGAGATTGCGTCAGAGAATTCATAGACATCTGACTGTTCTCCGCTTGATTATTACCCGAGCCATTGGAATTACCAAGACCATTGTTTTGATTCGCCGCAGGATTGCCGGCATTGGATGTTGGTCCAGTTCCCACATTGGCATTACCTGAATTGTGATGATACTGGGCCATTTGACCATTGGCGGCAGCATTATTGGACTCAACAACATCCAAAAATGAAGAATTTTCATCCTCTTCGCGGGTGTTGCCGGTATGGTGGCTATGTGATGGATTGGCTGAGTTAATGAGCCGAGACAGAAAGTCCCGATTGGAACCCATTAGTTTAGTGGGGTCTTCGTTATTAGTCTGAGGCACAGCAAAAGGTGGCAAAGCCATTTCATTGCTGCCACCGCCTGACATGCCGCATGAATTTTGATTCGTTGTCATGCCAGTTGGTCCGCCCATATCGCCTACGGCACAGTCTCTGGATAAATGACGGTCATCGTCGCTGATCCATTTCTTACTGCCTTTGCTCACAACCAGATTTTGGCCCATAACATTCATGCCGGTATGATGCCGATAGCCATTATTGTCATGGGTCATTTGTTGGCCAGCATGATGGCCGTGATGAGTCTGTTCATCTTCCTCATCCTCCTCCTCTTCGTCGTCTTCATCATGACCCATTGGCGTTTGATGGTGATGGTGACCCCCCATACCCATGTGTGGTGTATTCAGGCCAGACATCATGTGCATTTTATTTGTGGAATCGTCGGCGGTTACTCCAGTAATGGCAGAAACGGCTGCGGCTGCTGCCACCACTTGCTGCACCTGCTGTTGGGCCGTCAAACGTTGGGCGGTGGTGGTTAAGAATGATTCTACTAAACTCAATTGAGCATTTTGCTTGCGTCGCATTTGTTCCATATGCTCCTGTTCCTGTTGTTCCATTAGATGATAATCTTTTGGTTTGCGGCCTCTCTTTCGAGGCGGTGGTTTTTCGCCAAATATACTGGATATTTTCGAAGACAACAACGATAGGTTGGGCTCATTACGGCAAAGATCTTTGATAGATTTGCCCGACTTTTTAATGGCTTCGAAAATGTTATCATCGGAAAATTCAGCATCACTTTGGATGCTGGAACTCATAACAGAATTTTGATCTTCCAAACTTTTACGCCTTCTGCGGGGTGCTTGTTCTGGAAAAGAAACCCAACGAAATGCATGAGAGGTAAACAATTAATAAAGGAAAGCAGGGAACTCACCTAGGAAATCGACTTTCATGCCACCCGAATAGGCATCAAATGTGTAAGCGACACTGCGTTCAATTTTTGGCATTTGTTCCTGCGAATAATTGTGTACCTTCTTGTAGTGGAATTGCAGACACTGTTTGGTGGTAAATGCGGCATTACATTCCGATTCCGAACATCTTTAAGAAGTAGAAGAAGACACTTAAGTTGTATTCAACACGATCATAAAATATGATATGAATGTGTGTGTGTGTACATACTTGAAGGGTCTTACACCCGAATGTGTTAGCATATGTATTTTCAAATTGCTACGATTCTGGAAGAGCTTTTGACATCTTGGACAACTGACCACTGTCGAGTTGCGACTGTGCACCTCCTTGGCGTGACGCTGCAATGCTGCCCGAGAGCCTAGAAGTTTTGAACATAAGTTACACTGAAAATCTCGTAAAACATCAGCCACATCTAAAATGAAAATTTTGGAATGAAGAGAAATGAAATTTTGGAGAAGTGGTGACTTTTGGTGTAAAACGGAAACCATAAAATCATATTAAAAACGATAAACTTCGGAACGGAATCAAAACTAAATATTCAAGGATTTAAGGCGGGGTTAGTAGTTGTTATTGTTAATTTTTGTTATTTTGGTTACTTTGATTAGTACTTTATGCGTTCATGCGGTGTTAGAAGTACGTCTTATAATACGATTATTACAATACAAACAACGGGTTAGTATTCAATTAAAGCTTTAACTTTTAACATCTGTTCCTTTTTGAAGGTATTAAATAATGTTGAGATAGCGATGTGATTATCTTTGAAGAAAGTTAAGCGATATAAGTTCATCTACAAGTCATTCCTTGTGCTTTCAATTATGTCAGTCATATTTCCTCATTCACTTTCGAATGAATGTTGTATCCTTGGTTGAATGTTGTATTCTTAATTATTGTCGTATGTTGATGTGAATTTTGGAATCACTTAGAACTCCTCAGACTTCTGTTCCTCTCTCTAACATTGCAGCATGTCGAGTTTGTTTTTGTTTTCGACCATAATGCGCTAATATCCACAAAGGATTTTGATGTCGAGAAAAATGCTACAAAAAATTACCATCCATCGGAAGAACTGTAGTTCTGGTAACGCCCTTGAAACATAGACAACGGACGCGATGTATTTAACCTGAGTAGAACCAAATGTTTCAGTATGAGTAGTGCAATCAATTGAGAAAATTTATCATTTCTTCTACGACTGAAGCAACCTTTCTAGATACCAATGATAAAGAGACAGGGTGTTTGGCTTAAGAATCCCATTTATGTGTACGGTACACATGAGTCATGATAAAAACAAGGAGTAAGCGTATCAAGGTGATGAACATACCCACTATGTTGTCCATCTGGATAAAGAATGACGCCTGCAAATAATACCTATTGATAATTATGGATCCAAATTTGATTGTGAGTAATGGGAGTACAAAGTGTATGATAATCGTCATTTATTCAGAGACTGTGCAATAGATGATGTATCATAGATAGAACAACTTTCATGATAACAAATCAAAGTTCTTAAAATATTCTTGAATATGAGTAAAGACAGAAGAAAATGGATCAATGAATGTTATTTCCTCAAAGACTGGACAGACAGTAGGCGATATCGGCAAACCAACTGGCATGACAACAAATCAAAATTTTTGCCATATTTTTGGCGGTGACAGCCTTCAAAATAAATGGGTTCCAATCAAGATGCTTTGGTTTGGCTAATTAACACGGGCCAGTCCCTCTCATAACCATCATACCGGTAACACTCGTAAAGTGGACGCTTTCGCTAATGTTCCACAATTGAATTTCAATTGAATATCACTCAACTAAACAGTGTGTTGGTTTACTGGACGGTTTTCATGACTAAGATCAGCACGTTTGGCAGGAACTTTGAGAGTAAACATATGTAATTTCCATGAAATCTTCTCAAATCTGTAATTCGCAGTTAATGTATAATCAGTTGGTCCCGTCTTTCTGATTAAAAATTAGCACAAACAACATAGGTGGTTTGAGAAACTAAGCCGTGGTCTTGACTAAAGGATTTAATTGCTAATTAAGTAGATGATGCATAAATGCGGAAATCAAAACCCAGGCATTTGGCCAGAAGGACTTGGCATGTAATAGAACCTTATAAATTTGCTCACACAGCCTTTCCATGTTGCAAAAACGGTAGAAATCAATGAGTGTTCAATGATGAGAAAACAAGGATTTTAACGCTTTAAAAATTTTTTTCGGGAAGCACATGAGACTTCCGTTGATTTCTCTTAGGGAGAGATTCGAGTTATAAAGGTCGCATCAAATTTTGGTAGACGTTGTACACGAACTAAGAAACAAGTGTCGTGCTAAACGGAAATAAGCACTCGGTTTAAAGTAAACAGACTCTAGAAGGTTTTTGTGTCTTTAGCTTAACATTCTTAAGGTCAGTAGCGATGTTGACGAAAACCCTGTAGGGCTTTGCCTATTTAGAAGATTTACAAAAATTTACTAACGGCTGAATTTTTAGCTATTAATTTTTTTGGCAACACTGTCAAACATCTTCAGTTTGGTCTATAATTTAATCATGAATCGTCTTACAAACGAACAACGCTTGCAAATCATTGAATTTTATTATCAAAATGCGTGCTCTGTTAAGAAAGTTCATCGCGCGCTTCTTCCATTTTATGGTCAGTTTAATCGACACACTGAAGCGGCTATTCGGGCTATTGTGACTTAATTTCGCACCAAATTTACATTGTTGGACATTAAACCACCAACACGCTTACGTAGAGTGCGAGCTGAAGAAAATATCTCAGCTGCGTCGGCCAATGTTAATGATGACCATCAATTATCGATTCGTCGCCGTTCGCAGCAATTGGGCCTCTGTTACTCAACAACGTGGATAATTTTGCGGAAGGATTTAGGTGTAAAGGCTTTCAAAATACAGCTGGTGCAAGAATTGAAGCCGAACGACCTACCGCAACGCAGAATTTTTGGTGAGTGGGCTCTTGGAAAGTTGGCCGAAGATCCACTTCTTTATCGAAAAATTGTGTTCAGCAACGAAGCTAATTTTTGGCTCAATGGATACGTAAATAAGCAGAATTGTCGATTTTGGAGTGACGATCAGCCAGAAGCATTGCAAAAGCTACCAATACATCCAGAAAAAGTCACAGTTTGGAGCGGTTTATGGGCTGGTGGCATCATTGGCCCGTACTTCTTCAAAGATGAGCGCTACCGTGAGATGATATCCAATTTTTTTTTTTGCCCAAAATGCAAGAGCTTGACTTGCATGACATGTGGTTTCAACAAGACGGTGCCAAATGCCACACAGCACGCGTAACAATGGACTTATTGAGATGCGAGTTCGGTGAACATTTTATTTCACGTTCGGGACTGGTCAATTGGCCGCCTAGATCGTGCAATTTAACGCGTTTAGACTATTTTTTGTGGGGCTATGTTAAAGCTCATGTCTATACAGACAAACCCGCTTCAATTGACGCATTGGAAGTCAACATTGAAGCATTTTAATTTTTATTAAGCATTGGACTAAGCGGATGGACCATTTGAGGCGCAGTCGCGGTCAACATTTGCAGGAAATAATCTTCAAACATTAAATTATATGGACCGTACTATCGATTCAAATAAAGATTTCATGCATTTTTCTGAATTTTATGTTTTTTTTTTTGAAATATTTCCCTATAGCTCTTAAAAGAATCACCCATTACCAAAGCCTTCCCTAGTAACGCTTTCCATCGCTTCATTCTATTCTCTGCAGTGACTTCATTTCGTAAAATCAGATTTGCGCTTAAATTTTTTTATGGTATATTTACGAAATAGGAAAGGCAGAAATTTCCTTGTAGATTAAGATTTAAAACCATACAATGCTTTGGTGTAAGGTACACACTTCTATTCTTATCAAAATTGTGAGGTTTAAAATGCAGGAGTTTTCTTATCGGATCAAACTTCGAAGGCGCTCTAAATTCATTACGGATTACTTTTATAGTGACCAGTGATTTCCAATATACCAAGTAATGCCTGATGATTTAAGAGAATTCAATGTCTTGCAATATAATAAATGAGACGGTAATTTTACTTCTGATAGACATAAGTTCCATATAATGGCGTTAGTAAATCCTCTTTAATTATGGATTGGTGTCATCGATTGATCCTTTATAATGAATTCCATACGCTTTGAATTTAGAAAAAACTTACGAAGTATTTTCTTTATATTGCTGAGACTAAAACATTTACCTGTTTAATGGGCCTTGATAGGGTACAGAGAGATTAATTAAATAAATAAAATTATAATTTAATGTTAATGAAAATCAACCAATTGTTAGAGTTTATGAGTTAAACAATAACGACAAAACAAAAAAAAAAGGAAAAACCAAAACAAAAATTATTAAAAAAATTAAAAAAGAAAAAGCTTTCTGATGTAACATGAGTGGAAATGAATGTCAAGACAGTGAGAGAAACAAACTCAATTATGTTAATGAGAATAATAATGTTAATGATGAGCTGATTGTTATACGTTATAATTAATACATACATAGATACATGTATACATACATACAAATACATACAGACAATACATATATATATATTAAGAAAGATTAAATATGTATAGAATTGGCTAGAAAAACTGTTACTGAATCCAAGACAAAATGCGTGCATGAATAATAATTAAAATCGTTTTGAGTGTATGCATGTGTTAATATTGTTACCATAGTAACTACTCATACATATGCTAACATTGCAAACGCACACAAACACACACACGCATTTTTCAATCATATAGACTCAGTTATATGCTAATACTTTAGAAGGCCCTTAGAAGGCCTTAAGCCTTAAGTCTTAATTGTCTTAAGCCTTTTAAAATTTTAGCATTTTCATGATTAGCGTGTATTAGCCAGCTTTCAAACTACAACTGAAATTAAAATTTCTTTCAACTACTTTTAGCTTAAATTTCTCTTTCTTTTTTTGGCTTTCCAATATTAGTTAGTTAGTTAGTATTGTTAGGCTTTTTTTCTTTTCTTTGATTTTAATTGCACTTTTTTCTGTTTTTAGTAGAGAGAGAGAGAGATACGTGCTGGCACAAAATGACCAAATCAATTTGATTTCATTCTGTGCTCTTAATGTTGTTGTTGTTGTTGTTGTTTGTTACTATGCAATTCTTACCACTATGCATACGCTTAATGTGAGCTTTCAGTTTTTGCGGTCGATAGTATTTCCGACCACAAAAATCACATATAGGCCGTGTACGATTCGGATTTGCCGCACAACCGTATGTGCGATGCATTTCCAAATAGCTGAGACGCAAAAAGAACTTGTTACAGAACTGACACTGATGTGCTCCCTTGCCATCATGTTTCTCCGCTGCATGCTTCATAATATTGTCCTTACCGAGCACAGCTTCACCGCATACCTTGCAATGGTATTTACGTATTGTCAGGCTCATTGTCGGATCATGGAACACCGAACAATGGGTACGATAGTAAAGGGGATGATCAAATTTCAAATTGCAACCGCCACAATCTGTATTAAAAAAAAGAATACAAAAAAAGGAGGAAACGTTAAATAAAAACAAAATCCAAAGGTTTTCATAAAAGGTCTAATGTGCCTGCAATTATTCTGTTGAAACTTTCATAAAGGTGTAGAATATAGAGCGGAATAGGTGCTGAAAAAATAATAGGAAAAGGATCAATGAGAGCAATAAAAATAGCGTAGTGAAACCCATATTTTTGGGACAGTATTGATATTCCAATTGCATTGTATCGTAGCCAATTAAACATGGAAAACTCTTTGAAAATTCGTAGCACGGAATACAAATCTCACAATTTCAATTTGCATGATTCTGGAGTCTAACTTATTCAAAATATTTTGCTTTGATTTGTTTTGGAAATTATTGTTCCAAATAAATCGTTTATTTTGCTGAAGTTATTTTAGTGGGAAAGGTCATATTGAAACCGCATGAAGCCAAGGCAAAAATAGAACTCAGAACTGTAGAGCACTATAGACCGTGTATTCAACACAGTAGCAGTGTATATAAAAAGTAGCTGGCCGTAAATATGGGAAAGGTCGTATTGAAACCATATGATGCCAAGGCAAAAATAAAACTCAGAACTCTAAAACACTGTAGACCGTGTATTTCACACTGGGGCAGTGTATATAAAAAGTCGCAGATCTAGTAATGAGGCCGTAAATATTAAATTCATTTTGGGTATTTGGTGACCTAATGAATCGAGCAACTACAGCTTCCACAACGCTGATCAGGCCAGAACCTTTCTTTGGATTGTGAACGGATGTTGGAAACGTAAAGAGACTCAATTTTCTCGAACAAATTGGATTTATTGAGAAGTCATAATTAAAAACGGAACTTCAAGTAATGCAACAGACTATCCCGGAACAACCTGAGGTAGGGAAAGGGTTTTTTAACAGATCACTGTAGACTCAAAGTACTCCTGTTCTGAATTCAACCTGTTACGATGAGAAGGAATTATTATAAATACTGTTAAGAAAATGAAAAATCTATATAATGGTGTTTTGCTTTTACATCTCTTGACATTAAAATTATAACAAAAGCTACTAAAACAAAACAATGCAAGTAAACAAACCTGTTTACCAATTATCGTACTGCTTAATGTAACAACAAACACCAGCATAAAAAAGGTAAACAAGTAAACAAAATACACCAACAACACTACAAGAATAAATGTAAACAAAATACACAAACAACACTACAAGAATAAATGTAAACAACGATGTTTACATTTATAGAGATTTCGAGACGGCGAAATCATGAACATTTGCCTTCAAGAACATGCATAAGACTCTTTACTTTGCCATATAAAAGGCAAGGCAAAGAAGGCGACTGATTTAGTGAAGTTCAGTCAGTCTTGTGTGAAGACGCGGTGCGTTTGAAGAGAATGATCATGTTTTGAAGATCTCCGTTACAAAGATCTGTCGAATAATTGTCTAGTAATTGTTATTGTTTGTGCAAAGGGTGTAAAGAGAAATAACAAACAAAGCAATTGTTGTTGTTTACATATAGTTGTGAACAGTGGCTTACAGAATTGTTCGAATAATAAAGGATTTTAATTAAAACTAAACGCAAATTTATTTTAATTGTATTTGCAATCTACGAGCTCATATTTCAAATGTTTTTAAAAAGGAAAAAACGTAACAATATTCTTGGAACTTGAGAGGCTTTTCTGCATGCCCAATAGAAACACAGTTGGTAGACAGGAAATTGTCCTTGTTGATTAAAGTTGATTAAAAAAAGAGACGATTGCTATGCTGAAAGACCTATGCTTTGTTTATTTTTTGATATTCTAAACCAATATTATAAAAAGTGTTTAGATCCAGAAGAACTTTTTGATATGTTAGGAAATGATAAATGAAATCAATCTTAATTTTAATTTGAACAACAACTCCCCCTTGCCTGCAAAAAAAAGACGAGAGGAAACAATATTTCTAAACTCACTTGTTTTCTCCGACCAATGTTTCTTACGCCACATCGTATTGCAATCATCACTCCAGTACAGCAATTCCATGCCATTCTTCAGATCTCTGCATGTCACGAAAAACGCCTGACCCTCTATGTAAACCAAATTGACATTACGTTCATCGTATGACGGTGCTGGACGTATGTAACGCAACCAGTTCGATGAATTTGGATTATCACACAAGAGAAATTGAGATTTTTCGGCACCGGCTTCGCATATCTCAAATATCCATTTCATATCACTGGCCTCACGTATATCGGTCGCTTGAACTGCTTGCCCTATAAGTGGACCCATTTTGGTAAATGAACGGACTTCGGTGCGAGCAAATACACCCGTGACGTTGGGCTCTACATTGTGCAATTCAAATTCAGCCGGCACAGAGGCTTCGGCAAATGTTATCAGGGGTTTCAGTTCTAGATCGGAAAGTTGGGAGGAATCGTCCATGTCCTCATCATCGTCACCGTGCAGTTGTTTCGCCTGACGTTGGGCATCACATTTAAGTTTCGCTAAAGCTTCAAGATTTTTACGCTCCACCCATTCGGCTAAGTCGACAGCATCCGTTATGGTGCCTATGGAAGTACGCAGCGGACATACTTTGTAATCGTGGCCCAACGAACATTCCCTACACGATTGATGTGAACGAAAGGCAATATCGAGTTCGTCTTCTTCCTCTACGAAATTCTGTTCATTTTTCATTTCACGTGCTAAAGCCTCTTCGTCTAGTTCCTCATCCTCTTCATCGTCTTCACTGATGTCGCCAATGTCCTCATCGTCGTCCACATAAGAGCCGGGTGGATTCATAGGCTTTGGACCACGTTTGTTTTTGTGTCGCACTCTAAAGCCACTGCTTGCACCATTTAAGCCCTCCACACCATCACCAGTTACCGAAGTGCCCGCATCATCGTCGTCTTCGTCCTCATCATCGCCAAAGCCATCGTTTTTCTTTAGGCACATGGCTAAAGACTCTTTCGATGCTGATTTCTCCTCCATTTCACTTTTGATTTTTTCCGCTATGCGACAGTCCAACACTTCCGGCAATAAATCACCCGTTGCACTTGTAGTTTTAGTCTTATTAGTGCCACCTGCTGTGGCACCAGAGGCATTATTACTGTTATTGTCACCTGCCAAATGTTTTTTAGCTTTTAAAGCAAAATTCGTGAAATTCTTTAACTTTGTCAGGCCATTTACAGAGTCATTGAATTGTACCCGTTTCTTGTATTTTCGCTTCACTGGTGGTGGTTGCGAATCACCACCGCCGCCGACGCTACCACCACCAGTACCACCGCCGCCACCGCCGCCGCCTCCACTGACAGCACCACCATTTTCACCTGTCTGACTATTACTGCCGAATTCCTTGGCACTTAAATTGGGCTCAAGCTTGAAATTACTATCGAACGACTTGGTTGGTGTGGTAGACGCTGAAGGTGGTGGTAGGCTAAAAGAAAAGAGGAAAGAGAACAGAAAGAATAGATAGAAATTAGAAATTAGTTACGATTTGAAAATCACTTAAAAATAAATTCGAAAATTAAAAAAGATTTGTTAGAGACTCACACGCACAAAAGCAATCAATTACAGAGCAATTGCGTGGATTGGATGGGCTTTTCAATTTTTATTTTAAATGCTTTGGTAACAGTTTTAATGAAAAGTAGTCGTATTTATTTTATTATGTTTGATTCGGTTTGTAATTGCAATAAAAAGAAGACCTATGAAGTGGGTATGGCATAATGGTATAGCATCGGAACTACTTGATTACAAGCCGCAGTAATTAAGGAGACGAAAAAATGTCATCATGGTTTTCGAATTTTAAAAAACTAAGAGGCTTTAATCACCCTAAAAATAATACAACTTGTATGTCCTCTAATAGTCGCCGTAGTCTAGTAAGTAGTGTGTTGGGGTATTAGACGTACAACCAGGGTTCGAGCCCCAGGCTAGACATCAAAACAAAATACAAAAAGAATTTCTTCGGCGACTTCCTCTCCGCAGATTTCTGGCAAAAACTCTGAGAGTAAATAAAAATTGCCATGAAAAGTTTCTCAAAAATCTGTCGTTCGGAGACGACTTTAAACTGTAGATCCCGCCACTCATGTATAAAATTAACACACACAACATAAGTAGCGTGAGAAACTAGGTCGTAATCCTGACTGAAGGACTGTAATGACCAATTATGTATGTATGTATGTATGTCCTCTGATCCACGATCTTCGAAAGAGTCCTACAAGGAGTAGGAGTCCTAGTTTCTTACCACTACACCCAACGTATGCTCGTAGAAGGCGTTTTTATTCTGCAACAACAGATAGCGAATACATTGTTCGCCACTTGAATATATCATCCTAGAATAGTCGCAGCCTAGTAGGTAGTGTGTTGACTTATTAGACGAGAGCCCATGGTTCAAACCCTTGCTTAGACACCTCGAATAAAGCAAACAATGAAAAAAGAAGGTGGGAAAGATACTGTGTGACCACAGCACTATGTTGCTGATTTATTGAAAATAAAAACAAAATTTGTTCTTATTATTCCTTTCAACAGTGTATACAAACATACAGAATTGGCCATTACAACCCTTCAGTCAGGATTACGGCCTAGCTTCTCACACCACTCAAGTTGTGTGTGTTTACTTTTATACATGAGACAGATTTTTGAGAAACTTTTCATGGCAATTTTATTTACTCTCAGAGTTTTTGCCAGAAATCTGCTGAGAGGAAGTCCCCGAAGAAATATTTTTTCATATTTCGTTTTGATGTCTGACCTGGGGTTTGAACCGTGGCCTTACATCTAATAAGCCAACACACTACCTACTGAACTACGGCGACTTTCCAACACTGTATACATAGATATATTTGTACCAGGTAGGTGGGTAGGTAGAAGTGGCTATCCTCTCAAGGAGTCATGAGCGGACACACTTAGACCATACACAGGTTGTGATACCAATCTGTCCCATATTCCCCCAGTTAATGGATCGCTCGGAGCTTCCAATGAAGTGACTCAGACTGCCAATATCAATGCATGACAGACAGTGTATCCAGACCCTCCAATATAGTAGGCACCTCTTTCTCACAAAGTGCTGTAGGTGCACGCAGTAGGTGAAGAACAGTCTCATCCTCCTCCTCACCTCCACTGTTTCTTTAGAAATCATTTGCAATGTGTCCAAAACCAATGCGCTTGCATGCGTTCCTATAATGCAATGCTACGTAATAACCCCGACAACTTCTCTGGACTATACCCCCATTTATTGCTGACAAGGTCCACCACTGCGTTGTCGATTATAAGCTTACAGGTTACCAACGTGATACTCAGTGTCGAGAGTTCATCAAAGATGGTTCGATTGTAGTGCCCCCTCTGGCCAGTTCATCCCTTCTGCCGCTGTCTCTACAGTGGTGGCCTTATAATTAGAAACAATGTTTCTTGAACAGAGTTCTCTGGAGTGACGAATCTAAGTTTAATTTGTCCCAATCTAATGGAAAAACGTATGTAAGACGTCCTCCAAAGAAAGCCATTGATCCCAGGTACACAGTGAAAACTGTAAAACAAATTAACAAACAAACATGTTGCTAAGTCGTTTCTAATTGTAAGGCAACCACTGTATGTCCTGGTAACCATGTGATCCAAACATCATATCGATTAACTACCTCGTTGAGCTATCTGTGACAGTATTCTTGCACTAGAATCGTTTTAAACTCAACGAATCTCTGATTGAATATTTACTTCCCCGTCAGGCTCAATTATAGATCACAGTGCGTGAAATAAATTTACTTAAAGTTGCATGAAAATGCCACCTGTTGCTTGCGCTATTTACTTGCTTCAGGTAAAAGTAATTCCAAATTAATTGACCCCATTTAGTGTGGGTTCTTGGGTAGTCTTAGAAGAAACCCAAACCCTGCTTTAAATCGATTTATAATTGTCCCTACTGTCCCTAGTCTTCGGTGTACTGTCCCTAATATTTGGTATCAATTTGTAATTCGCATGCAGCCTGCTGTAAAAAGAAAAGCTTATGAACACGTTTGTTCACAAAAACAAAGTTAATAAAGTTGTGTAGAAGAGCAAATAATAAAGAAAAAACCCGGGACCACAGTAAATCGGCAGGCAACATACAAAACAAAAAAGGGAAACTGATTCAAATGAGAAAGGAAACCGAGAGCAAAAAAAGGAAAAAAAACTGAATTGCAAACGTACATCAAAGCCAAAAATAGCAAAAATTTTTACTGAAAAACATTCAACTGTAAATACTGAAAACGGTGAATATCACACACACACACACACATACGCAATTGCAAAAAAAGAGAAAAAATAAAACAAAATAAGTGTACAACTGGATGAACTAAAGTATGGACAGACGAAACGGATGGTCGAGAGAAAGGGAAAAAACCGTACAAATAAAACACGTACTGTAGCTGTAGTTAGAGAGCTAGTCCTTCAATAGAGAGTGTGAGAGAGGCAGATATATTTGTTTGTTTATGCATAAGTGCTTGTTATTTAGATTCGTATGTGTACGTGAGTGTAAACATAAAACACATACGCTCTCACATGCTTTTAAATTGATGTGTTAGTTTCCGTTTTTATACTCTGCTGTGTGCGTGTACGATTCTATGCAATCGCGTTATTAATGTGCGCTTAGACTAGCAACAAAAACGCAAATACATACATACATATGCCGTCTGTACTCGTACATACTCGTACATACACTAAGAATGTATTTCTGTAAATATGTCTCAATGTATGTTATAACAAACGTTTGCATGTTTTCATATCAGATGAATATGACTCCCTTGTGTTTAGGTGGTACTAAAACTATAGACCAGCACAAAATGAAACTAAACTAACAACAACAACAGCAACATCAACAATAAAACATGATTACAATAAAACGTACGCGAGTGCGTGTATGTGTGGATGTGTGTAAAAGAGCATGTTTGAAAGTCTATACGTGTTTATGTGGTAAATAAGCAAAAGTAAGACATTGAAAGTAAACAGTGTGCATGTGTGTGGTAAGTGTTTGTGTGTGTGTGTGTATGGTTAAGTAGCAATAATTCCACTGCTAGTTGAAGCAACAACAATAACAACAGTAGCAACAACAGCAATAATAAATAAACATACATACTTATGCGAGCATTGCTTAGAGGAATGAAATAAAAAAAGAAACTACGAGCACCGCTAGAGTATCGTTGCCTAAATTATGGATCATTTCACAGCGTATCGTAGTGTTCCTACAAATATTGTTACGAAAAGGAAAAATCTAGATACCGGTGTTTTGCTTTTACATCGCTTACATACACACATAATTGGTCATTACAACCCTTCAGTCAGGATTACGACCTAGTTTCTCACACCACTTATATTGTGTGTGTTAATTTTATACATGAGTGGTGGGACCTACAGTTTAAAGTCGATTCCGAACGACAGATTTTTGAGAAACTTTTCATGTCAATTTTTATTTACTCTCAGAGTTTTTGTCAGAAGTCGCCGAAGAAATACTTTTTGTATTTTGTTTTGATGACTGGCCTGGGGCTCGAACCCTGGCTTTACGTCTAATAACCCAACACGCTACCTACTACGGCGACTTCTTTACATCGCCTAACACTAAAGTTATAAACAAAAGCTTCGAAAACAAAACAAAGCAGTAAACAAACTTGTTTACAAATTATCGTACTGCTTAATATAACAACCAACACCAGTACACAAAATTCGGTAAATAAGTAAACAAAAATACACAAACAACACTACAAGAATAAATGTAAACAAAATACACAAACAACACTACAAGAATAAATGTAAACATCGTTGTTTACATTTATAGTGATAGCGAGAAGACGAAGTCATGAACATTAGCCTTCAAGAACATTCATCAGACTGTTTACTTTGTTATATAAATGGCAAAGCAAAACAGGCGAATGAGTCAGTGAAGTTCAGTAAGTCTTGTGGGAAGATGCGGTGCGTTTGAAGAGTGTAATTGTGGTTTGAAGATCTCCGTTACATCAGTCGAACAATTTTCTAGTAATTGATATTGTTTATGCAAAGGGTATAAACAGAGGAATAACAAAGAAAAGCAATTGTTGTTTACATAAAGTTGTGAACAGTAGCACACAGAATTGTGCAAATAATTTTAATTAAAATTTTAATTAAAACTAAACACAAATTTATTGTTATTTTAAATGTTTTTAAAAGGTGAAAACATAACAATATTTTCCCGTTCAGTTTACTTTGGGCTTAAGAATAAACACATATCTGTGGCATTAAATAATAATAGCTTAAGTCGAAATATCGTGTTTAGGGATATTAAGGGGTTTTTCTAAAATAAATTGTGTTTGGTAATTGTGTTTATAAAATATAAATGCGTATAGTTCTATTAATAATGACATTTTATGCATGAAATTTAGCTGACTGATAGATCTTGCAATAGAGAATAAGAATATGTAATAAAATGAAAAAACACTGATGTCAACTTAATCCATTTATGTACACAGATATATTACATATAAGATCAAATCGATAATTTTGTCATGTAATTACAACTAAAGAAGGTTAGATTAGATTAAAGGACGTGTACTTGTCAATTAAGAAAAGTACAGTACCCGGATGTCGAATTGACCCATTGTACAACGTCCTAGTTTCTCATGTGTTAATTTTTATACATGAGTGGTGGGATCTACGACAGATTTTTGAGAAACTTTTTCATGGCAATTTTATTTACTCTCAGAGTTTTTGCCAGAAATCTGCTGAGAGGAAGTCGCCAAAGAAATACTTTTTGTATTTTATTTTGATGTCTGGCCTGGGGCACGAACCCTGGCTTTTCGTCTAATTAGTCAACACACTACCTAATAGTCTACGGCGACTTCATACAACTAAAGAAAGATTCAGAAAAAAAAAATTACTAAGCCAAGCCTGTAAAATATGGCTATTACAAGGCCTTTCTCACCTTCACATAATTCATTTTGCTTTGTTTCAGCTTCATATTCAGTTGTACATACTTTTAGGATTAATTTTGCTTTCCCTTGGATTCCAATATAGATTGCTTGAGCTTGTAAACAATCACTTTAGCCACTATTCTATAAAAATAGTTTTGCAAAGCAGATGCTTTGTGCTCTCTAGAGAATCCTTTTAGATGATTAAAGGATTTACCCCTTATGGTTCAAATAGCCAGTCTTCCATGACATCTAGCACCATGGGTATTACTACGTATTAATTACGTATTGTTTGCTGCAGTAAACTATGTTTAAGTTTCTTGACCTCGGTATCGATATTCGTTTGATCACTGACTGCTCAAAGTTCCTCGTTTGTAATAGATTTCGGCCACAAGTTTCATTAAATTTTGCAATGAATGTATTGTAGAAGTCGTCGTAGTCTAGTTGGTAGTGTGTTGGCTTATTAGACGTAGGGCCCGTGTTCAAACCCCAGGTCAGACATCAAAACGAAAATATGAAAAAAATATTTTTTCGACGACTTCCTCTCAGCAGATTTCTGGCAAAAACTCTGAGAGTAAATGAAACTGCCATGAAAAGTTTCTCGAAAAATTGTCGTTCGGAGTAGACTTTAAAGTGTAGGTCCCGCCACTCATGTATAAAATTAACACACACAACATAAGTGCTGTGAGAAGCTAAGTCGTGATCCTGACTGAAGGTTTGTAATGATCGGTTATGTATGTATGTATGTCTGAATCAGGTATGAAATGTTTATTTCAAACAAAAAAGAGAGAAGCTACGGAGATGTGAAGTGAATGAGAGTTTAATGTCGTTGGTGACTCTTACAGCTCTTGCCCTAGTATTTCAGGTGTATCTTATATGTTTTATATTATAAGACAACCTACATTAAGATGGATATGCGTGACAAGACTTTAAAATTCGGGTGCCACTAAATAACCCGTATGTTTCTGCTTAAATACATAATTTTGCTTCAACAATCACGCATATGAGATGTGCACGTAAAATGCATATCGGTATACTCTTGTGTATATAAGTGTATGTATGTATGTATGCATGCATGTACTGTAAAGTGCTTTCATTTGTAAATATTCGTGTTGCTGCAAAACAAATGATGCCTCTCTTAACGTTTTTTTTCTTCAAACGCGTTTAAAACAAACCTTTTTGGTTTTTTAAATCGTATAGAAATTCGGATTACATCTGAAGGATATGATGCACGAATACGACTAGCAAACTAATTTTCATCTTCCTATTCTACTCGTATTTTTTTGATTACAATTTAATATGTAAGGTATTTGAAGAATTTTATTCGGAAATTATCAGTTTGTTTAGCTGGAGATGGGTTATTTTGAAAACAAAGTTGCTATTAATGTCAGTAGCTCTCACTCTCATAGCAATACGTATCCGTGGATATAGTTCAACAGTGTTCTACAGTTTACTCCTTTTGTAGGAGTTATTTGTGGCAGAGCGTGATGATCGGATTTCCGAATGCTAAAAGGGAAGATTATAAGAGTGTGAAAATCAATCCTCTCAGGAGGTCATCAGTTAATCGATACGGATCTTACTGTGGCATTCAGTGGAACATGGGGTTTCAGCCCTAATCAATATGATCTTTTCAATATTTTATTAGAAAAGGTCTTGCATGACCTATGAGCGCACTTTTGCCAGGAAACATATATTACTCGAAAGCAACGAGACCTAATTGTTGCCTTTGCAGCAATTGAGTAAAGCGGTTGCGACAGTAACTGAGAACAAGGCAAAGAATCCACGAGTTTGTTGGCACCATGTGTGTATTTTTAAGTAGAACTTCGAGGTATTTGATGAATTGAGAAAAACTAAGGATCATACTGCTTAACAGATGGTATTTTATTTAGAATAAATGGCTTAAGAGCAGTGCGTTCTTCACAGACGAAAATCACACGGTACAAATGCTAAGCTTAGCCAAGCTATAGCTGTTTTTGATATTTTTGGAGGGACTATGTGGGCTCTGCGTTATGAACTTTATGAAGACCTGAATGTAATTAAACTACAATGGTTGTGCTAGTTTGTCCAGGCTATACTTATAAGTGAATGTTTTAATAATGTACCTGAGGAAAATTAAAAAAGAGGCTGAAACTTCGACGAGGGGAACAGTTAAAATGATGACAAATTTTCCATACTTTATGTAAGAAATTGAAGAAAAAGCGCGTCTGATCGAGTCGCTTGAAATTCGATTCCAATTCAGAGTAAAGGCAACAGACTTTTGATACAAATATTATGACAAACGTACAAATGTTTACAGTGTTTACAGTGTTAAGTATACTTTTTCGAATATTTTTTTAGGCATCAATCAAGGGATTTTCCTAAAACTGTGTGTAAAGTAATGGTGTTCTATTTATTTATTTATTTATTTATTAATTACAATACAATTACAAATTATATTCTAATTATATACGTGCGGAGTAACTTTGACCATATGCTCGGTGTAGTTTCACAGACCAGACTCTGGTGGGAATCGAACCCACGACCCTCACATTAATAGTCTAGCACACTACCCACTAGACTACCAGGCCACCCAATGGTGATCTAAAGAGACTGTCTTCCGCTTCATGTGTCAGCAAACTGCTCCGGTCATAGAAAGAAGGTCGTTTTTGACCTTTCACTTTCTGTCATCCTTGGCAGGCGCCATAGGTAGTGTGTTGGCTTATTAGACGTAAGGCCACGATTCAAAACCTAGGTCAGACATCTCCAACATACGAAATATGAACAAATATTTTTGCGGCGACTTCCTCTCAGCATATTTCTAGCAATTTGTAAAATCTGAGAGCAGAAAATAAATTTTGCCATGAAAAGTTTCTCAAAAATTTGTCGTTCGGAATCCACTTTAAACTGTCGGTCATGCCACTTATGTGGATTTGGTTTCCTCTAGGGAATGTTTGTTGATCCCCAGGTTCAATATTGATTGTGGTATCACAAACGACTTAAATGTTGGTCTAAGTGGGACCTCTTCCTTCAAGGAGGGTGAGATTAGGTTAGGAGAGACCTAACCTAATCTAATCGTGATCTAAAACAATTGTTAGTTATGTTGACAGTAGGAAACCATAAATTTACTTCGTGGTAAATAAATATGTGTAAAAGGTTACAAGTTGTTAGTCGCCGTAGTGTAGTAGGTAGTGTGTTGGCTTATTAGACGTAAGGCCACGATTCAAAACCCAGGTCAGACAGCTCCAACATAAGAAATATGAATAAATATATTTGCGGCGACTTCCTCTCAGCATATTTCTAGCGATTTGTAAAATCTGAGAGAAGAAAATAAATTTTGCCATGAAAAGTTTCTCAAAAATTTGTCGTTCGGAATCCACTTTAAACTGTCGGTCATGCCACTTATGTGGATTTGGTTTGGTTTCCTCTAGGGAATGTTTGTTGATCCCCAGGTTCAATATTGATTGTGGTATCACAAAGGGCTTAAATGTTAGTTAAGTGGGACTTTTTCTTTGAAGGAGACTCCTTTCTTAACCTAACATAATCGTGATCTGAGACAACTGTTACATTGACATTAGGAAACTGCAAATAAATACGTATAAGTCGTGCCAACGCGTATAAAAAATTATAAAGAGTCGTCGTACACAAAGTAAAGAAATTTTTTGTCTTGAATGTTTTCTTCATTCTGTGGGTGCTGGCATCCAAAATGTCTGTGAAGATAAATTCTAATTTGAAAATCCACCACGAACTCCATAAAATTGACTCTTAACAGAACAAAATTTGCCCTTAACAGACTAATGTTAGCTGTTTAGCAGTATCCACTTGTTTAGGAGGTAATTTCAGGGCAATTACTAGGTCTATGAGTAATATATCATACTCAAAGGAGGGCTCAAAGGCCTCTTAATATATTCAGCAAAAGAGTCCCATATAAAGTGATATGGTATTGTGAAAATGGGCTTTGCCACTGTTAAACAGTTAACAGTGCTCTGTTAATAGCCAAGTTTACCCTGTTAGAGACTAGAAGTGGCGCTGCTAAAAGTGTGGGTTTGCGTCTTTGGTTTTTAAATTCGAATTTATCTTCACACACATGCATCCAAACTGGTTTATTTTGATCAGACTGGCTGTGGTATAAGCGTGGCTATTCATTTGACAATTCAAATGACCTATTGACAACACTTGCTTCGAAATTCAGCGCTTTTTAAAGTTACTGTATTACACTCACCAAATACATACGTACAGCAATACACATACAAACATAGTTTACATAAACATGTATGTACATATGTATGTATTCATACGTTTATAATTACAAGGAATTCAAGTACATGTGCAAGTAAACGTATGTATGTATATGTATGTATGTAGGAGAGTATATTTATGTTTCTGATATGCGGTCAGAATTTTCGAGATACCAAAATGATCTCAGAGGTAGTGAGGCGTAAAAGGAGGGGTGGGGTTAGATGGGTGACAAGGGGTTTGAGATTGTTGTTGTATGTATGGTCCGCTGGTAACTGAAGGTTTTTCATTCTTAAGTTTGTTTCCTTTTATGAATTTCTCTTTTCGTTCTTTTCTATTTTTGTTGCTGCTGTTGTCGTAGTTGTTGTAGTGGAAAAAACAGCAGCATGTGAAACGTACTGTGCGTTTAAATTTTTTTTTTCATTTTTTTCTCTCTGTTGTAGTAGTGAATAAAATACTATTGAGATTTGTGTGGAAAAAAACAGAGAAAAAAATATAAAAAAAGGCAAAAACAGTGGCACAGTGTAGTACAGAGTATATGTTTCCGTATTAATGTGGATGTATGCATGTGTGTGTGTTTATAGATACTTCTTTATACCACAGCTAATGTTATGAAGAAGAATAATGATGTGATTGTTAGTTGTAGTGCCTGTTGTTGTTGTTGCTGTAGTTATTGTGGCAGTTCTACTGATGAATTTCCTGTAACGGTTTAATGCACAGATGTATGCTAGTGTATGTATGTTTTATACACGCTCACACACATACATGCATTTAATGAAAATCCTTTTTCACATTTCCTTTCTACCCTCCCTACCCTTTTCCCCCCTTGCCGTTTACAATCTACACGAAAATCTTGCAAACTGGCAACAAACATTTTTCCAGCCGAACCACAGGTTCTTTTTCTCGTTCTTGTTGTTGTTGTTCTTCGTTCACATTTGGGCTTTATGTTCATTTTCATTTTGTTGTTGTTGTTTTTTCTTGTTCTTTCCTTTTTTTTATAATTGCACTTGAACAATTTTTCACTTTTGGTTTGATTTTCAAACTCTCATGCCCACATACATACGGATGCCATCATCATCATCAGTTGCAGTTGTAGGCGAAAAAGGAAAACAACACAGTGAACCAAAGGAAAGGAGAAAAGAACATAATGAAACACATGCACATGCCCATGCATATACACATACTCATACATGCATACAGCAGAAGAGAGTAGAACAGAATTGAAATTTGTTGTGCATTTTCAAAGGAAATTGTATGTATGAAGGCGCATTTGTTGCATTTGATTTGTTGCTGTTGTTGTTGCTGTTGTGGCAAACAAGATTCACTACATAAAATTGCATGCAAGCCAGTCAGAGGAGCAGTTAGTCAGTCAGTCAGTCAGCCAGTCACTTAGTCCCTTCGCAGACATTCAGTCATACAATCTGCTTCTGCTCCTGCTGTTGCTGTTGTCGTTTTTTGTTTCCAAAATCCTGACCATAAAAATAAAAACCCAACAAAAACAAGAAACGCACAACGAAGAAACAACTGCAACCCATTGGTGGTGATGGTGGCTATGGCGGTAAAACAGACGCGTAAAATAAAAAAATATCAAACGAATGAGTTTTTCATTTTCAACTCATACTGTGAAATTGGTGTAAATAATTTCTTTCTTTCTTTCCATTTTTTACTTAAATATTGTTGCTGTTAATAGTAGTTGTTGTTGTTGTTCATTGCAGCTTTTATGGCTTTTTGTACGTTCATTGCGTTTCTGTGTTTTTATTTCCGCTTCCGCTAACATAGCAACAACAACATCATAATCATCATTTTGCCATCACCAACGTCATTATCGTTGCCATTATCGTTAACGTCATAAGCATCATTGTCGTCACGATTATCGAGCATGTAATTTACATTGGCGTGCCAACAACAATAACAACAACAACAACGACAGCACAGCAGCAGTAACTACATTAAGAATTAAAACAATAATATTCAGAGAAGTTTTCTTGTTCTTTTTTATTTCCACAGTGATTCAGGATCTGTTTGCAGTCAGTATTCGAATTTTCTTTGTTGCCCTACAACAACTAGGCTTTAGAGGACTATTTAGGGTTACTTGTACAGGTTGAATCTTTTCTATACTGTTTTATAGATTGAGAATAGTTTTGTTTACTTGTATGTGATTGTGTAACGTACTGGAGGATGAGGCGATCCACAGCAACATGTTCGAATAGTTCAATATTCAAATAGATACTCATATGGAACCTCCATAGAAGCATTTAAAGCTTGAGGTCCCTCTTATAGATCGTTATACTTTTCGATATGCTTTCCGAAATAATGGAAAAAACGTTTTTGTATGAACAAACGATGACTAGAAAATTCCATAGGCTTCTAGGTAAAGGAAAGGTACTGGTCTTGTGAACTTTAATCTACCATCGGCATGCTGCACAAGAATTGTCTCAGTATACAGGCCGTATATGCCAATTAGTGTAACATAAAGGTCGGTAGTCATCCTTCCTGATGATATTTTGACTGTACGTAAATATAATTTGGAGGAGTTCTTAAATCGTATGTATAGGGCCTTTTATTAAGTGGTTTCTATCTTTAAATTTAAATGAAAATAAGTGTGTCTAAGATATCATCGAAATTTTTAATTAGTTTGAAAGAAGAGATGAAGTCGCCGTAGTCTATTAGGCAGTGTGTTGGCTTATCAGACCATAAGGCCCCGGTTCAAACTCCAGGTCAGACATCTCGAACAAAGTGAAATATAAAAAAATATTTCTTCGGCCTCTGCCTCTCAGCAGATTTCTGACAAAAACTCTGAGAGTAAATAAAAAATTGCCATGAAAAGTTTCTCAAAAATCTGTCATTTGGTGTCGACTTTAAACAGTAGGTCCTGCTACTCATGTATAAAATTAACATACACAACATGGGTGGTATGAGAAGCTAGGTCGTAGCCCTGACTCCTCTGGCTCCTCTAGGTGAAGTACGTTCGAAATGTCCAATTTTCCACGAATTTGGCATATAAATTGAATCGAATTTGAGAGATGACATGAGCTAATTGGGCTAAATAATCACTGCGATCGCGATACCCTCAAATTGTTCGTGCACAATATCCAATCTGGCATGAGCTGTGTGACACGCAGCACCAAACACATGTCGTTGGTGTCTAGGTCATCAAGTTGAGGGAAAAGAAAATGAATAATCATCCACCTATAATGCTCGCCGTTAAAGGTCATGACCTAGTCAACGTCGTGCTCAAAGGAATATGTAACGATAACACCCTCATCCTAAAAACCCCACACTAACAGTAATTTTTCGGTATGCTTTGCTTGGACCTCGTGCGAGTATCGTCTCAAATTCGACGCACCAATTCATCTAAAAATTAACTTCACTGCTGAAAATGATTTTTCGATAACAGCTTCAGAGACCATTCGTCGAACATCATTGTCTATGGTCGTCCGTGGTGTTTGGCAATGCAGACTGGATAAATGAAAACTAATTTGACAGATGTAGTCTTTAACAAAATGGTCGTAATGAACTGTCAAAGTCCAGAAGTGCTTGTGGATAGACTCGATAGTTTCATGTTTTCAAATACCCTACATACGTTTAAATAGACACTTAAAATTCGTGGTGCATATGATATGTTTTATGTTACATAGTTCACCAAATCAGTCCAATTTCCAACTAATTTTTCTAATAAATCTGGCTGCTGAATGCTTCAAGGGCTGCTGGTGTGTAGGCATAAACTACTGACTTAACATTGATCAAAGAACTTGCAACATGGAGAGCTTCTACACCATTCAACGGTATGAGACAAACAGTTTGAAAGGATATACTCGGTGATAGAGAGATAGAGAGAGGCAGGGAACATTAGATGGGTTTAAAACAATCTAAATCCACGAAATATCTGCAGTTGAACAAATCAAAGTAAAGTTGACAATGGAATATGATGAAACTATTTTGCTTTACTCAACGCTCATAATTTCTACAAATTTCTTCATAAAGTCGGATAATCATGAACCACTCTTCTAATGGTCTAGCAATATGTTGCCGGATGAAAATAATAATAATTGTCAGTCGTATAGTCGTAAGGAAAGTTCGAGTCATTCTCTGTTATGTTTTGGGCATGAGCCGTGTTTCAAAAGTGTAAGCCCAAGTCTGTTAAATAATCTACGATCAGAAGAGCTAAACAAACCGAGTTTAACGAAATGACATGATTTTTTACAAGACTTGCTTCAAGAGCTGCAAAAACAGGATCAATAGCTACTTATTGTTAGATAAGGAAATGGGTTTCAAGTACACAGATTTCATGAATTATCGGTTTGTGATAAGCAATTTGCATCTCTTTATGATAAATCTGATTAAATATCTTAAATACTACAGATTAAATGTATAAGTACAAGAGAATTTACTTACTTGGCTAAACGTTCGCCATCGTTATCGGCTAAGTTGAGTAGGTATGCCACAAATTCGACATCGTTTTTGAAATGTAAACGTGTTCGCATGTATTCCCATTTTTCGGCATTCTTCGTTCCAATGTAGATGTTTTTGCTGAAATTCTGATGGCGATATTTCTTACGTTCCGCTGCCGATAGAGCATAACTCGAGCCAGATGTGGGTACACCAGTAAGGCTACCCCCACCACCAGCACCGCCGCCTGCTCCACCAGTATTGGAATTATTGCCGCCAATCGTACTGCCACTACCTCCTCCACCAACAACACTACCACCACCACCACCACCACCATCACCATCACCTCCACCGCTCGCATGATGTGAAAGACTGGCATTACTTAAGCTGGCACTGCTACTACTGCGTACCAATTCGTTGCAATGGCTACTGGCATTCGAGTGGCCGTTGTTATGTATGTGACTATTGCCTCCACCGCCAGCACCGTTTGAATCCATCATACTGTTAACATTGCAGCTATTGCTGTTGTTGTTCGTATTGACGTTGCTGACGTTGTTTTTATGGTTCGTGGTAGTCGTTTCGGTAAGACCTGAGGCTAAACCACCACCCTCCATTTCACCCTCTGTACTGCCACTAGTGCTTGTATCTCTGGCATTTATTGCATCCAATGCATCCATGTTGTTATTATTGCTGGCCACTGATGTGGCAACAGCAGCAGCACTACTATCGTCTGTTAAGCCATTTGCTGTTGTTGCCGTAGCATTGCCAGTACCCATGGCGGCCATTAACAAGACATCTGAATTATGAGACTGTTGAGCATTACTGCCATTGGCATTTTGTTGTTGTTGTTGTTGTTGTTGTTGCTGCAGTGCATTGCCAACTCCCAGACCCGTTCGTGTTGCAGCCGAGCCCCGAGCTGTAGTACTGCTACTACTGCTACTGGTGCTCGTACTACTGCTGTTGCTGTTGTTGTCGTCGTCGTCATCATCATGAAGACGTTTGTTAAGGCCTGTTGTGCCATTAATGGCTTCTTGCAATTGCTGTCTTTGCCTTTGTTGTTGCAAGAGTTGTTGTTGTTGTTGTTGCTGTTGATGTTGGCGTTCAGTTGTTGTTCGTGTTGCCGGGGCAACATTATCATCATTTGTTTCGCCTTCGTCTTCATCTTCACTACTTGATGCACTACTATTGGAAGCACTACTGGATAAATGACTGGAATTGTTGTTGTTGTTGTTGTTGTTATTGTTCTTGTTGGTGCTTTTATTGTTGTTGTTGTTGTTGCTATTATTATGATGTCCTGAGCTAAGGTTGTTATTGTTGTTGTTGCTGTTATTATTATTGTTGTTGGCGGAATTTTTATTACTGTTACCCAGACCCACACGACTGAGAAACGGTGGTCGAGTTTCAACATCGGAATTATCGGAGCTGTCATTAAAGTCGAACGCACTAAAATCGGCGTTCGATTTGGACATTTCGTATCGCTTCAGTTAATGTTCTCAGCACTTGTTTTTTTCTTTCTTTCTTCTTCTGGTTTTTCTCTTTTATTGTGAAAAGTATTTCTTATTTTTTTTTAAATTTTATTTTTAGAAAAATTCGTATACAAATTTTGTGTTTTTATTTTAGAAATAAAGGATTATCTCATGCCATTTTAGCTATGAAAATAAAACATATTTTTTATATTAAAGTTTTAATTGTATTGTTGTTGTTGTTGATATGTGTTCATATTATCTGTGGTTTTCTTTTTCTTCTAGGCTCCTACGGAGTTCATATGATCAGAAAATTCTATCATCACCCATCAAAATGAAAATTCAAATCAAAGTTTCAAGTGAGTGTTATGACTACAAGTGTTAATTGTCAATTATATTCATTAATAATAATTAATTTATAATAATAATAATTATAATTGCATTGAAAACTGTATATATAGTCGTAGGCCCTTGCCAATTTGTTTGCCATAAATTTGCTGTCGTATCCCTTCATCATTTCATTTTCATTTTTAGCATAACAGCAGCTATAACTTTATTGACTTTCAATGTGAATCTTAGTATTCTTAAAGGGTCAACGGTAGTTTTAGATATTTAATCCAAATAAAGATTACATTCGTTTTTTCCCTTGTTTTATGAAACATTTTTGTAGCAGAAATCAACTTGTCCAGCCCCTTTAATCGTAACTACGGGGAATTATTATTTACGTTTTAGTTTCTCATGCTATCCATATTGTATGTGTTGATTTCATCTATGATTGGGAGGACCTATAGTTTAATGCCATCTTTGAATGACAAATTTGAGAAGCTAATCCTCATGGCAATTTTATTTACACTCATAGCTTTTGTTAGAAGAGGTATCTGGAAGAAAATATTTTTGCATATTATCAGTGCTGAAATTTGAACTCTAGCAAGCCAAAACACTATCTACTAGACTTCGGAGACCTTGTAGAATTATAATAGATTCTGTTATCAAAAGGCAAAAGATATACACCGCAATAAACATTGCTGTAAACAGATCTTTCCAATATTACGATATTGAAGAAAAATCTGGTATACCTTCTTCCACTCTTTAGGCAAAATATCACATTCAATAAATAAATATTCCAAACTAATTTAATATCCCAGACTAATCTAACTTGCGAAATATTCGAAACTGACGGTATAAATTTTTAATGCTTAAATCGAATAGTCAGAAGACTTTTTGCCTGAATTAATCCATTTTGAAAAATACAGCCGAGTTTGGTAATTTCGTAGGTTGGTTTAAAAACTCTATACCTTTGGAAAAATTCGAGTTTAGAGTTGTTAGTACGAAGAGTTTATTTAAAATCATGAAGTATTGTTAAAATAAGTTTATGACTCGGACGTAGAACTATTACTGGAAAAAAAACTGACATTTTTAAATGTATCTTTGATTTGTTCGTCAACATCTGACCATTAGTCCTCTTTAATCACCAGGACGTTATCGAAATTTAGTCGATCTATTAACACCAAGCACAATCTGATTCTGAAAGGATTCGTTCTTTGTCTCGAGTATTCGCACATGAAAATTCAGTTTATTAGGTTTCTAGCGCTAAACTTGTGTGGGATCTATAGTTCACTGAATTAATATACTGCGACTTAAATATAATGTTTTATTAAAATGTTTAGCTCTTAAAAACTCTCAAAGGTTATATATTTTCTACAATTACCTTTTAGAATACAAACGGCAAACTTTAGCGCGACTTTTTCAAGGATACCCTTAGAAATTTATTTCAATTTCACTAACAAAGTGAAAAGTATGGACAGAATGGATGCCATTTCTTAAGATCTTCTAAACTACAGCTCGACTTGTACCAGGTTGGAAATCTTCTTCTTAACTTAGAAAGTTTGTAAGTGTAAGTCGTTGAATATGTCATTCTACCACTTGTTAAGGATACACTACTTCACTGGTGATTTTAGCCCAACAATGACCTCGCACTGTCCTCTATGTTCGTGTTATGTACTGCAATTACAAACTTAAGCAATCTTAGCCCAGTTGAAAATCGCAGAGAATCCTAAAAAGGTTTTAAATAAGCCTCATTTGTTGGAAAAAATTCACGTGATATCTGAAGACAAAACCATTGCCACTTGTCGAAAGGTTATCGCTTCCCTCCTGGAAGCATAATTTTGCTGTTGTTGTTATTTTTAGTCTTTCATTTCCCAGAACCAAGTGAATTTTGTGTCTTTGTTCTAATATGTTATTTATTTTTTAAAATTTTTTAAATGTGCCTCCTATTATTCACTTGTAGTAGTAGTGTAGTTTTTAAAGAATCGAAATATATGAGTTTTTTTTGCGACAGAACAGAGGTGAACCTCTCTAGTTTCGTTTTGTATGAATAAAAATACATGGAATCTATATCGACAACATCAGATGTGTAGATGATTCAACTTGATCATCGGATACCATTGTCAACAACCTCCTCCTAGGGCTAAACGTGTTTTTCAAACATCGATTTTGATTTTTAATTCTCATACACGTACTCATTATTTTCTGAATGTATTGTTTACTTCCTGTGGTGTTATGAGAAGATAGCTCGTAATCCTGCTTGAAGGGTTGTAATGACCAATTATGTATGTATGTATGTGTATTGTTTCAAATATGTATTTTGAATATAAATTTTTAAACTTGATTTTAAAGAATTTGTCACAAGGTTTAACGTGGAATGTTAATATCATTTATCATTTAAACTAAAAAAAGATGCATTGGTAAACATGTTAATGCTAATACCTCTTCAGAGCTCTAATGCTCAATATTATTTCTGGCTATTTTCGCGTAGTACCACTCAAATGCTCCTGCTATTTTTATAAATGGAAAGATCTGGCTAGTTGCAGTATGTAAATGTGAATACGTAAAGCAGCAGACTTGGATAAATTTAAAGTTTTTTAAAGAGTTAAAAAGTACTTTTAAAATAATGTCAACCATCATGGGCCCTTAAATATTAAATTAGAATCCTAAACTAAGGGTCCGCCAAATAACTTTTTTTTTTTTGAAAATGCTTTAAACAAAAACCTCTGAATATTTTCTCAAACTTCTTTTTTTATTTGACAGTACAATCCTTCCGGTTAATAATTGAAAATAATTTCATTCAAATGGCTGCCTCGGCTGGCCATGCAGTAGCCTACACGATCGGTCCAATTTTTAAGCACATTATCGATTGTGTGCGGCTGTATTTCACCAATGGCTTCACGAATATTGGCCTTTAAAGCGCCAATTGTCTCTGGATTGTCGGCGTAACACTTATCTTTGACGGCACCCCACAAGTAATAGTCCAACGGTGTCAAATCGCAGCTCCGAGGTGGCCAAACGACATCAGCTCTGCGGCTGATAATGCGATTTTCAAAAACAGGGCGCAAAACATCGAGTGTAGCTTCGGCTGTGTGGCACGTAGCGCCGTCCTGTTGAAACCAAATGTTGCCAATATCCTCCTCTTCAATTTTTGTGAACAAAATATTGTTCAACATGGCCCGATAACGATCGCCATTGACTGTAACGGCCACTCCTTGCTAATTTTCGAAGAAAAATTGCCCAATTATGCCTCTGGACCAAAATCCGCACCAAACAGTGCTTCGTTTTGGGTGCGTCGGCTTTTCAATGTATACGTGCGGGTTTTCTGTGCCCCAAATGCGACAATTTTGCTTGTTTACATACCCGCCAAGATCAAAATGAGCTTCATCTGAAAAGATGATTTTTTTTGCCAAAATCGGCATCTTCTGGTGTAGGCTACTGCATGGCCAGCCGAGGCATGAATGAAATTATTTGCCATTATTAACCGGAAGGATTGTACTTTCAAATAAAAAGATAATTTTGAGAAAATATTCAGTAGTTTTTTTTAAAGCATTTTCAAAAAAAAAAGTTATTTGGCGGACCCTTTACTTGCTATTGTAAATTGAAGAAAAAATTTCATATATTGAACACGTTATGTGAAATGATTAGTTATACCTCCTTTAATGTAAAGACAGACTGAGCAGAGAACAAATATCCTGGTTTTGAAACATTCGAATGTAGACTGTTATTGCTAATTTAGAAACTCTTCTAAATAGTGAAAGAAAATCATTTGGCAACGTATTTAAAAAACTTAATTAATAGCAATAAAAATAAGAAAAGTGATGTTGTATTCTATAAAAAAATATTGTCTGGCCGTTTTCATGCTTATACGGAGAGATGTGCAAGAGAAGAAGATTTTTTTAATTTCATTTTAGACTACCTTGTCAAACTTGTCTTTTAATTTGATATTGTTTGTTTGAAAAATTCCATACAATATTCTCCATGCCATGGGAGATGTTTAAGTTTAAAGGTCATGGTTTTATTAATATCGAAATAAAGAGCGAATAGGTTTCATTTTTTTTTAAATACACTTCCGTTGATTCTAAAGGTTTTGAGTGCTTGAAAATATTCATTTGAAAACAAATTAAAAAAACTTTTGATTTTAAACGTTTATTGACTAACGTTTTAACGTTGCTCAAAAGCCATATGTTTCCTGTTTATACATACAATCAATATCATCATAAAATTATGCTTGTATTTTAAATAACTGTTTATGAATTATTATTTTCATAGTAGTTTAAATAAATTCTTCAACATGTTTTTCCCTTGTTAGTAAAAAAATCCCGTATTTTTAAGTAAAAATAGAAGAAGAAATTCTTACAATAAAACCACAAACAATATGGACACAAATAAGATTTCTATTCTCATTCACAACAACAACAAATCATTAAATATTATTTCTAAAATCTAAAATGTATGGGAAGCTGGCTGTGTATGTGTGTGTAAGTGTTTCTATTGTGTTCAAGTATGTGTGAAGAGTGACAAAGTAAATGTTAACAAAAATTTCAATGGTACATTAACTGTGAAGCTTTTTTTTTTTGCCATTTTGTTTTGTTTTGTTGTTGTTATTATTATTGTTATAAAAATGACACAAAACTAAAAACAAAAGAGAGCTACAGAGAGAGAGTGAGACAGAGAGAGAGAACACTATTTCTCAATTGCTTAGTATTATTTTATTTTTTTCTTTTATTTCCTTTTCTTCTTTTTTTTGATATTTTTATTCTATTTTAAACATTTATTTGCCATTATCCTTTGTGTTGTTATTCATATGCTCTTTGTTTTTCTAGCTATTTTTTCATTTCCATCACTTTATCACTTTGTTTCACTTGGTTATCTTTGTTTTGTATTTATTTTTGCTCGTTTGATTTTTATCTCTCTTTTCGTTTATTCGTGGTTTTGTTTTCATAGATTTTTTCTTAAAACAGAATTTTATATCCTTTATTACGCAAACACATCTACACTCACTTATAGAAGTACATACATACGTACGTACATTTGCCGTTATTTATACGCGCACATGTACATTTTTTGTTATGCTTGCTTTATTTATTTGTTGTTTTTGTTTTTATTTTCATTTCGACTTTGTGCCTCTTGTTTGGAAAATTTTTGGGGGGCGAGCACTTGTAGTTTTTTGGGGTGTTTTTGTTTGTTCTCTCAATAATTTTGAGAAACAAAAAAAGAGAGAGACAGAGAGAGTTTCTTATTAAATCTCTTGCTCTCTGTGCTAAACTTTGATTTCTTTTACGTTTGTTTTGTCTGCTTTCTGTTGGGTAGATTTATGAGAATTTATTGGATTTTTTCTTTCGGTGTTTTTGTTATTGTATTTTTTTTGTTATTTTTTTCGCTCTTTTGACTTTTCTTTAGTTTCGTTACTCAATTTTTGACAATTCGTTTATTTGTTTTATATGTGTGAGTGTACATGTGTGTTTTGTTTTGCCATTTTTTTTTAAATTTTGATTTAATTTTTTCATTTTCTCACTTCTTCTTCTTCTTTTGGGGGAAATTCTCACAAACGGTGAAATTTTTTTCGTTTCGTTTTACTCATTCACTCACTTACTCTTTGACTTACGGCGAGTATTAAAATTTTGTAGTGTATGTGTAGTAGTAAAGTACACTTTTGTTGTTGTTGTTGTTGTTTCTGCTTCTTCTTCTTCTTTTTGTGTGTAATTGATTGCGTTTACTTTTTATCCACTTTTTTCCATTTTCTCTGTGTACACCCGCGACGTTTCGATCCGCGACATAGCTTAACGCGACGTTTTTCTGTATTGGTGTAAGTGTGTTCTAACGGTATTTTGTGTGTGTGTGTGTGTGTGTGAGTGTAAATTGTGTGCAAAATTTCTTTGTCGTCGTCCTGTGTTGGATTCTTTTTTTTTTCTCTGGTTGTTCTTCTTCTACACTTTTGCCTGGAACACTCCCATTAAAAAAATTTATGAAGCGTTTTTTTCTTGTGCTTTTTGTTACCCGTTTTTTATTTTTCGTTTAGCATTTTCGTAAAATTTATTATTTATTTACTTTGTTTGTTTCTTTGCCATTGAACACGATTTAAATTTAAACATAAATTTTCACAAAATAAAACAGAAACCGAACTAAACAGAACCCAACAGAAACATAAAAGTGTATTCCATATGATAAGCTCTTGAATTTTTTAGTTGGTATAGAAATGTGTGTGATGGAGACTCCTTGGGGAGTATATCCAACGCCCATTTCCGTTAGCCGGAAATTGTATAAAAAACTTGTCGTGTTTTCTGTTTGAATATTATTTAAATATTTTATTTACTTTATACACACACATTTTTTTTAAATATTTTCTTGTATTTCTTTAAAGAATTTTTTAAAACAATTTTTTTTGCAATAAAACCAGACTCAAGATAATTTTATACCCAAGCAAGACGGCAGGCACACCACTACTTTGCCACCTTTCCTTTGATTTCCTTTTAATTTTGATTGAATATTTTCATTTATTTTTCATTTTCATTTTTAAATATTTTTTCTTTTTCTCATACTCTTCTCCTTCAAAAGGCCGTTATATTTTCACTTTTTTCTTTTATTTTCTTTTTTTTTTGTTTGGGGATAAATTTTTTAAAATATTTTATTTCTATTAAAATAATAATAATTATTTTTTTATTTATTATTAATAAAAATTTATGTGTATAAATTTTTTGTGTGGATGGTTTTTATTTTTCTTTTTCTATTTTTTTTTTTTTTTTGGTATATTTTTCACACAACACACAGTCACCGTGAATTTTTTCTTTCGGTATTTCGTGTCATTCGCCGTTTTCGCAGTCGTCGGAATGAAAAAGTTTTTTATTTATCGATGGTTTGAAAGTTGCTGTCAGAAATGCGAAAGTTTATTTGCCACCCATTTTCCAAAGCCACCTCATATCGTCAGCGTTGTCATTGTAGTAGTTGTCTCAGTCGCCAAACAAGCTCACTGAAGTGCTCTGTGTACACACAGTACACAGGATTCGCCCTTCTCTTTTATATTTCGCCTTAAATCACACTTACACTCATACACTGTCTTTTAGTTTGCTCTCCTAACAAACCCATACATTGTTGAGCGTGTGTGTGTGTACAAAAATCAACCAGCCAGCCAGCCATCCAGCCAGCTTAAGCTCGCTCAATCGCTATTATTCCTGCTGTGTGTGTTTCTTATCGTGGTTATTTGCTACTCTATACTCGTTTAACATCAGCAGCCCCCCGTTATCCCCCTTTTTTGTTGTTGTTATTATGGGGTTTTTCTTTACTTAACTCTCTCGCTCTCTCATATATTTTATGTTTTATTCTCTTGCCTTTTATATGTACGGTTTATTGGATTTTCCTTAATGTTTTAGTTTGTGTGCATGTGTGTGTGTGTAAGTGTAGCTATAGCTTTGGTTGATGACGGTATCTTCTCTTAGTCCTCTATTAAATCCTTCTTAACATCCTCATTCATTTCATTTTTCGTAAATATTTTGCCTTATAAACAGAGTATTAAAGGAATGCAATGATAATTTACTTTAATCATCGTAAAAAACGTATTTTTTAATGTTTATGTTATTCATTGAAACTAAAATTTATCTGAGTGTAAAACTTTTGCTTTTTGATATTCTGATGGCACTCGAGACCAATTAAGAAAGCAAAATTAAATATTTGAGCTTTATGTTGCGACAAAGAATACGTATTGAGTGAGAGGAGAACTACATAGTAAAGGTGGACATTTGTGTCCATTTTTATATACTTAAGAACCACTATATGGACCACATCATGTCACTGGACCAATCAACCTCGAATGGAAGTGCCCTATTCAAAAAACGAAAGCTATGCAATGTTAGAGAATTTCGCCTGTGCTCTAAAGGCTCAATACTACTTCAAAACTGATTACGAGAGTACAACGTATTGTTACGTTTTTTACCTTTTAAAAACGTTTAAAATATGAGTTCGTAGATTGCAAATAAAATAACAATAAATCTGTGTTTAGTTTTAATTAAGATTCTTTATTATTCGCACAATTCTGTGTGCCACTGTTCACAACTTTATGTAAACAACAACAATTGCCTTTGATTGTTATTCCTCTGTTTATACCCTTTGCATAAACAATACAAATACTATACAATTATTAGACAGATCTTTGGAACGGAGATCTTCAAGCCATGGTTACTCTCTTCAAACACACCTCGTCTTCATACAAGACTGACTGAACTTCACTAACTCCGCTTGCTTTGCCTTACCTTTTATACGGCAAAGTAAACAATCTGATGCACGTTCTTGAAGGCCAACATTCATGACTTCGCCTTCTCGAAATCTCTACAAATGTAAACATCGTTGTTAACATTTATTATTAAAGTGGTGTTTGTGTATTTTTGTTAACATTTATTTTTGTAGTGTTGTTTGTGTATTTTTGTTTACTTGTTTACCATTTTTTATGCTGGCGTTTGTTGTTATATTAAGTAGTACGATAATTTGTAAACAGGTTTGTTTACTTGGATTGTTCTGTTTTTGTAGCTTTTGTTTATAATTAATGTTTAATGTTAAGCGATGGAAAAACAAAACACCAGCATCTAATTTTTTCTTTTTTGTAACAGTATTTATAATACTGTAGGTCCCGCCACTCATGTATAAAATTAACACACACAACATAAGTGGTGTGCGAAGGTAGGTCGAAATACTGACTTAAGGGTTTGTAATGACCAATTATATATGTATGTATTTATAATCATCTCCTATTTTCGATGGGTAAGAGAAAATACTTGAACATAGCAATATTACTTCTTGCTTCGTCTTAATGAAAAATATTCCTCTACCAACATATGTACATATGTACAAAATAAAAAAGAGCTTCTTACTGCCAAGGCTTGTCAACATTGCGTCTTGTACGTATACTGTTTTCACAATATCATCCACAGATTGTCTATTAATATTAGTAAGCCTTTCTACCATAATCTCTGACTGTTTGGCCTACTATTAGAGAAATATGAATGACATGTTCCGCTGTTATAGATAAAGATAGTGATAGAGTTTGCCTATTATACGTTCCACCTTGGAATCGTATGTGGCGCTTTAAACTCTAGCTATGCCATTAGTAGACCTTGGAGAACACTGCTTAGGGACCAAGAGTACAACATTAAACCCAAAAGAATGTTTTACGATTAAAAGTCTTTAAGAACCATACCACCAAAAGCTGAAAGATATTTTTCGAATACTCGATTATTCGTTATACGTTTTATCGAGTTATTCTGTTATCGAAATTACTTAATTTTTAATTGAGTAACAATGCAGTTTTCTACGATTAATTAATTTGTTATTAAGCAACTCTATTCTATACGCCGTTTTAAAATAATAATAATTTTAATCAAAGTTCTTTTGATTTCACTCTCTTTGAATTCTGTTGTGAAACCATGATAATGATGTACTCGTACAATAATTTTTAACTCGCTCTCTCTTTGCTCTTTATTACTGTGTTCTGATTGTATGTCTGTCTGGCCTGTTGGTTAGTTGTTTCGTTCTTCGTTTCTTCCATGTGTTGGTCATAAATCGAATTTTACTTTATGCGCCTGTATTGTTAAAGCGCCAACAACTACAATAAAAATCCAAATGATTGAGAATGTATCCCATTTTAGCCAAGATACTACACTTTTGAGGTAGTCACAAGGGTCTCGACTTAATTCATTTATGAAAGGACATTATAAATTGTATTCCATCAAATAGCAATGCATGTGTTTTGTTGAGTTTTTATCAAAATTTGTATTCTATTGGTACAGCCCGAAAGCTGAAGTAATTCCGTATTTCGATTTAATGAGCTTTAATGGCTCTAGATATTATGACGCCAGTGATTTGTAATTGATACCTCTTGCTGCTGTTGTTGGCAACGATTTGCCTCGATTTTATTGGCACTTTATGAGCCATCGTTATACACGAGCTGGTGATCTTTAATGACGAATTCAGGAATTCTTAATTCGTATTGTTTCAAAATATCGCCTCTTTCTCATTTCCAGTTCCCATAGACTTTTTAATCTGCAATTGGGGTTGCTTGAGCATAACGAATTCAGACATGAGACTGGCATGCTTCCTCTGAGGAGCAAATACATAATCTCCATCAGACACTATTCATGTGCAAAGAAAAATGTGAAAAACGTGAATTTTATCCTTTATGAATACACGGAGAACTTATCTACTTAGAATCCATTTTAAAAACCTTAAAGGGATTATACCGGCTAAAGTCTAGTGAACGACTGTGGCATTTGGCGAGTCTACTATGAGCAGAAAACAAGTTCAATTGTGGTATAGCCGGTTTAAGGAATGCTGAGAGATGTCAATGACGAGGCTCGTCCTGGTCGCCCGAGCACGTCAACAACCGATGAAAACATTGAAGCAGTCAAGAAAATGATTTTGGATAATCGTCGAATCACTATTAGAGTGGTTACTGATGATGTTGGCATATCGTTCGGCTCATGCCAAGCAATTTAACGGATGTTTTAGGTATGAAAACGGCAGCGAAGATTGTTCCAAAATTGCTAAAGTTTGAGCGAAAACAACGTCGCATGGACATAGCTCAGGAGATGTTCAACGACGATCCAGATTTGCTCAAAAAGGTCATTACTGGTGACGAATCATGGGTGTATGGCTATGACATTGAAACCAAAGCCCAATCATCCCATTTTTTCGAATAGCAAAAAATCGAAGAGCACACCAAAACACGATTAACCTTTTTATCTGTCAAAAATAAACTGACAATCCAAAATGGTTGATATTGTCAACACATATAACAGACATGTGTACTAATGCGAAAATCGAACATACGCAACTCACGAAATTTGAAAATAATGTCTTCTGTATTTTTGTCTTTGCCAGACACTTGTTACTCTGAATTTACGACTTTATCCCACCTTTTTGGTCATTTACGGCTTCAGATCCAAAAAACTGCTCGTCTTTTCAATCCAAGAGTGAATTGAACCAATTTTTGATACCCCGTTCTAAAGAGAGAGAGAGAGAGCGTGAGCGCCTTCTGCATCTAAAGAAACAGGTGATAGTCAGAAGGAGTGAGGTACTATTTTCTAAACAACTTTTAACCGGCGTGGCACTGTTGTCGAGCGTTGTTACGACAGAAAAGTACGCCCTCGTGTCTGGTGACAAATTCAGAGCATTTTTCGGCCAATGCTCGCTTAAAACGAATTATTTGTTGCCTGTAAAGTCCTCCCGTAATAGTCTGGCCCGATTTCAGCACATCACACCTTCTGATCTCAGCACTCACTCGCTCTGCCTGGCCTTAGATTTTTCTGATTTCGGCTTCAGTCCAAGTGGCACCCAATTTTTTTGATTTTAAACGAATGCTGTTGCTTTTGAACGCTTTAAAATGGCTGCCTGATGCACGTCTAATGATTATGCAAGTTTTTGTTGTATCTGACACTAATCTGGGTCCTGTAATGGTGTCAATGTAAAGTCTTCAAACTTTTTTGTTTCTCGTTGTCTTTGATGTCTACCTAACCGCTTGATACACTGTGTTTTTGGTAGAGTGTGCTCAACGTATAATACCAGAAGCAAACGATGATTTATGCTAATGATAATGATGATAATATAACTTGTATTTATATTTAATTATTACATTATGCTTATCAATAGCATTTTAATTTATAAGATTTCTATCTTGTTGTGCTAAATTTGAAAATAAAATAAAAAATAAATTTGCATGTGAAGTAATTGTCGCAAAAAATTGGTTCCGAAAAACTTACGGCAATTGCTGGTTTTTCGGCAATTTGAAAGATTTTTCGTCGTTAAAACAATTTATGATATGGCCAACCAACCCCAACAATGTCGACTCATTTTGACAGCTCATAACAATTGACAACAAATTTGTCTTCATTTCTTTGAATTTATTTCCATTTTTCTAGTCTCAGTGAGACTAATTTTGGGAGTCAATCCCCCTGTTTGCTAAGCAACCATACAAAAGTCTACACTTATACACATACATACACAGTTGTGCATGGTTGCTTAGCGCGTGTGTTTGACAGTATGTCCTTTAATACAAACAAACAACGTTTCATACAAAGGCAATAAGCGAATGCGTGTATGTATGTATGTGTGTTTGTGTTCATATTGTTCTCATATACAAAATAATTTCGTCTTTAACGCGATACGATACGATGCTTTACGGTTTGTTGTGCTTTTTTCTCGTTGTCAGTGTAGAGGTAACTGGAGACGAAGTGTACAAGTACATGTGTTTATGAAACCAGCGAGAGCCACAGAAAGAGAGAGTCTTTGTTACCTTCTGAGCGCGTGCTGTTTTAATATAATTACACCCTACAATAGAGACATTTAATGCATGTTGTGTTTGTGCTGGTATTTGTAACATTTCAGAGAAATCTGTTGTTTTTTTAAATTTTTCAAAATTTTTAAGCACGTCTCTGCGTTTATGTAAACCTTATTCGAATAATAACGTTTAATTGAAGGATGTAGTGGTTCAGACATTTTTTCCGCGACTGCTTCTCTTCAGCAGTGTTCTTGTAAAAACTCTGAGTGTTAAATACATTGCCATGACCAGACTCTTAAAAATATGTCAGTTGGAGTCGCCTTTTTAATTCTAGACCCCGCCATTTATGGATAAAATTGACGCCCCTAAACATGGGTGGTGTGACAAGCTAGGTTCTAATCCAGACTAAAGGATTGTATTAATTAATTTAGTAAGCTAAGTAAGCAATTGTAATTGCAACGTGTGTGTTCACTTCATAACTGCATTGTGGTGTACAGCGCCGTATGTTCGTGGTTGGCCTGCCAATAAAGTTCATATTTTTTCTTCTTCTTTTTTTCTTTTACTATCTTTCCTTCTACTATAGCTTTGCACTGTCGCTTGTGTCTAGTTATTCACAGTTGTTTTCATTTCGTTTATTGTCTTTATCGTCGTCGTAGTCAATTGTAACTAGACTCACTCATCCTCATCCTCATACACACTCTCTCTCTCGCTCGCTCTCTCTCCTTCTGTTTTCACATTAGGTGGGTGGTAGTTTCTCTTGATTTTTTCTTGTTTCTTTCACAATTTTTTTTTCCTGCTTAATACTCTGTTACTTGTGTAAGTATTAGTATATACATATGTATGTATGTATGTGCGTATGTTTTCCCCATTTCATTTGTTGTTGTCCAATTGTGGTCCTTATGTTTTCTGTTTTTGAGATTTTTTTCTTTTACTTTTCGTTGTATTTTCTAACATGCTGTTATAGTTGTTGCCGTATTTTAAGCCTTAAGGGTGATTTTTCTCTTTTCATATTTAACTGTTGTTGTTGTTGCCGTTTTGTCCTCGTCTATATGCGTGAATGAATGTGCATAGATGTATGTGTATGTGTTTCTATGCTTGTTTTAGTTGTTGTTGCTTCATTTATTTGCTGTATCATTTAGTGGAGCCCTGAAGGTGTTTTAAGGACCATGTCATGTTTTGTTTGTTTGTTTGCCTGCTTGCTTGCCTGCCTGCCTATATCGTGTTGAAAAATGTAAATGTTTGTAGAGCACTAGTGAATATTTGCTTATTATTGTTGTTGAGCCCATCATTGTATTGTATTGTATTATTTGCCGTTATATTTTATTTGCCCGTTACATTTACTATGCAATTCTATTACAATTTATAGTGTGTGTCTGAATGTGAAATCAGAAATCTTTTACAATTTATGTGTGTAACCGTTAAAAAGACAGTGGGCATGAATTTGTTAAATTTCAAAAGCATTGTGAAGTTCAGTATCATGTGACTTCATTTTAGAAAGAAGAAAATACTTTTTTTTTGAAAGGTTTGTAGGATTTTGTTTTCGGAACTCACGCACTCATGAATACACCACTTTAAAAACTTTTTAAAATAATTTGTTGAAAACTTGCTGTTATGGTTCAGTGAGTTTATTTACAATATATTTACTCCCAAAATTTTTAAAACAAATTCCAAAAATGTTCGAGAAACTGATTGCCGATTTTTTGTTTCATCATACTTCATCGTTATTATCACCTTATCAACATGGTTTCCGAAAGGGCTGTTCAACAACAACTAACGCGCTTCAGTTAATATCCATGATAAATACGGCCTTTTCCCAACGGAAGCAAACTGATGTAACTTTTACGGATTTTAGTAAGGCGTTCGATAAAGTGAATCACAAACTCCTGTTAACTTAATTGGATTTAATGGGTGTAAATTATAGGAGTTTAAGATGGCTCGAGTCGTATTTGACTGGTAGAAAGCAGACTGTATGTGTGAACAATAGCTTATCTAAGTATATTTATGTGCTCTCTGGTGTTCCTGAACGCAGCCATCTTGGTCCACTTCTTTTTTCGCTGTTTATAAACGATCTTCCCAACATGATTAATGTTGTCAATATCTTGATGTATGCTGTCGATGTAAAAGTTTTTCTCTCCTTTAATAATTTCATCTTCAAAGTGATCTCAATAATTTCTTTTCATGGAGCGAGTACAACATGATGAAGCTGAATATTAAAAAATGCAAATGTATGCGGTTCTGAAGAAATAATTTTATTGCGGTTAATTACTTGCTCAGAGGTCATCAACTGGAAATAGTGGACTCTTTTATTGATCTTGGGATCCTATTAAACACAAAATTAAACTTTAATGATTGATGAACTTTGACTGTAAATAGGGCAAGAAGCACTCTTGGCTTCATAAAACGTTGGGCAAAGGAATTTACTGATCCATTTATTACTAAACAGTTATACGTATCGCTTGTCAGACCAATTTTGGAGTACGGATCCATCATATGGGATCCTCACTATAATGTTTACAGCGAACACATCGAATCTGTTCAGAAACAATTGCTACTCTTCTGCTTGCGTGGCCATGGATGGAATTACTTGGATATGCCTTCATATACTAGCAGACTGGCTTTAATAAAACTGTCTACCCTTAAGAGTCGTCGAACAATGTTAAATATATCCTTCATGGTTAAACTGATCAATGGTAATATTTGCTGTGAATTTCTGTTAAGATCTGTTAAATTCAATGTTCCTCGTCGTAACTTCCGCTGTTATAATCTTATTTATAATCAATTCTGCAGAACTAATTATGCTGTTGCTTATCCGTTAACTAGAATTTGCCGTCAATTTAATTATTTGTCAGACTTTGTTGATTTTTCTTTCAATTCTTGCGTTATAAAACGGAACATTAGTATTGTTTTTCTCAATTCGTAACTTTTCATATTTTTATTGTAACTATTACTTATATTTTTGAAAAAAATTGATTGTAATCCTATTTAATTTTATTCGTTTTGTGTTATTAGTCAGTAAGGATTTTGTCCATTGATTTTAATTATCGATGTAATTATTGGTCTAATTGTGGCCAGTTATGACTACAAATCCGACCAAAGCAGGTTGAAATATTTCAAAACTTTTCCTAATAATTCATCCAAAAATTCCTTTATTGCCGAGTGAGGTGATTCCCTCCTTTTGAAATAATCATTCCCTTAAATTCCTCGTGCAGAATATTTAATATGATATGAGCTGTGCCTTCCAATGCTTGGCGTTGACGGTGATTAGCTCAAAGAAATATGGATCGATGATGTCTCCAAAAATTCACACCAAAAAGAGAAAACGAAATTAACAATGACCTTCACTGAGGGGTTATCTCTTGAGTAAGCTTAGCTCTCAATTTTGCGTTTGTTTCTACTACACCTAAAACATCAATAGATTTTCATATAGAGCAACAGGTGGCAACCGTTTCATCTTATGATGTGCTTTAAATATCAATCACGTGCTTACGTAAAATAAAATTAGTAATGAAACTAGAACTTAGCAACGAAATAGTAGGAAGTTTGTTCCATTTTTCTTAAAGCCAAGAAGGAAGTCGCCGTAGTCTAGTAGGTAGTGTGTTGGCTTATTAGACGTAAGGCCACGGTTCAAATACCAGGTCAGATAACAAAACGAAAATATGAAAAAAATACTTCTTCGGCGACTGCCTCTCAGCAGATTTTTGGCAAAAACTCTGAGAGTAAATAAAAATTGCCATGAAAAGTGTCTCAAAAATCTGTCGTTCGGAGTCGATTTTAAACTGTAGGTCCTGCCACTCATGTATAAAAATTAACGCACACTACATAAGTGTTGTGAGAAACTAGGTCGTAATCCTGACTGAAGGCTTGTAATGACCAATTATGTATTATGTAAGAAGGGGGAGGGGTAGTAAAACAAGAAACAACAATGCGACTTAGCAGACTGTCTCATAAACTATTTTAAGCCCTTGCAGTCAGAAGGATTCCTACCGATCTTACCTAAAGCGAATCTTTTTGCGAATGGTATATCGTTTTCGGTTCTTTCGCAGTGTCAATCCTTATAAAATTGCAGCTAATGTTGCGTTTTACGCTTATAGAAATTGTGGTTAACTACACTTTGAAAAATTTTTTAAAGTTAGTCAAAAGGAGATCGTTTCACATTATTGCCATTGGCATTACACTCCCTTTCTTTACTTTAATAAGAGTAATATTATTGCATTAAATATTGTATTTCCAAGAAATTAAGGAAAAACGATAATAAGAAAACAATCGATTTGCTTAAAGGTTAGTTCTAGTGTCATATCAAATACCAAAGAAAGTAAAGGGTCCGCCAAATAACTTTTTTTTTTGAAAATGCTTTAAAAAAAACTAGTGAATATTTTCTCAAATTTCTTTTTTATTTGAAAGTACAATCCTTTCGGTTAATTACCAACCAACGGTGTCAAATCGCAGCTCTGAGGTGGCCAAACGACATCAGCTCTGCGGTTGATAATGCGATCTTCAAAAACAGGGCGCAAAACATGGAGTGTAGCTTCGGCTGTGTGGCACGTAGTGCCGTCCTGTTGAAACCAAATGTTGCCAATATCCTCCTCTTCAATTTTTATGAACAAAAATTTGTTCAACATGGCCCGATAACGATCGCCATTGACTGTAACGGCCACTCCTTGCTCATTTGCGAAGAAAAATGGCCCAATTATGCCTCTGGACCAAAATCCGCACCAAACAGTGACTCGTTTTGGGTGTGTCGGCTTTTCAATGTATATGTGCGGGTTTTCTGTGCCCCAAATGCGACAATTTTGCTTGTTTACATACCCGCCAAGATCAAAATGAGCTTCATTTAAAAATATGATTTTTTTTTTGCCAAAATCGGCATCTTCTGGTGTAGGATACTGCATGGCCAGCCGAGGCAGCCATTTGAATGAAATTATTTTCCATTATTAACCGGAAGGATTGTACTGTCAAATAAAAAAAAAGAAATTTGAGAAAATATTCAGCAGCTTTTTTTAACATTTTCAAAAAAAAAAAATTATTTGCGGACCCTTTATTAATGGAAAGAATGTACTGTGCACATAGCTAATGTGTCACATACGCCACTTCCTCTAAAAATTTTTTTACTACTTATGGCACCTACAAGAGGGTGAACGCTGGCTAAGTGACCTTATCATTAGGGTAATACTAGAATATAACAAATATTTTACTGTGAGCGATCCTTTCTTCTTAACTTGAAAGTCCTTTACTGTTGTCTACTCCTATTGATAAGAAGACTTTATGATTTACGTCCAATTTCTGTGACGGAATTACATGAGAATAAAATCGATCATCTGGGACTATCCATTGTGTAAAAATTATGAAGCAGAAAGCTCTAAGAATGCTGTTTTGGGTACTTCCCATGTATAGATCGATTCCACTAATTTTGTATTAATCATCCTCTTCAACATGAAGGCGAAATTGCTTCTTAATTAGTGTAGGCTTTTCAACTTTATTCATACGCTACAGTAAGGTTTCTTCAACTTAGAGCGGTCGGGGGAAAGAAAATCGGAAAAAAAATATTTGCACAGTAGCACAGTTTTTTTTACTACAAATATTGGTTCGGCATTTAACAGTTCCAGAAAAATGTTGCTTTTCATCGTATCTGTACCTAAAACAACTTTGCGTACTCTTCCTGGGGTTAACCTATTAATAACGGTAATAAATACTAACAGTGACACATAGATGTCACTATTAAATCAACATTTAAACTTAATCAGCTGAACTTCTCTACAGGGTTGTAATTCACAATAAAAAGCTTCAAAGGGATGACATCAAACTCAGCAAGGTTGAGAGAATTACAAACACAAAGAAAAAGACAATTAAAGCGAGAGTGAGAGAGAGATAGAGAGGAAGAGGGTATAATAAATAAATATAAAGAGTATAACGGTAAATAAATTAAATGTGCGCATAAAATAGTACGTGTTGTGTGTAAAAGAACGACAAAAAGACTAAAAAAAAATGTGAAGTGAAAACCAACATTTTGAAAAGAAAAATCATATAATCAAAGGAATATTAAAAAAAGAACACAGAAAACAAACGAAAGAAGAAATACAAAAACAAAAATATAAAGTTAAACAAATCCTAGTGAATAAAGTGCTTCAAATTATAAAAGAAAACTTAGCAATTTTATTACAAATAAAATCATCCATCCAACCATTCCATCCAAACCATTCTACACTCTACTCTGCAATATGTAAGAAAATTTATTGAAAATATTTTTCCTTTTCGTCATTATATGTTAAAAACCATAGGAATACAACTGTTGAAATCTTTTCTTACGAAATTTGTTAAAATATACTTAGTAAAATGTGCGAGCAATTGATTTGAAGCAACTTTAAAATATTTTTCCAATCATTTTTGTAAATTTTTTAGAAACATTTTTTTTCATATGCTAAGAATTGTCAATAATTCATATGTGGTCTTAATGTCTTGCAAAAAGAAAGCAGTAGAAGAAAAATAATGACAACATGTTATGCGAACAGAGGTGGCCTTAATTTGGTCATTGAGTGATTGGCAGTAGATGTGTATTTATCGAAAATTTTTAAATTGAAAGAGAAGAGAAAAATTGCTACAGAAAGTTAAAAAAAAAATTATATACTGTGTGGTATTTGGTGCATTATTTATATTGGTTTCCAAACTACATTCCACATTTTAAGATCACAAAACAAGTGAATTAAATTGTTCCTACTTCCCTCTGGAGCGCATGCTAGGTATCATGCTTTGACTCTAACAAAAGGAGGCGAGAGAAAAACTTCTGTGGAGGTGTATAGATCAACAGTCTTCTTTTATTTTATCATTCAAATCGAATTGCTTCAGCATAATGAAACCAAAGAATTCTTGACACTTTTTTATTCAGTACAGATTGCTTAAAAAAACGGAACATTATTTGGGCTACCGATTTACGACCTGGTTTTTCCTTGGACTTTATCGTTTTAGTATTATGATAACAAATGATTTCAGAACTAGTGGAATATAATAGAAGAGACTACAGATTTGTAGAAATCTAAGCTCTTTTGAGCGAACACAGCGGAAGTATACCACCTGTTGAGCTCTCACGAAGCTAACAGACGAGTTCTAATTGACAAATATCGACTATTAGCATCAAGTTTTGCATTAGAGTCAGTCTGAAAGTTTAATAAATCCACTGATCAATCCGTTATCAAATAACGATAGCCAGACGGGAGATTTCGGCGTTGAGATGAGATGGATATTGAAAAACGAAACGGAACAATACTTTCTTCCTTTTCACCCAATCCATAACCTCTACTGAAATTATTATATTATGACGGGATGTCTTTCTCCAAGTCTTCCTACCTATTATGAATGCTCCGTGAGAATAGGGACAATGAGAGATATGTATGTCCCTAAAATCTAGTTTAAACAGTTGGTTGGTACATTTCCTGCCCAATTTAGACCAACTGAGTCTCACAACGATTCGCCAACAGGCTTAAAATGCCTTCATCTAATGGCCAGTAACTATACGATGTAAGAACTATTTAGGTGTTGTGCTTTTCAGACTTCTTTGAATTTCCCTTTTGTGCCTTTAAATATTAGAAAATATCTGTTTAATCTATTCATACTGTTTTTGCAAGTCGAATTGGCACATAAATTTTGATCGAATAAAATTCTCCGTTCCACACCTAAAAATAGTATTCTTTCCATTTCTTTAATCATGGGACTGCAACAAAGTCCATATTCCCCGTCTTCTTATTGTTTCTTTGCATAATTTCAGTTTCATTAGAACGTTCAAGCCGGCGCGTATCTCCGGTGGCCCGCACTAGACTGCCTTATCGGGCGGCCCTTACCACCGGTGGCCCCCACTAGACTGCCTTATCAGGCGGCGCTTACCATCGGTGGCCTGCACTTGACTGCCATATCGGGCGGCGCTTACCACCGGTGGCCCCCACTAGACTGCCTTATCAGGCGGCGCTTACCATCGGTGGCCTGCACTAGACTGCCATATCGGTCGGCGCTTACCACCGGTGGCCCGCACTAGACTGTCTCATCGGCCGGCGGGTACCTTCGGTGGTACGCCATTGATCGTACTATTAGACGGTACGTAATACCAAATATGTATTTAAATGTTTAACACTTCGACTGCTGAAAAATACCTGAGAGTCACTTCACAATAGAGCGAAAAGTATTAAGCCCAGCCGCCTAGCTAATCAAACAATTGGTCTACTATAGCAAGTTCTAAAATGATAGAGTTGCCATCTAGCATTGCTTACTTAATTATTCATAACAGCCCTTTAGTGAGGTTTACAACCTAGCTCTCGCGGCACTTATAATGTGTGTTTTAATTTGCATTATGTAATGAAGAAATGCATTTGGCAGCCACTGAATTCGAACTCAGGCCACTTTGTAGACTAAAAACTTCGTATTGCTCTACAAAATAATGCCAAAAAAATTTGTATTCAGATTTTTACAATATAAACACACACTGTTTTGTGTTTCTTTATTGTTTACTGCAACTAATATCGTTCTAAAGGTTGGCCACCTCTGCTTCAAATAGAATGTTATGGAACTGTCAAATAAAAATTGCTTTTATTTGTCACTTTTTTAATTTTTTTTTGCTGAATTTCAATGTGATAAAGAGAACCATCACAGACCACAATTACACCACGAGAATGACAAAAGAAAAGCTTTCAAACAGCTTTTTTCACAAACTTATTCAGCTGCGAAAACACATGCATCCTACTCAAGGAGAATTTTCGTAGAAAATTTTTACATTTAGTCCTTCATTGTACTCCTTGGATAAACGTCTAGAAACGCGCTTAAATTAGAAAAGAAACTGTGTGGGGAAAAAAAGAAAAATAAAAAATTTAACTGGCAAATAAAGCACAAATAAGACACTGCAGTTAATAAATAAATAAATAAACAATTTAAAAGAAAAATTTAATAAAAAAAACAAGAGATTGCGTACACATTAAGCCTGTTGTGTTTTGAAAAGGAGAAGACTCTTTAAGATTTTAACAAAGTGTGTCTGACTAAAGTTTTCTTCTTCCTTTGGAAATATTTTTATTTCTTATTTTTGTTGTATTGTGAGTGTGTGTCTGTGTTTTTTTTGGTTTTCTGTTGTGTTTTTTCTTATATGGGATGAGTAAAGGTGTTTAACAGTGTGTGTAAGTAAGTATGAGAGTAAGAATGTGTGTGTGTGTGTTTGTTATAAAAACATTTATGGTGCGTGTGGTACAAAAGCGTGCTTAGTACTGTTGTTTCAAACACGCACACACACTCTCACTAACACAGTTACGTTATTATTTACATTTTTTTCTTCTACTTTGCACTCACGCTTACATATGTAAACTGTTTCTCTCTCTCTGTCTCCGTCACCCGCTTTTACACAAACATTAGCAGAATGTTACGTTTTTGTTGTTTCCGTTTTTAAGTTTTTAATACATTTACACGAATACTATTCGCATACATGTGTATATGGGTTCGAACGCAACCTCTAAGCGAAACCAACAAACAAACACAATTTTTTGCAAACACGCACCGAGGCAGACACACATACACATGATACTTATGCATACGTGTACGTATGCTTTATTATTATTACACATACTCTAACAGCACATACTTTGCAGGCGTTTTTATTTACACAACTCCAATGAGTTTGCTCAACATCAGACAGTCGTCGTTTGTTGTGTTCTTGTGATTTTTTTTCTGTTTTTCATTTCTTTTTAACTGATTTCAGTTGTTTTGTTCTGCCACATGCAGAAGCGTGTGTAGGAGGGAGAGCGTGTGTGCGTGATGTTTGATATCTACGCATTTTCTGGCGCCTCACTAACAAAGAAAATGTAAAGAAAAAACCAAACGCCTTTACGCTTCCCATTTGAAAAATATTAAAAAAAAAAATTCTTTGTATAGCACAACCAAAAAAGGAAGAAAAACTTTCTAACAAATATAAGAAAATCAACCATAAAAAGAGAATAAATTGTATAAATAAAGGAAAAAAAGTGTTAAAAGTTTTCCTTTTAGTGAAGAAAAGAAAAACCAATAAAAAGGAAAAAAAAATTATTTACAAATACAAACGAAAAAAAAGAGTATCCTTGAAATAAAAATCCTAACAAAATAAACAAACTTTACTGCGATAATTTGCTATTTGTCTAACAATAACAACAACAATAACCAACAACTTAATGTAAAAAAAAATCAATAAAAAAACCCCCTGCCCCTTTCGTTCAACAACACTTAATTAAAGTGACCACTAAAACCACTCCTGCTGATTTCTATGTTTTGAAACACAAAATCTCTTCTAAAAAAAAAAAAATAAATTTACCATTAAGAACTTTCTTATTTAACAACTAAACATATATAATATTAAAGGATTAAATAAATAATACAAGCTCTTGTAAGCTAATGGTAATACATAGTAACACATTGAAACTTTAAATACGATATTTCACTCAAACACTGTAACTGAGTGCGTATCAAACAAAAGTCACCCCAAAAAAAGAAAATAAAAAATAAAATAAAAAAAAAATAAGAAGAAAAACTTTTAAGCGTTAAACAGAAAAATTATTTTGCCAACATGTGTCTGAGAAAATGTGAGAATTATTATCGTATCATATCATAATTAATTACTTTTTAATTGAGTTTCAAACCAAAAACCAAAAGAAATTATTAAATAATTATGTTTAATAATATATAATCATGTTTTAGTTGTTCTCTTATGTTGTTAAAAATTATATTTGTATTTCTGATAAACCTTATCATTCTACCTTATCTTTACTCTCTCTTTATCTATCATCTAAAAATTTCTTTATATTCCATATGTTGGCGTTAAATTATTATCAATTAGTTTATACGTAACATATTTACATACATACATATATTCATAGTTTGTGTATTTAATTGAAGTTTGTTATTTAAAATTATTAAATTCTTAACAAAATTTATTTAAAAAATTAAGGATTAAAGGATCAAAGTATTTGTGTTTAAATTGTATTGTAAATCAAAAATTTAATCTGGGCTCTTCACTATTCACTATTCTTTCTGTTGTTTTAAGCCATTAGATCCCAACCATCTTTAAAAAAAAAATACATTATTGTGTTAAAATGCATTTTATTAGAATCTACCTTAAAATAAAATAAAAAAAATTAAAATATGTTTTTGGGGCTGTTCCCTCACGACTACAATGGGACTTTATGGTTACAAATTATTGCAAAAACTTTTCGCACAATATTTTTGAAAGTGGTCTTATTTTTGGAATTTTGTCACTTAAGTCTAACTTATCACTCACTGTCAACGAAGTGGATATATTTTTTTATTTCCTGAAAACGATTACGCGACATATTTGTGTCCTTATCTAACTGCCAATACATACGCTCTCTGGGCAGAGAGTTATAACCACTGAAGAGCACAATATACCCAAGAATATTTTTAGGTCTTTTTCAGTAAAACGAAAAATCAGATTCAAAACATCCTGATCAAAAATCATTTCAAATACTTCTATTGGAGTTTTTCCCTCCAGCACCATCTTCATATTGACCATAGCAATATCCATTGGTCTTTTTCTCCATTCTATTGAAGGTTTTGCTAACTTCGACTTTTTGTTTAATTGTGGAAGTGAAATATCATCTTTACAGTCACTACTACAAAATAATTCTAATTCGCCTGGAACGTCGTGTTGTAGTTTATCACGTAACAAAGTGCATTCATCAATTCCTTCCTCATCAGTTTCACAGGCAGCATTTGGAGGGATTATAGTAAAATCGAAATGTCCATGATTTTGATTATAAGCATATTGTATAGCATCATAAATGTTTTCAAAACTTTTACCAGTAACATCAATAGCAGATAATTATAATCTATATATACATATATAAAAATTGTACATATGTATATATTTTCCCGCTGTACCCAAGCGAGTACACCAATATTTATGCTTACCAAACAACACTTTTCTAAATTTTTTAAATAATTTTTTTTATTAAATTATAGTTAATTAATCTGTTTACTTTACTTTTCACTTAAATTCGACTGCGTTTAGTTTAAAATATAAAAGATATACGTCAACATGTGATGAAAAGTGCAAAAAATGGCAATATATAAAAACACTGTACAGATAAAAGAGAATGATAACTTACCGTTATATTTCTTTTACTTTCTTTTACTATTTATTAATTCTTTACATTCTCTATTAATGTTATGAAAAACAATTTTTCTTAAAAAGTCAGTAACTTTCTGTATATAGCGCTATAAAGTTGGTCGATTTTCTGTACTCATTTGGGTACAGTGGGAACGAATGGGTTAAAGTACGACTATTCTTATGGTTGCCTGAGATCAAGTGTGTGCCCAGTTTCAAGTCTGGTAAGAGTATTTTTATTTTTCAGGCAGTTTGGACTTTTAAGTTTGTGTCGATATCTTCTAATTAAAGTTTTTAAAGAAAATTCTTTCATAAAAGTCTTTCATTTTGATTTTTATATCAAACACTTAAATTGGTCATCAATTATTCGATTTGTAGCTCCTCGATAAATATGCCGTTTTTAGTTTTGTTATCCTCTAGTTTAACATTTTTCTTTAATATAAAAAGCCATTACCTAATCTATTCATCCAGTTTTCAATGAACTTATAGACAAATTGTTCATTGAAACATGCATATATTTGAACCATCGTTAATAGAAGCCCACTCATACATACATAATTGGTCATTACAATCCTTCAGTCAGGACCTAGTTTCTTACACCACTTATGTTGTGTGTGTTAATTTTATACATGAGTGATGGGACCTACAGTTTAAAGTCGATTTCGAACGACAGATTTTTGAGAAACTTTTCATGGCAATTTTTACTTTATTCTCAGAGTTTTTGACAGAAATCTGCTGAGAGGAAGTCGCCGAAGAAATAATTTTTGTATTTTGTTTTGATGCCTGGCCTGGGGCTCGAACCCTGGCTTTACGTCTAATAAGCCAACACACTACCTACTAGACTACGGCGACTCAATAAAAGCCCACTATTCTTTTTTATATACTACATTCAAATCATTATACCACAAAATGTTTTTTTTTTATAATTATCTCTTATGGAAATATGTATACAGGGTACCAACAATGCTTTTGTAATTTTCTCCATCATTTACAATAATTTTTTTAATTTAATTTACCTCCCTGTAGTGTTCTCCACTGCATCATTCGACAGCAACCTGGTCGTCTGTTGCCTAGGGAATTCCATTCTGGAGTAGTCATATTAATTTAGTCGAATACTTTTCTATACTTTTTGTCTCTCTTCCAGTGGATTCTCAATTGTTATTCGCCATGGATAGTAGATGCTAATGCAAGAATTCTACAAAATTTTCCAGTAATTTTTATCTCGAAAATGCAAGGAATAACATACTCTTCTAAGATGTTTTATGACCTGATTCTATTTGGTATTCACATACTCGATTTATGTTAGGGTTTCTGAGAGGTTGACTAATCGCCTTATTAGGTTCAGCTTTGACAGAATGAAAAGAATATTTTGAGAAGTCAACTACCTTTTTAAAGGGATGCTAGTAACATTGTATGTTGTCAGCATAATTTGCTCAAAACAAATATTAAGTCTTGTGCTTTTATAAGGGGAAGCGATGATGATCCATGCCATTAGGAAGGATCATCTGGCCCTATCTCTTATTTACAGAGTAATATTCTTCAATTTCATTTCCGGTAGTTCCGATAACAATAAGATTCATTAATTCAGTGTCTTTTTCCTCCTTCCTTTCACAAATTTTGCAGTAATCGTAAAAAGTATGTTATCGTGTAGTTGACGGACAGACATTTCTAGTAGGCAGTATCCTGCAATAACAAAAACCACGCACTGAATGCCTAGTTTTGTTTCTGGCCAATTCGTGTATGACGTTATGGCTTTTGAAAATCTTTTTCTTTCCCGGAATAATTCTCGAAAATATCGGGAATAAGCATTGAAGGTGATATCGACGCCTCCATTCTATAACGTTCTAAGTGTACTGAGAACGTTTTTAATGTTCTTGCATTTTTAAATTCTACGTTCTCTAACTTAAATACTGTCAGAATTTGGTTAAGATGCGCCGATCCGTTCCGAAGTTATAGGGGAAAATCTTCTTAGAATACACATCTGGTCGTATGTCGCGTGAAAACTTTGAGAGCTCATAACTCAAAACACACTTTTCCGACTTATAATGTTATAGAACGGAGGCGTCGATATGATGTCCACAATCGAATTTATGGCAGTCGGATTGTCCGAATAGATCAGGATATATTCGGGAAATATTCTGTCTGATTTTAAACTCCTTAATGTATATTCTACAAACCGTTTTTCCATTCAATTTCAAGCCTTTCCGAGAAGGGTAAGGATCTTGCTTCCCGTACCAGTAGTCTCTACTTCTTAGCACCTAGTTCAGCTGGTTTTAGGGGACAATTCAATCAGTTGACGCAGTGAAATAATGGTCTAAAGCTATACCAAACCCGAGAGTAGGCCAGTAGCCTGTCCGCTTCAAGAATTGCCAATTGCTTCAAGATAATGTAAGTAAAAAGGCAACTTAACGTGGAGTAAAGGGCCTTTCCGGCTGTTGTCCACAGGACGCTAGTAATGAGGATGACAGATTGTTTTCTTACGCCGTCTGGGTTCCTGCAGTGAGATTGTTTCAAAACCAGATGTATGAAACGTTAAGCATAATCGATTAAGCCAAAGCGTCATACGGCCACGGTTTAACCCAATATCTGGTATGTTACAAATAAAGAGAGCCACTTAAGTTTTCTGAGGTCTTTCAATTATATCATGCCTACATTGTTTGATCAAATTGAAATAAGCTGGAGGAAACAAATTACAAAAACATTTTCTATGGTTCTATGTTTATAAAACTATGTGCTTGAAGATAAATTCGAACTTAAAAACCAAAGACGCAGACCCTCTAAAAATCTAAACTTTGCTAATAACAGAGCACTGTTAACTGTTTAATAGTGGCAATAAGTAGATCAGTCTTCTACTTTAGAATTATTGCAGACTATCGACATAAAATATAATTCTCATTATGATCATTATTATTTGTGAACAAAAGTGTTGAAATGTAAAGAATGGTTGGTGGAGATGGAGAACGGAATTATTCCATCTATCCCACTATCATGGTTCGAAAGAGGACCCTCTTTACTACCATTTGCATATATGGTCTGTATGGTGTACTATTTCTTATATGTTCCAAAATGGCCACTGATCTAGAGAATTTTCAAGCAAAAATTGATATTTTCAAAGCCAATTCATCACTTTATAAGTGAATATGCTGCTGATTATATTAAGTGGCCTTGGAACCTTCTTTTGCATATAGTATGATACTCATAGACCTGAAGTATTTTCCAAAATTAGCTCCTAAACAAGTGGGCTTGTTCTGGTGAATACTGTTAAATAGCTAACAGTGCTCTGTTAAGGGCAAATTTGGTTCTGTTAAGGGCAAATTTTGCTTTGTTAAGAGGAAATTTTGCTTTGTTAACGCTAAATTTGGCGCTGTTAAAATTTATGGTTTGCGTCTTGGATTTTTAAATTGGCATATATCTTCACACGCATTATAAAACTAGGTTATAAACATACATACATACATAGCATTGTGTTAGAACATATCATTTCTAAGAACATAATTAAAAATAAATACGTCTTGTAAATCTACTTACAATTTAAATTTAAAAAAACGTAAATTAGCCCAATAAAATAAGAATTATTTTTATTAAGACTGTAGATTGTTTTAAGTGCATGCCAATAAGAAAAAAGTAAATTAAAATTCTTAAAAATATTTATTTATTTACATAAAAATGTTATTAATTTATAAATTTTGTAAATTTAATATTAAAAAAATTCTTTGTTTTGCATTCAAGTCGAATTAGAATTAAAAAAAAGGAGTTAAGTATTCTTCTTTATGTGCGTGTGTTAAATAAAGAAAAGTAGAGTTTTTTGAAAATGAAAAAAAGAAAATACATACATACCTACATACATATTATATATATACTACTTACATACATACATATGTATTTACCTATTAATAGAACGTAATGTTTCAATGTTGTTACTTTTATTATTAAAAATTATTAAATATTTCCTATACATACATACATAGATACATATGTATATTTACTATGTATTATTGTATTTCCGTTTCATATTTTTCTTTTTCTCTCTTTTTTAAACGTTTAGTTGTGTTATTGTGAATGCCTTTTTTTTGAGTTAAACACACATGATACCAAAAATAATATAAAAAAATAGAAAATAAAACAAAATAAATATTAAATAAAATACTAATAAATTAAATAAATAATTTCTACTCAACATAATAAATAAAAATCACAATTCCAACAATTGAAATACAAATACAAATACGAATACAAATATACAAATATTAATACGATGTTATCATTCCTTGAAATATTCTTTGGCTTTTTGAAATGCACAAAATAAAAAACGATCCACAAATAAACAATTTATTTAATAAAAAAAAACAAATAATAAATAAATAAATAAAAAAAACAACAACTACAATTACAACAACAATTTCAACAACAAACAATTTGCAATCAATCAACCACTTTTAAATTATACTGGAAAAAATAAATCAAAAAAATAAATCATCACTTTGGAAACAATTCTACAAAAAAATTTAAAATCAAAAAACAAAAAAACTCTCCTGTTAAATCTAAAGGTGAGTGAACCAATCTTCATATGATTTGTATACTTTAGTTTAATAATGGGTGATTTTTTAAGAGCTATAGGAAAATTTTTCAAAAAAAAAAAACACATAAAATTCAGAAAAATTCTTGAAATCTTTATTTAAATCGTTAGTACGGTCCATATAATTTAATGTTTGAAGATTATTTCATGCAAATGTTGACCGCGACTGCGCCTCAAATGGTCCATCCGCTTAGTCCAATTTTGGCATGCTCTTTCCAATATTTCGGCCGGTATCTCACGAATAAATCCTTCAATGTTGTCTTCCAATGCGTCAATTGAAGCGGGCTTGTCTGTATAGACATGAGCTTTAACATAGCCCCACAAAAAATAGTCTAAAGGCGTTAAATCGCACGATCTAGGCGGCCAATTGACCGGTCCCGAACGTGAAATAAAATGCTCACCGAACTCGCCTCTCAATAAGTCCATTGTTAGGCGTGCTGTGTGGCATGTGGCACCGTCTTGTTGAAACCACATGTCATGCAAGTCAAGCTCTTGCATTTTGGGCAAAAAAAAGTTGAATATCATCTCACGGTAGCGCTCACCTTTCACAGTTACGTTACGATTCGCAGCATCTTTGAAGAAGTACGGTCGAATGATGCCACCAGCCCATAAAACTGTCCTTTTTCTGGATGCATTGGTAGCTTTTACAATGCTTCCGGCTGATCTTCACTCCAAAATCGACAATTCTGCTTATTTACGTATCCATTGAGCCAAAAATGAACTTCGTCGCTGGACACAATTTTTCGATAAAGAAGTGAATCTTCGGCCAACTTTCCAAGACCCCATTCACCAAAAATTCTGCGTTGCGGTAGGTTGTTCGGCTTCAATTCTTGCACCAGCTGTCTTTTGAAAGGCTTCACACCTAAATCCTTCCGCAAAATTTTCCACGTTGTTGAGTAACGGAGGCCCAATTGCTGCGAACGGCGACGAATCGATAATTGATGGTCATCCTTAACACTGGCCGATACAGCTGCGATATTTCCTTCAGTTCGCACTCTACGTAAGCGTGTTGATGGTTTAATGTCCAACAATGTAAATTTGGTGCGAAATTTTGTCACAATAGCCTGAAAAGCCGCTTCAGTGGGTCGATTAAACTGACCATAAAATGGAGGAAGGGCGCGATGAACTTTCTTAACAGAGCACGCATTTTGATAATAAAATTCAATGATTTGGAAGCGTTGTTCGTTTGTAAGACGATTCATGGTTGAATTATAGACCTGAAACCAACTGAAGATGTTTGACAGTGAAACAAAACACGAAACGTGCGTGTGCTGCTTAAACCAGTGTTGCCAAAAAGATAATAGCTAAAAAATCACCCGTTTTGATATAAGTATGAATTCTATCATTATTAAATTTAATATAAACAAATACCTCTACTCGGTACTTATGTGACCATTCATTTTGGATTTGCCAAAGGAGTATTTTGAACGCGAGGATTACAATTTATTTATAAAGGAATGGTTTACTTTCATCCATTGTTATTTCTTTATTCAAATAAATCGTAATTTATTAAACTTTAATAATTTTTTGCTTTTGGTTTGTCAACTTCTAGAACTTGCTGTTGTTTTGTTATTGTCATTCTTTTCTTTTCTATTTTTTGCGGTATTCCTATGTAGTTTTGTTATTGTAAGTTGAACCTTACTTATCTCCATTCTCGTAATGTCTTTATTGTTTGATTTTCTAGAATAATCAGTCAGTGTTTATTCTGTCTTCTACACAGAATTTGATCATGTTCATGTAAATTTGAATGATACATGATTTCAGGGGCGTTTAATGTGATTGATTTTCAGTATTTCTACTTAATATAATTGCGCTTCATGTTCTGCATTGCTTACCATGTTTGCTTGGTAAATTTTCTTCACGGAAAATCAATTTTAATCAAGAATATAAATGCATTACTCTTCGTCCTAAAATTACCAGCTGCCTCTACAAGAGATATAGATTGTATACCAGATGCCACCAACCTTGAGCACTCTGTTGTCAAACAAGTTCCTTCTTAGACGTTGTGATCATAGCTGCCAGATAAATGAGGCACCAAATCGTCAAATATTTGAGAAAAAATCGTCAAAATCGTCAAAGACGTTTATTGAAATCATCAAAAAATCGTCAGAAAAAATAAATAAATTAAAAGTTTTTAAAAACCAAAATTATTTCTATTGTAGTAAAACGTATAAAGTCAATATCTGAGTTCAAAAATAAAACATTAAAAATTTTTTGTTTGAAATTAAAAGGGCCTTCATCTGCATTTGTTAATTTTTTTCCAAAAATGGAGAAACGTTATATCATTTTCAGGGAAATATTGTTTAAGGTTTAAACAATCTATCCCAGTGTTGTTTATTGACACATAAGCGCAGCAATAATATTGCATCATCTTAATCTATGGGTGGTGTAAATACTAGGGAGTCAGCAGATCTTGACATTCTGAGCATGAAAATGTAGTGTAATGTTGGCTGCAACTGACACATTTTTCAGTTCCTTCTTAAGATATTATCTGATCTTACTATTTACACCATTTGCAACCGACCGAGAATGGAATACAACTCTCATGTATGGGTCGGTGCTTCAACGTCTATTTTGAGGTTTCTCGACTGTGTACAGGAGAAGCCCTAGTAGCTCGATAATGATGGGCTACTACGGGAGAGGCCATTGAATCTTTTGATCATCAATGCGATTTATGTTTCACTGTTCTATCACTACTACAAAAGGATTTTGCTCGGACGAAATAAGGGGAATTGTTCCCGAAAATTATATATTCCTACGTAACGCTCGTCTTTCTCGGCCACCACATCCAGTCGATTGGCCAGTGGATCGTACACTGTATTACAGAAAAAGTACGTTTTTTAGTCAGACTCAATTCCTGCAGAGGTCTTTCCTGTTATTTATGGTATAAAAACATACAAGCCTAGTGTCCATAAACACTGTTCTCTCTTTCCTTCTTTCCATAACATATTTTCATAGTTCCAAACACAATGCCATCCATCCCCTGAGTATACGAAAAAAAATAACGGCGCTTGCCTTTGTTCTTCCGATGGTAATACTAGAAGCTATACTCGAATTTTTAAAATTGTCTGCAACGACAAATATGAATTATTCTCAACTACGGGGTTATTTAGGAGTTGTAATTTTTTGACTTTTAAGGGGTTAAAAAGGAATAAAATACAGAAAAATCATCACAGGTATTCGAAAGTAACTTAAAAATATAAAACTTTATTCCTTGTTATTATTAACATAAATTTCCAATAGTAACAATTGCAAAATAACTACAAAGCTTAAAGTGACTTTTAATCTACCAAAGTAAAGAATATGATGTAAATTTTTAATTTCTAAAAATCGTCAAAATAAGGGCATAAATCGTAAAATCGTCAATATGATATTTTTGGAGCCCAAAATCGTCAAAATGACGATAAATCGTCAAATCTGGCAGCTATGGTTGTGATGTGGAATATATTTCTTCCACCTCAATATGTGAATCACCCCCATATCTTTTTTGCAGTCCTAGCTGTCTTTTTCCTTGCGAGCTGTTAACATGTGGCTGATTGAACATTTCTTCATGAGGCTTACTAAAAGTAATCCCGAACCAATCAAATTTTTGGTAATGAATTTCGATGTTAATGTGTCTAATGCCTCTTCTGTCTCAGACTCATGTTTATATTTGCCATTATTATATTCCTTTATTATTTTTATAATTTCATCCATGACTGAAGAACTTGGCCAAGTAATTTTTAACGGCTCTTGTAATTTTTCTCTAATCAGAAAGTTTTGCCGGCATATACGGGTTGCATAAAAAGAGTTCAGCGAAAAGAATTCATCACTTCGTCAACTTGTATCTGCTTATGATGAGTAATTTGCTTTCCATTTTTGTAAACATTCAACATAACCTTGTTTGCCGTTTATTCCAGGCTTGAAAGTCATTTGTGGGAGCTTAATAGAGTATTTAGTGCTTAGTTTTAATTAAAATTCTTTATTATTCGCACAATTCTGTGTGGCACTGTTCACAACTTTATGTAAACAACAGCAATTGCTTTGTTTGTTATACCTCTGTGTATACCCTTTGTATAAACAATAACAATTAGTAGGCAATTATTTGACAGATCTTTGTAATGGAGATTTTCAAACCATTATTACTCTCTTCAATCACACCGCCTCTTCACATAAGGCTGACTGAACTTCACTCACTCACTCGCCTGCTTTGGCTTGCCTTTTATGTGGCAGGGTAAACAGTCTGATGAATGTTCTTGAAGGCGAATGTTCATGACTTCGCCTTCTCCAAATCTCTATAAATATGTTTACATATACATTTACGTTTTTTACATTTATTATTGTAGTGTTGTTGTGTATTTTTGTTTACTTCTTTACCATTTTTTTATGCTGGTGTTTGTTGTTATATTAAGCAGTACGATAATTTGTAAACAGGTTTGTTGACTTGTATTGTATTGTTTTTGTAACTTTTGTTTATAATTCTAATATTAAGCGATGTAAAAGCAAAACACCAGCATCTAAATTCTTCATTTTCGTAACAATATATTTAATCGGATAGATCCAATTAAATTATGCACGTAAAATTAAATATAGGATTACTTATAGGTTATGGCAGTCAAATTTAATTTTAAATCCTATTTATTGCGCTCGACTAGCCATACACTACAACTATTTTTTTTGTGTTAATTTTTATTTAAATTTAATACAAAACAATTTTATTCTGTATTAAACGGTTTCACAAGCCTGGTCTTGTAATCCCAGTGCGATTTAAATTATTTACTGTCGTTCGTTTCCTACTCTTAAAAACGAATAAATAAATGAAATGAATGAATAAATTTGTTTTTATTTATTTATCAATAATGGTCGTAAAACATTTTCAATTAACCGACTTCCTTTTGTCGTTGTTTTTCTTCTCTCTCTCGCTCTCTCTCTCTCTCTCCATTCAATTTATTTATTTACAATATTTATTTGCTGAGATACCATACATACAGTAAAAACGTATTCAGGATATTTGTATAAAAACTATCGACAAGTACGAAAAACAAGTACTGACAAAAAAGGACGAGAGGTGCCTTGTTGAAATCCGTTATTATGTTGTCATGCTCGTGATTTGAATATTGAACTTGTCAGATGTTATGCCATTTATTATGAATGGGTCGTCAGCGAAACAATAAAACTTAAAAGCCGAATACATTTCAACCACTTTTTCACACATAACTCTCACGATGCCTCGATTGATGTAATGCTCCAATTTAAGTCGCCGTGGTCTAGTAGGTAGTGTGATGGCTTATTAGACGAAAAGCCAGGATTCGAGCCCCAGGCCAGACATCAAAACAAAATACAAAAAGTATTTCTTCGGCGACTTCCTCTCAGCAGATTTCTGGCAAAAACTCTGAGAGTAAATAAAAAATTGCCATGAAAAGTTTCTCAAAAATCTGTCGTTCGGAGTCGACTTTTAACTGTAGGTCCCACCACTCATGTATAAAATTAACACACACAACATAAGTGGTGTGAGAAACTAGGACGTAATCCTGACTGAAGGGTTGTAATGCCAAATTATGTATGTATTTATGTATCTGTATAGATACGTTGTTTGAAGTAGCCTCATAAAAAGTCTAACAGCGTAAAACCACATGATCTAGGTGGCCAGCTGAAATGTGTAATGTAGGGTAATAAAGCCAAAATTGGTCGTGTTGTGTGACCTGTGACACCGCCACATATCAGTTCAGTTCATAATTTTCAAAAAGTCCTTTTTTGTAGGTCATAGCGGTCTGATCATCATTACCATCAAATGGTCTTTCTAAGTTTATTTTTGAACAAATCCGACCCAATGACAGATTCAGAACACACTGTGGACCAAATAGTCAAATTTTCCGTTTTTGAAGTCCCCGTAGTCTAGTAGCTAGTGTTTTGGCTTATTAGACAAGAGCCCGTCGTACAACTCGGTTCGAATATAACGAAATATGAAAAAATACTTCTTTTGAAAAGTTTGTCAAAAACTGTCGTAGTTGACTTTAAACTGTAGATCCCGCCACACAACATGGGTGACGTGATAAACTACGTCGTAATCCTGATTGAAGCGTTGTAATGAACAATTAAGTAAGTAATGGCAAGGGGGTGTTTGGCAAAATATTTTGTTTAACTTCTTATAACTTTATAATGAAGGAAGCGATTTTTATAAAATATTTACTTTTATTCTCACTGTAAATATTACCATTTTTGCCACGCCCACTTTAAGGTATTTAAGCAAATTAAATGTAAACTCTTTAACTTTGCCTATATAGCATCAATTTTCATGTTGCTTTCATCAATATATGCGTAACCGCCGAGGGAGAATAAAGTCTTATCGCTGAAGACAACCTTATTCCAAAAACTTGGATTGAAAGTTACTCTGTTGCTCTAGCATATCTGCGGCGTTGTGAACGTTTAAGCACCATGATGAGCCATGAGAAAGGGCCAATTGCTGAGAACGTTGTGGAATCCAAAAAGTTGGATTGTTCGCTACATTTTTATTAACTGTAGCGATATTTTAGGGAGAGCATGTGCATAGCCCTGACCATGCTTCCATTCTCTTCATTTTCATTTATAATCTTCACTAGTTTTGACAGAGTAGGTAGCTTATAACGATCATGATCAGCACGTAATATTTATATGAAGCACCTCTTATGATGTTCATTTTAACATTTTATTACACGTTCTTCGGTCGTTTAACGATCCGTATTCGTAAATGAAAAACTTTTCATTCAATAAGTGGCACTTCAGTTGGAAAATATTAAACTGCTGATTAGTGTTCAAAAAAATACCCTAAAGTACGCAACGTTTATATACTGTACTGAATGTCGTGTCCCATTCGCTACGACGATAGCAAAACTCTTCGTTTCTATTTTAATGTTTGTGAACATGTACGCAAACTCTAACATAACGTACTGAACAGAGTTCACAAACACTATTTCTTATTGTTTGTGTACAAAGTACGCTAAAAAGATCAGTACACAACGAGTACACTAACATTTTTAGTGTACGCGAGAGGTTATGTTCATTTGAAGCGTACATGTTGTGTACGTAATGTGTTTGCGTATGAGGTCACAAACACAATGGCTAGTGCACAGTATTTTTTCGAACACTGCTGCTGATAGCCTTGCCAGACCGTTGGTTTTGAAACCCTTAAATAAATTACACTATGCTTGTAATCTTTGAACGATGTTGTCATACTGTTATGAAGTTTAAAATGTTTTTTTGTGTGATGAAACAGAAACAGCGCAATTGTTGGGTCGTAAGAACCAATGTAAACATTAAAATGGCAGTAAAGCTTAGTTAAAGATTTGTGATACCATTTCGTTCAGGAGCGGTTTATTTATGATTTATTGTAGTTCTTTTAAACGACGTGCCATCTTTTGTGTTTTGCGCCACAAAAACTATGTCGGTTGCACATTCCTTTCTTTGCATTTCTAGCCATCAGCTGCCAACGCTCTGTTACTTCACTTCAATAATAATAAAAGTAAAGCACAGCGGTAAAGATTTATTAAAAAAAAGTTATTATTACGATTATTGATTTATATGTTTAACAATTATTTTCGATATAAAAACAATTTGAGGTGAGGAAAACAGTGAAAAGAAAATAAAAAATCGAAATTTTGTACCAAAAAAAAAAAACACTAAAAAATAAGACCTCCACCATGTGAACACGTTTTTAAGGCGCCAGCCTTGTTAAAACAAGAAAGAAAAAAACTATAAAAATAAAAGTAATAAAGGAAACTACTAATACTGCTACAACGACCACAATAATAATAACAAAAACAATAACAAGAACAACAACTATAATAGTAATAATGAAAAAAGGAAACGACAACAAAAAACTAAAAAAAGATTTTTCATTAGCGATAATACATACGTTTGTTGGTGACTCATGTTCAATTAATAAAAACAAAAAAAAAACAAAAATAGAAAAAAAAGAGAGAAAATGAAACAAAATGAAATGAAAAGGAAAGAAAATCCGTTACCAGGCTGCTAATGAAGTTAAAAGGACACTCACTCTGCTTCTCTTCTCCGGCCACTCTCGCACTCTCTTTCTTAATGAAAAAATGTTGTCACGTGTATTGTGTGTTCAAAACAGAATTCATATAAAAATAATCACGAGAGGGAGAGAGAGAGAGAAAGGGGGAAGAAGGAAAAAGCTACACACACATTTACACATACTCTGTAGATTAGATGCGGTCATGTGTAAACTAAAGGTGGCCTCTTACTTTCAGTTTAATTAGTGTCACAGAATGTTTTTAATAACAAAAAACGAAAAAATTCTTTTGATTAAAGTGTATGAAAGAAAAGTGGCTGCTTAATTAGAAAATCAGCAGAAATTAGAATTATTATTAAAGAAAACTTTTATTAAAAACTTTTATACTGAACCAGCACGGGTCATTTCTGTTTATTGCAGCTTCTATGTTGCTTGAGAATGCTGTATTATTATTCTATTATAATTAATTTTTTGTAATACAGGTCAAAGGTTAATAACTTTATTGGCAATTATTGATTTTTGTATGTAATTAGGTTAAAAAACAAAAAATTAAAAAATTTGCTGTGAAAATGTGTAACAGAAAGAAGATCTCTCTGTGCATCTCGCTCAATTCCATCTGAAATAATTATCATTGGTGCGGTCGAGGAAAAGTACTATTTGTTCTGTATTTAGCCTAAAGTACTGTCTTTCAAATGGCGGCACAATAAAAGCTCTGATCTTGGCTATGGTAGTAATATATATGGCTATGGTAGTAATATATTTATCCTGTATATAGAAAAAGTTCTTGGCGCTTAAATCACAAATAGCAACAGAAATGTTGAAATTGGGGTGTTGTTCAGAGTTGTTGGAGTCAGAGTTTATGATCACTTAGGTTTGATTTATATACAGTGGTGGCCTTATAATTAGAAACGACTTAGCAACATGTATGCTTGTTTATTTGTTTTACAGTTTTCACTGTGTACCTGGGATGAAAGGCTTTTTTTGGTGGATGTCTTACATACGTTTTTCCATCAGATTGGGACAAATTAAACTTAGATTCGTCACTCCAGAGAACTCTGTTCCAGAAACATCGTTTCTAATTATAAGTACCACTGTATTTTGCAGTATTTTTTGCAGTGTTTTTTTAAGCAATCAGGGAATTAACCGTGATCATGCAGCACACAGTGTTGCAATTACGAAAGTTGGTAATGCTATGTAAGGAATGAAAGAAATTTTAATTTGTTTACCATGTAAGTGACAGGAAACATTTTTGCAGAAAGAAATTTTCAGTGTGCATTCAGAAAATACCTCTTCAAAGTTTCTACTGTAGATTGTGCAGGATGTAATGTTGCTTTATCCTTTTGAAATAATATGATTTTTCTGATTCCAATTCATCCATTTGAGGTAGAAGAATGTCGTTGTAGAAAAAAAATGTTCTCTTATGATTTTAGGCTGAAAATCGCAACATACGGTAACTTTGAGCGAGCCGAATGACGACTCTTCGTATATTACATATCTCTGGATTTTTGTTGTTCTAGAAGCGACAATTTTTCTTATTTACGTCTGTCTTCCTTGTAGTTGAGAATCTGGAAGACTTAAGCGAAGACAATTATTTTTTTTTAGCGTGTGACGTATGATTTAAAATGCCTTCGCACTTACAGTGACCGTCGTCAGCTGCGTCGAGTGTGGCTTCCACTAAAACAATCCCTCCTCCTCTTCTGGAGATACTCCCTTCCCGGGACGGCTATCTGCATTACTTCGGGAAGGGTCCAGAAAGACGTTCTGTTGTCTCCCACGTCTGGGTACGCCATATTTGAAGCCAGCTTCATGCTATTGGCTCGTCTTTTCATGTATCATTCTGTCGTTCTGTATCAAGGTCGACCTTCTTCCTGCGGAGTACACAGCGAAGACGATAGGTGCTTAAAATTTTATCTGATGTACTGTCTGCACTTAGTAAGAGTACATCTTCAAGTCTTTCATTAAATTTTCTAAAGCCAAAAAGTACGTTCGATGCCCAACTGAATCACACGTCTTTTGGTCGATGCTCCGGCATAATATCTACAGTCGCTGCTACGATATTATCAGTAGAAATGCTGACCAATTCTTTTCTAGGTGAGCAGACAAATGCCGACTTGGTATTCGACACTGTAGCAATACCAATATCACATGTTGCAGCAACATTATTCCTTAAAAAACGAAACAATTATTTCGTGTTCTTAAGGAGTACAGCAATTTATAACTTACTGTCGTACATTTAGTATCTGTTGACTTCACAAATGATGAAGTAAAATTGAAATTTACTGTGATTTGATGATTTGTGATTTCTCTTCCCACAAAGATGTCAACCTCAATTGCGTCCACGTTGAGGTTGTATATCAGAAACCCCGGCAGTACGAGCGATAACTGCGTAAGCCTGATCGTACTGGAAGTGCTTAGGCTTAGAAATCAAAAATTATATAACAGTGCCCATTGCCATACGTAAAGTAGTAATACTCAATAATATTGAACTCATCACTGCCAAACGTATTTATTTTATTTGGCTACTGCTGTCAGTCAGTACGTAGATTTTTTCTTTCTGTTTTTTGTAGTTTTAATTAATAAAACTTTAGAAAACAACTTCAAAAATGCAGTCAGTTTATTTGAATTACACATAATTGGTCATTACGTCCTAGTTACGACCTAGTTCCTCACACCATTTATGTTGAGTGCGTTAATTTTTATACATCAGTGGCAGGATCTACAGTTTAAAGTCGACTCTGAACGACAGATTTCTGAGAAACTTTTCATGGTAATTTTATTTACTCTCAGAGTTTTTGCCAGAAATCTGCTGAGAAGAAGTCGCCGAAGGAATACGTTTTTGTATTTTGTCTTGATGCCTGGCCTGGAGCTCGTCTAATAAGCCAACAAACTAGCTACTAGACTACTGCGACTACAGAGCAATGGTACAAAAAATTTAAATTAGGTGCCCATAAATAAAGTACCCGACATGTTAATAAAATTAACACACACAACATACACTGCGTTTCACATGAATAGCACACCGTACACATTGAAATTCTCCTCCCTATATCTTTGTAAGAAATAAAAATTTTGGATTGCATTTGTAGTGTTTTTTTTTATAGCTTTTATTATAAAATAAAAAATATTTCGATTTATTAAATTGTTTTTAAAATACAACACAAAAAGAAAAATACTCAAAAAATAACAATCAAATTCCGTTTCACTAGAATAGCACATATTTTAATAAATGTAGAAAAATTACTTTTTATTAAGGTTTTTAATTTTTTTTTATATTTTTTACTTATTTTTTTATAAAAACTAAAATTTAAATATGGGTTTCTAGAAGTGAGTTAAGCCCCCCTTGTTCAGAATAACCTCGTATGTCCTAATAGGCATTGACTCATACAAATTTTTCAAATAGTCGAGAGAAATTGAAGAACGGACATGGCGTTGAAGTTAAATAAGTTCTTCTTTGGTTGAAAATTGTTTTCCATACTCGTAAACATTTCTGGCCAGCCATCCCCAAACAGATAAGAGGGTTTTTTTTAAGAGAAGCTTCAAATTCGCACGATTCTGTTGACAAAATTAAGGCTAAGGTAGGTGTCCATGCTAGCAAGACCACTGTGTGGCGTATTATTTCAGGAGCAAATCAACTCAAACGACTCAAATTAAAGAAAAAACCACCACTTAACTCTGCACGAAAAGAAATGCGGTTGAAATTTTGTCAAAATAATATGGTATAGAGCAACGAGTGGAAGCGCGTTGTTTTTTCTGCCGAGAAGAAGTTTAATTTGGAGGGCCCTGTTGGCTACAATTATTATTTTCACGATTTGAGGAAGGAGACTCACCAGTTGGATCGATTACACAGTCGAGTCGGCGGAGTTATGGTGTGGGGTGCGATTTTTATTATGTCAAATACAAATATATCCAAATACAACAATATACAAATGCAATCCAAAATCAATCCGCTATTTTTATTTCTTACAAAGATATAGGGAGGAGAATTTCAATGTGTACGGTGTGCTATTCAAGTGAAACGCAGTGTAAGTGGTTTGAGAAACTAGGTCGTAATCCTGACTGAAGGGTTGTAATGACCAATTATGTATATGTATGTACTATTTCTCTGCGTTACTTTGCTACTTATTAGGACTCCAAATACTGTGTGTATATTTTATTTCTAAGTCTTTTTAATTACATTTGTTTTGCTGTTATTAAATTACATTAATTTTAAATATTTTCTCTTCTGTTTCATTGAACTCTTAATTCCGTTAAAAGCAAATTTTTAATTTTTTTTCTATAAACTTGTTTAAATATCTTTTGCTGAGTATAATAATAATGAGCTTTTCCATTCGATGGGTATTATAATTTTTTTATTTTTTTCTTTGTAGCGTACATTCAATATTAACTTTTCAATAAAAATTCCTGCATTAAATTAAATTTTACTTTTTCCTACAGGCATTTTAATGGGAAATTCTATTTCTTTTTTTTTTTGGTTTTTTGCCTGTAAAAAATAAAAATTATTCGTTAATAAAAATTCATTCAAAATAGTGAAACATACAAAAGCAGAGCATAGAGAGTACAAAAAAATGCGTTAAAAATACTTGCAACATTGTTTCGCTCTGCCACACATTGATAAAAAAAGCGTTTTTTTTTTCTTTTTTAAATAATTTTATTCATGCATATTCATACATAAGTTCACAGGGCATTATTAACAAAAAAAAAAACCGAAAAGAAAAAACAAGAAATAGTTGCAAAAATTATAATGAAAATGTCGAGCAAAAACAAAAAAAAAATCTAATTAAAATTATTCTCTCGTTTTGCCATCTTTCTTTCGTTTTTTTTCGTTTTTTCTTCTATTATTCTTCCATTTTTGCATTCATTCATACAGCATGTGAAGTATTTTTGTGTTTTATTTAATATGTTTGCACTCCAACAGGTCCTTTAATTAAATAATTTATACGTTTCACATACAAGAGTGTGTGTGCAGCATGCATGGTAAAGAGAGAACGAGAGTAGGAGAGAGATTTTGCCCATACATGTTAACACTTACTTTTAGTCTCATCACATCATAAATTCACAAGAACACAGACAAACCGACCCAGGAACTGGGTCTGCATACCATCCATCGACTAACCAAAAACAATTCTGCAATTCTTCAATGTGTTGAGTTTGTAACCGTTTCTGTCTGTCTATGTGTGTTTGTGTGCGAGAGACAGAAAGACTCAGTGGGTGAGTGTGGGTAAATGCCTATGTGTGTTGGATAGCTGAGCTTTAAAACTACGAATCATCATAATTTATGCATGAATTGTACACTTGACTCTCTTTTAACGCTGTTAGTGAAAATTTAAAAATTTTTTTTTATAATTTTTTAGTCTCTTTTCCACTGTGCTACAATGTAAATTAAACTTACAACCGATAATTAATTAATTTTCCCAAACTTAAGCATAAAGATGCGATATTTTGTAAAAACTGGAATGATGTGATAGAAGATAAGATCGCGAAACATTTTCTGTGTCATTGCTCGGCAGTTGAGAACCTGGCAGTACTCATTAATGGATCAGATGTGAAAAGCATCTCCAATAGTGTCCATGGTTCTGCGCCCTAAAGAAGCAATGAGTGGATAAGTGACCTGTAGAAATAGCTGCCAGATTTGATGATTTATCGTCATTTTGACGATTTTGAGCTCCAAAAATATCATTTTGACGATTTTACGATTAATGCCCTTATATTGACGATTATTTTGAAATTAGAAATTTACATCATATTCTTTACTTTTGTAAATTAAAAACCATTTTAAGCTTTGTATTTACTTTGCAATTGTTACTATTGGAAATTTATGTTAATAAAAACAAGAACTAAAGTTTTATATTTTTAAGTTACTTTCGAATACCTGTGATGATTTTTCTGTATTTTATTCATTTTTAACCCCTAAAAGCCAATAAATAATAACTCCTAAATAACCTCGTAGTTGAGCATAATTTACCAATTGCCGTTGCAGAAAATTTTAAAGATTCGAGTTCAGCTTCTAGTATTACCATCGGAAGAACAAAAGCAATCGCCGTTATTTTCTTGTAGGACCAACGCTCAGGGGATGAATGGCATTGTGTTTGGAACTATGAAAATATGTTATGGGAAGAAGGAAAGAGAGAACAGTGTTTATGGATACTAGGCTTGTATATATTGATACCATAAGTAAGAGGACAGGCCTCTGCAGGCATTGAATACGAATAGTCCGACTAAAAAAGGTATTTTTACTGTAATGCAGTGTGCGATCTACTGGCCAATCGACAACATACGGCTGTGGTGGCTGAGAAAGATGAGCGTTATGTAGGAATATATGATTTTCAGGAACAAGTCCCCTTATTTTGTTCGAGCAAAATCCTTTTGTAGCAGTGATAGAACAGTGAAACACAAACCACATTGCAACGATGCTCCAATGATTCAATGGAGTTGAATACACTACCGTGCTACTACGGCCTCTCCTGTACACGATTGGGAAACCTCAAAATAGACGTTGGGGCACCGACCTATACATGAGAGTTGTATTCCAGGCTCAGTCGGTTACAAATGGAGTAAATAGTAATATCATAAGATCCTAAGAAAGAAATGAAGGAACTGAAAAATGTGTCGGTTGAAGGCAACATTACACTGAATTTTCATGCTCAGAATGACAAGAGCTTCTGACTCCTTAATATTTACACCACCCGTGGATTAAGATGATGCAATATTATTGCTGCGCTTATGTGTCCATAACCAACACTGGGATAGATTGGTTAATCCAATTTTTTCCTGATGGAATTATATTAAATTTCTCCATTTTTGGAAAGAAAATTAATAAATGAAGATGAGGGACGCTAGCTTTTAATTTCTAAAAAAATTTTTTAAATGTTTTATTTTTTAACTCAGATACATATGGACATACATTGACTTTATATGTATGTTTTACTACAATAGAAATAATTTTGGTTTTTAAAAACTTTTAATATATTTATTTATTGTTTCTGAAGATTTTTTCACGATTTTAATAAAGGTCTTTGACGATTTTGACAATTTTTTCTCAAATATTTGACGATTTGGTGCCTCATTTATCTGGCAGTTATGCCTGTAGAGCATCAGTTTTGTCGTACCAGCCTACCTGGAATTTGATCAGTACGGGGACTGCGCCGTGGCATCACAAAGGGCCGCTATGCATGCTCAAGTGGGCTTTTGGGGATTAAAACTACAACTGAAACCTCATATAATCTAATCAATTTCGTTGTGTTACTTAATTGCCTGTTGTGACCATAATGGATTCTGTTGGCAAGAGTGCTGCTCGCTTGATCTCTAAAATGACTTACTTTTTGCTGATAACGTCGGAGATAAATAAATTCACTGACAACATCGAAAGTATATTTATCGGGCGTAACCTAGAATCTGATATAACGCAGGTACAGGAGCACATTTGTATTATTCGTGCACATGGGCTAGTCGCTATGGTCTGTAAATAAAGTCATTGGTGTTTATTATTCTAAAAAATGCATTTATAAGCCTCTTAAGTAGGTATGTGTTTGTGTGGCAGTGTGAAGCGCATTTGTTGAGATGAAAAGATAAAAGGAATGAATTCAAATGAAATATTTTGAAAACTCGAGAGGATCTCCAACTATGCGTTTGTGTGTGTGCTTGAGTCAGTGAGATAATGTAGGTGCGACAATACGGAAAACCATTGTAGCCGTTATTTGTTAAATCCAACAACATTGAGAGGCTGATTTACAAGTTTGTTTGCGTGTTGTGCTATGTTTTTGGTAACATTTTCTCTTCGTCTAATGATTACCTACTATTTGTTGTTTTGAAACCAACCGTCGTCGTTTGTAAGCTTTCCACCACACTACTAATACTTGTGTGGTAAGAGAGTGAGAAGGGGGCTGCTTGCTGTTGGCATTTTAATATTTTTGTTGCATCGTTTGTTGTTATTGTTGCAGTTGCAGTTGTTGTGGCAATCCTATTAAAGGAATGCAATTAGAAGTCAGAGTACGACTCATCAACGCCGTCACCAACAGCATCATCATCATGGACAAATTAGCAAAATGCAACGAAAATTACCAGAGACTCAGTCAGTAATTATCGTGGCCAAGTCAGTAAGTCAGTGTGTTGTTATGGCAGTCAGAAATTAACATTTTTTAAAAAACAGTTACAGTTACAAGTTACGAGTTACAATTAAAGCCTACTTAACAACGATCTCTAATGCTACACATACAGTGACGTGGGTAGTTAGAAATTGTTATTCTGATGGCTGCTTGCATGCTTGCTTTTGCAAAGTATTTGTGTGTGTGTGTGTGTACAAATGAGTGTATAAATAAAACGACATTTACTCAAATATAAACTTCATTTTGTTAATGGGCGGATAAGAGAAGAGATGAGGGCTTTGAAAAGGAAATTGAAGTAGGCGAAGTCATTATTCATTCGTGTCAACAGACTGAAAATGTCCCTGACCCAGCAATACTATAGAGTAAGCAGTGTTTACTACCATTATTACACTGCCTGCCAACGCTACATGGCATTGTTATATCAATGTATTGTATACCATAAGTAGTTGTATGTGTGTGTGTTTGGATAGTCGCTTCAGTCATTTGAAAAATTGCAATCCTTTTACAGTCCGCTAGTTCAACAGTCAGTCAGTCACACAGCCATGTAGTCAGCCATCTAACCAACCACCCAGCCCAACCAACCAGTCATGTTTTTCTCTGTTTCATACGTCCATCTATCCATCCATCCATCCATCCGTCCGTCTAATTGTCTGACTGGTTGAAGCATTATGGTTTACTTGAATGCACATAGAAATGCTTGCTTGTTTTCTTTCATTCTTTGTTTAGTTTTAGTTATTGTTGTTGTTGTTGCAACTGCTGCTATTGCTGATGTCATTGTTGTTGTTGTTGTTGTTGTTGTTGTTATATTTTATAAGCAACCAACCAATATACCATAAAAGTTTTTCTCTTTTGCTATTTAGAATGTGTCTGCAGCATGTTTTTTCTTTCCTTTTTTGTTTTGCTCAACAAATAACACTTTTTCTGATGCCAACAAAGCCCAGTAGCAACAGCTCTTGGCTTTTAATTTTTTCTTTAAACAAAAAATTTCTCAAAAAAAAAATCGAAAAATGTGCTGCAACAACAAAAACATCCAACAACTATTTACACTTCTTTACATTATAATATTTATACAGATGAGTTGATAAAAATAGCATATTTAGTGTGTAGCAGTATAGCTTAAGGACATTGGTGTGATTTTGTATGCGTTGCTTTTGTAACTGGAGGCCTATTTATTTTGTAATTATATTTATCGTATGATTTTTTTTTTAAATTTTGTAGAGAATAATTTTAGGATTATGGGAGGATTATCTACAAAATGATCATCAATGTTGAATAGGGTTACTTATGTAGAGATATTTAGATATGTATTCTTGAGTGAAAACTAGTTTACTAAGGTATGATTATAAAGACGGTAGTTTAGGATGATTCAGAAAACTGTTGACAACTAAAATAGCACAACCCAATTGCAATAACCTGTATTGTGCGATAACTAAAGTAGCTCGATGTGGATCAGAGATCATACATACATAATCGGTCATTACAACCCTTCAGTCAGGATTACGACCTAGTTTCGCACACCACTTATGTTGTGTGCGTAAATTTTTACGCATGAGTGGCGGGACCTACAGTTTAAAGTCGACTCAGAACGACAGATTTTTGAGAAACTTTTCATGGCAATTTTATTTACTCTCAGAGCTTTTGCCAGAAATCTGCTGAAAGAAAGTTGCCGAAGAAATACTTTTTGTATTTTGTTTTGATGTCTGGCCTGGGGCTCGAACCCAGGCTTTTCGTCTAATAAGCCAACACACTTCCTACTAGACTACGGCGACTTCATCGATCAGAGATCAGCAATGAGTATTAAAAAAGATGAGTAGAATCGCATCATACTCATATTTTCTGATACTTATACGCATTCATACTTATTTTAATATCATGGAACCTCTACTCATATTCAAAGTTCGAAGTACTCATCATATTCATACTTAATAACTGATGTTGTTGATTTCGAATCTCCTTTACTCAGCATTTACAAGAATCACAAAATAAGTATGATTCGTGTACGAACACTTCAATACTCACTAGAAGGTTGTGTGCTTGCTTTGCTTGCTGTCTTCGACTTCGAGTCGCTCGAATCATTTATAAGTATTTTTCTAAAATTATGAATCTGAGTAGGCTTATGAATCAAACATATTTCGAATGGTATGAGTAGTCTAGTAGGTAGTGTGTTGGCTTATTAGACGTAAGGCCAGGGTTCGAGCCCCAGGCCAGACATCAAAACAAAATACAAAAAGTATTTCTTCGGCAACTTTCTCTCAGCAGATTTCTGGCAAAAACTCTGAGGGTAAATAAAAATTGCCATGAAAAGTTTCTCAAAAATCTGTCGTTCGGAGTCGACTTTAAACTGTAGGTCCCACCACTCATGTATAAAATTAACACACACAACATAAGTGGTGTGAGAAACTAGGTCGTAATCCTGACTGAAGGGTTGTAATGATCAATTATGTATGTGTGTATGTATGGTTATACTCATACCCATTGTTCTCATACTTATAAATCAACGTTTTAGTGAGTACGAATTAATCCGAGTATTTGAATTTCAATATTTTTGATTCACTTATATTCAAAACTTCATGAGTTCTTATGAGTAGCGCAAAAACGTTTCACTGCTGATCTCTGATGTGGAGATCAATGCCAAAAGCATTCAGTTTCAATAAATACAAATACATTGGTAATGTCGTAAGACACACTTTTTCTCAGTAAAATGATTGATGAATGGGCGCCACCTTTAGGATAGCGTAGCCGACTGAACACTAGTAGAAGAGGTCTTAAGGAAACAATACTGTCAGTTCCCGATCATATTGTTAAACTCTGGATATTTCACTTGTTATTTTCACAAGTTTTGCTAACCAAAATGAACTTTAGCAGAGTAGCTTCAGACCTAACAAGGCCATCATTCACTAGGTATCCACAATATATATCTTGGAGATGCGCATTGAATAGTGTACCACAGAGTTGTATTTTGAGCGACAGAGTTGTATTTTGTGATTTCTACTGTGCTTAATTGAAATGTTTGCTTTAAATATTCAATTTGTCCATTGGTGCTTCGTTTATTGTTTTATTTCAGTAAAGCGCTACAATTCCTGCATCTATATTGTATATTGACTTCCTTTTATTCCTTTAAGAATCATAAGGCTGTCACAAAGCATAGATTCTGCTGTATTCTGTCCAAGGGGCAGTTACGAAGGGCACTGTCAGCCAATCGATTCCTTAGGTTTCGAAGTTCTTTAAGCTTGTTCATGTTAAATTTGACTCCCATCAATCTAAAAAAACTTTGGTATTCACTATCATGTCCAGCGGACTTAAATCTATCAGATCCTCCAAAGCCGCTGTATGACACGAGAGAATTGCCCCTGTTATACTAATTCACGTTAGTCTTTGTACTTTCAACTGAACTGCATTTGAGTTGTTTTCGGATTTCTTCTATCTGCCCCGGCAAATGCTCCATAGGTTGGTAAAGGTTGGTATAATTTCTGGGTTGCATCCCTAAGATTCCTTACAATTTTTGCATACCCATACCCATTCCATTCTCCCTCCATGTTAATTCTCTATCCAGTTTTATTCCTACATATTTGAGCTTCATTTTCTATGATATTATCTTACCCAAGAGTTAAATATTCGTCCATTTAAGAAGTTTTCTTCTTCTTGTAAGTGGTGCTGTTGTGGTCTTGCACGGATTTATCCCCACTATCCTGCTTAACCAATAACTGATATTCTGTAGTAGATATCGCCTTAGAACTTCAAGTATAAATAGCTCAATTACCCTTTCTCTTTGTGTTATTACAAGGTACTTCCTGATCGGTTTAGTAGAACTTTTATTTAAGCTTTGCGCATGAAATTAGATGGCATTAGATGAATGAAATGCTTATACTATAGAGATGTACCTTTTATCAACCCTTTCTTTACTACTAAAGTAAAGCCTTTACATCTTAAGATTCACTACACTAACTGGGCATCATATCAAACAATTTTCAGCTACAATAGAATACTAAGAGTTTCTCAATTACTTCATGCAATAATGTAGGAATAAAAAATCTTTTATTTTTGCCTCTCTTTTATTTTATTATTAAATATTAAGGAATTTTTTTATTGTTGCTGCTAAATTTTCTCTCTTTTTAATCCATTTACTTGAGTTTTTATCCTCAAACGAAATAAAACAGGAAAACAAAGTTATTCCTTTAGCAAGAGCCGCTTTACAGTCCCTTTTCCCTATAAACATTTGCTTCACAGCTAAAGTACATTTTTCTCAGATGCATTTCCATATGAATTTCCATATAAACACACCGCGCCACGATACAGATTTTTTATTTGTTGGCAACAACGTTATCACCATTGCATCCCGCTCCCTTACGACCAATACCGTCACTATTAGTGTAATACGCGTCTATAATAATACGCCGACAACGTTAACGTCATCACCACTGTCACCACTTTGATCCTCCTTCTGCCATACGCTAAAGAATTTCCAACAACATCATCAGCATCATCATCACCATCGTCAACACAGTCATCCTGCATCCTCATCATTGGCAAAAGCACAGAGAAAATCCTTTATTTTTTGTCTCCATTTCTGTTGCTGTTGCTGTTGCTGCTTTAAGCCAATTCAACGCGCGCGTAACCATTAAGTGAAAATAATAAAATAATAAAGAAAAAAACAAAAAACAACGAAAAAAAGAACAAGAAGTGGATAGGGGGAGAGAGAGAGAGAGAGAGATAACAGTAATAAAACTATAAAACAAAAGACAATAAGAAGGAAATAAAAAAATAAGAAAAAAAACTGACGCCAAACGAACTGAAAACAATACGTTTTGTCGTCATCGTCATCGTATGCCAGAGACTGTGGTGTTTGGTGTGTGAGTAAGTGATATTGTAAGTGTGAGCTAGTGTCACCCATACACATGTTATGTTAGGCATGAGTGTGTGTATATATGTGCGTAAAACCGGAAGAAGAAATTTTCCCTTTTATAGTTCTGCAACAAAAACAAGAAAAACTTAAAAGAGTACACTCAGGCACTTTCCATTAGTAGTAGTATGTGTTTGTAGTGACAGCGAGTGCAGAGTGTGTTGAGGATATTTGTTATCTTATTGAGCAAGCTCGGTATTTGTGTGTAAAACTTAAACTTGTTTTTGTTTTTTTTGTGTTTTTTATGTTTTGTTGTTGTAATATCGTTTCCTAAGTAGGAGTCTTTGTATTCCTTTCATTTATAAATTTTTTTTGTCATCAAATGACATTAGAAAAGGTCAAATAATAACAAAATAATGCCAAAAACTTAAAACAATAGCTCGGTATTCTCAAACTATATGATGTAACAAAAAGAAATCAAAAGAAATCTTTAATACTAACAAAGAGAACTTTGTATTCAGAGCCCTAAGGACTAAGGAAGTGATTGTTTCTGTCTTTTATTCTTAAAACATTCGTCGTAGTCATCAGTCTTCGAAGGGATTTGATCAATGGCTAGTGTTTGAATTTTCCTGTCTTACGCAGCATCCAAATTTCTTAGCGGATAGTTACAGCACTAGCCTGCTACTAGGTGGTTACAGTGGAGGTGGTGTTTAAACTTGTATATATCAAGCCAAGTACCATTCTGGAGGCTAAATTGTAGCGAAGGTGAAAAAGTGAAAAATTTTAGTTTGTTTGCTACACATACTCATCGCTTTCAATGGGATTGACCGTCGTTATCAAGGAAAATTATGTCAGCCTGAAGATAAAGCATTGAATCACGTTTTCTAAGTTACTTCCTCTTACTTTATTGGTCATTACATAGTCAGGATTAAAACCTAGCTTCTCATCAGTTCATGTTGTGTGTTTTAATTTTATTCATGAGTTGCGGGACCTAAAGTTTTTGAGCAACTTTTCATGGCTATTTTATTTTTTACATGAGTTTTTCCAAAAGAATGCTGGGGGAAGTTTCCGACTAAGTATTGGGCATCGTTCGAGATGTCTTAGCCAGGGATTGAACTACAGGCTCTCGTCTAAGAAGCCAACACACTATCTGATATAGTTTGGCAACTTCACTCTCTCCAACAGGTAATTTAATTCGTGAAATAATGAACGTTATAATGCAGCTGGAGGATGTTCAAGTCGAAAGTTCTCCCCAAAATATATGCTTCTGTGAGAGTGAGCTATGTTTACATGATCCTAACCAACAGTGAGCTGTATGCGTTCCTCAACGACTTTGGAAAAATTGGAAATTTTACCTTGATTGCATATGACACATTCCATCCATAGGAATTTATTTGTCTTAGCCTCGCAGTGACCTTATTCTTCTATTTGCCGAAGTTTGGAGGTTATTGCGAATCTGGAAAGTGCTCAAGAGGATATCTTCTGCTATTATTATTTCCTCATCTTAACCGCCCATGAGCTGTTTGAGTTCTTCGACCACATAGCCGCTGTTCGGCATATGAAAGTCTAGCAATTACAATAGATTCGGCAGGTCGTGGAATAGAAGAGTATCTTCCAGCAAGAAAATTATTAGATGTAAAGATCAGTCCACATTATCGTAGTAGACGACAACCTTCTCTGTTTTCAAGGCAGGAATTCTAGTAGGTCTTGTCATTGTTTGAAATAAAAATTGTAGAAACGTTTTCAAGAGAGTGTTGAGGCAGGCAGACTAAGTTTGTAAAGTCAACTAATTAATTAAGTAGTCTTTTTTGAATCCTTTCATATGAAATCTGAAATAGAAAATTTGTTTATTCCATCAACTGGAGGTGAAGATCAGATGTCTGGGAGCTCTGATCCACTATGCTGTGTAAAGAAACTAAAAGGCAGACAGTTTCTGACACCACTCATGTTGTGTGTTAATTTCTATCTATGAGTGGCGGGACCTACAGCTTAACGTCGACTGTGAGTCAGAGCAGCATCGCCAAAAGTGGACATAATTGTGTGTAACTGTTTGTGGCTCGTGTTTCTTACGTGGAATTAGGTCATTACCCAGAATATACTCCGTGTTTTTTGTTTCTGTATAGAAAAATTCAGAGGGAGGGTTGAAGATAAAATAACACATCTTCCGTACCTACAAATTTTATAGTGAAACAGTTGAAGTTTTAGTTGACAGTCAAATCCAGATAAAAGTCTTACATCAACGAAAACAAAAAAGAACCTCCTTGTTTTAGTTGGGATCATCAATCCACTGCTGGTCCACAGATGAAATATGTGAAGTACCACGTACTAATTTTCTCGGTGAACACAATCCATATGTCATTTATTGTGGCCAGAGAAACACATTAGCCTTTAAAGAGTTAACGTTTCTTTCCACACTTTTCCTATAGAAGTTCTACTTGAGTTTCTAGAACTTAAATCCTCGGGGCAATAACGATTTTTTTATATGATAAACAATTACCTGCCCCTGTAGGGATCATATCATGAGAATCAGTTAAATTGCAACCCACCCAGATAAATTCGAATTTAAAAGCCAAAGACGCAAACCCACACTTAGCAGCACCACTTCTTGTCTCTAACAGGGCAAACTTTGCTAATAACAGAGCACTGTTAACTGTTTAACAGTGGCAATAGTAGATTAGTTTTGTACTTTGCAATTATTGTAGACTATTGGCATGAAATATAATGCTCATTATGATTATTATTATTAGGGAACAAAAGTGTTGATATGTAAGGAATGGTTGGTGGGGATAGAGGACGGAATTATTCCAGTTATCTCACTACCACGGTTCGAAAGAGGACCCCATTTGCTTCTAGTCTATATGGTGTACTATTTCTTATATGTTTCAAAGTAGGCACTAATCTTCTAGAGAATTTTCATATATTTTTAGCCAAAAATCGATTTTTTCAAAATTCAAACTCTCAAAATTAGATTAGCTATCCCACTACCACGGTTGGAAAGAGGACCCTCTGGACTACCAATGGCATATAGTCTGTATAGTGTACTATTTCTTATATGTTCTAAAATGGCCTCTGATCTAGTGAATTTTCAATCACAAAATTGATAGTTTCAAAGCCATTTTTCACAATTCCACATCACTTTATATGGGACTTTTTTGCTGATTATATTAAGAGGCCTTGGAACCTTCCTTTGAGCATGATATGATATTCATAGAGCTAGTATTTGTCATAAAATTAGCTTCTAAACATGTGGGCTTGTTCAGATGGATACTATTAAACAGCTAACAGTGCACTGTTAAATGCAAATTTTGTTCTGTTAACTCTAAATGTGGCGCTGCTAAAATTTATGGATTGCGTCTTGGATTCGAAATTTATCTTCACACACGTAATTTCCTAATATTTTTAACACAGAGAAATTAAAATTGCTTATTTTGCTGCTCGGAGTCTATTTACCTCTTCAAAAATAAAAAAATCTTCTCCTCCTTCGCATAGTTTCAACATCTTAACGTTCTCCACGTTTAACATTTTTAGCGAATGTTTTATTTCCTGTGTGCTGCAACGCAATGCATGCATAATGCATTCAAAACATTTTGAAAAATTTTTAGAATTTTTTTTTATTCCTTAATTTCGCTTATGATATTTTAATTGGAGTGTCATCATAATTTTTTAATTTATTTTGCAGTGGTTTTTTATTTTTGTATTCTAATTAAATGACAGAAGAGAGACTGAAGCACATTAGTTGCTGTCTGTTGAAATATTATTTAAAAATGATCAGATTGTGCTTCCATTTTAGAAAATGTCATCATAATTTTCTACATTTTATTGGAAAACTGTATGAGAGAAACTATTTTTCTCTCGTGTTTTTTTTGGTACGTCCTTGATCTAAATTGAGTTTATTTTGTGAAAAATGTTCACCTTTCATGATGATGATGAATTTTAAATTTCATAAAAATGAAAAAACGAATAAAATTGTGTTTCTCTCTCTCTCTCTCTCTCTCTCTGGTCACAATTGTAAGTGCATGAGAGTTACTGCAATGCAGTTGCCCATATTGGGGAATAAATTGTTGGTTGTTTTACGACTAAAATACGCACACATGTCGTATACCTTTTGTTCCTCATTTTTCGGTTTTTTTTTTGGACCGTGGGAAGTTCTCTTGGGCGAAAAGTTTTATGTTTTATTTTAAAATAAAGTTTTAAATTGTGTGTGTGTGATGTTTATAAAAATGAATGTAATTTTGATGGAGAGATTTATTAGATTTTCGTTGGAGTTTAGTTTTGGAATTAAAATTATTTAAATAGGCCCGTAATAGATAAATAAATAAATTTTAATGCATTTTCATGAAAAACAAATTCTATTCAATAAATTTTCTCCGAAGCTGCATGTAAAGCCTGTGGTCTGTTTTCTACGTGGATCTCATAAAGCCAAATTTTATTTAAGTAAACCATAAATGAGTTGAACACTCACTACGAAGTGGCAGGAATGTATAACTTCTTGTGCAATAATGGCATAAAAAATTTGAGCAAAAGATTCAACACTGTGCAGCATATGTCTCGGGCGAGACACGCTTCTGTCTTTCTACGGAGAAAGATTATCGCGTTGGTTCACATACCAGATGACCTTTAAAATGAATTGAACAACCTGGATATTCACACGAAGGCTATACTGATGCTTTTGCTGTGATCCCAAAAGACTGGTATACGATAAACTCATCTAAAACTATATTTGTGGCGTTCTTTAGGAAAGTGAACGGCAATCTCAAAAGTAGTATCCTTAACTGCGTAACGATAGCGTACTATATGTGTGTTATGCTGTGAAAGAAAGTTCACGCGAGTGCAACGAAACATTTTCTGTCTTGCTTTGGACTGGGAGTTTGTCGTAGTATAGTAGGTTAGGTTAGGTTAGGTTAGAGGACGTGTACTTGTCAATTAAGCAAGTACAGTACCCGGAGGTCGAATTGACCCATTGTACAATGTCTTAGTTTCTTACACCACTTATGTTGTGTGTGTTAACTTTTTTCACATGAGTGGTGGGACCTACAGTTTAAAGTCAACTCCGAACGACAGATTTTTGAGAAACTTTTTCTTGGCAATTTTTTTTCTCTGAGAATTTTTGCCAGAAATCTGCTGAGAGGAAGTCGCTGAAGAAATAATTTTTGTATTTTGTCTTGATGCCTGGCCTGGGGCTCGATCCCCTGGCTTTACGTCTAATAAGCCAACACACTACCTACTAGACTACGGCGGCTTCAAAGTAGTATAGTAGGTAATATGTTAACTTATTAGACGTGGGACCAAGATTTAACCCATGGCTCAGAGATCTCAAACAAAAACAAATGAAAAAAAATGTATCTGTAGTTTGGAGTCAAAACTTTAATGACTAAATGATAGGCAAATTAGCTTACCAAAACCCACAGAAATTCAATCCTTCAGAATTGTGATCAGATGTATAGAAAGACAAACTAAACAAAAATAAATAAACAAGATAAATAGACAACAACAAAATATACACATTATACGGTAAACTGAAATTACACAAATACATACGAAGGATTTAACGAGAAAGGAACAAAAGAAAGATCATGGATCTAATAATAATGATTGTATGGAAAGATTAGACATAAATAGAGACGTCAGTAATGAATACCCAGTCCTAAAAGGTTTTTCAGTGAAGAGACAAGAGTCTGATTAATGACCGTGAGTTATATTATATGTGCGCGTTAAGCACAGTAGGGCTGCCTTCCAAAATGTTAGTTGCTTTGTGTTTGAACAAAGTATCGTGTTTCATAATGCCGCTGTACAAAATATATAAAGGGTGTTTTTTATAGAGGTATAGAACTTTAAGTTGCAATAAAACAACGATGGATTATTCGATTGACATGAACTTTATTTATCCGAAAGATAATCTTGTGGCATTACATTTTAAATATGATTTCTGGCATATGACCGCCACGGCTGACGCGGATGTAGTCCAATCTGGGCGTCCAATTTTCGATGACTTTTTCCAACATTTGTGGCCATATATCGGCAATAATACGGCGAATCTTGTCTTCCAAATGGTCAAGCGTTTGTGGCTTTACCGCATAGACCAATGACTTTACATAGCCCCACAGAAAGTAGTCTAGCGGTGTTAAATCACAAGATCTTGGAGGCCAATTCACAGGTCCAAAACGTGAAATTAGGCGGTCACCAAACGTGTCTTTCAATAAATCTATTGTGGCACGAGCTGTGTGACATGTTGCGCCGTCTTGTTGAAACCACATTTCCTGGACATCATGGTTATTCAATTCAGGAATGAAAAAGTTAGTAATCATGGCTCTATACCGATCACCATTGACTGTAACGTTCTGGCCACCATCGTTTTTGAAAAAGTACGGACCAATGATTCCACCAGCCCATAAAGCGCACCAAACAGTCAGTTTTTCTGGATGTAACGGTGTTTCCACATACACTTGAGGATTACCTTCACTCTAAATGCGGCAGTTTTGTTTGTTAACGTAGCCATTCAACCAGAAGTGCGCTTCATCGCTAAACAAAATTCGCTCTGATGGACGATTTTGTCGACGATAAAATGGACGTAGTGCGCGATACGTTTTCCGCACAGAACCATTATTTTCGAAATAAAATTGCACTATTTGCAAGCGTTGTTCAGGCGTGAGTCTATTCACGATGAATTGCCAAACCAAACTGAGAATAAATCACTCGACAGCTGTTAAATCGGTCGCCATCTTGAAAAGTAATGTCAACTTGAAGTTCTATACCTCTATAAAAAACACCCTATACAATGTATTCTATTTCTAAACGTCGTTTAACGCAGTCAAAAAGCAATCAGGCATCGGATTTATAGTTGATGCATTGTTTAGTTACTTTGCATACCTACATAGTTTATATACAGTAGTAGAACTGCATACAAACTTTTTATTGAGACATTTTGGAAAGCAGCCTAGTATTTATATGTATTCTTATACCTAAAAAGTTATAATTTTTTGTGTCAATATTCTGCGTTTAATGTTGCACGTAAAGAAAGCCGATGTTAAGAGGAATGGTGATAGTTGAGTTTATATAGACAATGGAATAGGCAATCAATAACTTAATAATTATATAAATTGAGAAGGATACCTACATTCTTATTACTCATCAAGTCAAGCTTTTCTGTTACACGTTTGCCAATAACGTTTCTGTGATACTTTTTTATTTTTGCATTTCACAATAATTCTGACGTTGCGTTAAGAATAATATTTATTTACCATGATTATCTTTATTTTTATTATAAATTTGATTAAAATTAGATTATTTTTTACAAAAAACAAAAACAATTATTTTTCCATTCTAAAATAACGCAATTGTAAGCAATTTATTGCAAAACACCACAGAATAATGCCGTCTTTGTCTTTCCATACGCCTTAGAAACAACAAAAATAACAACAACCAATAAAATTTCATACATAAATGTAAAAAGCAGACATGTTTTGTTATTAAAACGCACGACAGGATCTCATAAAAATTAGTGACAGAGAACAAGATATTGTGAGTGTACATACATACATGCTCGTATAAGGAAACCAGAGCTTTAGTACTCAAAAAGAAACAACTTGTGTACGACGTGTGCTAATTGTATGCAAGTATTAGTGGAATATGGTATGCAAAATAGTAGGCCTCTATACTCTCTCTATACAATGTGTTTCAATGTGTTTTAAAGTGTAAGTAAGTGTATGGGTCTTGTGTGTGTGTGTAGAGATTAGATTGAAGTGACTAGAAAATATACGCAACTCACGCAATTATTGTTCGTTGTCGTTTAAAGTCACGTTACGTTGTTAGACAGCTAAGGGTAATTGTATTTGTAGACACATATACATACACACTTCTTTCTTTAATATGGCTTTTACCTTGTAAAACCTTATATGTGGTACACTCGTGCGAATATGCTCCAGTTTTATAGACTTCTTTATGACACCGAAATAGTTCATGTGTGCGTGTTTGTATATACGAGACCTGTAGTGAGTTTAAAAAATATGGCTGTTTGGTTCAATAATTTCCTTAACCATCCTCGTACATTTTGGGAATACCATTTAATAACAAGAGAAAGGAATGTAAGGAGGAAAAGAAAATGTTTTTTTTCAACTTTTAGTTACACACTCTGTGCTTAACTTTCAACATGACTGACTGCCACTGTATGCTTTGGCTTTATTGATGTAATCGATGAACAATAAAAATTTAACAATTGTTTTTGTCAATTCATTTATTGGCCTTGTTCAATGCTTATAAACTTAAAATGAATTGGCCATGTTTAATGTTGGTAAGAATCCCATCAATTGTAAAGTGTATGTTTGTTTACAAGAAAATTGAAATTTTGTTTATTAAAGCGAAACAAAAAGTAAAAATAAATGAAAATTGATACAAATTGTCAACAATTTTGGAGGCCTATTTCAATATATTAAAATATATTTCAATTTATTATTTCAATATATTAAAATCGTTTGATATCGATAAACATTGATAAACTATGTTCCTTTAATGGCTCAATGTGCTCAGCTACTTTCTCTTGTCTAAAATCTTGATTCAGAGAATTTACATAAGATTTTGAACCTCTCAGGTGTATATACTGGGTGATTTTTTAAGAGCTATAGGAAAATTATTAAAAAAAAACACATCAAATTCAAAAAAATGCATGAAATCCTTATTTGAATCGATAGTAGTACGGTCCATATAATTTAATGTTTGAAGATTATTCCGTGCAAATATTGACCGCGACTGCGCCTCAAATGGTCCATCCGCTTAGTCCAATTTTGGCATGCTCTTTCCAACATTTCGGCCGGTATCTCAAGAATAAATGCTTCAATGTTGTCTTTCAATGCTTCAACTGAAGCGGGCTTGTCGGTATAGACATGAGCTTTAACATAGCCCCACAAAAAATAGTCTACAGGCGTTAAATCGCACGATCTAGGCGGCCAATTGACCGGTCCCGAACGTGAAATAAATTGTTCACCGAACTCGCCTCTCAATAAGTCCATTGTTACGCGTGCTGTGTGGCATGTGGCACCGTCTTCTTGAACCCAAGTCAAGCTATTGCATTTTGGGCAAAAAAAGTTGGATATCATCTCACGGTAGCGCTCACCATTCACAGTTACGTTACGATTCGCAGCATCTTTGAAGAAGTACGGTCCAATGATGCCACCAGCCCATAAACCGCACCAAACTGTGATTTTTTCTGGATGCAATGGTAGCTTTAGTAATGCTTCTGGCTGATCTTCACTCCGTAATCGACAATTCTGCTTATTTACGTATCCATTGAGCCAAAAATGAGCTTCGTCGCTGAACACAATTTTTCGATAAAGAAGTGAATCTTCGGCCAACTTTCCAAGACCACATTCACCAAAAATTCTGCGTTGCGGTAGGTCGTTCGGCTTCAATTCTTGCACCAGCTGTATTTTGAAAGGCTTCACACCTAAATCCTTCCGCAAAATTTTTCACGTTGTTGAGTAACATAGGCCCAATTGCTGCGAACGGCGACGAATCGATAATTGATGGCCATCATTAACACTGGCCGATACAGCTGCGATATTTTCTTCAGTTCGGACTCTACGTAAGCGTGTTGGTGGTTTGATGTCCAACAATGTAAATTTGGTGCGAAATTTAGTCACAATAGCTCGAATAGCCGCTTCAGTGGGTCGATTAAACTGACCATAAAATGGAAGAAGCGCGCGATGAACTTTCTTTACAGAGCACGCATTTTGATAATAAAATTCAATGATTTGCGAGCGTTGTTCGTTCGTAAGAAGATTCAACGTTAAATTATAGACCAAACTGAATTGTCATGAAAAGTCCTGCCATTCATGTTTAAAATTAACACACACAGCATAAATGGTGCGCGAAGGTAGGTTAAAATCCTGACTGAAAGGTTATAATGACCGCTTATGTATGAATGTGAGGCGGTAAGGCCTACTCTTGATAGTATAGCTGATTGGTAAAGTTCAAGAAGTATGTTCAATACTTATAAATGTTACTATTTGACAGTTGTGAGATTTATTTGAGAATAGGTCTACTAGCCTGGTTTCACACCTAATAACAGACTAGGCTTCAACCTCATGTTGAATATTTTATATTTGATTCGTCAAGATATTTGTAAAGCTCCATAATATTATTTATAAACTTTTAAATGTCACACTCTAGCTTTGTTAATCTCGGCATTTGTAATGGGTCCGCCAAATAACTTTTTTTTTTTTTGAAAATGCTTTAAAAAAAAACTACTGAATATTTTCTCAAATTTCTTTTTTTATTTGAAAGTACAATCCTTCCGGTGAATAATGGAAAATAATTTCATTCAAATGGTTGCCTCGGCTGGCCATGCAGTAGCCTACACGATCGGTCCAATTTTTAAGCACATTATCGATTGTGTGCGGCTGTATTTCACCAATGGCTTCACGAATATTGTCCTTTAAAGCGTCAATTGTCTCTGGTTTGCCGGCGTAACACTTATTTTCAACGGCACCCCACAAATAATAGTCCAACGGCCTCAAATTGCAGCTCCGAGGTGGCCAAACGACATCAGCTCTGCGACTGATAATGCGATCTTCAAAAGAAAGCCGCAAAACATAGAGTGTAGCTTCGGCTGTGTGGCACGTAGCGCCGTCCTGTTGAAACCAAATGTTGCCAATATCCTCCTCTTCAATTTTTGGGAACAAAAATTCGTTCAACATGGCCCGATAACGATCGCCATTGACTGTAACGGCCACTCCTTGCTCAATTTCGAAGAAAAATGGCCCAATTATGCCTCTGGACCAAAATCCGCACCAAACAGTGACTCGTTTTGGGTGCGTCGGCTTTTCAATGTATGCGTACGGGTTTTCTGTGCCCCAAATTCGACAATTTTGCTTGTTTACATAGCCGCCAAGATCAAAATGAACTTCATCTGAAAAGATGATTTTTGTTTTGCCAAAATCGGCATCTTCTGTAAGTTGACCGCAGGCCCACTTAGCGAAGCGAAAACGCATTGGTTGGTCAATTGGCTTCAACTCTTGAACCAATTGGACTTTGTATGGCGTCATACCAAGGTCTTTATGCAAAATTCGTCTCAATGATGTCTCCGAAATGTTCAATTGTTGAGAACGACAGTAATTTGATGTTGATGGCGCTTCACGCACACTTTCTGCCACAGCCGCAATATTCTCGGGTGTACGCACTGTTTTTGGCTTTTCGCGCTTTGGTTTATCGATGAGGATGCCAGTTTCTTTCACTTTTTTCACAAGATAACGAACATACGGAGCTGACGTTGATCCTCTTCTTCTAAAATCCGTACGCAATTTTCGCACACATTCTGCAACATTACCATGATTTTCAAAGTAATGTCGCAATATTTTCCAGCGTTGTTCAAGAGTATACACACCATATTCGTTCAGCGGAAGAATAAAACTATTTATCTGTCAAATCAGACATGAGCTAAGTGTTACCATTCACGAAATAAGCACTAATTAAAAAAAATAAAAACGTTAGATGGCGGACCCATTATATGCAAGTTGCTAAGATGCTAATCTTCTCTTCAAGTGCGCCTGCTCGCTGTGTGAAAGCAATCTTCGAACAGTTTTGTTCAGTTTAGCAAGAATCCTTAAATCATTTTCATCTTATACGGTTTGCTGCTGTTATTTTGTGCCTCCCTATGTGCGGCTAAACTGGGCTTTTGGAAACTACAGCCATTAGGTGTTCTTAGGTCGACATTTGCTTCTTGAATTTTATTCTATCAATACTTCTTATCAGCAGATTTCTAACAAAAACTCGGACAGTATATAAAATTGCCATGATAAGCTTCTCAAAAATCTGTCGTTCGGAATCGATTTTAAACTGTAGGTCCTGCCACTCTTGTTTAAAATTAACACACACAGCATAAATGGTGCGCGAAGGTAGGTTAAAATCCTGACTGAAATGTAATGACCGATTATGAATGTATGTGCCTACTCTTGATGGTATAGCTGATTGGTAAAGTCCAAGTAATCCGTGTTACTATTTGACTGTCGAGAGATTTATTTAAGAGAGAGAATTATTTAAGAATAGGTTTCATTTCACACCCATATAACAGACTAGACTTCAACCTCATGTTGAATATTTTATATTCGATTCGTCAAGATATTTGTAAAGCTCCATCATATTATTTATAAACTTTTAAATGCCACACTTTAGCTTTGTCAATCTCGGCATTTGTATCTGTTTCACAACTGATCTTAATTGTCACTACTCTGTCTCGGTACCATATATTCGAGAATAATGCCCTGTATGTTAACATTGTAGTTTATCATGGCTTTTTTTAACATTTTTCAAGTTCAACAATTAATTTTCCAGATCTGATAGTTTGCTTTGTACCCTGGAGACCTTGTGCGAGAGTAGATCAATATCGAATGCATAATTCAAACTCTCAAGTGGCGTAAGTAAAGACATCAGTGATCAGATGATCAGATGAAGCGAGATAAAGGGACTTGATCCTGAAAGTAGAGTATTCTTGCTAGCATGCGTCGTTCTCGCAGGGCACATCTGTTTGTGGTTGATTGGCCAGTGACATTGACACTGCATTACCGACAGAACTCGCTCTTTAGCTGAACTATCCCTATGTGGACCTCCCTAGCTGCTGAGGTCTTTTCTGCCATTTATGATATAAAAAAAGATTCAAATCTAATGTCCACAAACACTGCTCCCGCTGTCTTTTTCCATAAGCTATTTTCCTACTTCCAACACAACGCACTGTATTAGCAGGGGCCATCCCCTGAGTGCTGGTCTTATAAAAAAACGAGACTCAATGTAATTTCTTTTTTCTAATATAATTACGATTTCAATAATTAAGGTGATGGAAATCATAATTGTTTTATTCTAGTTTAGGTATGAAGTCATTCTAAATGATGCTCTCTTTCTAAAGATAATTTGAATTATTTTCTGCGAAAAGTACCTCCTCCTCTATGCTTTCTGTGTAGCAATATGTCTGATAATAATGAAGACTTCCTTGAAATCAATAAATGGCATAGAAAATTTGCAGTCTATCAGTGACTATACTTCGTAAATACATATTGTTTTTTCGCCTAGCTAAACCCCATAACCCGTTAGAAAAATCTCTTAAATTTCCATAAATGTGTATAGGCATTGGTTTCGTTTAGATGTGTTTGTGTGTTTCCGTTCTACAACGTTGTTTGTTTTCAAATCCCTAATCTTGACTGCATTCTCACATTCTTGTTAATACATAAGTCGTCTCTATTACCCCCATCTAGTGTTCTATTTAATCCTGTCTACTCATATGTACTCATACACTTGTACTGCCTCTGGTCATGAGTAAATTTTTAGTGCAACTAGAAACCGAATATTCTTCCTTAACCACTTTAATGTTTTTTTTTCCTTTTTTTCTCTAGACTTGCGGCCAAAGTAATGTGGTATAGATGTGGAAGTGTTGGTTTACAGTACACATATTTACATAAATACATATACCAGCACATATATATGTATGTGTGTTTTTTTGTTGGTATTCATAATTCATGTTTCATAAAAAGAAAAAAATAAGTAACTCTAGAGTACCATGAAATTTTACAATGTTGCTGTTGTTGTTCTCTTTCTCGTAAATTTCTTTTTGTTTTATACACCCTACACCCATTCTTTGCAGCCCAGTTTGGAAGTACCTAAATAGGGAAATAGGCTTAAGTTAAGCAAAAACTATGTCTGAGAATTGTGGTAAAAGATGGTATACAATAGGAAAGATTAGGTTAGGTTTACTTGCAGCCGCCTCAATGGATATGGCTTCCTTGGGGTCTATAAGGTTCTGTTGTGACACCAATAATAACAATTCCATCTAATGGAAATGCACCGAAATATGATTTGTGAACTTTGGATGCCAATAAAAGAAATTTTAGCAACATTTTAAAGGCTCAAGTGGACTATGAATTTAAATTAGAATTGAAGATTGCAAGAAGATAATCTACAAGAAGTTCTTCAACTTCAGGGAAGATAGTAATGCGGGTTCCTTCATTAGATTTAATATTCTTTCGACCTTTGTGGATTGTGTGTAGTAGAATAAAAAAAATCCACTTTGAAGCAGATGTAAGGGAAAAATGATTTTCTATGAAGATGTACGTAATTCAGAAGTTGCCTCAGCTGCAAACGTTTGGGAAATCATTCTAAGATTGTATATGAGCTAAAGGCTTGGAGTTTTCAATAGACAATGGTACTCAATATCCACGATTTGCTGCAAGACTTACTCTCGGCTTCGCCCCAACCTCGTTCGATACACTTCCATCCAGTTGCCAACGACGGGTCTACAATTCAAGTATTACTTCGGGCGGTTGAGATTTAGCGGGAAGTGCTTTACAGTATTTTCTTTCTGCCTGAACACATTCTCTGCGAAGACACACAACGCTTTCCAATTTTAGCTTGACGTTAACATCAGTTTATCCACGTTATTTGGGTCTTAACTCTTTAGGTATCTTCGCTGGTTTTTATGGATATATACTGCTTCGTGAACGTATACTTTATAATGTGTTTGGGGGCCGAAAGCGTTATCTGAACAGTACTTTGTCAAGAATTAATAGAATTTTAAGGTAACAGACAATGGAGCAACAAGGCACCGTGCGATGATTACTCATTTATTTTTTATTTTTTGCTTAAAATGGACAAATTTGACTTGGCTGATGTGTGGCTCTAACCAGATAGTGGAATATGCACATGACACGTAATACACATACATAATTGGTCATTATAACCCTTCAGTTAGGATTACGACCTAACTTCTCACAGGACCCATGTTGTGTGTGTTAATTTTATACATGAGTGGCTAGACCTACGGTTTAAAATCGACTTTTCATGGCATATTTATTTAATCTCTGAATTTTTTCCAGATGATTGCTGAGAGAAAGTCGCCGAAAAAATATTCAAATTTCGTTTTGTTGGAAACGTCTAACCTGCAGTTTGAACCGTGGCCTCACGGCTACCTACCTACCCTACCTAGTAAACTACGGCGCCGATTACTGATTTTATAAATAGTAAAATTTGACTTGGTTGACAAGATGATGACATATGACATACGGCACGCGATACCATGAATTAATAGAGAGGCGACTTGCGTGAGAAATTAAACTCACGGTTTCGTTCAGACCATTAGCCACCAAATGCAAACGAGTTGCGACCAATAGACTATGTTTTTGTAGAGATACGTGAAAGTTCTCCTGAATAAGGTCAATGCAGTTACAGTTCCAGTCGAGATAACATCATAATAGCTGTTGGTAAGATACCGGAATGCTGGAAAAATTATCTTGGTGTAGCCATGGGCAATATTTCCCTGAAATGATTTTAAAAAATATTGTTACGCTTTTACCTTTTTAAAAACGTTTAAAATACGAGTTCGTTGATTGCAAACAAAATAAAAATAAATTTGTGTTCAGTTTCAATTAAACTCTTTATTGTTCGTACTACTTTTGTGTGCCACCGTATACAACTTGACCATACAACAACAATTTGTTTATTCGCTATTCTTCTCTGCTCACACCCCTTACGTAAGCAAGAACACCTGTTCGTTAGATCTGTATAGCGGAGATCTTCACACCACGACTGTTTTCTTCACACGCAACGCGTCTTCACACAAGACTGACTGAATTCTTATTGTCTGCTTGTTGTCTGCTTTGTCTTGCCTTTTTATATGCCCACACAACAGTCTGGTGAAGGTGCGGGAATTAGAATGTTATTGTCTTCACCTTCTGTAGAGTTCTATCGCTACTTAATTGTTGTTTGTGTATTTTGTTCACATTGCTTGTTGTTGCGTTCGCTTACGTTGCATTTCGTTGTCAATCCCTTTCTCTTTCTTACTCATGATCAGACATTAATGGTCATGGGCAGACATTAATTTATTTGCCAGAAACATAAATATTTCAATCACTTTCAGAAATTGTTGTTGTTTGTTCAATTTTCAAGAGTTAAGCGTTTAAAAAATGAGTCGTTTTGTATTTGTTTGCCGTAATCTAGTGGGTGGCAAAGATCAGCAATGAATCGTTTTTTCGCTATTCATAAGCACTCATGAAATTTTGAATATAAGTGAGTCAACGATATTGAGATTTAAATCCTCTGATTCATTCGTACTCACTAAAACGTTAATTTATAAGTACAGGTTGCAATGAGTATGTGTACAACGTTGACATCAAACTCATACCATACGAAATATGTTTGATTCATACAGCCTACTCATTTAGATTCATAACTTTAGAAAAATACTTATAATACTTGGAAATGATGCGAGTGACTCGAATCATTCATCAAAATTTATAGTCATAGTTGTTGTTGCATTTACAAAAAAAGAAAACAGACACATAAGCAAAAAAAATAAAGACAGCAAGGAGAGCAAACACACAACCCTCTTGTGAGTATTGTAGTGTTCGTACGCGAATCATACTTATTTTGTGCTTCGTGTATATGTTGAGTATTGGCGAGTCGAAACATAATACGTGCTGTTAAGTATGAATAAGTATTCGAACTTTGAATATGAGTAGAGGTTCCATGATATTAAAATAAGTATGAATGAAGTCAGAAATTATGAAATTATGAGTATGATTCGACCTCTGGTGGGTAGCCTTCAAGACGTGAGTTCCGACTTCTGAAAAAAGATTTCTCAGTTTGTAGTGAGTGGCAGTCAATTTTAAATTTGTTTAAGTATACAGCATCAAATAGTCAGGTTTGAACGTTTCTAATTCCCTTACTTGTTATAGTTTTCCATGGGTTTTTTTGTTTCTTCTTTTTAGAAAACGTAAGAAAAATTCTTTTTCTTTTTTAAAATATTGTATATTTTGTTATTGTTGTTGTTGCTGTTGTTACCAAAACAACAATGCAATATTACAATATGATTGTTTCATTTCTTTTTTTTTCATTTTCTTGGTTAAAAAAGGCACGTATTTTACTGTGTGTGTATAATTTTTCTGGTTTTTGCTTTTAAAAAATGAATTTTTTTTATAAATAAAAATAAATTTTTGTTCTTATAAAAATAGAAAGAAAATGAAATAAGAACTAAGAGCTAAGTATGGTGAAATATTTTTTTTTATAATTTTTTTTTTGTTCATTTTCCTTATCAGGAGTACAGCAGTAATAATAATAATTTTAAGAATAAGAAGAAGAAAAAGAAAAAGTAACACTGAAGTATACATAGTTATAAAACATTAAGAACGAAATGTGAATGAATGAAGGATGGTTGGAATGAATAAATGAATGACATGGAAATGTACATTTTGTCTACTATAGAGTCAAAGAAAGAAGAAGAAAAGTATTGAAATTTTTTCTCTAGTTTTTTTTTGGCATTCATTTGTTTTTAAAGCATTGTTGGCTGGTGGCTGAGAACTGTTTGATTTTTGTTATTCTAAACTTGTGTTGAAAAATACAGTAAAAGTAGTAAAATACACAAAATACCCAATGTTATCTTATTGTTACGTTTTTAGCTTTCTAAAAACGTTTAAAATATGCTCGGAGAATGCAAATAAAAATAAATTTGTGTTTTGTTTTAATTAAAATTCTTTATTATTCGCACAATTCTGTGTTCACAACTTGATGTAAACAACAGCAAATACTTGGTTTGTTATTCCTCTGTTTACGCCCTTTGCATAAACTCTTAGCGTGAGGGCCGTGGGTTCGATTCCCACCAGAGGCTCTGGTCTGTGACACTGCACCGAGCATATGGTCAAGTTACTCCGCTCGTATATAGTTAGAACATAATTTGTAATTGTATTGTAATTAATAAATAAATAAATAAATAAACAATTACTAGACAATTGTTAGACAGATCTTCAAACCACGATTACTCACTAACTCATTCGCCTGCTTTGCCTTGCTTTTTATATGGCTGGGTAAACAGTCCGATGAATGTTCTTGAAGGCGTACGTTCATGACTTCGCCTTTTCGAAACATCGTTATTTACGTCTATTATTGTAGTGTTGTTGGTATATTTTTGTTTACTTGTTTACCATTTTCTTATGCTGGTGTTTGTTGTTGTATTTTTGTTTACTTGTTTATAATTTTAATGTTAAGCGATGTAAAAGCAAAATACCGGTATCTAGATTCTTAATTTTTGTAATAATGTAATACTTGAAATTCACCATACATGATATCTACACTCAGTGCTCTCCCGACACCTCTTGCTGTTTTTGTGGTTTTGAAATCACTTTAGCTTTTTTACCATGATAAGATATTTTTATGATTATTTCAGATTTGTAATGGCAATCATGTCTAAAAAGTTGCAGCAATAATAATGAAGAAAAAGAAAAAGAATAAGAAATAATAATTGTGTGGAAGCCATCATGTATTGTATTAGACTAATAATAATGGACGGGAGTTTTTTTTCTGAAGACATCTCTGAAATAAAAGATTAGAATATTTAAGAACTTATAACAATGCCACAAAGTTAAAAGCAAATTCTCACGATAGCATATAAATAGAGAGCCTAAGGATAGTAATATAGTCAACCATTTTAAATTTCATTTTTAAACTTTGATTTTGTTTCAGTATGAATGTCAACACAAATAACTTGGATGGCTATAAGGGTAAAATGCTCAGGGCTATCCCCCAACACATCTTTGTAACCAAGTGTGCTGTGAGAGGAAATTTGAAGATGAAAATAGTATTAGCGCTGGAACTAAGATATTCTGATCTCACAACCATTCTACGAAACAATTCACGTCGTATGGTTGTATTTTCGATCACAGACTGTATGTATGTCTAACTGTTTTTGGATTAAAATTCGGTGTGATGTTCCCTTATCGCAGGGAATGTCTTATAGGTTGCACTTCCATTGATTCTGGGGCTTGAAGTGGGTTTCAAGAGGTCAGAGACCAAGCACAATTGAACTTTTGGAAAAAATACTGTGTCTCTGTGCAATTGGTCAATTGTTTTCTCAGCTAAGATTCAGGTAATTTGGGTGTGCATTGGGATAAATCTGCAGAGGGGCATCAGCGGTGATATTAGGGCTCCATATTCTGGATTCGTGTACTATCTTCGTGTTCATTGAAATTGTGGTTATTGCGAAGTGTTTTGGTTGTTCAACTCAATGCCATAAGTAAAGCGGATTTTTACGGGCTTCCGAATCGCCGGCAAAAATTTTCTGATGTACTGACGAGAGAAGAGTTAGCAGGAGATTTCATTACCCCAAAGTCTTTTTATTGGATTAGCTGTGGATATATGTCCAGACAAGGGTACAATGATGGGAACACTTTCTCGGTATAGCATATCGGAAGGGCGTTCGAAGAAAGTGCAAATGATTGGACTTCTTTCCTTTGGAGAAAGGCTGTATAAATTACGGAACATTGTTGGGATAATAAGTAGTTTTTCTATCAGTACACTGCGTCCCGAAATATCACAATAATTAATTTCTACTGGCTGACATGAAGAACCGGCTCTGATTGCAAGATGATGAAATCATAGGACGCATTATGTGCTAAAGTATTACACGGAATCAATCGGCATCAATTGAATTCATCAAGAAATGGATCTGTCTTTATAGGAAATTTGCTCGAAGAACTCTTAGAAACAATGCTACTATACTCTGCTGGGTACGCATACATGAGAAGAGTACAGACTAATTTCTGTCCTTAAATCGCATTGCCATCTATTCCTACAATAGCGATTATTATGGGCTACTTTGCATTTGGTAGCGCTGCCGAAAAACTCTGCATTCCGGCAAACAATTTCTGCAGAATCTGTGGCTCTGCGGACTGTCATTCACCTCATGTGACAGTGTCATGCTCTTGTCATAAAGAGACGTAGATTTTAGAACTCTCACTTCTCACATACTTAATCGAGCTCTCCGATATACATATGTATAGAGTGCTACAATAGCAAGAATTATTTCAGAATCGGGTTGCTTTCCTCTAGGGAATGTTTGATGAAGTGGAGCCTATTTGTTTAAGGGTGTCCGCTACTTTATCTAAGCTAACACTTAGAAAATGGTTTATAAACTGCCTCATACCACTTGACGAACAATTTAGAGGCTTTTGTGTCCGTAGATAATTTTGGTTTAGTGGGCAACATATGCTATAGTAATTGCTATGATAATTATGTAGGAATGTGATAATTACAAACACTTTTGTGGACGGAAAATAAAATCAAGAGGTCAATTTAATGTCTAAACTAAACCTTGCCAATAAGAAATATGACTTTTGCCTGGTAAAACACGTGAATAAACTGCGATATTTTTTACATTTTGGAAGCAATAGTGTTCACAGATTCAAGTGTTCAAAGAGTATGGCAATGATCGTGATCCATACCAGAGCCTATTAAGAGAACTAGTATTGTGGGATTGAATTTCAAGCGCTTTAGCTGATACTGAATAAAACGTTTAAAATTATGTTTTTGATTACTTATGCATCAGAAAGATAATAATCAAGTCGAGATTAAAACCCAAAAAGTGGAAGTGCACTAGGCTACAAACAATGCTTTGATGGGCTTTAACATATTCAACGCCACGTTAATGTCAGAAAAATTTTCACAAGGGCCACGGTAACTTTATTAGATAATTTAGTTAAAAATGTATCAAGGAAACTGAATGTATCACAGAAAATTTTTTTTGCCAAAATTCCCGGAAAAACACTATTTTTTATGTCAGACATACACTTGTGGACACACAATTAAGTCACCTATGCAAAATTTTTCATTTTTGTAAAAATTAAAAAATTTAAGAAAATTGGAAACAAAAACAACTAATATTTATTAATTCCATATGCTTAATAATTAATTAACAACAAAAACTTATATAGTTTTTCATTGTAAAAAATGTTTTGGTACTTAGTTGATATCAGACTTAAAATTTAAGTGGACACATAATTAAGTCATCTGAAAAAAAATATTGAAAATTTAATTTAATTGCTTTATTTTTCACCTAAACTATTTTGAACATTTAATATTTTGTGGAGAACCCTTTTTGGCGTATTATTTCAGTACATCTTTGTGGCACTGAGTTGATTTAGTTGCGACACTGCTCAGGACTAATGTTATCCCATTCTTCCTGGAAAAGCTGCCAAAGTCCTTTTTGATGCTGGGTTTTTTGGCTGCAACTGCTCGTTTTACGAACCCCCAAAGATTTTCAATAGGATTCAGATCGGGACTTTGAGTTGGCCAATCGAGAACGCTTATTTTTTTAGCCAGGATGAGTAAAGCTGACCCATTTCTCACATCTACTCAGATTATATAGTGCATTGAGTTGGAACACCCTGTTAAAATATCGGCAAGGACCGTAAGAAGACGCTTGACTGAAAATAATCTCCATGGACGTTTTGCGCGAAGAAACCCTAATGTGTCCAAAAAAAATATTCAGCAACGCTTGCGGTTTGCCAAAACCCACCTCCATAAAGACGACAAAATTTTGGAAATTAGTCGTATGGAGTGATGAGACCAAGTTTAATATCTTTGGAAATGATGGCAGACCCTATATAAGACGTCCTGTCAATACACAATTATACCCAAAGTACACCAAACAAACCGTAAAGCATGGAGGTTCGTCAGTAATGGTTTGGGGTTGTTTTACCTCATCCGGCGTTGGTCCACTGGTAAGAATCGATGGGAAAATGACTGGGGAAATGTATAAGAACATCCTACGGAACAATTTGACTAAAGATTATTAGGACGAATTACCACTAGCGTGGATATTTCATCATGATAACGACCCGAAGCAAACATCTTGGGTAGTTAAAGCTTGGTTTGCTGAGGAAAAAATAAGGGTTCTTGATTGGCCAGCTCAAAGAACCCTATTGAAAATCTTTGGGGGATCGTAAAACGAGTAGTTGCAGCCAAAAAACCCAGCATCAAAAAGGACTTTGGCAGCTTTTCCAGGCAGAATGGGATAACATTAGTCCTGAGCAGTGTCGCAACTAAATCAACTCAGTGCCACAAAGATGTACTGAAATAATACGCCAAAAAGGGTTCTCCACAAAATATTAAATGTTCAAAATAGTTTAGGTGAAAAATAAAGCAATAAAATTAAATTTTCAATATTTTTTTTCAGATGACTTAATTATGTGTCCACTTAAATTTTAAGTCTGATATCAACTAAGTACCAAAACATTTTTTACAATGAAAAACTATATAAGTTTTTGTTGTTAATTAATTATTAAGCATATGAAATTAATAAATATAAGTTGTTTTTGTTTCCAATTTTCTTAAATTTTTTAATTTTTACAAAAATGAAAAATTTTGCATAGGTGACTTAATTGTGTGTCCACAAGTGTACATATATGTATGATTGACATGGCCCTATATTTAAACTTTTTTTCGACAAGCCGTGTCAGACTTATATGTCTGACGCATCCAAACCTGTTGTTTTGAATACAGCGTCGTTTGCGTCGGACATTTGTGATGATAGCGTATGAATATATATGTATAGAACTACTTAGCGTCAGACACATATGACTGACATGGCGATGAACGTGTTAATTGCCAATATATTTCGGCAAGGTTTACTCTCAACTTTCACGAGCTACATAAAGACCCTAAAGAGCACTTCTAAAGCAATTTCCTATACCAACAGGAGCCCATATCTTTTTTTACTTTCCAATGTTAATTATGTCATCCCGATAGCATTACCATATTTTTTATTAAGCAAATATATGAAAAGTGATATCAAAATATATGGATTTTTAATAAAACTCAAGCAAAAGATATGTACGTACTTGAGAATGAGAGGAGGAGAAAAAGAATGAATATATTTTAAGAGCCTTTATAGTTTATTTAGGAAATCATAAATTTTCATTTGTATTGCAATTTATTTGAATTATAATTCAATTCATTGTTGTTAATAAAGCTGCTGAAAGCAATAAGGAAAAAAAATAATTATGGATCTCTATCTGTACATTTAATGTACTCTCCTATTCAGTATTTCAGTCATTCATACATTCATTCGTTCATTCAGTCATCCTATGGTTAATTCATTCGTTATTATTCTTGACTTTTATTCACAATAAAATAGTGGCACAACCACAACCAATGACAGCATGAAGAAGAAAATAGTTGTAATTCAACAGTGTGAGTGCTGCTAGCGTACGTATAGGTTTTACGCACAATAGTTCAGAGTAGTGGAGAGTAAATGGATATCTTTTTATTTCGACCTCCTCTTTTTTTGTTTTGTTTCCTTTTTGTTTTCATTATTCATTCGTTACCGTTACATATTGCAAATGTAGCGCTCATTAAAATTAATGATGTGTCTTGCCATTTTCTGGTTTTTCTTTTCTCTTCTTTTTTTGTGTGTGTGAATGTGTGAAAGCGTGTGTGTTTCTGTGTAGTTTTTTTTATTACTTCGTCCATATATTATACAAGCATGTGTGTTGAAACTACAATATTGAAGGATACGCACGCACACATAAGCAGATAAATATTTAACCAACAACAAAAAGAAAAGAAATGTAAATGCGAGCGTAAGCATGTGAATGTGTGTGTGTGTTTAAGCAACACAAAAACAAGATCACAAATATTTGTTGAAACTATCTTTTTACAGAAAAAACGTTGCAAGTCAAAGAAAATTTTGTTGTAATTAAAAAAATAAGCAAAAGGAAAACAGATGTTGCATGACTTGCCAAAGCCAAAAGCAAGCAAAAAAATGAAAATGAAAAACCATCAAATAATTTTGTCTGTCATTCAGTAATTCTTTCATATATGTATTTATACTTTCTCTTTCTGTCTCTCTCTCTCTATCTCTCTCTTTATCATCCATGCACATACACATTTTGTTAAGCAGGTGATTAAAAATTTAATTTTAACCGAAATCTTTGTTGACAGTTTCTTCGTTTTTTCGTCCTTTTTTCGCGTTTTTGTTTCTCATTTTTCATTGCTTGTAGTTGGTATTGACATGAAGGGTTTGAAAAATTCTTTTCAATAACGTTAAGCAACAAAAATTAATAAAAAAAAAGAAAGAAAGAATAAAAAGAACAGAAAATATGTTCAATGCTAGGGGCAGAGAAGAATGAAAGAAATAAAGAAAGGCAACGATTTTAATGTCATGCATGAGATTCATTAATTCACCAGTTGATTGTTTTTTAAAGGATGAGCATTAAAAGGGAAGATTATTTTAAATGTATGATGAAATCCATGTAGCTTTATGGTTTCGGAAGTTTCTTACAATTTCAATTCAATTTCTTGTAAAATTCAATATTAAATCCAATGTTATAAGCAGAAACAAGTATTCACGGAATAATATCAGTTTACTATACACTGTAGAGTGCCTTTAAGGATTATCTTTTTTGATGCCTTTGGATTTTTTATTTCAAGGAGCACTAAACATATTACAGGCAAATGGTCTTCATTAAATTATTCCTTAAAAACGTTATTAAGACAGATAAGCAGAGTTAGAAGCCAAATATGAACTTTAACTCATTCAATGACGATCTGAAATAGAAAATATGATAGAAAATAAAAATATTCTATTGAAAGCAACGTTGTAGAAGCTACAATTAAATACCAAGTATTCTAAGTAAAGGACTTTCAATCTGTACACATAAACTAATGTATGTATTATGCAAGGATGTGTTAAAAAAACCATGATTATTTGAATGAATCATAAGTTTTTTTTAATAATAAATCAATTTATTTAATACTACAACACAGTGTCCTTTTTGCCAACCTCAAAAAATTAATATTATAAAGGATAGAGAAATAGTGAGCAGGTGAAGTGATTCAAAACATATCTTTTTTTTAGGTTGGGAACTATGAAATATTTATGGGGCAGCAAATGCAAAGCGTAAGGCAGATAAGAAAGTAAACGTTAGATTAGATTGAATTTACAGGCGTCTCAAAGAATATAGCATATTTTAATCCTTTTGTAATATCTATGTATACCACACCATTCCTCCATACAGCTCTCGCTCCTCGTTGGTATTTCTCAGTCATCCCGAAAATCCTATGAAGCTGTTGATATTGTTACGTTTTTATCTTTTAAAAACGTTTAAAATATAAGCACGTAGGTTAGAAATAAAATTAAAATAATTTTGTGTTTGGTTTTAATTAAAATTCTTTATTATTCGCACAATTGTGTGTGCCACTGTTCACTACTTGATGTAAAAAACAATAATTGCCTTTTTTTGTTATACCCTTTGCATAAACAATACAATCACTAGACAGATCTTTGTAACGAAAATCTTCAAACCACGATTACTCTTTTCAAACACTCTGCGTCTTCAAACAAGACTGACTGAACTTCACTAACTCAGTCGCCTGCTTTGCCTTACCTTTTACATGGCAGAGCCAACAGTCCGATGAATGTTTTTGAAGGCGAATGTTCATGACTTCGCCTTCTCGAAATCTCTATAAACGTAAACATCATTGCTTCAATTTATTCTTGTAGTGTTGTTGGTATATTTTTGTTTACTTGTTTACTATTTTTTATGCTGGTGTTTGTTGTTATACGATAATTTGTAAACAGGTTTGTTTTACTGCATTATTTTGTTTTTGTAGGTTTTGTTTATAATTTTAATGTTAAGCAATGTAAAAGCAAGACACCAGTATCTAGATTTTTAATTTTCCTAACAATAGCATACTTTGGTACACTTGTAATATCTTTATTACATTTTCCGCCATACAGCTCTTGCTCCTCGTTAGTATTCCTCAGTCATCCCGAAAGTTCTGTGATGCTGTTAATATTATCTAAATCACCGTTGAAAGCCTTATAACTCTTTGTCTAAAGTGCCGATATTTGGTGGAGAAAATATTCTGTAGTGTCGTTCTATTGCTCACCGCCACACTTTTGCAGAAGTTATTGTGAAATATTTCTAGCTTCCGGGGATGGGCACGGGAAGCTAGTTGCCTCTTAAAACTACTATATCCTCAGTCCAGTTTTAACATAAGAACACATACATAGATACTATTCTTGGCGTTTGCAAACCGATATTATGTGCCTCTGACATTACTCATATTGTGTTTGTTAATTTATTCTATGAGAGGTGGCACCTATAGTTTAACTTCGATTCCAAACAATAAATTTTCAGAAGTTCTTTCGTATTTGTTAGTTACTTTCAAAGCCTAAAATTGCTCTGAATGGATCATTGGAAGAAATATTTCTTTTTTTTAAGATGTCAGAGTTGAGTTTAGAACTCGAAGTTTCCGTTTAGTAAGCCAGCACACTACCCACTGGATAATGTTGCTGGTGGGGCAATATTTCTTTGCTTAATTTAGTGATTTCAGTGAAGAAAACTGTACATCTGTGCATTCATGCGTTATTGTTTTCCAAAAGAACTGTTTTCATTGCTAAATCAGACATTGTTCTCAAATCCTTATTGAATTGAACCAATAAGTCATGGTAATATTCATTATTGATCTTTTTATCCACTTTCATACAGTCAATGTGGATTATGAAGGGTGCAACCTCAGTCTTCCTTAGCGCCCATTTAATCCGAGAAATCGACTGTTTTGACTGCTGTATGATGCCTGGTGTATTTTTGTAGGTCCATGAGTGAAATGGTTATAAAACGATGTAAAATTTCTTCACACTTCCTTTAAACTAAGTCCTGCGAAGCTGTAGTGTGCTGCATCCACTCATTTGTGAAAAGCTTTTTTCATATTCAAGTGATCCTTTAAAGTTAAAACAACACTGAGACATATAGAATGCCTATGGCTTCCACAATCTCCCGCTTTTTCAGTGTCCAGTAGGCAAACAACATATCCTGAATAACTTATTTGTTACGGTTTTTAGAGAGCGTAAGTAGGCGGCGTCTTTTGTGTTTATACGTCCACAACGAAATTCAGAGTTTCATTATTTTTACAATTGAAGTTGTTCAGCAGGTGTACAGAGTTTTCTTAGTATATATCAAGCTTAGAACTGAAGGTATTAAATGAAAAAAAAAAATATTTCTGAGCATACGAAGAGTACTTTTCTCCATTTTCTCCTCAAGTTATGAGATAGCAGGCCTGCCATTCTTCTATTTGCAGTAGTAGTGTAGAGTACGAAAAACTTGATTAATGAAACTGAAGCAAAGCAAAAATAAATTCAATATTTCTATGATAAGAAACTCAACATAAACGCGTACGAATTTCGTTCTTTTCAGTCATTAATCGAAACATTTTTGCATACGATAAATCTTATGTGTCCTGCTTTTGTGATTAATGTTATGCCTTAAGTTGTGTTCAGGTTTTTTTTGTTCTTTTTTTGCATTGTTTTGACTTAAAAATTAATTTAAATAATCGAATGTTGGTTACATTTATGGCAAAAGCTCTAGCATAGCATAGAAAACATGTGACATTTTAAAAAACTAAGCACGACACATAAGAGAACAGAGGCAATTTATTTTGGTATTAAGAAACTCCATACCAATTATTTATTTTTTTTAAATGCCATACTATTAAGAGGCTAAGAAAAAAATGATTTTTTTAATCAAAATGGTTCAACATTATCTTTATGGTTAACAAACAGGTCATTAAACATTGAGGAGAAGTTGACATGAAAAATGACAAACATGAACTTAAATTAAAAAAAAAATTATAATGGGGCTGTATTATTTAAGCAATTAATTACTGAAGGACCGTATTAAAAACCAACTTCTTTCACATCACTTGTATTCAGAATCAAACAAATGCTATAAATTTTTAAGTTTTAAATAAGGATACTGTATGCTTTACCGTATGTGTATTTGACACTTAATTTGTTAGAAAACCAAGAAAAAAATGAGAAAAAGTAAACTCGATAGCCGGTCTTATACTACGATCTAAACCGTTAAAAGGACAGTAAGAAAGAGTCGTCGTAGTCTAGTAGGTAGTGTGTTGGCTTATTTAGACGAAAGGCCACGGTTCAAACCCCAGGTCAGACATCAAAACGAAATATGAAAAAATATTTCTTCGGCGACTTCCTCTCAGCAGATCTGGCAACAACTCTGAGAGTAAATAAAATTGCTATGAAAAGTTTCTCAAAAATCTGTCGTTCGGAGTCGACTTTAAACTGTAGGCCCGTCACACATGTATAAAATTAACGCACACAACATGAGTGGTGTGAGAAGCTAGGCCGTAATCCTGACTGAAGGGCTGTAATGGCCAATTATGTATGTATGTAAGAAAGAAATAAGGACGTTATTAACCAAATTCAAGTTTAATTATGAAAATATTTAAAAACTTGCCATGAAAAGTTTCTCAAAAATTTGTCGTTCGGAGTCGATGTTAAAACCGGCACTCCTGTATAAAATTAATACACACAACATAGGTGGTATGAAAAACTAGGTCGTAATCCTGATCATAGAGTTGTACAGACTAATATGTATGTATATTTGTGATGCTTAAAAACATATCAATTCGATTGCAGCACTAACCAAGCCCATCCATTGATTTACATGAAAACTTAGACCAAATTTGATTTGAATTGAATTATTGGGTAGTGTGTTGGTATATTAGACGCAAGGCATTAATTCATCCCCTGGCTCCGACATCTCGAACTAAGCAAAATACTCAAAAAAATATTTGATTTGGTCACTTTCTCTCAGCAGTCTCCGAGCAAAACCTCAGGGAGTAAAGTAAAATTGTCATGAAAGGTTTCCCAAAAATCTGACGCTTGGAGTCGCCTTTTAACTGTAGGTTCTGCCGCTCATGGATAAAATTAACACACGCAATATGAGTTGTGTGAGAAGCCTGACTAGATCGTAAGCCTGACTAGGTCGTAAGCCTGACTAGGTCGTTAGCCTGACTAGGTCCTAAGTCTAACTAGATCGTAAGCCTGATTAGGTCATAAACATGGCTAGGTCGTAAGCCTGACTAGGTCATAAGCCTGACTAAGTCGTAAGCCTGGCTAGGTCGTAAGCCTGACTATATTGTAAGCCTGACTAGGTTTTAAAATTGACTAGGTTGTAAGTCTGGCTAGTTCGGAAGCTTGACTAGGTCGTAAGCCTGACGAGGTCATAAGCCTGACTAAGTCGTAAGCCTGACTAGGTTGTAAGCCTGACTAGGTTGTACGCCTGACTAGGTCGTAAGCCTGACTAGGTTGTAAGCCCGACTTAAAAGACATCATGACTAATTAGCTAAGTAAGTAAGTCTGTCACCAATATGCAGCACAAGTTCTCTGTACTTAAATCCTTGCCATCCTGTGAGACGTTTTATATAAATGGTGTTCCTTATAGATCATTTGCAGCTTCTGTTTGTGTTGTCTTTATTACATCAGTAAGGAAGACATTACGGTCTAGTTATTATTACATTTCTAAACTGCTGTTTAATTATAAAATTTTTCTTCATTCGATTAAAAAATGAATTTTAGTCGCCCATGTTCTATTCACCATAACCTTAATGCCTTACACGTTTTACCATAAACTTAAAGGTACAATTAGCCGAACGTTCACGGAACTCAAATTTGTTTCTAGTATGTGAAACACAATAAGGAAGATTACCCAACCGTAATAGAATTTTGGCAGGCTTGATACTGAATACAATTAGAGGATTTTGGCAAGCATTTACGTATTTTCGGTCCTTGAACATTCGGCTTAATCTAGCTTAATGTACCCTTGCAATACACTGTAGTGTAGGGTATAAGAAAATGAACATTACCGCCATTCATTAAATATTCTGAAAATGGGAAAAATGAAGAGAGAGAGAGAAAATCCTTCAGCGGCACCAACTGTAGAAAATTTCTAATAAAAATGCAAAACACGCAGAACCCAAACACTTAAATATGCGTTCCTTTAAAAAAAAAAAAAAAAAAAACGTATATAATTTCCTCATGGCCCTTTGGTTTCATTCTTGTTTTTTTTTCTGCTACTACTTCCTTGACTCTATTATTCTTGTATTGGTTTAGAAGAGATACAGCACTTGTATCTGTGTATTGTAGGGTTATGTAAGTGGCTGCTTAAGAGTTATGGATGAAGCATAGGGAAAGAAAAAAGAAGGAAATTTTTTAAAATATTTTTACAATCTTCTTTGTTCCTCGTACTCTTTTCTTTCTGGCTTATTTATGTTTTCATTTTTTTCCTTGTCTTGCTATGTCTGCTTGACTGTAGTACGTACACCTTACTCCCACTCATTTCATTTATTTTTGAAATATAAAATCGATAAAAAAAAATACTCGAACAGTTGTTGGTGGAAATCCAAAATAAAAAATGAAATAAAAAGTTAAGTGGCAAAAGCAAAAAAGTAATGTATTTTTCCATTCCTTTTCCGTATTTTTTAAAAACCGAAAATTTCTAAATACGGCTTACTCTGCTCAAAATATTTTCGATTTTAGCAGGGGATTATTGGTTTTCTTTTTCTTTTTCTGTTTTTTTTTTCTTTTACAAATAGAGGAAGCAAAAGCGAAAGATGAAGTAGTAACAGAAGTATTACTAGACAACAAAGGATTTGTGTGTGTGCGAAAACCTAAACGAATTGTTACCATTAAACACTACTAAATACCGAATACTGTAGTAATTTTCTTTTCACTTTTCCAAAAAGGATTTATGAATGAAAACACTCTTCAGAGTGAGGCGAGTGAGCATGATGATAAGTCTCGATTATCGTAATAAAAAAGAAATGTAAGGATATTATACGACTCAAGCATTAAGATGACTGTGTTAGTAAAATATTGAAACATTTTTTAAAGCCCCTGTATTTGTAAGAAATTTACATGAAAAATTATACAATTTTAAAAATACGTATTTCTCCTCAAATTTATATGAAAGCATCGTTTCAAATATAAATCGTTTGCACTAAACGTATTGTTACGTTTTTACCTTTAAGAAACGTTTAAAATATGAGCTCGTAAATTGCAAATAAAATAAAAATAATTTTGTGTTGAGTTTTAATTAAAATTCTGTGCGCCACTATTCACAACTTTATGTAAACAACAACAACTGCTTTGTTTGTTATTTCTCTGTTTACACCCTTTGCATAGACAATAACAATTACTAGACAATTATTCGACAGATCTTTGTAACGGAGATCTTCAAACCCCGATTACTCTCTTCAAACACACCTCGTCTTCACACAAGACTGATAAAACTTCACTCACTCGGTTTCCTGCTTTGCCATGTCTTTTATATGGTAGAGCCAACAGTCTGATGAATGTTCTTGAAGGCGAATGTTCACGACTTCACCTTCTCGAAGTCACTATAAATGTAAACATCGTTGTTTACATTTATTATTGTAGTGTTGTTGTTGTATTTTTGTTTACTTGTTTACCATATTTTTATGCTGGTGTTTGTTGTTATATTAATCAGTACGATAATTTGTAAACAGGTTTGTTTACTTGCATTGTTTTGTTTTTGTAGCTTTTGTTTATAATTTTAATGTTAAGCGATGTAAAAGCAAAACAACAGTATCTACCTTCTTCATTTTCGTAACAGTATTATTAATACAAATTATTTCAAGCATATTACACATACGTCATGGAGTACACAACTTGAAAATCATAAGTGTTAAACAAAGTGACACTATTAAATAATATCAGAAAAAAATTTTTTAAAATACTTGCTGGAGATTGTGTTTGTCCTATCCATGGTCACATACTTGTGGATTTTTCGCTCCTAAGGTCCTTTAGTGTAATCCCAGTAACTTCGTGTAATGGCGTAATGTAATGGTGTAATGTAATGGTTACACGCCTTTGCGTCCATTCTGACCATTAAATTATGGAGAGAAAAGAAAGAGGAAAGAAAGAGAGGAGCTAATGGAGGAGGAGGAGGTTTGTTTTAACAAAGTTTAATGTGGTGTATTTATTAAGAGTTCAGATATTAAACTTTCTTATTAGCTGTCTGATCACTGCACTCTTTTCCAAGCGGAGATCATGCCTATTTTGAAAGTGGCGCAATGTTTTTGCGCTGGCGACATTTCCTTTGAAAACCTCTTGATTTACTCAAACAGCTAGATTCCAATTAAGTTCATGAATGCCGAGAATTTCTCACGGAATTTTCGGATCATTCAAAGGTAACTTATGTATGGGTTCTGGGACATAGGAATTTCTATGAAATATCTATGCTGGCCATAGCTTGTAAGGAACTCCAAATCTCCGACATGTTACAGGGCATAGGTCTTCTGCTTGACTCAGTTCATTCATTTTATGGGAGTGGCACAATCTTGTTTACAGCAAGAGAGTACGTGCATACTTGTTCGACTCTACTGAAGACGTATAGATAAGTAGAGGACCTCATGAGCCACTGCGCTTTTTATAGGTTGAAAAATGAAGCCTTCTGCAACAGCTGTGAGTCTGAGGAGAAGAAAGAGACTATCTTTCACCTCATGTGTCTTGTCATAAAAAGATGGAGGTTAATGACTTCTCACTTTCTGACATCCTTGACCGACTTTACGAGCTACTGCCCATTTGACAAGCATGCAGAAAAGCTTAACATTCTGGCAAATGACTTCTGCAGGAGCTGTACGTCAGAGGAGAAGGAAAAGACTGTCTTTCATGTGTTAGTGCCCTGCTCTTGTCATGGAAGCTTCTGACCTCTCACTTTCTGACATCGTTGACCGGCCTCTCTTCCAAAAAAATTGCTGCAATAGCAAGATTTATTTTAAACTCGGGTTGGTTTCCATTGAATGTTTGATCCCCGTGGTAACACAATGGATCTAAAATCTGGCGTAAATGATAGTTCTTCCTCCAAGCAGGTCTACTTTGCCTAATCCAACCTTGGCTACATCGGATTCGTTTTAATACTTTTGCCAGATAGCTTCTAACAATTGTACGAAAATTTTATCGGTGATATTTGGCTTTAATTTAGCATCTGCAGTTTATCAGTATAAAATTTGTTATACATGTAGTTGCTCTTGTCTATATTTCTGTTTCTCTATGCCGCAATATTTTGGTAATCATAGTTCAGGGGGATCTGAGTTAAGAATAAGCTGGATAAGCATATACAGCTGCTTTAGAAAGCTTTCTAAAAATTTTCCCCAACAACTTCTATTGGACCTTTACGCATGGATTCAAATTTCCTTGCCTTAACAAAATTAATAACACGCGATACCCTTTATTTTATAAAAATTCCAAATATATTAGCGCAATACATTATAAAGGGTTTTCCTTTTTTCTTTTCTTTTCCAAATTTTTTTTATTTATCATCTGCGAAGTAGTTTCCCTCAAATGTAAAACATTTCTAATCATTGTTGCCTAATAAAAACACTTCATTCTTTAAAAGAAATTAAAGGAAACGTTTACGTTCAAATTGACACGTTTTTTTATATTTAATTTTACTGTTGCCAGGCAAAATAGTCTTTAAAATTTAATTTCATCTACAGTTTACTTATGTATAAACAATTTTATATTTTCATTTTCATTTCAATTATTATTCTCTTCATTCGTACATTCTTGCTTGCCGTTTATATCCTGTAAGTTATTTAAAACCCACACACACACACGCACATTTTACTTAATGATCCTTAATTTATGTTGTGTTTTAAATGTTTTTTGAATGTGCGTTTGTTGTTGTTACTGTAACAACAATTCCATTACAATTAAAAAAAAAATCCTGCCAGTGACTTTATTTTCTCTGAGGATAGCTGCTGGTTTATGTTGTTGCCGACCGGCATTCGAGAATGTGTGACATATGCTGCAGCAAAATTAATGATTATAACTGTGACGTCGTGTGGAATGTTTAAATTCTTTTATTTTTTTTTTGCAACACACTTGACAATAAAAACAAAAGGAAATTAAACCTACATACACTCTCAACCATACTCACACCCAAGAATAGAAATACAAGAAAGAAGAGTTTATTTTTCCGTTTCCCGTTATTAAAACCATTTTTAAGGGAACCAGCAGCAGTGTGTGTGTGTGCGTAAGTGGGTTTATGTTTCCTTTAATTTTTTTGTGTTTTTTTTTAGATTCTAAGAATAAAAGTTTAAAAAATAAATTGTTTTGAAAAGGTGAAAAAAAGGTAAAACTGCCAGCTTGAATAGCTGAAAATAGCAGAAAAAATCGTTGTTTCGACTTAACTGAGCACTTGACTTGTGTGTAATTGTATAACGCATAATATGGATCATTTTACATTAAATTACAACGTTAAAGTGGGAAAAAGAAATTGAAAACCATTACAACCTAGTTTCTCCTACCACCCATATTGTGTGTATTCATTTTATCCATGAAGCGGTCATAGTCTAGTAGGTAGTGTGTTGGCTTATTTGACGTAAGGCCACGGCTCAAACCGTAGGTCAGACATTAAAACGAAAATATGAAAAAAAAATATTTGTTCGGTGATGAAAACTCTGAAAGCAAATAAAATTGCCATGAAAAGTTTCTCAAAAATCTGTACGTTTGGAGACGACTTTGAACAGTAGGTCCCGCCACTTATGGATAAAATTAACACACACCACATAAGTGGTATGAAAAACTAGGTCCATAGTGCTGACTGAAGGATTGTAATGACCAATTACGTATGTATGTATGTATGGTGCAGTCTCCTGTTTAATATCGCCTCCGAACAAGAGATTTGAGATATTTTTTAACGCAATTTTGTTTCTACTCACGTCGGGTCTTAAATCACATAGAATGACTCATAACCACAGCCAGCAAGACTGAAAAAAACGATTCTAAAGATATTATACTCGCCATTGTTTTTCTTCTGCAAAGAAATAAATGAAAATAATGCCAACAACTACTGCAATAATAACAACAACAACAACTAATATAAGAGCAACTATAATAATAAGTACGAAGAGAACAAACTAAAAACACACGAACATACGCACGCATACAAAAACAATGGCGAACTTGACGTAATTCACAAACAAGTCATGCATATGGTTTCTGCTTGTGTTCTAAAGTTTGTTTCTACACCAACCAGCAGCACACACATACACATACGTCCATGCGTAAACACTTAATCATGTAATATAATATGTGTGTAGTTTGAATGCATGCAGTTGTATATGAGTGCATAGGAATATTTGTGTGTTTGTAAGTGTGCATAGGTTCTTGTTCTTGAACCCACGTTTTTAACATCAACTATAACGGAATGTTGATGTTTCGCATTATAATTCTTTCGTTTTCTTCTTTTCATCGTTCGCTTTGCCCTCTCGACTTACAGTTTTTCCTTGCCTTTACATTTGCCACAGCACATTGAAATTAAATAGCAGGTCTCGTGAGTGGTATGGTACTATGTATGTATGTATGTATGTGGAGTGTGAGGAGCGATACTTATTCTCTTTTTACAGTCTTAGACACAAGAAAAAAAAGGAGGAAAAGAGGGGAATAGACAAATAATTGTATCCTTTACTTGTGCTTTATATATCCTAAACAATTATACAAGAACAAACAATAGGTTCATAAAGTTCTACTTAAAGAGAGAAAAGGGAGCATAACGGAAAGAGAGTGAGGAGAGAAATAATAAGACAAGCTGAAGAAATTGTCATAAAGTATTACAGTTTCATTGCCTCCATGTGTCTATAGTAGTTGACACTTTTTTATTGGCTTAAATAACATGAAGAAGAAGTAGAAGAAGGCGATGTAGTAAGATAAACTGTGTTGCTGTTATTGTTGTTGTTATTGTCGACAATAAAAAAAGGAGAAAAAAAATAGAAAGACTTTGACATCTTGTTGAACATTAACAGTAAAGGTCCATAACATCCAACAGGAAAAACAATAAATTTTCTTAATTTAGAAAGCCTTACAAAGGAAAGAGAGCATCAATGTCGAAGAGTCATAGTCAGAGTGAGAGAGAAACTAATGAAATAATTTACAGCCTTTAGAATAATTTGATCTCTCTCTCTCCTTGTTGCTATTTAATGAGATCATAAAAATGTAGATTAAAAGCAAGAAAACTTCCGCAATGGAATCCAACATAATGTCTATTTACACGCATAAATATTCATGAAATGCCTCCTTCTTTCCTTCTTTCTTTCTTTGCTTTTTTATTTTATTATTCAACGATGTCATAAAGTACAATATTGAGGATTGGGTATTAATTGGCATTTAATTAATAATTTTATTATTATTTTATTTTATGATTTAAACAGCATGTATGTGTGTGTGTCTGTAGGTTTGCAAAAGAAAAGTTATTAACTCCACTACGCTACACTACACTGCTGTGTTATAAGAAATTAATAACGATTGAGTGGCATGAGAGGCTATAAACTGCACTGCAGTGTTTTAGTTTAGAAATAATACTAGAAGCAGGAGGTCTTTGGCGTTAATTAATGATTAAGAAAGCAAATTAAACGGCAATAAAATGATAGAAGAAGAGACATAATTTGCAGTCGTTTTTCTGGGTGTAATTTCTTGGGGGAATTTTTTTTGTGGCATAGCAGCGTGGGCAAGCAATACAAAACATAAGTAACAGACATAATAAAAGTGTTTAATTTTTGGTCTTTAGTACCCTTTAGTTAGGATTAATGCCTAACTTCTCAAAACAAACATGTTGTTTGTGTTAATTCCATATACGAGTGTTCAGACGTACAGTTTTGAGTAGCTTTTCATGGCAATTTTAATTACTCTCACAGCTTTTTCCAGAGGACTGTTGACGGGAAAGCTGAACTACTTTTTCACCTTCCCTTATTTAGAGATGAAGGAGCAGAGTTTTAAATTTTCAAGCATTCTTCTTATAAGTCAATATATACTACACGCTAGACTACGGCGACCTAAAATGTCACTACTATCTGAAATATTTGGCATCTCACAATTGTGGGTGTTAGCCGCCCAGTGAATTATGTATCTATTCGCGATAACTGGTGTTGTCAAAAGCATCAGATAAAACAGTACCTCCCCAAAATTACTTTCCTGCGATTTGCGTAGCCCTGGCACCGTTGAGATTTGGCTCGTTTAGCATTTTGAACTTCTACCGAACAAGAACTGTTCCCGGTACTATGAACTTTTGCCTTGACTGCCTTCAAAATCCTTACACCATGCACCTATTTAATTATCCTGTTATTTTCGCTGTCCTATCTCCATTGGAGGAGAACACTGTTATTTCAGTCAAAATTATTTCTAAATTCCTCGGTGAAATACTGCCAGCAACAGCACAGCTATTAAACCAATCTGAAATATCACCAAAGTCGCCGTAGTCTAGTAGGCAGTATGTTGGCTTATTAGACGTAAAGCCAGGGTTCGAGCCCCAGGTTAGAAATCAAAACGAAAATATATGAAAAATATTTCTTCGACGACTTCTTCTCAGCAGATTTCTGGCAAAAACTCTGAGAGTAAATAAAATTGCCATGAAAAAGTTTCTCAAAAATCTGTCGTTCGGAGTCGACTTTAAACTGTAGGTCCCACCACTCATGTATAAAATTAACTCATACAACATAAGTGGTATGAGAAGCTAGGTCGTAATCTTGACTGAAGGATTGTAATGACCAATTATGTATGTTATGAAATAGTTGTTGCCTTGACTATCTCCAAAATCCTTACAATATGGTGCTCTTATTTGAGTATCCTGGTAGATTAACTGTCCTACGTTTTGATCCTAACTCAGTCAAACTTCTAAATCCTTAGTGGAAATACTTCCAGCAACAGTAGAGCTGTTAAACCAATCTGAAGTATCACATTTTCAATCTCAAGTTGGAATTTTGTCAACGAAGAGAGTGTTAATGTGTTGCATTGCCAGTGTACAGTGCCCAGTTATTATGGATTCTACTGAAGATTTCATGGTCGTTTTTGTTCGTGATTGCCACTTACTTCAGCTTATCTGAGACCCGAGTATAAAATAGGGAAATTTTCTGTCTATGTGGATGATAACAGTTGAACATTGAAGTAAAACTACAATATCTGAAAAAATTAGCATTGTTGCACCAGAGACAAATATTGGCAATCATGCAAATATACAGGATATTAGGATTCAACTCCATTAGAAATTTACTTACTTACTTAACTGGTTATCACAATGAACACTTCTGGTTTGGTTTCGGTAGTAAACTCTTACTGTAAATTAATTGTTCATTACAACCCTTTGGTCAAGATTAGAACCTAGTTCCTCACGCCACCCATGTTGTGTGTGTGTGTTAATTTTATTCATGAATGGCGGAAGCTACAGTCTAAAGTCTACTTCGAACGACAAATTTTTGAGAGACTTTTCTTGGCAATTTTTATACTCTCAGAGTTAATGTCAGAATTCAGCTGAGAGAAAGTCGCCGAAGAAATTTTTTTTGGTTTTGTTTGTTCGAGATGTCTAGGCTATAGCTTCCACCACAGCCTCACTTCTAATAAGCCAACACACTACCTACTAGTTTACGGAGATTTCAGCAACAGCAAAAGTGAATGTAGAGAGAGTATAACATCGGGAGCTGTTCTCATGGTATTATAAGGATGAAGCTAAAGAATGAAGAAGCTGAGATCGAGTAAAGAATATTTGCAGATGCAGAATATTACATGAGTTTGGACAATCAGACCGTATATAAGATTGGGATGATTTGTAGAGTGAATTATAAGAATAAAAGCTGAACGTCTTTCTGTGTAAAGTAATTTGTATAGGAGTATTGGTTCGTGAACTTATCTAACTTTTCACGTGGAACTAGAAGGTAGAGAGTTGGCTCATTAGACGTGAGGAAATGGTTCAAATCCCAGGTCTGGCATCCCTAACAAAACAATATATGAAAAAGTAATGCTTCGGCGACTGCCTGTTAGTAAAGGGTCCGCCAAATTACCTTTGTTTTTGAAAATGCTTTAAAAAAAAACTACTGAATATTTTCTCAAATTTCTTTTTTTATTTGAAAGTACAATCCTTCCGGTTAATAATGGAAAATAATTTCATTCAAATGGCTGCCTCGGCTGGCCATGCTGTAGCCTACACGATCGGTCCAATTTTTAAGCACATTATCGATTGCGTGCAGCTGTATTTCACCAATGGCTTCACGAATATTGTCGTTTAAAGCGTCAATTGTCTCTGGCTTGTCGGCATAACACTTATCTTTGACGGCACCCAACAAATAATAGTCCAACGGAGGTCAAATCGCATCTCCGAGGTGGCCAAACGACATCAGCTCTGCGGCTGATAATGTGATCTTCAAAAACAGGGCGCAAAACATCGAGTGTAGCATCGGCTGGGTGGCACGTAGCGCCGTCCTGTTGAAACCAAATGTTGCCAATATCCTCCTCTTAAATTTTTGTGAACAAAAATTCGTTCAACATGGCCCGATAACGATCGCCATTGGCTGTAATGGCCACGTCTTGCTCGAAAAATGGCCCAATTATGCCTCTGGACCAACATCCGCACCAAACAGTGATTCGTTTTGGGTTTTTGTTTTTCTGTGCCCCAAATGCGACAATTTTGCTTGTTTACTTACCCGTCAAGATCAAAATGAGCTTCATCTGAAAAGATGATTTTTTTTTTTTTGCCAAAATCGGCATCTTCTGGTGTAGGCTACTGCATGGCCAGCCGAGGCAGCCATTTGAATGAAATTATTTTCCATTTCTAACCGGAAGGATTGTACTTTCAAATAAAAAAAGAAATTTAGAAAATATTCAGTAGTTTTTTTTAAAGCATTTTCAAAAAAACGTTATTTGGCGGACCCTTTAGATTTCTGGCAAAAAATATGAAATTATATAAAATTGCCATGAAAAAGTTTCTCAAAATATGTCTTTCCCAGATGACTTTAAATTGTATGTTTCGCCACTTATACAACATAAGTGGTTTGAGAAGCTAGGTCGTAATCTTGACTTGAGAGTTGTAATTAATATGATAATTTAACAACAAAATGATAATTTAAATTAACTTCAAATAGTGTGACATATTCGTACATACTAGTTGTACTTGCAACAGAAAATTTTTAAAGTCCTTCTGCTTCTGCCCTAGTTTAGCTCATTTCAGTAAATTTATATTCTTATCTGTTTGGATGCCACAGCTTCTGGATGTTTACCTTAATTTTTTTTGCTCTATTTTCCCAAAAAATATATTTTTTTATAAGAAAACGCTTTCATTACTTTCCATTTCCTTTGAAATTTTGTTTTGTTTTTTTTTTATTATACTTTCCCTTTTTTCTTCTTCTTCTTCTTCCTTTTCTCATTTAACTTTACATATACAAACAATGTTTAGCTGACATTTCCTCATTTTTGTTTGTATTTTTTTTCTTTCTGTTTTATTGTAAAGGGATGTTCAAATAATAATGAGTTCTTCATGTTGATGTTGTTGTTGTTGTTATTATTATAGACAAAAGCAAAGTAGAATAAAAAATTAAATGCCTTCAGCTTGACCTCGAAATTTTTCATTTCGTTTCAATTCATGTGTTTTTTTTTCGTTTTTTTTTTGCCGCCAGCATCAAGCCGTTCCTTCGTTACTGGTGTTGGCTGCAATTGCTTTGTTCTGTTGCTGTTCGTACAAACAGCATTAAAAAAATTTAAATACGTTTTACAGTTACTCGCTCTCATTTACTTATTTCTCTCTTACTTACTATTGTGTGCCATTATTTATATCTCAATTGACTTGACTGATGGATGAATGAGGGAATAAGTAACTGACAGAGTGACTGAATGTATGTATGTAGGAGTGAATGAGTGAAATGAAAATGAAAAGTGGTTGCTTTGTATGAGTATGTATGTATGTCAGTGTGTTAAAAATTTTAAGAACATCATTAATTTTAAGTTTAGTCGCTACGACTCTTATACGCCGATGCCAATGATACTGCTGTTGATGCTGATGCTGTTGTTGTTGTTGTTACTGCTGCTGATGATCATAGAACGATAAAAATGAAAATTCATTAAAATAAGCAGCCAACTGTTTAAAAATGTTGTTACATAATTACATACGTACATACACTATACTGTATAAGTACTAATATAATGGGTGATTTTTCAAAAAAAAACACATAACATTCAGAGAAATTCATGAAATCTTTATTTGAATCGATAGTACGGTCCATATAATTTAATGTTTGAAGCTTATTTCATGCAAATGTTGACCACGACTGCGCCTCAAATGGTCCATCCGCTTAGTCCAATTTTGGTATACTGTTTCCAACATTTCGGCCGGTATCTCACGAATAAATGCTTCAATGTTGTCTTCCAATGCGTCAATTGAAGCGGGCTTGTCTGTATAGACATAAGCTTTAACATAGCCCCACAAAAAATAGTCTAAAGGCGTTAAATCGCACGATCTAGGCGGGCAATTGACCGGTCCCGAACGTGAAATAAAATGTTCACCGAACTCGCCTCTCAATAAGTCCATTGTTACACATGCTGTGTGGCATGTGGCACCGTCTTGTTGAAACCATATGTCATGCAAGTCAAGCTCTTGTATTTTGGGCAAAAAAAAAGTTGGATATCATCTCACGGTAGCGCTCACCATTCACAGTTACGTTACGATTTGCAGCATCTTTGAAGAAGTACGGTCCAATGATGCCACCAGCCCATAAACCGCACCGAACTGAGATTTTTTTCTGGATGCATTGGTAGCTTTTGCAATGCTTCTGGCTGATCTTCACTCCAAAATCGACAATTCTCCTTATTTAGGCATCCATTGAGCCAAAAATGAGCTTCGTCGCTGAACACAATTTATCGATAAAGAAGTGAATCTTCGGCCAACTTTCCAAGACCCCATTCACCAAAAATTCTACGTTGCGGTAGGTCGTTCGGCTTCAATTCTTGCACCAGCTGTATTTTGAAAGGCTTCACACCTAAATCCTTCCGCAAAATTTTCCACGTTGTTGAGTAACAGAGGCCCAATTGCTGCGAACGGCGACGAATCGATAATTGATGGTCATCATTAACACTGGCCGATACAGCTGCGATATTTTCTTCAGTTCGCACTCTACGACAGCGTGTTGGTGCTTTATGTCCAACAATGTAAATTTGGTGCGAAATTTAGTCACAATAGCCCGAATAGCCGCTTCAGTGGGTTGATTAAACTGACCATAAAATGGAAGAAGCGCGCGATGAACTTTCTTAACAGAGCACGCATTCTGATAATAAAATTTAATGATTTGCAAGAAAACGTGCGTGAGCTGTTTAAACCAGTGTTGCCAAAAAGATAATAGCTAAAAAATCACCCATTACATTCAGAGAGAGAGAGAGAGTGAGAGTTTTGCCAAGTGCACACTTTAATTTAATTAAACGTCATATTTCATATCAATTTAGGTAATACGCTGTATACAAACTGTTATACTCTCTCATATACCCTACACACTCGTATACACACGCAAAGGATGACAAATTAACATACTAACACTTGAATATGTATGTATATACGAACAAACAAACAAACAAATAAAACCTTCACATACATACTTAGGTAAACATAATGCAGTGGCAGTGTCAATATTATTATTTGAATAAAAGAGAAGCTTTAGCATCAACAACAACAACAACAACAACAACAACAACACTAACAATAATATTTACATCACATACACATACATAGGTATGCATGCATGTTTGCATACATATGTATGTCTATAGCTGTTCTTATTGTTTTGTTTGTTGTTGTTCCTGTTACCTTGTTTTGATTAAGTACTTTTGAAAAAACGAGAAAAAAAGAGAGAAACGAAAACAGAAAATAGAAAAATATCATTGTAGTGTGTGTTAGTGCTTGAGTAAATTAAAAAGTTGTTTGTTTAAAGGTGTCTGTATGCGTAAATTTTCAAAAGTTTAAAGGTGAAATGCAGTACGTGCAGTTGCAGTATGAAAATGTCTGTCCTTTGTTCTCTAATCATTTTTGCATTTTCAACTAATTTAGTGACACACGCGTAAGCTTATTAAACCGGAAGAGAAAATAATGGTATGAGAGAGAGATATTATTTATTTTTATCTTCTCTTTTGTTATATCAAGTTTAGAGACGCATTTTCTTTTTGTATATTTTGTTTGATACATTTTTGATGCAGCCTTGATGTGTTTCAGTGTTATAGTGTGTACATCCTTAATCGTTGTCATTTAATGAGTCTCTTGAGTTTTGTTAATAAGGAAAGTGGCGACAGAGGTGTAATTAACTGCTGGCTGAAGCGTGACTAACTAAAATCTGGCGTTCGGAGTCGACTTTAAACTGTAGATCGAGCAACTCATAAATAAACTTAACGCATGCAACATGGGTGGTGTGCGAAGATGAATACCTAAATACTTTAAGAGAGTATATCTCTGAAAGAAATTTAGATACATAATTAAATGACATTGTATAGGGTGGGCCACCTATCAGTCTAAATTTGAAATATCGGTTATTTCGAATCTCGCAATACTTATGTCATTTTATTCTTTCACAAAATTCAGTATATAATCTCCACTGAACGTAATGCATCGATTTAGGCTTTAGCAACGTTGAGATTTATGGGGTCAACGAGAAACTGTATGATGATGATGATTTTATCAAAAATGAAGCTCATTTTCACCTTGGTGGGTGCGTCAATAAATAGAATTGCTGTATTTGGGATTCAGAAAACCCACGCGTAGTCTTACAGATGCCAATGCACCCACTACGAGTGACAGCTTGTAAAGCGAAGGCATCATTGACTCGTATTTTTTTAAAAATGAGGACGAAGCAACCAGTACGGTCAATGGCGACACCTATTGCACCGTGATAATCAATTTTTTATACCCACTCTTCATGGTATTGATGTGAACGATGTTTGTTTTCAACAGGATGGTGCCCGAATATAGTCCACCCTATATTTCTCATATTATGACAAGATCCAAGCATTATAATGAACTACCAATATTGCCGCAATCATAGCTTTAAAACTGGTTTTAATTAACTCTACTTTATAATTATACACTTTCGAATCTAATTGGTCATTACAACCCTTTAGTTAGGATCACGACCTAGCTTCGCACACAACCAACCCTTATTGCATGCGTTAATTTTATTCATCAGTTGCGGCACCTGCATCTTAAAGTCGACTCCGAACGACAGATTTTTGAGAAAGTTTTCGTTACAGTTTGATTTACTCTTGGAGTTTTTACCAGAAGACTGTTGAGAGTAAGACTGTTGCCGAAAGAAATATTTTTTTATATTTTGTTTTGTTCAAGATGTCTGATTGATTAACTCTAGGATCGTTAGAGAATGTCACCGCTGTCTCGACTTTCCTTCTGGGCGCTTCACCAGTGTCTCACTGGTGTGGAATCCTCTTCAATTGAATTGGGTATGCCACTTGCCTCGGTCAAGTTGGCCATTGCGCGGAAATTCTTCCGGGACGCCAACCTATCCTGGGTCATTGAGGAGTCCTGCTCCACCTCTAGACTCACCTGGCCCTTGATGGATGAAAGGCGTACCAACCAATTACTTGGTCTTGGTCGTGACGTCATCTCAACCACAGTGGCCATGCTTACAGGTTATTGCGTTATATGTAGACACGCGGGAAGAATGAGGCTCCCATTTAACGACTTCTGCCGTGTATGCAGGTCCGCTAAGGAAGAGGAGACTGTTATATACTTTCTTTTTCAGTGCCCATTTCTTACTAGGTGTAGATATAGGTTATTTGTCTCCCCATTTCTTGTCAGCTTGACGGAGCTATCATCTATTGATATCAAGGATATAGCTTCGTTCATCAAACTTTCTGGCTGGTTTTCCAGTAAAGGGTAGTCGTGCTTTTGATGTGCAGCCCTTGCGCTGATCAAATTCTTCCTCTTCCCTGATTTTGGTGGAACTTGGTCAGTACAGGGACTGCTTTCACCCGTGGCATCACAACGAGCCGCTATGCGTGCTCAAGCGAGCTTTGTGATATTAGAGCTACCAGTCCAACCTAAGCTAACCTAACCTGAGTTGGAACTTGAACCATGGTTTTGCGTCTTATAAGCCAACACACTACCTACTAGACTATGACGACTTATTAATACCCTTACTTCCGTACTTAATTGGTCATTACAACACTTTAGTAAGGATCACGACTTAGCTTCGCACACAACCCATATTACATGCATTAATTTTTTTTAATGCGTAGCGGAACCCACAGATTTTTCAGAAATTTTTCATGGTAATTTTATTTACAGATTTTTGCAAGATGTCTGACCTGGGATTTGAACCACGGTTTCGCGTCTAATAAGCAAACACAATACCTTCTAGACTACGGCAATATCACGAACTATTAAAACTTATTTTGCAAATTTGTATTCGATTTTAAATGCAATTTAAAATATATTTTGTGGGAATACATTTTAATAAATATAGTTGGAAAGTACTGCCAACATTTCTATACACAAATAATCTTAGATTGTGTTTACTTATCCCGGGTTTTTTCTCGTTACTTTATAAATTTTAATTTAACTCTCATAATTTGTCATGCCTAGTGGTGACATAAGTATTCTTGATCTCAAATTTAATTTGTAAAGTTCATTTCTGTTATAACACTTGTGTTAATTATTTATTAATAGCAATTATTTAATTAATTGTTATTAAATTATAATAAAAGCAAAAATTTCTTCTTTGCCTTTATCTTCTCTCTTCACTCATCTACTGTTTGAATACATTTGTCAAGTGCCAACCAACACCAATAATAATGAAATTATTTCGGAAATTTCTTTATCATGCTCATGCTCTCATGCCCAGGCTTATCAATTTTTTTTTTTAAAGTACAAGCAATTATTTCAATTATTCATACGTTTTTTGCTATCGATTATTGCTATTTCGATAAAATATTAAATATTCGAGTGCTATCGAATAATAAAAACAAAAGAAAAATATTCAATAAATTGTACCCGTATTATTATTGTTATTAATTTTGAATTTTAATATCTTTTTTGCAGGTTTATGTTCATGTTATCCAGCAATATTTAAGGTGAGTTTTAAAACTTTTTCTCTCTTACGGCATTTACAATATAAAGCTTAAGGCACACGCACACACTTAGGAGGTCCATACATATTAATAGTTAAACTCTCTCTATCTCTCCCTCTCTCTCATTTATAAAATATGTAGGTACATATCTGTAGTGTATACATATATAAATAATATATTAAATGTCCTTGCAAAATAAAATTAATTTCAGGGTTATTATACTACAGAGAGAGAGAGAGGAAGAGAGCGGGACGAAAGAGAGTACAAAGTACCGAGTGTGTCTATGTTAAATGTTATTATTGTGTTAGTAATATTAATATTATTATTAATATTTGTATTAATATTATTGTTGTTGTTGTTATTATTATAAATAATTATTGTAGCATTTAATTGAGGAACATGGTTAGTTAGTTTTGCTGTATTCATTATTTATAGTGTACATATATCGGATTATCGATTTCCTTATGGCATTTCATAAGAAATTTTGAAAAGAATACTCTTTAGTCGTATTAACAAAATGAAATTTATTTCTTATAAAATATTGTGTTGCATTAAAAGGGTACTTTTTCGTATTAAAAGTTTGTTAATCGAAAATCTCTCTTAATTAAGTCGTTACTCTGTATTATACTTGATTGTTTTTCACGCGGCTTCATAGTCGTAGAAGGTAGCACGTTGGCTTGTTAGACGTGAGGCCTCGGTTCAAACCACGGGCCAGATATCTCCAACAAAACGAAATATGAAAAAATTTTTCTTCGGCGACTTCCTCTCAGCAGGATTCTGGAAAAAACTCTGAGAGTAAATAAAATTGTCATGAAAAGTTTCTCAACAATCTGAGAACAGTTGTAATGACCAATTATATATTATGCATGGTATAGCTTTCTCATCTTTAAATTATCGTTTAAGGTATCTCAGCCTATATGTCTGTACATTAGGGAAGCTAATAATATTGCTACGTTTTTATCCTTTAAAAACGTTTAAAATATGAGCTCGTTGATTGCAAATAAAATAAAAATAAATTTGTGTTTAGTTTTAATTAAAATTCTTTATTGTTCGAACAATTCTGTGTGCCACTGTTCACAATTTGATGTAAACAACAACAATTGCTTTTCTTTCTTATTCCTCTGTTTATACCCTTTGCATAAACAATAACAATTCCTAGTCAATTGTTCGAAAGATCTTTATAACGGAGATCTTTAAACCATGATTACTCTCTTCAAACACACAGCGTCTTTACGCACGAATGACTGAACTTTTACTAAGTCGTTGGCTGCTTGCCTTTTATATGACAACGTAAACAGTCTGATGAATGTTGTTGAATGTAAATGTTCGTGGCTTTGCCTTCTCGAGATTTCTATAAACGTACACATCGTTGTTTCATTATTGTTTTTGTGTATTTTGTTTACGTTTATTCTTGTAGTGTTTGTTGTTGTATTTTTGTTTACTTATCATTTTTTATGTTGGTGTTTTGTTGGTATATTTTTGTTTACTTGTTTATCATGTAAACAAGTTCATTATTTTTGTAGCTTTTGTTTATAATTTTAACCTTAAACGATGTAAATGGCCCCAGGCCAGACATCAAGACAAAATACAAAAAGTATTTCTTCGGCGACTTCCTCTCAGCAGATTTCTGGCAAAAACTCTGAGAGGAAATAAAAATTGCATGAAAAGTTTCTCAAAAATCTGTCGTGCGGAGTCGACTTTAAACTGTAGCTCCCACCACTCATGTATAAAATTAACACATACAACATAAGTGGTGTGAGAAACTAGGTCGTAATCCTGACTAAAGGGTTGTAATGACCAATTATGTATGTATGTTTGTAATGGCAAAACACCATTTTCATTTTCGTAACAATAGCATTATCGCCATTAATTTATCGAAATATAAATCTGTTTTAGGTCATTACATTTCCATTAATTTTTCCTACAATTGCTACCACTAGACCCATATTAAATTACTAATGTTTTATGTTTTTCTTATCATGTCTTTAATACACCATCAAAGTGAAATATTTTTATTTGAACAATGAATTTCCTATTGATTTATAAACTCAGAACCTTTTTTGAAATTCCTGGAAATTATTAATGCCAGCCAGACACACAAATCACAAACAACTCCATATAAAAACAAATGAAATATTTATCAATAATAACAAATCAAATATTTATAATACAAAATGGCGTCAATATTATTTACCCGCGATAGACTCAGCCAGATTGACATGAAACAATTTAACAAAAAGAAATCTGGACACATGACGTAATAAAACCAACTCTTTCTCTGAAATAAATTTATTAAAAAATATAAAATAAAGAAAAAGAAATAAAAACAAGTAAATAAAAATAAAATCATTATTTTCATTCATTTTGTTTTTATTTTTTCTTTGTATTTGTATGTAGTTTACTACAGAGAAAATAAAAAGAAAATTTAAAAAAAATACCATTTGAATCAATTCAATTTTTTCCAGTCAGTCATCGTCGTTATCCAACATTCATTTAAACAATCGATTCCATTCAATTCCATTCAATTCATTCACTCATTCAGTCATTCACTCACTTCGATAGCCGTTTTTCCCTTTTATCTGTTCATGTGTTCATTTTTGGCTTTTTATTTTGATTATTTTCATTTCTCTTTGAGTTTTTTTGTTTCTTTTCTGATGTTCTTTTTCTTTTTGTATTTGTTGTTAATTTTTATTCATTATAACGGACATCTCCGCATATACTTGTGACATTTCATTGACATCCGTTCCATTATTTGTTGTAAAAAAAAAACAAGAAAAGAAAAACACTAAAACACAGAAACAAAATCCAGCACAGAAAATAAAACAACACATCGACAGTAAAAATAACTCTGAATACAAAGTAAACACACACACACACCTATATATAGAGACATAAATTCGCTTATTTCCTTACATGCTCGCATACACGTATAAACAAACGTATACAAATACACAAAGTCTGTCAATCTGTTTTATTTCATTTATAGTCAGCTCAGTCACTTACAAATGTTAACAAATGTTGCTTCTTTTTGTTCGCTCTCATTCTCTCTCTCTCTCTCTCTCTCTCTCTTTATTTATTGTTATTGTTTTTTTTTGTTTTTATTTTTAATTCTTTTTCTTTAGTCTTCATGTTTAAAAAAATTTTAATTTTTTCTTTTTATTGTTTTTCTCCCCCTCCCTCGTTCATATTGTTGTTTCTGTGTATGTTTCCTTTGTGTATTTGTTGTACTTGTAGTTTTGTAGACCCGGTCTGTCTGCTTAAGCTACCTTTTATGCCTGCCACATGTTAACATTAACATTTCAGTGTATTTATGTACGTGTTGGAGTATGTATGTAATGTGTAACGTGTTTTTTATACTCTCAAACACACATATACGTAAATTTATACTCTTATGTATGCATGTGTGCATTATTTTATATTTTTAGGCAGACGTTTAAAGGTTTTATTTCATTCGAATCGAGCCATGAATCGAAAAGATATGCCAGTATTGTATGTCAGCCAAGAACTTAACGAAATTTCTTCCGCAGGCTCAAAGTAAAGATTTTCTTTCGTTCCTTTGAAAGCTCATACGATGTCCACAAAGCATATTTTGCTTTGCTTCGATTCAATGTTATTCACCCTTATTCTGCGTTTCGATTACGTTCCCGCATTCAGTTACGTTCGAATCGACAAAAAGGTATTCTGACAAAAAACTGACTCGAAAGAAAAAGAAGAAGAGCAGAGTAAATTAGAAGAAAAATTCAAATTTAAAAACAAAAGACGTAGGCCCACATTTTTGGAAGCGCCACTTATTCTCTCTAACAGGGTAATCTTTGCTATCAACAGAGCACTCTTAACTGTTTAAGCATGGCAATTAGTAGATTAGTCTTCTACTTTGCAATTATTGCAGACTATTGACATAAAATATAATTCTCATTATAATCATTATTATTTGTGAACGAAAGTGTTGAAATGTAAAGGATGGTTGATGGAGATGGGAGACGAAATTATTCCAACTATCCCACTACCACGGTTCGAAAGAGGTCCCTCTGGACTACCATTTGCATATAGTCTGTACGGTGTACTATTTAAAAAAATTGAAAAGCCAATTTTCACAATACCATATCACTTTATATGGGACTATATTGCTGATTATATTAAGAGGCCTTGGAACGTTCCTTTGAGCATGATATGGTACTCATAGATCTAGTATTTGTCCTAAAATTAGGTTATAACCAAGTGGGCTTCTTCAGATGGTTACTGTTAAACAGCTAACAGTGCTCTTAGCAGAGCAAAATTTGCTCTGTTAATGTCAAATGTGGCGCAGCTAAAATTTATGGATTGCGTCTTGGATTTTCAAATTCGAATTTAACTTCACACACATTGTTAATAACCAAGCTTTTCTTGCTATTGTAGCAGGTTCTAGGATGTTATGGTTGTAGTTTTTCATTGTCTATTAACTGTGTCTTCTTCAAAAATGTATTCAGTGTAATAGTGGTAGACTTCCTCCGCTCAATAAGGAAAACAATTTCTGAAGATAAGCCTGAGTTACTTATGATTTACTGAATTATGTTGATTAAAAGTTGTCGTAGTCTAGTACGTAGTGTGTTGGTGTACGAGACGCATATCCGTGGTTTAAACCTTATCTCAGGCATCTCGAACGAAACGAAATGCGAAAAAATATTTTTTTGGGACTTCCTTTTAGCAGTCTTCTGGCAAAAACGCTGAGAGTAGAAACAAAATTGTCATGAAAAGCATTTAAAAAATTCATTCAGTCTCTCAACTAATTTCCTTGAGTTTCTCGTAAGCGCTACTAACGTTTGGCCTTATGGCAGCATAGATCCGATAGTGGCTTTTCAAAACTCTTTAAAAGGCTAGCTAAAGTGGCTAATTAGCCAGTGGGTGTTAGATGTTAGCTCGTCTGAAAATGTCCAGAAACTCTACAAGAGAACAACTACAGTAATCCCTCGATTTACGTCGCAGTTGGTTCCAAAAAAAGGCGACGTAAATCGAATGACGACTCAAATTGAAGTTAGAGGGAACAAAAAATTTGACGACGTAGATCGAAACAACGTTAATCGAGGCCCATTAAAATGTTGTGGTATTCTTTTACTTGCAAATACAAAGTTTAAGCCATATCTTATCTTCAGATTCTCGAGATTGGATTCCCTCTTCAAAATATTGTTACGTCTTTATCTTTTAAAAACGTTTACCATATGAGCTCGTAGATTGCAAATAAATATAAAAATAAATTTGTGTTTAGATTAGGTTAGGTTAGAGGACGTGTACTTGTCCATTAAGACAAGTACAGTAACCAGAGGTCGAATTGACCAATTGTACAACGTCCTAGTTTCCCACAATACTTATGTTGTGTGTGTTTTAATTTTATACATGAATGGTGGGACCTACAGTTTAAAGTCGGTTCCGAACGACAGATTTTTTTTGAGAAACTTTTTCATTGCAATTTTATTTACTCTCAGAGTTTTTGCCAGAAATCTGCTGAGAGGAAGTCGCCGAAGAAATACTTTTTGTATTTTGTCTTAATGTCTGGCCTGAGGTTCGAAGCCTGGCTTTCACGTCTAATAAGCCAACACACTACCTATTAGACTACGGCGACTTCAAATTTGTGTTTAGTTTTAATTAAAATCCTTTATTGTTCGCACAATTCTGTGTGTCACTGTTCACAACTTTATGTAAACAACAACAATTGCTTTGTTTGTTATTCCTCTGTTTACACTCTGCATAAACAATAACAATTGTTCGACAGATTTTTATAACAGAGATCTTCAAACCACGATTATTCTCTTCAAACGCACCTCGTCTTCACATGAGACTGACTGAATTTTTACCTACTCCCTTGCCTGCTTTGTCTTGCCTTTTATATCGCAGGGTAAACAGTCTGACGAATGCTCTTAAAGGAAAATGACTACGTCTTCTTGAAATCTCTATAAATGTAAGCATATTGTTTACATTCATTCTTGTTTGTTGTTGTATTTCTGTTTACATTTATTCTTGCAGTTTTTTTGTTGTTGCATTTTTGTTTACTTGTTTATCACTTATTTTATACTGGTGTTTTGTTTGTATATATTTGTTTACTTGCTTATCATGTAAACAAGTTCATTGTTTTTGTTCTTGTAGCTTTTGTTTACAATTTAAACGATGTGAAAGCAAAGCATCATTTCCATTTTCGTAACAATATGTTTTAAAAAGGGCTCGTTTTTGTTCTGATTCAGAGATTTTGTTCCTAACTAGAATGGCACCATGATTTTCAATCCAGCCTTGTTCATAGTTTCAGTTCTTGCCAATGAAACCAAGTTTGTTTAACTTGATCAGCTCAAACTTACACAACATGAGGATTAGCTCCACTAAACCATTTCTTCGCTTTAAAACAAAAATCTTTTTTGTCACAATATTCGCCCTTTAAATGACTGCAAATGGAACAATAAAAACGTTTAGTTTTTCCCCCTCGTATTTTATTGCAGAGGAAGCCACAAAAATGTTCCCCGAGAATGAGTGAATGTCTGCAATTGTACATCAAAACTTTTTGCCATTTTTTTCTGCTCCCTCTTTAAACCTCTCAATTGTTCCCTTATTACCTTTTGTTGCGCTTTAGAGCTCTATTCGTAGGTTGGCATGTTGATGGTGGTACATTTTTATTGTCAATTGTCGGAATGTCATTTTAATTTAATGTGTCGTTACACTGAAAGTAATTCCAATAAACGAAAAAGAAAAAACAAAAACGCCGTAATTAGAAAGGAATGCAACAATAAAAAAAGAAACAAAACAATATCGTCAGTAAACTTAAATTAAATTGGAATTTTGTTACACGACATGACACGACACGACAACTGTGTCTGTGTCTGTCCTTTATTGTTTAGCCCGCTCGGGCATTAGTTCATCGTTGAGCAATGGGTCACTGACACGTAACGAGAGAAACTTAATGGCACTAGAAAGTTTATGAAACTGTTTAGATAGAACACGCACGCACGCATGTATGTATGTATGTATGTATGTTATTTGGCCAAAATGAAAAGGTAGTGGAAACAAAAATTGCTGGAGAAAAAATCAATAATTTTTTGAAATCATTAATCAATTCAAGAGGTTTTTATTTGATTTTGATTTTTTTTCAGTGTATATTAACACAATTGTTTTATTACAACAACAAAACATAACATAACCCAGCAAATGTAAAAACCTATCATCTGTTGCATAGCTTGTGCTTAAAATACTAACGGGTTTTTGTTTCCTCCCCCTTTATTTATTTTTTTCTTTTTTTTTTTTTTGTGTTTTGCAGTCACTTGTCGTTCAAAAGGAAATCCATGATTTTGTGACTTTGACTTGTTCATTCGTTCATTTTCTTTTGTGTTGATTTCCTATCTTTTTGTGTTTTCATTTCATTTTCGTTTTGCTTTTATTGCTCTGCTTCCTTCCACCCTAGTCTCTGGATACTGTTTTAATGAAATGTTAATATTTGTATAGGCATTGACCGCGTCCATATCTTACTGCTTTCTCTCTGCATATATTTGTCTTTTTTGTATTCCATTTTATTGTGTTTAAATTTCCTTTTTTTTGTGTATTTTTGTTTAATTCTTTGGGAAATGATAAATGAAACTCAAAGATACATTGTCATAGTATGTAGGCATCATAGAATGACATTTTCTGGGGTCAGCTCAATAGCATGTTGAAAAATGGTTTTAAAGAATGTAAACAATCGGAGTTTATTATTAGAAACCCATTGTGTGTGTGTTAATTTAATACAAGAGTGCCGGGACCTATAGTTTCAATTTGACTCCGAACAACAGATTTCTGAGAAACATTTCAATATTATTTTCTCTCAGAGCTCTTGCCAGAAATCTGCTGAGAGGAAGTCGCCGAAGAAATATTTTGATGCCTGACCTGAGCTTTAAATCGTGGCGTCACGTGTAACAAACCAACACATTGCCTACTAGACTACGGCGACTTCAACTCACTATAGAGAAAAAAAAATTGGTGTCGTGAAGCCGCCTCAATAAAGTGTTTGTAGATGTTTCATGCTTTGACTAGAAGGGTCATTCCTGCCTCCATGGGAAGAACTCATATGGTAAGAAAAATAAATAAAGGTCCACCATATGTACAGCTCTTGCTGCTGAATTTCTTTATGGAAAATCTGTTGAAGGAGCTGCAATGGTGGGGTTGTAGGGTTTTTAATTATGTAAATGATTGGACAACTGTAGTGTATCAGGCTTTGTTCCGCACATTCTTTTGTCTTTGAGGTGAAAACAAGCCCTAAAGCTTGTACTAAAATAGCGATCGTGTGGCTTAACTTTTTACCAACAGATGCCTAATAGTATCTTTAATTTGTCGATTCTCAATGGATTTCAACTATTTTATTTCGCGAGAGCAAAGTACACTGGATGGATAATATGATGAAGAGGCTTTACAGTTGAGAGTTAAGAGGACCGTTGGAAATAATGAAGGAGTAGAGCTTACTATGCTTAACGGTTTCTCACGTTTTGTGAACTTCAGATTGCTGGGCTTAGTGTGCAGTTAATTAGTTGTTAACGTAAATAAACTCTAAACAAGAACATCAATACAGGCTTTGCATCCGCTTAGTATTCTTGTATACAAATGCTAAACAATTACGATCATGCGATCAATTGTACTCTGCTCAATGTCTATTTGACTTCACTTTAATATTTCCCTGGCACCCATTAAAATGTTGTGGTATTCTTTTACTTGCGAATATAAAGTTTGAGCCATATCTTATCTTCAAATTCTCGAGAAAGAAGATCCACTCTTCAATATATTGTTATGTTTTTACCTTTGAAAAACGCGTACAATATGAGCCCGTTGATTGCAAATAAAATAAAAATAAATTTGTGTTTGGTTTTAATTAAAATTCTTTATTATTCGCACAATTCTGTGTGTCACTGTTCACAACATGATGTAAACAGCAACAATTACTTTGTTTGTTATTCCTCTGCTTACATACTTTGTATAAACAATAACAGTTACTAGACAATTATATGACAGATCTTTCTAATGGAGATCTTCAAACCACGATTACTCTCTTCAAACACACCGCGTATTCGTACAAGACTGACTGAACTTTACTAATTCAGTCGCCTCCTTTGCCTTGCCTTCTATATGGCAAAGTAAACAGTCTGATGAATGTTCTTGAAGGCGAATGTTGATGACTTTGCCTTCTCAAAATCTTTATAAATGTAAACATCGTTGTTTACATTTAGTCTTGTAGTGTTGTATGTGTATTTTGTTCCTTGTAGTGTTGTTGGTGTATTTTTGTTTACTTGTTTACTATTTTTTTATGCTGGTCTTTGTTGTTATATTAATCAGTACGATAATTTGTAAACAGGTTTGTTTTACTGCATTGTTTTGTTTTTGTAGCTTTTGTTTATAATTTTAATGTTAAGCAATGCAAAAACAAAACAGCAGTATCTAGATTTTTCATTTTCGTAACAATATATTCAATTCGCTCCTATCTGATCTTCTCTTATAGAAGAGGCTTATGCTGGTGGGAATAAGACTCAATGCCGTTAAATTCTGTCATTACCCGGACCATAGCTACGCTGCAACATTGCATATGCGTCGATTATAATTTTCTTGATAGGAAATGTGATTAAAGTAAACCAACTAGGGACTTCTTATTTGTCGAGTCGAAGGAATTCTGCTAAGCAGAGTAGTCTAGAAAATAGACTGATTTTGACATTAGACTCTATTGTAGGTTGACTGCCTACTGGTCTGTTTTTCAAGTAGAAGTTATGACCACATTGAAAGCGATACAATACTTGGTGGGCGGTGATAGTGCCTCTGAAAAATCTCTTAATTTACTCGGGCATTTGGACAGCGATCAGGTCTCTCACAAACTCACATACCCTGATTTCCCTCGTCGATGACAAATGTTGAGAATTTCTCTGGGAATCTTTGGCTCGTTTAAAAGCAACTTTAATATGAGTTTTTGGACATAGAGATATCATTGGAAATTAAATTCTAATTCCGATACTGGGTATATTAGGCGCGTCGATTGTTGCAGAAAAATTGGGTAGTTTTCAATCGTTTTCGTCATGTATATATAATGTATACATACGGGCAATTTATGTGTCAAGTGCCCCAATTTTTAAAATCGATGTCTTCCGATTTGGATGAAATTTGCACCAAGGTTAGTACTATTGGATAGTATCAGTCAAGAACTGCCGGAGTTAGAGGGGGTCAAAGTTGGGCATTTTGGTCATACAGGGTTTTTTTTAAAATGTGTATAACTTTTCACCCGTTGGTCCTAGCAAAAATTTTCCAAAGGATATTAGATAGCTATTTTTTCAATCTTTCCAAAAATGATTTTTTTAATTTTTAAAAAAATTTTAAATTAATTTTTTTTTAATTAATTTTTTTTTTTGCTCAAAAGAAAGCTTTTACAATTTCCGTTAAGGCCTTTATAATCGCTTAATGGGATGCGAGTGGGATATCTATCAAAAAAAATATTTTTTAACTCAAGAATAAGATTTTTCAATATTTGGCATAAAAACGTACTACCTACATGATCTTAAAAAGGAGAATTAAGGAGAATTTGATCGATAATGTATTGATGAGATAAAATTTGAATCTTGGCTTCAGACTGAAAGATGTAACTTAAAAACAGTAATTTTAAATGTGGATGATTTTGTGGAAGAAATATGCAAAGGTTTGCTAAATTTGAGAACCCATGACTTTTTAGTCAAACATCAATGGTCATTTTTGAATGATTTGAAGACACATTGGAAGTCTGGTGAATTCGTGATTTCATATGATTTCGCAGAGAACTATAAATATGTTATTCAGGATGCGTCGAATCTACCCTTCAATGTTTTTAATCTTTCCTCATGATCATTTTTGCTACTAAAAACTATTTCCGTTTCTTTACAATGGTTCTTTGCCCATCGGAATAAAGCTTTCGCATCTAAAATGCGATCTTGATGAGAGTACTGCAGGCTATACCTATATACCGGTATCATGTTTTAAATCATCGGATATGATTGCCATACTTTTGTGTTCCAGTTTTTCATCTTCTATGTAGTAAATAACAACTGTGAATATAGTTGCTTGGTCATTATTGAAGTGGAATCCTTGTATGGCATCCTGAATAACATATTTATAGTTCATCCAAATCGAAAGACATCGATTTTAAAAATTGGGTCACTTGACACGTAATTGCCCATACATATATTGCAGGTTTTTAAGGCCCAGATTAGACAGCAAATTTATGTTCTTTAGACGTTAATGCTGATTATTGCTCCGTGATAGCATTGTTTACAGTTATTGCGGCTGTTTCACTTGTATAACGATGACCTGCTTTTTATACAAATCATCCAACGGTTTAATTAAAATCCGATAGTGTTTCAATATCGTGCATCTTAAGTTTCTTCAATAACGCCATTTAAGAGTCGCAGCTTTGTTGCCACTTGTGGTCATTTTGCAGCCAACATGTCACTTTGGATCACTTTTGCTGCTCTGCTCTCTGGTGAAAACAAAGAAAAAATAACAAAAAAAACATGCATTCGTTCAATGGCATCGTAAGAGGAGTATCAGTGTTAAGAGACAGACAGCCCTCTTAATTTTAAAATTATTTTCAGTAACACTATTTAAATGGAAAACAATTGAAATTCTGTATAAAAACAAAAGAGTCACTCCACACATATGTATATACAGATAGAGAGCTCTACTCTACAATGCTACAACCCTTAGCAATGCCAACGTCAATACCAACATCAACTACAATAATAACATGCACATGTATGTGTATGTACACGTATGTGTTTGTGTATGAAAAATTTCAATATCAATCGTATCAGTATTGGTGTTATAAGCCAACTTCACTTGCATATTATTTTTGTTGAAGTTCAACTCAGAAGTGCCACTAAAAAATTGTGTTTTTAAATCAAGAATCATACACATCAGCATCATCATCATTATGCTCATCGTGCATGTTATGATCATAGTGATGATGATGATGAGTACAAGTTGATGTTCTTCTCATTGGCCGGTTGGTTCATTTGGTTTGGCTGCGAAAACCCATTTTTGGCTATTTGGCTGGATATTTTGGCTGGTTTCTGCCATCATCAGTTGGCCATTTAGTGCAGACATTCCATAAATTGTTGTGCCCGTTATTGCTATTTGTTACTGTTTTTTTTGTTTCTTTTTTTCCTGTTTTCTCTCTCTTTCTTTCTGCAGTATATCAGTGCATTTGGCGCTTTTATTTTGTTTTTAATTTTTAATATTTTTTTTTTAAATTTTTTCTTTCTTTTTTTGTGTTCAATTTTCGCTTGACCCAACTCTTTGGTTTTTTACATTTTTTTTCTGCATGCTGATGACGGTTGTAGTGGTAGTGGTGTTGGCGGTTGGTATTTGTAAAAATTCTACTGATTTATGTATGTTCTGTTCTCTCTTCTGTATTTGTTTGCCATAACATTTGTAAAGTTGTATTAGTGTGTTTGGGTGTGAGAGAGAGAGAAAAAGAGAGTGAGTGTGCATTTGCTTCTCTTTTCAATAATTTAATTTCGTTGGAGTATCATTCATACATAAATTGCTAAATGTATGCTTGTTTGTGTTTCTGTGTGTGTGTGTAATTTTTCTTTTCAAAGGAAAATAAATGCTGAAAATATTATTTCAACACTTGAATTTATAAAAAAGGAGTATATTTCATGTGCATTCAATTATTGATTTCGTTTCCCCAGTTGCCAAGGCTACTTTAATTTCATCCTGTTTTTTGTTGTTGCCATTTAAGGAACCCAAAACTTTCCTTTTATGGGTTAATTTTAATGGTAGTGGGTGTCCTTTTTTGTGAAAATATTATTAAAAATGATTGGATTTTATGTCAAAAGAAAAACAAGATCTTTATGATATTGACAACTTAACATAATGGCTTCAGTCCCATTCCATGTATGTAAAGGACGTTCTCTTTGTTAGCGGAGAAGTTACGCCTTGTTTCACATGTTTTAAATTTATGAATACTTGTTGGGATTTATTGATGTGGCATGACATGTCATTTTCTGATTAGCCGCTTAGGTTTACATTTCTTACATGCGGCAGTTGTGTTTGGCTGTATACCACCTGATTGCGTGTTTTTATGGAGACGTAATTTAGTATGAAGTGTATTGGCTTATTAAAAGTGAGTCCACGGTTCAAATCCCAGCTCAGACATTTCCAACAAAATAAAATGAGAAAAAATATTTCTCCGGCATGTTCCTCTCAGCAGTATTCTGGCAAAAACTCTGAGAGTAAAATAAAATTGCCATGAAAAGTTTCTCAAAAATCTGTCGTTCGGAGTCGACTTTAAACTGTAGGTCCCACCACTCATGTATAAAATTTACACACACAATATAAGTGGTGTGAGAAACTAGGTAGTAATCCTGACTGAAGGTTTGTAATGACCAATTATGTATGTATCGGGTGTCCGCCTTCTAACGTTTTTTTTTCAACTAGTGCTTATTTCGTGAATGGTAACACTTAGCTCATGTCTGATTTGACAGATAATTAGTTTTATCCTTCCGCTGAACGAATATGGACCATCCAATGCGTTTTCGCTTCGCTAAGTGGGCCTGCGATCGACTTACAGAAGATGCCGATTTTGGCAAAAAATCATCTTTTCTGATGAAGCTCATTTTGATCTTGGTTGGTATGTAAACAAGCAAAATTGTCGCATTTGGGGTACAGAAAACCCGCACGCATATATTGAAAAGCCGACGCACCCAAAACGAGTCACTGTTTGGTGCGGATTTTGGTCCAGAGTCATAATTGGGCCATTTTTCTTCGAAAATGTGCAAGGAGTGGCCGTCACAGTCAATGGCGATCGTTATCGTCCATATTACCATGTTGAACGAATTTTTGTTCACAAAAATTGAAGAGGAGGATATTGGCAACATTTGGTTTCAACAGGACAGCGCTACGTGCCATACAGCCGAAGCTACACCCGATGTTTTGCGCTCTGTTTTTGAAGATCGCATTATCAGCCGCAGAGCTGATGTCGTTTGGCGACCTTGGAGCTGCGATTTGACACCTTTGGACTATTATTTGTGGAGTGCCGTCAAAGATAAATGTTACGCCGACAAGCGAGAGACAATTGACGCTTTAAAGGACAATATTCGTGAAGCCATTGGTGAAATACAGCTGCACACAATCGATAATATGCTTAAAAATTGGACCGATCGTGTAGGCTACTGCATGGCCAGCCGAGGCAGCCATTTGAATGAAATTATTTTCCACTATTAACCGGAAGGATTGTACTTTCAAATAAAACAAAGAAATTTGAGAAAATATTCAGTAGTTTTTTTTTAAAGCATTTTCAAAAAAAAGTTATTTGGCGGACCCTTTATGTATAATTTTTTAACGTTTATGGACAGTAATTTTAAAATCGCCGTAGTCTAATATGTAGTGTGTTGGTCGACGACATGAGGTCGGGAAATATTAAAATAATATTTCTTTCGACGACCTCCTCTCAACAGTCTTATGACAAAAACTCTGCAAGAATCTATTGTTCGGAGTCAACTTCAAACTTTATTTTTCGCCACTTTTTGCAAAAATTTTCACAGACTTGATTATGTGGTTGAAATGACCAATTTAGGCTTGGTCACTTCGTGCTTATGGTTGATAGAACTTTAGCGGAAAGATGTTTTGATTATGTGGTTGATGAAGTATTTGAGGGCAATCCATAGGTAGAGAAGGATCAAATCTCCATTGAGAGGATTAGGTGCTAGATGAACTTTCTGTTAAGTTACTTACGGAAAACTCGAAACGTAATTGCTCAAAGTGCTTGAAATTAGATTCTAATTTAAATTAAAACCAAAAGGTTGTAATATTAACATTTGAATAAGTAGATAAGTAAGTTAACTGGTGAACATTACTGTGAAATGTATTTTTATTTCATACAACGGAAGAGCGAGTAAACAGTACATCAGTTATATGGTTTTCATTCATGTTAAACGACCTCATTTACGACTGTTTAATATTCGTCTTCCTTAATAAAGGCTTTAATAGATAAATACAAAGAGAAATATCAATCAAATACACGTCAAACTAAGTTACATTCTCATAAAGTTTAAACATTTCAGCTGCTGTCGTTTCACTGCTTTTCTCAAATTGACAATTGCAGGCTTTCATATTCCGTTTAAGCCAAATTGCATAATTTCTATATTATTTTGACAGAATCGTTCTATCAAATGTTAAATTATGAAAACTTTTGTTTGAATAATTCATTTGTTTTATTTCTTTTTCTAGGAAAAAATAAAACGAAAATTACATGCCCTAATGAACTGCTCTTAAGCACTTCAAAACTAATTTTTTTAGTGTATATGAGTGTGGTTTTTTACTTTAGTTTTGTTTTAATATGCAATTCATTGAATTAAGTGAGTATGTGTGTAAGTGCTTGAATTGTTTAAAACATAAAAAAATTATTCAACACAATAAGCATGCATATAATGAATATGTTATAATAAATTATGCAAAAATATATGCACAACGAAAATGAAAAATTTTACGTAATAATGCTACACTACCAAAACGGGGTACAATTTTATGCAAAAGTTTATGTACACTTTACTTTTAAGGATTTTGCAACTTAGTTATATAACTAATCATATAGTGGTCGATATAAGTAGAGAAGTTTGAAGACTTGTTTGGTGCACTGTATGCTTATTTTTTTATATATTAAAGTAGATTTTTTCTGGCATAAAATTAAAAATTATTTTCCATCTTGTTGTGTGAGGATAAGCCACGACAAGAACCATATTTTAAGAAAGTTACTTTAGTTTGATACCGACTTGATGATAGTTTAGAATAACAGCTGCTGGATGGATCTTCTTAGAGGCCGGTATACATTTATACAGAAAGTACCCGCTAGTTCTGCAAAGTAGTAGCAAAAGAACTGTCTGTGTGTCATTGTCTTTTAAGAGGGGTTTTGAGTCAGGACGCTTCCAAAAAGAAGATCAAGACTCCTGAATAACTAATATGAAAATGAATGATATGTATAGTGATCGGTGCCCTGAGAAAATAGTGCGAAATATATTAGATGAACGAATTGAAGCCTAAGCTAGTGGCTGACAGGAGTTCGAGCGTCATAGAATATAATTCCTATCGTTTAAGTTATGTCTAGTTGGAAATATGACTCAAAACCAAAATGAAACTGTGGAATCTGTTGTGTTCTTGTTGTGTCTCGGAGTATTATTTAGCTTGGCTTAGCCTATTTTAAAGTCGAGTCATTACGGCAACTTTTTATTATAATTAGTTTCACTTCGGGCTTTTGTAAGAAAACTGCTAAGATGTTGAAACAACATTTTTTACATTCCATGATCCAAAACGAAAACAAACCATAGTTAGTGTGTTAAAATTGTGATTCAGATTCTTAAGTAAGGATTGCAGTTTAGCTTAGCTGAGTCTAGTTTAAATTCGACTCAGAACGATAAATTTGAGCCGCTTTTTCATGGCAATTAGTTGCACTCAGACTTTTTGTGTGAAAACTGCTAAGGAGGGGACGTTAAAACAACATTTTTTACATTCCTTTTTCCAAGATGTTCGAAGCTTAGATTTGAACATGACGCTTTCATCGAGTAAGCCAACATACTTCGCACTAGACTACTTACTTACCTAGTTACTGAATTTGTAATTACAACCCTTTACTCAGGATTGCAACCTAGCTTTTCACGCCACACATGTTCTGTTTGTTAAATTTATCCATGAGTGGTGGGACCTATTGTTTAATATTGATTCCGAACGACAGATTTTTGAGACATTTTTTATGGCAATTTTATTGAGTGCCAAGGTTTTTGCCAGAAATCTGCTGTAAGGCAGTCATATTTTTCATATTTCGTTCGTTATGTTCGAGATTGTCTGGAAACAGTATAAAAAAATTCAAGTTGATGATACAGCAAAAGCCTGATTGAGTTCTCAATGTTGGAAAAAACCCCCATAGCGCTTATTGAATTTTGAAGGTTTATTGTATTTTGAAGGTTTTATTTCCCTAAAAATATTGGTAGATTCCTTACGATACTGTAACTACTTTAATTTATTTTCTAAAATTTCACAGCAAAAGAGTCAGAAAAAATTCTATGCGAGTGCAGTTGAAACTGTAAAGAAAATCATAAGTTTGGTTATAAAATCCCTAATCGCTCTCCTTGTGTCACAAATATTTCTATAAATTTATCAGCCGGTCATACTGAATTCAAGAATGTAGCGGAGTCTATGAAGTCGATTAAGATCTCTTTACATAGCAGTCACGAACACAATTTATTCATCCATCCAATACCAGTATACACACACACACACCATTTGATGCCGTAAAGTACGCACAAGAAAGCAAATGAAAAATGAAAGTGACTGGTTTTTTCTATGATGCTGGTTTAGAATTTTAAATTAAAAAAGAGTGATTTCTCTTCGTTCCCAGCATTTAGCACAACAGTCAACAACAGAGAGGGAGAGAAAATCTATAACAACGATTCGTATACACGTACATTTCGTATTATTAATCTACATGTGCGAACCGAGTGAGAGGGAAGTGAGGGAGAGAAAATAGAACAAGAATAATACCTACTGCTACTGCTATATCGTTGAATATTTGTTTACATTGAACTTTAATTTCTATTCAAATTACTCATACGTAACGGTTAACGAATTGAAAAAGAAAACAAAAAAAAAAGAAACACAGAGTGCGTGTTTTTCTTTGTGTGTGTAACGTATACGGGTAAATATATGCATACAAACCATAAACCAGTGTTTTATAGCAGAGTAGTAGTACAAGGACAAACAAGTCTATCTCTCTCCCTCCTCTCTCTCTCTCTTGCAGTGTTCTCAATTCTTATGTTCTGTAGAAAATATAAACAAACCAACGCCATGTTGTTGTTAATTCATACCCACATAAACAACACATTTAACTGCAAGCATTTGAGTGAGTGTCCATTCATTCGTTTGTTTATAAATAAAACGAAGAGAATTAAAAACAAGCAGCAGTACGAACAACAAAAAAAGAAATAAAAATACAAGAGCAAGTAAAGAGTTTTGTATGCGTGTATAAAAGCAACACATCAATTTCCCCTATTAATTGTAGTTGTTGTTGTTGTTCTTGTTGTAGGAAGTAAATGTTGCTGGTATTCGTTGTTGCGTTAAAATTTCAGGATTTTTATTTAAAAACCTTGTTGTTATTGGTGTATTCCTCTGTTTTTTAAATTTTTTTTGTGTGTGTAAAATTCTAAACATTGCCTTAATTGTGTTGATATTATGAGCTGACAAAAACAACAAAAAAACATGAAAATTTTTTAAAAACAAAAACAAAACAGTATTTCCCAAGGCCATGTTTTGTTTAAACATGTGCACAAAACAAAAATTAAAAAAAAAAATTTGAATTTAAATTTTTATAGAAGCAGTAAATACGACTAGGTGAGAGCGCGAGTGTGTGTATGTGTGTATACAAAAACATTTGTTTTCTAGTTTAACTTACACTCTATCAAATATACGCATACTCGCACACACTCCTAGTTCATAATAATCCTGTACTTAAACGTTTCAATTGAAATTAGATGCGGAAAAATTATAAGCGACCCCCACTTTAAATACTTACCTACACATGTTCACATCAGCACTCATCTACATAACATACTCTTATACGTTGTTTGACATAAAATTTTTGTTTTAATTTTAATTGTGAGTGCGTGTATGTGTGTGTGCATATACAGTGGTGGCCACGAATTTAAGACACGACATATGACTAACTTAGTTGTGATAATATTTACAATCCTGTAATATCAAAATTGATATTCTTTATTCTTCTATGTACTCTGTAATATTAAGAAAAAGTACCATTACTTTATTTTGTTTCTTTTTACATTTTGTTGCTTTTTGATCATATTATTGTAAAAACGTTAACTTGAAATTGGCCACGAATTTAAGACATTTCAGAAATATCTGGTTTTTAAGTGATTTTTTGGTGTTTTTTAAAACTAAACGTTGAGCAACGAATGTTTTATTTTATTTTATGTTGGAATACATAGAAATATTTAATTATAAATGGTCAGAGGTACCTGGAATACCGATGCCGAGCGAAAACTGATCCAACAACTAAAATTTGATGGAAAAATAATAATGGAGTTATCCAAGCAGCTTAAATATTCCAGATGCAAGATTTACAACGCGCTGGAATACATCAAGCAACATGGTCAAACCAAAAATGTCAAACAGTAACCTAGAGCCCGAAAAACTACACCCTAAAGTAGCTGCTGATAATTCTTTCACGAGCTCAAGTAAAATAAAAATAATATTGTATTGGATTTTGGTATCGATATTTCGTCTAGGGCAATAAGAAGATGTCTAAATGAGAAAAACTAGCGTGGGTGTATTGCACAACGTAAACCACTTGTGTCAAAAAAATATCAAATCCCGACTAGCATTTTGTCTTGATCTATATAATATGTAAATAAAAATTCTCAACCAAATATAGGTAGCAAAATATTATTAATTTTTCTTCCTAACATTACTAAAATCTTAAGAAAAATATCATGGACCTAAAATATTTTTGATAAGATGTAAAAATTATCACAAATGTATAAGTAAAATGTCGTGTCTTAAATTCGTGGCCACCACTGTATGTGCTACTAGTAAATTATCACCACTTAAAAAAAAATAGAAAAAAATGTTTTCAAATAAAATAAACAAACGAATAAACATTCTCTAGGACGATAATGGCAGCTAAAATAAAAAGCTACAACAGCAACAACAACATTGTGGCTTGATTAGAGGGTTTTTGTGTGTTCTCATATTGTATGTTGGATTTAACGCGTGTTTAAGTATTCGTTAAGTTGACGCAAATGTAAGCTTTAACCCTTTAAGCTCATTTGGTGATTCAAAATCCTTTGACACAAACTCTGATCGACAATAATAATTCAAAATAGAATTTCTTTTATTGTAAACTTGTTGAAAAACACGACAATGAACTAAAAAATGCTTTAATAGATTTTAATCGGTCTGTATACTGCAGGAGATTAGGTCTGGTTAGATGAGTTTAGTTTAGGTAAGAAGATGTGATATCAATTGCCTCTAATTACACTTGAAACATTAGTTAGTTGCCCATTAGACAGTTCACCCTAATTACACTTGTAACATTCGATAGACCTCCGTAGCAGTGTATCCCTATTTTTGATGTGCTATTTGAGGCACGAGTGTCGTAGCAACTGTTCTATATTCTTCTCTTTCGATTTATTCCGATATATATGGCATATAATATCATGAACCTAAGCATTATGCATGCCTTCTTCTGTGAAAGACTGTCTCCTGCAAATCACAAACACCAGTGAGTTGCCTTTCTCTTGAGTTTACTTGCAAAATTTGGCCATCACTGTCTGGCTAACCGGATGTCATTTATTCTCAACGTCTGCAATATCACATTGGAGTTTATACACATGTGTACCATGATATCTTCTCGTTCGCAACATGTGTACCATGACTTCTCTGGGTGGAACGTATCCAAAATTTTTGATTTTCCATGACTTTGGCACATAAATCAGACTGAATTTGATAGATGTCGCATACACCTGCGACTTATGAAAACCAAAAAGTCTGACGGGTTCAAATTGAATGATTTTGGTGGCCAGTTCACATCACCTCAACGTGAGGTAACCATGCCCATAAATCGCTCGTGTAAATAATACAATGTGGTATTAGTTGTGTGGCCCCTAGCGTCATGCTATTAAAACCACAAGTCGATAGTACCGAGCTGATTCAATTCAGGTTAAAAGACGTTGGTAAGCATCGGTCTACAGTGCTTGTCGTTGACAATGATGGCCCGAGCAACATCGTTCTCAATAAAAAATATGAACTGACTGATGACATTGCCAGCTCAAAATCTACACCAAACAGTGACTTTTTCGTAGTGCTTTGAATGGTTTTGGAACTCATGTGGATTTCATCATCTTAGATTCCACAATTTTGTTTGTTTACATAACTATTTATCCAGAAACGAGCCGTATTGCTGTGGCCGTAGCATAGTAGATAGGGTGTTGGCTTATTAGACGTGATTCCATGATTTAAACCTCAGGTCAGACATCTCTAACAAAACGAAATATGACTGCCTATCAACAGATTTCTTAGAAACACTCTGAGAGTAAATAAATTTTCATGAAAATGTTTCTCAAAAATCTGTCGTTTGGAGGCGACTTTAAACTGTAGGTCTCGCCACTTATGAATAAAATTAACACACACAGCATAAGTGGTGTGCCATGCTAGGTCGTAATCCTGACAGAAGGGTTGTAATAACCGATTATGTATGTATGTATGTATGTGAGCCTGATTGGTGAAGATGATTTAAAATCATCTTCTAGAGCAGTAATGCTCTCCAGAGTCCATTCAGGGAACACACGTCATTTTCTATGGTTGTGTTCACTTCAATTCCTGGGTCAATTGAATTTTGTACGGATGCAAATGTAAGTCACGATGTCAAATTCTTTATGTTGTTGTCTATAAAACTTTGAATTCTTGTGTACGATTCGAGATCAACTGCCTTGGATTCTCCTGCAAATTCTTGCGGACAGCGAAAGTGTTTTCAGCAGATCTTTCATTTCGTGTGCAAAATCGCCCAACTGAGTAAAACTAATATAAAAAAAACTTTTTGCTTTGATAACAATATGCATCCCGGTAGTTTTTAAGGCCAATAAAGAAAGTTTAACCTTTCGATGAGTGAATGAACCCAAATATTTACGTGAGTGAAGATAAACTCGAATTTGAAAATCCAAGATGTAATCCATAAATTTTAGTAGCGCCACATTTGGCGTTAACAGAGCAAAATTTACTTTTAACAGAACAAAATTTGCCCTTAACAGAGCACTGTTAGCTATTTAACAGTATCCATCTGAACCAGCCCACTTGTTTAGGAACTAATTTTGGGAAATACTCTAGATCTATGAGTACCATACTATATGCAAAGGAACGTTCTTCCAAGGCCTCTTAATATAATCAGCAACATAGTCACATAACAAGTGATATGGTGTGGAGAAAATTGGCTTTGTAAATATCAATTTTTTGCTTAAAAATTCTCTAGAAGATCAGTAGCCATTTTGAAACATATAAGAAATAGTACGCCATACAGAGTATATGCAAATGGTAATCTAGAGGGTCCTCTTTCGAACCGTGGTAGTGGGATAGCTGGAATAATTTTGAGAGTTGAGAAAATATCTGTCCCACCAACCATCCTTTATATTTCAACACTTTTCTTCCCAAATAATAATGATCATAATGAGAATTATATTTTATGTCAATAGTTAGTTTGCAATAATTGCAAAATAGAAGAGCCACTGTTAAACAGTTAACAGTGCTCTGTTAATAGCAAAGTTTACCCTGTTAAAGGCATGAGGTGGCTTTGCTAAAAGTGTTGGTTTTGCGTCTTTGATTTTTAAGTTCGAATTTATCTTTTCACACATCAAATATTTAGCAGTATTTGCATATGGTACTCCTTTTCCATCAATAAAGCTAGCTAATGCGGTTGTTATTTTATTTGTAAAATCGACATAACTGGACTTTGTGATCTTGAGCTTCATGCAATATATTTTTGGTTTAACTGTCATATTATTTGCTGAACTTAGCATTACGCTTTCCTATTGCCTTTAAGACAGTTGCTTGTAATACTACAACGGAAGTTTAGTACAACATTTAGTCCAAATCCTTCTGTTTGAGTCTCTTAGAGTTAATGAAATAAATGACTCTAAAATTTATTTTTGTTGATGGCTTTGAGGAGACTAGAAAATAACCAACGTTTTGTTAAACTGATGTCATTCTGCCTACGTATGTATGTATTATACTGGCTATTAAACTTTAATTTATTGCAACATAAACTATTTTTAGTACGAAGAAGATACTAAAAAAACTCAAACAATTCTATTTCAATTTCATTTTTATTAGCGCCAACCATCAATTGAAATCGTAAAATTTATTGATTGAAACCGCAATAGCGGCGTTCAATAAATACTTGCGGTAAATAACCTTGTTTACCTCACATATACGTACATAGCCAAGCATGTTTAACGTACTTAGAGGGTTAATGAGTGTAAATAAAACCCAAATGAAAAATAAAAATAATGAAAAACAACAACAACAAAAATTAAAAAGTTGAAAAATAGAGAAGAAGAAGAAGGAAAATAAATCAAAATTTTTGCAGGACTTTTGGAGGCAGCGATTATGTATTATTATGTCATGATACTTAACACATACTCGCACACACACATATATGCATGCATGTATAGACACGCACACCCTTTGGCAAATACTTACGCCTAAAATCATGCAACATTCTGTATAAGAGAGTGTGGGCGAGAGTCAATGAAAAACTCATACTGAAACGAAACCATTTATTAGGTCACTTTATTTACACATAAACACACTTACACATACGTACACACTTACACAGTAAGTGTATAAGTATGTACATATGTATATGCGCTATATGATATGCATATTATGAATGTAATGAACATTTTTAGATGAATATTAAAGAGGATTATTTACAGTGTTGTTGTGTACATTGTAGTTGTTGTTTAGTGTTGCGAAAAAAAACATTTTCTTCTCCTTGCACCCTCCTACTCCTTTTGTTTTTTTTTTGTTCTAAAATTACATTGATTCCCACTCAAAATGGAGGTTGATTATGTATGGTTTGAGGATGTGAATGTGGATGTTGGTTGTAAATGTAAATGACGTTGTTGGCAACATGGTTGATTCTCTCGCTTTTATGATGCCTCAAAGCATTTAATAATAATGGTGCCACATTGGCACTCTTATGGGTGATGAGACACATTCACATTTAATTTGAATGACTCACTTAAATACATCCTTGTTTTTTAAGCTCAATTCCTTATTTTCTTTTTAAGCTCTCTTAAGTTGGATAATATTCTTATAAAAAAAAACCTTATAGAAAATCACAAAAGCAGGACAAGAAATTGTGCCACAAATAGCCACGTCATTTATTGTTCTTCTATTGTCGAATGGCTGCTGCACATTTTATGTTGTTCACTAAACTTTATGCCAACAATAGTATTACAAGAGTTTCCTTTTTGTTACTTTCATTCATTTGAATACTTTTTTCCATCTTGTTGCTGTTTCTCTTCCTATTTTCTTGAAAGTAAATTTTTATGGAAAGTTATGCTGCAAGTGATCAAAGGTCAGTCAGTGGTTGGTTGGTCGGTGCTGTGATTCATTGTTGGAAAATTGCCTCATTTCCTGTTTTTTTTTATCTGTTTCTTCTTCTTTTTCTATTTGCTTTTTCCCAACAAATAAGGGAAGTAAATTAATTGTGTAGAAAATTAGAATATTTTTTATGGGCCCCTTATTAAGGCATATGAGTGGGTGCGTACTGTTGTTGACACGACATACTTCTTGCATTCATGCAGCAATTGTTGCATTAAAGTGCTGCAAATAATATTCATTTTGTATTTGTTTTTATGAAGTTGCAGACACGAAGATGTAATAATTGGGTCAGACGCTAATTTTATGCTGGCGTAATAGGCTTCCTAGACATTAGAGTGGATCAACTTTTGTTACTTTTAAACAATAGAAGCCTAATGAACAATTATTTTTTATAATTACGTTAGTTTTTAGCACAGATAAGATTTTAGAAATGAATAGAAATAGTACTGAGGCAATTAGTTGTGATATCATGCTCCATGGGAAGGCATACCAAAGAATTAAAAAAAAAAAATTTGGAGCAAAGAGAGTTTTGCAATACGTATAGAAACATGGAAAAAAGTGCAGTTTTGCGGAAAACTATTCGTGGCTTATTAGACGCGAACCCGTGGTTTAAACCCTAGCTCACGCATCTCGAACAAAACCTAGTATAAAAAATATTTGCTAAGGCGACTTCCTCTTGGCAGTCTTCACGGAAAAGTTCTGAGAATAAATAAATAAAATAGCCTTGAAAAGTTTCTCATAAATCTGTCGAATTCGACTGTAAACTGTAGGTCCCGTCCCTTAATGGATAAAATTAACACACATAGCATGAGTGATGTGAGAAGCTAGGCAGTAAACATGACTAAAGGTGATACACTCATGTGTTCATATCTTTAATTCGGCTTATATTGCATTCTTCTTTTGTTTCTTACAGGCATTATCTAAATTTTTTTGCGTTTTTCTGCTATCCAAAAGGATCTGCATAAAAGAATAAAGAGTGTCAGCCACTCAGAGCTTATAGACAGAACTTGTTTAATTTTATTTAATACTTTGGATAAGATTCCTATCTTTGCCTAGCAGGAAGTAGAAGCATATGGTAAAATAAGTACAATATTGATACTACTGGATTTAATAGGATCCAAGTGAAATAACAATGTAATAGATGTCGGAGCCAAGGGTTTAGACACAGACCCACGTCTAGGGAGCCAACACACTACCTACTAATGCGACTGCATATGTATGGGATCTTCTCTAAAATATTTGCACCTCCGTTTGACGTTTCCTTTTTTTCTTAACTGGGTTTTCAATGCCGTCATCAACATTGGGTATGCAATACTCTGCAATGGCTCTATTAAGCAGAATATTCTTTTCCTAATTTTCCAATCTGTGTGAGGATAAATTCGAATTTGAAAATCCAAGACGCAATCCATAAATTTTAGCAGCGCCACATTTGGCGTTAACAGAGCAAAATTTCCTCTTAACAGAGCAAAATTTGACCTTAACAGAGCACTGTTGAACAGTAAGTGAAAATGGTCACTTGTTTAGAAGCTAATTTTACAGCATATACTAGGTCTATGAGTACCATACCATACTCAAAGGAAGCTTTCAAGGCCTCCTCAATACAATCAGCTATAAAGTGATATGGTATTGTGAAAATTGGCTTTGAAAATATCAATTTTTTTATTGAAAATTCTGTAGAAGATCAGTGGCCATTTTGATCTATTGATCCCTTTTCACGCATAGAGAAACATTTTCCTACGAAAACCGTAACTAAAAAGGAAAATTTGATTTTCTCTTGATTGCTTTTAAAAAAAGTTAGGGTGCCCTGGTAGTCTAGTGGGTAGTGTGCTAGACTATTAGCGTGAGGGTCGTGGGTTCGATTCCCACCAGAGACTCTGGTCTGTGACACTACACTGAGCAAATAGTCAAGTTACTTCCCTCGTATATAATTAGGATATAATTTGTAATTGTATTGTAATTAATAAAAATAAATAAAAAATAGTACACCATACAGACCATATATGCAAATCGTAGTCCAGAAGGTCCTCTTTGGTATTGGGATAGTTGGAATAATTTTGAGGGGTTGAGAAAACTTCCGTCCTCCATCCCCACTAACCATCCTTTATATTTCATCACTTCGTTTGGAGATAGTCTGTTTGTTTGTTATGGAGATAGTCTGTAATAATTGCAAAGTAGAAGACTAATCTACTTATTGCCACGGTTAAACAGTTAACAATGCTCTAATAATAGCAAAGTTTACCCTTTTAGAAGCATGAAGTGGCGCTGCTAAAAGTGTTCGTTTGCGTCTTTGGTTTTTAAATACGAATTTATCTGCACACACATACTTTTTCATCACTTCTTAATGACTAGGTACACAAATAATGCGTACCGTTCCCTAAACCGAGGAATCAAATTGATTGCACCAGGCTTTGACTGCAAATATAAAGTTTTTCAGTATACAACACTGGTGTGCTGCTCAATTGGACTTCTCTTTACTTATACTGCTACGTAAATTTACGATCTGGCAACTTTTAGAAGTTACAGAAGTTGATTTGTTATTGTAATACTTGTTATTCCTATATTCCGGAATATTATTTTTTTTCTCGAACGTCCCCGGCCTCACACTAACCCACCCTCACCCGACCGCGGAGGGCTCGTCCTCATTACGTAGGAACACGTACACACTACAGTCCGGACTGCAGCGGGTAAGGGAAAAGTAATGGCAACGGGAACATAATACAGCTACAGAACTTAATCACAAGCTGAATAATGTAACAATAAACAGGATCTACCTATGACAAGAACGAAAGTACATTTTTATATAATAATTTACAAATTAATGCCAGCATATAAGCTACGTTTTATATTACAAACACTACAATTAAAATCAATAAAATCATAATATAAGTTAAAATCGTTACAAAAATCTACGAAAAGGAAAATTACATCCATAGTTCGTTCTATAAAAATCTAAAGAAAGAGGACGATAGTGCCGTGAAAATCTTGCTGGAATACTGAAATTCAGATTACAAAGCAAAAACTCAGAATCGATATCACCTTTAACCAGATTAAAAACAAAACAAACCCCTAAAACAGCCCTTCTACGTTCTAAAGATGGAAGTTTTATCAAACCTAATCTAACCTCATATGACGGAAACCCATTGGCACAATCCCATCCTAAGCCACGTAAACAGAATAATAAGAACTGCTTCTGCACGGACTCTATTGAATCACTATGACAACGATAGTATGGATTCCAAATAATAGACGTAGTATAGCAGTCTTGTTATATAAGGATCAATGAATTCCCTAGCCCATCTTTTCACAAAACCAAGAACAGCCCGAGCCTTACCAATCATCATACTAATATGATCAATAAAAGACAGTTTCATATCCAATAATACTCCCAAATCAAGAATTAATCACATAAGTGGACGAAATTACGCCCCCGCGAGAGAAAACCATGCATTTACATTTCTTCAAGTTAAGATCCATTAAATTAATTCTGCACCAAGTTACAAACAAATCAATATTTCGCTGAAGAACAGCCTGACCATGATCATCATCAAAAGTATAAAATAATTTAACGTCGTCAGCATACATCAGCATATTACAATCAGAAATAGCACAAGGAAGATCATTAAGAAACAATAAGAACAAATGGCTACCCTGCGGAACACCAGAAGTAACATATACAGTCTTAGACAATACATTCCTAAACAATACCCTCTGAGTCCTAAGGGAGAGGTAGGAGTCTAGCCAACGATGAATAATATCAGGAATACCGATTAATGAAAGTTTAAGAAGCAAAATTCTATGATCAACCCTATCAAAAGCTTTACTTAAATCAGTATAAATTACATCAGTCCGAGCTCTGACAAGAAAACCCCTGAAAACATGTGTAGTAAATTCAAGAAGATTAAAAAACCCTGTTGGAAAGGGGATATTAAAGATCTCGTATTAAAAAAGAGATAATCCGTCACCAGTTTCTCCATCAACTTGGGAATACCCCTGTAATTGGAAATATTGGATTTATTACCCGACTTATGCAAAGGAATTATAAACGAACTCTTCCAAATAGATGGAAAATGACCAAGCCTCAGAAGCCCATTGAATATAAAGGTCAAAGGTTTATGTTTATAGGTTTATGTTTATAGGTTTATGCCTACAGTCGTTTTATTGTTGTGTCTATAGTCGTTGTATTCCTCAAGAATATTGTTACGTTTTTACCTTTTAAAAACGTTTAAAATATGTGCTCGTGTTGTTTGTGGATTTTTGTGTACCTGTTTACTGCTGCTGTTTGTTGTTATATTAAGTAGTACGATAATTTGTAAACAGGTTTGTTTACTGCATTGTTTTGTTTTGGTAGCTTTTGGTTATAATATTTAATGTTAAGCGATGTAAAAATAAAACATCAGTATCTAGATTTTCTATTTTTGTTACAATATATTCTTTAATGCTTAGATTTCTTCATGATAATATATTACCACACGCTCTGGCCGAAACAGATAAAAGGAAATATTCAAAGTCTATAAAATTTCTGTATTTTTTTTGTTTTTAAATTTTCGCATCAAAATCAATACTTACGTATCGATTTGCTCATAATTCTTGAAATAAAAACTTACATTTATCCGGCTACAGAGGCCTATTTAATGTATTATTCATGTGTTCTGGTTGAATAAACATCATAACCTTCCAGAAAATGCATGACTTTTGAAATTTGCTACATTCGAACAAGTATCTGTGCATGTGCACGACTTTATGAAGAAGGAAAAAGTACTTAAACTGCCTGCCATTCGTTTGGAAAAATTCAGTTCAAGGACATATCATTGCTGTGTGATATCTAGTCTGTTTTTTTTTCGGCAAAAGTTTTATGAGTTTTTCTTTTCCTTTTTTGTTTGGTATTGTATTGCTGTCGTTTTGTCCTTTTTTATTATTCATTTGATTATATTTTCGAAATTCGAATGCATAAAATTAAAAAGAATACAACAACAACAACAACAGCCGCAAACAAAAACAGCAGCTTAAAAAACCGAAGCATTTTGGAAATAAAAATTCAATGGAAATGAATTAAATATGAGCAGTTGTTATAAGGAAATTCCATTCGATTTACACTCATGTTCTACTGCTATTGCTACTGCAACTGAAAAATAAAAGAAAATAAAAATAAAATGAGGGCAACCTAGAAACCCTTTTAACTAACAGTTGCTTCAAATAAAATAAGACGGGAAAATATTTGCAAATGAATACAAGAAAATATAGAGAGGAGGGGGAATAAAACAAATCTTTTCAAAAAGAATTTCAACTTCTTTGTTGCTTGGCATAGGAAAATAATGTTTCTTTTAAAGTCGTTTGTATCTAGTTTTGTTTTACCCTGAAATCTTTATTAAAAATTCATTAAAATAACACTCAAAGCAGTAGAAGGAGTTAGAGAGTCTTTTTAAGAATTATTGTTAAGATTATGGAGTGTTTATAACACAAGGGAGATTAAATTGAATTCAAAGACTAGCACGCCATCGTTAACAATAGTCCTTAAAAAGGACATTCATTATGAAATATTATTTTTCTTTAATTGAATTCACATTTCAAATGATGAAATGAATACATTTTTTAATTTGCTATAGAAGAATTTACACAGGACAACAAATTGTAAAAGGGGGGAACCACCTAACAACTGACCCATTGAAAAAGGATACAAAAGCAAACATTATTTGATGATACGGCAGCCTTACATACATACATAACATAATTGGTCATTACAATCCTTCAGTCAGGATTACGACCTAGTTTCTCACACCACTTATGTTGTGTGTGTTAATTTTATACATGAATGATGGGACCTACAGTTTAAAGTCGACTCCGAACAACAGATTTTTGAGGAACTTTTCATGGCAATTTTATTTACTCTCAGAGTTTTTGCCAGAAATCTGCTGAGAGAAAGTCGCCGAAGAAATACTTTTTGTATTTTGTTTTGATGTCTGGCCTGGGGCTCGAACCCTGGATTTACGTCTAATAAGCCAACACACTACCTACTAGACTACGGCAACTTCCTACTAGACTACCGCAGCCTTACATTTCTAAAAGAAGCAGAACTTGATGAAAAAATGGAGCCTCATGATTACATCCAACATAGGTTCACAAAAAGCATTGTTTCAAAGCAGCAACATTTGGCAATCCTGATATTTCAGAACTTGTTAAAGAGGACCATTTACCTACTTAATTGGAAAAACTGATTCATGAAGAAATTGTGGTACAGGAAATTTAATTCACATTTTTTTAAATGAAGGGCATCTCTCTGGTATTCTTAAAAATCACGAAACAACATTAGGGGGCAGATTTATATCTCTTTAATGTTTAGCTTCGATACATTTGCAAAAGTGATTACTAATCAATTGAGTATCTGCCCAAAATTGTACCATAGTCTAGTAGGTAGGGCGTTGGCTTTTTAGACGAGAGCCCGTGGTTAAAAAAAAAATATTTCTTTTGGCGACCTCCTCTTAGCAGTCTTCTGACAAAAGCTGTGAGCGTATACGGAATTGTCATGAAAAGTTTCTCCAAAATCTGTCGTTTGGAAGCGATTTAAAACTCCAGGTCCCATAAGAAGTTCAGTTGTAATCCTTACTGAGTGGTTGTAATGACCAGTTAACACAACGCAATGCCTACTAGACAACGGATACTTCATGATTCTTATGATCTTTGACAAATTCTCGTTTGATGCATTCTTCTTCCTGTAAAAGCTGCTCGTTATTTAATGGATTCTCTGCAAGTTTGACACATGGACAATGATTATTTCCCACATTCGTAGGACACTCAAGAATTACTGTAGATTCATATCTCCTGGATGAGATGGAAGGTCAGCTCCAACCACAGACAACTGTATAGGAATTGCGATACTGTATTGGTGTTACTAGGGCTAGCTGTCTCATTTTTACTTGAATCTTTAGAGAATTGCATCTGTTTCTATGGAACATTTACTCAAGTTAATGCAGAAAACAGGGGAATTGAGGTTATAACATGGTTTTCGGTATGTCCCTTATCATTTGGAAATCAGTTGTTTGGAATAAATCTCGTGGACGATTGTGCTTATGGCAGAGTTTTTACTTTTCTATAATTTTTTATTACTTTTTTTATTACACGAATCCCTGGGAATTTATAAGAATACTTATAAAAAATATTGTTAAGTTTTTACCTTTTAAAAACGTTTAAAATATAAGCTTGTAGATTGCAAATAAAATAAAAATAAATTTGTGTTTAGTTTTAATTAAAATTCTTTATTTTTCGCACAATTCTGTGTGCCACTATCCACAACTTGATGTAAACAACAACAATTGCTTTGTTTGTTAGTGCTCTCTTTACACCCTTTGCGTAAACAACAACAATTACTAGAGAATTATTCGACAGATCTTTGTAACGGAGATTTTCAAACCACGATTACTCTCTTCAAATACACCGCGTCTTCACACAAGACTGACTGAACTTCACTAACTCACTGGCCTGTTTTCCCTTGCCTTTGTGCTGTTAGTTGATTTTTTTGTTGGCGTTTGTTGTTATTTTAAGCAGTACGATCATTTGTAAACGGGTTTGTTTACTGCATTGTTTTGTTTTTGTAGCTTTTGTTTATAATTTTAATGTTAAGTGATGTGAATGGAAAACACCAGTGTCTAGATTTTTTATTTTCGTAACAATATCATTTTTTCTGTTTATTAAAGAAAATTTCCATTTTTTTTTTCTAAATCCTGCTCTTACAAATCATTTAGTTTAATTAGCACGTGTAGTTTTTCTTAAAAAAAAATTATTTATTTCATTAAATTTTTGTGAAAAAAAGGAAATGCAAATTGAATCTCAACAAGTTCAAGTGCACAACCTTTTCATTTGCAAATGTTGTAGAAAATTGTGTATTTCGCAAAACAAAACTTACCTGGTGCACTGGTGGCACATCATTTCACCCTTGAGAGTGCATTTGCGTAGGTTTTCGTAAATGAAGTCATTTTGCAAAAAAGTTTGCAATTAAAAGCAACGCTGTTTACACTAATTACTAATACAGTTTAAATGTCAATTAAACAAACAACACAAACACAAATACAGACACAGAAGAACAAACGAATGAAACCGAACAAATAAACACTCACTCACTCAGTCACTTACAAACAATATATCCACATACACTTAATCATGCATTCACTTAGTTAAATACATATGTACGTACATATAGTATACAGGTCTACCCATTGAGAGTTCATTTAAAAATCTACACCGCTCTCCCTCTCTCTCTCTCTCTCTCTCTCTCTCTGTGTGTGTGTCTCTAGGTCTCTTTCTCTCTCTGTTTTGTGCTTGTTAAACATCAAAGTGTTAAACAAATTAAAGGTTTTCAAACATAAACAGAGTAAAGGCGGCTACAAAAATGGTGGCAAAGGTTATAATACTTACACATACACTCATACACTTGTGTCTAACGTGCACATGGTTACATGCAGGTTAAAGGCAAACACAAAAATAACGGCATAATAAACATTTAATATCGTTTTACATACAAAGCTAAGAGGCAACTACAACAGCAAACATGTTACATAAACACTGAACACAAGAGTCAAATACATGCATACATACAGTGTGTGGAGAGGATGTGTGCGCTTGTATTGTGTGTGTTGATATTTACAAACACGAATAAGATTGTGCAGTCAATGGTTTTCGCTATTTGAGCCGCAAAAGAGATTAAAACGTAGAAAGAGACAGAGAGAGAGAGAGAGAGAGTGCGAGACTTAATGAAGGAATTACATTACATAGTATTGTAGAGATGTAAACAAATGCATAAACGCTAGCAACAAAAACAATAAAGACAACATATGTACACGTATTTCTTTTACCTTTAAACTCCAATGCAATTAAAATTTACAAGGCATTGCTAAAGCATGAGTCACTTATACAATCATGCTAAAGTGAGCAGAGAGAGACAAAGAGTAGAAAAGGGTGTAATCCAAGTTTTGTATTGAGATTTTGTTTTGAAATTAATGTTAATCATACGCCCTCCTGGTATGCATGATACGTACGTTATTGCTGCTTTAACTTATGCAATAAAGAGAATAAAAACAACCCGTTTTCTTTCAATTTTCGTTTTGTTTTTTTTGTTGCTCTCGTCATTAATAACAACATCAACAGCAACGACAATACAGTTTAAATGTTTGGTTAAGAAGTGTAAATAACTTGGGTGGGCTTTAATCAATGCGAACGTTATTTTAAGCTCAAGTATATCATTTACAAAATTCCCACATACACACACAACCTCGAACATTTGAAGTTGCAATTAAACTTATGCACACAGATGGTTAGCATTTGTGTGAGAGTATGTGTGTGTGTGTGAATGGGTGGATTATTCAAAGAGTTGAGAATCTTTTTAGCTTTAGTGAATGCCAATTATATTTACACATGCATACATACACACTCATTCATTCTCACGACAACACTCATCATGGGGCTTAGCTTCGGGCTACCATGGGGGTCAGTAGGTGGCGGATAACTGAACGGCCTATCCCAGGTAGGTTAGCTGCGAATAACCAATAAGCAGTCCCCGACCAAGAGCGGCAGATACGGAGGCGTACTACAAAAAGGTACAAGTGACCGAAGACGTTATCTGCGACATGGCGAATCGATGCCGCCATTAACTAGGCATCATCCCACAGGGGGTTCCCTCAAGAGATGGGAAAATAGGAGAGTAACGACTCCGTGGTTCCCTCAGTTCCACCGAAGCAGCGAATTACGACGCCCTTGATTGGGGCATTAGAACCGAGCCCGGTAAGGTTCTAATTATGGTATACCGGAAAATGAATTTGAATTGGTGATATAGGCTGACGATGGCAGTATTCCGGCACTTTAGTAGGCGGTGTGATAGCTGGCTGAAATGGCTGTCGGGCTAATGCTGTCATTGCCCCCGCCCCGTTAAAATGATGGCAAGTCTGTCGGTACGTTCCTGATTTATCACCGTTAAGTTGGTGTTGTAGGACCAGATGTGAATCCCTGGTTTACGTCGACCTGGCTCTGAACACGTATTCCCATGAGGTTACGTGTCAACCCTTGCGTGGCCTCCCTGCTTTTGCATAGATAACCACGGGGTCTTTTGTGACGACTACAACGATGGATTAGGATAGCGGCCGGGAGTTGGGGCCCAAATAAAATGATTAACAACAAAAATAAATCTACAAATAAGACGACGAACGATATGAATACCTTGGAGCTGAACGCTTTCGGGCAGAGCTCAAGGATTCTGAGATCTCCTGTGCGGAATCGGGAAATGAACCCGTTCGGTCAGAGTACGAGGACTCCGAGATCCCCAGTGAATGGAGAATCTTCAAGATTGGTGGCATCGGAATCAGAACCAACGCGAACCAACCCGACGGCATCGACCAGCGGGGTTTTTGGTCAACTCGGAGACCAAATTAGGAGCTTAGTTGATATGATGGAGGATGGAAAGAGGAGATCAATCCACCAGCCAATGAGGGATGCAATTGACTCTATTAAGACCCTATACGACCTGTACGCAGGTGAGTTGAGGGGGCAGTCAATCAATGAGAAAGGTTGCAGCAGTTCTGCAACACAAACTTCGCCCTGGATGAGAAATCAAGAGGGGAAGAGGAGACAGGAGGAGACTGTTGAGACTCCCGAAGCAAAGAGGAGAACTCCAAATCCAGCATCGAAAGCTTTGACAAAGAGGACTACTGAGACGACTCTGGGTCGGCAGGTAAACACTCAGGAATCAACTGGAGAACCAGGGTGGCAAAAAGTCACTAAAAGGAAAAAGAAGGAAAAGAAACCTCAGGAGAGGAAAACAAAGCCTGATGCAATAATGATAGCTACGAGGGATGACACATCGTATGCTGACATTTTGAGGAGGGTTAAAACGGACCCTAAACTTTGCAAATTAGGTGAAAAAGTAACAAAAATTCGGAGAACTGTCAAAGGGGAGCTATTACTTCAGCTCGGCAAGAACGGCGAGCGAACGGAGGACTTCAGAGGGGCCATTGGAGAGCTCCTAGGGGAATGCGCGACTGTCCGCACTCTGAAAGAGAGGAGGACAATTGAGATAAAGGACATTGATGAGATCACGGAGAAGGAAGATGTATATAACGCAATACAGAACATTCCAGGTCTTGAGGGCTTCGCTCTAGCCGACATAGTTGGTCTCAGGAGAGCATATGGTGGAACGCAAACGGCCACAGTGAGCCTTAATGCAGATGCTGCAGCTATTCTTCTGAAAGAAGGTAGAATTAGGATCGGCTGGGTCATATGCAGGATTCGCGAAAGGAACATTCCGACGAAATGCTTCCGATGCCTGCAGTTTGGACATATAGCCCGCCTGTGCGAGAGTAAAGTTGACCGCTCGGGAACATGCCGCAAGTGTGGACAAGACGGTCATATTGCTGGAAATTGCGAACGGGAACCACTCTGCATGTTCTGCAAAGTGGACAACCCAAGGTTCGCCAAACATATCGCGGGGAGCAGGAATTGTCCGCAGTTTCAGCGCGCTCTTAAATCACGATCTAGGAGATGAGGTTAATACAAATTAACTTGAACCATTGCGAAGCAGCTCAGGACCTACTGGTCCAGAGAGTAAAGGAGGAGAATATCGATGTCGCAATCATAAGCGAACCTTATAGGGTACTGAGAAATAGTACTTGGATCACGGACGGATCTAATACTGCGGCTATATGGACTTGCGGTTCATTACCCTTCCAGCAAACCTATGCGCGGGACATTGGTTTTGTTATGGCCAGGATTAAGGGAGTTTTCGTCTACAGCTGTTACGCCCCCCCGAGGTGGTCAATGGATGAGTTCCAACATATGCTGGAGAGGCTGGCGTCACACGTGCGCCTGAACACCCCCGTTATAATTGGAGGAGATTTTAACGCTTGGGCAACCGAATGGGGTAGTAGATATACTAACGCCAGGGGTCGCTGTCTCTTGGAAACGTTCGCTTCCCTTCCTGTGGCGCTGATGAATGACGGAAGAGAAAGCACATTTAGGAGAGCTGGATTGAGCTCGATAATAGATTTGTCGTTTGTGAGCGATGGCCTTGTTTCGCGGACCGCGTGGAGGCTAACTGAGGACTTCACGAATAGTGACCACCAGGCAATCGTGATGACGGTTACTGGGCGCAACACGAGAAGAAACGGATTGCCGAAGTTTACGGGACCTAAATGGAAGGACTCCCGCTTTGACGAGGAGACGTACATATTGATGCTGTCGTCTTTTCATACGACGGGCAACACGGTCGAGGAATTAGTGAGCGGCGTATACGAAATGCTCAACACTGCATGTGATGCTGCTATGCCTAGGAGAACTGTGTGTAGGGGACGTTCCCCCTGCTACTGGTGGAATGACGAGATTCGAAGACTGCGGTCGGCGTGCTTTGGGGCGAGAAGACGGGCCCAGCGCACGAGAGGAAGACCGACATGGGAAGTCGAACGGGCTTCATATGAGGATCTAAGGCGACAACTTAGAAGAGCCATTAAAAGGAGCAAGAAACTATCCTTTCAGCGGATATGCCAGGAAGCTGACATCAATCCTTTTGGGACGGCGTACAGAGTCGTCTGCAAGAGAATCGGTGCTCGAGAACAGCCTAAACTAGGTTGTCCAGTTTTGCTACGGGAGATCATTGGTACATTATTCCCACGTGGCCAGCCCTACACTTTTATAAGTAGGGAGCCGGATGCCATTCATACCATACCCGAGGTAACAGGAGAGGAGGTACTCGCAGCATGCACTGGAATAGGAGATAGGAAAACACCGGGGCCGGATGGAATCCCGAATAGGGCACTTAAGGCGGCTATCCGGCTCAGACCGGATACGTTCGCCAAGGTGTTCCACGAGTGCTTCGTCGAGGGTGTTTTTCCACGTAGGTGGAAGAAGCAGAAATTGGTTCTCATTCCGAAACCTGGTAAACCGCCAGGGGAACCATCGTCGTATCGGCCCATCTGCCTACTTGACACGATGGGAAAAATACTGGAGAGGATAATATACAATCGACTACTAACATGTGCCGAGGCAGGAGGAGCTCTCTCGGACCTGCAATACGGATTTAGGAAAGGACGGTCCACTGTTGACGCGATAAGGAGAGTGGTCGACATTGCAAGAGATGCAATAGAGGGCGAAAGATGGAGATTTGGCACCAAGGAATACTGCGCGGTTGTCACACTTGACGTTAAAAACGCGTTCAACTCAGCGAAATGGGGGCGTATTATGAGAGCCCTCTTTAACATGGCTACGCCGCCATACTTAATGGAGATTCTGAATAATTACTTTCAGGACAGGAAGCTAATATACCTAACGGATGAAGGAGAGCAGGAATACGTAGTGACGTCGGGAGTCCCTCAGGGCTCTGTACTTGGGCCACTACTATGGAACATTATGTACGATGGAGTACTTCGACTGCGATTGCCAAGCGGGACTACAATTGTGGGCTTTGCAGATGACATTGCCATAGTCTCGGTAGCTAAAACGGTAGGAGAAATAGAGGAGAAAACGAACACAGCGATTCGAAATGTTGGAGCATGGCTGGATGAGGCAGGTTTGACACTTGCTGCGCATAAAACGGAGGCCGTCTTGATAAGCGGCCGGAAGATAGTGGAGAAGATGAAATTGACCGTTGGAGGCACAACGATCGAATCGAAGAGGGCGATAAAATACCTGGGAGTGATTATCGACGACAGGTTGAACTTCAAGGAACACGTGAAATACATCGGTGAAAAAGCATCTGTAACACAGGGAGCACTGGCGAGGATGATGCCAAATATTGGAGGACCAGGTCCATTTAAAAGGAGAATAATTTCGGCGGTAGTAACATCGATAATGCTGTATGCTTGCCCAATATGGTCGGAGGCACTCTCAGTGGGGACGACGAGGAGGATATTGTCCTCGGTGTATCGTCTAAGCGCGATTAGACGGATAAGTGGCTTCAGAACAGTGTCTGATGAAGCAGTTTTGGTATTGGCAAAGACAATACCAATAGATATACTGGCGGATGAGATGAGAAGGATATACCTTCGCCGTCTCGAGTACCCGGGACAAATAGCGGCTATAAAAGCGGAGGAACGAAGGACTTCCATGCACAAATGGCAGTCACGATGGGAGAGCAGTCTAAAGGGAAGATGGACATTTCGTCTTGTCCCTGATGTAACCCTTTGGATGAAGAACGAACATTGCGAGCTGAACTACTACGTGACCCAGTTCCTAACTGGTCATGGGTGCTTCAGGAAGTACCTGCACAGATTTGGTCATGACACTTCTCCTATATGCCCAAACTGTGTAGACGAGGAGGAAGATGCGGAGCATATTCTAACATGCTGTCCCAGATTTAGATGGCCGGGAGAAACGAATTTGGAACCAAACCGGCTAATGGAAGAGCTGTTGCACTGTAGGATTCTATGGAGTCAATATAGCCATAGAATGGCTGAAGTTTTGATAGTACTCCGAAGACTGGAGGAACGGAGGCGAAATTTGAATTAACGTGATAAAGCTTTCAAGCTAACCAGCCCTCCGCGAAGTAATACCTTACGGCAGTCCCGCGGGGGGAGAGTGGTTGAAGTGTGTAGGGGGTGGGTTTAGTACGTAGGCACCAGCGATGGTGAATCGTGCACTCTTTTGTTGGAACAAAAGTGTCTTTCGAAGATTCCCACCTCCGGCTCAAGACAAAAAAAAAAAAAAAAAAAAAAAAAAAAAAACGACAACACTCATGCATTGTTATAGAGTTTGATACAGTATAAGTATCGGTTTTAAGTTTATCAGGGTTGCCATATTGCAAAATTTTAAAAAAATTTCTGAATTTATATGTTATTTTATTGAACGTTTTCTTTAGTCATTTTAATTTTTATTTATTTTTTATTTTCTGTCATAAGAGAAGTAGTCCATGAGTCTTTTTTAAATGTGCTTCACACAAAAAAAAAGCACCAAATTGGTGTTCGTAATGGTTTCTATTGTTCTTCTCAGAAATTGCTGACCTTTATAGACCAATATCTATGCAGCAGTATTTTCAAAAAGTTGTTAGCCGTAGTGGAAACGTTTCTACTTAAAATATGTCCAAAGCCTGTATATTTGTTGTGCCTTTACAAAACATTTAATACCGGAATCTACACACTCCTTCTTACTTACTTACTTAAACGGTCATTACAACCCTTCAGGCAGGATTACAAACTTAGCATCTCCCATCACTTATGTTGTGTGTGTTAATTTTATTCATAAGTACTTACCAAGGACGGAAGAGTCAGTAAAGATGAAATATTGTTTAGCACCTTAAGGTTGTTGCGAAACATTTGATCATAGTGATTATTGCACAAAATTTATGTGACTAAAAAAATTATAACACAACAACAACAACAAGTAGCGCATGGAACTACACATACATACATACATAATTGAGCATTGCAACGCCTCAGGATTACAAACTTCAGGACTACGACCCAGCTTCTCACACCACTTATGTTGGGTGTGCTTATTTTATACATGAGTGGCGGCACCTACAGTTCAAAGTCGACTCTGAACGACAGACTTTTGAGAAAGTTTTCATGGCATTTACTTTCAGAGATTTGTGTTTCGATGCGTATTGCTGATTGAAGTGCTTGACTACAAACTCGAGTAATTTATGTTCGATGTTGGGATAAGTGGAATAAATTTTCCATGGGATTTAAAAAATTTTTAAACTGAAATCAAACCACACATAATGTCCTCTAACTTCAGGAAAGATAGCATTAGTAACACACATTATAAGAAGGCCGCTGACTGATGTGTTCAGAACAAAAAGTGTGACTCGTGGGGTTAACTTTTGTCATCACAATGCATACATAAATACATAATTGGTCATTACAACCCTTCAGTCAGAATTACGACCTAGTTTCTCACACCACTTGTGTGACCTACAGTTTAAAGTCGTCTCCGAACGACAGATTTTTGAGAAACTTTTCATGGCAATTTTTTATTTACTCGCAGAGTTTTTGCCAGAAATCTGCTGAGAGGAAGTCGCCGAAGAAATACTTTTTGTATTTTATTTTGATGTCTGGCCTGGGGCTCGAACCCTGGCTTTTCGTCTAATAAGCCAGCACACTACCTACTAGACCACGGCGACTTCAACAATGCCCAATAAATTATCACAATACCTTTCAACAGAGGCCGTTGTTTTGAAGCAATAAAATATGGCAACCCTGTCATTCTAGGAACTGTTATTAATCTTAATTAATGTTATTAATTTAACCGAAAAACTTCATTAATGAAATGAAAAAATAAATATTGAAGAAAACGAGTGAAATGCTTTGTGTGAACCCTTAAAGAAATATAAAAAATGTTCAGAAGTTGTTCATTGGTATAATTCATTCAGCTTTAATAGACCACAATATCTGATAGTGCTCTGTAAATTAAACTCGTCTTAGAGATTGAAACTCCCCTTAAGAGTCACATTTTCTAAATAACTCAGATTTACTTAGAATTTCCGTACTCTCGACTAACATCTGTAACAAATTATAGCAACATCGACTGTGTTTTTTGATTTTTAAAAGAGGAATTGTTACTTTGCAATCCTTAAATTTGATTTGTGGCAGGCAATTTTTCTTGTGAATCATAGCGTCTTTCAGATAATGCAAATTTTTACCTGATTTAAGAGTCATTTTCATTTTCATTGGAAAGAAAAAGTTCGTCATATTTTTTTAAAGATGTACGGGTTGAGTTTTTTTGACTGTGCACATGCCCGGCACTTGGTCAGAGGAGAAAGAGGCACCTGGATGCCTACTACGTGGAGGACCTAGATGAACTGTCATGCATGGATATTGGCAGTCTGAGTCGCTTCGTCGGAAGTTCAGAGTGGTCCCTGAAATAGGGGAGAATGTGAAACTGTGGTATCACAATGGACTCTATGTGCGGCCTAAGTGTGTCCGCTCATGACTCCATCGAGGGGACAGCCACTTTTACCTACCTACCTACCTACGGGTTGAGTTTTGAACTCTTCTAGTAAGTCTTCTAGTAAGTCAACGCACGAGCATTGCACTACGGCGGTCAGCATGCATAAAATTACTGTAGCCAACTGGATGGATTGAGTCCCCAATTCTGACTAAAGGGTTGGAAAGGCCAATAATATACGTTTGTATATATGTACATATGTAAATTATTGTCAAACATATTCCCAAGTACTAAAAATCGTTGTAGTTGTTGGTTATTGGACGTGACGCCACGGTTTAAACTCCAAGTCAGACATCAAAACGAAATACGAAAAAATATTTTTTCGGCGATTTCCTCTCAGCAGACGTCTGGCAAAAGCTCTGCGAGTAAATAAAATGTTCATGAAAAAGTTGCTCAAAAATCTATCGTTTGTAGTCGACTTTAAACTGTAGGTCCCGCCACTCATGTATAAAAATTAACACACACAACATAAGTGGTGTGAGAAGCTACGTCATAATCCTGACTGAAGTTTTGTAATGACCAATTATGTATGTGTATGTGTAAGTATTCCCAAGCACTTCTATAATTTTGATATATTAATTTTTCATTCGCAAACTATTTCGATGAGGCATCTCGATATCGATTACCGCTCTTTCATGGGTTAAAAGTGTATTCCTTGGCTTTAGCGATATAATGTCGGAAAGATGTCATATGATAATATATCTTTAAACTTCACTATGATTGCTAAAACCTTAGGAAAAATCGGATATCGATAACTTGATCATAGCACATGTTACTATATTTATTATTCCAATTAAATATTAAGGGATGTAGGGCATCATATACTCCAACTTGACAGGCTGCACTCTTAATTGTTAACGTTAACTTCGATGAGGCTATAATTGTGCAGTTTTGCCAACAAACTCTTATTAATTAAAGCCTGTCAATGACTTGCTTATGACGACGATGACGACAATCTTAATTATCTGGCAATTTGGCAATCCCCCATTGGCATGTGCAACAATTTTCTGTTGTTTTTGCTATTCATTCCATAAAAATTTATAATCACAGTTGCAATCCAAACCAAAACAGAATAGAAATATACAAGGAAAAAAATGAAGAGAAAATTATAGAATGACGAAGGAAGGCTTCTTTGGCTAATTTTTGTAGCGACAATACGCTTGAGAGTTGCTTTTTATGTTGAAATTAGCTCGTGATTTTATGCTTTCATGACTTTTTCCATACTCTTTTTTTGTTGTTGTTACAATTGCAATACATTGAAGTTGGATTTGTAGCATTTCAGCATCTGCATCAGCAGTAAACAGCAACAGCAACACCGTTACACTCAACGGTAGTATCAGCAACAGCATGTTGCACATCTCTTAACAGGATATCCTTCGTATCATTTTGCTTTATTATGGAAAAGGAATGAACATGTATGTATGTGTGTGAGTGTGTTGGTGTGTGATTTATCTTTCTCTTGTTGTTTTTATATGTTATGCTGCAACAAAATGTGTCATAATGTTCGTGAAAATTCTTTAAACAGAACTCACGAAAATTGTAAAGAAAGGCAGGCAGAGAAATTTTTCCACGGAAAATTAAAAATAAAAATCAAAAACAAGAAAAGAAGAAAAAACAACATTTTTTATTGCATTTTATTTAATTGGAGCATAAAGTTGTTGGTTTTTGTTTATTTTTTTAATTTCTGTTGTTTTTTATTCGTATTATTTTTTCTCTCTTTTTTTTTTTGTTCTCCTATTTAAACACACGTTGCTGCTAATGAAGGCCTTAAAAGAAAGCGGAAAAAAACGAATGAAAAGTATAAACACAATAATTAAGCATTAAAAAATTATACGAAAATTTGCAATTTAAAAATTTAAAACAAAAAGATTCCGGAGTATGCTCTTTCGCCTGTCAATACTTCATCCTTTTTTTCGAAAAAAAAAAATAAAAAAATACAAACTGAGATTATCTTCAGAAATCAAGCTGAATAATTGAATTTATCAGCATTAATTCCATTTGCAATAATACAATACTACAACACACACACCCTCCTTGTCTTCTCTGCTGCCTACCACTGTCAGTTTTCATTTTCGTTTCAACAATTTTTTGATTTTCGTTTTTTCGTTTCCAGGAAGAATTTTTTATCTTCTTGACTTGACTACTGCCTGGATAATGGAATGCATTTATGTCGTTTATTTATGTTGCATTGCAGCCAACAAATTTAAATTTATTGCCGTTACTCTCCTTAAGATAAAGATTTTTTTTTTTTGAGGATTTTTTATCGGGGATTAAATGGCAGGCGTAAGAACAACTGAACAATTGCATTCGATTATTTTTTGACTGCAAGATGCAAGGAAAAGGATTTACTTTGGAAAAGTAAAGAAAAATGGTCAAAAGGTTTCAGAAAAATTGTTTGCAAGGAACATTCGTTGCCTTAAAGTACATTATTCTGGCAGATTTCTAGCAGATTTCTAGCAAAAACCTTGAGAGTAAATAAAATTACCATGAAAGTTTCTCAGAAAAAGTCCGTCTTTCGGAGTCGCCATTAAACTGCAGGTCCTAACACTCAAGTATAAAATTAACACACACAACATAAGTGGTGTTGTGTGAAAAGCTAAGTCGTAATCCTAACTTAAGGGTTGTAAAGACCAATTGTGTAGACAAAGTACAGCATGATGACCATGACGAGATTCTCTGTAGATGAAGAAACATATTCGGAACTTGCCATCGAAGTCACCGTAGTCTGGTAGGCAGTGTGTCGGCTTATTAGACGTAAGGTCATCGTTCAAACCCCAGGTCAGACATCAAAACGAAAAATTATTTCTTCGGGGACTTCTTCTCAGCAGATTTCTGGCAAGAACTCTGAAAGTAAAATAAAATTGCCATTAATCTGTCTTTCGGAGTCGACATTAAACTGTAGGTCCCGCCAGTCGTCGTAATCCTGACTGAAGTGTTGTAATGTCCAATTATGTATGTACTATGTATGTGTATCCATCGTTTTACATTCGGGGTTAGCTTATGGTTCCATTGAACATCTTGTAGTCTGATTACCTTTCTTTCTAAATGACGTGATTTAAAATGCTCTCTAACCTTATAAAGGGTGGGCCATTTAAAAGTTTATATTTAAAAATGCAAGAAAACAAAAGCGGTTTGAAATTTTGCCAAATTTATTTATTTTTTTGTTGTGAAGTACAATTGTTCCGGCTAGAAATGGAATATTATTTCATTCATATGGCTGCCACGGCTGGCGTCTCGGTAATGAATGGGGTCGTATCGCAGCAATGGCATCACGAATGTTGGCCTTCAAATGCTCAATTGCTTCTCTGGTTTGTCGGCATAACACTTGTCTTTAACGGTGCCCCACAGAAAATAGGCCAACTGTGTCAAATCGCAGTTTGTTGTTGGCCAATTGACATCATAATTTTGAATAGTTAAACGGCCATCAAACGTTTGACACAATAAATCGATTGTGGCATAAGATGTGTGGTAAGTTGCACCATCCTGTTGAAACTAAACGTTGTTCACATCAACACCATGAAGAGCGAAGTACATACAAATCGGTTATCATGGTGCGATAGGTGTCTCCATTGACCGTAACGATTGAAATAATAAAAATATATGATCCCATGATGACTCCGCTACACAAGCCGCACCAAACACTCCACGCACCAAACAGACCACGTTTGGGTTTTCTGAACCCCAAATACGGCAATTTTGCTTATTAACGTACCCACCAAGATGAAAATCAGCTTCATCCGAAAAGATAATTATTTTGGCAAAATCGACGTTGCAATATCCCAACATTGCTTAAGCGTAAATCGATTCATTACGTTCAGTGGAGACACATAGGTTTAGGTTAGAGGACGTGTACTTGCCAATTGAGACAAGTACAGTACAGTACAACGTCCTAAAGTGGAGAGGATATTAGGGGAGATAGGGGAAAGGGGAGATAGGGGAAAGGGGAGAAAGTAGTAAAGGGAGTATAAGGAAGCAAAGGAATTACACAGACTAACAAAATACACAAGAGAGTACAACCACACTATTGAAGCCCTAGCACTTTTCAAGCAGCTCAAACTAATAATGAATCTATGAGTTCCTTTATGTCGGCTCTCGACACAGAATTCAAAACCTCAAAGAAACCCCTGCTAAGGGTTTGCAACCTCAACCTACTAAGGGGTGTACAGTTCAAAGGAGATGTTCAATAGTCTCGAACTCCTCCTCGTCGCAACATACCCTGTAATAGTTCAGCTGGGATCTGTTACAGATCTTTGTCAGCGATCTAATCTCGCAGTGCCCTGTAATAAACCCAATTACATTCAGTTGGCCTTATCCAAGCCCTGCAGCCATCCTGTTCTTACACTGTCTATAGCAGGCCATAGGCAACTAGAAACACCGATCACTGACGAGGGCGTATTGGTGGCAGATTGGGGAGATCAGTTTAGATAACTGAACTGAATTTTGTGACAGAATAGAATGATATAAGTATTGCCATATTCGAAGTAATCGATGCTTTAAATTTAAACCAATAAATGGCCCACCCTTATTATATACTCAAATGACATGTTAAGTTACAGATTGTTATAGTAGCCTTTCCCTTTATTTCCCTTTTTTATTTTTGATAAGGAATTTTCCAATTTAAAATTCTTATGTAAACATTTAGAAATTTTAATAAAAAACACCGTCTGCAGCAATTTAAAAATATTGTTTAATGGAGGTCATTACCTTTTGTTTAAATGAAAATTATGATGCTTTTATGCCACCATATCTTTACCGGGCTAAATTATGTGTGGTTTTACTTTTGGCCACAAAACTAAACTAAGCAAGTAAAGCAGAGAGAGAGAGAGGGAGAGACGAATAAAATAAACATTTTGGCTTTTATGTATGTATGTACACGTACATATACGTTCACGTACCATAGCTTGCTCAGAGATATTTATAAAACCGTTAAACACATACACAATGAATGCAATTTTCCCTTTTTTAATCTCGTGTCCGATGTCCAGTTTATTGTTTGGGTGTTTTAAGTCAGGAATGAGCTCTCTCGTATTGTATTGCTGTTGATCTCTCTGTGCAATTATTCCTTTTTTGTGGTTCCTTTTTGGGGGTTTTTTCTCCTTTTTTTGTTCTGGCCACCACACATACTGCAGTCATTACGTTTGAGACAAACCTCAGCAGCCAACCAACCAACTGGCCAACAACAACTACAGCTGCAACAATAGTTTTGAAGCCAAATAACCGAAAAAAAAGACACAGAGAGAGGGAAAATAAATTCAAATAAAATTATAAAAAAGAGCAGCAAGCAAGCAAGCAACAATAGCAATAAGTTGCAGGCAACCAGCAGTAAACCTGCAACATTTACTGAAAAACTCATATCATCACATCACAGCATCGGCATCAGCAGTATTGTCAGAATATGGTTAGGTTAGGAGAGTTGGATTCATCGTTTCATTTGACTCTTGCTGCTGCTACTGTATGTGTGTGAGAAGCTCTCTCTCTCTCTATGCCGTAGAGACGACGCTGCAGTAATGTGTTGTAGTGTGGTTTTGTTCAGAGTTGAATGTGTTTTTGCGATGCCATCTTTTATTCTCAACAGCAACAATAATAATAAGAACAACAACAAAGCAGACTTATTGGTTGTAGAAAAGGAAGCCACAAAAATGTCCTTGTTATTGTTGTTGCTGCTGTTGTTGTTGTTATTGTATTGTAATTTTACGGTTGCTTTATTTGTACGTGAAAGTTATAAATTTTCATTCATTCTCTTCTCATTCACCCGTCCTTTTCTTACGTGCAAGATAATTTGTATTCCATTCCATAAAAGGTTTTCGCAAAAATGGAATTGATTAAATAAAAAAGGATGAAAATAAGGACGATGAAAAGAAGGACGATGTAAAAAGAGAAAACGAAAATGAAAAACTATTAAAACAATAGTTAGTTTTGCTTAATATACGAATAAAAACAAAAACAAAATGAAAACTGAAGGAAGTCATAAAAAATTCTCTCACAATAGAAATGAAAACAAAAACAGACGAAAAGAGAAAATGAAAAAAGCGTGAAGAATTCCAAGTTGCTGCTTATCCTCAGCGACTTCAGTACAAAATGCATGCGATAGATTGGAAAGGGGTTAATCAGAGAGATACGAGGTTTTAAAAGAAATTTGCAACATCTTGTAGTTTTTTTTTTTTTTTTTTTTTTTTTTTTTTTTTTTTTTTTTTTTAATAATGTAAAGTAAAACAACAAGACAAGACAAGGCAAGACATTCGCTTCTCCGTCTCACACCTTTACCTTTACCTTTACCACCCGAGTGACGTTAACTAAAACGGAATTTTTAATGTCTTGCAATTTGTTTTTATTCGAGAGTTAAATAAAAAAACGAAACGACAACAACAACAACAACTAAAATAATAATAAAAACAAAAGTTCTTTTTTTTCAACCTGTAAATGGATAAGATAAATAGTTTTGTGTTCGCTGTGCAAGTATCGCTGTGCAAAAGTTATTGGATAAGAAAGTAAATGGAATTTGTACACAACGCACAAGTTGAGTGTACAATTTAGTTTGACCGGAGTAGAACAATTGTTTTGAAATTAAACTTTTAAATGAAATAAATTTAATACGAGGTGTACAATACCGAAGGAGTAGAGATCTTAAGACTGTTAACACAATCCAGGTACGAGAGGCGATTTTTCGAATTGAAGATCTCGAAATAAAGGTTTCGTGGTTTCAAAAGTAAACGTAAATAAAACACATATAAAATATTTTTTTCATGATATTTCTTTTCTATTGTAAAGTTTAAACGTTGACATTATGTGTGAAACACTACATCATTTAAATGACCTCCACGCGAAGTGTTGCAAGCATTGATTCTTTTGAGGTATTTTTCGACCACTTTCTGACACATATTGGGCCATAACTTGACGAATGTTGGTTTTTAATTGCTGAAGAGTTGAAGGTTTATCTGCATAAACACGGTCTTTCGCGTAGCCCCACAAAAAAGTCTAATGGTGTCAAATCACATGATCTTGGTGGCCAGTTGATATTGCCACGACGAGAAATTACGCGGCCAGGAAATGTCTTTTCAATAAAGCCATATTCGCTCGAGTTGTGTGGCATGTGGCACCGTCTTGTTGAAACCACATATTCTCCAAGTCGTATTCTTCAATAGCAGGCAAAAAAAAGCTGGTTATCATATGACCATAACGCTCCGAATTGACGGTGACAGTCGTTCCATCGTCGATTTCGAAGAAGTAAGGTCCAATCACACCTTCGGACCAAAGAGCGCACCAAACAGTGACTTTTTCTGGATGTAATGGCCTCTCTTCGATTACTTGAGGATTCTCAGAACCCCAGATACGATAAATTTGTTTATTAACATACCCACCGAGTGTGAAATGTGCTTCATCGCTGAAGAAATTTTGATAATTTTTATGCGTTGTGTGATAGTTAAGCGATCCATTTTCGTCAACGTCAAACTTTCAACTGAAAAGAAAAAAATGGGTTTCACAACTTAGTTTGACAGATGTCGAATTCCAGTCCCATACTTTTGAAACCACGAAATGGATAACCCTATAGATTCGAAAAATGGTGTCTTGGTAGTCCAGTGGGTAGTGGTGTTGTAAGGTATTAGTGTCAGAGTCGAGGATTTGATACCCACCACAGCTGTAGTCTAGTTTTATTGTTTAAGAAGGTTTTCTATATAGCAAGATGTGTGACTTGATTACATACTTCTATCATTTAATTAAAATACATTAATTGGTGTATGCGCTAAGTGAAGTCAATTTTAAACATTTTAAAAGTGTCGTGGATATCAGTATTTCTCTCATTAACTTTTATGATCCGACGATATGACAAATAGGATATAAAAGAATTGAGAACAAACCTTAAATAATCATAACCGTAAATTGAATTTCAGAAATCTTGCAGCCTAAACATGATAGGCGGAAAGCTAATGCTCTGTTAGGATAGGACAAATTTTACAAGTGTCAAGGCAAAATCGGAGAAATCTAATATCCAGTAGAAGTACTTGTTATTCAGATCGCATTCTTAGTCATCTTGGGAGTTCTGAGTGGACGTTACATCATCAATAAAGGTGATGTTCTTTGGGTATTAGGGTGGATTTAAAAATATTCGGAAGCCTGATGTCACATGCTATCCTGGGACAGTGTAGTTTATCCATTTTAATTCAACAGTAAGTATTCAATTCTAAAATTGTTTTCTTCTCTGGGTTTCAAGCAGTATTTTGGGTACACACAGAAGTCGCCGTAGTCTAGTAGGTTGGCTTATTAGACGTGAGGCCAGGGTTCGAGCCCCAGGCCAGACATCAAAACAAAGATACAAAAAGTATTTTTTCGGCGACTTTCTCTCAGCAGATTTCTGGCAACAACTCTGAGAGTAAATAAAAATTGCCATGAAAAAGTTTCTCAAAAATCTGTCGTTCGGCGTCGACTTTAAACTGTAGGTCCAACCACTCATGTATAAAATTAACACACACAACATAAGTGGTGTGAGAAACAAGGACGTTGTACAATGGGTCAATTCAACCTCCGGGTACTGTACTTGTCTTAATTGACAAGTACACGTCCTTTAACCTAACCTAACCTAACCTAACCTAACCTTGTCGTTAGAAAAAATGAACAACCCAGTCATCTATTTTAATCTTTATTTAAAAAATTCCTGATACTGTGAACATATGATTGGAACGAATATAGTAAGACTATCTGTATGCAAAGCATTACAAATTTTATTTGAAATATTTATCAATACATGCTGTTACCATTACTCACTCTATTGTTATTATAGTATTCTATAGAAGATGTAGAAAAACCCTGTGTATATTTATATTTGCTGTCTGTGTTTGTGTTATTTATTTCGATTTTATCTCGTATTTTCTGTAAAGTTTTCTTCAACCAATAATTTATTCAATAATTTTTCCTGTTTTTCTTCTTTCATTTCAGGTAATTTATATGCGTTTTCCAATAGAATTTATCATTGTAAGTATAGAAGAGAAAAGTTTTTTAAATTAATTTTTCAGAGGCAAATAAAAGAAAACGAATGTTTATTGATTTTAACATACAACTGCATATAAATTTTTGTGCAAACAATTAATTTTAATCACCCTGTAAAATATTGTTAGTTAAACAAATATTTCTTTAAGCTCATCAAGCAAATGTTAATGATTGTCATTAAGAGTGTCTTAGAATTTTCTAATCTTTTGGTTAAATAGATGCACAAAACAAAACCTTTCAATTTAGGTTGTCTAACGACTTGCATGCAATGCACCTTGAAAAATCACGCAAATCTGCTGCATTAAAAAAAACGAATTTTTTTTGGCTTAATTTTCTAACAAAAAATTTGAAATACAAGAACAACAACAAAATAGAAGGGGAGAAACGAAAAAAAGGAAAGAAAACAACTAAACGACCTTCAGGCTTTCATAGCGTCAAGACCTCATTCAAAACAGATTTCTAATGGCGAAAATGTCATTAAGACAACCCACTCTGGTGAACAAAAAAAAAACGAAAAAAAAACACGAAACATAATAAAGTTAAAGAGAGAGAGGGAGACAGAGGCAGATAATGAAAGGAAGAACATGCATGAATGACATAAGTAAAGTTGTGCTTGTAAATACATATACTCTTGCCACCACACTTATACACAAAGCCTTACTAATACAGGACACTTCACACACACTCTCAAATTTAAAGCATAAATATGGTGAAACAGAAATCAAATGCTCAATTGTACTGGGTGTCCTAAATAAATAAAAAACACAACCAAAAACCTCTTAAAAATAACAAAGAAAAAAATTATTGAGGAGTTGAAGACAAAAAAAATTACAAGAAAATTTATTGGTTGACTACACTCACAACAATGCTTATACATATGCATACAAACATACACACATATGAGTGTACTTATATACTTACTATTGGCACATTTTAAACAAATATGTACTTGGAAATACTTTTTTTCTTTTCTTATTTTGAACATTTTGTTCTTAAAAAATCAAAGTTCAAGGTTGAAATTTTTCATCTACGCTGTGTTTTCTTGCTTTTCGATTCCTTTGCAAAGTCACTTTTATGTCATCCAAATTGTTCTTGTAAAGTTTTTAATGTAAAAAAAAATGAAAAAACAAAAAAGAAAACAAAAATTACACGAAAAAACTCAAGCCAGTAACATTAGAATTTATGAAGTCAACTTGGGAAATTATTTCATAAGATTGTCTATTTCTGTCTTCCTTTGGCCATGTATTTCCTTCCAATATTGTCAAAAAAAAGTTAAAATAAGTGGAAAAAACAGCAGAAATCCAATAAAAACAACAACAAAAAACAATAAAGTTCTATTTAAAGGTCGTCGTTATATTATATTTTCTCATGAAATTGATGACACTTTAAGCCAATTATTTGGCACAATTGGCTGGGGAATACCAATGACATGAAGAAATGCTGACTCTGTAGAAGAAAGTAAAATGAAACTTTAGAAATATTGGAAGAGATTTAACAAATGAAAGGAGGAGTGTGCATGAACAAATTTGGTCATACATTTTTCTTTAAAAAAAAACTAAACTTAGTTGTAGAATTAAAGAATTATAATTGTTTTTTAAAAGTTATTAAGTTTTTCATCGGTTCTATCAAATTTGTGTCTTATTTCAATGCATTCTAGTAGTCTCTTTTACGTCATCTGTTTTCGCTTGGGTGGTAGCTCCCAACTTTCTATTAAAATTTTTCTGCATGTGTTTACCGAGACAAATTGTTAACAATAGTAATTTAAATGACGGGTGATTTTTTAGCTATTATCTTTTTGGCACCACTGGTTTAAACAGCTCACGCACGTTTCGTGTTTTGTTTCACTGTCAAACATCTTCAGTTTGGTCTATAATTTAACCATGAATCGTCTTACAAACGAACAACGCTTGCAAATCATTGAATTTTATTATCAAAATGCGTGCTGTGTTAAGAAAGTTCATCGCGCGCTTCTTCCATTTTATGGACAGTTTAATCGACACACTGAAGCGGCTATTCGGGCTATTTGAAATAAATATCGCACCATATTTACATTGTTGGACATTAAACCACCAACACGCTGACGTAAAGTGCGAACTGAAGAAAATATCGCAGCTGTATCGGCCAGTGTTAATGATGACCGTCAATTATCGATTCGTCGCCGTTCGCAGCAATTGGGCCTCTGTTACTCAACAACGTGGAAAATTTTGCGGAAGGATTTAAGTGTGAAGCCTTTCAAAATACAGCTGGTGCAAGAATTGAAGCCGAACGACCTACCGCAACGCAGAATTTTTGATGAATGGGCTCTTGGAAAGTTGGCCGAAGATTCACTTCTTTATCGATAAATTGTGTTCAGCGACGAAGCTCATTTTTGGGTCAATGGATACGTAAATAAGCAGAATTGTCGATTTTGGAGTGAAGATCAGCCAGAAGCATTGCAAAATCTAGCAATGCATCCAGAAAAAGGACAGTTTTATGGGCTGGTGGCATCATTGGACCGTACTTCTTCAAAGATGCTGAGAATCGTAACGTAACTGTGAATGGTGAGCGCTACCGTGAGATGATATTCAACTTTTTTTTGCCCAATTTGCAAGAGCTTGACTTGCATGACATGTGGTTTCAACAAGACGGTGTAACATGCCACACAGCACGTGTAACAATGGACTTATTGAGAGGCGAGTTCGGTGAACATTTTATTTCACGTTCGGGACCGGTCAATTGGCCGCCTAGATCGTGCGATTTAACGCCTTTAGACTATTTTTTGTGGGGCTATGTTAAAGCTCATGTCTATACAGACAAGCCGGCTTCAATTGACGCATTGGAAGACAACATTGAAGCATTTCTTCGTGAGATACCGGCCGAAATGTTGGAAAGAGTATGCCAAAATTGGACTAAGCGGATGGACCATTTGAGGCGCAGTCACGGTCAACATTTGCATGAAATAAGCTTCAAACGTTAAATTATATGGACCGTACTATCGATTCAAATAAAGAGTTCATGCATTTTTCTGAATTTTAAGTCTTTTTTTTTTTAAATTTTCCTATAGCTCTTAAAAAATCACCCATTAATATTTTGTAATCACATTCGGGAATATGTTTATGTTTAAATTTTTTTGTGCCAGCTCCTTAACATACTTTAAATGAAAATTTATGAATGTAAGAAGGCTTATTTGGTTCTATCATACTTTAGTTTAAGACCTTCGAAATGAAGCTTCACATAGGCCAACATAGTGGGCATTAATCGGGCAGTGTCCAGTCGAAACAACTTTTACGATGAGTAGTACCTCTGTTAGCATATTCCAATCGTATGTGCTTTGCCAATTTATAGCAGGCGTTTGTCCACTATCTGAAATATTTAACTACCAATGTAGATGCCATTGAGAGTTATTTTGAGACTGTAAACACGTTATAAGAGAATTCATATTATTCATATTCTTGTGATGTTGTAAGAACCCGAAAACCCCAAAAATTGAAGAACTGAGTTCTTGAGAGCTTTTTAAATGAGCCTCTATGAGTACCTACAATATGACTACTTTATTCAAGGGATTTTTCTGCTTTCTGAATACGTGGCGGTATTTGTTTACAAAATAAAATCGACTTGTCTCGGTGGAAATCTTGCAAAAGTCTCTGTTGCTCATTTTATTGAATTAACTCGTTATTTGGCCTGTTGACTACATCATTTGATCCTCTTTTACAGCTTCCTGCTTACATTGGTTTCTACAATTTCAGCAGTTTACTATGTGGATTTCATTCTTCCTTTGCTAATAGTTTTCCTACATTAACTTTTTCATAGCGGCAGGAACATTTTGCGGACATAACTCCTTTCTGGATTTTAATTTGGAAATATTGTCCATTGAATTAGAAAACAAGGATAGTTTTTTGTCCGGTATGGTGCCACTATTGGATCGCTTGCTATCTTTCCTATTTAATATAAAACAAAACTTATGTAAAATCTTCCAGACTGTCGATGTTAAGTTAACAATCTTGTGAACTAGCCACTTTCGCTTTATGTGTTCTAAAGTGTTCGACTTTTGATACAGTGAGTGTTGAGTTTATTTCGATTCGGTCCTTAAGGATTTATGCGTTAACACATATCTACTTATGCAACGATCTTCTCGAAGGAATTGGTCCGACTTTTGCAATATTTACTTAGACTGTGGCTAACCCAGACATTCTCGACATCTGATCAATCTGATATTGAATGATGCAGAAAAACCCTTTCCTATTTGAATTTGATTTTCTCGTGTCAATTAAGGTTGTTCTGTTCAAAATCAGATCATATTTGCTGGCTTACTTGGGCGTAGACATCTTTTCGTGTATCAAAGTATCGAAAACTGTATGTATTTTGGGGTCTTTTTCACTATTAGTCGCTGTGTAAATCTCTGATCGGTTCACACTATTATGGGTCAATTGTGTTATTCATTATTCAGTTTATTTTTTCTTTCTTTCACAAAATACTCTCGATATTATTTTATCCGTGATATGAAGGATACCTCCAACCCCGTATTTGGCACACACGTTTTTTATGTATAGGGCGTAGGATGCTTGGTTCTAATCATAGCGTATGCGTTCATGCAACCAAATGTTCCTCATAAGTTTGAACTTGAAACTTAGCAACTAACTCATAAATCTTAAATGTTTGCTTAAATAGTTTCATTCGCCTATTCATGTTTTGATTTCGTTTTGGTGCTGTCATATGTGCACAGTTATCTTCACCGCAGCTGATCCTTAACTAGCCCTCATATTTCGTCCTTGCGGGGAAAATATCTGTACCAAAGCCTTACATTTGAAGCCACACTCTTTACCAAAATCTTTCGACAAGACAACGACCCCAAGCACACAAGTAAGGTCGCTAAAACATATTTTGAAGAAAATAATGTTGAAAAATTTGAATGGCCTGCTCAAAGCCCAGATTTAAACCCCATAGAGCATCTTTGGGCTACCTCAGATGACAAAAACCCGATGGAGTCCAGAACAAATATTCAAACATTTTGGGAAAAACTGCAAACTGAAATTCCTACAAGTACTTTGATGAACCTTGCGCTAAGTATGCCAAAAAGATTAAGAGATGTCATAAATAACAAAGGAGGAGCAACTTCGGACTAAATTTTGAAGTTATTTAATTATTTATAATATTTTCTAGTGAAGTGTTACTTTATTTTGTCACTTGAAATTCCTTATGTACCATATAGTTTCTATTATAAATAGAAAATATAAAGAAAGAATGCAATGATAAGATACTTTTTAGATAAAATATTAACCGAATTAAAAATTAAACTATAATTTATAAACATTTGAAAGCAATAAACAAAAAATATTTCAAACCGCACTTTATTTTGTCCGACAGTGTACACTGACTTCATATGTTTTACTAAAATAGATTTTAATTTTGGTTTTTAAAAACTTCTAATTTATTTATTTACTTTTTCTGACGATTTTTTGACGATTTCAATAAACGTCTTTGACGATTTTGACGATTTTTTCTCAAATATTTGACGATTTGGTGCCTCATTCATCTGGCGGCTATGACTGTCTGTAACATTGCGTTTTTTTCTGTGAAGACGTTGCGACAATTCTGGTTGTACCATGGCTTTCTCGGGAAGGTGTCTGAATCCAAAAATAAGTCTTCGCGAAATTGTAAACTCTATGTTACCAGTATGTTCCAATATTATCAGGATGAGAAGTGCTTCAAGCACTAATTTATACTTGATCTCTTTCAAAGTCATTTCCATGTGAAGTAATTTCGCATTTAAAATTTTTATAATTTTTATTACTGTCTCATACATATGTATGCCATTGTCTGCTATTCACAAAGCCATTTACTTAACGAGCTACATGTGTAATAAATCCTATTAAATAATCAAATGACAGGAAAAAAATTCCTTTATCATCTCATGTATTTCATTTAAACTGACAATCATTTCGATTTTAACATTTTTTTTTTGTTCTGTCATCATCAACATTATATTGTGAATGGAAAAACCTAACAATATTTTGCAGTTAAAAATACATTTTGGCTGCACAAAAAAGTTAAACAAAAAAACACGGATAAAAACAAACGCAAATGCCCACTTTTCAGCATTATGCAGTGACAGTAATAACACCATTGCCAAGTGATGCGCAAAACGAACGTAACACCGAATGATAAAACAATAGAAGGGAAGGGGAATATTTAAAAAATTTATATTTCCAAACAAAACAAAAAAAATTAAAACTACAAATGGGTTTCAGTTGCCAGTAGAACAGCTGTGATTCCATGCCAGGCAACTGCAGTCAGTATTTGTTGTTGTCGTCAACGTTATTAGCAGCAACAATGTACAGCATCATCGGCGTCATTATTATTATGCACGGGCATAACTTAAAATGCATTTGCATTGTTGAAATTCTATTTAAAGAAAATAAATAGCATATGCACAATGGGCAATGAATAATAACACAGCCCTGCAAATTTGGACTTTTTTTATGCAAATAGGATGGCTTCAGGTGTTTTCGAAGGCATTTGGCGCGCTAAACACGAATCTCCAATATGGCGGTGAAATAAATCTGATTAATTTTTATAAACCTCGACCGCCATATTGGAGCCGCCATTTTGAATTTTTTAAATCTGAATGAAGATCTGTAATCAGCGACCCCAAAAACCCCTGAATAACAATTTTCAAGTAAATCTGTTTCTTTTTCTTTTGCACCCCTTGACATAAACCCACCCCCTACTTTAAGGGTGTATGCAAACAATTTGGCTTTGGGCTCATTTTAAAGAGCAAAGATCAATTGTCAATCTCTAACAATAGCGATGGTTCTAGCACGTCAGTGTTGAGTTCTACAATGTTTCAAAAATGGCCAAAAACGCTATTTTTAAGGTTTTCAACCCCCTTTTTCTCGAAAACCTGACGTGATGGAAAATTTTTTAAACCAGATTCGTGTTTAGCGCACAAAATGCCTTCGGAAAAACCTGGAGCAATCTTATTTGCAAAACCCATGCAGGGCTGTGTAATTAAACGTTTTATTCATAATGTCTACATAATCATCCATGGCCATGAAAAGGTCTTATTCATTTAATGTGAAATACTTATAATCGATTTTTAAAAAGACAACGTATTCAGAACTGATGTTTTAACGTAGTTTTGTCCGCTTTACTATAATTAAGAAGACATAAACACGCAATATTGCATGATGTCTCTGTGTTGCTTCTGAAAAATTAGAATGATTACTCGGCATAATTAATAGGAAAAAAAGCGGGAAATTTATTACAATCATAAAGGAGTTAAATAAATTGTGCTATTGCACCTCCTTCTCATATCTCTACTAGTCCACTAGAAACCGGATTACTTGCGTTGTCCAAGGCTAAAGTGTGATGGAGTATATGTCATCATCACATAAGCAAAATTAGAAGAAAATTTTTTTCATCAGCCTGGCTAATGTCTATATTGTCCATATATTGCAGCCGAAAAGACTTTCAGTTTTATGCTGTTCCCTATATTTGCACGCCTAATTTCGAAAACCTGTATAAACCTCATTATGATGAATTGAAATAGATTCGTTCAGTAAAGTTATTTTCAAAAGAGTAATGAGCTAAACTGTAATGAGAATTTTCGGAAATGGATAGGGTTTTTAACAATAATTAGACTCATTTTTAAAATGCTGGCCATCTTCTAGATCCTTTAGAAAAGGACCCAATCTGAAATCATAGCAAGATCCCCCAAAGAGCATTCTTAAGAAGCTCACTGTCAAGTTTTGCAATAGACCACAGTACTTTTTAGATTTAGTAATTCAAAGTTTTCCTCAGGGGTGGTCACTGTATAATTGCTACATATAAAGACATATCACAGAGCTGTACAGCAGTTAAGTGGCTACAGTTTTGTTTTGGCAAAATTCTATCCAATATTACCCCATTTATCAATGAACAAATTCCTTACTGACTACTAGCACAAATCGAATAAAATTAAATAGGATTACAATCAGTTTCTTCAAAAATACAAGTAATAGTTACAATATGAAATTTACAAAATATGAAAAGTTACGAATTGAGAAAAACAATACTAATGTTCCGTTTTATAACGCAAGAATTCAAAAAAAAATCAACAAAGTCTGACAAATAATTAAATTGACGGCAAATTCTAGTTAACGAATTAGCAACAGCATAATTAGTTCTGCAGAATTGAATATAAATAAAATTATAACAGCGGTAGTTACGACGAGGAACATTGAATTTAACAGATCTTAACAGAAATTCAAAGCAAATATTACCATTGATCAGGTTAACCATGAAGGATATATTTAACATTGTTCGACGACTCTTAAGTTTTATTAAAGCCAGTCTGCTAGTATATGAAGGCATATCCAAGTAATTCCATCCAAGGCCACGCAAGCAGAAGAGTAGCAATTGTTTCTGAACAGATTCGATGTGTTTGCTGTAAACATTAAAGTGAGGATCCCATACGATGGATCCATACTCCAAAATTGGCCTGACAAGCGAAACGTATAACTGTTTAGTAATAAATGTATCAGTAAATTCCTTTGCCCAACGTTTTATGAAGCCAAGAGTGCTTCTTGCCTTATTTACAGTCAAAGTTTATATGATCATTAAAGTTTAATTTTGTGTCTAATAGGATCCCAAGATCAATAAAAGAGTCCACTATTTCCAGTTGATGACCTCTAAGCAAGTAATTAACCGCAATAAAATTATTTCTTGAGAACCGCATACATTTGCATTTTTTAATATTCAGCTCCAACATGTTGTACTCGCACCATAAAAAGAAATTATTGAGATCACTTTGAAGATAAATATGCTCGATTAAATTATTAAAGGAGAGAAAATCTTTTACATCATCAGCATACATCAACATATTGGCAAAATTTATCATGTTGGGAAGACCGTTTATAAACAGCGAAAAAAAAAGTGGACCAAGATGGCTGCCTTGAGGAACACCAGATAGCACATAAATATACTTATATAAGCTATTGTTCACACATACAGTCTGCTTTCTACCAGCCAAATACAACTCTAGCCATCTTAAACTCCTATGATTTACACCCATTAAATCCAATTTAGGCAACAGGAGTTTGTGATTCACTTTATCGAACGCCTTACTAAAATCCATAAAAATTACATCAGTTAGCTTCCGTTGAGAAAAGGCCGCATTTATCATTGATGTTAACTGAAGCACGTTAGTTGTTGTTGAACAGCCCTTTCTGAAACCATGTTGATAAGGTGATAATAGCGATGAAGTATGATGAACCAAAAAATCGGCAATCAGTTTATCGAACATTTTTGGAATAGCACTTTGCAATGCCCCTATAATTTGTAACATCAGATTTATTGCCAGATTTAAAAAGTGGTATAATATACGAGTTCTTCAAAAACACAGGAAAATATCCATAATTAATCGATGTATTAAACAATAGTAGTCGCCGTGGTCTAGTATGTAGTGTGTTGGCTTATTAGACGAAAAACCAGGGTTCGAGCCCCAGGCCAGACATCAAAATAAAATACAAAAAGTATTTCTTCGACGAATTCCTCTCAGCAGATTTCTGGCAAAAACTCTTAGAGTAAATAAAAATTGCCATGAAAAGATTCTTAAAAATCTGTCGTTCGGAGTCGACTTTAAACTGTAGGTCCGCCACTCATGTATAAAATTAACCCACACAACATAAGTGGTGTGAGAAACTAGGTCGTAATCCTGACTGAAGGGTTGTAATGACCAATTATGTATGTATGTGTTAAACAATATGACTAATGGTGTGATGAATGACTCCGCACATCGATTTAAAATACAACTTGGAACCCCATCGGAACCAGGACAAAAAGACATTATTAAACTTTTCAGGTTCATCAAAATATCACTTATTTAATGGGGATTAATATTAGAATAACATAACGACTGCCTTAATGATCATGCTTTATGATAATTAAGTATCGCTGTCATAACGTTAGGTTTCCATTTTAATTATGGCTCTCTTTATAAAGCAATAATTTGCTGTATAAAGTATTTAATGGTAGCTAGGAGGACGCTAATATTAGGCTGACTTCCAAAATGTATCAATACAAAGTTTGTATACAGTTCTACTACGTTATATAAATTTTGTACATATGCAAAGTTACCAAACAATGCATCAACTATAAATCCAATGCCTGATTGCTTTTTGACTACGTTAAAAGTACACATTGACGACTTTTTGAAATAGCATACATTGTAAACATTTTGTACAGCGGCTTTATGATACACTATAAACACAACTAACATTTTTGAAGTCAGCCTTATTGTGTTCACCAGACTACCATACAGTAAGGAACTTAAGGAAAATCATTGAATTTGTAAAAGCATCAAGGTGGCTTTAGCTAAAGTAACATAAGTTATAACAGTTAAGAAGATTAATTGCATCCATGAAGTGTAAAAGTCATCTAAATTAACAGACTAACTAAGTAACCAACTATCGCATCGTACTACCTTTTGTTAAGGACTACTTGTATAGCTTTTTTTCGGTTTTAAAATTGCTTTGTTCTCTACAGCCGTAGTCTGTATGTTGGATACTAGAAGTGAGGCCATGGTTCAAACTCCAGGTCAGACATCTCCAACAAAACAAAATATGAAAAAAATTCTTCGGTGCCTTCCTTTCAGCAGATTTCTGGCAAGAACTCTGAGAGTAAATAAAATTGTCATGAAAAATTTCTCGTAAAACTGTCGTTGAGAATCGACTTTAAACTATAGGTCCCGCCCCTCATGCATAAAATTAACACACACAACATAAGGAGGCCGTGGCCTGAGTAAAGGGTTGTAACGGCCAATGTATGTATACAACTCCGCACCTGTGATAGGTCATGAACTGCTAGCTCTTTGGTTAATCTGGGATCATAATAAATGTTAATCGTTATTATTTTCCCCTGAGTGCTAATACATGTGTCAAGGTGGTTTCAGACAATACTCATGATTGTAAATGTCGTCAGTTTTTCTAGTCAATAATTCCTTATTGCGAATCATTTTCTTCAATATTATCTTCAGTTACTGATGTGCTGGGTCACATAACAGCTTCCCAGCTTCTGAACGTTTTTTAGGAAATTTATTTAATTGAAAGTTTTATAAACCATAATTCAGGAAAATAGCTTCTTATCGTTAGCGGAAGTTATCTGGTTATAAACTTTTATTAATTTAAGTAAAGTGTTAGCTTTACCAGATGCGGAGTTGCCCTGATAGTCGAGTGGGTAGTGTGCTAGAATATTAGCGTGAGGGTCGTAAGTTCCATTCCCACCAGAGGCTCTGATCTGTTACACTACACCGAGCATATGGTCTAAGTCACCCAGCTCGTAGAAATCAGATATCCTATGCAAATCCCGGTAGGATATCCCCGCGTGATAATATTAAAAAATCTTCAGTTTTTTTGTTTCAACTTTCAGTTTCTTTTTCTTGTAATTTTGAAAATTTTCTTAGATTTCCTCTCTTGCATTGTAAGCACATGTATGAATGTTACTAATGTGGGTCACAATATTTTTGTGTCTTTTTCGCCCCTTTCTTTAATTCACACCCCATAGTGCATTCCATTCAATGTGTGCAATCGAGTTGCTATAAATAATATGGAAAAAATACAACAAAAAAAAACTGGAATAAAAGAACAGAATAAAATAAAATATACGAGCCACTTGAGTAACACTAGAGTGCCAGTAAAAAAATATAATGCGGAAATGACTTACTTTTCATGAGAGGAGGATATAACCAACGAACATGTACGTATTTTGGTACTTCTTGGTTGACTGTAACAACGACTGGTATTTTTAACCTTTTTAATGATGGCAAATAATGCAAAAAACCAACGAACAAGAAGAAGAATGAGAAGAAGAAAGAAAACAGAAACTAAAGATATAAAGTATGCAACATCAGCATTTAATCTTACTACGCTTACTAAGTTCACATAGATAGCGCTGAGAAGGCTGTAGTAAATACATGCTATGCTATGGCAGGGTTTTTTGATTTATTACCAGGCGATTTGATACTTTTTTTCCTTAACACCCCAGTTACATTATGTCCTTTGTCCTTTGGGATGCGACTCGTGTGTTGTAAATATTTAGCAAATGATTATTCAATGAAGTAATTTAATAAAGTTACGGGTGGCTTTTAAAAAAATGGAATATTTAACCCTTAAACGTGCCATGTAAATAAATTTCAAAATATTTTCATATTGTTGCGAAAATGGAGAATCTAAATACTGGTGTTTTGCTTTTACATCGCTTAACATTAAAATTATAAATAAAAAAATACAACAACAAAAGCCGGCATAAAAAACGGTAAACGAGTAAACAAAAATACAACAACAAATACCAGCATAATAAAAATAAGCAAATAAAAATACAACAACAAATACTACAAGAATAAATGTAAAGAAAATACACAACAAGGGTGCCCTGGCAGTCTAGTGGGTAGTGTGCTCGACTATTAGTGTGAGGGTCGTGGGTTCGATTCCCACCAGAGACTATGGTCTGTGACACTACACCGAGCATATGGCCAAGTTACTCCGCTCGTATATAATTAGAATATAATTTGTAATTGTATTGTAATTAATAAATAAATAAATAAATAATGAACAACGATGCTTACATTTATAGAGATTTCGAGAAGTCGGAACCACAACACATTCTCCTTGAATAACATTCATCAGATTGTTTTCCCTGCCATATAAAAGGCAAGGCAAAGCAGGCGAGTGATTTAGTGAAGTTCAGTCAGTCTTGTGTGAAGACGCGGTGTGTTTGAAGAGAGTAATCGTGGTTTGAAGAACTCCGTTACAAAGATCTGTCGAACAATTGTCTCGTAATTGTTATTGTTTATGCAAAGGGTGTAAACAGAGCACTAGGTTCGGTTAGGTTAGAGGACGTGTACTTGTCAATTAACACAAGTACAGTACCCAGAGGTCGAATTGACCCATTGTACAACGTCCTAGTTTCTCATACCACTTTTGTTGTATGTGTTAATTTTATACTTGAGTGGTGGGACCTACAGTTTAAAGTCGACTTCGAACGACAGATTTTTTGAAAAACTTTTCATGGCAATTTTTTATTTACCCTCAGAGTTTTTGCCAGAAATCTGCTGACAGGATGTCGCCGAAGAAATACTTTTTGTATTTTATTTTGATGTCTGGCCTGGGGCTCGAACCCTGGATTTACGTCTAATAAGCCAACACACTACCTACTAGACTACGGCTACTTCAAAAACACTAAACAAACAAAGCAATTGTTGTTGTTTACATAAAGTTGTGAACAGTGGCACACTGAATTGTGGGAATAATAAAGTATTTTAATTAAAACTAAACACAAATTTATTTTTATTTTATTTGCAATCTACGAGCTCATATTTTAAACGTTTTTAAAAGGTAGAAACGTAACAATATTTTTCATAACTTTATTGCTTTTTGTTTATGCTGCGTAAGGGTTAAGAATACTTATATTAAAATACTTAAATTGTTTTTCCCTTTATTTAATTCAATTTTCATTCGTCTTCATTGTATTTTCATTAGGCCTGGCATTTATTCTTCAATCACACCTCAACCAACTGTTTACGGCATAAATAATTCGTTTGTTTTCAATTTTTTTTTTAATTGAAAAGAAAATTGAAGTAAAGTTTTTCCATTATATGTGCGTAATTAAATCATTTGACGCAAATCCTTTTAAAACACGTGCTGCAGGTAGAAAACTTACCCCCAATACTGGCACTTCTATTTAATACAGCTATGCGGGTATTTGTATTTGTGCGGCATATGGAAAATGACGCAAAGGAATGTAAATTTGTCTTCCCCTTTACCTTTTGAATTCATTTAACAAAAAAAAAAACTCCTACTCTTGTTGGTGTCGCATGTTTAATGAATAATGAATTCGCTGTGCTTCTAACCCCTTTAATGTTTTTTTTTTTTAATTTTTAAGAAATTGGTTTATAAATGGAAATAAAAAATTGATTTATTGCATGCAATTTATCAAACGTTTAGCAGAATACAATAAAATTGCTTTCAATTTGTCTCGTTAGGTGATAAACAATTTATCTTCTCATTCACACACTATGCCCTGATGGGACGGGTATAGTTTTAATGATAATGCTCCTGGTGTTGGTTTTTCATGTATCGTTTATATGAATGATTTATAAAATTGATTAGTTTCTCTACAGAATGGAAAGCAATGTTTTCAGTGCTCTTTGGTAGCGTATTTATTTGTCGGATACTATAGGTTGTACAGATAAAAACTAAGCAAAGGTTTCTTGTTTAGAAATCAAAGGTATCATGACTCTGCTACACAAGCCGCACCAAACAGACCACGTTTGGGTTTTCTGAACCCCAAATACGGCAATTTTGCTTACTAAAGTACCACCAAAATGAAAAAGAGCTTCATCCGAAAAGATGATTTTTTTGAAATCAACATCATCGTGCAGTCACTCGTTTGTCCAATAAATCCCAACGTTATACAAACGCAAATCGGTTCATTACGTTCAGTGGAGATAGATTTAGGTTGGGTTTAGATTAGAGGACGTACAGTTGAGACAAATACAGTACCCGGAGGTACAGTTGACCCATTGTACAACGTCCTAAAGGGGAAAGCATAATAAGGGAGATAGGCAAAAAGGAGAGGAAGTAGGAAAGGAATAATAAGCAACCAGAGGAATTACACAGACTAACAAAACACAAAAGAGAACGCGACTACACTCTGGAAGCCCTAGCACTTCTCAACCAGTTCAAACTAATAATGGATCTACGGAGAGCCTTTATGTCGGCTCTCGACACAGGATTCGAATCCTCAAAGAAGCCCCTGCCAAGGGTCTTCATCCTCAACCTACTAAGGGCTGGACAGATACAGACAAGGTGTTCGATAGTCTCCAACTCCTCCTCTTCCCAACATACTATGCAAATGTCCGGTTGGGATCTGTTCCAGATCCTTGTTAGCAATCTAATTTCGCAGTGCCTCGAAATAAACCCAATAACTAACCTTAAGCTGGCCTTATCCAAGCCCAGCAGCCAACCTGTTCTTACACTGTCTATAGCAGGCCACAGACCCCTAGAAACATAACAACCCGATCCATTCCTCCAACGCCTCTGCTCTTCCCCCCTGGCACATCCATTGATGAGGCCGTAGAGCTGGCAGATTAGGGAAATCTGTGGAGATAACTGAACTGAATTTTGTAAGAGAATAGAATGACATAAGTATTGCCAGATACGAAATAACCAACCGATGGTTCAGATTTAAACCGATAGATGGCCCATCGGATATTAGTAGAGCTCACTTCGTGTATTATTTCGTTTAGTCCTCACACACACAGCGATCAAAGGACATGCGTTACGAATGAATTTAATTTCGCTCTGAGTTGATATTTTAAATACGTTTTCAAATTGTTTTTCTCCCAATTGAATATCTTTTAAAGCGCATATAGTCTTCCAAACTTAGAAAATAAAACTACGATTAATACAATGTAAAGAAAAGACTAAACAATGTAGCACCTGCTTACTTTGTGCAGCTGCTCCTACAAAGAATTCTTGAAAACTTGTTGAAGGTGTTGATTGTTGGAGGCACTTCTTTCAATTCAATTTCATTTCGCTTCGGTTCGGTTCATTTTATTTATTTTCATTCGTTTTCTTTTTCTGTGTGCTATTTTAGGGAAAAAGTCTCTCTTATATTCATTGTTATGCCCTTTGTTGCTGCTGTTTTTCTTGTGTTGTTTTATGAGTATTTGACAGTACTTGGCACAATTTTGAATTTGTGAAAACCAAGTCACCTTTTTCTTCATTCTTTATTTTTTGCATTTGTTTTCTTTTATTTTGTTTATTTATTTATTTTATTTTATTTTTTTATCCCAAGTTTCTTACAAGTGAACAATTGCTTGTTTTTTATGCGCATTTTTCCTGTGAAAGGAAAAGTAAGGGCATAAACAATTTATAAGGATTTCCAACACAAGAAAATAAATTTCAACACTTAAATTGCTTAGAAATGTATATCGTTTTAGCTTAAGTATTAACATTATAATCATACTTATTCTGTTTGCAATTCCCTGCAAAATAATAGATACTTCAAATTCCAATCTTTCCAGCTAAGCGTTGATTGTTCTGAATTAGATTTTCCTAAGATGATAGGCTTGTCACCTACCATTGCCTTCAACAATGCCTAACAATGCCTTCTGTATGTACATATGTATGTGTTACGATGTTGAACTGAGTATAGTGACAAGAAACTTTGCTCGTTAAGTCCTACTCCTTGGCAAAAGACATCACTGCTTTGTTTTTCTATAATGTTCGACAGGGATTACGACACGTCCTAGGTCCCTTTTTACGTTGGATTACTTACATCTTTTGTTAGTTATTACAACTCTTTAGTAGTGATTACAAACTCATCTTCTCACACCACCCTTGTGTTAATTTTATTCAGAAGTGGCGGGACCTGCAGCTTAAAGTCGTCTCCAAACGACAGATGATTGAGAAACTTTTCTCGGCAATTTTAATTGCTCTTAGACGTTTTGACAGACAGAAAGGCTTTGTATAGAGATCAACTATTAATTATAGTGATATGGAAATGAAAGCCGACTGCATTCAAGCAAGAGCATCACTGTGCGCTATGTCGGAGGATAAGGACGCTTTACTTCAATTTGACAAAGTGGCTAAAAGAGACAGTGTTGTAGAATGATTTAATCTGCCTGGTGATTTAGAATTTGGCATTAAACGTGTGACAGCAAATGATGAGAGGCCTAATTATTCAGAAAAGTCTCAAGAAATTATCAAATTAGGTTAATGGAAATAATGTGCCTATTGGGGACCAACAGGCTTAAACGGGCGGTATTTTTTCGCAAAATTCAAAGACATACATATTTGGTTATTACAACCATTCAATCAGGTTTACGACCTAGCTTCTCACACCACTTATGTTGTGTGTATACATTTTATACATCAGTGGTGGAACCTACAGTTTGAAGTCGACTCCGAAAGACAAATTTTTTGAGAAACTTTTTCATGGCAATTTTATTTACTCTCAGAGTGTTTGACAGAAATCTACCGCGAGGATAGGTTGGTTCGGAGTGGTAGCTCTGATATCACAAAGCTCACTTGGGCACGCATAGCGGCCCGTTGTGACGCCACAGGTGAACGCAATCCCTGTACTGACCAAGTTCCACCAAAATCAGGGAAGAGAAGGAAGTTGGTCAGCGCAGGGGCTGCACATCACAGCACGACTACCCCACACTGGAAAACCAGTCAAGCTGTAAACCAACGAAACTGTATCCTTGACAAGCTGATAAGAAATGGAGAGCCAAATAACCGATATCTACACCTAGCAAAAGACGGGCACTGACAAAGAAAGTGGATAACAGTCTCCTCTTCCTCAGCGGATCTGCATCAACGGCAGAAGTCGTTAAATGGGAGCCGCATCCTTTCCGCGTGCTTACCCATAACGCAATGATATGTAAGCATGGCCACTGTGGTTGAGATGATGTCACGACCAAGTCCAAGTAACTGGTTGGTACGCCTTCTATCCATCAGAGGCCAGGTGAGTCTAGCGGTGGAGCAGGACTCCTCATTGACCGAGGATAGGTTGGCGTCCTGAAAGAATTTCCGCGTAATGGCCAACTTGACCGAGGCTAGTGGCATATCCAATTCTATTGAAGAGGATTTCGGAAGGAGTGCACCAGCTCTGGGAGCTCGTCGGTCCTACAGTTTCCCGGGATGTTAGCTTAGAGGACATGTACTTGTCAATTGAGACAAGTACAGTACCCGGAGGTCGAATTGACCCATTGTACTTCCCGGAATGTTACTGTGCCCGGTACCGAGAGGAAGTCGCCGAAGAAATATTTTTTCACATTTCATTTTGTTCGAGATGTCTGGCCTGGGGTTTGAATCGTGGATTTACGTCTAATAAGCGGACACACTACCTATTAGACTACGGCGACTTCGGTACAAAGAATGGCAAGAACAAATCACTGAAGGAATTGTATGATTAAAGACTCAACAAAGATCAATTTACAAGCACAATAGTATATAGAAAGATCTCGAAGTTGCCATGCAGAAATTAAACACAGAAAATATGCAAGGAAAGACAACCTAAACCGGCAGTATTCCGTCAAGAGACAATAAGTAAAGGGTCCGCCAAATAACTTTTTCTTTGAAAATGCTTTAAAAAAAACTACAGAATATTTTCTCAAATTTCTTTTTTTATTTGAAAGTACAATCTTTCCGGTTAATAATGGAAAATAATTTCATTCAAATGGCTGCCTCGGCTGGCCATGCAGTAGTCTACACCAGAAGATGCCGATTTTGGCAAAATAATCTTTTCAGATGAACGAATTTTTGTTCACAAAAATTGAAGAGGAGGATATTGGGAACATTTGGTTTCAACAGGACGGCGCTACGTGCCACACAGCCGAAGCTACACTCGATGTTTTGCGGCCTGTTTTTGAAGATTGCATTATCAGCCGCAGAGCTGATGTCTTTTGGGCACCTCGGAGCTGCGATTTGACACCGTTAAACTATTATTTGTGAGGTGCCGTCAAAGATAAGTGTTACGCCAACAAGCCAGAGACAATTGACGCTTCAAAGGACAATATTCGTGAAGCCATTGGTGAAATACAGCTGCACACAAACGATAATGTGCTTAAAAATTGGACCGATCGTGTAGGCTATTGCATGTCCGGCCGAGGCAACCATTTGAATGAAATTATTTTCCATTATTAACCGGAAGGATTGTACATTGAAATAAAAAAAAGAAATTTGAGAAAATATTCAGTAGTTTTTTTTAAAGCATTTTCAAAAAAAAGTTATAAGGAAAGACAATGTAGTCTGACAGTAGTGCGTCAAGAGATAATAAGTACTTAAATAGTAATAAAATATCAACATTAAAACACGGTTCTATTGTACATTGAGAGTGGGATCTTTGTAATTAAAAGACATCTTTATAGAACAGTATTATCATCAAGGATTTGTTTAATTAAATAAACAACAACAAATTAAAACAAAAAAATGTCGTTTAATTTGAATTACAATCGTTGGTTGTATTTACAAGAAATAAATAAAAAAAAGCGTAACAGATTTTCGTTTATTTTTTTGCGGCACTACTTCAAGACCATTTGTGTTAGAAAAAGAAAAAAAAAAAAAACATTGAAAACAGCTGGTATTTTAAAATTCCAAAATTTCGGTTTGTAGATGACAAATAAATTTTGTTGCCAACAAATTTAATTCATGTCACCATATTGTTGTTATCATTATCTCGTTCCTCTCCCTCTTTCTCGCTCGCCCTTTCCTTTTAGGTTTGTTTTTTATCCATTATTTGTTGTGTTTTATTAATTCATTAAATGGAAACCACTTTCGAATGTCTTCTGCAATGGTAATGATATTCAACTGAAAGTGATTATTTTAATACGACAAGATTTGTTGGCATCAAAACGATGACAACAAACGACACAATACAAATACAAATGCAACTGTTACACACTCATACTCCCACACACACACACACAGACACAAACACTTTGGCATATAGATAGAAATGCTAAAGTAGTGGTAACAGTGGTTTTATGGCCACAATCGTATTTCAGATAAATTTTTAGAAAGTAATTTGAGAATTAATGCGACTTAAAATGTGAAAATGAAAAAATTATTTGAGTTTTGGATCTCTCAGTCTCTGTCTCAGACTGTGTTCGAGTAAATGAACATGAAGTGATGAGAAGCAGATGATGAAAATATTGTGATAATTCTCGTAACAATAACGATGATGATGATGATGACGACACAGATGGTAACGAAGACGATGACGATAACGATGATGATGATGGTAAGGATTTTGTTTATCATACTTTCAACACAAATTGCATTGATTTGTTGTAACAGAACTCAGAACATAACAAAACAAAAAAAAAGTCTTGCAACAGTATGTCAAAGATTTTCTATGTGGCTTTTTGTTTCATTTTAATGCTTTTAAATGTGGTACAACACAGTTGTTGCCGTTTGTAGGGAAAAGACAGAGGCAGCAGGGGTGGTGTCGGTTAGGTTACAAAGTAAGCAAGTATTGTTAGTATTTTATTTCTTCTTTTCATTCCATTTCGTTTCATTTCATTGCTTTTTCTGTGTGTTTTTTTATTCTTTTTTCTTTTATTGGTATTGGTTACACTCCATCCAGTTGTAATTGACAGAGTTTTGCGGTTAATTTTATTTCTCTTTAGGACAGCATTTGTGAAATCCAATTAAAATGAAATTAAATTTTATCATTTTATGGCATTTTAAATTAAACAAAAAAGAGAAACAAAAAACGCCAGAAAAGAAGAAACAGAATAAAAGTAGAAAACTGTAATAAAATTTTGTAAAATTGTTTATTAAGCAGAGATTCCTCTCTCCTTTTTTTTGCTTTTTTTGTTTAAAGTAATTCAATTTATAAGTGGGGATATGCTTAATAAAATAAAACTGAGGGTAATTATAAGGCTTAAAGTTTTCTTTTCTTTTTTGTAATTTTCCTTTTTATGACAGTAGATTGTTGCAGATTAAAATTGTAAAATAATTAACATAATACACACGGCAATTAAGAGAAGTGAAATAGAAAATTTCTTGGAGTTTTTTAAATTGTGTTTAAGATGGGAGAATCTATAACCAAAAAAACATAACAGGTTCGAAATGTGCTTGGCTAGTAGTAAAATCTAATGAAATCATTGCCAACCAATTGCTATGAAGATCGTTTTGAGCCAACGTTTTTTAAATCGTTAAACTCGAATTATATGGTCTTTTAGAGCTGTTGGCCCAAGTAGCTAATGCTCTTAAATGTATTTAATTTCAGAATTGATTCTGTTGATTTAATTTAAGAAATAAATAAATAATATAAGGTCTTTGACTGCCTCTGTGGATATTTAGCATAAGACCCAGAAATATGGTGAAATGTTTAGGCATTCTGATGTGTTTCATTTCATTGATAAATTTTCTCCAGGCTTGTTTCTGTTTTGTTTCACTGTCAAACATCTTCAGTTTGGTCTATAATTTAACCATGAATCGTCTTACAACCGAACAACGCTTGCAAATCATTGAATTTTATTATCAAAATGCGTGCTCTGTTAAAAAATTCTTCTTCCATTTTACGATCAGTTTAATCGACCCACTGAAGCGGCTATTCGGGCTATTGTGACTAAATTTCGCACCAAATTTACATTGTTGGACATTAAACCACCAAGACGCTTACGTAGAGTGCGAACTAAAGAAAATATCTCAGCTGTATCGGCCAGTGTTAATGATGACCATCAATTATCGATTTGTAGTCGTTCACAGCAATTGGGCCTCTGTTACTCAACTACGTGGAAAATTTTGCGGAAGGATTTAGGTGTGAAGCCTTTCAACATACAGCTGGTGCAAGAATTGAAGCCGAACGACCTACCGCAACGCAGAACTTTTGGTGAATGAGCTCTGGGAAAGTTGGCCGAAGATCCACTTCTTTATCGAAAAATTGTGTTCAGCGACGAAGCTAATTTTTGGCTCAATGAATACGTAAATAAGCAGAATTGTTGATTTTGGAGTGAAGGTCAGCCGGAAGCATTGCAAAAGCTACCAATGCATCCAGAAAAAGTCACAGTTTGGTGCGGTTTATGGGCTGGTGGCATCATTGGACCGTACTTCTTCAAAGATGCTGCAAATCGTAACGTAACTGTGAATGGTGAGCGCTACCGTGAGATGATATCCAACTTTTTTTTGCCCAAAATGCAAGAGCTTGACTTGCATGGCATGTGGTTTCAACAAGACGGTGCCACATGCCACACAGCACGCGTAACAATGGACTTATTGAGAGGCGAGTTCGGTGAACATTTTATTTCACGTTCCGGACCGGTCAATTGGGCTTGTGGGGCTATGTTAAAGCTCATGTCTAACAGACAAGCCCGCTTCAATTGACGCATTGGAAGACAAGATTGAAGCATTTATTCGTGAGATACCGGCCGAAATGTTGGAAAGAATATTCCAAAATTGGACTAAGCGGATGGACCATTTGAGGCGCAGTCGTGGTCAACATTTGCATGAAATAATCTTCAAACATTAAATTATATGGACCGTACTATCGATTTAAATAAAGATTTCAAGAATTTTTCTGAATTTTATACGCTTTTTTTGAAAAATTTTCCTATAGCTCTTAAAAAATCACCCATTATATTTGATTTCTTCCGATCAGGTTTCTTATTTCCAACTTTATATGTAAAGAATGAAGTAGTGAGGCCTCGGTTCAAACCCCAAGGCAGACATCTTCAATAAAATGAAACACGAAAAATTATTTCTTTGTCGACTTCCTCTCATCAGTTTTCTGACAATAACTCTGAGAATAAAGAAAATTGCCATGAAATCTGTCGTTCGGAATTGACTTTAAACTGTAGGTCCCGTCACTCATTTATAAAATTAACACACACGGTGTGAGAAACTAGGTCCTCATCGTAATCCTAATTGAAAGGTTGTAATGACCAATTATTTATGTATGTACAGAATATTCGCCAGGCATATAGAGCTTTATTCGTTGTAGGTGATATTGAGATTGCAAAACGTATATTACGTGTAGTGTCTGATAAATTCAAATATTCGTTGTCAATACTTCTAGTTGTAGTCGCCGTAGACTAGTAGGTAGTGTGTTGGCTTATTAGATATGAGGCCACGGTTCTCAGTAGATTTCCGGCAAAAATTCTGAGAGTAAATAAAATTGCCATGAAAAGTTTCTCGAAAATCTGTCGTTCGAAGTCGGCTTTAAACTGTAGGTCCCGCCACTCATGTATAAAAATTAACACACACAACATAAGTGGTGTGAGAAACTAGTTTGTAATCTTGACTGAAGGGTTGTAATGACCAATTATGTATGCATGTATATGTATACTTCTGGTTACAGAACGAAGGCAATGGTTTAAGCAGACTGTAATATGTTTAAAGGGATTTTCCGTATATAGACTTTCCTGAAACGATTCTACACACGTCCAGCTGACAATAAAGACATCCGGCTTTACTTCATAGAGTATTTGGTCAGTGAGGTGCGATCTATTTTAACCGTCTCAAATTTCATTGGGCATCCTTATAATGTCTGCTATGCTATGTACTTGAGTGTTTTCTTCTGGAATGCATTAATGGCTCCAGGTTCCAGGAATGCTGGGATTAATCATTCTCATCATCAACGGATCTACATGTTGAATGCGAAGCATCTCTCATTTTGAATACATGTATTCTGAGCCTATAGTATCCTTTTATAAATCGGTTTCTAACTTCACGGATATATAAATGCAAGACTCACATCTCGTCTTGTAATTTAACAACCAAAACCTTTGATTATCTTTCGTTAGGTATAACTTTTCAAACATTTGTTTCTACTCTATAGAAAGGTTCTGGCCTTATCAGCGGCTTGGAAGCTCTTCTTCTTGCAAGCTGATGTATCTGCTTTCCCAGGAAACCCTATTTTCTCTACCTACTTGATTCAGCTTCCTCAGACAGTGCCATACTATCTGCGTTTCAATCTTAAAAGAGCCGAGTGCTTGAATCGTACACTTTGTACACTTTACTTGCTTACTTACTTAATTGGCCGTCAGCACTGGACCGAAGATCTTACGTAGGACTTTTCTCTCGAATACTTTCAAGGCTGCTGCATCAGTGCTTAATAGTGTCCATGCCTCTGCGCCTTTGTACACTTTGTCCGAGGTTAATTGCACATATGTTTGGAGGCCATAGACTGGCACTGTGAAGATACCCGCGAGTTAATCCAGAGGTTCGTATTTTTCATTCTGAGACCAAAACTCCTGCTCCTGGCCCGTGATCTGTTCTTGACTCGTCTGTATACTACAAAGAGGTTTTGTAACAGAACATGCATATGGAACTTCGCTCCCTTACAGTGCTATCAAATGACTATGTATCGATAGACCTCGGCTAAAAAGGATGATACGATAGCACGGTTTAATACGGCAGAAATGGTTCTCTTTTGAGGATTCTTTGAAGCACATTTAAAGGAATTGCGGCGTGTACTTATATTTGTTGCGTTCATTTTTTTAAGGACGTAATCTTATTTAACTTATAATCGTATCTGTTCACTGGGAGTACAACTTCTTTAAGTAGATTTTAATTAAAACATAAGAAAACATTTGGGTTTTAATCAAAATTAATTTCAATATTTGACTCATATTTTGTGAATAATCAAGTCGTTTCTATTTTTTTTGCCTTCTTATCATTTCTAATTCAAAGAGCAACAACAACAACAACAAGAGCTGCTTTTTGTTGAGATTATACTTATTTATGCCGTATTATTTGCTTCCTTTTCGTTTATTTCTCTCTTCATTTTCATTTTCGTTTTTGTTTTTTGTTTTTTCTCTTTAACTTGATTACAGGTATAAATGAAACGACAATTTTTGTTATTGTTGTTGTTGCTGTTGTTGTTACTGATTATTTCTGTTCAACTTCATCAACGGCTGTATGTTGCCTGGCATTCTATTCTATAGGTATTCTACTCTACTCTACTCTACTCTACTGTACTGTATTCTATTCATTATAATTTCATTTATTTCAATGCCTTAAACGCAGCCGGGTACGAAGGCAACATGAAGGACATTTTATACCCGGGGTAATTGTATGGGTGTCCTTTCGTCATTCAAAAATTGTTTTGTTTTCTCTATTACGCTGTGTTTTACTGGGGATTCATTTAAAAAAGTTGTTCGTCATGTTTCTTTTTGTTGTTTATAAAGAAAATAAGAATGTTTTTCTTGGAAATAAAATATTCGAGTCAATGAAGTGAGAGTTAGCTGGAGATGAGGAATGTTTTTTTTTTTTTGTAATCCTTAAAGCATTTGAATTTATTTTTTTAGAAAACTATTTTAGAAAATAGAACACAACTACGGCCAATTAGGCAGCTATACAGCAAAGTAAATAAGAAATGATTACTTTAGGGTTCTACTAGAGATGTGGGTGATTAAGTCCACCGCTGTTTGAATGAACACAGGGTTTTGAATTAAAAATTCTTTCAGTGATCAATGAAATCTCTTTTCGTTGAGTTTTTACTTAAGGTTTCTAAACAAGAAATTGTCACTCGTTGCTAAATTCGAAGAATAAGATGGATGTCGAAGTAATTCCTTGCCTAATTCATGGACTTTTGGCATGACGGCTGCCCTTTGGTATATCCCTGCATTGTTCGAGTGCAACAGGTTAATTTCGGTAATGTTGGTGTTATCGACAAGTAGAGACGTGCGGCGTATTGATTCACAGATTACGGCCGATAACTATACTTTTGAAACAGTCAAGGAATTTATTTATCTTGGCTCCGCCGTTACCACCAAAAATGATGTCAGTCTGGAGATCAAGCGCAGGATAACTCTTGCCAAGAGGTGAGTGAATTGAGTAGCAGAGACCTCTCTCATGCGACAAAACTAACACTCTTCAAAACACTCATCCTACCCGTGCTTCTTTATGGCGCAGGGGCATGGACCCTATTAAGTACTGATGCAGCGGCCTTGAGAGTGTTCGAGAGAAAAGACCTACGTAAGATCTTCGGTCTTGTGCGAGTTGGCGATGATTTCCGTATCTGATCCAACAGTGAGCTGTATGAGCTCCTCAGCGACATAGACGCTGTACAGCGTATTATTATCCAGCGGCTGTGCTGGCTCGGCCATGTCGTCCGAATGGAGGAGGATGCTCCGGCGAGACGGTTATTTGATACGGGAATCTGCGGAAGCCGCCGAAGAGGACGACCTTGTATCCGTTGAAAGGCCAAATCGAGGAAGCCCTGTCATCGATTTGTGTGACCAACTGGCGTAGGCGCGCAATAAGCAGAGGCGCCTGGAAGGATGTGTTGCGGCAGGCCGAAATCCGTTAAACGAATTGTTATGGCCAATTAAGTAAGTAAGTAAGTAAGTAATGTTGGTAGGTGCAGGGATATTTCCCATTGATTGCTTCACTGTTTTCCAAAAACGACCACCATAATTTCATTCAGCGGCGAAATCAAATTTAAATTCTTTAGTGAAATTCATTTTGCATTTGGCCTAAGACATGTTGTGATGGATTAATGGTTACGAAATGCTACACTAGACACCATGAAAATACCCTACAATGACTGGTATAGTTACTGTAATAACGGGAAAGAAGAAGAAGAGGAACATATTCTCTTTCACTGTTTGGTTCTTGGAAAACTGAAGCTCATGATTTTTGGACACGCAGAGTCTATGACAGAACTTCTGTAGCTGAAGGGCTTTTGGATGAAGTCCATGCCTTCATTAAACTATCAAAATTTCAGCCATAAACTGTAGAAATATAGTAGATAGGTAGGTATATAGCTGATGGTGGCTCTCGAAATTGGATAGGCACATTTAGGTCACAAGGGGCCCATTGGAATATCACAGGCATATAGTAAAAGAAGTATTATTGTTCTACAACGGGTCTTTCTGCCACTCAAATAAGCCATGTTTTAAAATGGCTGCCAATGTAATCAAAGTTATCCTACAAGGTGGCATTAAAAATTCTTCCCATTGCGGTTTAAAATAAAAATACTCCGGAGAAGTTGTAACGCGATAGTGTTTGCGTTAGATTGTGAATGAATGCTTTTAGTCGGGATTAAAACCTAGCTTCTCACCCTATCCAGGTTAGATTAGGTTAGGTTAGAGGATGTGTACTTGTCAATTAAGACAAGTACAGTACCCGGAGATCAAATTGACCCATTGTACAACGTCCTAGCTTCTCACACCACTTATGTTGTGTGTGTTAGTTTTATACATGAGTGGTGGGACCTATAGTTTAAAGTCGACTCCGAACGACAGATTTGTGAGAAACTTTTTCATGGCAATTTTATTTGCTCTCAGAGTTTTTGTCAGAAATCTACTGAGAGGAAGTCGCCGAAGAAATACTTTTTGTATTTTGTTTTGACGTCTGGCCTGGTGCTCGAACCCTGGCTTTACGTCTAATAAGCCAACTCACTACCTACTAGACTACAGCGACTTCTACCCTATCCATGTTGTGCGTCAAGTTTATCTGTGAGTGGCGGACCCTACTATTTTAATGTCGACACTGAAGGACAGATTTGAAAAACTTTTCATTGCATTTTTATTTTACTGTCAGAGTTGCCAGAATAGTACTGAGAGAAAGTTGTCAAAGCAATTATTTTTTCATTTCTCGTTTATTTCGGGGTGTTGGGGGTTGAACAAAACATATTGCCATGAAAAATTTCTCAAAAGATCTGTCATTCGGAGTCGACTTTAAACTTTAGGTGCTAACGTTCATGTATAAAATTAATACACATAACATAAGTGGTTTGAGAAACTAGGTTCATAATCTTGACTGAAGGGTTGTAATGACGAATTATGTATGTATGTATGCATGTTGGGGGTTGACAGTACCTAGGCTACGGCGACTTCAATTATTCTCATTCATATAAAATTCCCTGATGTCGTCCTTAATATCCACACATTATTATTGGAAATGTTAACACAGTGCCTACTAGGCTATGGCATCTTCAATTTTTCTCATTCCTATAATATTTCCATCAAGTTGTCCTTAATATGCTCACAGTATTATTGAAAAGGCTGGTTCGACTGCTAATTTTTGTTTTGGAATCAAGTTTTTAAATTCAATAAAGCACACTGTGGCGTATGAGTGCTTTTAATTACTTGTAAATAATTATTAATCATACGCCTTCGAAATCAGATCCAACTTTTTGCGTATTTTTTCGTAGTCTTTTAAACTTTTAAATTTCGAAATAAAATTACTTTTCATTCCTTTAAGAGACTCCATAAATTTTTCTACCAAATTTAAGGGATTTAACTCTCTGCCATACTACATACCACCATTCCAGCTCAATATTTCAGTTTAATTCTTATGCTGGGCCAAATAAATGAATCCAAACAAAAAAAAAAAAAAAAAGAGAAGAAAAAAATCAAAGAAAATGAAAAAGAGAAAGAAAAAGAAAAAGAAAAGAGAGAAAATGAAGACTGCTTTCCATTGATTTATTATCCATTTCCATGGTTTCTTTTCATTGTTTATTCAATAACTCAATTTTCCCGGAAACTTTTTATTACACAAACAGAAACAAAAACGAAAAACGGAAAAAAACATCTGAAAAGAAGTGAATAAAACAAAAGCAATTTGCTGGGAGTATTAAAGTTTTTTTTTATTTGGTATGAGAAACAAAACCTTAAAGTATTTTCAATCATTTCAACAATATTTACTTGGAAAAGTTTAATATAGTTTTCAAGCAAGAGTTTCTGAAAAGAAAGGCTTTTCAAATGGTTTTTAAAACACAGTTTAAAACAACAAGAAAAACACTCAATTCTGTTGATTTACAAGCAAACATATGTAAATGGAAAGTCATGAAAATCGGTTGTATTCCGATGTAAAGAAGGATTCAATTAAGCGTGGACACTTAATTTTTCTCACAAATCATGTTAAATCTGGAAATCAGCTCTTTAATATTGTTACGTTATTACCTTTTAAAAACGTTTAAAATAAAGGGTCCGCCAAATAATTTTTTTTTTTGAAAATACTTTAAAAAAAACTACTGAATATTTTGTCAAATTTCTTTTTTTATTTGAAAGTACAATCCTTCCGGTTAATAATGGAAAATAATTTCATTCAATTGGCTGCTTCGGCTGACCATGCAGTAGCCTACACGATCGCTCCAATTTTTAAGCACATTATCGATTGTGTGCAGCTGTATTTCACCAATGGCTTCACGAATATTGTCCTTTAAAGCGTCAATTGTTTCTGGCTTGTCGGCGTAACACTTATCACTTATCGTTCAACATGGTCCGATAACGATCGCCATTGACTGTAACGGCCACTCCTTGCTCATTTTCGAAGAAAAATGGCCCAATTATGCCTCTGGACCATTATCCGCACCAAACAGTGACTCGTTTTGGGGGCGTCGGCTTTTCAATGTATGCGTGCGGGTTTTCTGTGCCACAAATGCGACAATTTTGCTTGTTTACATACCCGCCAAGATCAAAATGAGCTTCATCTGAAAAGATGATTTTTTTTTGCGGAAATCGGCACTTCTGGTGTAGGCTACTGCATGGCCAGCCGAGGCAGCCATTTGAATGAAATTATTATCCATTATTAACCGGAAGGATTGTACTTTCAAATAAAAAAAGAAATTTGAGAAAATATTCGGTAGTCTTTTTTTAAAACATTTTCAAAAAAAAAAAGTTATTTGGCGGACCCTTTATGAGCTCGTATATTGCAAATAAAATAAATATAAATTTGTGTTTAGTTTTAATAAAAATTCTTTATTATTCGCACAATTCTTAGTGTCACTGTTCACAACTTATTCCTCTGTTTATACCCTTTGCATAAACAATAACAATTACTAGACAATTATTCGACAGATCTTTGTAACGGAGGTCTTCAAACCACGATTACTCTCTTCAAATGCATCGCATCTTCACACAAAACTGTCTGAACTTTACTAACTCAGTCGCCTGCTTTGACTTGCCTTTTATATAGCAACGTAAACAGTCTGATGAATGTTCGTGAAGGCTAATGTTTGTGGCTTCGTCTATGATTTAAACACAGTTGTTTACATTCATTACTGTAGTGTTGTTGGCATATTTATGTTTACTTGTTTGCCATTTCTTATGCTAGTGTTTGTTGTTGTATTTTTGTTTACTTGTTTCCAATTTTTTTTATGCTAGTGTTTGTTGTTATATTAAGCAGTACGATTATTTGTAAACAGGTTTGTTCACTGCATTATTTGGTTTTTGTAGCTGTTGTTTATAATTTTAATGTTAAGTGATGTAAAAGCAAAACACCAGTATCTTGATTTTTCATTTTCGTAACAATATGAATTTCATTATAAACGGAAACGATTAATAATTCTTTAAAGCACTCAAGCAGAAGAAGAAGAATATTTTTTGCAGAACTTTTTCTGTCTTTAAGAATCCCTAATATTTGTTTGAATTTTGAAATTTTTTAAATATTTCACTTAAGATTTCTTAAACAGAATTTTATTATTGAACAAAAGCATTACCAAACCAGTCATACCATGTATTCTTTTTTTCTTTAATGTCTTATTAAAACCTGAAACCCCTTACATACTATCCCCTTTATCGTAAAATCATTATTAAACTATAACAGTTAAAAAGTAACTTAAAAGTAATTCCCTCTTTCATTATCCCTTTTGCTATGAAAACCTACAAATTGGTCTTTTGTGGTCTCTAGGCCTTAGCAACAAAGGGGTTGTATCCATCCATACATACATCCATCCACCCACTTAGCTTAATGACTGGTAAGAGTATAAAACAAATTTGTTTCCCTTTTTCCCTCCCCTCTCATCTTTGAACTCTTTTCATTTCATGTGTGTTTATTGTGTTGAAGATTTTTTTCTTCGAAAATAATTTTGATTTTCTTTTCCGTTTCTTTACAGTATTTTCGGTATTTATTTGGATCTCAATTGTAATTTATTTTTCATATAATTTTTCTCTGTGTGAACTTTTCATGTGTAAAACTTAAAAAAAATTTCTATTTAATAATCACAAAGCATAACAACCGTAATATTTATGATTTATTGTTTATTGGTTTTTAATATTTATTTTGTTTTTAAATTTTCTAAAGGTTTACCAAATAAATCCCCCATGATATGAATCATTTTCCTTTAAAATCATTCCTTTTAATTTAGACATGCGAACATACACTCAGCCACAAAAGTATACATACGGTTAACAAATTTCAGAAATTTTTTAACCAATCCGTTTTCGTTGAAAATCTTTATAATTATCTGAGAACTTTCCTGATTTTAAGACGATCTTTTGCATTGGTTCAGAAATTTGTTAATCGGATGTATACTTTTGTGGGCCTGTGCAGGGCCACAATTCAGTTCAATTTCAGACATTTTGTAACCAATGCAAAAGACCGTCTTAAAATCGAGGAAACTATAAAGATTTTCAACGAAAACGAATTGGTTAAAAAATTTCTGAAATTTGTTAACCGTATGTATACTTTAGTAACTGTGTGTACATATATTACTTGCCAAATAGACCTCCTGAATGAATAAATTCATTACAACTCTTCGGTAAGGATTACGACCTACTTTCTCACACCACTTACATATGTTGTGTGCTCAGTTTACACATGAGTGGCGGGTCCTACGGTTTAAAGTCGACTCCGAATGACAAATTTTTGAGAAACTTTTCATGGCAATTTTATTTATCCTCAGGATTTTTCGAAATATTTTTTTTATATTTTTTCTTTTTAAGTCTGACCAGGGGCTTAAACCGAGGCCTTACGTCTAAGAAACCAACGCACTACCTACTAGACTACGGCCACTAATAGAACAGTAAGCCGTTCTATGCAAATAAAGTTTATTTCGAATAAAATTTTGGATGCCTAGAACTTGGTAAATAGGCCATCAATTGCAAAAGTTCAGAAGTTGTCATTGCGTTGGATTTTAAATATTGCGTTGCGTATAAATCAAGTAACCCGAGAATATATATTGAAGCTGACTTTCAGTCATGTGTGCTTGAAGAACTGTTGTTTTACAGAAGCCCATGAGGTGTCGTATAATATCGTATGTCTGTACAATACATAATTGGCCATTACAACCCTTCAGTCAGGATTACGGCCTAGCTTTTCACACCACCTATGTTGTGTGTGTTAACTTTATACATTAGTAGCGGGACCTACGATTTAAAGTCGACTCCGAATGACAGATTTTTGAGAAAATTTGTCATGGCAGGTTTATTTACTCTCAGAGTTTTTGCCAGAAATCTACTGAGAGGAAGTCGCCGAAGAAATATTTTTATTTTCATATTTCATTGTGATGTCTGACCTGGGATACGAACCCGAGCTTTACGTCTAATAAGCCAACACATTATATACTAGACTACGGCGAATTTGTACGAACATTTTGTATAATTACTGGGAAATAATCATTAAAACCATTTAATAAAGAGTAAAGCGGAAGAAGTTTGCTAAATTCGAATTAATAACACGGCATTCTGTAATATTGATTTTTTTTTAAATTTCTTTTCAAAATTTTTTGAACCTTAGAGTTGTCACAAAGCATCTTTCTCGAATCCTTTTTACTATTTCTTCCCTTATTTTCAGTTTCATTAATAAAGTTCTTCTAACTAGGAAGCTGACAATATCAAGTCCAAGGATATTAGGTCTGCCACCTAGTCGAGAAACAACATGCTCTGTAAAAATGTATAAAATGGCTATAGCGTGTAGAAACTTTGCTTATTGAGTCATATTTTTTCAAACACGTTGTTACCTAACTTTTCTATGATATGCGTTGTTGATGATACCTTTTCTGGTGATTTCAAGGATAAGGGTAGCAGCAATGCTCCTTTCAATCTTATTACTCAGTCTCGCTGCGAAGCATTTCCTAAAATTGTAAAGATTATTGTTTTTGTCCAGGGGACAACTAAGGAGAATAAGAACGATTTGTCAGGTCACGTTGCCCCTTGAAAAAAGTGGCTTTGGTCTTGACTTTCATTGCCTTAATTTTAGTCTCATGGATCAGGTCTTTGATACCATATGCTATGGGATTAAATCCGACAAAGCCTTCAATGCCGTTGTAGGACAGGTTACCATTGTAATGGTTGCACGAATACAAACCCACATAATAGACGTCGTAGCCTTCTTGTTCCCAATGATTTCGAATTCCCAAAAATCTCAAAGATGCTTAATACTCCTTATTGTCGTAATTTGTCGTGGAGAGATGCTGACATTCTTTATATTCCAAGCAATCGAGTCAATTCAGCTGGAGCACATGAGTTTGAATATACTTGAACAACTCGATATCCAGTCAAATATTGCTCACCCTTTAGTGCCAAATGCAAGTGCATTCCATGTTTTATTCACCGCAAAACCTATCAAAATGTGGCATTTTCCGTTTCAAGTAAGCCTAGTTCCTGCGGAAACCGATAGAATAATTCAAAATTTTAAAAGCATAGAGAACAGAACAGTTTTAAACTTAAGTCTTTATTCAACGTCGACCCATCCCTAAATATACCGGCAATAACCTCACTGATATAATATCTCCTCTATACAAGAACATCACAAAATGAGGGTATCCTAAGTAGCCTGCAGCGTTGGTGTAATCACTCCAGTTATAACCACGCATAACAGTCTAGGGAACGTTCGTCTGAATATTGAGAAAGAAATGTTTTTCATTCACTCTACTGTTTCCCAAAAAAAGTTACGCGAGTAGTATTATGATCGAATATTAATTTCGAATTCGTGTATATTCAGTAACTTTATTTCACTTAAAAATGTTCGAACGATTTGTAAGCGTTATTCAGCGTTGTTTATACGACCTACTTAGATTTTAATAAGCTTCTCTCTTCAGCAATGGGTTTGTAGATTAAATTATTTAAATTTGCCATTGCGCATGTCCGTTGTGGCTATTGTAAGTTTATCATTTCTTTACTTCTTCAAGAAATAGGCCACCAATCCTAAGCATAAGCAATTCCTTTTAATGTCTAACTTCCAAGATTTTTAAAGTGAAAGTGAAATGATGATTCATTTCGCCCAATAAACTTTCATTTCACCCACATATGATGGCTTTTCCATTAAATTGGTTTCCCAAGGCTTTGAAAAACAAACAAACAAAAAATCCTTTTTAAAATCCTTTTTTCGTTTTTATGGGGATTATGGCATGAAGTCATGCCTTCGTAAATTTCCTGCTTAAGGACAAGGATTCTATTAAACAAAGTGGATTTATTTTGATTTTTAGTTTTACGCTTTTAAAATTGAAGAAACTTATTAAGGCATAAATAATTTATATTGTATTGTATTCGATTGTATTTAAAACAAACCGAAACTCTACTTCAATCAAACCCTTATTAGCCATCAAAAAGCACTAGTTTAGCCATCAATATTGTTCCGTATAGCATGCATGCATAACCTTATGATTTTTTGGCTTATCATGTTGATATTGGCGTTTTATAACTTTCCGAGGCATAATAACAAATCCTTTTTGGAATTGTTTTGTTTATCTTTACCTTTTCCTTTTCTAAAAAGTCTTTAATAATCAATTGTGCATTACGACATACAGTGCTTGGGTACTGGAACCCTTTTTCCTTAAGTTTAAGCCATTAAATCTCAAAGAAGTAAAGGAAACAAATAGCAATACAAACATGTCTTCTAATAAAATTTCGAAATATATCCATCCTTTGATATCCTTTCTTGTGTTTTGTTTTTGTTTTACATTTTCCTAGTCATTCTTGTTGCTTTCATATTCGAGTTTAAAATTTATGGCTTTTAATTTTGTCTACAAGGTTTTTTTCCTCGGCTTTTCATAGAAAAGGTTATTTGCCATTTTCGTTGTTGTGTTGTGGTATTTTGTTAAGAATATTTCATATCCTTTTGCCAAAAACACAAAATTCTTTTATTTTCAATGACTGGTTTTCCTTCTTCCTTTTGTTTTTGTTTTTGGATATTTGTGTCGTTACCAAAAACCAAAATTTGTTTTATTGGGCCTGTTTTTTTCTTTTGTTGTTTATTTTGAGATTTATTACTTTAACCCTTAAACTTTGTCTCACTATATTTTGTAGTTTTTGTTTTGTGTTTTTTGCTTAAGAAAAATAAAAATTAAAAGCGAATTTGTCCCTGTCTATGATAATTGTAACAACACAGAGTAACATGTCATATGGGAATCATGTGTAAACCAAAAGTAAGAAAAGTTTTTCATGGAGTCGAGAAGTTTTTCAAATTCAGTGCATGCGAAAGTACTTTGTTGTTCCCTGCAATCGACGTATTTTTCAGAAGTATTGCAAAGAAGTGGCTTATCCCAGAAAAAAATGGATTTAAGTACTTAACTCTGTTGATTTATAAAGCCACTATCGCATTATGGTCTCTGTTTCACTAGTTAAACGATTTTTAAAAATAATTCGTTATCTACAGAACACACATCTCTTTGCGTATGATTATAATTCAATTCATTACAATGAGGATATATTTTTTTGCCACACTCTCCTTGCCCTAATTACTCTTTCGGCGAAAGTTTTTTACTGCCTCTTACTACGTAAAGAATGAAAAATATCTGCACTCACTACATATACTCATGAACTTAAGTAGGTAATGCGTTAACGAGAGCCTGTCGTTCAATTCTTGCCCAAGACATCTCGAACAAAATGAAGTAGAAAAAAATATATCCAGCAATCTTCTTGCAAAAACTCTGAGAGTAAATAAAAGTGACCCAAATCTGTCGCTTGGAGTTGACATTAAAACTGTAGATCCCACCACTCATTGATAAAATTTTAAAGCACGTAACATGAGTGGTATGAGAATCTGGTTGTAATACTGATTAATGGGTTTAATTCAGTAAGGACTATGTACGCGAAATTCAATGCCGTATCATATATGACGGTAAATACTTACATTTAGTTGAGGTGACCACTGACAAGAATACTTTTCATAATCCTTTTAATCAAATACTAATACAACTAATACTGTACTAATCAGTACACACGATATCCAGCAGGATTCAGTAACTAGGACCTGGAGTATAACACTGACGTTTAGCTTCACTGATATATTCGTCACGAATTGCATGTGGAATATTTCTCTGCCGACCGCAACAAAAATATCCGCGCCTGTAGACGTATGTCAGCGAAAATGGCGCAGTGTAATCTGCACACTCCAAAGATCAATTGAAAACTTTGCGCTACAATCTGTACTGTGAAATACTCCATGAAAAAACCGACACTTTGAAGGTGAAATGAAATCTTTGTTCGACAATCCTTTTTGTGAAATTTTCTATAAAAAGTCGGCATGATGGTGAGCTTATTTGAACGTAGAAAAGTTCGATTGATGGGATTGAAAAGCATATTTGAAACCCTATGGTCTTTTAGGAGTTAGAGACAATCATGTTGACAGCTGCAAGCACTATAGCAAACACGATAATAGAAAGCAGAGTAATATGAAGAGCTATAAGCCTTGTGGTTCTTAAAGAAACTGATCTTATCCAATCAAATTGACGACTATAATAACGATCTCTATCTTCCTTAACAATTTTTAAAGATTCTGACGATTCGGGTTTTACACTTTCATGAACCGTGTGCAGTAATCGCATCACATTTTTTTTAAATAAATGTGGACTCATTGTATGTTCCCGCGTACGTTTTATAGAATTTGAAAACACTGTTTTTAAATAAAGTTTTGGCCATATCAGTATTTCAATTATGCTTTAGAGAGTTTATCGGCAGTATTAAAAAAATTAGTTCTTTATGTTTCCCTGAAAATACTAGCTGCGTTTATATCCTTTATATTTATTTCTTGGTATGAAAAACTACATCTCACATTGTAAATACCAACTAAAAAAATTTATTTGCATGTTTTTATTACCAACAAAGCCATTGAGCCTTAAACACACATATGCATTTACATACATACATTCAAACAATTCTGTAAGTGCGTATATGTGCCTATGTGTCTGTGTTTAAATACCAAAACAATAGGGCTGAATCATGTTTATTATTCCAGCAGCAACAACTACAAACAACAACAAATTCTAAATAAAATTTAATAAAGTTCTTTGTTTTTTTTCGAAAACTGCATAAATTTTCTTCCTCCTGAACGAAGACAACGAATATGAGCACAAAATGAAAAACTACAAGAAAAAAAAAGAGACAAACGAAAAGAACGTGACAGAAAAACACAGAATATCTGACATATTTTCAATGTAAAACGAAATGTTTTATGGTTAAGACAACATATTTTCATGCATGTAATAAACAAGCGTACAATTTACACACGCACTGGCATACGCGTGCTGTTACATACTATATGTCTCGTATGTAACAGCACAACAAAAATTAAATTGTTTAAAATTATGCTTGTTTTTTCTTATTGTTTTATTTTGTAGAAATAACTTTGCCACTCTCTTTCTCTCTGCCTCTTGTTTATCTCTCTTTTTCTTTAAGAGATGAATCCTTTAGCAGAGACATGTTTTGAAGAATTTTTTTCATCTCCTCTACATTGTTTTTGTTTTATTATTCTTCTATTAATTAAAATATTATTATTTTGTATGATTGCCAAATAATTTTTTTACTCCTGGCTTGCTTTAAAGAAATTGTCCTCCCCCCACACATACATTTTAATTAAGTTTTAGTGTTGGCATGTGTGTATAAGAAAGAGAGGATGAGGGAGAGTGTATGTGTGTAAAAGATGGCCTAGTTTTAGATGTGAGCTTGCTAACCATAATTTATGAAATACATTTTGGATTATTTCCTCAACCATATGAAAGCAATTTTCAACATAAGAAAATATTTAAAATATCTCTTTCGCATACAATAATCTCCACCCCCTCTTTTTATGAGATTACAGAAGTTGTAAAATTTAATCCTTTAAATGTGTTTTTCCTTAATTTTCTATTATTACAACTTGAGGTTGTACAGAGGAAATGTTGTAATGTAATCCTGTTTTACAATCAATTTAAATTCAACAATATTTCCTAATAATTGACTAAAAGTATAGGATTTTTGGGGAAAATTAATATGAATTTTAATTTCAGTTTTAATTTGTTTTATTTTTATATTGTATGTGGGATGTAGCTATTATAAGATATACATAGTTTTAGTAAAATTAAACCATCATATGTTTTAATCCTAAGTAATTAACTTTTATTAAATTTTTGGAAATAATTTCTGTGATTTTTTAAAATTTTTATTTTGTTTATTATTCACTGCAATGGTTAAGTTAGAGGACGTGTACTTGCCAAATGAGACAATTACAGTATCCGGAGGTACAGTTGACCCATTGTACAACGTCCTAAAGGTGAGAGGATAATAGGTGAGATAGGGAAAAAGGAGAGGAAGTAGGAAAGGGAAGCAGAGAAATTACTTAGACTAACATACTAACATACTACTTAGACATACATACATAATTGGTCACTACAACCATTCAGTCAGGGTTACGACCTTGTTTCTCACACCACTTATATTGTGTGTGTGTGGCGGTACCTACAGTTTAAAGTCGATTTCGAACGATAGATTTTTGAGAAACTTTTCATGGCGAGTTTTATTTACTTTCAGAGTTTTTGCCAGAAATCTGCTGAAAGGAAGCTGCCGAAGAAATACTTTTTGTATTTTATTTTGATGTCTGGCCTGTTTTTTTAACCCTGGCTTTTCGTCTAATAAGCCAACACAATACCTACTAGACTACGTCGGTTTCAATGGCAATGGAATTCAAAATGAATGATCAAGTTCAACCTTTTATCCAACTTTACAAAGTTTATATATCCCATGGTCGCCATAGTCTAATAGGTAGTGTGTTGGCTTATTAAATGTGAGATTACGGTTCAAACCCAAGGTCAGACGTCTCCAATAAAACGAAATATAAAAAAAATGTTTCTTCAGCTACGTCCTCTCAGCAGATTTCTAGCAAAAACTCTCAGAGTAAATAAAACTGCCATGAAAAGTTTCTCAAAAATCTGTCGTTCGGAGTCGACACCAAACAGTAGATCCCGCCAGTCATGTACGAAATTAACACACACAACATAAGTAATGTGAGAAACTACGTCGTAATCCTGACTAAAGGGGTTGTAATGAGCAATTATGTATGTAGTATGTAGCCCTTTCAAGAAGGTTTTTAGTATACCAATGAACCTGAACAGAGTTTAAAATTATTCATGAAAAAGCATTCGTTGCTCTCTTACTTTGTGTTACATGGAGCACCTTTGACTCTACAATCCTTTGCCATCTATTTTCTGTATAGCTTAGGCTTCGCTGGATAGCTTAGGCTTTGTCATTTGTTAGTCTTTTCATAATACAACTTAACTGCTTTCACTTTCGGTATTTTATCACGCGTTGTATTGACGGGTATTGTGCTATTTGTCATAAAACTGGTTTCTGGCCAGTATATGCTTCGAATCTTCATTAAGCATCTTTTTATGAAAGACTGCAATCTACGTAGCATCCATGATTCGCAGCCACATAAAAGGACCGATTTTATGTTTGATTTAAATAATTTAATCACTACACACATTGTTCAAACGCTGAACCAAACGTTGTTTTTCCTTTCTCAGTTTCGATGCATGTCTTCCATGTTCCCACCAGCACCAGGGATTACACTGACTAGACGTTCTCAATGGCTTGTCCGTTGAACTTCAAATTCTTTTGGTATTAGAAAACAAGCGTAATTTTTTAGCTGTAGTTTAGTAGATATACATACAGACAGTTATTGGACGTGAGGCCACTGTACAAACCTCAGATCAGACATCTCGGAAAAAAAGAAACGTGAAAAATATATTGAAGCACTATTGGGTGACTTCCTCTGGTAAATACTCTGAGAGTAACAAAAATTTGTCGTAAGAAGTTTCTCAAATCTGTTCTGTTCGAAGACAATATTAAGCTGTAGGTCTTGACACTCGTGGATAAAATTAACACACACAACATGCGTGGATATAAGACGCACCAACCAGTTACTCGAACTTCATCGTAATATCATCTCAATCACTGTGGCCATGTTTACAGATCATTGTGTTATGGGAAGATACACGGAACGGATTTCTGCCGTGGATGCAGATCCGACGAGGAAGAGGAGATTGTTTTCCACTTTCTTTGTGAAATGCAGATTTCTTGCTAGGTGCAGATATAGGTTATTTGGCTCTCCATTTGTTGTCAGCTTGACGGAGCTATCGTCTCTTGATGTCAACGATATAACTCCGTATATCAAATGTTCGGGCTGGATTTCTAGCATAGGGTAGCCGTGCTTTTAATGTGCAGCCCTTGCGCTGAACAACTTCTTCTTCTTCCCTAGTTTGGTAGAACTTGCTCAGTACAGGAACTGCGTTCTCCTGTATTGTCACAACGGGCCGCTATGCGTGCTCAAGTGGGCTTTTGGTATCAAAGCTACCACTCCCACTCAACCTAAACTAATCTAACATGGGTGGTGAGAGAAGCTAGAGCTAGGTTTTTGAAATTGAATCCAGCTTAATAAGCCAACACACTACCTTCTAATGTAGGTAGGACTTTGTTCCACAAAACAATGCCATCGAAGTCCTATAAAGATGACTCAAACGAAGAACTTTCTTTAATTTTTGATTGAAAATTTGTATTGATTCCGGTGTAACCTAGGGTTCGATTCTTTAAAAATTCAGCCTATTTTTTGAACTAAAAACTGTGCGTTTCATGGATTATAATTAATCGAACTTTTTAATTTTTCTATGAAGGGGTTTATTCTATAAAAATCATCAACAAAACTGTTACAAATGAGAATATCAATCTGCCATCAATATTATATGAGAAGATTTCAAATATTTGACGTCTTCAATAATACTTTTTTTTATTTTTTTGTTTAACAATACTTTTCTTACAACTTACGATTCTTTTATACATATTTTTCCTACCAAATTGATTCAATATTCTAATAATTTTTACTTTCTTACTTTTCTCTTTGCAGGTAATTGTTGAATATTTTTCTGTATTTTTGTAAGTATTCTTCTTTTTATAAATTTAATACGACGAGTGTTTTATTAAAAAAGAAAATTCATTAAAAAAATCTACAAAAGCAAGACTCTGAAATTTAAATCTTCTTTAATGTGTACGCATTATAATCTTTTGCATATTTAGACTATTCAATGTCTCTTAATATGAGTCTCCAAATATAAAATTGTTTAGAATTTATTTTCAGTTTCACTTTTTTCTCATACTTTTTTCACTTACTTTTCATCTAACTCTGCATAATATTTACAATTCTGTACCAGGAAAAAAAACGAATTTATTCAAAATAATTTCCTCATTCAAAAGAGGATATGATAATAAGAAGGAATGGTTTGAAGGATGGCTTTTCCAAAAATCTTTTGATGTTTCTTTTCGTAACTTAAATGACATTTAAGCTTTACAAACAACACAAACATTTAATAACCGCCTCCTGATTTAGCTTTAAATACGCATTTTTTCTGTTGAATTTTCTTAAATCTTTACAGGTCATAGGAAAAGTTTACTTCCATACCTACTTACATACACTTTTTGTTTTAATATCTTTCTCTTTCGAGAAAGTTTTCTAATACAATAACAATAAAACAAATAGAATAACTTTGTATATATTTACACTTCGTCTTCTTCCTCTTCTGAATGTATTCTTGTTTTTGGATTTCATTGTAGCTACGAACATAATGCCTAAAATCCAATAGAAAAATATTTAATTTCTTTAATCTTTGTTTTATCGTAGTACTCGGAAAATATGAATAAAATTGTTGATGGAATATAATCAATGTTTCGGCAAATAAAAGTTTTTCATTCGATAATAAAATTTAAAATTTCAATGAATTTAAAATTGAAAATGAAAAAAAAAGAATTTATATACATACAGTGAACAGCAAAAGTCTTAGCACGGCAATATATTTTTAGCAATTTCATGAATTTTAGCCAAAAATTTGTATAAGAATTTATAGTTTATATATTTATTTTATTAATTTATTTCTGTTTTATTATAAAACAAACAATTTTTTAATGTTTTTCATAAAACAAGAGAAAATAAGGAAAATTTTCAGATGAATCTATTGGTACCTCCTAGGAGAACCCAGAGTAAATTTAAAATTCAAAAGTCTAGTAGAATATCCCTTAAGTTCAAGCACTCTATTTACCCCAATTGGAATTCCATGTATAAGTTTTAGTGTTTCCTAGTGGCACCATGAGCAAGTTTTTCGGTTGACTTTTGTTTGAGGTTTAACGATTACGTAACCGTTCTTTCAAATGATCTCCTAAATACTCTCTTAAAGTCATATCGGGACTTTGTGCAAGATATTTTTTGTAAAAATATATTGCCGTACTAAGACTTTTGCTGTCCACTGTATGTATATAAAATTTAAAAGGTATTATTTTTTTTTTTTTTTAAGGAAGTTTAAAAACACACACTTTTCGCATTGTTTTTGCAATTAACTTCAGAAAAAATATTCTTGTAAATGCAATGCACACTCTGAAACTTATGTGATAACACAGTTATTGGTAACACAGTTAGGTTGTGTTGGGACTACGCCTTAGCTTGTAGTGTGTTCGTACTACTTACAAGCAGCGGGACCTATAATTTAAGAATAACACCGAATAATACACTTGAGAAGCAATTTAAGGCCTGAAGTTATTTACCAGAAATATTCTGAAGGAGTTTTTGATGAAAAAATACTTGAAACTCTATGATCTGTTGAAAATTTGGGACAATCATGTTGATGAGCCTGCTTGAACGTAGAAAAGGCCGAGACCTGAGAGCAAAACTTTCAGAAAAGATGGTATTATGAAAGAATACTTGAAACTCTATGCTCCGTTGAGAATTAGGGACAATCAAGTTGACAATGACGTCAGCGTAGTTTAGTAGATAGTGAGGCCTCTGTTCAAACTCCAGGTCAGACATCAAAACTAAAATTTTAAAAAATATTTCCTCTCAGCAGTCTTCTGGCAAAAGCTTCGAGTAAATAAAATTGCCATGAAAAGTTTTTCAAAAAAAAAATCTGTCGTTCGGAATCGACTTTAAACTGTGGGTCCCGCCACTCATGCATAAAATTAACACAGATTAACAGCAGATTTCTGGCAAAAACTCCGAGTAAATAAAATAATAATTTAAATAATTTTAAACTGTTGGTCCCGCCACTCATGTATAAAAATTTACGCACGCAACATAAGTGGTGTGAGAAACTAGGTCGTAATCCTGACTAAAAGGTTGTAATAATCAATTATGTATGCATGTATGTGTGTATTCTGAAGTAGCTTGTCAAATGGGAGAAATTTTTCTTTTATATCTTGCTTTCAATATTCCAGTATTAAAGAATGTCTTTCAGGCCTGAAGTTATTTAACAGAAATATTCAGTAGGAGGCCGCCGAAAGGAAGAACATTTTCTTTTATTTCTTATTTTCAAGGTTCCATATCTGGGACTTGATTTCAGTATGACGGAAAGAAGGTCTGCTAACAACTTGGAAAGGCGACTTAAATGGCTGCAACAGCTGGAGAGAAAATATTTTATTAAACATTATATTGAAAATCCTAACATTCATAATACAAGTAAAACCTTAGCCCAATTACTGATCGAATAGAATCTGTGTGGATCAAGGAAATATTCTGCTTCTCCCCTGTATCTTCTGTTCATCGATGTTCATGGATACTACCACATGCGCAGTTGTAAACTTTTCACAACGCAAGCTTCTGCCCTGGATGGTAGTCTAGGGTGTAATATGCGAGAATATTACCGTGAAGGTTGTAGTTCGATTCCCACCAGATACAAGTATTCGGCAACATGTATCAGCAACACGGATATCTGGATCTTAACCAACGAGGCACTCTTACTAAATTAAATTAAATGTAAAGAACAGAGAAAGATTGCTCAGCAGCATGTCGGATAATGATACTTACGTCACTAATATTGTGTGTTAATTTTGTCCATGTGCTTAATGTCGACTCCGAACAACAGAAACTTTTCATGACGATTTCATTTATTTCCAGAGTTTTCGCCAGAAGACTGCTCAGAAGTCGTCGAAAGAGATATTTTTCTGAACAGGGGATTGAACAACAGGCTCTCGTCTAACAACAGCACAGCACTAGTTTACGGCAACTTTCACATGTAAAGTTCAAGAATTCATGGATAACAACAGAATCTTTTAAAAAATTGCAAATTTTCAGCTTTTTAAAGGTCAGTTCCATTTAGCCGTGCAAATCCTTTGAATTTCTGGAGTTTTATTCTTTAGTTGTAATACATCCCGCAATCATTATAACAAAATATGTTTCATAAACGCTTATTCTTGACCGTACGATCTCGTGATAAAAACATGTCATCATTTTTGTATTCTATATCTTCTGAGCAGTCTATTGGCTAATCTAGTTTCATAAGTTCTTTAGTAGTTTTGAGCTTGTTCAGTCAATCATACCTACCTAGCTTCTCATGGCATTTAAGTTGTGTGTGTTAATTTTATACATGAGTGGCGGGACCTACAGTTTAAAGACGATTTCGAACGACAGATTTTTGATAAACTTTACATAGTAATTTTATGAGGAAGTCGCCGAAGAAATATATTTCCATATTTTCGTTTTGATGTCTGACCTGGGGTTTGAACTGTGGCCTCACATCTAGTTGGCCAATATACTACCTATTAGACTGCGGCGACTTCACTTGCTATTTAAAAGCTTTGAAAAACTTTTGAAACACTAGAGTTTTTTCTATTATTATATATCTTAACGCAAACATATTAACACAATATATTCCATAAACACTTATTATTACTGATCGTATGATAGCCTAATAAGAATCTATCATGTTTCTTGAATTCTGGATTTCCTCGGCAATCTATTGAAAGACATAAGTTCGCTAATTGTTATGAGCCTAGATGGCAAGTCAATCACTAGCACCATTAAATATTTTCGAAGCTTATGTGATGCTTTTTAATCTAATTTTTCAAAAACAGAAAGGTTGACAGGTATAATTTCTGTATGTCCAATATACAGTCAAAGAAAAAAGTCTGCATACACCGCTGTAGGTAGACCTTTTTGCTGCTGATTTTTATCAAATAAAAAAAGGTGTTATAGCGTTGTTTAAGGAAGTTACAATTAAAAATATTTGAAGAGAAAAACGAATGTAAAAAAATATCACCTAGAAATTATTAGAATGTAATGGTGTATATGGACTTTTGTCTGAGACTGTATGTGAATATTTTAGTTACACAATTTGTATGTTTTACTATATTATGTGATCCAATTAAATTATTATTATTCTGAAATTAATAAGAAAACCTCTTATATTTTATATGTCAGAAATACTACCACGTTTACAAAAGTTTGAAGAAAAAAAAACCCTGAAAGAAATTAAAAAAAAAAAACATTAAAAAACTTTTAATTCATATTATTTTACCATCCATTACTACAGCCATTATCAGCTTTTTTTTCGGTCGTCGCTCTGCATACTATTAAACAATATTCGCCGAGTGTATTTTGCATTACTTTTTTAACGTGGCAAACGAATAAACCAAGTCTGTGTACAAAAAAAAGAAATTAAAAAATAAACAACAAAAAAAGAACGAATAAAAAAATTGCATAAAAATTATATTAAAATTCCTTTCGATTACCACCGATACTAACGTACACTGCAGTTGGCTACTGACTTCTTTCGATAATAATGTCGACAAGCATGACCATGATCATGATGATGATGATGATGATGATGATGATAGCGATGATGCTGCTGTAGTCGGGGTGTTTTAAAAAGTCATTATATTTTAAATGCGCTTTTCTTCTCTCTTTATTATGCTGGTAGTTTTTTTCTTAATTCTTCTCTCTTTGTTTGTAGTTTTCTTTCCCCCCACAGCAGTTAATGTGAATTAATTCTTGTTTATTCATTACTTTTGCTTTTGTAATCATTTACTTGTAATTTCGATGGCTATCGTTTCCAAAAGAATTCCATGAAAATTGTAATTGGCATTTGCAACTTTGGTGTACTTTTGGTTTTGTTTCGGGGTATCTGGCGCATTTGCAGTATTTTTAATTCTCTTTAAGACGGATTTTAGTGAATGAGTAATTAATTAATTGTTTATTTATGTTCGAATTGCAATACAATTATTACTTGGAGGGATCCTTTACATATATTTACGAGAGTAATTTTTTGTTTATTAATGTCTTCCATTGGGAACATACACTTTTGGCATAGAATCTCCACAGCTTTCTTTCCCTGGGAAGATGTATGACTTTAGCAAACGATAACTTTCTATGGCATCAATAGCATGTTTGTAAACAATGATATTCATTGGCTTGCAGTATGCTTTCCTCTCCTGTTCTTTTTGATTTGCGTTTATAAAGTGCTTGTTTAGCGATTTATACAATATTTTACTTACTTACTTAATTGATCATTAATTTAGTCAGGATTACAACCTAGTTTCGCACACCATTTACGTTGTGTGTATTAATTTTATCCATGTAGTCGCCGTAGTCTAGTAGGTAGCATGTTGGCATATTAGACGCGAGGCCAGGGTTCAAACCCCAGGTCAGACATCTCCAACAAAACGAAATATGAAGAAATATTTCCTCGGCGACTTCCTCTCAGTAGATTACCGGCAAAAAGTCTGGGAGTAAATAAAAAATTGCCATGAAAAGTTTCTCAAAAATTATCGTTGGGAGTCGACTTTAAACTGTAGGTCCCACCACACCACCCCTGTATAAAATTAACACACATAAGATGAGTGGTGTGAGAAACTAGGTCGTAATCCTGACTGAAGGGTTGTAATGACCAATTATGCATGTAAAGTTTAACACCAACTCCGAATGACAGATTTGAGAAACCTTTCATGGCAATACTGCTATGAGAAAGGCGCCAAAGGAAGTACTTTTCATATTTCGATTTAGTCGAGATGTCTGAGCCGAGGTTTGAACCATTAGCTCTCTGCTAATAAGACAGCACACTACCTACTACACTACGGCTACTTCTGCTACGGACCACCATTTATTTATAATGTTGTGTAGGCATTTATTTGTCTCTAATATTTACACACGGACCTACTATCAAAGCTAAATATTGTTTTCAAATTGAACAAAAACTTGCAACATTATTGAATCACTAAAGTGGTTTTACTATTTGCAGGCAGCAGGTTCCGAAAAGCAAGTACCACACGAATTTAAGCTAAAAAATGGAAATACTGCTTGTGAATCATATAAAGGAGTCAATTTTCATTGTACATGGAGCCTTAAAAATATTAATCCAGTTGTCTTGCAGCTCTCATAGTGGTTTTACGTTGCATCATCGTAGACGTTATTTGGATGGTCAACGTAGTTGTTCATGCGCTCGTGGGTTTTAATCAATGGCGGATAAGCTTATCCAGATTTGAAAAACTTGACATAATCTATCGTCCTTGTCCAGTTATACAAAAGAACGTATTGTTACTATTGCAGTGTATAGGGTTTGTATTTAATGTCAGATCTTTGTAACGGAGATCTTCAAACCATGATTACACTCTTCAAACACACCGCATCTTCACTCAAGACTGATTGAAGATCACTACTATTGGCGCCAGCTTTGCCTTGCCTTTTATATGGCAGAGTCAACCGTACGATGAATGTTCTTGAAGGCGAATCTTCGCCTTCTCGAAATCTCTTTAAGTGTAAACATTGTTGTTTACATTTATTCTTGTAGTGTTGTTGGTATATTTTTGTTTACTTGTTTACCATTTTTTATGCTGGTCTTTGTTGTTATATTAAGCAGTACGATAATTTGTAACCAAGTTTTGTTTACTGCATTGTTTTGTTTTTGTTGCATTTGTTTATAATTTTAATGTTAAGCGTTGTAAAAGCAAAAGACCTGCATATAGATTTTTCATTTTCGTAACAATATTTTATGGGGATTCGTTTTCCTCTTCTACCCATTTAACTAGACCCGATTGCTAATAAAGACCGTACCATCTTAATAAAGCATTTGTATGCGTGTCTTATGCGTACAGTAACGAGAATGTTACATACGTGTGGAATATTTCAGTTTTGGATCGTCTATACGACGATTAGCGCCTAGAGTTTAATGCACTGAATTCTTTGGCATGTTGTAGACTCTCGTTTTTATTGGCAGTGTTTCCCAGATAGCAGAATAAGTGAACTTCATCAAATCTTTATCTGTATCCTCTCAACTTCCATCCAACAACCAAGAAGTTATGAGAATGCAAGCAAATGTCATCGAAGTAATCAGGATCTTCCCACATATTTAATACCGCCATACTCATCTAAATGTCTAGAATAGAGTAAGAAAACAAAGGGGAATAAACGTCACCTTGATGTAAAAATGTTTTGATATTAATTTTCTCATTCAACAGACGGCCAGACTTCACTAGGCTGTCATATAAATGTCTTTGATAAGCATATGCCTATTTGAATGCATTCTATGTGACTAGATGGTATCAGAAACCTGGTCGATGCCCTCAACCACTCTCCGATTATGGGCGTGTTCACCGGCCAATTTGTGAAATCGAATTCGGCCTGGTTCTCTTCTAAGTTTATCCAAATTCAATGATTTAGTACCACAAAATATGCAAAACTGCAGTTAACAAATGTAAATTTTTCTTTTTAAACATTACTTTACTTATTTCTTTCGTTTTTGACTTCTCTTGCATTAATTACCCCCTATGGGGACAACAGGGCTCTGTTACAAATTTAATTGAAAACCATTTGCAACTACATACGTACACGTCAAAATCAAAAGTCATTTATCTTCTTTGTTGGAGGGGCTATGCACATTAATTTTTGACGTGATGCGTCGTATGATTAATATTAATTCAACAATAAATATTGCGTATACGCAGCGGTATTAAATTAAAATGTAATTAACACAGGCAAGCAGACAGACACAACCACAATCTTTCCCCATGACATTCAAACATAGTTATTGGGTATGTGCATAAGCCACTTGTACACACACATACAAACGTTAGCAAATCTGAAACTCTTATGTTGCATAGTTAGGGGGGGTTCATACATTTTCACAACAATTAATTTTCTAGAGAAACTGCCATAATTCTGCGTGTTTAAAAGTTGTGTTTGATTTCGGTTTTCATAAATTTGGCAGCCACACACTTTTCAAACGAATTTCAAAATTAATTTTTAAATAACCATCCTCCACCCTCAACCTAAGCTTGAAAAATGCCGAAAGAGAGGGAAATATTAACACACATGGGTGAACATTTTTTCATTTTTTAAAGAATGAGAATGAGTTTAAATTGTAGCAGCATTGGATTCAGTGTGTGGGGCTGGTAATTAAGCAATATTTACCCCAAAAAATTGTAGCCAGCAACAGGCTTTAATGGCTTTAAATATGATTTTCATTGCTGTTGCTCTTTCTGGAGAAAACTAATTATGGCAGTTTAACTAATAAACTAATTAGACTAATGCGACTTTCATTATACAGTGTGTTTATTATTCATTTTTTTTTTTTTTTCTTTGATTCTCATTTATTTTCCTACGAAATGCTGTGTGTGTTTAAATATGTAGTTTGCAGTGCGTTTTTGTTTCAAATTTTTTTCTGCAAACTATGCTTCATTATTTAAAGAGATTCTGGCAGCTAAAGATGAAATTAAATGAACAAAAAACTTTTAGTTTAGTTTTGTCGTCGTTTTTTTTTTTTTGGCAAATTATCTTGTGAATTTAAACCAACTGATACTGATACTCATGCATTATTGAAATCCTTATTATTATTATTAAAAATTAAATCATTGTTCTCTGCTCTGCTGTTTATTTAAATATTCATTCATCGTATAAATTTGCTTTCGCTTGTTTATTTGTGTGAGTTTTCATTTATTTGCAGTAGCAATGCACAGAATTGAATATGATGATTGAAGCAGAAGCAGTAGAGCAGTGCATATGAATTTTAATAATTTTAAAAGCTTTTTATTGATTTGTAAAATCGCACACAAAATTCGCATGACGTGGTTGAAGGCCTTTTTTCATCTAATGTGCATACGGTCTAGTGGTACGAAAAACTATGAATAATTATCAGCATGGTACACGTACATACCTACAAGTATATACTCATTTGAATATTAAAACATTGCTAAAAATTAAAACAAAATATGCACATTATATACATACGTACAGTGAATGGTAATAAAATATTATACATTAAATATTTATATATGAAAATAAATATACAGGGTCATATAATTTATGGTATCAAAAGCAAAAATTAAAACACATAAAATTTCAAATACATACATAACATATGTACATAATAGGCCATTACAACCCTTTAGTCAGGATTGCAACCGAGTTTCTCCCACCATACATATATATTGTGTGTGTTAATTTTATACATGAGTGGCATGACCTACAGTTTAAAGTCGACTCCGAACGATAGATTTTTGAGAAGCTTTTCATGGCAATTTTATTTGCTCTCAGTGTTTTACCCAGGAAACTGGCTTCATACTGGTTTTCATATTACATTTAGTTACAGATGTCCGATCTAAAGTTTGAACCGACGCCTCACCCCCTAATAAGCCAACACACTGGCTGCCTTCCAAAATGTTAGTTGCTTTGTGTTTGAACAAAGTATCGTGTTTCATAATGCCGCTGTACAAAATTTATACAATGTATACTATTTCAAAACGTCGTCAATGTGTATTTTTAACGCAGTCAAAAAGCAATCAGGCACCGGCTTTTTAGTTGATGCATTGTTTGGTTACTTTGCATATCTAAATAGTTTATATACAGTAGTAGAACTGCATACAAACTTTGTATTGATACATTTTGGAAGGCAGCCACTGCTTGCTAGATTACGGCGACTACACCGTAGATACGTAGTTTCACATAAAAGGCCTATCGGCTTCAAACCGCAAAAGCTTGTTAGTCAAATGTTGCCAAATACTTTGTAGACATTTTCTTATGCATGTTATGTTGAGCTGTGTAGCTTGTGGTATTATCTCTGAAAGCATTAGCATTTTTGAAACCACATACCGTCCAATTCCTAATCTTGAACCTCAGTTGATTGTCGCCAAGCCATATTAAGAGCAGCAGTCCTCCCAGAGTCATTTCCGAAAAAAAAAATGGCCAATCGGTACTTCTAGAATATAATGCGCACCAAAGACTTTTCCACTCACACTTCTAAGTCCTGCGAGCCCCATATGAAAAGATTTTGCTGTTTATCGTAACTACCAAGCAAGAAATGAGACTCATCTTACTTAATTGATTATTACAACACTTTAGTCAGAACTACAACCTTATTCTCATAACATTCATGTTGTGTTTAATTTATAAATGAGTTGTGGAAGTTACTGTTTATTGCCGATGCCGAATAACAGAATTTTGAGAAACTGTTCATGGCAATTTTATTGAACAACTCATTACAGCCCTTCACTCAGGATTACGACCTAGATTCTCATACCACTTATGTTTTGTGTGTTGATGTACATGAGTGGCTTCACCTACAGTTTAACGTCTACTCTATACGATAGATTTTTAAATTTAAATGAGTGGCGGGACCTACAGTTTAAAGTCGACTCCGAACGACAGATTTTTGTGAAACTTTACATGGCAATTTTTTATTTACTCTCAGTGTTTTAGCCAGAAATCTGCTGAAGTCGCCAAAGAAATATTTTTACATTTTAGTTTTGTTTCAGATGTCTAGACTAGGGAATCAGATGTCTGAACCATGGCCTCACGTCTATTAAGCCAACACACTATCTACTAGTTACGGCGACTTCACTTAATTGATTACTACAACCCTTTAGTCAAAATTACAACCTAGCTTCTCGCAGCATTCATGTTGTGTTAATTTTATCCATGAATGGTGCGGCCAACAGAACGACAGATTTGAGAAACTTTTCATGACATTTTTATTGAACTTTGCCAGAAGACTACTAAGAGGAAGTCGCCGAGAGAAATATTTGTTCATAATTCGTTCTGTCAAAGAGATTTCTGAGCCAGGAGTTGAATCATGGACACTCATTTACCTACTAGTGTACTGCGACTTTAGTTTGTTAATTACTTCTGCTAATGACTTTGTTCTCCGAAATTCTTCTCATAAAACTTTTATTAAATTTTTCAAATTTAATACAAAATTTAAACAAAATGATGAGTTTATGTTAAGCAAAAAAATTTATATCACAAACGTATGTATATTATTGGCTTTTTTTAAAAACTGTCCCATATAACAAGTCTTCATATCGTTTGGCTTCTTATTTTTTCTGTTTTATTTGCAACAAATGAGTTTTAAACACGTACGGAAAATTTCAACATGCAACATTTCCTTTCTAATTCACACATATAACCTCGTCCCGCTCTCTCTCTCTATCTCTCTCTCTCTCTCTTCCTCTTTGTTGTCTACCTCATGCATTCGTATGCAACATTTAAAATATAAATGAAGGAAATATTTTGCAATCTAATGGCACAAAAACTGGAAAAATAAAAAATGAACCAAAAATAGAGAAAAAACCACGCTCATAACTGTAAATGTAAATACATTTGAAGAGGGTAATAAAAGAGAGAGCGGAAAGCGGAAAGAACGAATAAAAACTAAAATACACATTTTTTGGTTTTTTTATTATTTTTTTTTTTTTATTACATTGTGTTGCATTACGGTTGGTTTTTTTTGTATTAAAAAAGGACATGTTTGTCTACCATTAGTGGCACAATAATGCACAATAATAATGGCAACAGCAAAAACAACAACATGGAGAACAAGTAATAAAACAATAACACACCAAAAAAATATGACGACAATACAATTGTATTAAACATGCAATTGGAAATATGCTAGTATTTTAACTAACCAATGCACACTAGCACACACTCGCTCACTTACTCACTCATTCGCTTACTTACATATGTATGTATTTGTATTCATTGTTAAACTCACATACATATGTAGGTTTATTACAATATGTGCCCTAATAATACAGCACACATTTGTAAAATGTAAACACATATGAACGTATGTATACATAGGAGAGAGAGAGAGCGCGCGAGAGTGACATGCATGTAAGCATGTATGCATTTAAATAACTGTTTTCATACTCGTTATAGTTTCTCACGAAACATGCCATTCAATAAATTTCAATTCAATTCACATTATATTCTAAGAAATGTATAATAAAACAACAACAACAACAACAACTACAACTACTACGACAGTAACAGCAATAAAAACAACAACACATAACAACAGCAGCAGAAGCAAAAGCAGCACAGACAAAGTCAGTAATAACTAGCGCAATAGAGAACAAGAACAAGAGTTAAAAACCCAAACAAAAGCAAAAATTATTTGTGTCATACAAATATCACACATACATACACTTAAGCACATACATACATGCATACAAACATGTTTGTATACCTATAAATACACGTCCACACAATATACAATATTTGTATGGATGTGAGTATTTGAAATATTTGGCGTGTTATTTAGAGCGGAATTGAGAATATATGTATATGTGTGTGTGTATGTGGCACACACTTACATTTATTGAATTGCTAACTTTTTTTGTTTGGAATTTATGCCACGAATGCAAGCAGTATACACCATATACCGCCGTATACTGTGAGTGTATGTGAATGATTGAGTGTTCCTTGTACGATGATACGATTCTTGTGAAATCGATCAATTCTTTTGGCCATTTGAGGTTTTCAGTTTTTAATAGAATTTTAATTTATTTTATGGCTTTTACACTTCCGCCTTAAAAAAACGAAGCCAAACCAAATATGTTATGTACAACGTATGAATTTCTTTCCACTTTTTTTCTTTATTTTATTTGGAATAATAATTCACAAGGGCACCGGAATAATTTAAAGGATTTAGTTGTGGTTGCTGATGACAGTTGTTAAATTTGAAAGCACGTTAAAATTTATGTTTGCAATGTTCTTGCCAATATTTACAAAAAAATAGAAAATTATTGTTGTCAGAGACTATTTTATTACTTAATCAGCGGACCCCTAATGCATTATGTACTCAGGGAAGTTGATTAATTAATCGAATACTTGTTTAATGAATTTTTGAAAAGATTTGGAGGATAATTTTAATATCAGTTTGGTTGCTAAACGCATTGAAAAGTTAAACTTTAAAAGATCTCATTATTCAACCACGTGTATTATATTAGCAGAGACTGCTTGTATCCTATCAAGGCGTCATCATAATATGATTTTACCGCTTGTCTATACTACCTAGCTGGTTATTATTCCTAAGCCATTCTGCTAACTCCTCTAACTAGACAAGTTTAGTCAATTAAATTCTGAATGCACTTAGGCCCATATTTCTTTAGGACGTATTACAATGCGTCAATTTAACCTCCGAGTATTGTAATTGTCTTAATGGCAAGTACATGTCCTCAAACCTAAACCTAGGCTCAGGTTGACATGTGTCAAACTATTATAAAAAAAAAAGTTGTTCGTTACCGTCTTAAACAGAAGTCGGGAGAAATATTTTTAATGCAAGGGGTTCATCAGATGGACTAAGGGTATATTCAATGAATGAATAAAAAAGCTTGAAACTTTAGAGATTTCAAAGGCAGCATATCCCAATTTGTATTCAGTTTGACATTTTCTGTAGGAATTTTTATAGATACGATTCATTCTATCCCTAAGTATATTTCTTATCCATTTAATTATGTCTTCTCTAACTTCAATACTTACTTTGCAGTTGACTTGTCCACGCAAATATGCTGTTTTATCGATTTCACTGCGAAATCTGCTTTATTCGAATAAGGCGCCTAGTTCTCGCTATAGGTACATTTTTATACAAGGCTTACCTTTGTTGAGAAGCATATACAGCATTGTTTGACGGGCCAGTGATACTATCATCTCTTTCTGTCCTTCGTAGTTCCAATACAATGCACTCCATATAAACATACTCTAAGTATTTTTACCAGTTCCCATTGCAACCCTCTCTGGGGATCGTTGAGCCTTAAAAACTGTTTCCAATTATGTCTGTTCTTTTATGACGTAACTTCATCCATTGGTGAACAGATTCTTACTCATACCCTTTCCCTTTACCAACTCATACCCTTGGTTGATCTACAAATTCCTTGGATTCCTTGAGAATTATACTGTCTTAAGCTGCTGTAATATCGCCTGAAGTCATCGTAGTCTAGTAGATAGTGTGTTTGGTCATTAGATAAGAGTCTGTGGTTCAACCCCTAACTCAGACATATCAAACAAAACGAAATTATATTTCTTTCGGCGTCTTTTGCTCGACAGTCTCCCGGCAAAGAGCCCCAGAGCAAAATAAAATTGTCTTTAAAAGTTTCACTAAAAAGCTGTCGTTCGGAACCGATTTTAAGTTGTAGGTCCCCGCCACTCATGGATAAAATTAATAAAAGGCAACATGAAAGGTGTGAGACGCTAGCTTATAATCCTGACGAAAGGTTTGGAATGGGCAATTAAGTAAGTTAAAGAAGGAGTATCGCCCTAGAACTTTCGTAATGTGGGCTAATCTCATCCTTATTCATCCACATATTTTTCATTTTAATTGACGATGTGTCGGCTCTCTACAGCGGGTGATAATTGGCAATTGCCTATGGCCAGAATATTTTAAGAATGCGACTTAGGCAGCATGAATATCTGAACCGCGGTGACGTCGTTCGTTTCTGTCCTTCACGATTCACAATGATACAATTTCGTAGAGTCATATGGATATTGAACATAGCGACGTAATAGCGAATAGTGAGTGTTGTCCAGAGATTGAATTTTATTTCTTTTCTTTATTCTGAGATTTACTAACTTCACTGTATATGATAAGAATGTTTCCAAAATAGCAAAATGATGAAACATTCCCCACATTTTTAGCCATAATTTCCATATTTTACGTGTTGTTTTGTCGATGTTAATTTTCAGACCGGCTAATACAGAGAGCGTCAAAAGAAACTGTTCATTAAAAAAAATATACATACAGACATACATAATTGACCATTACAACCCTTCAGTCAGGATTACGGTCTAGCTTCTCACACCACTCAGACTGTGTGTGTTAATGTTATACATGAGTGGCGGGAACTACAGTTTAAAGTCGACACCGAACGACGGTTTTTTTTGAGAAACTTTTCATGGCAATTTTATTTACTCTTAGAGATTTTGCCAGAAATTTGCTGAGAGGAAGTCGTCGAAGAAATAGTTTTCAAATTTCGTTTTGATGTCTGACCTGGGGTTTGAACCGTGGCCTTACGTCTAATAAGCCAACACACTACCTACTATACTACGGCGACTACAGTAAAAATGATACATTAATTAATAACCGTTATTTTTATTTTAAAATTGTTTCATTGTCAATGTTTTTCTTTCTTTTTTTGGAAATATTTTCAAATTTTTTCGGCCGCTCTCCTTAAGCGGAAAAAGTTGAGTTTCGGTGATTGTTAGAATTTTATCTTTAATGTACAATGTCTTTTGACGCTCACTGTATGTCTCCAACTGTATAGTACGCCTTGTATAGTACGCATGTATTGTACGCCTTGATATTTCATATCAATCCTCTCTTACAGCTATATTTTAAGAAAGTAAGTGCTAATAGTACTTCTGCGATTCTTGCAGACATTTGGTCACTTGTTATTGCAATGAGCCTATACCCTGAACTAACTAGGACCTTTTTTCAATGAGTGTACGCTGTTTTTACCCAAAGTAATTGTAGTTATGAAATTAAATAGAATTTAGAACCATATTTTGTAGAATAATAAAAATAGTGTCGTGATATGATAAGTTTTCCTCTAATTTTTTCGTTCTAAGAAACACAAATACGCCACATGAGAGAAAATTACATGATTATAGCATTTTAAATCCTCTACAGATATTCTTAATATCCTAGAGCACACGTATGGTCATTCTCAAACTCTCATTTAATTTAATAACATTCTCGATTTAAGAATTTTTTTTTTTCGTTTTTCCATATCTCTCTAGCATGCTCCATACATTTCAATTTGCATTTACGATTTGGCAGCCAGTATGCGTATGATTAATATTCAATTATTCTCAATGCAACATAAGTGAAAACAACAACATGAATGAAAAGTGAAAAAAAAGGAACAGAAACAGAAAATAGCAAGTCATGTCATTGATAAACACAACAGTGATTAAAAGATATTTTAAATATCGTTTCATCCAAAAATGCAAAAAGAATATTCACAACAACAACAATTCCCACAATGATTTCTATGCAAATTTTTTGTTGTTGTGCGTGTATATTTCATGTATTTCGTATATTTCATGGAAGAGAAAATGAAGACGTATGAGATAAGAGTTGAAAGTGATTCGCACTGCTTAAGACACATATACATACATACACATACATACATACGAATACTCAAACATAGTCTTGAAATAGCAACCCTAACGGATTAACCTATTGTTTGTGATTTATTGCTTGTAGATGGGAACATAAATTTCATGCAGGAAATAACTCATGACTCCATTACACACATACATGCACACACGGGCATAGTGGAAGTAAAAATGTAAGAAGGAGAGCGGGAGAGAGAAAGAGAGATGGGAGAATAATAAAATCATAGAAGACTCATACCTACATAAATACAATGTGTTTGTATTAGTTTAGCATACTGGCTGTTATGCAAGCATACATGTATTTGTTATTATTTATCTTGGCATATGAGTTTATCACAAAACAATAGCAATAACACGTATGCAAGAGGTGTATGTGTACATACAGGTGGTACAACTAACCACTGTTACAATTTGATATGTATGTATGTGACCCAATACATTTACATTTAAATCTCTATACACTCTCCTATTAAGACACTTCAACGCAATCATCACACATTTTCAAACAGGTTTACGTGTAACCAGACGATACGTTGTGATAATGAACACAAACATATGAAGATAAATATCAAGCTACAGCCAAGGCAATATAAATAAATACGGTGTAGATTATTATTATTATAATGTTTTTAATATTTAATAGACTCTCTATGCTATTTTTGTTTTTTTTAAGATTCTAAGTAGAACAAAAAACAAAAAATTTAATCCCTTAACCCCAAATAGTATCCGTTAACATGTATTTACAGTCTTTATCGCATGTTTACCTGTTATTTTCGTCTGCCTTTGTTTGTTGAAACATCATCGTTGTTGTGCCCTTAAATGAAATGAGAAATTTAGCAAATATTGCGTAATGAAGTCATAAAGATACTGTGATACACTGATACATATCAACATATACATTATGTATACTATGTATGTATGTAGCAATTACTTACTTTACCAATTTGTGGTTTTTCATATACTGTGTGTAATTCCAAAAGTAATGAATTCAAAATGGTATCAAATGTTTGCAAGACCACAAAATACTGTTTTCTGTTGCAATAACAATAACGAAAAATTTAATTTAAAACGATAAAAAAAAATTCATTTTATAATTCAACAACTCATCTTGTTTTATCAAAATTTGTTAACCATCGTTATGATACCTCAACGATACTAGAAAACATTGAAAACCTTGATGAAGCAAATCCAGTGAATTTATAATACATCCTTTACTATATTATTTTAAAGAAGTTTTTCCATCACAGTTTTTTCTTAAATTGATTAAATCTCATTGCAACAGGAAAAAAACTTTAATTCGATTTGATGTAAAAGTTGGAGCCCTCTTTATTACCTTTTTACCCCTTAAAGGATCATGAGGCAGTCACAAACTATTGTCTCGATCCTACATACATAATTGGCCATTACAACCCTCCATTCAGGATTACGGCCTAGCTTCTCACATCACTCATGTTGTGTGTGTTAATTTTATACATGAGTGGTGGGACCTAGAGTTTATAGGCGACTCCGAACGACAAATTTTTGAGAAACTTTTCATGGCAATTTTATTTACTCTGGGAGCTTTTGTCAGAAATCAGCCGGGGAAATATTACGTCTAATAAGCCATCACACTACCTACTAGACTCCGGCGACTTCTGTCACGATCCTGTTATTTTTTATTTTCTTTATTATCTTCTATTACTCAATTTTATCCAATTTTATGGAGATCTCTATCCACTGTTGCATAGATACAACACTCTCTGCGAAATTGTATTGGGCTGTATTACTATGTGTTAGGTTAAGTGAGGTTGGATTGGTAGATTTGATACCAAAGCTCACTTGAGCATGCATAGTGGCCTGTTATGACGCCACGGATAATAGCAGTCCCGTACTGATCAAATTTCACCGAACTTATCAAAGACGTTGGTCACCGTAGGGACTGCACACTAAAAGCACGTCTCATCTAAGCTGGAAACCAGCCTGAAAGTTTTATAAACGAATCTATGTCCTTGGTATAGACGGATAATAACTCCGTTAAGCTGACAAGGAATGAAGAGCCAAACAATCTAATTCAGCATTTCACGAGAGATGGGCATTGGCAAAGAATTCAGCAGGTCCACAACCAATATTGTGTGTATTGATATGAAAATTGTTTATTGAGTTCTTTACTTTTCCTTGCAGAAACTTTCCTAACTTTCTGCTGACGAAGAGTTGCCGGTTGACTTCCTATTTGAGTTCACATACATAACATAATTGGTCATTACAACCCTTCAGTCAGGATTACAACCTAGTTTCTCACACCACTTATGTTGTGTGTGTTAATTTTATACATGAGTGGCGGGACCTACAGTTTAAAGTCGACTCCGAACGACAGATTTTTGAGAAACTTTTCATAGCAATTTTTATTTACTCTCAGAGTTTTTGCCAGAAATCTGCTGAGAGAAAGTCGCCGAAGAAATACTTTTTGTATTTTCTTTTGATGTCTGGCCTGGGGCTCGAACCCTGGCTTTACGTCTAATAAGCCAACACAGTACCTATTAGACTACGGCGACGATTCCTATTTGAGTTATTTAAAGAAAAGTATAACATCCATAGATTTCAGAAATTAGAAAATCATGTTAAAAATATTCTTGTTTCGAACCACTACATCCCACTAAGACCAAAGCGCAGTCTCTTTAAAGCTATTTAATAATATAATGGTTAGTTTGAATGTCTAGTAGGTAGTGTGTTGGTTTATTAGACATGAGGCCTGGATTCAAACCCCAGGTTAGACATTTTCACAAAATAAAATTCGTAGAAATATTTCTTCGGCGACTTCCTCTCAGCAGATTTCTGGCATAAACCCTCAGAGTAAAATAAAATTGCCACGAAAAAGCTTCTCAAAAAATTTGTCATTCGAAGTCGACTTTAAACTGTAGGTCCCGCCACTCATGTATAAAATTGCCACACACAACATAAATGGTGTGAGAAACTGAATCCTTTGACTGAAGGTTTGTATGTTATGTATGTATTCTTGTGTGTACTGTTATGGAAATTGTTTACTGAGTTCTTCACTTTTCCAAGCAGAAACTTCCCTAACTTTCTGTTGACGTTGAGTTACTGGGTGACTACCTAGTTGAACAATTTAAAAAAGAGTATAACGTCCTTAGTTTTTAAAAATTCAAAAATCATGATGAAAATTTTCCTGCTTCGAACCACTACTTCACAAGCCCCGCAGTCTCTTAAAGCGCCGTAGTCTAGTAGGTAGTGTGTTGGTTTATTAGACGTGAGACCTCGCTTCAAACCCCTCGATAAATATTTTTTCCGCCACTTCCTCTCAGCAGATTTCTGGCAAAACTCTGAGAGTCAATAAAATTACCATGAAAAGTTCCTCAAAAATTTGTCGTTCGTTGACTTTAAACTGTAGGTTCCGCCACTCACGTATAAAATTAACACACTCAACAGAAATGGTGTGAGAAGCTAGGTCGTAATCCTAACTGAAGAGTTGTAATGACCAATTAAGTATGCCTGCATGTATGAGTTGGAAAGCACTCATGTGAAATACAATTTTATTTTAATTTAATTTTAACTGAATTAATAGATAGGATTCCTGTCACAATATGGCTTTTAATTCTCTATTTTATTGGTTATATAAGGGAATATGTTCTAATACTAAACTAATACATGTGTAAGTCCCCTGATAAGAATGGAGAATGATGAGGGATTTCTACTCTCATTGGTATTACAATTTTTAGACGCGGATACTCGGTGATATTCGGTCTGGAGCTTGCATTTCCTTTACAGCAATACCAAAAACCTTTAGCATTTCTAAAGCGGAAGTATTTGAGATTCTTTTGGCAAGTAAAGTGCTATTAAATCTGTATTCTGCCTATATAATTATTAATTTTGGAGCAGTCTTACTTTTTTCCACTACACAGAGCGATAAATTATAAATAAAGGTGCAATATCCTCTTCCCTTTCTTTATATCTCTGGTTTCCTCCGTTTAAATAAAATTAAAATATATTACATGATACAACAAAATCCAATAATTCTGCCTTTAATATTTCCTTAACCAAACCATTGCAATTTTTATTCTTATTTTAACTGCGAAGCAATTTTAAAGCCACAAATAAAGTTATTTCCTCTTTATTGTTGCAGCCCAATGGAACGCACAGAAAAACAAACAAAAAAAAAAAACAAATAAAATCTGAACAAATTTAAGCGATAAAATATTTAAAGTTTTCATTTTGTTACACTCTGTTATTGTTATTGTTCTTGTTATTGTTATTGTTATACTTGAAAAAAAAACAAAAAAACTCGTAAATGTCTGTTTGTATTAAAATGAACATACACAGTGTAAAACACAAACATATTGTCGTCCCTTAAAAGTCCTGATTGTGTAAAACTTTGTTCTCCCAACCCAATATTATTTTGTAAACGAAATAAAAAAAAAGGGAAAAAAAGTAAGTAGAGGAGGAAGAAGAAGCAAAATTTATATCGAAAAATCTGAAAAACTATAAAACTTTTATAAGTGTTTCCAACACTTACGATATTCACAAGCAACAACGATTGCTAAGAGGACGACGGGAAAAGCTGCAGCTGCATATGCTAACCAGTGGCAGAGTTCGGTAAGTGCCACAGCAGAATTGCAGAAAAAAAAGAAGGAAAACTGGAGTAACAAACTCCAAAATGGCAACATTAAAAAGCATTTTTTTTATTTATTTTTTTTTTTTCGTTCGTAATTTTATCCTCTCATACGGCAATTTCTCATATTTTTTTGCTTTCTTTTTGACACAGACTAGTTTAAAAAGCGATCTTTGCAAGAAAGAAACTTTAGTTTCTTTTCGTATTTCTTTCTAACATTCTTTGCTGGAAAACGAAAGCTGAGGCGAAAAGCCAGAAGAGAAAAAACTTTCTTTCTAAAATAAAATTGAAGTTTTTCGTTTTTTTTTGGGATTTTTTTTCTTAAGTGTTCCCATATACCAACAGTTGTTCATCTAACGCCGATGGCATTCTGTTGCAAAAGTTTTGTTTAATTAAAGTGGAGTAAAGAGTCCAGATAATTTTTACCTTCTTTCTATTTAATTTCAACTCTTTTTGCTTTGCTTTTCTTTACTTTGCTATTTACCCGATTGCAATTCTTGTGTAATCAAGGTAAAGAATACGGGTAAATTAAAAACTTTGTTAGTTATTTAGACAGCAGACTATCCATCTCTTCACAAAAATAACACCACTAAACTTCGAACCAAGCACTGCTCAGCAAGGAACGTAAATAAATAAAAACAGATCCATGGGTGTAATACTTAATACCTATACTGGTATCGTCATGGTATCGTACCCTTTGGTTTTATTATTATTTTCTGTGCCAGAGTTTTGTCCAAATGATAATGATTTCCAATGAATTATTTCATGCTGTTGCAATTTGTTCGATATTAAAAAGTTTTTTCCTGTTTTTTGTACGGCGGAAAATAGAAAAACTAAATAAATTATTTGACAACAAATATTGCATTATATGGCATTAAAAGTTGATTGCCAATGAAAACGATTGTAAAAATTGATGAAAAACTTTAAAAATCAAAACTTTTCAATGGCAGCAAAAATTATTGAATGATTGTGTGGAAATGGAAAAATATTTGATTTGGGGTCTTTTAAAGGAAATACTTGGCTTAGAAGAATAATATTTAAGCAAAAAAATACGCAGAAATAAAGGTAGAGTTTGCCCATACTTCGTTGAAAATTTGTTTTGAAATCATCAGACATGTGGCTTGAACTCCGAGTATCTATACATAACATGCTGTTACGTTTTTTCCTTTAAAAAACGTTTAAAATATGAGCTCTTAGATTGCTAATAAAATAAAAATAAATTTGTGCTCAGTTTTAATTAAAATTCATTATTATTCGCACAATTCAGTGTGCCACTGTTCACAACTTTATGTATACAACAACAATTGCTTTGTTGGTTATTCCTCTGTTTACTCCCTTTGCATAAACAATAACAATTACTAGGCATTTGTTCGACAGATCTTTGTAATGGAGATTTTCAAACCACTCTCTTCAAACAGACCACGTCTTCACTCAAGACTGATTGAACATTTACTAATTCACTCGCCTGCTTTGCTTTTGCCTTTTATATATCAGGGTAAACAGTCTGATGAATGTTCTTGGATGCGAATGTTCGTGACTTTGCATTCCCGAAATCTCTGTAAATTTAGACGTCAGCCGTTATTGTTGTTTGTGTATTTTGTTTGCATTTGTAAAGGGTGTTTTTTATAGAGGTATAGAACTATAAGTTGCAATAAAACAACGATGGATTATTTGATTGACATGAATTTTATTTATCCGAAAGATAATCTTGTGGCATTACATTTTAAATATGATTTCTGGCATATGACCGCCACGGCTGGCGCGGATGTAGTCCAATCTGGACGTCCAATTTTCGATGACTTTTTCCAACATTTGTGGCCGTATATCGGCAATAATACGGAGAATGTTGTCTTCCAAATGGTCAAGCGTTTGTGGCTTTACAGCATAGACCAATGACTTTACATAGCCCCACAGAAAGTAGTCTAGCGGTGTTAAAGATCTTGGAGGCCAATTCACAGGTCCAAAACGTGAAATTAGGCGGTCACCAAACGTGTCTTTCAATAAATCTATTGTGGCACGAGCTATGTGACATGTTGCGCCGTCTTGTTGAAACCACATCTCCTGGACATCATGGTTATTCAATTCAGGAATGAAAAAGTTAGTAATCATGGCTCTATACCGATCACCATTGACTGTAACGTTCTGGCCACCATCGTTTTTGAAAAAGTACGGACCAATGATTCCACCAGCCCATAAAGCGCACCAAACAGTCAGTTTTTCTGGATGTAACGGTGTTTCCACATACTCTTGAGGATTACCTTCATTCCAAATGCGGCAGTTTTGTTTGTTGACGTAGCCATTCAACCAGAAGTGCGCTTCATTGCTAAACAAAATTCGCTTATGAAAATCGGGAACAACGGTAATCTCGTTTTGGGTTCATTCGACGAATCTACGCCTCACTTGATGATCGTTTGGCTTCAAATCTTGCACGAGTTGGATTTTGTAAGCACGCAAACCAAGATCCTTCCACAAAATCTTCCATAAAGTGGATGGACACAGATCCAATTCCTGTGCTCGATGGCGGATGGACTCATTCGGGTCTTCCTCAATGCTACGCTCTACAGCAGCAATAGCTTCTTCTGTACGCACCGTAGAGCATCTCTGGGGATGCGAGTTATCAATAAGAGTAAACATGGTGCGAAAACATTCCATGGTTAATCGACTTAACTGCTCTGATGGACGATTTTGTCGACGATAAAATGGACGTAGTGCGCGATACGTTTTCCGCACAGAACCATTATTTTCGAAATAAAATTGCACAATTTGCAAGCGTTGTTCAGGCGTAAGTCTATTCATGATGAATTGCCAAACCATACTGAGAATAAATCACTTGACAGCTGTTAAATCGGTCGCCATCTTGAAATGTAATGCCAACTTAAAGTTCTATACCTCTATAAAAAACACCCTTTACTTGTAGTGTTGTTGGTATATTTTTGTTTACTTGTTTACAATCTTTTTATGCTGGTGTTTTATGCTGGTGTTTAATTTTTGTAGCTTTTGTTTATAATTTTAATGTTAAGTGATGTAAAAGCAAAACACCAGTATCTAGATATTGAATTTTTGTAACAATACATAATAAATCATTAAAAACCTTCATTTAGGACTACGGCCTAGCTTCTCACACCACCCATGTTGTGTGTGTTAAGTTTATATATGTGAGACGAGAGTTAAAGAGTAAGGAGAAGTTAACTACCAAGGAACCTGAATCTTGGCGAGATATGTGTTACCTAAACTGTTGCATACATAAGAGCTTGCTAAGTTGACCTCTGTATCCCAATTCAGACGAAATTACGAAATTCCGTAATTTTTCATTACCACCCTTCAGTCAGAATTACGATCTACCTTCTCACACCACTCATGTTGTGGGCATTAATTTTATACAGGAGTGGCGGTTTTTATACATGAATGGCGGGTCCTAATGTAAAATTTTTGAGGAACATTTCTTGGCAATTTTTTTTAACCTCAGAGTTTTTGCCAGAAATCTGCTGAGGGGTGTTGGCATGAGGCTAAGGTTGAAGCCCTTCATCGATCACTTCAAATAAAACGAAATTTGAATATTTCTTCTGGCATAAAAAACAAAATACTAGCAAAAAAGTAAATAAATTTGCCGTGAAAAGTTTCTCAAAAAATCTTATTCGTTCAGAGTCGACTTTAAACTGTAGGTTTTAAATTTTTAAATTAACACACAACATAAGTTGTGTGAGAAGCTAGGTCGTAATCCTGATGACTAATTATGTATGTAAGTATGTGTCTATAGGGCAGTAATATATTTCAAATGTCTAAAAACAAGCTGTTGTATTAACTCCAATAATATTTTTGTGACGATAACATATGTCAGCATTTAAATTGCTGCTACTCTGCTCCCCAAGCTTATAGCAATAAATAAATTAACCTTTGACCTTTTTTCATTTATAAAATAAAAATTATTATAAAATAACATTCAGTCGACCTTAACGAATTTTTCTTAAAAGCATGGTATTCGGATCCCTTGTAAAATTGCCATTTGTATGCACAACCATGCGTATACGTAATAAAAATTAATTTAAATATTAATCATACGCCATGACTCTTTATGTACGTATGTATATCGTATATCGTAACAAATATTACTCGGATATTTACATTTTTATGACCCGATTAAGAAAAAATACAAAACTTTATATGCAAAGAACCAAAAAGAAAAATTTGTTTCAAGGTTTTGCATGTTTTAACAGAGAGTCAAAGTATGCGTATGTTCTTCGGTCGTATGTACATACGTATGCTTTGGAGTTAAAGCTCAAAAGCTTAAAAAAAGAAATTTGTTTTCGAATTAAATTGCCTAGAAAAACAATTTCTTGTCAAACGATATATAAAAAAAGGAATAAAGAAAACAAAATTTAATATTGTTTGTTTCAAGAATGTTGCAATAAAATATCAATTTTATGTGTGCGAGGGTGTAACACAATAAGGCAAAGTAAGAGAGAAATTTCGGAGAGGGTCCTTTATGTCCTACCATATAAACTAGAATTTGATATTTTTATGTGCCTTTCGTTTAAAATTTAAGACCAAAGCACACAAAGTCGTTAAAACCCAACTTGAAGTTGAAAGTTTAAGAAAAACGAAAAAAAAGCAACGAAAACGTTAAAAGTATTAACTTACTTATGCAGCTGGCAACAATTTTATGTTATGAATTGTAACAATTCGTTGAATTTTTTTTTTTGATATATTAACTCAGACTCTTATTTATTTAGTACCTTTTTTTCTTATTTTTTGTTGCTTGAAAGGAAAGATGAGTTTTAAAAATATTTCCACTCATATGTAAGTGTCAAATGGATTTTCTTTTCATAGAAAATAATTTCTTTACTTTAATATACTTGAGAAGCTTGTAGTATGTGTTCTAAGACAACAAACACAATAGGGTGGTGCTGCACTTTGTGAATGAAGCGAAATTGTATTTCAGTTTATAGTTATCACCATAAGTTTGTGGTGCATTGTGTATCGGAAAATGTTTCTGTAAATATTTCAATCGCTACTGAAAGCAGAATGGAGTCTTACTTCTATGCCGCGGTTTTTACTTTTTCAAAACTCTTAGAACAACTGCCACAATCTGTCGGCTTCGTGAACGTTATAGGTTTTTTCTAAATACTCCGTTTCCATTGCATTATTCCGAAGAGAAATACTAATGTAGTGCGACTTCTCCAAATATTCTACAGGTTTCGACGTGTAAAGATTATTTTCTCTATAATATAAAGTTTCAGCAAAAATAATTCATTGCTTAATCATTTTTAAACGCCTAGATTCCTCTAATGGTTCGGTTTTTCTATCATATAATCGGCATATTAGACCTGAAAGGCTTCCTATTCTGTTTTAATGTTGTCTGGGACCGCAGAAATCTTATTTTCTTTTACAGTTGCCTGGCAACAATTCTGTCTCCCAAAACAGTCTATGTTGAGGAGAGTATTTGCCTGTCTTTTTTCTGACCTATTGCTGTATACATCGTTTCAAGCTTCGCTAGCAATGGAGTATTCATAACAGAGTAGGAATAGATATACTCTCTGATAGTATATCTGTGCTCAAGTATCTCAGCGGTTGAATATTTAAGGACATGACTGTAGCGTCATAACCCGCTGTACTATCTGGCCACTCAGAATCAAATAAGTTTGTTGTGGTTGCCAGAAATTAGGAACTTCTGTGTTAAAAGGGGAAAGAGAGGTCTTTCACTGGACCATCTACCTCTTTTGCTTTCGAAAGGCTGAAAGAAATGCAAGAGAATGGTGTACATGCGTTATGAGAAAATAAATAAATGACGATGACTTCGACAATTCCAAAAAATTAGAGACCAAATTCGGCGGTACTTATATAATTAGTCATTACAAGCCTTCAGTCAGGATTACGACCTGACTTCTCACACCACTTATGTTGTGTGTGTTAATTTTATACATAACTAGCGGAACATGCAGTTTAAAGTCGATTCCGAATGACAGATTTTTGTGAAAATTTTCTTGACAATTTTTGTTTACTCTCAGAGTTTTTGTCAGAATTCTGCTGAGATGAAGTCGCCGAAGAAATATTCTTTCATATTTCGATTTGTTGGAGATTATCTGACCTGGTGTTTGAACCATGGCCTCACCTCTTATAAGCCAACACACTACCTACTAGACTACGGCGATTTCCAATAATTCTTTTCCTAATACTTTATAAACACATAGATCTTCCTTTTAAAACGTGCTCTGATGATTCATTGCATCTGCATAGTACGTCCCCTGATTTGGTGAAGCCTAATGATCCCAATTCAGAAAATTGTAAAAAATAATCTTGGATAGTAAATTTGTCCTCAAGACCCTTAGCAGTTTAAAATGTATATTTAGGACTTGACTGTAGTGGCCACCATTAGCATAGATCTGTGCTCAGATCTCAGATCGGAGAGCTGAGTGGTTTTCACTGGACCCACTGCATTATTACGCTTCCACAGGCTGAATGAGAATACGAGAAAATAGTTTACATCCACAGTGAGAAAATAATGAAATGACGATATGGGCTTCAATAGTTCCAAAAACTTTCTCAAACCTGACGCTAAGAGAGAAGGATTTTTTCGGAAACTGTATAGAAAACCCTAGAGAACAGCATTCGGTGGTTGTAGTAGTAGCCTTGAAACCAAAAGCTCACTTGAGCACGCATAGCGGCCCGTTGTGACGCTACAGGTGAACGCAGTCTCTGTACTGACCAAGTTCCTCCAAACCAGGAAAGAAGGAGAAGGTGGTCAGCGCAAGGGCTGCATGCATTCGGTGGTACTTAGAGCAGTTATACGGACACTAGCACCTGCAGATTTTGCTGTGGGAAAGAGATGTGAATGGATCATTTCATAATCAACCGAGTAGGACTGCTACTTCTATCGAAGAAGCCGATTCGTTTACGTGACGTACTAAGTCTGTAATTAACAATGTGATGCACAATACATCAATACTGCGGTCGCAGTATACAAGTCTAACCCTAACTTCATTACATTACATATATGGAACCCACATTAACTATTAAACTCTTCTTTGAGGGACTAATTATGCACTACTACGTACATGAGGGTCCATCATTGGCCTTAAGATGATTTCATTATTTCTGCTTAGACATTAAAGTCACCAATTCATATCCCTTTGACTATTACTGCTCTTTCAATGCAATTGGAAGATATGTTTTCACTACCACGATCAGATGTATTCTCTTTATTCACTTGCACTATTTTATATACCAAACTATCAACCATTTTAACTACTGAAAACTGATTACCACCCTAATGAAATATATATTCTCTGTATACATATCTCTACCACTTAAGTTAAAAATTCTTATGAGCCAATGTTTGTTTGTGTCTATAAAGAAAATTAACTTTAATACTCTTGTGTGTGATATGAAAATACTCTTGTATTTTTCACATCATGTCTGCTGCTACAAAAAAGTGAGAAAAAACTTTGAACATTTGCAGGCAACTGATCATAAAAAGAGAGAGAAAAGATAAGAATACATGACGCCTTCAACAAATATTTTAAAGTAGTTTTATATACGAAATGAATGAGAAATTTAACATTTTCTTTAAAATGGCAATTTTCTTTAATGCATATTAGGTGTATGCATTAATTTCTATTGTATGTTTTTATCTGAAAATATATTCCTTTGAGCGTGAAACCCTTACTTCATTGGAAACGATGATTTGAAACCATTTTATGATCAATTTATGTATGAAAGACATACCAATACTTTGTTAAACACTTTCAGGTGCTTCCGAAAAAGATTCTGTGTTGTTATTATGCCCCAAAATGATTTTCCGCCATTAATGCCATTAATTTAAACAAGTTGGTGCAATTTTTATTTTATTTTTTTACCCGAAATGATTTATAATCGTGTAAAGAAGCCATGGTATTGCAATCATGTGGGGTATAATGTCTCTTCCACTGTTATTGCCCTAAAAAAGATCAGGATGTTGCTCGTTGTGTGCTAGGATAACTCTCACACCCAAGCCGATAAAATCTACATATTATGCTCTTGGAGATCCTCATCTGAACAAGCTCTCTTTTTAAGACTACACACCTTTCTCTATCTTTTCTTTTACCTCATATACACTTTCTAACATCTCTGTCGACTCAAATGAAAAGATTTAGGCCCCTCATAGTCAAGCAATCTTCCTTCCTCGTATCTGCTTGCTAATAGCCGTGAATTCCCTCATGACCTGGGATCTAGCAGACAAACACATAACTTCCACTTCTATTGATTGAAATTTCTCCTCTTAAGAACCGATTACTCCGATTGTATTGCTACGTCCTCCCTTTAGACTCTCTCTCCAAGTTAAATTGAGCACATCAATGGCGTAGACTTCCGCTTGAAAGATATTCACGAGTTTCCCATGGCCTCCTCATATTTTACTCTGCAACTAAACACTCCAGCTCCTGTCGTATAGCCCATAAAGATTCCCCTCTTAGTGTGTTCCTCTAAATAGCTTCATTCACTCGTATTATTTAGTATTATTGTGAAGCATTTTGGAAAATCATAATGTTTGCTGGTTCGATACAGGAGTCTGTTAAGTTGTGAGATGTTAGCCACTTGGTTCACCACGATGCCCCTTGGTGAATCGTGTAATATCGTACGTATAGTTTCCAAACCTCTGGCCTTCACTACATAGCCTGAAGCACTTTGCAGTTCTTATGCCTCCAGCTTTTATGGTATTGTTACGTTTTTACCTTTTCAAAACGTTTAAAATATGAGCTCGCAGATTGCTAATAAAATAAAAATAAATTTGTGTTCAGTTTTAATTAAAATTCTTTATTATACGCACAATTCTGCGTGCCGCTGTTCACAACTTTATGTAAACAACAACAATTACTAGACAATTGTTCGACAGATCTTTGTAACGAAGATCTTCAAATCACGATTATTCTCTTCAAACGCACCGCGTCTTTACACAAGACATACTGAACTAACTCAGTCGCCTGCTTTGCCTTGTCTTTTATATGGCAGAGCCAACAGTCTGATGAATGTTCTTAAAGGCGAATATTCTTGACTTTGCCTTCTCGAAATCTCTTTAAGTTGTAAACATCGTTGTTTACATTTATTATTGTAGTGTTGTTGGTATATTTTTGTTTAATTGTTTAGCATTTTTTATGCTGGTGTTTGTTGTGTTATATTACCCATTCCGATAATTTGTAAACAGATTTGTTTACTGCATTGTTTTGTTTTTGTAGCTTTTGTGTATAATTTTAATGTTAAGCGATGTAAAAGCAAAACACCAGTATCCAGATTTTTCCTTTTCGTAATAATATTTATTGCTTCATCCATGGAACGAATATTCTTCCATTTATGAAGTTTTCTTTTGCTCACAAATGCTTCTACTCTGGTCTTAAAATGCACTTTCGACTTACAATCTCAAGACCATTTTGTTTCAAAGATTTGATTGAGATTTCTGTTGTCAATTTGTCTTGTGACACCAGAGCTATGGCATCTGCATACCCTTGACAATTAATGTCCGCTTCAGATAGTTTCATCAGGAGTTTATCCGCAACCAAGGACCACATTAGTGGTAACAGAACCTCAACTTGGTGGTAGTTCCCAGCTGCACTGTTGAGTAATAATTAGTGTGTCTTTCATTTGCCTGGTGAAATAGCCCTGCCATGTATTTAAATGCAAGCATTGGGCGCTAATATTTTATATTTCTTTTTTATAAATTTTTTCATTTCTTTCAAAATTATTTTAAAGTCTAAACTAAGCGAATGGATGGAGATTGTTTTCTAAAACACGGCATTTTTTTTTTTGGTTCACTTCCTCAGCAATAAAAAGTTCGTTCACCACTGGCTTTTATTATTTTTTTCTTTTCGTCGTGTTTTTTTGTTGTTTCAGTTCCTTTTATTATTTTATATTGTTGCTGTAAATGTTGTTGTTGTTACACTTGTTGTTGCTATTGTTATCTGTAGAAGAGATATAAAGTAACACAATACGAATAACAGTTAAACGAAAAGTATGGAACATGTTTTGAGTGGCTGTATGAGTATGAGTATGAGTATGACTGTGTTAAGTATATGTAAGTGTAGTATGTTGTTTTTTTCTCTTTCATTTGTGTTAGTAACGCGAGCTACAAATGAGATCCCATTCCTTTTCATACTGATGTTGATGTTGCTTGCGCTGTGGCTGCTAATGCTGTTGCTGCTGTCGCCTTGTGGTTCCTGGCTTTAACTCATCATAGTCATCATAGTAATCATGATGCGAGCTAACTCCGCTCATATCTTAAAGCATAAAATAACGGAAACGGAAATTTGATGTAGCAGCTACAACGAAATGATGGTGGCGTTAAGAGGAAGGGGAAAAGGTTTTTAAAGAGGAAAGGAAAAAATACGTTTAATGTTACAGTTTTTTTGTTGTCATGCTGCTGCTGCTTATAAAAATAAAATGGAAGAACGAGTAGCAAGAATGCATGAATGAAATTCTCAGAAATATCATAAGAGAACTGTCAAGTTAAAGTGGCATACAAACACACTTATACACACACACTGATACCCATCTCACACATGCATTTTCGTGTGACTTTAAATGAATTATGACGACGACTGCTTAAATATTTAGCAATGAATGAATTGAAGGCACAATAAAAACAAGGATTTTTTCTTGTTTATCGCTGTGAGAGTGCCTTGTATTTAAATTGTAATTTTCTTTTTTAAATATTGAATTATTATTGCCTTAATGTATTTGCTTTGGTAATAACTTTAATACCCAGTCCATACTACACTCTTAGCCTCACAATACTAAGCCATTAATTTACTTCGGAAAGAAAAAGAGCAGAGAGCTCAGGAGAAACATAAACAGCGTAACAAATATTATTTCTATTACACCCAGTGACCCTCTTAAACAATCATAAATAATAAATTTTCTACCTATTCTTTCTCACTCTCTCTTTGAATGGTTTTGCCATTTTTCTTTATTTCTAGACTTTCTTATTCCTTCTTTTCTGTCTTTTTGTTTTTATACTTGTTGTCGTAACTAGTTTTTAATGGGTTATTAAGTTACTTGCCGAACCCAGGCCCGCTCTTACCATTTTATTCTTCTGCTGGCTTTAGAAACTCTTTAGAAATATAAAGTAAATGATTTATGATTGTCATATTTAGCTAACGTTTTCTCTTTCTTTCTCTCTCTCTCATAACAGTATTACATTTATATATAAAGACATTTGAGCTAGGGACACATGATGATAAAGAGCAGGGGTTTAACAGGCAGACACACACAATTACCTGAAATATTTATCCACACGTATTAACAGGGTTACAAATAAAAACCTCAAGAGGTCATAAAGAGAATTATTATGACTGCAATAATATACAGTGCACACAAAAAGTATACATCCTACCAATAGAGTTTTTGTTTTTATTTCTTTGCGTTTTGACTTACAAATAAATGTTGCTTTTCTCCTTACTTGTGCTTTACTTTTATCACTTACTGTCCACCTTTTTGAACCCTTTTGCCATACTCCATATACATTAACATGCTTAACCAGCCATGCTTTACCTCATCATCATCACCATCATCATCATTATTTTTGTCAAATCGTAAGGAATGAAAAGCCAAAATTTATTTACGAAAATTCTTATTCACATACATTAAACAGAGAACGTGTGCCATGACTGGACATTTGACTTGCCAAATAAGAAATAAAAGAAACCCAAGAATTTTCTTAATGACACAATTTCTACCTGAAAATGACAGTTTTGTTACGAAGTATTACTGGCTTTGACTACAAGTACTAGGCCTAATGAATTACCTGCTGCCTCAATGCTATAGAAAATAAAGTTGTTGTTTGTTTTCTTTGCTTAAACGTTTCGTGTCTCCTGGCGCTTCATTATCATTTTTCTTTATCTTTTAGACGATTTAAGATTTTGGCAGATATAACGACGATGACTTTCCTCATTAGTTTTAATATTTTATTACATTGGAAGCCTTTTTCCAGCAGCGGCGTACAGACAAAATTGGCTACAGCCTACCAGCTTCAACAATACACACCAACACCCACACCCACACATGCTTAGGCCATTAAACAGTCAAATAAACACCCACTCTGCTGGCTCTGGCTGGCTCTGTGTGTTTCTAATGCCAGCCGTGTGTTGTTTCCGTCTGTGTGTGTGTGTGCTCTTTTCAAGAGTCGTTGTTTTTCGTTTCGTTTTCTTTGGTTGGCTTGGCCCTCCTCTCGAATGTATTAAACGCACTGCATTAATTTTAATTAATGCGATATTCTTTATCTCTTTCTTTTAATTTTTAATCAGAGCGATAAATTTATGCTCCTCTGCTCTTTATAGGCCATGTTGTTGTTAAAGCCCGTTCGTTGTGTTCTCTTACTGCCGTTTATTTTGTTATTCGTTTATAGCCGGTTTTAGCAGCAATTTTAGGGGCATTAAATTCATTCATTAATTGAATCTTATGAGTGTTTTTCTCTCTACTTCTCTCTCTTTTTGCCTTATTTGTTCTTTTTGTATCTTTTAATGCTGCTGTTAAGACCTACACATGCGAAAATTCCTGCTAATCTTGTTAATTGTATTAAAATTTTAAACAAAACAAGGATATTCCAAAATTAAATAAACCACTTAGAAACAGAAGATTATCGTCTTCTTCTCTTTTTTTCTCTGAATTTTTAAGAATTCTTATTTCATGGTTTTAAACCAATATTTCGGAGAATGTGTTTCCTACGCAACAGTTTATTCTTCGCATTTACAGTGGCGCACAGTTTACTTCTAATTGATCATTACATCGCTTCGGTCAGGATTACAACCTAGTTTCTCACACCAGTCCTGTTGTGTTCTTCTTTCATCCGCGAGTGGTGCAACCTACTTTTTGATGTCGACTCCAAATGACAGATTTGAGAAACTGTTCATGGCAATTTTATTTTACTCTCAGAGTTTTTGCCAGATGACTACTGAAAGAAACACGCATATTATTTTATGTATGTCGGTGCCTCGTCTAATAAGCCAACTTACTACCTACCAGACTACGACGACTTCAGTTCATAGTATTAAATGCAGCCCAAAATATTTCGCTTATAATGCTGCCCAAATATGAGATAATTTCACTTATTCACGTAAGCATCGAGATTGAAATTATTTTCATTGCAGAACAAAAATTTTTTGGACAAAGTCAGCATGTTGTTCTATGGCCTTTAATAGACAGACAGTGCTAGAACAGTATTGCTACTGGATTTAAGTAGATAAAGCCTCTTTGAGGATTTAAGTTCTCTGTCGAGAGCTGACATTAGCGCTTTCCTCAAATTTATTATGGAAATACGCTGGTTAAGAAATGAAAGGTCATATTGCCTATTCGGCTCTGTTTGCACTTTCTTCTCCAACCTCTCTTCAATCTCTCTAGTGGTCTATTTATTTTCTCTCTTCTGCTTTCTTTTATTTCTTTTAGCAATTAGGACGAATGAAGTCGCGTAGCACACCCAACATAAGTTGTGTGAGAAGCTAGGTCTCAATACTAACTGAAGGGTTGAAATGACCAATTATGTTACGTTATTAGGACGAATACAATGGCTCAGTTGACCTACAAGTATTGTACCTCAGTGACATACATCCTGTAACCTAACATCAAATCAGCATTACTATGGCGTTGTGGATGTTCAGCTCGCTTTAATTTTTTGCGTGAGTTTGGCTTTATATGAAAGGAAGTGGATATTCAAATGCAAACTATGAAATAATAAGCCGTCAAGGTGGGCCTATTTGCTAAAAACGTCATGAGTTCGGTAAATTGAGATTATGCGGAAAGGTATCGTTACGTTTTTGCCTTTTAAAATCGTTTATAATATGAGCACATAGATTGTAAATAAAATAAAAATAAATTTGTGTTTAATTTTAATTCAAATTCTTTATTATTCGCACAATTCTGTTTGCCACTGTTCACAACTTTAAGTAAACAACAACAATTACTAGACAATTGTTCTACAGATATTTGTAACGAAGATCTTTAAATCACGCTTATTCTCTTCAAACGCACCGCGTCTTCACACAAGACAAACTGAACTTCACTAACTCAGTCGCCTGCTTTTCCTTGCCTTTTATATGACAGGGGAAACAGTCTGATGAATGTTCTTGAAGGCGAATGTTCATGACTTCGCCTTCTCGAAATCTCTATAATATTTGGTTACACGCCAGCATTTTCATTTTCGTAACAGCATTTAGTAGCTAGCTTCACATCATCCATCTCTATTTTTCTTTTTCTTCACTTACAATTTATAGTCCGAAATCCAATACAAACCATTTGAGAGCGCCACTCCCTGTTTGATATCTGCCTGCATTGAATTTGAGCTTAGAATCAAACATTTTATGGGGGTTTTTTCTTTCTTTTTTCATCTGCTAAAGAATTTATCTTTTTTTTAATATTCGCTAATGAAAAGCTATTCCTCAATACAAAATGCTTTAAGCGGATTTTAAACATTCCCTCACATAAATTATTATTTTTTTAATGACATTTGAAAATATTAATGAGTTTCATTGTGGTGTCATTTTTATCCATTTTAATTGTTCTATCCTTTGGTCCATTAGTTCTACTTTTTTATGAATTTAATACAGACACTCCGCTCGTCACTACTCTTCAGTGGACATGCTTAAAAAATAAATATTTTATTTCACTACCTACCAACGAACTTAGAGAAAGGAAAATTAAAAAAAGCGTTGAAAAGGAATAAAAAAAAACTTCGGAAAAACTGGGTAAATATAACATTTTAGTTGCAATGTTTTGGTGGACTACAGGCTATAGAATGAAAAGCAAAAAAAAAAGAGGAGCGTAAAACGGGCATAAAAAATCCGTTGCTTATAAGCGCTTGCAAAAGCGTGTTAAAGAATGGTATGGAAAATGGAAAATGAATTGAAATACAATAAGAAGAAAACAAATCCAGAAATAAAAACTTTACATTCATAATTAATGAAAAAATAAAATTGTTGGCAGAAATAAATGGTATTCCTTTTGCAGCAGCAATAGAGCAAAAAAACTCTTTTGAAAAGGGTACAAAAAAAAACTTGAATAAAACTGGAATGAAAGAAGAGAGCAACCAGCAGCAATAAGCAATGTGAGTTGAAGTTATAAATTAAAAAAATATTTCTACGCTTTTTAATAAAAAAAAGTAGAAAAAGTAGAAAAAATAGAAAAAATAAAACACTTAAGTTATCATAGGACAACAGAAAAAGAAACACTCGTATACGATAACGACAAAGATTGACTTGACTGTAGAATAAAACACTAAAGAAAAGAGTTAAAAAGAAAATGCAGAATAATTAGAAAGAAAATACAGAGGCAGGAAAAGTTTATTAAAATGTATGCCATGATCTTATTACCGTTGCTGCCTCGCTTGTGCCTTTAGTGGACCAATTATTTACCCAGTTTATGTAATAATTACGAGGATAATTTTATAACGTTACGTTTTTTTCATACGTTTTTTTTTTGCATACCGCTTACTACTCTTTAACATCATTCGTTGTTGCAATTTATTCAAACGCTTTACTTTCTTTAAAGTTAAGTTTTCTTATATAAAAATTTGAAAATTAGAAATTATTAGAAATTTTTCTTTCTTTTTTCATACAAAATACTTTAATCTTTGCGTATAGCAGGTTGGAGTGAAGTATGAAGAAATTTGGGATATCCATACAAAGTTTTCACAAAACTAAGCGTGTTAGATAGCTACACTCTTTGTTAACGTTTTGGGAATTGGTATGTTCAACAAACAACTAACCTAGTCCGATAGATGTTTAGCACCAGAGATCAGCTATGAGTATTCAAAAAGAAGAGTATAATATATAATAGCATTCATACTTATTTTAATATCATCGAACCTCTACTCATACTCAAAGTTTGAAATACTCATAACATTCATACTTGACAACACGTATGATGTTGTTGATTTCGACTCTCCATAACTTTGTGTGTTTTTGTCTTTTTTGCTTATGTGTCTTTTTCCTTTTTTTGTAAATGCAACAACAACTAAGACAGTAAATTTGATGAATGATTCGAGTGGCTCCAATCATTTATAAGTATTATAAGTATTTTGCTAAAGTTATGAATCTAAATGAGTAGGCTGTATGAATCGAACATATTTCGAATGGTATGAGTTTGATGTCAACGTTGTACGCATACTCATTGCAACCTGTACTTATAAAACAACGTTGTAGTGAGTACGAATGAATCAGAGTAGCTAAATTTCAATATTGTTGACTCACTTATATTCAAAATTTCATGAGTGCTTACAAGTAGCGAATAAATGATTCATTGCTGATCTCTGTTTAGTACCCCACTGCATCGAGACCGAAGTTGAGTAAGAACTGCTAGGATTTGCTTTGTGCGCTAGCTTTCACTGTCGGCGGTCGAAGAAGGAATACTATTCAGCCCTCTTTTGTGGCTTTAACAGTTTAAGGTGTCATTGACATCTTTTTATGCAGTGTCCAACGATATGTGACGCCACTTGTCACACAGCTCAAGCTACATTTGATATTCTGCTCGAGAAATTTTATGCCGTGGTTATCTTACGTGGAGGTAGTAAAGTAAAGTAAAACTAGCCACTGAGATCATGCGATTGGACCTCGTAAGAATTTTTCTTGTGTTGTTTTCTTAAATCGCAGATGTCTGCGAACAAATCAAAAACAGTAGTAGTCCTCAAAGCCAACTTATAAGCCTGAGTTATCGGAAATTAAACATTTCGGATGTATTTCACCTAAAGAAGGCGTGGCAGACATTTTAATGATTTTATATTCCAGATTCTTTTGAACATTAACTATAGGAATGACATTCAAATCTGGCGATACACAATCTCCAAAGTACAATGTCCAGTGCTGTTACGTATAAGTCGAGAAGTGGAATTAATCGATATGAGGTAGTTGTCACGGTGGTGAGAGTAATTATACATACACACACAATTGGTCATTACATCCTTTCAGTAAGTATTGAGACCTTACTTCTCACACCACTTATGTTGTGTGTCTTAATTTTATCCAGAAGCGGAGGGACCTACAGTTTAAAGTCGACTCCAAACGTAGATATTTTCATGGCATTTTTTATTTATTCCAGAGATTTTGCCACTAATCTGCTGAGTGGAAGAGTGGCCGAAGAAATATTTTTTTATATTTCATTTTGCTGGAGATGACCTTACATATCATAACATAATAATGATAATTGCTTGCCATTGAAAATTTGTAGAAAACAGCATCACTCTGTACAGCTTCACTGGTAGAACCCTAGTTTATTCATGTAAACTTTTGTTTCTTTAAATTCCTTACATATACTGCAGCTTTTCGTAGCAATTTGTTCTGAAGTTTTTGGAAATCATTCCACTGCATACAATTTAAAAATGTGGTTGAGACTGTAGATATGCCAATAGCAAAAGGGTGATGCCTACTAATTTACACTGTCCGAACTACGACATGTCGTCACCGTATGTAGTAAGTAGTGGGTTGGCTTATTAGATGCGAGGCCACGGTTCAAAACCCAGATCAAACATCTCCAACAAAACGGAATATGAAGAAATATTTATTCGGCAACTGCCACTCACCAAATTTTTATCAAAAACTCTGAAGGTAAATAAAATTGTCTTAGTAAAGTTTCTCAAAAAATCTGTCGACTTTAAACTGTCCCGTCGCTCATGTATAAAATTAACACACACAACTTAAGTGGTGTTAGAAGCTCGGTCATGTTCCTAAATGAAGGGTTGTGATGACGAATTATGTATGCTTGTATTTACTACAACAACCTGGGGGATAGCTTTTTAGAAATATCATAAAAAGTCTTGAGGTAGTCCTAGGTAGATTAAAACTCAAATCATAAAATTGCTGAAGCAAACAAACAATACCTCTACTAGGAACGCTCATATCATTTTACTGAGCCTGCTAAGCAGAGTTATGCTATCTACCAACATTAACACTAAAAGTACTGAAGACCACAGAAAAACACTGAGTTTACTCTCATCTTCCGAAACTTTAAATAAAAACCATATTTTTTATTTAAACAAATAAATCATATACCCTTTTTTGAAAGCATTTAATTTCGTTTTTAAATACAAAATTAATTGCATTACCCAAAGAGCCAGCCAGCGCACACCTTTAATTGCTTTCTATAAATCAGGCAATAAATTCGTGTCAAATTTTCCGGCATTCGCAATTAATTAAACTCACTTGACTGTTAACAAACTTTTAAATGCTGAGTTTCCTAACACAATAAAATAAATTATAAAAAAAAAGAAAACAAAAAACCAACTGAGGTTTTCAAAAAATAACAACAAAAAGCAACACAGAGTTACCACGGAAACAAAGATTCGATTGTAAAGTAAAATAAGCCGCAATAAAATTGAAAAAAGGCCTTAAACTGCTGGTTCAATACACTCTCTCAGTATACAGCAAAAGCAACGCTTGTCAAATTTAAATTCCCGTGTTTATGTTTACGCCACTTCTAAATGAACGCACACTAGCAATGTGTGTGTGTGCGTGTGTTGAATTTCAGTTCACATCTCAGGATGCTGAGCATCATGTGTCTTCTGTTTATTGTACTCGTATGTGTTACACATTGTATGCCAGAAATTCACGTGGAAGTTCTCTCTCTCCCCAGCACACACAACTCCATGTACATGAGAAACTGTCTTCTAAATTTTCTTTTCTCTTCTAATTTAAAACTTTGCTGAAATAAAAAACAAAGTTTTGAAAGTGTGTACGAGTGTATGTATATGTGTGTTAGTATTTGTATGTGTTTATTGTGCTAAAATCTCGCTTAGCAATTTATTTTTTGTATCTGTGTGTGTGGGTGTGTGTAGGAGTCTACTTTATACCGTACAAGTGTACAATCTTATTCAGGCTTTTCATTTCTAATCGATTTTCAAATGAAATTTTAAATCCAATTTTACACGCATACATTTACCTCCATCTCCTCTCTCTCTCTCTCTCTCTCTCTTTGATTTACTTATTTAAACAGCTACAGCTGCTATTCCTGCTTTATTCACGTGTGTATTTTTTTTCTAAATGTATTTGTGCTGCTTATAAGAATTACAGTAAAATTGCTTACCTTTGGATTTATTTCTTCTAACACTTATGCACCTACACTTATGCACACCTACATACATGTACATATGTATGCGTATTTTATTTTACAAGTATTGCCTCCTCACTGGCACATCTGTGGCTTTCATATGTTCATTCTTAAGGACTTTATGTGTTTGCTGGACCATTTCTTCTGCTTAAAGTTGAAAAATTTTTTCAAGCTGTAACATCTTTTAAGGATTTTCACAATTTAATTTTCATTTTTAGAAAGTAACTTATTCCCTACGTTGGTTAAACATATTTTAGAATAAAATTAATGGCATTTCAATGAACATAAAAGAATAGAAAACATATAATCCCTGCGGCTGCTTTTACTTTAACTAGAGCTTATGTGTTGCATAAGGAATAATGTAAGAGAAAAAATTGTTTGATATTAAGTCCGAGCGATTCAGATTCTAATGCTGAAAATCATTTTCTAAATCAATTCCTAAAGTATTCAAATGTCGAACTTTACTTAAGTATACCCCTGTGGTCGTAATTGTATTAAAATCTTCTACAATTTTGAGTGACTTGTTCTCAAAAAAATAAGTAAAGGTTGCGATGTTATTGTTACTACCTTAGCAGATGTCTAATTATTTCGAACGAGTCAATTTACCCACTCTTTCGTTTCCATAGTCGGAAGTTCCATAAAAGTGTCACCCGGCTAAAGAGATATTCCTTATCCTATAGACTTGAAGAATAAATTTTCCCCAGTTGCGTTTGGCTAGAAAAGTTTTGTTATAAATTTCTGGTTGTCACAAGAATTTCCCTCCTCAGATCCACGAGTGAAAAATGATGAGAGGAAGGATATTCAGGTCACCCCTTATTTCTCGTCATCCGACATTTTTCTAGTCATACGCGACGTTCTTCAACACCCTCTAGTTAGGTAAGGAAAGTTTTTGTATAAGTATACGTGTGTCTCCAAGAATAAAAGAGTTAAAAGAGCTAGGTTAAAAGCCCAATAATAATCCTCAGGATAGTCCGATGAATGACCCGCTTTTTAATGTACTAACTCAACAGTGTACTAACTACGGTAGTCGCCGTAGTCTAGTAGGTAGTGTGTTGGCTTATTAAACGTAAAGCCAGGGTTGGAGGCCAGACATCAAAACAAAATACAAAAAGTATTTTTTCGATAACTTCCCCTCAGCAGATTTCTGGCAAAAACTCTGGCAGTAAATAAAATTGTCATGAAAAGTTTCTTAAAATTCTGTCGTTCGGAGTTGACTTTAAACTGTAGCACCCGCCACTCATGTATAAAAATTAACGCATACAAGTGAGAAACTAGGACGTAATCCTCACTAAAGGGTTGTAATGACCAAATATGTATGGATGCATACGTGTGTTATTTCTATTCAATATACCTTTATTCCAATAAATATTGTTCTTTGAGTCTACAGAGCTCGTTTAAAAGAGCAGTAACTGTCCTCAGGATAGTCTGATGAACGACCCGCGTCTTAATGTACTTACTCAACAAAAGTTCAGATCCATTTGTCTCAAACCTACAAACCTACTGTCTAAAACCTGCCTAACGGCAAGTAATCATACCATACCATTCCCCATAAAGGTTAGGTAAACTCCCCTTTTCGCAAACTTATCTGCTTGCTTATTGCTGAGAATTCTGTTCTGGGATCTTACAGATATTGCCCCTATTTCAGTTCTCTCTACTTCTAGTCCGCATTGAATTGTGCACTTCTTTCAAAGGCGTAGATTTCCACCTGGAAAATAACCGTGGATTACGCACTAGGGTCGAACCCCCCCCATTCCATTCGCACTACTTGTTCGTGACTCATCCGTATACCACAGAATGGTCCCTCTCTTAAAAGCTCGTATGTAGCTTTTAAAATATTCCATTCGCTCGTATTACTCAGCCTAGTTCCTAAAATCTGAACGTTAGTTAGTTGGCCGATCACGATGCCCCTGATGAATCTCTTTTTAGACTTGTGGTCCTCAGTACTATGTGTAATAGACTTAAATCCGATAGGTCCTCTAGAGCCGATGTACGATAGGTTATCCTTTTCTCGGTTTTACCAATGCATGCCACTTTCTGTGTCATTTAAATTGTTTTCAAATTTGTTCTGTCTGTGGTATCCCTAACCTTTCTTGAAATGCTTTCTGTATGAGTGTTCCACATCAGTTTGCTGTCCAGTTGTATATCCAAATGGTTAGCTTCCATTTCCACAAAATTGTCGATATTAACCCGAAAAAGTCACTATTTGGTGCAGAATGCGAGTCCAACAGTTCATTTTTTTCGTTTCTTCTTTTTCTTCGACATTGGTCCTTGACATCATTGTCAACTGCGGCCAATATAGATCGATGATTGCCAACTTCTTCTTGTTAAAATTGGATGATCAAGAAACCAACGACATGTGGTTTTAACAGAACGGCGCTGCTTGTTACACAACTCAAACCACATTTGAGATTTAAGAGCGAGCTATTTAATGACATAGTCATCTTACGTGGAGGTGGTATGAACTGGCCTCTAAGATCATGCAATTTGGCCTCGTTAGACATTTTCTTGTGGGGTTTTCTTAAACCTCAACTACAACGACAACGGTCCTCAAAGCCAACCTAACCCTTGCCAACGGTCAAAATCAGTCCAATTTATGAGCCTGAATCATGAGAAATTAAGCGTTTTAGATGCATTTCACGCAAAGAAGCCTTGGCTTACATTTGAATGATTTTATATTCCACACATAACGAATCAAATATTTCGATATTGTCATCATCATTTTGTTTTATTTAAATTTAAGGATGGGCAGCTCTTAATGAAAGAACCTTAAATAATGAATTTAACGCCTCAAGACCATGCAGTCAAACAGAAAATGTTGTAAATTTAAATTCTTTTTTTGTACAACATCTTGGAATGTTTGGGCAACATTTTAACAACAACAAGAACTAAAACATACTCAAAATTCTATGTCAGTATAATTTTTGAAATTCAAAACTTAAAAAAGTTTTCACTCACTTTCAACTTTGAAAGTAATTCTATGAATTAGTTTTTCAGGGCAAATAGTAGTGCCTTGTATGTGGAACATTTTCGAACTCACTATTAACTGAGGAATATAGTTTAACCAACTGAAAACAATTCCAGAACAAAAACTCAAAATTAAAATTAAAAAAAAGAAGGAAATTTTCTAAAAAAAAAGTTTTTAATGAAATCCCTCTCGGTTTTTTTTTTGTTTTTGTGTTACAAAACTACTGCTGTGCTGTTGCATATTATTACTGTTTAATCCACTCGAGTACGCAAGATACAATAACAACTGCCTGCAATAGCAACAGCAATAGCAATAGCTGTGGCAACAACAATTTAAAATCTAACCCTGAACTTTGTAAAAGTGTTGCAGGCAACATGTGTTGATGATGCTGAGTAATTTTAGCATCTCTTGAACAGCATCTTGAATATGTTGTGTTACAACATCAACAATGGCAATGCGATTGTGTTGCAGCAGCAGCAGCAATAGTAAGTATTTGTTGCTTTAAGTTGTATAAAATGTTGCAGTATTTCAGTTTTCCTTTTGAAAAATTTCTGTTGTTAAGAAATTCTTTAATAATACAGAAGGACAAAGTGACTGAAGGAATGAATGAATGAACAAGAGAAAGAGATAAATGAATGAATGAAATACATTGACAATGATACGTGAAAATTAAAAGCAAATGATTATGCCTCACAATGAAAAAAGTATGAGGGTAAGGTTGAGTGTAGAGTAAGGTATTCTTCTGCTTTTTTTTTCTCAGTTCCAAGGAAATTCTGGAGAGCAAAAATCCTTTTACAAGAAACTTTACTGGTATAACCTTAAAAAATAAATACGCTTAAGAAAAGATAGTGTGCTACACTGAAAAAAATCAAAAAATAAGGCAGGAAAAATTAAAAGTTTCATGTTCCATACATCTGAAAACCATTTTATAAAAGGAAGAGAACATAGCAAATTGATAACAAAAAAATTGGCACAAAGTTATCAGGTGCCATCAATTATAATGACTGTTAAGGTGATACACTGTAATTCGGGGATTGTTATCTTGTTTTTCCACGTCTATATCGTTTATGTATAGTCTACTGGGTAGTTTCGCTTCCCAACAGTGACTCTGCAATATTACACTCCCATATCCCCAGATCATTATTATTGAATTACTATAAGGTGGGAAATTAAAAATTTAAATATAAAATACAATAAAACATAAGCGCTTTAAAATTATGCCAAATTTATGTGTTTGTTCTGAGATACAATATAAGATATAAGACTGCCACGGCTGTCTTCACAATACCTCATTCGGTGGGGCCAATTTTCGTGCACTGCTTTGACTGTATTGGATCGTATATCGGCAATTTGATCACGAATGTTGGCCCTCAAATGCTCAATTGTCTCTGGTTTGTCGGCATAACACTTTTCGTTAAAGGCGCCCCACAGACAATAGTCCAACGGTGTCAAATCGCAGCTTCTCGGCATCATTTCGGCTAATGAAACGGCCATCAAACGTTTGACGCAATAAATCGATTATGGCATGAGATGTGTGGCAAGTTGCACCAACCTGTTGAAACCAAACATCGTTCACTTCAATGCCATGAAGAGTAGATACAAAAAAATCGGTTATAATGATGCGACACGTGTCTCCATTGATCATTTTCAAAGAAATATTTGCCAATAATGCCTCCGCTATGACGCCGTAGTCTAGTTGGTAGTGTATTGGCTTATTAGACGTAAAGCCAGGGTTCGAGCCCCAGGTCAAGACAAAATACAAAAAGGATTTCTTCGGCGACTTCCTCTCAGCAGATTTCCGGCAAAAACTCTGAGAGTAAATAAAATTGCCATGAAAAGCTTCTCAAAAATCTGTCGTTCGGAGTCGACTTTAAACTGTAGGTCCTACCACTCATGTATAAAATTAACACACACAACATAAGTGGTGTGAGAAACTCGGACGTTGTACAATGGGTCAATTCGACCTCCGGGTACTGCACATATCTTTTAATTACACGTCCTCTAACCTAACGTATGCCTCCGCTATGCAAGCCGCACCAAGTAGATACTCGTAGTGAGTACATTGGCTTTTCTAAGACCACGTGTACGATTTTTGAGCCCCAAATATGGCAATTTTGCTTATTAACGTTACAAAACATCGTTCACGTCAATACCATGATCGTAGTGGTTGCGCCGTCCTCATTTTCATAGGAATATGGGCCAATGATGCCTCCCCTCTATAAGCCGCATCAAACAGTCACTCATAATGAGTGCATTGGCTTTTGTAAGATCACGTCTGAGATTTTAAGCCCCAAGTATGGTAATTTAGCTTATTAACGTACTCATCAAGATGAATATGAGCTTCAACGTTGCTCAAGCATAAATCAATTAATTAGGTTCAGTGGAGAAAATATACTGAATTCTGTGACAGAATAGAATGGCATAAGTATTGTATTCGAAATAACTAATGCTTCATATTTAAATCAATAGATGGTCCACCCGATATGAGGTTATAAAAGAATGTGCTGTGCCATCAATAAGTCGAATTCACTCCTTCTTTCATTTATTCCTTTCCTCACTTTCAGGTATTCCAACACATGGCTAGAGGTCATCTCCTGTATGTTGCTCTTATAACATATCATATCTGGTAGTTTAATTCATGTAGATGACTGCAATTTTTCTGAGTGTACTGTTTAATTGTAAATACGCATAAAACTAACACATGGCACTCAGGCATTTACACATACACTTAAACACTCTTGCACTCTTCTTTTAATTTTTTTTCTGTTCTCTGGATTTATTTACACAAGAAAAGTGAAGCTGAATACGCTCCACTTAACTGCCACAAACATATACGAACGTCCACTTGCCCTATGTATACCAATGCCTAGCCCTTCGACTGTATTTCAAAAGCAAATTCGAGGGCAGCAAAGAAGAAAACTAAAAGGCACAAGAAGGAATGTTTGCACAGTTAAGTTCAACAACAACAACACCAATAACAACAAAAACTATTGCACAACAAGAGCAACGAGAACCATACATAGACTGATGCTCGCTCTCTTGGCAAACATGGTGGAAAACATACACCATATTGTGCGTTGAGTTGCCTTTTAAATATTTGTAAAGGGTGTTTTTATAGTGGTATAGAACTTTAAGTTGCAATAAAACAACGATGGATTATTCGATTGACATGAATTTTATTTATCCGAAGATAATCTTGTGGCATTACATTTTAAATATGATTTCTGGCATATGACCGCCACGGCTGGCGCGGTTTAGTCCAATCTGGACGTCCGATTTTCGATCCAACATTTTTCCAACATTTGTGGCCGTATATCGGCAATAATACGACGAATGTTGTCTTCCAAATGGTCAAGCGTTTGTGGCTTTACCGCATAGACCAATGACTTTACATAGCCCCACAGAAAGTAGTCTAGCGGTGTTAAATCACAAGATCTTGGAGGCCAATTCACAGGTCCAAAACGTGAAATTAGGCGGTCACCAAACGTGTCTTTCGATAAATCTATTGTGGCACTAGCTGTGTGACATGTTGCGCCGTCTTGTTGAAACCACATCTCCTGGACATCATGGTTATTCAATTCAGGAATGAAAAAGTTAGTAATCATGGCTCTATACCGATCACCATTGACTGTAATGTTCTGGCCACCATCGTTTTTGAAAAAGTACGGACCAATGATTCCACCAGACCATAAAGCGCACCAAACAGTCAGTTTTTCTGGATGTAACGGTGTTTCCGCATACACTTGAGTATTACCTTCACTCCAAATGCGGCAGTTTTGTTTGTTGACGTAGCCATTCAACCAGAAGTGCGCTTCATCGCTTATGAAAATCGGGAACAACGGTAATCTCGTTTTGGGCCCATTCGACGAATCTACGCCTTACTTGATGATCGTTTGGCTTCAATTCTTGCACGAGTTGGATTTTGTAAGCACGAAACCAAGATCCTTCCGCAAAATCATCCATAAAGTGGATGGACACAGATCCAATTCCTGTGCTCCATGGCGGATGGACTCATTCGGGTCTTCCTCAATGCTACGCTCTACAGCAGCAATAGCTTCTTCTGTACGCACCGTACAGCGTCTCTGGGGATGCGAGTTATCAATAAGAGTAAACGTGGTGCGAAAACGTTCCATGGTTAATCGAATTAACTGCTCTGATGGACGATTTTGTCGACGATAAAATGGACGTAGTGCGCGATACGTTTTCCGCACAGAACCATTATTTTCGAAATAAAATTGCACTATTTGCAAGCGTTGTTCAGGCGTGAGTCTATTCATGATGAATTGCCAAACCAAACTGAGAATAAATCACTTGACAGCTGTTAAATCGGTCGCCATCTTTAAAAGTAATGCCAACTTAAAGTTCTATACCTCTATAAAAAAACACCCTTTATATGTGTGTATGTGTGTTTATATATGCGTATAAAATAAACTTATTTCCCCAACATACGCACACTTACAAAATATTTATAGAAAATAACAGAGCACTTGACTTTGCCTTTACAACACTTTTGTAGTCACTCTTTCTCTCTCTCCTCTTACATGTATTTTTTGCCAAGGTTCTCTCTCACTCTCACGCACACACACTCGCAGTGTAAGAACAACATTTTGTGAATATTTTATTTTAAAGAGATTTTTCAACGTTTTTTCCATTTCTTTGCTTATTATTGCTTGTTGTTATTGTTGTTGTTGTTGTTGTCTTTATTTAACAGAGAAATATTATTTTAAGTTTTGTATTTGCAAACTGATTATACATGCATGCATATAATAGAGTCATGTATACACACACACACTGGCACTCTCATTTATATGTGCAAATAAATCGTGCAAATATTTAAATTCCGTTTTTGTTTATAAAGATAAATAAATAATTTTAATTGCAACTTGAAAAACATGAAAAAGAGAGAAACAGAATGAGAACGAGAAAAGCATTGTGTATGTATGAGAAATAAATTTTAAATGTTACAAAATAAAATATTTCCCTCAATTAAAATTGAAAAAACAACAACAACTACAATAATAGCAACAATAAAATGAATAAAAAAATAAAAATTCATTTAAAATTGAAAAAAAAGAACAACAAAAAAAATTATAAAAAATAATACATTTTGGTTTATTTAAAAACCGCTTTCAATTCATAAATAAACACTTTTAAACAATTTAAAATATTTAAACATTTAATATTACTTAATTTGCATACCAATACTATAGCAATATACACTTGCACTTAAGCTCACACACACACACTCGTACAACAAATATTTATTCATTTATTGTGACAGCACAATGTAAACCATTTTTAAAACCACAAAATAAAATAAACACTTTAGAAAAACGACCGAGAGAAATAAAAAATGACATTTACATTGTTATTGTTGTTGTTGGTGTTGGTGTTTGGTTTCATACTCTCCAAAATTACGAAATTGTGGGAAAGGAAATATTTTTATACACACAATATATCGACCCCGTTTCCGTTAACACTTAATAAATAAGCTTTTCAAGTGGATATTTTATTCACATATTATATGTATTCATTGTACCGGGTGACACCAATGCAAGGTCATAATGTAAATGTATCTTAACTTCAACTAATATCGTGGTACTTGGACAGTTATGTTGTAGAGAGATAGCGTGTTAAATAGGATCCAAAAAAAATATTCAAGTGAATTTCGCATACTCTGTGAAGTCTATTAAAGTGAGAGTGTGTCAAGTCTATCTAAATTTAGTGGCTTTAAAATAGCTGCAATGGCTAGGCAAAAAAAGCATATGTTTTGTACACACTTTATTTATTATTTATTTATTTATTTATTAATTACAATACAATTACAAATTATATTCTAATTATATACGAGCGGAGTAACTTGACCATATGCTCGGTGTAGTGTCACAGACCAGAGTCTCTGTTGGGAATCGAACCTACGACCCTCACGCTCATAGTCTAGCACACTACCCACTAGACTACCAGGGCACCCTCCACACATTATTATTTATTACTATTATTAGTATTTTGATTCTGAGGCATTACTAGGGTGATGTTTTTGGCTTTAATCCTAGCAGATGCGTTGTCAAATAAAAACTATTTTTCCCAAATCCGTTTAAATTTAAAAATTCTTGATGATCCACTTACTTAATTGGTCATTACAATCCTTTAAACACGATTACAACCTAGCTTCTCACACCACCCATGTTGTGTGTGTTAATTTTTTCCATGAGTGGTGGTATCTCCAGTTTAAATTCCATTCCGTACGACAAATTTTTGAGAAGCTTTTCATGGCAATTTTTTTTATACTCAGAATTTTTGCCAGAAGGCTGCTACGAGGAACTCGATGAAGATATACATATGTTTTCGTGTTGTTCGAGATGTCTGAGCGAGAGGTTGAACCACATACATACATACATACATACATAATTGGTCATTACAACCCTTTAGTCACGACCTATTTTCTTACACCACTTATGTTGTGTGTATTACTTTTTATTCATAATTGACGGAACTTACAGTTTAAAGGCGACTCCGAACGACTGGTTTTTGAGAAACTTTTAATGGCAATTTCATTTATTCATTTCATTTTATTCACTTTTGCAAGAAATCTGCTAAAATCTTTGTTTAGTTAAAGATGTCTGACCTGGAGTTTGAACTGAGGCCACAAGGCCAATAAGCCAACACACTACCAGACTACGGCGACTAGACACTACGATGACTTCATCTTGACGATCTATCTGTAGGTAATAGCAGAAAAAGAATTTTTGAAGCAAAAGACACCCGTGCAATTGACATTTGATTTTACTTGAACAGCTTTTTACTATTTTGATCTTACAATTTGGAGAATTAGACTCTGGTTTCAAAGCCATAGGTTATGAATTAGTTATTAGCCCCTCAACAACATCATTAGCTATTGTTCCAGTAGAGAAAATAACAAACAATTTTCTGATTTCACTGATGATGGCCTAGAGCGCTAACATAAAAACATAAATATTGTTACTGGCATCTTCCCTTACAAAAATTTGCGACATTTCTTTAATTTTTTTTATGAAATGAATTCGGCTTATTGTGCTGTATTCCAAGAGTTGCAGAACACTCAAAATTTTATTGATACTTTTAACAACAAAAACGTTAAACATTTTTACTATCATGTCTTTGCCAATATATACTAGTATTTTAAGAAGTTACTTAATTTAAATCCTCATTTTAAAATGCTTTAAGTCACATGCAACTCGAAAACCAAATCAGAAATTTATCACTGGACCGACAGAATATTACAAAAAGTACTTTTTTTTATCACTTTAAAATACCCTCTTGTGGTAAACAGTGTAAATTCCTATAACAATAACTAATATTAACTAATGCCAATAACTCTATCTATGATATCTAATTTACATTATGATATTTCTATTGAGTTACCTTATAATTAAAATATTTAAATAGCATTTGAAATATATACTAAACAAACAAGTATTAAAATATATTTCAATATGTTTTCTAATACCACTTGATTATTTTTAATTTAAATTTATTATTGTTTAAACACGACTATTTACAAGAATTTAATTTTGATCATTTTTTCTATTTCCTTTTTTCTCGTTTTAGGTAAGCTATCACTGACAGGTGGACAGTGGATTTTAAAACGTAAGCAGTAGATTAAGTTCCCGTAATTATTTAGTAGTTACCCTAGTAGCAAAGTTATTAAAATTTATTAAAAAAAATTCGACGCATTAAAATTCCCAAAATATAGGGGAAATTTTAAGCAAATTTTTATCAATTTTTTTCGTATCAAGATTTTACTTCATTGTATGCTTATAAAACTCAATCAATTTTATTACGCAGTGGTAGCTTCTTTAGTAATTCAATCATAATTTTGCATATTTTTATTTCGTTTGCAATCACAGAATCTCTTTGTCTACTCATAATTCCAAGATTGCTTTAAAGGTAATGCGATTTTATAGTTGGTCCCCTTCTCGGATACACATTTTTAAAGCTCTGAGTTGTTTTAGTCAAGCAGACTTTATTTTCTCAATCAGTGCAAATTTCATTCATATTATTACGAAAATGAAAAAATCAAGATACTGGTGTTTTGCTTTTACATCGCTTAACATAAAAATTATAAACAAAAGCTACAAAAACAAAACAATGCAAGTAAACCAACCTGTTTACAAATAATCGTACTGCTTAATATAACAACAAACACCAGCATAAAAAATGGTAAACAAGTAAACAAAAATACGCCAACAACACTACAAAAATAAATGTAAACAAAATACAGAAACAAAGTGTGAGTGAAGTTCAGTCAGTGTTGTGTGAAGACGCGGTGCGTTTGAAGAGAATAACCTGGTTTGGAGACCTCCGTTGCAAAGATCTGTCGAATAATTGTTTGTGATCGTACAATATTGTGATAAGAAGTCTTGAAGTACTACGTTGCAATTATCAAGAACAAAGTGCTGTAGTTTTTATTTTTAATTTTAGATCATCATTATCATTTACCTACGATTGCGTAACGACCTTCCTTTTTAAGGTTGTTTTGAGCAAAATAACCTCCAGGAAGACTGTCCTTTTAGACAATGACTTTAATAAGAAGAAATCTTGGCAAAGAAATATCCCAAACCCGAAGCTGACTCTACTGATTATAAAAATCAGTGTGTTACTCATTACCGCCATTAGGGTGGTATATAACGAAACCCCTGAGTAGTTCAGAAAGTTTGTGCAAAATGGCTTCCATCTGCACCCATACACCCTCAGACTACGTAATGCCAAGCACAAGTACGATTGTAACAAATTATTATTATCACCACTGCCGAATTATGCGGTAACTCAACCGAATGAGCCATATATTCGGCTCTATTATACCTACACCGACATCTCCAAACTAAGAACTTAATACAGAGTCCAATTAAAAGTTCAAGCCTGGAAACGTGCCATCTACTAAATCACCGCCCGTTCTGATATATGCATAATTTGAATAAAATAAATTTCTGAAAATAGTCTGTCGTTCAGGGTTGATTCTAAATTGTAGGCCCCGTCGCTGGTGGATAAAATTAAAACACACTACATTGGTGGTGTGAAAAACTAGTTCGTAATCTTGACTAAAGCGTTGTAATAACGAAGAGGTCGTGGTCTAGTAGGTAGTGTGTTGGCTTATTAAACGTGAGGCTTCGATTCAAGCCCCAAGTCAGACATCAAAACGAAATATGAAAAAATATTTCTTCGGCGACTTCCTCTCAGCAGATTTATGACAAAACTCTGAGAGTAAATAAAATTGCCATGAAAAGTTTCTCAAAAATCTGTTGTTCGGAGTCGACTTTAAACTGTAGGTCTCACCACTCATGTATAAAAATTAATGCACACAACATAAGTGGTGTGAGAAACTAGGTCGCAATCCTGCCTAAAGGGTTGTATAGATTGCGTAAAAAATTTTATTTGTTTCTTTATTTGTATCGATACTAATCGTTCTTATTCCATTCATCATTCTCTGAGTCTTTACAACGAAAAAGAGATTTTTATATCTATTAACCTTGATTTTTGTCGATATTTTAATTCATGTCGTATTTTTGCATGAAAAACTTCAAATTTATGAGCTGCACGTTAACATGTTTATGTTTACTTATCGCATATTTTTATTTAAATCCCCCTAATTTTCCATTGTTTGCATAAATGTTCTTCTTTCTTCTCTTTCTCTTCCGCTGGTATGTATTAATATCGTTGAATACAAAAATTTTTATTTTTCATAAATCTAATGATGTTGTGGTATTATGCCATGAACCATGAACTTAAGACTCCTAATATGGCTGAGATAGGAAATCTTAAAATGTTAATATTCTCCATACTAAACTATGTATATTATACGAGTACATACTATTAGAATATAAATTTACTCTTAATATTTATGAAGACATGTTGTTTTCCCCCCTCATTGTGTTTAAAAGATTATTATGATGATATTTTATTTTAACCCCTTGACTTTAGAAAATTGTCTCCAATTTATTCATTTGCTTATGGACTTTAGGCGTTAAAAATGTAAACAAATGGCTCTGCTATGCTCTTGTCTCTCTAATCGGTTGTTTTATTTTCTCTTGTTATTCTTATTTTATTTTTTTTTTTGTTTTATTTTGTGCCCCATTTGATTTGCAAATGACTTCTACTAAAATTGCTTTCTTTTTAGAATTCGAGTCATGTGACAAACATTTATTAAAAATTTTACACGCTTCATTTGTAATTTATTTTTTTGGTTGCTTTTTTCTCGGAAGCCACAATACAAATACTTAAACAGTTGTTAGGAAAATAAATACAGTAGTGGTAGGAAAAATAGGTATGACGAAAAATAACTTAGTAATACTTTGGGTTTCTTTTTGGTATCTTACTAGTGCTCAGAATAAACGAATGAATGATGATATAATTGCTTAGAATATTGTTATACCATCTCTATATAAATAGGTCATGAGAATTTTAGAAATTAACTCTACTGTATTGGTACTAGGAAAATATAATGAGGGAAAGTAATGTCATAGTGTTACAGACTAGTACTCAAACGAAATTTGTCAGACGAATGTGTTCCAATCAGAATATGCGTGAATAAGATGAGAAATTTGTGTAATTTAATATTGTTACGTTTTTTGCCTGTTAAAAACGTTTAAAATACGAGCTCGTAGATTGCAAATTCTTTATTATTCGCACAATTCTGTGTAACACTGTTTACAACGTGATGTAAACAACAACAATTGCTTTTTTTTTATTCCTCTGTTTATACCCTTCGCATAAACTGTAACAATTGCTAGACAATAATTCGATTGCCCCCTTCATGACTTCGCCTTCACGAAATCTCTTGAAGTGTAAACATCGTTGTTTACATTTGTTTCTGTAGTGTTGTTGGCGTATTTTTGTTTACTTGTTTAAAATTTTTTATGCTAGTGTTTGTTGTTATAGTAAGCAGTACGATAATTTGTAAACAGGTTTGTTTACTGCATTGTTTTGTTTTTGTTGCTTTTGTTTATAATTTTAATGTCAAGCGATGTAATTCGTGACAATATATTGAAACGAGTGCCCTAAGCTATCATTTAAGTCATATTGTTGACTAAAGGATTATAATGATGAGTAATCTATGTAATAAAGTACATATGTCCCCTAAATTCATCAAAACAATTCCTGTTGGAGTAAAAACAAATATTTTCAAGATCAGCACTTCACACAGTAAACATTGAAACAAACTTTGCAATTCAAACCCAACCAGTTATACTGCATTGTCGGCTAAATGGAATTACGTTTAATATTAAGGACCAGTCGCCGTAGTCTAGTAGGTAGGGTGTTGGGTTATTACACGTGAGGCCACGGTTCAAACCCCAGGCCAGACATCTCCAATAAAACGAAATATGAAGCAAATATTTCTTCAGTGACTTCCTCTCAGTGATTTCTAGCAAAAACTCTGAGAGTAAATAGAAAATTGCCATGAATAGATTCTCAAAAGTCTGCCGTTCGGAGTCGATTTTAAACTGTAGGTCCCGCCACTCATGTTTAATCAATTAAGTGGTGTGAGAACCTAAGTCGTAATCCTGACTTAAGTGTTGTAATGACCAATCATGTATGTAGATATTTATGTATGTAGTGAGGAGATCAACCATACATTAACAGACTGGCAAGGCAGAGCAAAGTATTATGTTACGCCTACGAGTTAATACACACAATATTGAATATTTTACGTATTAAAATCGTCTGTAAACATTAAATCCTCTTTTGAATCTGTTTAAAGATCACTCATAAGTGTGTCATTGATTTTTGTGCTTGTCAGTCAAATCTATAACAAGATAACCTCAAAAAGTTGCGGAAGCTAATTGGCAATGCACTAATTGCCATCATTGTGCCCTAGATGGCAGTGATAATATTTTTCTAAGTAGAATATTCTTTAAATAGGCTTTTCTACTTAGTATGCGTAAATCTATTCCAATATAAAGAACAATATTTTTAGAGTTTGACTTAGTAGAGTTTCATGCTAACACTTACAGAGGGGTTCACTTTATTAATATTCTTTTTAAGCGAACTATTAAAGAAAGCCATTAACATTGCATTTTGGGGAAAGTTTATTATAGTCAGGAGTTACATTAGGCTACGATTCAAAAGTATTCCTCCAGAAAGCTTTAGTTCTTGTATTTGTTAGATTCATATGGGAATCATAGTTTAGCTGAGGCGTCATTTTGCCAGCAATCTAGACCATGCACCAGAGCACCAATGATTGCACTATAAAAACACTCATAGTGCCTGAAGTATCCTCATTGAAGGGTCAAGAAAATAATTTCAGTTTTAGATTTAAGAAATTCATCGACTTCTGCCATGAATTGTCACGAATAATAAAATATGCTACCATCTTGTAAAGTAACAGAGTACTTACAACAGTATTAATAATGCATCAGAAATAATTTTGTTTTCTTGCAATAGGCATAACGAAAAACATGGCTTTCCAGCAAATGACTTCTTCAGGGGCTGTGGGTCTGAGTAGGAGGAAGAGACTGTCATTTACCTCATGGGTCAGTGTCACGCTCTTTCTGATCTCTTACTTTCTTATATCCTAGCCCGAGTTCTCCAACATAAGTATTGCTGCATAAGCAAGATTTATTTTGGGTTAGCTTCCTCTGGGGAATATTTTATTTTTCGACACTAGCATATTACCCGAGTGTCAAAAGAAACATTCAAAAAAGTTTCTTAAAAAGTACAAGAAATATTTCACTCCATCTGATTTCCTTACGATTCATACTACTTACAAGCAACGGAATATGGAATACAACTCTTATGTATCGGGCCGATGTTTTGAAATCTATTTCGACGCTTCTCGAACTTATAATGAATCCATTGATTCACTAGAGCAAAGTCACGATATTTTTTTTCGAACTTCCCCGGCCTCACACTAACCCACCCTCACCTGACCGCGGAGGCCTCGTCCCCATTACGTAGGGACACGTACACACTACAGTCTGGACTGTAGCCAGTAAGGAAAGAGTAATGGCAAGGAGAACATAAAACAGCTACAGAACTTAATCACAAGCTGAATAAAGTTACAATAAACAGGAACTACCTATGACAAGAACGAAAATACACTTTTATAGAATAATTTACAAATTAATGCCAGCATATAAGCTTCCTATTTGATATAATTTGTAACTATTTTTCTTAACACAACTGCTGCTGCGATAATATTCGTAAAATTTTGTTTTATGTGTGGAGGAGTTACTGAGTTCTTCCTCAGGGCTATGCTGCAGCCATTTCATTTGGCCTAAAGGCGAGCGTTGCGGAAACGGAAATTGATAAATTACGTTAGACAAGGAGGATAAAATTTTTTTTGCAATAACAGCAACACGCACAATTTGAATTATTACCGTTTTTTTCCTCTTTACAGTTATCTTTTACCACCTACACCATTTACAAGCCTCAGTTCATTTTCATTTTTAATGAAAAATCACGATTGCCCAAAAACACCCAACACCAACCACACAACACCTACCTTTCACTTGAAGGTAAATTGGAAATTCACTTATTTTTCAAATTTTTGTTGTTGTTTTTGTTGTTCGTTTTTCTTTTTCACAGGAAATATAAATTTGTTACGGATTTTTAACGGGATATTGTTCAGGGCTCATATAAATTTCATTAATGGTGTGGTTTTTTTGTTTTTTTGATTTGGAATTCATGCCCTAAGGAGACATTTTCCAATTGTTTTGGCAATTTTTTTGCAAATTTTTTTCTTGTTTTTTGTAAGTTTGAAAAATGAAAAATTGAAATGCAGAGGTTAAGTGGTTATTTGTCAGGGTTCATGGTGATACAGCAACTATAATAATAAATAAGATAATAATTCATTAAATTTGCTTTTTAATAACAAAAAATTTAATTATATTTTCACATTTTTACCTTTTAAAAACGTTTAAAATATAAGCTCGTGGATAACAAATAAAATAAAAATAAATTTTTTTTTGATTTAATTAAATTGTTTATTGTTTGCATAATTCGGTGCGCCACTGTTCACAAGTTTATATAAACAACAACAATTGCTTTGTTTGTTATTCCTCTGTTTACACCCTTTGCATAAACAATAACAATTACAAGGCAATTATTCGACAGATCTTTGTAACGGAGAAATTCAGACCGCGATTACTCTTATCAAACACGCTGCGTCTTCACACAAGACTAACTAAACTTCTGTCCTCCGGTCGCCTGCTTTGTCTGGCCTTTTATATGGCAGAGTAAACAGTCTGATCAATGTTCTTGAAGACGAATGTTCCTGGCTTCGCCTTCTCGAAATGTAAACATCGTTGTTTACATTTATTCTTTTAGTGTTTGTTGTTGTATTCTTGTTTACTTGTTTACCATTTTTTATGCTGGCCTTTGTTGGTATATTTTTGTTTACTTGTTTATCATTTCTTTATGCTGGTGTTTGTTAATATATTACGCAGTGCGATAATTTGTAAACAAGTTAATTGTTTTTGTAACTTTTGTTTATATAACTAAGTATTTAGATTTTTCCATTTTCGTAACAATATTGTATAGGAGTTCTTAATTTTTTATTTAATTATTAAAGTTTAACGTTTTTTTTTTTAATTAAAAATTTAATTAAAATTGAAAGCATTTCACTGTTTTTTTCTTATTCATTAAAATGGTTTGAAATTCTGATGAACTCTCTGGCATAAATTCATTAAATTGTATGCAAATTATTATTGCTGTCCTCATTATCATGGCCATCATCATCATTATCATCATCATCTTTGTGTTAGTGATGCCGCCTCATGATCATTTCATGTGATTTATTTATGATTTTTTGTTTTTTATGTTGAATTTATATTTCTTTTTTAATACATATATTTTTTATGACAATATTTACTGTTATTATTAATAATAAAATGTCAATTGTCATTTGTGTCATGTTGAGAATGATGATGATGCCATGATGCCATAATGCCATTTTGCCTGCTGACTGTTGACACTTGAGTGGCTGGCATTTCCGCCCGCAAATATTTTTATGCCAGATTCTATGATTGATTTGGGTTTTGACGCTGTCGTTTTGTTTTCAAATAAAATAAACAAAAAACAAAATATGAAGTTTTCTTTTCTCTTTTTTTTTTAATTGTCATTTGGGTATTTAATCATTGTCAATTGTGTTTTGTTTTTCATTTTAATTAAATCCATTGATATTTATATATGTATGTATGTACCATATACGCTATCGTATAACAATAGTTTTTTTGTTTTTAATCTCTGTTAATTGTATTGTATGTGATTGTATTCTCTTTTTTTTATCATTTTTATTTATAATAGTTGGGGTTAATTTCACATTAATTTGATTAAAGGCTAGTGATTTCATTTATCAAGGGGATAGACAATTAAAAAACACTTTATTTTATTATGACAGAATAATTATAATTACTATTATTATGTATTATTATTGTTAAATTTTTAAATGAAAATTATGAGAATTTTTAAAGGGATGGGTCTGTGAGTACTAGCAAAGAATATGGATATAAAGAATACGCATTATGTAGAAGTAAAATTTCTTATGGCGGGTTGTAACATTACGACCCGCTCTCACCAAAATCTTTTTAAAAATTATTTCTTGATGAGGGGGGAGGAAGACAGAAGGAAAATAAACACAAACAAAGAGCGTAACAATGTGTTGCTCTCATTGTACGTATGCACATGTGTATGTATTCTTGTGTTTTTGATTTAGTTGTCGATCAGACTGCGACAATACGCATGTGTTGCGGATGCTTTATCATTTTATTTCAGAATAACACTCGAAGAATATTTTGTGTTAAAAGTGTTCTATGTCATTAGCTGGGCGTATTTTATTTTGTCCCATTGTATATTTTTTTTAAATGCTTTGGAATGCTCGTTTTTTTTCTTTTAATAAAAAATGGTTTTTTATTCTTTTTATTTTTATTTATCTAAAAAACATGGCCTAATTTTTAAGCCAAAGATGGATAGCTTTATGTTCTTTTAATAATAAAATCGATTTTTTATTTTATTTTTATTTATCTAAAATTATTAAGCCAAAGATAGACAGCTTTACATATGTATGTTGATGAACTGAAAATAAAAATGGCGTATATTACTAACACTTTTATATGGCTGTAAATAAATAAATTCTCTCAACTTATTTTCTCTCTCTCACTCACTAATCCATAACCATAGGCATGTGTTAACCTAGAGGAAAATTGTTAGTATAAATTTCAAGTCTACTTATTAACCCAATGATATGTATATGTGATCGGAAAATATAGAAAAATTGTACTGCACTAAATCCCTAAAGATTCCAAAAATCGAAATCATTTCTCATTGATATTAGTGAATACTACTGTGATATTTCTTTGGGTGTATAATTGAAGTCTGAAAAAAGCGACATGAACCTTCTTCTTTAAAAACTGACAAGATTTTTACGCTCTTTTTAACGAACATTCTTGATGTTCGTGTCCTATGTATGTAAAAAGCCGAAGATGTTCTTCCCCTGAGGGGCATTGGTTTTTAACACTAGAAAAATAAATAAAAATGTGGTCAAACAACAAAAACGCACGATGAGAACACAGCATTGTTACGCTCTTGGTTTCTGTATCCTTCCCTTCTATCTTTCCCCCGCATCATGAAATATTTTTGAAAATTATTCCAAAATATTTTAAAATGCACATTCTTTATACTTTATTTTCTTTGGTACTAGCCTATAAGCGCCGAAATTCAGTTTTTACAAGTGGACTTTTTTAATTCTTTTTCGTGCTTTTAAAGAACGATAAAACAATTCTTTGAAGTAAATTTTTTTTTGGCAATAAAGCATAAATAATATTTCTACGAATGTAACGAAAAAATTCCAAAATTACAGAAAATGTTGTATTAAATTGCATGCCTTCAGCTCTGAAAGATTCCTTTAACAGGCATACATAATTACAAAACTTCAGTCAAAATTACAACCTAGTTTCTCACACCATTTATGTTGAGTGTATTAATCCTATATACATATATATAAGTGGCCGTGTCTACAGTTTAGAGTAGACTCCGAACAACGGATTTTTGTGAGACTTTTCATGACAATTTTATTCACAGTTTTTGCCAGAAATCTGCTGAGAAGAAGCCGCCAAAAAAAATATTTCTTTAATATTTCCTTTTTTTAGTGATGACTGTCCTGAGGTTTGAACAGTGGCCTCGCGTATAATAAGTCAACACACTACCTTCTAGACTACAGCGACTTCAACCTACAATTGTATCTAAATAAATATCATATGCCTTCTATTATACATACATACATAATTGGCCATTACAACCCTTCAGTCAGGATTACGGCCTAGCTTCTCACACCACTCATGTTGTGTGCGTTAATTTTATACGTGAGTGGCGGGACCTACAGTTTAACGTCGACTCCGAACGACAGAATTTTGAGAAACTTTTTCATGGCAGTTTATTTTACTCTCAGAGTTTTTGCCAGAAATCTGCTGAGAGGAAGTCGCCGAAGAAATATTTTTTTTTCATATTTCATTTTTGATGTCTGACCTGGGATACGAACCCGGGCTTTACGAATAGTAAGCCAACACACTACCTACTACACCACGGCGACTTCCATTATTGCTGGTCTTTTTCTCCGCAGCCTTCTCATCCATTTCAGATAGGCATGGACTTTTATACAAATAGCCTCCGCCAAAGTTCTGCCATTAGATTCTGATTGCCCAAAACTCTTTCGTTTTCCGCCCCTTGTTGTTAAAAAAGGAGAGAGAAAAATATACCCCTTGCTTCTCCATCTACCTCAGACGCCGTTCTAAGGTACTTTCAGTCTTTGGAAATACGCCCTAGGAACAGTGAGTGTCTCATAATATTCTGTACAGTTTGCCTCTTCATGTCCATCTCATCACTACAACTTAAGTAAAAGTCTTTGGAAGTATTCTCAAAGAACATTGTTTCATAACAAAATCTTCTACGTTCCCAACGGCCCTCATATCCAGGCCCAGATTTACCTGATCTCTATACAAGTGGATATATTTGTGATCTTTTCTTGTGGTCTTTCCTTTGTGAATCAATTTGTCTCGTTCTAATTCGTTCGAATTAGTTATTGTACCCGCTTCTTTCCGCAAGTCTGTTAGATTTTTTTTATTCTCGTGTCTAGAAACTGCTATGAGAGTAAATCTCGCTATCTTTTACAGCAACATCCGGCATTCTTCGACAGTCTTCCTTATGCTGTACACCTTGTACTGTTAGTAAATATGGATCCATACAGATACTAAATTTCTTTTGCAGCTGTTTTCATCGTATTTAAAAAGCAACTTAAGATTTTGATATGACAGTGAATTGACGTGCTCTAGAAGGTGTAGGCCATTGTAGTATTAGTAGAAAAATACAACAACAGAAGCAACTTCTGTATATTGTGTTGGAATTAGTAAAATATATTGTAAGATTGTAGGTCCAGACATCGCCAATAAAAGGAATTATGAAAAAAGATTTCTTCGGCGAAGATTTATTGTATAAAACTGAGAGAATCTGTAATTCGGAGTCGATTTTAAACTGTATCCACTTATGGATAAAATCAACACACACAACATATGTATGTGGTACGAGTGGCATCTTCAGAATATAAATTTACTTCATTACAAAAGTTCTGCAGAGATCAGAACGAATGATAATCTGAAGGTGCAAATGAAAGCATCACAAATCCTCAGCCAAGTTCTTTAGCAATGTTTACGTTGCTTATGTACCGGCCTTTCTCCGTAGTAATTGGTGAACAAAAATGAGGAGAATCTATAAAATCAAGAGAACGATAACAAGGAAGCCATTTAGCTGTTCTTTTTCTAAATAAAGGGTCCGCCAAATAACTTTTTTTTTGAAAATACTTTAAAAAAAACTACTGAACATTTTCTCAAATTTCTTTTTTTATTTGAAAGTACAATCCTTCCGATTAATAATGGAAAATAATTTCATTCAAATGGCTGCATCGGCTGGCCATGCAGTAGCCTACACCAGACGATGCCGATCATCTTTTCAGATGAAGCTCATTTTGTTCTCGGCGGGTATGTAAACAAGCAAATTTGTCGCATTTGGGGCACAGAAAACCCGCACGCATACATTGAAAAGTCGACGCACCCAAAACGAGTCACTGTTTAGTGTGGATTTTGGTCCAGAGGCATAATTGGGCCATTTTTCTTCGAAAATGAGCAAGGAGTGGCCGTTACAGTCAATGGCGATCGTTATCGGGCCATTTTGAACGAATTTTTGTTCAAAAAAATTGAAGAGGAGGATATTGGCAACATTTGGTCTCAACAGGACGGCGCTACGTGCCACACAGCCGAAGCTACACTAGAGCTGTTCGATGTTAATCGATGCATCGTAAACATCGATGTTTTGATTTCGATACATCGTTAAAATGTCGATGTATCGTATCATACGATGTTAATCGATACATCGATATTTTTTATTCGATGTATCGAAAAGCTGAATTTTAAATTTACACATCCGGCAGCTTTTGTTTAAGTAGCAGATTGCAACTCATTTAAAGTAGTGACAATGTTTTTAAACAAAAACCCTCTAAGAATGACTTAATTTGTTTTAAAATCGCTTGATGTAACAACACAGTAAAAAATATACGTTATATTCATAAACCATCATCGAAGCAACAGCGTTTGCAGAAAAAATCAAAAGTATATTTGTATAGCGAACAAAATTTTCTTTTTTATGGTATTAATCAGCAATGTAAGTTCTTTTTGTGTGTTTGATGTTAACAGCAATAATATATTTGTCTTTATTATACTGTTACAGGTTGTAATAATGGCACCGTCAACGTCGAGCTGGGTTTGGAAATACTTTGAAAAAAATGACGATAAATCTGGAAAGTGTAAGCTGTGCGAAAAAAATATAAGGACCGCTGGTAATACTTCTAACTTGATGGGTCATATTAAACACATTCACAAGGCTACATTTTTGGAAATTGATCAAATAAAAAATCCTGGAACGCAAACATTAATAAATACAAATTTTGTAAGAGTGTTAGGCGAAAATACACCAGTTGTTGCCGATTCATGTGTGCCGTCTACAGGTAGTTCAAGTAGTGTACATTCTGTATCATGTATTGAGGTAAATGCTGACACTACTACTGAATTAGTACCTTTAAAACGTCAGAGGTCTATACAAAAAAGTTTTGAAGATATTGCTTCTTATTCCGGTGGTGACAAAGCAAGAAAAATTAACAACGCTATTGTATATATGATTTGTAAAGACAATCACGCGTTCTCACTGGTAGAGAATGAAGGTTTTAAACACCTAATAAAAGTTCTATCACCGCATTTTAAAGTTCCAAGTAGAGCTACTGTGACACGTTGGGTCGATAAAAAATATGAAGTTTTATCAGAAGAACTGAAAAGTAAATTACCAACAGTGGACAATATTACATTGACAACTGACATTTGGTCCGATTTTCAAATGCGAAGTTTTTTGGGTGTCACAGCACATTTTGGTATTGGAACTGAATTTCAGTCGATAACGTTGGGAGTATACCACCTCGATGAAAGACACACTTCTGAATACATATCAACTGTTATTACCAAGGTATGCAATGAATGGGGCTTTCCAAAAGATAAAATTACCGCAGTGGTAACAGATAATGCAGCCAATATGGTAAAATCTGTAGAATTGGCCTTTGGAAAAAAGAAGCACATACCGTGCTTTGCACACACACTAAATTTAGTTGCGCAAAAAGTACTAAGTGTCTCAGAGTTGCAGGCATTAGTAACTAAAATAAAAAATATTGTCACTTTCTTTAAACAAAGTTGCGTAGCAAGTGACGAATTAAGAAAAACGACAAAATCTGATGCAAAACTTATCCAAGATGTACCAACTCGTTGGAATAGTACGTTCTATATGATCGAAAGGTTTCTAGAACTTCGAAATGCCGTAAGTGAAATATTACTTCGACACAAAACTGCCCCACCCATGTTGACTGGTATGGAATTATCCACATCTTCAAAACTACTTCACATATTACGGCCTTTTGAGGCAGCTACAAAAGAAATATCCGGTGATACCTATTGCAATAGCAGCAAAGTTATTCCGCTAGTTCACTGTATGGTATCGAAACTAAAATCTCTTGAAATTGAAGAACCCTTGTTAAAAGAAGTACATGAAATTGCTCTTACTGAAATCAACAAGCGAATGGGTGCTATCGAACATGTATCAATTCTGGCTATCGCCACATTGTTGGATCCACGGTTTAAAAAAATACATTTTGAAGATCCACTTGCATGTTCGAAAGCCGTTGGGAAAATCCAAGAAATGATAATAAGAGATATGGCAGACGAAAAGTCTGGGGATGGCGACTCCGATATTTCAGACAAGCCGATAGACGAATTTAGTCTATGGAGTGATCACCACAAATTAGTTCATAGAAATTGGAAAACAAATAGGACTGAAAGGAACACTTCTGATGAACTCTCAGTTTATTTGCGAAGTCCGGTAAGTCGGCTTAATGAAAATCCTTTAGAAGCGTGGGCCGACTATAAAATTCAATTCCCCAGTTTGTACAATATAGCATACAAATATTTAACAGTGGTTGCCAGTTCCGTGCCATCTGAAAGGCTTTTCTCAAAGACTTCATTAGTGTTGTCCCAAAAAAGAAGCAGTTTGCAGGCAGAGAGGGTGAACAAAATATTGTTTTTGCAAAGCTTAAATAAAAAGTATTGGGACATTTAGTAAAACAAATTTCCTAATCTTTGAAAAATTTTAAATTCCACTTTTATTTTATATTATTTTTATTTGACATTCGTCCACAAATTCATTTATAAACATTTTAGTTCAATCAGAATTTATATTTCTTTTACATGTAATAGTATAATAATACTAACCCCTAATTTTGTAAATCACGTCACCAAAGTGATATTTATATGGATAGCGAAAACAATATTTAAAATTTTGTATATATATTAAAAATTTTTTTCTATCCATATAAATATAACTTGATGTCATGTTTTAAACAATTAGGACCTTAATAATCTAACACTGAATTTAATGAAAAAATTCCTCATAAAATAAACAATTCTTATATTCAATATGTTAAAATAATTCGACTTTTATTCAATTAATTATGTTAAGTTCCAATTAGAATAAATACGATGCATCGCAAACATCGATGTTTTTTTTAATTGATGCATCGAATGACATCGATGTTAATTAATGATGAATCGAATGGCAAAAAACATCGATGTTTTTTTTACATGAACAGCTCTAAGCTACACTCGATGTTTTGCGCCCTGTTTTTGAAGATCGCATTATCAGCCGCAGAGCTGATGTCGTTTGGCCACCTCGGAGCTGCGATTTGACACCGTTGGACTATTATTTGTGGGGTGCCGTCAAAGATAAGTGTTACGCCGACAAGCCAGAGACAATTGACGCTTTAAAAGACAATATTCGTGAAGCCATTGGTGAAATACAGCTGCACACAATCGATAATGTGCTTAAAAATTGGACCGATCGTGTAGGCTACTGCATGGCCAGCCGAGGCAGCCATTTGAATGAAATTATTTTCCATTATTAACCAGAAGGATTGTACATTCAAATAAAAAAAGAAATTTCAGAAAATATTCAGTAGTTTTTTTTTAAAGCATTTTCAAAAAAAAATTATTTGGCGGACCCTTTATAACATCGTCTTCGTAAATTTTACAAATTTTTTCAGCAGATTCCGACAATTTTCGAATTTTCACTAATTTTTAAATGTCAAATTCTTCCATCAGTATGAATGAAATTTGTACGATAACTATGTGAGACAAAGCCGTTCAATTAAGACAACCAGTGTGGATCATTAATGAATCTGAAATTAAAAATTTAAATTCCAAATGGAAAGTCTATCTTTATGAAACTACACTCCATGCAATATAAAGTTATAATATCCGAATACATGATGCTATTCTACATCGATTACCTTCTTATGGAATTATAAAAAATCGCTGCAAAAATTTACGACCATGACACTTAAAAGAATTATTGCAATTCAAAAAAATAAACAAATCACTTTGCCATTGTAGTTGGTTTGTAATTGTTTAAATTTATTTTCAAATAATTTTTTGATTTTATTACACAAACAAAGGCTTTAATAATTGTTTTACGGCCATTATTACAATGCAATTTTAATGACTTTTCCTTTTAACTTTCAGTTTTTAATTAAATTTTATAGAATTAACATTTAAATTATAATTATAATTTCATTTGTTGCACAATCCATAAACACTCACTTACATACATACATATGTACATACATACCCATTTTTCAGCATAATTTAACACACAATTAGAAATAAATATGCACACAGTAGCCAGTAACTTCATTATGCAGACAGTAATTATATGCATAACAAATATGAAATGACAATTACAATAACAATAACAGCAGTTGTAATAATAATAATAATATTTAATTATAAATTCACTTTGCATCACTTTGAATATGCCATTTTCTAAAATAAAAATAAAATTCCACTTCATATCCACCCATTGCCACTGCTAGTGCCAGTGCCACTTTATTGTCCAACACCTGCCTCAAAACAGCAATACGAATGACATTGAAAGGAATTTTTTTTTTAAATATTTCTCTCCCATAAAATCTAAATAGAAATTTCGCCATTGGTTCAGAGATCATTTTTTCTTTTTTTGCTTTCATTTTTCTTTTTGTTGTTTCCTGTTAAATAAAGCAAAAAACAATTCAGAATTATAAACAGACATTGTGAAACATCTTGTGAACATTTTTGCATATCATTTTATAAAAGAATGTGGAAAAAATAATATTCTAAAATCTACATAGGTTAGGGAGAGAAGTACAACAATGTATTCACCATAATAGAATTTCTTATTCTCTATTTTTCTATTCTGTTGGCTGCTGACTGCTGCCTGCCAGCTGAATTGAGTGAAAGGACAGCAAGCAAATAAAACAGAGCAACAATAATAATAATAAGAATAAGAATTACTATCGGATCATTTAATAAAAATGCAAATTTTCTTTTCATTCTCTCTCTCTGTCTTTCTCCTTCTCCTTCCGATTGTTTTATAATAAAGTTTAGCATCTGATACAAATTTTCCATTAAATAAATTCAACAGTCGTTTTTGTCCATCACCTACAACAGACAACAACAATGGCAACGACAACAGCAACATCAGCAACAATTTTTATACTTGACAAACGAAAGGAAAAATTTCAGAGAAATTCAAATTCAAATTCAATTTTTTGTTTTAAAGCGAGAAAAATTCCACAAATTCAAGCATTTCAACATCAAATCCGGAGATATTTAAGGAATTTTCTTTAAAACACTGTTTATGTGTGTGAAGTTAGCTGCGAATGTTATGTTCTTTTTTTTTTACAGTGAATGTTAAGTTAACATAGTTGAAAAATTTGCAAAAGTTCAGTAAGAAAATCTTAAATAATCACGAAAATAGATGTAAAGTGCAGAAAAATTGAAAGGAAGACGAAGCTGAGCCTTTGCAACTTGCTTATTGGAGATAGTAGAGTCATAAAAGATAAGACTTTTTTACCGAATATGCCCTCTATCTTGTAAAATTCGATAAAATTTAGAAAGGTGTGGTTTTCTGATATAGTGAGCTGGATAGCTTTTATAACAAGGATTCCAAAAAAGATTTCATAACGGTCGGGTAACCTTTGCGACCAGAAATACAGCCGTCGATGCTAATTGTTCTCGTTAAGTGAGCAAAAAAAAGTTATCTATGAAAAAAAGCTCATGTCATCGGAGTCGTCGAGATCTAGTAGGTGGTGTGTTGGCTTATTAGACGTGATGCTCAAACCCCAGGTCAGACATCAACACGAAAATTTGAAAAAATATTTCTTCGGGGACTTCCTCTCAGCAGAGATTTGGCAAAAACTCTGAGAGTAAATAAAATTGCCATGGAAAGTTTTTCAAAAAATCTGTCGTTCGGAATTGCCTTTAAACTGTAGGTCCAGCCACACACGTGTAAAATTAGCACACACAACATCAATGGTGTGAGAAGCTAGGCCGTAATCCTCACTAAGAGGTTGTAGTAACCAATTATACTCAGCCACAAAAGTATACATACGGTTAACAAATTTCTGAAATTTTTTAACCAATCCGTTTTCGTTGAAAATCTTAATAATTTTCTGACACCATTCTTCGATTTCAAGACGGTCTTTTGCATTGGTTCAGTAATTTGTGAAATTTGTTAATCGGATGTATACTTTTGTTGGCCTCTGCAGGGCCACAATTCAGTTCAATTTCAGAAATTTTTTAACCAATGCAAAAGACCGTCTTAAAATCGAGGAAATTATAAAGATTTTCAATGAAAACGGATTGGTTAAAAAATTTTTGATATTTGTTAACCGTAAGTATACTTTAGTAACTGTGTGTATGTCATCGACAAAAAATGCAAGTCATCGAAAAAAATGCAAGTCATTGGCCTAGAAACAAGTTATCAACTTAAAAACTTCAAGTCATATACCAAAAAATGCTTGATATCGACCCAAAGTATGCAAGTCAAATAATGCTAGTCATCGACTAAAAAATGTGTTTGTCAATAAACAACATGGGGTTACTTCGTATTAAAATCGGCTCTATTCATACGGCCCCATTCGGAAATGGACTGTATGTCGGATGTGAGAGTGTCCTTTATTTTAAGCCTATTCGCCTCAATCTCCAAAGTGCTCGGCCTGCCATTAGAAGAATATGAGTGGCAAATATTGTTGTCATCTGCAAAAGAGTAGACGGCATTAAAAGTTATTGAAAGAAGGTGGAAATGAAAAAGTCTTCTTGTTGAAATTAATAGACTTGAATCGAGGAGAGTAAAATCAGTGTGAAAAAAGCTGCACGATTTGAAGAAAAAGCGCTCTATGAATTTCGCAAAAATTTTCTTATCATACAATTGTTGTTTTTATTATCGAAAATAAGCATTTAAAACTAGTTTCTATTATTCTTTTGTGATTATGAAATTTATTTATTTCCCCATTGCACGCCTGTTACACAGGCTTATAAGCAATCGTCTTGCTGAACAATATTCTTTTTTGTTGACGTACAATATTTTATTCAAATTTATGCATACTTTCGCACGAACTCAACTTCTCTCAATGCAAATATAAAACGCATAAAAGCTACTCAATTTATCTGTGACGGAGTGTATGTGCATATGTATACACGTGTAAGTGAGAATTCTTAAAATGCACGTGCAAAGGAACAACTAATATTGCCTGTAAAAATTAAAGAAAAATAATGTCAACACGAGTGTGGATAAGTGTGTGAGAGAGAGAGAGAGAGAGAGACAGAGAGAATATAAATTTAAGAGTGTAAATTTAATTGTACACGGTTTTATTATGATTGTACGTGTAAAATTGAAATTTTATTGAATCAAGCCAATATGTATGGCATAGAGGAGCTGAAGTCTATAAACTTGTATGCAACACACACAGAGGCTTGCAATATGTGTGCACAGCAGTATATGTGTGTGTTGTTTTATACATATAAAAACTGCATTTCTATGAATATTTTTAGTTTTCGTATTTATTTTCATTTTTTTTTCATATTTTTTTTCTATTTTCTATTGATTATCTGTACTAAACGTAATCGTACTGGGTTGCTGTGAATGTGTTTGTTTAAGAGTCTATAAATTTATGTTGTATTGAAATACGATGAAATATTGTGTTGTATACATTGGATTACATGCAGTGAAATGAAATGGGGTGGTGGTTGGTTGTACAGCAAATATTGGTTTTTAATACACATGCTGTTGTTACACACAGAAATTAATTTAAACACGTAGACAAATAAATTTCAATTTATTTGCCAACAAAAATTATTTCGCTGAAAATTAAGTTGCCATTGGAAATAAAAAGTAATGCACATACATTGGCATTTATTGCCATTTCAAATTTAAAATCGATTAAAGAAATCAAAGTGAAACGGAAGTTAAGGTTTAAAGCGTCTTATTTTAAAGATTTCAGACAACCCAGCCTACATTATTTGAAATATTTGTAGACGTGCCTGAATTTAAGGAATTTTTAAATGTTTCACATGAAAAATCTTATTTCCCGACTTTAAGGAAGGTATATAGAGAGGTATAGAGACACGAGACATTAAATATACTCTTAGAACCCTTCAGCCAGGAGTACGACCTAGCTTCTTACACCACTTATGTTGTGTGTGTTAATTTTATACATGAATGGCGGCATCGAAAATTTGAAGTCGACTTCGAATGACAGATTTTGAGAAACTTTTCGTCGTAATTTTATTTACTGTCAGACTACGGCGACTAGAATATGAGGGAATCGTTAAATTAAAGCTCACTTGGACACACATGGTGATTCGTTATGATACCAAATGATGCGATGCCCTAGAGCTAACGGAAAAGTCTTGATTAAGTGTTCTCTCCAATAAGCATCAAGGCTTCTTGAATCAGGCTGAGTTTCGTTATCAATCCCATCTTAAGTTACGATAGACTATTACATACAGTCAACCAAATTGGGGAAGTCTAGCCAGAGACAGGCATATTATAATTAAATAAAGTTGACTATGCTGTGTTCTTTTTCAACCGATTAAAAACTTCTAAATCGTAGCCATTGCTCATGGTCTGTGAGAATAGTTACAGTGACAGAAACATGCCTACATTCTACTGGAAATAGTTGATTGGTAAGCTTTCTATTCAATCAAGGCCAGCTATTTTTTCTGGCAATGAAAGAAGATTCATACACAGATCAAGATTTTTCTGCGGCCTATAAATATCTTCTCCAAAATAGCAACAAAATAGAGATAGGAGGTGTACACACTTTCAAGTGTGGATTAATATTCGGTAGGAGTGTACCTGCTCTAACGACTTCATCAGTTTCACAATTACCCAGGATATCCCTGACACCAGTAACTTAAATTATATTGGCAAAAAAAAAAACGGTTGCGGAAGTATGTCAACCAGTTTAGACCCGAAGGTCGAAATAGATCTGGTTTCCGCTTGACTATCGGTGACGTAGATTACGTCGGTGAAGGAGATTACTTCAGGAGACTGTGAGGCATCCTAAGACTAATCCCATCGGAAAATCTTTCAGACTCTAGTGTATTCTCGTGTTTGGAGTATCAGCCTGAAATCTCCACTCAAAACCTGGGGACCTTCAGGAATAGTGTGCTAGCGTGATAGGGCATTAACTCGTATTGCGAAAAGGATCCCAGTGTTTCGGGAGAATAATCTAAATAGAAGCCACATAAGCACATCAAATAGCTCCCTTGTAGGGATAGGGTGCAATGCAAACGCAATCTGTATTGCAAATATTTCTTCACTTTATTCAGACGGTTAGGTTAGGTTAGGTTAGAGGACGTGTACTTGTCAATTAAGACAAGTACAGTACCCGGAGGTCGAATTGACTCATTGTACAACGTCCTAGTTTCTCACACATGAGTGGTGGGACCTACAGTTTAAAGTCGACTCCGAACGACAGATTTTTATTTATTGAGAAACTTTTCATGGCAATTTTTTTTTACTCTCAGAGTTTTTGCCAGAAATCTGCTGAGAGAAAGTCGCCGAAGAAATACTTTTTTGTATTTTGTTTTGATGCCTGGCCTGGGGCTCGAACCCAGGCTTTTGCGTCTAATAAGCCAACACACTACCTACTAGACTACGGCGACTTCACAAGCTTATTCAGAAGCTTTCCTTTTTTTTAAATTGTAAATTGGTTGAATTTTTGTCGAGTATACGCTTTTACGATAAAATGCAAATTTAAAGGCTATGACGGCATTGATACGCTAGCTAAGGCATCCCCTTCTGATCATTTCATCATTTCTCGATAATAGTTAGCGCAGATTAGATAAAAGAGGGAACCAATCTAAGCTATTAAACCGTAGATCAGTACGCTCTATAAACATAAGACATCATATGCTGCGACCATAAAACTCAGATGTGATCAGGTTGTTTACTGACTCCTGTTTCATCAGACTTTTCATGACTTTTTTGTGGAAACCAATTCTGAAGAAGTCGCCATAGTCTAGTAGGTAGTGTGTTGGCTACGGTTCAAACCCCAGGTCAGACATCAAAATGAAAATATAAAAAAGAAATTTCTTCGGCGACTTCCTTTCAGCAGATTTCTGGCAAAAACTCGGAGAATAAAACAAATTGCCATGAAAAGTTTCTCAAAAATCTCGTATGGAATCGACTTTAAACTGTAGATCCCGCTGATTACGTATAAAATTAAAACACACCACATTAATAGTGTGAGAAACTAGGTTGTAATCCTGACTGAAGAGTGTTAATGGGCAATTATTTACGTAATTCTGCACAGGAGAATGAGGTTATCATTCATTTCCTCTTCCATTGCTTGTAAAGAGGAAAAGGTTACTGAATAGATACTCTAAGAAGAGCTTAGCTGACCTGGCTTCTACGGTTATAACACAATCTCAAAATAGTTTGAACACAACAAGATTTGTTGTTAATTCCCACTATTCTGTTGTTTGTGTTTGATTCTGAAACTAGTGCAGCTTTTTCCTCGAGAGCTATACCCCAGAATATTGTAGTTTTCACATTCTGAATTTATATTCCTCTCCTGCCCTAAACTATGCGAAGTGCGTTATAACTAAATTGATTTAAGGATTCATTACTGTCTGGGATGAATTATATTTGTGTTCAGTTGTTTGAGGCCCCACTCAAACTTTTACTTACGTTCTAGTCCACCGTATCACTATTAAAATTTCTCTATTACAGAGGTTTATTACCACTAACATGACATACCCACCGTATAAATATGCAATGAAAACCCAGAACATATTTTAAAAACAACTCTCTGGTCTACCAGCAAAAAAAGGTCAATTTATTTGACTCAATGTTCACATGTTCATTTTTGTTTTCATAATTCCGAGTTTTTTTTTCTACGATCAAAAATAAAGTATTTGACCTGTGTTGCGCATAAAAAGTTCATCACCGAGAAGAGAAGCAAAAAAGAAAAAAAACATTTGAAATCTTTTCAATATTGAGCATTAAATAATATTGAAATATTTTGTGTCATCAATGGATTATCCTTTTTTGCACTGATGTTACTCACAAAATTTATGCATTACGTTCACTTTTTTATGTGTTTGTTTTTGTATTTGCATTGTTATTGTATTAAAAGCGTCGTTATTGTTGTTGCAAAACTGCACTTCACTTGAACACACACACACACTCTTTTAAGCTGAAATACATACATATGTACGTACATAAATGCATGCATCATAGTTTAAATGGTAGCATACATGCATGTATGCATGCATGCATGAGCGTAATAATGTCATGCGATATATTCATGTGAGGATTACCCCATACCATCATACAGTTGCACCATATCAGGGTATCAATAGCATGGTAGTGAATGCATACTGTATGCGTATAAGATTGGGTATCCTTTTATGTTTTTATTTGTAAAGTGGATACGACAAACACGTTTATAGACATTGAATGAGAGGGATTTGGTGAAAACAAAAAAAAAAACGAAAACAAACCACAGATCATAGAGACCGCAAAGGCCTTCAGCCATCTTTAGCTGTGTCATCATAATCGTCCAAAAATATTGCAACATTTTATAGAGACCTTAAAAAATACAGTGCGCATATGTACAGTAAAGTAAATTTGTTTAAAGTAACTTTATTGATTGTCTTTGTGCATGAAAGATTTTGGTTTTTTTTTGGTTTCAATTTAATCTGTTATTCAAATTAGTTTGATTGAGAACTTAAACAAACATCAAATGCTTATATACATATACTGATCAGCAGATTTTAAAGCAATTTACTTAAGCAAATATGCATAAGTAATGGAATATTTTTGATTTAATAATTTTTAAATAAGAAAAGAAATCAAACTGGGCTCATAATATATTTTCATTCCAAACTAACAATGAGAATATATAGGGACAGATTTTAAATTTTTTGATGGAACTGCAAAAATCTGCTTTAATCGAAATGGACAATATAAACAAATTCAACATTCGGATTTTTACTTATACATGGTTTAACTGTAATTGTTAACAAGTCTCCTGTCCAATATTTCTATATTTGTGGTTGGCATCACATACATAAAGATATGGTTCGTGGTCTAGCTGGTAGTGTGCTGGCTTATTAGACCTGAGGCAACGGTTCAAACCCCAAATCAAACATCTCCAACATAACGAAATATGAAAATTAATTTCTCCAGCGACTGTCTCCCAGCAGATTTCTGTCAAAAACTTTAAGAGCAAATAAAATTGTCATGAAAAAGTTTCTCAAAAATCTTACTACTCATGTATAAATTAACACACACAACATAAGTGGTGTGTGGAAATAGGTCATAATCCTGACTGAAGAATTGTAGTGGCCAATTATGTATATATGCATCTCTATCTCTATCTAGACAAGATCCGACGCTCGAAGTGGTAAAAATCGTTCATCTCTTGTTCCCAAGTACCATATAATAACAGAAAATATATTCAGTATCCTTTTCTTACTCGTTATTACAAGTTGAAAACTCGTTGCAGGATATTCCCATCCTTTTGGCATATAAGGCTAAAGGCCAAGGAACATGTTACGGGCACTGCTAGGTTTCTAACTTGTATGCTGGCTATATTTAACACAAATTTTGTATTAATAAGGCGTCAGTTTTAGATTTTTCCAAGTCACATTTTCCTTTTCATACGAATGAAATTTTTACGAAATCATGTGCTAGTGCTCCAGAGGAGATACGAGAAATACGTCCATCTAAGCACAAGACAATAACAGTCGAATATCTATATATCACGTCCACAGACACCTAGTTCTCGGTCGCTATCAATCTATTCTATGAAACAAATCGCTATCAGTAAATAAAAGTGTATCACAATTCACTTGAAGTTAATTTTTTTGCGATTGTTTATTATGAAGCCTGCTTGCGGGTACCTTAAGGGACAATCTAGGATTCAACTAATCCAAAAACGTTCAACATGTGACTTTGTCCTGTGATCTTGAGCCGTCTGTAAACATTTGAATGATGTTTTCTAAAAACTCTAGGTCATTGTCATGACAGAATCTTTTTAATATTTTTTATAGAACGAAGATCGAAAGCGGGTTTATGTGTCGCGTGAGCAACTGGAAGACACAAACCAATAGTACCTAAGATTTTACTATAACCATGACTTATCTTTATGCAGTCGTAGATGTTTAATCTCCTTGCAGTATACGTAGCTGTAGTTTTACAATAATATCTGGTTATAGCCAGTCAAGAAATACTTATAAATATTGTTACGATTTTACATTTTAAAAACTTTTAAAATATGAGCTCGTATATTGCAAATAAAATAAAAATAATTTTGTGTTTAGTTTTAATTAAAATTCTTTATTGTTCGCACAATTCTGTGTGCCACTGTTCACAATTTGATGTAAACAACAATAATTGCTTTGTTTGTTAATCCTCTGTTTACACCCATTGCATAAACAATAACAATTACTTGGCAATTGTTCAATAAATCTTTGTAACGGAGATCTTCAAACCACGATTACTCTGTTCAAACGCACCGCGTCTTCCCACAAGACTGACTAAACTTCTGTCCTCCGGTCGCCTGCTTTGCCTTGTCTTTTATACGGCAACGTAAACAATCTGATGAATGTTCTAGAAGGTGAATGTTCATGGCTTCGCCTTCTCGAAGTCTATATAAATGTAAACATCGTTGTTTCTTTATTGTTGCTTGTGTATTTTGTTTACATTTATTCTTGTAGTGTTTGTTGTTGTATTTTTGTTTACTTGTTCTGTTTAATTGTTGCTGTTGTTTTTTGTCGTATTTTTGTTTATAATTTTAATGTTAAGCGATGTAAAAGCAAAACACCAGTATCTAGATTCTTCATTTTCGTAACAATATTGTGGATGGTGTAGTTCGAAGAGACTTTCTTATCAAGACCTACGACCACTCATCGTAGTCTAGTAGGTTGTGTTATAAGATGAATGACCCTGGTTCAAACCTCAGTTCACACAACTCGAACCAAATGACATATGAAAAGTATATTTGTTCGGCGAATTTCGTTTCAGCAGTCTTCTAGAAAAACTCTGAATGTAAGTCTAATTTTCATGAAAAGTTTCTCAAATTTATTGTTAAAATTCAACGTTAAACTGTAATTCCCACCACTCATGGATGAAACTAACTCACACAACATGGGTGGTATGCAAAGTTGGGTTCTAATCCTGACTAGCAGCTTGATATCACTAGCAACAGTATTTTCTTACTTACTTTTTTTGGTGTGAACTTGTTAAAGTACTTGATGAGATTTATTTTTGACTTTTTTTCAGCTTCTACTACATAAAGCCAATACTTTCGTCAGTTTACTGTGAACATGAAACATAAGTGTAGTAAACAGAATAAAAATAACGTATGCTGCTAAGTTTTCTTTTAGACCATGGCCAGCCGAGTAACCACAAAGATGAAGCGTTAAGCTATAAAGTAAACAAAATTCTACATTACATTGTATCTGTATTACTGCATCCAATACAGTGCTGAGGAACTTGACTTATTGATTCCCACTCGTTCTCAAGACGTCGAGCTAACTGGCCTTCATATGATTGTTCGTTATTGTATCATGTAGGGTTCGATGAGCTTTCTGAATCGATTATTTATAGGAGGATTGGTGATGTTTGAGATTTAAAATTCAGAAACCATGATTAAAAGTTGTCGTCTACCCCTTTCTTTGAACCTGAGCAGGAGATATCTTTAGTTTAGAGTAAAGTTTTGCAGAGGCATAGCAATAGGGTTGCGTAGATATGTATATTTATACAACCGGAGGATTCCAACCAGAACTAACACAATCAATAAGAAAAGAAGTTACCAAATGTCTCCAAAATATGCGCATTGTAATGGTAGTGCCTTTGCAATTCGTATGAGCTGATCTTTTATAGTTTCGTTGGGTTTTGTTAATGCTGAAACTGCAAAAACGTATTTAAATTTTGTTATTGCCGTTGCCGCTTTTGGAAATGCCGCAATGCAAGTGGCATAAAAATGTTAATGGCGGTAAAGCTGTTATTCTCATGGTAGCTTTTGTTGTTTTTGTTGTTGCTATTGTTGTTGTTGTTTTTTATTTGTGTAAAGGTATTTTTACAATTTCCCAAAAACCATAAACTATGGTGGGATTTTATTTTTTTTGTTGCATTTTTTTTACATTCGCTTATTCTGTCGTCCTGGTTGTGCTGCCTGCCGCCATTGTATGCGGTGCAATAGTCAACCACAATTGTAATATTTATTATCATGGATAAAATGAACTTAATCAGGATTGTACAAGTAAATGAAAATTTCATTTTTTTCGCTCTTATACTCTTTCTTTTTTGTCTTTTATTCTCTTCACTCGATTTTGGAATGCATATGGTAATAAATTTGGACCAAAACAGAGACTAAAAAACAGTGTTAAAATCAAAATAAAGAAAAATTTAAAATCGTATGTGTTATAAATTATACGAAATTATTTAAAAAAATTTGTTTTACCGTGAGATAAGATTTATAATTTTAATCACACAAACAAAAACCATGAATTTATGCGAAATAGCCTGCAACAAATGTGTTATGTAGTGTTGTTTCTTATTAATTTTTTTGTTTGCTAATAATGTTTATGTATTGAATAATTATGATTTAATATTTACAATGAAAAATAAATTAATTTAAAATAAAAACACCTTGAGCGAAACACAAAAAATTTATAAAATAAATAAGAATAAAAATGTAATTCCAAGTAGCACCAGTTCAACTCTTTAACAATTTGCAAAACATGCTAAATATTAACATCTGAATTTAACTCCCAGCTTCATATAATTAAGGCTGAAGGATAAACTTCTAACATACCTATTAGAGTTCCCGAAAGGAGCTACACAAAACGATTGCGGAAAGAGAATGCAATGATCTTTTACATGCTACTCCAATATACTGGGCATTCGATCCAAAGTACACATCAGATCCTATAGATATTTAGTCTCAATAATGTATACATACATACATACAGACATACATACATACATAATTGATCATTACAACCCTGCAGTCAGGATTAAGACTTAGCTTCTCACACCACTTATACAGTAAGACCCCGCTTTACGCTGCTCCGCTTAACGCTGTTTCAGTATTACGTGGTAGTATTGGGATTCCCCTAAATCGCACACTGCATTAATACTTGTAGTATATGTGTGCAAATGAAACGGCTATGCACCAACTAAAAGTGGTGCACTATATAGTGATGGTGTATACCAGAGATCGTTTTTCGCTACACATAAGTACTCATGAAATTTTTAGTATGAGTGAGTCAACAGTATTGAAATCCAACTACTCTGATTCATTCGTACTCAGTACAACATTGATTTATAAGTACAAGTTGCAATGAGTATGAGTACAACGTTGACATCAAACTCATAACATTCGAACTATGTTTGATTCATACGCCTACTCATTCAGATTCATAAATTTAGAAAAATACTTACAATACTTATAAATGATTCGAGTGATTCGAATCATTCGTCAAAATTTACAGTCTTAGTTGTTGTTGCATTTACAAAGAAAGAAGAAAGACACATAAACAAAAAAGACAAAGACAGCAAGCAGAGCAGACGCACAACCTTCTTGTGAGTATTGTAGTGTTCGTATGCGAATCATACTTATTTTGTGATTCGTGTATACGATGAGTCATGGAGAGTCGAAATCAATAATATCATGCGTATTGTTAAGTATAAGTACCATGAGTATTTCAAACTTTGAATATGAGTAGTATGAGTATGACATTAAAATAAGTATGAATGCGTATAAGTATCAGAAATTATAAGTATGATTCGAATCTACTAATCGTTTTGAATACTCATTGCTGACTTCTGGTGTATACTATGTATCTTTTTCAGTGCTCTTTTGTTAATCTGTCCAGCATAAAGATTCCAACTGTATTTTCCGAAGTCACAATTACAGTACGAACGCATCTTTCCGGCGTCACAGTTGATTTATTAGTCGCCTCGTTTAACGCTGTTTCGTTTAGCGCTGGAACTTATTAGAACGTATTCCCCGCTTTAAGCGGCGTCTTACTGTATTGTGTGTGTGTTAATTTTATGCCAGAGTGGAGGGACCTACAGTTTTAAGTCGACTTCGAACGACAGATTTTTGAAACACTTTTCATGGCAATTTTATTTACTCTCAGAGTTTTTGCCAGAAATCTGCTGAGAGGAAGTTGCCGACGAAATAATTTCATATTTTGTTTCGTTGGAGATGTCTGACATTGGGCTTGAACCAACTAATAACCGCCTAATAAGCCAACACAATACCTTACAGGCTACGGCGAATATTGATTTTTTAAAAACAATTTTCTTCAGCTATGAATTCTAATTTCTCACAACTTCATTTCATTTCTGACTTTGTAATTATGTCAACAAGCAAATTTTGTTGTAAAGAAGTAATTGTGTCTGGAAATATTGACTATTTGGTACGCATTTTGATGTGGACTATCATTAGTTCCTATTTTTTTTTTCAAATAATACTGGAAATACTTAACTTAACTTAATTGCTCACTACAATCCTTCATAGTCAGGAAGGATTACGATGCAGGTTCTCACACCACACATCTTTTGTGTATTAATTTTATTCATAAGCGGTCTGATTATTATTTGCAGAAAACTTCTTTTTTTTAAAGGAAACAAAAATTCTTATTGATTTATTTAAGCCTTTAAAATAAATCGCATAAAAATATTCGTTTTTTTTTTTCTATTTGAAAACTTAAATTAATGTATTGTAGGCTTTTGGCAATAAAAAAAAACTCACTGGCATATGAGCGAGCCTTCTAACAATTTTTGTATCGTATAAAAAAAAATTGTAATTGGAAAAGTTTTATTTCATTTTAATTTAATTGTGTATGTGTGTGTCCGAGAGAGAGAACATTTCTCTTCGAATGCATTTAAGTTTGTATGTTATTATCCTGTTGGCCATTTTAAAAATTGTTACGAATGAATATATTTTGCCATATAAACGTTAACACACACACACACAAACATAACAAATAACTAATCTTCTTAGCATCTCTTTTAAATTCCTCTCTCTTTTTTATTTTTTTTTTATTTCTATTTTTGATAAATAAATAGTCATTGAAACATGTAAATATTTATACAAAATATTCGGAATATTTTGTTGCATTAACAAATAAAATGTGTCAACTTAGAAATCGATTTTATAGGAAAACAAAAACAACAACAACAGCGACAATAGTAGCATATACAAGAGTATCAGTTTTGCAACTGATTGACACAATGGCAGAGAGAAAGAGAAATTAAATTGGAACGAAAGTGGGCAGATTCTACACAAAAAAAAAACGAATTTTTTGAATAGTTGCGCTCGCACACTTTAGTTTGAAAATTTAAATTAAAAATGTTCGATTTTTTGCACATACACACACACTATTTATTAGAAATATAGATAAATAAATGGTTTTAATAGGGGATATACAACAACAAATATAAAAATATTGAATAAAACTTTGGTAACTGCAGCTGCGATTGAAAAGATTTTGAGTTCAAAATAAAATTCAGATGATTATGTTGTTATGAGAAAACTTTGACAAATTTGCAGTAAAAAAAGATTCTTTTTTAAATACATGTTTTTATATCGTTGAGGAATTAATAATTTTACTGAAAAGATGATATGTTTTCATATTTTTTGTCTTGAAATATTTATTTGTCCATCAAAATCTCTTTTGTGTCCTAACAAAAACACATTCACTCAACTGCAAAGCCTGAGTGTTAAGCCTAATATACATACATACGGGATAATGACAGTTACAAGTATAACAAACATACAAAGCAATGACAGTTACATTACAAATAAGATTTCAGAATAGGTATGTAGGTAGGTAGAATGGGGACAGCCACTTCAAGGAGTTATGAGCGAACATACTTAGGCCACACACAGGGCCCATTGTGATACTACAATTTACCATTTTTCTCTAGTCTAGGAATCACTCGGAGCTTCCGATGAAGCAACTCAGACTGCCAATATCAATGTATGACAGTTCATTTAGATCCTCCATATAGTAACCACCCAGGGGTCTCTTTCTCCTTCAACAAATTGCCGGGGATGTGCACAGTAGGTGAAGAACAGTCTCATCCCCGTCCTCATCTCCACAGTTTCTACAGAAATCATTTGCATGGTGTCCAATACCAATGCGCCTTGCATGCATTGCTATAATACAATGTCCCGTAATAACCCCGACAACAGTGCTGAGTATGCTTCTGTGGAGTTTAAGCAGAGCTGTCGTGCGCCTTCTGACCAGCCTTGGTCAGATTTTCTGCGCTGTTCTGTCCGCCTTCGAAGTCGCACATCTATTGTTGACAAGGTCCACGATTGCAGTGTCAATTATAAGCTTGCAGGTTCCGAACGGGATCCCAAATGTCAATAATTCATCAGAGACTTCAATGGTCGTATTCCACGTGGCCACTTCTTCTGCCCTACAGTTACTCGGAATATCTCTATGTTCTGGTGCCCATGTGATACAAACATCATATCGATCTGCTACATCGTTGACATATCTGTGACAGTCGTATACAGTCTTGGAGTTCATAACATTACAATCTAATGCTCTGATAGCCGTCTGGTTATCGAAAAGTATGGTAATTTTCCGCTTGGATACATGTTTTTAAGTAGCAAGCAGTCTGCTTAAATGAAGCTGGATTATTACCTAAGTGAAGAAGCAAATCTTTCGAATTCGGGGGGATACCAATCGACATGAGATCCCAGAGCATCCAATACATAACTTAGAAGTAGGTATGATGTCCGCCAGACCATCACTGTCAATGGTGAACACTATAAGTAGATGATTATTGAATGGGATTACGACATGCGCTTTCAACAAGGAGGTGCCTCGTACCAAACAGCTTATGCTACATTTAATATTCTGCACGATTGATTAGAGGACATGATTTCCTCGCGTGTAGGTAATGTACGATAGACCTCGTTAGTCTTTCTCTTCTGTGGCTTTCATAAGTCGCAGGTATATGCCACTAGCCATAGTGATCCTTAAAGCCAACATAACCCATTCCACCGGTTAATTTCAGCCAGAGTCTTGCGTTTCACCTAGAGAAGCCGTTGAACGATGTTATATGGCACATGTAATGGCATCAATAGGTCTTTCAAACGAATTGATTAAACACAACAAAGGCGAAACTCACTTTGAAGTTAATAAAAAGTAGAAAATGGAGACAGACATGACAGTAGTCATACCATCTGATAGAAGTTCGTTATCTTCACAAGTAAGCCTCTTGAGCTAGATAATCAAGACTCAAGAAGCCATGGTCGACCGAAGAGCTCTTTAAAATGTGCTATACTCTAAGATATACGACAGTTCTTTTCATTATTCTAAAGGGTGTTTTTTATAGAGGTATAGAACTTTAAGTTGCAATAAAACAACGATGTATTATTCGATTGACATGAATTGTATTTATCCGAAAGATAATCTTGTGGCATTACATTTTAAATATGATTTCTGGTATATGACCGCTACGGCTGGCGCGGATGTAGTTCAATCTGGACGTCCAATTTTCGATGACTTTTTCCAACATTTGTGGCCGTATATCGGCAATAATACGGCGAATGTTGTCTTCCAAATTGTCAAGCGTTTGTGGCTTTACCGCGTAGACCAATGACTTTACATAGCCCCACAGAAAGTAGTCTAGCGGTGTTAAATCACAAGATCTTGGAGGCCAATTCACAGGTTCAAAACGTGAAATTAGGCGGTCACCAAACGTGTCTTTCAATAAATCTATTGTGGCACGAGCTGTGTGACATGTTGCGCCGTCTTGTTGAAACCACATCTCCTGGACATCATGGTTATTCAATTCAGGAATGAAAAAGTTAGTAATCATGGCTCTATACCGATCACCATTGACTGTAACGTTCTGGCCACCATCGTTTTTGAAAAAGTACGGACCAATGATTCCACCAGCCCATAAAGCGCACCAAACAGTCAGTTTTTCTGGATGTAACGGTGTTTCCACGTACACTTGAGGATTACCTTCACTCCAAATGCGGCAGTTTTGTTTGTTGACGTAGCCATTCAACCAGAAGTGCGCTTCATCGCTAAACAAAATTCGCTTATGAAAATCGGGAACAACGGTAATCTCGTTTTGGGCCCATTCGACGAATCTACGCCTTACTTGATGATCGTTTGGCTTCAAATCTTGCACGAGTTGGATTTTGTAAGCACGCAAACCAAGATCCTTCCGCAAAATCTTCCATAAAGTGGATGGACACAGATCCAATTCCTGTGCTCGATGGCGGATGGACTCATTCGGGTTTTCCTCAATGCTACGCTCTAAAGCAGCAATAGCTTCTTCTGTACGCACCGTACAGCGTCTCTGGGGATGCGAGTTATCAATAAGAGTAAACGTGGTGCGAAAACGTTCCATGGTTAATCGAATTAACTGCTCTGATGGACGATTTTGTCGACGATAAAATGGACGTAGTGCGCGATATGTTTTCCGCACAGAACCATTATTTTCGAAATAAAATTGCACTATTTGCAAGCGTTGTTCAGGCGTGAGTCTATTCATGATGAATTGCCAAACCAAACTGAGAATAAATCACTTGGCAGCTGTTAAATCGGTCGCCATCTTGAAAAGTAATGCCAACTTAAAGTTCTATACCTCTATAAAAAACACCCTTTACTATCTGTCTCGTAAAACATTGTAAATCAAAGTTCAGTACGTAATAAAACTGACTCCGACTCCGGAAGTATTCTTCTGCAACCAAAAATAAGTTCTGGTTGAGATGTTATAAATTCTCTACTATGTAGACATATGATTTCTAAAATACAAATCGTTTTTAAAATATTTGTACTTAACTCACACAGAGTAGAGCAGAGCGAGACTTTATTTCGAAAATGTTGAGTACTATACCTGTTCCTTAGACCATAGTACATAGTCGAGATAGCCGGCCATGCAAGTATAAATCATAATCTGTGTGCCAGGATCATATTTACGATCATTGCAATGTCCTCAGAGTCTAACCTCATTTAAAATCAGATATTTTCTAAAGCTTTAAAACCTAATTATTATACATCTAAATTAGGTTCGCTTTCGTTGCCCTTAAAAGCAGCGAATCCAACGCTTGTGCAGACTTTCGGGGATGCATAAAAACATCAAAAAATTATTATACATCTGGTTGTAATGCAATTTCTGTCATCCACTTTCAATTGCTCTGTCCATCAAAACATTTGCTATTGTACGCTAAACTTTTTTATAATTTCAATGTGTTTTCTGTTTTCCAACAACATTTTCGATAAATTTTTATTATCGTCATTGTATTCAGATGACAAATTAATGTTTTGTATTGAATATGTTTTACAAAAGACATGATGATCGATACGGAAAATATTGTTCGAACAAAATAACTCTTTTTTTAACACACACATTATTAATGGCATGGTAGTAGTACAAGTACTCATAAATACAATGAATTTAAGAGAGAGAAAAGAGAAGAGAAGAAGCAAAAAAACATAAATATTTTCATAAAAATTTTCGTTGACATTATTTATGCAAATAACAATAACAACAGCTTATCCCCGCTCTATAATATGCAGCAAAACAACACCTCGTTTGCAACCCCTAAATTATGCAACAATATATTACAATATGCACACACATATACACACATGCATATTGGCTGATGTGTTTATACATAATGGTAGAGAGAGGATGGAGGAGTAGTATTGCATGTGTTGTAAAACATTTTCATTTTTGCTTTGTTTTTGTTGTTTGAAATTTATTTGTTGTTTGTGTTGAAAACGTGCTAAAACATAAACTGTTATCACGATATTTCGTCTTCTTATTCTCTCTCTTCCTCGTTGTACAATTTTTTATTGTTGTTGTGTTACTTGTTTCTTCTTTGTTATTGTTATAATTTTTTTATTTATGTTGCTGCTGCAAAGTATGCAACTATATTTTGAAAATTATGCAAAGCATGCAATTTACACATGCAAACAAGTGTATGGCAACACACTGCACACATATATACACATACACTTTCTTCAATTTGCACACAATAATGTTGTTTCTCTTATTTCCTTAATCACACATACACTCACAAACCGAATATTTTGTGTTGTCTGATATAAAACTGTTTTGTATGCATTTGTGTAATTGTGTTTTACAGCACATGAGATTTAATACAAAGAAATTATGGAAAAAAGTGAGAGAGAGTGAGAAGTGAAGAGTAATAGTTTGATTATATTGCATACATTTACATGCACAATCTTTTGTAATCAAAATTGTAACCCCTTTACGTGTGTATTTGTTCGCCTGAATGTGTTCTTTCCGTATAGTTAAGGGTTCCTGATAATGTGTAATTGTTGTTGCTTTTGATGCAGTAATTTCGACCAGACTTTGTAAAATATATTTACATTCTATTTCTAGAATTTTTTGCAATAGATGAGGGCAAGAGGGAGAGAAAGGGAGAAGGACCTTTAATAAATGCCAACGAATTCGTCTTTTTTTTGTAAAAATAGATTTTATACAACTTTGTAGTAAAGAGTATAGCACACCGTAAAGGAGAGAATACAATTTAATATAAACAGTATTGAACAAAAGTAAGTCATCATCCTTGGATAAATTTTCTTAAATATTGTTAAAACAATGGATGTGCTTTTAGTTGGATGAAGGTTTCTTTGACAAGTTGTTGGGAATTCTTTTGAGAAGGTTTAATGAATTCTAATTTAATTTTAAACCCACGTTGTGGCATATTTAAGCTGAAAGATTCATTCATTGATAGAATTTTCTTTTACAAACATGTTTACTTAATTCCAAAATATCAGCGAACTGCTATCGTTACTGGCTTGAATCTTCACGTAACTTCAATCATTGTTACTCTCCAAATTCTTGTAACCAAATTAGAAAATAACTGAATTCAGAAGAAGAACAGAAAAGTGCACTGCTGGGCTATCTATTGAATCATCAAAAGCAAAACTTGAATATAAATAGAGAAATGAGGGATTTTCCGATAAATCAAGATATAACATTAAACAATATAAGGGAATAACCTACTTATAAGAAGCAAAAAGTGTATGATATGCGCATTAGACTGGAACCCTAATGAGCTGGAGTTGATTTTTTTATTATTTTTTTTTTTGTGGATGTATAGGTCGCCGCCGTAGTCTAGTCGGTAGTGTGTTGGCTTATTAGACGTGAGGCCTCAAAACGAAAATATGAAAAAATATTCGGCGACTTACTCTCAGAATATTTCTGGCAAAAACTCTGAATTAAAATTGTTATGAAAAGTTTCTCAAAAATCTGTCGTTCGGAATCGACTTTAAACTGTAGCTCCCGTCACTCATGTATACAATTAACAAACACAACATCAGTGGTGTGAGAAACTAGGTCGTAATCCTGAGTAAAGCGTTGTAATGACCAATTATGTATGTTGATGAGGTGGCGTGTTGTTTATTTCTCGATTACAAACCTGAGTCATCCAGAAAAAGCGAAACAAATTTTTATCAGGATTTTCGAATACCCAAAATTAATAGACTTCAATAACGTCCAAATTATTCAGCTGAAAGCCGTCTGACCTTTGTTACCTGAGAGAAGAGACAACAACAGCGAGAAAATTATCTCAATTACGAAAAAACGTGGGACGCAATCAGCGAAGTTCTACACTTAAAAATGTTGTTTCCAAGTAACAACGCTGCTACCATCCTTGAATGAATCTGAATCTGAATCGTACTAACCAATTGATTAAACGCCTTTTGTACTTTTCCACGTTCAAAGTACTTTGAAAAGTCTTGAGTTTGCAGGAGAGAAGTGAAAAACAAGCGGGAGTAAGCTCACACTTTGATGTACTCACCAAGTTGCATTCTTCTTCGTTCGTCGTCTACTGATAGTTGTATAAAAATAATAACAAAATATCAAGAGTTTGTCAAAATAAACTTGAAACGTGTAAAAAAGCTAAACAAAGTTTAAAAGAAAATGGAAAAAGAGTTTGTCGAAATTCTTTGCAAAGTACTTTGAACGTGCAAAAGGCGTCTTAGTTAGAAAAAAAATTGATTACTTGAACTAAATCTATGCAATTTTCTTAAGTAAAGAATCAAAATTAATTAGAAATTCCTTAAAGATGTGCAAAAGTAGTAAAAAAAGGAGAGGCCTATCAATGGAATATATCGAATACCACCAAAATATATGTATAGAGGACCTTACAGAATATTATTTTTATTACTATTTTGTTTATATTTTTATCCATCAGTTTTAAAATCCGTACTTACTACAAAAATTTTTTCTGCAGGTGTTTTAATTTTGGCCTACACTGTACGTATAAATTAGTGTAAGTAATGTAGCCCAAGTTAAAATAAGGATAAGAAAATAAATATTTGAGAATTTATTAAAATAAATTAAATTGTTCAATGATAGACATATTTAGGGAGTTTAAGGCATTAAGTTATTTGTTAATTATATTTGAGGGATTTAAACATTTAATTACTTGCGTTGTATAGTATTAAAAAAAATAAGAATAAAGTGGTTTCTTATTACTTTTGATCCATAAAACAAGAGATCTACGGCACAAAGAGAGAGAAGAGATAACTGTGGTCCCCTGAATTTAGCCTGAACACGACTAAATTCAATGCCGTCGATAACAACCCGATCGCTGTGAAAACTGAATATAAATCCGAAAAATTGATTACCAACGCCAAGTAGAATAAGTTTCCATTAAAGTGCACCACGTCACACTTCTTCAAATAATTTGGAAATGTCTGGAATACACAAACTTCTTGGAGAATAACGTCAATAGAACACCAGTAGAAGGGTCAGACCTGGGGACATAGCTGCCAGATTTGACGATTTGGAGCTCCAAAAATATCATATTGACGATTTGACGATTTATATCCTTATATTGACGATTTTTTTGAAATTATAAATTTACATCATATTCTTTACTTTTGTACTTTAAAAGCCACTTTAAGCTTTTTATTTACTTTGGAATTGTTGCTATTGGAAATTTGTGTTAATAAAAACAAGGAGTAAAGTATTATATTTTTAAGTTACTTTCGAATGCATGTGATGATTTTTCTGTATTTTATTCCTTTGGAAACCCTAAAAAGCCAAAAAATTACAACTCCTAAATAATCTCGTAGTTGAGAATAATTTATCATTTGTCGTTGCAGACAATTTTAAAAATTCGAGTTCAGCTTCTAATATTACCATCGGAAGAACAAAGGCAAGCGCCGTTATTTTGTTTCGTACGACCAACATTCAGGTAATGGATGGCATTGTGTTTGGAACTATGAAAATATGTTATGGGAAGAAGGAAAGAGAGAACAGTGTTTATGGACACTAGGCTTGTATGTTTTTATACCATAAGTAACAGGAAAAAGCCTCTGCAGGAATTGAGTTCCACATACGAATAGTCCGACTAAAAAACGTATTTTTACTGTAATGCAGTGTGCCCACTGTGGCCAATCGACCACGTACGGAAGTGGTGGCCGACAAAGACGAGCGTTACGTATGAATATATAATTTTCGGGAAAAGTCCCCTTTACTTCGTTCGAGCAAATCCTTTTGTCGAAGCGATAGAACAGTGAAACACAAACCACATTGCATCGATGCGTCAATGATTCAATGGAGTTGTATACACTATACATTAACGAGGTACTACGGCCTCTCCTGTACACGATTGAGAAACCTCAAAATAGATGTTGAGACACCGACCTATACATGAGAGTTATATTCCAGTCTCGGTCGGTTGCAAATGGTGTAAATAGTAAGATCAGATGATAAGATCTTAAGAAGTAACTGAAGGAACTGAGAAATGTGTCGGTTGAAGCCAACATTACACTGAATTTTCGTGATCTGAATGAGAGTTTCTGACTTCTAAATATTTACACCACCCATAGATTAAGATGATGCAATATTATTGCTGCGCTTATATCTCAATAAACAACACTAGGATAGATTGTTTAAACCTCAAACAATTTTTCCCCGAAAATGATATAAAATTTCTCCGTTTTTGAAAAAAAAAAAATAGTAAATGAAGATGAGGGACGCCAGCTTTTAATTTCTAAAAAAATTTTTTAAATGTTTTATATTTGAACTCAGATATGTACATTAGGGTGGCCCCAAAATAAAAGTTGCGAATGTTCCCAACTAAAATGAAAGTTTGATTCATTCTAAGACTACGTTTCTCAATTTTTTCGTCCTGGGGTCAATATTTGGTGAGCTGGATCAAAGGATAAAAAGGTCCTTTTTTGAGGTTTTTTGGATTTTTTTCATATTTCTTCCAAAGGAACTATATATAAATTTGTTATCATATGAAAGGTCTTTAAGAGGCGCTTTCAGTAGATTATAAGAAATTTAAAAAAAATTTTGAAAATTCAAAAATTTTGAAAATTTCGGACAAAATTTTTGTTTTTTTTTTAATTATTTCATAGAATTTACTTAACTAAATTGTTGAAATTTCTTGATTATAAAGACCATGTAATTTAACCAAAATGGTTTTTTCCGTTTTTCAAAATTCAATCTAGTTCAATTTTTATTAAAATTTTTTTAAACCTAATTTCTTTTCTCTCTCAATTCATATATGTAATGGGCATCAAAATAACGCAAATTTTATTTTCTTTCCATTGATGTATAATTTCTTATACTTTTATTTTGTTATACAACGAATATTTCATTTTAAACCAAAACATTTGCGATACATCCCGCTATAATGTAATTTTCTTGTTATTCCGTAATAATAATAATAATAATTTGTTTAATGTTGTTGTTTTTTGTTGTTTATTTTTAAAGTAATGAAGAAATTGTATTAAACCAATAATAACTATTAAAATTTAAAGCCAAAAAATCTCTTTTTTATTTTTTACAAAAAAAATCTTATATATAGAAGCTCATGTTTTTTTTTTCAAAATGTACCGTTAATTTTGAAAGTGATATTAGTCCATATCTACTCTAAAAACATGTGGACTCATAAATGAAATAATTACAGTTACTTTTTTTGTTCTCATTTGTTTTTGTGCAATAATATTTTGAGAAAATCCAGCTTAATTTAAATTGTAAATTGATATTTTTGATCAATCGTCTTAAGTGTGGTTAAGTATAAACAACATAATATATAATGTAAAAAAAATTATCTAACATGTTTTATCCATTGGAATTAAATAAACTTCAACTGCCAACTAAAAGCTGCGTTATTAATTATTTATTATTTTTCAAAAAAGGACCTTTTTATCCTTTGATCCAGCTCACCAAATATTGACCCCAGGACGAACAAATTGAGAAACGTAGTCTTAGAATGAATCAAACTTTCATTTTCGTTGGGAACATCTATACCTTATTTTTTCTCCATACAAACGGGGCCACCCTAATGTACATACATTGAATTTATATGTTTTACTACAATAAAAATAATTTTGGTTTTTAAAAGCTTTTAATTTGTTTACTTATTTTTTTCTGGCGATTTTTTTACGATTTTAATAAACGTCTTTGAAGATTTTGACGATTTTTTTTCAAATATTTGACGATTTGGTGCCTCATTTATCTGGCAGCTATGCCTGTGGACACTGTAATGCCTTCGTTCACCAGGTTGTTAAACCAGCACCAGCTTTTCTTGAGACCGGATTGGCAACCTTACAACGGGTTGAAAAAATACTAGAACATACGGGCTAGCTAATGGACAAGCGGGCTTTGAAAAAACTTCTTCTAGACCACTGCAGAAATGTATCCGACCGTGAAAACCTAAAGCATAACAACATGTGTTTGCGAGGGTATCGATTGATTTCATTAACCTAAAATTTTAGTATTTTTAACCAAACTAGTAGATAAGTTATCTTTCTTAATGAGATAGTATCGAACGAGTATTATTTCTTACTTACTGTAATTAACAACCCAAAGCCAATATTTTAAGAAGAAAGAAAAGAAAGAAAGAAGAAATCCTCTTCTTAAGAATGAAAGTTTTCATGCCCTTTCATATTATTTTTACAACCATTTTTGTTGAAGTGTTTAAAGAATGAAATCGCCGTAGTCTAGTAGGTAGTGCATTGGCTTATTAGATGAGACCTCTTTGTCCAACCCCCGGCTTAGACATATGAAATATGAAAAATATTTCTTCGGCAACTTTCTCTCAGCAGTTTTATGGCAATAATTCTGAGAGTAAATAAAATTGCCATGAAAAGTTTTTCAAAAATCTGTCGTTCAGGACCGACTTTAACTGTAGGCCCCGCCACTAGATAAAAATTAACACACACTACATATGTAAGTGGTAAGCGAAGCTAGGTCGTAATACTGACTGCAGGGATATAATGATCAATTAAGTAAATAAGTAAGGAACAGATGCAGTGATCTGACAGATATGAAAACGGCGATCGTATTAGGAGCTACCCTGTAATGACATGTAATTTGCGATTTGGCTCATTCACTAAAATGGTCCACTGCCATATGGCGCAGTTGCATGAATACAAATGCAAACAAATGTGACTATTCTGTTCTTGGAGTACAGTGGTGGCCTTATAATTAGAAACGACATGTATGTTTGTTAATATGTTTTACAGTTTTCACTGTATACCTGGGATCAAAGTCTTTGTTTGTAAGACGTCTTACATACGTTTTTCATCAGATTGGGACAAATTAAACTTAGATTCGTCCCACCAGAGAACTCTGGTCCAGAAACATCGTTTTTAATTGTAAGGTCACCACTGTATATGGGAAATCATCAATATGAATGAATCTTGAGCTACGTCAGCTTTTTGGCGACATAGCTGTACTTAAACACAAAAAAGTAGCGCGGTGACATGGCCACCTATGGCAAATGACACATTTAATGCTGAAAACAATTGCTAGACATCAGACTACCACTTCGAGGGAAGTATACAAACAATGCCTATAAAAAAAAATTAAAATCACTTGTAGATAACAAATCAAATCTAATTTAAATATAAATTATACGAAATAATAAAATAAAAACAACAAATGACGACATTTAAGCTGATTAGCCTGAAATAGGATTCTTGTTCATTGGTTTTTTGGCAAACAAACAACTTTCGCTCTCTCCCTCTCTCTCTTTCTCTCCCCCCCCCCCTGAGTATATGAATATATTGTTTGAAGAGGAGTCAAAGCTAAACAAAACCATGAACAATATTTGGAAAAGATTCTCGGCACCATTGAATATATTTACAAAACAAATACATGTATTTTGAGTCATTAAGACCGAAACGGAAGGCTAAAGAAATCAATATAGAGTGACATGGATTTTCAATTGAAATTCATTTTATTAACTTTGCTGTACAAACACAGGATATTTTATTTCAATTAAAAGCTGAAATTTGTATATCAAAAGCACTTTTGCATACAATAACATGGCATTGAAATTCAACACTGGGGAGAATGTGTTTAAACATTAGCTTTGTGAGTATGTATGTGTGTGAACGTAAGTGTATTCAATTAGCTTAAGAATAATAAAAAAAACATTAAATTTCTTCAGACATTTTTCAATAATTTATTAAAATTTCCAAGAAAAACACGGCAGCCAGCCATCAATTAATGGCTTTTTAATCTCAAGGCGAAATGAGAGGAAATGTTTACAGCCAGAAAACAAAATGTCATGTACTTTGCAATTGAAATTTATATCGAGAATGATTTGTCGTTTCGTTTTAACAAAATAATTGTAATTTACAAAAAAAGACAGCAACAAATATCCAGTATTTGTATATATGCTTGTGTGCGATGTGATCTCTTCTTTAAATGTTATAAATTACAGAAAAACATGTTCAGGGAATTCAAAACAATTTTCTCTTGGGCTATTTAGACTGTCGTCTTCTTTATAACTGTTTATATACATACACTTATACATACATGTGAATACATTTGTATTTGTGTACATAACCGAGAAAACAACAGAAAAGTGTTCCTAAGCAATTTATTGTTTATTTGTTTATAAATTATTGATAATTTGAATTCAAGGGAAAATTTATTTTGAATATCACAACTTAACTTATATTTATGAGTTCACAAAACAATTCTATTGTCTTTCGTCCTCACCAAATGCGAGTATTTAATCATAAACGCCATGTTATTTGCCATTGTGGGACCACCAACACCACCACCACCACCACGATATTATCGTATTTAATTTATGTTGTCTAATAAATGTTTTGTCTTCAAAATTTATGGACCCATAATAGACAACAACATTTAAATATTTAAAGTTTTAAGAGAGAAATGATTGTAAATTTTTTGTTGGTTTAATATTAAATTATGATTTTAGAAGAAATTAAATTGTTTTGTATTTTTAAATACATAAGCACAAACATATTTCTTTATTGATTTATTACAATACAATTACAAATTATATTATAATTGTTACTAGCTGAGTAACGTAGAACTTATGCTCACTGCAGTGTAACTTATCAGATCCGATCAGTGGTAGCATTCGAACCCACCATCCTCACGCTAATAGTCTAGCACACTACCCACTAGACTACCAGGGCACTCAAAAACAATTAAAATTTTTTTATATAATTTTTGCTTTGTTATCCTTTAAAATTTTTAGTCCGGATCAAAAGAAAATGGAATATTGTTTATTTAAAACGGATTAGCCACCTAAAAGCTATAATGCCACTGCCACAGTTACTTTTTATAATCGAGGGTACTGTCAGCAACTCATACAGACACGGAACTTTGTGATAAAAACTTTTTCAAAAGAACTTAAACACGTACCACAACACTACATCCAATCAAATAAGAAAGCCAAAGAAAAGAATCTGAAGCGTTATTGGAATTCAATTTAATCAAGAAAAATTTGTTACAGATTTCGATGGTCTTATTAGCCCGTTCTATACCGTGAAAGACTGCTCAGTAACACGAAATAGAATTCAGGGCATTCATTAATATTATTATGTTAGGAATCATCCATACATACATATACGTATACTCGTATACATATGTATATTGTGGCTCTCCATTCCTTATCAGCTTAACGGAGTTATCAACCATTGATGCCAAGGATATAGCTTCGTTTATTAAATTTTCCAGCGTAGAATAGTTGTGCTTCTAATGTGCAGCCCTTGCGCTGACCAACATTTTCCCTAGTTTGGTGGAATTCGGTCAGTACAGGGACTGCCGTGTGACTGCCTTTGGGGTCACAACGGATCGCTATGCGTTCTCAAGTGAGCGTTGGTATCAAAGCTACCACCACGTCTAAAAAACGAACACACTTTCTACTAGACTACTACGACTGCTTAGGCTTCACAGAAGTTAAACTCAACTATCAAGATTTAATAGTTTTTTTTATTGAGGCCAATACTCAGGGGAAGTTGCCTAGTCAACACAGAGCTTATCTACTTGGGTTGTAAACCTTTAGTTAGGATTACAACCTAGCTTCTCACACCCACATATTTTGCGTGTCTCAATTTTATCCATGAATGAGTTGTAGGACCTACTGTTTAATATCGACTCCGAACAACAGATTTGAGAGACATTTTCCATGTCAATTTTATTTTACTCTCAGATTTTTTTTGCCAGAAAAGCCAACACACTGCCTACTACGACTACGTTTACGGCTACAATGTATAACATGGTACTGAAATTCGCACAATTTGTTGTAGCTTAACTCTCTAATCCATAAATTTAATATGAGGGAGTATTGGGAGAGAATTGAACCCGTTACCCGGTCATTTCAGTTGTTTTTTTACACAAAATTTGATGTAACTTTTCCAATCAATTTAACCGCACTAAAAACTTATTTATGCCTTTCACAAACAAACTGCATGTGCTAAATGGCTTAAACCGTGAACATATTTTCGAGACGAGTGTACCAACATACAAAAAATAAACAATTAAATGATGTATGTTTTGAAAATTCTTCTTATTTTTTGAACATACCTCGTATATTATAATATTACTATTAAACTCGGATAGTTTATTATACGCAAATAGGCATTCGTAAATCCATGTAACTTCTCTGCTTCTGTGACATGTTGTAATCCAATGATTGTGGTTTTGATTTTCTGTTTGTGCTACTGGAAGCATATGCAATTGATCAGTAATTTAAGGAAATCAATAGAACAACATTTAGAAAGATTTGTACACTGTGGCAGCTTAAAGCTGAAACATAAATAACGTGTCCAATTCACAATAAATATTTGCAACCTCAAGCACGTTTCACACTTTTAATGGAATTTTAAGTTGCATACGTTTGTCTCCATGTTACTGACGCTTTATCGAATAGAAATTAATTTGTTCTCATTAAAGCTTCTTTTCTACTTACGATTTAAAGAGTGCAACCGCATTGATTGTACATTTCGAAATGGGGCCTAGTTTGCCTTAATGCACATAAAAAGTGGTCTGGCTGAACGTACAATGAAATTCATTGTACAAACAGGAGAAAATATTTAAATTTTCATGGAGAACTGCTTATCCTTTGAATTTAAAATTGAGTTTTAATTTGAATCTTTCTTTCCAAAATAATTTCTAGCCATGATGTTTTGTAACAAAAGCCTTTTAGCAGATTGCCTTAAAATAAAACGAAATTTATCACATGAGTTTTTGTATTTATTACCTCTGCTTTAGCTAGCTGTAAGCACTTAACTAAAGTTTGTAATTTAAAAATAAGTTATTGTAGAATATTTGAAAATCTTTATTTAAATTGCAATCAACAAACATACATATGTACATACAATAACTCTATGTGGCATGTTGCCGTAAACGATACAATTTGAAAGCAAACGTTACATACGAATGCCAGTCTCAGTATTTACTTGTTTGGATGGATACTGATACTCATTTGTATTTAAATCAAGATGCTACGACTTTTCATCACACACACTATTAAACCCCTGTTGTGCTGCTATCTTTAACTCTGACATACTATCATACGTTAGTGTTTCTCTATCCTTTTCATTATCCAAAAATTATTATTTTATTCGGCCACAAAAATTTTCAAAATAAATGGACTTTTTTGCAATGGACTCTCTGGTTATTTATCTTGCATTCTGCTGTAGTGTGTGTATGTATGTATGTATATTAAATGTATTGTACATATTTGAGTAACTGCACGTGAGTGTATGTGTCTGAGTATTGGATTTATTTTTGGAAAGTTTATTGTTATAAATAAACAGCCATTTAAAATGCATTTAACAAGTTATCCCTGAATATCAGATTGTTTCTGGAAATATTTTATTCTTTCGCTTGCTCTCTCTCTGCCCTCTATCTCTCTTTCTTGTTGCTTCTCTAGTTCGTTAATTTAATAATAAATAATCTTAAAATTTTATAATAATTGCAATTGCTTTTGTTTAAAAATCTCAAAAACATTTTAGCAGTACAAATACTAGCATACATCCTTGCATATATTAACTCTGCTTTTCGGGGGAATGATTCCCAATTCATTGAAGTTAAAGATATAATTGAATATGAAAATAAAAAGACGGAGAATGTGCACTCTGTTGAAATACAAGACCTTTATCTAAGCGATAGCGTGACAAATGGTGCCGTTCGCCCAATTTCTGTACCCTATGCACTACATTTGGGGTTTTAAAAACTTCAGAGCCTAAATTCGATAATTTTGTCCATTTTCCATCCGATTTTCCATCCGTTTTTTATCCGATTTAGAACCATTTATACAAAATATATTTCTTTTGCTCATTTGAAAAAACAATTAGCATCGGTACCTATATCTCTGGTTCCAAGTAATGTCGAACCGTAGGCTAGGTTAGGTTAAGTTAGAGGACGTGTACTTGTCAATTAAGGCAAGTACAGTACCCGGAGGTCGAATTGACCCATTGTACAACGTCCTAGTTTCTCACACCACTTATGTTTTGTGTGTTAATTTTGTCGAACCGTAAGCACATTTGTTTTGGAATCCTTAATATTATGGTTGTCCAGTCCACGATGTATATTTCCCTCACAAGTCCATTTTTCTTCATATATTTGGCTGATTTCTTTTATGACCATTTTTTGTATCTTCTGATAAATATTTAACATAGCTCTGTTAAATTTAACATTGCCTTTGTTAAAATTTTGTGGTTGTTGTCTTTCCTAGTTCAATTCAAATTTATCTTTACGAGACTTTGCCACCACAACTTGCTAGCATCTGAGGCAGTAGATATTCCTCTCCTTTAGTGTTATTCTTTTATTCTGTAAGCAACGTTTTGTGATTTACGCTGTGTGATTTATTAACTAATAAGCGGGCTTCGTTCTCGTTTTATACCTGTATATGGACATTGATGCATCGAAGGCACGCATTTCTTGTGCCGAAATTATGTTGAGGCATATTTTCGCTCTTTCTGCATTGGGTGTAAACAGCGTCCCATATTAAACCAATGCTGTTCTTTAATTTCCTCTGCAGCGTGCAAGCATGCGGCGTACTGAGTTGCCTATATCCATTATCAGATAATCTTTTGGTGTATAAAACTGTCCTGCACTGTATTTTTCGTGGTTCGATCCGAAAAGGCAAGGTCTTGAGCGAGCGCTCCTGATCAATCTAGTACTTGCATGCCAAACATATTTAAGGAGACCCAATGTAGCGCGATGCTGTCTGGCTTCTGGTTTGAAACTTCCCTGTGTTATCTCCTAAGCATTGGGGTCACCAGTTACAAGTGTAGCTCGTTTTATTTTTAGTCCCATTTCTGACGCTATCAACGTGTTCGAAACGATTTCTAGAATGGTAGACGGTGATGCACAGCTACCTACGTAATATACATACATACATACCTACAGTTTAAAGTCGACTCCGAACGACAGATTTTTGAGAAACTTTTCATGGTAATTTTTGATTTAATCTCAGAGTTTTTGCCAGAAATCTGCTGAGAGGAAGTCGCCGAAGAAATACTTTTTGTATTTTATTTTGATGTCTGGCCTGGGGCTCGAACCCTGGCTTTTCGTCTAATAAGCCAACACACTACCTACTAGACCACGGCGACTTACGCAATATACCTTCTCAATATTTATTCGCACAAGTGCTTTCTCGATTGTTGTCATTTTGAGTTGCGAAGTTTTATCATTCATTCCTCAAACTGCCGCTTGTTTCTATCGTTGTATAAAAACTAGAGTTCAGGATTTACGTGCATAGCTTTGAACTATTTTCTGAGTACTATTGAGACCTCTTTGTTTAAGCGTCTCCGCCATCTTATCTAATCTGGCCATACCTTACTATTTAACTTGTCAATGGTGATAGGTGAAGGCTTGTTTTTCAGAGTCGATGCCTTAGTTAAGTAAGGTAATGTTCTCTTAGCAAGTTGATGTCAACGCTTGTATTCTCTTCATGGGTTCCTTTCTATGAATGGCCTGTGGTGCTAAAGTGACTTTTGTCTCCTGATACACAACATGAAGCCACTGAGGTAACTAGAGAAATATGCATTAGAATGTGTGATATCACACAAATACGATGAGAGCATGAGTATATGTTTATAGATGGATTTTCCATTAGCACAACAAATATTCAGTATATTTCAAATGCATATGAATACATATTCAGTGTTGCCAGTGTACAGATTGGAAAGGAATTTTAGGGAACCATCAGTAATATGGAAGATATATAAACAATATATGTATGTATGGCGTATGATATGCAGTGTTGTAAAGATCTGTGATAAAATACTGACATTTGGAGAACTAAATTTCATCGCTTGTGCAGACATCTTTATCGTTTGCTATTTGCTTGAGGATTCTATTTAATAACCATTCTGAATATGTCGTTCTAGGCTTTTCCCAGGACTTGACCATTCCATTTAACAACTCTTTTGAAGCTACTTCCTTGCAGACTACTGTAGTCAGTTTCTGCATTTTGTGTGATCTCCTTTCTCTTGAGAGATAAATTATGAATCCCTTCTCATTTAAAACAAAAAGTTTTTAATCATCTTGGGGCGGATTATCGCTTTTTTAAACATTTCCTGATTGATGTAGTCTATACCTGGTGCCTGGTTTATGTGGTTTCAAGGAATATAAATATTTGCCTCGTTTATCCACATAAGAGGTGTTACCGTCTACTCTCAAGATTTATTTTAAATTTTTAATGCAATTTAGCAACTCTAGCATATTAAATATAAACACAAAGATATGGCTGGTATGTATGCATATATGTATGTATTGTATGTTTGTTTGTATGTGTACATAAGCCAAATGTTAAATAACAACAAATAACAACAATAATAACAACGATAACCAAGAAAATAAACCATATTCTGATCATAAAACATAGAAAACATGCCTCCAATGTGAACACAAGACACACATACAGATGTATAATTATTTACACATGCATGCATTAATAGAGAAAAAAAGAGAGAGATATGTATATGTATTTACATATATATATACATGCATGGTTAATGCACTGTACATGTATGCAAATATTTACAACTACATTCTGAATATTGTCGATTTCAATAAAATAACATTGACTTCAAGGATGTTTTCCAATTTTGTTATGCGATAAACAGGTTTCACTACAATCGGTAGTTTGAAAGTAGGATACAAGAGAGTGTTATCTTTAAGCGTTCGTCCTATGACAATTTCAATCATCGATTTGTAGAACCGAAACTGTTAAGCCGTCTTAGACGATTGGCCTGTTGGCCTCTTAGAGTCAAACAAATGAATGTTCGCACTAAATTAGTTGACTGAGGCCTGTTGGCAATATCTCAAGCAGAGATCAGCAATGAGTATACAAAAAGATGAGTAGAATCCAAGCATATTCATAATTTCTGATACTTATACACATTCATACTTATTTTAATATCATGGAACCTCTACTCATACCCAAAGTTTGAAGTATTCATCATATTCATACTTAACAACACGTATGGTGTTGCTGATTTCGTCTCTCCATAACTCAACATATATACGAATAGCAAAATACTAAATGTTGATGAATGATTTGGGGCAAGTATTTTTCTAATGTTATGAATCTAAATGAGTAGGCTGTATGAATCAAACATATTTCGAATGGTATGAGTTTGATGTCAACATTGTACGCTTACTCATTGCAACTTGTACTTATAAATCAACGTTGTTGTGAGTATGTATGATTCTGAGTAGTTAAATTTTAATATTGTTGACTCACTTGTATTCAAAATTTCATGAGTGCTTATGAGTAGCCAAAAAACGAATCATTGCTGATCTCCGATCTCTAGCTAGTCCATAGAAAAAAATGTGTATTCTTCAGTGACATGAAACATAGGGAAGTTGATTAGGAATTAATTAAAAATAGATTATGTTAGATCACGTATGCTTCTTTAACGCTTAGGTCTTCCAATTAGGTCAAAGGTTAGGTGGTGGTTGTGATACCACCAGCCAAAGCTTGTCTTATTTTACACCAAAAAAATTAACTGCTGAAAACTGTTCTGCTGAGTAAAAACGAAGCAAAATGTGAACACCGAGACGATGCACACAATGGACACTTGTAAGTGTCTGTTACCGATGAAAACATCAAAACCACAAATTAACTCCGGATTACCGCAAAGTGAAGTTGAACGCAATAGCCAAGGCTCTAAAGATTTTGAAAGATCGTTTGGACACAGCATTCATAATTATTCGGACATACTAAAGCTCTATAAAAGTCGGTGCCAAAAACAACAACGAAATATTGATTCTGAGCAGTATTTGAAGCTATATCATCACGAATACGAATTTAGATTCGCTATGTGACAATAAATGAGGGATGGACTCCATTATTTCAAACCAGCATGTGGTGAATCAACTTCAAAGCGTGCAAATATGCAACAGTCGGTTGATACGGTGGAATGCCCACTGTATAATATTCATCGAATATCTCCAAAAAGGCGGAAAACAATCAACTGCGACTATTACATGGCATTTGAATGAAAAAAAGCAAGCCTACGAATAACTTTCAAATTCCTCAGTTATTTTTCTTTCGTACTTAAGTTAGTTAATCTAAATTTAAAATCTTGAATTTTAAACGAGTTTAAAACAACTTTAAGAACTAAACTTGTGTTTAAATATTTCCTTGATAACCTTACTACGCTTGCAAGGCGACTAATTCTAGCAGCATTTTGTGGAACAAAGTTTGCAAAAAAAATTGTTGTCTGTTACGCTAACAATGCCAGCCAGGATTTTGTGTTTAAATCAGTTCAACTGTTAGACAACAGAAGCTATCTACATATGTATTCATGTGATTAATAATGTTCTCTGTGCCATCGCTGTTTATTTTCAAATATAACTCGCTACTCACAATCGCCTATTTATGCAGAATTGCAAATTTTATAAATTGGTGATGTTGTATGAGACTTTATTGATATGATCCTCATGCTCCAAATCTTCGAGTTGGCGCGAGAAATTCTATGGTATTCCTCTACTCTCTGAATGGACTGCTCTGATTAACTCCAGTTTGTTTTATTAAAAAACTAACTGATGCTGTCGTTGAATAAATCCCAGAGTTCTGCATTCACGTGTATAGTTTTGATAACATGAATTATTTTGTGAGTACTATTAGGACCTTTTCCTTTAAAAGAGTCCGCCTTCTTAGATAATCTAGCATTACCTTACAATTTTCCTTGTCAAAACTGATACCTGAAGGCTGTATTGTAATCATTGAAGAGGAGATACAGGAGCGCTTGAAATCCTATACATACATACATACACACACATAATTTTTCATTACAACCATTGAGTCAGGATTACAACCTAACTTCTCACACCACTTATGTTGTGTGTGTTAATTGTATTCCTAACTAAAGGGACCTACAGTTTAAAGTCCACACCGAGCGATATATTTTTGAGAGACTTTTCATAGAAATTTTATTTTACTCTCATAGTTTTTGCCAGAAATCTGCTGAGAGGCAGTCTGACCTGGGGTTTGAACTGTGCCCTCACGTCTAATAAGGTAACACACAACCTACTTGACTATGGCGACTACAATCCTACAGATTGCCTTATTATAAGAAATTATTGTAACCTGCTAGATTGTTCTATATTCTGCCTCCTGCCTTATGACTGCTCTTGTTACATTACAATGACACAATTGTGCCCAATTTTGAGGCAGCAAAGATAAAGGGTCCGCCAAATAACTTTTTTTTGAAAATGCTTTAAAAAAACTACTGAATATTTTCTCAAATTACTATTTTTATTTGAAAGTACAATCCTTCCTGTTAATAATGGAAAATAATTTCATTCAAATGGCTGCCTCGGCTGGCCAATTTTTAAGCACATTATCGATTGTGTGCAGCTGCATTTCACCAATGGCTTCACGAATATTGTCCTTTAAAGCGTCAATTGTCTCTGGCTTGTCCGCGTAACACTTATCTTTGACGGCACCCCACAAATAATAGTCCAACGGTGTCAAATCGCAGCTCCGAGGTGGCCAAACGACATCAGCTCTGCGGCTGATAATGCGATCTTCAAAAACAGGACGCAAAACATCGAGTGTAGCTTCGGCTGTGTGGCACGTAGCGCCGTCCTGTTGAAACCAAATGTTGCCAATATCCTCCTCTTCAATTTTTGTGAACAAAAATTCGTTCAACATGGCCCGATAAGGATCGCCATTGACTGTAACGGCCACTCCTTGCTCATTTTCGAAGAAAAATGGCCCAATTATGCCTCTGGACCAAAATCCGCACCAAACAGTGACTCGTTTTGGGTGCATCGGCTTTTCAATGTATGCGTACGGGGGTTTTCTGTGCCCCAAATGCGACAATTTTGCTTGTTTACATACCCGCCATGACCAAAATGAGCTTCATTTAAAAAGATGATTTTTTTTTTGCCAAAATCGGCATCTTCTGGTGTAGGCTACTGCATGGCCAGCCGAGGCTGCCATTTGAATGAAATTATTTTCCATTATTAACCGGAAGGATTGTACTTTCAAATAAAAAAAGAAATTTGAGAAAATATTCAGTAGTTTTTTTTAAAGCATTTTCAAAAAAAAAGTTATTTGGCGGACCCTTTAGAACTGAATTTAAAATAAAAACTAAATTGTAAAGTATAGCCTAGGGTATCATGTATTCGTCTAAGCTCACTTCATGTTTGTCTTTTGTTTTTACATTTTAAATTTGTTGTTCGGATTCTTTTTTTTTTTAATAAATTACATTTTCTTGCAACACAGTACATACAACATGTTGTACAAAACAAAAGTTGTTGATACAAACAAATATACTCTACTGTCTCACAGAGTTGTTGATCTAAATGTGGATGTAAACAAAAAAAATTTTACATTTTAGAGAAAAAAGAAGAAAATATATGCACAATAAAACTAAGAAGCAAAAAAATAATGAAAATTAGAACAAAATTCATAGAAACTTTCAAAATATATTTTATATTGAATATGAAATGCATAAAAAATGCTCTTTTTTTGAACGTTGTCTGTAATAAATATGATGACGATGACGACGAAGAGGTACTCATATGCGATTCTTGTTTCCAGTTCTGAGTGTTTTTCCTGTACGCTTTTAATTAAAAAGTTTGTATGGTATTAGAACTACCGGAAATGTGTTTGAAAACTGAAAAAAAAACTGAATTACTTTAGTTTTTCTCAACTATTTTTCTATCACTATTTCCAGTTTTTCTTTTTTTGTACTCCATTTTTGAAAATATTTCTGCAGAGAGAGAGTAAAAGAAAATTTAATTGCTGAGACAAACAAACTGTATCAACAACACTCATCCGTATGATATCCTTATTTAGTCACATATGTATGCCAGCCATCCATACAGTCTACCAATACACACATCCAGCAAGCAGCCTGCCTGATGTAGTCGTTTGCTAAAGTTTATCTAAATCTGCATAGATATTCACTTTTAACTTAAAAATCATATTTTATGGCAACAGGAGAAAAAGAGTACATTTCATTTTAGTTTCATTTGGTTTTTCATTTCATATTTGAATTTCATTTTACATCACAGAGACAGAGAGTTAAATGAGAATTTTTGACCGGATGTTTAATGCTGAATGTAATATTTTGTTTTAGTTTTTGCAAAGCATACTTTCAGGTTTACTTACTATCCTGTCTCTTCTAAAATACGATGATGTCTGTGTTGGAAGTAGTGAGTAGAGAGTAGTAAAAGAGAAATGGTTTACATTTTACAAGTATGTTTAGATTTCTTAATTGAGTACGTTAGTACTTTGTATTCTTCTTTAATAAACTTTAATTTTTATGGCAAATAAATTCACTTTTGAGTTGACTGTTCAACTTACTTTTTGCCACAACAACAACAACAACAACAACATGTTATGTAAACTTAATAGACTTAAAGGTTTTTGATCTCTTACATTATAATGAGGTAATGTTGGTTGTTAAGTAGTTTAAATGGCAATAAGCAAACGATGATTTAAATGTAAATGTTTAACGTTGTGGTTGCAAGAGAGCAATCTCATTAAAGCCTTAGTTGTGGTATGAAATGGAGGAGTATCGACGCATACATTTTTTTTTTCTGGTGGAACAGCTTAAAACACTGCTCAGAATCAATAATTTATTCCTGCCACTCATGCACAAAATTAACATAAGAGGTGTGAGAAACTGGGTTGTAATCCTGAGTAAAGGTTTTTTTTACGCCGAGGGGGGTAAATGTACCTAACCGCACCATAGAGGAAGTCGTCACATCCTCCCTGTGTGGGGCCCTCACCCACAAAATCTCCTGTGTACTTGTCTGTGCCCGCTCCGGAACTACGGTGGTATTACTTCGGAGTGGAGTCCTTTTGGCCCTTTTGCCTCTCCGGATTGCGTATCGAAAGTTGAGTAGACATCTAAGTGTCTCCACTATTCCCTTCGTCTAAATCATCATTTCGGTTTCGCTTGGCACGTGTGACAGTATCACCTATGCCGACATGCTCACTCGTTCTGCAGCCTCAAGATCTCTCTTTTTCCGCCTTAGAATGCGCTCTACGTAATTCACAACCCAGGTCCAAATTCCACTACTCGCAATCATGACCCCGACAATGTTAGCGGCTGTGATCGTTCCAACTATTGACGTCAGTACAGAGCGATAGCTCTGCCAGCGTGCACACTCGATGCTCTGCGTCATCAATTACCTCTCCTTCCTCGTAAAGACAGTAAGGGGAGGCGGTCTTGCCCATCCTGTACAGATATTTTCTAAAATATCCGTGACCCGATAGCATCTGTGTAATGTAGTAATTTACCTCTCCAAATTTCCGACCAATCCATGGCCTTATGTCCGGAATAAGTCTCGCCGTCCGTCTTCCTCTTTCCATCGTTGTTGCCATTTTGAAATGATGTTTTCCCTAAAGTAACCGGTTACGTGATTTCCAGGCGATTTCGCCTTATAAATCTTATCCGCTCCGCTGCCAGCAAATTCACAGGGATTATACCTGCTATCACCAGTACGGCTGGAGCGGACACTGTATGAGTAAAGGGTTGTAATGACCAATTATGTATGTATGTATGTAAATCTTAAATTTGTATACGTCTCTTTAGAAGTCGCGGTAGACTAGTAGGTAGTAAATTGTACTATTTTACAAGATTTACAGCTCAAATATCTCAAACAAAACGAAAACAAAAAAAAATTCTTTCGCAAGTCTTCTGGCAAAAACTCTGATAGTGAATAAAACTTCAATGAAAAGTTTCTCAAATACGTCGTTAGAGGCCGGCGTTTAAACTATAGGTTCCGCCACTCATGGGGTAAAATTAACACACTCAACATGGTAGGTGTAAGAAGCTAGGTTGTAATCCTTACTAAAGGGTTGTAGTGAGCAAATAAGTAAGTGGGTTAGCCTTTCAAAGGTTAGGTTAACCTAAAAATCTTGTGAATTTAAAAGTAGTGGTGCCATGTGTGTACTAAGCAATTTGTATTTGAAACAATACATAGGCTAAGTGAATCAATCACATGTTACATCACATCATGTTAATAACAATGGACTGTTGAAATAATTGTCTCCTTAAGAATGATCAGGATTTACTCAAATACTCGTAGTATAATATGTAAGTATAATAATGCCTTTAAAACTTTATTTTTTATTTACTTATCTTCTTAAATTCCTTAAACAATTTTCTTACAAAGTCTTATCTTCTTTATTCTCTTTACAGGTATGCTTAAAAATGCTTTTATTATCTTTTCACCCAAGTAAGTTGTTTTAATTTTTTAATACAAAAACAAAAAAAATTTTCTTTTCTCAAAAACTTTACCTTTAAACTTTTCCCTTAAACTTTCGAAAAAGAAGAAAAAAAAATTAAGAAAGAAAAAACCTTTTTTTGGTTAAAACTTTTATTCTTTCGTTAAACAATTGCGAGGTTCATCTTAATCATGATCAATGTCCTTCCACCAAATGGCTTTCATGTTACATGTTATTGTTAAATATTATACTGCATTGACCTCAAATTAAATATCCTTAAAAGATGCGCTCATAAATCATAATCTGCCAACTAAAATCTGTTTTAATTTAGTTTATGAGAGTGTCATTTGAAGTAGGGTGAGGTGTGAGGAGAGCAGTTCATACATACACTGTGGCATGATATGTTGTTATTGCATGTCTTTATAACGGTCATAAATATTAATCGTATGTTTATGTTTGTAATACCACGACATTGATATGTGAATATACATATGTATGTACATACATAATATATGTATGTATGTACTTGTATTGTATAATATTTCCTTTGTCATCAAAAACACATGTACATAAATCACATTTTGACATTCTCAAATCATATCGCATTTACTTATTATTACATATGACTGTTGGCACATTGTACGTGGGATGAATGGGAAGTTGTTAAATATCTTCTTAAAGTGTGGATTAGAATTTCAAAAAAAAAGAGTATTTATCTGAATAAGATAACAGAAAAGATGTCTCATCATAGCTATTTCAAAATTTAAAAAAATATAGGGGTTTTAATGCACCTCAAAATAATGTATCTAATAGGCCCTTAACTCGTCAAACTCTTGGGAAACGAAGCACGACCATGCTGCAGCGAGAATAAGCAGATGACTGCACAATACTAGCATAGAATTTACTGCACAGAAATCTGAAGTGGTGCTGATAATTGTACAGAAAAAAATAAATCGTGTGCTTGCAAATTTACTTACTTAATTGTTCATTACTGCATTTTAGTCAGGATCACAACCTAGCTTCTTACACCACCGATGTTGTTGTGTGAGTATATTTATCCATTAGACCACTAGGCCTACCGTCTAATGTATATTTCCAGTGGCAGATTTGATTGAAGTGTTTATTCCTTTTTTAGAATCCCAATTTCTTTAAAAATTGTAACTGAATACCAGATTAGCTCTCATAATAGCTTCTAGGTAGACATGGCTATCTGACATCAAAAATTTTCTGCAGAATTCCTACAAAGACACTAAATTTTGTGGGCCTGGTACATATCATTAGCAGATATTTTGTCATGTTTACAGTTCCCCAAAGTGTTTCAAATTCGACCAGACCAAGAGATTTTGAACTGTAGTCTTATGTATGCTATGTATAGTATATGACCTACACACATAATTGGTCATTGCAACCCTTAAGTCAGGATTACGGCCTAGTTTCTCACACCGTTTATATTGTGTGTGTATTAATTTTATACATGAGCAGCACCCGCCATTTAAAATCGACTTCGAACGACAGATGTTTTGAGAAACTTTTCATGGCAATTTTATTTTGCTCTCAGAGTTTTTGTCAGAAATCTGCTGAGAGTGGTTTGAGCAGTGGCCTCGCGTCTAGTGAAACAACACACTGCCTACTAGACTATGGCGACTTCAACTCTTCGAATGCGTTCCACAGAAATCTTAAGCGGTGCTTATAATTGTGTAAAATAAAAAAGTAAGTAAATCGTGCGCTTGCGAATTTATTTACTTATTTGAATGGTCCTCACAAGCCTTTAATCAAGATTACAACCTAGCTTTTTACACCATCTATGTTGTGTGTATTAATTGCATCCATGAGCAGTGATACTCACCGTTCAACATTAACTTTGAGCGACAGATTTGGAAAACTTTTCATTGCAATTTTATTTAATCTCACTTGCTGAAGAGGAAGTCATCGAAGAAATGTCTATTTATATTTCGTAATGTTGGAGAAGTCTGACCTGGGTTTTGAACCCATGCCTCACGTCTAATAAGCTGGCACACTACCTACTAGACCACAACGTTTTATATTTATAGTATTATTGGAAAACTTTTCATGGCTTAGTAAGTAAAATACCGTCTCCTGGAGACCAGAAACGATCTATTATGGTATGTGGACTGAAGGCACCCTAGGAGATCGCTAAGTGGGTCTGCGATCGACTTACAGAAAATGCCGATTTTGGCAAAAAAAAAATCATCTTTTCAGATGAAGCTCATTTTGATCTTGGCGGGTATGTAAACAAGCAAAATTGTCGCATTTGAGGCACAGAAAACCCGCACGCATACATTGAAAAGCCGACGCACCCAAACCGCGTCACTGTTTGGTGCGGATTTTGGTCCAGAGGCATAATTGGGCCATTTTTCTTCGAAAATGAGCAAGGAGTGGCCGTTATAGTCAATGGCGATCGTTATCGGGCCATGTTGAACAAATTTTTTGTTCACAAAAATTGAAGCGGAGGATATTGGCAACATTTGGTTTCAAAAGGACGACGCTACGTGCCACACAGCCGAAGCTACACTCGATGTTTTGCGCCCTGTTTTTGAAGATCGCATTATCAGCCGCAGAGCTGATGTCGTTTGGCCACCTCGGAGCTGCGATTTGACACCGTTGGACTATTATTTGTGGAGTGCCGTCAAAGATAAGTGTTACGCCGACAAGCCGGAGACAATTGACGCTTTAAAGGACAATATTCGTGAAGCCATTGGTGAAATACAGCTGCACACAATCGATAATGTGCTTAAAAATCTGCATCTTCTGATGTAGGCTACTGCATGGCCAGCCGAGGCATACATTTGAATGAAATTATTTTCCGGAAGGATTGTACTTTCAAATAAAAAAAGAAATTTGAGAAAATATTCAGTAGTTTTTTTTTTGAAGCATTTTCAAAAAAAAAACTTATTTGGCGGACCCTTTACTATATCACCTCTCCTACATGTCATGTGTTCACTATTCTTAATGAAATGAATTTACTTCCAATTCACAAACATGGTTGAATATTTTCAACATGATCACAATTTATTTAATAATTTCGAACTCGCTTGTTCAAGAACATTTGCAGTATTTCTTTAAAAAAAAGACGTCAATGGATCGCAAATTTTCCTAATTGGAGTCCTCAAATTAGACTTTCGTATTGAAATCTGACATCCTTAATTGGATCCTTCCTAGTACTCACAAACTTAATCAAATATTTCTCTCTTAAGAGAAGAAATTAAACAAATGAATACAAAATTTCTAATAATAATTGCCTCTCTCAATGATTTAATCACTCAAAATGGCCATCATCAGTATTTATTACACTTGAAACCTTTTAAAAATATTATTTTTAATTAAAAACACAAAATAAAGTTTTCATATGAAAACATATAAAAATAAATTAAAAAGAAAAAATAAATAAAAAAATATATATTCGGACTTTAACAATTTCAAAGTGTGACAAACAATACTCACTCACTCACTCACTCACAGTCGTATGGTAGGCAAATAAGATTGATGGTTGAAAATTTCATCATCATTTCTGTGTTGTTGGGTTTTATTTTTTAAAATTTATTTAATCGAACACGATTTTTAATAGCAAATGTTGGCATTTATAAAATTATTCTCTGTTGACCACTTTTTAAACAAAAAAAAACATTTTTTTTATATTTTCAAAATAAATAAAAACAATATTAATTTATTTATTTATTTATTTATTATTTTGTATTCGTATTTTTTTTCTTTCTTTCTTTTATTTTATTATTCAAAATGGTTTTGAAGCATAAACATTTTGTGATTTAAAACTAATTTTTAATTGAAATGCTAAAAGGGGGGAGGGAGAGTGAAATAAAATGACTGAAATGTGTTTCATTTTTGTGGGTTTTATTACGTTTTTTTTTAATGGTTTAATGGTTAAACCACACAGTCTAAACCACTTTGACGTCATGCATGCACATACAGTAGACATAAAAACTTGAAAACTTTGGAAATCCATTTTTAATGACTTAAAGGGTGTAAAGGGATTATTACTTCAGCTATTAGTGCTTGCCAATTTGTACTTTAAGTTAGGTTAGTATGAAGAATAGTAGCCTAATCGAATCATTGACATATCCTTGGAATATCAACAGTCACCAAATTTAAGCCATTTTTTTGTACATCCTAGGTCCATTCTTTTTCTTGCAATAAGTAAGAGCAATACACTGAGAGTTCGTTGTAAACAAAAATACTACCAAACTGGAGAAACAAAAGAATCAATACATTGTCCAAACAATCAACCGCAATATCCTAAAGATCATATACAGTCAACCCTCCTATAAAGCGGTGAGTGCGTACCGCGTTGTATGAAAACCGCGCTATAAGAAACTCAGATTTACCGTACAAACCAGGCTAATTCGTAGCGCGTTCTATGGAAACCGTCTACCGCGTTGTATGGAAACCGCGCTATAAGAAACTCGGAATTAGTACAAATCACATCATTCGTACCGCGTTATATGGAGACCAAGAGAAGATAAATTATAAATTATTTATCTTGAATTAAAGAGTTCATATAAGGATTGATAAAAAAATGAAACAAAAACTAAACTAAAAGACTGTTTTCCAATAAAAATAAGAAAGACTTTTGTAAAATTATGTAATTTTTCAACATTCATCCTCACTGTCAGTTGCGAGTTGCAGAAAAAATTTAAGAAAGACTTGGTCACCAACAAAACGTTTGTACTGTGAAACAGCTCTAAGATAACTGAAACCGATGTCGTAGACGGCGTAGAAGCTGGCATGTTTATATATCTCGGCTGTGCTTTTGTGTCGAAAATAAAACTGATAATAAACCCTCTTACATTATGTAGTTACTAGAGCCATTCGTATGCTGGAACTTATGGCATGTTGTTGAACGGAAACCGCATTCTGAAAGTACCGCGTTATGGAAGGGCTGTCGCAATTTCAACTCCGCGTTATATGGAAACCACGTTCTGAAAGTATCGCGTTATAAGAGGGCTGTCGCAATTTCAGCTCCAAGTTATCTGTAAGCCGCGTTCTGAGAGTACCGAGTTATAGGAGGGTTGACTGTAGTGAGTTATCATGCAAAGACCTTGGCTTTCGAATTGAGATTTTTGTTTTCGGGTTATTACATGTATATTCAATGCAATCAGTCATTACAAGCAACCACATCAAATCTAGTTGGTGGTAAATATAAGGCAGCTATGATTTCTTTTTCTCCTGCGTAGCGTATTAATTGTGGTTTTCGTAGCGTTTAAGTTCTTGTCTTGATTGTCTGCATACTAATCACCAAATTGTCAATGTCCGAATATGGATTTCGTTAGCATTTGTGTCGTTCTCACAATAGTTTGAAACGTACTATTGACATGGATACAGTTAGCGTACTGGAGTAGTTAGAATAAATATACCTTCGTCCATGCCGCAGATAATCAAAAGCGATGAGAACCAAGAAAAACAGCGGACAAACCCCATATAGAAATCTTTATGTTGTGACATATGTGTTAATTTTATACATGAGTGGCGGAATCTACAGTTTACCGAACGACAGAATTTTGAAAAACTTTTTCATGGCAATTTTATTTTATTCTTACGGTTTACATTACAATCTAGCCTCTCACCGCCCCTTCTGTGTGTGTTAATTTTATCCATGAGTGCCACGATCTGCTGAGAAGAAGTCGGCAAGGAAATATTTGTACGTATTTCATTTTGTTGGTGATGTCTGACCAGGGAATTGAACTGTGGCCTATGTCTACCTATCACTAGACTAGACTACGGCGACTACGACTTTAAAAAGCCCTGGGTTTATAATCTGACAATCCATCCATGTATTCTGGGGCAATAGCCGATTCTAGCTCCTCTTTATTACCCCTTAAGCCTGATCCCACAAAAAGTTATCCTCTATGAAGTGCTACAAGATTTCCTGGCTAGATGCAGTACGCATTTAGCCCTAGAACTGTACATTCTGGGCCAAAGTAACCTTGAGGTTTTCCAATCTCAACTAATTATCCATGGGACAGCTACTTTTTTTTGAATAATTGATGTCCTTCCGCTTTTCTCACTCAGCAACCTCTCAATGTGGTAATGTTTGCAAAATGCAATCACCTTAGAGCTCACATAATATCCAGTCAATGCCCACAACACAAGCTGACAGCTTCCATAGATAGCCAATCTTTAAACCTAAGAAAAATACGTATGTTCGGAAACCTGGTAGCCTTAAATATTGATATATATTTTGATAACCTGAGGTTATAATCGTCATTAATTCGGTGTTTAAGATTTAAGTGCCACTTTCCAATATATGGCTTCTCTATAAATGACCCACCATTTCAATCCCTTCTGATTAACTCCGCTATGGAATACTCTTATTTTGATTCAATGCGTAGGCATTTCGTCGAGTATGGTTATGAACCCTGCCGATAATTTGGAAGGTTGACTAGTTCTCCCATAATGAGCAACCTTCAAACCTTTGAAGGTTTTTTAGTCTCCACATTTCCTATACAAAATATGAATTTGAAATGATCATACGAGGCTATAAATAGCTGACTGACCTAATAATTTTAAACTTCATTTCATTTTGCTTAGAATCTGCCACACGTTTTCAGGTTACATAAGAACTTTTTCAGCACAAAATTGCTCAATAATGGAAGCATAAGCTTACCTTACGGAATACATGCTATTCCCCCATTGAGCATGTTCTAGTCCATTCTACAATAATGTCAACTAGAGAAGCGATTAATGCTCTGGTAACAAGTTTGCATCGCTGTAGTCTAATAGATAATGTGTTTGCTTATTAGATGGGAGCCGGTAGTTAAAATCCTAGTTCAGATAAAGCGAACAGAATGAAATAATGAAAGAATATTTCTTCGGTGACTTCTTCTCAGCAGATCGTGACATTCATGGATAAAATTAACATACACAGGAGGGGTGGTGAGAAGCTACATAGTAATCCTGGCTAATTGATAAGTAAGTAACCAGTTTGCATCAGAATCTTCTCTACATATCAAAAGCTTCAGCAAATAGGCTGCCTTCCAAAATGTATCAATACAAAGTTTGTATACAGTTGTACTGAGGTATATAAATTCTGTACGTATGCAAAGTTACCAAACAATGTATCAACTATAAATCCGATGACTGATTGCTTTTTGACTGCGATAAAAATACACATTGACGACGTTTTGAAATAGAATACATTGTAAACATTTTGTACAGCGGCATTATGAAACACGATACTTTGTTCAAACGCAAAGCAACTAACATTTTGGAATGCAGCCATACTTTCACAAAATCCAAGTCGCTAGAAATATTTTTAAATAAAATCTTTCCTTTGGAATTTAAAGTTTTGAAATTTTCTTTGCCTTATCGAATCCTTATTAAAACATTGGATTACCCACTGTATGTTGGCTTCATTATATTTTGAGTTTTATTTTATCCATCATGTATGTATGTATGTGTACATGAGCTATAAAATGCCTTTCATATTGACCATTAAATGAATTATGAGCAGCATAAAAGGTTATAAATTTAATTACTGTTATTGACGATTATTACAACAAAAATAATAATAATGAATATGAATACGAATATGATAACAAAGATGATGATGATGATAATAATGATGATAATGATGATGTTGGTTTCCATATCAATACTTATTGTTAAACATAAATACAACATGAATAATAACTCGTATGTTATTTATATTTCAGAGAATTTTTTTATTTTTATTTTCGTTCAAGGATTATAAAGTTTTATTGTAATTCGTTTATTTCGTTTTTTTCGTTTTTTCATTCATTTTTAGTTTTTTTATTTCTCTCTCTCTCTCTTTCTGTTTTTTTGTAATGAATATTAACATTCATAAATAATTCTAACCATTGCCGAAAGTTATACAGAGAAAAAAGAACAATTCGTCTACATATACATACATATACTCGTATACACACAGGATATAATCACGTATCAGTCAGTATTAACATGTGTTGACCGTAAAATATGTTGACTTAGTAAATGATTTATTTTCAACTGCACACACACACACACACATGCACACGTATAAAGGAAATATCATAGTATTGGTGAGAGAAGCGTGATGTCCCATCAAATAAAAAATTATTAAAACTAAAAGGGGATTATTACTCCCATAATATTTGGAAAATATTTCATTTATTTTTTTTTACATTTCTTTTTAACGGAAACAATTTTGTAATTATTTTGCCAGACTTTGTTAACAATTTTGATAATAAAAAAACGAAAAAGAAAATTATAGCCTGTGCTTCTGTAACCTATACTTACGTAGGAGGGTTCATAACGCCAGAAGTAATAGTCGCTTTCAAGTCTAGCAATTAACTAAGAAGTCTTTTCTTGAATCAGATTAATATGTAAGACTATTGTGAATTATAGGACGTAACTTATAATCAAAGTACTAAAAATGCCATGAGCGCCTTTTGTCTACAACAACCAAATCCTTTAGTCTTGAGCCTAGGTTAGGTTTGGTTGGAGTTGTAGCTTTGATACCAAAAGCCTACTTTAGCGGGCATAGCGGCCCGTTGTGACGCCACAGGTGACCGCAGTTATGTACTGGCCAAGTTCTACCAAACTAGGGAAGAAGAAGTAGTTGGTCTGCGCAAGGGCTGCACATTAATAGCACGACTACCCCACACTGGAAAACCAGTCCGAAAGTTTGATAAACGAAGCTATATTCTTGCCATCAATGGATAATAGCTCTGTCAAGCTGACAAGAAGAAGAATTCTTGAGCCTAAATTGCTCAATTGAAGTCGCCGTGGTGTAGTAGGTAGTGTGTTGGCTTACTATTCGTAAAGCCCGGGTTCGTATCCCAGGTCAGACATCAAAAATGAAATATGAAAAAAAAAAATATTTCTTCGGCGACTTCCTCTCAGCAGATTTCTGGCAAGAACTCTGAGAGTAAAATAAACTGCCATGAAAAAGTTTCTCAAAAAAATTCTGTCGTTCGGAGTCGACGTTAAACTGTAGGTCCCGCCACTCACGTATAAAATTAACGCACACAACATGAGTGGTGTGAGAAGCTAGGCCGTAATCCTGACTGAAGGGTTGTAATGGCCAATTATGTATGTATGTATGTAAATTGCTCAATATTTTCCAAAGTAAATAATTTCAATGATTTTTACGCAAATCATTATTTATTTACACAAATCTTAATTAAGGCACAAGTGCTGAGTTTTTGTTGATACTTATAGTTGTTCGTGTTAAATCAAGTTACAAGGATAACCCATAAGAAAAAGTTTCACCTTGTTACCTCAGACGCTGGTTGAATACATTGGGTAGTCGTGATAGCTGTAACGCTAAAGAATTTCTGCTTATTGAGTCATAACAAAGAATATGGATATAAAGAATGCGCATCATGTAGAAGTAAAATTTCTTATGGCGGGTCGTAACATCACGACCCGCTCTCACCAAATTTTTTTTAAAAATCATTTCTGGGTGAGGGGAGAGGAAGACAGAAGGAAAATGAACACAAACAAAGAGCGTAACAATGTGTTGCTCTCATCGTACGTATGTACATGTGTATGTATTCTTGTATTTATTGATTTAGTTGTCGATCAGACTGCGACAAGAATACATGTGCTGCGGATGCTTTATCATTTTATTTCAGAATAACACTCGAAAAATATTTTGTGTTAAAAATGTTCTATGTCATTAGCTGGGCGTATTTTATTTTTTATTTTGTCTCATAGTATATTTTTTTAAATGCTTTGGAATGCTCGTTGTTTTCTTTTAATAAAAAATGGTTTTTTATTCTTTTTATTTTTATTTATCTAAAAAACATGGCCTAATTTTTAAGCCAAAGATGGATAGCTTTATGTTCTTTTAATAATAAAATCGATGTTTTATTTTATTTTTATTTATCCAAAATTATTAAGCCAAAGATAGACAGCTTTACATATGTATATTGATGAAATGAAAATAAAAATAGAGTATATTACTAACACTTTTATATGGCTGTAAATAAATAAATTCTCTCAACTTATTTTCTCTCTCTCACTCACTAATCCATAACCATAGGCATGTGTTAACATAGAAGAAAATTGTTTGTAATAATTTCAAGTCTACTTATTAACAAAATGATATGTTTATGTGATCGGAAAATATAGAAAAATTGTACTGCACGAAGACACTAAGGCACCGTATTTAACTTGGCAAGTATTCTTCCAAAAATCGAAATCATTTCTCATTGATATTAGTGAATACTACTGTGATATTTCTTTGGGTGTATCATTGAAGTCTGAAAAAAGCGACATGAACCTTCTTCTTTAAAAACAGACAAGATTTTTACGCTCTTTTTAACGAACATTCTTGATGTTCGTGTCCTATGTGTGTAAAAAGCCGAAGATGTTCTTACCCTGAGGGTCATTGGTGCCGACGTCTGTTTTTAACGCCAGAAAAATAAATAAAAAAGTGGTCAAACAACAAAAACGCACGATGAGAACAACGCATGATGAGAACAACGCATTGTTACGCTCTTGGTTTCTGTAACCGTCCCTTCTATCTTTCCCCCCGCGTCATGAAATATTTTTGAAAAATATTCCAAAATATGTTAAAATGCACATTCTATATACTTTATTTTCTTTGGTCATACTCTTTCTTTATGGGTATATTCGTAAGAAATGTTGGTTTTTGAAGTAGAGCAACCGTGCCCTACATTCGTATCTTGTACTCAGTTGATGTTATCCTCTCTGTAGGCTCATCTCAATTCTTAGACAGGATATTTGGAGCAGAATTAGGTTGTCAGCTTTTATTGCCTAGAAACGAACTCCTTTGTTATTTAATGGAGATGAATCATTCTTATTGAGTTCTAACCTTTTCACTTAACTTAATCGGTCATTACAACTCTTGAGTCAGAATTACAACATAACTTCTCACACTACTTATATTGTGGATGTTAATTCTAATAACATGTGGCAGGACCTACAGTTTGAAAGACGACTTCGAACGAAAGATTTTTGAGAAACTTTTTCATGACATGAGTTTTATTTACTGTCAGTGTTTTTGCCAGAAATTTACTGAGAGGAAGTCTCCGAAGAAATATTCAAATTTCATTTCGTTGTCTGACATGGGGTTTGAACCATGGCCTCACGTCAAATAAGCCAATACACTACCTACTAGAAATAGAAGTGAACTCCTTTGTGAAAACGTATTGAATGTACTGGAGAGGAATCTTGCTCATTGAGTTCTAAACTTTTTATCTCACCTTTCTATGATGTTTGTAACAGATTTTATCCTTACTGGAGCGTCAACGGCTTTGGAAAGGTCTTTTGGAGGGGAAATTATTAAAATTCGAAACAACACATGACGAACACTTGTTTGTGTTCTGCCATGTGCCGTCTCGAGATACCTAGTTTTGTATCATGGTGTTACTCTCATATGCGATCATTTGTGAGCTATTTCTTCTCATGGATAATCCCGTTGTAGACAGCCTAAGTCCTAATTAAAAGTTTCATTATAGAGGAGCAACACTTAACAGATGATTTCCTATTAATCCTACTAAACATACAACATAACTGTCCCTACGAATAATCCTAAATTAACCACCGTTTCTCACTTGATTTGGTTGTAAGCGATACACATTATCAAACCTCATTCGTTTCAGAAATCACTCAATTTTTTTTACAATTTAAAATCAATTTCCGGATAATGTTTTACCATTATTTAGTGACTAGACTGATTCCAAACATTTCCCATCAAATAAAAGATATTTCCAAGCTTACAACCTTGCCAAACTGAATGTTTTGAAATCGCCACAAAACTATCTAAGAGAAGGAAACTCGACTTATGGGCCGGAGTACACAATTAGTATTGCTTCTTAACAAACAGAATTTATGAAAGCAATTTAAAAGTTCCAAGCATCTAAGGAAACGAAAACTGATTCGTTTGGATCAAGTGGAAAATCGTTTGTACGATGCCACCCCCAAATAAAGCGTTTGATTCAAGTCGTTGGACATACTTCTGCAATACGCTTTCCTTTCTTAAGGTTGGAATGTCATTGAATCATGGCTTTAATACCGAAAAACGAAGCAAAGCTTGTTGTTAAAACTGAGAAATTGTGTTCTGAGAAAATTGTAAGTGCATATAATGGAGTTCACTTCTTAAGCGCCGGAACTAAACTCTATCTAACACTTCAGGGGCATTCTCAAGAAAAAAAATCGATTACTTTTTGGGCAGGAAGTTTTAGAAGTCGCCGTAGTCTAGTACGTAGTGTGTTGGCTTATTAGACGTAAAGCCAGGGTTCGAGCCCCAGGCCAGACATCAAGACAAAATACAAAAAGTGTTTCTTCGGCGACTTCCTCTCAGCAGATTTCTGGCAAAAACTCTGAGAGTAAATAAAATTGCCATGAAAAAGTTTCTCAAAAATCTGTCGTTTGAAGTCGACTTCAAACTGTAGGTCCCACCACTCATGTATAAAAATTAACACACAAACATAAGTGGTGTGAGAAACTAGGACGTTGTACAATGGGTCAATTCGACTTGTCTTATTTGACAAATACACGTCCTCTAAGCTAACCTAACCTAACGTAAGCAGGAAGTATGTAGGAAATGTAAATGAAATTCAAGGGCCTTGAGATTATATTTGAAGCTTGTTCCATTCTTTTAAATTCAATGAACCACCTGGTTTCAGTTTAATTATTCAAATTTTTCCAACTAAGAGGACTCTAGGAAGACAGGATTGTCTTCTGCCGTCTCCTATAAACAAGGCCTTGTGTGGACTTGTATTTAGGGTAGTGCTGAGAAACTTTACCATTTGGGCCCTGCTTTATCTCTCGATGTGTATGTGCTTGATCTCAATAAGAATCGTGAGACGTCCTTCATGGATTATTTATTAGGGATTGAACACTTTTTCGTTTTCTCTGGGATTTCAAATTGAATAGCTCAGGTTTGTAATCGAGCTCAAATAACAAATACACCACACCACCTCATTATGTTTATAAATAAGTGTTAACGAATATGTAGGAAAACTTAATGTGTCCCTATTATTTCTTCCAATACTGAAAATATGTATCACAAAATCCTGCACCCCCTGGGGAAGGTGTAAGCTGTCATTTTAATAAATTTCAACATGTCGATAAAGTTGTTACTCTTAAACTTGTTACAAAAAAAAACTAAAACTTTAGTTTTAACAATATTTCTCAATTGTTGTTGTTGTTCTGTAATTTTAAAAAACTTTAAACAAGAAAACAAACATTAGCACACCAACACATTTACATACACATACATACATTATACTACACACTTTGAAACATGCATAACGGTAGTAAATGTATCCATTTTAATAGAAGAATCAAAATTAAACGAGTAATTTCAACAACAACAAAAACTAAAGCGTAACTATAAAAATAACAGCAATAACAATAACAAATACAACAATATTAATAGAAGAAGAAGAAGAAGAAAAAACAACACACAACAACATTTAAGTTCTTTTTGTGCTTGTATTGTGTGTTAAACATGTGGTTGCATTGCGAACGAACAGCAAAACTTTTTATTATACAAGCAGAACACATACACATACACATAAACATAAACAGGAACATTAACACTAACACTAACACTATTACGAACATTTATTTATACGCAGTAAAACATGCATATAAACTTCGTAATTTGAAATGTTATCGTTTCTTGTTTCTATTCAAACATTACTCGCATATTGTACGATGAAAAAGTGTATGAGAGAAAGAAAGAGAGAGAGAGAGAGCGAAAACGTGTGTTTATTTAATGTATATATGTAAGCAACGATTAACAACGATTATTTTCCTTTTTTTTTGCTTTCCCACACATTTTCATTTCAGTATAGAAACAACAACAAAAAACAAACCGAAACTACTATAATTAAAAAAGCTTTAGAAAAATAACCAAAAATACTGTGTCTCTCTCTTTCTCTTCGCACTCATACTTTCAACTTCTTTTGTTTGTGTTTATCCTTCAAGAACTTCAATACGTATGGTACGTGTACGTGTGCTAGAGAGGGAGAAGCGTGTGGGGGGAGAGGGGCACATTTAAGTTTTTGTGTAAATGCCAAAACACGTTTTATAAAGATTTTCGTGCTCAAATCAAATTCTCTAAATTTGTTGTGAAAACGTTTCTTGTTTAAACAAAAAAAAAAGAAAAAAAAATAAACTCGAATCGTTTTTTTCCCATTTGTTCACAGCTTTCTTGCATTAATGCAGCATTTCATTTGATTTTATTTTATTTATTTTCGTTTTATTTTACCTTTATTCCTCGTTCATGGTATTAATGAAACATTCATTAAAAAAAAGAAAAATACTGGCTTAAAAAATTAAGTTAAAAAAAAAGAAGTTTTAATTTACAGCTGTGGTTAGCAACACTACAGCCACAGGGTTTTTGTCAGTGATGTGCCAAAGGATAGAAGTATTCTCTCAGTTCGGCTATTCAATGTCTTTCAAATGAACGCATCTGTATCGGTTGTAGTTTTTGGTCCTTCTGTGATAGTTTTCAACGACTTTTTCGCATATTTCGGGAGGTATCTCGATATTAAGAAATTATCTGCTTAAATCCTTTTTGACTTAGCCTTACCAAAAACGTTTAACGATATCAAACCGCATGATATTGCCTGCCAATTCATGACGCCCAAACACGAAATTATTTTGTGGAAAATTTTTATGCAATGATGGTAAAATCGCTCGTTTTATGCATCTTGCCATACCGTATTGCTGAGACCACATACCATCCAGTTCATAATCTTCAATTGCAGACCTTAAAATGTTGGTTATTAGACGACTACAGCGCGGTGAGTTAACCGTTCTTTCAGGATTATTTTTTGAAAAAGGCACTTCTTAATGCTGCCTCCAAACAATGATGTGCAAAAAACAGTGACTTTTTCGGGATGCTATGGCTTTTCCTCAATCAAGTCTAGCTTTTTCAAACCACATTTGCTAGCATTTTGCTTGTTATTTTAACATCTGATACAGAAATAATCTTTGTCGCTGAAGAAAATATTCTTGGAAACATAAGCATTGAAAGCCTCATCTTTTAGCAGCTAATCAGCATACCTATGGCCTTGAATTGCTCGAGTTTGGCTTTACAGTCAGACCCCGCTTAACGCTGTTTCAGTATTACGCGGTAGTATTGGGATTTCCCTAAATAGCACACTATATTGATACTTGTTGTATACGTAATGCAAATGAAACGGCCATGCACCAATCAAAAGCGGTGCACTATATAGCGACGGTGTATACTATGTATCTTTTTCAACGCTCCTTTGTTAGTTTGTCTTCAGCAGTGTAGTCGCGCTTCCTCATTTTGTTTTGTTTGGTCTGTGGAACTCCTTCACTTACCGTTCTCCCTTTCCTGCTTTCTGTCCTTTTTTCCTATCCCCTCTTTTATCCTTCATTCTTAAGGACGTTACGTACAATGAGTCAATTCGACCTCCGGGTACTGTACTTGTCTTAATTGACAAGTACATGTCATCTAACCTAACCTAACCTAGTCTGGCCAGAATAAAGATTCCAACTGTAATTTCCGAAATCGCAATCACAGTACAATTCGACCTCCGGGTACTGTACTTGTCTTAATTGACAAGTACAAGTCCTCTAACCTAACCTAACCTAATCACAGTACAAGCGCTGTTTCCTTTAACACTGTCTCGTTTAGCGCTGGAACTTATTGGAACGTATCGCCCGTGTTAAGCGGGGTCTTACTGTATCTGAATGGTTATGCAAATCCCGTTGCTAAGTCTACCATAATAAGCCGTAAGGTCAAGAGTCAATTGTTGAGAAAGCAAAAAATTCGTACCATCCTCCACACTTTCTCTAACAGAAGTTATATTTTGGGCAGTGCTTGCATTACAATGATGTACAGGCCTAATCACATCTTTAACGCTTCCACTCTTCTCAAATTTCTTTATAATTCTACCAATTCAGTGCACAATAGGTCTATTGTAACGACCACAATCAACTGGTAATGCTGGGAAAGTGGCCGCATTCGAATCATCACTTTTATAGCGGCGTCAATTAGAATTGGCGTAACAACAATGCAACAATGTGTTGTCCTTTGACTATAACAAGTTTACCGAAAAAAAAAATTCGGAGGAAATAATCCCAAAAGCTTCAGTGTGCCTCATTAGCTGAAAAGAACTGTATGCCTGTAAAAATTTCCATTTTGTTCGCTCACATACCGGCACATAAGCAGCCACATTTTATTAAATAACGCAACAGCAACAAACCTGAAAAACCAACGCCAAAAACAAGTATTGGTTGTCGTAAGTGAAAGACGACTACAACAACGAGATGGCGGCTGCGACAACGACTCATTTTAAATTGAAAATTATTTTCAAACGATAAGCAAAACTAAGAACATACAACAACAACAACATAAAAAAAAACTACAAAATACAAGCTGAATACAAAAAACGGAAATGTTACATTTGAGGTGAGGTGCTACACAATCATCCATAAACAATCAAGGGAGGAAGAGAGGAAGGAACACTAAAACTGAAAACTCATCTGAAAGTTTTTGAAAGCAAATCGATTACCATTGTGTGCACCTGTTACTGGTTAAGGAAATTTCAAAGATACGACATGATTTTCCTTTTTTTCTCACTCTCTTTCGCTTTTCATTTTTCGTTTTGAAAGTACTTTACCTCAACACAAAAACATTTGAATTTTTTTTGTTTTCTTCGTCTTTATCCCTGAAATGTTGAGATAGCAAGACACCAAGTGTAATTTTACTTTGTGGTGAAAACAAAAACTGAAAAAGGATTGTCTTAAATGTTGTTTTAAATTTCAAATAAGAACGCTGTTTGACAATAATTTTCAAGATTATTATTTTTTATAAATATTTCTATAAATATTTACTTGTTACTTCAATGGTGGGTAAATTAATTTTATAATTCATTGGCTACAAATTAAGGCAAAATCAGTAGATGTTTAAACAATTTGATAAAGTAAAATGATGATTGGAAATGGATTAATGATTGACATGGATATGCTTGTGAAAAAATTGTACGCCTATAAATATTGGCGTAAATTTTTAAAAATTTTAAACACGTTTCAATTTCTATTACTCATTTCACTGGTTAGACTGTTCCTGGTTATGAACTACATTAAAATTAGAAAACAAAACTAAGATAATCGATCGATCGATTCATCCTTTCTTCTCCTATCGAAGCTCAAGCCGAGCTATTCATCAAAAGTCAAATTATAAGAGAACCAATCGATCAATCAATATTAATTTTCAACTCACTTAAATGGTTATTACAAACCTTTAGTCAGTATTGCTTCCCTGCTTCTTGCACCACTCATGTTGTGTGTGTTAATTTTATTCATAAGCGGCAGGACCTACAGTTTAAAGTTAACATAAGGTTTAGGTCGGAGTGGTAGCTCTGATATCACAAAGCCCACTTGAGCACGCATAGCGGCCCGTTGTGATGCCACGGATGAACGCATTCCCTGTATTGACCAAGTTCCACCAAAATCAGGGAAGAGGAAGAAGTTGGTCAGCGCAAGGGCTGCACATCAAAAGCACGATACCCTACACTGGAAAACCAGCCAGAAAGTTTGATGAACGAAGCTATATCGTTGACATCAATAGATGATAGCTCCGTCAAGCTGACAAGAAATGGAGAGCCAAATAACCTATGTCTGCACCTAGCAAGAGACGGGCTCTGACAAAGAAATTGGATAACAGTCTCCTCTTCCTCAGCGGATCTGCACCCACGGCAGAAGTCGTTAAATGGGAGCCGCATCCTTTCCGCGTGTCTACCCATAACGCAATGACCTGTAAGCATGGCCACTGTGGTTGACCAAGTCCAAGTAACTATCCATCAGGGGCCAGGTGAGTCTAGCGGTAGAGCAGGACTCCTCATTGATCCAGGATAGGTTGGCGTCCCGAAAGAATTTCCGCGCAATGGCCAACTTGACCGAGGCAAGTGGCATACCCAATTAATTTCAAGTTAACTACAAACGACAAAGTTTTTACCAGAAGACTTCTGCGAGGAAGTCGCCAAAAAAAAAACATTTTTTCCTCATATTTCGTCTCCTGCTAGAGACGTCTGAACTGGAGCTTGATCCACAGACTTTCATTTAATAGTCCACACTTTAACTATTAGACTACAGCGCCTGCAAGCAGCATCTTTTCAATAAGTTTACGTAAAATGTTAATTAAGCAACCAGCAAATGTGTTCTCCATATATCTGTATTTTAAATACAATCAAAATCAAGTTGCCGTAGTCTAATAGGCCTCGAATCAAACCACAGGTCAAGACATCTTCATTAAAATGAAATACGAAAAAATATTTCCTCTCAGCAGATTTCTGTCAAAGATTATGAGGGTAAATAAAATTGCTATTAACCTCATGCGAATGCTCAACTGACGACCTGGCTCCTGCCCTTTTCGACATTACCTTCACGTTTATCTTTCTTCAAAGAAACTGATACCTTTCTCTGTATTACTACATAAGAAGCTGAAAATATCTCATAAAATAACACAGCCCTGCATGCACGAATCTGGGTTCAAAAACTTTCCATCACGTCAGGTTTCAAGTAAATCTTAGCGATAATAGCGATGGTTCTAGCACGTCAGTGTTTAGCTCTACAATTTTTCAAAAATGGCCAAAAACGCTATTTTTAGGGGTTTCAACCCCCTTCGGAACAACTGGAGCCATCTTATTTGCACAAAAAAGTCCAAATTTGCAGGGCTGTGTAATTTACAATCTTTAAGCTTGAGTACCTAAACTCCAATCTTCTAACAGAATGGGTTTTAAATTCATCCATGGATTATACGTAGCACAACACAAATTAAACGTTTGTCGGTTATCATAAAAATTCCATGTCTTGCTAAAACCTAACACAGATGGCTAGAGACTATTGTATATGCACATTGCTTTACTTCTTCAATCATATTCAACGAAACAACCTAATGGTCCATTGTAAGATAACCTCAGAATATGTTGTTACTTTCAGTAATACTAGGCAACTGTAAATTCGTTAAACATGACGTCAGTACTTTTTTCTTTAATTAATTCATTATACCCTTTCAAGTACCTCTCAGAAATAGCCAAACTGTCGGTTTTATGTTGTCGCTACTATCTGTGACAGAGTAGCTGATGATGCCTACAAACCCAAGCAACCCACATTCGAAGACAGCGGAAGGCAAACAACTTTTCATCATGTCACTTTCAAAAAAAAAAAAATAAGGGCATTCATAGTCTCTCCAAATAATCTATGTAACATACCCAAGACCGCCCAGAAAGAACACCATCAACAACGAAAATAATAGAAAGTGTACTAAACAAATAAATTTTCACAAAAAATCCTTATTGAAAGCTGGCAACCCTATTATTCTAGAATCTGTTACAGTCGACCAATCATCTTCTAACCTTGAAAAAACTTAATTAAAAAAACTGAAGCAAAGAGATGGAAAGTACAAAAAAACTGAAACCGAATAAAAAGGAAGATGAAACTGCTTTGTGGCAGAACAATGCTACATATCCCTATATAATTCCACACAGTGCTCTCTTAAATACAAATTCCTTGAAGTTATTATGTCATATCCTTATAAAGAAGAATTGCTTTTAATTGAATATAATGCTTTAAAAGGCTTTCATATCAAATGTCCTTTAAATCTTGCCAGTTGCTGAATTTTAATAACATGTTCCCTTTGTTGCTCCTTTTTTTAAAAGCGGAAACATTCTGTTCAGTAAAAAGCACATATTTATGCTAAAATAAACACGTTTAAGTACTAATAAACCCACAAGCAGAGGGCGGGGAGAGAAAAAGAGAGAATAGAGTCCTTATTAATATTCTTGATTAGTGGCCAAGTGAAATAAAATAAAATGAAATGAAATACGAGTGTAAATAAAAGATTTTTTTAAAGCAACTTGTTTGTGCCATTATAATATTCAAATTCAAAGCTGATGTACATACACACGTACATATGTACATATGGTATTTGCAGCTGATTTTATTGACTCCCATTGTGTGTTTGGGAACAACAATGAACAGTATTTTATGACAAAAAAAAAAACGACGAAAAAAAATTTATCTTTTTTTTTAATTTTTTATAACAAAAATATTGACTACAACGTACAACAAACAAAAAAAAGCTCACAATTTGTCAATGTGATCCAAGCAAAGCATGCCACGAACCCACTAACCAACAACCAGCCAGCCAACCAACCCTCATAAGAGCATAAAAACTGTTAAACTCCCCAACGCATTGGTAAAAAAAAAACAAATTCATTTGACATGCTAAACAGATAGAAAAGCACAAGCACAAGCCGCCACTGCCGTTGTCGCCGCCGCCGACGCTGACAGGCATACAGATTGTTAAAATGAGGGTTGAAAAATTATCCTATACACGACGAACGAGTATTATTGTGTCTGCTCGTTCCCTTTTACTGTTATTTTTTTTTTTTTTTTTGTTGTTCCTTCTTTTCTTTCTCTTTTTCGGTGTATTTGTATCACTAGTGCGTGAATAACCCTTAACACAACAAAATATAGACAATTTTGTTGTTATATTACGATTATACAGGGTACGTCATTGAATTCACTGAAGTGTGTAGTTGTGTGTGTGTTCCAATTTTGGCCGGTATCTTACAACTGACAGCTGTAATGTTTTTTCCAGGGCCGAGTTTATGGCTGATTTATCGCCTGTTAACCAGGGACTTCACGTATCCCTACAAAAAATTGTGTAGAGGAGTTCAATCATATGATTTTGTCAGGCAATGGGCTTCTAGAAATACGTTTTTGTTATCTCTTTGAGCAAACGTAGTTAGTAATCTTTGCACGATTGCCACACAGAAATTTTCATCATTCTTGAAGGAATACGCTAACATCTGCACCAAACAACGTATCTTTTAGACAGTGTTAATACCTTCTGGGTACAATGGGTCAATTCGACCTCCAGGTACTGTACTTGTCTTAATTGACAAGTACAAGACCACTAACCTAATACCTTCTGAACTGCTTCTGTTCACAACATTTTTGGCAATTCCGTATACTGATAAAGCCGCCGTAGTCTAGTAGGCATGTGTTGGGCCTCGGTTCAAACCCCAGGTCAGACATCTTCAACAAAACGAAATATGAAGTAAAAAAGTTATATCTTCGGTGACTTCCTCTCAGCAGATTTCTGAAACTCTGAGAGTAAATAAAATTGCCATGAAAAGTTTCTCAAAAAAATCTGTCGTTTGGAATCGACTTTAAACTGTAAGTGCCGCCACTCATGTATAAAATTAACACACACAACAAGAGTGGTATGAGAAGCTATGTCATAATCCTGACTGAATGGTTGTAATGACCAATTATGTTATGTATGTTACCCCCTGTAACCCAGGGTCTTCCCGTATCCCCACAAAAAAATTGTCTAGGCAAGTCTAATAACATGATCTTGTCGGTTTATGTTATCGCGTGCAGTGTGACATATGACGTGGGCGCTTATTGAAGACACATTTTAATCAAGTCAAAATCTTCCTCTTTAAGCAAACAAAGTTATAATCTTTGCACGATTGCTACATTAACAGTAAATTTGCCATTTCCGTCATTCTTGAAGAAGTACGGTTCCACCTACAATCTACAGCAAACAGCATATCTTTCAGTCTGTAGTAGTAGCTCCTTAACTGCCTCTTGTTGGCGTTCAAACCGATTTCAGCAAATCTGATGTACCCACCCATTGAGCCAAAGAAGAGCCTTGTCATTGAAATTAATTTAACGGCACAAAACGCATTTTTTACATCGCTCTCAGCATAAATTTTGATAATAAAATTCAAGCAAGCTTTGTTCGCTTGTTAGTATATTCATGATGACGAAGCATTTTTTTGTATTTCCTCATGTCACGAATTTACGTTTGCACTGAAAACCCAAACATCAAAACAGTCACTTGTTAATTTTGCTTAGTTTTCTTATGCTTTATTTTGTATTTCACTTTTACTTTGGTACACAGCAATAGTTTTTATGCCTATACACCCTGTATTTTAATTTGCTTGACATATAAAATTTAGTATACAAGTCAAATTACAATTATTCTGTCTGCCTTAGGAAGGATTTCATGCTTTAGCCTGCGACAACACTACGACAACCATCCAACCATTTGCATTCTACTGTAGGAGTAGTGGTAGTGGTATGTGTGTATGTGAGTGGAATGTTAAGTTGTCAGTCAGTCCGTAACTTAACTTAACTGCACTAAACAATTTTCATAATAATTTTATGAGCAGTATGGGCCGACAGCATTTAAGAAATTGTGGGGGTGTTTTGAAGGTGGCCAAGAGGGTAGTGGTGGTGGTGAAACATTTTTTTTTTTTGGTTCGAATGCAACTTTTTTTTTGTTTTGTTTTGTTTTGTTTATTTTATTTTTAGAAACCGATATGAATTTCTACAAGTTTGAACTCTATCAGTCACAGTCAACCAACCATACAGCCCTCCAGACATACAGCCCTCCAGACATACAGCCAGTTAGTCGTCTCTCTTTCGTTTATAGTTTGAAATTTTTCTGTAACCAACGTACGTTGTTGTGGTAACAAAATAATATTGAAAAACGATGGAAAGAAAAAAATTAAAATTGTTCTTATAGTTTCTTTAATAAATTAATCAATTGTTTAATGCAAACTTAAAAAAAAAATTATGGATTTATTAATGATTGATATTCCATTACAAATAAAGGGAAATAATATTTGTCGGTAATAAATAAATAAATTTAATGAAGCAAAAAAAGGGAAGAGAAAATTGTTTGTAAATGTTTCTATTTAAAGTGTAATAATCCATGTTTAATATTAATATAAATAATAATATTATAGTAATAAAAATAATAATTAATAATAATAAACGGTCATCTCATCAAAATTAATCTGAAAAAAAGTCGTAAAAATTTTTAATAAAAATATTGTTAATCAAGCAAAAATTCAATAAAATTTACGCACATATGAAAACAAAAAAATTTCTGCCATTTAATAATATTTAAAACATCACAAATAAATCATATTAAAATTAATAAGAAAAAAACAACAAATATTTTATAATTAAAAAATAATAAATATTTTTTTATTATTAGAAATTACTAAAGAAAATGAAGTGAAAAAAAAATTACAAATATTCAACTGAAAAATTAATTAACTTATGCCACACAATATAATTAAATATAAACAAATAATCAAACAAATAAAATAAAATATAAAATATAAAATAAAATAAAATTATTAAATAGAAATTAAATAAAAATATTAAATAAAGCGTACCTACCTACCTACTTCTGTATGAAATTTCTATGGCAATTGTATACAAAACAACAACAACAAATATAAGTATAAAAGAAAAAAATCGTAATCATATTCATTAAAAATAATAAAAAAAACAATAAAGAAAAAAACTGCATATTTTAACAGTAAATTAATTTTTCCATTGTTAAGCAGTAAATGACAATATTTTGAAAGCGAATAATTACTACTAATTTATAATTCGATAAGAATTTAATTAAAAAAAAAGAAAAATCTATATAGAAGCATATTTTTATTACAATATTACTACAGTTGAGTGCAAAAAAATATGCTACGAAATGATTTATTTTTTTGGCTTTTAGTGCAATTTTTTAGTATAAAAAAAGCTTCGTAGCATGTGGTAATATCGAAAATGCTTATTAAGGTTTTACATTTCCCCATGCGTAGGCCAACAAATGAACAACATTTGCAAATCATTGAATCACTATACACTGAGCGCCATAAATGAGTCAACACTTTTGTTCTTAAGTATAAAACAGTTTTGTTCTTAAGTATAAAAAAGTTCCTTTATCATGAATTGTTGTTTTTGTTTTAATATTTTATAAGTAATAAATAAACGTTTTTATTTTTGGAAATTTATTTATTCTCATTTACTTTTCTCGCTATCCTAAAAATATGAATTATTTCAGTGGTGTTGACTCACTTTTGGCGCTCAGTGTATATACATACATACATACATTATATATATATATATACATATCATTACATATCATTACAACCCTTCAGCCAGGATTACAACTTAGCTCCTCACAACACTTATGTTGTGTGTGTTAATTTTATACATGAGTGGCACTAGCTACAGTTGAAGTTAACTCGGAACGACAGATTTTTGAGAAGGTTTTCATATAAATTTTTATACACTCGGAGTTTTTTCTAAAAATCTGCTGAGAGGAAGTCGCCGATGAAATATTTCTATGCGCGTGAAGATAAATTCGAATTTAAAAACCAAACAAGCAAACCCACACTTGTAACAGCGCCACTTTTCCGTAATTAGCTCCTAAATAAGTGGTCTTGTTCAGATGAATACTGTTAAATATCTAACAGTGCTCTGTTAAAGGCAAATTTTGTTCTGTTAAGAGAAAATATTGCTCTGTTAAGGCCAAATGTGGCGCTGCTAAAATTTATGGATTGTGTCTTGGATTTTCAAATTCGAATTCTTCTTCACACACATAATATTATTTCATATTTCGTTTCGTTAGAGAAGTTTGGTATAGGGTTTGAACCATGGTCTCACGTCTAATAAGCCCACACAGGAACTACTAGACTACGGTAACTTGAACCAAAATGAGTGAATGAGAAATACGCATTATAAACCCAGCTGGAAGCATTTCAAGAGTTCCCAATGCACTGTTTAGTGTGGTTTGCCAGGGCACCTTTGCTTCCTACTTATTCAAGAAAAATTAAAATCTCAAGGTTACATTTAATAGACTATGGTATCGAGCTATGATTACTGACTTTCTTACCCAAAATGGAAGAATTGAACTTCACTGACATGTTAATTCAACAAGACGGTGCCAAAATCTATAGACACCATGAATCTATTACGAAGCGAGTTTGATGAGCGATTAATCGTACGTTTTGGTGTAGTCCATTGGCGCCAAACTATTTTGGGAGGGTGGTCGTATTATATCTGAAACTCCTCGTATACAGAGCCATTTACAATCCTGACAGATAATCATTGCCATTGGTGAAACACCGTCCGTTCACCGGGGTTTAGGCATACATCACCTACATTTACATAAAATAATTTTTAAGAATTTGGTATCCTTAAGGCAGTTGTGTTGTACTTATTTTTCTGCTTAAAACCATGAACCTTGTTTTTCGTATATTCATTTCAAAACCGTGGAAGTCGCCGTGGTCTAGTAGGTAGTGTGTTGACTCATTAGACGAAAAACCAGTGTTCGAGCCCCAGGCCAGACATCAAAATAAAATACAAAAAGTATTTCTTCGGCGACTTCCTCTCAGCAGATGTCTGGCAAAAACTCTGAAGGTAAATAAAAAATTGCCATGAAAAGTTTTTCAAAAATTTGTCGTTCGGAGTCGACTTTAAACTGTAGGTCCCGTCACTCATGTATAAAATTAGCACACACAACATAAGTGGTGTGAGAAACTAGGTCGTAATCCTGACTGAAGGGTTGTAATGACCAGTTATGTATGTATGTATGTAATTCTGAACTCATGCTGTCAATATGTCTAATGATGTTGGCTATTTTTTTGCATTTTTTAAAGTGGTTTTAATTTCTTCCAGAAGCGTAGGACTAATTACAAAATATATCTCTTATCATTCTATATATATATATATTTTTTTTGCTTTATTTTACTTTTATTACTCAAGTTTTTCCAGTTAAACTAAACAGGTGATTAATCTACTGTAGCATTACTACATATATGTACATATCATTTTTTGTAATAATACTCATGATTCATCCACCATTAAGACATAAAGACCTATAAATTTTACGCAGTATTTTTCTCTTTTTAACAAAGGATGCTGACTCATCTGTCTTTTTTTTCATTATTCATTTGTTCTTCAATAGAAAACTATACTCTTTGATTGTTTACCAACCCCAAAGTAATATCTCTCGGCAAGTGTTATTCTCTGCTTGAGATGACGTGTTGTAATTACTAAAATCCACCTCCGAGGGCTAAAAATTGACAGTTGATAACGACCATGTTGTTCAAGTTATATCAGTTAAAATAGTTGTCAATTCAATCCATTTTGACAAATCACCATGGGCGGACATAGCATTCTACAGCACCCCAGGTCAGACTCCAACAAAATGATATACGAAAAAATATTTCTTCGGCAACTTCCTCTCAGCGGACTTCTGGCAAAAATCTGGGAGTAAATAAAATTGCAATGTAAACTTTCTCAAAAATCTGTCGTTCGGAGTCGATTTTACTGTAGGTCCCGCCATTCATGGATAAAATTAATACACACAACATAAGTAGTGCTAGAAGCTAGGTAGTAATCCTGACTAAAGGGTTGTAATGACCAATTATGTATGTATGCATGATTTTAAAATTTAGAGACTGTAGATATTAATCAACAAGTACATAAGATTGCATTTAAAGCACAGATCCCTGGATCTGGACAGATGGGTAAGGAATACTAAAACAAATTAAGGGTTGAAACTCGAGGCCAGGATCTATTCATCCAAATGGGACTTCTGATCTTTGACAGTTGATAACGACCATCTTGTAGAAGCTATATACATATGTCAAATTAATAGTCAATTCGGTCTGTTCTGTAAATCACCATCAGCAAATATATCATTCAACAAGACGTCCAAAGTGGTTGTTTTGTCTAACCCGTATTTTCATCGAAAAATCATCTTCAGCTATGAGGCCCATTTCAGGATGAAAGTATCGATCTACATGAGATTAAAGAGCGACCAACGAACCTCGAAAAGCTACTGTTTGGTATAGAGTTTGAGGCATTATGTAGCCATTCGATTTGTTTGGTTTTTTCCATTACTCTTTCCTATGACATGAAAAGTGTGATATATTTGGCATCACACTTTCGTTTTCGAATGTTTAGTTTTTTTTAATTTATTTTTATTAGGAATTTATTTCAATGCTGAATTTCCTATTTTACTGTTTAATGAAAAATAAATTGCAGTTTCACTTTAACCGATAAACATAAAATTTTTAATATTATTATTGTGCTCCATATTTATTGCTCAAATAATTGTTTTGCATATGAATTTGAAATTGTCAATATAATCATGGATTTCTGTATTTATTTGTATATCGTCATGTGCTAATAAAATTACCAGCAATTCTCCCAATTGTCCCAAATATTGTATTCGATTTATAATTCTTTTTATGAATTTTAATTTATTGTCCATGAAAACGAAATGAATTGTTTATTTCTCTAAAAATCTATGCCACAACATGCTAATCGTTATACATATTGAAAATGAATTCGTTATTATAATACTGATGTAATGATGGTTTTATTGTTCAAATTATTATTTTTATTATTTCCAATGAATAATAATGTTTTGTATTCCTAAAAATAAAATGAAATAGTCAGTCGGTCATTGTGTTCTTAATAAGTGAACTTTATTGGTATCGATTGTATTATGCATTATGGAATTACGTTCAAATGAAAACACAACAGTTAACAGAATAAAATAGTTTTTAATTTGGATTTATGAAGGGTAAACCAATAAAAATTATTTAAAATAAATAAATTTTAAACATGTTCTTCTATATATCGGGTCCGCCATCTAACGTTTTTTTTTTTTTAAACTAGTGCTTATTTCGTGAATGGTAACACTTAGCTCATGTCTGATTTGACAGATAATTAGTTTTATCCTTCCGCTGGTTGTGTATACGCTTGAACAACCCTCGGAAATATTGCGACATTACTTTGAAAATCGTGGTAATGTTGCAGAATGTGTGCGAAAATTGCGTACGGATTTTGGAAGAAGAGAAGCACCGTCAGCTCCGTATGTTCGTTATCTTGTGAAAAAAGTGAAAGAAACTGGCATCCTCATCGATAAACTAAAGCGTGAAAAGCCAAAAACAGTGCGTACACCCGAGAATATTGCTGCTGTGGCAGAAAGTGAGCGTGAAGCGCCATCAATATCAATTCACCGTCGTTCTCAACAATTGAACATTTCGCCATAAAAAGTCCAATTGGTTCAGGAGTCGAAGCCAATTGACCATCCAATGCGTTTTCACTTCGCTAAGTGGGCCTGCAATCAACTTAGAGAAGATTCCGATTTCGGCAAAAAAAAATCATCTTTTCAGATGAAGCTCATTTTGATTTTGGCGGGTATGTAAACAAGCAAAATTGTCGCATTTGGGGCACAGAAAACCCGCACGCATACATTGAAAAGCCGACGCACCCAAAACGAGTCACTGTTTGTGCGGATTTTGGTCCAGAGGCATTATTGGGCCATTTTTCTTCGAAAATGAGCAAGAAGTGGCCGTTACAGTCAATGGCGTTCGTTATTGGGCCATGTTGAACGAATTTTTGTTCAAAAAAATTGAAGAGGAGGATATTGGCAATGTTTGGTTTTAACAGGACGGCGCTACGTGCCACACAGCCGAAGCTACACTCGCTTTTTTGAGCCCTGTTTTTGAAGATCGCATTATCAGCCGCAGAGCTGATGTCGCTTGGCCACCTCGGAGCTGCGATTTGACACCGTTGGATTATTATTTGTGGGGTGCCGTCAAAGATAAGTGTTACGCCGACAAGCTAGAGACAATTGACGCTTTAAAGGACAATATTCGTGAAGCCATTGGTGAAATACAGTTGCACACAATCGATAATGTGCTTAAAAATTGGACCGATCGTGTAGGTCACTGCATGGCCAGCCGAGGCAGCCATCTGAATGAAATTATTTTCTATTATTAACCGGAAAGATTGTACTTTCAAATAAAAAAAGAAATTTGAGAAAATATTCAGTAGTTTTTTTTTAAAGCATTTTCAAAAAAAAAAGTTATTTGGCGGGCCCTTTACATATGTAAAGAACTGTTTTTTGTTTTTTCAAATCAATTGTAATTTTTTTCAATTTAATAAATTTTGCAATTTATTCATTGTCTGAAAGCACTGTCATGGTGGCTTAGTGTAGTGGTTACAGACTGCACGCAGAAGGCGCATGTTAACATACCTTTTTCTCTCTCAAAACAATCTTTCCAGTAGCTTCCGCTATCCTTATACAGGACAATATCTACAACGAACGTCTTTGGAAGACTAGGCAGCGCCACTGCTTGAGAATAAGCAGGTTCTGCTGTACAAAGTTCATCATATTTTCTTACTCAATTGGTCATTACTACGTTTTAGTCAGGATTACAACATAGTGTCTCACACCACTCATGTTGTATGTGTTAATTTTATCCATGAGTGGCAAGACCTACTGTTTAAAGGCGATTCCCAACGACAGATTTTTTAAAAACTTTTGAGGACAATTTTTTGCCAGAATATTGACTTTGTTCGAGATGTTTGTGCTGGGCTTTGAATCACGGCCTCACGTCTAATAAGCCAACATACTACATACTCGACTAAGGCAACTTTAAAGTTCATCATCGTAATACTCAATACAAAGACTCAAATTTTCCTAGAATGACTTGGCTACTAGACAACTGTAGATTGCTACTCTATCACCCTAGATCTGCCACTGTAGATCAATTACCTGTTTATCTTGGTAATCGAATAAGAAACTGCTGAAAATGCTTTGAACTAAGAGGAGGGAAGGCTATTAATGTAATGCGAATCTTGATCAGCGGCAGGTATAATCGTTTTTGTAAAGTTCTGTTGTCTTTACTCTCCAAAATGTGCTAATTACGGAACTCACGATCGGAATAATTTCGATATTTGATTATAATTCCTGTAATTAGCTCCCAAGTTCGTCCAAATAAAAGATGAAAGCAAAATAGTGACTCCACACATTTTTAAATCGATTTATAAGCTTAGGTTAGGGAATACTTATATTGAAACTAATATTCGTATTTGGACCCATATCATATTATCGTTTCCCTCAATTCATATCAAGCTTTTTCAATGACCATATTATTCTATACGAGTTGCTATGATGAGGTCTCACTAGATGAAATAAATAGGCATACAAGATTCAATATTACCTACTGATTCATAAGAGTGATGTGTGGAGTACGCAGCTCTTGATATTCTGGACATGAATATTCAAAGCATTGTGCGCTTGAAGCCATACATTTTTTCAAATGCTAAAAGATGCATTCCTATGAGTTAACTTCAGGCCATTGGATCTTCTTATTTACAGCACTTATAAACAATCTCAAAACCAATTCAACTTCCATGTGTGTGCCAGTGTTCCGAACTCTATTTTGGGTTTGCTCGACCGCGTATACGAATAGCAGTGGGATAACACGTCATCACAATATGATTAATCCTTCACTTTTTTATCGATACTGCAACGATACTGTGCTTCGAAAGTGGAATATTTTCGAGTACTATTTGTTCACCGTAGTCTAGCAGGCAGTGTATGGGCTTCTGAGATGTGAGGTCGTGGTTCAAAAATTAGCCCAGACATTTCGAACAAAACGGAATTTGTAAAAAATTTCTTATGGGACAAAAACACTGAAAGTAAATAAAAAGTTTTTCGAAAATTTCCTGTTTGCAGTCAACTTTTAATTGTAGAAGGCGCCACCTGTGGATAAAATTAACGCACACAACATTGGTGGTATGAGAAGTTAGGTTATAATCCTTACTGCAGAGTTGTAATAGCCAATTAAGTAAGTAAATATTCGTTCGCTCATTTTTTTTTCACCGGTCTTGGCTATTAATTTCAACACGAAAAGATTTAAATCTAATATCCATAAACATTCATTCCTCTTTTCACCCTCCCATAAACTATTTTCCTATCCAACATTATCTACTGCCTGGACATAGTCCATCATTTGAGTATTGGTTGGAAGGAATTTTAGTGTGAATATCTTTAGTTTATTTACCATATTTTAAGCTATTCGATGACAGTAAATATAATTCCTTAGCAAATGTATTGTACTTTTCCTTTATCTTTTTCTTTTTTGTTACTTTTATTTCATTTCTTTAAATCCTTTGTATAAATCCTTCATGGCATTGTATTACATTCCTTTGTTTTTTGTTACCATAAATTACCCTTAAAATTCTGACTAAAAAAAAACCAAAACAAAACAGAAAAATATTCCCCCTAAATAGTCCAACAATGTAGTGTGCATGTAAATCGAAAAGAAAACCCAAAAAAAATTGAAAAAAAATTTTTAAATAAAAAACTTGTGTTGTATGCCGTAGTGTGTAAACTAGTGTAAAAAACTTAGTGTAACTGTAGTAGTAACTTGCCACCTTTCTGAAATAAAAACAAAAAAGCAAAAAATAAATAAAATCGGCTAAAAATACGATGAAAGAAAGAAAGAAAGAAAAAAAATCAGTTAAAGTGGTACACCTGAACAAGCGAGTATTTGGCTGATACAGTAAAAATGACCAAAATTCGGTCTTGTTTAGGGGTGTCATTTTAACAATTTTTAACAAAACAAATAAAGAAACAAAAAAAATTTTTGAACACCGTATCTGGTACATGGTAGTCAGAAATATTAAACAATAGAATATAAATTTAAAAAAAAATAAAAAAACGAGAAAATTGTTAACAATTACAAGTAAAAACAATTGCATGTTGGTTCTGCCAATAACCTGATATAAATTTTAGCCAAATAGTAGAACAAAATAAATAGAAAAAAAATTAAATTCAAATTAAAATTCCACCCGTTTTTTTGTTAGTAATTAACAGCTCAAACAAAAAAAAAACAAAAAACAAAAAAAATTGGTCGCTCCAAATGTAACCACAGAAATATTTATACTCGTATCAACACTTTTCAAATCTAAATTGTAAATAATTGTTAACCACCACTACCATCACCACCACCACTACCACCAAATGCATGTCTAGCAATGTAACAAATTCAAGACCGAATAGCTATTTTACCACCAAATATTTAAACCGCAATAGCCACCAATCACTCTGTATTTAAACGCAAATCACCATTCATATCCCTCTATACCCTCTACTGCTTAAAACCATAGTTAAACTAATTACATGAATATGTAATAAACCCCTATGTTCTACAGGAAAAACAACAAAAAAAAAACGGAATTGGTAACAGTTATTGCTGTTATTATCCTAATCATGCCCTCATATCAAATCCTGATTGTTGTTGTTTTCATTGCATTTCATTACATTTTCTATTTTTTTGTTCTTAAACTTTTGCCAAAAACTAGAGTAACCGAATGCCAAAAACGAAAACCGGTTTGGCTATGTTTTCTTATTTTAAAAACTTATTTTTATTTTGTATTTCATTTGAGGGTTTTTTCTAATTAAAAAATCGATTAAACGTAATCGATTATGACGTTGTTTTTTAAGGATATATCGAGGCGTTTTAGCTTAGGATCTTACGTTTAATGGCGCAACTGTAGAAGTAAAAATTAAGGGAGAAGTATAGACTATTTTCTGTGTTACTACGCATCTCTTGCTGGCAAAAGCCACGAGAAAATGGGATATACATGATGTCCATATATACATACATACATAACATAATTGTTCATTAAAACCCACAGTCAGGATTATGGATCTAGTTTCTCACACCACTCATGGCGTGTGTGTTAATTTTATACATGAGTGGCGGGACCTACGAATCCGAAAGATAGAGTTAAACTTTTCATGGTTAATTTATTTGCTCTCAGAGTTTTTGCCAGAAATCTGATGAGAGGAAGTCACGAAGGAAATATTTTTTTCTTCATATTTCGTTTTGATGTCTGACCTGGGGTTTAAACCGTGGCCTTACAACTAATAAGCCAACACACTACTTACTAGACTATGGCGACTTCAATACATGATGTCTCAAATACAAAAGTGGCGAATAATCTGAAATTTCTACGAGGCACAGATTAGTTCTTCAATAAGGACTCTGTCTTTTGGAGATCTCGCCTTATATACGCAGAACAGAAAACGATGAGAAACAAAAACCATACTTTATAGTATTTTTAAAAATGTTACAGCAAAGACTACTGGGAAATTTGAATTGAACACTGACTTTTCGATTTCCAAGAAGCAAAAGGAACATATAAAGAATTTTAGTGAACACAAGTCCCAACATAAAGTATGTATACAAACTAGCTTTTTACGTAACTCATGTTGTGTGTGTTAATTTCATCCTTAAGCGACCGAACCTACTTTAAATGTTTACTCCGAAGGAGCGACTTTTAACAAAGTTCTAATGGCAATATTATTTATACTCAGAGTTTTATCCAGAAGACTACAGAGAGGAATTCGCCTTAAGAAGTATGTTGTAGGTTTTAATTATATATGTGAGTAGCAGGACCTACAGTTTAAGTCGATTCCAAACGACAGATTTTTTGAAAAACTTTTCATGGCAATTCTTATTTATTCTCAGAGTTTTATCCAGAAGACTACAGAGGGGAAGTCGCTTTAAGAAGTACACACATACATAATTGGTCATTACAACGCTTCAGTCAGGATTACGACCTAGTTTCGCACGCCACTTATGTTGTAGGTTTTAATTTTATACATGAGTGGCAGGACCTACAGTTTAAAGTCGATTCCGAAAACTAAATTTTTGAGAAACTTTTCATGGCAATTTTATTTTGCCAGAAATCTGCTGAAAGAAAGTCGTCGAAAAAATATTTTTTCATGTTTATGTTTTGTTTGAGATGTCTGACCTGGGGTTTGAACTGTGGTCTCACGTCTAGTAAGCCAACGCACTACCTACTGGACTACCACTTACTTATTTACTTAATTGGTCATTACAACTCCCTAGTCAAGATTACGACGTAGTTTTGCACTAGCTTGTCGCCACACAAATTAAAGTCGACTCCAAACGACAGACTTTTCATGTTAATTTTGTTTTACTCCCAGAGTTTTTTTCAGATGACTGCTGGGAGGAAGTCGCCGAAAGAAATATTTTTTGTATCTCGTTTCTTTTGATATGTCTAAACCATGGTTTGACTAGGGTCTGTTGTCTACTTACATACTACTTACTGGATTACGGCCATTTTATTGTCACTAAACTGTATTAACACGTTCATCGCCATGTCAGTCATATGTGTCTGACGGTAAGAAGTTCTACATTAGCCATGTTACACATACATATATGTCTGGCGAACGCGATTATAGGGCCATGTCAATCATATATGTGTGACATAAAAAATAGTGTTTTTCCGGGAATTTTGGCAAAAAAAAATTTTTCTGTGATACATTAAGTTTCCTTGATAGATTTTTAACTAAATTATCTAATAAAGTTACCGCGACCCATGTGAAAATTTTTCTGATATTATCGTGGCGATGAACGTTGTGTCAGAAGGCTGAATGATAATCGACTGCAGAAGTTAACTTTGCAAACTTAACAATCAACACGATTGATATCTACTGTGATTGTTACTGTCCCTATTACTGAATCTGAACATTTGAAAAGGCACTCGAATCACTATATTTGGGCCAATGAGCCATTAAATAAAAGATATTTGGCACGAGTATATAGCATACAAAGAGGACTCAATCACCTCCAAACTGTTTATCCAGAAAGAGATAACTTGATTGCTGGTTTAAAGAAAATTCGACATTTAAAGGAAAAGTAGGTGCCGAATCATAATGACAATAAATGCAATATTAATACACGAATAAAATTTCTGGGGTCTTTTCTTCGTTTGGGACATTAAAAACAACGTACTTGAACTTTTTGTTACGTCTTAGCACAGGAAAATAAGATCAAATAGTTTCAAATAGGTTATCCTTTTGGACATTGGAAACAATACGTCCACGATCGTTATACTCTACAAGATTTCTATTTGATAGACATCCAAACTATCAGAGTGGAATCGCAAATTGCGAGAGACAAAAAATCAAAACCATAAATACTGTTCAAACGTCCAATTGGTCATTACAATCCTTCTGTCAGGATTAAGACCTAGCTTTTCACAACACTTATGCTGTGTGTGTTAATCTAATACATGAGTGGCGGGATCTACAGTTTAAAGTCGACTCCGAATGACAGATTTTTGTTGAGTGGAAACCGCCGAAGAAATGTTTTTTTCACTGATTTTTTCACTGAGGCCTCTTGTGTAATAAGTCAACATACTAACTATTAATTAGCAATCATAACATTCAAAAGAAGAAAGAATTTGAAGCCATATTGAATTTTTACAATATCCGAATGAATTCATCAAATTTAATCGAAATCTAAGTTTATCTAAGTTCAAGTGTTTTCGAATACTCTAACCAAACCTATACAATTACACAAATTGTACACAGTATATGTATGTATAGACTCTTTCTTTTTATTACCATGTAGCTACTTGTAAGATTAAGCCCTTAAGGCATTATAACCTTGTATCAATTGGCCACAATGATCTCATTTCCCATTTATTCCTCAAATTCTAGCAAAAAGAATGGCAAAAAAACGAACAAATCAAAAGCAAAATAATTGTGATGACAATTTTTCCTCCTTTTTTTTTGTTTTTTCTCTTCCATACAATTTGCCTTTAAGCTTAAAATTAAATGGCACAGATAGGTGAACTAATTTGACTTGATAAGGACACTATTGTTGGACTTTGAAGGTTGCACTATAAGTAGAGATGTGTCACAGTCTTAATTTTGCTACAATTCTTGGTGCAGCAGGGTTTTATGAAAAAATGTTGTTAATTTAATACGGATATTACCGCTTTATTAAGAAATCTTTGCAATGTTAAAGGAGAAATTTTTAAAAAATTCTTTTTTTTTTATAGTCAATCTGTTGTACAGGGAGGGCCATCTAAAAGTTTATATTTAAATATGCATTGAAATAAAAGCGGTTTGAGATTTTGCCAAATTTATTTCTTTGTTGTGAAATACAATTTTTCCGGTTAGAAATGGAATATATATTCATACATATGGCTGCCGTGGCTGGCCTCACAATACCTCATTCAATCGGTCCAATGTTCAGGTATTTTTTCGTGTGTATGGGGTCTTATCTCGGCAATGGCAATACGAATGTTGGCCTTCAAAAACTCAATTGTCTCTGGTTTGTTCGTGTAACACTTTTCTTTAAAGGCGCCCCACAGAAAATAGTCCAACGGTTTTCTGCAAATTAAACGGCCATCAAACATTAGATGCAATAAATCGATTGTGGCATGAGATGTGTTGTCAAGTTGCATCATCCTTTTGAAACCAAACATCGTTCCCATCAATGCCATGAAGAGCGGGTACAAAAAATCTGTTATCATGGTGTGATAGGTGTATCCATTGCCGTCCTCATTTTTAAAGAAATATAAGCAAATATAATGACTGCGGTGCATTGGCTTCTGGAAGACCACGTGTGGATTTTCTGAGCGACAAATACGGGAATTTTGCTTATTAACGTACCCAACAAAATGAAAATGTACTTCACCCGAAAAGATGACTTTTTTTTGGTAAAATCGACATCATCGTGGAGTTTCTCGTTGGCCAATCTAGCGAACCGAAAATTAAGTGGATGGTCATGAGGCTTCAACTCTTGAACCAATTGAACTTTGTAAGGCGTCATGTTCAGTTCTTGAGAACGATGAGGAGTTGATGACGCACCCTCTTATACACAGTTTTGATATTTTCGGGTGCACGCACTGAACAAGAACGCTCAGTCTTGGCGCATCAACAATGAAACCTCTTCCATGGACTTTGGCAATAAGCTTGAATACACCGGGCACTGTTGGTTCTTCTCTGCGACCAAATTTTGTATGACTTTTTCGTGCAATTTGGGACCAATTTCAATAAATTCAAACGTTGCTCAAGCATAAATCGATTCCTTACGTTAAGTGGAGATAATATATTGAATTTTTGTGACAGAATAGAATGACAGTATTGCCAGAATCGTAATAACCCATAGTACAAATTTAAAGCGATAGATGGCCTACCCGATACGATAAAATTTTAATACAAAAAAAAATTAAATTAAAATTAAATTTCTTTAGACTTTAACAGCATGTCTCTACCCAATCCCCTTTTAACTAATGCTATAGTGATGACCATTAAAAATAATGCCAATAGCAGGCTGTATCAGCCATTAGAAGGAAGGCAAATTAATGAACTGCAAAAAACAAAAACAATAGCAGAACATGCCATCAGCTAAAAACAAATGAATTGCTAAACATAGTGTTTTACCGGGTTCTGTATAATCATTGAATTTAAAAGGCAATACCTTGGATTTAATATGAGTCAACAACAACAAGAAAATTTAAACAAGAAAAGAAAAACAACAACAACAACATCGACAAACAAAACTAACATACCAAAAGTAATTAACACTTCCTAAGAAAATAAAAAAATAACGATTAAAATAAAGTATAAAACACATAAGGAAAAAGGAAAAGTACCCCACCACAATAGAAAAAAGAAGGAAAAGAAAAAAAATTCGATAATAAATTGGAAATTAATCAACATTCCCTAACCACTTCTTGTGTTTAATGTATGCTCGTAAATGTATTGCAAATGTACATGTATGTACATGTAGATGTGAGATGTTTAAAATAACTGTATATTTAAAGGCAACCATACATACATGCTAGCTTGGTACCATAAGTAACGGTATCAATTGATATACAGCACAAGTACAACACAATGTTGTATTATGGGGTGTGAGTGTGTCAAATAGTGATTTGTGTGCCTTGAGTTGTGGTTGACAACAGTTTTTTTTCTTCCTTTTTTCTTTTTTTCCTGTTTTTCTTTTTTTTTTCTACCCCAAAATCTAAACCGCCCCATAGTGTTTAGCAACGACATCAACATGCCAATGAGTCAGCTGTATACGTACATATGTTGTACATTAATCCACAACAATAGCAAAGAAATAAAACACAACAGAAACCAAAGAGACCAAAGACACCGTGTAAAACAGAGAGGAAGAGAACAACGTAGTGAGAGAGAGAGAATAAAAACTAAATATTCATTAAACCTCTAAGGAATTTTGTGCACTAAAATAAACTTAATTGAGTTTCACATTTTTATTCTCTCCCGTTATACTTTGTATATCATTTCCCCCCCCCCTCCCCTTTTCCCTACTGCTTTTAGGTTTTATTATTTAGTTGGTTGATGTTTTTTTTCTCTGCTTCGTTTTGCCTTTGTTTTTGTTCCGGTTTTTATAAAAAGCCAATTTTGCTTTTGAACAAGTCTATTGACCACAAAAGTACAATGTCCTAAAAATATGGCAGAAAAAACACAAAACAAAACAAAACAAAACAAATGAGAACCAACAACAACCAACCATATCACAGAGAGAGTCATCCAAATACATGCATGGCAGAGTGTCGATATGGCAATGTGTGTGTCATATGTTTCTTTGTATGTTTTTAGTACATATTTTATATTATATCGTGTTGTGCTGTTTTGTGTTGTGGCGTCATAGCATGCGAGCGAGTATAAAGGATTTATTGATTGTTTTTTTTGTATTTTTGCTTTAATTTTCTCTTTTATTTTGCTTATTTGTGAAGTGTTAAAAAATATTTCAAAAAAATAAACAAAGATTTGTTATGATATGTGAAAAATATTAATTTCTACAGATTTTGGTAACAGATTTTTAAAGAAAAAGTTTTTATTTGATATTATAAAATCATTGCCGGAGAATCTTCAACTTTTAACAAAGGCATGACGTCACGTAAAATGTTTCCAAGGGATTTAATTGAATTATTTTTTTATTGCATACAAATATTCACTTGTTTTATTAGTTTTTTTTAGTAATAAACTTGCTTTAGTTAGTCTAGAGGCTTGTTTATGAAAAAACCAAAAAGCCTCTACTGGTTCCTACCAAACTTAAAAAGGTTTCATACTCCCAAAGGAATAATCACAACGAAAGTGAAGATGGGAAGTGGTGGAAGCTTATCTCGAACCATACGGGTTTGAGCATGAGAAGAGATTTGAATCCATGCATCAGACTATATGGGAAGTGGTGGAAGCTTATCTCGAACCATACGGGTTTGAGCATGAGAAGAGATTTGAATCCATGCATCAGACTATATCGCAGTTGTTTGAGGGTAGTAACTGACCTTTTGGCCTGGACACTACAAACTCAAACAACACTTGGTCGGAGCCATTCAAACCTAAATGTAGATCCTGTAATGAGAAAATTGAAATATCAGAACAAATACCTGCAACGTGAGTGGCTGTAATGCATCCCAGAAGGAAACAACTGCTTGCATATCAAACACTAGACAGGACGTTATTTTTCTTAACACCAAAGAATATTGTAGTATTTATCAGGGCACCACGGTTAAGAGAAGTTATAAGGATACCCTATACAAGTTCCTGGTAGTACGACTGATAGTTGTACTTGAATGACAGGAGCATGATTTTCTTATGATATTATTTTCTTTCATGCATAGATTATTTAGAGGTCATTTACTTAAAATTTGAAAAACTCTGTCCAAAAAATTTCTGAGATTTGTGTAACGTGTCAATGCAAATGTGCTTCATAAGGCTTGTCATTCACATGAATAGACCAACAAATGCACAACGCTTGCAAATTTGTGATTCTTATAATAAAAACTCGTCCTGTGTGAGAAATGTGTTTGCATTGAAAAATTACCCTCAGAAAGAATTTAGCTTTTAGCAGAAAGAATTCATAAACAACCTGAATTGCCAGAGACACATCAAAAGCCCGCAATGCATACATGAAATATGCGATGTTTGTAGTGGTTTATGTGCCAGTGGCTCTTTATGGCTTACTTCCTTAAGAACGAAGAATATCGTAACTTTACAATCAATGGAGCAAGATATCGTGCAATAATTCCTAAATTTTTTGCTTAATATATAAGAGTTGGACCTAGTTAACAAAATTCAACAAAATCGTACCATGTACCATATTGCACACGATAATTTGTGGTGCATAATTAAATTTACGTTTCGGAGCAGGCTGCAAAATCCATGCGATTTGATTCCCCTAGTCTTGTTTTGGAGACGTTAGCTTCGTCTAGTAGGTAGTGTGTTGGCTTATTAGACGTAAAGGCCACGGTTCAAACCCCAGGTCAGACATAAAACGAAAATATGAAAAAAAGATTTCTTCGGCGGCTTCCTCTCAGCAAATTTCTGCAAAAACTCTGAGAGTAAATAAAATTGCCATGTAAAGTTTCTGTCGTTCGGAATCGACTTTAAACTTCCTTCCATTCATGTATTAAATTAACACACAACATAAGTGGTGTGAGAAGCTAGGTCGTAATTGTGACTGAAGGGTTATAATGACCAATTATGTATGTATGTATGTATGTAGTCTAGTTTTAGGGGAATACGTGAAATCTCTCCTATACTGGCACAAGTCAGCATTACAGCTGAATTGAAATACCGAACGGAATAATGGAAAAAGTATGCCGAAATAAAAAAACTCGCGGATGGGCAACATTTAGATGCAATACATACATACATACTTACATACATAAAAGGTCATTCAGTGAGAATTACGGCATAGCTTCTCACACCACTCATGTTGTGTGCGTTAATTTTATACGTGAGTGGCGAGACCTACAGTTTAACGTCGACTCTGAACGACAGATTTTTGAGAAACTTTTTCACGGCAGATTTATTTACTCTCAGAGTTTTTGCCAGAAATGAGAGGAAATCGCCGAAGAGATATTTTTTTTCATATTTCGTTTTGATGTCTAACCTGGGATCCGGGTTCGTATCTATGTCTAATAAGCCAACACACTACCCATTAGACTATGGCGACTTCTTTTAGATGAAATAAACTTTAAAAATTAGCCGGTAGACACTCATTTATCGCTCCCCATTCAACTTTGTAAATTGTCTGTGTTTTTTTTTTTTCAATTTTTAAAATCCAAATCCGTAGTTTGTTGTATTCGAACCGAGAAAACTTGAGTTTTTTGTTCTACTAGAGAGCTTGTCAACTGTCGTATCTTCCAACGATGTTTGTGTGTGATCATTATTGAGTTATCATTTCTGAAAGATCCAGGGACAGTGTAAATCCCAGATGGTCTGCTTCGAAAAAGAATTGAAACATCTTATTTTTTAAATTTCCAAAACCATGATGAATGATTTTATCATCTTCAACCTTTATTGCTTGAGTTTGAAGTCATGTTTTCCCTGGTTTTTTTAAAAGTGAATATATACCAGGCATTAGCATTGAATTTAAATTGCAATCAATTGCTATTTCACATTTTCCTTTTTGGAAAAATATGAAAATAAAAATAAAAAACTCCACCTCAATTGATAATAAATTTATTTTGGAATTACAATGTAATTGTGAAAGTTTTCAAACAATATTTGTTTTAATTTGACTTTTTTTGAAACCAAATATACTCTCATATGCACACATATATGCACAATACATATGTACATACATATATGCACACGTATTTTACGAATTCATAATTTTGTGTACAAATAAATAATTTTGTATCCCCCATCTGAATGTATGTATTTGAATGTGACATGTTTCACATGGGCTTTATATTTTAGCCCGGAGTGATTAGCGGGCAAATGTTAGAATATATTGCCAACGACGTAATTTTTGATTCTTATCGCAAAATATTACAATGTAAACTTCATTACGCAGACAGCGTTTGGTCGTTATTGAACACAAAATAAACAATTGAAAAATACAACGTAAACACACAAAATATGTGGGGCTGTATTAAAATAAAATGCTATATTGTGTATGCGTATATGAAATACAAAATTGAAATTGATTTTAGAAAAAACTACCACGTAAAACAGTAAAATATTCATGGCTTTACGATAATGAAGTAAATTTGACAAATAAGTGCCATCCCTGTTGCCACCAGCCCAAAACTTTTCATGAATTATACGAGTAAAGTATGCCCCCTGAAATGCATCATTGTGTTTACTTTGTAGACTTAGGCTGTGTGAATACAAAATATTGGTAAGAAAAAAACATTGAAAGGCATTCAACACAATATGATTTCATATCATGATGCGATCTACTCTTCAAGAAAGGGAAGTAAGGTTTGTAACAGACGCAAAGTTTTCACTTCTCTTCTCTTTTTTTTCTATTTGTTTTTGTTATCTTTTGAGTCTACTTTATTTATATTCTACTTTCGCATTTAAAGCATAATGGTATATAACAGACGGGGAGGCAGAATAGAGATGCCTTCTATGGAAAATAAATTTTCTCCACTGCCGTTGTCTTTGTTGATGAAGTTAAAATGCTTTTGCATTGCTTTTGTTTTCTTTTTTTTCTCTCTTAATTTTTTTTTTTTTTTTTGATATTGATTGGCACAAAGAAAAAATACTCACGCACATTACACTCCCTCGCGCACACACACCTACGAAATCACTCACAATATATGCTTAAATGTAGAAAGAAAAAAACTCTTGTTTTTGTTGTTATTATCATGTATATCAACAAGGATTCGTTTTTAATGCACGAGAATGTTTTTGTTGTATATTGTTTGTGAATGATTTTGTTTTTCATTTTCATTTTTTTGCTCTCTGACAGCCCGAAAGTAGACAACATAATATTGAACCACTTAATGGCATTCAGTCGCTCTTAACAATACCTAAACACAAACACAACAACAGTACATGTATTGGCAAATAAACAACCAACCAACCAACCAACCAACCACCGCTCTCTCTGTGTTTCATGAGAGTCTTTAGCGTAAATTACTCATTGATTTTACTACTCAGCTGTTAAAGTTGTTAATGGTGTGTGTTTATGTGAGTTTCATGTTTGCGTTAGTGGGTGAATAAATAAATGGTGTCTGCTAATGCATTCAAAAAAAAAAAGTCGTTCTTATTCAATGTGTTAAATTTGTATATGCTGCGAGGGTTGTTTAATATTTGAAATAAAAAAAATAAATATTTACCTCAGGCTTATTATTGTGTAACAGGTTAGAATCTGCAATGGGAAACGAACTACTCACTCATCTGTCGGTTTAAATACTTAGTAGCTCTCTTTTATTTTCACTTCAAGGAAACCGAATAAATGTCCAGAGAGGGTATAGTTATAGGCAACGAGAAATGGCAACCATGATATTCTAGAACTTGCTAAAATGAAAAAGAAACAAAAAATAAAAAAATAGTAAGAAAATTAAGCAGAATTGCTTTGTAACAAACCCACGTTCGTTAAATTAAGGAAGGGAGCATCATTTTTAATATGTAGAAGCACAACTCCTGTTCTTGCTATTGAAAGAACTACTACCCACTGGTAGTTCAATGAAAGAACTACTCTCTGGTAGTTCAAAGAAAGAACTACCCACTTCAATAGAAAGAACAGGAGTTGTGCTTGTATTAAAAATGATGTGTCTTTTCGTTAATTTAACGAATGTTGGTTTATTACAAAGCAGTTCTGCTTAATCTTCTTACATTCAATATGTGACAGTTTAGCTTTCAACAATATTTTCCGCCCATCAATGCTGATATGACTAGCATTTACAAGGACTCAATATAATAATTCCGTGAGTGTTTTATCTTCACACTGTCATCTGCGTACCACTTTTAACCATCAGTTTCCTATTTTTGCTTCAGAATTAAATCGAATTGTTGCAAAAAAAAGACCTTTTAGCAAAGGGAAATTCTGTATTTTTTCGTTACTTTACGTGGGAACCTTACAAAGTACAACTAAATGAATAAAGGACATACAAGCATGGACGATTTTCATTGTTCTGTCGAAGTTCTAAACGCATTCTAAAGTACACACGCCATGAAGATGATTACAAATATAACCTCCATTTTCTTTCGGAACCATTCTATCATTCGACTCCAATGTTTGGTCTATCCTTTGGTCTTAGATTAGTAGTGGTGGACTCGTTTCTCATCCATCCATGTTTAGTAAAACTCGACTTTACTGCGAAAAATCAATTTGAACATTTTCACGCTGCCGTTTTTGATGTATGGCCAACATAGCAACTATCTTGTATATAGTTTTCTCATCTGAAAATGTTTGCTTAATAAGCGAATTTTTTAAAATACCCAATTTCGGAAAAAAATCATTTAAAGGTTATAACGAGAGAGCAAACCGTACCTCCAGCGGAGGTTAGGGCCTTACACATGCACACATAATTGGTCATTGCAAGCCTTTACTCAGGATTACGACATAGTTTCTCACACCACTTATGTTGTGTGCGTTAATTTTATCCAGGTGTGGCGGAACCTGCAGTTTAAAGTTGACTTCAAATGACAAATTTTTGAGAAACTTTTTCATGACAATTTTATTTACTCTCAGAGTCTTTGCCAGACATCTGCTGAGAGGAAATCGCCGAAGAAATATTTTCTTCATATTTCGTTTTGCTGGAGATATCTGATCTGGGATTTGAATCCTGGCCTCACGTCTAATAAGTCAACACACTACTTACTAGACCACGGCGGCTACAATTAAATTGCCTATCATTTCAGCAAATTCTACACGCATGTACAGCTCAAGAGGTTAGCCTATACAAAGTTCACCTTGATATATTAAACAGTCGTAAACGGAAGAAAATACTTCTCCGAATGGAATACAGCTGAGTTTTATTTTTGGTAGGACTAAGTCCTTTCAAATGAATATTGATTTACGTAAGCACGATCAATGTTTCCAATGTTCACAAACTCTCCGATAATTTCAAAAAATAAAAGAAACTTAAGATGTAAACTTTAAAAGTCTGTTACTTGCCACCAAAGATTTTTATTCAACTACGTTGAGTGCGATCTCAAGAAACATGGAACATGGAACATGGAAGAAAAAGTGGAATTTGTTAAGTAATGTATTCGTGACAATTCCAAACCTTTTACTTAAGTAAAGCACCGCTTTATCAAAATATCTGGAACGAATTTAAATTGAGTTTTTAAAAAATGTTCTCATTTTTTTAAATCCAAAAAGTTTCCGTAATACCTTGCTCCCCTTTCATGCCTGTAAACAAGTGCTAGAAATTATTGGAAAGAATGTGCTGTTCTTGCCTACTTTATTTTTACAATATTTTTAAATAGATAAACAAATATCTTTATGCATATATAAATACACATACATTTACACAAACACACATAGGATACATATAAAAGACAAAGACAAATTCCTTACATTGCATATACACACACTCAAGCGTTTCTAAGAGATTTTTTTCTATACGCTGCTCCTCAAACTTCATAGATTGCATAGGAGGAGATACTTACCATGTCTGCACAATCAACCACTTAGAACTTCTCTGATATCTACGATAAATTTTTATTTAACGCCAACACAACAACAACAATAACAACAGCAGCAGCAACAAGATGGAATTTAAAACTTTACTACTCGTAAAACTCAGAGAATCCATTTAAGTGAAAATACAGACAGTTGTTGATGTTATTGTCGTTGTTGTTAGTGGTTGAAACGCTAAGGCCTTTTTAAATAAGTTCAGTGAACTTTACACTTTATATTGTTTTTTTTCTAATACAATCACATCGTATTGTCATATTGTCCTATCAATAGATAGATGGATAGACGGATAGATAGAATCGATAGAAGGATGCGTAATCATTTTTTATGGTTTTTATCGATTCCCTTTTAAAACAATTTTTGTTCACAACACACCATCACATCACTACGCCACCCCACCATTCACTCACACACACACACTGCAGGGAATATTTATGTGAGTGTGAGTGCGTATGCGGTTGAGGTTATACGAAACCAGTTGAATTGTTTAGATAAGGGGTTTATAAGCTTTGAAGCGATAAAAAAAAGAAAAAAGAAAAGGAATGAGGAATTTAAGCGCTTCCCAGCAATATTGTTTAAATAGTCTGGAGCTGGAGTACATTAGTGGTATTAAATAATTTACTCATGTTTTAATGCACATTTAAATTTATTTTATTTCTGCATGAAGTAACTACGCTGTAGCAGTTTGTATGCCGTATTGGAAATTAGATTTCCTTTGCAATTTAGCTTGTTTAACCAAATTGCCAATATGGTTGATTTAAATTGTAATTTATTTATCGTTTTGTGTGGAAATGAAATAAATTGAAAATGCCTCACTTGAATGGATCCTTTATGATAGTTTCAAACACACATAAAAGTCATTTTCTGTTTTATTTTTTATTAACAACGTAATCGTTTTAATGCTTTAATACTTTTCAAAATTTAGTAGGTACTTTACAATAACATGTTCTTTGAAAAATTTAAAGAGTACAGCAAGGGTATTCCCAGTTTGATATTTAAATGAAAATATTTAATTTCGACCTAAAAGAGTATATGTGTGGTATTACCAGCCGGTGTGGTGGCATGGAGTTGTAGTCAAATTACTCGAATACAAGTCATAGTAAACCTTGTTCCTCCTCAAATCAAATTTAAAAAGTCACAGACTTATTGACTCTTCTTGTAACGTTGTCTTTTCGTATTGCTTAGAAGAAAACAACTTCCTACAATTTTCTTTTTAATATAGAAAATGGGAATTTTTCTTTGGGATGTCTAATTTCTACCAGAGCAGCAACACATCGACTGCATTTTGGAAAATTAGAATATTGACAATGTAGTCGTCGTAGTATAGTACGTGTGTGTTGGCTTATTAGACGTGAGGCCACGGTTAAAACCCTAGGTCAGACGTCTCGAAAGAAATATGAAAAAATATTTTTTCGGCGACGTCTTCTCTCAGGAGATCTGGAAAAAACCTGTGAGAGTGAATAAGATTGCCATGAAAAAAAAAAAATAAGTTTCTTCTATCGCTCGGAGTCAACGTTAAACTGTAGGTCCCACCATTCGTGTATAAAATTAAAACACACAACATACACCACTTTATGAAGCTAGAACGTAATACTGACTGAAGGGTTGTAACCAGTGGTGTTGTCGAGCCGGAACGTCGTTCCGGTACTTCCTTTTTGGACAGGAACGCGTTCCGGAACTAAAGATGATTTCTGATAACGAGAATTGACTGTCGTTTTGAAAAAAAATTAAAAGATTGCTGATTTTTTTTTTTCTAATTTTTGACGAATTTTTATATGTATTTTTATAAACAAGGTTTTGAACCGAACCCGAACCGGAACAAAAAACGAAACGAACCGTCTTGTTTTTCCGAACCGTGAACCGGAGTACGGAACGCGTTCCGGTAGAAAAAAAATTAGCACAACACCACTGGTTGTAACGACCATTTACATACGCTTTCTGTATAAATTTGAACTTAACTTATTTCAGAATTTCATCTGAATTGAGATACGAAAGTTAATTTGGAAAGCTGTTATGCCTAAAACTGTTTAGATGACAGCATTTCTCGTCAAGAATTACGTTTAGATACTTGAATTGTTTTTACTTCTCTTTAACCATCAATATTTAAAACTAGTTTATAAGTCCACCCATGATTAAAAGTATTTCTCCATCTTCTTTCCTGGTAAATTATGTTTTTGCCACACAAATGCTTTAAGAAAGTGTGAAAGTCCGGCTTAAAAACATTTGAAAGAGTGGTTGGCCTCTTGCATTACCAGATGGTTACTATTTTTTGTACCAGATGATGCAACTCAAACAATTTGTTGCAACATCAAGTGGAATATAACCTGCTAAGACACTAATCTTTCTTAGAAGTCGCTGTAGTCTAGTAGGTAGCTTATTAGACGTAAGGCCGCGGTTCAAACCCTGAGTCAGACATCTTCAACAAAACGAAATATGAAAAAATATTTCTTCGGCGACCTCATCTCAGTAGATATCTGGCAAAAACGCTTAGAGTAAATACAATTGCCATGAAAAAGTTTCTCAAATATTTGTCGTTCAGTAACTGTAGGTCCCTCCGCTTATGGATAAAATTAACACACACATTATGAGTGTTGTGAGAAGCGTGGTCTTAATCCTGACTGAAGGGTTGCAATGCCTTTAAGACCCTAAGTTCTGCTGAAGGTATGGTTTGCTCTCTCGTTATAACCTTTAATTGGGTTTTTTCTGAAATTGGATATCCTACCTCCTTTCATAATATAAGCCAAGGTTCACTACCACTACCACCTCCGTTTTTAAATCACCATCTTCTAGACTCACATGCTCTGTTCAAAGCATTATTTCTACAAAGTGTCCCATGCATCTAGAAACGCTATCTACTGTCTAATAATTTATGCAGAACCGTACTCTTATACAATCACTCTCAAAGTACTTCTTGACTCTTTTACTTCGTGAAATAACGAGATAAGGATATATGAACTTACATTTTTCAATCGGAGAGTTTGAAATCTGCAAATTTTAGGTACACTCTGATGCAGCTTGATGTATACGCCGTATACATCAAACTTGAAACACAGTCTCATGACTCTAAAAAAATTGGTCACTTTCTTCGATATGGTTTTCGTTTATTCGAAATGGGCCTGAGATCCAATTTAAGTTGTTGAGTGGTATCTTTCCCACCCAATTTAGAGCATATGAGTAGGCCAAGATCAGTAGTCAATACAAACCTAAACACACCTACATCTTTGTATTGATCAGTACCAGGAACCCATACTAGCCTGTTGCATAACTGCCACTAAAATCGATCACAGCAATTGAGGTATCTGCCAACAAAATCTTTAAACCTCAAGGTTGCAGCTGGATATGGTTTTCGTTTAGTGGTGTTATCAAAAGCCGAAACTTTTCAAATATCGATTAAACATATTCGTTATCTCTTTTATTAGTATGGTCACCCCCATTACAAATTAATATGCTAACAGATAAACTACAGACCACGCAATTCCTGATAGTACTTCGACATAGCTTAGATTGATAAAGACTGCCGTTTCGATACAACTGAAAAATTTTGGCGTCACCGTAATTATATTCGGTATATCATTCGGTATGAGCGTCCAAGAGAAACAAACAAGATCCACTTTGGCAGAATTAAATTCCAAAGAGGTACAGTATTCTGAACGCCTACCGTGAGTGTCCCCGGCACTTTAAATTAATTTTAGCTCTCCTCCATACCTCTCATGATAGGTTAGGTTATGTTAGTGTGGTAGCTTTCATACCAAAAGCTCACTTGAGCACACATAGCGGCCCGTTGTGACGCCACAGGTGAACGCAGTCCCTGTACTGACCAAGTTCCTCCGAACCAAGGAGTTGATCAGCGTAAGGGCTGCACTATCTCTCATGATACAGTGGACTTATTTCAAACCATTAAACCCAACGATTTCTTCAACCAACCTAGGGTTGAGACAGATTAAGTTGTCCAATTTCTTTAGTTCATTCACAATCAATTAAAAAAACCCTCGACAGCACCAGGGTTGGATATGAATACCCCTTATATTGTATTAATACTACACCTTTGTTTTTGTATTTGAGATGCTCTCTTTAACAGCAACAAACATTTCTTTGAAGAATTTTCTCAGATTTCACTTTGTTTTCCTTTTTTTTTTTCTTTTGTGTTCAACAAAGATGACTTCACAACATAAAAGGCCCCAGTGTTTTGTTTCAACAAAAACGTCTTTGAAGCCTTGGACTTGTTGTTTATGTTTTTAAAAAAGTTTTTCCTCTTTTTATTCTTGTTATTTTCTTTTTAATTAAACACTCTTGCTTATCCTCGAAATAAAAATAATTTTATATATAAATAAACTTAAGGAAAATCTCTGTATATTATAATGGAGCTTTATTATAAACCATTACAGTCTTGGACATATTAATTGGTACACTTAAAGCAAATGTAAACCATATTAGCTTGAAACTAGAAAGGCTTGAAGACTTAGAAATATATTGAATTTTTCTAACGATATTCACTCTATAATTATAATCATGAGTGTACGTATTTGAAATGATCCAATTAAGCCGACATATATAAATACTTTTTATTTTAAAAAAATATGAAATAATTTTTTATTTAATTTAAAACTTAATATACACACAACATTAACGTTTAAGATATCCATCCGCTTTAGAAAACCAATTTTATAACAAATTAAGTAACAAAAAAGACCCTCAATTTGCTACACTTGACTCGTTCGCATTTAATTCCAAACAATTTCAAGTCTTCTGTGTTTTTCTATTTTTTTTCTCTCATATTTTCCTCTTTCCGTTCTTTGTCGCAAGTAACAAATCTGAAAAGATGAAGAAAATGTCCTTCATTTTCCTTTTCCTTTTTTGTATATTCATCCTGTGTTTAATCGGGAGAGAGGAGGGCAACACTTAAAAGCAACAGGAGTTTGAAATTTTCTAAATGCATTTGGCATGGCATACCAATGACACACCGACAAGCCGAAGAAAAATGTGTAAAGATAGAAAAATTAATGGATCTTTAAAGTCATAAATGTTCTTAAATGGCGCACTAAATAATCTTTGACAATTTTATATCATCTTCTGCTCTCTTTTAATGCCATTTCTCTTCGAAAAGATAAATTTCTTAACAACGCTATTAAATTGTAAAATGGCAACAAATGTAAGAATAAATAAAAAATAAAAAATAAATTTGCAAATTCGATTAAATTGGCTAAATAGCGAACGGCGAATATATTTTAAATTTGACAGCGGAAAATAGATGAAAAAAATTTGTTTTTTAAATACTTTTACCACTCAGTTTTATTATTTTTGAATAGAGATGATAATTAGTAATGAATTCATGAAAAATAAATAGAATATAAAAACGTAGTATGAACCCTTATTTGTACGCCATCAACGCTTTACATACATATATTTCATAGAAAAATTGTTACAAAAACTTACTTATATTTCCGTCTTCGTTCAGTACTTCATTGCCACTAAAATATTTAAACGATCTTATGGTATAAATTTTTTTTCGTTTTGTTCAAATGAAGAGCCAGTGAGCGGCTTGCTGAAGTCTTAAATGTTTTAAATTGAGGCTTGCTCCTGTGCAAACCAAATAAGATGTTTTCGTTAATGATTACCACAGCAACAATAAGAAGAAACCATCTCTGCTACTGTACAGTAATTTAAAAGTTTATATTCCCTCAAATACAGACAACTGACAGCACTAGGATTTGCATTTTGTGTCTAAGCTTGAAGAGAACTATTCAACCACATAAAGCAGTGCCTTAAAAACTAACTGATAAGTTCCGATTAACCAAGCTTGACAATCATAATCAAGACTTCGTGTTTAAAACATAAGTACCTTAGAAAGTTTTAAACTAGCTCCGTTAAACTTTTGTAAAAAGATGAGCCAAATGGGGGAATACAGCGTCCTGACAAACGCAAAGATTGTCAAATAAAGTACTCCTCAACCAATCTATTACCTCTGCACCCATTACGCAATAACCCGTAAAAATACATACAGTCACAGAGATGAGCCAGTAATCCGATTTAAGTTGTTAATTGGCTTGCTTCCCATCCAATTTAAAGCATATGAGTAGGCCAATATCAAACATACCTACATCTATGTATTGATCGGCATCAAGAACCCATGCTAAATTGATTCAAAACTACCACTAAAATCGATCACAGTAATTGAGGCATCTGCCAACCGAAACTTTATACCTCAAGGTTGCAGCTGAAAGATATCTGATTATCGCTTGTCTCTCTGTCCGCTGCATGATTTAAAGCTATTATCTCGGCCTAAAATACACTACAGTGGTCCTGGTGTCAGATAGATATCTTTTGGAGAAAATTCGAAAGCCTACTTTATTCTAAAATTTAGAAGCATTTGTGTAGATTCCCACAGAATTCCTAGAGAAATATTAACAGTATCTTCCTTGCTTAGAATTCTAGTGTGAAATCTTCTATCACGACTAGGCTAAGAAGAGGTAGGTACGCAGGGAAAGTATTGTGCTACCGTAGTAGATCATTAAAAGCCGCGTGTTAATTGGCCATAGTCTAGTAAGTAGTGTGTTGGCTTGTTAGACTTTCATAAGCCAGGTCAGACATCTCCAACAAATCGAAATACGAACAAATATTTCTTCGTTGACAAAAACTCTGAGAGTAAATAAAATTGCCATGAAAAGTTTCTCAAAAATCTCTCATCTCTTTCTCCCGCCACGCATGCAAAAGATTAATACGCACAGCGTAAGTGGTGTAAGAAGATAGCTGGTAATCCTAACTGACGGGTTTGTATGTATGTATGTTGTCTAGCCAGAAATCTGGATGGAAGCCAATTAATCAAAACAAGAGTTAATGCACAACAGATCTCCTTTATTTAGCAAGTAGCATCACTTTGTAATTTTTATCGAACAAATCCAGCAAACCACAGTAGGACAAGGTTAAACAGTAAGTGGCGCAAGTTACTTTACTAGCCTTCTAAGGTTAGCTTAGGGTCGACAGACAAACCACAGATAAAACTGAATGTGACGCCATTTATCCTAAGAGCAGAGATTGTCATTAATCTTAACAGCTGAAATCGCCGTATTTTAGTAGGTAGTGTGTTGGCATATTTACAATCCCAACTCAAACATCTCGAATAAATCGAAATATAAAAAAGTATGCCATTAGCCGACCATGCCCCCTCAGCAGTCTTCCGCTAAAAACAAAAGTGCCATGAGAAAAGTCTCAAATCTGTTGGATAAAATTAACACACACAACACTAGTGTGGTCGTAATCCGGTCTAAAGGAATAAAGTCAGTACAAAGTAATTTTTTTTTGGTAAAACCAGCACTCAGGGGATGGCCCCTACTCATGCAGTGCATTGTGCAGGTTTAGGAAAATAGGTTATAGGAAGGTGGAAAGAGGGAGTAGTGTTTGTGGACATTTGGTTTAAACTCAAGATGCGAACGGCAAGGAAACGAGTTGCTGCTAGGTGACTATATAATGGCCAGTGCTATACCTTCACCATTAGACAGTCTACAGCAATCGTCCCCAAGAAGCCCGCATCATAAGCTTACATCCCTGAATATAACGAAAATTTTCATGACGATAACATATTTTTGGTGCCCACTGTAGTAAGAATAATTATTTTTCAAAACCGTATCATGTTACCATTTTTCGTAAGAAACAATTTCATTCCAAATACAATAAAAGTTTTCCTTGAAAGAATTTTAATTAACAAAATGCATATTTAAAATTAAACAGAAAACTTCTCGTTCATTGCAACAACGAAATATTTTCACTTTCATTCATTCATGCATTCATTCATTCATGCATGCATTCATTGCATCATTTAGTGGTAATTAAATGGTAAATAAATTTATAATGCATTTCGTTCGTATATAAAACAATAATAATTTGTAATTAAATAATGCTTAACAAAAAATTAAAATGAGTTTCATTCCATACAATACTATACTTGTAAGAATGAATATAAGTAAGTCTTGAAGACATAAAGTTTAAATAAAATTTAAAATTATTTCACTTTATTCCGTGTAATCCTTCTCTCATTATGAGATATGATAGCACAGCCAAACAACCACCCACCACAACAAGGCAATCGTTACATACTTACTGGGAGCATAAGTGGTAATGCAAAGGGGAAGCATAAAACATTCTACATTCTACTACAAGCAATACGATTAAGAGCAATTAAAATTTAGATCCTTTGGGTTTTCAACATTTCAAAAAAATTTTCCAAAATGTATGGCAGTTACGAAGAAGAAGAAGAAAAATATTTCACTTAAAAAGTATTTTCTGTTAAAAAATTCAAATTTAATTTTATACTTTACAAACAAACACACGCATACTTATAATATACATATATGGACTTACACATGCTTATACGCACTCAAATATAAAATCACATGCATACGTACATATATACTTACGAATGAAAAGGATATCAGTTAATACATTTGGCTGCAGAGCAGAGATGTAAAAAGCCAGTCAGACTTTCGAATGGGATGATGAAATATAAATGACAATCTCACATACATACACACACACATACACACATATATATTTGGATATTCATATACAATATTGTGTGTTCAAATTTGTATATGTATGCTAGCAATCGAGAGAAATAAGGAAATCTCTTAAATGCTCTTATACAAGCATCCATAATACTTACACCCTCATTGTGTACCTCTTTCACACTCATGCATACACATACATACATACATATGAAGGGAATATGTTTAAATATTATGATAACAGTTAAAATATTCTAAAATGGTTGCAAGATAGATACCCCCTTTTAAATGTCAATTTATTGCTGCTGCTGCTGTGTGACTTTTTAACGGCTTTAAACAGTTTAACTTGATTAATATTGATTGTGCATTGTAAAGTTATCGATTTGTTAGGGATTTCGTTTAAGACTCAAATTATTTTATCTGTGGCTTGAAATTGTTGATTTTAATACTCTATAATGGTAACTAATTTATCTTTCCATTCACTGATTACTTATAACAGTAGAAAGCTTATTATAGCGGGAGTAATGCATAAGAAAAAGCTTTTCAAGCCTGATTTGTTAAGCATATGTAATCAATTTCAATTTTAAATAATACTTCTACTTTTCCTGTATTCTTGTTATGGTTGCACTTGAGCTACCGGGTCCATTTTAATGCGAAAATCTTTAAAGTTTTATTTGTAAAGTTCGGCGGCATGGTGTTGTGGTTAAAGTGCGTGGCTTCAAATTCAAGCATTCCATGTTTAAATACCGAAAACAAGCAATTTTCTTTACGGTTTTTAAGTTTAAAACAAATTAAGAGCCTTTATTCCCTAACCCGAGAGAGGGCCTAGTTTCAAATCCATAAAAACCCTTGGGACTTTCAGCGCCCTCCCTTTCCATGTAATCGATTCAGGAAGTTTTGTGGCTGGCTAGCATCTGAAACAAAGATCTTCAGAAGGTCATACAACGCCTCCTCTTGGAATATTGTTACGTTTTTATCTTTTAAAAACGTTTACAATATAAGCTCGTAGATTGAAAATAAAATAAAAATAAATTTGTGTTTAGTTTTAATTAAAATTCGTTATTATTCGCACAATTCTGTGTGCCACTGTTCACAACTTGATGTAAACAACAACAATTGCTTTGTTTGTTATTCCTCTGTTTATACCCTTTGCATAAACAATAACAATTACTAGGCAATTGTTCGACAGATCTTTGTAACGGAGATCTTCAAGCCACGATTACTCTCTTCAAATGCACCGCGTCTTTACACTGACTGACTGAACTTCGCCTGTTTTGCCTTGTCTTTTATATGGCAGAATAAACAGTCCTGAAGGCGAACGTTCATGACTTCGCCTTCTCGAAATCTCTATAATCGTTGTTCACGTTTATTATTGTAGTGTTGTTGGTATATTTTTGTTTACTTGTTTACCATTTTTTATGTTGGTGTTTGTTTTGTATTTTTGCTTACTTGTTTTGTTTTTGTAGCTTTTGTTTATAATTTTAATGTTAAACGATGTAAAAGCAAAACACCAGTATCTAGATTATTCCATTTTCGTAACAATAAGGTTGGATTCAATGGCAAAGGTTCTGTTTACCAACAGAACTATCTCGCTGCAGACGGGAACTGTTAATAAACAAATGGTATCGGATTCGGTCTATAAGGTGAATGTATATGAACCTTCAAACTGGTCTTCTGAAGTTCCAGGAGAGTGGAAATTTACTAGTGGCTTGACGTTAATCTTATGGCTAACAATTGCCCTACTATTCACTGAAATTAACTGCTTGTGTACTACTGCTTCATTAAAGTGGTCTAATAATTCGAACCTGAAATTAAAATTTTTAAGTTTTTACTGGAAACTTTGATAAGTGAATAACTTTTCTTTCTCCGCTTTCAAAAATGATTCAATTTTGTAGTAACCTACAGGTGCTAATTGAAAGTTTTGGTCCTTTTTTATGTAAATTAGTGCAGAAATCTTATGGAAAGCATGTGAATCCAAATGGGCATTTGTGCAATATTTAACTTCAATAGAAATAGTGTCCACAATAGTGTATGAAGTTAACCGATTTTATCAAACTTTTGATTTTCTAAAGCATAGAGCACATCAACATTTTTGAGACAGAACAGAAAATTTTCCGTAATTGTTTTTTTTTTTTCTTTTTTTTAATTTTATATTCGTCGGATTAGTCTAGTAGATAGTTTGTTGGCTTATAAGACGAAAGCATGTGGTTTAAATCCCAGTTCCAACATTTCGAACAAAAACACTTCGAACAATTTGGATAAAAAAAGTACCTTTCGTCGACTTTCTCTCAACAGACTATAACAGTAAAAAAAATTGGCGTGAAAAGTTCCTCAAATCTGTCATTCGGACAAAACGTAATCCTGACAATTTTATTTCAATATGCTAAGATCAAATTTTTCCAGTTAAGCCGATCAAATGATTGATGTAATGAAGCACATTTTAGGTTTTGTAATCTATACTTGCCTATGAACACTGCACTATACACACATAAATACATAATTGGTCATTACAACCCTTCAGTCAGGATTACGACCCAGTTTCTCACACCACTTATGTTGTGTGTGTTAATTTTATACATGAGTGGCGAGACCTACAGTTTTTTAAAGTCGACTCCGAACGACTGATTTTTAAAAAGCTTTTCATGGCAATTTTTATTTACTCTCAGAGTTTTTGCCAGAAATCTGCTGAGAGGAAGTCGCCGAAGAAATACTTTTTGTATTTTTATTTTGATGTCTGGCCTGGGGCTCGAACTCTGGCTTTACGTCTAATAAGCCAACACACTACCGACTAGACTACGGCGACTTCATAATAGAATGACATAAGTATTGCCAAATTGGAAATAACCGATGGTTCAAATTTAAACTGATAGGTGGGCCACCCGATAGAATGGATTGGAATCTCCTAACCTTATAAATTACAAACCGTAATGGAAGTTTTCTCGCCTTTTCAGGCATTTGCATTTGAATGATTTAACCTCAACAACTGTATGGCTATTACAGTTTTAAGGCCATACACACTCTTCTATTGCCATCAGGTTTGCTTTGAATATTGTCACCTTACATCTAAATAAACTGTATATAGGACTACCGTATGCAACCAATTAAATCTGTATTGATTTCAAAGATACATACATATATACATACATGATGTTTTAATGTCTTTAAATTTCGACTTCATTTGCCATTTAGAATTTGCCTTCCGTTTAGCCATCTTTTAGTTGAAATTAAAAGAGAATTTAATAGACGAAACTCTAAAAGGTATTTAAAAAATTGTCATTTATATACAAATTAATTATTTAAAAAGATTATTTAAATCCCATTCAAATTTAAATTTATTTTATTCCACACTGCTCATCATACCTTCGTCTCCTTCTACGTTCGTTCTACCTATGGTTTGACGCAAACAATCTTGTCTGTCTCCTTGCCTAAATGTATGCAAAATGGTAGAAGCAGGTTGTGTTTTTTATTGTAATTTTTGTTTGCAAAAACAAAATCAAGGTACCAAAAATGTAACACGTTAAAAGGACTAACAAGGACTATAACAACACTGGCAGTAGCCTAAGTATGTGTGTGTGTGTGTGTGTGAATTTGTTTCATTGTTTTGATTGGTTGGCTGACTGGCTGACTGGCTGGTTGTTGTATATTTTTGCTGCATTTTAATCGTGTTTCGTTTTTATTTCGCTCTTAATTTTAAATGCTTGTCATTTAACTGCCTTTTTGCTAAATTAAGGGACCTTAATGTGTTTTACTTTTTTCCTTTCTGTTTTTGTTGTGTAGTGCTGTGTTGTTGTAATGACATAATTTATAACAAAAAAGATACATTTTGTGTTGTTGCCTAAACTCATGTTAAACGGCAATTTAAAAATTGTTTACCATTAAATGAGTACGAAATTTTTAAAGGGAAACAGATTTTTATCAGTGAAGATGATAAATTATCTTAAGGACCAAGGACTTTGAAAAGTAAACACTGTTTACTATCATTACTGAAATAATTTATTTAAATTGGAAAGATAATATTCCGCTTTACTCTAGTTTTTGAATCAATTTAATGAATAAATAACATGCAGTCCCTTAGATAGGCGGCTAATTTCATTTCTTTCTTCTTTTTCCTAATAATTTTAGGTTCGCATTTTTTTATTTGATTTATTCATTTAGTATAATTAATATAATTAACTGCATTAGATATGCTATTAAGTATTTACAGCATCTTTTTGTCCTCAAAATCTTTAAATTCTTAATGCCATGGCCCTCTAAAAAATTATTGTCATACAAGTTATTTTAAAAACGTCTATAAACAGACTTTATTTGTTATGTTAACAGCTCCCTACAATTCCGCAATATTTTGTTTGATTCCCTTTGAGTTCAGTGTGCCACCCCTGCGTTGACCAACTTCTTCTATTAATTCGGTGGAAGTAGGCTAAATCGGGGACTGTGCTTACCCGTGGCGTGACAACGCTCAAATGAGCTTTGGTATCAAAGCCACCACTCCAACCTAAACTAACCTAACTTTGACTTCATTACACTCGATTTAATAATTTTTATTTGCCAAAGAATCCAATATTGACAGACTTATTGTTATTACGTTGTAGTCGCCGTAGTCTAGTAGGTAGTGTATCGGCTTATTAGACGTAAGACCACGGTTCAAACTCCAGGTCAAAACAAATATGAAAAAAAAAATATTTCTTCGGCGATTTCTGGCAAAAACTCTGAGACTAAATAAAATTGTCATGAAGAGTTTCTCAAAAATCTGTCGTACGGATTCGACTTTAAACTGTAAGTCCCGCCACTCATGTATAAAATTAACGCACACAACATGAGTGGTGTGAGAAGCTAGGCGTTTTCAATGTATGCGTGCGGGTTTTCTGTGCCCCAAATGTGACAATTTTGCTTGTTTACATACCCGCCAAGATCAAAATGAGCTTCATCGGAAAAGATGATTTTTTTTTTGCCAAAATCGGCATCTTCTGATGTAGGCTACTGCATGGCCAGCCGAGTCAGCCATTTGAATGAAATTATTTTCCATTATTAACCGGAAGGATTGTACTTTCAAACAAAGAAAGAAATTTGAGAAAATATTCAGTAGTTTTTTTGTAAAGCATTTTCAAAAAAAAAGTTATTTGGCGGACCCTTTAGTTCTCTGCAGTATTTAAACTGAAATTTGAAGAAAATATATTCGCCATTATCAATAATATCTTGGTATTGCTAATAATACCACGTAATAATTCAAAAAGGAAATATGAAAAATATTTCTTCGGTGACTTACTCTCAGCAGATTTCTGGCAAAAACTCTGAGAGTAAATAAAATTGCCATGAAAAAGTTTCTCAAAAATCTGTCGTTCGGAGGCGCCGGCCTCTCAAGGATAAAATTAACACACACAACACGGGTAGTGTCAGAAACTAGCTTGCAATCCTGACTGAAAGGTTGTAATGACCAATGTATGTTATGTTTGTATGTATGGGTGTATTAGACTTTCTCAGGTCCAGGTAATAGGTTAGAAGGCATGACATTTGCCTCACGTATTAGTTTATTTCACCGAGTCTATGTGTAATGTCTGCTTTTCAGGTACTGACAGCACTTTCTGCATTTCTTTTGCACAGAGGGCTATAGCGGTAGTTCTTGCAATAATAACGGCCACCGCTGATGTTCTTTGTTTTGACAAATTCATTCGTTTGTCCATAGGCGACCCATTTGCATGGCAGTTATGCCTGATGAATACGTAAATTTTCAGTCAACTCTTATTTTATCTTTTCTTAAATCTATCAAAGATATACTTCAACTGATAAGAAGTACAACTTCTGACTCATATTCGTTAGCTGTAAGCTATGGTCAGCTTATCACGGCTTCTGACTGTAACTACAACTAGAATAACTTGCACGTATTTTATAAAGAAAACCATTCCTGTTCTGTGCAATAAAATTAGATTTTATGCCCTATAATCTAATCTCATCTAATCAAAGCAATATCTCAATCAATAAACAATTCCTTGTAACAATTCATTCAATCCAACTCGATTAACCGAGACTCGATTTATTTTGACCCAACTCGAATAGAGTTTCAATTAAAAATCTCATTTATGGAAATTGTTGTTTGTCTTTACAGTTAATTGACTTCAATAATGGTCAGCACAACATTGACGACAATTGCTGCTGGAAAAACAACAACTAGTGGCATTAATAATTTGCATTCATCGACAACAAACTCATCAGCATCACCGGAAAATTATACCACAATCGAAACCACAAATCGTGCACATTACCAACCGAGATCAAACGCTACAACATCAGTATCGTCATTACAACAACAACAGCAGCAGCAGAATGTCTCATTAGCATCACCTGAAACAACGCCAACAGCAGTACGCAATAGTTTCTACTACAATCATACGACACATACCAATGAAGGTAAAACAACAGCTGGAACGTTAAACGGTAACGTTAACGATAATCTTGACAATTCCACGGAATTCAACCACAACAACGTAAAATACTATCAGAGAGAACAACAACTGCTAAGGGAACAGCAGCAGCAACCGACACAACAAAAATATTTCAACGGCAAATCGACAAATGGAGAAACCGCAAAACACGAGACAAATAATTCAGCAACAATAACAGCAACAACAACAACAGCAGCTACAGCAGCAGTAAATTTGTCCCAGGCTCTATTGTCACCCTCGCCTCCCATAAAAGATCAAATATCGTTGTTGTTTCCCAAGTGTAGACCAAAAACCGCCAATAATAATTCCAGCTTAGAATCGTCACCCACAGATGGAAATTCGAATGTGGCGAGAGAAGATCATTCGAACAGTAGTGGCAGTAATTTCAAATTGAATCACGTAAAAGCAACACACAACGGTGAATTGGAAAATCTAGAAATACAAGACCAGCAACTACAACAACAGCAACAGCAACAAACAAATACAAACAATCATTATTATAGAAGTGTAAATATAATCACGCAGTCACCACCTCCACACTCGGTGTCATCAATATCATCGGAATCATTGTCATCGGTAACACTGAGAATATCAACAAATCCATTCCTGTGTTCGAATCTATTGGTGAACGAGGAGACAGAACAAGCAACCATAAAGAAACGAATCGACTTCGATCAACACCAACACCAACAACAGCTGCAGCAACCTGAAATCAACACTTTAACGGATCCACTTAAAGAGCAAGACGAAGAAGATTTGCCAGTGCCTAATTACGCACCCTTCTATTATCACACCTCGACAGCTACTGTTAGTCCACCAAAAACGAAATACTTGCTTAAACATAACGAAGACGTAAGAGAGCGTGCAGTAACGCATAATAGTCCCCCGATAAAAGAAACGCAACGTAAGCACAACGAAGACTTACGTGAACGAACGCATAACGAAATGCCGTTCAAACGTTCTCAATATGAACGTTATCATCACATACAGGCGGTGAATGGCGTTCAAAATTATAGTAGAGAGGAGAAGCCCTACAATCATTTAAATCACGCCGAGATCTTAAATGCAGTGCAACAGCAACATCAGCGCAATGTGGACCAGCATCATCAACATCACGCAGAACAGAATGGTCATCAGGTGGTGAATCAAAATCCTTTCGTTAAAGACAACTACTGGGAGACAAGGCAGAATAATACACCCACTTCGACTGTCTTAAATTCACCCGACTATAGTGGCAATAATGGTTCAATAGAAATTGAGACACGTTCGCACAATAATAGACGCTCTTTATATCCACAGCAGCAGCAGCATAAACAACAACAACAACAACAAGCTGAACAGCAGGCAAATCAAATATCCCAACAGCAACAATCAGCCTTCATTGGACGACAACAGCCTCCAGTATCTTCACATCACATACGTTTGGGTCGTAGTCCCAATAATGATGCTGCATATCAGGAGACAAATAGCACAGCAACAACACAAAAACGTAACAGTTACAATGCCCAGCATCAACATCAGCAGCAGCAGCAGCAGCCGCAGCAACAGCAAAAACCCAATCCTTGCTCTGAAGGATTGACCCCATTAGCTGCACAATACCTTTACGGCAGTAAGACTTCGCTACAAGACTCATCGCTTAGTAGTCATCAGAACGAGTGGTCGTCCGATAAGAGGGAAATTAATTATGATCGCTCTGAACGTTGCTTGGCCAGAGAGCGTGAACGCGAGCTAAGAGAGCAACGTAGTAAGACAATAAATGCTGAGCGTGAACGTGAACGTGAAAGAGAGCGTTACATTAATGCCGCTTTAGTTAGAGAATCTGTTGCCGAACAAACGTCAACAACGACTAATGCTCTGGAAATACGTGATAGACGTGAACGCGATCGTCAAAATTATTTAGCACAGCAACAGCAGCAACAACAGCAACAGCATCATCATTTAGCGCAAAAGTATCATCATCAACAACAGCAGCATAAAACGAATCAGCAGCAGCATCACCATCAACAACAACAGAAATCGCATCATCAACAACAGCATCAGCAACAACATAGTCAATCACAGCGTCAATTAAATGACGATCGTTTGATCAACAGCAACAATGATGTGATATTCGATGATGTAACAGAGAGCTGGCAAAGTGAGTAAAGCAAAGATTATTTTCTTCTTTATTCTTTCAATATTTTCCAGCCTTTAAAAATATCGAAAACATTATTGGAAGTAAACAGGAATAAAAGTACTCATCACAGTTTGCTCTTAATACCATCTAATCTGTAATAATTTTTTATTGATTCGTATTACAACACTTTCCAATTATTGTTAATTTATGTACTTATTGATGTCGAATATTTGTTGTTTCAGTCGATATTAGTTTTAGAAAGACAAAATGACAAACATGTGCCAGCATAAAAGGATTAATTACTGAATAAATAGAATTTGAAACATTCATAAATGCATACTCTATCGTACATGTATTGTAGTTAAATAAAACAGAGTGGCCATCTTAAATAAGTTTTCAATAAAATAAAAATATATTTGTTATCACTGTTTGGTTAGGTTGGATAATAAATGCTGCCAATGACCAACTCTGCATTTGTTTGCAATATGCACCGAGTCAGTAATTAGTCAGAAACTAGTCAGAATATCTCACAAATTTGGTGAGTATAGTTGAGACCACATTCACTATTCAAACGAGTTTCTGAAAGAAAGAAATCTCCCAAGTATTTACTATGTGTAGTATTCATCATGTGAAGGATATTGTCGTTAAACACTATCATCTCTGAACTTAATCAATGTGAAATATTGAAACAATTTAAACGTAAGAAAACTGGAACAATCCAAATTCGAATCCTCTCCAAATAATCCACTCAGGTAGCCCTTTGACTCCCACAGAGAGTGAAACATCTTTCGAATCCCTTCCAAATAATCCCCCCAGGTAGCCTTTAATTCCCCCTGAGAGTGGAACATCAAAATCAAACACAATAATAAGGTCTGGCACCTCCAAAAAATAGAAGGAGTAGGTCTCAATGAAGCAACGTAGAAACTACTTTACTTTCTTGGCAACGAGTGATGGCAACTTTATCATCCTAAGATCTGCTACAGTAATTTAAGCCTATTTAGCTGATTAGCGTCAGCACCACTTTACTTTCTTGACAACGAGTGTTGGCAACTCTATCATCATAGAATCTGCTTCAGTAGTTCAAGCCTATTTAGCTGATTTATTTTCTTGGTAACAAGTGATGGCAACTCTATCATGCTAGCATCTGGTTCAGTAGTTTAAGCCCATTTAACTGATTAGCGTCCGCACCGCTTTACTTTCTAGGAAACGAGTGATAGCAACTCCATCATCTTAGAATCTGCTTCAGTAGTTCAAGCCTATTTAGCTGATTATCGTCAGCACCACTTTACTTTCTTGGCAACGAGTGATGGTAACTCTATCATCCTCGAATCTGCTTCAGTAGTTTAAGCCTGAAAAAACTTGATTGAAAAAATTAACAAACCAGAGAAATAATTATAAGATGAAGGGGATGCTTTGTAACAGCATTCAAAGAACGAAAATTATTGAAAACAAGTGATATGTTATTTCCTCAAGAATCTCAGGATATATCTCAGTTAATGCAACCCAAATACGCGTATTCAATATTAATACGATTTCATTTACGATAAGGCACCATAACATTAGTCCAGGGTTTTACGACAGTATCGCCGTGATGCCTTACCCCACGGTGATTTAAGCACGGGTGGAAACAATGCGTCTACCAGCGCCCCCACGCACAATGATGCAACCCTGCACAATGCATTATTACATCACCACACGTGAATAAGGCAGCATAACAGTAATGATATGATGTCCTCCCTAAGAGTGTTTTTGTGATATTTTGAGAGTCAACTAAAACTCTGCTAAAAAAAGTTTTATATTTCGCCATCTGGTCACCTTGGATATGTATTTATTATCCTGTAATACTAAATATTTGACCACTCAACGAATATCCCACAGCTAAAATACATTTAGTCTGACTAAACTTTGTATTTGTTTTTATTATTTTCATATTACATTACTCCAGTTACTTAGACAAGAGACAGAAAGAGAGAGAGAGAGAGTGCAGTAGAGCTTAGCCAGTTCAATACTTAATGCCAATACAATAAACAAATTTATACTGACTGACTAATCGTATCATAGTGCCCATTTCAATATTGTATCGTCTGATGGGTAATTGAATTGCAATGTTGATGTAATGAAGTAAAACTTTGTAAGATATTATTACACAAAACAACAACAAAGAAACAAACAAAAAATAACAGAATACAAGTTGTATAAATTAACATCAGTGTAGTAAAAGAATGTAATCATGAAAATATGTTCATGCATATGAATTCAAACGCAAATGTTTAAAAAATAAACATTTTGATGAAATATTCAAATGCTATTCACTGTTAATTAGGAACCTAATTGATCAATTTCTGAAGCAGATGATGGCTTGTGTCTTATAGAAACATCAAGTGAAAATGGTTGGCTAAACCCACAATATAAACGCCAGACGACACACTGAAGCTATTAGAGCTTGATTGGGAGGTTCGTACTCCTCCGCCTAGATCGTTTTTCTAGCGTTAAAAATCGTCGGCAAATGTGGCCTCAATTTAAAACAGTGCTACCCTACTTTCAGGAAATTTAAAATATTTTGAAAATAAATTTTCTATGCGTTCTTTTAAAGAGCACGGAACTGCCACAAGGCATCACCTCCATTTACATATTTTATTTCCTTGTTTTGTTTCAGTTTTTTTTTTTAATTTTTTCTAGGTCCTAGGTTGACATATGTATTAGGAGCAAAACTTAGAAGGTTTCTGTTGATTGAGTGCTAATATTCGTTATTGGCCTTATACTCTCCGGGGTTTAGAGGTCTGGGGTGTTTCAATGGTTTGTTTATAGTGAATTCAATCCACTCAATTTTATACATTCAAAAACCATGACAAAAGTCTGTGGGAAATTTTTGATATTGTTTTCTCCTAAAGTTGTTGTCATATTCCGTTTTATCGCTTAAGAAATTACTTTCAATATGACAAGACTCTGGAAAAAACGTATATAAATATATAAATACAACTAATTTAAATCCTCTGGGAAGGTTCTAGCCCAGATAATAGGTAGTAAGAGGAGAAGTAGTCGCCGTAGTCTAGTAAGTAGTGTGTTGGCTTATTAGACACAAGGCCACGGTTCAAACCCTAGTTTAAAACATAACGAAATATAAAAAAAAATATTTCTTCGGCGACTTCAGTAGATTTCTGGCAAAAACTCTGGAAGTAAATAAAATTTCCATGAAAAGTTTCTCCAAAAAAATCTGTCGTTCGGAGTTGAGTTTAAACTGTAGGTTTCGCCACTCATGTATAAAATTAACACACACAACATAAGTGGTGTGAGAAGCTACACACAGTTACTAAAGTATACATACGGTTTCGTTGAAAATCTTTATAATTGTCTGACAACTTTCCTCGGTTTTAAGACGGTCTTTTGCATTGGTTAAAAAATTTCTGAGATTTATTAACTTTTTTGGGCTGTGCAATCCTGTGCAGGGTCGCAAAAGTATACGTACGATTAACAAATTTCACAAATTTCTGAACCAATGCAAAAAGACCGTCTTAAAATCGAAGAAAGATGTCAGTTAACAAATTTCAGTAATTTTTTAACCAAGACCGTCTTAAAATCGAGGAAAGTTGTCAGACAATTATAAAGATTTTCAACGAAAACGGATTAGTTAAAAAATTTCTGAAATTTGTTAACCGTATGTATAATTTAGTAACTGTGTGTAGATCGTAATCCTGACTGAAGGATTGTAATGACCAATTACGTAAGAGAGAAATTATATACATACATACGTCTCTCGAGCCAGATACCGAACCACCACATCAAACTCGTCAAATCGTAGGCGTATGTCGTAAGGTTCTCAAAGGAGAACCAATGGGGCACTTGCCTAAGCTCTGTCATTGAAATGATTGGGGCCCTATGGTCATCATCATTACTTTGTACTTATGATCCATCATTAATGTGGGCCGTTTAAAGCATGCATATCCGCATGTGTCAATTCTTTTAATCCATAAACAGTTCCGCAGGGCCCAAGAATATCTTAGATGGCATTCTTTTACATTCTGTTTGCAAATAAACTTACATTTGGATACACTTACTTAATGTGTTCCTGTATTTACAATGATTCTGTATCATTTCTGTTACTATAAACAATGTAAATATCGTCACCTTACTTTCTAAACTGCATAACGCACACTATGCAATTTTGAATCATTTAAATTAATTTTTAATTTTAAATTTTCTGTCCATTTAGTTAGGTATTCTGCATTCAAATCAAAATTAACCTCAACGAAAAAAATTGTATAGCAAAACATTTAAAACCAATCTCGTATCACTACAATTTAGCATTTAGGCTGTTTTGAATTTCAGATGCCCAATAATGTATTTGCATTACAGAGCTGCACATACATTCGTATTACAATTTTACTGTATTACGGCAGCAATATTTGGTATAAAAATAATACATAAAACTACTACAACAACAATAATAATAATAACAATAATAAAAGAGAAAAAAACAACATGACAATCATTATTGTTAAACATTGAAAACAACAACAACAAAATCAATATTCATTGTTAATGAATATCACATCTAAAGAGATTGAATTCAAACAAAATACTGCAGAGTGATAGAAAGATAGATAAGGAGGAGGAGGGAATGGAAGTGCTAAGGGAGGTAAGGTAACAAAGTATAATAGGCAGATGGCAGACACAATATGTTGTGTTCACAAGCTATAGGAAGAAGAATTTAATTGAACGAAATTAATTGAAAATCACTGGACAATCAATAGTACTGGTTGGTTTACGTTATTCTTGTTTTTCTTTTTTATTTTTTGTTTTCTTCTTTCCATTCTTTTGTTGCTGGCATGGATAAACCTGCCTTTAAAATTGAACTTTTTATTGGGGGAAGGTATGCCAAAGTGAAAGACAGATAAGGAGGTTAAAGTTTATTTCAGTACAATAAAAGGAGAAAAAAAATTCAATGTTTTTAAGAAAAATTGTTTAATTAATTGTTTTACAAATTGTTATGCTGTTATAAGAATTGTTCAAATAAAAAAAGTCCAAGGCTTTGGACATTCGTTGTTTTTTCCAATCATCTAAGCTCACATGAAATCAATGTCTCTGCAAATTTTTATTATTTTGTGGGAATCTTTAGTTTTGAGAGCAGGAAAGCCTGTTATTTTTCTCAATTTCGGATATTTTTTTTGCGAATAAAAGTTATTAATTGCTCGCCCGTATGTTAACAATATAGGCTACTTACGACACAATTGGGCCACTTAGTGGCCATTACCAAACAGGCGGAGCTTTCTGATAGCAATTCTAATGTTGAAAAGTCTGGGAAGGCGAATTAATGTTATGAAAATAGCCAAACGTTGGCAGTATCTGTAGGTTTTATCTAGGTACCTGTACTACCTAAAGAATCAGAGTGATGGATAACAGTTAAAGAAGGAAATAAAGACCCATGCAGGTTGTTGCAAAAAGACTGGCGATAATCCAGCATTCACAAGCAAAGTGAAACGTTGAATACGAGAAAATCAAACACATCATAAAATAACCCAATCTTGGTGAAGTAAATCAGATAAAGTTATAAACGAATAAAATGTCGAGGTTTATAAAAATTAATCAATCCATATTGGATCCGCCATTTTGAATTTTTAAATCTGAATGAAGATTTGTAATCAACGACCCCAAAACCCCAGAGTAAGTAAGTAATTTTCAAGTAAATCTGATTAATTTTTAAGGACCTCCGTAATGTGTTTCCTGTTCTCTTGCACCCCTTGACATAAACCCACCCTCTACTTTAAGGGTGCATGCAAACAATTTGGCTTTGGGCTCATTTTAAAGAGCAAAGATCAATTGTCAATTTCTGACAATAGCGATGGCTCTAGCACGTCAGTGTTTAGCTCCACAATTTTTCAAAAATGGCCCTTTTTCTCGAAAACCTGACGTGATGGAAAGTTTTTGAACCCAGAATCGTGTTTAGCGCGCAAAATGCCTTCGGAAACACCTGGAGCCATCTTATTTGCACAAAAAAGTCCAAATTCCAAATCCAAAGTCCAGGGCTGTGTTATAGATTGACTGTTTAATGTATTTCTTCCGGCAAAAAAAGGCCAAATTTTTTAACGATTTAACGTTGGGTTAATTATTTTCAAAGTCCTAACCATATACTCTTTATTCGTTATCAATCATGCTTAGTACCCGGAAAATTTTAAACTTTTAGAACAAAGTTCGTTAACTCACATCAGTACACAGCGACATAACATAAGCTCTTCTGCAATTATTCTAACAGTGAGTCGACTAATTGTTCTTTTTCATTTCCTTCACTTCTTCATAGCTTTCATCAGTTTATGAAGTGTGAGGCTATCTAGAACCGAGAGCCTATCGTCTTACTTATAAATATACATGCCACTGCTAAAATGTATATTTCTTTTAAGCAATAATTTAATTACACTTAATTGATCATTACAACCCTGTAGTCAGGATTACAACCTAGCTACTAACACCACCCACGTTGCGTATGTTAATTTTATTCATTAGTGGATTTTAGATCTCAGTTTATAGTCGACTCCGAATAACAGATTTTGAGAAAATTTTCATGATGCTTTTATTTTACTCTCAAAAAGTTTTCGCCAGAAGACTGTGAAGAGAATGTCGTCGAAGAAATATTTTTTCATATTTAAACAACGGGCTTGAACAATCTGTAATTGAAGGTGTTAATATACAATCGGGCCCTGAAAACCGATTTAAGGTAGAAATAAAAGAATGCCATCCTTCGATACATCATTAAATTTCAAAAGTCACATGCCTTCTTCCACCAATTCCGTCTAATAGATCTTATCATACCTTAACTACAGCCTTGCTAGATACATCATTGAGTTTCAATTAATAACACAATGACAAACCCAACTTTCACTTCAGCAAGTGTACATCCATCCCATCGTAACCTATATTACACAGCAGATGTTACTTAACAAAATGATTATTTGTATTAGTAAATGGATTTGTATCTACAATACTATATAAACACAATAGATACATTTACTACATACATACATAAACACTTCTACATGAACACTTTCTCTCAATCTATCACTCTCTCCCACTTATGGTTGTGGATTATAAGAACATCGTCATCATTTTAAAAGCATTGACAAAATGTTAATCAGTCAGTTTAAATTGATTTTGAGTTCTGTTGAGGTGTCTCGGGTTGTATGGCAAATGGTAAGGTCATGCTTCGTTTACCCGGCTACATAACTACTACAACCTGTTTGCCAGTGCCAACAAAGCAATGATGCAAAATAATCAATTGACATTGGCCTGTTTTTTCACACTCCAATTGATTTAAATTTCTCTCTGCTTTTTTCTATTCCCATTCTACCCTACACAATGTGTGTTTCTGTACGATATGTATTATATTTTCACTCTTTTTTTATTCTTTCTCTCTCTCTCTCTCTGTGAGTCTCACTGACATGTTGTTTGAAATTTGTTCAATTTTTTTTTCGTTTTCTTTTCCATTTCCATTACAGATTTACGCGTTACTACCGATTCATCATCACAAATCAATAATACGCGTCCTCTTGTCTCGGATGCGAAAACATCACACATTGATTCGTCTTCAGCATCATCTGCAATAAATTCGGTATCAAAGAAATCACATCTACTGACAACTGATGTTGTCGTCAAAGACGATAAACAACAACATATTGTAGCAATTGGCAATAATTGTGATGTCGATAACGTGTCATCGTTTAAGGAACACAATAGCAAATATTTGGATAAAAATCATACGATTAGTGTAGAGACGCGACATGGCATTATAGGTGAGTGTTTGTTTGTTTATTTTTATCGCCATTTTATGAACATTAAAAAGGTTACGTCTGATATAAATTGAGTAATGTGAACTACGTACGAGATGTCTACAAAATTTGATTTGAAATCATTGTATTGTATTAATCGTACTATCAGGCGTGTTTTAAAACTGTTTTATAATTTTATATTGGAAATAAGCATGGTTAACAAACTTACCTTATGACCAATAAGTGACTAAACCACACAAAAAAAAACCTAAGTCTTCGGAACATAGGCTTTTGCTTGCGCAAGATCTTACTGACATAAAAATTCGCAGAGGTGTGCACTCACTTTTTGTGCACCATTATGTGGTATATTTGGACCACTCTTGAAAATATAGAAGCTATTTCAAGGTATGACCACATATTGAGTACTGACCGCCACACTGGCCCGTACATTAAGTACTGTTGCCTGAAGTGTTCACGAGAACGATACCGATTTAAATATATATACGCGGGAGGAGTCTTTTTAGAAAGCATTAGAAACATAAGACTTTTTTTAATACCACAATCATATCCATTTGTTTTAAATCCGTATTAGACTATACGATACTGAGATGGGTTTTATTAGTTGTCAAAATTTTAATGTGTTCTAAATATGTTTATGTTAACTAATGGCAATTGACCAGATTGCACACACAATCATGAAGAGTTTCGCAACATTAATAATCCCTAACGCTTGCCTTAATAACAGTAACTTCAACTCTGTTCCCACCGAACAGCCTACAACGCGTTGGTCAGGACCCAAACATCGAATATACAGGCTTTTTTGTTCCGGGAGTCAATGTCCCTACCATACGAGTATATCCTCAATTTAACTTCAAACCTTGCAAAGACAAAAATACTTAGCTATTCAGCCTGTTAGAAAAGTAAAATTATTAAATAATAATAATTAATCATGCTGGATGAATTACTTAAACTGTCGCTGTCTAAACAGAAATTCTGAATGACAATCTAGCTGCTTAATATCGACTTCGAACGGCAGAATTGAAAAACTTTTTCATGACAATTTTATTCTACTTTTAAACTTTTCGCCAGCAGACGGCTGAGACAAAATCACCGAAAGAAATATATTTGTTTCATATTTCGTTTTGTTCGAGATGTCTGAGCCAAGGGTTTACGATGGGCACTCGTCTAATAACTACCTGCCTACACTACCTACTAGACTACGCAACTTCTTGGTTTAAGATGCAGTCTGACTTTTAAAAACCTTCACTGAGTTTTTAAACGACCCACTGCTAGCAGTTAGCCAAGATAGCACATTCATTAGCAGAGTGTATCTCACACGCAGAAACCCAGCACAGTGTAACATACTTAGGGCCATTATTACAACTTGCCGTTAACTAAAGGGAGGATTTTAACGGGCAGATAAATTCTTTTTCGTTATTATGAGTACCCAATAAGATAGAAGTGATCGTTAAGCTAAAGGGAGGATCATCCTACCTTTAACATTTAAAGGTCACTTTATGTTTGAACTTGCCATATTATATATTATTTTCATTATGGCAAATTCAAATTTAAACAAAGTTAACAAATACAACAAAAAAACGAAGCCCGCGGTTGCCACTGCGTTAAAAAAACTTGTTTAATTGAGCAGTTTTATCGACATTGCTGCGGCACTGCCATATTTTTGAAAAATTGTATCTGCAAGTTGTAATAACAAAAATAAGTCGAAGGTAACTTTACAGTTCCCTTTAGCTAAAGATACCTTTAACTAAACCCAAGTTTAACGGCAAGTTGTAATAATAGCCCTTAGAGATTCAAATTTAATTTAAAGTTGCCCCATCCTGATTATATCAAGAGATTCCAAAACTGCCAGTAAAGTTTGATTATCTGATTATTCCTCTTCATAAATTATTGCAAGCAGCAGATATTTTCGTCTCAGAGATAGTTGGAAATTTTCCCATAGGTTTAGCTCTTCGAACATATGGACCGCAAGTTCCATTTGCCCTGTAGTCGTCTCCTCTTTCAGGCCGTTCATCATCTCAAGTTGATCTGCCTTTTCCCATCACTAAGTTTTCATCGTCTAGTCAATGTCTGGGAAAAAATTTTATAAAATTTCTTAGCGTATCTAATATCATGATAAGCATTTAATTTAGGAAAAAGTCATGTTTACTTATATACTGTGTCAGATTTTTAAGAAATGCTAAAATGTTAACGAGATTATAGTTAAGGAATCATTAATTGCACAATATCGACGCCTCCGTTCATTAACATTCTAAGTCGAAAAAGTGTGTTTTGAGTTATGAGCTCAAAGCTTTCACGCGATATACGACTATATGTGTATTCTAAGAAGATTTTTCTCTATAACTTCGGAACGGATCGGCGCATCTTAACCAAATTTTTACAGTATTTAAGTTAGAGAACGCAGAATTTAAAAATGCAAGAACATTAAAAACATTCCAAGTACACTTAGAACGTTATAGAATGGAGGCGTCGATATAATGTTATAGAATCATTGTTAAATATTTTAAACTGTTTTCCGTTTAAGTTAAGAAAAAACTTGTGGACATTCAAAGGCTAATAAACATTTTAAGCACTACCAAATATAAAATTTTTAAACTTTAATAATAAATATGAAATCCATTAAAAATATTCAAATTATTATAAAAAAAATTTAAATTTCTTTTATTTTGTAGAATATGAAGGTTCACCACGACGTATTGGTCAAATGGGCAACACCAACGATGAAGAGCATATGCCAAGAGTGAGCAATAAATTATCACAGAATCATACAATAACACCAAACGTAAATGCTACAGCAACGGTGGCAAAAACCAATAACAATGCTGTCAATGCTACATCAGTAGCACCTGCAGCAACAGCAACAGTAGTATCAGCTGCAACGACATCAACAATTGCGGCAACAAATTCTCCTAAACAACAGCAACACTATACAGCAAGACCAGGTTTTCCACAGGTAAGACCAGACCGACAATAACCGGAGACAAACAAACCGAAATTGGCAACCATAATGGAAACGAAATCAATATTTCATTTGTGTTGTGATGACATTTGAAGATGAGATTAAAAATAAACATGATTTCCTTCTGTTGTCCTTTCTTGCTTTTCTTTTCTGTTATTTTTACTGTCTTGCTTCCGTTCCTACCCATTTGATGTTTGTCTGGCTTTATGGATTTATGCATGACATTTTTATTTCTTCTTTTTTTTTGTAATTCTTTTTTAGCGCATCATTTCGCCACAGCGTGAGAGTACACCACCGATTATGTTGCTAAACTGTAATAGTAAACAACAGCAATTGCAACAGCAGCAACAACAACAGCAACAGCAACTGAACTCTCAAACGCTGCCACAACAATCACCAACGACCGACAACAATGCTGAGGACACCAGCAATGATGTATCGGAAATTGGTACAATATCAGATCTGACAACACCAGAAGCCATTTCAACAGCCAACAATTTATTAGGCGGCGTCAATTGCACTAACGTTAATACTCTTACGGGAGAGACTACTTCCACGCCCGCTATTGAAAAAGATATGACTGACATTGATATGGCAGATAGAGGTACGATTACAACAACCTCCTCTTCGCTGACAGCTGGCTGTACAACACCTACAACAACATCAGCAATTGCCGCTGTGGTAGCGGCTGCCACCGCCAATGCAGCAATGTCAGCAACAGCGGCTACAACAACAATCACGCCATCACATATAACAACAATCGGCCCAATAATAAGCAGCAGTAACCCGTTGAGTATACCAACAAAGTCATCAACCTTTGATTATCTTTATGAATTCTCGGAAACTCGCAAGGTGCTCGAAGAGTTCTTTAAGTGCCCCTCAAACGATGACAAGCCCATCATTGAAAATAGCAGCGATGTTGATAGCATTGTAAGTTATGTTCTCCAAAAACAATATCACTTGTATCACTTGTATCACTTGTGTATGCAGGGGAAAAATAAAATTATTTTCTTTTGTTAAATCCGACAGCAAAACAATACAAAGTACGAGTATAAAAGAATATCAAGCAATAGGCAACAGTTACTCTTATGCAATACATAGCGTACTTCCCTTAAGATACTCTTCTTGGTGAAAAATTAATAGAATATTTAAGAAATGATATTGAATTGCAGAAATCTTTTATCATTTGTCAATTTTTAAAGATTATATTTGTACTTCAGTTAATTATCCTCTAGCGAAGACGAGTATACTCGACATAAACAGAGAAAAACTGTTCAGCCTGTAAAAGTTGTGTGTTGGTTTTTTAGAAAACAAACATATTTTTCAAATAAAAATTTTTATAAAACATAGATTTTGTAAAGGTACCTCAGCAGAAGTTTTTTATTTTAGCCAAACTAACGGATTTCCTAAATCGTACATTTTTAAGAGCCTTTTTTTAAGAAAAATATTCCTGTATATTCGTAGAAAAATCATTTTTTTAAGAGACCTTTATTTAACCGTTCTTAAGAAAAATATTCTTGTAGATTCGTAGAATAATATTAAGAAAGCGTTTTTTTTTCCTTCAAGACGAGTATACTCAAAATTATGTTAAAAAGTTTATTTTCGCACTGACGAGTATACTCGTCATAAACAGTTAAAAGGTTAGACACCTTAAAATATTGTATTGAATGTTATAAGCATTGAATGTCCCCGTAATCTAGAGGGTAGTGTGTTGGCTTATTAGACGTGAGGTTCTAACTCCAGGTCAGACTGCTCCAACAAAACGAAATGTGAGAAAATATTTCTCCGGTCAGTTCCTCTCAACAGATTTCAGGCAAAAACACGGAGAGTAAAGTAAATTGCCATGAAAAGTTTCTCAAAAATCTGTCGTTCAGATTCGTTTTTTTTAAACTGAAGGTCTCGGCAGTCATGAATGAAATTAACATACACAGCATAACTGGTGTAAGAAGCTAGGTCTCGTAATACTCACTGAAGGGTTGTAATGAACAATTATGTATGTATGCTTGTACATACCTTTAAATATGTTTGTTCTTGTTGAGTGATTGTATTATTATTTTTAATACAATCATCCATTGTATGTAAATATAAGATTCATTATTTTACTCTGTATACAATATTTTAATGAAAACCATTGTAATTTAACAATTTCTTTTTTTTCCGGCTTTCATAATTCGTCGCATCTTCAATCAGGATATACAATATGAATTTCATACAAATCTAGGACGTGACATTGAGGATGATGATGCTGATGGTGATGTGGAGGTTGAAGACGATGAGGACGACTTACAATTGGATGTGGATAACGAGGAGGAGGAAGAGGATGATGATGATGATAACAATGATGAAACACCACAACATCATCAACATTCGCAGCAACAGCAACAACAACAACAGTTTCAACAGCATTATCAATCACAACAACATACACCTCTACAAATTAACTCCAGTAACAATCATCAGCATCATCAACAGCTGCAGCAGCAACAGAACAATCATCGTCAACATCATGTTAATTATCGTAATCATTTGCAATCGCCAACACAATTTTCTTATCGACCCTATAATGAAAACGGTGATGGTGATGTTGATGAGGATGATGATATTATTGATATCAATAATCATCATATTATTTTGGATAATAGCGAACAGCATCATGACGATAGTAAGCCACAACACCATCATCAACAACAACCACAACAACAACAGCAACATGAAGGTAACGGTGGTGGCGGCGGCGGCAGCAGTATCATAGGCCTTGATGAGCATAATCATCATAATTTCTCTTTAATGAATAATCGTCATAATGCACGTCATCACAATGCACGACGTCATTTTACGGGCAGTCCGTTAATGCGCGATTTTGATTTCTTTTTGGATTCGGCCAGTCGTAGTAGTTGCGAACAAATCGATCAACAAATCGATGGCATCAATCATAATCAAATGAACACAAATTCCAGGCAAAATTATCGTTATTCACCGGAAACAACTGATTACGATTCCAACTGTGGCGATTTAGACAGTGAGTATAGATGTCCTTTATATTGTTGCTTCTTTATTTAATTTCCCAGCTGCAAATGTGTTTTAAAAATTTCAAAAATTTTCATTTGCCGTAATTGGCTTAATGACTTCTCAAGGATGTATTTGATTCGTATGAGTACGTACTTGAGTTTGTTATGTTTTTAAAAGGTCGCACACGGATATGCATTAGGGTGGTCCATTGTTAAGTGAAACAAAATCAATAACTACAGAAACAATGTGCTTTTGAGGGAATAAATATAAGGCAAACCACCAGGATACACAAGTTATACATGGCTTCTCGAAAATATTACACGCTTTTTATCGCTTTACTTCTTACAAACTTCACATCAATTGAATTGCTTTATAGAACCTTGTAATTAGAAGTACTGATACCCTATACAAACTCTCAACGTTTGTTAGAATTTGTTGAGCAATTCAATTTACTTCCACCCAAAATTAAGATTTTTCTATACGTGAACAACCCTAATTCCCATGTAAATACTCATACATACTCGTCAAAGAGTTTAATTAAACGTCAAAAGCAAGAAAAAAAGTTAAGGACATCATTCAAGACTTAACTTTCACTCATACTATGGAAATAAATTAAATTTTTTGTTCTTTCCTCCCTCCCTGCATCTGTAGGTCTTTCTGGTGAAATGAATGGTGGCGTATCAACATCATGTTCGAATTATGCAGCAAAATTTTATGCCGCCTCGGCAATGCCTATATTGGAGGATGGCTTGTCATCGGGTCATACCTCGGACACGGAGAATAATAATCAGAATAATTTATTAAATCAACAAAATTCAGCCATACACCATGCCCCCATTGGTGGTGGCATATCCATGTTGATGGACATGAAACGTGTTTCTACCAATAACAGTATCAACAGCATGACCAATGCTGCAATAACAACTGACGAACTAGCTGGTACTGAGAAATTGAATGCGTTAACCAATAGCATAACACATGATGCCACGGCCTATCTGCGTAAAAATGAAAGTCCTATTAATGGTTTAATCGAAGATTCAGGTAGAGATTCGGTAAGATCTAAACCCGAAGTACGAGAAGTCAGAGAAAGAGAATTAATCGGTCAGAGCCCTCAGAGTGTGTTAAGCAATAATAAAGTTTTTAAAAATATTGATCCGGATTTGGATTCACTGTACTCCATAAGTAAGTTTCATAATATTCAAGTATATAAATTGTGTGAAAATAAATTGTGATTCACTTTTCCTGCAGGTGTATTTCATCGCAATGACATGGTGCAAATGACACCACCACCACCGGCTCCAGCGCCACACCGAAAGCCCAATGTTTTAACGGCCGAGCCTGATATATTACAGCCGACACCCTATAGAGATTTCACACGCACGGGTACAAATAATTCAAATTCACCCATTAAGGTGAATACTACTACGACCACCTTGACGTCGTCTAGTAATACCAGTAGTAGTGGATTACAAACGAATACCTCGCCAAAACAAGCTCAAACTGTTAAACGTACAGCACAAATACAACAGCAACAACCACCACCATTGCCAGAACGTAACGTTCAACGTTCTCCATCGCCTGTGATGAATTCACCAGTATGGCTGTCACGCCATCTAGATGTTAATGCCACTACTAAAGGCCTTCTAGAATCATCTTCAGAAAATCATTCGAAGAACTTAAGTGCAGATGAGGATGATGTCGATACAGATTTAGAAACTGATCGCCTCTTGGGCCATCAGCGGCTTGATGATCAGGGCTATTATGATGAAAATAAATCATGGGATCGTAAGCCGGCGAGATCTTTACTATCGAAAATATCACCCAAACAAGTACCCAGTACCAAAACACGCAACGGCTATAATGCCTTGCTATCATCAACGCCTGAAATCCCACCTCCAATACCGCCGAAAAATTCATCCAATAAATTGCTTGATATTGGTGGATCTTTATCATCGTCGGAGCACAGTGACAAATCGCCCATAAAATCCATTGACATACAGGATTGCGGTCTTACCTTAGGTTCGCCCGGTGGCTCAGAGGGTTCCGGTTGTCTCAAAAAGGAAATCGATAATGGCATTGGCCAAACAACAAGTGGCAATAGCAGTACGGCCAGCGGCAACGGTGTAAATAGTGCAACAGGCAATACGGGTGGCAATGGCGGCAGTAGTATTGGTTCGGGTTCCGGTAGCACAACAGGCGAGAAAAAAGTTAAAAAGAGTAAGAACAAAGAAGGTAAATTATTGGGTTTATCTTCGTGACAAAACAGTTGTAGTGTGTTGTCGTTTGAATAACAGTCGTAATACCAATTTTAGTGAAACTATACATATATTCGTATACTATTACTGAAATTAACTTTTATTTGTAGCTAAAAGGAGAAAAATTATTTAACGAAAAATGTAAATCGAATAGAGGATAATAGTGGAATAACAGACAAATAACAAATGCTCAGAGATCTGATAGTAAAAACATCACTATTACTGATTACTACGATCCTATGAAACATGCTCTGAGCCAGCCTGATAGAAATAAAAAAACGTATTACGTCTCTTGAGTTAGTCAAACTTTTACCTCCAAGCTTGTTTTGCAGACAACGAAATAAATGTTCGTTGGACGCGGAAGGTCTAGCTATGCGGTGGGCGCATTAAAACTTCACTTCCAATTGCAGTCAAATTTAATTAGCCATTGCCGTAGTAGTGTGTTGGCTTATTAAACGTAATATTTCCCCGGCGACTGCCTCTCAGCAGATTTCTGGCAAAAACTCTGAGAGTAAATAAAATTGCCATGAAAAGTTTCTCAAAAATCTGTCGTTCGGTGACGACTTTAAACTGTAGGTTCCGCCACTCATGTATAAAATTAACACACACAACATAAGTGGTGTGAGAAACCAGGTCCATAATCCTGCCTGAATGGTTGTACCGACCGATTATGTATGTAGTATGTACGAATATGTTTCAGTGAATAGTTTACCAGAGCAAATCACATCTTTTGCACCGTAAGCTCTAGAAAACGGATCCAGGATTCGCTCCAATCATCCCCACTGTACGCTTTATAAATTTTTCATCATATTTTTCAAGGATTTTACTCTTCTTTAAAAGAACTGCCTCCAACAAATATGTAAATCTTACCATTCAATTCATTTATCAGCATTCATAATTCAATTGATGTTGGTTGACATTTATATGGATATAGGCACCTTCATGTTTCACATGAGAATAATTTTTAAATCGCCCATCATCACCCAACAAAAGAATGTTTTTGTTGGATTTCGATTTGATCCCTCCCAAGTGATCCGTTCAGGAAGTATCCTGGCCTCACAGAGATTTTAACATCAACAAAGATTTCGTAGGAATATCAATCATGCATTGTTTCTAGGCAACAACCTGTGGCAAATCTATCGTTCTACGACCCACTGTATTAGAAAGATCAACTGAAGCTGAAACAAGACAAAGTATTAGAAGATAATATTGACGATGTTTTGTAAATGCTGCACGTTCCTTAAAGATTGGAAAAGGGCGAAAAATGTATATGCATAGATGCCTTATTCGTCGGGTCACAGTATAGTAGATAATGCTTCAACTTGCTAGGCGATAGTATACCTCAGCTTTAACATTTTGTAAAATGGAAAGTCGACGTAATATCCTCCCGAATACAGATAAAAATCGTATTTTAGGTTAGGATATCTCGAAAGCTTAGGGTGATACAGAAAGTTCGGATTCGAATTCAGCCTGTAGAAAAGTATAGTCTGGTTTCGGGATTAAAAATCTTGTCGGTCTGTGTTACCGTCATTATCAAATCAAACTTTATCAGATATTTGATGTTACTATGCTTGATTCTTCCTCGGAGCCACGTCAGCAAGAATTCTAAGATTTTATATGTTGATCGTCGAGATTGTACTTTATAATCTATGCTTCCAAACTTAACTTGATGATTTTCTGAATGGTTTTTATATATTAATTAATAATACAATAATATTAATGGAGGAATTAATGAAATACAGCTGCGTATGCATATCAATACTGTCAACTTGTGACTAAAGTGTAGCAAAGGCATATTTCGTAAATTTTTTACTTAGTATCCAAAGAAGTTTTTTAATAGACAGGCATTCAATTTTTTGAAAGAAATTGTCGGCATGAGCCTTCTTCACATTAAATTAATTGAATACTATTTCACGATATTTAATAAAAACATAATGGAAACACAAAACTAATAAGTTCTATAATGATATAATTAATAACCGGGCAACGAATCATTTACATTTTTCGTTGAATAATTTTTTTTTATCCTTCTTCGTAATATTTAAAGAAACATTTTAGATGTTTTCTTTTTATAATTTGTAATAAATATGTATGTAATCTTTGTAATCAATTGTAATAAAAATAATTTGCTAATCATTAATAATCAATATATATTTTTAATATATTTTTTTTATGAAATGTTTACTTTTGCATGCCTTCCGTTACCAATTTCCGTTTACAAAAAAAAAAAAAAAAAAAAAAAAATTCAATACAATAATTAACAATTTGTTGTGTAACTGCTTAAACTCTCGATCATGATGTCTACCGATTAACGTTTATACTTTGTAAGCTATAATTTAATTTTTCAAACAGAAATCTAATGTTATTATTCTAATCTTTTTTGTTTTCAAGTTTTCATTTTTGTTGTATTACAATATGTAGATAAAAAAATTCTTAACAATTTTTAAGTTGTAGTTGTTTTCTATTAGTTTTTCTATAAAACCTATAAATATGATATAGAAAATAAGAAACAAATTTTAATTCAATTATTTTGGACATCATTATCGACAACATGTGTAGGTGGTGCAGTGTTAATTGAAGGTGTTCTATTCCGGGCAAAATATTTGGGCTCAACACAATTGGTATGCGAAGGTCAACCCACAAAATCGACAAGAATGATGCAAGCCGAAGAAGCGGTTTCCAGAATAAAGGTGCGTATATAACAGAGTTTTGTTACATATTCGGTTCTCTATAGTTGTATACCTATATTTTGCATTAAAAATAAGTTTTAAACATATTCTATTCTATTTCGTTTTCTTTTTTCTTTTAATTTTGTTTTCTAGTAGACAAATCAATTGGCCTGATACCTGCTAATCATTATTTGACCTTAAACAAGATTCTTATTTTATATGTATTTTATGTTTTCATATTGTATATGTTGTTTCTTTCTACCTTCTCCATTCCATCAACAATTTTTCATGTCTTCATATATTTTTTTCCATGCTAATGAAAGCGTGTTTCATAAAACAACCAAAACTTGAGTTGAATTGAATTTTTAAAGTTTTGAAATATTTTGAAGTAAAATCCAATGGTCATTACAACCCTTAAGCAAAGTCAATTTCGTACGACAGATTTTTGAGAAATTTTTACGACAATTTTATTTTCTCTCAAAGTTTTTGGCAATATTGCTGAGAGAAAGTCGTTGATAAAATATTTTTTCTATTCCGTCTTGTACTAGATCTTTGAGTTAGACTTTGAACTATGGGCTCGCATCAAATAAGCCAACTCCCTCATCTACTAGACTACGGTATCTTCGAGAATCCAATTGAGCCATGTTATGTGTTAGTTACCCTCAGCGCTTTTTCCTAAAGGCTTCTAATAGATAGCCGTCGAAAGATAATTTGTGTCAGTCTCTGGTGTCAGTGCTGAGTTTATAAATCGAAGTCCCTATCTAGTAATCCAAAACACTTTCAACCAGACTTCGGCGACTACTTATAGCAGTAGTTTTCAATTTAATAGTTTGACCAGTTGGTAAAACAAGAATCGAAATCGAGCAGTTCGTTGGTATACATGTTGTTTGTTTAAATGCGTAATACCAGTGCAACAAACAACATTCACTGAAAAGAATTGGTTTCGACTCGATTTATCTTCCGAATTTTATTTTTAAATTCTTTTGTTTTTGACTCTCTTCACGGGAGGAGGAACGAATTCAATCGAATACTCTTCCTACACTGCTTTTAAGCTTAGCATCGTATGAATACTACTCTTATATACGCATGCGACCTTTCCCAAACGTTTGCTGTTCTTATGGTTCATATTTCAACAAGATCATGCATATGTCATCCACACGAGTAGGACAATAATTCATGTCTAATCCCTTTTCCTAGGCTGATTTTAGTGGGAATGATTATCGTCATACCTGCTCAATTCGTAGACAAAAGTCGTACCCACAATTTTCACATACATTTATTTACTAGACTCTTTCTGAAAAATATTATTAACAGATACACGTGAATAGTGTTTTCTCCTCTTAGAGTGTTTCAATTAATTTTAACAAAAACAATAATTCCTTATAACATTATTAACTACCAATTAGTAAATTTGTTTTTGCATTAAACTACCATAAATAATTATTAACAATCTATCTTTATAATTATCTTGTATTTTTATGTATGTTAAATGTATAATGAATTCATGGATCTAAAATCTTTGGTCTGCTTTTTTTCAAAAACACCAAAATAGGCGCTGGTAAGTAAAACAAACAAACAAAAAAATAAAAGAAAAACAACACTTTCATCAATTACAATACAAATAATCAGCATAATTATTAGATTATAATTTTGAATATATTTCATCATTTAATTATTCACTTACCATATGCTTTCAAATTATTTTCGTTCTTTTTTGAAACACTGTTATTTCGAAAAACTTATTGAGAAGAAAAAAAGAAAAATACTCATAAAAAATACCATTAAAAAGATAACGCCTTAATATAAATGTAAACGTTTCTAAACATTTCCAGGCTCCCGATGGCGATGTACAACCCAGCACCGAAGTGGACTTGTTTATATCAACGGAAAAAATCATGGTTTTAAATACCGACTTGAAAGAAATTATGATGGATCATGCATTGCGCACTATTTCTTATATAGCCGACATTGGTGACCTAGTTGTACTAATGGCCCGTCGTCGATTTGTGCCTCAAGATATTGACGATGCTCCGAAACCGAATCGAACACCCAAAATGATATGTCATGTCTTTGAAAGCGATGAAGCCCAGTTTATAGCCCAATCTATAGGTCAAGCATTCCAGGTAGCCTATATGGAATTCCTCAAGGCGAATGGCATTGAAGATCATCGTTTCGTCAAAGAAATGGACTATCAAGAGGTCCTGAATAGTCAGGAGATTTTTGGTGATGAGTTGGAAATTTTCGCCAAAAAAGAACTACAGAAAGAGGTGGTCGTGCCTAAAGCCAAGGGTGAAATACTGGGCGTAGTAATTGTTGAGTCCGGTTGGGGTTCCATGTTGCCCACGGTCGTAATAGCAAATCTCATGTCTACCGGTGCAGCGGCCCGTTGTGGTCAACTTAATATAGGTGATCAACTAATAGCCATAAATGGTTTAAGTTTAGTCGGTTTGCCGCTTTCAACATGTCAGAACTATATAAAGAATACTAAAAATCAAACTGTGGTCAAATTCACAGTCGTACCTTGTCCACCGGTGGTGGAGGTGAAAATAAAACGACCCGAAACGAAATATCAACTGGGTTTCAGTGTACAGAATGGTGTGGTAAGTAACAAAAACAAATGCTGCTAGACTTCTATCAGATATTAAATTCCCTCAATTTCTTCTTTTAGATTTGTAGTTTACTCAGAGGCGGCATAGCTGAAAGAGGTGGCGTACGTGTGGGTCATCGTATTATAGAAATAAATAATCAAAGTGTAGTAGCGGTTCCACATGAGAAAATTGTAAATCTATTAGCAACTTCAGTTGGAGAGGTGAGTACAATAATGTACCACATAGTGTGTGTCTAAAGCTCCTTAAGACAAAAGCGATCATACAAAAGGAAATTAAATTTTAAATAACATTCAAATTTGTTTTCTCGTCATCTGCAAACGTAATTCGATTTTTTTTAAAGATACTTGAAATTATTTTATTGATTGAAGCATTACTGATACATTGCTTGCGGTTTTCTTCGAATATCTCTGTTTGAAATTAAAACCTTATCCAATACGATTGATAAGCTTTTTGGCAGCAGATATTTCTGTTTGTAAGATACCTCACCTCTTTATCACTGTTTCTTTATTATAAACTTGAACAGAGTCCGAATTTGAGCCCTCGACAGATAGTTCAAACCCTCGAGGAATACCCTGCCAGAGTACTCAACCTAATCCTACCAAAAGCTGAACAGTAACAGTGGGGGTTTTCTATAGCCCCACTCCTCATCGCAACGTGCTCCGCAATATTTTAACGTGTATTCATCCTAGTTCTTTGTCAACAACCTAGCCTGAATTCCCCGTTAGAAACCTAGTCGACAGACTTACGCTAGATTTCTCCAAACAAACCGATTCTACCATCGTCGATAGAATCAAATACTTCTAGACACGCAATTTCGCGAAAAATTCTCTCAACGCTTCTGCTTCTTCTCCCTGACCCATTTTCCCACTTGTTCATAAAGGTTGCAGATTTACCCACCACCTAGCTCCCGAAGAATGTAAAAAAAATCTGTTAAGAGCACACGCAATTTCGCTGCCACTATGTCGCGGAACTCACATTCTATTTGGTTCAAGGACTGTTATGGGATCTGACTTACACTAGATCGACCCAATATCCCGTAGGTAAGTCTGTCTGTAAATATATGATGATATATAATGGGTGATGTCCAGATTAAAGATTGAACTGAATGAAGGTTGAATTCCGAAAGCATATGAGACCCAACTACATGCATTAAAACTAATTTCTGAAGAGCTGGACAACATTGTTCTTTCGTATCCAAGCTATTGTGTTGTCATTACATCTCTACAGATCTCATTTGGACTCTGGAATACTAATAGACTTCTTCGTCACTTAGTTCAATACTAGAAAAAAACTAGAAAAAAGTTTTAATGAATGCAACTGGTGGTTCTAAATAACGTAGGATAATAACGGAAATTCTACAGAGTTGTTCGGATAAGTTTCAATTGGAAAATGATTAATAACTATCATCACTGACTAAATGTAATAAAATATAACCGAACATGAATAAGTATTTAAAAAGCAAATTCGAATTAAAAAACAGAAGATTTGATCGCGCTTTTAGCGTGCCATTCCAATTCGAGAAAAGCAAAAACATGAAATTTTAATGAAACGTCTTATTTAAAGACCTATTAATCTATTAAATACCTATTAATACTACGTGCAGATATCAGATACTGAAAGAAGCCATTTATTTATTATTTTATTAAAAAAAAAAAACTTTTATAAAACATAACTTTTCATTACAGATTTTAATGAAAACAATGCCTACATCAATGTTTCGCCTATTAACTGGCCAGGAAAATCCAATTTATATATAAAAACTCGTATTTAGACAAATAAAAAGTCAACGTGTTAAACTAAACCAAAAAAAAGAGGTAAGAATGAACAAAAAGAATTTCTTCATTCTATAGATTGCTTAGGTATTATAAATATACATACATATATACTCTTAAACTAATTTATAATATTGATTAATAATACTAATGATACATACATATAAAACGTATTTAAATTTATAAATAATTAATTGTAAATCTTGGTCATATACTAACTAATGCATACTAACATACATACAATACAATACATATATATATACATAATATAAATACATATATTTATAAATATATATATATATATATAAACAACTTCTAACATACAATACAATAACTTATATAACATTGTTAACTAAAAGAAAAAGAACTTAAGCTAAGAAAATTAATTGGAACTTTAAAAAGTGTACTCAAACATTATGAAAAAAAAAATAAAAAATAAATCCTCATTTTTAAATATAAACGTCCACAAATAGAGCTAAAATTTTCAAAAATATAAATGCTTTAGAAGTATTACAAAAACAAAAGAAACCCACAAACATTAGTTCCACTTAAAAAATGTCAAAATAAAGACCCATTGAAAAAATCCTAAAAATTTACTAAAAAAAAAAAAAATAAACAAAAAAATAATAAACAAACACTCGCTTGATTTTTCTTCAAAATTAATTTAAATTCTACAATATTGTGTGATTATTAAAACCACTTACAATATAACAAATAGAGTATTAAAGTTATAAAAAAAGTTTTAAAAAAATAAAAAGAAAAGCAAAACAATTTATGACCTTTTTGAATGGAAAATTTTAGCGTCCTTTATAAAAACAAAATAAATAAAATTGCATAAAAACAACAACAACAAAAAAACACAAAAAAAAGAAAATTATTAATAAATGTGTAGCTTAGTTATTTTCTAAAAAAAATGTTTCCTTTTTTTTAAATATAAAAAAGTAAATGTAAATGTATAATGGAAAATACAAAAAAAAAAAACGAAAACTATTTTAAGCCTAAAAAACTTAACAAAAGTCTCTTCTATACGTTTCTTTACATAAAACTAAATGCATTTTTTTATACACATACTAAAATCATTTGAATTAATAAAAAAAAAATATACGAGATTTGTTGAATTTTGCATTGCTGTAATTGTATTAAAGTTTACAGAACGTTTAAAGCGATCACTTTTGACTCATTAAGACATATAAAATGTTCTTAATAACTAAAGACTTATTTTCAATATATAGTGTAATATTTGAAATAAGAATTAAATTACTTAACTATGGTATATATTATCTAAGTGCACCTAAACTTGTAATTTTAATTTACAAAAATTAATTCTCAATAATCTATTTTGAAATTTTTTCGAATATTTTGAAATCGTTCGTAATTAGTTAAACGAAAATAATTAACAAAAATATGTAATATTAAATGAAATTAATTATTTATTAAACACACACCTCTTAACAAATTGTATATGAATGTGATAATATTTTTGCCTAGAATTCTGAAAATGATAATTCTAGAGAGCAATGGTTATCTCTTTAAGAACGAAGAAATGGTGAATATTAATTGGATTTTGTTTTCATATTCCATTTTAAGAGCATATCTCCGTCTTATATGGCTTATTGACTGTTGTTATAGTTCTGAAGCATTGTGCAATTCTTGGTTGAACATAAATATTTAAGCGTTTGGGGATTCCATACGAGTTCCATCCTTATAATTAGAGTGAACTTTTTGGGCCGCTGTAATCGAATATGGCCCGATTTACCACACTTCACATAGTCTTTGATTATTTTAACTTTTGTCTGTCTGAATATTTACAGCCTCTCCATACGTTACAATAGGTATGGAGAAGTTCGAAATAAGCCTTAAGCCGGTTGTCCTTTGTGCTAACGTTGTTTATTCTCCTGACTTTGGTTTTCTTGTATAAAATCTAATAATTCGCGTTAAACTTTCCGCATCGCATATTTTTGTTTGTACGTTGAATAGTAATAATCATTTCTCACTGTGGTATAATCTAAGGTCGAATTGTAATGCTATTTTGGCCTTGTTTAAAGAATGTCTTCAGTTCCTGACTGGAGTTTCTCAGCCAATCTGTTTGCATTATCCGCCGAATAAGGACAGAAAGTGTGCATTATTATTATGATAACTTCTGCAGAAGTTTGCCGTAGTCTAGTAGGTAGTGTGTTGGCTTATTAGACAAGAGACCTCACTTCAAACACCAGGTCTGACAGCAAACCGAAAATATGAAAAAATATTTCTTTGGCGACTTCCTCTCAGCAGATTTCTGGAAAAAACTCTGGGAGTAAAAATAAAATTGCCATGAAAAGTTTTCCAAAAATCTGTCGCTCGGAATCGGCTTTAAACTGTAGGTACCGCCACTCATGCATAAAATTAACATGTACCAATCTTCTACCATACCATACATCCATGAGGATTATGGAGTCCTAGTAATTATTTTAAACTTTCAAAAGAATTGTAATGGTTTTGGTAAATACCTTTTTTGTAGTGGCATACATTCTCTTTCATTCGATTTCTAATATTTGGGTAATATTTATGTATTCTGTTAAATATATAACATTGTTCTGTTAATATTTTTCACATTGAAGGTTCTGTCCAATTTATCTTTACACCTACACACGCACAGAATTTTATTTAAGTGTTACGATCAATCGTTTGTGTACTTAATAATATAGTCGTTCGGACAAATAACAAAGTCCTCAAATGAAATTACTAAGTAATTCTCATTTAGTTCATTACTATTTAAGAATAAGTAAATTGGATTGTATTTGGAGGGTGGGAGGTGGCGGCAATTTGAATTCAATTCTCAGAATTCAAATGTTGTTCTCAGGTTATTCTGCAAATAAATGTAGGAGCCTGGTTAAATCTTAAGCTGTCATTAGATTTAATGAATAACTTTTATTTACTTCATTATAAGTTCTTGTTATCGTCTCCGTTAGAGAGATAATGTAGATATGTATTCAATTTCTGTTTTTCTATGTAATTCTACGCAGTAGTTTTAGGTTGGTGCCCTTTTAAATATGGGGAACAATAAGCAGTATTTTCCACATATCTTACTGTTTTACTACAGAAAGGGTAAAACCGCTGTCCAAGCCAGAAAGAATTGGCCGATGTGTATAGAAAAGGTGTGGTGACAGTACGCCAGTGCCAGAACTGATTCATTAAATTTCGATTCGGCAATTTTGATGTCGAAGATGCACCACGTTCGGGAATACCGGTTGAATCTGATGAAGACACATAAAAGACATGAGTTAACGCGAACCGGCGAATAACAACACGTGAAATCGGATTGAGGTTAAATTTATCAAATTCAACAGTTTATAACCACTTGATTGATATTATACGAAAACTGTCTTTCATTTCCACCAAAAAAAAAACTAAATTACTTTCCGAACAACCCAATAGTTTTCTCAAGAGACATTTTCCAATTGCTTTCGGAGTCGACTTTAAACTCCCGCAACTTATGGATAAAAGTAACACACACAACATAAGTGGTGTGAGAAGCTAAATCATAATCCTGACTAAAATGTTGTAATGACCATGTTATGTGTCTGCAGAAGTTCAGTTTTTAGAAAATAGAAAACCAGCAAATTTCTTTTATTTTCATTCGCATTTCTCAAAATTTTGTTCTCTTTACTAAGCGAAAGTCTATCATAGGAACTAATGTATGCAATAGAGCTTAAAATGCGAACTAGAAGTTCTCAACCATTGTAATTTAACTTGTTCTATCAACAATACACAAGCGAATTTAACTTTCCTAAGGTGAAGAGACTTAATCCGAATTATCGCTTAACAAATATTATTAAACTAAGAATGAAGATTTCTTGTAGGCTCTACTTCTTTTACATAATTCTCCTGTGGAGTTAGTTAAACTATGGGTATGGGTATGGGTATCTTTCACAATGAAATTTTAAAATATTTAATTTTTTTCTAGTTTTTAGAAGTCTATACAAAAATATATCCGCAGGCAAAATGTACATGCTTAAATATTCACAATAATACTGATTCTAAATCTAATATAAATTATATTTGGCTATACTAATTAAATAAACAATAACAATAAATAGAATACTACTACCTACAATGCTTAGTTTCAATGTTGTAATTAAAGAATACATACATAATTATTTATAAATTGAGATTTTATATTTATGAATTTCATTTAACAATATAATCAATTGAAAATATATTTACAACCTACAAAAAAAAAATTTAATTAAAAAAAGAAAAGAAATAGTAAAGAAAACAAAATTAAGAAAGAAATTAATTCGTTTTACTATGACAATTCAATGTTGTTTAAGAATTCAAAAAGTTATTTAAAAAATTTATATTAAAAGAAAATAAAAAATGAAAAACAAAATCATATTTATAAACAAAAAAACAAAAGAAACAAAACAAAAGTGTAATCATATGAAATAAATGAATATAACAAGAAAAAAAACTATTTTTTAACAGCTTTTTCAGTATTTAATTTAAAACCGAATTAATAATGAAATGAACAAAAAAAAGAAAAAAACAAACAAAAAAAATTGTTATAAATTCATATACAAAACATAAAATGAAAATAATTATTTAGCAAACGTATACACCACTACTGTATTAAACATTTCCGAGACTCATTTCTTCTAATGACATACGGTGTAAAGATGATGTGAGATAATGTTTATTATATGCTAACTTTTTTATCTTGACTGTTTGTTTTAAACATGTATTACATATATATACTTACATACATACAAACATACATATATAACAAATAAAAAGAAAATATTTACTCAATGCTTTGTACACGATGCACAGCAGTTTAAGAAAAAACAAACAAACAAACAAACAAATGCCATTCAACTACTTACATATACTATATACAGTAGAGTCCAGTCAAGTTGAAATTAAGTCAGCTAGCTTTTTACTAGACACTTAACCAACCTTTTATCCAACCAAACAGATTTTCAAATTGTCGCTAAACATTTTTCTAAATTTTTGTTTCGTCATGATGGATACAATAAAAGAGAAAATAAAACAAAATAAAAAAAATATTGAAACCCGGCAAGACAGTAACTTACCAACAACCTTACCCGTAAAAACAGTTTTCAATATTTATACTGCTCTACAGTAAATGTCCCAAAAGGTGTATTTTATTGTGTATTGTTGTAACAATAAAAATTATTTTCAAATTTTTTCTAAATAAAAAAAACATAAAAAATTTTTGCTGCAAATTGAAGATGATGATCATTATTCATGTTTAAAGAAAAAGGTGAACTAAAATCTGCAAATAATACTTCATTATTGAAAAAGGAAATTATATAAAAAGAAAAATAATTAAATAATACAGAAAAAAAAACCAACTAAAGTATAAATTTAAAACAAAAACTTAGTTACAAAATGTATTAATTAAAAAATAAAATAAAAAACAAAACAAAAAAAAATAAACCAACAGAGAAACAAATTATATATTTAAAAAAAAAACAAAACAAAACAAAATAATATTGATATTGCTTAGAGTTTATTATAAAAAAAACCAAAAACAAATATATATACATATATATATATAAATATATATAACAATAAGTAATTATGTAATCGACACAAAAAAAAAACAAATAAAAGCATACATAATAATTAAAAAAAAAAATAATAATAATAATTATGTAAAAATAACAAAAGAAACTACTATTTTTACAATAAAAGAACAAGTGGTAGAAATAGTAAGTATTTAGTTATTGTATGGGGGCCGCTCCAAAAATAGTCGACATAACAAGGAAATCACAAGAAATATTGAGAAATATATGTATTCCACATAATCTCTTTTAACGCATATCTTTTTGTTCCTATAAATCTGGACGTTTGGGGTCAATGAAGGCTTGAATATTTGTAATTGGTCATTACAACCCTTCAGTCAGGCTTATGGACCTAGTTTCTCACACCACTTATGTTGTGTGTGTTAATTTTATACATAAGTGGCGGGACCTACAGTTTAAAGTCTACTCCGAACGACAGATTATTTGAGAAACTTTTGGCGGCAATTTTTTTAGGTTAGGTTAGGTTAGATTACAGGACGTGTACTTGTCAATTAAGACAAGTACAGTACCCGGAGGTCGAATTGACCCATTGTACAACGTCCTAGTTTCTCACACCACTTATGTTGTGTGTGTTAATTTTATACATGAGTGGTGGGACCTACAGTTTAAAGTCGACTCCGAATGACAGATTTTTATTTATTGAGAAACTTTTCATGGCAATTTTTATTTACTCTCAGAGTTTTTGCCAGAAATCTACTGAGAGGAAGTCGCCGAAAAAATACTTTTTGTATTTTTGTCTTTGATGCCTGGCCTGGGGCTCGAACCCAGGCTTTTGCGTCTAATAAGCCAACACACTACCTACTAGACTACGGCGACTTCTTTTACTGTCAGAGTTTTTGCCAGAAATCTGCTGAGAGGAAGCCACTGAAGGAATATTTCTTTTATATTTTCGTTTTGATGTCTGACCTGGGGTTTGAACCGTGGCCTTACGTCTAATAAGCCAACACACTACCTACTAGACTACGGCGATTTCTTGCTAATTTGTCGGCATAAATAATGACGTAACATGGCGCCTTACAAAAAGGAACACCAGAACGAGAATCACTGAAAAGGAAGTTGTCAACATACAGTCACACAGATAATTATACGTACCGCCCCCCCCCCCCCCCTAAAATTCATTTCTTTTAAAAAGTAATGAACTTCTAATCTAAAATTACTTTACGTTAGCGTCTGTAACGACACATTTACTTAAATAAAGAAAAAAGATTCCCAAAATCTATGAATTTGTGACTGCAGTTTGCTTAAAACCAATATGGCACCACAGAAAATTATACGTAAGACGTATATTTCGTATAAAATTTCTCCAAGGGCAGCCCGGTATATAAAATGTATTGTGGATAAAAATCCTAGGACTACAGCCGTAGAAATACGAAATACCGCGGAAAGTGATCACAGTGTTATTGTACATTCCGAAACAGTTCGAAGTGTTTTGAGAAAGAACGGTTTCCGCAGCCGAGTGCCGAGAAAAAAGCCACGGTTGGAATTCGCCCAATAATAAGTCAACTGATTTTTGGGCGAATGTAATATTTAGTGATGAGAAAAAATATAATTTGTTCGGCTGTGACGGAAAACAAAAAATTTGGCGCTAAAATCAGTTGAATTGTCTTTATATTATCATTTTTAAAAAAATAATTTTTAGGAGGTACGTATTATCTGTGTGACTGTATTTATTTTACAATAAATCGATTGTTAAGTGCAATGTATGACAGGTTTCGCTGTCTTGTTGCAAGTGTCGTTAAAGTTTAGCTGATTAACAAAACAAAAATTGAGTCAGTATGGCTCAGCATTCACCCTAACGGCAGTAGGTTGTTTATTTCTAAAGAAATGGGGGAAGGTGATGGATGTACTGCTCGGTTGCTAACAGCTTAAGAATTATCTTCGCTCTAAATATGGCAATTTTGTTTGATTGACATTGCCATTGAACCAGAAATAAGCATCATCACTAACAAAAACTCTTTGATACAATATTTGCGGTGTTGTTTGGCTTTACATCTTGCAAACGCTATATTTTACAAATATGTAAACAACAAGTTTAGAACGTCTATCAATCGACATTACGGTGCCTATATTTTGCGCTATAGCAGCAATATTCTCTTCGATACTTACACTTCTTTAATGGTTTCGAATCGAAAAGAGTAAAATTATTGCGAAGACGATCAATAGTGCACAAATTATGTGAGAAGTAAAATGGACGAACCGCTCGAAACAGATTCGTTTTTCTTAAGTAAACGTTCGAAATTTGGACCACTGTTCCGGGGTTAAACGTCAACAAAGTCTGGCATTCTTAGCTGTCAATGTAGATTCTAAATTTGTTTTTAAACCTCTTTAACTTTGACCTTTTGCGGTTTCTGTGTTCACCTCTTTCTATTAAACTGTATTTCATTTTTGAGTGATCTTTCAAATGTTGTCTTTTTTACTAATGTCCAATGTCAGAGAGATTTCTTGGCGATTTGCCTGGGCAATATCGTTTATATTATTGGAGTACTCAACTGCTTATTACCTGTAATAACTAGTGGCATGATCAGACCGCAAAAATAAAGAGAATTTATTGTCTTACGAACTCTCATGAACATAAATTTATTCACATGTGCAAATTGTTTGCCATGTTAAAACTTTTTTCACCACATAGAATTCTCGTCCAAAATCCGCATTCAGTAAACGCGTATCCTCGTCTATTAAACAGCGATCACATTTTGAATACCTTTCGTAAACTTCTCACTCTTTTCATAGCCCATAAGTTTTTCTTGCAGACAAATTTTAATTAATTTTATTTATTTAATTATTTTTATTTATTTAATTTAATTTTATAATTTTAATTTTTAATTTTGCAAACGTATGGTACGAAGACAACACTTTCTTTCATACTGCCTTTGATTGCAATACAAAATTTAGATTAGCCTGTTATAGCTTGCAAGCATCTGAATCAAATATTGTTTTAAAGAAAATAGTACATCGCTAATCTTTGTTTTCATGTTTGTTTTTTGTAATGCCCATAAATCATTTATAAAAATTGGGGGAAAAAAATAAATAAATTAAACTTGAAATATTCATTAACTAATTGTGGCTGCATGTATTTAATAAAAGTCTCCATATACTGTATGTATGTATGTGACACAAATTCTCCTCTTAAATGTTATGTATTTGGAACATCAATCTCCATACATTTTTTAGTGGAATGACTGACGCCAACGTCCATTAATGTCTTACTACAACCAAATGTAAATGTGCGTGTGTTTGGGTGTGTGTGTATTTAGTGATTTTATAAATCATTAATTATTATTAACATGATTAATTTAAATGCTATTTCAACAGTAGCTAATTACTCAATTTTGTTAAGTGGAAAAAAGCAAAAACAACAAAATAAATTTTATTGTAAAAATTTCTTTAATTTTTAGCCATTAATTATGGATTTTTTTTTATTTATAAATTTTATTAACTCTTTTTTTTCTGTTGTTTCTTCGATAATTATGAATGAATGAATGTAGCAAAAATAGTACCTGTGCGTATGAATTTTTTAGTCGTTAACCCTTACGCGTTATCCCTTTCTTCTTAAATGCTTTTGAAAATATTGAAAAAAATATAAAGTTGACATTCTTATCTAAAATTGGATGACATACAGACAGTGGTGTTGTCGAGCCGGAACGCTCCGGAACGTCGTTCCGGTACTTCCTTTTTGGACAGGAGCGCGTTCCGGAACTAAAGATGATTTCTGACGTTTTGAAAAAAAATTATAAAGAATTGCTGATTTTTTTTTCTAATTTTTGACGAATTTTTATATGTATTTTTATAATCAAGGGTTTGAACCGAACCCGAACCGGAACAAAAACCGGAACGAACCGGCTTGTTTTTCCGAACCGTGAACCGGAGTCCGGAACGCGTTCCGGTAAAAAAAATTAGCACAACACCACTGCATACATATGTAAATAAATAATATGAAATTCATATTTCAGTGGCATACCTTCAATTTGTTATAAAGCAAAACATAAATATTTATTAATTAATGCATTAATAAATAAATTAATATTTATGCATCTGTAACATTTTAATGTTGTACTGGTCTGACAGGGTTGAATTAATTTTGTGTAAAATTTACTGCAACAAGTTCATTTTATCTCGAAAACTTGATGACAATAATTCAAATGCATTTCCATTTGTGAACTAGCATTTTTGAGCGTTATAACCTGTAAGTTAACGTAAAAATGTTTAATATTGTGATGGTGGGTAAGTAGGTAGGTTGAAGAAGAGCAGACCAATCGAACGTCATATGCCTACTGACATACACCATACATCAGCCCTCCTAACTTTCTATAGGAAGTCTATATCTTGCACAAACTTTTCTAATTTCTTCTAGTCCACTCCTCTGATACAAGTTACGTCTGATATAGTGTCATCCCCAAAATACAGGAATCTCGAACTTACGAAAGCTTAGCAATAACACAGAGAGTACACCTTCGTTTTGATGTCTTCACCACATGCCCTACATTCATCATTATCTACCACGATTATTTTATTATGATCCTAGCAATTCGGCTTGTCAAAGCTTTGGGTTAAAATTTACATGGATTAGATCAAACTACCGTCAGCAGCGTGGCGAACTCGTATTAGAATTTCAATGAAATACAACCAGATGAACTACATACATACATAATTGGTCATTACAACTCTTCAGTCAGGATTACGACCTAGTTTCTCACACCACTTATGTTGTGTGTGTTAGTGTTATACATGAGTGGCGGGACCTACAGTTTAAAGTCGATTCCGAACGACAGATTTTTGAGAAACTTTTCATGCAATTTTATTTAATCTCAGAGTTTTTGCCAGAAATCTCAGCAGAAGGAAGTCGCCGAAGAAATACTTTTTGTTTTTTATTTTGATGTCTGGCCTGGGGCTCGAACCCTGGCTTTTCGTCTAATAAGCCAACACACAACCTACTAGACTACGGCGGCTACAACCAGATGAACTACATTTTCCATTTCTATTCGGATATGAATTGGGAAAGCACATAGGAAAATGCACTGCCACATAATATAATATAACATGATATCTTTTTTAGTTTTACTTGATCATGCTAAGGCATTTGACATCGTTTTCCATACTATCCATCTGTCAAAAACTAAAACATTTGTTTAATTTTTTGCAATTTTCGTCGTATTTACGAAATAAAAGTTAATTTGTGTATCGTGATTGTAACAAATCAAATCGTTTGTTCATATCTAGAGCTACTTGGTACACTATTATACACAATTTACTTTAATGATCTACCACCTAAGTTTGAAGTTCTGTTTCTCAGTGTTACAGTTTGATACCCATATTATTCTAGCGGTATTTTTAAGAAAAAAAAGTACTCAATACTCACGTCGTCAATGGATGACACGATTGTAATCTTGGCAACTTTTTCACCTATATTTGACAAGAAGTAAACCGCCAATTGATGCTATGTGAATTTGACTTAACGGTCCAGATTTATCGTCTAAAATATTTTCAATTGGTAACGTTTATCTACACAAGTCAAAAACAATTACAGCCTTGACCTAATTCGACGTAAGAAGAAATATACCCGATACCACTTAACATTCATAAATTTTAAACCTTCGTTTAGGTACCTACTTACTTACACAAATGTATATAAATGTGTATCAATAAACATATTAAATTTTCATTCAAAAGTGTATGACCAGTTTGAATTTCAAATATAAATTTGCCTTTTAAAATCCCCTGCGATTATAATTTTCTTAAGCTGGATTCACCCATTGTTTCGGAACAAAATGCTTGTTCCGGAACAAATTCAGTTTTTTGAGAGTTTGTTCCGAAACGATTCACCCACTTCGAACAATTGTTCTGTAAAAACAAGGCTACCATATGAAATATCTTTGTAAACGATGCGTGTTAGTTTTACAATTAGGCAGCACAGTAGCAGATGATTGCAATTCGATTGTTTTCTTGGCTTGAGTGTGATCATATTTTTTATTGTGTTACAATTCGAGCTGAAAATGTTCCGAAGCAAGCTTACTCTCTTTCGCTCTCTCTCTCAAAAAGAGAAACGTCAAACTACATATAAAAAAAATTGTTTCGGAACAAAATTTTTGGGTGAATGGGTGAATCCAGCTTTAGGAATCACAACAACAATAGTAATTATGAAGATTTGCAAGCCGAACAACACAAAGTATAACAAACAGCTTAAAAGATCTTTAGGTACTGGAATAGCTCACACGTTTTTAACCTAAAATAATGGATTTGAATATTTGGGGAAAAAAATTTAAAAAAAAAGAGAAATTCACATTTATTAGGTAAGAAAATTAAAATAAAACAAATATTTTCTACCTTAAAAAAGTATTTTCAAATTAAGTTAATTTATTGAGACTTTTTTTCATTTCTTTTTATGTCTTTTTAAATATACAGTGAGCGTCAAAAGAAACTGAACATTAAAAAATATGTACATTAATAAATTTACGTTATTTTTATTTTAAAATTGTTTCATTGTTTTCAGTTTTTAAAATTGAAACAAAAACAAAACTACAAAAAATTTCAAAATATTGTCAAATTTTTTCGGGCACTCTCCTTAAGTGATAAAAGTTTAGTTTGTTTAGTTTAGTTTCGATGCTCACTGTACATACATTTTTAAAAAATTTATTTATAAACAGAGTATAAAACTATTCGCTTGAAAAGGAAAATAAATTACAAGTTTCATTAGCAATTTAAAAGTATTTAATAGTCTTTGCAAATTATACGTTCGCCAGTGTAAATAACTTAATATTCGAAAGAAAAATATTTTGACGTCTTAACAAAATTAATTCGAATCAAAGCAGAGAGAAGAAATAAGAACTGGTTTCAGTTTTTACCTGGAAGATGCATAAACCCAACGTTATGCGAATGAATAACAAGAAGAAATTAAAAATTTAGAAAATAGTTGTTTTCTTTTTGGTTTTGTTATTTTATGATAATTTTACAATTAAAAAGTAAAAAACGTTTGACCTTCACATCATAATTTTTAACTTTAATTTATGATGACTTTGAGTGGGTGAAAAGACAATGTAGTGATTAGTAGTTACGTTGATAATCGATTAATTGATGTGTAATACAATCTTAATTTTGAATTTTTTATCATTTCCAAAAGATGTTATGATTTTACCAAACAATGACTTGCTGTAAACATCACTTAAATGATAGACAAACAAGTTATAATTATTCATTTTTGTTTTCTTAATTTACAAAATAGTTCAAAAAACTGGCCTACACTTTTTATGTTTTTTTTTTTAATATATTAAAAATTTTTATTATGGAAATAAGAAAATATTCAAAATACCCTACACATTCAAATTTAACACATTATTGGTTTTATTATAAAGTTAGTTAAAAAAGTATTTCTCATCAAACATTAAAAGAAACGTTATAGACTTCTCAGACAATGCTCAGTAATGAAAGTGCAACTATCAAGTAAACTGGAAACTGGTAGACTTACACCCGATTTACACGATGACTTCCAAAATCCCTTTGCTTTTAACGGGTGATTTTTTAGCTATTATCTTTTTGGCAACAAACAACATTTTTGGCTGTCAAACATCTTTAGTTTGGTCTATAATTTAACCATGAATCGTCTTACAAACGAAAAACGCTTGCAAATCATTGAATTTTATTATCAAAATGCGTGCTCTGTTAAGAAAGTTCATCGCGCGCTTCTTCCATTTTATGGTGAGTTTAATCGACCCACTGATGCGGCTATTCGGGCTATTATGACAAAATTTCGCACCAAATTTACATTGTTGGACATAAAACCACCAATACGCTTACGTAGAGTGCGAGCTGAAGAAAATATCGCAGCTGTATCGGCCAGTGTTAATGATGACCATCAATTATCGATTCGTCGCCGTTCGCAGCAATTGGGCCTCTGTTACTCAACAACGTGGAAAATTTTGCGGAAGGATTTAGGTGTGACGGCTTTCAAAATACAGCTGGTGCAAGAATTGAAGCCGAACGACCTACCGCAACGCAGAATTTTTGGTGAGTGGGCTCTTGGAAAGTTGGCCGAAGATCCACTTCTTTATCGAAAAATTGTGTTCAGCAACGAAGCTCATTTTTGGCTCAATGGATACGTAAATAAGCAGAATCGTCGATTTTGGAGTGAAGATCAGCCAGAAGCATTGCAAAAGCTACCAATGCATCCAGAAAAGTCACAGTTTGGCGCCTTTTATGGGCTGTTGGCACCATTAAACCGTACTTGTACTTGCGCTACTGTGAGATGATATCCAACTTTTTTTGCCCAAAATACTAGACCTTGACTTGCATGACATGTGGTTTCAACAAGACGGAGCCACATGCCGGACAGCACACGTAACAATGGACTTATTGAGAGGCGAGTTCAGTGAACATTTCATTTCACGTTCGGGACCAGTCAATTGGCCGCCTAGATCGTGCGATTTAACGCCTTTAGACTATTTTTTGTGGGCCCCGCTTCAATTGACGCATTGGAAGACAACATTGAAGCATTTATTCGTGAGATACCGGCCGAAATGTTGGAAAGAGTATGCCAAAATTAGACTAAGCGGATGGACCATTTGAGGCGCAGTCGCGGTCAACATTTGCATGAAATAATCTTTAAGCGTTAAATTATATGGACCGTACTATCGATTCAAATAAAGATTTCATGCATTTTTCTGAATTTTATGTTTTTTTTTTGAAAAATTTTCCTATAGCTCTTAAAAAATCACCCATTATAAGACGATTTTTTTGCATAACTTATTTAAATTTTACTTTTTGCTTAATAATGTTCAATAAATTTATGTACATGTACACACACACTCGATAGAAAAAGAATATTAAAAAACAAAATAAGTTTAAAAATAAATTGAAAAAATAGTCATGGAAAACATGTAAATCATGTAAATCCGGTGTTATAGTGTTTCTATGCCCAGGCCCCGATTGGGAAGCTGGTGTTGCTTACCCAAGGATTTTAAAATCTATTCGCTACTTTGAAGCAGCAAGAAAAAATATTGATGAACTGAGAGACCCATTTAACCACCTTTAAAGAAATTGCTGACTACATTGAGCAAAGTGTTAACGGCCACCATTTCATTAGAGAATACCAGAAAATTTAATATCATTAGAAAGCTCGCCCTTTTAAGCAAATGATAATGTTTCACTTGGCTGTTTTCTAGTATTTCGAAAGGAATTCTTATCATAAGAACGTATGCCAGTTCATTTTCAGCATAACTTGAGCACAACATTTGAACTCTGGGAAGTTTCAAGTAGCCGCCACCGCCCACCCTCCAAAATAGAATTTAATTTACTTATTCTTAAATAGTAATGAACTAAATGAGAATTACTTTTGAAGGCGTTGTTATTTGTCCGAACGACTATATAGTTAAGAACACAAACGATTGATCGTAACACTTAAATAGAATTTTATGTGTGTAAGGTAAATTCGACAAAATCTGCAATGTTAATATCTATTAACAGAGTAATGTTATGTGTTTAACAGAATACACAATATGCATATGATCATGGTACTTGCATTATCCAAATATTAGAAATCGTTAGATGGAATATGTATATCACAACAACAAAGTTATTCACCAAACGTTGCAGTGTTAGATAGATTCGGTAAAAGTATTACAATTCTTTTGAAAATTGGAAATAATTACTAAGACTCCAGAAAGGATGATGGATGGATGGTGGAAGATTGGAATGTGGTGGAAGCAACAAACTATATGAGAATTGTAATTCAAGGGTTCCCCAATACAATCCAATTAGTGGTATATCCTAAATGGTTCTGGAGTTCGAGAGAGTTTCCATTAAAGTTTCCATTGAAATCGCCGTAGTCTAGTAGGCCTCGGTTCAAGCCCCTAGGACAGACATCTCCAACTAAACAAATTATGAAAAAATATTCCTTCGGCGACTTCCTCTCTACAGATTTCTGGCAAAAACTCTGAGAGTAAAAACAAATTGGCATGTAAAATTTTCTGTCGTTCGGGGTTGACCGTAGGTCCCGCCACTCATGTATAAAAATTAACACACACACAACATAAGTAGTGTGTGAAACTAGGTCGTAATCCTGACTAAAGGGTTGTAATGACCAATTACTCTACGTACGGGAGTCTACATTACCATTATTATCTCATGTAGATTGGCCAACGGAAGTCACCCTGCAGCCGTTGATGTTCAATTAGACCATCCTTAACATTCCACTCAATTGCTTGTCAAATAGATAGAAGCAGATCAAAAGCTATGTTCAAACAGCAACAATGAAATCCAGTAAATCTTTTATAGGAACAGATCTGAATTTCCTCCATGTAGAGCCATCTTCCTTCAGTAAACTTAATCTGATTTTGCCAGTCCGTTAACAAAATTTGATTGCCAATGTTGCACAACAATTTGTTGGTATAGGGTGCTCAAGTAGAGCTACCGAAAAACGAAATGAAAGTACAACTTGAATATTTATTCAAATAGAAAATAAAATTGTAAAGTCAGTGACACAGTCAGGAATTAATATGTATTTATGGACTTAAACATGATAAAGGGGGCCAACACGCACTTTACAACCAAAAAAAAAGAGTGCAGATAAGCTAAAGAAACAAACAAAATAAAAAAATACAAAAAAATATTCGTTAAATTCACGTCTATTTTTTTCATCGTTTTTTTATTATGAAATATTATTCATTGGACAGGCCAGAGATGCAACAACGCACACATGCATACGCATATTAAGAGATTAATTAATTAAACTTTTATTTCCAAACATAAATTTCATATCACAAATCGAATGATTTTCAACATTCGATAATTTCGATAAGAAAATAAAAACTTAGAAATCGAAATCAAAATAGAAATGAAAACAAGTTAATAAAATGTTAAACGAAAAAGAGAAATATGAAGATAAGTATATGGATGGCACTGGTTAATTATAGGTGACCTAAGGTCCCCCTATACAACTTTGTTGTTGCTGTTTTTATTTTAACTTAATGAACTCTACACGGTATCAGTTGGTAATTTTTGACAGGGTTCAGGTTTTTTTGTAACAAAAAATTTGAAATTGATTTGGTTGGTGTTGGATATTATGGGTGATGTCTGCTTTTGTTTTCTTATAAAATGTAAGCGTCTCGATTGAAATGGTATCAGTCTCGATTTATTTGGACACAACAACTCATCAGGAGTTATCTTCTATTTTTTTTTTAAACACAAACACACACATTAAGCAGGAAAATTCCTAAAATGAAGGTAAAACAATCAAAAGAGAGTATTTTTTCAAAGGAAAACATTTCAAGTTTTTCATTTGTTTTTAGATTTTCGTTTGTGTCCTAACAGTTTTGGTAGCATCATGCTCGGCCGGTTTTATTGGCGGTGGTGGTTTTGGAGGTTCATCGGCTGGCGGTGGTGGTTTTGGAGGTTCATCAACTGGCGGTGGTGGTTTTGGAGGTTCATCGGCTGGTGGTAGTTCGTATTCCTCTGGTGGTGGCTATAGCTATGGCTCTGGTCATGGAGGAGGTCAAGGCTCCGCTGGTGGTGTTGTCAAAACTATCCAAGTGATACATAGTGATGGCGGTTCAATTGGTGGTGGCGGTCATGGTGGTCATGCTTCAGGCGGTGGTCATGGTGGTTATGCTTCAGGCGGCGGTCAAGAACAAACCATTCGAGTTATTCATGAACAACAACAAGGTGGTGATTTTGGCCAAGGAGGCTTTGGTGGCCAAGGAGGTCATGGCGGTCAACAGGAGGTTAAAACCATTAGAGTTATCCATGAACAACAACAAGGCGGCCACGGTGGTCACGGTGGTCATAGTGGTTTCTCCGGTCATAGCCAAGGTGGTGCTCAAGAAGTAAAGACCATTAAGGTTATTCATGAACAACAAGCCGCTCCTGCTCTTGCTCCTGCTCCCTTACCTATCTATGGTGGTAATGGACATGCCGAAGAAGTCAAAACCATTAAGGTTATCCACGAACAACAACAAGTTGCTGGTCCTGCTCCCGGACCTAGTTATGGTGGTAGCCATGGTGGTAGCCATGGTGGTGTTGAAGAAGTCAAAACCATTAAGGTTATCCACGAACAACAACAAGTTTCTGGCCCTGCTCCCGGACCTAGTTATGGTGGTAGCCATGGTGGTAGCCATGGTGGTGTTGAAGAAGTCAAAACCATTAAAGTCATCCATGAACAACAACAAGCCGAACAATCTTATGGCGGTTATGGTGATGCTGCTCCCCAAGAAGTTGTTAAAACCATTAAAGTTATTCATGAACAAGCTCCTGCTCCTGTGTCCAGTTATGGTGGTGGCGGTCATGGCGGTTACGCTGCTGGGGGTGCTGGCCAAGAAGTCAAAACCATTAAAGTTATTCACGAACAAGCCGGTGCTAGTGCTGGTTACGGTGATGCTGGTGGTTATTCTGCTGGTGGTGGTTATTCTGCTGGTGGTGGTTATTCTGCTGGTGGTTATGCCGATGCTGGCGCAGCTGGTGGTGCCGGTTACGATGATGCCTTCGAGACCCTTAAGTCTTTGAAGGTTATTGGTGCTTTAAGTGCTAATGGTGGTGGTTCAGCTGGTGGCGCCTCCAGCTACAGTGCTGGTGCACCCTCTGGCTCCGGTTGGCAATAAGTTGTTTACGTTCATTCATGCCATAACTCCTCACAAAAATACTCACTGATGTATTGAAGATACTCATCTCAAGTACTTAACCATCTCATCATAGACATACGTTAGTGCAGTTGTCATCATTGTTGGAAGCATGATTGCGCCAAAAACTGTTGTTATTAGTTTTTTAAGTAGTCTCCCTCTTAGTTATGTAAGTTCATAGTAGATGCCATTAGTGTTACATCAAATGAATCGGTGTTAAACAAAACAAAACAAAAACACATCAACTACATAAACAATAAATTTAGAAAAATATACAAACAAAAAAACTTATTTGTCTTTCTATTTTGAACTCTAATCGTTGGTGAACTCTTAATCGTCATCATAATGACACAGTAATTATTGGCACATGTAAATGTATACGAGCCCTCCGTTACACTCAAAAAATTATAGCAGTTTACCTACAGCATAAATTTCAGTAAACTGTGGATGAATTTGTTAAGTTTGGCTGTTGTGTCCTCCAAATGCCATACAGATTATAATACTGTGTGAATATTCTCTGCTTTTTATAGTCTTCCAAGGTTCCAAGGTTTAGAAATTTTTAGTTTAACTGTTGCTAGACCTTTGGCATGTCCTAATAGCACGGTGCAGTACCTATCCATTCTTTATTGAATTATAGAACGTGTTATGTTTTCTCCGCTGCGTTTTCTATTTGGTTCAACATACAGTCACAGAAAAATGTCTACATACACCGTTGTATGTAGACTTCTTTCCTGCTAATTGTTTTTATAGTTTTCTAATAATTTATAGGTGATATTTCTTTATATTTGTTTTTGTCTTCAAATATTTTTTATTTTAACGACCTTAAACAATGCTATAACACCCTTATCAATTTGATAAAAATCACCGGGAATCTACATATAGTGATGTATGTAGACTTTTTTCTTTGACTGTATGGTCGACATTTTCAGTCCACCAAGACCATTTCTTCTGTGGTATTAAGTGTATGTGTGTTGAAGTTAGTTTCCTATAATGCGATGTCCTAATGCAGTAGTCTAGTAGGTGTTGGCTTATTAGACGAAAAGCCATGATTCGAGCCCCATGCCAGATATCAACATAAAATACAAAAAGTATTTCTTCGGCGACTTCCTCTCAGCAGATTTCTGGCAAAAACTCTGAGAATAAATAAAATTGCCATGAAAAGTTTCCCAAAAATCTGTCGTTCGGAGTCGACTTAAAGCTGTAGGTCCCGCCATTCACGTATAAAATTAACACACACAACATAAGTGGTGTGAGAAACTAGGTCGTAATCCTGACTGTATGTATGTTATGTATGTAATGCAGTGGTCAATTAAAAGAAATCAAAGTTTTGCCATGGGTCCCACCATTAACTCCAATGTAATGCAAAGAAGCATGTTCCTTCTTAATGTGATATATATATATAATATTCTGAACTATACATACATACATACAGGCTGCCTTCCAAAATGTATCAATACAAAGTTTGTATGCAGTTCTACTACTGTATATAAACTATGTAGATATGCAAAGTAACCAAACAATGCATCAACTATAAATCCGATGCCTGATTGCTTTTTGACTGCGTTAAAAATACACATTGACGACGTTTTGAAATACAATACATTGAATATATTTTGTACAGCGGCATTATGAAACACGATACTTTGTTCAAACACAAAGCAACTAACATTTTGGAAGGCAGCCACATAATGCCTAATTGGTCATTATGTCAGTCAGGATTATGGCCTTGCTTCTCACACCACTTAAGCTGTGAGTGTTAATTTTATACGTGAATGGCGGGACAGTTTAAAGTTGACTCCAAACTACAGATTATTTTGCGAACTTTTCATGGCAATTTTTATTTACTCCCAGAGTTTTTGCTAGAAATCTGCTGAGATGAAGTCACCGAAGAAATATTTTTCATATTTGGACTTAATCGAGATGTCCGAACTGGGGTTTAAATCATGGCCACACATCTACTAGACTACAATACGTACACGTGTTTTTTTTTAATTTTCTACTCTAAATAATGATGATGCCTTTAACTAAACATTTTTCATGAGTGCATTTGCAAATCACATTTCTGAGGTTTACACACATAACAACCCATCTCGAATCTTTTTACCGATATGATCCATTGACGCTAAAAGCTGTCAACTTCCGACTTGCATGCTTAGCCAAACACAAACGAAAACTTCAATTTGTAGTGTAACTAAAAAACTTTAATTATTTTTCGTAAATTATGCGGTTAAGACCGCAGAGTTGTGTGAAAACACTTCCAACATTAACTAACATCCATTAAAATATTAAATAATATGCGTTAATAAAATAAAACATAATAATTCATCACTCACTTGAATGCCACTCAGTATAAAATCAATGACAAGTTAACAAATGCTGCTAGTAACACTTGTTGCATCCCAAGGATAGTGTCTCTATCTTCAAAGATTTATAAAACAGAAGATATGAAGGTCAGTGAAAAATTTAACAAATTAAACAACAACAAAATTATTTACTTTCTGTATTCCGTTATTTAGATTTCCATATTCGTATTGTTGGTAATCATATTCGAATTCACTTCAAATAGTATAGCCAGTCCACCTAAAGGAGGTATAGGCGATGGTTATATATACCCGGTTAAAAGTTCGCCCTCGAAACCCAAAAGCACAACGACGTATTATGCGAAACCATTACATCCGCCAGCGAGAAAACCTTCTCGTCCTGCTCCCAAAGCTAAAGTTTATAAAGTGATCATACAAAATCAACCTGCTGCTCAATCCCAGAAACAGGAACAAATTTTTAAAATTATTCGCTTAAATGGTGGTAGCGGAGGCGGTGGTGGTGGTGGTGGCGGAAGCGGTGGATCTGGGTCACATGGTGGTAAATCGGTGAAAATTTTAAAAATTATAAATGTGAAGCAGCAATCAAATGGTGGTGGTCATGGTAATGGTGGTCATGGCAGTGGTGGTCATGGCGGAGGTGCTCATGGCGGAGGTGGTCATGGCAGTGGTGGTCATGGCAATGGCGGTTGGTCGAAATAGTTGTAAGGTAGAGTTATTAATAAAATTAATAAAAATATAGAAAATAATTCACATAGAAATATGAAGTTAGTGATCATCTTATACTAGAATTCGATTGTTATGCTTCTAAGGTCAAATCTATCTTCAAGAAATTTGTAACATTGGAAGACAAAGATAATGATCACAGCATTGAATTTGAATTGAAGGTTGTATGATAGCTATAGCCTGATCTTTACTATAATTTCCCATTAGTTTATAAAATGTTTGGTATAAATACAAGAAAAACAAATCTAAGCTAATTTAGAACAAAGTATGTCCATGTACGAACTTAACACTGTGCATGAGGCATGAAAATATATTTCAGAATAAATATTTCCAAAAATAACGTTTTTTCTTGTGATTTAAATATAAAATTTCGATTAACTGGCTTAGTTGGATATTCTCAACTATTTATGTTCGATATGAAAGGCATTAAGGAGATTATACTGCATACAAGCTCGCTGGGATAAGGAAAACGCCAACTAAGCCATTGAAAACAAGCATATCTGTCCAACTAATCAAAATACGAGCACAATATGATGCGAGTCTTACAGCCAGTAGACTCCATGTCTTATATAATTGCGAACCTGAGTGAATATATGCAATATGCTGTAATATCAAACATATCTATCTGTTTTTCCTCCATCCCTTTATCCTCCCTTTCTTTCCTATCCTTTTCCCTTTCCAATTTGCCTATCTCCTTTTATTATTATCCACTCTCTCTCTCCCCTCTAGGACGTATTACAATGGGTCGTTTCAACCTCTGGGTATTCTACTTGTCCCAATGACAAGTATACGTCGTCAAAACCTAACCTAACCTAATGTCGAACAGAGAACATATCTAATACGACCAAAACAACATTCTTATCCGGGTCGACAAGCTGGAACACGCAAGACCCTGAGACTGCGGCTTGTTCTACATCCGTATATTAGAACACATAATCAAACTCTACTTCCCTTTTCTAAACATAATACGGTGGTTTACCAGGCATTCAGATAGCACGTGAGCTGGACCATGGCTATCAATGTCTTTACTCACAGCCAAATCTGTTTTGAACTTTAGGGGATACATGTAAGAATGGTTGGAAGTGAAAGGGAAATGAGCTACTTAACAAAGCAAGAGAATCACAGAAAAACACAAATTCATTTCGGTCACTGAGAATCCTGTTAGAAGAATGGACCAAAATCTCATATAAAACCCTATGGAATAGCGGCACAGTAACATAATTACTTAGACACTCTCAGGAGGCCAAGGCATGATTCTATTGAATCTAGATAAGTTTAAGCCGGATGATGAAAGCCCTCTAACTTAAGAAATCGAACACTTTCTATGTTATTAAACAGCTTGCATGATGCTTGAGATGAGGCAATCTGTTTGAATGATTTAGTTTCGACTGTACTGTACATAGAGCATTCTCTTTTTGTTATATACACACGTGTGGAACCGTATAAGCATTTCCATTGTTTAGTAGGCATTGTGTTAACTTATTAGACCCAGGGCCGTGGTTCAAACTCCACCTCAAACCTTAACGAAACGAGATATAAAAAATATTTCTTGGGCTACTTTCTCCCAGCATGCTTCTGTCTAAAATTCTGAGAATAACTAGAATTATCTTAAACACGTTAAATTTTTTTATAATTTACAACAATTTATTTAAAACTTAATACTAAATTAACAGTTCATATTACACACTAAATAACAGTAACAATGATGGTTTATGAACAGATACTAGACTAGACTAGATTAATCACATGTGACAAACGAAAATTTTGTCACGTAAGTGCTTAATTCCAACCGCCTGATACAGGAAGTGGAGGCAAGTAGCTACCATGTGGTGCTTCTTGGTGAATAACCTTAACGGTTTTAACTTCTTGATGGCCGCCGAAACCGCCATCGAAACCGCCAGCAAAACCACCATGACCATGACCACCATGAGCGTGACCACCATCTTGATGGATAACCTTTACGGTTTTAACTTCTTGATGACCGTGATGATCAAGACCGCCAACGAAACCGCCATGATGATAGGAGTGACCGCCATAGCCGTGATCGTGACCACCAATGAAACCTCCATGGGAATGGCCAACATCTTCGTGAATTACTTTAACAGTCTTAACTTCTTGGTGACCACCAACATGACCATGATGTTCAATGTGACCGCTGGCAAAACCATGATCATGACCATGGCCGTGTCCTCCTTCTTGATGGATAACTTGAATGGTTTTAACTTCTTGATGACCGCCATGACCATGACCATGACCATGACCAATATCACCGCCAACGAAACCACCATGAGCATGACCACCATCTTCATGGATTACTTTAACGGTTTTAACTTCTTGATGACCACCAATATGACCATGATCATGGCCAATATGACCGCCAACGAAACCACCATGGGAATGGCCACCATCTTCATGATGTACAACAACGGTATTAACTTCTTGATGACCACCTTGGAAATGACCACCATGTTCAATGTGACCACCATGACCTCCGCCGAAACCACCATGGGCATGACCACCATCTTCATGGATAACCTTTACGGTTTTAACTTCTTGATGACCACCATGGAAATGACCACCATGTTCAATGTGACCACCATGATCACCTCCGAAACCACCATGACCACCTCCGAAACCACCATGGGCATGACCACCTTCTTCATGGATAACCTTTACGGTTTTAACTTCTTGATGACCACCATGTTCAATGTGACCACCATGACCTCCGCCGAAACCACCATGGGCATGACCACCTTCTTCATGGATAACCTTTACGGTTTTAACTTCTTGATGACCACCATGGAAATGACCACCATGTTCAATGTGACCACCGTGATCACCTCCGAAACCACCATGACCTCCTCCGAAACCGCCATGGGCATGACCACCTTCTTCATGGATGACCTTAACAGTATTAACTTCTTGATGGCCACCATGACCATGATCAAAACCACCGGAAAAACCGCCATGAGCATGACCGCCATCTTCATGATGTACAACAACGGTTTGTACATCGCTGACACCGCCATTAACTCCTTGGCCGTAACTATAACCGCCACCACCGCCTCCAACGTTACCGCCCAAAAAACCAGCAGAGCAAGTAGTTGCCATAATGGCCAAAACACAAATAAATGCCTGAAATGTAAACAATAACTTGGTTAATCCAGCTATCTTGGCAACGTAAGTGTTATAATCCAAAAGGGCATTCAAATTGCCAAAGAGCGATATTTACCTTCATTGTTGGAAATTTTATGCTTAAGTTTGATTGAATTTCCAACAAAAGTGGATGTGATACTACTCTAGGGAATGTAAGTAATGAACTGATACTCTTTCCAAAATCCACAATGATTTTTATATCAAAAGAGTGTGTGATCGATTACCAACAACTATCGTCATCAGCATAAACTTTGCATCGAAACATCGAAATCAAAATCATGTTAATCTTCTTGTAAGAAACTACAAAAAAAAAGCATTTCAATCATTGAAATGAATTGAAATCATACGAATTCATTCATAAGTTACACAATTTTCAAAAAAAAAGGCAGAAGAAAAAACAAAATTGGTTTCAATTGGATTTTGAAATTCCCAAAATCTGAAATCTTTTCAAAATTTGTTGTACTTTATAATAACAAAAACCATAAAGAAAGAAGAAATATAACTAAAAAATACAACAAATATTAGCAACAATATATGGCGTAAACGTCACCAATGAATAGTGCGAGCATAAATTTATTTATTCCCCATTTAATTAATGCAAATTTTTATAACGAAAAAAACCAAATCGTTTAAAATCCAAAAAATATGCCACATTATCATAACAATGAATGCGTTGAAGACACTTTTGCTTTCAATAAAATAAGTAATAATTTATTATAATATATTCGTTATATTTATTTATGTTTTGCAAATATTTGTTAAAAGAAATTTCAAAAATTTTTAAAATCTTTTTGTATCATAATTTTATAAGTTTTAGAAAATTTTTGAAATATTTTTATAATACAATACAAAGAAATATTAAATGCTTAAAAATAAAACTTTGTTCTAAAATTATCTTCCATAAATTATTAGGTTTATAACCCAACTAGGAACAAATTCGAAATGAAAAAAACTACTGTGAATATTTTCTCAAATTTCTTTTTTTATTTGAAAGTACAATCCTTCCGGTTAATAATGGAAAATAATTTCATTCAAATGGCTGCCTCGGCTGTCCATGCATTAGCCTACACCAGCAGATGCCGATTTTGGCAAAAAAAATGATCTTTTCGGATGAAGCTCATTTTGATCTTGGCGGGTATGTAAACAAGAAAAATTGTCGCATTTGAGGCACAGAGAACCCGCACGCATACATTGAAAAGCCGACGCACCCAAAACGAGTCACTGTTTGGTGCGGATTTTGGTCCAGAGGCATAATTGGGCCATTTTTCTTCGAAAATGATCAAGGAGTGTCCGTTACAGTCAATGGCGATCGTTATAGGGCCATGTTGAACGAATTTTTGTTCACAAAAATTGAAGAGGAGGATATTGGCAACATTTGGTTTCAACAGGACGGCGCTACGTGCCACACAGCCGAAGCTACACTCGATGCTTTGCGCACTGTTTTTGAAGATCACATTATCAGCCGCAGATCTGATGTCGTTTGGCCACCTCGGAGCTGCGATTTGATATCGTTGGACTATTAATTGTGGGGTGCCGTCAAAGATAAGTGTTACGCCGACAAGCCAGAGACAATTGACGCTTTAAAGGACAATATTTGTGAAGCCATTGGTGAAATACAGTTGCGCACAATCGATAATGTGCTTAAAAATTGGACCGATCGTGTAGGCTACTGCATGGCCAGCCGAGGCAGCCATTCGAATGAAATTATTTTCCATTATTAATCGGAAGGATTGTACTTTCAAATAAAAAAAAGAAATTTGAGAAAATATTCAGTATTTTTTTAAAGCATTTTCAAAAAAAAAGTTATTTGGCGGACCCTTTACTTTAAATCTGAATTTACCTGATGCATCGCAGCTCATTAATTTTTTATTTGTTTGAATTGTAATTTGATTAAAAGAGTACTTAGCTATACATATACACAATTTGTCATTACAACCCTTCAGTCAGTATTACGACCTAGTTTCTCACACCACATATGTTGTGTGTGTTAATTTTTTATACATGAGTGGCGGGACCTACAGTTTAAAGTCTACTCCGATCGACAGATTTTTGAGAAACTTTTCATGGCAATTTTATTTACTCTCAGAGTTTTTGCCAGAAATCTGCTCAGAGGAAGTAGCCGAAGAAATACTTTTTTGTATTTTGTTTTGATATCTGGCCTGGGGTTTGAACCCTGGCTTTTCGTCTAATAAGCCAACACACTACCTACTAGACTCCGGCGGCTTCACTTAGCTATACATTAAACAAATTTGTTTGGCGATTTATACGAGAGTAGTTAAAAAGTCCATACTTACTTACATTTACAACACTTTAGTCAGGATTACAACCTAGCTTCTCACAGCACTCATGTTGTGTGTGTTAATTTCATGTTTTTATGGCAATTTTTATTTTACTCTCAGAGTTTTGGGCAGAAACTGCCCTGCTTGAGCAGGGGTTTAAACCACGCTTTCTCGTCCAAAAAGCCAACACCCTAGCCTAGTTTCTTGTTATTATAGCGTGGTGGCTCAATTCGTTCTTCAGCCATGCTATCCGCATGTGGAACTTACATACTGCAGAATTTAATCCTTTCACTTAAAGCATAAAGTAATCTGGAAGCTGCATATTGTCTTAAACGACAATTTTCTGGTATACAGATGGGTCAAGAAGGGGATCTTGGAATAGTAGCAAGCGTTTTTGATACCAGACTGAAATATTCCAGCCCATGAGGGCATCTTCGCAATACGCTATCTGACTTCCATCATTGAAGGTTTTGGGCTTAAATCGGCTCTTGTGAAGTTCAATCAAAAATAGTATTTGACTGTCTGAAGAAGTAGAATTAGCTAGGCAGCCATAGCAAGGTTACCTTCTGCTGGGTCCCAGGTTATTAGTGAATTCTCGGCAATGAGCAAATATATCAGCTTGCGAGGAGGAATGTTTCCATGCCATTGATGGGGTCAGAATATTTGGAAATAGAGGCTTAACGAAGGAGAAGATAAAGAGAGGCAAAGAGGCAAAGTGGTTATCAGGTAAATAAAACCTTTGTTGGGAAATTCCAATAAGAAGGGATCTGAGTCATGCATCAAACTACCAAGAAATAACCTGAGGTTGATAAACGATTAGTTGATAGTGCACTGTAGACTCAGGGTATATTTATTCTGAATAAAGGTTGCCTCGAATCCAATATGCAGATTCTGTGAAAATGAGAATGAATCATTAGAGCACATTTTTGGAACCTGTGCGGCATTAATACATCACAGTAAAAAACAAGCTTTAAAAAAAACTACTGAATATTTTCTCGAATTTCTTTTTTTATTTGAAAGTACAATCCTTCCGGTTAATAATGGAAAATAATTTCATTCAAATGGCTGCCTCGGCTGGCCATGCAGTAGTCTACACTATCGGTCCAATTTTTATGCACATTATCGATTGTGTGCAGCTGTATTTCACCAATGGCTTCACGAGTATTGTCCTTTAAAGCGTCAATTGTCTCTGGCTTGTCGGCGTAACACTTAACGTAGCACTTTGACGGCACCCCACAAATAATAGTCCAACGGTGTCAAAGCGCAGCTCCGAGGTGGCCAAACGACATCAGCTCTGCGGCTGATAATGCGATCTTCAAAAACAGGGCGCAAAACATCGAGTGTAGCTTCGGCTGTGTGGCACGTAGCGCCGTCCTGTTGAAATCAAATGTTGCCAATATCCTCCTCTTCAATTTTTGTGAACAAAAATTCGTTCAACATGGCCCGATAACGATCGCCATTGACTGTAACGGCCACTTCTTGCTCATTTTCGAAGAAAAATGGCCCAATTATGCCTCTGGAACAAAATCCGCACCAAACAGTGACTCGTTTTGAGTGTGTCGGCTTTTCAATGTATGCGTGCGGGATTTCTGTGCCCCAAATGCGACAATTTTGCTTGTTTACATACCCGCCATTTAAAAAGATGATTTTTTTGCCAAAATCGGCATCTTCTGTAAATCGATCGCAGGCCCACTTAGCGAAGCGAAAACGTATTGGATGGTCAATTGGCTTCAACTCCTGAACCAATTGGACTTTGTATGGCGTCATACCAAGGTTTTTATGCAAAATTCGTCTCAATGATGTCTCCGAAATGTTCAATTGTTGAGAACGACGGTGAATTGATGTTGATGGCGCTTCACGCACACTTTCTGCCACAGCAGCAATATTCTCGGGTGTACGTACTGTTTTTGGCTTTTCACGCTTTGGTTTATCGATGAGGATGCCAGTTTCTTTCACTTTTTTCACAAGATTTTCTTCTTCGAAAATCCGTACGCAATTTTCGCACACATTCTGCAACATTACCATGATTTTCAAAGTAATGTCGCAATATTTCCCAGCGTTGTTCAAGCGTACACACAACCATATTCGTTCAGAGGAAGGATAAAACTAATTATCTGTCAAATCAAACATGAGCTAAGTGTTACCATTCACGAAATAAGCACTAGTTGGAAAAAAAAGTTAGATGGCGGACCCGATACAACATAAATCTATTCACCCATCCATACCCCGAGTGTCTCAATTGCTTTATTCAGCACTCACGTTTTTTAAGACCAAGCAAACTTGAATTTGATGAAGATCAATCTTCACCTAACCAAGATCTCATAGGATCTTAATGAAAAAACTCAACTTAATTGAGTATAATTTCAAACTGCTCTCAAACTGATGCTAATTTTGTTTAAAAAAGTTTAAATATTATTTTATCTGATATTATGTCGAGTTACGTTAGAATTAAAACCATGTTTGGTTTTCCAAAGTCTCAAAGTCCTCACTGCTTGGTGAAACGTTAATGTTTGGTTAAATAAGCTTGGAATGGTGTGTGATATAGATCTGTAAGTTAAAATAGTTTTCTTCCTTAGCCGCAATAGCCCATTTTTATTCATTTTTTGCTCTTGTCACACGCGATGACTTTAAACATTGCTGGACGTTCCCTATTAAATTATTCATTTTAAGGGATCTTAATTATATGTGTATGTATGTTAATGGTACTCAGGTACTCAAAGTTTTCCAGATAAATTCGTCATCAACTACGTTTTGGTTAAAACGTATATGGGTCATTAGAGCCAGAGTTTGAGTTGGTTTCAATGATTAGGATGTGAAATGATAGAAACATACAAACGAAGAAAATAAAATATGAAAAAAAGAATGTTAAAGAATTAAAGTTATTAACTTTTAACATTAATACGTGGAAAAGAAACACTCATTAAAACAATCAAAAAAACAAAATATGTACGAGTAACAAAAAAACTGAATGCTTATGGTACTCATATGTCACAGCATTTGTATAATTAAAGTAATAAAGTTAACAAAAATTAATACAGTGGTGCGGAAGGCAATTATTCTGAGAAAGAAAAAAAATTTAGGTATCTTTTTTTGCCTCTTTAGACTCCTTCGTAGTGGGTTATATGCTACGACAACATTTAGAAAGTAAATAAAAATTTATTTTTTTAAACCTGTCATACCACTGTACTTTGCTGGTGTGGCTGGCACATCAGCGGTACTTACAGGTGATGAAAGGTGCGTTAAAAAGTAAAAGACCATTAAATGGTGAATTATTCTGGGTAAGTGAACCATACATGAATAAGTTCTATTGTGTTAAATAACATGAAAAATTAAAAATTTTTAAATAATCTTTAGCATAATGAACACGGTGGCAGTGTGGCCAACAAAAAAAAACCATCACGCATAGGAAGACATAAAAATCAACAATAGCAACAAAATAATAATAATTTGGTCAACAGAGCATGTAAGCTAATAAGTATCATTACTACAGTTATTATGATTTACTCCAACCATCAATCTCTCATATGAGTTATGTTGCCGTACAATTAGTTGATCTTCATACCTGTAAGTGTAAAGAACAGTTTAACAGAATTAATAAACTCAGGATGAGCATACTATGGCTGTTACTAATATACCAGGCATTAAGCTCTATTGCTACCACACACTCATCCATTGTACGCATTTATACTCAAGGAGTTTCACCTTTCGAATCGGACGTCCTCTTGCCGTATTCAATTATACAGAAACTATATCAACAACAAATGGCTGGTGGTAATCCAAAAACCAAAATTCATGCTGTATTTAGGCCACGTAATAAAATTGTTAAAAAATATCGTCAAAGTCGTATTTTATCGAACACAGTAAATTCCCTTAAAGGTCGACTACATTTCCAAAGAGATCGTATTGATGCAAGAGATTTTAAACTTTACGATGATGATGGCGATCAATTGTTAAGTTTAAAGTATCCTGATAGCATAGCAGCTCAATCGATACGACCTTTTATTGTAAATACAACATCAGCTTATGTAAACGAAGGACCGTATAATGGATATGGAAATAGAGAAGACAATTTACGTTCACCCAAAAAACTTGTACAACATGTATGGATTAATTTAAAGTAATTGTAAACGATTTGATTTAAGATTTTAAAATAAAAATATCATAAGAATGTAAAAACAAAATTGACTACAGTGGTGGTATTCCTTAAGGTGAAAGATTTGAGTGGATTTTTACATTGCATGAAAAGATTTTAAACAATTTAAAGACGACCAATTCAGTTAACAAAAATCAGTTATCCAGGTCGAAGAAACAACAAACCAACACTGCTGCAGAAGTCTTCTAAGTTATTCTAATGACCAAAACTGCAAAAGTAAACATTATCCAAACTTTCACTTAAAGTAAGCCCTTAAATTTCACCTTTTTACGAACTATGGTACTGGTTTACTAACCTAAGCAATGCAGTTTCGAAACCGGGAACAGAAAAATTTTCAATAAAAGATAGACCCCACCTTCCTACGTAATTTAGTAGGTTGTGACGAGAGCTTATGATTCAAGCCCTGGCTCAAATATCTCGAACAAAACAAAATATTAAAAAACAACTTTTTTCGGCGACTTCCTTCCTCTCAGGAGCCTTCTGGCAGAAACTCTCAGAGAAAATGAAATAGCCATAAAAACTTTCTCAAAAATCTGTCATTCGAAGTTGGCATTGAAAGTAGGTTTGGAAAAAATTAATACACACAACATGAGTGTCTTGAAAGGCTAGGTTATAGTCCTGGATAAAAGATTGAAGTGATCAATTAAGTGAGTAATAAACCATTCCGTATAGCATATGTAAACATTATTAAACATTTCACTTCCTTTAATCAACAGTACTGCCTCATGCCACACTGTTATGTTTATTTGCATTTATCCATGAGTGGCAGATGGTAGAGCTGAGCAGCGTCAACTCTTGAGAAATCAGTATGCCTGCTTACTCATTACTATACCCAATACAATAAACCGAAACATTTTAACGTATTATTCTGCAGGCCCAATCACCTGCTTAGTTGAAAAAACTTGATTAATGAGACTGAAACAAATAAGAAGATGAGAAAGAGATATTTTGTGACAGAAGAAAATAATAAAGCTTGGAAAACTGCACATGAAGTACTTTATAAGCAACCACTGTTATTACTGTTGCCTACGCATACACCAACTAGAGCTAAATACGAAGCTGGCACTGGTTCGTTTTACGATGTAATATTTATTTTAAATTCAATCCACAGTAATTTAGTTTCAGTTTTAATAAATTATGTCCAAATCAGTGAACAGCAATGAGTATTCAAAAAGATGAATATAATCGAATCATACTCATAATTTCTGATACTTATACGCATTCATACTTATTTTAATATCATACTCATACTACTCATATTCAAAGTTTGAAGTACTCATCATATTCATACTTAACAACACGTATGATGTTGTTGATTTCGATTCTCTATAACTCAACATTTACAAGAATCACAAAATAAATATGATTCGCGTACGAACACTAAAATACTCACTAGAAGGTTGTGTGTTTGCTCTCCTCGCTGTCTCGCTCTGCTTCTCTCGCTTCTGCAGTATGAGCGTTCCACATGCGAATAGTACGCCGGAGCAAATTAAGGTTCTATGCTATAATTATAAGAACCTCGGTCTTGTTGTATATACCGAGCATTTTATATACGTATGTGTAAATGAAGATGTCTAAAAGGTTTTTTTTGCACAAAACCTCATTCCTATTCCATTTAAAATAAAAAGCAGCATTTTAAATAAGAATCAATTTATTTTGGAATAGAATCTGGACTCTGTGTCTTTTGTCCAACGTTTCTTCAATTTTTTTTGTCCCTTTCAAAAAATGTGTTGAATGATTTCATCGCCGAGCCATTTATTAGGTTTGGAAAAAATAAGTATTCACTCTGGACCATTTTGTTTCGAAATTAATTTTTCCCAATTTCAGCTCAAATCAAGAAGTAGTTAGCACCGATGACGGTTGAACACAAACTAAATGACGTAGCTGGTCTAATTTTCGATAGAACTCAACTGACATGTACTAATTGGCGTCGCCGTAGTCTAGTAGGTAGTGTATTGGCTTCATAAGAGACACCGTGGTTCCAACCAGAGTTCAGCTCTGTCTTTTTTTGCAAATGCAACAATAACTAAGACTGTAAATTTTGATGAATGATTCGAGTCATTCGACTTATGAATCAAACATTTTTCGAATGGTATGAGTTTGATGTCAACGTTGTATTCAACCTGTACTTATAAATCAACGTTGTAGTGAGTATGAATGAATTAGATTAGTTAAATTTCAATATTGTTGCCTCACTTATATTAAAAAAAAGTATAAAATTTCATTAGTGATGAGTAGCGAAAAAACGATTATTGAGATGAAAGAAAGGGCAAAGCTAAACCTTTGTATTTTACAAAAAAAAAAAAAAACAAAAGTATATTAAAATATCAATTTGCTTATTTGGAGATAATAAAGTTGCAACATCATGTATTTTTACCAAATATACCCTCCATAAATTGGGCAAAATTCGGTAAAATTTAAAAAGGTGCGGTTTTCTGACCTATTGGGGCTGGATAGCCGTTGGATCAAGGATTCCAAAACAGTTTTCGCTATGCTCGCGTAAGCATTGGGATCGGAGATATAGCCGGCGAAGCTAACTTTTTTATATGAGCAAACAAAATGCTCAATATCAATCATGACAAATTCGATAAAATTTAAAAAAGTGCGGTTTTCTGTCTTAGTGGGCTGGATAGTCCAAGATGGATCAAGGATTCCAAAACAGTTTTCTCTAAGGTCCGGGTGAATTATAGTGTTTTGCTAGATTTTAATTTTTATTACTTTAGTTTGTATTCGGAACATGCCAGGCTACTTAATTGCAGCATATACAAAACACTCCTGCAGGGTAAAAACCCCAATTGAACTAGAACTGACTATCAGTACCAAAACTAATAATTTTAATTAATTTAATTACTTTCACAATATTCTAACTTAAAGCGTCATTAGCAATTGTTTTAATTTAATTAGAGATGAAATTCTTTGAATAAGGCAAGATTACAAGTCAACATTGTGTGAATCATAAGAAAAAGAACTTCAAAAAGGACTGAAATTTAAACTACTTTAAGTAAAGTTGTATTAAGAGTGAAAACTGATGAATCTTATACATCTATGCGGTCGCATAAAAAGAAGAAGATGAGTTGGGCTGGCAAATGGTATAATTAAACGAAAGCACGAGTTTTATAAAAATTGGTGCTCTACTTACAAAGTTAAAGAAAATACTTTACACATCCACACAAAATGTTTTTTGCAAAAATTTCATCTCAAAAATTTTGTGTGTTCTACCAGGCGAACAGAATTGTGTAGCAAGGGGGTGTTTGGCAAAATATTTTATTAATATTCTTATAAATTTATAACGCAGGCACCAATATTTATAAAATTGCTATCAAATGAAAGCTACAAACATTTACTTTCATTCTCACTGTAAATATTATAATTTTTGCCACGCCCACTTTAAGATATTTAAGCAAATTAAGTGTAAACTCTTATAACTTTGCCTGTAAGCATCCATTTTAATACATTTGGTAGCAAACGAAAGCTAAGGTCCTAAACTTACATTTTCTTGTATAACCTAATAGTGCCATGCCCACTGACTCAGGCTTAGATAGATTAAATGTATTAGCTTCCAACTTTGCACGTTTCTAAGAAAATATGAAGCAGAAGATGTGTTGGCGTGGCAAATAATATAAGAAAACGAAAGCACGAGTTTTAGCTTTTATTTGCTAACACATATGGCAATTGATTCTGTATAAGCAAAGTTTTTGCAGTTTTGCTACGCCCATTGTAAGATATTTAAGCAAGTAAGTTAAGTAAACTCTTACAACTTTGCCTGTTTAGCATCAATTTTAATAAATTTGGTAGCAAACGAAAGCTAAGAACATACATATTTCCATACTTACATTTTCTTCTAATGTCCAGTAGTGAGTGCGACGACCACTGAATCATGTTTAAATAGATTAAATGTATTTACTTATAACTTTGCACGTTTCGAAGAAAATTGAGAAGATGAGTGGGCGTGAGAAATATGGTGACTAAATGGTTTGCTTTTAAAAGACGAATAAGTTTTATTGGAATGGAGTTCATAAATGTGAAGGTTGGAAAACATGTGTAGCTAGCCAATGGCCAATACTTTGAATGAAATGTGTTTTACTTTAACATTAAAAATATGCATTTTAGTTGTTGAGAAGCTAGGCCGTAATCTTTACTGAAGGGTTGTAATGGCCAATTATGTATGTATGTATTTTAGTATCCAAAAAAAAAATGTAAATGTAGCACACCAGCCAAATCATACCAAACTGGAAAAAGTTTACTGGTTTATAATACAGAATTAAGACTTAATTTTTGGCCAATGCACGCACATAACCCCCGAACAAGATGAGTAAGCCGCTCATACCAAAAACCGCTTGTGCAGAATGTATGACTTAAGCCATAGTGATTAATGTCTTGTTGAAAGCACATCCAACTCAGCCAGCTATTTACAATAAAAAATGAATGAAATGAAAAAGGCTCATTTCATACCGGTACACCTTGCATTCATTTTTCTTCACACACACAAATACGAAAAGATTAGAATGCAAACACATACATGCAAATCAAACTAAATAAAACTTTAGAATTTTAAGTATATTGTTTAGAACAAATAAAAAAACTAACGAATTGATCTGGAAGGGTTCCAAGCTACATGCTGCATCTCATTTGTTAACAGCCCAAGGCGTATAAGACTACTGGCAACATCAACGGAATTCGCATGAAGAATATTGTGCTGCACAGTGTATGCTTCAAAACAATGCTTTGCATGGGTAGGGGCTATCCTTTTGGTGTTGGTCGTAAAACATGGTAATCTAAATGGCAGAGGCCAAACGACTCCCCTATTGGCAAGTATCAACTCCTTACTGCCTTGAAATACTTACTAGAAGGTTGTGTGTTTGCTCTGCTTGCTGCTTTGTCTTTTCTATCTACATTGCCTGAACTACTTTTTGAAAAAATTCAGATTTCAAATAAATGGCACACAATATTTCTTTTAAAAATGTTTTAAATTATGTATTTATTAAATATTATTAATCATTATTCGTTAAGATAATATAATTAATTTTTTTATATAAATTAAAACGTTATTACATACAAGTTATCATTAGCATTTAAACAACTAAATTATTAAAAATTAAATTAAAATCAAATTTTAAGGGTTTACAATAGAAAACTAAAAACATGTTTACTTTTTTAAAGTTTTTAAAACTAAAATTAATTTTAAACTTAAAATATGATTAAAAATTAATAGTATTATTGAATGAACTAATTAAAAAGAAATCTTAAATTAATTTTATAATTATTTAAAACTAAATTTTTTAATTTTAATTTATGATTAAGTACAATATTCTTTTTTTTATATATTTTTGTTTTTTTAAGTTAAAGAACAGGGGAAGTGATGAAAAATGTAGGTGGTGAATTAATATAATATAATGTCATTAGTTTTTAATTAATTAATTATTTAATGTGTATGTATGTATTTATGTAAGTATATACGATTAGAAAATTTCAAATGCATAATAAATATAAGCTTCTTAAGAATAAATTATTATTTGTATTGATTTTCTTTTTTCTTATTATTATTTTTTTTTATAAAATTATAAACAAAACAACAAATAACTTTAATGCTTTATTAATGACTATTCAAGATAGTGTTTTGTGGCGATTATTGTATGTTAGTTTTCTGTATTAAAGTTAGGTTTATAAAATCATTAGTACTATTATTGCTTTTAAAATGTGTTCTGTTTTAATTGTTAAAATTCTTCAGTTAACTAATCTAGAACTATTGCTTTATAAAAACTATTTCCAGGTGTTTAAGTTTTAAAGGGGGGAAAAAGAAAAAATAATTTTAAAATTAATTTCAAAATGTATTATAGAATGCTTATATAAAATTAAAACATTCATATAATGATATGTGTTTTATTTTAATATTGTTTAAGAAAAGACATTTGGGTTCTTATGGTGGTTGTAATATTAGGTTTACTTTCTTTTTCATTTTATCAATAAAATAAAACATTAAAATTGAGTTCATTTTAAATTCCTTTAATAATTTCTACTCCTTTTCATTCTGGTTATAAGTGCAAAAATATTTGTTTTATTCACATTCATATTCTATAAATTTTTATTTGTTTCATGGTAAATATTATTTACATTTTTATTTCAAGACGGTTTAAAATTTCCTTGCTTTTCTTTATGCAAATTTGTTTTGGTTTTTGTTTTTTCTAAGTACACCTTACAACCAATTTTACTTTCATTTCATTGTCATAAATATTGTATTTTGTATTTTTTTATTCTTTTTATTTAAAAACTTTCTTATTTTTTTTTCTTGTATACAGTCTCTAGGGTTTGTTGTTCTTAATACCAAATGAAAAAAATAAAAAAAAATTCATTACCAGCAGAGTGAGATAAATCAAAAAGGCAACGTATAGGAATTAAATTAAAATTTTATGGTATTGTTTTAACAGTTTTGCATATTAAAAAGGCACTTTTTGCTCACATTTATTTTTAATAAATCAAAAAAGAAAAAAGAAAATGTTTAGGGAATGCTACTGCTATTGCTTAATTATTTAGGATATTGGGAGTTAGGATAAGGTTTTCTAAAAAGTGTTATATTTTATAAGTATAAAGTGTTTGTATTATTATTAATTGTTAGTAATGGAAGATCAGTTTAATGATAATTGGCTTAATGATTTCGTTTTTTTTTAACAAATAAATATGATAATAATTTTGGCAGTTATTGAAATTAAAACATTGTATAAAATTTAAATATTAATGAACAAAACTGAACAGGCATTTAACGGAAGTTCCTAAGAAATTATTTTGAAAATTCTTTTCTTGTTGATAAAAATTTAAATACGATTTGTTTGCAAAGATATATAACTTTGTAAAGAACTAGCAAATGCTTAATGGAGTCGTTAATTGTAAAACTTTAAATTTATAAAACTGTTAACATAACCTTATTAAAATGTGTTTTAAATAATTATTTCAAGCTTTAAATTTATTTATTTGTTAAATATTAAATAAATATTTATTTGATAGAGGGAAACGAAGTAAGTTTAGATACCAAAAACAACAGGTATTTATATTATTATTATTTATTCATATAAGTCCAAGGGATTAAATCCAAGGATTATATTCATTTAAAGAACACTAGCTGCTAAGGCCATCAGCTAGGTATTTATAATAACACCAGCTTTTATATAAATTTTTTTTTTAATAAATAATTTAAAAAATTATTTAAAACTTGAAATAATTATTTTAATTCGACATTATAATATATGTATGTGTGTATTAAATAAGTTAAAAAAAAACTATTAAAATAATAAAATTAGTGAAATCAGTTCATTTAGTTTTTTGTTAGCAATTTCGTCAATTTTTTTTTTATAAAATAAAGATAATCCACTGAAAATCTGAACAGATTATAAATATCATAATTTTATAAAAATGTTGCAATTTTTATTTTTTGTTAAAAAACAAAAACTAATTGCGAAAACGGCCATTTGCACATATAAAAAATTTGAATACTTTGGAATCGTTTTCTCATTGAGTACCGTGACCTACAGTTCTTATGTATTCTCTATTATGATCACGTGCGTAGCCATGAATTTTTCCTCTTTTTTCTTTTGATTCATTTTCAAAATATATCACGTGAAAGTACAGTCAATAAGCAATACATTCCCAAAAGGTTTTTTATTCTTTAAAACTCAACGGTCAAGAATAGAGTCAAATACAAGCAGTGATTATTGAATGCTTGAGATTAGTACTACACTGTATTTAGTGTCATTTATTATGATCTACTAAAACAGTGTTAAACGATCACATATGTCAAGTGTCCAAAACCTAACGTAATCCATTTGATTAGATAGTTAAGCAAGCGAACAGGCATATTTGTTTATAATGACTACAGAGTTCATATAATGGAATGATGATTAGGATCAAGGTAAAAAGAAAGTGATATGATATATTTCTAACATCGAAAGCCAGGATTTACAATATTTTTCGTTTCTCCTTTGTACATCGCGAATCTTAATTCTCTTGTTATATGAATTTTTTTGCACGAATTTGATTTAACACGAGTTAAAAACCACAAATATTTTTATATACGAACTGTTTTGATTTAAGACGATTATCAATATTTTATGAATTTTTCTTAAATCTCAAGAATTTTTTTGGGAACGTATCTATCCTGTTAAAAGAGAATTAGGTGTATATGAGATAAACTACATACATTTTATATTCATTTAAAAGCATTCGGATTTTAAGTGGAAATATCTTTAAGTGTATACACAGATTTTGTTCATATAAAATAAAAATCTATTTTAAATTAAAGAAAAAATCTTTCGTATCTGGAAATTCATACATTTTACGTCTCAAGTTCTTAATTTTATATTAAGAAAAAGAATTTTTTCAAAAAATGTATGAAATTATTCGGATTTTAGTACGATTTTAGTGCGCTATTAGAATAGTTAATCTTATTAATTTATTTAAATTTAATATCGCCTGTTTCTACAAGATGAACAATTTTAGACAAACGTCTATTTGTATGAGTAAACGTCAACTGTTGTCATACAAAAAGGCATTTATCTTGCAGAAACAGCAAATTTAATTTATTATTTACTCCATTAAGACATTGTAATAAAAATATAGAAATAAACTCAAAACTTTACAAGAGCAAACCGTCACATTATAAAAACAAAAAAAGAATTTTTTAAATATAAATAAAAACCAATGAATATAGTTATTAGGTGACCACAGTTCTACAACAATGTAACAACAAGAATCAGCTGTGCTACTGAAGGACCTTGTAAGTAAATATGATTTGATTTAAGTTTCAAAAAGAAATACACAAACAAATTTATAAACAAAATCAATTTTGTTTTTTTTTAATAAAATAAAAATGGATAAATCCAATCAATTCGATTTAAATTTTACTTGTTTTGGGGGCGTATGATACTCATAACATGTCCATAGGGACATACCATAGACCAGAATCTAAAATATTGAAAAGTTTAAACTACACCTTCAGTATGAGTTGTTTTAACGAATTGAACATCAAATTTAAACTTGGAACTTGGAACTTTAATCAGAAAAGTTCAAATCATAATGCGTAAAAACAATTTTAAAAATTATTTAATAATTTCACAACTACATACATAATATTAACAAACATTAGTTAACATAAAGCCAAAGAAAATGTTTTAATAATGAAAATTGCTGCCTGCAGCTGCTAAAACCAATTTAAACAAAGAAAGTAGCGATGAGAAAAAGGAAAAGAAAGCAATGCATTTTATAGATTTTTTGTTTTAATAACTTTGTTTCTTTATACATAATGACTTTTTTTGTGTTATAATGACAAATGAAAATTTGTTTTTAATAAATTAACAAAGAAAGAAAACAGCACATAATAAAAAATAATATAAGAAAAGAAACGAAAAAAGAAAATAAAGTTAGAGCAACAAGAAAACAGAAAAAAAAAGAATTAATAAATAAATATTGTATATAAAAATGATAAGAAAAGAGAAAATAAACTATTAAAAATAAATTTTTTTTTGTATATTAAGATCTACTCAAATGTACTTATAGTTTTCTCTTAAATATTAACAATCATATTTTGCAGTTGGGTTAGCGTAGTGCCAAAATGATTACTTTCGGGTAAATTTCTAATTTGCAGTAGCCATCGTTGACACTCTAAACATTTGCGATGACGTTCCTCACGGGTAACGTCAACACCCAAACCATTGACCCAAGGATCAAGGTTATCCTGAATAATTGGCAAGAAATTTGAAAGTATTACACGCAATGTATCACATGCACGTGTATAGTGACTGGAAGGGCAAATGATTAAATTTGTATTTTATTTTAGTTTCCATTATAATAAAAAAATATAATTATTCACTTACAATTTATGTTGGCTTTGTAGCAGCTCATAGATTTCCGGTAATATTAAACAGCATAAATCTAAATTCCATGAAGATCTAAGTAAAGTAAAGGTACATTTTTTAATACGTTTATTTTACTTTTTGTATTTTTAGAAACTTACGTTTTTTCTAATATTGCTCCTAGAAGGTCTACAAAAATTGTACGGCCCATTTTAATGGCCTGCCTAAGGGCTGCAAGAACATCATGAGATCTAAAAGATAACAGAGAAAAATTATTAATGCATTCGAAAGTACTAAGAAATCTTAAATATACCCCCGTAAGTTGTCTTGATGCATTTTCTTTAAATTCAATTGAAGTAAAATGTAATTACTACGCTACTTTGAATTTTGTTTTAATGGTTCAGTAGTTTATTTCATATAAAAATCTAACACTGGATTAAATATGAGTTACTTAGAGAGTATAATGATGGGAACAATAGGAATCTTTTTTATATCCAGTTCGAATTGAGTATAGAACATCTTATAAAATGTTGTAAGAAATTCTTAGCTGAGTCTAATTTGTCAACGTTCCAATGATGTGTTAGACATTTTTCGATAATATAGATAGAAACGTCAAAATCTAATAATGACGAAGAAATCCTTAGTGCCGACTACTCATAGATGCATGGAAATCAATTTTAAGGGTATCACAATACGCATCACATAATGTAAAAGTTATGATGACTATAAATTGATATCAAAAGTAGTACAGCCTAGCCTTCTGCAGAGACGTCAGAAGATGGTTTAAAATGCAATCATCAGAAAAACATAACCAACATAAAGTTAACCTTTGCTGGGTTCTAAGTCAATGAAAATGCAGACGAGCTTGCGATAGAGCCGGAACCCTTCTGTGAAGTGGAGCGGACAAAAGAGAGGATAAAGAATATCTTCAAACCAAATGGATTTGAGGAAATCAAAACTTTTACTGGGAAATAAAATAAAATAAAAGGAGTTGTCAGTCGTGTATCAGCCTATCCCGGAATAAACTGAGGTTGGTAACAGATCTTTTAACAGGGCACTGTAGATTCAGGGGACATGTTTTCAAAATGGGTGTTGTCTCGAGTGTAACATATATGTATATTCTTTGACGATGAGAATGAATCATCGAAGCACATTCTTGAAACTTGTGGAGCATTAACGCATCCCAGAAAACCTGGCTCTATAGCGTCCTGGACAGTAAATTGTTATTGTTAACACCGAGAGCATCCTGTCAGGCCAATAGACTTGGTGTAGATATTGTAGGGATATAAAGTTCGAGGGAAGTACAATATATCATATGGTCGCAGTACTAAGGTATATCTTCAATATTAATAATGATAATCAGAAAAACATAACAAGATTGAAACAGAAATGAATAAAGTACGAATAAAATTTTAATTACGGAAATAATAAAGTTCGCTTTTGAGGAACTTTAAACTGCCTTTAGGACCATAAGGTAGAAATTTATTCTACAAACGATATGTAGCAAAGAGTTAACAAGTATACCTTCGTTATTACGGAAATGTTAACACATGAAAATTTACTCAATTGGTATAGTATTCTGATGTGCTTTTAAAATATTTAATATTTGTTTATATAATTCGAAAACAATTGTTGTATTATTTAAAATTGTTGCACATTCAATTGCATATTTAGCTGATTTATTTTGTTCTTTATATTATTTTTTTTTGTTTTTGATTTTTCATTGAATAATTAATAATAACAACAATAAAAATCATCCACTTACCTCGTTGAATTGCGTATAATTTGTAATGTTGCATTACGATTGCTTAATTCCTGATAAACTTGTTCATGTGTTGCCGATAACATTTCTATTTCTGGTATGTTATCCTCAATACCATGACGACTATTAAAGCTTTTTTGATTTACACCTGATTGGGTTAATAAAGACGGATCTGGACGATAACTAATAGGAATCTAAAGAATAAGAAATTCATAAGAATTTTTATATACAATATTAAGTAAAGAGAAAAAGAACACCAATTGAAAAATACTACAATAAAATAAAAATTAGCTTTTAAAACAATCAAAATCAATCACACAAATTACAAGACATACATATGTATATGTATAAATGAAAATAAATATTAATGAATTATAAATAATATACACACATTTGCTGAGCCATTACTAGTATCCATGTTGTAACTAGAAATGCGCTATAATATTAAAGAGAAAAGAAAAAGCAAAAAAAAATATAATTTTATAGCTTACAATATAATACGAGTAGTATATACAATAACAACAACAATAACACATTTTCATAAACAATAAACATAAACACCATGAACCCAAAGGAGTAATATAAGCAGGGGGTTTATTTTTTATAATTTTTTTTCAGATAAAACAAAAAAGGAAGAAAGTAAAGATTTTCCTTAAGCCAATTTAATAAACTATACTTAGAAAACATTAGTTGGATATTAACCGCCTTACATATAATATATTATTTAAACAAGTTTTCATAATACATTGTGATTCTAACTTCCTTTTTCATTTCAATCTATGGCAAAAACAGGCAACTACTACAAATCCTCAATGTGTCTGTCTGTCTGTCTGTACTTACTTGTGTTTGCCTTTGTGCCGCCGAGTGCTGTGCTTGCTTTTGCGGTGATCTCAATTCCAACGAAGTACGTGAACGTGTGGGTGGTTTTGTTATTATTTGCACAGTTATATTTTTATTACGTGCATTCTCTTTATTCACATGTGCCTTATTTTTATTTACAACAATATGTGAAGAAGCGGACTTCTTAATTAACATATTATCATCCATCTTGTGCAATTCAGTTGTGCTAACGGATGATACTTGTGATAATTTATTGCGTTGTTGGAAGGTGGAGGAAACACTTGTCTTAACACCGCCACTCGTTACCTGGGTAGTGCGTTTTGTAATGTGCGATGTTGTTTTTGGTTTAGCTGTTTTCGGAGGCGGATGAGCAAAGTTGGCCGTACTCGTCGTTGAACTCACCGAATTGCTGTTGGCCCCATTTGTAGCGGTGCCCGCCGAACTGCCGGGCGGCTGGTGAAGATTTGTATTGACTGGAAAATCTTCAACCATTTCGGTGTTGTCGTAATTTGTTATAACAGGCGGGAAACTTTCATTGAAGTTAATTTCAGATTCCTGATTAAAGGGATCCAAGTAGTGCTCATATTGATATATGTCACCACGTTCACCGGGCATTTTCAATGAACTGGGACCATCAAAATTTAAAACTCCCAAACTACTGCCGCCATACGATGAATACGCTGTATTCGGAGCTATAGTGGGAAAATGATACGGTGATGATGGTAACTTTTTAAGGGGAATATTAATACCTCCACTACCAATATTGCCACCACTCATCGCCGTATAAGTTGCATCGAAATTTGTTAAAGTAATATTTATTGAGTTACCACTATGGCCATTAAGTGGATGCGTAGAGGCGGACGGTAGGGCTGGTGGTTGTTGCATGTTTGGATCCATTGCTGATTCATCGACCAATTCTAAACTGAGATTGGGCGATGAATGGCCATCTAAACTAGGACTACGATTATCTTCATTTTCTTCCACTAATCTGGACGGTTTCGTGCCACCAATCGAAAGTCGCAACTTTTGATTGCCACGTGAAAAACTCTTTCTCGTGGTCGAATTGTGACTAAAGGCGGGAGTGTTATTTGATGGATTATAAAAAGGAAATACACGATTCACACTAAGCGCATCAATGCTAACGTACTCCTGTTCGAAGGAGCCACATATCTAAAATGAATAAAAAAAGTATTGGATATTTAAAAACATAATCTACAGCCTATTGTATATCAAAATTATCCAATAGAAGAACGAACATATATGTACATTAGTTAAGTAAGTAAATAATAATTTAATTCATATTTCCACTTACCAATCTCCTGTTGACAATTTTCATATCACCTAAAGCTGTCCAAGCTGATTTGATGTGATCAAATTCACGATCTGGTTCCCAGCCTATTATCGAAATAGCTGCCGCTGTACCCACAAATAAACATTCACCATTTTCACTGAAATCATAAGGCAGAAGAAAGCATAACAATTTAAAGTCTAAATAAAGTATTATTATCATACACACCTAAAGGTAATACACTTGATAGGATGTCGATAAAATAAACTCTTTGAATCTGTTTGTGTTATACGAGCTTTTGTTTCTAAATCATAAATGCTAACGGTACCATCAACACGTCCCACAGCCAATAGGAATTCGAATGGATGAAACTGTATACATGTAATGGCAGCACCAGCTGGTTGATCACAAAATTCCATAATCTGTTTACTCTTGCGTATATCCCATATGATAACTGAGCCTTCAGTGCCAGCAGAGGCAATCCAAAGGCCATCAGGTGAAAATTTAACTGAGTTAACATGCGAAATGTGACCACGATAGATTTTCATGCAGCTATTTTGATTGCGAACATCCCAGAGCCTGAAAAATAAATTAAATTACAATTAAATAATCGTTGAAGGTAAAATTTAATAACAGCACAAGGAGCAATTGACCGAAAAGATAAATAAGAATCAAAGACATGGACTTAGTGTGTTGTGTTCAAGACCTGTACGATCAATACGAAAAGCAATACTACATTCTAAACTAAGGAAAGAAAGGAAAAAAAGATAGGAAGAATAAAAATCTCAGCTAAGCTAAAACACACAAAGAACGAATGAGTTACGGGAGAGGGTGAGCACTAATGTCGGCTCCGCAAAAAGAATTCAAACACTCCAAGAATACCCTCCCCAAGGTATTCATCATTCGCTCATCAATGGCTGGACAGTTACAGAGGAGGTGTTCTATTGTCTTTAACTCCTCATTATCTTGCTTGTGACGTAACCTTGCAATGCCTTTTAAGATGTGTCAGCAGTATCACGCCTTCCTTCTCCTCTATAACCTATCTCATATCTCCTGATGCATAGACTAACAGGTTGGAGGATTAGGGCGGTCAACTATCACAATATGGGCCGCCAGTCGTAGAGAGACATATACAATCTGGTTCAAGGGTCTTTTGAACTTTAATTTAGTCTGAACGTTGCTGATATTATGCTCAAATTATTAAAATAAACAACGAATACGTGACCGACCGAATAGTAGGCTATAAAATCAGAAAATTTACAAGGTTATTATCTTATTTGAGATACAACCCCAAATAATGTTGCCAGAATGGTATTCAACGTAATTTGAAATAAACAAATGACATATTGGTGAATGCCTCCACTAACAGATGTGAAAATTACTTATTCTAGACACGCATCGTCCACATCACAATATACAATACATGGATTTATGGTAATACAGTACTCGTTTCGAATAACGGCATTTTTGGTGAATTTGTTTTATTCACCACACCGGATAAAATTCACCACATTTTGTGAAAAAGCTCACCACATTTGGTGAATTTCACACTTCAAAAGAAAAATTAATTAAAAAAATTAAAAAAAGAAATTAAAAAAATTTGGTTGTTTGTCCACGGGTGTTTTTTATTATTTTTACTAACTAAACCGACAGACAAACAAACCTTCTTCTTCTTCACTCACACTCACTAACACCTCTTTACACTAAAACTACTTTTTTCCTTCAACAAACACAAACTTATTTTTGTTTTCGTTTTGTCCTGACCTGGGGCGGCTTTTGAGCGAGCGTCTTGTGAAGAGTACGTACCTATTATACACACAGGCCACCATAGTTGCAGTAAACGACGGGCGTAATTTTTACTTAATAAACCCGGAAACGGAAAAAGAATGTGCGAATTTTTTTATTTTTTGAACGAACAAAAAAAAAACGAATTTGATGAAAAAAAGTACTAGGTATTTTTGAAATATGAAAAAGTGCTGAATTTTTCAACACTGTATTGTATGATGTTGCAGATGAAAAAAGTAGTGGGTTTATTTTTGAAATGAAAAAGCGTACTGAAAAAAATACTGAATTTTTCAACACTGTTGCAGTCGATGATAGTTGTTGGTTGGACTTCGTATTTCATGTTTTTTTCTTTAATTTCTTATCGGTTTGTCAATAAAGAAAGAATAAATACATACTACAGTGTTTTTTTTTACATACTACAGTGTTTTAGTTTAATAATAAAAGAAAAAAGTATTAAAAATAAATATTTTCCATACAGCTAAAAACAAGGGTAAGTAAGTAAGTGTGTTAAAAGTTCAGCCAAGAAAGATTTCACACACACAACCCACTCCTAAAAAACCAGTGTAACAATAAAGGGGAAGGAATAACGTCAAAACATTTATTAAACCAATTTACCTTGCGATAGATAAATTACGGATAAATAAAATATATGAAACATTAAAAATTTAATTGTCTCCAATCTATTGTGGAAAAAAAGCTAACCGCAACAAACCACCATTCCACATAAGGAGCAAAGTTCATCATTCTTGACTTACAAAATTCCAATGGCAAAAAAGTAAACAACAACAACTCCAGAAACATATATCTGTTTCAACATGTTCGATTGTAACATACAGATAATTTTAGCTGCAATCAAACCAGCCAATAATAACCCCAACACAATGATATTCAACAAAAAAGATGGGCTATTTACTGCACATTGGACATTGTACTGTGGAGCAAAGAGTAATGCATATAAAAAAATCAGTTTACGAGTCGAAATTATCTAAGTTTAGATTTTATCACCCAAGAATTAATTAATTGTGATTTAAATTAAAATTTTCATTCGATTTCACTCAAGTACTTTTAAATTCGCAAATGACAATTTGAATAAATACATAATTGGTCAGGATTACGACCTAGTTTCTCACACCACTACTTATGTTGTGTGCGTTAATTTTTATGCATGAGTGGTGGGACCTACAGTTTAAAGTCGACTCCGAACGACGGATTTATGAGAAACTTTTCATGGCAATTTGTTTATGCCAGAAATCTGTGAGAGGAAGTCGCCGAAGAAATATTTTATCATATTTCGATTAGTTGGAGATGCCTGACCTAATAAGCCAACACACTACCTAGTAGACCACGGCTTATCCATCATAGCTTATTACCTTTCTTGCAACTTTTTTTTGCTTTTTAACCTACAAAAAATTGTTCGTTAAGCTTTAGAAAAATGTTTTAGATCGACCTATTTTATTGGTTAAAATTTTATTTAAATCTCAGTAATATCTTAAGTACGATTTCTGTAGATGTCTACTCATGCAATTTTGATAACTTACACCACCCTTATGCTTGACAATGTAACAATGGATTTAACAATGCACATGCAGTTTTTCTACTGCCTGAACTAGTGTGGTGCCGTCGGTATAGTCTAGACTGCCTTTCGAAATCATAAACTGTAGGTCTACGCCATTCAATGGATTAAATAAACAAAGTAAGCAATTATTAATTCTATAGACTAAATCAAATTCCCGAGACGTTTCAAACGTTAAAGACCTAGCATAAACAGGTCGACATATAAAAAACGCCTTTATAAAACAAAACAAAACCGTAATGCAACAATGACAAACAATTTCTGTAGTTAAAAATAAGATAAATTCGCTTCATAAACAATTCTTATCAATTAGTTGACAAAGCCAATATTTTGTTGGTATGTAGGTTAAGAAAGTACTGACGTTAGATAAAGTTTATCAAAACAAAGACAAAAAATTGACGGTACGACTGACAACAAATACATTAGCATAACATTATCGCCAATTATTAGATTGTATTTGGTATTTGTAAAATGAAATTGAACTTTGACGATTGAATAATTTTCAAAAGTACAACAACAGGAATAATTAAATATTTTATTTGGTTTACTTTTTCAGTTCGATTTTGATCGTTGATAAACAAAGAATTAAAAAAGAAAATGTATCGACAACCATTACGATATGATGGACGTGTTGCCATTGTGACTGGTGCCGGTGCAGGTCTGGGTCGTGAATATGCTTTACTTTTGGCCTCACGTGGTGCCAAAGTAGTTGTAAATGATTTGGGTGGCGCCCATGATGGCCAGGGTGCTTCTACTCGTGCCGCTGATCTAGTTGTCAACGAAATTAAAGCTAAAGGTGGTGAGGCCGTAGCCAATTACAATTCTGTTGTGGATGGTGATAAGGTTGTAGAGACCGCTATCAAAACCTATGGACGTGTCGATATTGTTATCAATAATGCCGGTATTTTACGTGATCGCAGTATTTTAAAAATATCTGAACAAGATTGGAATTTGATAAATGATGTCCATTTAAAGGGCAGCTTTAAAGTTACCCAAGCTGCCTGGCCTTATATGAAGAAACAAAATTATGGCCGTATTATTATGACATCTTCCAATTCGGGTATTATTGGCAATTTTGGTCAAGCAAATTACTCAGCTGCCAAAATGGGTTTGGTTGGTTTGGCCAATACTGTGGCCATTGAAGGTGCCAAAAACAATATACACTGTAATGTTATTATACCAACTGCTGCCAGTCGTATGACTCAAGGAATTTTGCCCGATATGTTATTCAATGAATTGAAACCCCAATTGATAGCTCCCGTGGTTGTTTATTTGTGTCATGAATCATGTGAAGATAATGGTAAGTAATAAAATGAAAAATCTTTTTGGAAAATAACTGAATTAAGAGATATTTTACAGGATCTTATATTGAAAGTGCTGCTGGCTGGGCCACCAAAGTCCATATGGTACGTGGTAAAGGTTGTGTACTTCGCACCTCTATTGAACAGGACATTATTACTCCCGAATATGTGAAGAATGTTTGGGGCAAGGTTACAGATATGAGTGATGCTAAGTATGTAGCCAGTATGGCTGAAGCCTCTGGAAATTTATTGGAAGTTTTAGAAAATCTAAAAGAAGGCAAAATTGGTGGCATTGAGGATTCTTTTAAATTTGGCTCTAAGGATTTGATTTTATATGCCTTGGGTATTGGTGCTACAGTCACGAATCGCGATGATTTGAAATTCTTATACGAAAATGATCCAGACTTCAGTGCTATACCATCGTACTTTGTTATGCCTGGTCTGTTGCTTAGCATGACTTCCAATTTGGTAGCCAGTGCTTTACCTGATGGCAAGGCTGATTTAACTAATATTTTGCATGGTGAACAATATTTAGAAATTTGTGATGACATTCCTACCAGTGGCAAATTGAATACCACTGGCAAAGTTTTCGATGTTATGGACAAAGGCTCTGGAGCAGTTGTTGTTACCAACTGTGATTCTTATGATGAGAATGGCCGTTTATTGGTTAAGAATCAAAGTTCCATTTTTGTTGTGGGCGCTGGTAAATTTGGCGGCAAAAAGAATGCCAAAGAGGGTGTGGTTCCCACCGTACCCAATCCAACACGTGTCCCTGATGCATTTATTCAATACAAAACTAATGAGGATCAAGCTGCTCTTTATCGCTTATCTGGCGATTTAAATCCACTACATATTGATCCCAATTTCGCTGCTATTGCAGGTTTCAAGACTCCCATTTTACATGGTCTCTGCTCTTTGGGTTTCTCAGTTCGTGCTATTCTAGCTATGTATGCTAACAACAATTCGGCTCTCTTCAAGGCAGTAAAGGTACGTTTTGCCGCTCCAGTTCTACCCGGGCAAACTTTGAAAGTTGATATGTGGAAAGAAGGCAAGCGTATCCACTTTAAGACCAGCGTTGTTGAAACCGGCAAAGATGTTATTACCGGAGCTTATGTTGATCTTAAAGAAGCTTCAGCTAAATTGTAAATATTTTGTTGCTCCCCATCAAATGTGTTTTCGATTGGAGATGTAGTTGTGTTAAGATATTGTGGTTTTAGACTGGTTTTAAACGTGTATATATAATACATTCTTTTACATTTTGCAAGTAATTATTATAAATAAAAATTAAATCATTCAAATAAACGTAAATATATATAATTGTATGTACTTTTTTTATTAATAATCTTTTACTGATGCTATTATTCTATGGTAGCGTTAGATTACAAAGCAGATAAGAGTAGACAAACTTTGTGAAATAAACATGTTATCGTGCCTTTAGCTACAAATGGGGTTTTTCGTTTGTTTTAATGCAGAATAATTTAAATAAAACAAATATTCCCGCAAGTTCAAGGCCTAATTGTAATTGCCTGTACTGTGCTATTAATATAGAAGAAAAAAATCCTTTAAATATTTAATAAATAAGTCATCGCATACTGTAGCATGTAAAAATTTCTATTGTATTAAAAAATAACATTGTGCCTAAAAGTATGTACAATGCAAGTAAGTCAAGAACAATTTGTAAGAACATATACGTGGTATGCATGCATGTACATATGTAAATAACTTTGCTCCCAATAAAAAAACCTCAATTATATATTATAAAACAAACATTCCTAATACTTAGCAAGAGGGCCAAAGAAAGTGACTCTTTTTCTACAGAGAAATACTGCTTTTACTTTTAACCTTTTCTCCTCATCCATAACGAAACGAGGTTTGGCCATTAAAATAAATCTACACGGTAATAAACTAAAAACTGCTACAGTTTTAATAACCAGTTTAACTCTAAAAAGTAAAATTTATTTTGTATTTTTATGGCAGTACAACAGCTTGTGGTGTCAACTAGATAAACGCTTTAGAAAATAACAAACATATTCATTTATAATACTGGATGCATTAATTCAAGCTGTCACTAAACACCAAATAAAACAATTTTAATGTGCGTTAACTTTTTTCTTAAATAACCTACAACAGAAAAAGTAAAGAAGTATAATAATAAAGACGAAAAATAGAAAGCAGTTCATAGTGTATAGCACAGTATTCCAAATACACCATTTGCCGAAATTATTGCAGAAAGTTTTTCTTTATGTCAGATGTAGAGAAAGGATAGATTGAAATGTTTAAGGATTTTTTTGGAAATTTAATATGTATTTAGCATTCAATTTACAATAACTTTAAAAATATTGTTACGAATATGAACATAAAAAATCATACTTTAGAAGATTCCGAGCACGAGACGTATACTAGAGACCTCCAATGGTAAACAACTTGTGAAAACATTACTTAAAAGATCAGGACCTGATCAATCATTGAATCATTATAAGTTATCATTAATATCTAGAAGTCTTTCTAATATCGACTCATGACATGAGATTTATAGTAAATGACTCGCAGCGAAATCTGTGCTTCATTTGGCCAGAATAACATCACACACGCTTTTCAATTTGCTAAAAACAATCGGAATTGATGGTAATCTATGGACAGAAATTCAAATCTAATTGATCTACCGCCCTGAAGAGCTAAGAAAACTGAAAAACCTCAAGGTTTTATCAGAATTCCTTAACACAAGATCGTACATCCAATAATTAACATTTGGTTTATCATAGAAATAGAATTTTTTGGCCAAAAAGAGCTTAAGACTATGCTAAAAAGATATTATCAGAAGCACTTCAAGAATCGGGAGAGGTGTTGACACTATAATATATTCATGAGGGTAGGTCAATAAGTCCAAAACTCTTCGAATTTTCCGCTTCTTAACTGAAATGGCAATACTGTCCCTATCAGCAGTCATCTGTATATTAACTATTGCTAAAATTTGAACAAACTATGGATTTAGTTTGCATTTGAGAGCCATTGATAGCATACTTCCACGTGAATTGTAGAAATAATGGAAAAGAGTGCCAAAAAATCTACGCATCATTCTACAAATGCTCCCCCATTTACACCGTATTCACCGGACTAAGCACTGAATAGCTACTTCTCCAAAAGCTGAAGAAATGGCACGACGGAAGGATATTTGACTCCTGTGTTGAAATCATCTCACCAAGAAATCTGTTATTATGACATTATTGTCAAAGTTACTTTTGCTTAGTTTACATTGAGCGAACGGCAACAGTGTATAAGTGAGTGGTGCATCATGTAACCATACATACAATTTTCGAATGCCACCGAAAATCATTAACAACTTTTCTAATTGCTTGACTGAAAACGTAAACCTTAAAATAAAAATAACAGCAGACACTACTTATTGATCGTGTCATAAGGTTTTTGTTAAAAAAAAAAAGTAAAAAGAAAAACATACACAAGTTATTTTTATTTTTTTTATCGCTACGAAAAGCCAACTAATATCGTCGCTCGAAAATAACGTCGCATTGTACTGCAACAATAATAACAATATAAAGTAGATTTTTCTTTATTGTTGTTGTTGGCGTTTTTTTTATTAACGGTTAACTATTTATCGTAATTGGTTTGTGTATATCAGTTAAAAACTTAAGCAGTCGTTTTAGTTGTAATAGCCAACACACGATTTTAAACGTATCTTTTGTGTGTTTTTTTTTTAAAGAAGAAAGTAAAAACAATGATTATATTTTAAAAAATAAAAGAGGAACAAAAAAAGTTTGTTTCTGTATGCTATTGAAAAAAATGTTGATAAATTTCACATATTGTTCGAAAGAGAGTGAAAACTAAATTTTAAAAATTATGTATGTATTGTATCGTATGTATTGTATATGGTAGATTCTATGATGTAAACTCTTTTATAAAAATAGCAAACATGACAATAGAATATACTGTTATTTATTTAAATTAGTTTATCTGTTTAATATTAATATGAATAAACATATTTCAATAGTATGAATACATCGAATTTATGAATGTATACAATACAATAGGCAGACATGTTACGTAACTGATGCCACTCGTAACGATATACATACATTCTGGATCATAATTGTAAATACAAAAATTTTTTAAATAAACACGTTATCCAGATATACATAATACGGGAACGGTCTCAACATTTATTTCAGAGAATTTGTAATCATAGAAAAAAAGAAGACATTTTTTTTTGAATAGCCGCAGTACAACTAACATTGAAGTTGAGTTCGATTTTATTCTGCAGGAATCTTTTCCTTCTTCTATAATTTTAAATTTAGGGGGAGTGTGAATTTAGTCGATCAATTGACGAGTCCAAAATAAAATCTACAAAATGGTACAGGATGATCATCGAATCAAGGTACGTGAGAAAGGTGAATTCCGCGTTTCCTTACAGAAGAAAAAAAAAACTGTGTCATGAAGGTGTTACTATACAGAGTTTATCGATATTTCAGATTAATCGATTATTAGCAAGGGATCAGATATGTACAGTGGTGGTCATATAATTAAAAAAACATTCCTACATAGCAAATTATTCGTTTTATTTTGGAAATATAATAGAATAGGAAAATAAAGAAGTAATCAATTGTAAAAGAGATCAAACTTATCATTCCAAAAGTCCCGTTAAAAAATTAAGAGATGATAAAAAAATAGAACAAATGAGAGATCAAAATAATGTTTTAATTATATAACCACCACTGTATGTCATTTAAATGGCAGTTTCATCTGCAAACAAAGTAATGGTGCCTTTTTGGGATGATAATTTTTATAGATTCTCTGCAAGTCGGAAAGAAATCAAAGTTAAAGAAAAAATCTACATACATATATTTATATATATACATACATAAATACTTGGCCATTACAACCCTTCAGTCAGGATTACGGCCTAGTGTCTCACTCCACTCATGTTGGGTGAGTTAATTTTATACATAAGTGGCGGGACCTACAGTTTAAAGTCGACTCCGAACGACAGATTTTTGAGAAACTTTTCATGGCAATTTTATTTACTCTCAGAGTTTTTGCCAGAAATCTGCTGAGAGGAAGTCGCCGAAGAAATATTTTTTTATATTCCCTTTTGATGTGTGACCTGTGGTTTGAACCTTGACCTTACGTCTAATAAGCCAACACACAACCCTCTAGACTACGGTGACGTTCAAATAAAACCTACATATAGGGTATGATAACTCCTAAACCTGGTTTACATCCGCGTCCGTAATGATCTCAACCTCATCTCTAAAGTCGTTGTAAGAACAAATTAGTGATATATATGTAGTTATTTATTTGCACTGAGAAATCATTATCGAAAGAATGCTGCGGACAGCAAAAGTTTAAATTGTTGTGTAAGAACTCTGTAGACCTGGTAAATAAAACAGAGGTCATAGCCACGTTTTTTGTCACCAGATCAATTGGTAGCCCGTTCAAGACTATCAATACGATAGTAATACTTATAAAAGGACTGCATAAAAGGTAAATAATATCGTAATAATTTTACGTTCAAAGTAAAAGGTTTAAAGTTTCTACAAACGAAATATCAATCTTTTAAAGAGATCAAATGACAATTTACCATTGTGTTAATCACTTTGCATGATCTTCAAATTAATTATAATTGTCTTAAAAGCAATTTCATTAACGGTCATGGTTTAAATGCCACAGAAAATTGTTTCTAAACTAGCAATTGAAAATATTTACGAAAGTTGTTTTCTAATCTCATTTAAAATATCGTATCTTAAATGATTTTTTTTATATCAGAAGTCGGTATGTATTTTACTTAACCGGAAATATGTTGTTGCAAATAATTTGACCATAAACGACGGTATACTGGTAGTGAGATATGTATATAAAAATATGAATATTTTTGTTTTTGGTTAGACAACTACAACTACAACAAAGATAACTTTAATTAGAACATAATAAAACGTGTTATATTTTTTTCTTTCATTTGTATTGTACAATGTTTGTTACGAATTTAATTTTTTTTGGTTATATGTGCATATGTTTGAGTGTTAATTTTCTTATGGTATGTTATACGGTATATTTGTAATTTTTGTTAAAACAAAAAAAAAATAACATACAATCAGTCAGGCAAGTTGTACAATAATACAATATAATATAATACGACGGCATAAATTAACCTACTTCGCTGTTAAACACAAATTACACGTACATACATATGTATGTATGGCTATGGTATGCATACGTACAAATGTATTGAATTTATGCAAATTTTCTGTTAAGTTTATTTATATATACAAAAAAAAAAATTAAAAAATAAATTAAAAGAAATAAATAAAAAAAAACAAGTGTTAGTATTAAAAAAAAGTGAAATAAAATTGAACATACATACGTACTTAATGAATGAAATAATTCTATTAAGAAAGCAAACAGCAATAAAAGAATTAAAGTGACAAGTAAAAAAAAAAGAGTAAAACATTCACAACTCGGATATAAATAAACAATGACAATATTTAAATGTATTGTATTTATGTATTGAATAAAGAAGAGTATTAAACAATTTTAAGCAATAATACAAACAGAACAATTTGCAAAATTAAACAGAGTATTTGCACAGAAAGACGGTCAAACTTGAGCGGTTGGAATTTTTATTTTTTCGCAGGCTCAATCACAAAACTCTGGTGACATTGAAATCATTCGTTCTTTGAACTGAAAACATTTACTTTCAACGTTCATTCCGATTAATACAGGCTATTGAATTGTGCTTTATTAAATTTTTGTATCAAAAAAGTTTTGGTGAATACAAAACCGTATCATTAAGCAATGCTTGAGTTGATGTTCTATCAAATAGAGACTCAGCTTCAAGCTCATTCAGTGAACAAAGGAGTTTTCCTTAAACCACATTCTTGCATTAGCAGATATTGAGTTCTTTAATAATAATGCTTTGCTCTGGGACTCGAATCAGCATATTCGTTTGGATAGACAATAGATGAACTACATCAGGAATCCCTATAAGGTGGCCTAAGGATCGAAACAGAATAACTGCGGATAAAATTTTCAAACGATACGTTTTTCTCTAAAAAAAGATCAGAAAAAGATCAGGCCTGAGGATCGAAACAGAATAACTGCGGATAAAATTTTCAAACGATACGTTTTTCTCTAAAAAAGATCAGAACATAACGGTTACATACAAAAGATACGTTCGGTGTTTGCCTAACTACGAAATGTCTGGCGTGCAATTAGCTCTGCAACTAAATGTCAGATCTGAAACAAGACAGAGCTTATTAAAAATTGCCTACAACGTATTCTTCAAATATGGTGGCACAGGATTATATGTATCTAATGAGGGAGAATCTTAGGAGAATTATGCACTAGTATAACTGTATTAGGCACTAATTGAGAAAATTCTACAATGATCCTTACCTAGAACTCACTAGATGTGCGGTGTTGCAGAAGTCATGTTCTTGGGGGAACTAGCAAATCGTTTAATCGAGCTAAGATTACTGACATGCAACAGAGATAACTTAAAAATGAACTTAATTTCCTACCATTAAGTATAGATTTTAATATAAAATAATAATAATAATAAGCAACGACAAATAAATCAACACTATTTAAGTTCAGAGCCTTAAGATTGCTATGCGGTCCAGGTAAAATTCCGATTGCGAATAACTAAAGCTCATAAAATTTGATTCCATTTGGATATGGTGAGATGCTGACATCTACGTTTATTCGTTTATTGCATTAAAATCAACAAAAAGTCGGTCCCTTATAACCTACTAAATTTCACAAAATTCTATTGTGATCAAGCCAAACATAGACAAGATCGGATTCCATATGCTGACGTCTATCACTTACTGGTAGGAACAGTATTCTGAACGCTAATATTCGCCAGATGCCTAAAACTTCAAATTGAGTAAATTAAAGTTGTAGCAACATAAGAAAGGAATTACATTTTATGCAGATTTTTATTCAAATCCAGCTAATTTAACTACAAGGAGTAGGTAATTTAATGCAAAGGACAAAAAATGCTGATCAGATTCGGCAGACAGTGACAGAAAGGCCAACATTACCATTGTAGTCACAATTAAACGTCAACCACAGTGAACTCTTGTTGAAACTTTAGTCAGTTTTCTCAAAGGGGAGATTGATATCTGATGATAATGCGATTCCAATAAATGCAATAGAAGCAAAGGACATACACACTTTACATGATGACGGTCATTTGAAGCAGAAGCGGTCATTTGGCAGCGAAATGATTTACATAGGAGCTCAGCAAAACAAGACTCGAGAACTTTATAAATACTTTATATACAAAGAATTTATAAAACAATTTATAATTTCATGTGTTTACCAGATGCTCTAAGGAGTGGCGTTATTTATGGACTTCAACTAAAAAACTGTTTTATTTATTGTGCATATGTTCATATACAGTGGTGGCCTTATAATTAGAAACGATGTTTCTGGAATAAAGTTCTCTGGAGTGAAGAATATAAGTTTAATTTGTCCCAATCTGATGGAATAACGTATATAAGACGTCCTCCAAACACAGGTATACAGTGAAAACTGTAAAACAAATTAACAAACATACATGTTGCTAAGTCGTTTCTAATTATAAGGCCACCACTCTACATACATATGTATATGTGTATAGGTTTCAATTTTCGTTTAAATTGTTTGTTAGAAAATTGACTTAAGCGTAATTTATTAAAAATATTTCCTCAGGTTAAAATAAAAACTAATTTTAGAAAGTTTTTTCCAATGCAAAACCTTTATCTAATGAGTGGAAATTTTTGTAGCTTAGTAAATATTCCAAATATTATGCAATATTAGCTTAAGATTAAGATTTTATTATAGAATTACGTCTTGTTTTGTTTACAAATATTTACACTAAATACCTATTTATTAAACGCCTTAAACGTAATCTTAAATCTTGTCTCTGCATATATGGTAATTTGGATACGATACCAGTATAACTTTATTATGGAAATTATATCTTAAAAATCAAAACAATGGTAATACAAGTATTAATAGAAGTCATCCTATATTTGTAGAAATATAAGACCACTGGTTATTGAGATTAACAATTTGTTTGAAAACATACGTACATACATACATACGTACAATAATAAATATTCGTGATGCAAAGAAACTTAAAATCGAAAAAGATTTAAAAAGTGTAATGAAAACGAACTATAAATTTCAACAAAACCATACAAGTAGCGAGCAAATGATCTCCAACACATTGATCTCCGAAATATTTGAAACAAATGAAGAAAAAAAAGCATTGTATACCCCTCATTTAAAGTTTTATAAATATAAATAAATACATGCTATAACACCTCCAATTCTAAATATTTTAAGTGGAAAATAATTTAACAAATGTTGATCAATTGCAGACCTTTAAATATATTCGTTTTTAAATTTAATTTTCATTTTTTTTAAATATTTCTGCTGAAATGTGTATCATAGTTAGAAACTTATTTTAAAAATAATATTTTATAATTAAACATATTTAAATTTAATTTAAAAACAGGAGAAGAATCCTTTTATCAATTCCTTACAAAAAAAAACATTTCCACTATGATGCAAATCTTTTAAAACACTGATAATGTTATTGTTGCTTTGCGTAGTGGTTTAGCATAAAATTATTATTTTTTATAATTCGTACTTTGTGATAAACCTATACAGAAATTATAAACACATACAAATATTTTTATGGCACAAATACAAATACTTGAACTGTAATGCAGCCTACGCATCATTTGGCAAGAAAAATACGATAAAGAAAAGAAATATAATTTCAAAAACTACTTGTATTTACAGTAATAAACAGTAGTTAATGCGCACAAGATTACATTTTATAAAAAAAATTCCTAAACGCCCTTAAAAATTTAAAAAAAAAGAAAAGAATTTGAGTTACGTAACGCAAAACTCATTAATAAACTGATAAGATCTGCTGCACAGATTACACGAACGTAATGCACTACCCCTACGAGAACTCTTTTTGTAAAGCTTATTGGCTTTAATTTAAATTGTTTGCCGCACTTGTCACACTGCAATTTAATGCACTGTAGCGCTGTCAAAATGTTTTCTCAGTGCATTGCTTTATCAAGACCGAGTATTCCAAGAGCTGTTCAAACTATAATTCTAAGTAGAAATGGATGGTGGTCGCCTCTAGGCATTTTGCGAACATCTTACATGGATCAAAACATAAGAATAACATAGGCTGTGGAATTTTTCTTTCTTAAGGCATGGTTTCGTCTTTCTTCCCTATCTTCACTGATAATGAAGCTGAAATGATTAAGGCATGGTTTCGTTTTTCTTCCCTATCTTCACTGATAATAGAGCTGAAATGATATCTGTTTTGAACACAATTTTAAACTGATTAACACCTGCCACAAACACCTTGACGTACTTTCGTTATATCCTCTTCATGTGGGTTGCTAGTCACAGAGACACCGCAGGTTTAGTAGTGGACTTACTACAACAGATAAACTCCAATCCACTTATGAAAATAAGTGGTGTCACATATGGATCTTTTGTTAGAATCTCGACCTATTCATTATAAAGTGTATGAGGGCTACAGTGCTTATCAGGTTACTGTTTGGAATGCACTTGTGGCACTAGACGACCTCGTTCTACCAAATGCGCCTTCTTAAGGCAATGGAATCAGTTTATCGTTTGTCCCAAGTGGTTCGCATTATCACAAGGGTCTTTGAAGTGGATGAAATCACTATCTGTTGTGCTACAGGTCACAATAATATTCTTGAGAACGAGAAGACTCATATCCTTGCTACATTTGGTTCTCATTCCATTAATAAGGCAACGGTTGGCCATAATTCTTCAATCTACCACCCCTCACCAACTCATCAGGGAATAATTTTTGATATAGGAGAGGGAACGTTAGGAAGCTAGATCGGATGGTTATAGGATTAGGACTTTTTAAGCATCAATTTTCGACAGCGGATTTCTAACAAATGTGAGGCTGTTAATTGGGCAGATTACAGACGATGATATCGAACAGATCTCAATCGGATTTCTGGAGAATTTGTGGAGATGAGGAAGAGTTGGAAACAATACCTTTTTTGTTCATTTTTATTCTATCCACATTTCCCTTTTTAAAACGAACACAATGGATTCAATACTAATTTGTTAAAAATTTACGTTCTCAAAAACGCTAGAAATCGTATCCTATAAACAACTGTTATAATATTGTTTAACTATCCTTTCCTTATTCGTGGAGAAGGACATTTATTTAAAAGAGTTTTTCAAACAAATTTCAAAATAAAAGAACATTTCTTACAAATAAATGTAACAAAACATCTCCTAATTTTCCTCATAAAATAGTGTATAAGTGTATTAAAACAAAATGCCTCTACTGTATAAACAATAATTGTGAATAAAAAAAATCAAGCAAAACCGGGCAAAATAAATTATTTTTTCACAGCTTGTCTTTGTCTCTTTTTAGCAGAATCATAGTTTTAATTTTCTACCTCTCGTCATTATTATTTCAATTTCCGAACAGCTGGTCGCAAATTCATTTCGAGGCAGACGCTTAAAGCTATGTACTACTACATAAGCTACATATACAGACAAACGTATTCTTAAGTGTTTTTTTTATGTGATTCTGCGTTAAGTTTCTTTCTTTTCTAATGCCCCCAAGCTGCTGTTGATTACGTTTAATTTTTTGCCAAGACAACGTTATTAGCGTTTCATTAAAAAAATTCTGCGTCAACTTTTAATTTTGTTTGAATTTTATACGTCTTTTATCTGTTATTTTGTTTAAGTTCATAAGAAATAAATAAATAATGATTCATTTAAACGTATTTCTACGTATTTTTTTTGTTTTTTGTTTTTCTTTTTGTTTTAAACAATCATTATCGTTTTTTATTGTTTTTTCCCCATATTGTTTTTGTATATAATTCAATACGATATTATTATTATTTAAACTTTGCATATAAATACTACGGTTTCATTTAACTCAAGTTTTAAAATTTTACAAGGCTATGTACTGGTTTGAACGATAACAATTTGTTTTTTTTGAGTTTTTTTTTATTTGTTTGATTTTTTTCAATTTAGCGTTATCATTTCTTCTCTCCTGATACAATAGAAAAAAGTTAGAAGTGTTTTCTAACTAAAATTCGAAATAATTATTCTATTATAGATTCTATTTATGCATTTATTTTTAAATATTTGAACATATGTTGTCATTTTGTTGTATAAACTTTGATATTTGCATAGATTAAGCGCAATAAAGCAAGTAAATCGGGACTTGAATCAAACTGTAGAAGCATTTTAACCAGCAAAACAAATTTAATTGTGTGAAGGTTCTATTTCAAAGTTATTTTTTTTTAACACAATAAAAGCTTAATTCAACAAAATACGTGTATTGGCTTTAATATTATCAAAAAGCCACGATTTTTCTTAAGAAATTCATTTCAAATGTTCTCTACGGGGCTAGCGGCAAAACACATTTGTTGTAAAGAAATCATTTGGAGAGAAATAAGAATTAAAATACAGCTAAAGTTAATTAATAGAATCATTAAAAAGATCATTTTAAGTTTTATGACTACACCATTAACATAAAACAAAAACAATTTTTATCTACAAAATCGTTGTTATTGAAGTCTTATTTCTTCATTAAAAATAAAAATCAAAGTTGAAGTTATTATTAGTACGTATTATTATTATAGTATTTATAGTATTTCAAGTTCGAATTGATTTTTGTGCTGCTTTTGTTTGTCTTTCGGCAGATTAGAGTTAAAATTAGAGTATAATTCACTAAAATTAACTCACTTTCACTCGAGAACCGTACAACAATATTTGTTGCCGTTAATAATTTGCTGCCTTCCTCAACTATCATCAGAATTGTGTTAGAGAGCTAACACAGCCGAACTGTCGGCTACTTTACGTATAGTAAAATAGTTTTTTATGCAAAGTTTAGTTGCGAATAGCCAATAAGACGTCCAGAAAAACGTATCAGCGGCTAAGACGTGAAAACCTTAGAAGCGTTTCCCGGTTGCACCAAAAACTTCTTAAATTCAAAGTCTTACGACCTTTCTAGCGACATATTGAATGTTTTAGAATCATTAAGTAAGCATTCATTATAACAAGCTCTGCTTTGTTGCACATCAGCTCTACATGAGTTGCTGTATGGTATCGGAGGGGTTCACAGAGTTCCAGGAAATTTACTACTTCTATGATTGTAACAATTGTGGACCAAATATGCGGAATTGAAAGTCTTTAAGGTATAATTGGACATCGAGAACTCGGCCGGTTTCGGCAGTCTACACTAGGCATGCCAAACGAGATTGATTTTTAAAAATCCCGGGATTCGCGATTTCGTAATCCCGATCCCGAACAATCCCGGAATTTCCCGAAATATCCCGGGATTTCGGATTTTTCACTTCATAAAAAAAGCTAAAAAAAATTTTGGAAGTTGGGTTCTTATTCAGTTCGATGTACAGTGATATAGAATATTCACTAATTGTTGCATGATACAACTGCATGAGTGTTATTTAATGTTATCTATATATATAAAAATGAATGTTTGTTTGTATGTAATTAATAGAATCGTAAACTATGCATTTGATCATGTTACGGTCTTTAGCAAAGTTATTGCTCATGAGCCGGGGAAGGTTCCTAAGTTGGTATGACTAGTTTCCGACAGGTGGCGCCACTGAAAATTACTAAAACTGATTTAAATCGTATACTGTGCATTTAATCATGTTATGATCTTTAGCAAATTTGTTGCGCATGAGCCGACGAAAGTTTCTAAGTTGGTATGACCAATATATGACAGGTGGCGCCACTGAAAATTATTAAAAATGAATTAAATCGTAAACTGTGTATTTAATCATGTTATGATCTTTAGCAAAGTAGTTCCGCATGAGCCGACGAAGTTTTATAAGTTGGCATGACCAATTTAGGACAGGTGTACAAGTACAAGCCGCTGTACATGCCGCTGAGACCCGATCGAATGCGTACTACTTATTCCCGTTCGTCTGAATCATCTGGACAACGGGAAACAAAATCCATAAACTGATTCAAAATTAATTGGATATTTGTGTAATGTCTTTCCATCAAATTTATTTTTGTTGGTGGCGCAGTAACACGCGCAGGGTCCAGCTAGTATTAAATAAAAAAAATGCCGTAGACTTAGTTTTTTTCTTACTTTATAAGGTGTATATATATGAATTTACAATCCCGAAAATTCCCGGGACAAGTTTTAAAAAATCCCGGGATTCGGGATTTGGGAATCCCGAAAATCCCGGGATTTTCTGTTTCGGGATTTCCCGATTGGCATCCCTAGTCTACACACTGTATTTGAAGATACAAAATTCACGTCCCTTAATAATAAAAACAGAATAAAGCAACGTTAAGGACTTTGACTCCGTGGCAGATAAATGAATTGGTGGTAATAAGGATGTACAACTTTTTTCAATTCAAGTTGATTTAGTAGTATTTTAAATGCTTTCATTACAACAAATATTAAATTATAAATATTATAAATATATGAGTTTAACTACATACTATTATTTTTAATAAAATTTACAACATTTTTTCTAAAAGCATTGATATTTCCTTCATTCTTCAAATAATAATAACTTTTCCTCGTAAAGATTTGACTCATAAGCCGGACAAAGTTCAGTTTCAGAAAAAATTAAAATCAAACGAACATCAACAACGTCTTTAAAGCATTTCATGGAACAACAATCGAATAATTTTACTATAAAAAAATTCCATTATCGCCGGCGAAATTAATTTCCAAATAAATAAGTACATAACGCAACACCTTGCATCATTTGTCATTGTAAAATCCAACACTACATGTAAAGAAACCTTTAAATTCCTTTTGTATTGGAGTTTGAAACGCAATTTGATTTGATAGACACATAAAAATGAAAGCCAGAGAATTACGATAACTTGACAAACTGTCAAAAATTGTCAAATGATATGGATATCACCGATATATAGTGCATTACACATGCTGTTCCTAAAGTTAACAAAAAAACAAAAATCAACTCGAACTTGAAAGACACAGTAGCAACAGTAGAATATTATATACAAATAAAGGGTTCATTTAAGTTAAATTAAATTTACAATCTGCTTTTATACACAATCTTTTAAAAGTATGAAAATTATACGGAGTTTTAAAATGTGTATCTAAGTACGAAAATGATTAATGTTGCCTAAAGCAACTGTGGTAGTTTTATACGCATGTGCAATTTTATTTTTATGCATGTAATGTGAGTAGATCTTAAAGCTGAAATTTAAACCACTTTTCAAAAAAGCACCTACGCATGGTAATCAGTTCATGAATTGAAAAACAAACAAAAAATTGTTAACAAACAAAAAAGAATTATCACGCAAACAAGCCCAAAAATAAATATGAAACCTTAAACAAGATTTTTTGTCTTTCAACAAATTGTCACAAAAAGGGAGACAAAAAGTACCCAATGTAATGCCTAAAGGTAATATTACACAGCAAATATTTTTAAATAAATGCAACGTTATAGGTAAGAATTTGTTTTTTTTTTTTTGCAGAAATGTATAACCAACTAAGGGGCGTTTTCTTTTTCTTGTAATATTTTAATTAAATACTGTTTTTATTCGTCTACTATTTTGCATATTAGCAATGTTTTCTTATTGTACCTACGAGTACTTTAATAATGTTAAAGAAATAATTATGAAAAGTACGCCAAAAGGTAGAAAACCAAATAGGAAATTCGTTTTCTTTTTAAGGAAGCGCGGTGTAATTATAATAAAGTTTTAAGATTTAATTTTTTTTGCACAATTAAATTATAAAGAAATAATAAAAACAAATCGTACTTTTGTTAAATTATTACGTGAATTAATCAACAATGCTTTGTAGGAAGACATATGTTTGCAGAGAGTGACAAGAAATATTTCCTACAAAAACACAAATATTAAAACTTTTTTGTTCAACCATAAGTGGCATTATATGCAAAATAAATTCTATTATTTCAAGTGCAAATTTGTCTAACAGCAGCAATAACCAATTGCGAATAAATTTCGAAAAAAAAACAATTGAAATAACGAAAATGTATACGAAATTGTTGTTTCAAGTAAGATTTGCCACAGTAACTAACAAAAGAAAAAATATTTGATTTAAATGAAAGCATTTGCCTCCAGCGTTTTCTTTAGACAGTGGTGTTTAAGCGAATAATTGAATATACATATACAGACATACATATATACATACTTATATACTTATACACGAGTGTTTGGTTCATGGATTTGACCTCTCATAAATTGATATTGAGATAAAATTTCAATTGAATTAAGATTATATTTTTTTTTTTGAAAGAAAAAATATGTATCGTAACCAATTTGAAAAACATTGTTGGTGATTAAAATCATCATTATTAATTAAAATAGCATACATTTTCATTCATTTATCTATTTATTTTGAATATTTAAATTGTTATGCATTTAATATTCAATTCAATTCGTATGCATTTAGACATATCGCATAGAAAAATCTCTACATTTTGTTTATTTTTTAAATTTTCTATTTGTTTGTGAGAGAGTTGTTATTAAAAAAAAAACTAAATGAATAGTTCATTAGTTTTGTTTTTACACAATAATTATGTATCATCGGCTTAAGGTTTTGTGAGATTGTATGCATGAACTTTTTTTAAAACAATTTCTTGTCTACAGAAATTGAAAGTAATTTTAGAAGATCAAATATACAAATATTGGAAATTTTCCTAAATAAGAAAATTATTGTATTTGTTAATCTACCCACACGTTTGAGGTAAAACCACAATAACAAGTGTTTGGTTTTGAATTTAAGTGGCTTTACGAAATAGTGTTATATATTTCCTATATACATACGTAAGATCACTTAAATATCGAAAATAACTAATAAATAATCATAATAACAAATTAAAACATTCTTCGGGTACATTATAAACAATAAAAATAGCGAAAAAAAACTTACCTCACTGTTGTATCATTACTGCCCGATACTACATATTCACCAGATGGATTAAAATCTAATGTTCGCACACTTTTCATATGGCCATTTAGTGTGGAACATATTGTTTGGGCATTTAAATCCCATCGCCTTATAATACCAATGTCATCGGCTGAATAAACAAAATCATCATTGTATGCAAAACGTACACAATCTATTGGTCGATTGTGACCCGTTAGTGACTGGAATATTAAAAACGAAATAAATATAAATGAAATATAAAAAGCTACTTTACGTTAATTTCATTAAATTTACCATAAAACATTCTGTTTGTCCTATGGCCCATAAATTAACATTACGATCTTGACCACCCGTAACTAAAACACGACCAGTTTCACCAACATCAAGACAAGTAACATTGCCATTATGCGCTTTTATCTCATCTGAAATAAAATGGAAAAGTTTTTATAACATTTACAAATATTTTAATCATATTAATATGGAGTACATAAATATTAAGTCAGTTCCTCAGAAAAAATAATTCTACGCTTCAATAAAATATTTATTTTTTCTTTTTGGAAATGTACTAAAATGTTTTATTACTATGGTTAATTTACAAAATTAAAAAAATAAGCATTTCCTCATAAAAGTCATAAAAAATCAAAATTGAAATTGAAATTAAATTTATATTTGGGCATAGAAGTAATCTTATATTATATAAGAATCTTTTATTGATTTTCTCGTTATCATAGTTACACAGGAAGTCATTACGTATTGAGAATTTAGGCAATCACTTTGAAACAAAAGATTATTTTTCTACTCCGTAGGAATTATTAATGAAAAATTCTTAATTCATGAATGAATTGTAAGCATAAGCTATTAATTTTACATCAGATGTACTATCATGATAAATTATTTGTAAACTCTTTTAGAATATAATTATAAAAATTGTTAAAAAGAAAAAAAATACTTCCTTTTAAAATATAATCATATATTCTAAAAGAATAGAATAGAAAATCAGATAAATTCAAATCACTTTTTCATTTCCAAATATATTTTTCCGTATTTTACATAATTTCTCCATAAAAATTGTTAAAATTTTTTGATCTATTGCGTTTTAAAGTATTGAAGATAAAGATATTCGCGACCATAACACCACGTTAGATTTAGCCACTCTGTGATCCTAATAGATCTCTGGCTTTAGCCAAAATTCGGTAACCCACATGAGCTCATGCGGGAAGACTATGTCGTCGCGATAATGTTTCTAATAGCTTCTGCAATGACGTAAAAGAGAATGAGACTATTACACATTTTCTCTATCATTGTCTAGAGCAGTCTGGGATGTGTAAATTGTGTATATATTCATACAATGGACAGTTTCATTGACTAGACACTGTTAGTTTTGAGGCAACAATCTTTTACCACAGCCTTTAAATGGTTTAAACATGACTAGGTTTTTATTCTAGGCCATTTTGATTATATTTATCATTTCGATATTTATTTTGATTTAAAATTGGCTCTTTCTAAATGACGAGCTATCTCTTAGAATAGATTTGTTCAATATCTAGTTCCTTCTGGGAAAGTAGAATCGATTTTATCTATATATTGGAGCATTATAGTAATAAATTGATCAGAAACTACCTATCTCGTTCTTAGAGCACTAGGAGTCTCATTATCGAGGGTGTGCATTAGGGACTACAATTTATATTAAATTTTTCAATTACCGGCAGCACATCATAGTATTTACAGTTTAGCCACAGGGGATATTCTGAGCATATTATTTGTGGGGCTCGTAGTAGTATGGGCTAGTACCTATAAGGGCATGATTTCTTTGTATTGAATTTAGAGTCAGAAGTAGTAGGCTCATAAACAAATTTTATTCCTTGTTAAAAAGAAAATGCAACAGACAATTTCAACATGCTTTTGGCAGCCGTGTTCAAAATAACAGCAGGCGGCCCGTAGTGCCTTTTTATAGCATGTGTTAAACAATTGTCGCTTTTGCTTGTGATTACAAAGTGGATATACACTGAAAATGAAGTCGAATGTTTTTAGTCTATTTCTGCTATCATTCAATCCAAGCGTTCGCCTCAATTTCACTGCAAAATGTACTCGTACACAATATGTTAATATGGAGAAATAGGAAAAATACCTGGATATTACTAACCGCTTGGAACCGCCGTTTTGTCAGTATTCGTACATCAACGTTTTTCACTTCTGAACTGGGTCTATGTTATATGCAATTCAGTAGCGATTCGCACATGGAAGTTAGAATCATGAAGTTTTTTATATTAACTCGTATGGAATCCAAACATTGATTTTTTTATTTAACTTTACGCAAGTTCTCCCAAAAGCATTTGTTAGTTTTTTGTCCCAGAAGCTGAAAGTTAGAACATTTTCGAAAATTATAACTCCAGTGTCACCAAAATTACGAGAATGAATCGATGAAGTCCAAAAAATTGAGAATGATTGTTTGTAAAAGTTTCAGGACAGTGACGCTATGAATTCGTATTTTCAGCTACCTGGCTTCCGTTTTGTATTTATCGTTATGAATTCCTTCCCGCTCAAACATCACTGGATCGATCAAGACTGTCTACGAAATTTTTTTACGACAGTGTCTTAATGGCTACCAACCTCATCCTATCAGAAGACAAAATTGTTTATTCGAAAAACAATGCGTTCATTATTTTTGTTCTTAAAAATATTTTAACTGTATAGGTATGAATATTTTGAGGAAGAAGAATTTAAAATTCAAGCAAGAAAAATTCTAACCATGTGAAAAATTTCATTCAGAAATTATTTAAGTAATATGTCCGCCAGGACAAGATTCTATCAATTGCAACAAAGGAATACAAATAAACTATCCCCAAACAGAAAACCGGTAACTCTACACCAAAACAAGGAACAAAACAACAACAAATACTGGAAAATGAAATATCAAAACAAATAGAAAGAACACGAAATTATCCCCCAAAACTTTAATTTACCGTTATGTGTAAAAGAGAACGTCAACCCGGCAGGGTGACACCATTAAGAAAACAAAATAAAAAAGCCAATACACAGGAGACGAAAGAATAATTTCAAATAAAAATAGAAAAAATGGACAAAAAACCGACAACTATCAAATAATAAAAAAACACGAATAAGTATAAAGGCAAAACTTTAAAAAATCAAATGATTTGCATAACCTTGCAATTGTTTAGCATATTTTGCGAGCATTATTTATAGCCACTATTTCGTTGTTGTTGCTGTTGCAGCACAAAAATGGCAATAAATCTTTTACAGCACATTGATGGATGCACCACGATACCAAAAAAAAAATGCTCTTAAAACAAACCAAAAATACAAAAACTAAAATCGAAAAACAAGAGATACAAAAACAAACAAAAAATCACTTACATATTCTTTCGGTTAATTTACGCGCTAATGCCATCACTTTATTTTAGCCACTTTTATTTTAATTTTTTTTTTGCTGCTGCGCTAAATTTTAGTTGTTGTAGTTGTTTTGTGTGTGTTATATTGTTTATTGCTTTTGTTGCTTTGGGGTTCGTTGAATTTTGTTGGAAATAAAAACACTGAGCGGATCAACGTATAAACAACGAAGTGATGGATGGTGTCTTCCTACTCTCCAAAAACTCTTTTATAATAACAAATACAACAATATTACATATAATTTGTGTTGTTGTTGTCGTTGTTTTTACTCTGGTTTATTGCTATTATTTTTCCTTTACTTTTATAATACAAACTGATCTTTTAGGCCACTTAGTCATTCACTCAATACACTCTCTCACTTATTCAATTACTCACTTTATTTAACCACTTGAGATTACACTCTATTCATTTGCTTTTTTCTCCTGTGCCTGCTTGTTTTGATTTCGATTTGGAATTGAGATTTTTTTCTTTTTGTTTTACTTTTATTTTAATTTCTTTACATACAATTCAATACGATTTTGTAAAATTGCTTTTGCTTGTTTCTTTTTTAAGAATTTCCGCTTCTTATTTTCTTTTTGACTATTTTGTAATTGTAATGCCACTTTAAGATTTTAATTTTATATTGTAACCGAACCAAATTAGCTCAAGAATTTCTACCAGCAATTGCTGTCGAAACGGACGGAGTGGAACAGCAATTGATTGGGGATATTCGTTACACTTCACTATTGTTGTTGTTGCTGTATTATTTTTGTATTGCACACTATCTCTATTGTGAGTGTATGTGTGTTTTTTTTTTTGTTATTTTTACACCTCAAATTTGATTTTATTTCTTCGTTTTCGATACGATCCGATATAATTTGATTTTTATTTAATTTCTTCTTATTATTACCACTTTTATGTTGGGGCCTGTGTGGCAACAAAAGAAAAAAACTTTTTCTATTTTCAAACTGAACGTCGTCGACTAAAACGATTTGATAATGTTGTTGGTAATGATGAGTACGTGAAGACACCGTCAAACAACAAAAAAAATTACGGCCAAACCAACAGACGATTTACTTTTCTTATTACTTTATTTCAGACACATTTGCACCCTAATTTATACGTACAAAAACTTTAAACAATTTTTTTACTTCCTTTTCTGAACTAGGAAAACTACAAATTTTAACCAAAATTTCTTTTATTAACTACTTGATAAATAAAAACAAAAAAATCCTTTCTCCCGTTTGACTTTTTCTTGGCTTTTATTTTATTTCAACTCTCACACAAAACAAGATGTCAAAATTACATCGATGACAGAGAAATAGTAGAAGAAAAAATAAAATGAAACGATAAAGTAGACGCACAAAAGAAAACTAAACACAACAACAAAAAGAAATTTCGAATTTTACTGTCATTTTCAAGTGTCAGAATACATTGCGGGATCGACAGAGAAAGCAAGTATAACATATGAAGAGACGGTAAGGCATTTGGCTCATAAGAAAAAAGGGAAGACTATATGGCACTTTAAAGGTTATTTTTTGTAATGCTGCCAGATGATTCGACAAAGTAAATAGGAATAAAACCTTATAGGAGGTAGATTTCTTTAAAATTTATTAATTTACGGAATTCACATAATATCTACTATCTATATTAAAGCAAATAAACAAATAAGAAGAAATAATAACAAATAATTAAATTTGGAACTATGAGATTTAAATAAGAGAACTTATACCTGCTAGACATATATTAAAATTTAAATTTCCAAGTTGAACCGTCAAGCCTACCTTTATTGTGCATAAGCCTGATAAAAGGGCTTGTAAGTAAATTAAACATTTCAACAATCAGGCAAGAGTGAAAACGGAAAAAATAATCAGCTTTATAATTCCCAAAGAAGGAAAATACGTGTTTCAATTAAAATTATTCGAATAATAAAAACAATTTCTTAGAACAAAATTTAGGTTAAACCAAACGAGATTTCATTTTAGGGGCATCATAGCAGCTCTTATGGGATATTGGCACCTGGGTGCACATGCCCGGAAATAGGTTTAACAACTGGTTGTAGCTATGACTAGGAGGGGGACAAGACATCGTCTTGTTATTGTCCGGTGCTTGGAAGCCTGAGAAGAAGCATTGTTGGGCACCCAGAATTTATTGACTGTACGTATCTAGCCAAAGACGATTTGAAAAAATGAACGCTGTCATAAAACTCAAGATACCTGTGAAGTGCCAACCAGATAATTGATGCGGTTTTCAATTCAATCTTTTATCAATGCCGTTCATTATAACTATTTTTATTTATTATAGAAAAATTCTCCGAGTGAAATTTTCATAGAGACAATCAATAGTCAATTTTTATAAAGAAAATCTCTTATTATGATGTAAAATATTTCTCTGAGAATACTTCCCCATTTGGCAACTACAAAAAAGTAGTAAACATTACTACGCATTTATGCAACAGGGTAGCTGACAAACAGTTTTTTGAGTTTTTGCGAGTAATCATCGGTGTTTTGTTTAGCGGCAGCAAATTACAAGAAAAGTTTTGTGGAAATATTTAATTTTTTAGTGTATTAAATAAAAAATAATGTCACGTTACGATAGAGCTGTTACTATCTTCTCTCCCGATGGTCATTTATTGCAAGTAGAATATGCCCAAGAAGCCGTCAGGAAAGGATCAACAGCCGTAGGTCGAATGGAGGAAGAAAAACTTAACCTCGTTTTATTTTGTTAAAAAAAAATTACAAAAAACCTTTTTCTTTCTTAAAGGTTGGTGTCCGTGGAGCTAATTGTGTAGTATTGGGTGTAGAAAAGAAGTCGGTGGCCAAATTACAAGAGGAACGTACAGTGAGAAAGATTTGCTTATTGGACAATCATGTTGTCATGGCATTTGCTGGTCTCACCGCTGATGCCCGTATTTTGATAAACAGAGCTCAGGTAGAGTGTCAAAGCCACAAATTGAATGTAGAGGACCCTGTTACTTTGGAATATATTACAAGGTAAGATAGTAAGAGTTGATATGGGCTTCAATTATTGTTAATAATTGCAATTTTTAATGTGACCAACAGATATATTGCTCAATTGAAACAAAAATATACACAAAGCAACGGTCGTCGCCCATTTGGTATTTCCTGTCTTATAGGTGGTTTCGACTATGACGGTACTGCACATTTATATCAAACTGAACCTTCGGGCATCTACTACGAGTGGAAAGCCAATGCAACTGGTCGCTCTGCTAAAACAGTGCGTGAATTCCTTGAAAAACACTACAAAGATGAAGAGGTCGCAACAGAAAATGGTGCTGTTAAATTGGCTATCAAAGCCTTATTAGAAGTTGCCCAGTCGGGACAAAAGAATTTAGAAATTGCTGTCATGGAAAAGAATAAACCATTGAAGATGTTGGACGTCCAAACTATTGAACAATGTGTGGCGGTAATTGAGAAAGAAAAGGAAGAGGAAGCTGAAAAGAAGAAACAAAAGAAATAAACTTTTATAGCTTAAGATGCTGCCATGATGATCCTTTTCATTTTTTTTACTTTGTAATCTTGCTATGCAACAACAATAAGAACATCGCATTGTGAAAAACATGGTATTTTTCTTTCGAAACTTTTTAATTTAAATGGTTTTTAACATTTAGCTTTTCTAAATAAGGAAATAAAACTAAACAAAATATTTTCAATGGTTTTAAAATGGTGAAGTAACCAGTGTTGGTAATTTCTCTGGGGCAAAAACTGGTTTTATTAGCGAGATAAATGAGGTAACTCAGTAATTTATTGCATTAAAAGATTTTATTAATATAAGACGTCTGAAAGGCGCGCTCGCTATAAATGTGTCCTTTGATATTTTGTATAAATTGCCACCAATTCCTGTACAGAAGACAACTTGACTGTTGTCAGATGAGCATAACGAAGATGGTGTATTTAATTGTACGTGTTGTTTTCTGAGGAGTACTTCGACCTTTAAGTCTAGCTTTTCATGTTGTTTAATTGTTGTGTAGCTTGAAAGAGACGAGCAGAGTTCATTTCTGCAACTATTTGATGACATGAAGGCATTAATCTTTTAAGTCTGAATTAAAAGTCTATTGGTATTCCCTAATCTGGTGTCGGCGAGAAATATTGGCTTTGCATGAACCATATGTACTGTGTTATACGCCGGTACAGATATAGTAAAACGCATTAAGCAGCAGTGTTTACGTTGGCTACGACATTTCCTGCAGATGAGCGAAAACACATCCGCAAGAAAGATTGCTGAATATGATCATGGGGGAATTCACAGAACGTTCAAAACTTGTTGTTCAAAATTTCATTAAAAAGATCAAGTAGAGGATAACCCATGGGCTCTTGGCGTAAGAAATTCTGGAAGATATGCACAAAATATAAGGCCTACGACCTAATCGGTTTGTGACATACAGTCATCAAATTCTATACGTAAGCCTTTCACGTTTACTTCTTTATTTACTTGATCATTACAAGCTTTTAGTCAAGATTACCAGTCAGCTTCTCACCCTAGTTTTTCCAATTTGCTGTAAGTGAATTAAACCCGTTGCTTTTGTGGCACTTCCTGGTACAAGCAATTTTCCTTATAGAGAAGTTTTTTACTCTGAAGATATTTATTTTGCCAATTCAGTAAAACCTAGTTTTAAAGGCTTTGACAAACTAAACGAAATAATTTTAATACATGGTTATTTATGTTCATAATTTGTAAGAAACCTGTGAAAATACAACACAAAATAGATGATAATAACAGTTTAAACAGAAATAATAGGAAAATAGGAAGAAAAAACCTTCATAGACAACACATTTACCTACTTAAGTACAAAGGTAGCAAGGTATGCATCGAAAATACGTCCTCAGTGGTAACGAACTATAACGACGACTATGGTTTATTTAACTCTATTAAATGGCAAACGACGAAAAACCATAAATATTTTACGTTTTTCCTTTTTGTTTATATGTAGATGTTATTATTGTTGGTGTTGTTACAATTTGTATGCAATTTTACGGAATATTCATTCATACACTTACTGTCTTACATCCTGTCCTGCTTACAACATACATACATATAAGAAAAATAACATTTTCCAACATGTGTTGCTGTGTAACTTTTCTGTTTCTTCTGCTCTGCAAGAATTGGAAGAGAACGTGACTTGTTTTCATAATAATAGACAAACAAACATCAATTCTTTTAAACATAAAAGGTGACACTGGAAAGAAAAGCGCCAAAGAATACAAATAAAAGGTAATAAATTCAATACGTTAAAGGTAAAACAGTTAAAGTTCTAATATTGTATGTAAATAACTACATGTAAATGTTCGTTATGTATGTATGTATGTAGAAGAGAACAGAAGCAAGAATTAAAATTAAAAGGAAATTAGTTTTAAAAACATTAAATGCAGAAAATATTAAATTTTTTTATAACAAATTACACAAGCATGCATGTATGCATACATACATACATACATACACATACATACTTTCTTATTACTTTGACTGTTATTAAAAATTTAAATGAAATTTGTACCAGATTTAAAGAATTTTTTTGTATTTAAATTAAATAACCCAACAAACCAATTTCTTGCAATGTAAACAGTTTTTGGGGTTGTTGTTGTTGCTTAGCTTTGTATACACATTTTGACAAAAGGTAAATAACAAGCAGAGTGGCGCAGTGGAAGCGTGCTGGGCCCATAACCCAGAGGTCCGAGGATCGAAACCTTGCTCTGCTATATATGGTGTGAAATGTTTTTTTTATACTTTTTAATTAAAAATAAATATTTACAGAATTTTGCCTTTTATTTGAATACTTGGTCTTCATAGGGCATTGCCAATCCAATTAAACTGTCTTTGCTACATCTGTGCATTATCTTGGCCAGCGATAAAGCGAAGGAATAATGTGTTGGTGACTATATAAGGCCATCAAATTTTTATTATATTGCGTATGGATCTGTTGGTGAATATTTGGATCTTATCATTTAAGTTTTCTGAAGCCACACCGGGTTCGGGTTCAAAAGAATTGAAGGACGCATTATTGTAGAATTTATTCTTAAGAGAGAATATTTGGATTTTATTCTTTATGCTTGCCGTGGCCAATCTGCGTTTCGAATCCGTAAAATAGAAGAGATTTCATACAGTCGTTATAAATGTGAATTTTAGTTTTCGGGGAGTAAAAGTTATAAAGATATTGTTTTTTTTTTCAATTTTTGCATACCGAACATAATATTTTAATTTAAATCTGTTATAAAAATGAATTTTGTGTTTATAACTCGAAAACTACTTGAAATAGGAAGAGCTAACCCTTGAACGTATAAGATTACGAATTCGATTACCGTTATATATAAGCAGAGTGGCGCAGTGGAAGCGTGCTGGGCCCATAACCCAGAGGTCCGAGGATCGAAACCTTGCTCTGCTATGAGGTTGATATTCTTTTTAATATTTTTTTCTTCAAAATGCTTTACAATTTAAAATTTTTAATAATTAACAATAAAAAACTGTTTTTAAAGATAATATATGGAAAAATTGTACGATTTTTTTCAATATAATATTTTCAAATTAGGTAGTAAAATAATAGTCTACCACTGTAAAGTACTATTGAGAAGTGGTAGAGAGAATAGTGTCAGATATTTATTTAAAATTTAAAAGCAATCTAATGGAGTAGGAATCTTTGTCGCAGAAAGCGCTAAAAGTAGACCAGCTCTCTTAGAAGCACACAAAACGATGTATCTGAACTTCTGTAGGATATTTCGAATATGAATGATAGTAGAGCCCGGAAAGTAGGAAATATTGACGAATGGCCAACGTCATTATAACAAAAATTAATTTAATAAATATGTTACACAATCACCGCATTATTTTCTAATGCATATTAAACAGGATTTTTTAAATTTAAAAAATTTAGCAAATCTTGTGCTTATAACTCGAAAACTGATTTTGAATAAGAAAAGCTAAGCCTTATTCAATGTAAGTTTACAAATTTGTTTTCAGCGAAATATCAGCAGAGTGGCGCAGTGGAAGCGTGCTGGGCCCATAACCCAGAGGTCCGAGGATCGAAACCTTGCTCTGCTATAAATGTGGTGTGTTCAATTAGTTTTTTTGATACATTTTCTTGTCATTTTTTTATAAAATTAGATTAGTTATTAATTTTTTGTTTTTGACGTCCCCACTGTGAGCTCAGAAGCGGCCCATTCTGGTCTCATAAAAGTTGAACAAACCAAACCTTTTTGTCATTTGAAAAAAAAAATAAATAAATAAATACAAGAATAAAGCAAAGTTAAGAACCCTGAGACTGAGCCGCTGCACAATGGGGCAGTGATAGAGAATATTCTCATTAGATTTCAGCAGCTGCACGTTACTAGAAATCCAGCAAAAAGAAGGGTCCATCGTCACACATTCTGACCCTTCTCCTCATTGCACAAAGTCCTATAAAAAAATTTTGCAATATCCCGAATTCCCTCTCCATCTGGGTCATAAAAACAGAAATTTTGCAATTTCTCCTGTCCTGCAGACAACACCTGATTGATTAAGAACGAACCGAAATATATACTCCCTTTAACTTTATTTCTTTTGCTATATCATCTGTCGTCACATTTTAGTGTCCAGCCTTCCAAGCAGCTTGCGCTTGATAACCACCATATCTCCCTATGTAACCCATCCCAGTTTTGACCCGCAGACATAGTGAACCCTTAATACATATAAGATTTTAAAATTGTTGAGCGATGTTACCAAGCAGAGTGGCGCAGTGGAAGCGTGCTGGGCCCATAACCCAGAGGTCCGAGGATCGAAACCTTGCTCTGCTATAATAACAGTTGGAAAGCATTTCTTTTAATGAAAAACATTGAATTTTACAGTCCACCCTATTAAATTAAAAATTATGGTTGCAGCAACAATCTGTCCTTTAATCCTTGCTAAATTTTTTGTACAGTCTTTAGTTTTTGGATACATAACTATCCGTAAGGCAAAAATGGCTTCAGCATTGCTACCACCAAGGATTATATAAGGAATTCGAAATGAACCATTTGACTACATAACATTATATTACAAATTTGATTACCGTTACAAATAAGCAGAGTGGCGCAGTGGAAGCGTGCTGGGCCCATAACCCAGAGGTCCGAGGATCGAAACCTTGCTCTGCTATGTGTTTGAATGGATGGACTTTTCTTTTGAATTTTAAATAATTTTACGAAGTCTTTTATAAAGAATTTGATTTAGTCTATCGGAAATTTCCCATGAGTCATATTGTAATTCCAATTAGTAATGGAAATTAGGTGAAAGCAGATAAAAGAAGATAATAGGGGGATGAGACACGAATAGAACGAAGTTTTATACACTTAAACTCCTGCGAAACCTCTTTCTCTAGTAGCTGAAAAGCTTCCCAGTCCTCATCGAGAATTTCGAATTTTTACCGACCAATACCATATCTATGCTCTAGACGATGTAGGTAACTTCTGTAAACACCATATCCCATCAGGCACTGGATTACGCTACAGTTGACCTCTCTCAATTTGTGCGCTTAAATGGAATATAATTTTACATCTTTGTTGTCAGTTTCGAAGATTTCTCTTCTCTCACCTGCATATTTTCGCTCAGAATTTTCAAGCATTTCATTAGATGATATAACTCGGACATAAGAAGGCAGAGTAAAGATACCTTGTATGGATATTTGATGTCATCACTCTCTCGTCTTACAAAAATATCGCGCAGCTACTTCTAAGCATTTTAGTTCGTCTTGGCTGTATTTTTCGGAATTCCTTTCCAAACTGGTTTGGCGTACAGTAACAATGAGTTATTTATACCATGACAGGAATAGTTTCTTACTCTGCGCAGGTCTTTCCTCATTTGTCACTACACGACATGGATAATGTTCCAAGTGTTGTGAATACTTATGATAATTTAAACAGGATAGTTTTGTTAGAAATTTCTATTCGAGGCGAAGATATTATGCTGTCAAAATCTATGCGAAATAATGTAGAAGGATGAAAGGGGGCTTATTTAGCTTTATACACGATAATTATATCAGTTATGTGATACAATACCTGGTTTAAGAGTTTATATAGGAAACCTCTTCTCTGGAATCTGAACATTGTATAAAGATCAGATCTATTTAAATGTATATCAGAAGCCAGTCTGGAGACATCAAGCCGAATGGATAAAGTGTCTCATTCGATTAGAAAAATTTGTGTCAATAAACGCTGAGAGCTCAACGCATTACATGGGTGTCTGGTAATATTGGTCAGCGTAGTGACTATATCAACGAATTCATTTTGATTGATTAATTTTTTTTGCTTAAACGATTTTCAGAATATTGAAAAGAGTTCCAAGCAATTAATTGATATGAAATGTGTTTAAGTGATTGCCTTTTAAGTGTTTTTCTTTTTAAGAAAACATTTGTGAATTTCATTTAAAGAAAAATTTCTTTATTTTTTTCGAAAAACGTGCCAACATCTGACGTCCTGAAATAAGTTGTAACAGTTTTCTTCTCACAAGAAAAATATCATTTCTCCGCCATGAACATAAAGTGTGTGTTTTCATGCCAACATGACTTGTCAATCGGTCCGTCAAATATTTATATAACAGAAACGGATTGAATCATTGAACTGAATTTTGTTACGCTTTAATTTTTTTTCTGCCATTGTTTCAATAGATTTTTGCCAGTGAATGGTATTTATTTTGGTTTGTGGCAAAAAATAAACAAAAAAAATTTTACGATCCATAATGGAAGTAAAACCACTGGATATAAAACAGGAATTATATATAGTTTCAATCAAATCATGGTGAGGAGGAGATCGATCGACAGATGAATATGTTTTGTTAAAATAGTTTGCACAAATAAAGCTTTTGCTATAAATAATCATATTTTTCCAAAAAAAAAATGTTAGACTTTGCTTTATAAATTAAAGAGGAATTTTAAGTTTTTTAAATATAAGACTATCCGTAGGCTTGTCTGACAGCAGACTAAATCAAATAACTCACTCCATATGATGTACTCGTGCAGCTATTTTTCTTTTTTAGGTGACGTTTAAATTCCTTCCATTATGGTTTCGTAGGTGTTTAAAAAAGCCATTAAAATGAATTTTTGTTTACAGACTTTATTTTAGAATAAATTAATGACGACATTCAATTTGTCGATATTTTTATAACAATTTACTACAAAACTTATTAACAACAACAACATCAAATGGTATTTTTAATAATTCCTATTTTTTTCTCCCAGTTTTTGTTTTTAATTGTACGCCATTACATACATACATACATAATTGGCCATTATAATCCTTCAGTCAGGATTACGACCTAGCTTCTCACATGCCATTACCTATTGGTAAGGATATTTTAGTCATAAATATTAAATATAACACAACATAAATATAACACAACAAGATTTTAATCTTATAAGTTATAGTGCTATGCTTAAGATCAATAAGATAAAAAACATAAAAAAATAATAAAAATTTTGAAATATAAGAAATTAAGTAAAAACAACAAATTAATAAAAAAAAAAACAAATTAATTAAAATATTAAATTTATGTAGAAATATAATTTAAAGCAATTTAGGAAAACTAACAATACTACAGAAATAAAAAGAAAATAAAAAAGTTAAAAAAATAAAGAATTCTAGAGATATAAAAAAGAAATATTTACAAAAATCGGTATAAGAAAGTAAGGATAAATATTTAACCGATATAATAAACATGCTAAGAAGGTAACAAACTTTTCATTAAGAGAACAATGTAAATAACTCCTTTTTGAACGCGTTTGCATTGCCTAACTTTTGGATGTAATTTGGTAGGGAATTCCAGAGACGAGTGGTGTGTATAAAGAACTGTCGCTGTGACAGAAGAGTCCTGTAACGTTGTTGAATAATCTTCATGCCCCGGCATGACCTAGCAAACTTAATTCGGCCTACTAAATATTCCGGCTGTCTCGTATTAATAATTTTATGGAATAGAATGAGGCATTTAATTTTCAGAAGATTATCAAATTTTACACTAAATATCTGATACGCTAAATGAGAAATGTGATCCCGGCGATCTTTAAGAAAGACGTATCTTGCTATATTGTTGTATACCAAGTTTAGTTCCCAGTTGTCATTACTATCGCAGTTTGCAAAAATTTCGCACCCATACAATAGCACAAGAATCAAATAAGTTTTAGCAAGTTGCATACGAATTGCAAAAGGATTTGAATCAATGACCGCCCATAAATTTCGTAGCATGCTGTATATTCTGCCAACAACGACACTTATATGACCAGACCACGATAATCTGTCATTAAATACAATACCCAGATTGGTAGAAGACTCGACATAGTCAATTTTATTTCCCCTGATACTCGATCCAGGTATGGCAAACGAAACATTGGTCTTCGAAAGCATTAAACATTTGGACTTTGAGGGATTAATGTATAGTCCATTCGCCGAAGTCCAACTGTCAATCCTATACAAATCACGGTTAACAGAGTGTAAACAATAATCTCCTTACGAGTACTGGCATAAATCTGCACATCATCCGCATACATATGAACACGGCAGTCAACCAAAACATCCGGTAGATCATTAATATACATACAGAACAACAGTGGCCCCAGTATTGATCCCTGGGGAACACCTCTACAAATATTAAGCGAATCAGAAATATTCCCATTTAAATGAAACCTCTGCCATCTGTCCAACAAATAAGAAAAAATTAGACTTGCGGCAGAATTAGAAAAATTAAACAGCTCCGGAGCTTTTTCAATAAAATTTTATGATTGATTGTTTCGAAAACCTTCGTGTGATCGAGAAGAAAAAAACGCTACACTATTTACATTTAGCTCCAACCTAAGATCCTCAACTACATTTAATAGAGCGGTAGTACAACTTTTCATGAAACCTGACTGACTGACTGTTAAATAATTGTGACCTTCCAGATAACCATTGATCTGTATGGCTATTATGTTTTCCATTACCTTCGACAAAAAATGAAGAATGACAATTGGCCTAAACTCATTGTTTGATTTGGGAATGGGAAGGATCTTAGCTAGTTGCCATTCATCAGGAAAAGTAGACTTAGTCAGCACTGTATTGAATAAGTGGGTATAATATGACAAAAGTCTAGGTGTCAAAACTTTCAAAAACAAAGGATCAATATCATCGGAACCAATTGCGTTCGATTTCACCGCTGAAATACATTCCAAAACTTCGAACTGATCCACGCAACGAAAATTAAAGGTGTATTGTGGAGGGACACAACAAAGGTCATCATACATATCACCGATTGCCGTTGGAACACTTGAATGTACAAACTGGTCATTAATATCGGTGGTTCCAACGATTTTTATGCAGTCATCAAAGAAGAACTTTCAACAGACGACATTTGTTTCCTAGATCACAGGCATTGCAAAATACAGGTAAAGTTTGATTTTGTATAGGCATAAGCCATAGGCTTCCGAATAGTCACTGCTTTTTATATCGCAAACCTTAAAATGGTACTGTCCTGTTGGCCTTAAAATCGTTTTTATTTAGTGAATCTAACCCTACTTTTTCCAAACATTTATTTGGCCCCAAAAGAGGAAATTCTCTTCATTTTTATTCATCGATTATTTGTCGTTATCCGTTATTCGGTGGCTGGAAACTTTGTTTTGACCATAAATCTCCCTGCTTAGATGACTTTCATAGGTTTTTGAATAGTCACTGCTTTTTATACCGCAAACCTTAAAATTTGTTCACATTTTAAGGATGTTACGTACTCTTGCTTTTTGTGCTAAGGAAATGGATAAGGATTGACAAATGCCGAAGTTACACAGTGAAACTGGTAGTATAATCTAATCCATAGGATACAGCCTTACTAAGAACTGGATTTGATCAGCAGCAAATGGAAGGAATATGTCATGGCCTTATGATCATCACGTATGATTGAAGAAATTAATATCAAGATTAAATTAAACAAATGTTGTTTAAAAACCCTACACAATGAAATATGATAGGCCAAGATAGCCTATTTAACCAAAAAGGTAAAAATAAAGTAACGCTGGACAACGCCTGCACCGTACACAACGATATGTTCAGCAGCATTTGACGCATAAAATTATAAGCGATGATAATGACCTCAAAAAATATGTTCAATAACTGGAACTGGAATAAGTTGCCGTAATCTAGTAAGTAGACCAGACGCGAGGCTCAAACCCTTCTTCGAACAAAACAAAATATGAAAAAATATTTCTTCGGCCACTTGCTCTCAGCAGATTTGTGGCATAAACTCTGAGAGGAAATAACAAATTGTTATGAAAAGTTGCTTAAAAAATCTTTCGTTTGGAGTCGTCTCTAAACTTGTAGGTCAGCCACTCACAGTGTTGAAAAATTCAGTACTTTTGTACTTTTTTCAGTACTTTTTCATTTCAAAAATACCGCAGTACCCCCGCGACGCTTTCGGTACTTTTTCATTGTTATTACATATTTTATGTCTTGCGCTTTTCAACTATTAATGCATTAGCAACATGTTCAACGTAGAATTAGTCTTTAGCCCCGCTTAGCCAAACGTTTTTAGAACACGAAAAGCAATGAAAACGCTTGCCGAACCGTAATAAATTTCGGTAAGCATTTGCATTGCTTTTCATATGCTAAAAATGAACGTATATTACAGTACGTTCCGTCAACGTACGACTAAACGGGGCTTTTACGTTTTAATACGTTCCAAATCAGCGGCTTTTGTTTTGTATGTGTGGAAAACGAATAAGTCGTTAGTTTTTCTGTTCGACTTCCTTCTGGTAAAAACTCTGAATGTAAATAATATTGTCATGATAAAGTTTCTCAAAAATCTGTCGTTCAGAATCGACTTTATACTGTAGATCCCGTCACTCATGTATAAAATTAACACACTCAACATGAGTGGTGTGAGAAACTAGGCTGTAATCCTGATTGAAGGATTATAATGACCAATTACGCATGTATGTATTTTTTACAAAGTACCATTTGGTGCAAAAAGTACTCTCTCGGTTATAGTTCAGTACCATTTCAAAAGTTCAGTTTTGCAACACTGGCCACTCATATATAAACCTAACGCACACAACATAAGTGGTGTGAGCAGCTAGGTCGTAATCCCGACTGAAGGATTGTAATGACCAATGATGTATGTGGAACATACTCAGGACGATTATAGAAATTAATGATCATATAATACTCATCCAATCATCTATTAGACACGAATGGACCTTGACTGTAAAGACTATTTTCATGCCTGTTGCCGATAGATATAGAGAGATGATAGAGATGCTAAAAGTACACCATATAGACCTAACAATAAAATTTCTATACATTTAAGTATTTATAAATGATCAAACTTTAAAATAAAAATGATATCGTGATCAATTTGCCCTTAACTGTACATAGAACATATGTGTCGAATTTTCTTTTGTCGGAATTGTTGGAAAGTATCATACTTTCTCTTATTTTTCTTTACTTGTACTTAGTTTCTCCACAAAAAAATTCACATAAATGAAAAACCAAAGAGAAAATATTTTTCGAACGTTTATTCTCATTTTTGTTAGAAAGTTTTTTGTTATGCGTTGTTGGCTGATGGCCGAAAATTTATTTTAAAATGAAATCAAAGATGTATTTCAAATTAATGAAACATACAAGGGCTCTTAAAAATGTTGTATTAGTTTTGAGGCTCGTTTAGCGACGTTATTACAACTTGCCGTTAACTAAAGGGAGGATTTTAAGGGGCAGATAAATTGTTTTTCATTATTATAAGTGGACAATAAGGTAGAAGTGCCCGTCGTTGCCACTGCGTTTAAAAAACTTTTTAATTGAGAAATTTTGTCGACATTGCTCCGGCACTGCCATACTTTAGAAAAAGTCAACTTTATTTTGTCTGCAGGTTATAATAACGAAAATAAGTTAAAGGTGACTTTAAAGTTCACTTTAGCTAAAGTTAGCTTTAACTAAACCCAACTTTAACGGCAAGAGCTAAGAGCCATTATTACAACTTGCCGTTAACTAAAGGGAGGATTTTAACGGGTAGATAAATTGTTTTTCATAATTATAAGTGGACAATAAGGTAGAAGTGAGCGTTAAGCTAAAGGGAGGATCAACCTACTGGTAACTTTTAAAGTTAAGTTCATGTTTGAGCTTGCCATATTATATATTATTTTCAATATGGCAACTTCAAATATAACCAAAATGAGCAAATACAACTGCGTTTAAAAAAAACTTTTTTAATTGAGCAGTGTTATCGACATTGCTCCGGCACTGCCATACTTTTGTTTTTTTCTTTTTTAATTTTTTAATAAAACTAGATTTTTAAAAAAGTTAACTTTATTGTATCTGCAGGTTATAATAACGAAAATAAGTTAAAGATGACTTTAAAGTTTACTTTAGCTAAAGTTACCTTTAACTAAACCCAACTTTAACGGCAAGTTGTAATAATGGCTCTTAGAGTTTCAAAAATTAACATTCTGGTTTGGGAGCTTAAAGTACAATATCTAACGATCTAAGCAGTTTTCTTCTTCAGCCTTAAGACTGATGATGTATTACAACATTTAAAAGAGACGATATCAAGAAAAATAAAAAATCCCAACAAAAGGATTTTGGTTCCAGCTGAGTGCTCCGGTGACACCTCTGGCAGATGCTGTGAATTGATGTTCGTTTAAAAATGCTGCTGCTATTGTTTTTATTGTTGGTCATATTGGTTTTGTTTTTAATTTTTCTTCTCCTGTTTAGACCATTTGTTACGGCCATTCAACAAATTTTTATCGAACTGTGAATATTAATTCCTACATATTATTGTTGTTCCAGGTTTTTCTTTTTCCTTGTTTTTTTTGCATTATTGTGGTTGTTTTTATTTTCAAATAAATATATTTTACGTTTGCAAATTAATAAACAAAAGAAATAACCACACAAATATTACGTTTTTGGTACTTAAATTAAATAAAAAAAAATTAAAACGAAAAGAAAAAAAAATTGAAAGAATTTAAAATAAGAATTTTCAAACACAAATTTAATTGCTTTGGGATGATTTCGTGCTTTTTTCGTGCTCATGAGTAACAATTGTGTATTTGAAATCAATTGGAAAATGAAAATTTTTTAAACAATTTATTGATTAATTGTATGAGTAGGTTATCCATATGTATATATGTAAAGTATGTTTTGTTAAATATTGTATTATTTTTTTTTATTTATTTCACATGTTTCTTGTGGGAAAACTATTCATTTTAAAAATACTTCTTAGGTGGCCATTAAAAGGAAAGTAAAAATACAAGAATTAATCATTCCCAAGAGCTAGATTTTTTTCCTAAGTTAGCTACGCTACTGTCTTATGACAATAAATTTATTTCCGATTTTCCTCATTGTGCTAAAAATTAAAGAATTTACAACTTTAGATAATTTATTAATATGCCATACATATACATATATACATACATATTGACCAACATTCTCGCCATATTAGCCAACAGACTCTTCAACTTGACAACAAAAACACAATTTCAGTAACAATAGAAATAATTGACTCTGAATATTATTTTCAAGGACGTTCTACATTTACAAATTATGTTGTTGTTGTTTTTTTCTTTATAAAGGATATAAGAGTAAGGAAAATGCTAGTCAAACATGTTGTGTTTATGTTGGAAGATAACCAACGTTTTATGAATCATGACAAACGAGTTGTAGTTGGACTGAACTGTTTTAAGCAGAGCTAGTATGAAAAAAATCGGCAGTGTGATAGAAAATTTTCCACAAATTTCTATAAATTTTTTGTGATGACACCGGCACAATTTAGATGGCTTAAGAGTACTGTAAACCAAATCTTCTTTAGCAATATTAAGCACAGACTGCAACCGGAGTCGAAGTAAAATAGATTTTTAATAAGCTTTTCTTGAAATATCCATGCTTTTACAATTTGTATGTATGTCTCCGGCTTATAATATTTCTGTAAATAATTTTTGATTGGAGCAAATAGATTGAGATTGCAATACAACCCAACCGAAAGTCTCTCACCATTACTGACGAAATAGAAGAAATAGTTGTAGCGGCGTTTACATGGGTTGCGATAATATTTAATTGGAAGTCACTTTAAGAGAGGTTTTACCCCTGAGTTCCCAAGTCAAAGAACATAGTTTTTATTGTTATAGACTTATAATGTGTTGTAGAGGACAGTCCGATGAGGTAATTAAGCTACACAAGTAAAATAATTCGTCAACGTTCGCCTTTAACTTTAAAAGATGGTATAAGCAATGTACCCACAGTTGTGTATTGGTTTATTAGAAGTAAGGTCACGGTTCAAACACTAGGTCAAGACAAAACGAAAATTTTTCTTCGGTGAGCTTCCTCTCAGCAGATTTCTTGCAAAATCTCTGAGTAAATAAAAAATTGCCATGAAAAGTTTCTCAAAAATCTATCGTTCGAAGTCGACATTAAACTGTAAGACCCCCGTCACTCATGTATAAAAATTAATAAACACAACATAAATGGCGTGAGAAGCTAGACCGTAATCCTGACTGAAGGGTTGTAATTGTTTATGTATGTATGTATTGGAGATGATGTAAGAGTCCATGTGAATTTGTAGGCTAGCTAAGCCTGCTGTGGTACATATAGAATAGCCAATTATTGCTTGCATCTATTTCCGGCTTGAAGATGTTGTTTAATCCTCTACATTATCTTAGTTTCTTTGCAACGACTGAATTTAAGATGAAATTCGTGTGACTGCGAACAAGAAGGGGACAATAGGCATATTTTTGACACCGATTATCGTTGAGAAAAACACTCACGTAGGACTCAGATAATTTTTGTTGAGATTCTCATGATTTCAAGCGGAAGCCATTATATATTGTATATAGAAACGAAGCATTCTTAAAATCCTATAATACCAGAAAAAACAGGAATTTTGCTCATTACATCGTTTTGTGTTTTCTATCTTCAGTGGGCAATCAATGGGTTTAGTAATAAAATTTAATAGAAGCCCATTACATGTCTCTTTGCATTCGTTTTTGGTGCCTCTTTCAGGAATTTTCACCACTAAGCTTTACTAATAGTTTTGTGGAACAGTTTCTGAATTCCAATATGCACGATAAAGCTGGATTTAAATAATTTGGCCTGAATGTTATCTCTTTTCGGGTCTAAATTATGGTTCACCTCTACTGAAAATCTAAAAATTTAAAAAAATTTTCAAGATTTTTTAAATAATCGTACTACGAGATAAAACACTAAAAAAATTAAAATAATTCACACATTTTACACTTGTAGACAGACTGATGCTGAGATAAACTAAAAAGAAATGAAAAGAAAGCAAAGAAATTTGAATAAAGAACGTCTACTATGGAGCTGTGGGTGCTGATTACGTTGGCGATTGGTGATGATGATGACGACGAACATGTCGATGATTACCACGATGATGACGGTGTTGGCTGCGAACGAATTTTCCGAGATGTGAACTCGCAAAGATGATGTTGGCAAAAAGCGAATATTTTTTTATCTTCTTGCTTGTGAATATTAGCAAATACACAAAAACAAAAACAACAGCCATAAAACACGAAATAATAATGAAGTACGATGAGTTTTCCGACATGCTGACTACTGAGTCTGGTCGAGAAATAAAAAAATATTTTCCTCCAGCATCAGTAGTTACAGTAGTAAACGCTTAGATAGCGTAGCGCAAGGAACTTAAAAATTAAAATAGCGGAAAAGTTTGGTTTTTGTAGTGCGAATTTTCTTTTTTTTTTGTAAAGAAAATTAACGTAAAGTTGCAAAAGAAAAAAATAATTGTGAAGAGAAGTGTTTAAAAAGTGAAAGATGATGTATTAATTAAAGAAAATGTAATTAGAAAGAATATTTTTAAAAGTTCATTTAAAAAAATGTAAATATAAAATTAAATAAAAAATAAATAAATTAAATAAAATGAAATGAAAAAAGAGTGCTGATTAGTAAAGAAAGTAATAAAAAATAGTGTTGAAAATTAAAAAAAAAAACAAAACTAAAAGCAATCAATTGTTGAATTTACATTTCTCATACGCCACAATGGCTTCAGCTATTTATATTGTGCATTAAATTTCTTTATTTTGTCACAAAATCTCTTCCTCGTCTTCTTTTTATTTCCTTGTTTTGTGTTAATTTTATTAAACCAAGTTTTAGCAGCTAAGAAGGCGATTAGATTACTTTAGAACAGATTTACAAACAATATGCATGACAGTCAACACGCGTTTTCTACCAATTTTCAAATCCATTATTCTTCTTAATAAAAATTTTAATAAAAAAATCTTCATTTTAAAGCATTAATCACTTCTTCAGAGACCTAATTACCTTGGAATATCTGACATTTAATAACTGAAATATACCAATGGTATCAGACCTTATATTTTCGGACATACTGAAAAAAATAAGATTTAGGACAATGGCACATTGTTGGCTTCCTAAAAGCTAGGCTTATCCAGACTCATAGTAAAGAATATTTGGCACAATTGGCTAATTCACACAACTTTGTATCGCAATTTTGTATTGAATACACTTTTTGTTTGTTTCCAAACGTTAAAAAACGATAAGAAGAAGAAGATCAGGATTCATAATTTGATTTTTAAGCAACAAAATGAAAAATATTACGGAAAAAAAGTAAATTATCTGTGTGAACAATTATAATTTTGAAATGTTAATTGTTGACTCAAGTTACATAGAAAAGATTGTGTATTTTTATTTTTCTTCTTGATTAACTGATAGTACGAAACCAATACAATTCCGAAAACATAGGACATAGAACATATAAGTGTACCGGATTTTTATATGAAAATTTCAACAACAAGCATACACTGTTGTATATTCGTTGTATATCGTATACAATGATACAAGGGCTTGTGTGAATCGCCCAAATAACCAATAACCAGCACAATTAATAATTCACTAAAAATGCGCATTTTTTATTTCAGTCAGACTATGCAAATATTTATCGAATCAATCAGAATTCCTAGTTATTGTAAACATTTATTTGGTGTAAAAGAAGTAATTCTTGTTAAATTTCATTTCTCTTGTTAAAATACTTGTAAATTCAAACAAATGTTTTACAAAACGGTTTCTCCAAATATTTATATAGTCTGACTGCACCTTCAGGTAGTTATAAAAAATTGCACTAGGTTTTAATCATTGTAAACCATTGTATTTTTCTAGCAAAAAAGCGGTCAGTGAAACTAATGTGAAAACCATCAAAAATCATTGCATTTTTCGGACGCTCTCAATAAATACTTCAATACTCTTAACATTTAACCTCTTTTAGTAAGCATACGGTTTTTGAGCTTAGACAGAGTAGAGTCGTTCTGATAAGGCACATGACTAGCAACCGGTATTTAATACCCTAATAATATGTCCTACTGCCTTCCATTCCCATTTTTTATAATGACTTTTTCATGCGGTCTCTGAATGACGATAAGGAAAGATTTTTACGGATTAATATAGATATTAATATTAGGAATCAGTGGAGGTTTCGATAATAGAGAAATGGGTTAGAGAAATAACCACAGGCCAATAGAAGAATACAATGTTCTTATAGGCTGACTAAGGTATTTCTTGGTGCATGGTACTGATACTCGGGTTGATAGTGAATTCTAAAATCCTATGATGTTATTTACACTACACCAATCATAATAAGTAAATAAAGAATATTTCTTAATGAGATGGCATAGCATTCAAATGTTACCCTTACATGGGTACTCATTCTCTTCGCTTATGACAGAGTTAGACTGCATGTTATAGCAGTTGCATAGCAAAGTAGATCTGCATGTATCAAGATGCTCATGCGAGAAAACTAATCTTCCATATTATGACTTCCATAGGGACTGTTGACAATGTTGTGGAAGAAGATAAGACTATCATCCACTCTGTCCATTATTATTTAGCGTTGCCTGTCACTGGACGGCTTAGCTGACCTAATGTTTTTAAAATTTAGAAAGCTATACTGATTTATCTGCATTTCGAAATGACTAGGTCTTTAAGAAGCATATGTTTTGTTTGAAGACTGAATCTGGGACGGGTCCAACTTTTTCCAGATGATATTCCTAGCTTATGGGATGTTCTAGTGTTCGGAAATACATTTTATTAGATAGGAGAGCGGTACAATAACGCTTTTCGGAAGATTGATTTCTTTGCTATGACATAAGTTAAGTTTGACTTAAGTGGGGAAGCTTGGCTTTTAATTTTCAATTTTTTTCTTCAGTCATTTACGAGTCTTAGTTAATTAGGGTTTAATCTAAAGCGACTTCGCTTTATTAATACTTCAAATTCTTCGTGTGTATATATAAAGGAAGTTTTAGAAGTCGCTGTAGTATAGTAGGTAGCGTGTTGGCTTATTAGACGTAAAGCCAGGGTTTGAGCACCAGGCTAGGCATCAAGACAAAATACAAAAGTATTTCTTCGGCGACTTCCTCTCAGCAGATTTCTGGCAAAAACTCTGAGAGTAAATGAAATTGCCATGAAAAAAGTTTCTCAAAAATCTGTCGTTCGGAGTCGGCTTTAAACTGTAGGTCCCACCACTCATGTATAAATTTAACACACACAACATAAGCGGTGTGAAAAACTAGGACGTTGTACAATGGGTCAATTCGACCTCTGCGTACTGTACTTGTCTTAATTGACAAGTACACGTCCTCTAACCTAACCTAACCTAACCTATATATGACGGTAGTCATGGAGAATTTGTGCACGCACTTTAACATTTCAGGCATTTACTATCATTTGATGAACATATTTTTTTCTTTAAAAATTATTGGCAAAAAAATGCACCATTTTCTAAAGTGTCCAATTGAAACAAAAATGATAAAAATAGATTAAAGAAAAATGAAGATATCTACAATATGTTGTATGTTCACACTTCGTACATTTGAGGTGTCCTAATTCATTTTAAAATATTTAAAAATTATTTTTCTGTTGAATTTTTTTTAAACTGGCGCTACTTAAAAACTATAATAATATTTAGTAATTTGTCGAAAAATTGTAAAATTTGTCATTATAAATAATTATTCAGCAATTTATTCCAATTTATGCGAAAAAATGCAATTATTTTTCAAAAGTAATAAATTTTCCAACATTTGATTGCTCATACCTACCAGAGACCAGCCATGCAAATTAATTTTTTCTCCATTTTTATTTTTTGGTTGAAAGTGTGTAAAAATAATTACCAACAAAATATATTACAATTGCAATTAAAAACCAAATTAAAAAAAAATAATAATAATAAATATTATACACGATAATAAATGTTTGAAAAACTAAGATTTACTTGCAGAAAATTTCTATTTGCGACACTCATACGTTATGGTGTCTGCGAGACGTAAAATTGCATGAAAAAAAGGAAAAAAAATATTTTTTTTTATGAAATAAATAAATTTGAAATATTACTTGTACATCTCACGGCATGTGTAAAATAATAACGAAGTGATGTTTTATTGTGTTCAATATAAATAAACTAAAAATAATAACCTAAACAATGTTTTGGAAAAACTATTAAAAAAATTGCTTTTGTGTGAATATAATTAGAGTGTGTGAAAATATTTAAAAAACAATTTTTGGTATACAGTTATCGCTTTAAAGTGGAAAAATTAAAAAAAATTTTAATTTTTTTTAATTGTTAATTTTAATAATAATCAGGGGAATTTTGCCCAGATACGTTAGAAATACTGGAAAAACAAATCAAAATGCTTCTTGGTAATTTGGCGTAGAACAAAACTGAATTTGAATGATGTATGTTATATTGTATGCATGTTAGTATATTAACACTAAACCTACCAGAGCGGTCAAATAACCGCTTTTGAGACTTTAATAAAAGTTGTTAACTTCCAGGTTTTTATATTTCTTGAACTTACTCCACGACTTTTGCTATAATATATAGCTGTTTAATTTTTCAATATATATTTCTCTTCTTCTTTCGTTTTTCTGATAATAATATGTACTCTACCGTTGTCTACCCTGAGCGGTCTTTTGACCGCTAGAATATATATGAAATTTTATGAAGTTATCTGGATTGAAATCTCAAAATCTCTCTCTCACACAAAAACAGTAGTTTTCCAAGAAAATATCATCTGATTGTGTACAGAGCGACTGCTGGTAACTCACGAGGTGAGGCAAAATAAAGTTTATTCAAATTAGATTACTGACACTGAAGTTGATGAAGAAGAACATTCTGGGAGTGAGGATAGTATATATGATCCATTTGACACTGACTCTGAGCTATTCGACGCGGATAATGAGGAAGAGAACATTGTGAACACGCGTACGGGACGAAAAAGAAAGAGATTGTTTTCCAGTTCCGAAGATGAATGTGAAGAAAACAATCAAAGTATTGCAACTTCAGTTGATGGAACTGTTTGGCGAAAAAAAATCACCAAGGTTCTGAACCTGGAAGATATCCGATTCATACAAGAGAAATATCAGGGCCAACGGGATATGCGAAACGCAACACTATGAAGGACAAAGTAAGGGGTGCATTTTCGTTGATTCTTGACCAGGGAATTATGAATCATATAAAAATGTGCACAGGATCAGAAGCACGTCGAGGTTTAGGATCCAAGTGGAGTATAACTTTAGAAGAGTTAGATGCCTTCGTTGCAATTGCACATGGTGCATATGAAACAAGAAACCTGAACGTTTCTTATTTATGGAATAAGTAATGGGGTCCTGCATTTTTTTCACGAACAATAAACAGAAATCGTTTCACAGAAATTATGCGATTTATTCGTTTTCATAGAAGAAGCGAGCGGAGCCAGCGTCTGCAGGCTGACAAATTTGCTCTCATCTCCAAGGTACGGAATGCATTTATAGAAAATAGTCAACAAACTAGTTGCAAATATAATTGTTGATGAAAAGATATTTGGTGCAAAATCAAGATGCCGATTTACACAATATATGTCCAATAAACCCGATAAATTCGGAATCAAGTTCTAGTTGGCATCGGACTTTGAAAGTAAATATATTGTGAATGGATTTCCGTATTTGGGAAAACATGAGACGAGGCCATCAGCAATACCACTGAGTGAATTTGTTGTTCTCAAACTCCCTGAACCATTTATAGGGTGCGGACCACCGATAATTTTATTAAGAGCACATTCGAGCGAATAAGAGGGAATTACCCAAAGCAGTCATTTGACCGCCTTCGGTAGAAATAGATATATATATAATATGTCGGTAGGTTTAGTGTTAAGCGTAAACACTCGCAAATTAAATGTACTCTTTACCAATATACCGATGCTTTTTCTAATCTCTACTGATAAGCGTCCACAACAATCTAGTCTTCAAGGCTGTATTTAGTTTTAGGAAACAAAATTCCAGTCGTGAAAAACGGTTGTAAACAGCAATGACTGAGCAGTATATATGTACTTGAATTATTTTAAAATTATTTCCAATGTTTTTATTTATTTCTAGCAAACGACGCTCAGGTTCATTATAATGTTCCTAAAAAATTGATAAGAATAGTGAATGAAACCTGATTTGTTTTCTGAGCGATTGGAAGTCTACAGACAAAAGAGAGCTAACACTAATTCTATAAAAAACTGCTGATGGATGACTCTGAATCAGTTGTTTTGGTTAAAACTAAACATTTTCGAAATAAGTTTTATGAGATTTGTTTGGCATCTCACGCATCAAATATCAGAACAAAAAAGAAAGACAAAAACCTTTTTTATATCATTTCCTAACTCAATTTTCTACAGATTTTTAAAATTTAAAAGTTAACATTTGGACAGTCAATGTGTTTGGGCAATTATCACCAGTTATTATACAGAATTTTGTGCAGAAAATTGCTGTGAATCTCAAATACTGCAACGCTTTATTGGCACAAAATAATATCGTTCCTTCTCCGTTTTATTATGATAAGTACAATAAAAATTAGATCCGTTATGACAATTTGAACTGACCACGTACATTGAGGTAGCAAGTGTCTAAAATAATTTTAAAACTCATTTATAGGAAAGAAATCTTGCAGACTCTAAAACAAATAAAGTCTTCTGGGCCAGATCAGTTCCAAAGAAGTTTCTTTCGAGACTAGTTTTTCGATTGTTAAGCTTCCCAGAAGAATATCTTCATCCTATTTCCATAGACATCGTTAAGTTTCAGGTATCCACTTGAGGTAGTAGCAGCCTGAAAAGGAAACAACAAGTTTTTCGAGATAAACAGTTTTTTTTACCGACTTTAATTCAGTAATAAAATTACAAATTACTCTACACAAGTTACTAGACTTGAAATGTTCTGCACTAATCCAGGATTTCCACAAGGGTCTACTCTCCAGGTTCTTCTAATCTAAAAAAGCATTTTCGTAATGATTTTAATTTTTATTTCATAATGATTAAGAGCGTGCATAAGGATCTATTTAAACGCGAAGAAAAACAAACGTTGGCTTACAGACGAAACATTGCTGAAGAACAGGTGCCTTGGTTTTTTCTATTTAAAACATTTGTATTTGCCTACCAATCAAAAACAAATGTTTTGATATTTGCTTCTCATCAACGTCTAAAATATTTTATGTCCCCTTAAAAGTATTAGAGTAGTAGAGTATCCGATTTCTTTGACCAGCAATGCAATTTGGTTTGTAATTCACTTCAAGTGTTCTGATGGAACTCTGAAAATTTTCTATTTCTACACAGTGCACGAAGTGCATATTTGTTTACCGTACTTTTTCGAGTGAATTGCAAAAGAGTCAACATACCATCTGTAACTTCACTGCTGAGTTATGGGTTATAATTTCCTGTTAAACGTTTGCTCTGCTAATTAAGATTTAAATAATTCAAGTCCTTAACGCTCTCCTACTGAAAATTAGCAGTTGAGAAATAGCCGTCTTTTTTAGCTCTTTTAAGCAGCTAAGGGCTGCAACAAAATATATTCACTCACCGTATAGATCAGGTTAGGCTTAAGGACATGTACTTGCCATTGTCAAAATACCCCTTGTAAATTCGTCCTAAAAGAGAGAGAGAGAGAGAGAGAGAGTGAGAAAGGACATGCACTTGCCATTGGAACAAGTACATTGGAGAGAGTGAGAGAAAATAGCGAAATAGGAAAAGCATAAGATGTAGGAAAGGGAGAATATAAGAGACGAAGGAAAAATGATGAACCCAAATACACAAGTGTGCACGCCTACAACCTTGATTCCCTAGCACTTCGCAACCAGCTCAATCTATTTATGAATCTATAGAGAGCCCTAATTTCGACTCTCTACAGAGAGTAAAAACCTTCAAAAAAGGCGCTACCCATGGTGCTCAACCTTAACTTACTAAGGGCTGGACAGTTGCAGAGGAGGTGTTCGATAGTTTCCAACTCCTCCTCATAGCAACATATCCTGCCATAGTTCGGCTGGGATGTATTAGAGATCCTTTAAGCGAGTTAGGCTCACAGTGCCCTGTTACTTAGCATATAATCGAAACATTACATCTTCTAAAATCTAAGAAAAGGTTTAAAAATGAAACCTACATATGTATAATGACATTAATAAATAAAAAAAACTCAGCTTATACGCTCTTAATATATTTTTTTTTTAAATATGCTTCAATTAGTGTAAAATATCTACTTTCCATACCATTTTCAATTTATGTAAATCGAAAAAAAAATATTTTAATATTGATTTCCCACACAATAGAAAGCAAAAAAATATGAAATAAAAAGTAATTGAATGAAAAAAAAAAACAAAAAATATATTCCTGACACAGCAAAACTTTTCAAATCATTCAAATGACACCCTGAAGTGGCACCCCGAGAAAAAAAATCTTCGTAAAATGTTATTAAAAAGCATAAATTAAATGAAAAGAAAAGAAAAAAAAAAAAGAATTCCATTAAGATAAGAAAATAAAGTGGACAACAACTAATAAAAATAATAATAATAATAATATTCATAACCTAAATAAATAAACTATTAAAAGAACAACACGTCGACAACAACAACAACAGCAGCAACATAATAAGAGAAGAAATTGTAGAAAAACAAACAACCAAACAAACAAACAAAAACAAAGTAAATAATTAAAGCACTTTCCTAAGTAAAATGGTTGAATTCGATGCAACGGATGATGCCAATGCTGAGCTGCTCAACAAATTGAAACATTTGGATGTACGAGTGGAGACCGTGGAGGCGAATAAGGGTATTTGTAAGAAAAGTTTTTGGAAATCCTTAAAACTGCGTGCAGCATTAAATCATATTGGCTTACTGGTGGGCTTATCGGTATACTGTGGCGTTGGTGGTGTGGTAAGTTAAACAAAGAAACAAAAACACAAAGAAAAATAAATAAAATTTTTACTTTATAAATATGAAGAAGAAATACAAAGAAATGAAAAATATGCACAATAAAATTGGGTATAAAAGATTGTTTTTGTTTTTTAATATTTTACATGTAAATTGGATTTTATGTAAATCGTATGAAAGCAAAATGCATTTGAAATAAAATGTAACTGAATGAGCTCAAGTTAAGTGGACATTGACACGAAAGTTAGTCATCAAAATTATGACATGATTTTTATTGTCTGCTTTATAAGGGGTTCATTTGTAGAGGGTAAACTAAACACCGTAAAATATTTTGCAAGTTTTTAAAGGACGGTTTTTTTGTTTAAACGTTTCACTTTAATAAGCAAAGATTAAGAAGAATTGCTTTGTACAAGCTTGGGTTATTGAACCCATTTTTTAATATATAAGGCCATTAGAGAAAAATAATTAGGCTGCTATTAATGGACTCGATAGGTTAACTGTGTAAGTAATAATTGAATAATAAGCAGTCAAATCCTAATTCTAAGCTCTCTGGTTTGTCGGCATAACACATTTCTTTAATGGCGCCTCACAGAAAATAGTCCAACGGTGTCGAATCTTAGCTTCATGGCGGCCAATTGATTGATATCAAACGATTGATGCAATAAATCTATTATGTCAAGAGACGAGTGGCAAGTTGCACCATCCTGTTGAAATCAAACATCGTTCAAATCAATACCATGAAGAGTGAGTACAAAAAAACAGTTATCAAGGTTTGATAGGTGTCTCCATTGACCGTAATGGTTGCGCCGTTCTCATTTTCAAAGAAATATGGACCAATGATGCCTGCGCTCCACAAGCCGCACAAAAATGGTCACTCATAATAGGTGCATTGGTTTCGTGTGTGTTTTATGATCCTCAAATACGGCAATTTTGCTTATTAACATACCCACCAAAAAGAAAATGAGCTTCATCCGAAAAGATGATTTTTTTTTTTGGCAAAATCGATATCATCGTGCAGTTTCTCGTTCGCCAATCTAGCGAAGCGACAACGAAGCGGATGGTCATGCGGCTTTAACTCTTCAACCAATTGAAATTTGTAAGGTGACATACCAAGATATTTTCGCAAAACTCGACGCAAACTGGTGCGTGAAATGTTCAATTCTTGAGAACGATGACGAGTTGATATTGATGGATTACGCACACTCTCAGCTACAGCTTTGATATTTTCAGGTGTACGCACTGTATGAGCACGCTAACGTCTTGCCGCATCAACAATGAAACCAGCTTCACGAACTTTAGCAATAAACTTGCTTATACCGGGTACTGTAGGTCCTTCTGTGTGATCAAATTTTGTACGACATTTTCAGGCAAATTCCGATCAATTGTCTTTGTTTTGGAAATTAATTTCCAATAAATCCAATGTTGCTCAAGCGTAAAACGATTCATTACGTTCAGTGGAGATAACATTGAATTTTTGTGTCACGAATATAATGACATAAGTATTGCTAGAAATAACTGATAATTAAAATTTAAACCGATACTTGGCCCACCGGATGTATGAGTCCTTTTAAGATGGTGTTCATATATAAGAGTCAGTGTAAGTCGCTGAAATATTAATCGAAAACTGAGGCTATCACTGCTAGCAGCTTTTTATGAATAAAAATATTTCGTTAGTCTCATTCGCAAATGTGCTAAGTCCCTTTTTTCAAATTTTACAGGAGACACAAAAAACATTGCGGCTTCTTCAGTTTTTAAAATTTGTAAACTTTTTAAACGCAATTATTTTTACAAAATAGCTCTATCTTTTGACCTAGATCAAAAATTAAGAAAATTAATAATTAATATTCGTGGAGTTAGCACGTGATGTTAATATTTTTCGTAGTTTTGTGAACTTAGCGTTTTTGCAAACCACAAAATTGCAACAACTTTAAACTACATACTGACATTTTTTTGTCGTAAAATATGTATTTTGTATAGTGTTATCGTTTTGCATTAAAATCTCAATTTTGGAAAAAAGTGGACATAGCGTCTTTGCGAATTATACTAACGATTTGATAGGTGCAGCTAATCGTCGTATACATATATGGTTTTATTATATTCCTTAGTCATACAGTGAGCGCCATAAGTGAGTCAAAACTTTTGTTCTCAAGTATAAAACAGTTTTGTTCTTAAGTATAAAAAAAGTTCCTTTATCATGAATTGTTGTTTTTGTTTTAACATTTTATAAGTAATTAATAAACGTTTTTATTTTTGGAAATTTATTCGACTATTCTCATTTACTTTTCTCGCTATCCTAAAAAATGAATTATTTCAGTGATGTTTACTCACTTTTGTCGCTCAGTGTGTATGTATGTATGTTGGTAATAATGAGTGATTAGTTCAGATTTACATTCCTATAAAAACATAATACGGAAAAACATATGACCTGTACATATGAAAAGTCAGATGTACAATAAGTCATGTGTAAAAGGGTTCATAAATAAATTTTTCATTTCGATTTAAAGCATTAACATTAAAAAGCTTAAAATCCAAATATATCTGGTGGGAATGACAAAAATCTAAGAATTAGTATGTAGCCTAACTCCTAAATTTTAACCTTTTACATGAGATTTAATTCCACCAATTTTCTCTTAAAATCCAGCGGTAGTCTGCTATCAATAGCTGTCCAACACAAATTAAATGACGGAGTTTATTAAATTTTAGACAAGAGTCATCAAGCAGAAGCCTGTCGGTCTTTCAGTTAAAAAGATTGTGGACTTCACTATCTCCTGAAGGGTGAAGAAGGTAAAATATATGCAGTTTCAATTAGAAGTGTCTCTAAAAGGCAAGATTAGTCACATGGGCTTCAATTTTCCAGGGTCTTCTTAGGCAGAACTCTGGATTTGGGTTTTTATGCAAAAAAAAAGATTCTTAAATAGGAAAAACTATTCTGAATGTATTACTATTATTAAGTCTATTCAAAAAGCAATGCAAATTAATAACTACTTAATAACATGTCTTCTAAATTATCATGAATTTACCTTAAAGCAAAACATATTCATTTCTCAAATAATAGTCCTTTTACCTCCTCTACAAGAAAAGCAATAAATTAGTTAAAGGTTATGACCAGCTTACAAAATAACTTAATTTAACGAAGTTAAAAAATAAAATCCTATTAAATGAAACATAGTTTTAGTCAAATTGCTAACAACTCTAATGCAATCTGACATGTTTAGAAAATATTCCAAAAAAAAAAAAAAAAACAAGAAACAAGAAAATAAATTTCCATTTTTAATTCGTTTGTGTTCTGGTTCCAAATAGTTTGACCCCAAAATTAACAATATACAACAATAACAATAACATAACAACAACTTAATATGCATGTTCTAACATGACCTCAAAAAATTAATTTTCGAAAATCAAACTTAAAATGTCCGTAAATCCGCTGAAAAACGTTGAATGTCTTCGCAACCACAACAGCGTATAAAAAATAAAACAAACAAACAAAAATCAATAATTAAAACTGAGGAAATTTAAATACAAACACCAGCAATCCTATGCTGACACGTGCAACACGCAAACCTGCAAAATCCACCGAGCGTATGGCAACTTAAATGGTAGTAAATCTCGGAAAATGTGGTCGAAAGGAAAAAAAGTGAAAAAAACAATAAAAAAATTCATTTGATTGACTGACTACCACAATGAGAAAAAACAAATGGGAAAAAGGCAAAATCCTTAAGTGGAATTGAAAGAGAAAGAAACAAATAGAAAAAGCCTTTAACATTTTTTATATAAGCAGGTGAAGAAATCACTGGCGACATTCTTTAGATATCCTGAGCCATTTCTATTTACTTTTTGCCCATTTTATTTTCTGTTGAAATGGAAAGCTTTTCTATTATTTTTTTTAACAGACTGAAATGAATATTTTACCTGTCGTCTTAAAGTGAAAGCCTTGCAAAAATTTCTATTTTTCAATTCTATGCAAATGAACAAAAAAATTAAAGAAATTTAAAAGGACTTTAATGACAATTTAAAGTTAAACTTTAATTTAAATTATAAAATAGATAGTCATATAAATATGTATGTACACTCACCAACAAAAGTATACTTACGGTTAACAAATTTCAGAAATTTTTTAACCAATCCGTTTTCGTTGAAAATCTTTATAATAGTCTGACATCTTTCTTCGATTTTAAGACGGTCTTTGGCATTGGTTCAGAAATTTGTGAAATTTGTTAATCGGATGTATACTTTTGTGGGCCTGTGCAGATCCATAATTCAGTTCAACTTCAGAAATTTTTTAACCAATGCAAAAGACCGTCTTAAAATCAAGGAAACTATAAAGATTTTCAACGAAAACGGATTGGTTAAAAAATTTCTGAAATTTGTTAACCGTATGTATACTTTAGTAATTGTGTGTATATAACTGGCGCTACAAACTGTTACATAATAGTCAACATAACTTGGGAAGACCTATTCTCCTGAAGGCCTCTGGTTTACTTTCGAATATGGACTTGAATATCTCCTAAGCTTCCATACAGTCGACGTGGTTCACTGGCGCTTCTTTATACAAAAGTTATAACTCGTGTTCCCATTATACTAACGGCCTTCAAATATAATACATCAGCAACAACACTTTTTGCAATACTCGCAGCAATTTTTAGTAAAGTTTTAGCCTTTATTTCTTTAACCATTATATATCAGTTAAGAGATATAGAACTCTTCAGTTTTGGGAAAAGCAAGAGTGAAACGTAGTCACAAACAATCATATTTTTATGACGCAAAGACAAAACTCCGTTCCTTATACAAGCTTAAGAACCTCTCTGCTGATATTGTTCTCGAATACAATTCCTATGCTTTTGACAAAATTTGCTGGCTTGTGCGGGCATTAGGTGGTCCAATTACTACAGGGTGGCTGATATACATATAATGCAACAAAGTAAAGCGCTATATTTTTTTAATTTTTTTTTTAATTTTATTGTTCAAAAGCAAAAAGTGTTGGAAATAACATCAAATTTTAGAATCAGCTTAGATTTGTTCGAATTGGCCACCTTTGGTACGAATTATGGCCTTCAAACGGCCGACAAAGCCATCACAGGCTGCACGAAAGTGGCTCTGCGGTATTTTGGCCCATTCCCGGCGAAGCACCGTCTTGAGATGATCGACACTTTGGTATTTTTTAGTGAGAATCTTACTCTCCAAAATGCCCCAGGCGCAAAAGTCCAACGGATTGAGATCCGGAGATTTTGGTGGCCATTATGCGGTAGAAATGAAGCGAGGTACCTCCATTTTAAGCCCTTCTTGGTTGACGCGTGCTGAGTGCGGTGGTGCTGAGTGCGGTGGTGCTGAGTCCTGTTGGTCTGCGGCCGAAATGATCGTCTGCCCAGGGCTTCAATATTGTCTTTAAGACATATCGCGATAATATTCGGCATTTATTTTGACCCCACGCTCGATGAATACGAGCGGGGAGCGACCATCGGCCGTTACGGCGGCTTGATGAGATTCAACATCGATTCCCAGATGGAATGAGATTTTTTTTTACTTCAACTTTAGTTGAATCAAAAAAGCTGGTGTCAGAAGATTTTTGGACAATATTTAGCTTCTTGGTAAGATACTGAGCATTGAAAAGTTTTACCACTTTATAGTGACTTTCCACAGCCAACATACCAGAGTGTGTAGCATTTTTGGCGTCAAAATTACAGGAACAAGTTCGATACAAACAACATTTCACGTAATTGAATATCAGATTTGCAGATGGAAGTAAACAGTAAAATATGCTTCGCATAGAAAAATATGGACCAAAATATCGATTAGACTACGAAACACGCAGCTGACAGTTTTTACAAGAAGTTTTGTTAAAAGACTTACATATACATATTCCTATGCAAAGTGCAGATAATGAATAAGCTGCTGGCATTGACCTCCACACAAGCCATCCTGAAGTTCAACCATGAGGAAGACAAATTTTATTTGTAAATCGTCTTTAACAACGTAGTCAATTTCCAGCTCTATGAATAATTGGAATTATAGCTTGGACACCGAAAATCCGCAACATAACATATGAAGAGGGTTAAATGCATTCAAAATTATTGTACGGTGTGACGTTTACGCTGGAGGAGACGTCAATCAAATAACAACTGTGAACGGCGAACGCTACAAAGCTATGCTGAACGACTTTCTCTTAGCTCAACATTACGAATTACGGAATTAGAGAGCATGTGGACCCAACAAAGAGAAAGATTGTGGCTCATCCTTACGGCTTATAAATTTAATTCTGAGATTGCGTTTTTCCGAAGCCTAATTCCCCGTTTTGATGATCTACTGGCCAGCAATTTTGTCCGTTGTTGACCTCTTTCTGTGAAGATTATATTCTATGTCATCAAGCATTAGGCTCTTAAAGTTCTCAAGGAGCCTATCAGCCTGGAATAATTAATCACAGGAAGGCGATGACCATTTAGCAATAATGCTTATGAATCTAATTCTGAGATTGCATTTTTGCGAAGCCTAATTTGCCATTTTAATGATTTACTGGCCAGCAATTCTGTCCATTTTTGACCTCTTTCTGTGAAGATTATATTCTATGTCATCAAGCATTAGGCTCTTAAAGTTCTCAAGGAGACTATCAGCCTGGAATAATTAATCACAGGAAGGCGATGACCATTTAGCAATAATGCTGCAGTTCAAAATAAGATAATGTAAACAAATTATTGAGAATATTTTGATTTTCTTTGGAGAATCTACTCTTATCCTGTATTATTTGAAAATACTGTTTACATTTATGCGTTATTGGTCGTTACAACTCCTTAATCAGGATTATTGCTTGCAATACTGTTTAAGTTAGTTTTATCCATTGGGCGTGAACCTACAATTTTTATTCCGTGTATTAAAGAAAGCCTCGTCATTGTTTTGTGGCATTTTGGGTAAAGCAACCACAATATTATGTAAAAGAAAAACTATATAAAGTAACTCTGTGACCAATTAACCCAAATTTCTATTTCATAGAAATCATGATTTTTGCCTCGTTAAAATCCTCAATGCTTGACTTATTTCGTTTAATTGAAATTTTTTTCGTAAATCCTGGGTAATGGTTATTATACTGATAGTTACAGCATTTTCATTCGGCATTTTCACGTGCATTAATATTCATCGTCTGTAATGGTAGTTTAGTTCATTATAACTTACAACATGCAACCAAATTGTGGCACTTCAATTACAAGTCAAACAAATTTTGCCCCAAATACATGAAGTGAAATATAATTTTCTTAAGGTTTCCTGCTCTTATTCGACAAATGAAATAAAGTGTGTACAAAATTAATCCTTAAAAGCTTTATTAAAGTATTCCTTACGAATATACAAATGAAACACGTATTTAATCCCATTTAAGATCCTTAAAAGCCTTAAAATAAGTAAATTTTCCCACAAAATAAATAAAAATGAAAGTGTACTGAAACGACTGGCCAAAAAAGAAAAAATAAATCCAAAAAAAAAAACCAAAGACAAAAAATGTGTATAAAAAACTGGGTTAAAGTAATGAAGACTCATACGCTAGACGAGCCATAAATTAAGATAGCAATGAGGATATAAATTTTATCTTTTTTCTCTTGGCATTGATGTTTCTTAATGAAGAATGGAGTTATTTTTATGGCCACAATATAATTGATAAATAACAAACAGTCAAGCATAAGAAGAAGAATTATGTATGGAAGCTAAAAGACAACGAGTCAAATTTTTTTTATCATGCAAAGGAATGATTAAAATCTGGTAATGGAGAAACTATAATGGGAAATACACTGTAAAAAATAATATAATTTATCAGAAATAGTGGATCGTTTAAAGGCTATATTATGTAAGAAACTTTAGAAATATGGCACATTATGGTCAGCAAGATTTTGTAAAGGTTAGGCTCTTGAATGTTTATAAATTTTGATGTGGTGTGAAAAAGATTAATTGAATTTCCTTTCATTTGACGTTGGTACACTCATACACCCTTCGTTTTTTTTGTTGTATATGCTTATTTTGTTTAAATTTGGAGTTGCCATAATGAAAATAATGTGTAATATGGTAAGTTCAAACATAAAGTGACCTTTAAATGTTAAAGGTAGGGTGATCCTCCCTTTAGCTTAACGATCACTTCTATCTTATTGGGTACTCATAATAACGAAAAACAATTTATCTGGCCGTTAAAATCCTCCCTTTAGTTAACGGCAAGTTGTAATAATGGCCCTAAGAGTAAAATAAAATTGCCATGGAAAGTTTCTCAAAAATTTGTCGTTTGGAGTCCGCTTTAAACTGTTGGTCCCGCCACTTATGATATAAATTAACATACACACACAACATAAGTAGCGTGAGAAACTAGGTCGTAATCCAGACTGTACGTATGTAGGCTCTAGGCTTTTTATAAATTTTGATATGGTGTGTGGAATAATAATAGCATCAACTGTGAAACAAAATTAATCGAATTTCTTTTCATTTTATGTTGGTACACTTATCCTGATTGAGTTCACTTACCACATGAATTTTTTATTTTTGCCGTGCATCCTTAAATTACATCCATATTGACCCACATTTCACTCACTGTAATTAAAAACTTGTTACAATTCTTAAATAAGCAATCTTTAAAGCAATTTTAATTATTGCGTTCAGGAATTAAATAATTATACGCCCTGTCTGTTTTAATATGACGCCTGATCGTTATTTTTCAACTTTAAGTTGTGGGTAACACAGTGTTTGGCTTCTAGTTCTATTAAAGCAACAAAACAGGGGAGAAAACTTTGTGGAAACACATAGTAAATAATAATAAAGAAACAACAAATATATCCATATGTATATAACCCACCACGTCAGTCTGACGGACGCCAAAAAGAGTGCAAATGCATTGATTTTTCTTTTAATTTCTATCCTGCTGTTGCTGTTCGTTCTTAGTTGCCTCCTTGAGTTTTATTGCCTTTGAAAACATATTCTCTATAGGCAAGTGAAAATTAATACAGTAGAGACTTTACCCAAAGGACAATATTTGCAAAAAAGAAAAAAGTTCTCTTTCCTATTGTATGTAGCATTTCGAAGAGCATTCACTTTATTTGATAAGAAACAAACCTGCAAGTACGTATGTTAGCAAATGAACGGCTGTTATTTGTTATGTTTAAAGTTTTCCCTTTTTTTTAAATTTGTAACACTAATCTGTAATACACACAGGCACACAACCAAATACACAATGCAAATAAATGTCTATAAATAGAGAGCAAAGGAGCAATTCTATTATAAACGGCATCATTATAGACACTCTCTTATAAACTCTGGCACCTTAGTACACAGTTGTAGTTGTTGTTTGTTAGCAGAGAGTCTATTATTATAATGTTTTGTTATTTTTTATTATTGTTGTAGTTGTTTCATCAGAAATAAAACATTGTAAACGGATATGCAAAAATGTTTTCTTTACTGTTTTCTTTTTTTCATTTTTAAATTCTCTTGAAATTCTTATTTCCAACTAAATTATAAGTTATAGAACAACAATAATAAATACAGCAACAAACAGTTGAGTATTATTTTCTCATCATCATCAATTGCATTTATTTTTGTTTGTACATTGTTTTTTTTTCATTAGATGTTGTTATTGTGTTGTTGTATGTTTTTATTTACAACATGTTATTGCTTCTGTTGATGTTCTTATTGTTTTAGCCTTGACCGCTATAAAGAAAGTATCTTGAACTGTGTGCCGATGAGAACGAGTATAAATTTCCTAGTTCATGTAGAATTTTATTGTATGTAATTGTTTTCTTTTTATGGAGTTTTAATTTTATAAAATTATTTTTGGAACTATACAAACAAAGTGTACTTACTTCCCTTCCCTTGAATGAATACAAGAGCGTCAAAATATATTTCGAGAACCCAGGCATTTTCTAGTCGAGTGTCTAACGTTAGCTAGCAAGAAGCTCAGATTTCTAACTTCACCATACTTCCGTACATTAAAGAACATTGCAGACATCAAGCCGAAGCACATCATTGGTTAAGTAAATGTAACAGCGATTTCGAACCAAGCCAGAGGAATTTACAACAGATGACTACAGGGCAGCAATGAGTTTTGTAATAATTCTGCCGCCCATCCTAAGTAGCGAACCAACCTAAACTATCCCACCAACCACCAAATACAAAAGAAGTCTGATCAAGTAAAGCACTTCTAATATTTTACAAAACTGAAGTACTTGAATATGTATTTCGAAATTTAAAAATTATGCTGATTCAGGTAAACATACATACATTCATTACATACATACATATATAACTACTAAATGCAAATTTTAATTTACAATTACGAACTAGTTCCTCACACCACTTATGTTGAATGTGAGAAACTTTTTCAAGGCAATTTTTATTTAGTGCCAGAAATCAGCTCAGAGGAAGTCGCCGAAAAATATTTTTTTGTAGTTCATATTTGGAGATGTCTCACCTGGGGTTACGTCTAATGAGCCAAAACACTACCTACGAGACTACGGCGACTTCAAATATCCCCAAACGGAACATTACCCTACTTTTCACTGTGTGGACTCCCCTGAAAACCTGCAAGCTTATAATTGATAATGTGTCAACAATAGATGGGTGGCTTCGGACACGGAAAGAACGGCCAGGAAAAGTTGGCGCACGACAAGTATGGTTAAACTCTAAAGAAGCACGCTCAGTGCGGTTGTCAGGAATATTATGGAGTATTGCATAATAGGCGCGCATGCGCAAGTCTTGAAGAACTGCTTTATGATTTCTGCAGAAATGAGGAACATGTCCGGCACAATGTTGGAGGAAAAAAAGGCAGCTGGGTCAGGATCTAGCGGAACTGCCATTAATTGAAATAGTTAGTCTAAGTCGCTTAATCAGAAACTTCAAGTAGTTCCGGGGAATGGGGGATACCGAAAAACTGTGGAATCATAATGGGCACTATGTGGCGCAAGTGCGTTCATCCAAGGAAGCCTACTTACCTACCTAACTAAGCTTTCTTGTTACAATATTAAAAGAGGTCCCAAACAAAGTTGCAGAAACAAACAAAAAAAAATTTAAGATAGTTTATAGTGAAATAAAGGAGCGTAGAGTGGGAAAGTATGACAAAAATATTAAAACAAAATAGAAATGAAATTAAATCATTGAACAGGGGAACAAATAATAACTCTTTTTCATTTCAAGCTGTCAGTCAACAACGCTTTATTACAAATTTGGTGTGTATGTATTTTACAAAGCCTATAATAGGCAGTGCGGAAAAGCTGTTAGTCGCAAAGTTTGTTTTATAAATTATTTGCCATTATTTTATAGGACATTTGTCAAGGGACTTTGAAACATAATTTTATGATTTCTTAACTTTTTCTTATCCGTTATTAATTACCTTTTTATAACAAGAAATAAGAAAAAAAGAACAACTTTTATTAAACTAACAAAACTTAACACACTCATTAATAAGTTTGTCGGAAGTCTTTACTAGACCCTACATCCGTGTAACAGAATGAGTGCATGTCATACATTTTCCGTTTCCTGTCCTCAAATTATATAACCTTTGCGTACATTAAAAAAGTAAACAAAAAAATGTTAGGAAAGTCATCAGAAAAAGAGAGAAAGAAAAATTATTTTATATGTCACATACATAGACAGCGATAAACTGACAAACAACAAATGTCATGGAGTGTTTCTTTGAAAATATGTTGTCATGTTGACAACCTGGATAAGAATACTATCAAAGAAGTCTTTTTTAGAAGAACAATTTATTACGACAACAAAATAATATCTTTTGAAAATATCAAATGAAGCAAAAAACTTCTTCAAATATTTAAATTCTTGGTATAATTAAAATTATTTGAATTCAATTCTGAAAAGAATTTATTCTCGTTTTAATTTAAATACATCAACACTTTGATTTACGAAAGATTAATTTTAATTTTTAAAATTTAATCAAAATATGTATGTATGAATTAAGATCTTTTTGGGAATTTCAGGGTAAAACTAATGTGTGAATATTCTGGGAAAAACTGCTTCTGTTTTCATGTTCACCATGTTCATGAAATGAAATTTGATTTTTTAAGACAAAAAATTGGGGAAAAAAATTTTGTATTAAAAGATTTATGATTTTACCTCCTACTTTGTTCAAACCGTTTAGAAAATAAATTTAATTTTCAATTTAAGACGAATAATTAATTTAACAAAAAAATCAATAACAACAAATTCCAGTCCATAATTGCTGAAATTAAGTTAAGTATGAAACATAACCTTCGAAGTTAATTAGAAAATAAAATCAAGTCCGACTTTTTAGTGTCCTACACTTTAATTTTTGCAAACTATTGCCGAATGTATTTAATGTGAGACGGATCGAATTTGAATTTGACCAAACTAGGAAAATAATCATATATGTACACTTCTTTCAATGCCAAGGCCAATTTAAATTCCTCAATTGCGGTTCCATCAGCTGTAGTGTCATCTATTACTTATGACGTAATGATATCACTATTGCTACGCTTATTACATGGCCCTTTCGGGGATTGCCTTCCACTACATTCTGCAAAGGACCGACTGAATAAAAGTGAAAGGCAAACGACGCTGTCACTCGTAAACAAATATATAAAATTACAAGTTAACGAGGGCAGGTCATTACTAAAGGAACAAAATTGAGATGTAAACGGAAAATAATCTTATCGCATCACTCAATTTAACCCGAAAATGTCTGACAAAATCCTATCTACAACAATTCAGAGCACTGTGTATATGAAAAAACACTGTTTTTGACAAGACCTAATACCAAAAAAAAGGTATGATCTTGTGTGTACCACGAAGTTTCATCTAACAATCGCTATTCAATCAACTTTGGGATCAAATGTGACAACGTGAAGTGAAAATTATTGTAGTTGAAAAGCCAAATCAGTTCCACCATGAGAAAAATGCTGTGGTGTCTATGACCTGCTCTTCTAACGGCAAAAATCTTAATTCATGCTGGGTATTGCGTTGGAATTCGTATTGTAGGTTGGAGGAAGAGTTAATGAGGGAGTAGTGTGAGCTAAGTTAGTGTGCAATATATTTTTGATAACCACATCTTCATCGTCATATTATTCATCATAACCTACAAATTTAATTATGTCGAACAACCCAGAGCCTCTGATAGAAATCGAAGTTACATACCCTAGGATATAAGAATTACACACGACATTATTGGGCTACTTCATCACCTGGCAACAATTGTATGTCTAAAGAAAGTTTTAGCTTACAGCGCCAGATCACATAGTAATTCCCCTAACTTTCAGAGAGCTTGACTGAGTGGTTTCTGTTATTTCTTTTCATTCCTTCAATGAATATCGGTCTGTTGCTTAACGTTTCATCTTGTAATTTTCTGCCCTTTGTTTCAGTTTCATTAATCACATTTTCCAAGGTTAGAAGGTTCTAGTATTATAGCAGTTCTATTTGTCGTTGGCTAAAAACAAGCTGTCAGCCGATTTTCTCAAGAGGTGGTCCTACCTAAACTTTCTGCAATGGCTCTTGTTGATGATATACTCTCTGGGAGGAAAAGCATTCCTCCTAGACGAATTGTTAGAAGCAAATGGAAGCAAATTTATGAATTCGAAACCATTATTACTTTACTTATAAGACATTTGAATAAAGTTTACTCGAGTTTGTATTCCAACAGTTTAACCACTACTCCACAACAATTCTTTATGACATTTCTATGCACCCGAGAATAGCGAACAGCTTTTAAATCTCAACCAATCTTTTTCCAATATTTCCATATTCTTCCAAAATAAACAACTGCCTGCAGACTATAGCATAATACGATACTTCCAAATGGATTCTATTTTTAAAATGGATTCAATTACACTTCAGTGTACGTAAACTGTCAGGTATAAAACAGCATTTTTATTTCATGCAATTATGTTCCTATCATTTTTGTAAATTCCCTTAAATGCTTATTTACTCGTACATGCTAAATAACTAATTTGCATAATAGAATACAAAAATAACAACAAAATAACAAAGAAAACCACAAACAATTACATTTAGAACTAATAATAGCCAACTACTGCCACATTTACTTGAGTGGCAAAAGGGGAAGAAAAAGTAACAACAGATTTCAAGAGTTTAATGAGGCGAAATAAATCATCAGCATCACTCAACACACAGAATTGGTTGCGATAAAAAGGGGGGGACTACACTTATTTATCAAGATTTTTCTGTTTTTTCTTTTTGTTTTCTTATTCAAGCATAATTTGATATTAATTTTACTGTTAATATATCAACCCCTTGTTCTTCTCTTTGTATTTATTTCTCTCTCTCTCTGTCTGCTAACTGCATAATTGGCAATGGTTAATGAGTAAACGCGATAATTGTTTGCAATTAAAAAACTGTACAAATTTATTTACTCTTGCAAGTGTTTGTATAAGAAAAACAAATTCTGATTCTGATATTCGGAAATTCAGAAATCGAGAAAATAAATATTATTTCTCTTGATTTGACCCCAATTGCTAATCGAATAAGAAGAGTTACGCAAAGCATTGTTATTATTTACTGAGTTTTTCTTTTCTCTTTGTATCAATCAATCTTGTGTCAAAATAAGAATTTCCTTTTCTTTCCTTTTTCTTTCTGTTTCTTTTTTTATTTTTGCCGATAATACAAGAAAATCTATTAAAACTTTATTTCCCGCAATATTCCCTCTTTTTTATTGTTGTAAATATTTTAAAGATTGCAAAAAGATAAAGAATTGTTTTTACATAATTTTTATTTATAAAATTTATATGCTCGTGGCACGTTAACAGTACACACAATGTATGTTTATTTCATTTTAAATATAGAAACTTATTGACTGATGTGATGGAATGATTTTGTTTTTTTTTTTTTTTGGTTCGAATATAAATATTTGCTTTAAGATGTAGTCAATGAACTCATTCAGTTGGTGGGACAGCTTTCTTTCAATATCGATTGTATTGATTTAATAGCTTCATAGAGGTAAACTTCCGTATCAAATGGATAGGTTCGTTCTATGACAGATGGTTTTACGAATGTACACCAGTCAACTGGAACATGCACAAATTAACGTTGAATTTAAATAGAAAGTTAATAAAAATTTGAACTTGAATCGTGGCTCTTGAATTATTCACTTAACACATTTACGAAGAAGAGGAACAAGTGAAGTTGAAATATTTACACTGTATTTATGTAATTTTTTTGTACTGGTGCTTCAAGTAAAAAATTGTTTCCAAAACGTGATACTAGGCTTTTACTTGTACGCTGGTAAATGCCATAGCCATAGACTCTATGGCATAGAGTCAAAACACCCATGTTTTGTTTTAGACAGCTATGGCCGTCATGCCACATAGAAAATTTCGCTTTGACGTTTATCGTTAAACGCTGAATTTCGTTCAGTGTAAAGGTAGATGCAAAAGGTTATACATTTTTCAATTTCAAAAGTAAGTTTAAGTATATCGCACATTTGCCCATGATTGCGATTAAACTTTAATTTCTTGGTTGGCCTCTGTATTGATTGCAGAAGTTGATTTTTAGTCGATAGTTTTCTAACATTTTTTCCCAACATCTTAGACGGTGTTTCTACCAAACCTGATTAATATTGCATACATACATAATTGATCATTACAAACCTTCAGTCAGGATTACGACCTAGTTTCTCACACCACTTATGTTGTGTGTGTAAATTTGTATACATGAGTGGCGGGACCTACAGTTTAAAGTCGACTCCGAACGACAGATTTTTGAGAAACTTTTCATGGCAATTTATTTACTTTCAGAGTTTTTGCCAGAAATCTGCTGAGAGGAAGTCGCCGAAGAAATATTTTTTCATATTTCATTTTGTTTGAGATGTCTGACCTACCTAGAAATGGGTTTACACCTGGGTATTTACCCAGCGCTGGGTATTTACCCATTTATACCCACTTTCATACCCGGGTATTTACCTAATTTCGGGTAAATACTTATTTGAATAACGAATACTCGTTGTTATGTAGCGTAACAGAAATGTGGAGATTTTGGAATTTATTTTGAACATGTGTATTTTGTTTATACATTTCAGCACTAACAACTCTTAATAAGAACCGCTAATCAGCGGTGGGGAAGTTACTTCTATTCAATGCAGAGTATAATAAAAACTAAAGCATCCCTTCAGGTCTTAGCAGTTCATGAACTCATTAATCTACAAGCGGATATAAAATCACAGCTATTTATGGGAGCAATTAAATTTGGACTAAAATATATTTGGTTGCATTTCAAAATGGATTTGCAAGTTCGAATCAAATGAATATAATATACAGAGGGTATATTTCACGTTTAAGGAAATTAAAAGTAAGCTTGAATTAGAGTTTTCTACAACTTTGATGCTGAATGATGCCGAAAAAACTGTGCTATCAACCATACTCAATACACGATTTAAAAAAAAACCATAAAACCGATACATTTAGCTGCGAACTTGCTAGATCCTAAGGCACAAGGATGCTTTGGAATTCATTGACATAATGTCACAGGCGCCTAACATAAATTTAATGCCAGATTTTCCCAATTACAAGGCCAAAAATGGTTTCTGGGCAAAATATTTTGCCTGTAACTGTTTGGATTTGGATTTTCCAGTAACTTGGTGGAAAGGAATTTGTGGAAATACGCAATTAATCAAATTAGCTGTTCGAATTTTAACAGCTCCCTGTACTTTAGCTGTTACTGCACGTTCCTTTAGCACACGCAGCTTCATTCACTCCAAAAAAAGGAACCGTTTAACAACACAAAGAACAGCAAAAATAACATATATATCGCGCAACTGGAACTTGCTTTTTAAAAATATTTTACCACCTTCAGCAGAAAGCACGCACTCCACTCAATTTAAAAATAACATGAATTCTTCACTAGAATGTACTCAAGACGATATCCCTTCAACTTAAACAGGAATCACGTACTCTACTCGATATTAGTTTTTATCGGATACGGACAGCGACAGCGATTATGACTAAATTTGTGAATTATTTCATTTTAATTCATAATTAAAAATTAAATTCTTTTAATTTATTTAAATTTTTCTTTAATTTGATTTATACCCACATTTTGGGTAAATACACAGGTGCCCAATTTTCCATTTGGGTATTTACCCTTGTCCCATCACTAGACCTAACAGACTACGGCAACTGTATCATAATTTCGACAACAAGGCTCTTTTAGGGTAATTTTCGAAAAATTCTTCCAAATGACACCTACAGACCAAGGAATGGCTTTTTCACAACTAATTCTCGCTTGTGAACGCCCATATGGGACAATATTCTTTGTTGACGTAGCCACCAAGTGTGAAACGAGTTATGATTAAAGAACATTTTGCCAGAAAAACCAGCATTGAAATCGTGTTTCTCATACACCTACTCAGCATGGCTGCCTTCCAAAATGTTAGTTGCTTTGTGTTTGAACAAAGTATCGTGTTTCATCATGCCGCTGTACAAAATATATACAATGTATTCTATTTCAAAACGTCGTCAATGTGTATTATTAACGCAGTAAAAAAGCAATCAGGCATCGGATTTATAGTTGGTGCATTGTTTCGTTACTTTGCATATCCACATAGTTTATATACAGTAGTAGAACTGCATACAAACTTTGTATTGATACATTTTGGCAGGCAGTCCATATGAACAGTATTGTGAATGGTCATTCGACTTAATTTGTTGTCTGAATTGAACTATATGTGGATGGAGGTGCAAACACAAATGCAAAATACGCCATAATAAGGCCTGAGATGAGCTCAATTGCGAATAGAGCTGAAATTTCTTTATAACTGTGCTTATGCCTTGATCAGTGGTTAGATGATGAAGAAGAGAACCACTCCGTAATGCTCGAAAAGTGGTTATGTTTGGATCACCACTTTTGTAGTCAAATTAACTATTTTGCTTTGATTGTATAATTTGAAAACTTTCGCAATATAAAGGAAGGAATATTTACATATTACATTTCAATAACTCATCCTTCAAGAAAATCGATAGAAAACTTAACTGATTTAACCTTTTAGGTATAAAAGATACAAAAATATTTCATGGACTCCTCTAAACTAGAACTCTACACTAAGGTTCAATGGCCCAGCGAATGTCTTTAATAAATAACGGCGTATAGTTTTACATATTTGCAGTTTTCTTTTCTTTCTTTTTCTTTTATTTTTTTTTACTTTTTGTTTTGTGGATTTCTTTAAAAACATGCAATTTGTGGCCTTCAATAAATACGACAAACATGTTGAAGCACTTAAAAAGACAAATTAAAGCAAAATTTTGTGAAAGTGAGTGAACGAATGACTGACTGAGTGACATACTCCACTTTGTGAAGGATGTCATGTCGTCTATTTGTTTATTTGTTTGTTTTTGTAGTTTTGTAAGACTTTATTATATGGTGACTATAAATCTTAACACCCCCCCTTACGAGTCATTCTTTTATATTTTCTTTCGTGTTGCTGTTGTTGTGTTGATAAAATATTTGAAGAGAAATATTTGATTTGCTTTAAGAAGACTTTCTACGCAAAACTCTAAACAATTTCTCTTACTTAAAAAAGATTTTTTATTTTTATTTTATCATTTGTGTTGTGTTGTTGTTGTGTGGTTGTAGACAAAGCAAACATACAATAAATATTGAGATACGAACAATACAAACATACAATCGCCTTTATATCATCATCATCATCACTACATGTGAAATGGGTTTTATGCACACATACTCGTACGTTATATAAGACGACTCACATTTATTTCTTATAGATACGCTGTTTATATGTTTCTGGGTTTGCTTTAAAGATAAGTGGCTTTTGAAAATGTTTAAGGGGTTGGTCGTATTGGTAGTTTCGCTATTTGAAAAGAAAAAGGAAAAAGGGCGAGAGTTTTGCTTGTCTTTGCTGTATAATTTCGTCTCATAAATCACTGACTATAGTCAGGTAATATGTTGGTATTTTCTTTCTGATTCTTTTTTTTCAAAAGAAAGGAAATCTTAAACTCTAAATAAAGTGTTGAAATGAATGAAAGCAATATTTTACAATGTCAAATTGGTGTGAACGGTCTTAATTAAATGCCGATTATGTCATGCATCTTTAAATCGAAAATTTTAATTAAAACAAATCATATTTGATTTGGAGGGTATTGCACGGGATAAGGACTAGTTTTTTATGAACATTTTTAATTAAATGATCAATTTTTTAATTAATTTTAATATTTGTTAGTTCTGGCTTCAATCAGTGGTATAATATTCTCCATAGAGTTAAACAGGGGTACCCTTTATCACCTTAAATATCATGGAGAGTATTGTGAGAGGTAATGACTCGTTTTTTATTAGTTTTTTTATAAACATTTTTAATGAAATGATCAGTTTAATTAATTAATTTTAATGTTTGCGATTTTATTCTAATAACAAACCCAACCTCGTAAACCTAAAGAAACATAGGCAGAGTACAAAATTTAAAAAAATAATTTAAGTTCTAAGCAGCAAACTGTAAAAAACTGTGCTAAATGTGGCTTGATTTTCAGAGATTTTTTAGCTGGCAGGTAATTCTAATTATTTTTACAAAGTCCTTGAATGAAATTGGAATGTTTTAAGCAGACTGTGCGCTCAATTATTATCTCATACCACTTTATCCTCGAAGTGATCTGTTCAAAATAAATATTCAAATATTATAAAACAATTATCGCTAATAAATCATGTGGTAATTATACGTTTAAAAAATAACCAAATTATGTGGAAATTAATAATTTTAAATTAAATTGTGATATTGGAATTAAAAGATTTCCTATAACAATTTGAACACGAAAATATAATATTCAACGCCCCAATTAACAAGCAGACAGACTTGCAGTCCCACCAATTCAAGCACGCAACCAAAAGTGGAAATCGCTTGTGATTTTTTTAATTTTTTCATTTTTTTCGTTTTTTTATGAACACACTTTATCATAATTTTTATGGGCCATTAATGCGTTAAATTAAACAATTTGAATTTTTAAGTATTTGGATTTAATAATGGGCTCATAAAGAACATGCCAAATGAAAACAAACAGCAACAAAAATAGAAAAATTAAAAAAAAAACGAAAAAAATCAATCAAAAATTATAAGTTTTACGCGATATTCCATATGAGTATTGTTTGCCTGTGTTCAGTGGTATGTTTTGTTAAGTGTTTGAAACATATTAAAGGGTCAAGTGTGGTCATATCCAGCGAAAAAGTAAGATGTTTGATATGGAAACCATTTCACAAACATCAAGAGGTTTTTTTAAGTTCAAGGTAAATATTAGGGGTGAAGATCGAAAATAAATAAAAGCTGCAACTCGTTAGTAATGTTGGGGCTTTAGACAAAAGCAAATCAAGCGTTTGGAGCACTTCAAATGAATCAAATAACTTCAAAGTCATTTCGCTTTAAAGTTGAATTTTATTTCATGCAAAACCTGTAGTATTAAGTGGCAGTGAATCCTGAAATTGATGTCGCTGTAGTCTAGTAAGTAGTGTGTTGGCTTATTAGACGTAAAACCAGGGTTGAAACCCCAGGTCAAACATCAAAACAAAATACAAAAAATATTTCTTCGGCTACTTCCTCTCAGCAAATTTCTGGCAAACACTCTGAGAGTAAATAAAATTGCCATGAAAAAGGTCCTCATAATTCTGTCGGTCGGTGCCGACTTTAAACTGTAGGTCCTGCCACTCATGTATAAAATTAACACATACAACATAAATGGCATGAGAAACTAGCACGTTGTACAATCGGTCAATTCGACCTCCGGGTACTGTACTTGTCTTGTCTTAATTGACAAGTACACGTCCTCTAACCTAATCTAACCTAGCATATGTCAATGGGTCACAAAGTCTAGGACTATTTTAAACTGTAATCTAAATATTAAGGATTTATTTAGAAATGGAATGGCGAGCTATTATTTGATTCGATAATCACCAGAGCGTAATCGGGAGTGATTTAGCTAACATAACAAGAGAATCACAGGAGGTAAATTCGAAAATTTCAAAGCCTTCATTCATGTCACTGCAAACCGTAAAATATAATGTCGTATAGAGGCCATGAAAGACAACATTGTCAAGACAAAATTACAAAGGCACTCTTGAGCGGCGCACAGATAATTACGATCGAAGTATAAATAAGAGGATTAGTGTCCTAAAGAGATAATTGACTTTACAGACGAATTTAAGCCACATATGTGCGGTGAATAACAGGGGGAGCTTTTGAATAACTTTCAAAAGTTAAGAAACTTCAAAACATTGAAACTACAAGGGAAGGTATATAATATTTTACGAATGACGCTTTGCCAAACATGGAAGCAGTAGAAAAGAATTGAGAAAATTTTCCTATAAATTTCACTTGTTTGGCATTACTTTTTTCTAGCGAACAACAGACTGCAATAGCTTAGTGTATGAATGAATCAAATCACTCCAAAGTCATCTTTCATTTTAAGCTTATTTTTATCTCATGTAAAACCTGTAGTATTAAGCGGCTGTGAATTTAGAAATTGTACTGAAATCACATTCCAAAGATAAACTACAGCTAAATTGGACATATTCTGAGAAAATAATGCAATCTGTCACATCAGCTGACAATAGACGTTATTATAGCTAAAGTATCCTGCAATCCTGCCACACTCATGGTCTTTCTTATATACCGTGAGCGCAAATGACATTTCGTGTTCTAAACTAGTTTAAGTTTAAAGGATAAAAGCTGTAAAATAATGGGTAATTTTTTAAGAGCTATAGGAAAATTTTTCAAAAAAAAACACATAAAATTCAGAAAAATGCATGAAATCTTTATTTGAATCGATAGTACGGTCCATATTGCTTAATGCTTGAAGATTATTTCATGCAAATGTTGACCGCGACTGCGCCTCAAATGGTCCATCCGCTTAGTCCAATTTTGGCATACTCTTTCCAACATTTCGGCCGGTATCTCACGAATAAATGCTTCAATGTTGTCTTCCAATGCGTCAATTGAAGCGGGCTTGCCTGTATAGACATGAGCTTTAACATAGCCCCACAAAAAATATTCTAAAGGCGTTAAATCGCACGATCTAGGCGGGCAATTGACCGGTACCGAACGTAAAATAAAATGTTCACCGAACTCGCCTCTCAATAAGTCCATTGTTACGCGTGCTGTGTGGCATGTGGCACCGTCTTGTTGAAACCACATGTCATGCAAGTCAAGCTCTTGCATTTTGGGCAAAAAAAGTTGGATATCATCTCACGGTAGCGCTCACCATTCACAGTTACTCTACGATTCGCAGAATCTTTGAAGAAGTACGGTCCAATGATGCCACCAGCCCATAAACCGCACCAAACTGTGACTTTTTCTGGATGCATTGGTAGCTTTCACTTTCACTCCAAAATCGATAATTTTGCTTACTTACGTATCCATTGAGCCAAAAATTGTCTTCGTCGCTGAACACAATTTTTGGATAAAGAAGTGAATCTTCGGCCAACTTTCCAAGAGCTCATTCACCAAAAATTCTGCTTTGTGGTAGGTCGTTCGGCTTCAATTCTCGCACCAGTTGTATTTTGAAAAGCTTCGCACCTAAATCCTTCCGCAAAATTTTCCACGTTGTTGAGTAACAGAGGCCCAATTGCTGCGAACGGCGACGAATCGATAATTGATGGTCATCATTAACACTGGCCGATACAGCTGCGATATTTTCTTCAGTTCGCACTCTACTCTACGGTTTAATGTCCAACAATCTAAATTTGGTGGGAAATTTAGTCATAATAGCCCGAATAGTCGCTTCAGTGGATCGATTAAACTGACCATAAAATAGAAGAAGCGCGCGATGAACTTTCTTAACAGAGCACGCATTTTGATAATAAAATTCAATGATTTGCAAGCGTTATTCGTTTGTAAGACGATTCATGGTTAAATTATAGGCCAAACTGAAGATGTTTGACAGTGAAACAAAACACGAAACGTGCGTGAGCTGTTTAAACCAGTGTTGCCAAAAAGATAATAGCTAAAAAATCACCCGTTAGCTAGAAGACCAAAATTTTTACCGAACTCTAGTTAAAATATATTCCATTAAATTATAACATAACTATGTATCACAATAAACCCATAATAATTTATTTGATTAAAAAAGAATAATTTACTCGAAAGAACTTTTAACCAAGAGTTTATAACTCATATACTAAAAAGAATATTTTGTTTAAACCAAGTGACCATAAACTATTTTATACCTTTCTCTTGTTTTATTCTCTATCGCATAATAAAGGTGAACTCAAATGTCACACATTAAATGATCAGAGCATGAACAGAGATTTACAATAAATTCTATTGTGAGGTGACAAGAAATTTTCTTTGCAAGCCATTGCAATAAATAGAAAAATGCTGGAGGAAGACAGACAGATAGTCAGTCAGACAGTATGTTGAAGTTGATTGAAAATGTGTTTAATCAGGCGAAAGTGTAAAATTGAAATAAAAAACGTGAGCAAAATTATAAAAGAAATGAAGAAAAAGGATTACAAAGTAATAATTTCAAGACTGAGGAAACAAAAAGCGGTAGAAAGGTAAGCAGCTTCAATTCCCTAACAAAGTGGAAAACTTAAAACGGATGGTTGTTTTATTGAATCAGAAAAAAATAAAGTAATTGAATTACATTCCGGCACACAATTTGAAGAAATGTATGACCGCTGGCACTGGCATGGAAATATTTACAGGTATTCAGGTTTAAAATAGATTTGTAGTACATTTTACCGTATCTGCCCCATTGATTTTAGAAAATTTTGGAGTGCATCTACTTAAGTTTATTTGTGAAAGTAAACTCAATTATGTTGTATGTATGATGCAAATTGTATGGATTTCAGTGTGACAATTTTCGATGATTTCGATACTGAGATTTTTCCATTATTCTTAATTTTGTTTTTTTTACATTCGTTTTCATACCTTTACCATCTTGTTTATATTCCTTTGTTTTCTTTCTTTTCTTTGTTTCAATTTCATTAATAAATTTTTTCCAAATATGCGGATATTTTGACTTCTATAACAATTGCTAGGATGATAGGATTGTCATCTTTCGATGCCTAAAAATGAAAGCTTTGTTGAAGACACCATGAAGATTCGACATCGGTTATCAACAAATCTGTTCAATTTTTAATATCCATCTACAGTCCAGAGAGTAATTGTCAAGCGAGGAATCTTAATCTTCGAACAAAACAAAAATTCTCATTCAATAAGTGTTGGGAGAGTTAACATTGCCTTGGACGATACGAAGGCTGCCGTCTTCGTGCAGTTATTAATGCATTTGGCAACTTCTCTGTTAGCAAAAGCTATGTACTCAAGTGATGATTATGAATGCATTGCAATCCAACCTCCATGAAAACGAAACAACTAATGAAGACGTTCGAATTAATATTTTTTTACGGCAGACACCCAGACTGCCTTAAAGGCATTTGACTCTCATCGTATGACTTCTAAACTTGTCCAATATTATTATGACTCAATGTTGAAACTATCAGTTATTATCGTGAAGAGGTGCCTAAATACTGCAAACATACAATCTATTGAACTGCTTCAAATATTATAGGGTATGCCTATAATGTCTCCTCCATTCCCTAACAAATTTCTGAATGCTGCATGGTGTTAACAATGACAGTTCCCTGCCCAGCACTTGATATGCTCCCACATGTTTCTTCCTGAAATTAATTAATACCCCACAGGTTGCAAGAGTATGTTGTGATGATCATCCCCATCGTCGCAGAATCTACATGTTGAGCTCGAGATAACTCTGTTTCTGAATTTACAGTGTCCTGTCAAAAATCTGGTAGCCAAGCTCGGGTTATTTCTGGCTAATCCGATGCACGACTTAAATCTCTTCTTATTGTTGTTTCCGAACAAAAGTTGTGATTGTTTCAAATCCACTTGGTTTGAGAAGAGTCTCTGCCTCTCTTTATCTTCTCTTTCGTAGAGCATACATACATATATACATTATTGGTAATTACAACCCTTCAGTCAGGATTACAACCTAGCTTTTCACACCACTTATGTTGTGTGTGTTAATTTTATACATGACTGACAGGACCTACAGTTTAAAGTCAACTCCGAACGACAGACTTGTGAGAAACTTTTTCATGGCAATTTTATTTACACTCAGAGTTTCTGTCGGAAATCTGCTGAGAAGCAGTCGCCGAAGATATATTTTTTCAAATTTTGTTTTGTTGAAGATGTCTGACCTGTGGTTTAAATTGTGGCATCATGTCTGATAAGCTAACACACTATTTACTAGACTTCCTCGAGCATGACTTTCCAAACATCCACTCTCAATCCACAGAAGGGTTCAGATCCCATTAGCAGCATATAAGTTCCATTGCTCACAAGATCGTCTAATGTTGTAACACTGGAAAGCTCAAAAGATATAGAAACGCAAAGGCGATCATCAGTCTTCAAGATTTTTAGTTGCTTGGTTGTTCTCAAGTAAATATAACTGGAATTTTCGTACGGATTATTGTGGATTAAAAAAGCAGAGGAATAAGCTGCGAATTATACATAATTAGTCAATACAACCCTTCAGTCAAGATTACGACCTTGTTTTGCTTTGGGTACTTTATCAACATTCTCAGACACTATTAACTGCTTGCATGAGAGAATTCATCAGCGGAACATCATTCTGAAGGCAATTACATAATTGCTATCTAATTATCTAACCATCATTTTATTCATATTGTTTTAGGGGTTTCTAATATTCAATAAGCAGACATGAAAGTACACCGCTTTTCTTTTCATTTCTTTTTTTCTTTGGAGGTGTAAGACAATTTGTTTACCTCCTCATTTATAATGGGAACATGTGAGAATATGTATATGTTTGTTTTCTTTATTAAACATCAAATGTTATACAATTTATTTAAATTTTACTGAACATTTTAAAAATAATTTCTCACTTTTTCTTCACATCAATTTATGGTTACACGCGCTTATCAATCAAAATTACCGCAACGAATACAAATTTTACTTGTATTCTCAATTTCCTTTCATAAATTTTAAATTCAAAAAATTAAAAATGATTCATTATTTACTTTTTATTTCATTTTGCCTAGGGAGTCTATTAAATGCGGATACGCTAATCATTATTAAAGAAAAATAAATAATTAAACAGCACCTAAGCCAAACTAAACAAATGCCCTGAAATTGAAGCAAAAATTATTCAAATATTATACCCCCGGGTGGTTGTACTAGTGTTAATATTGTGTTATTCGATTTAATGGCATACAAGTGCTGGTTTATTTATATTTCTTATTATTTAAAATGTTTTCCATTTATTAACTTAATAATTTGTTGAAAAGGAAAATTCTTTTCTTTTTCGTTCTTTCTTCAAAATATTTTGATGTCGGCGTGGTTTGTTTTTCAATTTCAGCAGACAGACAGCAGGTGTTTGGGAAAAGAAAACAACAACAGAATGAATGAATTTCTAAATATTTACTCGACACCCAATTTACACAACCGTTAGAGAAAGAATGAAATTCTTTAGTTATTGTTATACAATAAATGATGGATTTGGAAAGGAGCAAAGATGAAATTAAAAGAGAATTAATTTCGTAATACAATTTAAGAGGAAAATTGTTGGGTTTTTAATCTCCATAAGGGTACAACATTCTGTGGATAGAAGGGACAAACAAATTGTAAAAAAAAGATAAGAATTTAACCAAGAGTGGAAAGGTACTGGTATTTTGGAACCGAAAGGTGCTGGCAAATTTAGCCTTAAAATGATAAAATGATAAAAGTCAATTCACTTAAAAATTTATAACATGGATTCGTGTTAATGTTTGTTTATTTTTGTTTGTGATAAAAGGGTATGAAGTCCTTAATATGTAGTCGAATGAAATAAAAACAATTTGAATAAATTCTTGAAAAAAAATGGTATTTAACCCTTTCATGCCCGATGTTGCCTATAGGCAACATTGTACATTTTTGTTCATAAATTCCGTAATTTTTAATTTTTTTAAATAATTTTTTTTTTGCAAACAAGCTTGGTTAAAAACGTGTAAAACCAGAATACGTAGGACTCTGAATTTAATATCACTTCATATTTAGGTCAATGACTAACAAACACATGTCCTTAACAAAATTTTAGCTCTGGCCCAAAAAATTCGGGCATGAAAGGGTTAATATTCTGAAACACTTGATAATGGTATGCGAAGAGTCTAAATTGAGTAAATCTGTAGATGCAGCAAAAGCTTATTTAAATAAGGCAACTCAATAATCACAATAAACTAAACCCTGGGATTCCCAGAACATGAACAATTAATAAAAATGTTACAGGAAATAAAAACGTTTATGATAAGTTGTCAAGTTACGACATCGGCAACACAATTAGCTCGTATCTAGCAATGTTTTGCATTGGAGGCTTATTGTTCTGTAACCTTAAGAAGAGCCATAATATAAAAAGTGTTCAAGTTCGATAAGATGTTAAGGATTTGATCATTATTTTCAGAAGTTCAATCAAATTCAAAGGAGTATCACCTGTAATGTGTGTTGGCTTATTAGACGTGAGGCTACGGTTCAAACCACAAGTCAAATATCTCTAACAAAATAAAATATGAAAAAATATTACTTCAGCGACTTCCTCTCAGCAGATTTCTGGCAAAAACTCTGAGAGAAAAATCAAATTACCAATGAAAAGTTTCTCAAAAATCTGTCATTCGGAATCGACTTTAAACTGTAGGTCACGCCACTCATGTATAAAATGAACACACACAACATAAGCGGTGTGAGAAGCTGGGTCGCAATTCTGACTGTTGTAAGGACCAACTACGTAGTATGTAAGAGTAGCCATGATCTAAAAAGATTACAAGTTCGATAAGGTATTAAGGATTTGATCATTATTATCAAAAGTTCAATCAAAATCACAGGAGTATTACCGGCAATGGTGGAACAACGAAGTTCCGTTTTATTTGATAACCAAAAACTCAGAAAAATGCATCCATTTGTACATTGCTGAACATTGTACGTGTACTAGGAAAATATATTAGATTAGATAAAATAAAATGTTAAAACTATTATCAGTTAGCATCTACACAGAGGGAAAACTGCCTAATAAAATCAAAAAGATTTTCTCTACGAAACGTTTTTGGAGCGAGGGGTATTACAGCAGAAATAAACGAAGATTTTTTCGTAGAGATTTCTTATTATTATGTGATAAAACTTTTTAATTTTTTCAAGACGTAAAATACATACATTTAAGAAGATAACTTTTTATTTACCATTTTTTTACTCAAATTTCGTCATTTTTGGCACAAAAAATACAATCCATAGAGAAAAACTTATTGATTCTATTGTGTTTTCTTCTAAATTGTATAAAACAAGAATTTCTTATTAATTTCATTGGGCTACCTTTTTTTTATAGATTTCATTAGGCTACTTAATAATTTTTTTTTAAGGAGTATTCCTTATTGATTTCATTAGGTTTCTATTTGATCATGTGTAAATTATCTTATTAATGTTTTAATAAGAATATCTTCTTGATTATATTAGCTGGCTTGTTAAAAAAGTGAACAAGTGGCAAGTAAAGAAGTGGAAAAAAGTAATAAAAATATTTCTTCTTAAAAAACAAAGTAAACTTAAAATAAATAAAAAAATTGAATTGTTTTAAAAAAAGTTTTATAAAAAATAAATAAAATTTTGATTAATTTTATCTAGTAAAATCCCTAAGTTTTCTTCTTGATTTTTTAAAAAAGGTTTTCCTTATAAAAATAATAAGAATCTCTTCTTGAAAAACAACCATAGAGAAATCTTATAAACTTTGTTATAATTTACTATGTATTTATTAGGTTTAGTTTTCTCTGTGTACGCTTAAAACAGATTTTTTTAACTCTTCTTATATTATATAAATCTCTACTTACATTAGCCCAATAACAAAGGTTTTCACATGTTCCGACCGATGCCTTTCTACTACCTTCAAAGTTCCATTCATTAGCCTATCTTAGTGCGTATCCAATCCAATTACACTTACGTTTTGCACTTCAACATCAATTGAATGTTGATTTGCTGTTCTACTCAGTTCGGTTTTTGTTAATAACATTGCAATGCATTGGCCTGATGTTGTGTAGGACTATCCGCTGATATTTGTTGAGGAAAAGAATGATTTCATATAGGAAATGGGAATAGCAAGAGGATCATTTGAAAAGACATATGTCTTGCTCCGTTTCAAACAACCTAAAACCTTTCGTATTTCGACATTTAAAAGAGAAAAACCCTGTGAATTAAGCCTAAGCCCCTCTGACATCTTAATATTCACACTGTCAATAAGAATAAATAGCATGACACAAAGCCAATCGTACGATCCTAGCTTGAAATAGCCTTTTAATCACAACCTTAGAGGGATTAAGTTATGGCAAAAAGGGATATGAATGTTAACAAATGTTGCAGTCATCTCTAAAAAATATAGAATTTGTTAATGAAAAGGAAGATCTTAAAGTCAAATAAAAAAAGATAAATAACCTTATGTTACCATTGTATTTTAGGTACACATGTCCGACGATGTCTGTTTTAAAAGAACTTGTCTAGTCCATTGCTGAGAAAAATCGAATATTTTTGGAAGAAGCACATCCTTTGCAAAGACAGCCGTTTTCACTAGAAGAGGCACTTTCAGAGCAAGCTCTACCAATAAGATCTATTGGAAAAGCTTTGGCCTTTATCTAATTCCTTGTTCATAAATTTTTTTGATAGAAAAATGAAGTCAACTTATTTTTAAACAAAATCTCATATTTAAAATTCCACAGCGGCCTGTAATTACCTTAAAATGGTTGAATGAACAATTCATCATTCCTTCACTCAATAAATAAATATTTTAATTTACTTTTGATTAAGATATACGCACGAATATTTCCTGATACTAATTTGCGTGTGAAAAACCTACGTGACTGTATTATTTGTAGAATGTAGAAAATTTAATTCATAACTTTTTTTATTTTATACGAAGTATATCAGTGGCTTTTAGTTTATTTAAATTAAAAAAAAAAATCAAGAAAAATAGATGTGACGGTGACGAATGCTTTTTAATAATCATCACGTGTCACACTCAAATCGTTGACACTCCAACAAAGCGATGCAGTCAGTCACTGATTTGATAATTTCAACACCACTTGGAATGTTTTATTCGATCATCTAGTGTTGTAAAGCAAAACGACTCCAATAATTTTTCAATAGATTTTCATTCCCTCCAACCATTAAATGGGAAAATAGTTTCAAAAGTCATAATTCCTGGCAACGAAAATCTTGAATTTTATGGATTTTCAAATAATTTTTCACACGCAATGGTCATCAAGTCAGACAAATGCTACGATTGCGAGTGAATATAGCAGCTAGGCTGAGCAATGACCCAACCCTCTTTAACCACACACACACACAAGGTGAGTGAAATAAATTTATAAAAATAAATAAAACGAAATGAAATAAAATAAAACGGAAAATAAAAAATATTTTAATAAATGACACCTTAAATGTTACTCGAGCTTATGCCAAAAAATTATAATGAAACAACAGCAATAACAGTAGCAGTAGAAACGATAACAAAATGAAACCGTAGCAAAAATTGGCCTACAAAATTCACATGGAAGTCCATATGCTTGCCAAAAAAAAAAAAAAACACACACACATACAAAATCGAACAACAAATGAAACTTTATCCAGACCCAGACTGAAATTTTGTTAAAAAAAAAATAAACGTGGGCACATTAACAACAACAACAACCACAATAACAAAAAATTGAAAATGAACTCAAAATGAAATAAAAAATAAAACGACTAAAAATGAATAACGGATATATTGTAGTAAACCGGAAATGGGTAAGGCTCCACTACTGTTATATTCTTAAATGACTGTGTTTGAATGACTGGCAACAAATTTTATTTTTTGTTTTTCCTTTTGTTTTGTATTGAAATTAAGTATTAAATTCTAAGCCGCCAACAATAAACGTTTTACTTACTGTAAAGCTGTTGTATAGCCGTCAGACATACAGAGAAAAAAAAATTATTTTACACTCACAGTCAGTGTGTGTGTGTATGGCTCTGTTTAACTTAATTATGCCATTTTTGTTTTTACTTCAACGGTAAATAAGAAATTGCACGCAATATTTGTTCTATAAAATTGTACAAAAATGAAAAAAGAATGGAAGTTGAAAAACGGGAAATGGAAAACGGGAAAAAGTACATCCCACATACAATAAACGGAAGGAAATTGGTTATAATGAAAGTTGTATATGAATGTGTTAACCATTAGATTCTAAAAGATATGCATTTTTGTAGTGATTTGCTTTACAGTAGAAAATTGATAATACAGCGGTGAAAACCAATTAAAAAAACACGTCCTTCAGTCAGGATTACGACCTAGTTTCTCACACCATTTATGTTGTGTGTGTTAATTTTATATATGAGTGATGGGACCTAGAGTTTAAAGTCGACTCCGAACGACAGATTTTTGAGAAACTTTTCATGGCAATTTTATTTACTCTCAGAGTTTTTGCCAGAAATCTGTTGAGAAAAAGTCGCCGAAGAAATATTTTTTGTATTTTGTTTTGATGTCTGGCCTGGGGCTCGAACCCTGGCTTTACGTCTAATAAGCCAACACACTACTTACTAGACTACGGCGACTACTACTGGGGATGTTATAGGGTTTCATATTTTCTTGGTGGAGTATCGATTAGGTTTCTAACGGGTATAAGTATTGGACGCTGTAGAGTTGGACGTATGTTAGAACCTAATGGCTATTGAATCAGTCGTGAGGATGAGAACGAGAAGAAATCGTTACAATACTCTCTTTGTGATAGTTCCGCTCTCTATGATATTAGGTATTTTGGAACATTTCTTTTCCGTGATGTAGACTTTCTAATTATTTACTTATTTAATTGGCTGTAAAATCTTAAGTCAGGATTATAACCTAACTTCTCACACTACCCATGTTGTGTGTGTCAATTTTTTACATGAGTAGCAGGAAACCTACAGTTTGACGTCGATTCCGAACTATCTGTCGTTCGAAATTTTTCATGGCAATTTTATTATTTTTCTCGGAGTTTTTGCCAGAAGGCTAATGAAAGAAATTCGCCGAAACGCAAATTAATTTCATATTTAAACAATGGGTCTCGTCTAATAAACCAACACACTATCCACTAGAATACGGCAACTTCTAAGTATTTTTCATTGACAAATCTGGTCAATATTGTCATGGTGCCTTGGAAGCACTACTGACTTGAAATTTCCGGTTTAGGGGCACAATGAAACCTCACTTGGAGAGTATTTTTGATACTTGGATATACTCTGGCGGGAATTCAATCAGGCTCCTTACGAGTGTAGCTACTTGATACTATACGATTGGACGTGTCTAAAGCTCAACAGTTATTCACATTACGACTATGCAAAGATTGGTTTTGGATGAGAAAGAACGACAATTAGCACGGCATTGGTAAACTAAAATAAATCGTTTTTATTCAGGAACAGGGCTGGGGCTATCCGATCTGAAACGATACGCCCGAATACACTGGGTGGTCGATAAAAGTACCCACATGAAATGTATATAAGACCGAGCAATTTAGGTGGAATTTTGAAGACATAACAATGAGTTATAGGGCCTGCTATTGAACTTATAAAATTTACGAGCAACACGTGCAACATAACCTAAACTTAGATATAAGTTAGCATAGGTAGTAGTTTGTATAGGTAGCTTCTTTGCTTTATTTTAAAGTCGCCAGCTGTTTGTGTTTAGCAAGATAAATCTATAAGTCTACAATATCAATCCCACAGTTAAAAATTTTTCTTGTGCACCTTAATTTGCCGGCATTAAAGTAACGTAATGACAAGAAATTCACCTAAAAATTCTTCCAAAAAACACCAAATACTACCAACAAAAAAGTAAAAAAGAAAAACAGAACAACAAAATAAATAAAATTTCTTTGTCTGAAGTCCTTCATACTATTTACTACACGTGCTTGGAACATCAAACATGTTGTGTTTACATTTCTCCCCATAATAGGCAATTAACGCACACAAATGTTTATTTTTGTTTTTCTTTGTCGTTCTTTTGGTTTTGCACACCAACACAATGGAAAGTTTTGCGGCATTAAAATCAGAGGCAAATACTTCCACAAAAATAAATAGGCTCGTCTGCGGTATGGAAAAAATTAACTTTCACACACGACGTCACTGATTCTTTTCTACATGCAGTGAGTAAATGTATTTGCGGAAAATTGTTTACAAAGCATTTTCTTTTGTTTTTTGGCTTTTTGTTTAGCGGAACCAATACAAACGCACAAACGAAATTGAAGCCTGTTTGTTCGAAAAGAAGAATTTTAAGTTCTTTTAGTTGTTACGTTGACAACGTAGCGGACGGTTGGTTAATAAAGAGTGATTTTTCATTTATTTTTTTATTTTATTTTCCATGCAATTCATAACAAAGGCGGTGTGTGTAAAAATAAAGGAAATTTGTTTTCGCAAAATAAATTAAATAATGAGCATTTAATTTGAAGTAAATTACTATTATAAAGGATTTAAAAAATCAATTAAGAAATGAAATGAGAAGTTATAAGAAAATATAAATCAAATATTACTCATACGCTGTGTGTGCAAAGTGATGTGTTGAGAAATATTAGTCATACGCTGTAAGCGAGAGTTGAGTTCTTGTGACAGTTCAATAAAAAAATTTTTTTTGTAATTTTCTGAATTGATTTTCTTCAAACATTTGTTTTCTTTGTATTATCTTATCTGTGCGTTTGTTTTTTTTTTCTTTTTTATTATTCATAAAGTATGTTGCTAAAAAGTTTTTAATATCTTGAAATGCTGAAAACTACGTGACGTGGTTGGTAGTAAATACCTAGAGACAAGTGATAAACATGTTGTTAAGTTTTGTTTTTAGTTTCCAAGTCCCAAAGTTATTACGAATTAATTAAAGTGTTTCAAGTTTTTTATTGAATGAAAACTTTCAACGTGTCTAGAAATTATGCGAATAAACAAATAAAAGTGCTTCAGACCAGACTGTTAAAGCTACATTATGAGTGTTTTTAAAATTAATCTTGGCAATATTATTCGAGTCATATTAAAAGGCTGTTCTTAAAGCAGATAATCGAATAAATTATAAATCCCAATCGAATTTTAAATATCAATTGCTTGGAATGACAGACCAACAACTTGTGTGACAGGCTGTTTAATATGATTTATATTAAGCTATAACTATTGCCAAGATTTTCCTTTTTTTCCAAATTTTTTGATATGCGAAAAAGTTTTCATTAAATTTGTTTTCTAACAAAACAAGTTTTTTCAATTTAAAATTTTTTCAATAAATTCAATTAAAATAACACAATATTTACGTGCCGAGCAAAGAAACGCCAATAGAGAGCATCGGGTTCCGGTGTTTTCTTTAAACATTTTGGTACTTTTGTAGAAAACAAGTTTTTTTTTGATAAAAAAAAAGTTTTCTCCCAGAAATAAAAAGTTTTAAAAAAAATTATTAGCAAAGCTGGTTATAACACATAGCCCTTAAGAAAGTGCAGTGAACTAGCGAAAGAGTGAATATTTAGAAACGTGAATACTCCAGAAACATAAATACATTTTTGTTACATTGAATATTTTAAAACGTGAACAAAAGTTGAAAGCTCTTAAACATGAATTTAAATTCTCAAAGAATTTTTTATGCATATTCACTCATATCATATGATTAAGTTTATAAATTATGGGAATCCCCACATAAAAGTTCACCAGAGATCAATGGGAAACTGAACAAAATCGAAAGTATGAGCACCCTTTGCAAAAATTAGTTCACGATTCTGAGATTTTGTAGTCCTTTAAAAAACTATTATAACTCTGTCGTTAATAGTTAATTTGTCAACTCTTTCTAATGACTTCAGGATTAAAACAACTTTATTCCTCTTAATGCTAAACTATGTAATGTAGAAAAAATAGCGAGGTCCCAAAGGGCATTCAATGGAACCTGAATACAAGTATTTGTATTATTGATCATGTACACAATGTCTACCTAATGTCTGATAATATCGAGGCCATCCAAACTAAACTGTATAGACTAACGGAGAACGTGGCTCCAGTGATATTAAAATAATTATCACAAATATAAATCGAAAGCGTATTGGCACAAATAACAAAACAACTCTATCCATCAACAGTATTAACGTTGAGAACCTTGAAACTTTCGGAAATCTCCGAAGCGTTAATATCAAACATCGGTAGACTTGAAGACAAACGGTTTCACATTTTCGAAAGCAATGTAATTTCGGTAAAGCGAATAGATTGATCTAACTAGATATCGACAAACAAGCCGGTTGTCCTCATAAAGAACAGATCAGTAGATTATGAAACGTAAAGGGATCTATGATCATATTTTGGGAACCCAAGTCAAGATATTGCTAAAGATTCAAAGCATTGGAAGACCAGAAGACAATGAATTAGAATTTTTAAACGATCATACATATGAAGTCGCCGTAATTTAGTAGGTAGTGTGTTGGATTATTAGACGTAAAGCCCGGGTTCGTATCCCAGGTCAGACATCAAAACGAAATATGACAAAAAAAAATATTTCTTCGGCGACTTCCTCTCAGCAGATTTCTGGCAAAAACTCTGAGAGTAAATAAACCTGCCATGAAAAAGTTTCTCAAAAATCAGTCGTTCGGAATTGACTTTAAACTGTAGGTCCCGCCACTCACGTATAAAATTAACGCACATAACATGAGTGGTGTGAGAAGCTAGGCCGTAATCCTGACTGAAGGGTTGTAATCACTGGTGTTGTGCTAATTTTTTTTTACCGGAAAGCGTTCCGGACTCCGGCTCACGGTTCGGAAAAACAAGCCGGTTCGTTCCGGTTTTTGTTCCGGTTCGGGTTCGGTTTAAACCCTTGTTTATAAAAATACATATAAAAATTCGTCAAAAATTAAAAAAAAAATCAGCAATTCTTTTTAATTTTTTTTTTTTCAAAACGTCAGCCAATTCTCGTTATCAGAAATCATCTTTAGTTCCGGAACGCGTTCCTGTCCAAAAAGGAAGTACCGGAACGACGTTTCGGAGCGTTCCGGCTCGACAACACCACTGGTTGTAATGGCTAATTATGTATGTATGTAAACGATAATACAAAACCCTTAAAATAACATGGAATCAAGTCAGAAATTTTTCCTGGTAGAATATGAGGGAAAGAAATGGTCACCGTCCAATGTTCAAAATGAACTTTAATTATAACATCTTTTTATATTTTTTCTTTGATTTTAAATCTTTGAAATTTTATAAAAAAATATAAAAGAAAATCACCTGAAAAGCAATAATTTAATCATTCTTCAGTTTTGTTGTCAATTAATTTTTTAACCGAATTATTTTCTATACATTGAATTTATAGGTGAATATTACTTCTAAACAAATTGCTTTCTGACGTTAGTCTTGTTCCTGTGATACCATTTTTCTTAACCTTGACTTAGATTATAGTACAGAATGTTAAAATGTTTAATATTTCATTCATTTACATATGTAGTACGACTTACCCAATTGTTTTAATTATTCAAGACTCTTGGTTATAATTTTTGCCCTAAAATAAAAGAAAACAATTTATTTAGATTTGAACAACATAAAAAATAAAATATAAAAAAAATTCAAATTGGTAAACAAAACATTTCTGAAAACTGCAATTCATATCAAACTATTATTTAAATCACCCTACTTTAAAAACATTCATTAAATTCTGGACAAATCTAAAGTAATGTTCTTCTTTGTTCTCGATAGTATTAAAATTAATCTTAAAAATTAATTAAAAAAGAAAAAAATAATCCATACGCACATATCAATCTAAAAAGAATAGAAAACGTTTTTAATAAAACTTTCAACGCAATCATAATTTAATTTACGCGCCATGTGTTCGAGATTTCGTTGTTAAAAATCAATTTGAAATGATCAAATGAAACAAAAAATAATTTAAAATTGCAAGTGCTTTTTCAACAAAGAATATAAGTATGTTGATATGCAATTAATTGTAAAACCAAACAACAATAACAACAACTAAAAAATATTTAAAAATTTAAACAAAAAATGGTAGAATTCGATTTGGAAGATGATGCGAATACAGAACTTTTACAAAAACTCAAACACTTGGATGTACACGTGGAAAATGGCGATAGCCTGTGTAAGGCATCGTGGTGGAAAACTTTGAAATGGAAATCGACTTTAAATCATATTGGCCTCTTAGTGTCACTGTCCATTTACTGTGGTGTAGGTGGTTTGGTAAGTGATTTGCTTTTCTTTCAACTCGCACACCCAAAGCATTTATTTTATTTAAAGAAGAAATTCTTAAACAAATTTTCTTCAATATTTGAATGGTTAAGAAATTTATGAGTTTTTCTTCTTAGACGTTGAAAATTTAGATTTTTTTTTATTTTTAAAAATGAAATATTAAAAATTTTATAAAAAAAATGGAATGAAATCTAAAAAAAAATTTTTGTTTATGACCCATATTGTTAGAAATGTGGTGGTTTTTGTAGAAAATTAATGAAAGATGTATGCCGCGTTTTTTTTAATTTCTTTCACAGACTTCCATAAATAGTTGTGTGCCGTAGTTTTTTTTGCGTTTTCTTTTCGAATTTTATTATATTTTATAGCCAGTTTATTTAGCCATTATTGTTGGATTTTTATTTTCTTGTAATGCGCGTGCATACCATTCAACACAAAATGAATATAAAGGGAATGTGAAAACTTTAAAAAAAGAACTTGAAATTATTTGGTAATTTCCTCGTCAATCGATTAGAAATGCTTATCAATTTTTTGAAATTATCACACGAAATTTTATATTGCCGTTTTAAAAGCCATTATTACCATATTACCAATAAACCAATTATTTTATAAAGACCAGAGATTTCATTTAAATGTGGGTCTTATTCCCATTTCATTCTTCATTCATTCTCAGCGAAAGAAGGAAATTTTCAACAAAAAATTCAAGGGAAAAATTCCTTTCATACTGGCACAAATAACTCTAGATTTCCTGAAGTTAAAAATATACTCATCGTATGTATTGAACGTGTTTGTTAAGCTACAACAAAAACAATTTTAAAAATAATTCAGTAAAATTTTGAAATGTTCCTTCATGTAGGTAGACAGATAGATAGGTTGAAGTGGTGTCTTTGATTACCAATGCCCACTTGAGCACACATAGCGGCCCGTTGTGACACCATAGGTAAGCGCAGTCCCCCCAGCATAGGGGCTCCACATGTCATGTCACAACAATTAGTTTTAAAGTTTATGGTTTAAATATGTCCATAATTTCAAACCCACTAGGTTCAGCACCTATGGATTTCCGTGTATAGCTGCAGACAATAAATAAATCACTTATGTATGCCAAGCTTACGAATCAACAAATAATAACTAACCTTTGCTTATCTCTACAGTCTAGTGCATACACACATATGTATGTACACAATTGGTCATTACAACCATTCATTTGGGATTACGACCTACACACAGTTACTAAATTATACATACGGTTAAAAAAGCTACACTCAACCACAAAAGTATACATACGGATAACAAATTTCAGAAATTTTTTAAGTAATCCTTTTTCGTTTAAAATCTTTATGGTTTCCTTGATGTTAAGACGGTCTTTTGCATTGGTTAAAAAATTTCTGAAATTGAACTGAATTGTGGCTCTGCACAGGCCCACAAAGGTATGCATCCGATTTACAAATTTCACAAATTTCTGAAACAATGCAAAAGACCGTCTTAAAATCGAAGAAAGATGTCAGACAATTATAAATATTTTCAACGAAAACGGATTGGTTAAAAAATTTCTGAAATTTGTTATCCGTATGTATACTTTTGTGGCTGAGTGTAGCTTCTCACACCGTTTATGTTATGTGTGTTAATTTCATATATGAGTGGCAGGACCTACAGTTTAAAGTCGACTCCGAACGACAGAATTTTAAGAAACTTTTTAATGTCAATTTTATTTACTGGCAAGTTTTTTGCCAGAAATCTACTAAGAGGAAGTCGCCGCATAAATATTTTTCCATATTTCGTTTTGTTGGAGATGTTTGACCTGAAGTTTAAACCGAGGCCTCATGTCTAATAAGCCAATACACTACATACTAGACTACGGCGACCTCTACAATTAAATCACTTAAATCACCAAACTTTTGAATGAACAAACAATATCTGACCCTTGCATATCTCGGTAGTCTTGTGGCTAGCGTTAATTAAATTTAAAATGCAATAAAATATGCCATGATATACGTATATATCAATTAATTTAACTCCCCCTGGCAAATACGAGATCCAGCGATTCGGTAGCAATTAGGGAATGCTACTCCATAGTTTGTGAATAGAACTGTTGTCTGGGCATCCACACATGGTATAATAGGGCCATGCCTCAGTAGACAGTCCTCCAATTTTATTGACTTTCATGAATCGTTAGGATAAACCGACCATCAGACTTTATAACTGATCGCCTTCTCACTCTAAATAACATTCAGAGGAACGTACTGCTTGAATAGTTGTATCGTTTCTAACCATTCCCAAGCGTATTTTCGCTACTACTTGTACCTCTTATTCACACTTTTGTTTGTAATTAAAAGCAGATAGCATGCCATACACACACTTTGTTCTTCTTAAAATTAATTCTTTCAAAAAATATACGTTAAAATCCATAATTAGTATCCAAGTGGCAAGGATAAGAAATTGCATTGCCAATCTCCGAGGAAAAATATGCTTTTAGCTAATTTATTATTTTTGATTAAGAATTCTTTATAAGCTTTTGTTACCTTATTAAGCATTCATTATCATGACTTTTTGTGTATCTATTTATCCTCATATTTCGTTGACGTCGTTTTATACAAAAAATATTGCCAAACTTTTTTAATAAAAATTCACAAAATTCCTCCAAAATTACTCAATGTTCTCATTCTTTGTACATTTCATGTTGACAAAATAATTTCTTTGTATACAAAAAAAAAATTAAAATCAAAAAACAATGGAAAATTTGTTTGACATTTACGTGCATCTTATAATTTAAAACGAACGATAATTTCAGAATACAAAGGAACAGCATTACATGCAACATTTGTTGTTCTTTTATTATTATTAATTTTTTTGGGAGGGAAATAATAAAAACATGAAAATAAATTAAAGAAAATTGATGAAATGACCATGGCCAACATTTACAAATTTCATAAAAAAAAACAAAATTAAAAAACAGAAAATAAAATCAAATAACATGTCACAAACTCTATGAAGAGCAATGAATTTTATTGAAACCAGAGATGGAAAATGTAAACATCAAATTACAGAATTTACCATTTTACTACTACATGTGGTAATTATAGACTGTAATAGCATTTTCATATTTTTACTGTTACTAACTACAATCTGGGCATGTAGACTACAAAAAAAAACAATTGAGTAAAATTGTTGTTTTAAAAGTATTTCACACGTAATATAAACATATCAAACTAATTAAATAATTTTTACAAACAAAACATAGCAAAGAAATTAAGTTAACAATTCTACTCAACTTAAAAATCATATTCAAATTCAGGTCATGTTTTTAAATTTAAAAAAAGAGAGAAAAAACTAAAACCAAAATCAGACGTGTAGTATTTGAGGTAGTCATGAAGCCGGCAGTTGTTTTTTTTAAGGACATTTAAGTTTTAATACTTGCCAACATGTCAATTAAAAATTTCATGTTAAAATGTCACAACCATAAATAATATGACGCTCAACGCATGTTAATGTCATAATGTCACAGCAAATAAAAAAAACATTTCTTTTTTTAATCAGAAATACTTGAACAAACTTAACTGTACAATTAACAGATTAACATACTTTTATTCACACCATCATAATATGATTATTATGTTCTATATGGACCACCGGCACTCATGTGAATTGTAAATATGAAGCATTTTAAAAACAATTCAACAATTTTAATTAAATTGATTTCATTAACAAATTGAAGCACCTAATCGAGCATGGAAATGGTTTATTATAAAAAGCCCGATATTATTGTCGATATTGAGTTACCTAACTTAAGTGCAAACACTATAATGTACCAAAGTGGTGAGGCTCAAAGCTGTCAGTGTCACTTTCATAAAATCGACAGAGGTTTCTCTGAGTTCAGGTGTCAGTGTCAGACTTCAATGACACGTAAAAAATCCCGTAAAGATCCCTAAGCCTGTTTCACTTAACGAAGAAAGATTGTTTGAGATTCCCTGGTAAGAAATTAGACCAGAAATCATAAAATTTATATTCACCCTGTTTCTAAGTATATTGCTCGAGTCAAGAGACAGATTTGCCTCCGTAATTACATTCTAGCTTTCTTTTCAAAACCCAAAGGCCATACAAATTATAGCAGAAGTTTCATCTTATCACTTGTGCAAATTGATAATTTCAATGATTGGGTAGGAAATTACCTTCACCTGAACATTTAGTGTAGAGATTTAGCAACTGATACACAGCAGCGCTTCTGGAGGAGTATTGGACAGGGACTCAGGTCGAATATAGGTCACTCGAGCAGTCGGACGCAATTGAAAACTTTCGAAAACTATAACTACTAGACTGCTCAAGGAATCTTAGGCGGATTATTTCGGATAGGGAGAATGGCTAAGTGGTGTGACTTAATCAACAACTTTGAACAGCTCTTTAAGTATAGCTCTAACGGTTTGGAGCCGTAAAAACATCTTTTCAGAATAGGCAGATATAGTTCGCTCGATAATAACACCGGACCATACACTCATCTGTGATGATTATGGAAAATGGCAATACCTCAAGAAAAGTTATATACTTACCGATAGCCGGTCGACGGTCAGAGTAGTGCGTCCTCATAAAATACCCCAAGAACGATTTCAGGCTGCTGCAGGTCAGGAAGAATTAGCCAGACGTGTCACAATAACCAAACTTTCTACCGAATTTTTTACATTGGGAATTAGATTGAATATCTCTATACATAGGTATGCCAATTAGGTATCAGATTTCGTTAACGTGGCATGGGATTACAGATAAGGACGAGATGGCACAACTAATCTGGTTTAAACTAAATAAAGCGCACACGGAAACTCGGATGAATCTCTATAGGACATTGTAATCATAGGACATTGTAAGACGTACTGATCGTAGTCATTCGACTTTTGTAAAAGTTGCAGAGACGAGGAAGAGTAGGAAACTGGTCTCCTCCCACTGGGTATACTCTAAGCATTATATTTTTTGATAAAGAACCATCTGATCTCCTATCAAACAGTGCATATTACCGATCTGACAAAGGCGGAAAATACAGCGGATTTGTCGTGCGCTCCAGACGTTTTCGTTGTCTCCATGTTTTCCGGACTAATAGTCATTTCTATCAACTACCTTTACATCATGTGCCGAATATGGTATCGGTTTGATTTTGAGTTCGAGATGAGGCCATTGAACAGCGATCTGGTTGGAACCTCAAATCCTCAAATCAAACTTTCAGAAAATACAGTGAGCTTCAAAAGAAACTGTACATTAAAAAAATATACATTAAAAATTACCGATATTTTTATTTTAAAATTGTTTCATTGCCAGTTTTTAAAATTTAAACAAAATAAAATTACAAAAAATTTCGAAATATTGTAAAAAATTTTCGGGCACTCTCCTTAAGTGGTAAAAGTTGAGTTTGGTGTGTGTTAGAATTGTATCCATAGTGTAAAGTTCCTTTTGACGCTCACTGTACGTATGTGAGTACATAAACCTAAACTATATTCTACAAATTTAAACTAAATTCACCAAATTTGGAGTTTAAATTTAGTTTAATAGTCCAAATTTAGTTTAAATCAATGCTAAAAAGTTAATTTGGCTATGTAGCGAATGCTGTGTTATTATATTGCAATAATAACAATAATAATATTGACAAGTCTATAACTTTTATTTTACATTTGACCTTTAAATAGCCTTATTGATTGGCTATAACTCAAAAAATGTACATTATAATTGCCATTATTTTCTTAAAACATTCCGATATAAATCATCTTTGTGAATACGGAAATTTGCTTTTTATTTTGCATATTATTTCTGTGTAATAAGTATTCAATTATATTACCCTCGACTACAAATTGTGTGACAAAATTCAAAATAATAAATTATTTTGATAAATTGTTTTTCTAACAAAATGTGACAAAATCGTAAATTAAATTGCTTAAGTGCGATGTAATAAAATAATTTCGTTCTCTCTTTTTCTTGTACAACAAATGTGTGGAAAATTATGCAATTTTATTGCACAATATGAGCATCAAGAGCAGCAAGTGTTTGGTTTTTAAATTTTTTACGATCTTAAAAAAATAGAAGGAAAAAAGCACTAAAAAACTATCTTCAATGATTATGCACATTTTTTATGGCATTATTTTAAGAAGCCAAAAGAAAAATAAACACTCTTTGGTATTTCCGTTTTGATAGGAAAGAGAGATGGTATCAAATGTAACATTCAATTTCAAGCAGCTGTTACAAGGGAAATGAAGTTCAACTGATAAAAAAAAAATATGTTTTAATTTCCCCCTCTCCTTTCTACAGCTTCAAAATGTTCAAGATTCCATGCTAAAACTACCAGTAATAGTGGCAGTATTGTTTCTTTAAAGGCCAACCTTAAATGGTTGTAATAGCAATCACATCGTATACCCCTAAGGATTATTACCATACGTATGTATATAAATACCTAGTGTTTATAAAAACTTATGACCATAGAGAGTTTCTTATAGTTTTCCTTAAGGAATATTTATTTATTGTAACATCTATTATGAAGAGAAAAAATCATGAACCCATGGAATTAATTATCGCCTTGTATTCTGCATTAAATTACAATCCATATGGTTTTGATTATATTCTGCCGAAAATAGAGAATAAAATTGCTTGCTATGGAATTAAATCAAAATTTTTCATATGATACCAAACCTTAATCTATTAAGAGACCAGAGAAGCTGTAGTAAGCGGAAAGCACGATTTTATTATACGCTACCCGAACTGTATACTATTTGATATGGAGGTGTTGTAATAAGAAATTTATTTGAAAATCTTCGATTACATACATAATTTGGTCATTACAACCCTTCAGTCAGGATTACGACCTAGTTTCTCACACCACTTATATTGCGTGTGTTAATTTTATACATGAGTGGCGGGACCTACAGTTTAAAGTCAATTCCGAACGACAGACTTTTTTTGAGAAACTTTCCATGGCAATTTTATTTTATTCTCAGAGTTTTTGCCAAAAGTCTGCTGAAAGGAAGTCACCGAAGAAATATTTTTTTATGGACCCAACGCCACTCGGGTTTGATCTGCCTCACGTCTAATAAGTTACAAAAATTATAATCCTTTTTTTTTATTGAAATAAGAAAATGTGAGTCCACCAGTACAGAATTTCTGGGTTTTCTAAGAGAAAAACTGATCCATTTGCGTTTTGCAGACCTCGTCGAAATTTACAATTTTAAAAGAGTTTTGCAGAAATCGAAATAAATGATGACTCAGAAGAACAAGATTATAATGTATAATTAATTCTAAATCCCACCAGACACACAGTATTGCGTAATCGTAATCGTAACGTAATCGTTTTTCGTCCATGATCATTTTAGAACATTGTTGTTGTACGTGACCCATATTTCAACGCTTGCAGTTTATTATTTTCCGTTGCTTAAGTTCCGGTCTTTTTAAATTTTGTACTTTTCGACTAATACTCTACAAGGCGCTAGGTAGTGTGTTGGCTTATTAGACGTAGGATTCGGGCCCTAGGCCAGACATAAAAAAATACGAAAAGTATTCCTTCGGCGACTGTCTCTCAGCAGATTTCTGGCAAAAACTCTGAGAGTAAATAAAATTGCCATGAAAAGTTTCTCAAAAATCTGTCGTTCGGAGTCGACTTTAAACTGTAGGTCCCACCACTCACGTATAAAATTAACACACACAACATAAGTGGTGTGAGAAACTAGGTCGTAATCCTGACTGAAGGGTTGTAATGACCAATTATGTATGTTATTATGTACTCTACAAGGTGCTCATCCCCCCATGCTTGTTTATGGCGCAGAGGAATGAACACTATTAAGCACAGATGCAGTAGCCTTGAGAGTATTCGGTTGAAAAGTCCTACGTAAGATCTTCAGTCCAGTGCAAACTGGCGATGATTTCCACATCCGACCCAACAGTCAGCTGTATTATCACCTCAACGACGTGGACGTTGCGGACGACCTTGTTTGCGTTGGAAGGACCAAAACGAGGAAGCCTTGTCATTGATTGGTGTGAGCACCTGACGTAGATGCGCAAGAAGCATAGGCCCCTGGAAGGATGTGTTAAGGCAAGCCGAAATCCGTTAATCGGAATTTTAATGGACAATTAAGTTCGACTTTTTTAGAGATTGATAGACTAGTGCGAGGTGTAACTTCAACATCATTCTGACATCGAAAATGAGCAAAAACTCTGCAGCCTACTATAGAAAAATCAAAAAATCTTCTTCCTTTCACAGAATAGTCCCACATTATTTTAACAATTTATTCTTACAAGGAGAAGAACCTTTCAAACAAACTATAGTTTTCTGTAATAAAATTAATTTCACTAAAAATATCATACTTTAGGCAATTTGTAATTAAACTTTCTCGAGAACTGTTGGTAGAACTTTACGAATTTTCATACTTTGTTATTGCAATTGTGATAACGGCATACTCGGGAATGTTTCATGATTACAATTTACATTTTCAGATGACAAAGTCGAACTATTCGCCATTATCGATAAGAAAACTGAATCAAGGAAAATACTAAATTTCTTTTTATTACACTTTGAAAAACAATGGAAAAAATAATACAACCGTCGATATAGTATGATAAGATGAAGTTTATAGAAATGTTCTTTGGTTCCCACAGGCATCGCCACCATTTATTTGTAATACATCATTGCATATAATCGTTAAGAAAAATCTTTACGAGAAAATACATTTTTACAAATGTAATATTCTTTTCATATTCCTGCCCTAAACATGCATATTTTAATCCTACTCCGCAACGAAATATCTTAAGAAATACACCCCAAATAAACCAAATTTGAATTCGTAGATAAACTTGGCATGTTTAAGTAAGGATATCACGTAAATAAAAATAATAACATCATAACAAAGTGTCAATTCCTTTACCACACACTCGCACATAACAGACAAATACATTCGCTCTCACGTTGAGCACACTCTCACTCTAAGCTACTGTACGACTACTCTCGAATTGAATATGAGTTAAAATATTTGGAAAGGGCTTTAAAATGTTAAGAAAAATAACAAAAATTTTAAAACTTTTAAACTCTTAAACAAGGGATTAAATTGTTACAAACTACAGACAAAACTTTAATGAGAACATCAGCATGGAATAAAACTTTCGTTAAATTATTAGCCAAATAAAGTTTTTAAATTTTGACAATAATTCCAACACAATATTGTTGGTTGGGGCTACATAAATAAGCCAAGGTTAGTAATAAATTTTAAGTAGAATTTATTGTTGTTATTGTTTATTTCTAGAATTACTAAAACACACGCACATGTTGTAGTCTTTTTTGAAAAAAGAAAAATTCATGTACGACTGACTGTTCACTGGTACTCATAAGCGTTCTAAGTTCCCAAAAATACCAACTCATGTGCAAGTGTGTGTCATTTACTGTCATTTTGTAATGTGATATATGTATGTACGTTTGTGCATGCATGTTAATGCCAGGATATATTCCAAAAATAAATATAAACGTATAAATAAAAACAACAACAACAGCAGCAACAAAACAAAAAATTTCACAGAGTGCCATATGTCAAATACTTAAGAGTAGCAGACATTTATTCATAACAGTGTCGTGCTCTTGTAAGGATCATAAAACAATTGCAATAATTCGACATTGGTTGGCTTAAAGAACGAATGAGTGCAAGAATACTGTTTTAAATCTTCTGTATTTTTGAAAGAAATAAACTTTACTAACTACGGTATACATACAGTATACTACTCAGTACGTGAATTTATGTACTTCTGCTTATTTCACGTTAAATTTAATCCGGAAATGAAGGATATTTTTTATATCATTTGGAGTGTAAACAATTTTAATTTAAACTGGTAACTTTGATAAATAGGCGACTTCACAGAGAATATACAGTGGACAGCATAAGTCTTAGTACTCCAATATATTTTGACAAAAAAAAAGTCCCCACAGGCTTAATACTCTTACACAAAGTCCCGATATGACTTCAAGGGAGTATTTAGGAGATCATTTTAAAGAACAGTTACGTAATCGTTAAACCTCAAACAAAAGTCAACCGAAAAACTTGTTCATGGTGCCACCAGAAAATACTAAACAAAACTTGTACATTCAATTCCAAATGGGTGAAATAGAGTGCTTGACCTTGAGGGATATTCTACTAAATACAATGGATAACATTTTCATATATTAGGCCTATGAATTGTAAATTTACTCAGGGCTCTCCTTGAGGGCACCTATGGAGTCATCTGAAACTTTTCCTTATTTTTCTCTTGTTTTATGAAAAACATTAAAAAATTATTTGTTGTATAATAAAACGGAAATAAATTAATAAAATAAATATAAAAACCTTAATTTTTTATACAAACTGTGGGTTAAAATTCATGAAATTGTCAAAATATATTGGAGTACTAAGACTTTTGCTGTCCACTGTATGTAGTTGTGCTTAAGCTGTAGGAAATTTAGTTGAAAAAAGATTATTCAAACTGTGCTTCGCACAAAGTTTATAGTAGGAATATAATCGAGCGACATAAGATGTGTTTTATTCTCTTGATGACGTCTAACATTCTCCATACTGCTTCTATCAAGCATATTCGTCACAAAAGTCACTGTAGTATGCAATGACGGTAATCAATTTGCTAAGCATTCGTCAGTTTGCTGATCTTTCAATTTTAAGTACTATGCCATAAAAACAAATAAGATCCAAAGGCATTGGGGATTTCTGTGGTTTCTGGGTAATTTCTGTGTAGCTGGTTGGTATTTTATTGGAATCTGTCAACTTTGCAGCTGTTATCAGGACCCTGGTGCTGTCTAATATTAAATCGACTTTGATTCTGGTATGTTGGTTAGTTAAAGTTTGAGAGGCGATGCCACACGTAATAACCGGATATTCATTAGTTCCATTGTGTCATCACATTTTATTACCATTATCACGATTATGAAGAGTCAAGATATTCCTCAAGACATTCAAACTCTTTTATATACTGAGTCATAACCTTTAATCTCATTTCAATCAGTTCCTCACGGAATATCAAGAACGGCTGCAGTAACTCATTAAACGAGGTTCAATCTCTTCTTTCTTTTTCGATTTAAAATATTTGCGAGAATTGCGAGACCCAGGCATATTAGCAGATTTCAGGCAAAAACTCTGAGAATAAAATAATATTTCCATGGAAAGTTTCTCAAAAAAAATCTGTCAACTTTAAACTGCAGGTCCTGCTACTCATGCATAAAATGAACACACTCAACATGGATGATGTGAGAAGCTAGCTTGTAATCTTGTCTGAGGGGTTGCAATGCCCAATTATGTATGTATGCCCGTTAGGACAGAATCTAGTTCAAGTTCGTTATTGAAGTTTCGGTCAGCTCAACAACTTAACAACTCGTCTACTCCTTAATCGTTAACTATTGGATAAAAGACCCCTATGAGACGATTTCATGTTTTATTGTCCAATCCAGTACCTCTTCTAGCCAGCTATGTTTCAGTGAATTAAGATTTCGAATAATCCGCTATTATCGAAGAAATAAGTCTTATTCGACATCCGAAGATGACTTCGTTCGAGTAAAACAGTATATTCTCAAGGAACACTCTATTACTGAAAAGTCAATTTATCGTCATGACATCCATACATACATAATTGGTCATTACAACCCTTCAGTCAGAATTACGACCTAGTTTCTCAAACCACTTATGTTGTGTGTGTTAATTTTATACATGAGTGGCGGGACCTACAGTTTAAAGTCGACTCCGAACGACAGATTTTTTCGAAACTTTGTCGCCGAAGAAATACTTTTTCTATTTTATTTTGATTTCTGGCCTGGGGTTCAAACACTGGCTTTTCGTCTAATAAGCCAACACACTACCTACTAGATCACGGCGACTTCGCCATGACATCCACTACTCGAAAAAACGGTGTTTAAGCACCCATTGAGATAGGATGTCATATTACCAATCTCTAGCGAAAAATAAGGTCCTAAGACCCAAGCATTTCCAAGGAACTCCTTGCGCTAGCAGTTCTACGATATATAGGAGAGGGAAATGAAACTCTTCAGTAATGCGAATCTAAGATGTTGTAAAAATATACGTAAATGTTTCGATTGCTTTAGTTTTACAAAAAATCTTAAAATAGAGCCTAAAATGATTACTCTTATGTAGTTTTGTACATCGATTCATGTTTTCAGACAAAAAATAATTTTTCAAATTTAAAACATAATTTTTGTCAAGTTTGGTGTATTTCCAAAAATGGCATACTTTCCCTTAAAAAGCATTTCAAATCATATTGTGATGTCAATATATTATTCATCAAATGCAAAAAACAATGGCGCCACTATGATGTCCTCATTTGTTTCTACAATTTTTGCATAATTCCGATGCCATTTAAAATACAATCTACGGTACATTCGATATTTTCAAAAACGAACAATTCAAATCAATTAAACAAATGCATGTTAAATAAACCCACTCTAACTTTAAAAGCAATATGCGTGCTTAAATTCAATATATTAAATATTTATTTAGCTATTCTACGGACATTTCCAACTGAATGAGACTTTTTCTATTTGAAAAAAAACCGCACATGTTTCAAGGAAATTTATAGACACGTAAACCAAACAAAAAGCACGTGAGTTGGTATTTTGTTTAAATCAACAGACATTGTACACATGCTCATCAGACATGTGTGTATTGTATCTCTCACTTAGGTTATATATGTATATGCCTTAAGGACATAGGACATGGGTGGGAGGCTTATGAATTAAAGCTGTTCGGTAAGCTATTAACGTCAAAATTAGACCTAGAAAAAGAAAAACAAAAACCACAAACGCAACCACAACCACAAACAACAAATGGAAATTAGACATAAGGCCTCTCCTTATTATTATCCTTAACATATCAAATATCATTATATCATATCATAGAGACCTCACTGTCATAAAAAAAAACTTGTATTCTCATTATTGTATTATGTATGTTTTGTTCTGCATTTCAAAGCTTTTGCCCTAAAGTCACACCATTATCGTAATTTCAAATTGTCAAATTATTTTTTATATCGTTATCTCAACCGTAATTCCATCATGGAAATCATTTTTCTGACCTATTTTTCACAACTTTTGAATATCATTAGTTTGTCATAGAATATCATTATCATTACGTATGTATGTATATTGTATTGTGGTAACAGAAGCCATTAATACTATCGTTTTCATTATTTTTTAAAGCTGAACTCTGTGTGTCTAATGGTTTTTCATTATTATTCTATGCGAACGCAGTACTTGTTTTACTATACTTGGAACCAATTTGATTTAATGGCAAACCAGAAAAAAAATCAGCATAATTTTTCCATTTTCTTATTTCCTATTATTTTAAGTTTTATACTAGTACTGAGCATATATTTTCATAATAAAAGAAAATATTTTGCTTACAGTCTTTTTTATGATTTCCATATTTAATTGAAATTATTCAAATTTAAATTGTTGGCATTCTATTATCATTTTAATGGTGAAGATTTTTTAATTGGTTTATTATTTAGCATTGCGTTTATTAATGCTATAAATTAACACCCTTAGATGTCTTTCTAGGAAGTTAATTATTATGAAAGCCAGCAAGGAATACAGAAAAGTTTACCCTGCTTTTATTCTCACATAATTTAACGTGATTTTTTTAACATAATAGGCGGGCTAATTAACTTTTAATTAATTAATGTGTTTAAGGTTCTGCTCTCAAATTGTTCGCATTTGATTTGTATACAATAACAATTTATATACGTTTTGTCATCAATTGTGATACACAGACTTTCGAATAATCCGCCATTATCCAAGAAATAAGTCATATTCGGAGAAAAGCTTGCACATTAATGGGACGTCCGAAGATGAATTCGTCCTAGTAAAACAGTATATTCTCAAGGAACACTCTAGTACTGAGCAGTCATTTTATCGCCATGACTTCCACTACCCGAGATAACGGTGTCTAAGCACCCCATTGAGAAGCGATGCCATATTAACAATCTCTAGCAAAAAATAAGGTTCTAAGACATTGTATTTCCAAGGCTATTGCAAACCTTCAGTTAAGATTGCGACCTAGCTTCTCATACCAGTTATGTTGTGTGTGTTAATTTTATGAATGTCGGGACCTACTGTTTAAAATCGACTCCCAATGATAGATTCTTGAGAAACTTTTTCATGACAATTTTATTTCAGTTTTTGCCAGAAATCTGCTGAGAGAAGAGGTCTCCGAAGAAATATTTCTTTATAATCCGTTTTGTTTGAAATGTTTTTGTTGGAATGTCTGGTGTTTAAACCATCATCTCACGTCTAATTAGCCAACACACTAGACTAAGACGCTTTCAATTAAATTAGGATCATATATGACATCATTCTGAGGTCCCTGAAAGATGTAATTAAGCAATTATAGAACAAACTTCCTCTCATACAAATTTTTCTCCCATCAATAGCATCCAACTCTAATACTGAGCTGATGATTACAAATATATTTAATCTTTGCGCTTGTCATTAATATCAGATTGATTCAGATTGATATTTTCGATTGACATCTTCTAAGCCCACTTTAATCCATATGTTTTTAGCATTTTCAATATGTTATCGATTAAAGGCATATTTACAGAGTGGTCCATCTATCGATTTAAGTCTGAGTGGGCCATATATCCGTTATTTCAAATCTGGCAATACTTATGGCATTCCATTCTGTCACAAAATTCAGTACATTTTCTCCACTGAATGTAATGAATCTTGAGCAACGTTGGGAATTTGGTCGCAGAGAAGAACAGAAACAGTGCCCGGTATACGCAAACTGGTTTCATTGTTGATGCGCCAAGACGTGAGCGTGCCCGTACAGTGTGTATACCCGAAAATATCGAAGCTGTGGCTGAGAGTGCGCGTGAGAATTCATCAACATGAACTCGTCATCGTTCTCAAGAATTGAACGCTTCACGCACAAGTTTTCGTCGAATTTTGCCAAAAGATACCTTACAAAGTTCAATTAGTTAAAGAGTTGAAGCCGCATGACCATTCGCTTCGTTCTCGTTTCGGCCAGCGAGAAACTGCACGATGATGTCAATTTTGCCAAAAGAAATTCATCGTTTCGGTTGGAGCTCATTTTTATCTTGGTGGGTGCGTTAATAAGCAAAATTGCCGTATTTGGGTCTCAGAAACCCACACTTGGTCTAAAAGAAGCCAATGCACCCATTATGGATTATTGTTTGGTACGGCTTGTGGAGCGGAGGCATCATTGGCTCATATTTTTTTGAAAAATCAAACGGTGCAACCATTAGAGCCTATCGCATCATGATAACCGATATTTTTTGTACCCACTCATAATGGTATTGACCTGAACGATGTTTGGTTTCAACAGAATAGTGCAACTTGCCACACATCTCATGATACAATCGATTTATTGCGTCAAACGTTTGATGGCCGTTTAATTAGCCGAAATGGTGAAGTCAATTGACCGCCAAGCAGCTGAAATTTGACACCGTTGGGAAGCCGTTAAAGAAAAGTGTTATGTCGACAAACCAGAGACAATTGAGTATTTGAAAGCCAACATTCGTGATGCCCTTGCCGTGATACGACCGCATACAATTGTAAAAATGCACGAAAATTGATCCGATCCTATGGGGTACTGTGAGGCCAGCCACGGCAGCCATATGAATGAATACATATTCCATTTGTAACCGGAACAATTGTACTTCACATACATAACATAACATACATAATTGGACATTACAACCCTTCAGTCAGGATTACGACCTAGCTTCTCACACCACCCATATTGTGTGTGTTAATTTTATACATGAGTGGTGGAACCTACAGTTTAAAGTCGACTCCGAACGACACATTTTTGAGAAAATTTTGGCAGAAATTTGTTTAGAGGAAGTCGCCGAAGAAATATTTTTTCATATTTCATTTTGTTCGAGATGTCTGACCTGGGAGATATTGAACCGTGGCCGTGTACTTCAGAACAAATAAATAACATTTTGACAAAATTTCAAACCGTTTTTGTTTTATTGTATTTTTAAATTTAAACTTTTAAATGGTCCACTCTATATAAGCTATAAGAATTTTTAAACACTTTACATTAGCGTTAATAAAATAAAAAAGTAATCATATGTCATAAGATTTAAATACAATAAACAAAACCAATCATTTGTATTCGATATGATTAAACACAAAAGTTGATTAGTTTTTCTTTTTAAATGCATATTTGATTAATTGATTTCTCTTCCTAACATCATAAGCCGTCAAATTACAAGATTTCTTTTAAGTGGCCATTATATTATGGTACACTTGCCAATGAAAATTAACGCCCGTAATATTGCTCTCTGCCAGCATTTTAGATTGATGGCCAACAGATGTTGATCGACTCATTAGCGAGATCATAAATTTTTGCTCGATTTTGATTTCTGTATGATTTATTGTTTATTTTAGTTTAATTTCCACTCAAATAAAAAACCATTAAAAGCATAATATTTATTGTGTATAAAAAGAAAATATTTTAATATCATTTTTTGATTTCTTTTCCAATAAATTTTATTGGATTATTAGAAACATAAAACATTTTGTATTTTGGCATGTTTAAAGCGCCATCATTAAATACAAAAAATATTTTTATTCGTTATTTATTTCAAAATAAATTTTCTCTTGAGAACATTTCATGTTTTCTTTAAGTTTCTTTTTTTAATTCTTTTTATGATAAATTGTTTATGGCGTTGTGTTAATGTATTCGTTGTTCTCAATAACAAATTATAAAATTATTAATTATGAGTGATTTTCTTATCGAATTTGTCACGAGACACGTGCTGCAACTGCTGTGTTACATTAGAAAATTTATTTGTTTCTGTATTATTTTGTTATTTAGGATTTATTTACAAAAGAGGATTTTGTAAGGATTTGTTTAAGTGTGCCAAATAGAAATTCAAATTTCTTGTTAAAAATGTCAACAGAGAAAAAAGGAAAGAAGAAATAATTTCGAAGTAATTTATTATAATCAAGAGAAATGAATTTGAATAAGCTTTTAAAGATTTTGTTTAATGATGACGTTGTAGAACGAATACGAAACCTTTGTTGTGCTATTTACCATTTTTATTAATGACATGAAACTGTAGCACCTAAGTATTTGAACAAATTTTCTTTCCAAACAAAAGAGAAATAAAATGGAGAGTGACTAGACGTTAAAGATAAGAAAACAAATTCAGATAAAGTATCAACGATGTTAGATGTCTAACTGAAATTAGCCTATTTTTAAAACTACTTTCATGAAATTTTAGAGCAAGTAGCGCGTAATTAAAAAGGTTTCTAAACCTTCCGAAAGGAAGGACCTTTAGGGTCCCTAGAAAATTTTACTATTTTTAGGAATTTAAAGAAAAATTTGGATAAAAACTGTCGAATGAATTTTCTTGTTAATTAATACAGTTTCTCAACAAATAGGCTGCCTAGCCACCACTGTCTATACCTGCAGACAAGAACAGCGAAAAAATATGCTTCTTTACATAGTCTACAGGAATAAGAGATATCCCTATTACATATGCTGCTTCTATGACTAAAGGGACCATCCTACGTTATTACTTCAATAATAACTCTCATCCCCTGCCTACTCATGCTTATAAATAGTGTCGTTCCTATAGGATTGAGCTTTGGCCATAAGGCCCTTGCCAAACTACAGTCTGTTCTACATACCCCTACACGGTTCGCGAGTTAATCTAACTCTTTCCCAAATAATTCCAAAGAAAAACCCTATTTTTTGTTTTCACCTACTCGTCCTCTGTTGTAACTTTCAAATCTAAAACTTATCTTGTCAATTCATCCGAAACTTCGTTGCCAATAACGCCGCCTCGAATAATCTAATTTGATAACCTGACATCTGCAACAAAACGAAATATGAAAAATATCTCTTCGGCAATTTCTTCTCAGCAAATTTCTGGCAAAAACCCTGAAAGTAAATAAAACTGCCATGAAAACTTTCTCAAAAATCTGTCGTTCGAAGTGGACTTTAAAATTAACGCACACAACAGAAGTGGTGTGAGAAGCTAGGTCATAGTCCTGACTGAATTGTTGTAATGAATAATGTATTCAATGTATTCAAAACTATGTATTTATGATAATCTGGTACCTAACACTTCCGCCCTAAAAACCCTACATTCCGCCTGAACTCCCTATCAGGTACTGGTACACTCAATGTATCGTACAAGGGAACTTTTTTGGCCATGTAGTCCATCATTTTGATAGTCGAAATAATTCATTCGGCATAAAATATGATACCTTTAGAAAAATGTTCTCCACTATGATTTTTTCATTGTAGAAATTTCATTTGCTTTTAGATAATTTGGGAAAATTTAAAATTTTTGAGATTTAAAAAAAAAATTTTTTTGTCCACCAGACTGTTTTTTATTATTGTAAATTTTTTTAAATTGATTTGTTTCAGCTTCATTAAGCATGTTTTTCGGATAAGCAAGTGATTATTCTATTACTTCTGTTAATGGTAATCGTATCACTTTACTCAATCTATTCAAACCTTTTACAAAACATAGATTTGAAAGGATGAGTGTTGATAAAAAAATTCTTTTGTTTACTACAGAGCAATAAACATTACACGCATATTTGTATTCTTTAAACCTTAATAAAAAAAAAACAACAAAATCTCATTAATAAAAACACACCTTGTGAGTTGTCCTGATATAGCCATTCGTTTTTCCATTTGGCCTGTTCTTATCTAAAGTGCAAAGTAAATTGCCTCGGTTGTCACAAAATGGCTTTTTTATGTTGTAAAAGTTAATTTAAAAAGATTTTTAAGGTTTTAATTGTAAAATGAATACAACACAATACCAACTCTTTTATTTAATAATATAATATAATAAATTTAAATTAGTAATCTTTTAAATTTTCAGAAGTTTGAAAAAATAATACAACAGATTACATACTTTTAATTGGTAATTAAAGTTACATAAATAATTATAACAATTAAGCTAAGAAAGAAAGTTTTCTCTTCTTTAATTAGAAATAATTTTCTGTAATTCCAGACATCCCATACCCACACATCCCACTAATTGTAATTCGCAACACACAATACATGTGTAAATATTTAATCGAAATCCATGTACAATTTTAAATGAGAAAATTTTCTAATCTTATCGTAGAAATAAATTCAAATGAGATTGCAAATTAGAGAACAAATGAAAGAGCAACGCAAATATATTCAATTCAATTCGAACGACTCGTATCTCCACTCATACAATTAAATCTAAATTATATTATAACAATGACACACACATATACGTACACTCATACTTATACTTGCGACAATACACATTTAATTGTGAAGCAGAGAAGTTGACAAACTCATGCAGTCAAACACTTTCACATAAAGAGCAAAGATAACAGTAACTATTTCATATCCTTAAGTTATATAAACAACGTGAAATAACAACAACAACAACAACAACAATGAAAATACTGAGAAAACGGTAAACACCTAAACATGTGTTTTTAATTACCTACACCACCTTGTACGTTATATCTGATGTATGTTGGCGTTTGTAATGCCAATTAATCACTCAGAATAAATTTTTTTTTTTTGCTAAAAAAAGATTTGACTTTCAGTGCACGGGACAGATGGACCTTATTATATATTTTTTTTAGAATTACCCTTTGCGATGACCACCAGTTCATGTATTTTTTTCGAACCAAAATCCGAGGCTCAATTACAAAATAATTCAACACACCAAACGACCAACCCTTTATCTCACCAAATCATGTCAATTTTCAAGTCAAGTTTCAAAGCAAATCTACACGTTAATTAAGTGCAGCTTTCCTCCAAGCCGCGTTAACGTCAAAGCGCAAATACGAAAAATGTTAAGAGGTTATGTAGATACTCGGTTGTTATGGTCCAGAGTCTGGCAAAAATATTTTACTTCAGGATCGGCCAATAACATCGTCTCCCTCCCTTTCTTTCTCTCTCTCTCTGAATGGTGCCTGGTTTTAACAAGAAGGTGCATGAGAATTTTCAAAAAGAGAAAATGCACGTTTTGGTAGCGACAGCAGAGGCCATGGCTACGTGAATATTTGAAAACCTACATTCGTATAGTAGTCGCCGAGATACCTACCGAAATGCGCTGAAATCCGATCGGAAACTACCTTAAAAGGATTGACTGCTGCAAACCATTTCGAGGCTGCCATTCAATTATTTAATCAAAGGAATTAGATATCCAAGCATTAATTAATTTCAAGAAGTAATTCTCGTTGTCGGGTACTATGTAGTCGGCCTTTACCAATTCCCTACAATTTTAATTGTTGTTGATGGCAAAGAAAAATTTTCCTCTCTCTCTCTCTCATACACCTACACTCACTTTTATCTGAACATGTGTACATTATGCATTACAATGTTTTCCTTTAAACTGTAAGACAAGTACTGAGTATTTACATCTACAAGTTTATCACAACACTAGTACACATGCAAACATAAGTAGAAAGGAACTCGGTCGTGCATACATTTCAAATACATGTGTCAACACATTCTCTTCTAATGACAAGAATAGATTGTTATTTTAGATGTTGAATGTTTTCAAATGTTGAATTGGTGAATAGCTTTAAGAAAACAATTGTTGAAATGCCATGCCACTCCGTAGTAAACTAGTCGCAAAAAGGGAAAGAACAAGAGAAAATACTCTCCAAAGGAATGATTCTTGGCACGCAACATGTTGTTGAAACTATTTAAATGATTCCAAGTAGTTGTCAAGCTATGACAACTTGTATAACAAGTGGTTGCAGTAACTACTGTATTACTTTTGTATTCGTCGTACTTTTGTATTTCTTTACCTTTTTATTTTTTAACGCCCTGCACGCTTATTACTGTTGCTGTTGTTGATTGTTAAATAAGCCAATTAGAAGTAAAAATACTTGTACTTGCGTAAGGTAAATACAACAATGCTAGTTTTGAGGTAAATGGTACAAATTTCTATTTCTGTTTACGTAGGAAATATAAGTATAGGATGGTTAGTAGAAATATTGTAGTTTATAACTATATAAGTAGATTTTATTATTTATGACAGTATAATACTCGTATTTATACAATAAAAATTTTATTTCAAAGAAATATTCTTAAGAAAAGTAAGCTGCGAAAATGGGAAACTGTATTCATTTTTATTTTATTTTATTTCTTTTGGATTATAAAAAACAAAAACCTGTATCCTCCTTGGCACCAAAAAAAGAAAAAAATAAATCAATTTTCACAAGCACTAATTAAGCCGAATTTATTTTCAATAACACTTTACGCCACATATAGAAACAAATCGGCTGCCCCGATGACTTAGTTGGTAGTGTGATAAACTTCAAGTGCCGATGGCCCGTGGGTTCAATTCTCACAAGAATATTCACAATAGAAACTAGAAAGTGAGAATTATATATTAGGGTCATAAAAAACTAATATCTCAAAAATAAAATTTGTCTTACCTCTTTTGTCCCTCTTTTCTTTCTTCTATAAAGGATCTTTCCTGTATTCTAACACAATGCACTGCATGAATGGGGGTCATATTCAGAGTGTTGGTCTCAAAAAAAATTTTAGTCAGATCGATGCATAAGATTCTTTTCTTTCTTCCTGCAATTATTTTGAGAAGTTCTTGTACTGTGGACAATTCTTAACAATAGATGTCTGTAGATGATGTTGTAGATGATTATCTGGCAATCCTATTAAATACACACTTTCTACAACTTCAATCCTGACTTGACCAATTGCAACGATTCACCTCAATTCGAACTATTCAGAGCGCTGTAAGAACATTTTACAACGCTGTAAGAACTGACTTTTCAGCATCAACCATTATTTTATTTAACCGCGTTAGAAATGTAACGATTTTGGTTTGAGTTATTAGAGATCTGTAAATAAAAATTCGATGTACTGAATATAGTATCAATTAATTGTAAAGAATCGTCAAATATCGCAATTCATTAAAAGATAGGCACTCCAAAGCAGCATGGTATATTTCGTGGTGTGGTTTTCGTGTGGTATAGCCTAAGCAATTTAGTATTTTATTTGATTGTTGATATCCTCGTGGTTAACAAGTCTCTGGAGAACATTCTTAGAGATTGTCCTTGTTTCATAAGCACCTTCTTCTGAATCCTTGATGTTGATAAGAAGAATGAGACTTACTTGGCGTTAATTCGAATGGCTTTCATACACGAACATTAATTTTTTTGTATTCAGTCTTATTACTGTGATCACAGAGGTGCTTACTTGATAGTTGATTTCGATCATCTTAACAAAATCAACAAAATTAAAATTGCTTATAGCTATCTGTTACAGTATCTCGACCATGAGATTAGGACTGATTGGCAGCTTTGTTAAATAAGAGGACACCTAAGTACGTGTTGCGACTGTAATAAGGCCTCAGAGCTGACTGACAAATCCTAATTAACCGGTATCAACAATCCACTTACTTTTAGAGTCGAGTAGTGTGTCTTTGTTTATGAAAAAAATTGTAAATATTGTGATTTGCTCTGAGTGAATCTCAATTTTTTGACATGTGCTCAAACAATACTGTCGAAGAAAAGTGCCGATCCAATCAAACTTAAACAACTAAATTAATTAATTATCAATTTCTTTTATGAAATTCTTTTCACATTCAGTGATAATACTGTCTGTTCATTTTTAGTTATGAAAAGACTGTCATATGAAATATGTGACACAATTTTTTAAAGTTCTCTTAACGTGTGCCAATGCAGATAAAGTTTACTCCAGATGTCTTAAGAATCTTCCTTAACAAATCACAATCCAAACTTCGCTTCCTTCGAATTGATAAGTTTAAATGTCTGTTTGTTTTCATGATCTGCAGATCGTGACATCTTTAACCAATTATAATCAGTAATGCACCACAAAGAGTGTTTAATATAATCGGTTTAGACAAACATTATTCACTTTTATCTTTTCAGAAGCTGCATTAAATAAATTGCTTTATGACGAGTATAATGCACAAGCTTCTGGCCAGAACATATTAACTATGGTGTCCACACAAAATTAAAATTTGTCCTCAAAACCGTAGCTATCGAAACGACTTCAATTGTATTCAGACGTTTTCTTCTTTTAAAAATCTGTTCTGCTATATAAAGTTTCCATTTTTTTTTTTTTGTTAAATTTGGAACGTTTTTAATAATTTCATTTCAAATTTTCGCTTTAGTAGGGGACAACGACGGGAGTTCTTATTGCTTTGGTTCAAGGCAACAGATTTTCTTGTTTCACAAATTACCAACACTTGTGAAGTTTCGTTTGCTTGTATTATTTTATTAAACTGTGTTGCCTTTATTTACCAAACGATAAAATAAATAAACAAGAAAATGATGATAAGCCAGGACGATGGGCAAAATAGAAAAGTAAATAATAAAGGATGGTTTTCTTTAGGTTAATATATATAAATTGACCCAGTTATTATTATTCTTGTGACCCATTAAATTCAAAGTTGTTAAATAAAGAAAAAAAAGCTTTTTTTGTCTGTCTGAAACTTTAACAAAAAATCCTTTCAAATCAAAAACTTGTTAAAAAGAAAAATTATTGTTTAGCCAACGAAAATAAAGAATACGAACACCAATAACATGAAAAATAAATTGAGCAATTTATTCTGTGCCTTTTTAGGCTTTTTCAACAGCAATTCAGACAAAAAAAGCCTATAAAAACAGGATTGTAACACCATTTTTGATGGTAAATAACTTTTTTTTCTTTCTATTTTGTTTTATTCGGAAAGTGGTTTTCAGAATGCCTACTGCGCACTTGTTTTTATTTTGCTATTGTGAGCGTTGTTGGTATTTTTATAGCATTTGAAACCTATAAAGTCTTATCAATCAGATAATTTATATCCTTTTAACGAAAACAACGATAATTTATCGTTGAATTAAATGCGTGTATAGACAGGTGTGACGCGTGACAAACGCATTAAGAGAAAATAAATTTACACGCAGTATCGTCGTGCCAAATTGTTCTCCAATTTATTGGTTTTGATTTAATTCCATTAGAAGGAACATTAAATGCCATGAAATATTATATTATTCCACGTATTATTTGAAGCATAAAATCTAGAATAGAGGCAAATGAAATTAAGTTGTTAAAACTGTTCCAACCGGTCTAATGAAAACGTACTGGGATAAAAGAGCCTCGTTTAATTGGCATCACATAGGTTTTTATCATTTTATTTGCTAAATTTGCTAGGTTTTGTGAATTTTCATTAAGAAATTCAGTACGATGAGTGCTTCAAATTACGTATCATTAGTACCTAATATTAATTGAAATATTTTTAAAAAAACTTCTTATACAATGCACTAATATATGACAGATTACTTTAACAAAAAAAGAATTACTTTCCATTTCCCAGAAGTTTGATTCTAAACAAGTGTTAATAATCACATAAACCCTATTCACTGAATATTCTTTTCAGTTTGCTCCTGCTATTTAAGGCTCTTATATTCACTAAACCAAGAATTTTAAATTTTATCGAATTTATAGAGGGAATATTTGTTAAAAATACTTATAATTTCTGTTTTTATTGAACGTGATAATTACTCTTAACGACCATAAGTTTCTCCCTACTCTTCATGCTGAAATTATGGGGTGCTACAGTCTGTAAATATTTTCAGATTACTTTTGTAGAGAAAATAGAGTGATTCTCTGTTGGATGATATGTCAAGTGGAAATTCTCGGCAATGATCAAACAAATTTGAAGAAGGGAGGATTCCATACCGGTGATGAGGCCTGAACCTTGCTAAAGAGTGGGATGAAATGTTTTGAAGGGCATACTTTACGAAATAGAAGAAGAGAGAGCCAGAGACACTACTCTAGAACACTTCTTACCTACCTTTTACTGGAAAATTACAATAGGACGTAATAGCACTAACCTAAGGTTAGTAACGCCCCTATTACATTAGTTTTAACAATTCCAGATGTGTTAACAAAATTTGTGGGATCTTAGGCTTCCAGGTAAAATAAGCTTAATATCATCCAAATTTTATTCTATCGCCCTTAAGTCTCCTGGTAATCTGAGGGCACCATGATCGTATATAGTACTACCTTGGGGATGCCATTCAAGAGTCGAAGGACTTTCTGAGAATATTCTACAAAACTCAAAATTACAAAAAAAAAAGTTAAAAAATTATCAAATACGTGTTACACATTTTTTTCTTAAATAGTGAAAATTGTGGGGTACACAACCCAATAAAAGGGGACGACAAATCGAAATAATTTGAACCTTAAAGTGTTTATAAAATATTGTTATGGAATATTGACCATCATAAAAAGGACTGTCATTAAACAAAACAATTCTCCTACAACTGTTTTTTATGGGATAATAATTACGAGGTATAATCATAAATTGCTGCACTATATTTGTAAAGAGTTTGCTGGACACACCATAAGAGTTAGTAAAGAATGTTTTATTTTCTGTACCACATCTTTATTATAGCACTTATGGGTACGAGTACGAGACAAGTAGATCCAATAAAAAAAGGAAAATGTAGAAGTTATTTGAAAAGAAGTAATAAAAATATGATTGTCAGAATTAAACTACAACATCATCATACATATCGTATAGAAAATATACGAGAAAGCCAAGTCAACAAAAACTTAATAATCAATTTTAACGACATTATCTATACCAGAAGTCTAATAAAAAACAGACCTCCAATTGTTAAACAATACATACAGAGAGACATGCTATTAAAAGTATAAAAACTTTTATTATTTCATAATAATTTTCATTTAATTATAAAAAATAATTTAAAAAAAATCATATTATTATTTCATATTAATTTGCATTCAGTTATTATAAAAAATAATTTTAAAAAAATCAGAACCACTCGCATAGCAGAGCAAGGTTTCGATCCTCGGACCTCTGGGTTATGGGCCCAGCACGCTTCCACTGCGCCACTCTGCTTGTTGTGATTCTTAAGACAAATGTGTTATAACAACCCAGTCATAATGGTTTCATACACACTAAATTTAAACAACATCAAACCAAACGCATGCAACCTTTATATCAAACCCAACCACTCAACATAATGTTTGATTTATACTTAAAACATGTGTATTGGTAGGCGCGTCATCAGTTTTAACAGAAGCAATGGAACGATAAATTTATGACCCCATAAATTGCCAATTTCTATTGTAAAATAATAAAACAAAAAACAAAGAAAAAACACTATAATAACAATAGAAACAATATTGTTTTAAATTAAAATTTTTAATATTTCTTTCCAAATGCAAATCATTCTATTGAATGAAAGAAATCTTAAAGGAAAATTCTATGGAAAAAATAATTTTTTATTTTGTTTAAATATAATAACTTATATTTGTTGTTGTTGGTTTCTCTAAAAAGAAAATATTATTTTCCTTAAATATTAAACACTTCATAGCCTATTATTCTAAAAAATAAAAACAACAAAGTCATCTTAATATTCATGAAAAAATATTATTTTATGCTGATATATTCAAGATACTCATTATCATTTATGTTAATGATCATTAAACACTTCATTTTGTTGAGCCCTATCGCTTGTTAATGCGCGGAAAAGACCCATATATTATTTCATTTAAAAATTGTTAAGAGACTGTTTGCTTTGGTTTTTTAAACAAGAAATTCTTTAAAAAAAACATTATTACAGGCCGCATGAAACATTTGTAGAGAGTTGTAGTCTGGGAAAACTTTAAAATTGCCTAAGGGAGGCATTACATTGCGTTGTGATTCCAAACCACATTATAATGGGGCTTTAAAATATTCAAAATAGACAAAGTTTTTTTTTTCAAATATAAATTGCCAAAACGGAAGGAAAAAAGTCTGAAATTTAATTCAAAAGTAAATGAAGGACAAGTTGTAATGGATATTTTGTTAAATTATTTAAATTGTATGAACAGTACAGTACGGGGTGTGTAAATAGCAGAGGTCTACACATACATTTCAAAGGATAATAGAGATACACATTTTGAGTATAAACGGTATTGAGGTTGCTTACACGGATTTGATAAAGTGCTTTAAGCATCATCATTGATAGCAAGCTTACAGGGAAGTCGCATCTCACGTCAGTCCTGAAAAGGTTACAATGAGGGTGAATTAAATAAAACAACTAATTGATGTTGTGATCTCAACTTTCAAGTTAATTATAGGCTTGGAATGAAAACACAGTAAATAACGGTTATTTCGAACACCAAATTTCCAAATCTAACAATGCTTAACGATACTAGAGTTGGTTGCTACGCAAACAATCTCCATTCATAAGAAGAAAAAATTAAGACAGCATATCTCATTATTCAGCTCACGGTTTTGAATGTATACGTAGACTTACTCAGCGAAAACATAGCAAATATGCTCAATTTTAATAGGAAATACGAAGAGGTCTGATGTGCACCCAAAATGTGTACGCGATAATATTCCAAAGTGGTATAAGTGTTACTTTACTGGGCAGGAATTGTGCGGCCCAAAACACTCAGATCAATAATCTTGGATATCACAATCTTTCACACGAAACTCTGCGCCATAGTGACAACGTTAAAAATTCTTTCCCAAATTGCACATATAGGACTAAGAAATAAAATAATCTGGGACAATCAATTTGCTTTGAATTAAGAGTTTCGCTCAGAATCAAGTTAATTTGATATGAATGGTGAGACATGAGAAACGGAACTGAAATGGTGGACTTCTATGCCAAAAAGAGAACTTTCAAAGCAGTCACCTTACTATAAGGAAGAGTTGATCACTAATTGTGTAACACTGGAGCATATGACGTACAGGTTTATACGCTACACTCTTATACTATATGCTACACTCTCATGAAAGGAGAGTGCTCTTGTTCCTCATAGCACTAATCGTCTCATTGAAAATGAACTGTTTTGGCTCCCTTATCCTTATTACGTTACCTTTTTCGAAATATCGGAGTTTTTGCTTGTGAATTCAAAATTTTTTGTTAGTAAACGTTCGGAAAACTCAAAATTAAACTGTAGATCCTGTCACTTACAAATAAAATTAACACACACATTATATATGGTGCGAGAAGCTAGGTCGTCATCCTGACTGAAGGGTTGTAATCACCAATTAAGTAGGTACTCATTTTTGCATAGAGATAACCAGACACTAAATCTGTCAACAAGATTAAGTTTTCCAATAAACAAATGAGTTCAACATACGAAAATAAAATGTTATTTTGACTACATGAGAATATATTTACCACAATATGACAAAATCAATGACTTGACGCCGTCTTAATTTCTCAAAACTTTAAAAAAATATATCTCGAACATATGTATGTACATATGTTTGTACTTGAATTTATTCTGATTATTTTCGTAGTGAGTGATTATTTTGATGTTGACAATTTCTAAATAAACACACGACAAATTATGTGGTGTACCAACCACTTGTTTATTTCGAATGTGATGATAGGCTAGCTATGCCACATTACATTTCCCATGGTGGTGATTGACATTTAAGAAATTCGACAATTTGTTGGGGGGTGTTTGACGCTACAGGTTAAATTTTTTGTGATTTATAAACAATTTCCTATAAGAAGATATGTGTGTGCGGTTCTTGGCGGTTTGGCTTTAAGCCAAAATAATTAGAGACAAACAACCAAATAATTTATTAAAATCATACACGACACTTTTTAAAATAAACACTGACAGAGCGTATGCTGAATTATTAGAAACAAATTTGTGTGATTAAATATCAAAATGTTGTTGACTTTTTGGTGACAATGCGTGTAAAATTGAGATATTTTAACAAATTCTTTTATTAATTAATACACATTTATTATTACATTAAGAACAATAAACGTTTTGACAGCAATGAAATTCATTTAAAACAAAAAACAACGAATTATTATAGAGGAAACATTGTTCTATTATTGCATCTTTAACTTGTTTGAGTAAAAGTAAAAAACAAATTCAATAAATTTAAATAAAATTCCCAGAAAACGTGAATCCAATTAAATAAAAAATAATGCCAGCATGCATGCTCTTTTGTATATTATTTTTAAATTATTATTATTATTTTTATTATTATTAATGTATTTCTTTTGTTGTTGTCGACATTTACTGGAAATCTTAATTTAATTTGAAAAAAAAAGAAAACAGAAAATAAACTCACCGTTTGTGACAAAAGCAAAATACAAGATATTTTTGGAATTTCAACCTCAATTCTTATATACAAAAGACAAATGATGACATCTCTGTCATTTTAAATCAACCCGGTCTAGTCACAAACGACATGTCTTTTGTTCGTTCGTGTTCATGTTTATTTTTATAGTTATATTTAGTTTATCGAAAAAAATAGAACAAATTAGATAGATGGATGATGTTGTTTGTTATTAAAACATTTTCATTTTCTATTCAAATATTTATTGTATTTAATATCACTGACCTAAGCATTATACACAACAGCAAGTGACTTTTAATACCATGCCTAAAAGAAGGGAAGAAAGAGATATAAACACTTCAAAATTTCTAGAAAATCTTGCGAAAACTCTGCTTTTTCAAACGTATTTCACTTCTTCATTAGAAACCCATGCACAAAATATTTAAAGACTTTCTAAATTTATGTCTCCAAATTAATTGTCATTATAAAGTGATCTTAAACTTAATCAAGAATTTAACTTTTTCATCGTTAAAAAGATATTCTATTTTAGTATGTTTTACTCATTCACTTTTAAAAAACTTAAAAACTTTATTGACAGATTTACTATCTGCCTATCGCCACTTGCACAAACATTTTTCTGTGGGTGTAGTGCGGGAAAAAGCATTTATTCTAGCTGCCAGACAAATTTATAATTAATAGTGGCACTTTTATTAATTTCAAATTTAAAACATATTTTAAATATTTTTATTCTTTAAAAGCAGAAATAAAAAATTTAACAAATTGTCTCCTAAAAATGTTTATGGGATATAAATTATTGGATTGAATTTTATTAAATTCTAGAAAAGCAAAAAAAAATAATTTAAAATCTCCAACAAAATTTAAACAAAAAAAAATGATTTTCTTTTTATTTTCCAATTCGATAGAATTTGGATTGTGGAATATACATTCATGGTAGAAAGTTCCCTTAAATGAGGTTAAATTTGAGACCATAGAAGCCAAGAATATTCGCAAACAACAGACTCAACAAATCGAGAGGACATTCGGACAAGTACTATCAGTATTGAGTGTTTCCGAAATATCCTTAGTAATCAAGCTTCAAATATTCGCTTCATGTATCAGAAGAGTGTCAAAAAAGTGTGTGTACCAAATGACATCAGTGAAGTTCCATGCCTATCCGTTATTATAAAGTCGATGCTAACGACGAGTATGAAGGTTCCTCTCAATCTAACAACGCTTAACAATACTAGAGTTGGTTACTGCGCAGGCAATCCCTACTCAAAACAGAAAACAATAAGGACAGGGTATCTTAGTTAAGTATCTTAAGTTCCCTGAAATTAGTTCAAGATTTAAGACAATAGAAGCCAAGAACAATGCAAACAACAGACTCAACAAACCAAAAGCGACATTCGGGTAATTGTTATTAGTATGGAGTAGTACCTCACAAATATTCTGCGTAGCCAAGCTTTGAATATTCACCTTACGTGTCAAATTTTTCCTGTTGCACGGAAGAGTGTCAAAAACATATGTGTACCAAAGGACATCTGGAAACCCACGAAGAAAAGCTATTGAAAACTACACAGACAGGGAAAGAATTTCGATATGTTCTCAATAGTTGGCTTTAGGGCACAGCTTTCATAAGAATTTCTGATAAGGCAAGTCATTTAAATATTTTGTAGTTATTCTCAGGCTCTTTGTCTTTCAGAAAAAGGAGTTACTCAATCTAATTAATATTGTAGAGATCAGATTTATGGGTATAAAATTATTTAAAATTAATGGTCGACCACTCATTAAAAATGAAAGGCCACATTATAGGTGACTGCTGATGTGAATAATTGCATTCACATGCAGTTGATCGATTACGTTCTGATAATTTTGCTGTTAAACACGTTCCACGTACTAAAATGTCATTTATAGAAATTTCGTCATTTCGTAAATTTTTCATTTATAGCCTTAAATTAATTTTATCTACTGTTTAAATCTTTTTCAACACTTTCTCTTATGCCACAAAAAAGATAAAATAATACCCTTTCAATTTAATATTAAATAAACAATTTTTCCAATATCCAAACGACTTTCAATGGCCAAATCAAATACCACCAACAACAGCAGCAACAAGTAATCAATCATTTTGAAAATTTGATTTGAATTTCTTCATTGGGGAATGAATAGAATGATGCAATCGAAATTATTTGTAATGTGCGATAATGATATGCTAATTGGTTCAGACAGATGGAAAAATAATACGAAATTTAAAATATTGAACAGTGGCTCCCTATCCCAGGATAATTTATTTAAATTCAATAAAACTGAAGTTCATAGTGCTTAAGAAGAGATAGATTCTCATTTCAAGGATATTTCCAATACCTATTCAATATGTTATTCTTAATATTTGATTATTAACATTCACATCGTATAAAAGGTGCCGCGGCTACTATTCTAAATCTCTAACATATGTTTTCAGTTATTTGTCAGAGTAGCTAGTTTTATCACATATGTTTTGATCTTAGCTGATGTATTTTCCAAGGTATATTGTAATATTTTATATACATATTCGGATTTGCAGACTCTAGCTACTGCACTTTTATAAGTTGTTTCAAATTGAATAGGCCACGTCGTTTTAACCAATACTGCCATTATGGAGTCAATATCACTCCCTAATCATCTATGAAGCCTGGCATTTTATCCTTTCTAGACACGGTATTATTTATCTTGTGGAAACAGTCCCTTATGGGTGAGGTCCGAGCAAAAGAGTTCAGGTTAAATTTCTAAGGGTCTTGTTTTACTTAGTAATTTATATAATTTTATAGTAAATCAACCTCTTTTTAGAATGAGTGACTCAGTCGCATTTGACCTACAAGCAATCTCCAAATGTTGCACTCGATAGAGATGTTAAATGTAAAAAAATAAGAAGCTCTTGATATTTTAGGCATGAGTATCCAAAGCAATATTCACTGGAACCTTTATATTTTTCAGGTGCTTCAACTTCAACCCATGAAGCCGTAGTCTAGTATGTAGTGTGTTTGCTTATTAGACGTAAAGCCAGGGTTCGAGTCCCAGGCCAGACATCAAGACAAAATACAAAAAAGTATTTCCTCGGCGACATCCTCTCAGCAGATTTCTGAGAGTAAATAAAATTGCCATGAAAAAGTTTCTCAAAATTCTGTCGTTCGGAGTCGACTTTAAACTGTAGGTCCCACCACTCATGTATAAAATTAACGCACGCAACATAAGTGGTGCGAGAAACTAGGACGTTGTACAATGGGTCAATTCGACTTCTGGGTACTGTACTTGTCTTAATTGACAAGTACACGTCCTCTAACCTAACATAACCTAACCTAACTTCAACCCATGCTCTTACTCTATCTATCTATCTATTACTATTCAAAATGGTATACAACTTCACATAGGTTGAGACTTCTCAACCGAATGTGGGAAAGGGTGAAAGTCGTCCTCAATAGGTATAGCCTTTCCAACTCTGTTGGTTCAGAGAGCACTAATGCAATGTTTCCTGTCTATGATTATTTTATTGATACTATAATGAAACTTTCTTCAACTAAATAAAGTGATTTCTTTCTGCATTCGCGTATTGTTATGCAGCGCATCCCTTCGATTCAAAATTGGCCAAAGGTGCGCGCAAGGCATTAAAAGAAGAATTATTTCTATGCGTACTATTCTTATTGTTTACCTAGAATAAAGTGCCATCTGAGAGACAAATTTTTGCTCAAACATTCCGCCAGGAAATTTGAATATCCGTAATGGAGTGGCCCCTACCGATCACCTATGAGAGGCCTCAAGAAATAAAATAACTTCAAATGAAATAAAACTAAACAGATGGTTTCAATCTTGTTAATTTAATTAACAGACAATAAGCACGGGTTATAAGAAGGAGCTACGAAGTACTGAACTAATTAAAGAGATTCTTGACGATGTTTGTGAGACATACGTATGGGTTTTCTGAGCCCCAAATACGGCAATTTTGCTTATTAACGTACCCACTAAGATGAGAATGAGCTTCATGCGAAAAGATGATTTTTTTTGCAAAATCGACTCTTAATCGCGCATTTCCTCATTGGCCCAATAAATCCTAACGCTGCTCAAGAGTAAATCAATTACATTCAGTAGAGATAATATACTGAATTATGTGACATAAGTATTTCAAAATAACTGATGGTTCAAATTAAAACCGATATATGACCCACCCTATATATAAGAAGATATATATATATATGTATAGTACAAAACAATAAAGAAACAATATTTTTATTATTTTTGAGTAATTGTTATCGATTTTCTATGATTAAATTCAAATATTTTTCAGATATTTCGTCAATTAGAGAGACCAGCTGAAGTAGAACGTTTACAAGAATTGAAAACTGCAGTGAAAACACAACGTGAAAAATTTATAAATGTGATATTAAACAATACAGACGTTAATAATTTGGATGAATTATTTAAATATGAATTGGCCAAATATGAAGCGGTAAGTGGAAATACAATATGAAAATAAAACAAAAATATTAAAAAAAAAAAAAAAATTAAAGCGGAATAAAAAAAATAGTGTGCGTTGGCCGGGAATCGAACCCGGATCAACTGCTTGGAAGGCAACTATGCTGACCATTACACCACCAACGCCCTGCTAGACTTTGCTGCTCAATTTATGTTTTCATTTCATTCAAGGGCTTAACAATGAAACACAAATTCTAAGTGACTCATTTTTATGAAGACTTCTGTTCTTAATTTAAAGAATTTTATTCTGTTTAAGAAACAAGTGGATGAATTTTAAAATTTAATGTTTCAACACTGCTTATGCTTATCTTTCGTTCGCGTCTATTTTTTAATATTTTGTTTTTATTTATTATTATTGTTGTCGTTGGTCTGTGCCTGCTTTTGTGATAACAATTATTTGGCGTTGTTCTTCAACTTAAAATTTTCATTTTATGCCAGCCTGTTTGTTCAAATTGTGTTGTTACCATTCCATCAATAAAATAAAATCTTTAGTTTATTATGACGTTTATGGAAAAGCGAAATACACACACATTGAAAAACAAAAAGAAAATTTTGATTATTCCAGTCAATAAAAAGTTAATGACTTTTTAATATCCGTACAAATTTATTATATTGTCTAGTCTCTATGGCCTAACTGCTATCTTTAGCACTGACATGATATCGTTAATTAAGCTTTTTATTTATATCTGAACACTCATTAAATTTTCCACTCAATTAATTGTTTAAGGAATAGCAAGAGAAGAACTTTGTAATTGAATTATTTTTTAACAAGTAATAAACAAAGAGAGAAAAAAATATAAAAATAATAATTTTTTTCTCTCGTATTCTCTTTCTAGGCAGTACAGGAAGCCGCTGAAGGTGGTCTTCTTATCGAAGCTGAAAAAGACTTTCCCGAACCCTATGAACGTTGGAGTATATTGCAGGCCGTATTTTTCTCTTCAACTGTTTTAACCACAATCGGTTATGGTAACATCGTACCGGTAACGATAGGCGGAAGAGCCTTCTGTATATGCTTCGCATTAATAGGCATTCCCTTTACGCTAACGGTAATAGCGGATTGGGGCCGTTTATTTGCGACAGCTGTATCAGTGCTAGGCAAACATATGCCAAGTAAGTTCAAAACATATTTAAAATGTTTTTTAAATTTATATTTTAAAGTTTCAAAATTTTTATTGAAATCTTACAGAGACACCAAAAATTTCCAATTTCATTGGCAAAACCTGGTTTTATGCCTTATCGGCTGTATTGTTTCTTTGCGTTTATTTAGCCATAGGTGCCGGTCTATTGCTGCTTTGGGAGGATGATTGGACATTTTTCGATGGTTTCTATTTTTGTTTCATAACCATGACAACAATTGGTTTTGGTGATTTAGTACCAAGTATGCTAAAAGCTTTCATTTTAAATTTTCATTATTTATTACAGATTTTTGTTTTTCCATTTTTTTTTTAAAGAAAATCTTTAGGAATTATTTCCTTATACTAAACCAAAAAAAATTTTGCTTTTATTATTGTAGAGAAACCAAATTATATGCTTTTATGTACTTTATACATACTCATTGGTTTGGCTTTAACATCCACTATAATTGAATTAGTAAGACGTCAATATGCCACTAGTTGGGCCAAATTACAAGTAAGTTTTCCTTCTTACTTTACTTGACTGCCTTTCAATTTACTATACATGAGAATAAAAACCCCTTTTCCTTTCTATCATTTCTTAATTAATGAATATTTCTCAACTTTTTCATGTCGTTATTCTTTTTTTTGTTGCTTCTTTTGTTTAAAATAGGAACTTTCTGGTCCTATGGCAGAGACTTTGAGACGCTTGGGCGAGACAGCTGGCACTGGCCTGGATTATGCAACGCTACAAAAAGTTTTAACGGTAAGCAACGATAAAATTAAGCATATTTTTAAAGCATAAGAAAATGTTAAAAAAAAGTTAATTTTGTTTGGGGTTAAATAGATTTTAAGGACAAAAAATAAGAATGTATTGTTTTCCACATAATCTCTTAAAGCAATTAAAAGTCAATCAATATTGTAACTAAAGGCCTATTTATCAAGTCACACGAATTTGCAAAAGTTTTTCATTTAACATTCGTTTAAGTAGTTTTATTGTCTGTCCATAACGATTTGTTTTTAACACATTATGGAGCGGTTCCAAACATACATATATGCGTTATTTAAACTACACTTGTATAACATTTTTAGTAGACGTAAAAGCTAGTCAGATTCACTGACCTATTTTGCTAGTATCCGAAGTAGCACTCGCGATGTTGATGGAATGTATTAGGGCATTGTCAATCCCAAACAAGGATTCTCAACGCAGATAATTCAGTCGAAAGATCGATGGTTGTGCCACACCTTATTAACCTATCTACTCTCGGAATATTTCGGTACACATATTATGTGAAAGTTATACCACTCTGTCATCTCGTTAAGAGACTTGCCGTAAATGATCCTAAATTTTAACTTGTAAGATCCCAATGCTCTTACAACCGCCTAGTTTTACGAAAGTATACTTATGCTTTTCCCCTTGATAATATTTCCCCTTGGTAAATATGGTTTCCAACCATCATGAACATCTGGATGGAGTCGTTTAATTATCCTATCCAATTAGATCATAGATCATTGCCAGACTTTAATCGAGTGTGTTAAAAGTGTGGCGTTCTCATTATAATAACCAATTTGGATCAATTTCTTGTGCGAGAAAAACTTTGGAAAAAGAATATTTGGCTAGGTTAGTTTTAGGGCAGCTTCCATGGTTTGCTCACAAGTTTACATTACCCAGAAAATTCCACCTTCATAGCACAGAACCAACCCCTATTCTTTGAAAATCCTATAATATTCAAAACATAACCGTGAAATCTTCCTGCACACTGGTTTCTTAGTCCAATTTCCATTAAGCAGAAACTTCTCTTTTTGCCCCTCATTCAAACAACTCCTACAGTGGTTGTAATTTTTAAAGGCCCTATATCCTATTATACAGTGGATAGCAATCATGAAGCTATCGAGCCTCTTGCTAAAAGAAAAAAAAGCATGTTCCACCACATTTTCGTCTGATTTTAAGTATTTACTTTAACTACCACTATCTGAACTAGATCCAGACACCGCCTACATTTTCACAGAGGATTTGTTTTCTAGGCAAAGAAATTTGGCTACCCTACTATTCTGTTTCCGTCGGTCAATTACCTGCTTAACTGGGTAAACCTAATTAAATAAACTGAAACAAAGCAAGGAATGAATAGAAATAGGAAATACATATGCATTGGTTAGCTCTATACTCCTTAAATGAACAAAAAGGAACTATAAATTGTTATGCATAAAGCATTATTTCTATAAATATATGCATAACAGTGTGAATTATAATCAACTCGTTTAAAATAATTGATACGTTGGGGCAGTTTTATACCAAATACTTCAATTTATATTGATATCCGGTGTAGTGCAGAGTAACTTAAATTCGGTGTAAACCAAATTCATATTGTTAGCACTATACTATGATACTTATTTAATAATAAAATTAAACTAAAGCAATTGTTTAAATCAAATCAACACATTATAATATTTTTTTGTTATTTTTCCTTTAAATATAAAATGTGTTTTTCTTTCAAGGTTTCTATGCCAAAGTGGAATATGTCACGTAAAGATCCAAACAATGCGGATATTGCTGCTTTAGAAGCCATTACCAATGCCATATTAAAGGAAGTTAAGGAAGCTCAAAATAACAAACCAAAAGTCTTACAAATTGTTATTTACGAGTCTTCAGTGTAGTTTATAAAAATTTATAAAACCAAACATATGTTAGTATTAATTTAAGTTAGTATATACGTATGTAGAATTAAAAAATATTTTAGAATATATATTTAAATACAGATACATATACATACATAAGTAATTAGCTAGTTGACAAAGTTTACTTTATTTTTTAATTTTTTTTTCTAAATTTATTACTCAATTACGCACACTTAGTGTTACACAAAAATAAAATTAAACTAAATAAAGCAAGAAAAATAAGAATTCAAATACCTTATATGAATATAAATAAATATCAAAACAAAACAAAAAATTCAATTAATATCATACTAAGTCTAGATTTAAGCTTAAAGTATAGTATTTTATAGAAAAAAAAGTGAAAAAACGCCTACAAAAACCTGCCTGTTATTTTAAGTAATTTAATTGTATTGTAATTACGAGTATATAAATATCTTATGTTAATTTAAATTAATCATATTGTTCTTCTATTTATTGTATTATTTTTATAAATTTACACAAAAAATACGGATTTAAAACAGGGTTGTATTATAGTAGCAAAACACCTTTAAATTGTTATTTCCGGTTATAATTTGTATTGTTAACACGATGAGTTTTTTGTATATTTTTGAAAACATATTCTAAAAATTACAAAAAAAAAACTGGGACTGTTTAACATCACGTATTTATATTTATAAAAATTTTACTTTGTTTTCTATTTGCAAAATTTGTAAAACGGTTCAAACCGTTTTTATTAGTTATTCAACAATTGGATCATCTTTTGAGAAATTTTATAGGAGAACATTTCTTTAGAAGGTTGTTTAAAAAGTACTTATCCGAGAGACATTTACTATGATCCTCATACCTGTCATTCACTTTTGTCAATCCTCACACCAGTCATTCACATTCCTACGAAAAGACTTGTAAATCACAATGCCATAGCGCTGAATTTGTAGAAAAAATTTGTTTTTAACCAAAGACTGGTTTAGATCCATGTATGTTACGGTAGATAAACTAAAGAGAGAACTATCCTTGACAAAGATCGGAAAGCGGAGCTTCTAAGAACCCAAAAGCTTGTACTTTTTAAAAATGAAAAGACCTGTATTTCATCACGCTAAAAAACCAGCTCTGGCAATCTATACGAATAATAAAATATTTTTCGATCTAGTTTGGTTAGAATACAGTTCTAAATGAGAGAATGCTTACATTGAAACTGGTCCAGAACTTAAAAAGATTATTCCTAATGGAAAAACATCGAATTTTCAATTGAATATATTTGCCTTACATTATGTGACCATACCTTACTTACTTACTTAATTGGTCATTAAAACCCTTCAGTCAGGATTACGACCTAGCTTCTCACACCACTTATGTTGTGTGTGTTAATTTTATAAATTAGTGGCTTGACCTACAGTTTAAAGTCGACTCCGAACGACAGATTTTTGAGAAACTTTTCATGGCAATTTTTATTTACTTTCAGAGTTTTTGACAGAAATCTGCTGAAAAGAAGCCGCCGAAAAAATATTTTTTTCATATTTTCGTTTGGATGTCTGACCTGGGGTTTGAACCGTGGCCTTACGTCTAATAAGCCAACACAGGATTACAATCTAGCTTCTCATACCACCCATGTTGTGATGGCTAATTTTATCCATGAGTGGATATCAGCGAACGACAGATTTGAGAAAATTTTCATGACAATTTTATTTGCTTTCAGATTTTTTGCCCGAGAACCGAAAGAAATTTAATGATATATCCCATGTACATAAGAAATTATCATCAGATATTATACAGATACATACAAATATAGTCCATATTTAAAATTGAAACATTTCCTATTATGAATATTGAAGTATCATGTAGGAAATCAACTCCAGTGGTGCACAGAATTCTGTAAAAATTACTATCCACAACAGGACCGAACTGAACTCGATTTCTGATACTAATTATATTATCTTAACGCACTGTATGACAGATTTTTTAGAAACTTTTCATAGCAATTTTATTCACTCTCAGAGTTTTTACCAGAAACCTACTGAGAGGTAGTCATTGAAGAAATATTTTTTTTTGTTTTGTTGGAGATATCTGATGGGGTTTGAATCGTGGCCTCTTGTCTAACAAGTCAACACACTACCCACTAGCCTACGACGACTTCACAACATATACTTTATTATAAGTATACTTAATTATAAGGTCAACCACCTATGACTGACCTGAAGTTCGATTAATTTGGTGGGCACGTTCTTATATCCTTTTCTAAACGGCCTGATTTTTAACCAAGTAATTATCACTGGTTTCTATCTTAGACAAGTAATTCCAACTAGGCTATATTTAGGAACGAACCGGCTTGTTTTTCCGAACCGTGAACCGGAGTCCGGAAGGCGTTCCGGTAAAAAAAATTAGCACAACACCACTGCTTATGATACTCTTATAATACAGCCCTGTTACATATCTACGTTATAAAAATTTTACTTCCAGCCTGTATAAATGAATCAAAATTTAGGATGTCTTCGAAATAATTTAAATTTATTTTTAAGCCAATAATATTAATTAAATATATTAATAAGAAAACATATGTCGATATATTTAAGCAGCTGTAAGTAAAATAAATAATTTAAACAATAAGATAGTTAAATATACATACATTCTGCAACCATTTCATTAATAATTTTATAAAAAAGGATTTGAATTGTTGAAAATTCATAGCAAACACGAATATAAATTAAAATTAATGGCGAATAAAGTAGAATTCAATAATATATTGGGCTATCAGTTATAATTTTGTATTGTTTTAAATTCATTTCTAATTTATTTTGTATAAAAAAAAAAAGCCAAAAAAAATTTAAACTTTAAAAAAGTGTGTCTGATTGATAGCCAGTAAATACTTCCTAAAAAATTCAAAAATTAATTATTTTAATATTATGTGATTAATCTTATTCTTATCGATATTAATCTTATAATCGATATATAATGTTTAAAGATTTTTATTTTAATTTTGTAAATTATGTGTATAAATAAAAAGACTTATTATAAGTTAATTTTCAAAATATAAATTTAAACAATTGAATTTTAATTACAAGGAAAATTTCCTAAACTCATAATACAATCAAATCATAGGTTTATTCATATACTCTTCCTCTTTTTTAATTACTTCTCTGTGAACATTTAATATTCAATTACAAAAATTCTGTCACAAAATGTTCAAAGCCAACATAATCGTTGCCAACTATAATGCTAATGAGATAATGACCTCAAAGGTTAGGTACAACAGCAAAACTGTATGATTACTGCTGTTTAATTCTTAATTTTCGGTTTTGTTTTGTTTTGTTTTGTTGTTTTTTTAATTACAATTTAGTTGTCGTAATGATAACAAATAATAAAAAATTTTCCATAAAAATCGTAATAATTAAGAAGCATAATATTTAGACATTGTACTCATATTGTAAACTTACTCTCATGTTTTTCTATTTTTATTTTTTGTGATAAGTGTTGCTGTATAATATAGCAGTAAAACTGTGAACGATATCTCTGAAATTCAGTTAAACTGCTCATTTCTTGTCTAGCAAAAATAAAAAAGAAAATGAAAGAGAAAAACTACTTAAGCCTATAAATCACTGATCTTTAAATGAAGCATCGACTATGATATTAAAAACAGAAAATATATAAAAATACTTCAGTTAAATCCGATAAGTATTACTACCCTACACTACAATGTATTTTTTTGGTGTACTAGGATTCGTCTTATTTATCTCTCAGGGCCTATTATAGCATATCTGGTCCATTTTAAATACAAACTGCTTAAGGTTGGCCGCTTAGAAAATTTTTTATAGCAGTTGGATATTTATAAAACGGTTTTTTCTAACACACTCAGCCACAAAATTATACCTACGGTTAACAAATTTCAGAAATTGTTTAACCAATCCGTTTTCGCTGAAAATCTTTATAATTGTCTGACATTTTTCCTCGATTTTAAGACGGTCTTTTGCTGAAAATTGTTAACCGTATGTATACTTTAGTAACTGTGTGTACATCAAGCATCGGCGAAGACCGGATACAGAAAGATAACGGAAATATTTTTAGTACAGTTTATATATTTGTCCTCACACAGCAAAATATTTAAATCGGATGAGCTGTTTGCTGATATCAGTTGCAAAACATTTAGCGTTTAAGCCTTAAGCATAAGTCGGTAATGGTCTATTATAACTATAGGTCTGTCACAAAGCAGCCTCTACTCTACCTCTAATTAATTTACTTTTTTTTCTTGGTTTCCTTTACTTTTATTTTTTTCAGCTTCAGTTAATCATCTTTATGAGCTAAGCAGGTAATTGATAGAACTTAGTAAGTACTACGATGATGGAATTTCCATCAGCAATTGGGGAGAACCAACACCATCTACGAAAATATATCGGGCTGTTCTATTGATTGTAACTGTGCGAAAGTTTGCTCACTATTTTTGTAGACGGTGTTGCTTCTGCTCAATTGCAGTTGGAAATTCTACAATTCTTAAAGCGATGAAATTTCGCTAGCTGGCGTTATTACGGTCTATGCAAGATGTTTAGAAACTGAGCATTCTCTCGTCTTAAAAAAACTATGGAGTTTTATTCTACTAAAGCATGCGTTCTTAAGCAATTCGATAAAGTTGTTTTTGAAGAGTTTCAGACAGAGAAAACTGAGATTCTCGTCATCAAAGAAACGATGCGCTGTGTGAGATGTACAGGCTAGGTAGTATAATGCGTACGGACGATGATGCTCCTGCGAGAAAATTGTTCGACAGTGACCACAAGCTAGACATATAATGGAAGACCAAAACTCCGGTGGAAGGACCAGGCTGAAAAAGATTTGTCAAAATGAAATTTGATATTAGAAGATGGAAGAGAAACACACAAGATTGCTGTCCCTGGAAATCTGTTCTGTTGACCTAAACTACTATACGTTAATCACCTAAGTAAGTACTAAAAAAGGATAGCAAACTATTTTCGATATATTTAAAACCAAAATTAATAAATTAATGTAATTAATAATTTAGTGAATACGAATGAAAAATTGCTGTACTGTAAAACTTAATAAGTTGCAAATGTTAAGTTTTTAAAAACCTATACAGCATCATTATAATCTTTTTATCATTGCCAAGAAGAATTAAAAACGAATTTATTCCTCTGTCGCCACTTATGTGTTTACTTTGGTCAAAAACGTGTGAAAAAATCTGTAACAAAACTATGGCAAATATCCCGAAGCATCGCTGTTCTACAGTCATAAGAGATTTAATAAATTTTGATTTAGAAAATAAGGGAAACATAAATTTCTCTCAGGTAATTCAGACAATCAACGGCAATCAATTGTTTAATTATTTCAATAAATTGTATTGTAAAATCAAAATCAATTATAACACACAGAGGGAATGTAGGGTAAATAAAATATAACAATTAATGTATTTGCATTATGCCACTTTCAGCTACAGCTATAATATGTAATTCAGCAAAATAAATAATAAACGCCACTACAACAAAAAAAAATAACAAATAGAAAAATAAGCCTACAATTGAAACCCGATTGTAGCTTTTCTTTATTTTCTGTTATTACTGTGTGTGTGATGACTATTGTGTAGAAATGTTTTGTTTATTTTTGCACAAAATCCAGAGACTAATGATTGACTAATACTAATGCTAACTTAACGACTATCTGACTGGATGTAAGACTTACGATTAAGCAAACACAGGCTATAAAAGTAGGCTGCATTTCGATGCACGTTCACAGTTTGATGTGGACGCGTCGTTATAATTCAACATAACGGTGAATTCGGGAATCTTATTTCATTATTTCATAACCAATAAAACAAAACAATTCAAAACTATTCAAAAAATTAATGAAATTTATGAAAATTTCTCTTGTGTAAAGCAAAAAAACAAAATTATTTTTTATTGTATGAGTGGTTATACAAATTAAATTAATAATAATAATTAAAGAAAAGAAAAGAATTTTTGCTAATTGACTCCAAGTGTTTAAAAGCTAAACTAAAAATTCAAATTCTAAATTAAAAAGAAAAAAGAAAAAGGAAAGAAAGAAATAAAAATTGAAAAATGGCATTGGAAATGCTTAAAGATCCGAATTTAATATCGCCGAGTAGTGTCTTCTATTTTTTATTATTGCCAACTATTTTATTGTGGTTTCTATATTGGCGTTTATCACGACGTCATTTATACGAACTGGCCGATAAATTGCCTGGACCCAAAGGATTACCAATTGTGGGTCATTTGTTCGATGTACTGGGACCAGCTTCGTGTATGTGAAACAATAATAAGTAAAATGAAATTTAAAACAAATAATTCAAACTATTTATGATCAAAAACATGAAAAAAATGTATGCAAATATGAATAATAAAAAAATTATGGTTTTTTAAAAACCAAAGGAAGTATATAAAGATAAATTTATTGAAATAAATAAACTATATAAAAAAATATATATTGAATCTTAAAAAATTAAGTATTCAAATCATTATACCTTTTTCGAAATATGTGCGAACATTATTTCCCAATCGGTTTTTTGTTGTGATGTCGTGATCTGTCCAATGGAAATTGCTGAAAAATTTTAAATCCTTAACGAAATAACAGAACATACAAAAAGTATAAAAACTTACATACATAATTGGCCATTACAACCTTTCAGTCAGAATTACGGCCAAGCTTCTCACATCACTCATGTTGTGTGTGTTAATTTTATACATGAGTGACGGGACCTACAGCTTAAAATCGACTCCGTACGACAGATTTTTTGAGAAACTTTTCATGGAAATTTTATTTACACTTAGAGTTTTTGCCAGAAATCTGCTGAGAGGAAGTTGCCGAAGAAATATTTTTTCACATTTCGTTTTGATGACTGACATGGGATTTGAACCTTGGTTTTATGTCTAATAAGCCAACACACTACTATGTAGACTACGACGACTTATAAAAATAAAAAAAAATAAAAAAAACCTATTAAATCTATACCCGCCTATTGGGTCATAATAAATCTTAAACCTTTAAACGGGTGTTTTAAACAGTAACACTTACTGTCGTAGGTCTAAAGCGAGTTGTTTACCTCATGTGTTTTAAGTGTATAACTTTGCCACCATCTCCATTCCATGAATTTTGGAGACAAGATATCATTAAACCTGGTTTGAGCGTATTACATGTTCTATAAATCTACCCCTTCTACCTCATTGCTCAATAATCTTAGTTGATTACCACCAGACATATGTATATCGTTACAAACACTACAGTGGAACTGAACACTTCAAGAACATTGAAGCAAAGAATCGAAGATCCTTATTTGGAATTTTCTTTTAAATACATGATACCGCTTTATGTCCTTTTTTACGACGACAATTGCAAGGAACATCATTCAAATATCCATCAAATATCATACGACAAAATCAAATATGGGGTCTTTTCAAAGTACTTGAATACTAAATTATTTCTTTATATAACTTTGATATTATTTGGGCTGAACTAAGGACTATAAACACAGGCGCTTTACGAATCCAGTATAAGTAGATATTTAGTAGAGAGAACATTATGCTGAATTGGTTATTGGAGATGATATTGTAGGCAAATGCAATATAAAGGGTCCGCCAAATAACTGCTGCCTCGGCTGATCATGCAGTAGCCTACACGATCGGTCCAATTTTTAAGCACATTATCGATTGTGTGCAGCTGTATTTCACCAATGGCTTCACGAATATTGTCCTTTAAAGCGTCAATTGTCTCTGGCTTGTCGGCGTAACACTTATCTTTGACGGCACCCCACAAAGAATAGTCCAACGGTGTCAAATCGCAGCTCCGAGGTGGCCAAACGACATCAGCTCTGCGGCTGATAATGCGATCTTCAAAAACAGGCGCGTAGCGCCGTCCTGTTGAAACCAAACATACCCGCCAAGATAAAAAGAGCTTCATCTGAAAAGATGATTTTTTGCCAAAATCGGCATCTTCTGGTGTAGGCTACTGCATGGCCAGTCGAGGCAGCCATTTGAATGAAATTATTTTCCATTATTAACCGGAAGGATTGTACTTTCAAATAAAAAAAGAAATTTGAGAAAATATTCAGTAGTTTTTTTTTAAAGCACTTTCAAAAAAAGAAGTTATTTGGTGGACCCTTTAGATTGAGAACAGTAGAGTGGATCAGCTCTTTTAGTACCTCCGCAAAACAACAACAATAAAAGATATATTAAAACATTTACTGCTAGTAAAACAGCCTTTAGATATCTAGAGAGTGTGTTCATTGCATCTAAGGTTGTCCAAGAATGTCTAGCATATTTCGAGTTAGATCCATTCATCTTAAAAAATGCAGTCATAACGAGACATTGGCCCTCAAAGTATACTTATCCAAACTTTAAAATACCATTTTGAAGGTATTTTCATTATACTTCCCCAATAGAAATTCTCGTACCTAATATTTACATATTTATCTGTAATCACTCGATTAAGATTTTTTGTTAAAAATTTTAAATTATATACACCATCCAGCGTAATCAAATAAATTGAATCATTTTATCTTTATTACAGCCGTATTTAAAACTGTTATACGGAAAAGTGCTGAATTTCCCCATGTAGCGAAAATGTGGATTGGACCGAAATTGGTCATATTCATTTATGATCCCCGAGATGTTGAAATCTTATTAAGCAGCCAAGTTTATATTGACAAAGCATCCGAATATAAATTTTTTAAACCTTGGCTAGGCGATGGTCTTCTAATAAGTACAGGTATGTTCTTATTTATAAAATAAACAAAACAATTTGATTTATTAAACAATTAAATAATAAGAAAAAAAGCACATACAATAAATACAGACTGTTTGTTGTCTGCGATTAATTAATAAAACGTTTATTTAATGCGACATTTTAAAGAAAAATATAATTTAGAGGAGGCTCATAAACAATTATTGTTTTAATAAGAAGTGACAAATGATATAAATTTAAATAAATGGGCAGAGCATAGCTATTTTAAAGCGTATGTGATGTTAGACTGGATCAAAAGCATATGTTGTTCAACACAACAATTGAAAATTAGAATATGAGGTTAATCATGTACATTAGGGTAGTTCATACTATTTTTAATACAATATTTCGAAACCTATAATTAAAAAGTAAAATCAACTTAAAAAGGCTTGTATAGTATTTAGTGAGTTTAAATTTGTTTAAATATATCATCGTAGCATAAGATACATATTAATTATGTCATATTATCTGGGGCAACGTAGCTTTCAATCACTTAAGGTGATATCGATTTAATTTAAGCCGTTTTTGTTTTAAACAGAAAATTTAAATCGGAATTTTTTTATTTACTATATGGAGAATAAAATCTAAGCAGAACTGGTGAACTATTATCTGTACTTCCTTGAATTTTTGTCAATTCCTGTTAAAAGCGAAATTTCATTCTCATTTATAAAAGTGCGCACATTTTATAAGAGTATGTATGTAATAGAGCGTAGGAATATATCATAATATTAAAAATTATTTAACTGAATATGATTTTAAAAAGTCATGCTTTTAGTTAAAAGGTTAAAAAAATTTTAAAAGTAAAACATTTTTACTCTCGACGTAGAACATTTTGGATAAAATGATACGATATGTAACTAAAATATCCACCATCATCCCCAGACATTGTTAACATAGCAAATTTTTCAAACATGTTTTCTCGAATTTCAAAATCGTTTCGAATATACAATTATTTAGGTTTTTTAGGGCATGTTAGGGTATATCCACCATCCTCCTCAGACGTTACTAAAAAGTAAATTTTTTTAAATTACTCTTCAAAATCATTTGAGGGGGACCAGTGAATCTGTTTCACTCAGGAACGTGTGGATTATAAGTTTTAATGGGACTGATGCATATAACATGATTCGATTTTTTATATTTGAATAATTACTTCCATTTCAATATTCTGTTAAATCCTTAACAGTGCTCTGTTCACCTTAACATTGAAGAGTTAAATTCAAATTTATCTTCACACACATGAAAGATCGATGAAAATATTTTAAGTTAGGCAGCAATTTTTTTATGTTTCTAAATGAAGTACATGATAAGTACGACGTCAAATGATTAGGAAAATCTGGAACTTTTCTCCAAACCAAATTTCTCCAAACTTGTGTTTTTTCTAGATCCAAAGATATTCTTCAGATCTTGGATGGTTTTTAAATTCCACCTAATTTTCTACCAAATTTTCTAATTTTTATACCATTGTGAGAGTGCTTTATCATACGACCAAATTAATACAAATTTCTTTTCAATTACGGTTTCCTCATTTACATAGCACATGTCCGAGTTGTTTACATAGCATCGATATCGGACATTGGAGTTTTCTAAACTCCATAGCCATAAAGCAACGTAGATTTTATATTAATTGAAAAATTAATTGTGATGTTGGACATACATATATCTCCATATGGTGATGGCCATATTTTCTACAAACCACCAGGTGTATTTCAGACTTCGTGGTGCCATGAGAGCAAAATACATAGCTATAATGCCATAAAAATATAAAATTTGATTTTTGGGTTTACAATTCCGAATATAAATTAGTTGACGTTTTGAACAAAATTCTATTATATTTAGATTTATCAGATGTAGCAAAAGCTTACTTAAAATTCTGATAATTATCCTGTACGAGACATTGTAAAATCCGAAAATCTCTAGTTATTTACAATATGTTGAAATGTGGTTAACATTTTTAAAGCAATTATTATTTAACTTCTGTATTTTATTGTAATAGACAACAATACACAATAAATTCTAAATAATACTTACTGGCAGATAAAAAAATGCATTCTATTGTAAACGAATTTTCTTTTCCAGGTCACAAATGGCGTTCACATCGTAAATTGATTGCACCCACATTCCATTTGAACGTATTGAAGAGTTTCATTGATCTTTTCAATGAAAACTCACGCAATGTGGTGCGCAAACTAAAGGCCGAAGAGGGTAAAACTTTCGATTGTCACGATTACATGAGTGAGGCGACCGTTGAGATTTTATTGGGTAAGCAATACTAATAATCATAATAATAATACGAAGAGCAATAACACCAACAATAACAAAAAATAATAATAATAATAACAACAATCATAATGGAAAAGAAATGCATTTTTGTGCAATTATATGCGCTTCAGCACTTTGAACAGCTGTAAACAAACTATTGTCGTCGTTTGATGGCATATTAGATATGAAAATATACATATGCGAGCAGAGAAAAATGTGCAAAATAAAATGAAAAATTTAATTGTTTCCTTCGTTCAGGTTATTTAATGTTAATTATTATTTTATGTTTTACAAAATATTTTCTTCTCTTTTCATGCTCTCTTCTTAATTGTTGCAGTTGTTGCATAATTTCTATTGCTTTAACAACGATTCATTCGTCATTAACAATAAAAAGAAGAAATATGTTAATGACATTGTTCATTACATTTCAAACGTATGTATGTATTTCCATAAACATACATACATAAGTTGATAAAATGCCAACCAAAAAAATATTAAAATTGAATTTGTTGGCAAACAACTGCAAACAAATGGGGAATAATGTTTTAAAATGTAATGGAAAGTGTTTTATTTTATAACGTGTAACGATTGCAAGACTTTATCTTTATCATGCAATTTAGGTCGTAGTAATAAATTTTGTATTTGTTTGAAATCAGTGGTTGCATTATGTGCCTCTTGTCTGTAAAATGCAATTAATTCAGCATGGGTCCCCAAACAAAAAAGTAGTTTCTCTATTAACTTATAATGCTTGCTTTGTAGTAATCCTTTGATTAAAGACCCTTCTGAACCATTGAAACAAATGGAAACCGATTTAAAAGCCTACATCTAAAAGTTATCGCGACCAATTCTTTCTGTTTAAAATTTTGTAAAACATTTCACTGGCAACGAATTAAAACAATTTTGGAAAATTTTACAATTTGAATGTTTTCATAGATTTTTTGTATAGAATTCAATTACATACATACATATATACATACATACATACATACATACATACATACATACATAATTGGTCATTACAACCGTTCAGTCAGGATTACGACGCAGCTTCTCACACCACTGATATTGTGTGGGTCCTACAGTTTAAAGTCGACTCCAAACGGCAGATTTTTAAGAAACTTTTTCATGGCATGTAGAGGCGTTTGTCAACCCAAGAAGTTGGGATAGATCATTTCCACTAGCCCTGAAAACATATAGATATTCTGATGATGTCACTTAGACTCATAATGTCTATTAACGACAGATTATTTAGATCGTCTACATAGTAGACATCAAGGTGCATTACACTTCTCCTACATTCTGCTGGGCATATAACCAAAAGGGTGTAGAAAAAATTCCTCTTTTTCCTAATCACTAATGCTCATGCAGATGTCGTTTACCAAGGCCGAAGATGAATATATCCCGCTTTGATAAGAATGACTGCAACAACCACGTAGAGCCTATTCTATTAGAATTCTGACAGACTTACCGTGCGCCCTATATTCATTTCTGGCCAAATTTGCCGCTTTATCTTTCTCGTATTCCAAGCCCCTCCCCCAACTGGCATTGACGGAAACCATAACTACATTATCAATTATAAGCTCTCAGTTATTCAAAGGGGGTGTAGAGAACTCATCGGGAGTATAGAGCACTCATTGGTTGTGCCATGCCTAACCATTTCAATCTCCTTACAATTACCTAGAATACAACTATGTTTCGGCAGCCATATGATGAAACAACTGTAACAAAATAAATCATTGTGCTACAAAGCCACACCTATACATTGACCTCAGAGGATCATTGTCTTGTACATAAACAACCCTAAGTATAATATTATAAATATTCTGAGACGTTGTAAATTCAAAGAACATTTATTCAGAATAGGAATTGCTTCCAGCCCAATATGGACATTCTGTAATAAGGCGAAATAATGAAAAGAAAGCACACTTGGAATCTGTACTACGTTAATGCGTTCAGAACGTAAAACCTGAGCGTTCATTATATTATACTAGGCATGGATTTAACCTTAGAGACTCTGAATACCATCCTAAAGTTCGTCAAGACAACAGAATTGCTGGAAATATTTAAGTGGCTAAGGGCTATTTATACAATAGCTCTACTTGACAATACTATGTAGCAATATGTATGAAGCTTCAAAAGCACTGGGTAATAATAGCCGAATATAGTTATAATTGGAGCCATGATTCGAGAATCATCATTCAGGGAATATTATAACAATTCCGATATCCTTTTAAATTCCATACAATTTTACAATAAAGAATTACTATAGCTGTTGCTTAATAGAGCTTTTTTTATAAAATACCTAAAATATTACATTCGGAATCACTGGCTTCAAACTCCAAACTAACACCGGCAATAACACACCACAAACTACTGCTACATCTATCACTATCCAGCCGCAAATTGCATAAGTCTTTTTAAAAGTATTTCTCTTTTCTTTTTCCGATTAAACAAATAGTCAGTTGGTGAGTGACTGCATGAAAACGCAAAAGCAACAAAAACCTTTTCTTTTCTACAATTTTATTCCCTGCATTTTCATTTTGAGTAATTTTCCATCGCTCACTGGAGCTTGACTCTTTTGTTTGACTTTATTTTTTAGCACTGAGGATCGACGTCATGATAACAAGTTTTTATTTGTTTTTTCCTCTCTTTAGCTGAATTCGCACGTTATTGCCACATGTTCATGGCTTATAATCAGGTATACTTTAATTTTTTTCTTTCTTTGTTGGCTAGTTTGTTAGATGGTTAAAATACAAACAGAAGAAGAAGAAAAATTGGTTTGCAGTGTAGTATGTAGGCCAAAGAAATGAAAAGTTTGCCATTAGTTTGGCTAAAAGTTGGACATCAAGTTAAATACAGGAATATAATAACATACAGTATTGTGTATGTATGCATATGCACCCGTATGCATTTGTATGAGTTTATAAAATGTATTATGCAATATTATAAATGATGATTTGTTTGTGATTTCTTTAGGTTTTTTCACCACTTCTGCTAAAAAATTTTTGCAGTTAAGTATAGTTAGAGGAAGTTAACGATTGTATCAAGTGAGGTCAGTTTAACGCATAAAATGGTAAAAAAAATTACATATGTAAAGAAAAAAATTAAACTTCATGAAGACTTGAAGGCCTTTCTCCTGAACATATTCGATTTATTTCTGCTTGACTGATTCATACAATCTGAAACATAACACAACGCAGGACTAAAGAACCTATTTTACTGCATGATTAGCTGTATCAACATAACGACCATTGTAAACACCAATAACTCTTTTGATAAAGAAATTTTACTACCAATAATTTTCACTTTTCTGACCGTAGGCACAACATTTGTACTGGATCATCGTGATCCGATCGCGACCGTATTCTTTTTCCAGTGTATTAAGTCGCCCTTCGTTCGGCTCCATTCAATGCCCGTTTCGATTTTGTTGGGATTAACTTACAGTTTTTTTCCAGTTCTAGCCTGAATGTAATATGGTCCTTGCCGAGGCAAGCATATGCTCAGTGGCTAAATTCATTGCCTCAAATTAGTAATCACATATGATATTATGTAGAGCCGTAGAGATATGTAGAAAAGCTGGTCACCTATTTAACATATTTTATACAGATTTTAAATTTTTTGCTGATAGGAGGGAGTATTCAATTGCACAAAGTACCAAAAAGATTAATATCACCCCAAACACCCAAAGGAATTTGGAACGTGTGACTGCTACAATATCAGGAACATAAACAATGCTGTCATTTTCAGTAGCCTAGCTTTCGTTTTCGTTTCACAGAAAAAAATTAAAAAAGGCGTATTTTATCACTGGTGGTATGCCTTTTTAAGCCGTAGGTCAATACCAAAAATGTCAAAGAAAATTTTTGTGTAGCAGTCGCATTATTATAACACGAGAAGTCATCTACTTTAAAGATAAGCCGACGCTGTACGCCACTCCATACTCCGATGGAAAACAGACCATTATTCATATCAGAAAGTAGAAGTTCGAAGGTATATTGGGTTATATTTACTTGAATATCCTTCTTAAGGATGACAACACTTTAAATGATAATATTTGAGACCGACTATCCACAAAGTACACTTCAATTCATAATTTGTCTGCAATCCGTAATTATTCTCCAAATTATGTAAAAAATCAATTGCCACATATACTTCGTCTAAAAATGTGAGGTTAGTGGGTAGCTTGCCGTTCACAGGCAAGTTCACTCTGGGACCCATTCGCCCATTGTGTCACCCAGTGTGAAGTAAGCCGACTTTTCATGGTACGTTAATAATAGATTTGAAAAACCCCGAGGTCCGGATGAAACCGGCCAGTTCCCATAGTGGCACGTTCACTACTATGCCCATTTAAAAGTTCTGTCACCCAGAGACCGATTACGTCTGCTCTGAAGTGCAGGGCACTGGCATAAATCGACTAAAAATATTTTAGTAAAAATCCTTCACAAAATTTTTGGCTCGTTGTGGGATATAGATGGTGCCATACGTGGCACCGAAGGACTGCTCAAACCGTATGAAGGAGAGAATATAGTCAAAATTTATAAAAGCTTAACAGCAAAGGTGGGCTGGGCAAATAACCCATATGGATAACAGCAGACCAAAGAATACGATGTTAAATTAGGAAGTAATGTGCTCTAGACGAATACATCGGCCAAGAACCAGATGAAAGGATTACCGTAGAGAAGCCCTTGAATTATAAGTATCCATAATTTTCAACAATACACTAAAAAGCTATGGCTTTTAGCGAGCTGTAACGTTATATTGTTATATGATAACTGAGAACTTTAGAGCTTATCAGAGTTACAGTCATCTCAATGGACGATATATTGTATTCTTATTTAAAATTTACAAAGTTGTGATAGGGAAAACTCCGGACAACACTCCATAAATTTTAAATACAATATTGACGATTAGAAAATATATACAAATTTTTACTTGTTATCTGTATAAGTATACATTTGAAGTATCTGAAAGCCGTTCGACCTGGCCTGAATTTTCAAGAAATCTTGTACTTAAACGAAATAAAAATTTCTCAATTCCAAACTTAAATAAGTTTCAAGCATTAAAAAATTGTTAATAAAATTTGTCTAAAACAGAATAAATGCATTTCAACTGCTCTACAGGCTATTTCTCAACTTTAGTTATGGCCAAATAAATTTCTATTCACAGTGGTATAGTATTTCCTTTTTAACATTGATGTTAACTAATGTACGAGTGCTGTAAGTCCTCTGTAACATTTAAATCTTCGTATACTAATTGCACATTTTTCTCCTTCAAACGCATACATACATATGTATGTATGTAGATTCGCAACATTTAAATCTATTTTTAAGTAATAAGATGTACAAAGTTTTACAACTGTTTTGTTTTATTTATTTCATTTTATTTTATTATATTTGTTTGTCTTACCACATTTACGAAATTCAAATTATTGCACGAACGTTAGACGATCAGTCTCTATATCTTAATGCATAAAAAATATATTTTTTTCCCCACTTAAACGCAAAATTATACACCATCCATCCATTTATTACGTGTCGTTGTGATGCAAGATTAGGTAGTTGAATTGGTCTATTGGTTATTAAGAGTGTAAGAAATGGAAAAAATTGAAACTGAATGAATGAATAGTGATTTGCCAATCATTTGTCAAGAAACTGCAATGGCTAGTTTTCCAAACAATAGTTTTTCTTTTTCTTTCTTTTAACTTTCAAAAACAAAAAATTGTGAAACATTTACAACCAAAATTCGCAACACATTTTTTAACACAAATTTACTTTTAATGATTCCCTTTCTCTAACAGAAACCGCCATGGGAGTTTCGCGTAAAACCCAAGACAAGTCAGGCTATGAATATGCTTTGGCCGTTATGAAAATGTGTGACATACTACATATGCGTCATCGTAGTCTGTTCCTAAGAAACGAGTTCCTATTCACACTCACCAGATATTATCAAGAGCAAGGCAAACTGTTGAATATTATACATGGTCTAACGAAAAAGGTCATCAAAAATAAAAAAGAAGCCTTTACCAAAGGCACTAGAGGTTCTCTGGCTCAATACGAATGGACTAAGGATGGTGAATTGATAACAGAGAGCCTAAAATCGAATAGCGTTAATGGTAAAAACGAAAAGGTAACTTCAGTAGAGGGCTTATCCTTTGGCCAGGCGGAAGGTTTAAAAGATGACTTGGATGTGGAGGACAATGATGTGGGTGAGAAGAAGAGACTGGCTTTTTTGGATTTACTTTTAGAAAGTGCACAAAATGGTGCCGCCATTACCGATACAGAAATTAAAGAACAAGTGGATACCATTATGTTTGAAGGTCATGATACCACAGCGGCCGGCTCATCATTTTTCCTATCGTTAATGGGCATACATCAACATATACAGGATCGGGTTATTGCCGAATTAGATGAAATATTCCAGGGTTCAGATAGATCGTGCACATTTCAGGATACTTTAGAAATGAAATATCTGGAACGTTGTCTGATGGAAACACTAAGAATGTATCCACCAGTACCGCTTATAGCCAGAGAACTGCAAGAGGATTTAAAATTGGTATCCAACAATTATGTTATACCTAAGGGGGCCACAATCACGGTGGCAACTATAAAATTACATCGCAATCCATTGGTTTATGAGAATCCCAATGTATTTAATCCCGATAACTTTCTGCCGGAACGCCAGGCTAATAGACATTACTATGCATTTGTACCATTTTCAGCTGGTCCAAGAAGTTGTGTTGGTAGGTTCTCGAACCATATGTAAAACTAAAGTAGCTTTGATTAAAAAATTCTTTTTATTTTAGGTCGCAAATATGCCATGTTGAAATTGAAAATACTCTTATCGACATTATTACGAAACTATCGTGTCCATTCCGATATGACTGAAGAAGAATTTAAGCTGCAGGCCGATATTATTCTGAAACGTGAAGAAGGTTTTCGTGTACGTCTAGAGCCCCGCCAACCAAACGATGTACAATCCAGTCCTGCTACCCATGCGAGCGCCACCTAAACTTTCAAATTTTTTTATTTCTAAAATTTTTTATAATTTTATCGTTTTTTTTTATTTAATTGTTTCAATTGTTTCATATATTTTTCTACTTAATTTTGTAAAATATAAACAATATTTTATTGCATTGTATGTATGAATATGTCACACATTTTTCTGTTATATTGTATTATTTTTTTAAATAGATTTATATGCATTTATTTTATAAGGATTGATATTACCGGGTAAAAAAAAATTATTAAAAATTTTGAAATATTTAGTTTTAATTACAATCAATATGTATTACTTAGTTTGTATTTGATAAATAGTAATAAATATTCATATAGAAAAAGGAATAAAAATATCAAAGTAAAAATGTTTGATTCATTATTGTAACATTTAAATGCCCAGGTAGTCTACTGGGTAGCGTGCTAGATTATTAGCGTGAGGGTTGTGGTTTCGATTCCCACCAGAGACTCTGCACTGGTACAATCCACCGATCATAAGGTTGAAATTACTTAGCTCGTAAATAATTAAATATAATTTATAATTGTATTGTAATAAATAAATAAATATTGTGGCATTTATTGCGACGCTCATACTTTCAATAGAATAGTTTATTGGACACTTACGCTTGTAAATTGCACGATAGTCTCCTCACTACAATAATTTGAGGTTTTGAAGCTTTAAAGTTTGCTAGTGTTCTTTAGTGCAGCCATTGCGCTGACCAACTTCTTCCCTAGTTTATTAGAACTTGGTCAGTACAGGGACTGCGTTCACCTGTGCCGTCACAGCGGGCCGCTATGCGAGCTCAAGTGAGCTTTTGGTATCAAAGCTACCACTCCAACCTAACCTAACCTAGTGTCTTTTATTTACCAGACCCACATGCTTAATTTTGTACACTAGGTTTCAAGATTTGAGTCAAACATGAAACTACAGACAATATAATAGATTCATGATTTATGGCTGACTCCAAAGTATTTTTTTAAGTTCAAATACCTATCGTTATCGTTTTTAATATTTGATTAATTTCCATAATAAGAGACACTTTATACACATATGTATACTTAATATTTTATAACCTTTCGAAAACCAATTTCAAATTATTTATTAAATATACACAATAATAACAACTTACATGAATTAATGTTGAATTTCTTGTTTCATGCTCGCCTTTCCTTTCATTTCTATCCTTTTTCTCTTTTTCACATTAAATTACGCATTTTATTTTATTTATTTCTTCTTCAAATAATTTTTTTATATTTTCATTTAAATTTTTTTTTTTAATATTTTAAACTCAACTTTTTTATTTCCTTTCATATCGATTTTTTTACATCACTTATTTCCTGTACACGCTCTTACCGATTTCTTTTTATTTCCTTTTTTAACGATTTTTTACATCTCTTATTTCCTGTACACGCTCTTACCGATTTATTTTTTCCTTTCATATCGATTTCTTTACATTTCTTATTTCCTGTACACGCTCTTACCACTTTCTTTTTTTTTTCTTTAAACACTATTATTGCTCATCATTATCGACTGCTAAAAAATGCACAGCACTATCAAGCAATATTACAACAACAAAAAACCGGACATTGCAAGCTTTACCAATAAAGACCATAACCAGAAGACACTCAAACACAAACAATATGTAAATTTTTCATGAAATTGCCAACACACTATAATTAAATTTGTGTTTGAAAAACTTTTTACACCAAGATATTTACACACTTTAATAGAATTTTCTTTGCAAATAATTTTTTTCTTGCTTACGAACATTTTTACAACAAGCTGAGACCGGACACTTGCAAGCTTTGCGAATAAAAAACGAAAAACACTAAAACACAACAAATCTTTACAATTTTTCATTAAATTACTATCACACTGTAAATGAATCTTTGTTTGCAAAACATTTTACAACAGAATTTAAATGTTTTAATAGAATTTTCTTTGCAAATCTACAAGAATTTTTTTACCGCCGTTTTATGCTTTATGATGCCGAATGTTAACTAATGTCAAACACTTGAGTGCAGTTGTGCGTTTATACCTACTGAGAGAAACATTATCGATAGATCAATTACGATAAATTTAAATGAAGTAAAAGCTATTTACATCGATTTAATTTTTTGTCGAATATCAATCGGAAATACAGTTCCAACTGTTGACGTTTATTTTACAACAATTTAAAAAAATCTGTCATATTATTAAATTTACTATAAAATTGTTTTGTTAATTTTAAAGTGATAATAACAATTCAAATATTTTTTTAAATGTGAAATAATCGTGAAAACTTTGTTACTTTTACAATAAGTAAAGAATATCTCAATTGTTGAGACTAGAATGCATTATTATTATTATTTTCACTTTCAAGTGTAATTTTTCCCTTTTAATTTTGTTAGAATTAAGAATAATTTCAAATCTTACTTTTCATACTTTCAGTAATAAAAATCAATTTTATTTAATGTTTCTTCTTAAGATTATAAAAAATAAGCCAAAAATACTTAAAAGTGCACAGTTATATAAATATGAAACAAAAAATAATATTCATTACAATATATGGAATAATTTCAAATTGCAGTACAAAAACAAACTGGAATAACAAAGAATAGCTTCCTTTCACATCGATTTCATTTGAGCCATTAAATCATCTAAATTCACATCAACAGATGCTTGTACTGTATTTGTTTCAGCAGTCGAATCTTTAACAGGTGCTTCATAAGCTAAACGCAGACCAGAAGTTTCTTCAGATTTTGTGGTGGTTTCTTGAGGCTGAGAATCATCTACCAACTCTATACCCCATTCATTGTCGTCATGTAAAGGTTGGACCTCCTCAGCTACAGGGGTTTCCACCACCGGCTTAGGTTTGGCCTGGAAATCTTTTTGTCTTGCCAGGCAGTGACGATCATCACATTGTGTATTGGGTTTTAGAGACATTTTCGGAAAGAAATCATTCATGGCATTGTAGCCCAAATAGTCAGATACTTCACCGAAATTAAGTAAATATTTGAGAGTATTTTGAACCAACATGCCAGCCGTAATACCCATTGTTGTGGGCAGGGAAGCAGCACACACACCTTCACGCTTTAAAGTACGCTCATCGATATTTTCAGCCACTACAAGAGGAGGAGCACATGCAAAGCAGGCAGTCTCACCAGGGCGTATAAATTGTATGTGCCCAGAAACAGCATTTTCGGAAACTCCCGATTCAAACCAATTTAAAGATAATTCGTTACAGGCAGTATTTATAGCCATACGGGCCTCAAAGTTATCGACACAACTTAAAACCAAATCAACAGGTTGTCCCGATTTTAGACCACCATGGGCAATAGTGTCTAAAAATTTATCGAATGACTCTACAGTAGTAATGTTGTAGTTGTGGGTTTCTATTGTAACGTCTGGATTAATAAAAGTCAATGTCTTAGCAGCTGCCTCCACTTTCGAAAGTCCCGCCTGGTCAGGTGTAAAGAATAAACGATTCATATTAGCCAACTCGACTTTGTCGTAATCGAAGAGTATCAGTTTTCCAACACCACAGCGGGTCAACATATCAGCTGTCACACTACCAACACCGCCTACACCCACCACGGCCACAGTCTTGTCACGTATGCGCTCATATTCCTTAACAATGCCCATACGTTGTAAAGCCATTAAGCGACTGTAGGGATTTGAGTCCACCACCTCGGCTGACATTTTTTCAATACGCTGCCTTGCCGCTTGGCTTTCATTTCGTTGACTCTCCAGCTCCTGTTTCAGTTCCTCCAATTTCGCTTGTAATTGTTCGATGCTGGACATTTTTTGTTTAAGAATATATTAAACTTTACAAAAATAAGAAAGAATTCCTTGGCTACTGTCTTCGTGTCACTTTCAAAACAAATTTTCATTAAAAATATGCAATGCTTCTTCTTATTTGTTTACTATTTATGATGATAGCACATATCAAAAAATGACAAATAGATGGCCACTTTATTTTTGTTACCCAATTTGACCACCATACTGTCCTACTCTGCATAAATATAAAATTGTGGGTACATTAATATTGTACTAATAGGCATAATTGTACCATAAGCACTAATTTGTTTTAAAATATTTTTGTATAAATTGATAAAAATTTAGGTTGGCTACTCTCATTTAAATTCATTCCGATATTCGATGCCAATTCATAAACACAATTTTGCCATCTGCAATACCAAATAACAGCTGCTACGGAAGTAAATATTATAATAAATAAATTGAGTTGTGATTTTTATAAAAATTTTATATTTATCAAATAAACAAAATATGAAACAACGATGTCGTTGTTGTTTAGCGACCAATGCCGATATGTATGTTGATATTTTTGAACAACATAAATCTGGGGCCACCTATGCAGAGAATATACGATATTTAGCTGAAGTACAAGTGGAACATGATGATGGTCTGCCCCAGCAAATATGCTCTAACTGCTGTAATGAATTTCATCAAATATATGAATTTGGAATTAATGTACGGTTGTCGGATGAAAAACTTAGGCAAGAAATGATGGCGTCTAACAAAAATCGATCGGAGGAGGAAGATGAAGTTCATATGGAAAATGTACAAGTTTTGGAAAATGAATATTTTTCACCGATAGATGAGAACGGCATACAAGTATGCGTCATAGAAGAGATATTAGAGCAGGAAGCAGAACGGGAGGATGTTATCGTAGAGGTTAGTTTTACAAAAAATGTCTTGATGTACTCGTATGCCATTTACGGTATTGTTTGTCCAAAAATATAGGAAATTCACGAAGTGGAAGAACTTAATATGATGGAAGAATTATTAGACGTTGACAAAGAACCCAAAGAAAACTTATTGGTGAGTTTGGCACAAGTGGCTTCCACACAAGAAAACGTAAACATTACTATTAGCAATCCAAACGCATCTAATAAAGTGTCACATTTCCCTGAAGACGAATTGGATGAGGATTATTTAATAAAGTTTAATGAAAATGAAATAAATCCATACAAACCACCTAAATGGAAATGTGGCGAATGTCAACTCATACTGCGTGGAGATGTTTCCTATGAAGGCCATATGAACATGCACAAACAATTAAGGCCACATCAATGTCCAGACTGCCAAACTAAATTTAGATGTCGTACAGCTCTAAAACGACACAAAGAATTAAGACACTCCAAGACTTTAAGTAAAGAAGATATTAAAATAACTTATACATGCAGAGATTGTAATAATAGCTTTCTAAGCAGCCCCCTATTTAAACTACATCAAATAATCGTCCATAATCAAGGCCAAAAATGTCCATTTGCATGTGATTTAGTTAAAGGTCGTGACAATGTAAAAGAGCATTTAGAGCAAATGCATGGTGAACAGTTTGTCACATGCGCTGAAGTTTTCTTGACTAATGGCACTTTACCAATTTACCAATGCTTTAAATGCTCTGAAACATACGAAAAACTAGCTCTGCTGGAAAATCACACAAAAGAGTGCCAAAGTGGGAATGACCAACAGTTACAAGAGGATATTCTTTCGGTTGAGACTGATGAAAATATGGAAGAATCTGCTGACCTATTCCAATGTAAAATATGTAGGAGAAAGCTATTGAAGAAAAACTTAAATAAGCATATGGAGTTACATAAGCGCAAAGAAAGTCGAGAAAAGGATGAAACCAGAAAGTTTTTGTGTGCCTTCTGTCGTAAGTACATTGGAATATTTAAACGTTATAGAATATAGTCAAAGGTTTATTTACTTTTTGAAAATTCTTGGTGGCTAGAATCAAAATTAAGAGTAACACGAAAGGGAGAAGAGACTTGTTTGATATCTAAATAGGTTACTTAAAATAATAAATAGGTGTTGCTAGTCTTGCCCTCGTAACTCGAAATTCCATTTTTTTTTTGGGTAATGCTTTTAAATAGGCCTTCAATCATAAATATAAAAGCAGGCAAATCTTCAATGTATTAAGGAATTGTGTAGAAACTCGTTGTTATCGTACTATAATTAGGCGTTTTCCGTAAAACTGAATATAGCTTCAACTATATTTTGTGAAGTTTTCTACCATTAAACACCTAAAGAGTCGTTAACTAATGCTATGCTTTATTAAAATTAGCACGCGAATTTAAAAACGCCAAATCACTACATCAACATGAAAAAATCCATCAAGGTGAACGATTGGATATCGTATATGCTTGTTCTGATTGTGATCGTCAATATGCTTCGCAATATTTATTGGATACACATCGTAAACATGCACATAAAGAACGTGATAACGTTTGTAATATATGTGGTAATGCCTTTAAGATGAAAAATCAATTAATGAATCATATGAAACTGCATTTGGAAAAGAATATACCGTGTCCACATTGTGATAAGAAATATGCGCGACACTTTGACTTAAATGTGCATCTAAGATCTCATACGGGTGAACTACCGTACGCGTGTCATTTGTGTGAAAAGCGTTTTGCCATTAAGGTGCGGCTCACCTATCACTTGCAGAAACACTATGGCATTAAACATTATTGTAAGGAATGTGGTGCTGAGTTCAATTCCAAACAAAAATTAAAAGCACATTCATTTAAACATACTGGCATGCCATATCGTTGTGAACTGTGTGATGATCATGGATTTGCTACCCGCAATACGTAAGTATAATTTACATAAAAGAAATTTTCCGAAATCATTAATGAATTCCAAATTTTCATTTTAGTTTTAAGCGTCACCTGGATCGGGTGCACCATGCCACCATATCCGATGAAGCTCTGAATGAAATGTTTCAACAGAATACGGGAAAAACTGTTAAAATCCGACAAATCAATCATCAGAGTCTTGTACAAACTACCAGTGAAGATGACAATGAAAACATCCAAGAAGAAATTGAAGTTTTGGGAAAATAATTTATTTTAGCTTAGCATAGATTTAGTTTAAAATTTTTTAAAATAAATATAAAATTAAACTTGAACTCGAAAATAACATAAAAGATTATATTATTTCTAAATGGATTAAATATTTATATTAACTTTCTTAAATACTTGATTGAAAATCATGTTAAATAACGTTATTCTTCTTCCGCCTTCCTAGACATTTCCTTTGCCAAAGTCGATGACTTATATAAGCATATTTCAACAGAACACTATCGGCTACTGCATGAATGTCCACAGTGTAATGAAAGCTTTTCGCAATTAAAACTTCTTCAGGAGCATGAAAGAAAAGTTCACACCATAAGACGTGTTTATAAGTGTAAAATTTGTGGTAATAATTTTCGTGGACAAGCTCAATTATCGGCTCATAAAAGATTGCATAAAGAGCGTCCATTTAAGTGTGAGCAATGTGCTAAATCTTATCCACGCAAAGTAGATCTCGAAATACATATGCGCACCCATACAGGGGAGCTGCCTTACGAATGCCACTTGTGTGAAAAACGCTTCGCCATTAAGGTCCACTTAACATATCACCTGCAAAAACATGAAGGCATTAAACATGCCTGCACATTCTGTTCGGCTGTCTATGATAATCGTAATAAACTAAAAGCCCACTTGTTTAAACACACTGGTATGCCGTATAAATGTGAAATATGTCCTGATATCGGGTTTGAAAGAAGAATCAGGTAAATTAAAGTGAAAGTCTCTCTATGGCATAAATTAAAATTATTGAAAATTTTATTTCAGATTTGCTAATCATATGCAGAGAGTACACCATAAAACCCTAAGCAAAGAAGAATTGGCAGAAATATTTGCCAAGAATACAGGCAAAACTGTGCACTTCAAACAACCTGGTAGTTAATGAACTTTTATTATTATACGGTGGCATAAGATTTTAGAAAAAAGAATCATTACCATTATAAGTATCAAACAAAACTATGCGCAGATTTGATAATTTATTGATAAAAAGATTTACGATTTAAGATTGATATACGATTTACAGTACAGAATATATTTATTAAATAACTTGCTCCCTTTTTGGGAAATTAAATACAAATCATCAGCTTAGTCCGTAATATTTGCTTTCAATTTACTTTATTGAAATATATTTAAGTGTAAAAGAAATTATGGAAATTTTTAATATCTAAATGCTAACAACCTATGCTACTACTAGTACAAAATAAGAAGACAACTTGGCCCCCTACGTCAAAAGATCCATTTCTAGCCGGAACAACCCCTGCAACCACAATGTACGCATTCCACTATACGGCCTTCTTCCAATTTAGATTTAGGCACACGGCAAATACAATTTGTACCAAAGTTTGTATCTCGGGTTTGTATGCAGCGTAGGCAACAAAGATTTTCGTAGCCGGACTTCTTCCACTTGGCAATAAGATTACCGTCAGCAATTTTTTCCTTTAGGCAGTAATCATATAGTTCACGACTGATGGCTTTGCGGCGATAGAACAAATCATAGATGTAACGTGACTTTTGATGATGAATTTTAAATATGGGCCACAATGACTCGGTAATGCGTTTACCCTCATGGGGTTCAGTTTCAGCTGGAAGACAGAATGATTTTATTAAATTGCATTTATATCGTTGTGAAGAGCTTACCTTCACGCATTTTTTGCTCCAGTTCTTCCAAAGTGGGTTCAATTAATTCCCAACCATCTGGTGGTGGTTTCCTAGATCTTCTGACCTTCGGCATAGTAAATCTGTTTCAAAATTATATTCGTAACTAAATATCAATACAATAAACAAATTATTTTGTTTTTACGCAGCTCACGCAACTTATGTTATTCGCAGGCTATTGATGGATAAATAACGAGTTTTAAATACCCATAACCATATGAATATTTTGTACTGTCATTAGAGATGTGTCGTGTGCATATACATGGTGAAATAATTTATAGAGGTGTGAGCAATCCTACAACAAACCAAAAACAACAGGCAAATTTGTTGTTGCTCTGGTTGGTTGAGACTGTCAAAATCATCTGGGTGAAAATTCACCATGAAAACAAATTTTAAAAAAATAAAAGATAAATAAAAACAAACAGATTGATTTTTAAACGAAATATTCATTTTCATGAATTAAAAATGGTGGAAACAATAATAAAACTGTGTATTTTGCAAGGAACTCGCACAAAACATTAGGAGACGAGCAAGTGATGTATAAAATATGGTGCGTATAGTGATGTATGAAATATAAAAGCGTTAAGATATATGACTTCCTACATTATAGCCAATTTTCGTACAGAGTTGAAATGCACAGAAAGGTCCTATAACAGCATCAGAGTCTTTGTAATTACATATGTGTTCTGAATAGCCGCAAGATTTCAAATCTGTTATGGTAGGAATATTACAATTGTATTGTACGATCGATTATGTGTGGATGTTTAAACTTAAATTTTACCATTAATAAAACTCAAGAGCATTTGTTCATTACTGATGTCGAATTCTTCATTTAAAGGTTCATAAAGATTAGTTTTTTTCGTCTGTTCGCTGATATTCATTTTTTTAAATTTATATTAATTTCAATTTAAAAATTTAAACTGCCAAAATATAAACATAAACAAACAATAATTTGACAGTCTCTACCTCTATACAACAATATAATCAGCTGACGAGCTAACCACACCTGATAAGTAATTTCACCATGGTGCATATAGCTGAATTTTGTTATTGTTTTCAATTGTTAAACTTGGCATTACTTTTGATTTATGTAAACAACTGGTGTTAATTATCTACAGCTGTTTCTCATAAAAGATTAATTGTTGCCAATACACCATTTTGAAACTAACCATTGCTTTATAATATACTGTTCCCATTCTATTATTGAGAACTTTCCCAGTCTACTCACAATTATAGCCTTACTTACGAATTCGTGTTCACGTTACGTTATTTTTTGAAAATGTTCTGTGAAACAAATAAATTACATATAAATTCCAAAATTTAAACGAAATATAGTATACGTACAATATTGTGTAAATAGTTGGTAACACTGTCTATTTTTTCTTTGTTGAATATTGTTGTCATTATTTTCTACCTCGCTAACTGTCATAATTTGACATTTGATATCGATAATTTTTTGTTAAGAAAAAAACACATATATTTTTGCTCTCAGTTTATATCAGACGGATCTCTTGAATATATTGCAAAATAGTACAGAAAAACGGGATTATTTGATTAAAAACACCATATAAAATGTGAATAATTAAAAAAAGAAGTGTTTCAGTTGCATAAAATATAAAACGAAATTGAAAAATGTATGTAAATTATATAAAGTAATGTGAAAGTTTATCAAGAAAAATTTCATTAATTGTGATACGCATTTAAAACAAAAACAACACACATATATAACAGCAGAAAATGTATAGACGGCGATGGAACGCTAGCGCTCCGCTGTGAAAAATCATTGGAAAAGTGAAATTTCCTTAAACAAATTGTGAGATTTCACATTAAATTTATTAAAAATCTCAAAAAAAAACAAATAAATATCACTTTCTAGAAGCTTTCATATATTTAATCATCAGTTTTGGCGTTTTTCGCTTGCATCCCGTGCCTTTGGCATGAGGTTTTTGTGTAAACATATACACTTACAAAATACAATATTATTTATTATTTGCTTAATATTATGCGATTTAATAAGAATTTGTTTTGTTTTATTTTTAACGAAATTAAACAATTTAAGTAACAACAAAAACAAACAAAAATACATGGTCCCCTCTCGGCTATATTTGTTTTGTTTTGTTTGTAATTTGTCTGTACCAGTGTGTGAAAAGTGATTGACGGGAAGTGCATCCCACTTTAGTTTAATTCATTAGTTTATTTTTTGAATGTTTATTATTATATTAGATGTTCTTCATGATTTCTTTTTTTTTAAGTAATCTATGTACGGTGTAGTCGTTACATTGGAAACGCATAACAAAAGATTTTAACATTGAAATAATGTCCACGGTGAAGAACTTACTGAAACGAATTAAGTGCCTTTCTAAGTGGGTATACATGTTAGGCTTCAACATTTTCGTTAGTATGCTTCAGTCTACAAAAGCAATAAGGTTCTGGAGTGCTTTAAATTCTTTCTCCGATAACTGTTGATATTTGTTGGGTTAAGCCAGTGAAAAATGATTTATGACACAGTTTCAATTGCTTTTTGCTCGGACTAAATTTATGAGGCTTTATCGGATAAATAGGGTCGAACTAGGTAAATAAATCTTCGTAAATATATTTGAATGAAGCTTATTGTACTGAATGAAACTTAATTTATGAGAGTGGTGGTTTAACACGTTGACTGCCGCGGCAATTTTCAGAAAACTGGCCGAGCAAGCCAACATTGAATCTTTGTTCTTTTCCCAGAAGCCATTTATCGATACTAGCACTGATATAATACGATTTTATTCGTAGCTACACAAAAATGGCAGGTTTAGTAAGTACGTGATAACTCGTAGTTGGCACCCTAGAAGGGAACTCAATCTGCGAGTTATCTCGTAGTCGGCAGTCAACACGTTAATAGACTACCTTATTATCGTTCCCAAAAAGTAAGGCATTTCCTAACAATTTCTAACTTTTATGAAGTTTTATATTAACTGATGACAGAGGTAGCAAATTTATCCTATTCAATCATTCAAACTTGATTAATTTTCATTTCCTAATTCTGGTTTTTAATTAAACTTTGTTCTCACTAGACTACAGTTGTTTGCAATCAAACATAACCTAAACTATATGCTCTTTAAATGGTTTAAAAATGTCTCAAATTATTTAAAATTCTTAAATACATAGAAAAAGGTCGAAACAAATATTAGCAATTAATCTCTAGTTATTTTCTTACCGCTTGTTGTGTTAAACGAGATCAGAATTTAACACCACGTTTTTCACTAAGCCAAAGATAAAAAATTGTTATCTGTAATCACTGGGAACGAAATGAAATTCAAAAATAAAATAGCAAACAATATACATATAAAAGAAAATCTAACGTTTTCTAAATGGCAACAATAACTATTATTTACAAATGATTCATTTAATGTTATTAGAAAGAAAGAAAATGAATTTATTTGAACAAACATTAAAAGGTAAACAAAATTCGCCTTAACTTATTGGAAAACATTATTCATACTTTTTAAAATTGTTTACGCTCATTTATAAATTTATTTAAATAGCTAAACAATTTGTTGACAAAAAACGATGTCATTTGGTGCACTATATAAGGTGTTGTAAAAAGGGAAATCTTTTTTCTTTTTTGTAATAAATGAATTTATTTATCTGTATACTTTTTTGTATACATCAACAAAACATTTGTTGATCGTTTGAGTCAATGTTTCTAAAAGCAGTAGGGCTTTCATTCAGTAGCATAGGCAATAAAATATCTGCAAGTTATCTAACATGCTGGAGCATATTCGATGGTATTAGAATTATTCTTTTTATGCTAAATATCAATTCAATTGCACTTCAAAAATAAAAAATTTATTTTAATACACCTCATGTCATAGATATCTATAATAGATTTCTTTTTATTACACACAATATTTTTAAAAACTGATTTTTATACGCCTTTTTATAATTAGGGGTGTATATACATACAAATGTAGGTAGTTACTATAAATTCCCATAAAAAAAAATTGTTTTTGTTTTATCATCAGTAAGTAGTATTTTTAATTAATTGAACTTATTTACAATACCATTTAATTTAACTTCATTTTGTGTTTATAATAATTAAAATATAAAATTGGAAAACCTCCATGAACAGCTAATTGATTTGTTTCTCTAAGATAAGATATTCTTTACAAGTTTTATCAATAGTTAAATTTATCATATTTATTTAAATACAATAGAAATATTTTATGTTTAGATATTACGACACGTTCAATTCCTAACACCAAACCAAGCATGAAATTATCTTCATATAGTATATTATAGGAAACTACTCTAGGGAAATTTTATTACAGGCAGGTAATCATTTCAATTTTATTATCTAAATTAGATTTTGCTAAAAACAATTGAAATAAAATAATTATTATAACATTATTTGTATGTATGTACAATTGTTTACCACATAAAATAAGGTTTTTGAACTTTGATAAGGCCTTTATTACATATTATATGCAAAAAATGTGTTTATAAATACAAATTTTTTTAAATGTATTATATTAAATGAACATAAAATTTTGTTAAAATCAATGTGTGCATAATGTAAAGTAAATATTTTTTGTTTTATTAGCGTAGATACAGTATTCAACAGAAATATTCATATTATGTATCATTTTCAACAAATAAATGTTTTATTAAAACAAAAAACGAAGTTTTCGAAAATGAAAATTTAAAATGCCTCTTCATATATTCCCAACTGTATAGGATTTTTTGATCTTTCTTTTATTTTTCTTATTCGAATATAAAACATAGCTCGTTAATACAGCAAGTATCATTAGAAAAATTAAAATAAATAGTTTTTAAAAAACATAAAAATTATTTACAAATTTAAAGAGATTTACATTTGAAGATTCTATTTTTTTCTTTCAAAAACAATGAATCAATAATTTTTTTCAAATTTTGTTATTTTCTGTTTAATTCCAATTTATTTGCTTAACAATTAGTTTCACTTGAAAAAAATCGTTTAACATGTCAACAAAAAAAACTTTGTTTGTTTGAACAATTTCTTTTTAAAAGAAGAGAACGAAAAGATCTCTTACGCGGCGAGCTTCAATAAATTATTTATACCGAACGTTTCTGTAGCCGTATTGTCTAAATCAGATAATTAACCCATTCCTTACTAATCTTTTTTGTTGCGCTTAGGCTATCGGAGCAGATTGAGTTTTTTGCGCACCGCATTTCTGTAAAAAATGCTTGAATGATTAGCAAGTCTAGTGGGGTGTACTTGAATATTGTCTAGTTATAGCGTCAGACATTAACTCGAAGTAGTACGAAGGAAGAGTTTTCCTCGTACTTACAAGCCAATCTGAGGGCAGTCTTTAAAACTTGTCAAGCAGTTACTGTCATATGTTTCCGTAATAAGAACGAGAAATTTCCAAATAAAATTCTTTAATTATTTAATCATATAGCAGTTCTGAAATCATTTTTTTAGTTATCATTTACTCATCAGTGCTTATTAGATTAGAAACATAATAGCATAACAATATTCTTATAAAATAGTTTTCGTCACAGAAAAAAAAGACTTCAAAACACCTGTATAACTTTAATTCGCATAAAGTTATACGCCAAATACAGATACAGATACATATTGTACTTTTTCTCTTTTATTAAACTATAGTTGGATGCATATGTACGTAATAAACAAAACATGAAACTCTTAAGTATTTAAAATACGTCACAAGTACTTGCTAGCTACTAGCGCCTTACACAATTCGCTTATTTTAATAATAACAATTCCAATTACATGATTTTTCTTCTACTAATCTAATTCTGTATTTTTTTATTTTTGTCGCTTACCCGATAATACGTTTTAATGAATGAATAAATGAATGTACTCATATACCCCTTACAAGTTCAAGTATATATTTACAAACATTTGTACGAAACAAAAATTATAAATATTTTCCATGTGTATTCTTTTATCATTACAGTACTCTTGTAATAATAATTGTGTTAAGCAGAGAAATATTATTAAAAAAAAAAACGAAAACAAAAACCGCAAAAAATCACAACGGATTATAAATTACTGAATCAAATTGTAACGTAAAGAAAGAACATAACAAAGAGCACAACAAACACACAATGGAATCGAATGCGGAAGGAAATCTCTTGGAGGTTATGGATTTGGCACGTACTCTACGACAAGAGCAGTTGTTTATACAACAAGAGCAGGCAACATTCGCACAATTAACAGAAGCTTTAGCGGAGAATTCTGCTTCTATAACAAAAGTAAGTATAAAAAATAATATTAAGAAAAAGGAGAAAAAAGTAGAGAACAATAGTTTTAAGGAATTAAAGTTAAGAGGAGTGCTACAAAGAATTGCTTTCAATTTCAATCATAATACTGCGTGCGTATTCAAACGTCATTTGGAATTTCCTTTTGCGCCATTTCACAATTGTTTTCAACTTGTTCCAGTCATAAATTTCTGAGAAAAAAATAATTTTCTCGTAAATTTCCCAAAAATTGCACTTGTTCAAAGTAAAATATGGAAGAATGGCAAACTCTTATTTTTTTTATTCATTTGCGTAAGTTTAATACACGGAAAAATAAGAGAAGAGACACTTGCGTCTTTATATATTTGCGAGATATCGTTATCTGTGGTTCCAGGTTGATGAAACAAAGGATCGCAGCAAAATTTCATCATTTTGATCTATTCTGTTTCCACAGCTATTGCGTTGGAGATTCCATTCAATAGCCGTTTCACATATGTACATACATAATAGGTCATTCTTACCCTTCAATCAGGATTACGATCTAGTTTCTCACACCATTTATGTTGTGTGTGTTAATTTAATACATGATTGGTGAGACCTACAGTTTAAAGTCGACTCCGAACGACAGATATTTGAAAAACTTTTTATGGCAATTTTATTTACTCTCAGAGTTTTTGCCAGAAATCTGCTGAGAGGAAGTCGCCGAAGAAATTTTTCTTCATAATTTCGTTTTGATGTCTGACTTGGGATTTGAACGGAGGCCTTATGTCTAATAAGCCAACACACTACCTACTAGACTACGGCGACTTCAATTGCCGTTTCAGCTATGTTCAAATCCAGTTTCATTTTTTTTAGTGATTTTAAACTTGTTTGGTGTTTCCACAGCTTTTTCCACAAGTCTCTGTTTGATATGACAATCCCCAGAATATTTCCAAGTTTCCGTAGGGCACGGTAGTTGAATATCTGTAGCGATTCCAAGGTTTGCAGTTCTTAATTGAATTTGAGAAGATTCTCCATATATTCTGAAGTATCTTAAATACATGGCTTGCCTTTTCTAGGTGGTTTACAATATTCACTCGTTAGACGCCGAAGTGCAGAAAAGTCAAAACGTTCTCAGTTATATACTGTTTGTCGTAAACATTATGTTATTGGTGGTTTTCTGACGTAGAAACTTTGTTGTTTGCAATATTAAGGCGTAGGGCCGGTACTATATATCTTACGCAACTTAGCTTTCATATATTCGAAAGTATTTACCAGAAAACATACATACATCATCAGCATAGTCAAGTTCTTGAAAAGGTCCATACATATCAAATGTCTCAAGGTCTTTTAAAGCCGTAGGCAGATGTACTAATTGGATGCTAAATCAACAGGATTTCAATTTTGATTTTTAAAATTTTCTTCGGCAATGAAACTCAGTTCTCTACCGCTGCAACCAAACCAGAGCCTATCATTCAAATAACACTGTATTGCTTACAAAGTGGAGAGACTCAAACATTATGATGAAACCCTCAAAATGAATAGTCCTTTATGAGCCACAAACGCAGTTGATATAAGTGCCAGTTGATGTCTAGTGCTCTATGAAATAGCAGATGACATAAAACACAGTTACCTTAATCCATTTTAAAATGTAAAAATCGCGCTTTGAACGTATAAGAGTGTAATATGCACGTGTAAGGGTTTACTATCGCTTCATAAACAAAAAACGTGTGACTAGGAGAGTGAAGCCCTCTGGTATATACAGAATTTATAATTTGGCATAGAACAGTCCCTTAGGTTTTTCAGAACTGATAAATTTCACGCTAGACGCAGATGGCGGGCTTCGAATACGCATCTTCTCTAACGATCTAACGGCATATATACCCACCTAAGGCTGACCCCGCTTTGTAACGGGTTATTTTTTAGCTATTATCTTTTTGGCAACATTGGTTTAAACATCTCATGCACGTTTCGTGCTTTGTTTCACTGTCAAACATCTTCAGTTTGGTCTATAATTTAACGTCTTACAAACGAACAACGCTTGCAAATCATTTCATTTTATGGCCAGTTTAATCGACCCACTGAAGCGGCTATTCGGGCTATTGTGACTAAATTTCGCACCAAATTTACATTGTTGAATATGAAACCACCAACACGCTTACGTAGAGTGCGAACTGAAGAAAATATCGCAGCTGTATCGGCCAGTGTTAATGATGACCATCAATTATCGATTCGTCGCCGTTCGCAGCAATTGGGCCTCTGTTACTCAACAACGTGAAAAATTTTGCGGAAGGATTTAGGTGTGAGGCCTTTCAAAATACAGCTGGTGCAAGAATTGAAGCCGAACGACCTGCCGCAAAGCAGAATTTTTGGTGAATGGGCTCTTGGAAAGTTGGCCGAAGATCCACTTCTTTATCGAAAAATTGTGTTCAGCGACGGAGCTCATTTTTGGCTCAATAAGCAGAATTGTCGATTTTGGAGTGAAGATCAGCCAGAAGCATTGCAAAAACTCCAGAAAAAGTCACAGTTTGGTGCGGTTTATGGGCTGGCATCATTGGACCGTACTTTTTCAAAGATTCTGCGAATCATAACGTAACTGTGAATGGTGAGCGCTACCGTGAGATGATATCCAACTTTTTTTGCCCAAAATGCAAGAGCTTGACTTGCATGACATGTGGTTTCAACAAGACGGTGCCACATACCACACAGCACGCGTAACAATGGACTTATTGAGAGACGAGTTCGGTGAACATTTTATTTCACGTTCGGGACCGGTCCATTGGCCGCCTAGATCGTGCGATTTAACGCCTTTAGACTATTTTTTGTGGGGCTATGTTAAAGCTCATGTCTATACAGACAAGCCCGCTTCAATTGACGCAATGGAAGACAACATTGAAACATTTATTCGTGAGATACCGGCCGAAATGTTGGAAAGAGTATGCCAAAATTGGACTAAGCGGATGGACCATTTGAGGCGCAGTCGCGGTCAACATTTCCATGAAATAATCTTCAAACATTAAATTATATGGACCGTACTATTGATTCAAATAAAGGTTTCATGCATTTTTCTGAATTTTATGTGTTTTTTTTTGAAAATTTTTCCTATAGCTCTTAAAAAATCACCCATTATAATTTGGAAGATATGTTGGTATAATTAGGAAGAAAAACTGATTTGCAAATCAAAATCAGTTTTTTTCAGTTGAGAGTAAATCAAAAATGCACATAAAAACGTAAAAGATCCTTAAAAATTATTCTTAGAATTTTCTTTAAAAGTTAGGTTAAAGATATTTAAAATTAATCAGCTTAATTAAACATAAACTTAATCATCAAATACAATTTATTACAGTTAGCCTACATATGTGCCCAGCAAAGACGAAATTTGAATGACTTAACTGTTTCCCGTCCGGAAGTGGGCCCATCTTTGTGTTGTCGTCGTGCCAAAAATTATGACAATGTTAAATTTATAGATGCCAAGAAAGTTCTGGACTATGAGGTATGTCTCCTATAAGCCTTGGCTATAACTTGACTCGGATCTTACTTTTTATTACACGTTTATTACAGCATGCAATCGCATACGAAGATCTTTTTAATTATCTTTATAAGTCTCCCTATATACTGGCATTATCCTTAGCAACTGGCGACAGTTTAGCAGATATTACTCCCGCCCATATGAACTCCTTGATACAGACCATAACATCGGGAGTATTTGGCAATGCAATTAATGCAAAAGATGTGGAAATGATTTTAAAACTCTTACGCGAACTAATTGAGATACAAATTGTTGTAAGTGACAATCCGCGTAGATTGCTTAGGGCCAATACATCCACTTTTGCTCGTATTTATCATCGTTTGAATGAATCAATGTTTTCGGCGAAAATATTTCTGACCGCTGCTCTATTTCAACCTATTATGAGTGTTTTAAGTGAGACCGATACAATGTTAGATGTGGATCCACAAAAAGTCATACAGAGTTTTACATCAAAGGAAAGAACAAAAAGGTAATTTGTGCGCAGCCATTGAATTTCTAACAATTCTTGAAAATATTTGCTTCCCCTTTTTATTTACAGATTCGGTTTAGAAACATCTGACACCTATCAGGAGAACATTAACAAATTTCATAAAGACACTATCAATCATTTATATAAATTAGCGAAAATATTTGTAGATAATTTACTTTTAAATTGGTCTTTATTCCCGTCCACTTTGAGATGGTTGGTACAGACCATGTGTCATCAGTTGAAACAGGCCCATAAATTCTCTGATAAAATCATAAATGAAATCATTACCGATATGGTTTTTACACACTTCATTTGTCCGGCCATAGTAAGTCCTGATGTTATGGGCATAATTGATGCCCCAATATCCGAGCAAGTACGCTTCAATCTTATACAAATTGGTCAAATAATACAAATGTTGGCATTAGCAAAATATGATGAAATAGATGCTAAATATGCTGAGCTCTATGCAAAGTTTGAAGCAAATAATGTAACCAAGTTAATTGATTTACTTCTGGTAACACAGTCTGGGGAAGATGTAGTTGCAATATTGGCTCAACAGAGTGATTTCGAAAGGAACCATTTGTTGGTAACCCAAAGAGAATTAAATTATTTGACTGAATTCTACAGGATACTTACGGCATCAGATGAATTTGATGTGTCCGAAGAGGAAAAGGGGAAATTGAAAAAGATTTTAAAGCATTTGCCTGAAAATAGTACGATGGTTAATGGCAATGCTGAAGGCTCTCTTAATGCGTCCAAATGTGAAAGTCCATCTAAAGAAAAATCAAAGCAATCCCTGAAAAACTTAAGTAAATCAACAAAAAGCAAACTTGCTAAGAGCATGAGTTTTTCAAATGCTAATGGCAGTAGCCAGAATGCAGAAGATTTAAATGGTATGGTCAACGGCAGCATGTCTGGTGCCCTAAATCTTAATGGCGTAGATAATTTTTCGTCACGCAATAGTTCACAGCACTCGTCTCCTGTTAGATCATTAGGCCCAGAGGCAGATAGTGAACCTGTTCTGGTGTTTAATCTCTATAGTGGAGTTGAGCAAAAATTACAGCCTCTCTCGGAAGAGGAAGTCTTAAAGATGAATAGCATTGGCCAGGATATGGAGAATGGTGATTTAGTAGATGCTGACGATAATTATCAACAGGAATCTACGGTTGATAAATCGTCGTGTATTAATGGTTTTGATGGCTTGTCCGATATTATAAGACCCATGCATAGTAAAACCACACGATTTTCCCTTTCCCACGACGATGCTTCTATTGGCAATTCTGACAATTTAGAAGCTGTTAGTGAAGTGCCCTCGAATCATTCAATAACAAGTTCTTTAGAGTTGGAAGAAAATGCTGAAAATGATAATCTTTCTGACATGGTATCGGCAAATGTTTCTGGTAGAGGCACACCTAATATCAGTGGTAGGGATACACCATCTTCTCAGGTGACAGATGGTGAATCGTTGAATAACGTTATTCCTACCCCTCAAATGCAGAAATTAATTTCTAAAGCTCGTTCTGATATTGAAGATAAATTTTGCAAATTCGAAATTAAAAAATTTGAGGGTGACGAAACCGTGTCAATCATTTCAGATACTTGGTCAACTGATGTTTTGGCCAGTGATTCCGAAACAGTAGATACCACAGAACGAGAACGTGAAAGAAATTTTTCAACGCCTTTAATACCGGCCGCTGTAGTATTACCAGGAGACAACAATTTTGACGTCCTCTCAGGAGCTGGCGGTATAAGATCGGGTTACCTAGACGCTTCCGATCAAAGATCAGAATCGAATTGGAGTACAGATGTTTTAGCTTCTGATTCGGAAAAATTGAACGATGTTGACACAGATGATAATGTAAGTATCACCGCAAGATCCGATATATTGGATTCAAATGTAATTTCGGAAAGAGAGCGCAATCAATTGGCTGCAGCTATATCGGCTCCCATAAATCATCGTCAAAGATCTTCGAATAATGCCCATCACTCGGCAAATCGTAATAATCGTAGTTTTAATGCTCAGGCAGCTCATAAATTGCCAGTAGCTATAGGACCTGTTGACGATGTTCATGGTAGTGGAGCTAGCAGTGGTGGTAATGCTAGTGATCGTTCACAAGAAGATTCTGCCTTCTACGATGCCATCAATTCATACGACGATAATTCTACTTCAGTTACAAATAATAATCATTATCATAATCATTACCGAGATGGTTCTTCATTGGCTAGAAGTTCTGTAAAGACAAACAATCAATTAGAAAATTCATTTCAACAAAATTACAAACTAATCAACAACGAAAAAGACAAGGATAATTTCTTACAAGCCGCCGGCCCATCTTCATCAGCAAATTCCATTAGAAGACAAGCTTCGGCAGATAGTAGTATTTCAAATCAAAGTTTTAATCTCGAAGAACAAGGGGCAATGGCTAAAGCATCCTCACCATTTGCAACAACGAATCGTAAAAATCGTCATCAAAGCAATGCCAGTAATGAGTCAAAGGATCTTATAGATTTTTCAGATTTTTGTGATGATAAAGACCTAACTCCGCCTTCAATAGCACCACCAGAGCCACCTCAAATGGAGTTATACCAAGATGATGTGGTAGAACGTCGAGAAACGACCACTTTACAGAGATCATCTGGTATAGACGGCCGACGTAATGGTATCCTAGCATTAAAAGGTGGGCGTGAAAGTTCAGGATCTAATTCAACATCCTTACTGCGTAGACATCAATCGTTGAATTATGAAAATCATGAAATAATGTTGAATACGGTGTCCAAAAGAATCTCAGAGGCATTGCCAAATATTTCGTCTCAGACTGATGATGATAAGAGGGAACAACAACAGCAACAGCAGCAACAAGAACAAGACCAAGAGGTATTGCTTTTGATTAACAAAACTTCAGATTTAAATTTGAATGATACGAGCGACAACAATGGTGGTGATCCTGCACGAAATACGCCCACAAATCAAATACCTTCGGCCGGCATAATGGTATATTCCTCTGCATCTAGCTCACAGAAACCTACAAAGTCTACGGGAGCCATACCAAAGAGTATAAGTTTTGATGCATCTGCTGATAAGGCTCACTGTTCATCTACATCCAATCCATCTGCTAGACAAAATAGACATTCATCCCGTTTTCAACCAGACGTTTTACGTGCCAATGGTCCAACCAATCCCTCTAATCTATCCACCACTAATTATGGTATTTTCAATAAATTAAAACAGGGCATTTTTAAACATCGTCGTGGACAAAAGTCTCGACATCCTAACGCCGCCAATTGTGATGATATATCACAAAGTTCACGTAGTGTTTCATTTTCTACCAATAACTCTGAAGTTTCATTGGATATTATAAGTGCTAGTATACCCAGTTGTTCCACGTCTACAGCTCAAGAACGTAGCACTGGCTATTACGATATTACCGAAGATATTTTAGCTAAATACAGACGTAAAGTTAGCACTTCAAGTGAGGCTACAAATTCTTCTATTGGCAATGGTGCAGGAGCTGTAGGAGGATTATCAATAAATGGTGTTGATAAAGATATTAATGGTCAGCAGAGGTACGTACAGCGTTTAAATATAAAATTTTCCACGGGAACTAATTTTTTTTTGTATAATTTAGCAGCAATCCACATCCTTCTATGCCGGATAAATTGTTGGCATTCAATATTATTAAGAAAAAGATTCGTACTGTTCTTTCTAAGACTGATTTGCATTCGGGAGATTTTAGACACACAACCGTAAGTTTTATATTTTACCAATGCCGTAGCGCAAAGTAAACCTAATTGTGCTCGATAGCCAAGAACTACAATTGTAAAGTTTTTATTATCATTTTAGCACACCAACATATCTCCCCTGTTAACATATCTACAAATTCAATTGGCCCAAGCCATAAATTTACAAAATTTCCAACAAATATCGTATGTCTCCGAAGCTATACGTTGCATATCTCAATTGGATATTGGCCAACATACCCAACTAATGGAAGAACTGCAAAACGATATACAGAAAAGACAAAGTTATTTACAGTATTTAATGCGGTATCGTCAAAAGCTTTTAATGATTATGGAAAACATCGAACAATACGAGTCACGGTTGAAAAGTGAAAGTTCAACATGTAATCGTTATTTGATGGCGGTCTGTATGCGTTTGTTTTTCGAGAAGCGGCAAGATAAACTTGCATCATTCCAAGAAGACTTTGCTCGACTGACTGTATCCGATGATAAAATTGATTTAATCGAGGAATTCATTGATAGCCTCATGGAAGAGCTAATGTCAACGAGCGGTATTCTAAATAATATGCCTGAATGGCAGGCCATAGAGGCACGCATGTCTTTAGAAAGAATCCTACTGCAGAGTATGTATCAGCAGGTTATGTTTCCAAATGAAGATGCTGATCTGTCCAGGGATACGTGAGTATTAATTAAATAACGATTCAAATGCTAATTTAATGAATGAATGAATATTCTTTAGAGTTTTATCTGAACATATACGTAAGTTACAACAGGTTATAACACCATCCCATCCAGCTCTGTGCATACCTCAAATGTATTTGTCAGAGGCACCATGGAGTTTTGCTCAACAAGAGTTAACATTTATATCTGCTTATAAAACACCTCGCGAAAAATTGCAATGCGTTATTAGGTAAACAATTTCATTTTTAAATTGAGACATTTTTTAAACTCTAAACAATATCTTGATTTGTTTTTGTTGTTTTCTTCTTGCAGATGTATTTCTAGTATAATGAGTTTATTACACATGTCCAGCGGTAGAGTACCAGCTGCCGATGATATCTTACCAGTTCTCATTTATGTTGTCATTATGGTTTGTATTATTATTTCTCTTTAGATTTCAATTAATAATTAATTTGTATCGTATTTATTTATAACAGGCTAATCCACCTTATTTGTTGTCTACTGTCGAGTATATAACATGTTTTATTGGTGAAAAATTAGATGGTGAAGATCAATTCCACTGGACCTTATTCGGTTCTGTAGTAAAGTTTATTAAAACCATGGACTATCTGGAACAATAAAATCAATTTTTGCATCAGCATTGTATTCACTGCGGTTGTATCATAATTTTGCAATTATTATCGTTTTTATATTTTTATTGTAATCTACTAAATAACTTTTCTATAAGTGTAAAATTGTAAATTTCAATTGTTCTCTTACCCACATACATACCTATTGTTTATTTATATTTTTTATTTTTGTAAGTTGTTAATGGTTTTTCTTCTTTTTTTTTGTATATTTTGTGCAAGTATTTTTGTATTTGTATTTATTTATTTCAATTGTATTTTGTTTTGGCTGCACTTTATTTAAAGCATAATTTATTATATTTTAAAGAAACCATTTTATTGCATGTTAATATGAAATGAAATAATGATTTAGAAGTATCCCACTATTATATATATTACATATTTAAATGCATTATACGGTATATATTCGAACATATACATTTAAATAGCATAATATAATAATAATTTATATATATATTATAATACAATAATATTTATATATTGATTAATATTTAATATTTTTCGATATTTATTCAACCAACACAAATCAAACCAATATGAACAAAAATATTTAATAAAAAAATAAACATTAAAAAATTTAACATTTTTTACGATACATTTCTGCTTAACTATTGTAACAGATGCAAGTGAAAATAATCCTTATTTTAGTAGCACAATTACTATGATCCTATTCTGGGCATAAGTACATTGTTTGGTTTGGGGATTTATTGTTATCCGTGATGTCACTCCCCAGAAATTGCTCTTCTATTGTAAACAAACCGAGACGTATACATAGCCACAGAAGTATACATACGGATAACAAATTTCAGAAATTTTTTTAACTAATCCGTTTTCGTTGAAAATCTTTGTAATTGTCTGACATCTTTCTTCGATTTTAAGACGGTATTTTGCTTTGGTTCAGAAATTTGTGAAATTTTTAAATCGGATGCATAGCTTTGTGGGCCTGTGCAGGGCCCCAATTCAGTTCAATTTCAGAAATTTTTTAACCAATGCAAAATACCGTCTTAACATCAAGGAAACTATAAAGATTTTCAACGAAAACGGATTAGTTAAAAAAATTCGGCAATTTTTTAACCGTACGTATAATTTAGTAACTGTGTGTAGGTTAATCAACTCATGTGAAATCTGAACTATTAAGGGTATGCATAAGGATCTTCCAAATAAGCTCGCGTTATTCCGAAAAAGGAATCCCTATTGATGTTAATATCATGATGTTGTCCTAATGGTGTAAGTACTCTGCTACTAGACAAATAACATATAGAACCACATTACAGCACTGGATGTGTAGTTCATATTAAATCATCAGGAATTTCTTTAAGTCACATTAAAGTGCAGGATCTTCATGAAGCATCCATCTATTCTGCACTTCGCTAGCACCTTTAGGTTAGGTTAGAGGACGTGTACTTGTCAATTTAGACAAGTACATTACCCGGAGGTCGATTTGACCCATTGTACGTAACGTCCTTAAGAAGGAAGGATAAAAGAGGGGATAGGAAAAAAAGGAGCGGAAGTAGGAAGGGGAAATGGAAAGCGAAGGAATTACGCAGACCAAACAAAACAAAAAAGGGAGAACGCCACTACACCGATGAAGCCCTAAGTAGCACTTTTAGTTAATTTCTTGATTTTTCGCATTCATCTTCTTCCGTTTGCAGTGCCAACGTTCTTGTGAATTCATAGAGCCTATAGGCATATCTCCGTGGGATGTTTTGTTCTTAATTTTATGCTGCACTTCGTTTCAGGCTGTACTTCACATAAAAAGACTATGCAGAAGACATCTATTTACAAAGCTGTTAAACGGTTACTTACCAGCCGATTTGGCATTCATAAAGCAGTACAGACATCACAAGAGTTTAAAAAAATCAAATCTTCGTTCAAAACATTTTTTAATTCCAAAATTTCGTTTCCTAATTTTTTCTGGTCAGAATATGTTTTCACGCACTATCCTCTGCAGATATTTCGTAAAGTTCTCGATATTTTTGTTAAGCAGCTAGAAATTATCCGTTTCTATTCAAGTCGTTTGAAATGCCTATTCGTACAATATACTGCTTCTGAGTAATCGAAACAAATCTTACATCTTTGAAAACATAGGCCAGAAATTGCAAAACTGTCTTTTAGTACAAAACCTTAGAGTTGAGTGATAAGCTCATGAAAGCATGAAACTTGATTTAATTTATGAAAGGATAACGATGCCAATCACATTCTAAAAAGTTTATTCTTAGAATCAAAAACAAATAGCAGCATACGTGTTATAACAGCAATTTGAAAAGACCGGCCCACTATGGTTAATCAAGAATGAAAAAAATCCTTTAATGGAATTTAACCACAGTTGTTATATTTTTCAGATAAACCAAGAATATTTTTTTATTGACATTTAAATATTAACCACAAAAGCTACACATAATTATCCGCTTATGAAATTATTACTAGTAGTAAATCTTACATAAAAAAATAAATTTAAAATTATAACAATCAGTTCTTTTCATGATTCTGTTACGCGTACTTGTTCAATCATGTACAATTTCTACATATTAATCGCGTATTTTGACATTTCAACATCGCCGCCATTCATCAAGAAAGCATTGATGTACATTTGAGACAAAACAAATATATTATGACTCTTGAAAAATGCATAATCGTCAGCATTTAGGGGACACTTTTTAACATCGACAAAACAATGGGTTACCATAGCCGCTTCAGGACAAGCAGCATAAGGGGATGTTGCTTCAACGACTTCACCTTTGCCAGCTTTAATAACATTCTTAAGAGCATCAATGTTACGGCCCGAAATACGTAATATGGCTTTTATGCCAGTAAATGCACCATTTGATGTACCCTGCACATTTGCGGACAATTGTTTACGCCATCGATGTGCAGCAGATGCTATAACCTGCTCATCGGGAGATAGCTGCGGTAGATTTAGCGCTTTACAATTGCCCCATTCATATAGTTCTTCATCGACGAATACATCTTTAGCAAAGCATTCCTCAATGTATTTTAAACTTAAAACCCATTTACCCGATGAAATACAGCCGAGCATTTTTTCACCACGATTTGGTTTTTCGCAAACAAAATGTGTACATTCTGGATCGAAATTAACCAAATTTTCACATACCTTTTAGGGAAAGTTAAACAAAAATTGGTTTAATCTTGTCTATATCAAGTAACAAATCTCTTACCTCGCCTCCCAATTGCAAAATTTTACCGATAACAGCGTCTCTTGTGGCTTCATCTGAGCAAGAGATACTAAACTTGGGAGTTCCTTTATATTGCATTGTTGGTTCTGCTATTTTAGAGCGTCTTTGAGCACTAAACTCAGCTGGATCACGCCAACCTACTAAGTCTTGTGTATGCAGCTGTTCTGATTCGAATGGTTGTATATAATGGGCCTCAGTTTCCATAGATTCTATCGGTGACTGCGGACGATCGGTGTACTGGTGAGAGCGTTTAAGATTTTGTCGCTTTGAGTCACAGTTACGCAAGTATTCAGTGATTTGTTTAATTTCGGGCGAGTCAACTGCACTATTTGAACGTCTTTTCGACAGCTCTTTAGATATTGTGGCATTGTCGTTGACACTGGTCTCTTCAAAACTGATTTTATCAAAATTTATAGTTGACTTCCCTCCCAAGGATGCTCTTTGTCCTAAACCGCTTGGAGATGCTGATGAATTTCCTGCATTTGGGCTTTGAGTGTTAGGCACAAAAGTGTCCGATTTTCTAGTTTCATTTGTTACCATCTTCATAGTGTTGTTGGTGTTATTGTGTGTTATAGAGTTATTAGCCGGAGAATTCTGTGAAAAAATGGTCCGGGGTACAAGTGTTGAACTTCTTGTTGTTCTATTATTTAAAGGTGTAGAGGGGCTTGAATCTACAGATTTTCTTGGAGACGAACGCAGTGATGTTTTCTTGCTTGATGATGTACCCGGTTGCTCCTCATCATCATCGAATGGTATACCATAAGCTTTACATGTAGCACGCAATACACGTCTACGAATTTCATCAAGAGGTGTATCTGGTTTAAGTTTTTTCGTTGGCAAACGCCAACGCTTTTCAAAGGCTTCTGCCATACGTTTTTCAAACTCGGGTGTAGTGCAAAAATCGGGAATACCTTTAGGTGTGGGTATTTTTCGATTGATTGGTGTGCAAGCTTGTCTACGTATACGCTCTAGTTCAGGTGTTTGATTGTTTTTCATTTCATTAATTACTTCACGTAAACACTCACGTTGTTCTTCATTTTCAATTTCGTCTAAGAAATTTTCCATGAAATCAAAATTATAAGAGGCTGGTGCAAAATTGTTTGGCGGAGTGTTGGGAGATTCGGGACCTAAATTTGTCGAATTTGTTACAGACAGTCTAGAGCTTCTACCAGGACCGGCCAATTCCGAAACCCGTTTATTTCTTAATGGTGTAAATATTTCAGCAGAATCAACATCCTTTTGTCTTACATTTTCTACAGTCTCCATATTGTTCTCCTCTACATCGACATCCATGTTAATACGTGCTATCGGCGTTGCAGGTGTTGCCTTGGCTTCAGTCTTACTTGTATTGGTGGTCGCTCTTAATGTGGGTGATATTGGAAAGTCTTCTGGACTATCGCCTACTAAGTATGGTGCATATGAAACTCTTTTTCCCTCCCTGGCACATTCCAACAACCATTCAGAAGTTACAACAGGATAACGCCATTTAATTGCACCTTCATACTTAGAACCTTCCGGCGAAGGGCAAATTAATAAGGGTTTTTCCTTCTTTACAAAGGTTTTATTTACATTTGCTCCCAACAATTGAGCAATCGAATCAATGAAATCTCTTTCAAGCAACGAATAAATTGAAATAACAATAGTCATATCCTCCAGAGGCTGAGAATCGGCAGTGTGTGGTATATGTTTGTGATAATATTCAATATGAACTAATTTGTTAGCTTTCATACAGCTTTCCTAATAAAACAAATAGAAATAAACATAAGTTTTTCAATACAATTTTTCTTTTAATTCTCAGTACTTACCACATATAGTTCAGTTACAATATGTCTGGCTTTAACCGGTAGTTTGCTCACATCCAATGTTCTCTCAAATGATACAATAGCATAGTCAACTGGATCACGAAATGTGGATGGTACAACATTACCTTGAGCTGCCTCGCATTCACTTATAATTTGTGTATAAAATTCCTCTGGAAAGTGTTCCTTATCAATGTACAAGGAACACCCTTGAAAGAAATCCAAGTTTTCATAATCAATTGTAATGCCAGTACCATTGCTCATATCAGAAGGATTTGCCTGCAGTGCTGGTGGAGTTGGTTTGGCTGTTGGCTCATCGGGTGTTAAATGTGTTGATGAAGCCACGGGATGAGCCATTGATTCTTCATTCTGCAAAGAAGTGGTCGCTTGTGGTATTGAAGCTTGCGGTATGTTTTCTTGCGAATATTGTGCAATTAAATCTTGTTCCTCTGGTTCTGGAGGAATCTGAGTAGAAGCCGCTGCAGGTGGTTGTAAAGTTGAATTTTTATCCGTATCATCATTAGTTTCTGAATCTTTAGAAAACAATTTTTTCTTTATTGGTTTTTCGGGTTGTTTGAAGCTGTGATTCATAGAACGTAAAGTTTTCTTTGAAGATGGTGAGGGGGCATCAGGCTCTCTTGAAGTGGGTAAGGAAACCCGATAAATGGCTTCACTGGCTGGTTGCTTGAGTTTTATACTCTCCACTAACCACTCCAGGCGCACAATATGCACAGCTAAAAAGAAAGAAGTTATCATATATTTTTGATTTTGTTAACTTTAACATTCAAATTTACCTGCTAACAAATTGTCTTTCTTCCAGGCTTTGAATTCATTATCATCCAACTGTCCCACTATTATGTGTGTTATCTTTTCATTGACCACATCATAACGAGTTGCTCCACCCACATTTAAAATACGATTTAGTTTTTCTCGTTCTTCCGTACGAAAACCGCTTAAATAAATGCAACATCCATCTAAAAAGTTACCTGCTTTCTTAGCTTTTTTGGGACATATTTCATCATAGACTAATCTGTAAAGGGTACCAGAGCCAGTTCTTTTCAAAAGATCTTTTTTTAAATCATTTCCTGGCGGTGCTGCGGGGGCAACAAATGTCGGTGGATCATTCATAGTCGAACAGATTGTGTCGTTAACATTACTTAAATTATGATGAACTCTTTTAGAACCCATATTGCTTATACGTGATATATCCGAGAGTTGTGTGTTATCAGCCGCTGTAAAATCGGCTATACTCTGATCGGCTTTTGTAGGCGTTGAAACTTTTAATGATTTCACTTGATATGGTTTTGTGGGTAAAGCAAAGCCCTTTTGTACACTATCAACAATCCACTCTGGCAGGAGAATATCTTTCTTATAACGAACAGCAGCTGCATATTTTTCGGAATTTGTTTTATCCTTCTCGGTTATAACTATGTCAACCAATTGAGATCGAAAGGCGCGATGATATGTGCCTCCATTTTCGTTGACTAAGCGCATAATCTAGAATGCAGAGTATAAATGTTCATGTGTTTTAAATTTAGTCGGTTATGATTTATATTCGTTATTGAATATCCTTATTGGATGTCTTGTAGGATACTTTTCAGGCTTGTATACTGTATTATAAAATTATGAGACAGTCGTAATTTAATAACCAAAACGAAATGGAAGGAACAGTTAAAATGATAGGGAATAGTACACCATAATTCCTACAAATTCTCCTCCATATAAAACATATACATATAGATATCAAATATATACTAGACTGTGTAAGTGCATTGCCTTAACTTCACATTGCATTACACCAAGGTTAATAACAGGACCTCATTGAAAAATATATCAAATAATCCCTACTGTATCTTAACTAATGTTTTAAATTGTACTTTCTCTTTTCCTTAATTCAAGAATATTTTACTCACTTCATTCTTTTTGTCATTATCCAAACCAGTACAGGTTATATTGGCACCAAAAAATATCGGCAACTTGTATTTATCAAATTCCTCATCGGTGGCTAATATCTCCTCAGCAACACAACTTCTTTCCCACACCCGCTGAACCCAGTCTGTATGCATAACTGGTATACTGTTTAATGTAGCATGTTCATATTTTGCCGATTTTATTGTATTCGATATTAAATGCGTTATGGAACGACTGAAATTCTGAAAATAATGACCACCCATCCATTGTATGAGACCCTTTAATTTTTCCTTCTCTTGAGGTGTAATGCCCGTTGCTGATATTTGTAAATCTCGCATAGCTGTGGTGTAAACTGGACTGGTGCCCAAAGGAATTTCTTTGTTTTGAAGCAAACAACTTAATAAGCATGGTGGTCCAATTATTATAGATCTAGTCTGCTGCAATTGTTGGAAAAAATCACCCTCAAAGCGATCAAATACGAATACATCCTTTTTTGTCAGCCTGCCAGAGGCTATTAAGGGAAATCCTTCACTTGCCTTAATCTGGCGTATATTCTCTTCGGGAATATGGTCTTGTAGATACGCCAGAGATCTCTTAAAATCTTTCAGCGTTTTGTCCTCGCCATCAGCAGAGCTACCGCTGCCAGGAGTGGTTGTAACGAAATAGGCATTAATCGTTTCGTCTAAACTCATTTAAAATACTCTTGAGGCTTTGTTGTAAGCAAATCTTATAGCAAAAATATGTTTTATTGTTACTTAAAAAAACAAATGCAAAATATATTGCAGAATACACCACGGATTATAAGCCTTTCTGTGCTAATCGTGCGCCAAATTAAATTTATTCAACTGACATTTTCGAGTTTAGTAAAACAGAGATGGTATGTTGCTCCGCTAAGAGCTGCCAGATGGTCTGTGTGTGTTAGTAAACAATATTTTTTTAATTGATGATTAATTAATTTTTAAATGTAATTCATCCTACGTTTAACAAATCTGTTATATTTTATTAATAAAAATCTTTGATATACAGGTTTGTAATGAATTCTATTTTCCTTAAATTAGTTAATAGCTTACAGTTTATTTTGCATTTATAATGAATGAATTTTGAAATAAAATTTTTACAATCCGATAACTCATTTAGCTAGTATTGTGACATTTTCAACTGTCAAATTTCTTAACAGAGTTACCAATCCTAACAGTAGTAGACTGACAATTTTGACATATTTTCATTACAGGAAAATTATTAATCGAACACGTCAGCTAGACTATCAAAAAGTTTAATTTTTCCTTATTATTTCTGAAAAAAATCATAATAATCTACCAGATTATATTAAATTTTATATAAAAGAAGTTTCTCTACATACTCGCGAAAATGGTAAGTAAAGTTTTTCATCAAGAAATTGGTTTGAAAATGTAAAAAAACTGATTATTTGTATGCCTTCCGATAGGTTCTAATAGCGTCAGCGGTGTGCACTAAAAATGGAAAAGGTTTGTTGTTGTTTTATTATTCAGCTACAACAAGAATGTATATGATAAAAATTTTCATTATGATTTTTATGTTTTCAGTGATTATTTCACGGCAGTTTGTCGAAATGACTAAAGCCCGTATTGAAGGCTTACTGGCAGCATTCCCCAAGCTAATGACGGCTGGCAAGCAACACACATACGTGGAAACGGATTCGGTACGTTATGTTTACCAGCCGATGGAAAAGTTATATATGCTGCTTATTACCACCAAGGCAAGTAATATTTTGGAGGATTTGGAAACTTTGCGTTTGTTCTCTAAGGTTATACCGGAATATTGCCACACTCTAGAAGAGAAGGAGATATTGGAGAATGCTTTTAATTTGATATTCGCCTTTGATGAAATTGTAGCCTTGGGCTATAGGGAAAGTGTGAATTTAGCACAAATTAAAACGTACGTAGAAATGGATTCGAACGATGAGAAGATATATCAGGCCGTGAGGCAAAGTCAAGAACGGGAAGCTCGTCAAAAAATGCGTGAGAAAGCTAAAGAATTGCAAAGACAACGCATGGAGACGGCTAAAAGAGGTGGCCCGGTGGGTGGCATGGGAGGACGCTCTAGCGGTGGCTTTAGTGCTGATGGCTTTGGTTCGAATAGCAGTAGTATGGGTGGCATGAGTAGTGTACCCTCTATTGAAAGCAGTGTACCATCCATTGCTCCCAAGGCACAGTAAGTCTTCACAAAGTGTATAATAAATTTGTTTAAGAACTAAAAACTTATTTTTTTTTTACAGAAAACCTGTATCTCGCAATGCTTTGAAGTTGGGTGGCAAAACCAAGGATGTCGATAGTTTCGTCGATCAACTAAAATCGGAGGGAGAGAAGATTGCTAATTTAACTCCGGCTGCTAGTGGTGTCAGTGCTGCTGTGGCATCAGCTAAGGCCAAAATTGTTTCAGACATTCATACCGAAAGTGTGCATTTGAAAATGGAAGATAAACTTGTGGTGCGTATTGGTCGTGACGGTGGTCTGCAGCAATTCGAATTGTCTGGTCTGTTGACATTACGCATTACCGATGAGAGTTTCGGTCGCATTAAAGTTCAATTGGACAATAACGATACACATGGCATACAGTTGCAAACACATCCTAACGTCGATAAGGAACTATTCAAGACACGTTCAATAATTGGTTTAAAGAATCCGACAAAACCTTTCCCCTTAAACACGGATGTTGGCGTATTGAAATGGCGTTTTGTTACACAAGATGATGCTGCCATACCATTGACCAGTAAGTTAATATTGTAATAAAGATTTGTTAATGCGGTATAATTACCTACGCTTTGTATTTTCAGTTAATTGTTGGCCTTCGGAAAATGGTGAAGGTGGCTGCGATGTAAATATTGAATACGAATTGGAAGCTCAACATTTAGAATTGCAAGATGTTTCTATTATAATACCATTGCCGTAAGTAGAAAAATTTTCGAAATGTTTAAAGCCCTGTTTGAGAGTTAGAGAATTTTTAATTTTCCTTCTTTAGCATGAATGTTCAACCATCTGTAGCCGAATATGATGGCACTTATAATTATGATGCTCGCAAACATATTTTAAGCTGGAATATACCCGTTATTGATTCTGCCAATAAATCTGGTTCAATGGAATTCAGTTGTAATTCATCTATACCTGGAGATTTCTTCCCAGTACAAGTAAGTTTAAAAAAAACACACACATTAGTCGATCAGTAATAATTTTAAAATCTTGTTTTTTTTACTAAAAGGTCTCATTTGTTTCGAAAACTCCATATGCTGCATTAAAAGCCAAGGATGTTGTTTCAGTGGATAACGATAGTGGTGTGAAATATTCAACAGAAAATGTATTATTCGTCGATAAATATGAGATTGTTTAATCATGGCTTTTCATATTTATAATATATTTTCTTTAGAATTATTATTTTCTCATCAATATTATTTTGGAAAAAACGAAGAAAAAAATCAAATCAAAGCAAATAATTAATTCCACACTATTACTATTAAAATTATTAATTATCTACTATGCTACTCCTTCAAACAAACATTTAGTGAATATAAGGGCATAACTTTTTTTAAAAAATATTTTTGTTTGAACGAGACCATGTTATAAAGATTTTTTATTATATAGTAATATTGTATTCTAATAGAATCTTAAGTTTATTTGTATTCAAATTAAATTTAAAAAAAGTTAAAGAAAAATTTTGTATTATTTTTTTTCTTTCCATATTTATATTGTAATTAGTTGTTTGTTGTTGTTAAAAGAAACAAAAATATTATTTGAAATAAGAAAGAATTTTGTGTTTATTTTTCAATAACGAATGCACTTTAAAATATTAAAACGATATATTCCAAAATCTTCTAAACAAAAACAAACAAAAAACAATCGTAAGTTTTATAAATAAAACAAAATATTTATAAATTATATAAGAAAATTTATATAGTAATAACACCAATAAAAAAAAAACAAAAAAATATACATTTAGTATTGTAAGACAAAGTAAAAGAGTGGAGGATTTATTTTTTATTTGGTTGAAAGTCTTGTAAATCATGTCGTTTTTGGTAAGCAGAATATGTTATATACTCTGTGAAACAGTTCCCTATCCCACCATTTTGTTTATTGGTCCATAAATCAGACTTAAAAGCTCAAATTAACTTCACTTTCGTCCCCGTTAAATTAGTCTGATAGATACAGGTTATTCTAGGTTGACAATTTTGGACCAGACTGTAGTTCCGCTTATTGTGAATGGATTTCTTTTTAGGGCTACTATTCAACCTGTACATTATGGAGGATTGTCAATGAGGGTGTCGTTGGGTTAGGGTAATTTTCAAACAAAACGATATTTGTTTAAAAAAAATAATGGATTTCTTCCAACCTGCATAAGAAAATTACTTTTATTGTTCTGATGAGCTTCTGGCAGTGTTGAAAAATTCAGTACTTTTGTAATTTTTCAGTACTGTTTTATTTCAAAAATACCGCAGTACCAAGCTTTCAGTACTTTTTTCTTCAAATTTGTTTGAAAACAAAAACCATTGGTCCGCTGCTGGTTTGGATAGAAAAAAAATTTTTTTTTAATTAATTTTTCTTTTGAATGTGAAATTCACCAGGTGTGGTGAGCTTTTTTACAAAATGTGGTGAATTTTATCCGGTGTGGTGAATAAAATCGAAATTCACCAAAATGCCGTTATTCGAAATGGCTACGGTGTTACCACAAATCCATGTACTGTATATTGTATTTTGACGGTGCATGTCTAGGATAAGTAATTTTTCACATCTGTTAGTGGAGGCATTCACCGATATGCCTGGTTACTGCATTAAAACAATGTTACTATTGTGTCATTCTATTTAAAATTCTAAAAAATTAAAATTACAAAAAATAATTAAATTTTAATTATTTTGTAAATGAATTTTTAAATAATTTCTTTCTTTTATGTTCTATTCCCAAAATGTTTTTTGCAAATTGGAAATTCTTTGTCGAAATATTTATAAAATTTTGTGCTTTTTTATTTGAATCCGATCTAAAAATCGGATCAGGAAAAATTATTAAAGAATTTATTAATTTTTTTCTTTTTCAAAAAAAAAGTTGGTTACAGACAGATTCCTGATTTTATGATTTGAGCTTTTCAACTATAAATCGGTTTAGGCAGCAATGGTAAAGGTCTTAAGCCCCGGTTAGCCATTACGAAAAGCAGTGAGAATGCTGAATGAACCGTTGCGTCGTCTTTTTTTACTAAACCTTACGTTTCGAATCAACTGTTTTTGTTTTGTATAGATATATGAGTTTTTCTATTTCATTCCGTACGGTAAGTATAATAATTAATATAAATATATTTTTTTGCTTTTATTTGAAGCAAAAAGGTACTCTTTCAGTTATAGTTCAGTACTATTTCAAAATTTCAATTTTGCAACACTGGCTTCTGCTGTGGTGCGTTTCAGGTACGGTGAGTTTCTCCTGTGAATAAAAATTAAATTCACTTCTACAACGTTATTCAAAAAGTGAACGTCATTACCAATATATCTTGATAAGTGGAGTCACAAACACTGATTAAAAAAAGTACACTCAACGAACGTAGTTTTACCATTTTATCAGTAAATTACGCACCTAAAAAAGTTAAAATTAAAAAATATTGTGTAATTGAATAGAAAAATAAAATTTATTATTTGTAATTAAATTTTACTGCCTAACTGAACATAAAGAAAAAACAACGAATTAAATAAATTTGGTTAATTTTCACACCTTTGGATATTTTCTTTTTCAGCAATTGGTTCAAAACTGTTTTATTTCCTGGCAACATTGATTGTTATCATTTAACTTACATCTCTAAAGCAATAACAATCAGCTGTTTTATATGTAGTTTTTGTTTATTTCTCAGCAAATTTACTAGTAAGCAAAAATCTAAAGTTTTTATACAAATTTGTAATAATTTTCTACATTATTAAGCGATGGAACAACATTTAGATAACGTTTTAAGTGATATGTAAGTAAACTAGTATTAGAAATTAAAAAATAATGCCGTTTGTTAAACGATATTTATTGTAGTAATTCACAGCCAGAAACAGTAGGCTGTCTTATAACAAATCGTCAGGGTCTTTGTTTGGGAGGTAAGTTTGTGTGAATTTTCTTACGAAAATAGTTTTAAATTAACTTCTTTAATTATTTAAAATATATAGCCAAGGGAAAAATAAATCCAAAAATGTCTGGCATTGCTATGGCATTGTCAGAACAGGCGTGTAAATTGGAACCAAATCTTAATCCTCCTACCATTGTTTTGTACAGTGGAAACAAGTAAGTGTTTTTAACAGTTTGTGCATGTGTGTATGTATTTCTTATGATTTATTCGTTTCTTCTATGGAATTTCTTTCCAGACGCTGTATTATACAAAAAGATGGTGAAATAACTGGCATTATTTATAAACAGAGTTCCAACTAGTTGTAGTTGTATGCCTGGTAGGGTAATAAAAGGTGTTGGAAATGGGCTTTGTAAGCGCATACATATTTACTTACAACGGGTTTGATAATAATAAAAACAAACAAAGATAAGAAACAAATGCTGTATAAGCTGCACTCTTACTCATGCTTCCATTTGTGATTAAAAATGTTAATTAAGTATATATTATTACAAAACAAACAAACTTCATCTCCTTTTTCTATGTAGACACTTTAAGTAAGGTTATATTTTTTCAATTCTATTAATGAGCGTTCATTTCTGCTTAAACTTATAATATTTTTTTTTGCAAATACATACAAAAATATAATGTAAGTCATCTTTAGACTGTAAAATATTTAATAAAATCATTGTGTTTTTACAAAGGAGGGAAAGTAATTACAAAAATAGAGAGCTAACATTTTTTGAAACATTTTTAAACCAATTTTTCTAATATTTTTATCAGTGTCGGTTATTATTTTTGTTCAATGTGTAGATTTTTGGGTTTTGTTGATTAACCCTTTTGTTGTCAAAAAATATAATTTGATTAGTTGTTGTAAACTAAATAAACATTTAATTTAAATTTAAAAAAACTAAATTTAAATATTTTGTATATAAGTTCTTATTTTAGAGTTTTTCCTAGTAGTTTATTTCAAAATTTTTCCTGGCAGCTCTGGTTTTTAGAAAAATTTATTTCGACGCCTCCATTCTATAACGTTTTAGGTGTACTTAGAACGTTTTTAATGTTCTTGCATTTTTAAATTCTACGTTCTCTAACATAAATACTGTTAAAATTTGATTAAGATGCGCCGATCCGTTCCGAAGTTATAGGGAAAAATCTACTTAGAATACACATATAGGCGTACACTGCGGTTCATCAGGATAGAACCAACACATTTTAAAGTAAAAAAACTGTATAAATTGCAAATAGAGATTGAATAAAAAAATTTTGTTTTGCAGAAAAATAGTTGATACTATAAATGATAATTTAAACACAAAAAATTGTATAAAAATGAATTATAGCGGTACTTTTTCACTTTCTTTGTAGTCAAGTATAAAATTTTTCATTTATTTCTTGGTTCAACAGAATAGAACCACGTGCATTTTTAACTTAAATCAGTAGGCGGTTGTAATAAAGCTTTATAAAAACCAAATAAAATTAAAATCACAGTTTGTGACTGCAGTTATCTAAATCAATATGTGAAGAAAGAGTCCTTTAAATTCGTCGGAAATGGTAAAAATTGATTCTAAAAATTATTCTTATCGCGAAATCGGTAGACAAATAGTTCGAAGTCATAATGTGGTAATGAATTACACAAAACATCGTGAAACATGTAATAAAAATAATAAAGGAGGTACTTAGACAGCTCTAACACCACAGGACAAGCGAAAAATTCTTCGAATTGCCTCAAATTCAGCCCATTTTACCTCTAAAATTAAGCATTTAGCAGGAGTTAAAGCAAGTACATCAACTGTTCGTCGTGCTATTTTAAGCAGTGAACATTTACAACTCCGAAAACTTAAGAAAAAACCTCTATTAAATACAATCCGTCAACAATAGCGCCTTCAGTTTGCCAAATATCATATGGCATGGGATGTTCAAAGACAATTAAGCGAAAATGATTGGCGAAAAGTAATTTTTTCGGATGAAAAAATTTTCATTTGGATGGCTATAATTTTTATTTTCACGATATGCGTTAGGACCAAAAATTTCTAAGCCGCCATTACAGCAGAGAGGGGGCGTTATGCAATTGAGCATCCCATGCCATATCATATTTGGCAAACTGAAGGCGCTATTGTCGACTAAGAATGTTATAGAGCGGAGGCGTCGATTTGTTCGTCCAAAAAACACGTTAAATATTAATTCTCACATTCTGAAAATGAGCCCGTATCGTTTATGAAGAATTTTTGTGACGTGAGTGTGTTGCTTGTAGTGGTTTGGCTGTTGTAGAAATTTGGTTGTATTTGACGGACGGACCCCAAAAATTAAATATCTTTTAGTGTGATTTTGTGTTTCTAACTTTGTGAGTTTTTGGGAAGTGTGGTGAGTTTTTGGAAGGTATGGCGTATTTGTCCGGAGTGGTGAATAAAATTGAAATTCACCAAAATGATGTTTTTCTAACAATGTACTGTATTACCACATACAGTAGTGAATTAAACGGTAGGTGTCTGGAATAAATAATTTTCTTTAGTGATTTATTTTTAAGCTGTTGGTTACAGAATTTTTTATTTCCTCGCAACATTCATTCCGGTGTACTGAATACCTCAGGGGTCTTTTTTATATTGGTTTCATAGTTAGAGATGTAAGGTTTGTTCAGAATATTTACCCAGTTGCTGCGTTAATTATCGATAATTTAGTAAATTACAATGGTGGGTGTCTTTGATAAAAGGAAATTAAAGGTACATAAAACAGACGGAAAGGGCAACAATATAGGATTAATAATTTTCTATATATTAGAAGAATAAATATATTTTTCTCAATTCAATCTAAATTCGTATTCAGCTGTATTCGAACCTGGAATAAGAAAAGATTACGTGGATAATTTACAGTTATTTTAAAGATGATCCCATTACATGCCTCGGTTATTTCGTTTCTATTGGCACAAAACAGTAAACCGGTGGTAATTATTAATGCCAGATTATAGAGGTGAATGCATATAAATTTTGCTTCCAAGCTATTGAAGCTTCAGGCAAACCAACTTAGATAATAAAATAGAAGTCCCCTTATACTAAACAACACTAATCTCTGTTGGGTGCATGCTTACCCGACACGGTTGAGTTGTTCGAAATTTTGGAAAAGCCTACTTAATACGGTGTAAATCTCGGCTTTTAAATGTTTTTGCTTGGCGTTGTCGTTGATAAAAAAAACTCATTCTTGCAACAAAAGATTGCATTTTTCTATATATAGAACTCAAGATATCGATGACAACATAATTTGTTATTACAACCCTTCAGTCAGGATTACGACCTAGCTTCTCACACCACCATGTTATGTATGTTAATTTTATACATGAGTGGCTTGACCTACAGTTTAAAGTTGACTCCGAACGACAAATTTTTTGAGAAACTTTTCATGCCAATTTTATATACTCTCAGAGTCTTTGCCAGAAATCTGCTGAGAGAGTCGCCGAAGAAATATTTTTTCATATTTCACTTTGTTCGAGATGTCAGACCTGGGGTTTGAACCGTGGCCTTACGATCTAATAAGCCAACACACTACCTACTAGACAACGGCGTTGGCTACTGTTATCCTTAATTTTTCGTTCATATTTTCTTTCAGTGTTTAAATGATACTGTCAGTATGTATTTCCTTAAACTGATTAAATTCAATAAATCTGTTAAACGTTTTCTTTTTCTTTTTTGTTTATGTTACAAGAAAAAAAAGAAAAAAAAAATTGTGAGAGGAATTTTAGAAACGAAGAGACATTTAACCAACCTCATACACAGAAATGCTTTTTTTCCTCTGTGTTGCAATCCTGCTGTAATAAATTCAATTTTGTGCAACTTAAGCTCGAAAGTGACACTCACAAACACATATGAATGAAAACGCACACACTTTAAACACAGTTCCTGACATATGCACATTAGAAAGGATCTAAGGAATTGAGGTAAAATATTTTTCTTTAAAAAAATCGTATTTAACAACAAAATATTTTAAAAGTCATAAGAATAAAAGGGTATTCGGTAATCATAAATGCAGCTGGGTTAAATGTTTTTTGTTTTCTTTTTTAAATTTCAATAAGTTTTGGTGTGGTGTTTTGATAATGATTTTCTAGCTTCAGAGGCTTCAATACTTCTGCAAATAAACCATTCAGAGAGCCTTGATTCGTGATTACAAAGAGAAGATAATATAAACAATGAGCAGAGTAAGAAGGTTAAGCAGCGTCACCTTTTGAGGAGGGATAGAACTCAATAATCAAAGTTTCTAAACTATTTCCAACGCAATAAATTAAGACGCTTTAACAGAAGACATTGTTTCTATACAATTATAGTTGGCAATCCTACTATTCTAGAACCTGCTACTATGTGCCTGTAATCACAGCCTAACTCACTCACATGAAAGTAAAAATATGTGGACCGCTTCTGGTGTCCTAGCATCGGTGTCTCACCTACCTTCCGAGCCTAACATAACCTAGAGGGAACAGTAGTATTTCGACTTATTTGAAACCCGGTTTTCGGTTCAAAATTCAATTATTTTGAATAACCTTCTCAGGCGGTAATGTAACAAAGAAATTTTATTTTATGTTGCCATGTTGTTATTTCTAGGTCGAGAAAAAGGGAGATACACTAGGTAATATTCTTTGTAACTTAGGGATTTATTATTGTAAATGTGATAGTGTTGTTGTTGTTATTGCTATTGTCTAGTTGTAATTGAAACTAACGAATATTTACGTACTAATAATGCACGTTTCATGGATGCATGCTTAGCAAGTAAATGTTCGGTTTTAAATGCCAACCCAAACCAATGCAATATCGGCATTAGAACATGAGGAAAATGGGGAAAAATGAGAAAGAAAAACGAAAGGAAAGAAATGGAAAATATTGTATTTAGAGAGACAAATTTGCTGTAAAAGATGATGTCATGTTAGAAAACATTTTATTTACAAAGCAATTTGTTGTATTTTAAAAAAAAAAACACACACACATACACACTTTTACACATACAATATATGTATGTGTGCACATGTGCCTGTATGCATTTGCATCTTGCATGCATTTTCTCCTTGAATATGTATGATCCTAGAATAAATTTGACACCCTGAATGGTCTTGTGGCCTTGTGTGAGAAAAATAACTCTGTATGCGTGTGCGTGTGTGCTGTTACAGGATATTCTCATGTATATTGCGAATGCAAATATTACGCATTTACGAAAAATTATTTTTTTGGCCAATAAGTAAAGGAGAGTCAATGGAGACCAGAGCAGAAAAAAATAGAAAAACTTTTTTTAACTTCCTTTTTAATTGTACAATTTGGAAAATATTGAAATAAATTTTGAAAAAATATATAAAAAACAGAATTTTTATGAAATTAGTCCTTATATATCCTTATAAATACATACATATTATTTAAATTATTTAAGAAGTTTTTACGAAGGTCATGTCGCAAGTACATAGTTTCTAATTTTCTTATTTTTTTTCTCGATTAAGTTGAAAGTTCGAAACGGAATAAATTCTGTACAGAATAAGAGGAGAGATTTGTGTTTGGAATAAAAGAATGAATAGAATAGAATGAACAGCAATTAAAAATCTAAATACAATATACTATAGAGACAAAGTTATTAAAATATTCTATCCATTAAAGATCTCTAGCCCTAGTTATCGATCAGAAGGGATTTGATATGTCTACATTATACATCTACATTAAATTGGAAAGAAAAAGAATAAATTTACATCATGGTGTACTGATTATAAAAATTAAGAAAAACATTTTACAAATTCTCAGAAAGCCTGCTTGCCGATCAGACAAAATAACATCAAAATTATCATGGTCATCGCAGAACACATCGTCTTGAGAAGGAGTAGGAATAAACAGAAGATGTATTGCTTAATACCTATTGGAATTTCCTTAAAATAAGCCTTTTTACATATAATATACTTAAGGCACAGCCTTTGCTTGCCTTTAAAGAACTTCTGGCAAGCGTTATTTGATGTAGAAGCTCTTTCTGACTATAATTGCTGCTGTAATGACCGCTGTTGCCGTTGTAATTGACGCTGTAATAGCCGGTGTATTTGCCGTTATTGGCATTGTAAGTGCCGGTGTAACTGCCGCTGTAACTGCCACTGTAATTGCCGCTGTTGTCCCTGTAATTGACGGTGTTGCCTATGTAAATACCGCTGTTGTACATTATATTCCTATCCATTTGTAGGCTTCTTCTGTATTTGGTTAAGAAACCAGTCTGATAGAAGTGTTAACTATTGGTATCATCGTGTTATGCCTATCGAATAAGCAAATGCTTTCAGAATCTAGGAAGCTTCTGTTATATTGACTCTTGCAAGTGGTGCATAAGGTTAAGGTTAAATAACCTTGTCTTAGGAGCAGAAAAAATTTTTTTTGGTCAAGATATGATTTACTTGATGCCAAAAATTGAAGTCAAAAAACAGTTTTCATTGTAATACACAAGGCTATAGAAGTAGCGGCCACTGTTGCGCAAACCCGAAGATAAGAACTGTTTTTAATGGAATCCGCAATGCAAGCAACAGCTGCCGTCCATGCATTACATGGGGACGAGTTATTATACTTTTTATATGCTTTGCCTATCACAAACTCAACCCGTATGTCCCAACGTTTTTTTCTCGTAAAACCATGGATTTTTTGCATTTATTGGAATCTATATGGTATACCACACAGCTGATCAATATCTTACCGTTTTAAAAATGGGGCGATAAGCACATATGGGTTAACTCACATACGTTTGAGAATTTTTTTTATAAAATTTTAGTATCTTAGTCTTTATAACTTCTCCAATGAACATTGACTGTTTAGATCTCTTAGAAAATTAGTTTTGAGTTCTTTTAGGTTAGGTTCGCAAGGTGGACATGACACCTTCACTCGCAGACAGAAAGCAATCAATGGTGGTAACTTTCTTAAGAGTGGATCAAAACAAATACAATATGCGTTAAACAACAACAACTCAAATTTATGTGGAAAGAGGGAAGAGATAGAAAAGGAGGAGTTAGCTAAGCCTAGAGAAGAGCGGAAAGCAAACATTGATGAAGAATACTACTCTGAACAACAGGGTAGAAACAAACGCCTCTGGCACTTCACTTATTGCTACAAATCCTGCAGAAAAATGAGGTACTTTTGCCCAAGATACTGATCCTTGTCCTTAGGGCATAGTGTGTCGTCAAAAAGCCTAAAACAAAGGTAATAGCTTCGCTCGAAATTTTTAGAACTTATTTCGTTTTGGAATAATCAAACCTGACTGCCAAGAAGAGTTCACCCTCTGTGTTATTACTAAATCGATCAGCTCGAAGAAGAGTCCTATGGAAGGTCTTATTCATAGAGGATTATAGAGCTGCTTTCAACGTTATGATAAATTATTTTCAGAAAACTAAAACGATAGTAACTTAAAGCAAAACTGCTTTTCTGCAACATGTTGTCCAATTCGCATCAATATACGTGTGAATAATTTTCGATAGAAAGCCTTTGTTTAGCAACAAAATACTTGATGTTTTTAATTGATGCACTTTTCTAACAATCCTTGCACCGCTTAATATTCTGCATTCATATTTCTATTCATTCATTCTATTATTGTTTGTAAAATAACATTTTTATTCTTATTTTGTTTTTTTCTCTTTGGTTTCTATACACGATAAATTTTTAAATTCAACACACAAAATGTAAATAAACTGAAATTTTACTTAAATAAACTAAAACTAAATTGTATGTATTTAGTTTTATTTTTTATTTTTTCATTATTTTTTTATTTTTTTTATTTTTTTTCTTTTTTATGGTTATTTTTTTTTTGTATATTTCTTCTCATATTTACGCATGTAAAGTGTTGACTTTATGTGAATCTATGCATGTGTTTGAATTCTAATGAATAAATGCATATTTTATAAAAAATATTATAAAATAAAACAAATACGAACAATTTTTTTACGATTTTTTTGATATTTTTTTCTTCTTCTTATATAATTTGCAAGTTAACAAATTTACAGAGAATTTTTGGAATATAAAGTCAATGTATGTAGTGCATACATCTACTTACATACATTCTAGATGTGTAAACCAGAGGCGTATACCAAGTTGATTGGGGAAGGTATTAAAACTTAACTTATATACGATGGTCTCACAATTAGTCAAATAAATCCGAAAATATTTTTCTTTCTTCTCCAACATAATCCCCATTTAGATTTTTACACCTTCCCTTGAAGATATTCTTCAACAGCTTCTTTACTCTGTATTAAGTGAGAAATACCCAGCAGCAATGGCGAGACATTTTTATCATGGTTAAGAACATTTGGTCTGATGTAAATCACAGCTTGTTCGAGAGCGCAAAGGTCCTTAAAGACTCTTTTGTTTGCACCAGATCGAATCCGTCAATGCTGGGTTCAGGGTTATAGCGGTATACTTGGCAATGGGATGGCGGATGCTCTTGCTAGATTAGGTCCACTTTCAGAGGGCGATTTGATAGCAGGTCCTGATCCCCAAATCTGACACCTCTACGGCTTCATAACTGGAGGGGTCACAGGGGAAGAGCAGAGACATTGTTGGAATAGATCGGTATGTTATGTGTCTAGGCGTCTACAATCTGCTATAGACAGTGATAAAACAGGTTTGATGCTGGTTTTAGATAAAGCCAGGTCTGTGGTTAGTTATTGGTTTCATTACAAGGCACTGCGAGATAGGTGACAAGGATCTGGAACAGACGAGGAGGAGTTGGAAACTATCGAATACCTCCTCTGTAACCGTCCAGCCCTTAGTGGGTCAGAGGCTTCTGCGAAGGTTTGGACTATTTGTCGAGAGCCGACATTAAGGCTCTCCATATATTCATAAAAAGGTTGAGCTGGTTGAGAAGTGCTAGAGCTTCAAGGTTGTAGTCGCGCTCTCTTGTGTGTTTGTGGACTGTTTCTCTCGTACCTTTTCTTTTTCACTCTCTCCTTTACTATTTTCTCTCTCTCTCCTTTAGGATGTATTACAATGGATAATTTTGACCTCTGGGTATTGTACTTGTCATTCGGGACACGTCCTCAGCATGCGCAACATGGAAAACAATCGTCGTAACCCTGCTTGCAAAAGAAACTTTCGTTTCTTTCTGTATACATGATTCTGCTACTCCCGGCCATTGTTTTTTAAATTTCTTTTGCCTCAGTTGTGAAGTAGTTGTCCAATTTCCCATTCATGGTTACAACCATTTCTGTTTATGGTATATTCTTTGGCTTTTTCCGTCAACCTTTCTCTGTTCTTTGCTTTGACTATTTCTTTATCTCGTATATCTCATCTATGAATACAAATTGAAGCAAAAAAGTTTGCTTTATGGCGGTGAAGTGTAGCTAACCTCCATACATCAGCACCCTCCCAACAAATTAAAGCTGTAACCGCTTCTGCTTTACATTTAGCAACAAATTTTTTCTCGTTTTTTTTTCTTTTTTTCTACATTAAAATATGCAAATGCATATAAAGACACCAGAATCCTTGACTTTAGAATTATTTTTTAAATATTAGTTTGCATTTCCCCATCTTGATTTTTTTGTATTTTTTTGGGGGAAATGAAAATAATTGTTGTCTTAATAGTTTTATTGGGTTTAAAGACGAATCTAGGAGATTTGCAAATGATTGTGTTTTAAAAGATAATTTGCGTGGCTTACTGAAATAGAATTTTCCTAAAAATCCCTTCACGTCTTAAAAAGATGATTTTTTCAATTTAATTGTTTGTTGTTAACTTATGTGATCGACTGTTGCATTGCTATAGGCCTCTATTACAGATGATAGATCTAAAATTTGAACTTGCCTTCCATCATACGCTAACAAGTGCGTGCTTTTTGAATATACGTCATAGCTCTAGACCTAATACCGTATGATTACAATCAGTTCCAGTATGTGACGAAAAATTTTTTTGAGATATTTCCTAAAGGAACGAAAACTTATTAAAAAAATAAAGAAAAAACATGAATAAAACTTAAATATTTCCTTTATTTACATGCGTAACTTTAATACTTTTGGTCACTTGTTTAAATTTGTGTCATTAGAGAACTAAATTCTACATGCAGCACATATATCTGGACATGATCAACCATATTTGTAAATTTGAACATAAAATGATGTGTAAACGGAAATGGAACATGTTCCTCTAAGTCAGACAAACAACATCAGCTACGTATACGCATTTTCCGTAGGAGTATGTGTAAATTGTAAATAATTTTTGTTTTTGTTTGTGTTGTTTTTTGCTTTTATGGGTAAATATTGTATATAAAATTTATATGCGTCCACCGCATACAGACTAATTGACAGCAGCAAAATACATGCTGCACATGCAACAGCAACAAAATTTGTAACAAAATTTGCATTTCGAAAATCCCTCTTAAAACTATGTGTCACAAAATTTTGCTAAAAACAGTAGCTCATTTGTGTTGGTATTTAATAGTGTATGTATGTAATAGTGTATGTGTTCGTTTGTTTAGAGACTAAATATGTTTAACCAACATTTGTTAAAGAAACTACATTGTCATCGACAGTAACAACAGCAACAACAATAACACCAACGATACATAGTATAACAACAAGAGCAATGACAACTTTAATGCCAAGTTAACATCATATATTAGCCCAGTATTATTTACATTTTACCAAAAACCCAACTCACAATTACGATTGCAAATACTCGTAAAACAATATTTCGATATTTCAAAACCTACTCTACACCTACTACATACATAAATACATATGTGTGAATTTGTGTAACAACAACAATAACAACAACAGGAATAATTTAAATTATTTATTTAAATATACAAGCAGAGTATAGACAGTCCATATACATATACATACATACATGTATCGTATAAATCAAACAGCACTTTGCATATGCTTTGGTAAAGCAGTATTTTTAATAAACATAATGGCACTAGCTCAGCAGAGCCTTTCGTGTGGACTAGAATAGTATAATGGTTCTCAATGTTTGCAAATACTCGAGGTATTTATTAAATACGAATATTAGGTGTGTTACATACAGAGAGCGTTAAAAGAAACTGTACACTAAGGATAACATTTTAACAATCACCAAACTTAACTTTTACCACTTAAGGAGGTGCCCGAAAAATTTGTCAATATTTCGAAATTTTTTGTAATTTTTGTTTGTTTCAATGTTAAAAACTGGCAATGAAATAATTTTAAAATAAAAATAACGGTAATTAATTAATGTAGATTCTTTTGATGCTCACTGTAAATTTTGCAGTCGTCTACTGCGTGCGTCTTCTACCTTTATCGAGCCTTTTAAAAGCATTAACTCTGGAATCTGAAGTCGCCGTAGTCTAGTAGGTCGTGTGTTGGCTTATTAGACATAAAGCCAGGGTTCAAGCACCAGGCCAGATAGAAAAACAAAATACAAAAAGTATTTCTTCGGCAACTTCCTCTCAGCAGATTTCTGGCAAAAACTCTGAGAGTAAAATAAAATTGCCATGAAAAGTTTCTCAAAAATCTGTCGTTCGGAGTCGACTTCAAACTGTAGGTCCCACCACTCATGTATAAACTTAACACACACAACATAAGTGGTGTGAGAAAATAGGACGTAATCCTGACTGAAGGGTTGTAATGACCAATTATGTATGTATGTAAGTCTGTAATAAACGATCACTGGTCTGTTGACATATTTTCCATTAAAGTGGACCTTTCGTCCATCAATTGTACGCTGTACGAGAAAGTTGTCGGTATGACTCTGTAGAATATTTAGTGATTTCATGTATAGACTTCTACATCATTTTGTCTCCGTTACTAAAATGTACACAAATATCCTCCGAGAATATTGCTATTCAGCAGTTAAAGACAAGGGTAAAGATTTCGGCATTTTTTTCATACAGAAAAAACTGCTGTACCTTTTAGAAAAACATGCCGTTTTAAATCCATTAAGGGGAAATGATGGGCTTAAACCCATGCTAATGGATAGAGCGCAGATTCTATATTGAAACACATGAAATCTTTGGGGGGCCGTTACAAGAGTTTAGATATAGGAAATAGCGACCTTTCATGCAAGAGAAGAGAGGAATGGGTGCGCTGAAACTAAACATTAAATATCTCAGAAATTGTTGCGAGTTTGCGTATGGAGACGCACAAGTTTTCCGTCATGGCTGTCGAATATTAAAAATTAATTAGGCTACCCTGGAAGACCCTGACCATATATAACATCATCCATGCAAAAAACGTCATCTTTCAGTCGACGTAATGTAGTAGCTAGTGTATTGGTTTATGAGACGTAAAGCCATGGATCAAACCCCAGGTCAGATATCCTCAGCAAAACGAAATATGGAAAAGTATTTCTTCGGCAACTTCCTCTCAGCAGATTTCTGGCAAAAACTCTGAGAGTAAATAAAATTGCCAGGAAAAGTTTCTCAAAAATCTGTCGTTCGGAGTCGACTTTAACCTGTAGGTCACGTCGCTCATGTATTAAATTAATACACATAACATAAGTGGGGTGAGAAGCTAGGTCGTAATCCTGACTAAAGGCTTGTAATGACCAATTATATATGTATGTATGCCATACGACTCTATGAGTAAAGTTAAGCATTATTACGTACAATTATTATTCCAATTTCCAGGAATTACATCTCAAGAAAATGCAGAGGTGTAAAGAATTGTTCATAATCTGCATAAAAGAGAGACTTCAGACAGTGACAAACGAAGTAACAGTGCATACTTAAAAAAAATATTCGGGATCTACCAAGATTGCAATGATGAATGTCTTCTATCAGAACTCCCTGTAATTTAAACAACTGATATACATGTTTTAGAGTTAGGATATTAAATATTGTTGTGTTAAAACCTAAGTTCAAGAAACCAAAGAAGCAAAATTGAAGAAAGCTATAGTATTTTTTAATACCTCTTTTGCAGTGCATCAGGGGCTCGTATTACACAATCGTAAAGTCCTGAGGGAAGCATTATGGAAACATCAGTAAAATTTACTCCTCTACAAGTGCATACAAATCGTTTGTATAGTCAGATTTGCGACCTAGCTTGTCACACCACTCATGTTGTGTGCATTAATTTTAGGCATGAATGGCAGGACCTATAGTTAAAAGTCGACTCCGGACGACAAATTTTTGAGAAACTTTTCGTGGCAATTTTATTTACTCACAGAGTTTTTACCAGAAATCTGCTAAGAGGGAGTCGCCGAAGAAATATTTTTTAAATATCATTTTCTGCTGATATCTGTACTGGGGTTTGAACCACTGCCTTGCGTCTAACAAGCCAACACACTACCTACTCGACTATGGCGAATTATAATATTATATCTGAGTGATTATAATAAGTTATTCTATTTACGATCTCAGGTTTGGTCATTGAAAATTTTATCTTCATAGTTATATGAGACCTATTTCCCAATTTTTAAGCACATGCTTAATTCCCAAATGCATTGAAAACACAAAATTTTAGTTTCATGCGAATTCTGATCCTATGAAAAATCATTCTCATTCAATTTTAAATTCCATTTATTTTCCTCTGTAACATATCATTGCAATCCATATCCTTGAAACAAATCCACCATGATTTGTACCCTAATAACCCAACATCAATAAAACTAAAATAAAATCCTTTAAAATCTGAATAATGAATTGAATTTCCTTTTCAAATCTCGTAACAGGAATATATTTCGGTATTAGTGTGAGAATTTTGGCACTTTTTGAATTTTTATAACGGTATTTGCGCTTTTTTTTGGTTAATACGATGAATATTGACAGATTGATGAATGTATTTATTGGTCAGCTAAGAGTACTTTAACGTCAGTGTGTATCATTTTCAATGTAAAATCCATGCCACATATTCACGAAATGCCATTTAAACCGACATGAATACGGCCTCACACGTAGTACATGCGATGTTTTCCACCCCTCCACCGACAATTGTAAAAGTTAACAAACATGATTGTTTTTAGTGGGTCATAAGTGTTTTTGGCCATAAAGACAAAAACAAAAAACAAAAACAACTGTCTGTAACAATATTAGCAACAAAAACTAACAGAAATTTAGGCAAATAATATAAAAAACTAAGTACAATTTTGTTGTTGTTTGTTAGCCTTGTTATTTGAAAACATGTTGTTGATATAAAATGTTTATTTTAAATGTATCCTTAAATAGTGTAGTTGTTGTTGTTGTATTTTAGTTAAATATGAACATTCATACTCTCATACACACATACATACATACATACTTAAAAATATATGTTTATTCATTTGTTAGGCAGTGCATGTGAATATTTAAATGCATTTGCTTTTGTGTGTGTATGTGGAAGAGAGAGTGTATGTAAGCGTATGTACAACTGCAACATGGCTAACAAGTGCAAGTAACAACAAGTTGACTGTTTTCACACTTATAATGTTGTATAACTTAAGGGACTCAAGCCTTGTGTCTTTTTTTTACAATTTGTACAACTATTCAAGAGTGACCATTTGCGCTTTTGTATATCTTGGGAATTTCATAACATTTTTTTAAATAAAAATATGCAGAAAATAAGGAGGATATATAGAAATTATTGTAATTTTAACAATAGGCGACAAGCTACAAGCTGATAAAAGGGACTATTTATAGATAGTTACGCCTTCCATACATTATTCATACTCAGTAGACCGTACCTCCAACAAATAATTTTTTTACGTAATTTTCTTAGTGCAAACTACGCTGAAGTTTTTAACCGAAAACAACATAGAAGAAGGCGATTATTTGTATAGAGAAACATCTTCTGATAATCTTCACACATATTCTTATACATAAAAATGAATGTGTGTTTATATGTTTATGGGTTTGTTTGTTTGTTTGAATTCTATAGACGGCTAAATGGCTGGACCGATTTTCTTGAAATTGTTACAGTATCTGTATGTCTGGAAAGAACTATTGGCTACTTTTTATTTTAAAATTTCAAGTAGGCGAGGTGCCACGCCCACATATCCAATAAGTATTTAATGTCGCATAAACTGCCTCATAAACTGCAATAGCCAGAGTCCTCAAAATTTGTACGGACGACTTTGACGTATATATGAACAAAATGGGTGGATTGGCTATAGTGGGCGTGTCACTTCCCATAGTCAATATATATAAAAATCAATGTTTGTTTGTATGTACCTTATAGAATCTTGAACTTTGCATTTGATCATGTTATGATCTTTAGCAAAGTTGTTGCGTATGAGCCGGGGAAGGTTTCAAGTTGGTATGACTAATTTCCGGCAGGTGGCGCCACTGAAAATTGCTTAAAATCAATTAAATCGTAAACTGTGCATTTGATAATGTTATGATCTTTCGCAAAGTTGTTGCGCATGAGCCGACGAAGGTTTCTAAGTTGGTATGACCAATATCCGATAGGTGTCGCCAGTGAAAATTGCTTAAAATGAATTAAGTCGTAAACTATGCATTCTTTAACAAAGTTGTTGCACATGAGGTTGGTGCGATTAATTTCCGATGGATGGCGTCACTGAAAATTATTCAAAATGAATGACAAGCAATTGGTCGAATTACACCTCAAGCACGGAAGAAAAGAGCATTACGAGCCTCAGAATCAGACGAGCATTGAGACTGGAAAATCTTCGAGTATATGCCGCTGAGACCCGTTCGCTTGAACCACTTGAACAACGAGAAGTGAGATTAGAAACTGATCGAATGCGAACTACTCAGGCCTGTTCATCTGAATCATCAGGAAAACGGAAAACAAAATCAATAAAATGATTCAAAATTAATTGGACATTTGTGTAATGTCTTTCCTTCAAATTTATTTTAGTTGGTGGCGCAGCAACTCGCGCAGGTTACAGCTAGTACACGTTTATCATAGCTCATTACATCCATTTTATCAGAATTACGACCTAGCTTTTCCCATCACTTATGTTGTGTGTGTTAATTTTGCCCATAACTGGCGAGACTTACAGTTTAAAGTCGATTCCGAACATCCGATTTTTTGAGAAACTTTTCATGTCAATTTTATTTACTCTCAGAGTTTTTGCCAGCAATCCACTGAGAGGATTTGTGTGAACTGTCGCCTCACGTCTAATAAGCCAACATACTACCTACTAGACGACTTAATCTTTTAAGGAAGTGTTATCATTGTAAAAATAAAGAATTTTAGGCTGACATAACTTGCGAACGTCGACAAAATTTTTTCGAAAGGGCCTCTAGATTGAACTGATCACATAATTTTAAGAAACTGTGGATTGACTGTGGATAGTAAGTCGCCCAATATATTGTTTGTTGTTTTGAACACATTTTCAACCTGTTAATAGGACTATCTACCCCATTAATAGTGACTAATACATCTATTGCCCTCGTTCGCAAATGGTTTTTCTTTTATAAAGTTTCTGTACGAATATAAATTGATGTTGGAACTGAGTGGGTTTTTATTTATCAGGAGAACTGATAAGAACATTTTGTTCAGCTTAATATATGAATTTGGTGTTCTCCATTCCAAAGCGATTCAAGAATTGGATGATGTTTCCACGACATCCATTGTAATTAGCGGACGCTAAATATTTTTTTCATTCTAACAATGAGGGAGAGGCATTTGCTGATAGATTAGCTAGGTTAGGTTAGGTTAGAGGACGTATACTTGTCAATTAAGACAAGTACAGTACCAGGAGGTCGAATTGACCCATTGTACAACGCCCTAGTTTCTCACACCACTTATGTTGTGTGTATTAATTTTATATATGAGTGGTGGGACCTACAGTTTAAAGTCGACTCCGAACGACAGATTTTTTGATTTTTTATTATAATGCGGCAAATCAAGTCTCTTGATGATCATAAGTGATCATTTGCATGCTGAATATCATTTGCGTGATAACTAATTACTGTTTCAACCTTGCTCATGCGAGAGAATTGGGAAGTCAATATAACAACGTTTATAAACGCTGCATTAATGTGGAGGAGGATGGCAATCGTTGCCTGTACACAAAGAAATATTTCTGGATACGTTGTGAATAGCTTAGTTGATCTTTCGTCCACTTCCTCTTCCACTTCCACGACATCCATTAAAATTAGTGGACGCTAAATATCTCTTGCATTCTAACAATGAGGGAGTGGTAGTGCTGATGAATTAGTTAAGAAGTCACAAATCCTCCACGTACAGATATTAATTAAATGCCAGATGAATCGTTTTCCTTGCTTTACACTGGGACTGATCGCGCAATACGAAAGTTTATGCAGGTTTGCTGGTACAAGGTACCAATTTGTATTATAATGCGGCAAATCAAGTCGCTCGATGATCATAAGGGATCATAATTACTGTTTCAAACTTGCTCATGCGAGAGAATTGGGAATTCCATGGAACAACGTTTATAAACGCTGCATTAATGTAGAGGATACGTTGTGAATAGCTTAGTTGATCTGGCGTCCACTTCCTCTACTATTGCTTACCGTTGTCCGTAATCAGGAGTAATACCCCGTTTAATACTACGTAAATAAATAAAATTGTCCCGCAAGGTATTGAAAAACGGATAGCAGACATCGAAATTGTATTTTAGATTGTTGAACGTCTGATCCATATGGCAGTATTCACGAAGGGCATATGATAACGGAGTATGTATGATCTTAAATGACTGGAATTGATATGAGTGACTTCTGGTTGCAATAGGATAACATCATCTAACATCTAGTTTATGTGCCATTGAACACCATGTTCAATTAATTGCTTGTAATAGATTTGAACGCTGTCTGGTTATAGCAATATAATACCAACTGTCCTATTGTTAAGGCGATAATAGATTGGGTGTTGAAGTCATGCTATTTAATTCAGAAACTATTATTTCCTTTCAAGTTATAATTTCCCATGATTAAAGCCAAGAGATAATCTTTAGTCTTGTCTTTATAAGTATGTTCAATAAATAGGATTCTAATCTTTTTTTTCCATAAAACTGGCCACCTTCATTGGCATGTTTCATTTCGTGTCAAAAACATTAGTCGAGGACCATTTGTTTTACAAATATTGTATTTGAAATTACATTGGAATAATTCCTGTTTTTTCTCTCTCTCTTCTCTCTCTCTCTTCCACTTTCAAACAAGTTGTGCTTGTTGCAACTGAGTGTGAAGAATTTTGACAAAAAAACTTCTAGTTGTACAACATAGCAAAAAAAAAAAACGGCAAACGTAAATCAATATTTCAAAATGTTACATTTTTGGAAACAAACATTTCATAACCAATTTTAGGCAGTAACACTTGCAAACACACACAAACACCCGCTTAATTTATTTGATCAATTTATGCAAAAGTAACAAAATTTTCCAAAATTCAATATTTTCATTACGGCGAAATTTATCGACTCGCATTTATGCACAAATATCCCCTGCACGATGTCATTAGTTTGGTTTTTTTCTCGATTTTTTCTCTATTTCGTTTGCACAAATATTATGCTTTGCAAACATCACACTGATTTATTTATAAATATTTTTGATTTTTGTGTTGAGAATATTTTTACAAACATGTGGCTGTTTTGAATTATTTTGTGGTCTCTAGGGAATTTTATCAATTTCGGTTTTAACTGATTTGTGGCAGGCAACTGATGATTTCAAATGCGAAAGTGTTGCTAGTTTGTTGTATTCATGTAACCTCTGTTAGTTGGTGATATCGTAACAAATCGTACACAAATTATAAAATTCAATTTCATATTTCAATTCAATTCATTTTACATTACAAATATGAATTTGACATTGAATTGCATAATAAATTTTTGAATAATTCACTGCCAATCCATTAACTTTTACAGATTTGCACAAACATAATGCACAAACATAAATATCTATTGCATTTTACATGCATATATGCAGCGTTAAATTTATGTTTTTATATAATTACACCCTATACCGGAGGGAGTACTGTAAATGGAGGTATGTTGTGCTTATGCTGGAGCGTGTAACATTTGAAACGTTTTTGTTTAATTGTATGAATCTGTATAGAACAACTCTCTGTACAATTTAACTTTCTCTTTTTTTGCTGCTGTCTCAAGCCTTCCTATATAAGATCGTACTTCCTGGCTTCCTGGATATCGTGGTTCCAAGTGGCTTTTGGCATATCAAAGCTTCTTAAGCTTCTAATATTTGGCTCACTTATGTTCCTTAAGTCTAGTAGGTAGACGCCGGAGTCTAGTAGTTATAGTGTTGGCTTATTAGACGTGAGACCGCAGTTCAAACCCCAGGTCAGACATCTCCAACAAAACGAAATATTCTCTAAGCAGATTTCAGGCAAAAACTCTGGAAGTAAAAAAAATTTGAGTTGAAAAGTTTCTCAAAAAAATCTGTCATTTGGAGTCGAGTTTAAACTGTAGGTGGCCGCCACTCATGAATAAAATTAACACACACAACATAGGTGGCGTCAAAAGCTAGGTTATAATCCTAACTGAAGGGTTGTAATAACCAATTATGTTTGTATGTATATAAGTTAATCAAGAAGTTATTAAAATAGTGCACTCAGTGGAAGTGTCTTGACCGACCATAGTTCTCTTAATTGCATGCATTGATGTTATTTTCGAAAATGATCTAATTTTAGTAGTGCGAGTGCGAATAATAAACAATAAAAGTATCATTTATTTATGTTGGTTGGTAGGGATTACATTCCATTTCATTTTACAAAAATCACTTGCATTTTTGAATAACAGATTTCGTGTAAAAATTAATTAAGCAACAGCCCAGTCCTCCATGTTGTTTTTCAATGGCAGTAAATTTTAATGTATTTTGTTGATAATTTTTCTAATCCAAATGGGATTTGAAAATTTATTTTTATAACGCACATAAACAATTTTTAGTTATTTTTAGGCTATGAATAGAAATTTACATGAATTAGGTGATTTAAAAAAAATTTTTTTTTGGGCAAAAATTTGAAAAGTTTTAGATTGAAATATTGGTAATCATATATTCTATTAATTTAATAAATTTAATAATATGTATGGAATTTATTATCATATAAAGACTTTCACTACTCTATAACAACTTCTGCAGCAGCTGCTATGGCAAGGAAAAAGCAAAGCTCACTCACTATCTTCTCGGTAGTCGTCGTGCTATTGAGAACCTGTGATTAAAAAAGTTTGTTTGGTTGTTTTATTTTAAATCTATATCTACAAAAAATTGTCAGAATGGTTTAGGAACGCCCACCAGGAAGTGTACGCGTACGGTAACATGGCCCAACTCAAACGGAAACTTTTATAGCACCGAAGTGACCTTTGGTTCAAGCAACTGCTATTTTGTGTTAACACAACTTTAATATAAAGTCATCATACCATCTAAAATTTCTTTGAGTAACGGTTGGACTTAATAATATTTCCGATCTCAAAATAATTAAGTTTTCTGGATCAATTGGAACCACCTTGAACCCTCTCTTAGGCTAGCATTTCGGAACCATGTAATCTTCAAAGTAGAATAAATGGATATATTTGAAAAACCATGCAGTCAAATAAACTACATTATACAGAATTGTTCCCCAAGGACTGACATAGTCAACTGGCTGACATGTATTCAAAAGGACCACTTTTATGGAAAAGGATTTCGTCTTTAATTATGATTTCAAATATGAAATAATACTCTTCTTGCCCTAATTTACTACGTACGTTTTTTTTTCACATTTCAGTCTGTATCAACAAAATCCAGTATGTAGATAGCCATTTTATGTGATATTTTCAATGGTTTGATAGAAAATTGGTCAAAAAGTGAATAACATTTCTTAAGCGTGTTTCAAAGTATATTTTCGATTGCACACTAATGATATTAAGAAGCGACTATGAAACATAACGATTGTTCTGCACGATTGAAAAACGTGGAATGCATCGATGATTGACGTATAAGCATTATAAGATTTTATAACCCGCTGTTTGTAGAGTATACTTGCATGTTTTGGTGTAATAGAATCTGTAATGATAACTCATGAATAACTTCAAGAAAGAGCCTATAAATTCGACATCGCAAGTGAAAGTGGATTGGTAAAATCCTCAGAAAGTCACAGAATCCCAACGCACGTACCGAAAGAAAAAACTCGTAGTAGAGGAAGACAGGCAAATATGTAAAGACGTCTGATGCAGAAATTGCAGAGAATACATACATAATTGGTCATTACAACTTTAGCCAGGATTCCGACCTAACTTCTTACACCATTTATGCTGGGTGTTAATTTTGTTCATAAGTGGTGGAGTTTTAACTATAAAGTCGACTCAGAACGACCGATTTTTTTTAGAAACTTTTCATGGATATTTTTATTTACTCTCAGAGTTTTTGCCAGAGGCTTTTCATGCCACTTATGTTGTGTGTATTAATTTTATCCATAAGTAACGACACTTGCAGTTTGACGACGACTCCGCAAGACAGATATTTTTGAGAAAATTTTCTGGAAGAAATTGGTCAGCGCAAGGGCTGCACTACCTATTATACTACAGCGACTACAAAGATTCAGAATGAAAGTCTAATACAGAATATCGAATATATTCATACAGAATATATTCATTTAAATTGCGGAAAATGTTTAGCCTTAAGTGAAATGATTTTGTTACGACCTTATGTTTCGCTTAGAAACTATGGGTATGTATATATCTAAAATAAGATTAACGCCTGTTCATGGAACCCTATTGCGAGATATGTGTGATTCAAAATTTGACGGCTTTTTGTCTCTGGTCAAAGGACTATGAATGTCAAATGTAGTTGTCATTTATATAAAAAAAAATAAAGCAGTCGAGAATGGCATTTCGTAAGATGTAGGTTAAAGATCCCTGTGCCACCCCTGAATTGAAGTTAAGATCTTATCTTTAAGAGCTCATATCTCCCACTTTAAACTAAAATGGAATTAAAGTTTCCTTCCTTTAAATTTTAATTCATTTCTGTTATAATGGCAGACATTTTCCATTCCAAAGCCTACCAATTACTGTAGATTATTAACGCCTTTAAATTTAAATAAATAGAAACAACAACAATAACAACAACAATGAAATAAATAAAATAAATTGTCTATTTAAATAAAGTTTATCACCTTTTTAAAGAATATTATCACCAATGCTATCATGGAATACCCAAACAACAACAACAACGTTTGCGATTATTATCTTAAACATTATCCTGTTTGGCGTTAAGGTCTTTATTAAAATTTTTCTTCTTTTCTTCTCATCTATTCATGGGAATCTCTTACCGGTACAACAACACATTGTTTTTTGTTAAGGCCACCATTTTTATATAATTTTTCCGCCGCAACTTAAACAAAAGAACACACAGTTTGGAACCAAAAAAAAAATAAAAATAGCAATTCAAGGAAAAACTTTACTTTGGCGGCTTTTTTATGAGTTTTTATTTTCTAGGCGTAGGTGTAATTGTAAATATGTACGCACTTATGTATGTATGTATCCTGTTGTATGTATGAGTAAAAAAATTAAAGTCCTATTTAATGACATCCATTTACAAGCAAATGACAAGGTCGTTTCTTTAAATAATTACCCCTCATTGCCGCAAAAGAAAAAAAGAAAAGAACACAGTAATAAATGAAGAAAAACAACAACAACATAAAATTAAACTTTTACCAACTTAACGCCGTAAAGGCCTATTTTTGGTCATTAAGTAACATTTTGGTGTTTTTTCTTTGGTCTTAAATTGTCCTTTTTTGTTGTTGTTTTTGGTTGTGCAGTAAAGCAATAGACAGCGTCTAACAAAATATGTCTCCAAACTTTTTTATGATTGTTGCTGTGTGTGTGAGTTTTTTTTTTTGTTTTTATTTAAGAAAATTATCTTTGCTTTGTTAGATTTTTGTTTGTTTGGTTCATATAAAATAAATAACAATAAGCATTACAATAACAATAAAGGCTATGAGAATTGTCTTTAAATAAGATACAAAAGAGCAAAGCTAATAATAAACGTTATGAGATTGAGGTAATTAAGCAGTCTTTTATGCGCTAAATAGGATTGCAGGAAAAATTACAGAAATTTTTATTACCTGGTAAATTACACGGAAATCTTTATTCTTTTCAACAGTTAACTAGTTGCTAAAGTTTATAACTCATTAAATATATTTGATTTTTTAGTGGTAATTTGTCGCCTTAGTCTAGTAATTAGTTGGATGGCTTACTACAAGAGATCTCCAGAGTTCAAACCTTAGCTTTGACATGTTAAAAACAGGCGGCCTTCTTTCAGTAGTTTTTTTCCAAAAGCCCTGAGAATCCCGCCGTTTGTCTAGAAACTAGTTTGCTGGCTTACTACAAGAGATCTCCAGAATTCAAACCTCAGCTCTGACATGTTAAAAAGGCGACCCTCCTTCAGAAGTCTTCTGCCAAAAGCTCTTATAATTAAAATGTACGCATAAAACTTGGTTGGTGTTAGACTATAAACCTGACTAAAGGGTTGCAATGAATCTACAGTGCAAGTAGCTATTGGTAAAATTTGGATTTCTATAAACCATACATTAGTCTTTTTTGTCATACCCTATCTCAATACATTCTAGCTTTAAAAAAACCCAAGCTTATGGGCAGTTCTGATCATGTCCTTATGTCCTGGAATCCATTTAAGAGATACCTTTGAATGATCCAAAATTTTTCTAAGAAATCCTAGGTATTAATGGAAAAGGACGGGCGTTGAAACTATGTTCGTTAAAGACTTAATAGCTGAATGCTGTCACAGTAAATCAAGAGGTTTTAAGAGATTGATTGATTGCACGTCGCCTTATCATTGCTGTATTTTCCAAGCGGAGGTCAAGGCCATTTTGAGAGCGTCTGAAATCTTGGTGGTACGAAGTTTGCTGCCTCCGACATATTACAATGCATAGGTATTTCGATTGCTTCAGTTAAACTAGGAATTATTCTTTCATTTTACGGGCTCAATCTCATACATACATAATTGGTCATTACAATCCTTCTGTCAGGGTTACGACCTAGTTTCTCGCACAACTTATGTTGTGTGTGTTAATTTTATACATGAGTGTTGGGACCTACAGTTTAAAGTCGACTCCGAACGACAGATTTTTGCGAAACTTTTTCATGGCAATTTTATTTACTCTCAGAGTTTTTGCCAGAAATCTGCTGAGAGGAAGTCGCCGAAGAAATACTTTTTGTATTTTATTTTGATGTCTGGACTGGGACTCAATCTCGTTACGTCCAATATTGCTTGACTTCAATATTTCGTACGGGTAGAAAGAATCCTGTTTCACTTTATTCTTAAATCACACAGCGTTATATCACAGCGCAATAGAAATTTTCATGGGCCATACTGTAACATACAGTCATGCCAATGGACTTGCCTTTCAAATGATTTCTGCGAGAGTTGTGCGTGTGAGGAAGAAACTATCTTTTACTCAGTAGGACCTCTTCCTTCAAGGAAGTATGAACCAGGAATCATACAACATACGTAATCATTAAACGAGCTGGTTGCTTAAATAGGCTTAAAAACAATTTATTGATCGAATTAAAATCAGTTAAAAGCTTTGGCAGTATTCTACACATTCATAGAAAGAATAACATCAACAAAGTACTTCATAGGAATGTCAGGCAGCATAATCTCTTAAACAAGAGTTGGACTCAATCAGTAAAAGTTCCTCATCTGTGTTACTCATGTGGCCGTAGTATTGTGTAGTGTGTTGGATTACTAGGCGAGAGTTCCGAATTCAAATCTTCGCTAAGACATCTTAATAAGGTAAAATATAACAAATAATTTAATAATTGAAGTCGTCGTTGCCTATTAGGTAGTGTTTTGGCTCATTAGACGTAAGGCCACGGTACAAACCCCAGGTCACACATCTCCAACAAAACGAAATACAAAAAAGTATTTCTTCGGCGACTTCCTCTCAGCAGATTTCTGGCAAAAACTCTGAGAGTAAATAAAATTGCCATGAAAAAGATTCCCAAAAATCTGCCGTTCGGCCTTTAAACTGTAGGTCCCGCCACTCATGTATTAAATTAACACACACAACATTAGTGGTGTGAGAAGCTAAGTCGTAATCCTGACTAAGGGATTGTAATGACTAATTATGTATGTATGTATGTATGTATGTATGTATGTATGTATGTATGTATGTATGTATGTATGTATGTATGTATATATCTATGTATGGCTGCCTTTCAAAATGTATCAATACAAAGTTTGTATGCAGTTCTACTACTGTATATAAACTATGTAGATATGCAAAGTGACCTAACAATGAATCAACTGTAAATCCGATGCCTGATTACTTTTTGACTGCGTTGAAAATACACATTGACGACGTTTTGAAGTAGAATACATTGTATACATTTTGTACAGCGGCATTATGAAACACAATAATTTGTTCAAACACAAAGACTAATATTTTGGAAGGCAGCCATTCCTTTTACCAGATCAGACTTACTTTTTTAATAGTAATGACTTGGCAAAGAAGCAAATCGATTTCAAAATTTTATCAGATTTGAAATTACAAAATTTATTTCAATTAAGTGATTTCCATTATTTTGTGTTTTTAAAATTTTCCACAAAATTTTTTGCATTATTTCTGTTTTTTGTTCGGAAATGTTTTCTTTTTTTTTAAGTTTAAAACACAAACCAAAATTGCCTAATGGACATTTGTCCAGTTTGAAGTTTTAAACTCTACATTTGATAAAATGGCAAGAGGAGTGAAAAGGGGGTTATACAAGCTATGAAAAGGACATTCCACTTAAAGGCTTTTGGTTTTCGTAACTCTAACAAAATAACTGGAAACATCAATCCACAGAAACAAGCTGGTCATTGATTACATTACAGGGTTTTAAATTAAATTTGTTTCAAAATATAGGAGAGAACTTAAACAAAACAAAATTCTAGCAATAGAAAGAGAGAGAGAGAGATAGAGAGCAAGAAGAGTAAGCATTATGAAAAAAATAAAAGAAAAGTTCTTGCAACAAACTTCTAATGAAACGAAATTAAAATTAAAAGTTTTTGTGTAGAACATGCTCACGTGCTCACACACATATGTACACATAGCGATGCTTCTTTTCGGTATAAATGGTATATATCATCATATAAACCTACCTATACACCTGGAAAACACTTATCCTGGTAATAGATATAAAAACTAAAGCTCAAAATGTGAAAATACATTTAAAACCTGTACGAATGGCTTTAACCAGCAAGTGCTTGCACAGAAATTTGAACTCACACCTAGACACAAAAATTTTTGACATTAAAAGTTAAATGCATATATCGCTACATAAAATGCAAAATGTCCCAAGAAAATAATATTTTTAAAATCAACTTTTTTTAAATTAGTTTTTCAAACAACAATTCAAAAAAATATTATTGTGCTCATTAAAAATGTATTTTAAAATTCTTTATTAAGGCCATTTGGATTTCAGTTAACGATATACCCTATAACTGCGGAGACCAGGAAAATATGATTTCAAAAACTAGAGAAAGGCTACGTACAATGTTGTCCTACAACTTTAAATTGATGAAATTTTTACTCAATCTGTCTGTCTTGTTGCCGTAAATGTAGAGAGTGTAAGCTACTGTCATAAACTTATATACGAGTGCGTTATCCTTTGTTAGCAATAGTCTGGCAAATAGTGTGGGTAATCTCATATATTCATATACAGTTTCAAAACACACTATCAAACCATACAAAACCAAAACAGTTGTCGTCACAAGTTTTAGGAGTAACATTTTCTTTTTATTGTCTACTCTTAAAATACAATTATACTCGTACTCACACACCTACACACTGTTACAATTTAGAGTCTTTGTGTGTGTGTGTAGGTATAATACAGTGATGGACAAAATAAACACATACAGTTTATGTTACGGAATTAATTCAATTACAATATTACCTTAATATGGTTGTGAATACCTTGATATCTGATCGAACTTTTCGTTCTTCTTTTTTTGTCTTGATTGTTTTGGGACCTTGTATTTGGAAAAGTTTTCTTTCTGGTTAAAATAAAACTGTTTCAGGTTAATTACTCTGACACCTGCTTTATGGAAAACATTAAAAAATGCATGGCACACTCTAACCATGATTTTGTTACTATCAGCAATGTCCCTCATATCCAATGACTTCTGGAATCTTAAGTCTGATGAATAAATGTACGGTCTTCCAACAGGGTCTTCTGAACCTTGACAATTGGCCATATTACTGCAGCTTTCAAATTATTTGTCATTTATTCAGCCTGTTTCCTTAAATCACTTTAGATGACCATACGTGTGTTCGTAATATGGCAGCAGGCAACTGATCCTAAATTTCATTTCAAAGTAATTTTCAGTGATAAGGCCCATTTCTGGATGAATGGTTTCGCAAGCAAACAATATTATCCAATTTTAGACGATACCAATCCACATGAAATCCAAGAGCGTCCAAATTACATCCTGAAAAAGTTGTTGTTTGGTGAGGATTTTGCACCAGGCCATTGTTATCAACAGCGAACATTTTGACCCAGTGATTACCAACTCTTACGACTTGAATAGGGTGACCTGAACACCAACGACATGTAACTTCAACAGGACGGTGCCATGTGCCACACAGCTAATGCTATATTGGATACTCTGTACGAGCGATTTAATGGCATGGTCATGGTGATATGAACAGGGCACCGAGATCGTAACTCCGTTAGACTTTTTTTGAGGGATTTTCTTAAGTCGCAAGTGTATGCGATTAAGCCACTAATCACGGAGGTTCTCAAAGCCAACATAGCCCACGGCATCGGTCAAATTCAAATTGATTTATGCAACAGAGTCTTGGAAAATTGGTTATTTCGTAGTGTTTGGTGAGGCGATTTCCTCTCAGCAGATTTCCGGCAAAAACTCTGAGAGTAAATAAAATTGCCATGAAAAGTTTCTCAAAAAAGACTGTCGTTAGGAGTCGACTTTAAACTGGAAGTCCCGGCACTCATGTATAAAATTAATACACACAACAAAAGTGGTGTGAGAAATAGGTTCGTAATCCTGGCAAGAGTAATAATGACCAATTATGTACATATGTATGTATTGATTGAAGATTGCGACACGAAATGTTGTAAGGTTCACATACAGTAGCCAGGATTGCCAAGAGAAAATGTGGAGTTTAATTTTTTTAATTAATGTCTTCTGAATTTTTTCATCTGTTTTTTTTTAGAATGTTTACAATATCCTCTCGTGATCCACCTGCAGAGGTGGTCAGTCTGGTGTGGTGATCCGCGCGATTAGGTAACCCACCTTTTGAGGTTATGTCGCTTTTTAAATTCAGGAAAGATGACCACTAGTTCTACACCGGCTAATGCAGTTTAATTGCCATATATTTGAGTCTGTGATGCAGGTATCGCATTGATACTTCACCAATTGCGGTCTGTCTGTTTCAGTACTGTGTCTAGAACTTTATTAAACAGCAGGGAAAATAAAAGATAAAAGGTCATGCCGAACTACTTTAACGTTTAACTATACTTTAGGTTGTTTTCATATACGATTTCAGGTGTTGAATTTTTTCATAACACCAGGATTAGGTATTAATCTCTACCAGGATGTGTTTAAATTGCATTGTTTCCTAGAGTTACGGTAATTTTTGTATTCTATTGAAACATTCTAAATTCCATATTTCCATAAGTATGTATTATTTTTCTACACACTGTATTGCCACGTCTGAAGCAATACGGGTTTGATGTGCTTACACCATTACAGTATATGATTACCATTTCGTTTTGAGCATGGCAAACTTTTTACCTTTAATATTACATGCCAGATTTTTCACAAGGAACACTAAAAAAAAATTATTTTGGTTTTAAACTACTTTTTTTTAATATTTTGTTTTTTTTTGTTGCTTTTACTTTGCTTCTCACTCGCAATCCAACAATATAATCGTGTTAACAATGTTGTTGCTACTTTAACAAGCTAAAAATAACAACAACAGCAACAAAAAAGTGTCAAAAACATGAGTGTCTATGTTTTCATGGCGACACACACGCACACGAAATATTTGGCTCACAGTGAAAGTATGTGAGTGTGAGTAAATTTCAAACACACGTATTGCAACACTGTATTACACACACATATAAATAAACGTGTAGACGCACAAGAAACACACACAAATACTTATACAAGCGTTGTAATATAGTAAATAGACGTACTTTTACTGGTGGTTATAGTGTTAATGTACTTGTTTAAGTTTTGTCACCTATAAACACATACATACATATACTTATACATTCATATATACATACACACGGACTAATAACTACATACATATGCACGAACATTCATATAAAATAAGAACAATATTTTGATCATAGAATAGTGTTGGTTTTTGTAGGATAATTCTGGTGTTTTATACGCCGTTTAAATATATTGGGCGCGGTAGTTAACTTAAGTGGTACTTGAAGTCTTTTATTTTTAGTTCCCATATAAAATATAATTTTTCTTTGATTCCGTTCTATAAGGTGTCACAGAAGTACTAAAGTGAAGTTCATAAATGTCAAGATAATTTTGATATTCTGACCTTTTACAATTAGTTTGCAAATTACATAAATTAAGTGTTAATTTCCTCTAAATTCATTAAATACAAGAAGATGTTTAAAACATTTCGTTTTAATTTCACTCAACCTACTCTAGAAAGAAAAATTTTTTTGTCGAGTATTTTATACAATTTGAGGGTATTATGAGAACGATCGTAGTAACTTTAGAACTACACAATCTAAGGCATGGTTTTTTGCTGTCTTTGACTAGCAACCGCTAGACATGTTTCGCCAACAATTGGCACAAGTGCATGGAAATCGCTATTGGCTACACGATACCTAATCCGCCTTTTGATTCTGATTTTAAAGGGAAAGTACCTGGTAGACCCTACTATGATAATGGTTTATACCTCCAGAGGACGTCACTGAAGGATCCAAATCACTCGACAAAGTTTCACTACTCGATTACTGCCGTACTAATAGGACTGAAATAAAGCCTAGAAAGACCGTCGTTGTGGGAATCTCGTATCAGACCATATGAACATACCACACAATTGTTCAAGAAAAAGTCATTTGACGGTTACCTTCATGTAGGCTTCCGAACGTGGTGATATTAAGAATAACAAAAAAACTAAGGCACTGACAAAGGCTGGTCCAAGAAAAGATACGAATGATTTTGTATTTAAGATTATCATTCCTCTACAGAGAGGTTAACAAATGATCTCTCTCTGCCTCTTTCGCTTCAACTGTAGTTAGTCATGCAGAGAGAAAATGGGGTACCGAATCCATCTTTGTAGATACCAAACTGGCTATGGATATATGCAGAACAAAACTTGCGTTAAACCTAAACAGGGTCTATGTTAGAAACTTTATAGGAGTTAGAACGGAATACTGGTCTCTGGGTGCACATGCCTTAGGACTACAACTACCTCTCAACAACGTTTAAAAAAAGCTGTATTGAAGTCGTCGTAGTCAAGTAAGTAGTGTGTTGGTTTTTTATACATGAAGCTTCGTTTCAAACCCCAGGTCACACATCTCCAACAAAACGAAATACGAAAAAATATTTCTTCGGCGACTTTTTTTCAACATATTTCTGGCAAAAACTCTGAGTGTAAATAAAATTGTCTTGTAAAGTTTCTCAAAAAAAATGTTATTCGGGGTCGTCTTTAAACTTTAGGTCACGCCAGTAATGTAAAAAATTAACACACACAACATAAGTGGTGTGATAGACTAGGTCCATAATCCTGACTGAAAGACTGTAGCGACCAATTATGTATATTATGTGTATAGGACTTATAACGCAACATTGTCCCCTGTCCTAGAACTGGGACTACTGCTCAAGAACTTAGAAAAAGCTGTTTGACGAGAAACCTGTGGAGCCAACAGAACGTCTTTTTGCCATTGTCTAGCAGTTGGAAATCTGGAGCGGCGCATGCTTGGGAAACTAGAATTTATTGAGAGACCGTGTACAGGCAAAAGCAATTTGGATAGGATTAACACACTCATAAAACTATAGTGATGGTTGAGAAATGACACTGACATTGGCATTTAAATGCATCTGTGAATATGTACGGTGTAAGGGCTGGAATTTTTCTGAATTTGGTATTTGTCATCTCCTACCCGTAGGTAAAGAGAAAAGGACACAGAACTGGTAGAACTCCATCTTGTCCGGCAATCTATCACATGGACTTTCTAGCATGTAATTACAGGGTCAAGCCACTGAAACTTCTGCCCGCTGCTCCAAACCCATATGTACACGTATGTATACACGGATCATTGGAGAATAGGTACACATGTTTTAAAAATGGAGTTTAGCTTTTAATTTTTGCTGCAGAAGCTACAGGGACTCTTCTGAGAGAGATAATGATTAATTTTATCCATAAATATCCAGGTTTAGCACAAAGCCTGAATCCTCTCCATATCATATACACCCCAAAATCTTTATAACCTTTTTCCTTTGCTGTAATTATCATCCCTGGAAAATATACCTTTTCTCTTGACACCCACTTAAATTGTAGGTGTTATCATCTCAACTGATAGTACGTGTGTGTAATATTTTTATTCAACAGAACTTTTAATACAATAATTATGAAATTTATTTCGTATGCTTTTTCCCTTTATTCTGTTTCCATTTGCTATTGTTGTTGCTGTAGTTGTTGTTTGTGTTGACTATTGTCATTTAAGAGTTTAGTAAACGTGTTGAAACAATTTTTGAATTTTTAGGGCCCCATCTAAAGTTACGTTTCCATGAACTTATTCAATTCGGTTATCATTTGATATTCAGTTTTGTTTGAGAATTCAGTTTTTGTTGTTGTTGTTGCGATGAAAATGTGTTAATTGGATGTTGTTAGAAAAGTTTTGAGCACGTAATTTCAAGAATTGAGAGTTAATTTCTAACATTAATAGAATTTTAATATGAAATGATGATTTCTAAAGTCATTTTGGTGATTAAAAATTTTGCAGGAAATTATTGAATTTAAAACGAGAGTTGCTTTAAAATTTAAAATTATTTTATGTTGAAGGACAAATTTTATTGTTCCATAATATTTTTCCAAATGGAATTGAGTGTTTATAATATAATTTAGGCGTATTTTGGTGTGATTATCCATGATTTAAATATATTTGCAGCATTTGCTATCATGATATTGAATAAAAATCACAAGAAAATCATATCAATCCAAGAAAATATCTTTTAAAATAGGATAAAAAACATAAACCCGTCCTTTTTCTTGTTGTTTTATTGCTAAACAAGACTCAGCAGATTACATTTCTTTAGCATTTCATTGTGAGGGATTTTTGTTTCTTGTGTACAAATATTCACTCCTCCTCTTCTTATACCCAGGAGATTAACGCCTAAAAGCGTTTGAATTACAATTTCGTTATTTACAGCATAAAAATTATGGTTGAAAATGATTGTCGGCTAAAGTTTTTATTTTTCTAAAAATCATTCTTATAATCAGTTCTTACAATTTTGAGACCAATTTAATGGAGTCACTGTTAAGTGGATAAAGTTTTTTTTCGTTCATCTCTTTGTAACGTCCATTGGGAAAGAAGCAGACAGGATTTGTTTTCTACTTAGTTTTTTGTTTTGGTTCAGGGATTTATAAAGAGGCTTTTGTTTCAATTGTCTCGTAATCTGCAAAGTGATGTTTAGTTTCTAAAGCAGTAGCTTAAATGAATGAATTGATTTATTTCATTTCTATACATAACTGGTCATTACAACCCTTCAGTCAGAATTACGATCTGGTTTCTCACACCACTTATACGAGTTATCTGTGTGTTAATTTTATACAGTTAGGCTTAAAGTCGACTTCGAATGACAGATTTTTGATAAACTTTTCATGGCATATTTATTTAATCTCAGAGTTTTTGCCAGAAATTTGCTAAGAGGTAGTTGCCGAAGAAATATTTTCTCATATTTCGTTTTGTTGGAGATGTCTGATCATGGCCTCACATCTATTAAGCCAACACACTACCTACTAGACCACGGTCACTGCAGCACACAAACTCTTAAAAACTTTTTATGTGGCAAAAGTAAGAAGATCGAATGAGAGATCTTCATAATACATGGCTTGGGAAAAACGAGTCTATATTTTTTAAACAATTGATTTAGTCTTCCAAGGTTACTTCGCAGTACAGTCGACATCTCGATTGTAATGATCTCTTTGTTAAAAGTGTCGGACAGAAAGCCATTCTACCCTACACTGAGTTTATTTCATAACTTTTTTTTTGGAACTCATTCACTATTTACAACAGCTACTGTATGCTGGTTAGATTCCAGAGCTTTTAAAAGAGTTTACTTGTCTTAGAGTAAAAGTGTAAATTAGTTCAGGCTTGGTTCTCGCTTAGGTCAGTTCATTAGGCTTATTGTGAAACCAAGTTGCATAAGAGAAAGTTCTTAATGTCTGGCATTAGGAAAGGTTGACCAGCTCAAATCATTTATGTACCCAACAATGTCCTTCAATTTTACAAACGAAAGTGGTATCAGTGATGTTAAGGATAACATAGTCAAACGTCGTTTTTTTCTCCTCCGATTTGCAACAAATCGCATGCGGAGACGCTTAACAGACGGGCATGCCACTGTAGTAGGAAGTGCACCGTGAAGATAAAGATCGGGCAGTGAAGGTTCGCGTGAGAGAGTAAAATGATTTTGTTTTCTCTGATTTAAGATTCGGTCAATTCAATATTGCTATTGAACACGTGCCATCTTTTAACCAGGCTGTGCAAGCTATATTGTGGGATTTATGATCACATAACATGTGTATATTCAGCCTATATTCTGCTCCTAAGCAACGGTTTAATCACAAGGATAGCTGTGACTTTTGCCTTTAAATTGATCAGGGTTGATCCCTCAAGGCGTTTATATTTACATCTAATTTTGAGCCATCGCTACAAAGAACATTTCCAGATTATTTGAGTGAAAATACTGCGTCCAGTAGTTTATGCTTGGAATATCAATCAATCGGTACCGAGAAGTAAGGGTCTGCAACCTATATTCAAAACACTGCTTAGGTTAGCGGTTAGCCAAAATCAGACTAATCGCCGCAAGACTTATATGGAACTCAAGGAAAAGCTCAATAAAAACTCCCAAACGAACTCCTGTTTGAAGCTGTGTCACTGCGGAAAAAGTATCTCTCCGTTGCTGTTTAATATTTAGGTTCTACAACTGTGCTCTAAAAGAGCGATATTCTGTATTAGAATTTCATTCTGAATCTTGGTAGTCGCTGTAGTATAATAGGTAGTGTGTTGGCTTATTAGACGTAAGGCCACGGTTCAAACTCCAAAAAAATATTTCTTCAGTGACTTCCTCTCAGCAGATTTCTGACAAAAACTCTGAGAGTAAAATAAAATTACTATGAAAATTTTGTCAAAAATCTGTTGTTCGCAGTCGACGTTAAACTGTAGGTCCCGCCACTAATGTATAAAATTAACACCCACAACATAAGTGATGTGAGAAGCTACGTCGTAATCCTAACTAAAGGGTTGTAGTGACCAATTATGTTATGTATATAGTTGAGTGTAACTCAAATAGGACCAGTGATACTAGCTACGTATGCTTTATTTTCTAAGTAGTTTGCAATCATTTACAGCTCTGTCTTCGAGTGAATGCCAAATTAAAAGTGTTACTGTCACTTAAAGTTCATGTAATTGTGGCTTTATACTTCCTTTGTTTTTTTTCTATTTATCAGTCTGGATGAATTTGGCTAAAAATACGCTTGAAGGTATGACTTTGGTTTTAAGTGTTAAAAGAGAGGACAGAGACAATCCACTTTTTCTTCTCTTTACAAATATTTGTTTGTGGTTTCTTAGTATTATTGGGGTTAATAAACGGCTGCAAGAAGATTATTACGAGGTTTTTTTTTTGCTTTTGTTATAATTTTTTGTCTTCCTGCCTTGCCTGCCTTTGATTACGAGGTACCAGCTGTGCTGTTAAGGTATTATAATGAAAACTCTTAGCAGAGAATATTAAAAGACTTGGTTTTTATTTGTTGGTTTTATTAAAAAAAAATATGGTAAAAATTTATTGATAACTTATTTGCTAACAAAGTTGACACGAATTTTCTTTTCTTTATTTTCCTTTCTTTAATGATTGGTTTTGTTCTTTTAAAAATTTGTTTTTCAGCTACTCTGTTCGTTTACTTATTGAGATTGGTTTTAAGGCTTAACAACTACTTTTTTTTCAATTTTTTTTTGGAAAGAAATTAAAAACAAAGAAAAATTTTTAACTTAAAAAAGAAACAGAACAAAATAGAATTCTTTTTTTCTGGTTTTAGAACGAAAAAGAAAGCAAGAGAAGAATAACAAAAATAAAAATAAAATAAAAACAAAATAAAATTCTCCTGGCACTTTATTTTTTTTCGGTGTTATGTACAAAATAAATACGCCTCTTGGGGGGAGGAGGGGAGGGTATAGTGTATTCCTCTTTCTATTAAAAAATAGTATTTTTTATGTGTTTAGTTTTCATCGACGGTTTCACCATCTGTTTCCTGAATGGGTCCTGAGAAGATGTAACTGTCACGTCCTTGAATACCAGTGCCGCCAGCATCACCCAACCATGGATATACATTGGGACATTCGCGACATGTTTCCATATAACGTGTGTCGGTGACATTCTGTTCAGGTACTTTGAAGGGCAAGGCACATGTATTCCAAATGTTACAGGGCTTAGGAGCAACAGCCACACTCTTGTCACACTTCCAGGACTCAATGTTGGATATTTCGCGTAATTCTTTGGGATCTGTCATGAACTGCAACATTTGGGTGATGGTCAAGATATAAACGTCGGGACTGAAAGTAAAAAAAAAAATTTCAAGGAAATTAAATTAAAAGTATTTCGAATAAAAATTAAGTAATAAAGATGGATTTAGTCTACGAAGTTGCCTAGTAGTTTAGTAGGTATTGAGGCCACGTGAGGCCACGGTTCAAACCCAGGTTCAGACATCCTTAATATCTTCTGGCAAAAACTCTGAGAGTAAATAAAATTGCCATGGAAAGTTTCTCAAAAATCTGTCTGTCGGATACGACTTTAAGCTGTAGGTCCCGCCATACTTGAATAAATTTAACATACACTGCATAAGTGGTGTAAGAAGCTAGGTCGTATGACTGAAGGGTTGTAATGACCAATTATGTATATACAGTGAGCGTCAAAAGAAATTCAGGATAAAATTTTACCAATTAACGAGAGTGCCCGGAAAAATTTGACAATATTTCGAAATTTTTTGTAATTTTTTTTGTTTAAATTTAAAAACTAAAAATTAAACAATTTCAGTTTAAAAATAACAGTAGTTTATTAATGTATAGATTTTCTTAATGTACAGTAACTATTGACGCTCACTGTATGTATGTAAGTATGAAATATGACAGACAGAAATTTTATTGCAGAAATTTTAAAGCAATACGTTAGTGCTAGAATTTCTATAGAAAGTCTCTTCTATTTTTGGAAATAAAATTTTAAGAAACTTGTGCCATTGCGTTGTTATGAAAAATTCACTTTAAAAATGGTACGATGCCTTAAAAGCAACAAATCCTCTTAGACTTGTAAAGCGTTTTTCTATTCTTATTTAAATTTATTTTTGTCGTGCAATCCCATTTGAAATACAACCATTTAAGGTGAACCAAAATAATTGAATGCTTGAATAAATTTGAAATAAAATAAAATAAAATGAAATAAAAAAGGAATTTAATTCTCAGGTTTTTGGTCCATCCATCCATTATCGATTGTATTTTTTGTGACTTAGTTTTACTGCTTTTCTCCTTAAGACAATAAACAAGAATTTGAATAAGAAAATCTTCTCTTTTTTCTTTTGAATAATATTGGATAGACATTGCAGCAGAAAAAGAAGAAATAGCTGAAGCATTAGCGCTAAAAAGTATAAAGAATGGAAAACAAAGTTCAATTTTGTTTCATTGGAATTTTTAATTAGTGCGGAAAAACACACACAGATTGAAAATGGTATGGAGAGAGAGAACGAAAACTCACAAACTCAAATTAAATACTAAGGGAACGAAAAACTTTTTGGACCCAACAAACACAGCGAAACCTTTTTTCTGCATTGTTTATCCCCTGAACAATATTGACAGTTGGATGTGTAATGAAGGGACATCGAAAATAAGACAGCATTTAAAAGCATTAAGTGGAACGATTTCTTAACATTGGCGGGCTATTGATGGACATGGAAGAATTGATAGTAAAGACGATGGATGGACAGACTTTTTCGACAAGTTTGACGTATGAAAGAAATTTAAATTAAAGCATAAGGCAAACGGATTTGTTAAAGTTATTGTAAGGCCTTAAGCTTAAGTATTCAATCTACGGTTTAATTACTAATAAACTTAAAGTTAAAGTTTTTAATCGCTCAAGAATTAAAAAAATTTCCGAAGTATACTTCTTGCTTGAGGGATTTAAATTTTTCTCTAAGGATTTATTTTATAATACGGCTCGGTGTTAAGCCTACTTTACACGGTCCCACAAGTAATTTGATCTGTCAAAATTTTGTGTAGAAAAGTACGGATGTGATCGTCTAAACGTACTATGTAATGAAACCATCACACATTGAGAGAAAATACGGATGAAAAGTTTGACAGTCGTATGGCTCTCTTCATTTTTTGAAATGATTCAAAAAACAAGCAAGTCACATTAGATCAGGGATGTATTTTTATGTAAACACATAGAAAAAAAGTGTAACAGCTGTTTTCATTTTACTTTGTTATTGTCTTATACCGATCATGTAAACGCAAAAAATATAAATCATACGACTTTTATTCTCTTTTTTGTCATACGGATGGAATTTCGTTTTACTTTTTCATTAGACTTTACGTATGTAAAGTATTACCGTGTGAAGTGGGCTTTAGAAGTTTTTCGGAGAAATCCATTTGTTTGACAGCTTTATAGTTCCTGTAGAACACATTTCATTTAGGAATTTAAGACTTTAATGTCTAGAGTCCAACAGGCAGTGTGGTGTTTATCTCCGACAGATTAAAACAGTCTCTCGGCTCTAAAGCTGTAGCTCTAGACATTATGGAAATAATTGCGTGGGTCTGGCATGGTGCTCTTTTATCGAAAATTATAACTTTGTTGTCATGACTCTCGCTCTAAAGAGATGGGTTGTTATCTATCTAAATTCAGGCAAAGTTCTGTTCGTAATCCAATTTTTCTTGTAATTTTTCTCGATGATCTTCTCTCTTGAACTTCTATTCCTATTATCTGCTCTTTTTCCGATGAAACTCCTTTGGTTGTAAATACAGTTCTTTGGAGATTGACTGGAAATTCTTAATAACAGTTCTGTTTTGGGCACGGAAAACCAGCAAAATGCTGGAATCAACATATGTTTCAAGTATCGAAGAAAGCCTTAAAGTGCCTTGATTTCTAAAGATGTCGCAAAAAAAATTCTCTTGACAGCTTAAAGAAAAGATTGAAAATGCTTCTTATTGGGAGTAAGCTGCAACGCTACTGATTTATTAAAGTACTATGTGCATTCAATATTGCAACGATAGGTGCTCTAGAAGAATTGGTAGACTTTCTCGAAAATTTTATATTTTAACGTATCACGCGTATCACGGATCCCATAATATATTACGGATTGAATTCGTTCTTTATTCGCAATATCTTTAGTGAAATCCTCCTCCAGTACAAGCCTTTCCCGTCGCATGCAATATTAGCGCATACAAAGCTATGTTCGTTAATACTATTCCCGCTTTCCTACAACCATCTCGCCACATGGCAACAACGCACTGCTTGAGTAGGAACCATCCCCTGAATATTGGCCTCGGAAAATAACAACTCGCTTTAGAGCAACTCGCATAAATATTCCATCGTTCAATAGAATAAGCACAAAACCGAACTCTTGGTTCAAAGCCTAGCACAACGCACTGCTTGAGTAGGAACCATCCCCTGAATATTGGCCTCGTAAAATAACAACTCGCTTTAGAGCAACTCGCTTAAATATTGCATCGTTCAATCTAATAAGCACAAAACCGAACTCTTGGTTCAAACCCTAGCACAGGAAAAACGAAATACGAAAAAATATTTCCTCGGCGACTTCCTCTAAATAATTTTCTGACAAAAAAATAAAATAAAAATTGCTTTCGGAGTCAACTTTAAACTGTAGGTCCTGCCACACATGGATTAATTTAACACACACAATATAGGTGATAGGAGAAGCTAAGGCGTAATTCTGATAAAGGGGTTGCGATGATTAAGTAAGTAAATAAAAAGCTTAAGAATTAAAAAGGTTTAATGCTCTAGAGGTTAAATAAATTCCTATAGAAGATCATTGAAACTGTACAAAAACGTCTTCACTAAAGAGCTTTAAAATTTTCTGAAAATAAGTGTTTAAATTCAGAATCTTTAATGGTTGCTCAACGGCTTAGGTTTTAGGTAAAAATAAAATTACTCAAGACCTTCAAACTTAAATATAATTTCTTCAAACCTCCAATAAAATTTCAATTTTCCACATTTCAATTACTGACAATTCGGTTAATGGAAACTATTTTCCTATAAACACTTGCAATTAAATTATTTCAGTTAATTCCTATAATCAATGTAATATCCTCTCCGCCACCACAATGCTTATGTCGCCCTTGACGTTTGGATCCTTTTATTTGCTTGTTTTTCTGAGTCTGAGCTATTCGTTCATTCCCTTTTAAACTCGTTGCTGCTATATTAACAGCAAATTATAAAAAAGTTTTAAACTATTGTTACTGATATTTTCATTTCATTAAAAATTACACACTCTGACTGAAACAAGATTCCGCAAGAGGAAATTGTAACAAGAAAAAAAAAATTGGAAAAACTCAAATGTCCGAGGGAATGTTAAAATAAAAAGAAAAAAAGAAAAAATTGGAAAAATAATGTTAATTTTCTATATAGTCAAGCTGTCATTTTGAATTTTAACAGACAGAGAGAGTGGGAGCGAGAGAGAGATATAGATAGAGAAGAGTTAAATTGAGAAATAAGGTGTATAATAACTAAAAGTTTTGCAAATAGTGGGAAGGTTAGCCAAAGGAAATCACAGGCAGGGAGTGAAAGACGAACCAATATATAGTCTGGGATAGTTTTTACAATTAAGTTTAACTAAGTATTTTAAGTAATTATTATTTGTCAAATGATGTTTTCCATCTCGCCTCCACAAGCACAAAACTGAGTTTCAAAAACGCAGAAAACATTGTTAATTTCCTTCATGTCGTCATTCATAATACAATTATTTTAAATCTCATATACAAAGTACATCGTTTTTTTGTTGTTGTTGTAGTACTTTGTGGAAAAAAATAAAATTATTTTTTCAACACTTTGTTGTGTATTCTGCTCACTCATCTCAATTTCATTTAATTTTGTTTTTAACTCTGCTCTGCTCACACCATTCATTCATTCATTCATTTACCTCAGCAGCTCATTTATGTCCTGGCAGAAAAGATAGTAGAAGGTGGCCGATAAAAAAAGAGCGAAACAATGAAAAGTAGGAGGACAGTGTGAACTGTGGAAAGGGCAAAATGTTTGCAATATTCTCTGAGCACATAACTTTATTACGGAAGTTTACTTGGCACATACACACACCAATTTTTAACATGGCGGCTTTCGGTCGGTATATCCGGTTTAATCTACTTTATGTATGTGTACGGCTATGACTTTATCGTCTACCCTCGCCCCCCATTCCTTCAGTTAATTTTTAATTTTTTTCTTGCAGGTGGTTTTCTTTCATTTCATTGTTTCTGCGTTCGTTGGCCATCCATTTTTTTATTTTTTTTTGTTTTTGCTCGAAATAAAAACAAAAAATTAAACTTTTCTCATTAAAACGTGCGAGTTAAAAGTTTATATAGGATGTACATAGTAATACTATTTTACTTTTTTCTTTTGCTTTTGTTTTTATTTTTGTTCCTGTAGAATTTCTTAAAATTACCCTGGTCAGTTGTTTTGTTGTTTACATAATTTAGTGGACTGACTTTTTGGGAAGGTTTGGTACTTGTTAACAAGGATGATGCAGTAACTACACATTTACTTTGCCACAGTTTTGAAAGGAATGTACAAATGAAAATAGTATTAAAGTGTCAATTTTCGAGTAACAATTAAAGGAAAGGAGGTGTAGTACCTATGCTATCTGACCTTTCTAAGATATTCGTTGTTAATGCTGTCTTCTCTAGAGATATGGGGCCAAAGCACTACTGAATGAATTAATTTAGGGAGGGGGAGTGAAGTCTCTTAATTTTAAGAATTTCAAAACCCTGGTCACCATCGGACTTGAGGTTAAAGGGGATTGTAAACAAGTACTTTAACCACTACACTTCCATACCTCTTTTAAACTATAAAACAGTTCAAAGACTTAACAATACCACGCTCTATTACAAAGAATCCGACCGTAATTTTTTCTTCACTACATACAAACTTAATTGGTCTTTATAAAACTTCAGTTAGGATACGACCTAGCACACACACCTCTTATGTTGTGTGTGTTAATTTAATACACGAGTGACGGGACCTACATACAGATTTATGAGAAACTTTTCATGGCAATTTTATTTTACTTTCAGAGTTTTTGCCAGAAATCTGCTGAGAGGAAGTTGTCAAAGAAGTATTTTTCATATTTCGTTTAGTTAGAGATGCCTGACCTGGGGTTTAAACCGTGACTTCACGTCTAATAAGTCAATATACTATCTACCAGACTACAGTGCAATCTCAATTGTTATAGAGAATACCATCACATATACGAACAGTGAAGTATTGTTTCCTGTGCTATATGTAGAAGTGTAGCGTTAATAGTAGACCTTGGGCCTAATGCAATAAAGATCGCTATCAGCCTTGATATCCAAGCTCAGAAATAGTGAAGTCATTCGACGATTTTACAAAAAAATGTGGTTGAAAACGTAAGATCACTCGAGCGAATAGACAAAATCAAAGAGATTCCAAAAAAAAACGCGACGTAAATCGAATGACGTTCCAAATTGAAGAGGGAACAAAAAATTTGACGACGTAAATCAAAACAACGTTGATCGAGGCGTATGAACTGGTACAGACATTCCTTCGAACAAGATCTATTTCAGACCTACCTCAACCTTGCCTTATAAGTGGAAGAAGATATACCAACATTCCCTATGCCCTCTCGAGCATAAGACTATGTGGTTAGCAGGGTGAGACAACTTGTACGAATAGTTAGAATAAAGCAATACTACTTTAAAGGCCTGGTCATTTAGATATTTATTTGAAGAAGATAGCTGACGAGTGCTGCAGATCTGGACCAATCTTGTCTTATAAGTGTCAAGACATATCAACGAAGGTAGAGGTCTGCCAATGTTAAATATCCCTGTGGTGAGCGCACGGTGTTAAGAGGACAAAAGATTTCCCGAGACTTGTTACTTTCTGCTTGGCTTGTTGCCAAAATCCTTGATGCTAATTTTTGAAGAAGAATTTGTCCTAATGAAGTTTGTAGTGTGTTCAAAACTCAGCTTAGACACCTCCAACAAAACGAAATATGAGGAAATATTTCTTCGGCAGTTTTCTCTCAGGAGTCTTCTGGCAAAATCTCTGATAGTAATTTAAATTACCAGGAAAAATTTTTCTCAAAAAAATTTGTCGTTGACATTAAACTGTAGGTTTCACTTCTCTTGGATAAAGTTAACACACACTAAATGGTTGGTGTGTGAAATTTGGTTGTAATCCTGACTAAGGGGCTGTAATGACCAATCAAGTAGATTGAGTGAGTAATTTTTAAAGCAACTGCTTAAAACTCCCTGTCTAGTCACTCTTACATAGCCGTAAAATAATGTCCCTCGGTCATTAGACACTTAGGAACCTAAAGAGTATTGTGAATATTACATTACTTATATGATTTCTTATTAGTTCTGGTTGTATGGAGTATGGCAGTATGGAGTGAATAGATAGCACAAATTGAGAGCATGTTACAAAATAACCTTGCTTAAACTAATCATGACACCAATCTTTTCTTGTCTACCTTATTAAGCAAAGTGTTTACAAAAAATGTTTGAGCAGTGCCCTCGTACAACTAAAACATTTTGGAATTTTTAACAATCCGTATAATCTTCTACGATTTGTTAATTGTTTGTGTTTAGATTTCAGCCATATTTAGCGGCCAAAAGAACATTCGGAGAGTTAGGTTAACAATATTCTTTTAAAATCGTTATTTACAATGGCCATAACTGACCCCATGCAGTTAAATGTCAATTTCTTATTTTATAGCACACATATATTAATAACTATACTTACAGTTCCAAAGTCCAATCCAAGAATTTGTGTAAACCATTCTCCAATGGCTTAGTTTGGAACCAATTCGTATGCACAGGCATCATGTAGGGAGCCTTATTCTGTTCATAATAACGTGAGAAATCTTCTTGCAACCATTCGAACACTTCATTTTCATCCAAATTGTGTAAGACACACTGATCCAAGAAGGGGCAATGGCCACCTTCGAAACCTTCTACATAATGAGTATTGAGGGGAACTTCCCAAACACCAGGGAAAGTCTTTGAGGGACAGGTACCACTCTTGCATTCATGAGAGATTTTATAGTCCAAAGTATAAGGCCAAACGGGTACTGGTACTGGGGGTACAGTAATCGAACTGTCATAAATGTAGCCGAAATCTTCCAAAACCTAAAAAACAAAGAAAATATGGAAAGAATTTTATTTAAAATCAGTTTTAAACAGGAATTTTTGCAAATTTTTTGTTTTTTTATTTTTTAACTCAATTATACAAATTAAACTTTTCTTGACTTTCTTCTTTTTTTGTAAATATTTACGGAGGCCAATAAATAAAATTTTATTTTGTTGAAATAAGTTTGTTGTTGCTGCTGCTGTTTGTTGTTATTGGTTGTAGTTGTTTGTCAATACAAACAACCAGTGTAGCACGCCTCCTGCAGTGTGTCGTGTATCCTTTGTAGAACACACTCCAAGGACAATAATGGTAATGTTAATCAGAAGAAAAAACGAAAAATAATTATAAAATATCGAAGTGTTGTTGTCAAAACCGTATAAAAAACAGTAAAAGCTCTTGAAAAAGGTGGCCACAACATAAAAAAATCCAACAAAGTTGGCATTCATGGGTCAGTTATTGCAGGTATGTTCTGTTTTGTTGCTTTTTTATTTTGTTTTTATTTTATTTAATTTATCTTTCAGTATAAAAATTTTATTAAATATTTATTCTTTTTTATACATACACATACAGGTACACAAATAGAGAGTCACACCATCATTTTCACATTATTCTCGCATCGTTATTCCACTTTTTCTTGTTTGTGTCGTTAAATGCGTTTTTAATTATCGATGAAAGTGTTACTTTTACCACCGCTACTACTGCAGTACAGTGAGGGCGATATATGCAGAATTTCATTGAAAAATTTCTGTTAATTTGTGAAGAATTCTTATTCCTTAGTATGAAGTCGTACAACTACTACTATGTTTTGTTAATTTCTTGAAATTAACTTGATGATCTGTAAGTTGCAGTCGCCGCAGGCTAGTAGATAGTGTGTTGGCTTATTAGACGTGAGGCGTCGGTTCAAGCCTCAGGTCAGGCATCTCAATCAAAACGAAATATGAAAAAATATTTCTTCGCTGACTTCCTCTCAGCAGATTTCTGGCAAAAACTCTGGGAGTAAATAATAAATTGCCATGATAAAGATTCTCAAAAATCTGTCGTTCAGAGTCGACTTTAAATTGTAGGTTCCTTCACTCATGTATAAAGTTAAAACACACAACATAGGTGGTGTCAGAAGCTAGGTCGTAATCCTGACTGAGGGCTTATAATGACCAATTATCTATGTATGTATGATCTGTACGTTAATTCAGTAATTGATACGTCTTTTAAGATCAGAACCGAGTCAAGTCAAAATTCCATGGCTTCTGTTAAAGTACCTTGTATTTCATTTACTCAGTTGGTTTGTGCAGAGCTCACTTGTATACTATTACAGGTCAGGTAGAATTGCGCCAATTTTATTGACAGTCTACATTTCCTGGCAGGCATTTCTCAGTCATCCTTACAATTTCATCAAGTTGTGGATTTCAACCAATTAATCGTCGCTAGCTGAACAAGTTTTGTCGACAAATTCTGTGTGTTTAAGTATTTTCATCACAAATGCAGGACAGAGAAGAAGTTCAATGGTTTCCTCTTCTCCTTGCCATTACTGTTTCTGCAAAACTCGTTCAAAAGCAGTTTAAAACCTCGAGTGCTATGACTGCTGTACGGCTCTTAAATTGGTTTTTAACGGAGGGTGGGTTTAAAGTAAATTGGCTTTTTCGTCTACCTATTAAACATCAGACTTTTCAGATCTCTTCTACTTCAATTTTGTAAATGAATGAAGACCTTGTGAGATAATTTGTTTGCTTGGAATGTTATTCTCACATGTAAATTCGTACAAATTTCGCAAGTGCGTCGTGATCGTGTCCAGGAACCTACATCAGAGTAATTATTCAAAGCCCCGCTATTTACATCAGAAAATCCGGGATTTCTTGTACAATCTTAGACACTAAGTACACAATCTCTAAATAGTAAAGTGGCCTTGACCTGGAGGTCAGTAGATACGTGTACATTTCCTGATTCTGAAACTATTCCGGTCGCTGACTAAGAAATAACACTCCTTCAGTTCTCTGAATGTTCTTTGATGTTTTTGTGATAATTGCAGTTGACGTTTTCTCACTAGGGGAGTCAGATGTCTCCTGTATTGATTATTTTACAAACGTTCTCTAATTTTTAAAAATTTTTTTTAAAGTTGGAAAACTATGATGAAAAATTTTTCGTCTTCAACAAGAGCAAACATTGGTTGAGGGAACTTATCCGATCTCATCAAGAAACAAAAGCTCATTAATAGTAAATTATCTGATTATACTCCGTTTCTTTTATTAATACAATCCCTGGCCTTTATGAAATCATTATTTTAAAGCTCTGTAATATAGACACGATTTTCATGGCATATAAAATAGCTGAAGAAAAAATATTCTTCATTAAACACATTAATTAAATATAAATATTATGCATTTAATATATGAAATAATGACGAAAAAAGGGTCATTAAGGAATGAAAGAGAGCAAAATAATTTGACACATTTTGAAAGAAAATGTCTTTGATTTACATTTAAAGAAATATTTCAAAATCAAAGGAATAATTTGATACTCTTGTACGGCAGTTTAATTAATTTTAAAGGATTTGCTTACTATAAAGCTTTTCTATAAAGCAAGATAATCGAGAAATCACTTAATTACTCAAATATATTCGAATTGCTGTCATACAATCGTCTTAAAGAGTTTGCCTTATAGAAATAGGGCGTTAAAAAGTAAAGAGTTCAAGTTCAAACGTGTTTTATTTTTTTTCAAACTGTTGCATATGTATTTTTAAATGAAATTTAAAATATTTTAAATTAAGTTTGTAAATAAAATCAAACTGTTTAATATATTTTCCTTCTCCTCGTTTCGATTTTAATCTTTAACAAGATTTTTCTTTCCAATTTGCAGAACTTTTTTTTTGGCAATTTCATTTTCTATTCTCTCTTTCCAAAGATTGAACATTTAAATGAACGTAAAAAAACATTTTAAATGTAATTTATTTTTCCAAGGAACATATTGATATGTTTGCTATTTCTTCTTTCTCCCCCCCTGCTGTCTCTTAATCATATATCCCCGGTGTATATGTATATGCCATGACCTATCTTTCGTATTTGCATTCATCTATAACCATCTATAATGATAATTAAGTTACATTTTTGAATGACGCTGGGGTAATAATACTACATGTAATACTCGTATAATGTAGCAAAGTACATACACACGTGTAATTTACAGCAAATAGCCATAAATTAGGGTGGTAATGAAAATTAAAACTTTATCGTATTGTTATTATTTTATTTGAGGAAAAAATTCTGTTGTAAGTCTTTCGATATATTTTATCAAACAATTCTATTAAAAACTTGATAAAAATCTGGAGAAGTACTAGAAAAGACAATCATAGTGAAACCTATTTCAATTAGTTTTTATTTGAGATTTTTAGGGCACACCTTAGTACTCCAAAAATATTGTAAATAAAAATTAATATTTTCGTTCATGCCAAATAAAGCTCAAGCGGCATCGTTGAAGTCGCCGTAGTCTAGTAGATAGTTTGTCCACGGTTCAAATCCCGCGTCGGACATCTCTAAGATGTCGGTCGGCAACTTCCTCTCAGCAGATTTCTGGGAAAACTCAGAGAGTAACCAAAATTGCCATGAAATGTTTCTCGAAAACCTGTCAGTTGGAGTCCACTTTACAGTATGTCCCGCCCCCTCGGGATAACACACAATATGTGTTGTGAATAATCCTCACTGAATGCTTGTAATAACTAATTATGTATGTGGAGCTTCTTAATCGTATAGCTGGATACAACGCCATAATATAAACTTTCTACGTTCATTTTAAATACATACTTAATTGACGCTTGTCCTGCTTAACAGTTGACCTTTGACCTTGACTATGAAATCAATATATAAATCATTTTTTAAATGAGCATTGAAATTGTAATCATTTTAATAGGAATTAAAATTTAAAGGTTCAGCGCTTTCCATATCAATTGAGGCTTTTAGCCGATGAAATTCCAATTCAGAGATTTCTCATTTAAGAGGACTAATTCGAAGAAATTCAGGAAATATATGTAGGATACAAATTCCAATAGGTGCACCCACAGTAGGCGCAGACAATCCCACTTCAATCCATGCTCTGCCCACTTTAATTTACTTAGCTGAAGTAAAAATTTAATATTTGAATTAATTATTCCATGAAATATGGTATTACCCTAATGCACATATACTCGTACACATATCCTATTTACCGCACTTTTACACTGAATGTAATTTTTAAAATCAACCAATACTTGATAGTTATTCTGAAGTTATGTCAGTGATGTCAATGCTAAAATGAAAGTTTCTTTGTTTCCACAATGTTGCTACCAATTGTTCCTATAAGGTGCTTAGGGTCGTTTTCAAAATATTATTCCATTCGGACTTGTCGCGTGTTGTTACTTTAAGTTACCTATACACATTCAATTGACAATCCTGAGCGTTGTTTAAACCGGTTCCATCAAAATAGAACCGAATTCATGAATTTATGTGACAATGTATGAAACGCGACTTCATTCAAAGTGTGCAAAGATGCAACAGTAGACTGGCAATAGTAGTTTGGAATCCGCATTGTATAATCATCGACTGTTTTGAAAAGCGGTATACCATCAACAGCGGCTATTACATAGCATTATTGGGCGCTTTCTTTTTTTATTTTAGTCTGTGTCACAGACTTTATTCCTTTAGATTTTTTATGGAGAAAGCCTTAATTCTGTATTCGTTTCCTTGTTTGTTTGGTTTCAGATTCATTAATATGATACTGCAGCAAATTCGAGAAAAACAGGGGTACCATCTCCGTTGGCTAGAAAAAACACCTCATATGAGATTTTGCAATTACTTTAGTATTGATTTTAGCCTTTTGTTTCTTAATTCCGTTTTCGTTTTCTTGTTTGTTTGGTTTCAAAGACATTAATATGATACTGCAGCAGGTTCTAGAATGACAGGGTTACCATCTATCGTGGGCCAGAAAAAACACCTCATATGCTATTTTGCAATTACTTTAGTATTGATTTTGTCTGATCATTCTTTGCTGTTTGTTCATGTGATCCTCTCCAGACTTGCGTGGACTTCAGAATGCAACTTTTAGAGAAGGAATAATATGTCTTGTTTTTTTAATTCTGTATTTAACGTGTTGCTCTTGTGTTGTATACTGGATCCAGTGCTTTAGCCACTACGATACATCTATTGTTATCGCAGCCTCTCACATATTAATTGGGGTCAAAGGTCAAGCGATTGCAATCATATTTTTTGTCCAGTTTCATAAACTTTAAGAGAATAGTTTTTAAAGCGCGTGAAAAACCTTTAAAAATTGTTTTTAAACGCTCGGACTCATGATAAAAATAGAAACAGTGCATACCTGACATTAAATGCTACATAAAATATAATAATTAGCATAAATTGTCTGCTCATTTACACACATTTACACGCTTTATAAATTAACAATTTTCATATACAAACTTTTGTATACAAACTTTTGAAAATTTTAAATTCGTTTGGAAAATGCAGGAATTTGAGTTTCTACAGCAGCACAGAACTTTTTAAAACTCATTCAATGAAAACATTTCACAATTTCATTCGCCGACAGTATACAAAACAATAATTATTGTTTGCCCTTTTGCCAAAAAATCGTGTTTCTTTCTTCGTTTTCTTGTTGCAATACTTGATGGAATGCAGATGTCAGCCAATGATAATGATGACAGCAGCAGCATTGATGATGATTTTTTACTCACCTTGTATTGTGTATTACGGCCAGGTTTCAAGAATGGTGCACGCATACCAACGACATCATTAACCGTAACATTGGAGAAATGATGTAAAATTTCGCGCATACCAATCATTTCACCAACCCATTCCTCATAACCCTTATCCTGTAGACCCTGTTGCTGTGAAATACTTTGGGTGGCAATTTCATGACCGGCATGGGCCAAATGCTGAATCTGTTGGTAGTTGCTGTAAAGAAAAATAAAAACGTTGGAATGATAAAATGGTGTTTTTTTTTGCATTAATAAAGGAATTGGAAAAATTAATTGCAATTGTTAAATGGAAAAGTTATGCAAAGACGGAATAAGAAGAACGTTGTGGGAAAAAATTTTTCTTCATGAATGGGAATGAATATTTGTTATAGAAAGAGACTTTCAAGCGCTTTTAACTCTATTTAAGTTCTTTAAAGTCAACTTTAAAATTAAGTATTTCTATGTCAACAACAATAACAACAACTACAAAATAAAACTACAAATAAACAACTGTATTCAACTCGTTCTCATTGTCAGACAACAATTAAAAAAATTGTTGCCAAAAACTATGAAGTGGAGAAACACTTCAGCAGCAACCAATAAAATAATAACGCAACATAAACATATAGAGAAACAAGAAGAAAAACAAAGTCATGACAACATATTGTCACAAACATGTTTGCTACAATAAATTCAACAACAATATGAAAACATAAACTACAATAGCAACAACTCAAATGACAGCAACAAAAAAGAAAAAAACAATGAAGTCAAAAGTTTAACTGGCTTATCAAGAACTTTTCGAACAATGCAAGAAAAAAACACTGAAATAACTACGACAATAATAACTAGTGACACGAATTGTCACAATTGTGACAAATAGTTGAATTGAAGAAATTATTAAAACGTACATAATTCAGGAAAAATTTGGGTTTAAGTATTCGTTGTGAATGTTTACACAGGAACAGGATGCTTATGAGTAGAAAAATATTTTAAATAAAAAAGATTTTGCAATTATTTGAAAATGTAGGAGTTTGAAAATAAAGAACTTTATGTTGACATATGTATATGTATATGTATAGGGTTACCCATTTAGTGATTATAAAATCGACGGTCTGGCAATGCAGTCAGCTGTTAATATGGACAGTTTAACGTTCAACATCCGAAGAACGCGCAAAAATTGTCGAAAATTGGTAAATAATATCGTTAACGCTTTTGCATTACCACCAACATGTGGTGCAAGAATTTGGAAAGATTACATACAAATTTGCAGAGACAGAAAGTGTTACAGATCAGAGATCAGCAATGAGTATTCAAAAAGATGAGTAGAATCGAATCATATTCATAATTTCTGATACTTATATGCATTCATCTTTATTTTAATATTATACTCATACTACTCATATTTAAAGTTTGAAGTATTCATCATATTCATACTTAACAACAAGTATGATGTTGTTGATTTCGACTCTCCATGACTCAACATTTACAAGAATCAAAAAATAAGTATGAAGTCTTATATGCTTATATGTCTGTTTTCTTTTTTGTAATTGCAACAACAACTAAGACTGTAAATTTTGATGAATGATTTGAGTCACTCGTATCATTTATAAGTATTATAAGAATTTTTCTAAATTTATGAATCTGAATGAGTAGGCTGTATGAATCAAACATATTCCGAATGGTATGAGTTCGATGTCAACATTGTACGCACACTCATTATATACTTATAAATCAACATTGTAGTGAGTACGAATGAATCAGAGTAGTTAAATTTCAATATTGTTGGCTCACTTATGTATGTATATTCAAAATTTCAAGAGTGCTTATGCGTAGCGAAAAAACAATTCATTGTTGACCTCTGTTATAGATGTGAGTAGGCCGATACAATATCACATTGTACTTACTTACTTAATTGGTCATTACAACCCTTCAGTCAGGATTACGACGACCTAGTTTCTCACACCACTTATGTTGTGTGTGTTAATTTTATACATGAGTGGCGGGACCTACAGTTTAAAGTCGACTCCGAACGACAGATTTTTGAGAAACTTTTCATGGCAATTTGATTTACTCTCAGAGTTTTTGCCAGAAATCTGCTGAGAGGAAGTCGCCGAAGAAATACTTTTTGTATTTTATTTTGATGTCTGGCCTGGGGCTCGAACCCTGGCTTTTCGTCTAATAAGCCAACACACTACCTACTACACCACGACGGCTTCATTGTACACACTGCTGAAAATATCGCTTTTGCAAGTGCAGCGGATAATTTGAATTTGCAACTTCTTAGCAATTGAGCTTATTTTACGGCTTATTATGGCGTACTTTGTCGGCAGACACACAACGCCGTAGATATGTTGATTGGTTACTAGAGTGACAGGTTATCAATGTTGATTTTTTGAACAAAATTTTCTTCAGTTGTGTCGATAATTTCGCAATCGATTACGTTAATAAATAAAATTGTAACATATTGTTTTATACATACATATATACATACATAGTTGGTCATTATAACCCTTCAGTCAGGATTACGACCTAGTTTCTCACATCACTTATCTTATTTGTGTTAATTTTATGCATGAGTGGCGGGACCTACAGTTTAAAGTTGATTTGGAATGACAGATTTTTGAGAAACTTTTCATGACAATTTTATTTACTCTCCGAGTTTTTGCCAGAAATCGGACAGTCGCCGAAGAAATATTTGTTCATGTTTCGTTTTGTTGGAGATGTCCAACGTTTGATCCGTTACCCGCACTGTAGCTTACATGTGGCATCACAACGGGTGGCTATGCATGCTCAAGTGACCTTTGATACCAAAGCTGCTACTACCTATCTAGACATATGTAATCGAATTTTTTGGTCCTGTAATTGAAGTTTATGATCTGCATGGTATTTGGTTTCACATTTTATTGAATGAGAAGTTTCTAGAAAGAGTAATTTGAAATAAAGGATTTCTCAGTGTTTCATTTAAAACAACTTTTGAAACGGACGAATGGATAACCCTTCAGTTAGGTGCCATAAGATGCAACAACTGTGGTGACTGCACTAATCGACCTTGAGTGAACTCTCTTAACAGGGAACTCACAAGTTCAACGGAATTAAGAAACCGTGGTATACAGTTCTCTGTAGGCAACATATGAAATTGAATACATCACCCTACTTATAGAACAAAACTTTTATATTTTTTAAGGCATATGTTAATAAGCCGCCAATTCAAAAGTGGCCTAAAATATACGAAATTGAATTAATTTCCTTATATATGTCCGAAGCCCTACTTTTCAGCACCGCTTACTGCTCTTTTCTATCTCATAAAAAATTGGAAAAATAATGTCCGAAGTTCTTTAGCATATCAGGCCGAACTTGAAATATATAGCAATTCTGGATGTGGATATTTGAAAGTTATGCTTATAGCCCTTCCAGATAGCCAGAATGTAAAGTTCTTTGTAGATTTATAAGGAATTGTGTAGATAGAAACATAATGTCTTATTGGGAGACATTTTCATAATCAAAGTTTCAATTTATTTGTGTAGCAAATGAAGAACTTTGGGACATTTCTACTGACGAGCCTATTTCAGTACTTCAATACCTTAAACTGGGTCCTTCAAAGATAAAATGGCAAAAAATATGAGGATATATTTGTGTATGTAAATATCATTTAAGTAATCCGAATCCAAATATTCTTAATTACCTTAAAACATATGCTCTTAATTAAAAACTGGCCTTCAATGTCTTCAAGTATTTCTATTTGTTTCGGATTTCCTTAGTAAAATTATACTCATTTATGCATAAATCCTAACAAACAAACTAACAACAATTACAAAAACAAAAACCATATCTTTAAAGGGGGAGCCATTAAAAACTTAACCTTTAACGAACATAGGATTTTAGGTCAACAACATCAAGAAGAGGGTTTTTTCTACTCCTACCGTAGTCTTTGTCTAACTGACTGACTTGCTGTTGAACTGTAAATGTGTAAATTTATGTGTGTACGATTTTGTATGAACGTTCGTTCATCCAACAATGCTTCTAAATGTCACAAAAGAAATACTGCAGTTTTGTTTTTAATTTCATGTTTTTTTCTTTGTTGTTGTTTTTGGAGTTTTTGATGGCCCTGCGGACACAGTGATGAAGAGAAGAATTTTTGGAATTTTTTTGGAAGGATTTTAGAGAACAATAAAGAAAGAGTAGAGGAATAAAGAAGAAATGGTTTTGTGTATTTGTATTTGTTTACAGCTGCTTTATATACGCACCCACACACACATTTGGACTTACTCTCATGCTTGCTCTCTCTCTCTCTCTCTCTCTGAGTTGTTAATACATATACATTTAGAAGCAATAGCGTGGCTTTGTTTTGTATATGTATGGGAGATTATACCTTATTGTGCATGTTTGTGTGCATTTTTTTGGACTTTTAATGATCGTGTGTGTGCGGGAGTGAGTTTAGGAATAGGTTTCTCAGTATTTCGTCTTTTTTTCTGTCCATTTCATTACAATTGCTTTTACTGTTCTATGCTGGTGGTAGTTTTGTTCACATACAGGGTGTTTTTCAAAAGGCTGATGATATTTTGGTTTTGAGCTTATTACAGTTCAGTTTACTAAAGTCGAAAACCTCATGTAAAACTTTAATTTAAATCTCATCAGCATTATAGTCGTGTTTGAATTCAATCATTTGAAATACCCTTTCTGGCAAACGATAGATTTTTTATTTTCATTTTTGTACAGCCTCCTCAAGTATAATCATTTTATCATTGTCATCATCATTTCATTGTTGCTGCTGTTGTTGTTGCTGTTGCTATACTTTCTTGCCATAATTCTTGTTGCTATTTTTATTGTTATTTTGAACTGTTGGCCTCTTCGTTACTCTCATAATGGGTTTCTTAGTTTTTCATCATCATCATTCTCGTCATTTTCCTCAACAACATCAGCATCATCATACTCATGCTGACTGGTGATGACTTCCTGGCCACTTGGTTTCTTTTTTGTTTTGTTCCTTTATTTGTAAAAATCTTTTTGTTGTTTTAATTTCATTTTTCATGTTTTGTCTGTACACATAGTACAATACATAGGTATTTATTGTTTTAGAAAAAGCCATTGTTTGTTGTCTGACTTTATGATTCCATTTCAAGTTTTACTTTAGCCACTCCCTCTTCCCCTCCCCCTAAGGAACTTTGCATCTGGCTCTGTCTGTACTGTTACTGTAAATGTAAAATATCTTTGCCTGTTTATAGCTATGATTGTATGCGTGTGGTCTCCTCTAGTCATTGTCATTTAACATGTCAACATTTTCAGTTTCTTCTCTTGTCTGAATTTTTTGTTTCTTTTCAAGAAAAAAAAAATAAAATTCTTATGAAATCAGACAAATTATAACAGGAATAATAGTTTAGTTGTTACTGTTCGTAGTTGTTGTTGTTGTTGTTTTTGTTGTTGTTGTTGTTAAAATCAACACCAATTAAACAGTCAAAACAAATGAAAATTGTTTAGGATTTAAATGCATAAAGATGCTTAAATGGGGACCGGGGAGCAGATTTTGTTAAAGAAGAAAATTTATAATGAAACTATATAATAAGAATTTAATGAGGGCCATTTATTTGGATAAGTGTTTACAGAAAAGAAAGAATATGTTTTTCAAACAAGAAATCTCTTTCTGTTGTCATATTAAAGAATGAACAGGAGTTTTGAAAGAAATTCTTTTGAACAGCATTCAGTAGTTTCGCAAAGCTCTAGCTCTAGCTCTACTAAATACTCTCTGTTCTTGGAAACGACTTAATACTATAATGATGCCATTCAGTAGCTGTATCATATCTTATCTTATAATATATCACACCATCTTCATTATGTATAATAATGTAGAGGCTGCAGTTGAAAATCGAACCCGAACAACGGATTTTAGAAGCTATTTTCATGGTTTTTGGTGTCTGTCACAGGTTTTGTCAGCAGGATTATCGGAAGTAATATTGGCTAATATTTGTTTTTTCAAGAGGTTAAAGCTGAGATTTGAACTTAGAGCTCCCGTTTAGTAGGTCAAAACACTGCTCAATAGACTACCACAACCATCCATCTTATAAGAACCCTACCGTCTTGCGCTTTTTATTATACGCAATCTAATCAGAGGTTAGGAAATTGCCAAATACTTGGCTTCGTCACGTAAACGTCGAATATTCTCGAGTATAGTAGGCTGGATTTGAAGCTCATAACAGATTGTTTTACAGGTCATTGTGTAGAGAATGACTTGGATGTATATGTTTGCAGATTAAACCTGTTGGCACCAGAGGTAGCGTAAATGTAGAGTACTTGATAATTTTATGGAAAAGTGTATTGAGAGTCACAGTGTCTCAATAGGAGATATTTCTATCATTAATATTTACAATTTGCTGGCACTCGTTAGAAAAGCTGTAGACCTACTTAAATCTTGCGCAGGCATAGCTTAATAAAAATGTTTGATTCTCGATACTTCTTTATCAATCCATATTAGGTTAGGTTAGGTTGGAGTGGTAGCTTTGATATCAGAACTCACTTGAGTATTCATAACTGTCCGTTGATATGCCAGAGGTAAGCGCAATCCATACTTAAATTTAATGTTTATTAAAACCAAAATAAAAAGAAACTCACAGGAAGTAAATGTTATAGATTACTTTATTGGCCGGATGGAGGATTCCAAAATGAATTAAAATGCTTTTCATATGCTAGTCCGTTCGAAGATGTCGAAGACGATCTTGAAATCAACTCACATGGGGCAGGCTGTTATAATGCAGTTCTTATTTGCCCAGAAACCTGACTGTTAATCTTGTTCTCTATTTAAAATGTAAGTTTTCTCACTATTCTGCTTATCGCCAGTTGCTTGAAGTAATTAAATTCAAGTCAAAATAAATAAATAAAGTCAAAGCAATTACATCACAATTCCAAGTTAAAGACAAGCACTTTAAGGCGTAGCTCAGAACCTGTTAGCGTCCAATAGATACCATTGTACGAACAGCCTAATGGAGTTAAGGGACACGCTTACTCTTATATAAGGATCAGTAACCGTTAAGGTTTTTTCTGCCCAAGCAAGTTCATGTTCCTGTGATCAGGAACACATGGTAGATTGGCACAAAACTGCAGCGATAGTCGATCAAAGAAACTGCATTAAATTTCAACAAGTTTTTGACTGTTGGAAGGTAGAAAAGTTAATTGTCCCTAACTCTGCAGCGTGACTAATGGCCATTATTTGAGCCTGAAACGTACTACAGTATTTTAGAGGATGGAGAAGACCATTTTTGAACGAAGCGAGTTAAGCATTACAAAAAATGCTTATCCGTATTGTGTAATTCGTATCAGTCCTTCTCACTTTATCAATGTGTTCCTCGTGTAAACTTTTATTGTCGGTGTCCATCAGAAGATTACTCCATAGAGTAGATTAATTTCGATAACCATAGAATAGATGCAGAAACTGATTCTAAAAATATGTCATAATCTGTTTTAATAGCCCTACTGTAGCAGTAAGTGACAGAAGTTGTATTATGAGCCTTCACATTCAATAAATGAATAAGATCCGGATCTTATTAAATTTTGATTCCTTCAATATTTCTTTCAATAACCCTTTGATAAGTTGCTTATCAATAGGCAGCATTAAAATTTCCCCTGTATTAACCTTAAATCGTTCATTTTCTAAATTTGCAATTCCATTAGTTTTCTTCTTCTTCTTGTTTTTGTCTATCTTTTCCCTTCAACTCCCTGTTGGCTTAAATAGCAGTTAAACTGGTTATCGTTTAACAGCCCATCCCATTGCAATACTCACAGTCTCTTGCATTTAAACAGGGACAAAAAATGCAAATGTGGGCGCTTAAAAGTATGCTACAGCCAACTAACTACAATACCAACAGAGAGAAGAGCACAATACGAGTACGTCAGGCAAGAGCTAAAACAGGCATGCATGTGCATTGCGCTGCTATGTGTTTTAACGTAATGTACAATACATACATAGATACATACAGCATATGGGAAAGAGAATAAAGTTTGTTTAGAACAGAGTGCACGAGTTTTATATGTGTGTACGTACGTGTGAGTCTGGAAAATAAAAATAACTGTATGTGTTGGTATTTACTGTTTATTGCTGTAGTTGTTATGAGTTTTTCCTATTGTTTAGTCTCTTGATATTTTGTTAGTGAATGTTTTGTTGTTGTTTTTTTAATGTTTGTTGCTATTTTTATAGCTTTACTGTTTTATTGTTGTTTTAGTTGTTGTTCTGTGTATGGTTTCTGTGGCTTTTTAAAGAACTTCTAATTGCAGTGTTACTTATGAGATTTGAAAATGACACTTTGTTTTTGTGCTTGTTGTTGTTGTTCAATTTTTTTGTTTTTAAAATGTTTGATCATTTGCTTTTGTTATTTTCTTCTTAATGTTTAGCAAATAATGTTTTTAAAGCATTAATTAAAATGAAAATAAAATCAACACGAACATGCACATGAAATTTAATTGACATTTAAAAAGTGTTTTAAAAAGCAAATTAATCAAGAGTGTGACTTAAAGTTGGACATATTATTTACGGAAAATATTTATTATTTAACAGATATTTACTTCACTTAACAACTTTTTCTTTTAACATAATCTTTACAAAAACTATACTCTTAACCAATGATTTAAGTCCCGTTGAAGTTCTATAAAATATTTGGTTACCCCTTCCGCCATTTCGGAAGCACAGGATTATGCAGTTAGTGAAGGATTTGACATTTAAGAATTTGAAGCGTAGAAGTAGTTAAAACTTATTACAATAGCGGTCATTTAAACGTAGTCACTTTTCGAACATACGGTGTGATCGTCGTAATTAGCCCACTGTGCATGGTATTGGCAGAATTGTAAAAAAAAAATATAAGAGACTAGGTGGATTACAATGTTAATGCTGCTAAAAATATGTCTTTTGTTAGAGAAAGTGTCGATTCCAAGATTTTTCAACAAAACGGCCCATTGGTGTGATGTATCCTGTCTTTGGATTTCTATCTTACACAACAATTAACGCCGGCCATCATTCACAATTTCAATGTTGAATTTTCGAATAAAATGTTCGTAAGGTATGAAGCTAATTTTTCTCTAGGTGGTTACGATAATAGAATTCGTCGTAGTCTAGTAGCCACGATTCAAATCCCAGGTCGGACATCTCAAATCAAACACGAAATATGAGAAAAAGTTTCTTCGGCGGCTTCCTCTCAGCAGACTTTTGGTAAAACTCTGAGAGAAAATAAAGTAGCCATAAAAATTTCTCAATTTTTTTCCATTACTGGCCTAACTGTCAGATAGTACTGCTATGGCCTTCTTTTGTACTGTTTGCCCAAGTTGAATTTCAATGGCCTAAACAAACTCCAACTTGATAAAGATTGAATGTCCGTATTACTATCTGCCTTGTTATTAAATTTTGTTTCATTCCAATACGTTAGAAGTATTTAAATTTTTTTTAATATCTATTTATTCATTTGTATTTACTTATTTTACATCCTGTATTAATTAAAAAAACCTAAAATAACATCGAATAAAATTTAAGAAAAAACGGAAAAAAATTAAAACAATTTATTTCCCATAAAAAGTCAATAAAATTTTTTATTGAAAATATAAAATAAAAATCACTTCCTCTGCCAAATTATCATCTTTTCTGTTATTCGCCTTGTTTTGCTAGCGAAAGTGTTGAAGTAATCGCTTCAATATCTCGCCTCAACATCTTTAGAAAACTTTGTGAAGTTGTTAGAGAATGGAAGAAGAAAACAAAGCCTTTTTTGGAGCATTAAGCCTAATTACACAAAATTAAAAACTTTTTAATCAGAAAAGTTTTGTTATTTATTTTTGATGCAATGCTTGGTTTGTTTCCTAAGTTCGGTAACAAAACCGGGTTAATGCGTCAAACATAATGCGTCTAATATAGCTGTAACCTACGGTGACATAGAATGACTTTTAGGCTTGGAATTTGTAAAATACATTTAAAAAAGTACTTATGCAATTAAACAATTATGAAACACTAGAAAGTAAACTAAAGAAATTACTTTAAAATTTATGCATTTGTGAATATGTATGTATTTGTGAATAGGCCTTCCATAGAAGAAACAGAATATTTGCAATTTTAAATGAATTTCAAATATTAAACTTTGAAATAACGAGTTCAATGTCAATCTATGCCACACTGCATTCGACGTATTGTCTGCTGAGTTTCAACTAGAGGTGCCATAGTACTGCAACCACAGGACATATTGAATTGTTCTCAGCATATAGCATATGCATATAATGCCTACTCCAAGTCTGTTGCCCTCCTAACAAACATGATACTCGATGTCATTATTGGAAATTCTCTGTCCAGCACATAATATTCCTCCAGATATTTCCTTTTCAAATGTGTTCATGCTTCGTAAGATCGGTAACTCACCTCAGGTTATTCCTGGATAGTGTTAGACATATATACATAATTGGTCATTACAACCCTTCAGTCAGGATTGCGACCTAGTTTCTCACACCACTTATGTTGTGTGTGTTAATTTTATACATGAGTGGTGGGACCAACAGTTTAAAGTCGACTCCGAACGACAGATTTTTTGAGAAACTTTTTCATGGCAATTTTATTTACTCTCAGAGTTTTTGCCAGAAATCTGCTGAGAGGAAGTCGCCAAAGAAATACTTTTTGTATTTTGTTTTGATGTCTGGCCTAGGGTTCGAACCCTGGCTTTACGTCTTATAAGTCAACACACTACCTACTAGACTACGGCGACTTCAGAACCCCTGTCTAATTCAAAGAGAATCTCTATCTCCAATTTTGCGCTGCCAAAGCCTGAATTTACTTTACTTCTCATAATCTTCAATTGCTGGCCCAATAAATTTAGTTATAATTTGGTGATGGCGCTCTGAATTGTTGGCAATGCGTCTTTCGGAGTAGATTTTGATGTTTTATAATTTTGGTTATTAATATAACCACATACATACATACATACATAATTGTGCATTGCAAGATTACGGCCTAGCTTATCACACCACTTATGCCGTATGTGTTAATTTTGTACATGAGTTACGGAAACGACTGTTTAAAGTCAACTCCGAATGACAGATTTCTCAAATTAACACACACGACATAAGTAGTGCGGTCGTAATTCTAACTCAAGGGTTGCAATGACCAATTATGCATGTAAGTATGTATCAATCGACCTTTTAACTGGACACTGCATATACCAAAGCACATTTGTTTCGAACAAGGCATCGATTCAAGCTCAATATGTAGATTCCGTGTGAGCAGTTCAATAGATAAAATAAATTGTATGTAAAAATAAAAACAAAACAAGTACTCTCCATATCAGGCACAATGATACAAATAAAAAGCGCTGTATTAATATGTTGTTATTGTATTTGTGAGTGATCACTTAGATATAATGAACACATAATTTATTGTTTTAAATACCTTGAAAACTTATTTGTAAATAAAAAAAAACAATAACAATAGAGGCCACCACAAAAAAAGAAGTATAAGTATGTCTATACGGTTTCATTTAAAACAACATTGCAAATGTAACTAATTTCCGGCCATTATTGACGTGTTAATGTATACGAACAGATTCGTATGTATTTTGTAATTGCACATGTATTTGTGGTTCTCTATTTCCATTCTTTAAATTACTCTAAACTTTGGTTTTTGTTTGAAGTTTTTTAACTTCATTAGTAGAAAATAAAAGTTAGAATTCCATTGTAGTTTCAATGTTAGTTAGCATTGGTAGTATAACAACAATAACAACAACAACAATGGTGGTAAGGAACTTAATTCTTATTAAAGTTTTAAAAGGAAATTATATTGAGTTTCTTCTTGATCTCTATTTCCTCGCTCTTTCTCTTTCTCTCTTGTTCTTGGAATTTTACTGTTTAGTTAGGAAGGTAAGGATATGTGTTCGGAAAACGTGTCTCTTTCACTTTAAAACAAAAACAGAGAGACTGTCATGGTAAAAGACCACATAGACTGGGTCTCTTGCATTTGAAATGATACAATGAAATTAAAAACTTAGATTTCTAATGGGAGGCTACCTTAGTTACAAACTTTTTGTTTAAAATATCATCTTTAGACTGTTTTTTTAAATAAAATTTCTTTATTTTATTCAAACGATTGTATTAAAATTGTATGACCTTTAAATAATAAATAGTTTTTGTAACATTGTATAGTTTCCGGTTTTAACTATTTCTCCATGCCTTTCATTTTGTTATAAACAAAAATTTTAATTAATATTATCGATCTTTGCAGTTAGCTAGTATAGTGGCTTGGCCGTTGTGGTCCAATTCTATACACAAAGGGATCCACAAACATATTTAATCATAAATAGAGTTATGAGCGTAGGTAGTATTTTGCAAAGTTAATTTAGCATTTAGATTATTTGTATGCGATAATAAAGCACAGGTTTGTAGGGGGTAATGGGTAGGCCTTGAGGAGGGCCTTTTCAAAATTTCAAATTTTCACATACAATTCCACCTCAGGAATCCTTAGGAAATTCATAACGAGGCTTCGTAATCCTAGAGAGTGATTGGAGGTTGTCACTGGCCAGAAGATTTTGTGAATAAGAGGATATTGGGTAATGAAGTATTTGAGAATTAAATTGTTTGATTTTGGTCTTTATTATGGTATGAGGGGATTGTTACGTATTTTTCAGCTCTAGTGGGCATGGTTCTGACACCAGATTGCATCAATAGATTTGACCCTGATAACCCCATCAAATACATAGAAAATTAGTCATATCCTGAGGTTAGGCTCTTAGCTAGTGTTTAAGCCGGTAAACTGCGTTTCGATTGTGATCACTTTTTACACATTTTTCTAATGCCATCAAACATCTTACTTAAGCATCATACATACATACATAATAGCTCATTACAGCCTTTCCATCAGGATTACGACCTAGCTTCTTACACCTCTTATGTTATGTGTGTTAAGTTTACATGAGTGGCGGGACCTACAGTTTAAAATCGACTCCAAACGACGGATTTTTGAGAAACTTTTCATGCCAGTTTTATTTACTCTCAGATTTTTTGCCAGAAATATATTGAGAGGAAGTCGCCGAAGAAATATTTTTTCACATTTCGTTTAGTTGAAGATGTCTGACCCAGGGTTTCAAACGTGGCCTCATGGTTAACGCTACGTAATAAAATGCCGTCTATTTGAATACGAATTTGAGGATACTGCCACTTTTTAAATTCCCTAAAAAGGCCCTCTGTGATAAGGCCTTGGCAATTTCTTCCTCTGTGTTAAACTCATATACATAAGTGTGATTGCAATATAAACAAACAATAGCAGCATACCACCATTATTATAACCGGCAAATATTCTTTATGTTGGATCATTGCAAATCCAATTACAGAGTCAGAGTCGGAGTCTTTTCAGATGAGAAACCCACGAAACTTTATTTTCTTTTGTTTTGTTTTGTTTTGTTTTACGCCAAAAATTATTCTCCTCTATTGTATCATAGAGTGAGCGGAGGTGGAAATTAAACGAATATTTTTCTATTCTAACGAATAAAATTTCACACACAAATGCTTTCTGGTTGAGCTTTTGTTTTATGATTGGATTCTCCGGCTTTTGTAATCCATTTAAATTATCTGTTTAGTATCAGAGAGCATATTCGCTGGTTCGTTGGTTCGTTGGTTGTGTATGTAATGCCAGGATATTTTGCTAAATAAACGAATGAAATGAATGTTTGGATGGTTTTTCCAAATTTTTTCATTGTCTTTGTCTAAAACAATAGAATAAAAGTTTTAACAGAATATGCTGGGAAAAAATTGAAATGTTGTTAATTTGGTTTACAACACCATTACCAATGTTCTCTGCCAACTCCACCTTTTTGGGTTTTAACCACAATTCGTTTTTTCTTTTTTTTCTTGTACTTCAGCAACTTGTAAAACCTTTCAGAAAATTATATTAGAAAAGTTTTTTTCTTTCTTTCTTTGCTTTGCTTTTGTTTTTTGTTTAATTTTTCTGTGGCTTAGAAAAAAGCGTGGAAAATACTGTTGATGTTGAATAAACATCTTAAAAGTAATGAAATTGCATAAATTTGCAAGAAAGAAACCCTTTTTCTCTTTATTAGACGTATACGTGTGGTTAATATTCGTGGCATAATAAATTCGCATGGAATAGAAAGTTTGAAAATTATATTGAAAACTTTTTAAAAGAAATGAATCTCTTTTTGCTGGATTTTATTTTTTCCTAAGAAGAAATTGTAAATTGTTTGAAATTGTTTTAAAATGTGCAGATTTTTTATACATTTTGTAGTAGAATTATTTTTTCTCACAGAAGCTATTTCGTTTAAAATAATTTTGTAAGGTTTTGTAGACCTTGCTAGGTTGGAGTGGTAGCTTTCATACCAAAATCTCACTTCAGCACTCACAGCGGCCCGTTGTGACACCACACGTAGACGCAGTCCCTGTACTGACCGACTTCCACCAAACTAGGAGACTAGTTGGTGAGCGCAAGGGCTGCACAGACCTTGCTAACTGAAATCAAAAATTTGAATTCGATAGTTAACATCAGTATAGCAATAATGCAAGCCTGACTTTATAATATTTACTGAGATTGTGCAGTCAATGTTGTATTTCTTGCAAGCAGCGCTTAGGTCCGAGGTATGGTGTATTAATTTCTTGAGCGTTGTGAATGGATTATAACAGATTTTCAGTTGATCATGTTTATTCTTTAAAATGATAATGTGCAGTAGTTATCAGAATTTAGTATAATGACAGGTTGAAGTACCTATTTTTGTTTGTTGTAATTATAGACTCCAAAGAAGTTTGTTGAATCAAATCAATTTTTAGTCATGATTTTTCGCAACATTGTTGCAAGGGTAGAATAACCACTAAACTGTTTATACGAGAAAGAGCTCAAGAAAAACAATCAATAACAATATAACGATTCCGAGAATATCGATTAACAGAGATTAAATTACAATAAAGAATACATACAAAATCCAAGAGTGTCGAACAGAATAACAATAACAAGTCAGCGAGTCAGTGGTAGGAGTAACCTGGGAGTAGTAATATGAAACGCGACATATAAACACAGCGAAGTTATAAAATTTAAAGCGCGGTATTATCACTTAAAGGAATAACCAAATTTCTATTATTTCAAAGCAAAAGTTGCCATAATTCAGTGTGTATTGCGTTGGCTTATTAGACGAGAACTTGTGGTTCAACTCTCGGCTCGGAAATCATGAAAAAACGAAATGTGAAAAAATATATATTTCGGCGTCTGCTTTTCAGCAGGCTTCTGAAGAGGAAATAAAATTGCCTTGAAAAGCTTCTCAAATCTGTTGTTCGGAGTCGATATTAAATTGTAGGTCTTGCCAGCTCATGGATAAAATTAACACATACAAAATTGGTGGTGAAAGAAGTTAGGTTGTAATCCTTACTAAAGGATTGCAATGACCATTTAAGGACGTAAGAATTTAAGAATCAACAAGAAGTGGTCGTTCTTCGAAAGAAAAAAAACGCAGTAATATTCTCAAATTTTTTCATACCCCCCTTTAACACGGTTTGACTTTCCGGTAGTGTTTCCCTAAGGGTTATTCGGTTGACGTTCATTTGATACCTTCTATGGTTATTAATACCATTAGTAGAGCATTACGGCTAGAGAATAATAAAAACATTGTTTTAACTTAGACAACCTACATGTTCACGATTTGAATAAGACATTGAGAATCTTCTTAAACATAAAAGATAAACAGGTGTTCATTAGATTCGATTTCCTCGTTGTTTTCTTTATTTTATATATCTTGAGGATCTCCCCCAAATGTGCAAAGCATTTTGTTGTAACTAGAAAACAGGGTTCTGCATGGATGTATAAATGAGTGTATAGAACTTATGAATATTAGATTTTAAGTCATTTACATTGTAAGAGACTGGGAAGAATATTCCATATAAGATTAGTGAGGCTGAAAAATGCAATAATTGGTAATGAAAGGATATGATATTTTATGATCTTGCTGCATCTTTTAGATCATTTTTTGGGGTACAAGAAGCTTCACAGATTATGTGGAGGACTTTAAATAGAAAATCAAAAAAAGAAACTGTTTGAGACTCCCCAGCCTACGGTAACTATTGTTTTTGATGCCGTATACCATTTAGAGAATTTCTTAAAAACAATTATTTTTTAATTTTTTCCAAAACAAATTCTGTTAAAAGATAAATATGAAGGCAATTTGTTACACTTGAAAATCATTTTCATAAGAAAAACTGCGTTACAAAAGTCATTTTTCTTGAATGCACTCAGTTAATAAATTCAGTTTTTTTAGATTTCTTTTTAAAGGGAAGTATACCCAAAGGTAAAGAAATCCTGCATAAAAGTGGTTTAGAAATAAAAATAAAAGAAATTGTCCTCGAATTGGAAAACTAACGTTCAAGTTCAAGTTGACATAGAAGGCATCTGTAAAAATATAATTTCAATAGAAACCATAGGCCTAAATACCTAGTGGTAAAAGCTAAAACTGTTACTTGAAAGCCCTTTAAAGGCCGTCAATCTTGCAAATATGAACCACAAAGTTTCTGTTTGTTGGGTGTCTTTCCCCTTTTTTCTTTGTGATTATAAACAAAGGACAAAAGGCAGCAGTAAATAGATAAAAACAAAGAAAAAAAGCAAAATTTACAATAAAAATGCCATTAAATCATAGTTCTTCCCATAGAGTATGAGAGATAAATTATGAAAATTTCATAAATATTTATGCACTTAAAAATGCTTCTTGGTTTTAATCATTTGTTATGCTTTTAAAAATGTTTTTATTGTTTCAGTAACTTAGTAAAGGCAAAAAAGGAAAGAAACGAGAAATTCTTTCAATTCAAAGCAAATTCCTTAAAATAATATTCAATTTCCTTTCTTTGGTACTCTGCCACCACCACCATCCTATATATTGCTTAAGAGACAGCCCTTGATAAAGACATAAATATTGTTACGAGTTGAGGGCAGTAATGGTGGTAGTAAGGGTGTTAGAGTTTCTATCACTATTACGCAAGAATTATGGCCATAATAAATTTTAAACAATTGCCAAGTTGTTGTTGCTTTTTGTTTTTATTTAAACCTTTGGTTTGGTTGGTTAATTTTTAAAAGAAAATCATTTCTCTTTACATAAATTTATAGAGACATTTTGTTTTGAAAGAAATTTTTCTTCACATGACGTATGAGTGATATTTATTTGTGGCATTAAAACTCATACGTCATGTGGTACGTGTTTTCATTTTAAGGAAAAAAATTATATTTTTCTTGTGATAGCAGTTTGAAAACAATACGAATGAGAGAGAGTATGTTGGAAAACTTTTTTACTAATTAAAAACTTTAATATTTCTCAAGACGAGCAAATAAAATTCATAGAAGAAAAAAACTCTTTATTTTCAAGTTTTTCCTGGTTTTTTCTTCTCTCGAAAAAGTTTTTCTCTCCCCAGACAATAGCAAATTTTGTGTGTTTTTTTTATCATTTTTCTCTTGTTTTAATTTAGAGAAATAAATTTGAAGAGGTTTTTGTACAAATTGTTGGAAAAAAACGAAAAAATAAATAGAAAATGCTTGAAATGCAATTCGAAACTTACCTGTACTCATGTGACAGGAAGAATGTACCGCGTATGTTGCAACCATTGGGATTCTTACGTTTACCATTGAAAATTTTGGTATAATGGTCGTAATTATTCAAGTTGACAGCACCATCGAATGTCAGCATAATTATTTGTGGAATCTACAAAATAAAAAAATAAAGGAAATGCTAAATTAGTAAAAGAATGAAAGGAAAATTAGGAAAATTTGTGGTATAATTTAGTTTTCAAAAGCTTTGTTTAAGCAATATAACTTTGTAGTACAGCCACTACAAAATTTGTTGGTTTAGTTAAGTTTTAAACCAATTCCTAGAGACTTGCATGACAAAGGGTCTTCAATTATTTTGTTTGCTTTTAAACATAAACGAGGGATGGCAATAGAGGTTTATGATCATAAGATTTGAAGCCGTTGCACCATTGTAAGACACATGAATTAATACTAAGATTATTCCACATACGATCGTACTCTAGTAGGACGAGTTTTACCTGTAACAATTCAAGTGAGCCACTGGTCAGTCAACTACAACCGGATGTGTTCTTGGATATAGTAGTAAGATATCTGAACTCGCTTTTGATACCGGTGTTAAAACGCAGATTCATATCGATGCCTTTATAATAATAGTTTACATCTCCCAGAGAATGTCATACAAGTATAGCCGAGGGAATCAGCTCTTGACGAACAGATCTTACGCTTACTTTAGATCACCTCATCTTAGACCAGGTGAATTCGTTGTGGCATCGTTTGAAAATTGGTGAATTTTCGATTGTCCCCATTACTGTTGTGCTCTTCAGACTAAAATAATGACAATAAATACAGCCGAATCCGATATTACCATTTAAGATATGGTAAAATTATTGCAAATATAACGAGGAACTAGGTTGTAGGTGCACATGCTCAAAGGATGGCAATATTTTATAACGATTTCTGCAGAAGCTGTAACAACGAGGAAGATGAAAAGACCACAGTAATATCTTAACTGGCATAGCTCTGTTCTGAGGAACCAAAGAATAAGAATTCCTGAGCATTCAGAATTTATTGACAGAATAAATCAAATGGCATTACAACCCTTCAATCAGGATTACGACCTAGCTTCTCACACCACCCATGTTATGTGTGTTAATTTTATACATCAGTTGTGGGACCTACAGTTTAAAGTCGATTCCGAACGACAGATTTTTGAGAAATTTTTTCACTTCAAAGCAAAGGCGATTTCTATTTATGCTTTTGATACGGCTGTCAATTCATCCTAAAAAATCCAAGTGTGAGTCAATAGGAAATTAAAGAAACGCTTAAACCAAATATGGCTCATTGCAATAGCACAGTCATTCGTTTGCCTAAGTCTTGAGACTACTCTGCACTTCTGATGAAGTCACTTAGACTTCTAAAGTCTGTCCCTGATGGGTTAGTAGGATTATTTGCATGATAGGAGACCATGTATTTCTTTCGCCAACGGTACAACTCTGAGCATGTAATATATGGAGAACAGATTACTCCTTTTCCTCGTCTCTAGAACTCCAGCAGGAGCCTTTGTTATTATAGAAAAATAATAAAAGAAGTCTAAAAAAAGTGGTAAGACAAACAAACATGTTTATCATGTGTCCGGGGAATTCAAAGTGCAGTAATGATACCAACAACGAAGCATAACAGGCGGCTTGGGAGTCCATTCACATGAACAACTAATGAAAGAGATATGGTTCAGATTTAATTTTCTGAGGCTCGGAAAGTCCTTCGCTTATAATTCATTCTTTTTAATTAAAGTTTGGGTGCCCTGGTAGTCTAGTGGGTAGTGTGCTAGACTATTAGCGTGAGGGTCGTGGTTTCGATTCCCACCAGAGACTCTGGTATGTGATACTACACCGAACATATGGTCAAGTTACTCCGCTCGTATATAATTAGAATATAATTTGTAATTGTATTGTATTTAATAAATCCATAATTAAAATAATTAAAGTTTGTTTTTATTTCAGCAGGTTGCAGTCAATATACTGGGTCGTAGGTCACCCTTTGCGAATGGAAGACTGATTTCATCATTTTCATATCGACGATATACTCCTCGTAGTTAATTTTGTAAAATTTATTTTAAAAATAAGAAAATTTCAAATGTCCTTAACCATTAATTCAATCTGAATTACAAACTCGAAGACACCGTAAGTAGCCTCTTTCCATTTGCATAAGTACCAATGGACAAATAAATTTTTATACAAATTATAACAAAAATAACAACAACAAATAGAAAATAGTAAAAAATGCATTAGAACACAAAAAATGAAATGAAATCAAAACTCAATTCAATAAAAATATTTTAAAAGCGAATCGAATTTGCATTTCTATGGAAAGAATTGGACAGAAAAGATATTGAAAAAAAGAGGAAATCTATGCCGCGTTATAATGCTGGCATTTGTAATAATCATCATCATGAGATGAGCAGGCAAATAAAATAGAAAGCTAAAGCAAAAAGAAAAATAGAAGAGAATTTGTCAATGAATCAATGCTGAATAGCATTTCATCAGCGTAATATTTAGAAGGACTTAAAAGAACCATAACGCGTTAAAGAGTAGCCACTTTGAATTTATGGGTTTCGCCTGATATCACCCTATGAATAGGCACTTGAATTTGGTCGTAGCCAATAACAATGATTCTGTAATACAATATTTCGCTAAGGACTGAACGAAGTGATTAATAAATAAAGTTTTAATTCGATGTATTCGACAATTTTTTAAATTACTCGTATTTAAGATGATCGTGAAAAGCATAAGTTTATTCTGATTTCAAGCAAACCTGTAAAAGAAATCCGAAGCAATCCATTTTGATAGGAAAGTAACAATGCTTGTGCTTGACTAAACAACCCAGCAATATTAAGGTTAAATCCAGGAGAAAACAAAAAAAATTTTATTGTGCTTTCAAATTTTAAATTAAGCGGTTTTTATCTCTCCTTCCGTTCAGAAAGTTCTCTGGCTTCTAGAACATCAGAGCCAATAACATCAATCATCATATCATAGGAAGGTCAAGAAGCGCCACATCTTGAAGGAGAGTAGTCCATCAAATCTATACAGCAACCAAATACATTTCCATGAAATACATTTCCATGAAATAATTTCTAGAGTAAAGACAGATGGCAACCCTATCATTCTAGGGTATGCCATAGTTAAAGAAAATAGAAAAAGACTCTTTGTGACAGCCCTATGCCTATTAAGGTCCGAAAATTAATAAAATTTAAGCTTCTTGTGTTCAGTATATTAAGAGCTACGTGTTAAAGTTGCTTCGGTAACAGTCGCGGTTCTGAAACCACTGTTGTGCAATTAATTGTATCGTATGAGTTGTGCATACGTGGTATTTGGAAGACGTTCAACAATATAAAAAACTTCAATGGTTATTATATTTTCAAATCTTTTGAGTCTTTGTGAGAGAAAAATACAGAAATTAGCATCAAAAGCCAACAACTTTAACGTACAGCAAGTGAACTTTTTTTGCTAGTACAGAAGCCATTAAAGTTCCGAATGCCTTGTAGAGAAGAAAGCCTCATATGAAAGGACCTAAAGAAAGTGAAAGATTATCATTATGAAGAGTAACAAATTCAGTCCTATCATGTCGGTCATCAGAATAGGAGGAGACTTTGGAAAATGCTGGCAAGTGTAATAACCACTCTCTGATGAAATTGCTGATGAGGATAGCGCAGCATCTGATTGAAGACGGCAAATATCTAGCTTTGACAATGCCACAACAAACGAAATTTTCAAACTGTCATGATTTAATAGAATAAAATCCATAAAATTACTGATGAACGATGTTAATAACAATCTAATCTAATTTCTGACAGATTTCAACCAGTTATGTACATTATTGCGGTCGCAATGGCTCGCCAAAGTGCCTCACACTAAATCCCAATTATATTATACCGGCAATAACGTGTGTTGCTGTAGGGCATCACATTGTCGCATATGACTGACTACTAACTTTCTTTCTTACTTATTCCGTATTGATAGCCACTCTTTGTTTGTCTATTTATCACAAAATTTTATAACAGAGATGAATACTACTCGTTACAACAACTTTTAAGTGCAATTGAATGATTTTGATTTCAACATTCACACTTTTTTGTTTTCAGCGGGGAAAAAAACAAGAGCGAAAACTCTTTGTTTAACACTTTGTATTTTAACGTTTTTCATAGCATCATACAGTTTTTTCTTCCTTTTTTATACATCTACTGTAGATTATGGTTTGCTGAGCCTGTGTACCCAGCTATATGAATAATAAAAAAAATGGAGTGCGAATGGATTGATTTTACTTTTTGGTGGCCAATACAAATATTTTTTCTGTTCATCAGAGAACAAAAGGGGTGTTCAGAAAAAAACCTTAAAGTGGGTATAATAATAAAATAAAGTAGATTTTAAGCCTGTTAAAGTGCCACTATTTCTCTTCCTTTATTTACTATGGTTTTCATTCATTCAAATTAAGATTGTGAAGTAATCTGTGATATTTTTATTCCCAAGCACTGTTTTCTGTATTTTTTGTTTTCATTTTCATATTTTTAGTTTGCTTGTGTATCCCCGGTTTTTAAAGTGCATTACCGGGATTATGTGGATGCCACTGTGTTGCCATTTACCATAATGAGGTCAACTGTAATCGATGTTGTAAGAAAATTATATTTACGAGCGAAGAAAATGTATGTAAGCATGTATGAAAGACTAAGAAGGGATAATATTTACATGTGCTATACATTTAAACAATGCTTTTGTATTGAATTTAAAGTGTAAAATCAGTTATTGGTTTGATTGTATATGGAATTGATTCCAATTAAATTTTTAATTTAATTTTGATTTCAAAAACAATGTTGCTTGTAGAAGAATTAGAAAAAGTGCATGTGACCTCCTCTTAATGTCATTCTTTTTTTGTTTTGATTATGCAAGCCCTACATATGTATGTACAAATAAAGGTGGCATACTATGTTAGAACTGATATTTGTGACACTTAACTGTCACAATAAATATATATGCGCTTTCTCAAAAATCTGTCGTTTGGAGTCGTCTTTAAAATGTAGGTGCCGCCACTCATGTATAAAATTAACTCACACAACATAAGTGGTGCGAGAAACTAGGTCGTAATCCTGACAGATGGGTTGTAATCACAAATTATGTATGTATTGTTATTAAAATGCCATGAGAATAGCTATCATCTGGCAACAAGAAAAAAAATTGCCATTAAAAGTATCTCAAAAATCTGTCATTGCTCTGTAGGTCCTGTCACATGTTAATAAAATTAACATACAGAATATGGGTGGTGTGAGAAACTAGGTTGTAATCCTGACTAAAGGGTTGTAAAGCCCAATTAAGTAAGTCAGTAAGAACAGCTTCTCTTAAATTGACGACTATTTACACCATATACACATACAACCCTTCAGTCAGGATTACGACATAGTTTCTCGCACCACTTACATGTGTTGTGTGTGTTAATTTTATACATGAGTGGCAGGACCTACAGTTTATAGTCGACTCCGAACGATAGATTTTTGAGAAATTTTTCATGGCAATTTTATATACTCTCAGAGTTTTTGCCAGAAATCTGCTGAGAGGAAGTCACCGAAGAAATACTTTTTGTATTTTATTTTGATGTCTGGCCTGGGGCTCGAACCCTGGCTTTTCGTCTAATAAGCTAACACACTACCTACTAGACCACGGCGACTTCACCATATACAACTGCAATATACATCGCAGGCTAAAAGATCAACTTGAGGGCTATTGAAAGAATGTCATTAATGACAGAAGGGTATACCACCACAATATGATCTTTATTTCACTGATTTAATGATAGTTAAGTGTTGTCTTATCAGAACAGTTTTAAAATAAATGATTAACGTGTACAGTGCCTATACGAGTAGCGTAATAATCGCATAAACTACTCTTCATACCACAGTTCGCTCACAACATATTCAACGTAATTCGCCGTCATTCTTCAGAGATTTTCTCAGTTTGATTCTAAAAAGATATCGTATATTTTAAGGTGATTGACTAATTAAAATAAAATGAACTGAAACATCACCGCTTAGACATGAGTTTGCCTGACACTGTCGAATTTGGCGTTGCTCGATACCACACCAAACCCATTCGGAAGCCAACGATCACCATTGGTATGTTAGACAGCGCCATCCCCATGGAAAAAGTAAAAGTCAAACAGGAAAAGTTCACTAACACTACACTCAATAAAAATTATTCAATACATTTTCACAGAACGAATTTCTAAAGGGTGTTTTTTACAGAGGTATAGAACTTTAAGTTGCAATAAAATAACGATGGATTATTCGATTGACATGAATTTTATTTATCCGAAAGATAATCTTGTGGCATTACATTTTAAATATGATTTCTGGCATATGACCGCCACGGATGGCGCGGATGTAGTCCAATCTGGACGTCCAATTTTCGATGACTTTTTCCAACATTAGTGGCCGTATATCGGCAATAATACGGCGAATGTTGTTTTCCAAATGGTCAAGCGTTTGTGGCTTTACCGCATAGTCCAATGACTTTACATAGCCCCACAGAAAGTAGTCTAGCGGTGTTAAATCACAAGATCTTGGAGGCCAATTCACAGGTCCAAAACGTGAAATTAGGCGGTCACCAAACGTGTCTTTCAATAAATCTATTGTGGCACGAGCTGTGTGACATGTTGCGCCGTCTTGTTGAAACCACATCTGCTGGACATAATGGTTATTCAATTCAGGAATGAAAAAGTTAGTAATCATGGCTCTATACAGATCACCATAGACTGTAACGTTCTGGTCACCATCGTTTTTGAAAAAGTACGGACCAATGATTCCACCAGCCCATAAAGCGCACCAAACAGTCAGTTTTTCTGGATGTAACGGTGTTTCCACATACACTTGAGGATTACCTTCACTCCAAATGCGGCAGTTTTGTTTGTTGACGTTGCCATTCAACCAGAAGTGCGCTTCATAGCTTAACAAAATTCGCTTATGAAAATCGGGAACAACGATAATCTCGTTTTGGGCCCATTCGACGAATCTACGCCTTACTTGATGATCGTTTGGCTTCAATTCTTGCACGAGTTGGATTTTGTAAGCACGCAAACCAAGATCCTTCCGCAAAATCTTCCATAAAGTGGATGGACACAGATCCAATTCCTGTGCTCGATGGCGGATGGACTCATTCGGGTCTTCCTCAATGCTACGCTCTACAGCAGCAATAGCTTTTTCTGTATGCACCGTACAGCGTCTCTGGGGATGCGAGTTATCAATAAGAGTAAACGTGGTGCGAAAACGTTCCATGGTTAATCGAATTAACTGCTCTGATGGACGATTTTGTCGACGATGAAATGGACGTAGTGCGCGATACGTTTTCCGCACAGAACCATTATTTTCGAAATAAAATTGCACTATTTGCAAGCGTTGTTCAGGCGTGAGTCTATTCATGATGAATTGCCAAACCAAACTGAGAATAAATCACTTGGCAGCTGTTAAATCTTGAAAAGTAATGCCAACTTAAAGTTCTATACCTCTATAAAAAACACCCTTTATTATGAAAGAGTAGATGGCAATCCTGTCATCATAGAACTTGCTACAGTAGGACAAAATCCAGCTTAACTGGGAAAACTTGAATAACAAAAAACTAAAAATAATAACAAAAAACGAAAATAGAGATAACCGAATTAGAATATGAAAAGTGAGACCTCAATACTTTCTAAAATTTGAGAAATTTCTAGCAATCACAGAAATTTCGTTTAAAAACTTGGTACAGAGCAGATTGAATGAATATGAATCCCTAATTATAACTTAATTTTAAATAATTTGCTTTTGGATATACTCTTAGCTATGTTATGGTATTGCATTGTGTCGTTTTTACCTATTGTAACTCTCTTAAACAGTGTGCAAATTGTTTAATTATTAGAATTTGTTTTTTGTCCCTCAGTATGCTTTTGACATGAAGTTAAACATGACACTTGAAATTAATTTTATTAATCAATCGAACATGTCATTATTTCATAATTGCAATTGTAAAACTATGTACGTATATTTACCATATACATACATACATATGTATGTACGTACATATTTATGTGTATATATTTATGTATACATGTATACATAAGTAAATGAGTGTTTATGATTTTGTAATTGAAAATTTTGTAATTTTGTAATGATGATGATTATTTCGTAAAACTTTGTAAATTTTCGATAATTTGTTATACAATTAATAACAAACATTTATAATTGGAAACGAAAAACTGTTGACTACAACAACATTTTCGGGAAAATGTCAAATTAATGACAGACACTTGAATTTATAATTGGCATTCATTTGTTAAAGAGTAAAGTCTAATTAAATGTACAGAGGTGAAGAACGAAAGAATTTGAATTTTCATATTCATTCATTTCACATTCATATTTATTATCATATTTTCTAACAGCATGGTATCCTTATTGTTTGTTTAAGGAGAATAAAATATAAGCAAATATATTGGTATACATACATATTCTACAGTATTAAGTATTCCATAAAATATTCCATGTTTATAATTTGCCTACAGTTGCCACACATATCCTAATTAATTTATATGTTATACCAGCCATTTATTTGTGATAAATTTATTAATGTCTACCCCGCAAATAATATCAAGTGACGTTCATAAATTGTATTTAGTATGTAAAGAATGCTGCCGTAATCCTAGCATTAAAGTTTCACTCTGCCGCACATGATCACCTCCAGCAATAATTTAACCACATTCAACTAATTTGAGAATGCCTGTCATTAGTGCAATTTTAAAACCATTATTTAACCTTAAAAAAATAGCTTCAAATACTCGTACGTAAGTTAGTAGAATATTGTCAAATTCCCTTGATGATGTTTGTCTGGCATGGGTAAATAAGGCAATTATCAAGCCTAAGTGAGCATACATATAAGAAGAAGGAGACATATGCTTTTGATTTTGATTCATGTAAACATGAATTATAGGTCCTTCACATCATTAAGCCAGAGTAGTTGTTTGTATTTCTTTTCGTGGCTTTAAGGATAATAGAATCGTCATAAAGTATCTGCTCCATTTTTGTTTATTTCTCTTCTTTATTACTTCAAATTTTACCAGCTAAGCACGCTATCGGTCTACCATAGCAAGTTTTATAACGATAGGGTTGCCATTTGTCGCTGACTAAAAATAACACTCCTTTGAAGTAGTGATGAACTTTGCTCTTTAAATCATAATTTTATCTTGATGAATTTGATGAATTTGATGGTTGATCTCATGTTCTTTCGGGAGCAGAAGACTTCTGGATGGGTATTTTGAAGTTGTAAACTAGGATTTAGAATCTGTCTTGATTAACACTTTTGACACTACACTACACCATTTCTCAGTGCATCTAACGTCAATAAAAATATAGCTTATAGTCTAAAACTCTCATCAACGGCAGGCAGTATAATTTCCTTAGGGTTCGCTTTATTGGTGACAAGTTTACGTTAGTCTGTGAAGGGGAACAAGTTCATCAAACTGTTTGATGAAAGCATTATACATACATATATTCATTACAACCCTTCATTCAGTATTACAACCTAGTTTCTCACACCACTTATGTTGTGTGTGAGTTGTGGTAGCTACAGATTGAAGTCGATTCCGAACGATTGATTTTTGAGAAAATTTTTCATGACAATTTTAATTACTCTTCGAGTTTTTGTCAGAAATCTGCTGAGAGGAAATCGCCGGAGAAATATTTTTCCATATTTCGTTTTGTTAGAGAAATCTGACCTGGGGTTTGAATCGAGGCTTCATGTCTAATAAGCCAACACACTACCTATTAGACTAGGGCCACTACTTCAAATTATTTATTTCACGTTGTTTTTTGTGAATGATTTGAGACATTTTTTCATAAATAAGATTGGAAATAATGGGTTTCATGAGATGAAGTCGCTATAGTTTAGTAGGTAGTGTGTTGGCTCATTAGACGAGAGCCTGTGGCTCAACCTCCGACTAAGAAATCTCGAATGTTACAAAATATAAAAAATATATTTCATTCAGCAATTCCATTTCAGCAGTCTTCTGGGAAAAACCCTGAGAGTAAAATGAAATTGCCATGAAAAGTTTCTGACATCTATTGTTTGAAGTCCACATTAAACTATGGAGCCGGTCACTATTGGATGAAATTAACACACACATCATGAGTAGTGTGTGAAGCTAGGGTTGTAATGACCAATTAATTGAGTAAGTAAAGCAATGAGTTACATGAATAGACCATAAGAACCGTCTTCAAACATGTATATTATGATTTTATATATATTGTTACGTTCTTACCATTTAAAAACGTTGAAAATATAAACTCGTAGATTGCAAATAAAATAAAAATAAATCTGTGTTCAGCTTTAATTAAAATTCTTTAATATTCGCACAATTCTGTGTGCCACTGTTCACAATTTTGTGTAAATAACAACAATTGATTTTTTTTGTTATTCCTCTGTTTATACCCTTTGCATAATAACAATAACAATTACTGGACAATTATTCAACGATTACTCTCTTCAAATACTTCGCGTCTTCAAACAAGACTGACTGCACTTCACTAACTAACTCGTCTGCTTTGCCTTGCCTTTTATAGTATGTGGCAGAGTAAACAGTCTAATGAATGTCCTTGAAAGCTTTATAATCGCCGATGTTTACATTTATTATTGTATTATTGTTTGTGTATTTTTGTTTGTTTGTTTACAATTTTTTATGCTGGTGTTTGTTGTTATATTAAGCAGTACGATAATTTGTAAACAGGTTTGTTTACTGCATTGTTTTGTTTTTGTAGCTTTTGTTTAAAATTATAATGTTAAGCGATGTAAAAGCAAAACATCAGTATCTAAATTTTTCATTTTTGTAACAATATTTTATGAAAGTACGACTGTGTTGATTAATGCAATGAAATTTAAATGTACGGCTACCTATGGAGATGTAGTGCACGATACAAAAGTAAAATTCTATACTGATTGATTTCCTTTAACTTATTCTTTAAAAATTTCGAAATAAAATTTTAAGTTTTAATTTTTATTTTCAACAAATTTTGAAATTTCAGATTTTTCTATCAAAGAAATCTTTTGTGCATATTTTGAATTTTTATGAATCTTAACTTGTCTTTTATTTAAAAACGAAATAATTTTTCTTTTTTCGAAACTGTTGATAATTTACAACAAGAAAATATCTCTGATAGAAAGAAATATTGCCCAGGAATAATAGAATCTTTTGCAATATGAATTGAAAAAAGAAAAAAAAACCAATTTTGCTGTTGTTGTTGTTGTTGCTGCTTCTAAAGCATATTTTTCAATTTCGAACTAAAGGAAGCAAAGCAAAGCAACGTTGTTAACTTTAATGGTATTTAGTTTGGAAATACTTCGAAAAGAATACAAATAAAACAGAGAGAGATAGAGAGAGTTTTTATTGTATATCTGGAAAGAATAAACTGAAACTGTCATTGCAAGCATTAACAGGATGTAAAATTAAATAAAATGTTGCAAATATTGTATGTAGCACAATACAGTTGCATTTGCTTGCAACTATTTTATGTTGCAACTTGCATAATTTGTTTGTCTTTTAAATGTGAAACAAAAAAAAAAACGAAAAGAAAATGTTATTGTAGGTATTTATTGTTGTAACAATAATGGTCTTAGTTTTTTTTTTTTGTTATTTTATGAAGATACATCCGTTGCTGCTATTGCTGTGCATTGTGCATATATTTGTATCCCTCTCGCTCTATCCCGTTGTCCAATGTCTCTGCATGTGTGTGTGTGTAAAAGAAATAAATTTCCTTTAGCAAAGCGTTTTACAAATAAATAAAGCGTATCGATAATGTACAAGAATTATATGAAATTGGCTAAAATACTGGCTAAAATACATACATATGGCAGTAAGTATTAGTTGTAATAGCAGTTAGTTTGTTGGCTAACAATAGCACGGTATTGAATACCAAAGGCTTGAAGGAATGAAATCTTATGTTTTTGTTTTTTTTTCATTGAAGCTACTAAATGTTGGTTTTAAGTTATCCGAGCAGAGGGTAACCACACCAAAATTCTGGGAGATCCGAAAAACTTTAAGAGGTACATGAATTAACACAAAGAAATTTGTTGCTTTGTGGTTAATCTGCTGGCCTACAAACCCATATAATTCAGGCTTAAACGCAAGTGCAGAAGAAACGGTTTTTACCATGTTTTTTGAATTTTAAAAATTAAAAGTGGAGGGGTATGACACACATAGTCTTCAACTATGGCGAATAGAAAATATTTTTTATCATTACATTCAGTACAAGGGCTCAATATATTTTTAAAGAGGGTGCCCTAACTTCTTCAGAGACAACAACAAACATCATAGGAAGCTCCGTGCTGCATGTAGAGAAAAGATAAAACTCAATGAAACGGCATTTTCACAAGTGACGTTATATTAACACTGAAAGTTGGCAACTCTATTATTCTAGAACTTGCTACAGTACAGCAATTACAATGTTAATGATACTCAATCAAAGCTAAACAAAAAAGAAAAATGGGAAGGTGCTATGATCAGTCCTAGATTTCTATTAGAAAAGAAAATTTATAAAAAAAAGTTTGATGAAGTGCAGCGATTGAATTAGTATTCAAGCATATCATTATGATGGGAGAAAAACGAAATAAATAATTGTCGTTTTAAACAAAATTGATGTCTTTCAAACCTGAATTGAAAGCTAATAAACTTTTGTTGAGTGTTTGTGGAACTGGATCTCTAAGGTTTACAAAGCGGGTGTTTGTTGGAACGAATCTGGAAAAGAGATCAATGAAAACGTAGTCTTCCAACACGACTATGCTAAACTACAAACATCTTTGATGACCTGCCAACAATTTACTGCACTCAGTTGATACACCTACCCTATAGTTTATACCTTGCAGCGGCTGTCAACCACAAAAACCAGGAAAATTTTACCAATAAACTCAGTATGCAACAGTTTCCATCAAACTTCAAAAAAGATTTTTTTTTATCAATTGGAAAAAGAATCCACTCCTTTAAGTTCCACTGCTTAAAAACAAAAATGCTAAGAAGCTCACTGTTATGTTCTTAACCATTCAATGAATTTTCATCATACCAGATTTTTTTTTTTATCAATTTGGAAAAGAATCCACTCTTTTAAGTAACGCTGCTAAAAAACAAAAATGCTAAGAAGCTCACTGTTATGCTCTTAACCATTCAATGTATTTTCAAACGAAGACTTTAAATCTTTGAGTGAAAGAATGAATAAAGCAGCGTCTCTCTGGCTGTATCATTAACATCCATTTATTAAAGCCGTGTATCGAAGACCATGCACTAGAATTTATTGTCATTTCAATGCTATTTTGTTTATGTTTGTTTTTCTCTTTTTTTTTTTTTGAAGAAATACAGAGAAAATAAAAAGGAGGAAAAGAAAAATCACAAACTGTGAGTATACAACATACCTTATCGGCTTCTAAGCCACCGGGAATTTGTGTGCCATCCTTTGAGCAGAAACAGTATGGCAATTGACATTCTTCCGTGTTGCACTTTTGTGCCTTATCAGCAGGTGCTTCAGTTATGGTAGCTGGTGCTGCAAGTAAATAAAGAAAGAAAATAAATGAAAATGCAAATTATTAAAGAATTTATTTCTCTTTTTGAAAATAAATACAAAGAAATTTTAGGAAATTTTGTTATAAATGAAATAAAATTTCCCAAAGAAAAATATAATTTCCGTTCCATACAATAAAATACTGGAAATTCTAAAGAATTTCTTTTTTTTTTAAAAGTAAATGCTTTATAAAGTCAAAGAAAAAGTATGATATTCTATAACAATATTATGTTACTTTATAATAATATAGTTGTGATATGGTTTTCTAAAGATTTATTTTTTAAAGAATTTTAATTGTTTATGAAACAAATCTAAATTTGCCAACAAATGCAAATAAACACTGAAGAATTTTTATGTTTAATTTTTGATGATAACAGAAAACAAAAAATGGAAAACGTTTTACAAACAATAAAAGAATTTGGAACACACTTTCACTCTAAATAATCTTGTTTCTTTTACATTCACTTACTCAAACATACTACATGTGCCCAGTCACAAAACAATTGTAAAATTAAATGCAATGCACAGTGGTACAGTGTTTATAAATAAGTACTCACGTATTGTTATTCCGAAGCCAGCAGTAATCTCTCCTGAACTGGCTTAATATTGTGGCAGAGAGCGGCAGAGCTAAAAAACTTCGGAGACAGAAAAAAACATTGAAGTTTATGAACACACGGGTGAAACCCATTAGAAATTAATCATTGTGACTCAATGGGATGCCAAGTCCAGAACATTCGTTGTCTATTTATATTGGATATTTGAAAGAGAAGAGAGTCGCCCTAGTCTAGTAGGTAGTGTGTTGACTTATTAGACGTGAGGCCATGGTTCAAACTCCAACAAAACGAAATAAAAAAAATGAAATTGCCATTGAAAGTTTCCTAAAATACTGTCGTTTGGAGTCGACTTTAAATTGTAATCCCCACCATTCATGTATGAAATTACAAACACATAAGTGGTATGAGAATCTAGGTCATAATCCTAACTGAACGATTGTAATGACCAAATTATGTGTGTATATATTTGAAAGAGAACGATTCTTCTTTTAAGAATGATTTAAGTATCCAATCCCACTGCTATTGTATATGGGATCTGTGACGTCATTTCTATACCTGTGTGCAATTCAGTTACAATGCATATTTCATATCCTAGAAAGTCGCAGTTTCTGATCACAGAAAGAAAACGCATTACAAATTAATCACATGAAGAGGCTCCAGCTCTGTTCCTTCTTTGTATTGAATCTTCAGCTCGAATAAGCCGTGTAGATTAAAGTGCTTGACTACAGACACAGCAGTCTAGGTACGAATCCAGGTGATTTCAAATTATTAATATTAAGACGTTTCAGTCCCAATCCAAATATCCATGCAGCACGGACGAAAATCGTAGAAAGATGAGACACAATTAGCTAAGTTCGCCTCCCCTACATACACATGTACATATATAATTGGTCATTATAATCCTTTAGTCAGGATTACAGTCTAACTTATCACACTACTCATGTTGCGTGTGTTAATTTTATGCATGATTGACGGGACCTACAGTTTAAAGTCGACTCCGAACAACCGATTTTTGAGAAGCTGTTTCACGGAAATTTTATTTACTATAAGAGCTTTTGCCTGAAATCTGCTGAGAGGCAGTCGGCGAAGATATATTTTTTCATATTTCGTTTTGTTGAAGATGTCTGACCAGGGATTTGAACCATGGTCTCCGGCCCAATAAGCTAACACACTACTTACTAGACTACGGCGACTACAAAAACCCAATTCAATTTCGTGGAGGACGTTGTGTCTAATCAGTGACAAATAGAAAAAAATTTCTCAAAGAAGGATTACTTGGAGACAGTCTTATATTTATGAAAATAAGGAAGGGAAATTAAGAATTGAGTACAAATTAAGGATTTCTTCTGTACTTGAAGGGCTTGCGTAATCTAGCAAATGAAATGGAAATGATTTTCCATATTAAACGAAGCCACATAGCAGGCCACCTGCTATGGCGAATACACATCTTAAGAAAGAGCTTGTGATACCAATTCTCTATAATAAAGAGTGCTCTAGAAACGCTAAAGTAAACTCAAAACTCTAGTAAACTCTATCTTAACACTGTCACCGAAGACTTTGCTTTAGTAAAAGAATTTCTACATGTTCATGAAATCTTAATCTCAGTTCCAGACAATCATGACCTTGTTGCCATCAACACCACTGTGCAATCATTATTTAATATGTATTAAACTGGCATATATGCACGTACCCTTTTTGCACACAAATGAATGACAATAACAATATAAAGACTATAAAACAAAGACAGAGAGAATGTGAACAAAAAAAAACTGAAAAAAAAACAGAAAACATGTTTCATTTCTAATCGAGTGTTTTTGTCTTTCACAAGAATTACATGACTTTACACTCGAAAATCTGTCACTAGTCAGTTAGTCAATCAGTACGTAAGTATGTGTGCGTGCATGTATATCTCTTTGAGTGTGAGTGTCTTTAAGGGGTAGAATAATGTTTGCCGTAGACAGTTAAGTGCATGTAGGATGTGTGTGTGTATGTGGGTGCGTAATTGAATATGTTGACATTTTAGGAAAATCAAAATGCATTTTATACTTGAGTAATTTCAATCAATTGAATCAAATATTTTAGCACTCTCTCCTCACTGCTACCATTCTCTCCCTCTTTCTCTGTCTTTCTAACACATATTTCTTTTATATTCTCATTTTGTACAGTGTCTTGCTTACAGTTCTTTTTTCAATTGTTGTTTTTACACTCATTGTGGGGAGAGAGAGTGAGAGTGTGCAGACAGTTTCAATAAAAGAAATAAAACACTGTGTTGAATAATGCATGAAATTGTGTTTACGGAGAGGGTCATCTACACTATAACATGCACTTTCGAACACTTATGAAATGTGATTTACAGTTACTGTTAGTTGTGATACTCAATTAAGTAAATTTATGGATTTTCCTTTATATGGGGGACTTAGAATTAATTCTGTAATCTTACTTTTATTCTGCACTGTATACATTTGTTTCTTATTGCAATTTTTCTATGCCATTGATAACATTTTTTTTGTTATCGTGTGTGTTAGTGAAAATTGCGACAGCAATACATATGCATGCATAGAGAGTGATTGTATTTCAATTTACGATAAATATCATTAACAACTGCAAACATACACTGAAAGAAATTATTAGGAAACTTAAAAAATGCTTTTTTTCATGCTTTTGATTATTATTTATTGAAATTTTGTAAACTTTACAGATTTCATTAAGGGGTGTAGTGATGGTTTCATTCATGATACCAACGAAATTTTTTTCTCAGTGTATTTTATCTAGTTTTGAACACATAGAAATTTTTTTCTTTTTGGCTTTTTAAGAAACATCTAGTATTTGTTGTTTCCTTTTATCAATTGTTTTTCTAAACATGTTTTTGTAAGCATTTTTTGTTATTGTTATTGTTGTTGTATCAAAAAGTCATTTGACGTAATGCGTACCAAAGCACCTGTGTACTCGAATGACATACTCTACACAGACTTTCACAGTTCCTTAACCAAATACAAACACTTAATGGAATTACTCTACCCTCTACCCTAAAATATGGGGGACATTTTATGTGCGTATCTTGCAGTGACTGGTAATGAATATTTTTTCTTTTTGTTGATTGTTTTTGGCAAAGCTTTTGATTTGATTTGTTTCCGAGAAATTCCTTATGATTATGGTAATCATTGTAATTTAAAGGCATTATTTTATGTACTTTAATTCCATGAAAAAAAAAATAACATCAATTCGGCATTTAATTTATTCATTGTTTATGTACGGCAAAGGTAATAAAATTGATTTTATTTTAAGAAATTGTTTTTTTTCTTTCTTTCTGTCTTTGCATTGGAGGATGTCTTTTCGTGTCGTACGGGTAATAAAAATTGTAATGAATGTCACATTATTGTTGAAGTGGATATTATTTATGGGGTTAGAGTTATATGTGTGTGAGTGTTCTTCTTATAACTTAAAATTTAAGACAAGTTTAAAGAGATTTTTTTTTGAGAATTTTATGAAGAGGTCTTTAAAATCCCTGATGCAATGATAGGTAGGTATGCTGAAGGAAGGGAGACCTACCAAGGGTCTCATGTCAACATATACCTAAGCCATCATGTATGTTCGTTGTAAGCTCATGATATGAAATGATAAGTATCAGTTACCTTCTTAACATTTCTCTAAACTTATTTCACGTTTCCATATATGCATTGGTTGTTGAATAAAAAACTAACACTCAAACACTCGTATAAAATCTAAATGAGAGGAAAGCATATAATCTTGATTAATATCTAAACTCTTCGATACTAAAAGTAAAACTCTTTATGAAAGCTTGTTTTCCGATATGTTCTTTGAAAAATAAGGCTACTGGTTTCGTAGTCGCCGTAATCTGGAAGGTAGTGTGTTGGCTTATTAGATGTGAGGCCACGGTTTAAACCCCAGGTCTCCAACAATATGAAATTTAAAAAAATTTTTCTTCGGCGGTGGTTTGAAGGGTTGTAGTTGTGTTCAGTAGGTGTAAATCGTGCCCATAGGCATAGAGACCTCTGTATTAGAACCTGTATTAAGCTCGCCCCCACAACTATGTCAGTCATCAACTAATTTCCACTTTCGGCGATCAGAGAACATGAACTCACGAGCAAAAAAAGTTGGAATTCATGTGAGATGTAGTCGAACACACTATTATATGATCCGGAATGCTTCCTAGAATCCTAATGCAACAGAAAATCTCTAGCCATCATACAAGATGCACTCCTACATACATACATACATAATTGGCCATTACAACCCTTCAATCAGGATTACGACCTAGTTTCTCACACCTTCTACACATGCTAATACATTTACACGATTCTGCTTCAAGCCGATAGTCCCCCAACCTAGGGTCTATTGCACTGGACATTTGCGTGACTAATAAAACTGTATAAAAGCGAGGAAATAGAAGGACACAGCAGATGCTAAATTCAGATGACAATATTAATCAAACTAAAATAAGACAACAAAAAAAACGGGAACTGTATAAGATGACGGAGATCTCCTCCTTTGTAAGTGCCCTTAAAAGTATGCTACACATTTTTATTGCTTTGATCCTATAATCTTGATTGCATAGGGAAATCAAAAAGCAAAAGATAAACAAATTTACGCTCACCTATACGAAATAGGAGTATGAAAGGAAGAGAGAGACAGAGAGTGAGAGAGAGTTAATAATGTATGCACATCTACTTAAAAATTTAGATAAACAAAGCATAATGAAGTCAAAATGGGGAGAAATTGCATTATTTGAAGTGAATATTTCATTTATTTTGTGTTTTAGTTGCGTGTGTTGCAATATATTTTCATGTACGAATATAGTTTCTCCATTTGATGTGTTTTTTCTCATTTTCTATTGTATTTTGAGATGTTAGTTCTGATGTTAGCAAACAGTGTGTATGCGTTACGGTTTCTTATTTCTCTCCCTTCCTCCTTTACTGTTATCTTTTTATTCCATTATTTTGTATCAATATAATCAGAAAATCCTTTTTAAAAGTACATGTACCAACCAATAAACACGTCAATTCTTCTTATTTTGTTTTCTTGTATTAGTGCATATCAATGTGTGTGTGTGTGTGTGTGGGAATTCATTTTATATTTTTGTTAAATTCGTACACATTTTTATTGTGTTTGTTTTAGATTGACAATCTCTATTTGTTTGAGGTAAGATGATGACAATAACAAGACAGAATTAAATACAAAGGCTGAGTGATAGTAGGAGTGGAAGAGAAAAACAAAATTTTTTTAAATTTTATTTTTGAAAATAACAACATACAAACAGATTAAAATCGATTTGATGATATAGTTGGTATCGATGTTGTTGTTTAATTTTTGTTTCAAAGAGATTTTTAAAAAAAATTTTTTTTCTTGGGAAAAAAAATTATAGAAAATTGTGTCAATTGAAAATGAAATTAAAAGAAAAGAAAATTAGGCCAAGAGAAAAATATGTTTCTTAAGAGCCTTGTTGTTTATGTATTCTTTTTGATTTGAAAGAGTACTTTAAAACTGACCAGTAAATCCATTAAAGGAAAGGAAAATAATAGGAACTTTCGAAGAACTAAGTAATGAGAACTTTTCCATTTTTCGATTTCAGAAATAAAACACACATAAGGCTACAAATTCAATGAATATTTTATTTCATTGTAATGCTTGGACTTGTGCCATTATGTACGCAATGAAATGTCATTCAAATAAAGCCTGTGGATTGACCGCAGCAGCATTTGTACTTTCGAAAACTTTTTCGCATATTTGGGATGATATTTTGGCGAATGTTAGCTTGAAAATTTCGGAATTGTTTATATAGATATGGTCTCTGAATTAGCCTCACAAAAAAGGTTTAAACGGTGTTAAAACGCATAATTTTGGGGTTCAATTGGTGTCAACAATACATGAAATTCTACTTTCTGGGAGAAGTTCTCACGCAATTAAACCAAAGTCGTGCTGAAATCCCATTGTTTTCAGCTTATAGTCTTCAGTTGTAGGTCAAAAATATCTGATGGTAAACGCATGATTCTGGGGTTCAATTGATGTCACCAATACGTGAAATTACACTTTTTGGGGAAGGTTTCACTCAACCAGAAATAAAATTGTATTAAAACCGCATGCACTCCAGTTCACAGTCTACAATTGTAGGTCAATGCCTGATGTCATTACGGCTATTACAGCACAGACATTATCTCTGAATTAGTTTAGTAAAAAAGGTTTAAAGGCGTTTAATTGCATGATGTTGGGGTCCAGTTGATGTCACCAATGCGTGAAATTATACTTTTTGGGAAGTCCTCTCGCAATAAAACGAAAATCCTATTAAAACCACATACTCTTCAGTTCATAGGATTGGATTACAGACCAAAAAAATCTGTTGTCATACGGCCATTGTGCTTCGAATTGATGTTACAATTTTTTCAGGATAGTTTTGAAAAAAAAAACGGTTTTTAAGCCAATATGCTCATAAAACAATCACTTTGTTTGAATGCCATGCGGCAAAATTACTTCTCGAATTACTACAGTGTGGAGAATGCCTATCTGGCTTTAATTGTAGAATGAAGTGTAATTTTATGGATAGAGATGCAAATTCAAACACTTTAATGAGTCTTAAGACAGAGCTAATTCATCACAATGCAGTGGAATCCAAATATTCTTGTTTCACTTTCTCTTATATTTTATGATGGTCCCTAGTCATGCAGTGCATTATGTTGGAATATGGAAAATAGGTTATGGAAGGAGGACAGAGGGAATAATGTTTGTGGACATTAGATTTGAAGTGGCAGGAAAGAGCTCTGCAGGTAGAGACTTCAACATATGGATAGTGCGGCTAAAGAACGTTTTCTGTCTGTAATGCTGTATGCGATTGTCACACAAATAGTTGTGTCCTGCAAGAGAGACGATTGCTACGTAAGTTTATACGATTATCTGAAACCAGTGCCTTCATCTCGCTAGATGAAAATCCGGGAGAACAGTGGAACACAAGTCACATTGCGACGATGCTCCAATGAATCAATAGAGTTGCATATCCTACCGTTATTAATTAGCACCTTTGCCCTCTCCTACAGGAGGTCGAAAGTACGTTAGAGTTGTATTCCATTATTGGCGGAAATAAGTGATGTAAATAGTAAGGAGATATGATGAAGTGAAGTATTTCCTGCACGATCTTAAGAAACCTAGGCACTTGAATGCCTTCTTTCGATACTTTAAAAATGTGCTGGTTCCATCGAACATCACACTGAATTTTCATGCCCAAAACATCAAGAGGGTCTGACTTAAATTTTACATATTCCCTGGTTATGAATGAGGCAATATTATTGCCTCGCTTGTGTGTTAGTAAACAACATACATACGTAATTGGTCATTATAAACCTTACGTCAGTATTACGACCTAGTTTTTCACGCCACTTATGTTCTGTTAATTTTATATACATGAGTGGTGGGACCTACAGTTTAAATTCGACTGCGAATGACAGATTTTTGAAAAACTTTTCATCGCAATTTTTTATTTGCTCTCAGAGTTTTTGCCAGAAATCTGCTGAGAGGAAGTTGCCGAAGAAATACTTTTTTGTATTTTTCTTTTGATGTTTGGCCTGGGGTTCGAAGTCTGGCTTTACTTCTAATAAGCCAACACACTACCTACTAGACTACGGCAATTTCATTAGTAAATTAGTAAACAATATTCATTCCAAATTGGTCATTATAATCCTCAGAATTACAACCTAGCTTCTCTTCCTAGCATTCATTTTGGGTGTGTTCATTTTATCCGAGAGAGCTAGACGAACAGATTTGAACAACTTTTAATGGAAATGTTTTATTTTATTCTCAGAGTTTATGCCTGAATTCATTACTCGTACAATTTTTATTTACTTGAAATTACTCTTTTCATTTGAATTTATTTAAATTAAAATATCTTAGTGAATTTCATTTGCAAACAATTTAAATTTTTTTGGTTTGTTTTGATATTTTTATTTAAACAACAATTAAAATTTGGTTTTTAAATAAAACTTTAAATTTAATTGCTTTTGTTTCAACATAACCGGAGAAGAAAATTTGAAGTTTTATCTTAAATATGCAATGAATAGATAGGTATTAAATTGTATTTGAAAAGAAAATAATTTTATGGCTTTTATTGTTCCATAAAGAACTTTACTTTTCATATATCTAAACAAATCTAAATCTGTAGGAACCTTGCTGTGCCATACATCCATCCTGTTGTCTTACTTCTGTCCGTCCGTCTGTCTGTCTGTCTTCATTTTCTTTTTTCTTTATTGTTAAGCCAGTAAATTTTAAATAATTTTTCTTTTAAATCTGTTTTCTTTACAACAATTCTTTACAGATTTATTTGTATTTTTTATCATATTTTTATTCTTCTGTTTATTGTTTAATGCCAGTTTCAAGAAAATTAATAGAAAAACATAAAAAACATAAAAAGAAAGAATTTTCATTGCTACCGTAGCAAGATGTAGATAAGCTTTGCATCTCTTTCGATTTGATTTGATTTGATGGCAGTAATAAAATTGCATGAAGCAAATTTACTTGCATGAAATATGTTGGTGAAGGCAAATATTTTTCATAAGTTGTGGTCTTTTTATTAAAAAATAATTAAAATTTCTACAATATTTTTCTCTTTCAAATGTTTTTACTTTAAATTTAAATCTTCAAAAGAGAGTTGTGGCAAAATTTGAATGCAAATAAATTGGTCTTTAACCTTTCTTTGCATTTCAATTTAAATATTTAAATTGCTAAAATGAATAAGAAAAATTGTAAAGTAAACTAAAAGCAGAAACTTTCATTGTATTAAAAAGGAATAACAAAAAAAAAAAAAACTTCTTTAATAGATTATACAAAAGCAAAGATTTTAGAACTTTTTTCAAAATAAAACTAATTTTCAGCTTTCTCTAAAAAAAAGTACCTTAGTAGACATCTTACCGCAGTATATTTTACTTGATTTCTGAACTAACAAAAACAAAGTACTTTTTTATAATTCAAGTACTTAAAGTTAGTATTGTAGTCGACGTAGTCTAGTAGGTAGTGTGTTGGCTTATTAAACGTAAGATCACGGCTCAGGTCCAGGTCAGACATCAAAACGGAATATGAAAAAAAAAAATTTTTCTTCGGCAACTTCCTCTCAGCAGGTTTCTGGCAAAAACTCTGAGAGTAAATACAATTGCTATGAAAAAGTTTCTCAAAAATCTGTCGTCCGGAGTCGACTTTAAACTGTAGGTCCCGCCGCTCATGTATAAAATTAACGTACACAACATAAGTGGAGTGAGAAACTAGGTCGTAGTCCTGACAGAAGGTTTTGTAGTGACCAATTATGTATGTATGTAAAATTAGAATTTTCAAAAAAGTACCTTACGTAATAGATTAAACAAAAAAGATAACATTTGGTATTTTTTTGTATTTTTATAAAACTATTTTTTTGGTACTTTTTCAAAATACAAAAAAGTACTGGTTGTCTACTAAAAACACATTTTTATAAGTTAAAGGTAAACCAAAAAAAAGAACTGAAATTTAATGGAATTTCTTTTTTAGTACTTTTTGTTTTCACAAAAGGTACTTTTCATAAATTTCAAAGTAAAAAAAGTACTACTAAAACAGTTCTCTTTTGTACTTTAAGAAACTAAATGATTGTGCTTCCTGAAGCAAATTTCTTGATAATTTTTTTGTACTTACAAAACTGGCATGAGTAGTCCTGTTGAAACCTAAAGCCGTCATCTAATTCAAGCTAAAAAAAATGTAATTATCATTGACCTAGAATGCTCATCGTTGACAGTGATAGCCTGGCCAATGTTAATCTTAAAGAAATATGAACCAATAAAACCGCCAGCTCAAAACGTGACTTTTTTGGAATGCGTTGGACGCTCTTGGATCCCATGTGGATTGATATCTTGTCAAAATTCGAAAATATCGCTTGTTTACGTATCCATTCTTGCAGAAATGGGCCCCGTTGCTGAAAATAATGTGTCGATGTAAATTAGGATCGGTAACCAACTGCTCTAGAGCCCATTCATTGAACACATGTCATTGTGTATGGTGATTTGGGAAAACAGATTAAATATATGAGAACCAATTTAACAAAAGTCACCATAGTCTAATAGGTAGTGTGTTGGCTTATTAGACGAGATCGAGATGATTCAAGCCCTGGCTCAGGCCTTTCTGACAAAACGAAAATATTTCTTTCGAAGACTTCGTCTCAACATTTTTCTGGCAAAAAACTTGGAGAGTAAAATAGAATAGCCATGAAAAGTTTCCCAAATCTGTTGTTCGTAGAAGATATTAGACGGTAGCTCCTGCCACTCTTGAAACAATTACTCACACACATCGTGGATGATGTGAAAAACTAGGTTGTAATCCTGACTAAAGGGTTGTAATGATCAATTAAGTGTGTAAGCTTCAAGACGAGCGTTACCATCTGCTAAAATGCGGAAGCTCCTGTTGAAAGATTGTTTATCTTAGTTCTTCAAATAATTGTATATGGAATTGTAACTTTAAGAATTTACACAGCGTAGTAAAACCTCAAAACTCTTATACTCCATGTACAATTAAATTCTTATACTCTTCATCTTATTTCCTGGTTAACGTGTTGCATTTTTGATATAAATATTCGTTTATTTACTACTTTAGAGTTTTTTTTGTCTACTTCGTACATTTTTCATCCCCTTTCCTAAATTTATTTTTTATTTTTGTGACGAAAGTCAAACAGTAGCAGTAGTAGTAGTAGTAGTAGCAGTTCATCATTTTTCTTAAAACACTTGTGACAGTTGTATGCTATAAACTTGACAAATTATATCGAATTTTATGCGAAAACTTCTTTGTTTTGTTCCTTAAAGTTATTACAGATTTCCTATGACTGGTCCCTCCCCTTCTTAGTCTAATACCACATTTTCTCCATTTGCAGCTGTGGTTTGATTGAGTAATGAAAAGTACTTTTAATGTGAACACAGTATAAGAGTTTCTTTCTTTTTTTTTTGGTTTTTTACTTTGTAATAATAAATGTTTTCTTTCTGCTAAAAAGTTTGCCATTTAAAGTTGAAAATAAAATAAAATTCTTTTGATTTTGAATTACGTTATAAATGTTTACCGTTGCAAGGAGTGGGTAAAGAGAAAGGGGATGAAAGATTTAAAAACAGATTGAATTGACCAATTTCTCTCCTTTTTGAGGGGGGCTAAAGGCACTTAAAAAGTAATTGATGGCTTTGTTTTGTTTTTATGTCCTTTTTTTTGCTTTTTGAAGCAGTAAAAACGTAATTGAAATCAAGTGCTTTTTGGACTTTTTTGGAAAGCCGACAGGTGAGTGCTAATATATTTGATAAGAATTTATGAAAATAAATTTAAGAAGGGGCAAACCTATGTAAGTATTAAGTGAAAAGGTGCTCGAATTCATTATGCTAGCCTAAAGTTATTAAATTGCAAAGTCCCTTCAAAAAGTTATTAAAAAAAGTACCATAATAAAAGCACTTTTTAAACAATTTCGATATTAATATTACTTTCTTTAAAGACACACAGTATCTGTAAAGATTTTGAAAATTTTTAAAGGCCATATGCAAAATAGTACCTTCGTACTATTTTTAAAATGAGAAAAAGTACCACACGCTACGAAAAAAATTACATTTTAAAAATATGTTTCAAAAAACATAAGTATCCGAAAAGATTTTAAAAATATCTAAATTCCATATAGAAAATAGTACCTTCGTACTATTTATAAAATCAGAAAAGTACCACATGTGAAAAAAGTACCCGCTACGAAAAAAATACATTTTAAAAATAGGTTTTCCTTTTATTTTAACCCATATTTTAAAGCTTAAACTCTTTGGTACTAAAATTGATTACAAATTATTAAAACAGTTTTCCTTCTCTTTAAGAAAAAATACTGCAACAATTTTTTCTTAGCTTTCATTTCTAATACTTTCGTTTTATTATTTCTGCTGATTTGTTAATTTTTTTCTTATATTTTTTTTTTTTAGAAAATAACTTTCATTTCATAGCAGGAGAAAAAAGTACCAACAGCAGCATCAGTTATTTTTCTTATTGTAGTTATTGTTGTAATATCTATAGTTTAGTATACTTCCGGCTTTTGTCTGTTGATTTAAAATATGCTCTATTTCCTGTTTTATTTATGCTCGAACACTTTTATTTTTTCTTTCTTTCTTTCTTGGTATTTTTTTTTTCCTTATTTCAAATATTTTCTTTTGCTGAAAAACCCAATGCATATAGACCGAAGGGATTTAATGATGATAAAGATTCTAGAACCAATTCCCTGCTGTACGTTGTGTTTTGTACGTTTTTTCAATTCTATTTTCGTAGATTTTACCTACAACATCCAATATCAACGAAATGTTGCAATAAGAAATGAAAGAAAAATGTAACAGAGAGAAAATGTTTATAACACACTTACTTTATAAGAAAAATTTCCGGGTCCTTTTATTTTATTTTTTTTCTTTGGGGTTTAAATTCCTTTTAAGGTTGTTGTTTTGTGCTGTTCTATGCTATCTTTTGTTTTTGTGTTATTAAGGCATGTCCTTTATAAATGAATTATGCGACATTTGTTGGAAATTGCTTCCTAATCTCTATTCCTATGATTCCTTTTACATGTACTCTTTCTTTACTCTTCTGTAGTTGGAATGATACTGAATGCTCTTTCTATCGTTTATCGTCGTATCAATTTAAAAATGTATGATTTGAGCTGTATTTGTATTTGTTTTAGTCTATTTGTAAAATGCATTAGTTGGCCTTGCAGTTCAATTTGTCTTTAAATACTTTGTTCTATATCTCTTGAACAGCACTATGGGTCGAGAGACATGGAAAAGTTGAATAAATTTTTTTAAATATTTTTTTAATTATAATTCTTTTTGTTTGTTCTCTTAAATATTCAGTATAAAATGTATTCTCCGGATGTTAAATGTCCAAATGGTACTTTTTCTACAATTAAAAGTACAATTAAAAGTACTTTTTGTTAAGTATCTGTTAGATGTGTGTTTCAAATAAGTTTCTTTTTTATTTCAAATATTATATTAACGTTAAGGAGACAGACTATTCACTTCTCTTATTTTTTTATTCAAAAGTTAATAATAATTTGGTACTATTTATGACAAATATGTTTTCTCAGACCCTACGCAACACATCAGAAATTTATGAAATCATTTTAATTTTTAAAAATTATAGTCTTAATAACTTTCTCTTAATTTCGGTAGGTTTTGCCTCAGTTGTTTTGAAAAACCCCATTATTTGTAGCTTAAAAATCATTAGATTTGAATACCCCTAAAAAGTACTTTTCTTGGCACTTTTTTTCTAATGAGTACCAAATATACCAAAGTACCTTAAGCAGCAAAGGGCTGTTGTAAAGCATCCGTGACATCAATGACTTTTTTTTTCTACTGTAGTAAGTTTTAGAATAACAGGGTTGCCAACTATCATTGTCTACAAATGGGTTGTATCAGAAATTTATTGGATTATTGTGTTGTTGCTACTAAGAACTGGTGTAGATTTGAGGAATTCATGGAGTCCTAGTTTCTCCAAATTTTCGTCGCTGATCTTATATTCTCACGGTGGTGATGCTGACAAGAGCTTTCTGGAGCGGTTATTGAAGGCGACGGAGGTATTTTATTTTTTGTACTGGAAATTAATTGAGTTGTTGTCTTGTTGTTACTAAGAACTAGTGTAGTGCTAAGGAATTCATTGAGTCCTACTTTTTCTACAATGTTTGTCGTTGATCTTATACCTTCACGGTGATCATGGTGACAAGGGCATTCTGCGTTGATTACTGGAGGGGACAAAGGTATTTTAAATTTGAAAACCATGATGAAAATTGCTTTATTTTCTTTGGGGCTGCAGGAACTGCTTTAATTAAAAACCAATTTATAGAAGATTTTTGTTACATACATACATTGCTCATTACAAGTCAGGATTATGACCTAGTTTCTCACACCATTTATGTTGTGTATGTTAATTTTTTATACATGAGTGGCGGGACCTACAGTTTAAAATCGACTCCGAACGACAGATTTTTGAGAAGCTTTTCATCGCAATTTTATTTACTCTCAGAGTTTTTGTCAGAAATCTGCTGAGAGAAAGTCGCCGAAGAAGGACTTTTTTGTATTTTGTTTTGATGTCTGGCCTGGGGCTCGAACCCTGTCTTTACGTCTAATAAGCCAACACACTACCTACTAGACTACGGCGAATTTTTGTTAAGATGTTTGAAATATTTGAAATAATTTTTCTTAAACAAGTCGATTTCATTGAGAGTCATGCTCTTGCTTGAGGTGTGTTAGGTACACTAACATATTCTACGTTTTGACTTTGTTTCTGTACATGAAAAGAGGTGTTGGTCATGACCATATTTTTCTGAATTAACCACGAGAGAACCTGTTGATGGTAGCCTTTTTATGGGACGTTGTTTTGTACCAAAAAAGTTCCTTTTGTTTTGAAATACATTTCTAAAATTAAAAAACATTCCATAGTGCAGCGTATTAACTGAAAGTCCTTTAATATTCTTATTAAAGGCACTTGAAATTGTTTGTTTTGATAGCAAAGAAAATGAAAATAATTTTTTATATAAAACTCTCCAATAAAATAAATTCAAAATGGATTCTTTACTGAGGTTAAGTTAAGTTTGCCTTTCTAAGGCCTGATACATTTTGAACTGCTCCTGAACAAATTTTTCAAGATTAGGTTGCCAGTAACCAATTACTTTAGCTCGTAGCTGAAACAATTTTTAAATTGCTTTTTTACAGCATAATTAGTATTCATCACTAAATTGCTTGCTGGGTAACATAATATTTTTATATCACTTATGTTCCCCATATCTTATTACTTGTATAGGTTTGGCCCTTAGATTCCTTTACCTTTTTTTCGGGTTCACAAGAAAATTGCAATTCCATTACAATGTTTATGGCTAATGTGGTTTGTTCTAATTTTTTTTTATGTTTTGGAATATTTCAGGTGAGGTTTATGATGCTGCTAGTCGTTGTTTCTTGGTTTGCATAAGTATTTTTTAAAACACAAAAAATTTTTCATATTAAATGTGACATGTTTTTAGCAAAGGCCACATATTAAGAATTTATATCACTTTGTGTCACTTTACTACAAAGCAATTGTAATTGAAAATTGAAATGTTTTTGAAAACCAAATTTTCTAATTAAATTTTATATTTTTTATTTTCATAAAAAAAATTTTTAAAATAAATCAAAAGAATATTTCAATATGGAAATGGAAACTTACTTGTTGGCAAAGGACCACATTTGGCTTCATCCTTGAAGGTACAATATTTTTGTATATCATCAAAATAGAGACCAGAAGGGCAACGATTCAAATATGGGTAACCATCTACACACTGAAAATAAAAAAGGAAAATGATTAAAATTTTAAATGAAAATAAAGTGATATTTTGTCGTTTATGATTTGAGAAGATAGTCCAGTCGAATCTGCTGAAATAAGATTGAATGAAATCGTTTTACTTTTGGAAGAAAAAGAAATACCAGATTCTACGAGCTACGTATGCTTCTTGGTCTACAAAAAAAAAAAACAGGGCAAATTTCCCACTTCCCGGTTTAATGGAAGTGAAGTTTAAACCGTGAAACAGATGTAATACTTATGACTCCATTATCCAAGCATTTACGGATACCAGCTAAAACTCTACATCTAGCTAAGTAATCTTAGCCTCGGATGATCGTTGTGTCTCGCTGTTATGGTAACATGGAACGGTAGTTAGTGGCAGCCTCTTAAAAGGCCACTTAATTATGGTATATTGGATTAATACGGCGTAAATCGCAATAAACGCCATTATTGAACTCAATATTTTATATAAAGTTTCAATTAATTATTGCTCAATAAATACGCTAATTGTTATAATATTGAGTAAAACTTAAAATACAGCACTGTCATCATTATGTTCAGTGATCATATTACAATTAACCGAACACTTTTTGTTAATATTTGACAACTCAAATGTCAACAAGGACAAAAAAAAAAAAAAAACAATGTTGTTGAAACAACGAGCTGTTTTGTTGACAAACGCAGTTGAACTGCGTATATTATTATGCCTGAACACTTACAATATTGTGCTCAATAAACCGAATATTGACTCAATAAAAGTGCATATCTGAAAATAGTATAAGTCTTAAGGCCAATTTCTTTGATACTAACAAAGCCTTAAAGTTTGGTCCTGTTGACCAAAAATTTTATCTAAAATTGCTTTCAAAAAATGCAGTCTGGTACGGCACTTTACTCTACTCCACTAGCAGACCGTAGTAGCTCAAATCCCTAAACTAATGTATGTTAGGGAGCTGATTAAGGTCTTCATTACGGCACCTGCTCTTATATGTTAAAACGTCTTCTATCTCAAAATTTCGGCATTCTATAGGACTATCATCTGGCTAAGGTATTACTGAGGGTATAATTGGATTCTTGCGAATAGCCAAGAAAATGTACAAAAATTAAATGATATTTACAAGACATTTTTGCAGGAAATGCCGGATACACATTAACTGGTCGAAAGGTCAAGGTTATATCGAAGCCGCCGTTCTATAACATTCTAAGTCGAAAAAGTGTGTTTTGAGTTATGAGCTCTCAAATATATACGAATATATGTGTATTCTAAGTAGATTTTTCCCTATAATTTCGGAACGGATCGGCGCATCTTAACCAAATTTTGACAGTATTTAAGTTAGAGAACATTTAAAACTGCAAGAACATTAAAAACGTTCTAAGTGTACTTAGAACGTTATAGAATGGAGGCGTCGATATGAGCAATGAGGAAAACTTATTCGCTAAGAGAATAACAAGAGAAAGTATTAAACTGTTGGCCGTTTTTCTGTACCAGTCTGGTATAATAAACAAGCATAAACGCCGTACCACAACATTAAAGTAACGAAAATGTTGAAGAAGTGAGATAAAATGAAACTCGAATTAACATTAGAAAAGGCAAGTTATCAAATTTTGTTCTGAATTCTAATTTTATGTAAAAACCTTCACCTAAAATCTGCGAAATAATGAAAGAAATTAAGATTGCCAGTACCATTAGTAAATTGCGGTTACATTGTTATGCTGGAAAAATCAAGGCTCTACTCCTTTCCGTTCCCTTATTTCTTATTATTCCTTCATTAATCATGTTTTTCAGCTAAGCAAGTGTACCAAAATCTAGAGTATAAGAGTTGCCATCTCTTGTGAAATCTCTCTGAAAAAGGTATTGCATGAATTGGCAAGGAAAATCTCTTCCGTAATTTTACAAGCAGTGACGTTGCCTAAGCTTTATATGATGTTAGTGTTATCAAGTCTGGGATGCAAAGAGCTAAAGTATTTCCTCTTTGGATATTTTGACGTGAATTCCCTGATTTTGATCACTATGTCAAGCCGTGCGGCTGTAGGCTGCATAATGTCATTATCTGTGACACTTATGGTACAATTAGCCGAATGATAAAGGAACGTAACTTCATTTAAAGCATACGAAAGCAATCGTTCTCATTTTCTTTTACATGCTAGAAGCGAACGTACGTTCCAATAAGTTCCGTGAATGTTCGGCTAATTCTACCATAAACACCGAATACAATGAAACCAATAACTGTCGCAATATGCGATATGTTTAGAAAAGAACGGCATTGCTTTAGAATGTTAAAACTTCAAAAACCTTAGCTTTAATTCATTTCTAAAACATATCTGAAGATAATAATATCTGAAGATAACAAGAATAAACTTTGTTGTTAGCAATAACAGTATTTTGCTGTATTATTATTATTTTTTTTATTAATTTCTTACCTGATAAAAACGACGACAAGTAACTGGATCTGCATAATTGCCATTGGCTGATTGGGAGGCGCATGTAAACTCTTCCTTTTGAGCTAAAAAATAAAATTAAAAACGAAAATAAAATTATTTATAAAATATTCACGTACACATGTTTTGTTAAATGTTTAATTTCGTTTTCAATTTATTTCCATACACAGTTAAGCCTCTGTTAGATGAATAAATGCATTTGCCTTTAAACTGCTATTTTTTTTATATGTTCAAACAAAAAAACTGCATAAAAAATTATTTCTTTTGAGTATAAAAGCAACAGTTTTTTATTTATTTTTGCTTGAATACAAAAAAAAACTTCCATTTGTTTGTATATTTTTACATTTCCTGTACAAGTGTTAGAATGTAAAGCAGGGGGTGGGGGAGAGAAGCAGAAGGCTCCGTTCATTTATAGAATTGCCTGAGTAAACTAATATTTCTTTTGCTAAAATATTTTACTCTTTTTTGTTGTTGTTGTTGTATAGCCTTGAGAACACAAAGTCAGTCAGTCTGTTCATATTCATGCTGCTTTTGTTTCCTAAAAATTCATACAAACAGCTGTCGTTGTTTGTTGTTATTTTTTTGTATTTTTTTATTTTATTTTTCGAGTGTATAAATAGCGTATGAATGTAATTTTAGTTACTTTTTCTACAAATGAAAAGTTGAATTTAGTCGTTCACACAGTAATTGTATGTGCATATAGAGGGGGGAGGGTGTAGTATTTAGACATTTCTAATACACATTTAAATACAGGTAAATAGACTGTATGACTATGATTTACAATTTACACTCAAAGAAAAATGTGCATATTAAGGAAGATTAATATATTGACATATTAAGACGGCATAGTCTAGCAGGCAGTCATGTGATTAGACATGAAGCCTCGGTTCAAAACTCCAGGTCAGACATCTCCAATAAAACGAAATATAAAAACGATGTTTTCGGCGACTTCTCAGCAATTTCTGGCAAAAACTCTGGGAATAAATAAAATTGCCATTGAAAAGTTTTTCAAAAATCTGTTGTTCGGAATCGATTTTAAACTGTAGGTCCCGCCACTCATGTATAAAATTAACACATACAACACAAGTGGTGGGAGAATATAGGTTGTAATCCTGACTGAGGGGTTGTAGTGACCAATTATGTATGTATGTTTGTAATATATTGATATATAATCTCTGAAGTCGCCGGAATCTAGTAGATAGTGTGTTGGCTTATTAGACATAAAGCCTGGGTTCGCATCCCAGGTCAGACATCAAAGCGAAATATGAAAAAAAATTATTTCTTCGGCGACTTCCTCTCAGCAGATTTCTGGCAAAAACTCTGAGAGTAAATAAATCTGCCATGAAAAAGTTTCTCAAAAATCTGTTGTTCGGAGTCGACGTTAAACTGTAGGTCCCGCCATTCACGTATAAAATTAACGCATACAACATGAGTGGTGTGAGAAGCTAGGCCGTAATCCTGACTGAAGGGTTGTAATGGCCAATTATATATGTAATCTCATGATAATCTAGCATCTCTAGGTGTCTTCTCGATATTCTTAGCCTTTATTATGTACTTGAAGGCTGCTAACTCAAAGGAGGTACTCAAATTCTGTTCATCTAAATCTCTTCATTAATTAAAAATTTTTTGATAAAAAATTTTGGATTTAATTTCTGAGTGTAAAACTTTCCTTATAAATGTTCTCTAAAAAAAAGTTACCTTTTGAATGTAACTCTTTAAATGCTACAGAATAGGTACTTTTTTAATAGACAAAAAAGTTTTGAAACATCCAAAAAAAATTCTACAAAAATTTAGTAGACTTCACATATTCCTATTCATTGTATTTAAAATATGAGAAAAAATATAAATTTTCTATGTGAATACGTTTCGTTTCAGTTTTTTTTTCAAATAAAATCTAAAACTTATGTTTTATGACCTCAAGGCTTAAAATTAGAGAGAAAAAGTTATTCAATAGTCCGGTTTTTAAACTTTAAATTTCAACTTTCCCGAAAATTTATTTCAACGCATATTTTAATGCTTTATGTTGCTTTAGAATTTGTTCGACAAAAAAAGTAAATAAAAAATTGGAAAATATTAATTAAATTATTAAAAATATTTTAGCAAAATATAAAAAAAGCATGAAAACTAAAACACTAACTGTTGTTGGAAAAACTAAATAATTAATATTTATATGAGTATCTGTATTAATTATTCAGGCTGAAAAATGAGAAAAACTAATAAAGTTAGAACAACATTTTTGTATTTGCAAGAGTTAAATATTTTGAATTTAAATTATTTGTTTAATTAATATTTTATGCAGAATTTTAGAGCTTAGATTTAATAATGATTTATTTCAAATAGCTCATGGTGGATTAACAACCGAAAAAGGGCCTTTAGAAGGCTATTTGTAATGTTACAGGAAGTGAAAAATATAAAAATGTATGAATTATTGAACACATTTCGATTTGTATAGTGGAAAGTAAGGTGTTACAGTAAAACACATTTGATCACTGTACTTCCCCGGAGAGCTTGGTGTCACAACATGGTTGCACTCAAAGTTCCAGTCATCAGCGAGGGACTTAACTTCGTTTCATATCAATTCATTAGTTGGCATTTCAAACTGTGTACAAATTTTATGTCTTTGCGATGTTCACTCAACAGCTTTCCCGGCAAAATTTTTTCTGTCCGCTATGGCTAACTGTGGACTTATATTAAACGGGTGAGAACTAAGCACAATATCCAGTACATAATCCCTTTGGAAGCTCATATCTCACAAAGTTCTACTCTGAGGCTGCATAATAAAAAACCAGGAACAGGAATATCGAGAAAATTTGGGTCAACAGATAAATCAATTTTCTTCCTAACATAAACAGAAGATATTTCAAAGTGAGAATTCTATAATCTATTGATACGTACTGGTAGATAATTTTTTTATTATTCTTACTCCCTTTGGTGACATAGGCCTTATTATAAAGGGTCCCCAAATAACTTTTTTTTTTGAAAATGCTTTAAAAAAACTACTGAATATTTTCTCAAAATTCTTTTTTTATATGAAAGTGCAATCCTTCCGGTTAATAATGGAAAATGATTTCATTCAAATTTCTGCCTCGGCTGGCCATGCAGTAGCCTACACCAGAAGATGCCGATTTTGGCAAAAAAATCATCTTTTCAGATGAAGCTCATTTTGATCTTGGCGGGTATGTAAACAAGCAAAATTGTCGCATTTGGGGCACAGAAAACCCGCACGCATACATCGAAGAGCCGACGCACCCAAAACGAGTCACTGTTTGGTGCGGATTTTGGTCCAGAGGCATTGGGCCATTTTTCTTCGAAAATGAGCAAGGAGTGGCCGATACAGTCAATGGCGAGCCATGTTGAACGAATTTTTGTTCACAAAAATTGAACGGGAGGATATTGGCAACATTTGGTTTCAACAGGACGGCGCTACGTGCCACACAGCCGAAGCTACACTCGATGTTTTGCGCCCTGTTTTTGAAAATCGCATTATCAGCGGCAGAGCTGATGTCGTTTGGCCACCTCGGAGCTGCGATTTGTCACCGTTGGACTATTATTTGTGGGGTGCCATCAAAGGTAAGTGTTACGGCGACAAACCAGAGACAATTGACGCTTTAAAGGACAATATTCGTGATGCCATTGGTGAAATACAGCTGCATGTAATCGATAATGTGCTTAAAAATTGGACCGATCGTGTAGGCTACTGCATGGCCAGCCGAGGCATGCTCTGCTCTGAGAGATTTTTCTAGGAGAGTACTAAAAGGTAGTCATCGAAGAAAGATTTGCTCATATTTCGTTATTGTTATTGAGCAAGGGAGCAAGCCCTCATCATTTTGAAAGACTCGAAAAATATGTTGAAAAATTGTTTGTTTTTGGCTGTATTCACACTACGGCGGCGATTGGCGTAATAAGGTATTTGATAATTTTTTTTAAATTGATATTTGAATAGTTGGCTTTCAGTTAACACTCTTGACTGGAAATTCGGAAGGTAAATCTTTTTCGAATTTCGTTTTAATTCGGCAACAAAAAATCTAGTTTTTTATACGAGCAGAAGAACGATCAGAAAGATTCATCGTCAACAGTTTGAAGAAATCTGGAAACAGTTTGAAGTTTAAAAGAAGTTTGAAGTTCGAAGACTTTAGGGGACAGAATTTGAATTTGCGATTCTCTGCTAAACGGAATGAAATAGTCCCGCACACGATGACGAAGTTTGTATCTGGTAGACTTAGGAGGGAACTGTCCATAAGTAGTTACTAAGACCTGATCAAATGATTGATTTTAACCTCTACTGTTCACAATTAACGATATTGAAGCAATTCAATTAAAACCTCCAGTACTAATTAACAAAAATGGGATGGAGTGTTTTACCTTAAAAACGTCAGACCACGTACATTTTTGATGACCTGGGAAGTTTGCATATTCAGATTACCAATTCTTTCGATCTTTGCAGGACATTCTGCAGAGGCCTGCAAAACGGTATTGCATAGGTTTATCATTCGGAAAATCAAGAAGTTTTGAAGTTGAAGGATAATAACTTAAGACCCGAAATATTTCAAATTGTTATCGATTAATACCACACATATTTGCTTTAATAAGTCCGGTTTCAAATGTCAGAAAAGATTGCTTAATTTTTGGAACCTACTTAAAAACAATATTAACATAGTCCGACCGTTTCTTAAGTGAAACATTTTCAGGCCTTTATTGAGGCCTTCATAATATTTCTAACGTTCTTGTGTTTGTGTATTCATAAAACAGATTTTTATATCATCAAATAATTAGGAATATTTATGATTACTTTTTTGTAAATAAATTAATTTGTATAAAAGTTTATTTTAATTCCATTAATTATATGATAATTTCTATTTCAATAGCACAAAAAAAATTGAATTTTTAAAATTCTTTTTCTTGTTTTGGTAAAACACTTTTTTAACGATTCATTCAGGCATGTGTGAATTTATTGCATATTTTTATTTTGTGAGGCTCAAATACCAAAACAAAAAAAGGAAATTGAAAAATTTTAAACAATTAATAATGTTAATTAAAACAATTAAATGTATTAATTAAACATTTTTAAATATGCAGTTTCGTTTTATTGTTTATAAAACTTGTTCTTTAATTCATTCTATTTAATGGGATTTTCAAAGGACAATGGAGAGTACTATGGAATAATATTTTGTTAAAAAAATCCCGGCTATATTTGGATTTTATTTTTTCAAGATTTAATTCTTTTCCATAACTGCCTTGCTAATAAATTAATTAGTATTTAAATATTCTACATTATTTATTATAAATTAAAATAGCTTATTTACAGTTTCTTTAATGTAATTAAACTTAATTTATTGGAGTGGAACATAAACAAATTTTATAAATTTAATCTTTTTTTTTTATAATTCAGCCATTTTAAACTATATTTGCATTGATGTTATTAACTCTTATTATTCCTACCACAGTTACCACAACATATCTACCTCTTCTTATAGGATTTTTGCTGTCTGATTTTTGTTTAATAACACGGTGCAACAGTGAAAATACACCCGAGTAACTACATAGTCTAAGTTACTCACTATGTTGAGTAGAACTCAAAAATACTTTTTTATTTTTCTCCTCCAAACTTGTTTTATTTGACAAAAACTGTTTTTTTTTGCTTTACGCCCAAATTTATTAATTACAAAAACATTTCTGAATCGATGTATAAAATTTAAAATTTATTAGAAAGGAGAGAGATGGGCCTTTAAGACAATATACATATATATATTATTTGACTTAATATGCTGTGGGGTTTGATGAGGTAAACTGGACAAATGCGAATTTTTTTTCATATTTTTTCAAGTTTGTCCGTTCATAGTAGTAAACTTTGATTAAAAAATATAAAATAAGTGATAACACTCTGAAAGTGCATTGTTTTGTGAAGAGATTGGCACTTCGTTTGATCAAATCGGACAAAAATTACCGTAGTTATTATTTAAAGACTCTAACAGTCGAGTGTCTTGCATAGTGTAATTCACTTTATTTCTCCTAAGCAGTCAGTCTACTGTAGCAGTTTCTAGATATAACAAGGCAGTAGGGGAAGATGTTTTGCCAGAAATAATTTTGATTCATTTTTTGACGTTGAAACTATAGTTGAACTTCTAAAGGCTTATAACAAACACATCATTCTGAGACACAGCAAGAGGTCTCATTGCGAAGTTATTGAAAGGTTCGCAACAACTGTTACGCAATATCTCTACTTAGCAACATATACAAGATATTACTTCAAATGTTCTTAGTTAAGATTCCGACATAATTTCTCACACTACGGGACCTACAGTTTAAAGTCGACTCCGAACGACAGTTTTTTTTTGAGAAAATTATCTTGGCTTTGCTGAGTAAAAGTCGTCAATATAAATATATGTATCATATTTCGTTACGTTCGAGATGTCTGAGCCAAGGCTTCAACTACGAGCTCCGGTATAAGAAGCCTACATAACATGACATACATAATTGGTCATTACAACCCTTCAGTCAGGATTACGACCTAATTTCACACACCACTTATGTTGTGTGTGTTAATTTTAAGCATGAGTGGCGGAACCTACAATTTAAAGTAGACTACGAAATGCAGATTTTTATAGAAATTTTTTCATGGCAATATTATTTACTCTCAGAATTTTTGCCAGAAATCTACTGAGAGGCAGTCGATGAAGAAATATATTTTCATATTTCGTTTTTTTGGAGATGTCTAAGCCAAGCTTTGCACCACGGGCTGTCATCTAAAAAGCATACGCCATACCTAATCGACTACGGCGACTATAAAAGTTATTGAAAGTGATAACACAAGAAGCAGTTCAAAGTAAAATTAATGAAAGTATGTTACTTCAATACAAATTGTATATTGACGAGCCCAAATGCTTGAAAAGCCCTTCGATTTCACGAAGACTTCAAAATGGTCAGGCAAAATGCAAAATGGAAAGCTTTAAAATAGAAATGCATACCCAATGAAATAATTTGAAACATCGTAGCTGTATATGAGGATGCAGGACTATCAATCTTTTATAACGGGGACATCATTTAAAGACCTCTATTATAAGTGGGATGTGCTCAGCGAGTTACTATCCTCTCCGGGACAACTGAAGGAGTTAGTTTATGATGATATTTGGCTCTTCTGACATAAAATTTTCAAGATGTAAGCAAAATTAAAAGCCCTGCAAGAATTAGAGCGCACTAGACCTCGAGACCTAATGAAGGCCAGTATACGATCACAATTAGTTTGCAAAATTTTAAGAATATCAAAATCAAACGAGAATGCTGACTGCGTATACGGCTAGCTTTAAAAACAGCAACACGAAAAATATAGACGCCCATCAACTTCTGCGAATCAGAAGCCGATCATTCAGACCCAACAGTAACACGGATCTCTGAACTTAACCAAAGGACCAGTTAAAGATAGGACTGAAGTAAATTAATGGTAGAAAGGAAGTTTAATCGATCTCTTCTTATTTTGATTTGCTTTGAAATGAAACATTAAACAAGTTTTTTCCAAACAGATGACAGATCTTATAGAATGTTCTAAAAATACTTAATAAAAACAAAATTTAATTCTTGTCTTTATTCTATTTATTTGGCGATAATTCGTTTTGTTTTTTAATGTTGATGACATCTATTCAGTGAAAACAAATTGCAATAATTTTAAAATTTTTTTTATATTCCCCCCGTTCCGTTTTTTTGTTTTTTTTTTAATTTTTTTCAATTGCATTTTGAATATTCATAAAAATACCAATCATTGACTTTATTTTTGCCATTTATGAGGAATATGACTATAAAAATGTTTATGAAACGCTTAAAAATAATAAATTCTTACGATATGTAGCCATAGTGGTATGGTATTTATGAGAAATTGGAAACAAATAAATTCTTGTTTTTTTTTCTTTCTTGTAAATGATGTATTGCTACTATAGGTCCATAACGAATTGCAATCAGAACGCAATTTTTAAAAACAGCTTTTGAACCAAACTAACCGGCCACCAATATGCTTTGTTTCAGTTCAATTAATCATACCTTTGTACATACATAACATAATTGGTCATTACAACCCTTCAGTCAGGATTACGACCTAGCTTCTCACAACACTTATGTTGTGTGCGTTAATTTTATACATGAGTGGCGGGAGCTACAGTTTAAAGTCGACTCCGACCGTTAGATATTTGAGAAACTTTTCATGGCAATTTTATTTACTCTCAGAGTTTTTGTCAGAAATCTGCTGAGAGGAAGTTGCCGAAAAAATATTTTTTCTTATATCGTTCTGATGTCTGACCTGGGGTTTTAGCCATGGCCTACGGCGACTTCATGTTCTTTAGTGCCCTTAAAAGACTTTTATTTTCTTTTTATTTGCTTTGTTTCAGTTTTATTAATCAAGTTTTTTCTATTGAGGGGTCATACCGATGGTTCTAGTAAGACAGGGTTGCCATTTGAATTGGACTAGAAATAAAGTCAGTAAACCTTGGCTAAGGAGTTCTATTTTTTTTGCTGTTAATCTAATTTATTTTTTGTCTTTAATGGAGGGCATTCAGCATTCGTCATAACCTTTGTTTATCCTCCTCAAAAAAAAAACAATTTTTTTGTGTTTTTCAAAAAATAAATCTTGTTTGCGCCTGGTTCTTCGGTTGAATTGCAGATATGCGTGCAGTTAATGAATGTTTGTGAAATTTATTGAAAAATAAAAATTTAAAAACAAAAGAAAAAAAACAGAAAATCGATGAACTCATCGAAAAACACCAATAACTTCACATATTCCACTTCACATGCTCTTTTTTAAACATTTCCTTTTATTTTTTCCATTTGGCGTCTGTGATACGGGCATACAGTGCTTTTGGTAAACGTTCTTAATTGTTAATATTGCTGGCCAAAATATTACAATACAAATATTTTTTTTTTGGGCTGTAAAATTCTCGTAAAAATAATCTGTGCGGCATAATTTTTTAACAATTTTTACGTATAATAAACCAAAAACAACAACAACAAAAAACGGTGTTTTTTTTAAATCTTCTTGGAATTTTTTAACAGAGCCCCAGTCTGTTGTAAGTTTAAGCGATTTTGTAACCGCAATTGTTTTATTTTGGTTTTACGCATCGTTTTGTTTTCTCTTCTGCTTTGCCTTGTCGTTTTTGTGTGTGTAAATATCCTTGACTTTATATTTATTTAAGCAAAAATTATTGCTTATTTTACTTTCCTTTTATTTTTTCCTGCCTTTTTTTTGTTGCAGTATTCGATAACCGAGTTTAAGTTCTTTGGTTTCCTTTTTTTTTGTGTCATTCTTAATCATTTCTTATTTATTTTCGTTTATTTATGAGCCTGTTAAGGCTTTCGGGTGAGTTGTCTCCACCAAAACAAAAAAATATTCAAGTATTTACAGTAATTTGTTGTAAGAACTACAAGCTACTCTTCATCTTAATTTTTATTGACGCTACTTGGTGTCCGGTTAATTTCGATAATGTGTGTGTTTAAGTAAATGAGTATGGAGAATATTCATAATTATTGTGCGTGTATATGTATTGGTGTGCAAGATAATGGATTAAAATTTTCTTCATGTGTTGTCGAAACAGTCAACGACTTTATGGAGTCAAAACAAATATTTGTAAATGATATGAAAGAAATTAACGTTTAAACCTTTTAATAAATTAAAGAGGATAAATTTCCAGTAATAACCTGTGATAATTTTATAATTAATGTAACGATTATTTATATATATATATATATGTACATACATACATAATTGGTCATCACAGCCCTTTAGTCAATATGACGACCTAGTTTCTCACACCACTCATGCTGTGTGTGTTAATTTTATACATAAGTTGCGCGACCTACAGTCGACTGCGAACGACTATTTTTGTGATACTTTTCATGGCAATTTTTTTTATTTTACTGCTGAGAGGAAGTCGCCGAAAAAATATTTTTTCATATTTCGTTTTGTTGGAGATATCTGACCTCACGTCTAATAAGTCAACACACTACCAACGAGACTACAGCGACTTCATTCGCTTCATTCGTATATTTAAGTTCAATGTTTTGATATCGCCATTGTCTAGAAGGTATTGGGTTGGTTCAAACTCCTACTCAGACATCTCAAACGAAACGGAATGTGACAAATACTTCTACGGCGACTTATTCTCGGCAGTATTATGGCCAAAATTCAGAGTGTAAATAAAAATTGCCAACATTTGTCGTTCGTTAGTGGGTAGACCATTAGCCTTTTGGGCAAAACTCTAAGAGTAAATAAATTTGCAATGATAAGTCTTTCAAAAATTTATCATTGGGAGTAGCCTTCATACTGCAGGTCGCGCACTCATGTAAAAAATTATCCCACACATAATGGGTGGTGTGAGAAGCTAGATTGTAATCCTGGCTAAAGTGTTGTATTGACCAATTAAGTTAGTAAGTTCTTAGCAAACTAGTAAGTTTATACGGGAATGTGTCCATAGGCCTGTGAGTTTTTGAATTTTATGCCTTTGACCAGAAATGGCAACTCTTTTTTCGTCAACAGGCATCTGTCATTTGAATATTGTCAAAACTTTTATCATTATGCATAGTTTAGTTCGTATTTGACAGCAATTGATCGCAGACTACCACGGGATTTAAGGAAAACAATAGAAGAAACGTAATTAACAGTATGAATTAGGACGTGAAAAGCTTCCTCATCTGCGTTATGCTTCGGATTATGCCCCAGGTTAGGTTAGGATTGAGGACGTATACTTGTCACTGGGACAAGTACAGTAACCAGAGGTCAAAATGACCCATTATAAATTCGTCTTAGAAGAAAGAGAGAAAGAGAGAAAGAGAGAGAGGATATTGAAGAAAATAGGGAAATTGGAATAGGAGAAGCGGTAGAAAAGGGAGGATATAAGAGATGGAGGACCACAAACACACAAGAGTGCACGACTTCAATCCTGATGCCCTAGCACTTCTTAACAGGCTCATCATATTTATGAATCTATGGAGAGTCCTAATGTCGGCTCTGGACAAAGAGTTTGGATAACTATTTTTTGTTTTCAACATGAAGAATTTGTTCAGAGGAAAAAGTTTTGACTTGTACGATGAAATCATTACACAATTTGGATGACCTAGATAGGTCATATTTTTGGGGGAAAGGCTGGATGAAGAGCCCAACGATCAAAAAGATTATGTTGACAAATAAAACAATTTTTTATCCAAAATGATGCTGATGCTTACTATTAATTTGAAGTTGAATTTCTTTACCAATTTCAACAAATAATCCAATAAACCGGATTTCATTTTATGAACTGTAGAATGAACGAAGCAAATAGAATTTCAAGGATACAAGTCGTTGCAACAAAACTCAACGGCACCCAATAATATTAATTTAAAGGAAATGATAAGATATTATAAGGAAGAGAGAAGGATTTAAGGGGAGATTATGTTTTAATTTTAATACAATGATCAGTGTCGTCTACTCATTATTTTAAAGCTAATATAGCCAATAAAAAAAAAAAAACTGTACACTATGGATACATTTCTAACAATCACCAAACTCAACTTTACCCTAAAAAATTTGAAAATATATTGAAATTATTTAAAATTTTTTTGTTTCAATTTTAAAAACTGGCAATGAAACAATTTAAAATAAAAATAACGGTAATTTATTAACTTATAATTTTTTAATGTGCAGTTTATTTTGACGCCTACTGTAATTAATGGCGAAAGTTGTCTTTAAAAAATTTTGTTTTCAATGGTCTTTTTTTGCTATTTCCCAATGCTGAAATTAAATTTTAAATTCTTTTCTTTAATTGCACACTTATTTACCATTTGATCCCTGAAGTACATCGAATGTGATTAAAATTTTAACCGTAGTTTTTGCCACTTTAAAACACTCCATGGTAATGGCAAATCTCAATTTAATGAATTTCAATAATTTGTTTAAAAAAATGTATTTGGTTTGTTTTCTTAACAAAAAAGAATATATTGAGTACGTGTTTTATAATTGACAATTCTCTTTTTTATATAGGCGTAGGTTTGACACTTTTACCAGCCATCCTTGTTTTTTTTTATAAGCCTTCAGTGAAGGGTTAAAAAATAAAAAACAAACAATTCCTCTTAAATATATGGCCCTATACAACAGTATCGTTTTTATTGTAATTGTTGTTGGTTATTTGTGTGTTTTTAACAAAATAATAAATTTTAATTAGCGAATGTAATTGTATAAAAATTGTTATTGCAAAAAAAAAAAAACAGAGAAAAAAGCACTCGCAGAACAACCCCTCATCTATTATACTCATAAGGGAACCGCTATAAAAACAACGCTGAGACAGTAGAAGCCAGACAAAATGGATTTGAATTTCAATTAGACTGGGACTACTGAACATAGCCTTGTAAGGCTAAGGTAAGTGTTAGCATGGTTTTCTAGGCCTTGCTAGGCACAATATTTGTTGATAATTGTGTTGCAAGCATCTTTCTTGATTGCTTTTGTAATAATTCATTAAAAATTTAACAAACTTTACGTTTTAAAGTTCGTGATTCTCTTTAAGGTAAGGCCAGGTTGGAATAAAAAATTAGGATATGAAAACCATGCCGCATAATATGCAGAAAAAATTGTAATGTTTACGGTGGCAAAGTTGTGGATTTACACAGAATCGGTTGTTGATATATTCTCGATTCTGCTTTGCAACTTTCATTAGCAAAGATTCGTTATAATTTGGTCGAAAAACTGCTTGAAAGTTAGCAACTTTTGGAGCAAGAACGGTTTGCAAATTGATGGAGATGGCAGAGGCAAGCTACTTATTCAAGAAAGGTAGACAATTTGGTGCCAAACGAATTACCAGAACGAAATTTGATTAACTGACTCTACTTTTTTTTATTATTTCATTAGTTCCCTTAAAAAATATTAGGCTGTAACTAAGCACTCATATCCATTATTCGTTTCAGTTATTTCCTTTGCCTTGTTTCGTTTTCGTTATTCCAGTTTTTTCTGATAAGCGGAAAAAGTCGGTTCTAGAATAATAGGGTTGCCATTACTAAAAAAATCTAAATGTGAAAATGAGTAGGGTTGTTGTATTGGATGTAGCGGTAAGAATCTTTGCTATTTGAATATTACTCTTTCCAAACTGTTGGCACTGTCTGCCCCCTAAGACGTTTGTTGTTAAGGTTATTCTCTCTGTGGGAATCAGGAGACTTTTGAATGAATTAATGAATTATTTGAAGGAGGCCTTTAGCTGCGATGCCTGTAAACGATGTTAGGATGAGGAAAACATTAGTAGAACGCTGCTGAAACTCACAGACATTAAAGTTAATGATCAATGCCAGGATTTGAAATTGTAGTATCCATTATGACGTGCTAAAAACAGCAAAATTATTTTGATTTCTACTGTAAAACAGTTTGAAAGTTTAAACTCAACAATCAAGAGAGAGTGAACTGATAATCTTAACTGCACTTGGCTGGGAGGTTCTGAGGAAACCAATCTTTTAGCCTGAATTACACATCGTGTGACTGTCATACGTCTCAGGGATTGCACACCTATCTTGAGAGAATTTTAATATTTTCAATTAGAAAAGCCCGAACCTACAGTATTCGGCAAACAAGATTCCTTTAATGTGCTTGTAAATTTTAAGTGGAAAATGAATATGAGAATTAGTTGGTATTTGCATTTCAACGAACATTCATTTTTTAATACGTTTAGGACAACCGAAGTGATGCTAATCACTTAGCCAATGTGTAGCCAAGAAATCATAAGAAGTCTCAGCGGGTTGAAATTGACGTTCAAATATGTACTGGAGTACGATTGATTTCCAATAAAGAAAATTTCGATTCCAGAACTTACCATGTCCTTTAACTATGTCCTGTTTTAATGTATTCTATTATAATTTATGTGTAAAGGAGACAGTGTCTGCCGAGAGAAAAGAGCTGACTATACCGCGAACACTGCACGTATCACTTTACACTTTACCACAACACAATCTGTGTGAATATTGCCTTTTTTTCCCCCCAGTTAACATTTGGACCGTGATTATTTTTTTATTTTATTGATTCCACCAAATGAAGGTTTCATTAATTTTTTTTCCCCCAATTTGTTTTTTTCTTGTAAAATCTCCGACTTTTTTTTGGTCGATTTTAAATAAAATTAACTGTGAATTGTAAACGACAACAAATACAACAATATTGAAACAATATTGTTAATATATAGTATTTTTCTGGTTGTTGTTGTTGGTGTTGTTAAAATATATTTTCGAACGTGTTTTAAAATGTGTTACAGAAACAAAAAAAAAAGTCGAAAAAAATACAGAAAAAGTGTGCAAATAAATAAAGTATCCAATGATGTTCACTTTATTTCATTGAAAAGAGAGAAAAAAAAATAGAAACAAACAATATTGAAATCAATAGAGTGGATGGAGTTCATTACTATAAGTACATGAAAATCGGGGAAGTAAAAACTGTCAATGTGGTGAGTAAAAACCATTTAAAAATGGAAATTTTTTTTCCAAGAATTTCCCTTCTTTGTTGACAAAATGAATAGTGAATCGGTGGTGCTAATACTGAACATTAACCCAAAAACCTTTGGAAATAATGACTTACGCCATCTATTGTTGTATCTGAAATACACTCAGATTATATATTTTCATTTCCTATACATATTACAGTGAGATTAAACGGGTAGAACAGAAAAAACAATAGAGATTCTAACTCTACTTAGGTCTAATGCTACTGACCCATATGGAAAGAGGACTCACCATTAGAGAAATAGAAAACAAAGTGTGCCATTAGGTAGAGTAATGCTATAATAGTATTGGTTAATACGAGGATAAGTACTTGACTTTTTACACTTTCCTTTAAGCTTTTTGCGCTTGGTTCAATGGTTCAATTCAATGCTTCAATGCAATGGTTCCGCTCTGTTTTATCCCTTTCAAAATATAAGATTTGTCGCGGTTATCAAAATAGATTCGTACGTGTGTCAACGTTCGAAGTTGATGTTAAACTACAGATCACAACCCCCCGGGTGAAATTAACACACAAAACATGGGTGGTGTGAGAAGATAGGTTATAATCCTGTATAAAGGTTTGTAATGAGCAGTTAAGTGAGTCAAGTAACTCAGTTTTGTAGTGTTGGATTATTTATTTATGTTTTACTCTAGCGGTTCTAATTAATTACCGCTCTGACAGCATCATTCTGAGGTCTAAGAAGATTCTGCCATTTGAGCCTAAGCATTCCGAGATGACTTGGTCGTATGTTGGTTTGAACACAAAGTTTTCTATATAATGTGATGTTGGCTCAAAAGATCCTAAGAATCTTTCATGAGCAACCATTTACGAATAAAGATTGGATGGCAGGTCTTATTTATAGGTTCACAGGCGTAGAGACGGACAGGCGTAGAATTGAATGTAAGTGTTGAATATGCTGATACGCTGATATGCCCAAAGACTTTTTGGCTCTTGAAATTTGTTTTCCGTAACAGTTCATATGAACCACAATGCTACCAATATCCTATATTCTAAGGCAGTTAATGATTTTAATGATGATAAGAGCATCATTAGAGCAGTTGTTAGCGATGGCTCAGTCATTGAATTTTTTTCAGATTTCTTTGAAACAAGACTTGGGTTCAATTTATTTTGAAACCTTAACAAACTTAATTTGGATAATAAGGACAGTCGTTTAATGATTGGTTTAAAATGCTTAAGAATTTTGAAAGCATCTTTATCGTTGCTTCTAATTAACTGGGATCATCTATGCTTCACACTTTATGGAATTGTATTTCCATATTTATTTTAAAGAAAAGAAGATTTGAAGGATTGTAACCAAAATTAGAGAGCCATAAGAAGCCAAAAAAACTGTCGTGTGGAGTTGACTTAAAACTGTAGGTCCCGCCACTCATGTATGAAATTGACATACACAACGGAGGTTGGGTGAGAAGCTAGATCGTAATCCTTACTGAAAGGTTGTAATGGCCAATTATGTGTATGTAATATGTATGAATGTATGTATGCATGCATAAGAAGCCAATTGAGCAAACTTGTTCAAAAATCATGCATTCAATGTAAAATACATCCTTTGTAACTGGTAAGTTCGATTTGAGAATGATTGGATCTCTTCAATTCTATTAATTCTAAAATATAATTTCCTTTTCAAATTCCAATAGTTAGGCTTTAAAATATCAAATTCCTAGAGAGGATAAAAGAAATTTCCAAAAAATAAAAATATTTTCCATTAACATATTGAAATTCGTATGCATTTTGTAATAAATGGTGACCATTTCCCTGGTATAGGTTTGCATTTGTTTCAGTTTTTTTTAATCCATTTTAATACCCTGCTCTGATGGATTTCCAATTACCTGCTTTCAAATAAATGAAATCATAAGCCGTGTGTAGTTTAATGCCTTTTATACCCTTGCACTATACACGTGCAATCGTCAATGTGCCCTTGCATTCTATTGCCCTTTTTTCCCTTGAATTGCATTTTGATATTTGTTTACGTGTGTGTATCTGGGGTAAGGGTGCGGATTTATTAATAACCAACCATTTGTCCATGTATCTTATTTATTTGTGAAACAATTTTTTTTATAATTTTTTTTTAATATCTTTTATTTCGTGTAAACAAAGAAAAATTGAACGAATGCCATATTTCTTATGAAATATTTTATTAAATTATAACATAGACGAATGAGCCAGCGAGTGAGTGAGTGCATGAGCGAGTGACCCAATATAAGAGTATTTGTAAATAAATACCATATTTGTTGTAATTCTATTTGTATTTTGTTCGTTTTGTTGTTGTTATTATTAATACAATACATTCATTCATTTACACATTTCTGATGGAATATTGCAGTTGAAATTGTGTTTTTGTGTAAAACAAAATACGCTTTAAAATCATTGAAAATTCTTTTATTTTTTTTGGAATGTAATTCCTTGCCATGCGTTGGTGAATGGCGGCTAGAAATGGAAGGGCATTGTTTTTGAAAGATTTTTTTGCGAAAATTTTTTCATACCATAAACCCAAAACATTTTGCTTGTCTGTATTACAGACACACTCCTAAACCTGAAGAGCCACTTGAATCAAGCTTGCAAAATGGCTTTGAAAAGTGCAAAAGTCTTGTATAAAATAAATATCAAGTATTCGTATAACAGTGCTTTTATTATGCTTTGTATTATTTTTGCAAAGAATTTTTTAAATATTCTTGGCGAATACGATTTATAACAGAAACTTCTGACCATTAACGAGCGAGAGAGCTATCCATAATAGAATTATAAAGAGAAAATCGAAGGGTATCGGTCCTTTTTTAAGGCGAACTCATTATAGAGCAATTGGTTGGAGGATAAAGAAGGGGAAGACCTGTCTAGCACTTGAAAGCTCTGTTAGAATTCGAGATTAACGAAACAGGATTAATTCTGTCTGAAGTGTAACTGATGGCAAGATTTTGATACGGTCCTTTGTTCGGTTTTAGAGCCATTGTTAAGAGGAATTTCATATTCATTTTTAGTAGAAATAATTATTGATGCTGTCGTTGGAAGTTCTTATAAAAAACACAGGTGATGAGTAGCTAGAAAAAGTTATCTAACTGGATCGTTCTCAGTTAGAATTAACTGGGCGAAAGGAAGTCGCCCTAACGCGACAGTTTAATAGGTGCACCTTTTTGTGAGACTTTCGGCAACATTGAGGACAATGGTCAATAGCACCGCGAATAATTCTTACTCTGTCGCAGTACTTTCGGATCTGAACTAAGAAGGATTATAAAGCAGGTTTAAATTCATATTTGCCTTTCACTGCTTGAAATCATAGAGGAGTGTCTGTTAAGAACTTTGTTGCATTTACAGTATCCACGATCGCCAATTGTTACAAACTTTCTCAATAGTTGAGTACCCACAGTCTGTCGAAGTAGACAGTAGTAGAGGCTGGGATCTTCTTCATCATAATTTAACGACTGGGGTAAGTAAGCTTGTCATGTGCCATCAAATATTATCTGGTCAGCATAATAATATTACCTAATAGGCATCACTTTGATTTCGTCAAGGGGATGATTTACATTTGCCAATTTGACCTACTCGATAGTGATTCGAAAAGAATTTTACAATGCGCGCTATTGTCGAGTACTCACGGATGAAATTCATATGGGAGCCGTATTTTAGGAGAGAGCAAACAATTGGTTTGAAAGTTTTATTATATTATTATAGTCTTCTTAGCATTGTCCAAAGAGGTGCCAGCAAGTGTTTTTAGGACTCTGTTCCTGTCCTCACATTCTGGTTGATGTATGTATGTGACAGGCGAGAAGAAGTGAAGGAGATTGTCGAAGAATAAATAGTCGAGTTATCGGCTATTGTTGTACCAGCATTTTCGCTCATAGATGTGGTAGGAAAAATGCTATTCGTGCTACACCATTTGTATGGCAGAGCAGCGAAAATGGTAATGAGTTGGATGGCATGGATCAGCTTATCTGTTACATTCATTGAAAACAGTTGAGTTTTCTGAATTGAATTCAAATAGATTTTGTCATCGATATGAACTCTGTTCTAGTCTTCTTCCCTACAACACCTCTCATATAACCTTTTTAATTCCATTTTTTTGTTAATAATTCTATTTTAATGTTTTATTAAATTAAATTTTTATATAAAAAATGTAGAAAATTAAACTAATTGAAAGGAAAGAGAGAGTGAATGCTATTATTACGTCAATAATTTTTAATAAAAATTTATAATTCATTCACTTTAAATGGCTATTGTGTGTATGCGGCTGGCAATTACATACGTATTTGTGAGTATGTCTCTATTTGTTTATAAAAAAAATATAAATAAATATTTTTGTTTATTTAAATAAATAGTTTTTGTACATATGATTATGCCAGTAAAAAACCTAATAATACAAAAAAATTTTAATAAATAAATAATATATGTATGCATTTTAATATTACCATGTTCCAATTAAATATTAAAATTTCATATTTTTTTCGGTGAATACTTTTAATCAATTATTTAAGTCATAAGAGAAAGAGTAAAAAAAAATAAAAAAAAAAATAAAAGCAAGGATAGAAGTAAAAATCAATGAAACAAATATTTTATTGGCAACGTTAATCATTCTGGTGCACATGTAATTAATAAATGAAAATGCATGGGGAGTAATAGATTATTCTATTAATCAATCAAATTAGGTTTTTTATTAATTAAGTATTAATTAAATTTAATATTTAAAGAGACCTGCAACTGGAAAGCCATTTGTGATAGAGGCCCAATGAAAGAAAGAGGATTTTTTATGGTAAAGAAATCTAAGGATTAAAGAGGCTGCAAGGAACGACAGAAGGGCACATGCAGAAGAGTTTGTTGATAGCGCCGAATCTTCAACTAGCTTAAATAGTACCAACGAAGTATATCAAATCGTCAACCGTCTGACAAAAGGAAGACTACTCACGCATACCAATCTATATAAGAACGTACGTGTGGAATGAATTATTTATGGACATTGGCAACAAAGCATAGTTCGAAGAATCCACAACCAAATGAGTCATATCAATACGAAGTATATAGAGATGACTCATTACCAGATTTCTCTTAGGGAAGTTAAAGGATTCTCCACTCTCAAATGTTTGCAAGTCGTAAGTGAAATAATTATTTTGCGGTTATAATGTACCGACGACTTTAAATCGTTTAAAACCTATATGTTAGGTGAAGAACTAGTCAATTATTCTAAAGCCGTCTCGTTCAAAAAAATGCTACAACTTCCATGAGCAATGTGTAGAATAGCATATCTCACTATAATGACTCATTGGCTTCCAAAAGTATTTGACGTTTGCTTTAGTTTTGGTCAGTATTTTGGAAGAGTCAGTATTTTGCTGCCTTCTCCAGCACAATGACTCATTGGCTTTCAAAAGTATTTGACGTTTGCTTTAGTTTTGGACAGTATTTGGGAAGAGTCAGTATTTTGCAGCCTTCTCCAGCACAAATCTTTAGACAAGCAATACAATGCCACGAACTGGTAAAATGCATAAATAATGTCAGCAAGTGGATCAATTTGGATTGTTGCATAACGTCAACAGAATTCAGATATTTAAGGACAGAATGGAGAATAGGTTAGGTTAGATTCAACGTGTACTTGCTATTGGGTCAAGTACAATTCCCAGACGTCAAAATGTCTAAATATGTCTTAGAAGAGAGAGAGAGAGAGAGAGAGAGAGAGAGTTAGCTAGGTCAAAATTAAATCCCGAACTCATTTGAATTTAATTCTAAATAGATTATAAGACTTAGGCATTCCATTGCTGGTGAAATATTGGAAAGGACGAGTATTTAGGTGTTACTATTACATACATACATAATTGATCATCACAATCCTTCAATCAGGATTACTAGCTAGTTTCTCACACCACTTACGTCGGTGTGTTACAGTTTAAATTCGACTCCGAGTGACAGATGTTTTGAGACACTTTTCATGGCAATTTTATTTTCTCTCAGAGTTTTTGCCAGAAATCTGATATCAGATCCGGATTTCGAATCAAGACCTTGTGTCTACTGAGCCAACACACTATCTACTAGACTACGGCGACTTCATGTTACGATTACTTTAGTTAAACTGAGTATCTTCAGGCCGATGTATGACGACGCTTAACGTTGTTCGCAGTGTAAGAACATGTTCAGCATTTTCGAATAAGAAGAGAACTAAATGTCTTCTTTCCAATGACTATGAAACCATGGCCAACCAGCATACTATTGCGTAGTAGCTTTAAATTTCAGGAGGAGGATAAAACCAGATTTTACCTCAAGTGTTAGTGCCCAGTTCTTGCTATTATGAGGCAAATTTCCTGTACTCCTTCACTTAACAATCCAAAATAAAGTTTACCTTGATAGCGGAATTTATTTTGAGGCTTAGAAGGTTACTTCAAGCGTCTTTTTGATCTCTGTGTGGTGTAGCGTGGGATTGTGTCTGATGTCAACCCTAAATGAGAGCTGCCATGAATTATTTTGAAATATATTTGTTTGTTTCGTTTTAAGAAAGTTTTCTAAAAATAAGTCAATAAAATCAGCACATTTTTCCCAGTCTATTATTTAATACTCGTGGCTTGCTTGATAGCATATAAAAACCTTAACGTCTTTTCAATGCCATCGATTATTTAATTTAATAATTTATGCGTTTAACTCTTTGGCAATTTAAATTTAAGTTTTTTTTCTGTTTTTTACATAATCATTTATAATCAAACGAAGAAGACAAAACAAAATGAATTTTTAAAAATCAACAAAATATTGGTAAGAGCGTGGTTGGTGGGCAACAAGGCATTAAAGTCTCGCCAGCATCAAAATAAAATAAAAACCATGGCAAAGAAAGTGGTTAAGCAACTTAAGATAATCTTTAATTTTTTATAACAACACAATAAAAATAAAAATTTTATAAAAAAAAAAATTAACATTTTTTTTCATATGTTAACCAGTTTCAGTGTTTTTTTTTTCTTTCAATAAACACTTAAAAATTAATAAAAAACCTCAGTCAAAAATGGTATTTAAAGTGACCACAGTAAATAGCGAAAAAAAAACTGCAGTGTTGTCAGTGTAAACATATAAAACCTGGCTTAAATCCAGGGATTTACCGGGCCGATTGCATAAAAATTAAAATAAAAAAAAATTTTTGCTGTTGCCTGTATTCATATTGAATAACTTGTAACTTGCAGACATTGACCATGGAAATAGGCATGGCATGGCAGTTTAGTTCAGTTCAGTTTAATTTCTTGAAGTTTATATTTCAAATGAATTTAAAATTTCTGTTTAAATCAATAATTTTCATTAAATTTATTATTTTTTTCCATTGCTTTAGAATTGTTTTTATAAAAAGTCCGTCAAAATTAATTGTCTTGGAGGTCATGCTGCGTTATACGATTTTTTTTCCTATTCATCGGGTTGTTTACTTTGTTGACAGAAACCACTGCCATAAGCCTTTTTTAATTTAAGACCAGTTTTTAATTTTTACAATATTTTTGATGAATGTTGTTGATATTTTAGAATTCTTTGTTATTAAAAAAACACATTGTTTTTTGCTGACTTCATTTAACCAGTATTTTTCACTGTTTTTTAAGAAAACAAACACACGCAAAATGCCAATAAGATTTATAAGACTATCACTTGGCTTCGAAATTAACAATTTCTCTAATTAATCCTTAAAATTCTTCACGTTATTTTTATATTTGTTTTAAAAATTGAAAAATTTACTAATTTTAATCGAATATAAACAACGCACTTAACATTTATTTATTAACCGGTTATTTTTGGCATTTGTAATCGCTTCAATATTATTATTTCGTATCATTTGTCATGGTGCAATGACGATGCCAAAACCTGTAATTATTTTTGCTGCCAATTTGAAGTGAAGTTTTTCATTCGTTGCAGCCGTTACCGCCTTGGTTTTGGTTTTTATGTCAATATCCGCATATTTTAATTAATGGAGTCCAGTGGCTAAATGCTTAGTGACACAATTTTTAATTTAAATTTAAGGAGGAGTGAATAAAATGATACAACTGATTAGTTAGTTTAAATTAAAAGGGAAGTTAAGATTGTAATGTATGAACTTACAAAAACATTAACTAAGCCAGCAGGGATTATTTAAAGGCTGGGTGGAGGCTAAACACAGATTAATAACACACGAGACTACGAATAAGCTTAAACATGGAAAATCATAATCAGAATCTTATGGCATTACAGTTCTCTATAAGGTAGTATCGCTATTCTCCTCCAATCTTCCCTTTTTTCTTCTTTTTGTTGCCATTTACGGATACCGAGATTTCGGAGGTCTTCTTCAATGCCAATCTATTTCTTGGCATCCCTCTTCGTTGAGAGCATATTATTCCTTAGTTTAACATTGTATTCTGCTATCTGCTGACATCAGCTTGAGCAGCATGATTTTCACGAATGGGACTATATAACCTCCTTTACAATGTTCCAGCAATTCATCGCAGTCTCTTAGAATACAGGCGATATTACAAAAAAGATCCCGAGATAGGATGCTTGTAGCAAAGGGCTTAAGATTCAGTAGCTGAATATAACAATAACAGTCATAATCTCTTATAAATAGAAGAACGTAGCACTGCGAAGCTGACTCCGATTTCAATTAGTCAAAAGATTACGTAGCAACTCCTAAAAGATCGCGGTGTACTGCTAATAGGCAACAGTTCAACACAGTAAGGCACTAAAATAGTGTGCTGCTGATAAAATTTTTTTATGGCAGATGATCTAATTCTTATCCTCTAAGCCTAAATTTGTTAGGCAATGATCTGACAGGGCTTCCCATAATCTAATTATCATTGATGGTGAATGGTGTACATGGGTGTAGATCGATTGTCAAAATTTTCTTCGTACTTGAACACAAGAATAATAGTTACACGCTTAGAAAATTAAGCTATGATATGATTGTGAATTTAATCTTCGTGAGTTTTGCGCTGGGAACAAGGTTGAAAGTGAGCGAGAAAGAGCGATACCATACCTCAATAATAAAAATAGAAAATGGCGACAACCATTTGCTGTTATCATGGCTCAAAAATTTGTAGCATTTTTTAAAGTGACGTGACGTACTTGATTACAAACCTTAGCAAATTGGGTTCGAATACTGTAGGAGGCGAAAAATAACGTTTACTATGATTTTAGATTTTTTCAAAAAAGGTGCTGAAATATGCTTCTAAATAATCCAGTAAGCCCACACTGATCTCTGATTTCTCGACGGGAAAGCCGTTGTTTCTAAACGACGATAGATGGCAACCCTATCACCCTAGAACATGGTACAGTAATCTATAAAAATGTAATTTCAAGACTAAGAAATATTAAGACATTGTAGAAGACGCTTTCTTTCTGACTGCCTCAAAATAGAAAAACGGAATCCTGGAAGTGCAAAAAATGGTTTTATGACCATGACTGTGGAGTATTACTTATGACAATAATTTTGATCTGAAAATGAACAAATTATGGTTTTATGGCAATAGAGTTTAAGCAATACACTTGGAAGATGGGCAGCTATAATCAAATAAGACTGATTTGGTATTTACATTTGGGATGAATTCAAATATGGCAGATAAAAAATCTGCTTTTTATTCGAATACAGAAATACGAAGCCTTAGAACCTGCTAAATCCGTGGAACCTCTCCATAACAACAGTCTACACCTTAAACGGCAACTATTACATGTTTATGTATCATCTCTTATACATATATTAAAAAATCACAGACTAAACACTGCACTTTTGGGTGATATTATTAACAGAAACTTTTGAGTTCGATACATTACATACAAGTTGCATTAACTGTATAACACAGTTCCACGTGCTTACATGCAGGGAAATTTCCAATGCTGTTCTCATAAAATTTAATTGGTCGCCTTGGCTCTTCAATTTTATACAAAAACAGAAGAAAAAAGGCTAGGAAATGTTCTATAATTTCATTTGTATGTAGTCACCTCTTGAAAATAAATTCACATACAATTTTAATATTCGAAAAGTTTAATTATCATATGAAGTTCTCATAAACGACAAGAGATTGGTAACATACACTATATACGCATAAACTCACTCTCCCAGGCATAACGAAAAAACAAAAAAAAATTTTTTTAATGTCAGCGTAGCAACAAAACAAAAAAAAAATCCGGCAAAATGTCAAAAGATATTAAAATATTATGAATTCACACAGAAGAGCTGAAATAAAAGAAATAGAGATGAAATGGAAAAGATGATAACAACAGAAAAAAAATACAAAAAAAGAGACACAATAGTGTGAGAGAGTAGGAAGAAATGCATAAAAAACAAATGAGATGCCACTTCATATGCGAATAATAACTGCGAACTTTACTGACATACTTGACATATCGTTATGAAAACTGTAATACACAAGCACACATGCACCCTCTCTCACAAATATGAACTCTTTGCAATGAGCGGCATCAAATACTCATTCTCAGGCATGTTACACTGGCTACAGCGAATGTATGTGTAAATATTTTTATAAACTGAATGTTGAATGTGATATTAAGGAACAGACAGAGATAGTAGTAATACACACACACACACACCCACTTTCATATATGCATAAAAATAGAAACTGATACACTAATGATAAGAGCAAAAGTCAATAAAAACAAAAGTCATCATATATGCATACATACATACATATGTACAGATGTACACCATGGGTTAATGCACACTCATATTTGTGCAAAATACCCAAATGCACTCTCTTTTTCTTTTATACATATGTATGCGATGGTGCACTGTGCACATGCAAATTATTACTCAATTCATGACAGACATAAAGGCACGGTTCGTGTGTTTGTTTTCTTGTTTTGTTTTTCATTTTTTATGCATTAAAATGAACGTTTGTTGGCCAAATAAAATAAAACGGGAGGAGAGGGGGAGATATTGTTTAATGTTGTTGTAATAGTATTTTGAAGTAATCGTATTGGAGTAAGGAATGACAGCAACAACATGGGAAATACTCATACTCATAGAGCAGGTAAATTAACGTATTTCTACTCATAAAAGAGAAGAAAGAAATTAGAAATAGACGAGAAGGCACAAAACAAAATAAAAAACAAAAACAAATTGATTTTTGCATATTTTTTTATTTTCTTATTTCTTTAAAGATATCTATGAGCGTCTGTGTTTTTTTGTGATTTTAGGGGAGAAGCTTAAAATGCTCAAAAACAAAAACAAACTTCACAGTAGTAAAATATTAAAACCTCTTCTGCAAATACAGGTGCGTCCATATTAATAGCAATTTGTTTACAATAAATAATAATCCCCTTAAGGTGTAGATCTAGACAAGCCTGTATATTTTTTGTTTTTGGTTTTTGTTTATTTTTTGGTATTTCGTCATCAACATAAACTAAAAGAAGATTTTTTATTTTATTTGACTGTTTTTTGTGATTTTTAATGCAAATCGTCTTCTGCTTGATGACATTTTTAAGGAATTTAATTCATTCATACACTGAAAGAAATTTATAATCAAAAATATAAAAGTATGTATAATCTATATGTGTCTTTACTTATAATAAAACATTAATATTTAAAAACATTATTTTACACAACTCACAATAAAGATTAAAAACTTTTTAATAATTTTTTTACGTGCACGTAGCCTCAGGGATTGATGATAGCATTTTTTAATAGAAACTTTTTTATTATCCAACATAGTGGTTACAGCTTTGTGCATTTTAGTCTATTTTCTGAAAAGGACAGTGTATGATTCCATTAAAAAGTGCAGACTAAGTTTGTTTTATATCAGTTTCATACCCGTTAAGCAGGGGATTATAAGGTTACTATCTTACATTGCCTAAAGAAATGTACTCTCTAGAAATTAATTACACACCACTTAAGTTTGTGTGTGTAAATTTTATACATGAGTGGTGGTGGGACCTACAGTATAATGTTGACTCCCAACAACAATTTTTGAGAAACTTTTCATGGTAATTTTATTCACTCTCAGAGTTTTTACCAGAAATCTACTGGGAGGAAATCGCTGAACAAATATTTATTTTCGTATTTCATTTTGTTGGAGATTTCTGACCTGGCGTTTGAACCGTGATCTACTAGACTACGACGGCTCTCAGAAATTAATTGGTATGGTGTATTGGATGTAGTGGTCGGAATTTCAGTAATTGTATACTACACTTTCTTCCTATGAGTGTAATTGATGTTATTATCTCTGGAAGATCTGGTGCTTAAAAATGAATTCCATTAATTTTTTTTTACCATTCAATACAACCACTATTGTTTGTTCTCTGCTGTATGTACTTTAACAATTACTCCATATTACGTTAGTTACATAATTTCGTCATAGATACACTATTCAATGCCCTATCAAACACCATTGAAATATTAAAAGTCTCAATCCTTCATTTCAATATTCTGGAGCATATTTTGGAAGCGTAGCCATAGTCTAGTAGGTAGTGTGTTGGCTTATTAGACGTAAAGCCAAGGTTCGACATCAAGCCCCAGGCCAGACATCAAGACAAAATACAAAAAGCATTTCTACGGCGACTTCCTCTCAGCAGATTTCTGGCAAAAACTCTGAGAGTAGAGACAAAATTGCCATGAAAAATTTCTAAAAAATCTGTGGTTCGGAGTCGACTTTAAAATGTAGGTCCCACCACTCATGTACACAAACTAACACACAGAACATGGGTGATATGCGAAGCTAGGTTGTAATCCAATTATGTATGTCTGTATGTATATATATTTTGGCAGCGTATCTTAAATAGAATCTGTAATTAATATATTACAATACAATATTTAAGTATACAATCTAGATTGTTTAAAAGTTATAAGAAAAAAATATTTATGAGTCTCGTTCTTGATTTAATTCCAAAGTCCGAAAGAAAAAATAATAAATAATCCTTGAATACTGAGCTCACAAAAAATGAGAAAGTCGGGCATTGCAACTCGTGTGAAAAAATTACACTTAATAAGCAGAACTCTGCAACACTGTACCCAAACATAGAAAGTATAGCTTCCTGGTAATGGCAAATGGCAACCTTTTCATTCTAGAATCAATAGTAGATCGATTATGGGCGGCTTAACTGAAAAACTTGAGTTTAAAAATTGAAAAAAAATTAGATGAACCGAAAAAGAATCTAGAAATCAAACAAAGTATTTCTTAACATTTTTTGTAACGTTTAACAAAATTTTTTTTAAGGTTTTACTATGTAAGAATCCAATCTATAACGTAAGGCTTGTAATGACTAATAATAAACATGTGTATGGTTTTGCTTTAATGTAAAATTATAAAGCTTTGCCAACATCTCGTATTCTGCAAACTGCATGCATACATAATTTTTCCTTACAACCCTTTAGTCCGGATTACAACCTAGCGTCTCACACTACTCATGTTGTGTGTGTTAATTTTATTAACATTCCTACAGTTTACCTAGAGTTTAAAGTCGACTCCGAAAGACAGATTTTTAGGAAACTTTTCATGGCAAATTCATTTTACGCTCAGAGTTTTTGCCAGATATCTGTTGAGAGGAAGTCGCCTAAGAAATATTTATTCATATTTCGTTTTATTAGCGGTGTCTAGCCCGGTGTTTGAAACGTGGCCTCACGTCTAGTAAGCCATAACACTACTAGACTACTGTAATTAAAAACTAGGCAAGAAGAAAGCATGCGGTCTAAGGCAATAACTCAAGACTTACTCTCTTTAATTCAAATATAGGTGATGAGAGAGATGATATGAGATCGTTTTGATTTTCCAACATCAATTAAGTAATTTGATCTTCTCAAAAATTAGTCTTTCGATCGATTAAATACCATGTAATCAGTCTCTTTGCCATGTTATTTAAAATAATTGCAGAATAACTACAAAGATGATGTAAAACAATTCATAATTTACTGATCAAAAATATAATTAGAATAAATCAAACCTTTTTATGAGAATTTAATTACAGACTGTGTTTGATTTCATTTACACTCCAGATCAATGTGATATTGAAGCCAGTAGGTAAAACGCCGCCCTTAAATTATTTTTTACTAGCAAACGTCATGAATTGATCCACCACCTGTATGTGAGGCCAGTTTAATAAATATTTTCTTATAAAATTTTTAAAACCCAAAATTATTTTTAACCATGAATTTTACAAAACCAATGGCTGACCCAGAAAAGTAAAAACCCGTTGTGGGATCAGCCATTGTATGTTATATAATAACCGGTTTATAAGCTGTCAACAATATGACATGGCTATTTCTGTGTAACAGACATACAATTTCGTATATTTTTTGCCCAATATTTTCGAAGACGATTTTAAAATTTTTTCACTACATTTTTACAAACATTTCGAGATTTTGTTTTTTGTATTTGTGTTCACCTTGTTTTACCGTTATATAGAAAATAATCGTAAGTAGACAACACTTTTAAATAATTCTATTTATATTTCCACACTTTGCCTCATATTTGTGGCAGCAACATGCAGCACGCAAATCCAACAAATGCTTTCGAAAACTCAAAAAGCATTACCACAATAATAATAATAATAAAAATAATGTTAATAATAAAAAGGTGACGAAAGAGAAATACGAAACAAAATCAGAAATAAAAGAAAATAATTAAAAGAAAAAATTACAAAATACAAAAACAACAGCAACAACAATATGAAAAATAAATATTGCAACGTATACAAACAGAGGCTTAAACACTGCGATATAAAAATATGCGGAAATTCCATACAAAACTTCACTTTATTTTCGTGTTGAAAATATTTGAATTTTTTTTCTTTTCAAAACTTACCAGTTACTATAGACCCCACCACTAAGATCAGGGTGAATAATTGTAAACTATGTTTAGACATAATGACTATTTTTTTTCTTAATTTTTTATTTTCTCTGGTTTCTTCTCTCTTTTTTTATATTTACGCCCTCGAAACGTAAAATATTTCTTTAAATGGAGAAAAAAAAGAAGAAATCCAACAAATTTTCTTTTGTCCAAGACTAGAAAAATCAGTTGAATTTCCTTGTGTTTTAATTGCGGCAGAGGAGGGAGTGAAAGAAAAAGATTGTAACACACACTCTTAAAATAAAACTACAAAAAAAATCAGTCTTCGTTTTAAAGCGTTAACCACGTCTTAAACGTCGTAATAAAACCCGTCAACTGTTTGTGGTTCCACTTGAAGAAATTGCAAGAAGGTAAAGAAACAAGAGTCTCAAGAAACAAAACCCATTCAAAACCACCTTGAGTTTTTACACTCTCTCACCAAGTCAGACTCTTTAACTCAATTCACTTTCAATAGTAGCTGCTGTTCCGTTGGTTGATTGAATTCGTTTTAATACCGGTTAGTAGAGGAAAAAACAAAACTTTTTTTGACTCAATAGTTTTTGTTTTTTTTTTTCATTTCGTTTCTTATTTATTTAAGCCGGTTAAGATTTATTTTTAAAATTTTTCTTATTGTTGCTATAAATGAGCGTAGATTTTAAGCTCATTGCTGTTGTTGTTGTTTATTATTTTTAAGTTTAAAGCGCATGTGCGCTTTGCTTAACTTGCCTTTTGCAGCAGCACTTGTTGTTTAAAACCGGGCACGTCTTGTTTATAATTTTTGTTAAACAGTGTTACCACATGTATTGTTTATTAAATGCAATGATTTTTAATACCTATCGATAGATTTAAAAAAATAATTTAAAAATAATAAATTATGTAGCAATTTTCATAAAATGCTGATCACAGTTAGTTAGTCGAAGCACTGCGAACTTAAGATTGTCTCAAAAACTCTAAACGTCAAAACAAAGTATTTTAGACCATTTGATGGATAAGCTACAACGAGTTATAATCACTCAGAAGCAAGCCAATAGAATATTTTGCATGGTTTTGATGGATGACTATGTCCCTGATTCGATTTTTCAAGAAATATACATTCTGTCCTTCGTATGAAAGCCTTGATGACTAGTTGTCGAACTTAGTTTTGCGCAATAAACGGCACCATTTTGAATATTAGTGCTATTGCAAGGGTGTCTATTAAGATGGGTCCTCAGTAAATGCGGTAAAACAACTATATGGTGTCGACAAGCACAGACGGCGTATAGGATCGCAGATTACGACCGATAACTATACTTTCGATATAATCAAGGAATTTGTTAATCTTGGTTTCGCGCAGGATCACTCTTTCCAACAGGTGCTACTATGGTTTCAATAGGCAATTACATGCTCTGTTGTCTTCTTATAGTATCTGCGCAGATGACATTTCTTCTTAGGGTTGAAATAATTATTTCGGGTTTTCCAACAGAGTCTTAAGAACTTTGACAGTTGATAACGGCCATGTTGTTGAACCTATCTCTGCCAAATTGCATAAATACATACTCGTAGATAATTGGTCATTACAACCCTTTAGTCAGAATTACGATCTAGTTTCTCAAGCCACTTATGTTGTGTGTGTTAATTTTATATATGAGTAGCAGGACCTGCAGTTTAAAGTCGACTTCGAACGACAGATTTTTATAGAAACTTTTCATGGCAAATTTATTTACTCTCAGAGTTCTTGCCAGAAATCTACTGAGGAAGTCACCGAAGAAATATGTTTTTCATATTTTGATGTCTGACTTGGGATGTGAACCCAGTCCTTACGGCTAGTAAACCAACACACTACCTACTAGACTACGGCGACTTGAGCTCTACATACGCAGAATCTTTTATTTGACTGTATATGCTCTGTAGTTTTTTCATTGCCTTTGCGGAGATGGCATTTCGTGCCAGGTATCCATCTTAAGATTAAATAGTTATGTCAGGTCCTCCAGCAAAGACTTCCAAACTTTAACAGTTAAAAATTGCCTTCTTGTTGAAGCTATCCTGTCAAATTAGAGACTTTTTGAGAATGGACGACCATAGACAATGATGTGTGCTCGCTCTGGAGTAGATAGCGAATGAAACTAATTTTCAACGAAAAATAATTTTCAGCGATGAGACCCATTAATGGATAAAGGAGTACATGAACGATTAAAACTGTTGAATTTTAGACGATACCAATTCAAATGAGGCCCAAGAGTGTCCAATACGTTCTGCAAAAATCACTGCTTGGTATGGATTTTGTCTCGCGGCGTCATCGGTCAACATACCTTTGAAAACGGCCAACGACGAGCACTATAAGTCGATGATTATCAATTTCTTTTATTCTGAATTGCAGGATTTGGATACCAACGATATGAGATTTCAACAGGACGGCGATTCGTACAAGCAGATATTTTGCACGAGCGATTTAAAGGCATGATCATCCCTCGGGGAGGTGTTATGAACTGGTCACCGAGATCGCAAAATTTTACATTTAGACTTAAACTTGTGGGGTTTTCTTAAGTCGAAGGTGTATCCGAATATGCTAAATACGATAGCGGTCCCCAAAGTCAATATAACGCATTCAAAATCAGTCAGATTTATGCGCGTGTGTGATAGAAAATTGCACATTTCAGAATCGTTCCACCTAAAGAAGCCGTAGCGGACATTTGAACGATGTTATATTCCACATTTCATGTCATCAATTGGTTCCAACGGCATATGGCACTGATTTTGTTTCATTTTTATAATTTAAACATAGGAGCGCTTCATAAAAGTCGCGATATTTCAGATAGTAATGCCTATTGTTGATTGCTTCCCAAAAAGTTTAGCGCACAGTTAAGCTTTTCCATTCCAGTCAACTAATACTACATTCAGACGTGCATTTATATTGCGTAAATCGCAATAAACGGCATTATTGTCTCAATATTTCATATAAAATGTCAATTAATTATTGCTCAATAAATTCATATAATATTGACTAAAATTTGAAATACAGCACTGTCATAAGTATGTTCAGTATGTATGTTCAGTGAGCATGTTGATTGATAACTCAAATATCAACAACGACAAACAAAAAAAAAAAGCAGATGAACTGCGTATATTGTTACGTCTAAACACTTAAAATATTGTAATCAATAAACCGAATATTGACTCAATAAAAGTGCATGTTTGAACATAGTATAATAACCTGACAAAACCTATCAAATATCAACATTTCTTTCACATCGGAGAGGATGTTAAGAACACTAAAGGAAGTGCATGTCTGAACATAGTGTAAGCTGTGTAGTTAATTTGCAATTTTTGGCCTCCAGTAATAATAAAGTGCTCTGTCAACGGGTTTTTAAACACTTTCAGGGCATTTTGGATATTCTTATATTTGATGTTTGGGAATCCTAAATTGAAATCGATTATAAAACTGTTGCTGACATAAGATTATTATTGTTGTTGTATGCCTTTATATGCTAATTTCTCAATTGTTCACTATTTTTTTACAATATATGACAACTAAATCGACAACAACAACAACTTGTTTCTCATCTCAGTAATAAATTCATTAAAATGCTACACACTCTTAAATACAAATAAATAAAAAAGATTAAAGAAAAAACAAAAACAATAAAAACAAAATATTTTCGTTACGATTTGAGTATCTCGAACATTACCAAAGGCCAGTATTTTTTTGCTTTCTTAACGTTTTTTTTGTAATTTTTTTTTTTTTAATTTTTTGTTTTTTTCAGAAAGTAATGGTCAATGTTAATTGGCAGTATGAGTGAGTATTTTCTGTTGTTGTTTCTTTGTAAGAAATGTCGTATTTATACAAAAAAATTATTCTTTTCCGTAATTTTTATAAAACAAGAAGAAAAAATTTCGTGTGTTGTTGCTGTTTATTATACAATTCAAAACATGTTTCTGGTTTTTAGCTGAATACCAATACTAATAATTATTTTAATAACCACAACAACAACAACAATAATGATAATAACAATAACAATTTGTATAAATAATTTTTTCTATTTTATTTAAATAACAATAAAGTTGTATTGCGTTAAGGAAATTAACAATTCTATGCACATGTACCAGTTACCCAGTGAGTGCTTTTTTTCTGTTTTCAAAACGTTGGAAAATGTTAGAATTTCTCCATGCTTAAATGGTTAATTCTAGGGGACATTGACATTTTTTTCTATTTCTTACAGGTTTATGTTCATAAAGTTATTAATTTAATAAAAAAAAACTTTACGATTTAAAAGTACAATACAATAGAATTGATAATTTGTATTTACTATTATTATTAAAAATTTAATTTTGTTTGTATTTTGTTTATAGAATTTGTTTATAATTAATCGCTTATTCGCTTAAACAGACTTCTGCGAATAAATTGTGGTTGAAATTTCGAAGAATCCTTCTGCGATTTTGATTTTATAACCTGAAATTGTGGAATTCTTTTTAAAATAAAAAATATTTCGTTTTAAAACAATTTCTCGGAATTTTCATCGTTTGTCATATTTAAAATCAAATGTCCAACGAAAGACTCATTTGTCTGTACTCTTTTTGGTAATTTTTATCATTTTAATACCACTTCAAGTTTTGAAAACAGAAATTCTTATTTCTTTGCTCTCTTGTTTCAGTTTCATAAGCAAAATTTTTACATAAAAGCAACACCGTTACATGTGCTACAATAATAGGGTTGCCATTCGCCGTGGCTTAAAAACAACGCTCTTTGTGAAAAGTTATATTGTATTGTGATAAAGAACCTTGTTATGCTTTTTCATGAGAGGTGCCGAAATCATTATCTTCTTTGGGTATTCAGCAAGGTTAGGTTACATTAGCTTAGGATAGGTAAGATGACCAACCTGCTTAAAGGAAAAGATTTTAGGCTAACATTTAGGTGATATCACAATTAATTTCACTCAAGGGTCAAACATTTCCTAGAGAAACCAACCCCGAGTACAAAATAATTCCCTAAAGAAACCTACCCTGAATACAAAATAAATCTTGCTATTGCAGCAATCTTTATATTAGGGAAAGAAAATGAAGGGTCAGAAATATCCGTTTCTCACATAAGGTGAAAGACTGTCTCTTAATCTTTCGCCCCCTTAAGAAGTCATTCGCTGGAATTCCGAGTCTTTCGGCATGCCTACCAAGAGGACAAAAAGGTCGTAGATTACAAGTTCTGGACCAGTTCTGACCAGTTCATTAGCAATGCAAATTCCAACGGTATCACTATGTAACGGAATGGGAATGTCGCCGCTGCCTCAACCTTCTTTCTGGGCGCTTCAGTGTCACACTTGTCTGGGTCCCCGGACACTGTGACATTCCGGGAAACTGCAGAGCTGACGAGATAGCCAGGGCTGGCGCACTACTTCCAAAATCCTCTTCAATCAACCAGGGAATTCCACCTACCTCGTTCAAGCTGGCCATCGCACGGAAATTCTTCCAAGACGCCAAACTTTCCTGGGTCAATGAGGAGTTCTGCTCCACCGCTAGGCTCACTTGGGCCTCAATGGATAGAAGGCGCACCAACCAGTTACTTGGCCTTGGTCGTAACATCATCTCGATCATAGTAGCCATGCTTACATGTTACTGTGTTATAGGTAGACACGCGGAAAGAATTCGGCTCCCATTTAACGACTTCTGCCGTGGGTGCAGATCCGCTGAGGAAGAGGGGACTGTTATCCACTTTCTTTGTCAGTGCCCATCTCTTGCGAGGTGCAGGTATAGGTCCAACCCTTATCAGTTTGAAGTAGCTATCGTACATTGATGTTAAGGATATAGCCTCGTTTATCAAGCTTTCTGGCTGGTTTTCCAGCATGGGATAGTTACGTTTAAATGAACCGAAATTTCTCTGAGAAATCCTCGGCATGAATGGACATGAACGGACATTGAAACTACATTTGTTAGGAACATAATTGTAGTCTGGTTGCCGCGTGAATTAAGAGATTTTCAGGGAAAATCCCGCCAATCAACAAGCGTTGCGATGCTTTCAAAATTGAAAGGAATCATACAGTCGATCATGCTTTGTCTGTGTCTTAACAGAATAGCACCAAGTCCATAGTACAGATTGGGCAAGGATTTGACTGCATTCAGTAAGCCCTCTGCTTAATAAGAGATCACTGGTGATTAGAACAGCTGACTGTCTGCATACTCTGCCTATGAATCGACAGTGGAATTGATGTTTTTTTGGCAAGCATTCTGGATATAGATGAGCTGACAAATTATCTACCCCGACACACTTCCTAAATTGCTGCGTTTAATTATCGAAGCTTATCCAAAGTCTTGAAAACTTTTAGTGTTCTTAACAGCCACTCCGATGTGAAACAAATGTTGATATTTGATCTGTTTTGTCAGGTTCTTATACTATGTTCACACATGCACTTTTATTGAGTTAATATTCGGTTTATTGATTACAATATTTTAAGTGTTTGGACATAACAGTATACGCAGCTCAGCTGCTTATTCGATATTCATTTGACAGCTGGTAAACAAAACAGCTGGTTGTTTCAACATCATTGTTTTTGTTTTGTTTTGTTTTTTTTTTTGTTTGTCGTTGTTGATGTTTGAGTTGTCAAATATCAATAGAAAGTGTTCGGAAAATTGTAATATGCTCACTGAACGTACTTAGGACAGTGCTGTATTTCAAATTTTAATCAATATTGTAACAATTTATGAATTTATTTATTTATTTATTTATTACAATAGAATTACAAATTATATTCTAATTATATACGAGCGGAGTAACTTGACCATATGCTCGGTGTAGTGTTACAGACCAGAGTCTCTGGTGGGAATCGAACCCACGACCCTCACACTAATAGTCTAGCACACTACCCACTAGACTACCAGGGCACCCAATTTTGTGAATTTTTTGAGCAATAATTAATTCACATTTTATATGAAATATTGAGATCAATAATGCCGTTTATTGCGATTTACTCAATATATGTAAGTGCATGTCTGAACATAGTATTAGTCGTCATTAATAATTTTGGATTAAAACTCGTTTTGCTTTATATTGGAATTCCTTTGCTGTTTCACATTTAAACTGAGTTAAGGCCTTACAGCAACACTGGAAAAGTGGGATACGTTAGTATATGCAGCTCGAAAACAATCAGTAAACAAACAGACCAAACATATTTTAAAAGTTATTTTCAAAAATTCAATAATTATTGCTTTATTTTCCCCTTTTTCTGTTTGCAACAAAGTTGAAAACAATTGCAAAAAACAATTTCTTACCTACGAATTGAGTTTGTTCTTCCAGCACTAGCAACCTGTTAAATAATTTCATTTTTCTTCTTTATCAATATCAATTAAAAGTTGTTTTTTCTCTCATAGGTTTTCACTTTTTTTCATTTCTTTTGCTGTTTTCTTAAAACGTCTTTCTTTATCATATTGTTGTTGTTGTATTTTTTTCCCAGTTCTCATATGCCTTTGGATTCACCCAATTATCGGTAGTTTATTTGCCAAGAAAGAAAAAATAATAAAAAAAAGGAAAAGAAAGAGAAAAACACACACACTCATGGCCATATTCAAAAACTATTTAATAAAGTTTTTAATAAAATTTATACACAAGTTAACTAAACTTTAAGTTTTTTTCTCATTTTTTTTGGGGGGAAAAACTTTTTAGTTTTCCCAAAACCTAAAGAGAAAAACCACCAGGCAAGAAGAGTGAATGAATGAATGAATGAATGACTGAATGCACTCACAACGTTTTGCTGAAGGAAGACTTTATTTTTCGAAGTAATAATTTGTCATCTTGCTCTGTGTGTGTGTGTGTTTCTGTGCTGTGAGAGATAAAAAAAAGAGAAAGAAAGAAAACAAAACATATTCGTTTTTTGACAGAAAATATGCAAGTGTTGTGCACTCATGTTTGTCTTAATTTGTATAGAAGTCATCTTGAATGTCATAAAGATTCAACGAGCAACGGACCAACCGACCGCTTTATGCATACATACATACATACATACATACATACATAGATGCAGCTAAATAACAAGCCAACCAAGCACTCATCCATCTATTTAGTCATCTGTCAAATGAGAGAATGTTTCCATAGGAAGTCAGATATTTAAATAAATGAAATCTTTTTTTTTGATGTGTTAAAATAGTTTTCAACTACTTATTGCAGTACCTGTAATTAATTTAAGATGTTTTTTTAGCCACAGTCAATACAATTCTTAAATAAATAGGTGGGTAATTTTTAGTGAAATATTCTCTTACGACCTAATGCAAATTTGTTTGTACGATGGTAGGTAGGTAGGTAGAAGTGGCTGTCCCCTCGATGGAGTCATGAGCGGACACACTTAGGTCGCACACAGGGCCCATTGTGATACCACAGTTCCTCATTTTCCCTATTCCAGGAACCATTCGGAGCTTCCGATGAAGCGACTCAGGCTGCCAAAATCCATATATGACAGTTCATCCATATCCTCCATGTAGTAGGCACCCATGCACCTCTCTCTCCTCCTACTGAGTGCCGGACATGTGCACAATAGGAGAAGAATACTGTCATCTTCCTCTTTATCTCCAAAGCTTCTGCAGAAATCATTTGCAAGGTGTCCAAGACCAATACGCCTCGCATGCGCTCCTAGAATGCAATGCCCCGTAACAACTCCAATAACAGTGCTGAGCCTACTTCTTTGGAGTTTAAGCAGAATCACCGTGAGCCTCCTATCCAGCCTCGGCCAGATCTTTTGCGCCGCTCTGCCCTTATCCGAAGTTGCCCACATTCTGTTGACGAGATCTACGGTTGCATTGTCAATTATAAGTTTCATAATTCAGAGAGAGTTGGATGATCGTGCCCCTTCTGGCCAGTTCATCCGCTCTGCAGTTGCCAGGAATATCATTATGTCCCGGTTATGTTTGTACGATACTCTTTATCTACGCAAATAGGACCATATAAGCTGCAAGGGCAGTATGAGTGTTTTGTAGTTTGAAATATTTGTGTATCAAGGGAGGGCCCTGTTTTAATTCGACTCCAAGTTTACTTTAGTCGATCAGTTGATTGCTAGTCGAAGTCTCCGTGGTCTAGTAGGTAGTGTGCCTTATCGGACGTGTGTTCTCGTTTCAAACTCCAGGTCTGACATCTCCAGCAAAACGAAATATTAAAAAATATTTCTTCAGTAGATTTCTGGCAAAAACTCTGAGAGTAAATAAAATTCTCATGAAAGTTTCTCAAAAATTTGTCGTTCGGAGTCGACTTTAAACTTTAGAAATTAGCACACACAACTTAATTGGCGTGAGAAGCCAATCCTGACTGAAGGGTAGTGATGACCAATCATGTATGTTTGTGGATAATTAGTAGTAAGTGTTAGAATGATAGAGTTACCATATATTATTACTTAGTAGCTAATAATACCCTCTGCTTAAATTAATTAATTGTAGTGGCGAGGGAATTTTCTCAAATTTTCTCTGGAGGCTCAGCAATCTTCTGACAGGATTGTTCTGAGAAGGGATGAAAAAACAACTGATGTTCTTCTCAGTTGTTTTTATCTTCTACTGTATTCGAACCTGGATCCTCTGAGTTTATAGTAAAGTTTTTTACCCTTTAGTTTACTCCTTTAGGGGACATAGCCCACTATATTATTGCAAAATATTTTTATTTCTTCTTTTATTTTCTTTAGTTTTCAATCATCCAACCGAATTCCAATCCTATGCAGTTATTGAAATACTTTTGATAGGCTTGTTAAGTGTATGCCCAAATCATTTTTATTTCCTTCTTGTGACATGGTTTGCTATGGGAGCTTTCTTGGTTCTACTTGGCAGATCAATATTAGTAGCCTTGTTTGGATATAAATATATGGCATATAGTCGTTCAGAATTTGCTGATTTGCAATAAATAAAGAAAATACTGTGTGCTCCATATGTATGCTTTTTAATCTCCTCTGCTTTGCATACTTTGAAATGAACATCTGCACCTATTCTCCACAATCAAATCATTCCTTTAAGTTCTGTACTTTTGGTTTTCATTTTTCAAAATATTTATTCACTTTAAAAACAAATGCTGATGCAAATATACATACAAGCAGGGTATATGTTCGCATATGTATGTATTTGTAACAGTAGTTGTTGTTGTCTCTATTTTGAAAACTAAAAGAGACAAATTAAAAACATTTGTCCTCTCGTTATCCTTTAGTCAAATTAGAAGATGATGAAGAAAACACACACATACATACATATGCACTCACTCTTTCACTCATGTGAAAAATATAAAAAAAAGAAAAAGAAAAAAAAAACCCTGAAAACTTCTGCTTTCTCTCTTCATATTTTAAAGTGAAATTCTTTGTCAGTGGATACGTAAGAATAGAAAGAAAATCCTTAAACAGGACTATTATGTCATACAGCAGCTCTTGTTAAAGTTGTTAGAAGTTGTAGTTGTTCAGAGAACCAAAGAAATTCGTTTTTCTTTTTTTTGTGTTTGAAACGTAAATTTCTTTTTTAATTTGTGTCAGAAATGGTTTTTTTTTGGTCATTGTCGGATATCTAACAAACGCCAGGTCAGGCATAAAAAACCTTGTGAAGCATGAAATATTAGAGAAATTTTATTAATTTCAAGGACATTGCTCTTATGGTGATATAATATGAGTTGCAATTATTCTTTGAAATTCATTGGATAAGTTTTTCAATGCTGTGTGTGAAACCATGCGTCTGCCAATGCTTTCAAGGCCCTCACTATAGGAAACAATACAATATTGGAGGAGATGAACTTCTCCTTGCTAGAGAAATCAGGAACATATTATTCATATAAGTGGGTAATAACCTTCCATATCGATTTAGAATTTCGCCAAACACTTCGACGATGTCTGCCTTGAACACCTATCCAATTTTGGGGCTAAAATAAAGATTCTTTGTAGAATTGTTAGAAGCTTTAAATTCCTTGTCCAGGACTATCTTCCAAAATGTTTGTGGCCTCTATCTGAATAGCTTAATGTTAATGTGTGAATTGCTACCGAGATAAATAAGCGAAGACACCGGTGTGAGCTTAGAATAAGGTGAAGATCTTTGCTAAGAGCATTTTGTATTAAGTCGCTAGCGGCATAAAGAAGTGTGCTGAAATGTTCCTGAAAAATGAGAACATTAAACTTGTAACATCGTTATAGTACTACATACATACATAATTGATGATAACAACGTTTCAGCTAGGATTACGACCTAGCTTCTCACAACACTTACGTTGTGTGTGTTGTCGACTCCCTCGCCGTCGACCCCCTCTAGTAGGTAGTGTGTTGGCTTATTAGACGAAAAGCCAGGGTTCGTGCCCCAGGCCAGACATCAAAATAAAATACAAAAAGTATTCTTCGGCGACTTCCTCTCAGCAGATTTCTGGCAAAAACTCTGAGAGTAAGTAAAATTGCCATGAAAAGTTTCTCAAAAATTTGTCGTTCGGAGTCGACTTTAAACTGTAGGTCCCACCACTCATGTATAAAAATTAACGCACACAACATAAGTGGTGTGAGAAACTAGGTCGTAATCCTGACAGAAGGGTTGTAATGACCAATTATGTATGTTGTCGACTCCGAAAGGCAGCCTTCTTGAGAAACTTTTCATGGCAATTTTATTTTACTTTCAGAGCTTTTGCCAGAAATCTACTGAGGGGAAGTCGCCGAAGAAGTATTTTTCGCATCACGTGTTGTTGGAGATATTTGACCCGGGGTTTGAACCGTCTAATAAGCCAACATATTATCTATTAGATTATGGCTACTTCAGTCTTAAATCGAGCTGATGGTATTTGAAACAATGTTATCAGACCAGATCTCCTGATATAGTTGTGTAATGCCCAGTGGTCTATAGGGAACAATAGCCTTCTCGAGAGTAAAACTTTATTATTTTTGTTGGATGCACTCCGATACTGTTTGTTTAATGCTTGCTTGGCAGGAATAAAGTATTCTCTACCCAGATATCAGAAAATTTTCATTCTGGTTGCAGAAAAAACAAAAAAGTAAAGAACAGAAGAAAACAAAATTTAGGAGGTAAAGATGGAAGTTAATGGAGGGGCAAAAATGAGAGAAGAAAAAAGTAAAGAACAAGTGGAGAGTAATTTCACCAGCCAGTCAGTATTAGACATGAATCTTTCCCGATTAAAAATCCTTATAAACCCAGACTCTTTAAGGAAGTTAAAGAAAACCTGGTCTGGAGTCCTGTTTCTGCGCCTCAAAATAGTATGGCAAATGCGTACTTACATCCGACCACCTTTGGAAAACTCATCGATGTGAAACTTACCCGGAACATAGACTCTAGGAATTCTAAAAAATTTCCTTTCTATGTTCATGGCCCATTCCATTTTAGAATGATAAAGTTTAGTGTATACCAAACTGGATATTCTTTAATCTCCTCTATTTACTCCCCCTTTCCACTGTCCACTCTTTTAAGTCTTGAGGCAAAAAGTTGGCAAATAAAACGTTGTTAGATCAACTACTCCTAGCTTTAAAGGAGTATACGGTAAGCATTATAAGTATTAGTAAAGGTATAGGTAACGGTGCAGAAATTATCTAAAAGGACTGTTTTGAGTTACCATACCAAGTCACTCAGGGTGGTATAGATGCCCCGAGCTTGCATTTTTCTCTGTATTTATCTTGATGAAAGTGTACACAAGACAATTTTGCACTCTGTGAAGTCATGTAAACTTGATATATAGTACAACACGTGAAAAGAAGTCATCGTAGTCTTGTAGGTACTGTATTAACTTATTAGGCGTGAGGCCTCGGTTGAAACCCCCGGTCAGATTTCAAAATGAAAATTTATTCATCGACGATTTTCTCTCTCAAAAGTTCTGGCAAAAACTCTGGGAGTAAATAAAATTGCCATGAAAATTTCCTCAAGAATCTGTATTTCGGAATCGACATTTGACTACTGGTCCCCATACTCATGTATAAAATTAACACATACAACATCAGTGATGTGAGAAGCTAGGTCGTAATCTTGACTAAAGATATGACCAATTATATATGTACAGTGGTGGCCTTATAATTAGAAACGACTTAGCAACATGTATGTTTGTTAATTTGTTTTACAGTTTTCATTGTGTACTTTGTTTGGAGGACGTCTTACGTACGTTTTTCCATCAGATTGGGACAAATTAAACTTAGATTCGTCACTCCAGAGAACTCTGTTCCAGAAACATCGTTTCTAATTATAAAGCCACCTTTGTATGTATGTATGTATGTACGTAAAAATATTTGTAATCTTGATAAGTTTTTCCAAACTTTATGTCTCCATAGTGGAATTGCCACCTTGATCTGCCGTTGAACTGACAACTCTTCGGTAATAAGCTTTCGGATGGCCGCAAACGAACTTAACATGACAGTTTCCTTTTTTAAATTATTTCGAATGGCACTTAAATCCAGAGACAACTAAAAATACAAATTTTTTTTTTGAAATGCTTTTTTTTATAGTTTTTAATTCCATGCTCTGTTGGATGTTTTAACGAATAAATAAAAATCTTTTTTTATAAATGAAATGAGAAATTGCACAGAAAATAAACAACAAAAACAACATAAAGATAGTGAAACTACTTTCACTGCCCTTTTGATGGTTCGCCATTTACAAAGTTAATGCAATACCAAGTTATGAGATATCTTAGCCGTCCCGTACCTTTTGATGAGTGGTGGTAGAGTGTTGCTGCTGCTGCTGTTTGTTTTGTTGTCTGTTTGCCTTGTTCCTCTTTAATTTTTTAGGTCCATTGGGGGTTTTGTGCCCGTACATACAGCTCTGTATTTGTTGCTGTTGTTTTAATTAAATTTTTGTTGTTATTAATTTACATTTTGATTGCTTATAGCAACCTGAAATGAATCGAATTAATAGCATGTGTACACGAGTCTGTTTATCGTATCCACATAATATTTTGACATTCAGCGTTAAGAGATATGAATATTCATTGATTATAAGGAAAAGATCGATTTTTTTAAGATGAATTGTTGTCGTTGGATTTTTTAAATGAAATTAAAAAACTTTAAAAAATATTAACTGTGAGCCACATGAATTAACCAGTGAATATGCGATTCATTGGTAAAATGGAAGGAAATGGAAGCATTCATTGAATTTTGTTATCAAAATTTGTGCTAAGTGTGTGGCGATGCTAATTCGGCTAAAAGAGGTACAGCATCTTGTAAAATTGCCTATTTTGGTATGAAGAAACGGCCAGAAAGAGAGAGATTATAAACTTTCAATACCAACCGTAAGAAACCTTGTTTGCTGCGATTTGTAGACCAAAAGAATCGTTGCATTGTACTTTTTTTGGTTCAATGAAAATCGCAAAGATATAGTCAATGGAGAAAAGTACTATGAATGAATGGCTATTGAGTATTGTTCACCCCAAATTCAAGAATTGAATGTGGTTGACATTGAAAGATGAGTTTGATGAGCAATTAGTTTCACGCTTTGGATCAGTCCACTGACAACCAATGTGATGTGGATTTACGACAAGCGAACCCATTGAATGACGAAATTTTTGAACAATTAATTTCACGTTTTGTAGCAGTCCATTACAACCAAGGTCAACTGACTTTACTAGACTAGTTTTTGTAGGGATAGTAAAATGAGACCACATAAGAAGCTGCACATGCAACGCGACGAACGACGTCATCAATCCATTGACTGAACAATCCATTGACAGCCAACTTCATGTGACTTTACTAGACTAGTTTTTGTAGGGATAGTTGCATACGGTTTCAACAAGAAGGTGGTTTCGACAATCAATGTCATCAACCCATTGAGTGACAACCTTGATGTGCAATTAACCAATGTTTTGGAGCAGATAGCAACAATTCCAGCGGTGGAAACTAACATTGCCGATGCCATTGCTGACACGATGTACGAAATGTTTGAAAAAGTATGGAAAAATTGAAGTGGACAGCCTATTGTATAGATGCGGGCAATATTTACATGAAATAATCCTTAAAAAGTCAACGGCAAGCAGTCGTTAATCGCTTCAATTAGATATTTCGTTTCAAATAATAATTTCTGCTAATTTTCTGTGAATGAAGTCGTCGTGGTCTAGTAGGTAGTGTGTTTACTTATTAGACGTTATGCCACGGTTCAAACCCCAAGTCACACATCAATACGCAATACAAAAAAGTATTTCTTCGGCGACTTCCGCTCAGTAGATTTCTGGCAAAAACTCTGAAAGTAAATAAAATTGCCATGAAAATTTTCCCAACAATTTGTCGTTCGGAGTCGACATTAATTAAACTGTAGATCCGGCCATTTTATGTATAAAATTAACACACACAACATGGGTTGTGTGAGAAGCTAGGTCGTAATCCTGACTGAGCGGTTGTAATGGGCAAATATGTATGTATGTATGTATGTATGTTTGGAGTAGATAGCAACAATTCTAGACGTGGCAGATAATATTGCCGATGCCATTGCTGACATGATGTACGAAATGTTGAAAAAAGTATGTCAAAATGTAAGTTTACCGATGGACCACCTATTGTGTAGATGCGTGCAATATTTACATGAAATAATATTTCGAAAGTAAACGGCGGGCAGTTGTTAATCGCTTCAAATAAATATTTCCCTTCAAATAATAATTTCTGCTAATTTTCTGTGTTAGTTTTTTTATTTTCAAAAACATTGTTAGGCAGAGCTTGGCTTATTAGACGAGAGTGGTCCAACTTCTGACTCAAACATTTGGAAAAAAAAAATGAAAATAATTTCTTTCTTCGACTTCCTGTTTGCAGTCTTTTGACAAAAAATCCGACAGTAAAATAAAATTGCCATGAAAAGCTTTTCAAAAATCTAGCGTTCGAAGTCAATATTAAACAGTAGGTTCCGCCACTCATGGATAAAATTAACAAACACGACATGAGTGATGTGAGAAGCTAGGTTGTAATCCTGACTAAAGGGTTGTAATGATTAATTATATTAAAAAAAAATTATGGCAGCTATAGAAAGGACGTGAAGCAGTACCATCTTAAATATCATGACGGACATGGAAGAGGTCTATTTTTGTCCGTTGTTATTCTATGTTGAAGACTTATATCATGATGACCCTAAGAAAACATTCTTGTGTGCTGATTTGTTCACATCACGTTTAGTAGTTAAAATAAACAAAATTTATTAAATTTCTTAAACTTGTACGCATGTCAACTCAATCTAAACGAACAAATATTTTGTAATAACATAAACCTGTTTAATAGAATACATACGCAACCCATTTAAATAATTCATAAACAGAAGCGTGTAGACTTACGCAATTCTTTAAATGATTCGCTTTCAATTTCTATTCCAAAAATTTTTGTTAATTTTTGTTTCTATTTTTCGTCATTCTTTAGAACATAAAATAAACAAAAATAGAATGAACTTTTCATTCCAACAACGGATAACAATAAATATCTTTAACTGGTTTTTAATTAGAATCATTGATGAATATTTTAAATCCTAGCCATGGCTCTAACGTCACATACTATTCGGATGGCTATAAAACTGGCCATTATAATCAACGCCACATGATTAAAATAATAAAATTAACCCAAGAGAAGCCAATAGAAGATGATGACCATGATTATGCAAAAGGAATTCTTAACAGAGTATCACATAAAATTGTTGAAAAATGTAAAACAAAAATCAAGTAATGGCAGGGCATAAGACGTCATATGAGACGTTTACGGTTTGCATTTGATTTCATTTGAATAGATTAGCTTTTATTACCACGAGAAAGAGAGAGAGAGAGAGACTGGCTTTTTATGATGCTCTTATTTAATCTAATGTGAGAGTTTGTTAAGAACTATCTACCGAAATTCATAAAATATTTATTGTCCACATAGTCGCAATGTCTATCCACGTACATGATTTTTGGTACACCAAAAAAAGTATAACAATGAAAAAGAGCGAGAGGTGTCATAAGCACATTGATTGGGTGTTCAATTTTAAATTCATATGTTTCTTATCGTTTTATAATTTCTTAAAATTTAAAAACTCTAACTTTTTTAAATTTATGATTGAGAATATATTTGAGAAATTCATTATTTCGAGCCTTCAGCTAACAACGCTAATGACACTTGAATTGTACATGTACAGCAAATGACATTTTATTGGTATATCTTGGCCTTCAAATTTATTTAGAAGATGTTCAAGTCAATTTCTGATTTCTTGACCTTAGTCTATCATCAGCAGTATTTCATAATTTTATGGTTATTTTGTCTCATACGTTCCACTTACTTTTGAGTTTATTCACCATCGTGGCGGCTACTACTTAAATTGTCAGAAACGGGTGATCACAATAATTTTTTCAGACTATTGTGTTGTTGTACATTCTTTAAATAAATATTGTTTGTTAAGACAACGTGCTTTCGTTTGCTAATTTCTGAGGGATGTCAAATTTAAAATAAGATATGGGAATTTCGATTTTTTGTTTTAATATTTTTTCTTTAATGTGTAGTCAACGGCATATTTGAATATCGAACTCTCCATTTGCAATACGCCTTCTAATACTTTTTTCCAATAATCTCATATTTAATAGCCATTTCGCATTAATATAGTTTAAGCTTGAATTTATTCAGTGCCAGTAAATAGATCAACGGCAGCTTAAGCGGCCGAAAAAAACACGTATTTATTGATTTGGTAAAGCCGTGTTGAATGTCACAACAAGTTTTTGTTTGTACTTTAACAATACCCTACAATGAAAATTTAAACAAATTATTCAGATATTCGTAAATAAAGCTGACTTTTGTAATAAGAATTCACGGTCAAATTAGATCTTTTGAAATGATTGCCTTCCGAAATGGCAAATGTGGCCACACCTCTAATACTGGGGCCATTCGAAGCTCATGGCTTTTCGCGACAGATTAGTGAGCTAATGCAAGCCCATATACCTTTGTGATCCTGCTTCACAACGCATTGGAGTATACAGTGGATGAATGATTGTCTCCTAATCTTTTTCATTCCTGCATGAGGCTTCAGTATACAATGTCTAGTAATGACTCCAATAGTGCACCCTGTCCATCAGGGTACCTAAAATATTTGCAGCCGCATGTCTACCTGAATGTATGCTAATATTAGTCCAGAAGATGTTAGTCTTTTCACTAATCATCACAGCAGTTCGCATGGATGATAGGTTAGTCTAGGTTAGGTAAGATAAGGTGCCACATTGCACATAATTTATGCCCATTGTGATACTCGAATCAATTCTATAAGCGGGTCAAACATTCTCTACGACCTAGCTTCTCACGTCAATTATGTTGTGTGTCTTAATTTTTTATACATGAGTGGCGGGACCTACAGTTTAAAGTCGACTCCAAACGACAAATTTTTTGAGAAACATTTCATGACAATTTTTATTTACTCTCAGAGTTTTTGCCAGAAATCAGCTGAGAGGATGGCGCCGAAGAAATTTTTATTCATATTTCGTTTTTGTTGGAAATGACTGACCTGGGGTTTGACGCGTGGCCACACGTCTAATAAGCCAACACACTACCGATTACGATGAATACAATTCAATTCAATTCAAGTTTATTTATTTAGTAGTATTTACAGAGAAAACTATTCCGAGTCTAAAATAAATTTTGCTGTTGCAGCAATCTTTATATGAGAAGTCAAAAACCTCCGTCTTTTTATGACAAGAGCAAGACACTGACACATGAGGTGAAAGACGGTCTCTTCCTGCCTCAGATCCACAATTCCTACAGAAGCCATTAGTCGGAATATCGCGTCTTTTGGCATGCCTACCAAAGAGGACAGTGGCCCTTAAGAATCCCTATTGTGTGATGGATGGCCATGCGATTTAAGGTCAGAAGTAAGTCATTGCTCTTCTTATCCATACGCGTCCAGCAAAGTCTAACAATATTACACGCACTCTCTTGCAGTCAATGATAAGCGTGGATTGTATGGATGTTACTTGCGTCTATAAGACGCAGTAATGCTCAGATATCTTTATCTGTTAATATGTGCCAATTCCAACAGAGGATCAAACTTGTAAAGATCTGCCCTTGCGAATTCTTCATTAAGTGAACGTGTCCAAATGAATCCGAAAATTCTAAGCTTCGTTAAAATTTTCAGGAGCAAATATTTTATCTTCGTCACTGTCTAGTGAATAAGGGGTTCAGACTCATAAAGCATTTAATTCTCTCTCTCTCTATGTGTAGGGTATGCGTAAAAATCTTGTTTAAGAATATCAAGTAAAATCCACTTAGGAAAATGCATTTTTCATGAGATGCCATTGAAATGATTGGCGAATAATGAAAAATGTGGTTTAAACTTCAGTTTTTTTTCTTCTGTGTGTCGTTTTCTTTTGTTTTGAAAGCAAAACTACTTCATCAATGGCGTGACAGAAATATTAACCAGGTCTACTCGTAACATTTGTACATAAAAATAACTCAGGGTATGGCAATAAAGAAAAAAAAACAAAATGTTTTTATAAAAACAATATTTTATTTAATATTTACTGTCTTGGGCCATATCAAAAATTTTTTTTTAAAAATTATTTTCAAACAATTTTTAGTGGAGTAAAGAAGTTTGCAAGCTTTTAAGATGAGAAATTATTTTTTAATTAAATTGTAAAATAAAATATAAATAATTTAATCCATTAACTTCTGGGTAATATCTTGAAATCAATTTCTTAAATTAAATTGTAAAACCCATGTTCGTTCAAAGAAGCACTTCATTCAGATATTACCTTACAGATTTGATTTATAAAGTTTTCTAACTAAACATGGCAATAATTTCATGATAAAATTTTAATTTAAACACAAACACACGCTTATCAGTTACACACGCATAAATGATTAAATACCGCAAAATAGTTAAAACTTCCGCTTGATGAATCTAATTCAATGGGCTTCTGCTCTTAATCAAATTAAATGCAATCGTTAGGGCTCATGCATACATACACCTACGCATTCATTTCGTTTTCATTACAAACAGATACATATGTATACAGCTACAGATGGTTACAGGTATTTAACGAAACCACAGGTAAAGGCAAGGAGATGTATCAAAATGGTTGTGTGGATTTCATTTACAATGTTGGGTTGGCAGTCATTATTTATCAGCTGTTATGGGACCTTAGCTAGGTGTACACTGGATTATACATCTTCAGCATCTGGAACAATGGCTAGGTTATGTTCATTAGTGCAGTTAAGCTTCCAAAACCCTTACCCAATAAAGGAGATATTCTTACTATCTGAAAGCATGTGATTGTATGTTTCACAAGAGAAGCGAAGGCGTCTTAGGAAATAAAATAAAAAGTGAAGCAAGTAATCTGTTTTTAGAAGGAACTGCTTGAGAGAGAATAGTGACTACCTGTGGATATAGAAGCGAGAAAGATGGGTGAGTAATTCCAGATAATGCAGGAAATCTCGATAGTTCTAAAACGATAGATATCTGTACGCACTATAAAAGAGGAGATCTCTGCGAAACTGACAACAAAGATGCAAAAATTATACTAACAGTCACTAGCACCACAAACTTATACCAGATATTGGGATGGCGTTTAACAGAATTAATGGGCTTCGATGCCCAGAAACTACAGATTATTTTGTGATTCAATGCTCATGTTTTGACGAACATCGAACGGAATGCAAGACGGACACGAAGGAGAGGTCCATTAAAGCATTAAACGAAGCACTGCGAAAAGCAGGGGAAAAGAGCAAGGCCGTTGCTATAATATAGTTTATGTGGTTAACGCCGACCAATTAGTCTGCGAGTTTAGACGAAATGTCAGTTCTGCGGAATGTGTTGCTAGCAATAATGTTGGTCTCACTACTTTCAGTGGTTAAAAAGCTCTGAGTTTACTGAAATTCATTATTCCCATACTGGCACAAAATACTCCGTAATTCCTAGGCCTCTAGTTATATTATCTGCAGCCAAAAAAATTGCAAACTTCATGTTCGGCAATTGAAACTGTGTGCAATTATGGAAACTGTGGACATGTGGCATGACTCAGTAGTTTCAATTTTTAATGAGCGCTTGAGTATGAGAAGTATGCAAAAAGATGGGTGCAGCAATCACAAATGTGATCAATTTTGTGATAGTTTAGTAGAGTTGCCTTAACAGTGGGTTACTTGTAGGCGATTTTTGCCATGGTAGGATAAGGAGGGATTGTCAATCAAGCAATAAAGTTATGGATGTAAACGATATAATCCACATAGACTATTTTCAAAAGTTTTAAATTAAAACGATTGCCGTATTTTAATAGGTAGTGTATTGGCTTGTAAGACGTGGGGCCTCAATTCAAATCCTCCAACAAAAGAAAATATGTAAAAATATTTCTTCGGCGAGCCCATCTCAGCAGATTTCTGTCAAAAACAAAATAAAATTGCCATTAAAAGTTTCTTAAAAAAATCAGACGTTCGGAGCCGACTTTAAACTGTAGGTACTGCAACTCATGTATAAAATTAACATACACAACATAAGTGGAGTGAGAAGCTAGATCGTAATTCTGACTAAAGGATTATGTTATGTATGTATGTAACACTGTTGGATTAATAAAGACTCTTTTTCGCCTCAAGACAAAAAATTTTGCGTTTTTGACGATGATGTGATGTGCAGCCCCTGAGTTGACCAACTTCTTCGATGAGTTTGGTAGGTTTCAGCCAGTACAGGGACTACGGCATCACAACGGGCCGCTAATCGTGCTCAAATGAACTTTTCCAACCTACCTACCTACGACGAGCATCATATCAAAGGAGTAATGTTTTTCTCGTCAATTTTTACGCAGCCTGTTGTTATTATATTACAATTGGCAATAACTTTTTATGCTACCCAATATTGGTAAGCACATTGACGCTGGCATAGACAAAATGCATTAAACATTTTGAGTAAATGAACTCTAATAACACTAGTGCCCCTCAAACTAAATATTGCAACAAATACGAGTATGCACTCAAATATTCTCTGGAGGTTAATGACGATAATGACGTTGATCCTGTGATGACGACGGTGCTGGCATGCCATAGACAATAATGAATTTTATTCACTAATTTTATGCAAGCATAAGATTGCTTTAGTATTTGTTGTTGTCGTTAACAAAGCATAAAAAAATTAAAATCATATTTAAAACAACAAAAAAAAAAGAAAAAAGAATGAAGTAAAGGAGAAACAGATTAAAAATAAAATTCTAATTTGCAAATACATACATACATACGATATAAATGTGCTGCATGTGTTTTATGCTTTAAAATAACAAACTCTAGTAAAATAATAATAAAAATAAAAGAGGGGATATGATACAATACATACATACGTATATAAATTTTCATATGCTTAGCAGAGCCTTTAATTTTGTTTACCATAAAAGTACATGAGTGTTTGTGAATATACCATATGATTGCAGTAGCAGTAGTAGTGGTTATAGTAGTGGTAGTAGTGTTGCTTGATTTAAAGTATGGCATGGCATGGCATGGCATAGCGTAACTTTGACCCAATTACAATGTTAACCATAAAAACCCTAAACAAAATAACGCTTTTATGCTCCAAAAAGCCACATATTAAAACATCACAATATTTTTTCCCATCTTTACTCCCTTTCTCTCTCTCGCACTCTCTATTTCTCCCTCTCTCTTTGGGTGAATTTTTCATTCGCTCTTTTTTATTTGACTGTATTTGACGATGATTTAGACTCCATACATTATCGGGTAAATACGATGGTGGTAATAACGATGATGATGATGACGATGATGACTGTAATAAAGATTAAAATTATGTCTGAGGCATAAATACCTTCACTTACATACGTATATGTGCAGCAATTTTAACAAACTATGTAATCTTCTTTGTATATGTATGTATGTTATGTCCACTGTTTAAGTGTATATGTAAACTAACCTACGTACGTATCCATGTAGTAAGGAAAGCCTGCAATTTTTGTGTCTGTTAATTTTTAGTTTGTTTGTAGGTAAAACAGGCGATTTCTAGTTATTTTAGTTAAGAGAATATAATATTTAAACACACACACACCAACACACTCATGCATACGTACATACAAGCATATTCACATATGTATGTGGAATTATCCCTCTAGTTGTCTAAACATCTAATATTTGTAATACCAACCAAATGAACAGGTACTGAGTATATGGTGACTAAGTGGTTACAGCAGTGTAAGCATAAATAGTAGTAGAGTCTTTATTAATAATAATAATATTAGTTTGAGTGTGTTTGATATCCAAAAATCAGGTTGATTTTATTTAAATATCTTACACGGTCTTAGTTAATATGAAGGCAATCTGTCTTAACTTTATATTACGAACTTAAAGCATTAACGGAATGAAGAAAATTATTCTTGAGTTTTATGCCTTTGCTATTTAATACGTTTGAATATTATATCGTCCGACGTCTATTAGACAAGATAAGCAAGCAGATAAATTGAAAAGTATTCGATTTTTACCAGGATTTTATTTCTTTTGTTTTTTTACACTTGCTTTTAGAGATTAAAGTGCTCGAATGAGCGCTTTAAAATTGGAAGAAGTTTGCGGTGGAGGTAATTTGAGTCTATCGACACTGAGCGTCAAAATAAACTGTACATTAAAAAATTATACATTAATAGATTACCGTTATTTTTGTTTTATAATTGTTTAATTGCCAAAAAAAAAATACAAAAAATTTCGAAATATTTTCAAATTTTTGCGGGCACTCCCTTTAAGTGGTAAAAGTTGAGAATTTAGAATTTTATTCATACTGTACAGTTTCTTTTGACACTCACTGTATATATAGTTTACTTCACATATTAAATTATGAGCTATACAGGCTTTTTAGTGAAGTGAAAATAGCTAAAATTCAAGGATAGTGGCGCGATATAGTTTCCAAAGGAATAACTACATCTACAAACTATCCAGGTTCGAGACCAGGCGAAGCAAAGATATGTTCGTTGCGGTTTTTGAATTCAATAATTAAGTGGAGTCTATACCTCTTTAAATAATCATTCTAGAAACTGGCTGATTTTCAAAGAGGATGAAATCAACAAGGAATATCACAGGAATGTTAGGCAGCAAAATCTGTTAGAAAGAGAAGGACGATCAAAGTTCCTCCTTCTATCCTCAATATAAGAACCAAAAACATTTTTACAGAGAGCTTGGTATTTAAACAGTTGCAAATGGCAACATAATTGGCCATTAGAACCCTTCAATCAGGATTACTATCTAGCTCACCACACATACATGTGGAGGGACCTACAGTTTAAAGTCGACAGATTTTTTTGAGAAACTTTTTATGGCAATTCTTATTTACTTTCAGAATTTTTGCCAGAAATCTGCTGTGAGGAAGTTGCTGAAGAAATATTTTTCATATTTCGATTTGATCGAGATGTCTGACTTGGGTTTTGAACCGTGGCGTCACGTCTAGTAAACCAACACACTACCTACTAAACTACGGCGAGTCAATGATTGCGCCACATAAAAAGAGTGTGCATTACAGGCTTCTTAACGGAGTTTGCTAAAAATTCAGGATGATATAGGGATATATTTTATAGAGGGATGACTACATATATGGGAAATTCAGTTTCGACTCTAGGGGAATGAACGAAGAAATGTTCAGCATGGCTTCAAGGATCCAACTGCAGCTTCATAGGGAATGAACAATAACATTAGAAGGAACATTAACCAGGAATATCTTAAGGATATCAAGCAGAACAATCTGTTAAACAGAGGAAAGAAAAGTAAAGTTCGTCCTTTTTAGGCTCAGTTTAAGAATACAAAACATTTTACAGAGGGATGCTTAGCCAGGAAATCTTAATTAATAAGAGTGTTTTTTGTTGATACTAAAAGAGTCGATTTGACCAGGCTACCAAGGGTTAAATATATACGTTTGAAGTGTTAATTACTTAGAGAAGGATTTACCATTCACGAATATGAATGGTTTAGCACCTGAAGAATACGAAACGAAATTCTTCAAATGGACTACAAAAGTGGTGATTCCAACGAGTTCACTTTTCGATTATTGTGAGGAGACTGTGGTTGTTCTAATCGATTAACACAGCAAGGAATTCGATATTTGTAGAGAATGGAAACTTAACAGATTTGTACGAACTGTGTACGAACTGATAAAAACATTGTTTGTGTTAAAGGAAGTGTGGATTTGGCGATTTCACGGCTGTCTGAGCAATTGCACCCACCTGACGGCCCATTATGCCGTATTTTGCATGAGGATTTGCTACTCAAGCATATTTTTCTTTTTTTCTATTTTCGGAGTAAAAATTTCCTAAAGTATTCTTTTCTAATCAACAAAGTTTTTTTCTTTTGAATTTTTAATTTAAAATAGAGTTGTGCTCCTTTATTGTCCTTGACTGTTATACAGGCATTAGTTTAAAAAATTTATATGTGTGCCCTAAACAAATTGACTAATATTTGGCAACCAAATGGATGATGTGTCTGTGTGTGGTTGTATGTTCAAAAGTCTCCTATTTAAAGTAAAATGGGCTTCAATTCCAAAGAGACATGTCGGTTTTGGTGACATCGCTTTCTGTTTTATTTTAATTTTTGTTTTTCAAACTTATTTGGATACTAAAAATGCAAGTTTTTTTTCTTTTTTTTAGATTTAAAACTGAAATAAATTAATATTGTTCACTGTGGGAAGCACAGTGGGACAAAAAAAAAGAAATGGAATTTTCAAATTATTTAGATCAATACGGACTATGAGGAATAAATTAAATACGAGGATATTAAACAAAAAAAAAACTGGTTAAAGCTCTACAAATGCCTTCAAAGCAGTAATTGACGTTTGACAAGACAACATTACAAGTAAAGTGCCTAAGACACTGGATAAAGCATAAGGGCTAGAGTCTCATTGGGAACCAAAGCCTCAACCTACTTACATATAAACAAGGACACTACACCAATAGATTACAGGCCTATTAATATTGGAAATTAATTAGGAAATGTTTATTGTTTAAAGCCATTCTGTTCCACTGTACACCTTTGACTAATGATAACAATTTGCGAGTGCATATGTATGTATGTATACAGTTAACATTATTATCATTTATTTTTTTATTGTTGTTGTTGCTCCTACAGTTGCAAGTTGTTGTTGTGGTTGTTGTAGTTTTTGCTCATATTTTTTTTTGTTTGTTTGCGTTTTCTTTCTTGTTGTTGTTGCTGTTTTTGTAACAGAATGTAAATGTTTCCGTTCACAAACTATTTCTACAAATAGACGACGAATTGTTTGCAAATGCTCGAGGTGTTTCATTTGTTGCTTTTGTTATTGTTTCCTACTTCCTGCAATTCATAGTAAATATGCTTGCGTGTGTGTGTTTGTGTACTTGTATGTGTGGGGTGTAGAAGAAGAGAGCGAGTAGTCCGTGAAATTATTTGGAGAATGAATGCCTTATTATGACTAGTGCTGGAGCTGTTTGACGGGGTATTTTAAGCTTGAGGCAGAGTATAAGTTAGTAGATGTGAAATATACTTAGTTATGGATCTAGATTGAGATTAGCAAAGAAATATTTTAAAGACAGATTTCCCGTATTCTTGCCACATTCGCAGTTCCATCTGGTAGTTATTGCTATGCTGTGTTTGCCATATATGTCTCCATTTCAAGCTGAAAATTATGAGGATAGCTGATAGCAGCTATCCTGAGAATTTTGTGCGGGTCTAGATTCTATGCAAAAAACATCGACCTACTTTAGCTCTGTTGATAAATTTTGTGTGCCTAAAAATCAAAATGTTAAAGGCGATATACCGCACATGACACTATTGCCTTTGATATTGCTATGTGTGGGAATAACATTAACTTTGAAGTCGTAGATAACTTTGATTATTTCTGCGCTACTAAAATAATAATGCCAACCTGATGATAAAACGTGTAAAAAATGTTAATTTAACTAAGCTTCTTCTATTATAGTGAATATTGGCTCATGATTCACACGGATGTACAATGGGTCAATTCGACCCCCGGGTACTGCACTTGTCTTAATTGACAAGAGCACGTCCAACACGGATAAGGCAATTCTGGGTATTTTCAAAAGAAAAATTCTCGTAAAAATATATGGAACCGTTGTCGCAAGTAGCGAGTATCGGTATCAAATGCATTTTTAACTGTATGAATTATATGGCAACATTGCCTTGCAATATGTCATTCGCATAGGTGGAAATTTCTATGCTCGAAAATAAAAGATGCGGAAATGAAAGACGATGTCAAAATGGCGAACAAAATTCTGTATGATACACCAAGGCTATCGAAATGCAAAAGATAACATAGACAGCTCGATTGACAAGATACTGTAGATGGCCACATAACATAAGTAAGTCCTGTTATCTTATTAATACTGACGAGACCACAACTTTCCAACATAAGGCCGTATAACCTCCCTAACAAGTTTTTCTTAAGTACTATGGAAACTTAGAACATAGGCCAGCAAAAGGAAAGTTTATTTATGTATGTAAACCGACCCGAAGAGAGCAGCTCTGTTACCTTTAGTCTTATACCCAACGGTTTCGAAACATGACTGGTCAGAGAGAACATTAGAAATAAAATTAAATCTTTCATCGACAGATGCCTAGGCAAAATATCAAAAATTTGGTAGCCTCGTACAGTCGCCAACGAACAACTGTTTCAAATAACAGATCAACACATTAACACACAGATAAAGAGACTAAAATGTGATGGGGTAGGGTCAGATCCTTAGAAAGCGATACAGTGAAATCTACAACCATACACTTGCATGGCATGAGTTTATGAACAAGAGGACTACTGAAGATAACTTTGAAACGAACAAGCAGAGGACAGAAGCAAATGCAAAGACAAAAATGTATTTGAAATGGTTATATCCTCAGCAGGTAGCAGAAGCAGATGGACATGCACAGCCTACGTTGCTGTTGGTATTACTTACTTACTTACTTAATTGGCCATAACAAACCGTTTAACAGATTTAGGCTTGCCGCAACACATCCTTTCAGGCGCCTCTGCTTCTTGCGCGCCTACTCTAGTTGGTGACACCAATCGATGACAGGGCTTCGGCGATTTGGTACTTCCAACGGTCGTCCTCTTCGCCGACTTCCGCAGATATCCGCATCAAAGACCCGTCTCGCCGGAGCATCCTCCTCCATTCGAACGACAGGGCCGACCCAGCGCAGCCGATGGATATTAGTACGCTGTACAACGTCAATGTCGTTGAGGAGCTCATACAGCAGTTGGATCGGATACGGAAATCATCTCCAAAGATCTGTTGGTATTTGTCAATTCAAACTATACGTTCCTGCTACCTTGCTAGGATTAAGCCCATAACTAGCAGACTACAGTAGAAGACTTTAAGCTGAAGTTTTTTATACCTTCAAGGTAGCAATTCACTGGGGTTAGGTTGGGTTAGGTTGCAAGAGATAATGTACTTCAAGACTTCATCCCAGCATTCCTCTGGCAAAAACTCTGTAAATAAAATTATGAATCATGAAAAGCTTCTCAAAAATCTGTCGACATTAAACTGTGGGACCCGCCACTCATGGGTAAAATTAACACACTCTCCATACATGATGTAAGAAAATAGGTTGTAATCCTGACTAGAGAATTGTAATGACCAGTAAAGTACATACATACATACATATATTTGTATTAAAGTGGCTATTGACGTAACTAAATATTTGGTGGCGATAAGTTAGTTAGAAGTGCACCTCTTGATTTCTAAATACTGGTGAAAGTGTGCATGTGGTGGTACAGATTATGTATGTATTGGTAACTAAAATGTACCAACAAACAATAACGTTGTTAAGGCTGATCGTTAAGGTCTGAATATTTGTTTTTTGCCAGAGAAAGAGAGACAGCGAGAAAAAATGAAAGAGTGTGAGTATGGGAAATCACAAATTGTAGTAGAATGCCACCATCAGTATTTGTTGGTTGGTTGGTTACAGGGTTATGGACGGACATACATATGTATATTTGTAGGAGTGAGTGTGTATATGCGTTTATTTGCCTAAAATACCATCGAGTATTTTGCTTGGCAGCTTCGACAAATACAAGCAAAGTGTAGGCAACAAAGTTTTCGTTCGTTTTTTTGTCATGACATTTTTTAATTTAATTTTAAGAATTTTTTTGTTGGTTGTTTTTGTTGTTTTTTTTTAGTTTTAACTTTTAACACAAAAATTTTCCAATTAACTTATGAGTTGTTAGAAGTAGTTGTTCACACAGTTGTTCTATTACCATTTATATACGGCTTTAACCAGAATTGGCAAAGATGAATTAGTTTTTTTTTGTTTTTGTAGTTGACTGACAAAATGTAAAAGGATATTAACTTTGTTGGCATATTTGTGGCATATGGCTTAAACCATATAGAGGTAGTATTTTGTAACGTAAAAAATTGCTGCTAATAAACCACATTAACTGAAATATTTTGTCGAATTTAGGGAACGTTTTAATGTGGTTTTCTTTAATGGGTGTTAACAAATTTAGTGAGGTATAGTTTTAGGTGCTCAGGAAAACACATGAAACGGTGCCAGTGGTTGGGGTGGTGAATTTAAAATTTTTAAATGTTGTGGCTGTTAACAAATTCAAATAAAATTAAATAAAATTGTTTGCCATGGTACGAGTATATCTTTTTCCAGAACATATCACAATATTTTTGAACCATAAAATTTATATGTATGTTAACAACTAATGCTTCGATACAATCCTTTCATATCTCTTTTGATGAAACCGTTTTTAAAAACTCTCTCCTTATTTGTAAAAGCATCAACCATATCTCGTTTGTAGTTTTGGATTTCTGCACAATTTTTCTCCACTCATTTTTGTTTGTTGAATTTGTTCCGTTTGTCATTGTGTGGATTATTAATGATTTTCAATTGAAATGCAAATCCACTGCCACGCCACTGCTGTACGCTAACATCTCTATACAACTGATGTATGATTTGGCGTTAACGTAAATAAGCAGTTCAGTTTCTCTAATGCTCTCTCTCTTTTTGATGATTGTTTGTTTGAATGCATACGGAAATGAGTGCTGGTGGTTCATATTAATGCAACATTTTGTTGCATGACTTTTTGAAAAGCATGGCAATAGAAATGTTGAGATTATAAATGAAGCTTCTTAATAAAAACCACAAAAAAAAATGTTACACTTGAAAAGTTTTTAAAGAAAAAAAATTGATAAAACTTCAAAAATTTCAACTCCAAATACTTCGCTGAATGCTTCAGTAAAGCTTTGTGGAGTCGATACAGTTAAATGCATAAGCTATGCCTAGAAACGAGAAAACGGGACCTATTGAGAAAAGAGGTGCGAATCAACAATTAGGAAGATTCCTCACCACTACACCAAATACTCGGAGGGCAGAGATGGCAGCTTTATTATCCTAGTACATGCTACAGCAGACCAATCATCTGCTTAGCTGGAACAACAAAAACAAGGCAGATATGCTTTGTGGAAGCCATATACTCCCAAAATTGGTACTGGAAAAAAATTAATTATTGAGAACGAAGATAATGAAGTTGCAATAGTCTAGGGGGCAGTGTGTTGGCTTCTTAGAATAGAACCCAAGGATGATAGTCCAGCTCAGTAAACTCCAGAAAAACGAAATATGGAAACTTATTTCGGTCGCTTCCTCCCGACAGTTTTTTTAGAAAAAAGTCGGGTGTAAATAAGATTGTCATGAAAGGTTTCTAAAATCCGTTGTTTGGACTCGACATTAAACTTTAAGACCCGCTATTCGTAGATAAAATTAACGGTTGATGAGAGGAGCTAGGTTGTAAACCTGACTAAAGCGTTGTAATTACCAATAAAAAGGAGATAATTAAAGTCGCCCTAGCTTAGTAAGTAGTGTGTTGGCTTATTGGACGTGAGGCCTCGGATCTCAGGTCAGTTATTTACAACAAAACGAAAGACGAAAAATATTTCTTTGGCGACTTTTTTCCAGCAGATTTTTGGCAAAAACTCTGAGAATAAATATAATTGCCATGAAAAAGTTTCTCAGTAATCTGTCGTTTGGAGTCGACTTTCAACTGTAGGCCTTGCCATTCATGTGCAAAATTATCTCACACAACATAAGTGAGGTGCGAAGATAGGTTGTAATCCTGACTAAAGTGTTGTTATGACCAATTATGTATGTATGCCATGAAAAATTTCTTTAATATGTTGCTCGCAGTCGACATTAATCTATCTCCCCTGCTACTCGTGAATAAAATCAACCCACACAACATGAGTGATGTGAGCAAATAGGTTGTAATCCAGGCTAAGGGGTTGTAACTACCAATAAGAAGGAGTTAATAGAAGTTCAAATAAATTAACACTTCAAGAACCTAAGACGTAGAAGTCAGATGATCAAACATATTATCACGTAATCCTCAGAGTCCACGTTGACTCATATTTTACAATGAAGTAGTCTCAGGTGTACATTAGAACATACTTTTGAAGCATGAGTTCACTCATCCCTTCTTCGAAGGTCAGCAAGCTGCTTAACAATATTTCCATAATGTTGGATAAATTTACTGCTTAATGAGCGTTAGATTTCATGATTATATGTTTCACACTTTTTGTAATTGGTATCCCATTGACAACCTTCTGGCATGAAAGAGAAATATCAGGAAGAGCAGTGAGCTTCAATATCAGTGATGGTAAATTATTCAATCGAAAACACTTGCTTAAATTCTGATCCATTCAAACCTTTATTAAGCGGATAGAGGGGATTGTGTGGACTTGATAAAACATGGAAGAAAATATGGAGGATGTATTGGATACATTTGGTGACCTATTCATCATCGAAGTGCTTGTTGAGGAACTTGGAATACAAACATAGCAAGATCTGCTGATCACGATTACTTTTTCTAGTGACTTTTCAATAAATCCAAACGCCTTTGCAAGTATTCAGTTACAGCAGATTTAACTAAAATTTAAAATCATGATTGTCTCTTGACTCATTTACCTGGCCAGCTCGTAGCCCTATAATGCTGGCGAAGAGATAATTCATATTCACTCATTTGAAATAAGAAATTTAATAAGTTTCACAAACTACATACTCTGAAATCATTAAGTACAAAGTGCTTTTCACTAAATTCGCTTGCATTTAAAAAGAACTGAATTTAAAATGAATTTCCTTCAAGTGTTTTTAGGAATTTCAAATCGGTTTCTTCCAGTGTAAAACTCAAATGCAATTCATTTGTGCATTCGCATAAATTGTGCAAAATATGAACTTTTGTTTGGTTTGTTTTGTCCATACAACGGTCAGCATTGCATGGGTGATGGTCAAAACTTTCAATTTCAAATACAAAGTGAACGTTGCACTATGCACTGCCGTAAATCATAAAGACTACACGGTTTATTAAGAAATGAGAACATAAAGCAATAATTGATTATGAAGGCATAGGGACTACACTTTGAAAGATTGATCCAATGAAACATGGGCAGTTCTAGGAGAAAGAGGAAATTTATAGATGGGGAAAGAAATTAGCAATAGGACTGCATTGATAGAAAAATTAAAGTGAATCGAAAGTAGAATGAATGAAATGTAGAACACGAATTTCCTTTTCAGAGGAAGTGATTGTACGTGATTGCCCTCAAGCATAATAAAGGAGGTAAAGATTGTGGAAGTTCTTTCAAATAATCAATACATTAAGCATCTTCATCCCTAGAGCTACAGTATAGCAACGAACATGAATGACGCACTCACGAGTGACCTAATAACAATCTATGAGTGGGGCCGCGCGAACAGGGTCGATTTTAATGCGCGCAAGACCCAATGTTGTTTTTTGACACACCGGCGTGATGCTGGTGCTAGTGTTCTGTCATCTTTATCTATGGGTAATGTAAATATTGAGGAGGCGGATGCTCTTAATGTTCTGGGCATGAGAATTAGTTGTGATGCTCGTTGGAACGATCACATTTTTCGAGTGTCGAAGGAGGCATTCAAGTGCCTTGGTTTTTTAAAACGGCGCAGAAAATACTTCACTCCATCCGACCTTCTTACTATTTACAGGACCTTTATCCGACCTCGGATGGAGTACAACTCTCATGTATGGGCCGGTGCTTCAAAGTCTATTTTGAAGCTTCTCGACCGCGTACAGGAGAGGGCGAAGGTGCTTATTAATGGCAGTAGGGTATCCAACTTTATTGATTCGTGTGTTTCATTGTTCTATCGGTACTATAATGGGAGGTGTTCTCGAGAGATAGGGGGCTTGGTTCCCGATAATCACATATTTTTACGTGGTACTCGTACTTCTCGCAGAGCACATCCTTTTGTGGTTGATTGTCCAGTGAACCGCACAATGCATTACAGGGAAAATTCATTTTTTGCCCGCACTGCTCGCTTGTGGAATGATCTTCCTGCGGAAGTTTTTCCCGTCAGTTACGATATTGGTAAGTTTAAATCAAATGTCCACAAACACTACTCCCTCTTTCCACCTTTCTATAACCTATTTTCCTAAACCTGCACAATGCACTGCATGAGTAGGGGCCAAACCCTGAGTGCTGGTTTCAGAAAAAAAAAAAAAATTTGTGGTAACTCTTTTTTTCTAGAACTTGACAAAATATTTTTATGTCCTGCTCTTTGCAATATTCTAAGTGTACAATTCAATTGAAAATTTCTTCCATTACCTACAAACTAACCACTAACTCAACCCTGTCAGTTAGTCCATTATAAAGACCACAATAAGAAAATCAAAGTAAACAAATCATTTGCAAGTGCCACTGCCCTCAAAAGTAGTTGCAATTGAAATTTATAATCCTTGTTCAAATGTCATGTCAGTCAAGTCAGAGGCAACAGCAGGCAGTCAGGCAGAGACGCAGCACTCAGCAAGTTAGCTAGTCAACCAGTCAGTCATGCATTCAGTGAATCCTTCAAAACATCACACTCCTCACAAACCTTTTCGACAAGAATTTCATTAACGATTGTGGTAGCCAAAATGAAAAATCTCTGCAAACGTTTTGAAATGGGAAATAAAGCGAAAAACATTTCAATTGATGATTAATAACTATGCGCCAGAGTCCTATATGCGTAAGGATAACAAAACAGCTATTTTATGGATTGCGATGATGATGTTGTTGTTGCTGAAACATACTTATTTTTTCTTTTTGACTCCGACTTACTTGCAACCGGCTAATAAATAAAAAATATATTTAAAAACTTGCAAATAAATGGCAGCAGCTGGTTGCAAAGAATTTTTGAGTTTTTTGATAAATTTTCATTTGGACAAAAACTATTTTCAGTTTTCCTATTAACGTCAGCTGCTATTGGAAACTTGAAATCACCTTTGTAATCATACTTCTCTTTCCTTGCACAGCAATTCATCATAATCAATGTAATGAGAACTTTAAATGGCTTTCAATAGTGTTGATGCATATGAGCCAATGCAATACAACATATTTTATATATTGAAGGAATTGCACCTGCTCAAAGGAATTATGCAAAAAGTGTTTAGGTTTGTAGTTTTTTTTCTAAAAAAGTAAAAATTTCTCTAAATTCTAGAAATGGAAGGATTTTTATTATTAAGTGACTTTGTAAAAGGACTTCTGAGCAGAAAAACATTTGAACATAAAGTCTCAAAGATATTGTTACGTTCTTACCTTTCAAAAAAGTTTAAAATATGAGCTCGTTGATTACAAATAAAATAAAAATAACTTTGTGTTTAGTTTTAATTAAAATTCTTTATTATTCGCACAATTCTGTGTGCCACTGTTCACAACTTCATGTAAACAACAACAATTGCTTTTCTTTGTTATTCTTCTGTTTACACCCTTTGCATAAACCATAACGATTACTCAGCAATTATACAACAGATCTTTGTAACGGAGATTTTGAAACCATTATTACTCTCTTTAAACGCGCCGCGTTTTCACACAAGACTGATTGAACTTTCCCTTCCTATTTATATGGTAGGGTAAACAGTCTGATGAATGTTCTTGAAGGCGAATGTTCGTAAAGGCGAATATTCGTGACTTCGTCTTGTCAAAATCTCAATAAATGTAAACATCGTTGTTTACATTCATTATTGTTGTTTGTGTATTTTGTTTACATGTATTCTTGTAGTGTTGTTTGTGAATTTTTGTTTACTTGTTTGTCATTTCTTTTTATGCTGGTGTTTGTTGTTATATTAAGCAGTACGATAATTTGTAAACAGGATTGTTTACTGCATTGTTCTGTATCTAGATTTTTCATTTTCGTAACAATATACTTATTTCCTGTAACCTTCATTGCATGCTTTTTCTGTTTCCTTGGAGAGCATACCAAGAGGACGCAGTGCTGCATCAATTATGGCCTTTCTATGAGTTAGTAAAAGGCATGAAGTACTAGTTGTGTTTTTGTCAGATGAACTCTGTGATTGTTTCTTGTCTTAAAATTTTATTTTTTGCTTCGATTGTAGACCACTTTTTAATGTGTATAATGAGTGAATAATTAGAAAATGCTGGTCCTTGCTCCCAAATCATTCATTTCGGAAAGTTTGGCTGTACAACATATAAGGAAATATGCGGGAATATTTTCAGAAAATTTATGCTTGACAGAGATGGTGGAAATCACACGTTATTTGTTGCCTACATTTAAAGGATAGACTTGTAGACCTTTCATTTGATACTAGTAGGACAACGAAGGGTAGACGGAGCTACCCTTTTTTCCAGAGAAAACAGCAAAACATCTTTTCTTGGTCAAACTCTTCTCCATAGAACACCACCATCTATAGAACACGATTATCTATAGAAGACCATTAAAATTCACTGACACAAAATTACTTTTTTTGCCATCAAACAGATACTGTGCATCCTACCGCTTGCGGTTAAGTTTTTTCAACGTACTCTATTTTATTTTTTTGGTCATGTTTGTGGAAGTCGCCGTAGTCTAGTAGGTAGTGTGCTGATTTATTAGACGTGAGGCCACGGTTCAAATCCCAGGTTAAACATCTCCAATAAAACGAAAGAAGAAATATTTCTTCGGCGACTTACTCTAAGCAGATTTCTATCAAAAAATATCTTCTCAAAAATCTGTCGTTTAGACTATAGAACCCGTCACTCATGTGTATATAATTAATAGACACTACATAAGTGGCTTGAGAAGCTAGGTCGTATTGCTGACTGAAGGGTTTTAATTATCAATTATGTACAGTGAGTATCAAAATAAACTGTACACTATGGATTAAATTCTAACAATCACCAAACTCAACATTTACTACTAAGGACAATATTTTGAATTTTTTTTTTGTAATTTTCTTTGTGATTTAACTTGAAAAACTGCCAATGAAACAATTTTAAAATAAAAATAACGGTAATTTATTAATGTATATTTTTTAATGTACAGATACTTTTGACGCTCACTGTACGTACTCAATTTGATTTCACTGGTCGTGTTTGTGACAGTTTTCATCACAACATGTAGGGAAACGTTGGTACAAGATATTTATGAACAATTTGTATATGATCCTTCGCATAGGATTTGGTTGTGATTTTTGACGGAAACAATACATGCAATATAAATGGATTATTATCCATCACCCATTTTCAAACAAAGACCTTTCGGAATGATCCAGTTGTATCTGCAATGAATACCTGTGGCAACAGACAAACTGTTGTACAATGCAATTTGGGTGTTCTGATGGTCTAATTGGTAGTGTGCTACACTTCAAGAGCCGATACCCTTCAGAGACTCTATTTTTTTGTGATTGTCTGATTGTTTGTCAGCCATTATATGAGCCGTTTATTTTGAAAGTAGCATAAGTCATTTTTTAAAAAACTTGAGTTAATGTCAAATCTACATATAATAGAACAGTATCTTTTCATTTCTAAAAAAACTGCAATCAACAAGTTGAGAAATATTGAGAATTTCTTTGAGAGAAAAATTTGTAATTAACGGTATAACCAACATGTTTATTTTGGCGTAAGTCGCTGTTCACAAGAAGGGCTTAGTGTAAAAGAAATAGAAACTTGTGATAAGCAGTGATGTTTCTTCTGGACAAAAAAAAATCCTACACATGGAGAAAAAAGATTTTATTTCAACACAATCATTGGAAAAATCTGTTTCAATAAGAAAAGTAGGTTAGAGGATGTGTACTTGTCAATTATGACAAGTACAGTACCCGTAGGTTGAATTGACCCAATTGTACAAAATAAGAAAAGTAAATACAGAGCAAAACAAAGTGAATTGGCTGAAAATTCAATGGATACGATTTTACCATGATGTTCCTTATAAAATGTTTTATAAACTAACTTTAGATGAAGAAGATGAATTTCTAACTTTGGATTTGTCACCAAAAAGAGGAACACCTAGGCGTTATTCACAAATAGAGATGGACCCGTTATACGCTGGACCTCGTCCTGTTTCTTCAGCAAAATACAAAGACATGATGGACTTGATTAATTATACACCCCCAATATACCACAGTTATTTTAAAAATTAAAAACAAAACACAATTTCCGGGGACTTAATCACTCTTATTGATGACGAAAATTAAATTTAACCTGGTGTATTTTCATATAAATTACTTATACTTATATAAGTTTAAAAATGAAATAATTTTTTTTGTATTTTATGATATTTATACTTAAATCAAACCTTTATATTAAATATGTTGATGGTAAGAATTATTATTATTATTATACACATGTGTATTATATTTAGCAATTTTAGTAAATCACTATTTATTTTGAAAGTGGCTTAAGTCACTTTACCTTAATGAAAAGTTGTGATTTTTTCATTTTTATACGAAATTATTTATACTAAGAAAAATATCAGTACCATGAGATAACAAATACCAAAAAATCTTACCGAAAGTTAGCGTCCATATTTTTAAATGTGTTAAAACGCAAACCCTTAAATATCTCGACTTAAAAACAAAGTGACTTATGCCATTTTCAAAATAAACGGCGAATATATGATTACTCACACATACATACATACATAATTGGTCATTACAATCCTTGAGTCAGGATTCTCACACCACTTATGTCGTTGGTATTAATTTTATACATGAGTGTTGGGACCTACTATTTAAAGTCGACTTCGAACGACAAATTTTTTCATGTGAGTACTCACAATAGAAAAAAAATGAGAATAATTATTAAAAAACAGTTCTCGAAAAAAAGTGACACACATTACTCCCTCTTTCCTTTTTACGGTCACCTTTCTTTCCTGCAGTCCAATACAAAACACTGCATGTATAGGGATTATCTTTTGAATGAAGTTCATAAAAATAAAGAAAAACGGCTTTGGTAGCCCAAAGTAGACTTTCATGGCCAATTTTTCTGATAAATTTCATAAACATTTCTTAAGTGGAAACCTTACAAATAAAATTTTTAATGCTGCACAAAAAAAACTTATCTCGCATTACAAAACTCTTACCAATTTAGCCTTTTGCTGGAGACAAACACAAATTGAGGAAATTCGTGAACTTTTATTAAATATTTCTGTTGCAATATTATGTTATACATACGTGACTATACATGACCAAAGAACTGCATTAACTAAAAGCTTTAAAAAAATGAAGCTAAAGAAATGAAAATCTAGGTCGCAATCATGACTAAAGGGTTAGACTGGCCAATTAAGTAAATGAACCCAAAGCAATATATTGAATTTAAAAGTATTTCAACCATCGCCAACGAAGTACCTTATCAATGTCTGAACAATTGTCCCGGGTTAAATATTGTCTTTCCACTGCAAAATTAACATAATGAAGTGATAGAATAGAACATCTATTCAAATGAATTTATTTTGCAATTAGCCTTTTAAACATTTCTTTTACTCACTTGTTCGTTTGCTAATTTCATTTGTCCACTAAACTTTTAATTGCCTACACTTTGTTTTTTTTTCTTTTCATTTCATTGCATTTCATATTCCACGTATTGTTTTAATAAAGCCAACTATATTGATCGCATTGAATTGCATTTGAATTGCATTTGAATTGAATTTAGGCATGATGGTGAATATTTTGCGGCTTATTAAACTAAAATTATGCAGAGTGATTATCATGCCACTTTTGCTGCACACACACACACACACACACACACCATGCACCATATATAGATGCTTGCTAACCATGCGATATAAATTTGGCTCATTATCAATAACGGTAATATGTATCTTCTGTACCAGATGATTATCATGGCCTATGATTTGTAAGGCTGATTGGTTGCCCGGCTACTTGGCTGACTGGTACTTTAAATGTAATTAAAATGATGAACGGAAATGGATACTCAAACCTGAAGCGATTAAATTACACAATACGATTTGCTTTTGCTCTCTCTCTCTCTCTCTCTGTCACTCCCTTCCTCTCTTATTATTATTATGACAGGTATTATTAGAGAAACGGATGGAATAGTTGGCATGTTCCATAATATTGTTTCACTTGTGCCATTATCGGGGTTTTTTTGTGGCAAATCTTTCCTATGATTTCTACCACATCACAGCCCCGTACAATAGTTTAAATTATTTGCATTGTTTTTAATCTGCAAGTGCTTGCTTTTAAATGTTTTTCTACTTTTATGCTTGTGTTTCTTTAACATTGACTTTCCGTTTCTTTTTAACCGCTACGTGGCTGAATGTATTTGTTTCACAGCAGCAGCTTTGTTCCGTTTGCCTTAAAGACGGTGTATGACGACAAAGAGAGGGAGATGGAGCGTACAAAAGCTTAAGGAAACGGAAATCGCATGTTCTCAGGTGTCAGCAAGCGAACAAACACGTGTGTGTGTGTATGTGTGTTATATTTAACGCTTACTCCCAAGTTACTCAAGTACCCATATCCGTTAATTTATGTAAATGCCGTACAGCCGTTATAATGGGATGCACAACGCAGGCCATTAAATGTGAAAGCGTACAAGAAAGGAAAAGAAAAACACACGATAAAATAAGGAAAATGGAAAAGTGCACAATAAGTATTAAAATCGTATGATAATGAAATACTTAAAATCTACCTGGCCTCTCCCTTCCACCCTTTAACTCTCCCCCCATCTCTATAGTATACGCCCGAGGGATTCAATCAAAAGAAATACTGTAAATACAACGGAATACAACGAAATGTTATATTGCAGCTGAATTATCGTAAGTACCTCATCTATGTGTGTGCGTCTGTCTCACAACCCAATCTACTTGTAATACTGCTTTGTACTGAGCTGCGTTTGTAAAGGTGGTGGTAAAAAAATAATGAGATACTCCCCTCACGCTCACACACTATAGTAGTAGTAAAGACGTACACTGCATGAAAGCATGATAGTGACAAAAAGAAAAAAAAGGAAAAAAAGGAAAAAGGAAAAGAGAAGTTTTAAGTTAAGAACACCTGGTATTAAATAAGAATAAAACAACACAGAAAATTTCAATTGACAATTTTAAGAAAGTTATTAAGCAGAGACCGGGTTAATATACTCGGTGCAGCTTTTGGAAATTGTATTGTGCTTGGAATACAAATATCCTGAAAGCCTTGAACAACCAGGCCTGAGATTGTTTACTCAAAATGTTCTTCCTAAGTAACTCTGATGAAATTTACTTCATGTGTTCATCGAAATCACGGAAGAGGCATACACCAAGGAACCTAAGTCTAAGATTGCGTTTAGTGAGGCAATTGCAGAGTAGATGTTGTAGACGTTGTCATGATGTGGTTCCACATACATTCGACCATAAACTGTATTTACAATACCTTCAACTGAGCTTGGATCTTTTGGCCATAGGATTCTGTATATTCTGCAAAAGACAAAAATACAGACAGGCTTCTGCAAGTTAAAGGGGCTCGAGACAATCTAAATTTCTAGTTATAATACGAAGAGATTTAGGTTATGCATCTAACTAGGAGTCATCTGATTATAGTAAACGACTCTATATGAAGGGTCCGCCAAATAACTTGTTTTTTTTTTTGAAAATGTTTAAAAAAAACTACTGAATATTTTCTCAAATTTCTTTTTTTTATTTGAAAGTACAATCCTTCCGGTTAATAATGGAAAATAATTTCATTCAAATGGCTGCGTCGGCTGGCCATGCAGTAGCATACACGATCGATCCAATTTTTAAGCACATTATCGATTGTGTGCAGCGGTATTTCACCAATGGCTTCACGAATATTGTCCTTTAAAGCGTCAATCGGCGTAACACTTATCTTTGACGGCACAAATCGCAGCTCCGAGGTGGCCAAACGACATTAGCTCTGCGGCTGATAATGCGATCTTCAAAAACAGTGCTGTGTGGCACGTAGCGCCGTCCTGTTGAAACCAAATGTTGCCAATATCCTCCTCTTCAATTTTTGTGAACAAAAATTCGTTCAACATGGCCCGATAACGATCGCCATTGACTGTAACGGCCACTCCTTGCTGATTTTCGAAGAAAAATGACCCAATTATGCCTCTGGACCAAAATCCGCACCAAACAGTGACTCGTTTTGGGTGCGTCGGCTTTTCAATGTATGCGTGCGGGTTTTCTGTGTCCCAAATGCCACAATTTTGCTTGTTTACATACCCGCCAAGATCAAAGTAAGCTTCATTTTTTGCCAAAATCGGCATCTTCTGGTGTAGGCTACTGCATGGCCAGCCGAGGCAGCCATTTGAATGAAATTATTTTTCATTATTAACCGGAAGGATTATACTTTCAAATAAAAAAAGAAATTTGAGAAAATATTCAGTAGTTTTTTTTAAAGCATTTTCAAAAAAAAGTTATTTGGCGGACCCTTTAGAATTGTCTAGTTAAACAGAACACATATTTAGAACATGTCTGGCATTAATGAATCGTAGTAGGTAACAGCTTTGTACGTATCAAGTTTAAGAAGTGGGAGGTGTTATCTTTATTGCCAACAAGCGGTATCCTAAGATGTGTAACTGGAACATGATTGAGAGAGACATTGTAGTTACAGCCTATATAGACTGAGTGCATTACAACAGCCCGTATAATGGTGGCTTTAAAGCACCTCTACATGACAATAATAATTGAATCGTTGTTGTATTGCTATAGTGATTATGCAAAGTGTGTCTACACACTAAAAATTCTAGAGGAAGCGATTATCGTCGTATAGCGTTACAACGGTGTAAGCTTCTAAGGGCATCAATAAATTGTTTAAAAAGTGCAGAATGGACTCACAAGTACTGTTTTTGGCACGTTCTATCGCCTGAGTATTGTCTTGTAAGAACTGAACATTTTCTTCTTCAATCGTTACGTTTTTAACTTTTAGAAACGTTTAAAATATGAACTCGTAGGTTGTAAATAAAATAAAAATAAATTCGTGTTTAGTTTTAATTAAAATTCTTTATTATGCGCACAATTCTGTGTGCCACTGTTCACAACTTGATGTAAACAACAACAATTGCTTTGTTTGTTATTCCTCTTTGAACTCTTTTGCGTAAACAATAACAATTGACAGTCGATTGTTCAACAGATCTTTGTATCGGAGATATTCAAACCACGGTTACTTTCTTAAAACACACCGCGTTCTTACATAAGAGTGACTGAACCAGACCAGAAAATACTTAAAATTCTCTGATGCATTAAAAAAAATTCTATTTTTCAGAAACGTTGCTTTATGTCTCGCAAAATGGATTTTATTTTTGGTGTAAATATGTTTTAATTTTTCATTTTAAAAAAGAGGAAGTCAATATCCAAATGGAACAAGCAGATCGCGACTGGAAATTTTGTTGATAAAAGATTAGCAGTGACTTCACTGCAACCAATGTCTCGTATGTAGCAAAACTGGCTAATATTGTCTTTCAATATAGACAGTAACATAGTCATCTAGTACGTAGTGTGTTGGCTTATTAGACGTGAGGCTACGGTTCAAACCACAGCTCAGACATCTCCAACAAAATGAACAAATATATCTTCGGTGATTTCATTTCAGCAGATTTCTGGGAAAAACTCTGAGAGCAAAATAAAATTGCCATTAAAAGTTTCTCAAGAAAAGTCGTTCGGAGTCGACTTTAAACTGTAGGTCCCGCCACTAATGTATAAAAATTAACGCACACAACATAAGTGGTCTGAGAAGCTAGGTCGTTATCCTGACTGAAGGGTTGTAATCACCAATTATGTTATGTATGTATGATAGTTACTTTCGAGTATAAAAGATAGATTGTGTTACACTGGATCACCATTTGATTGCTCTAGGTTTACTTTTTTAGTTTTTTAATTTTATTTTAAAAGTTTAAAATACCAATCCCTTGTTTTTTTAAACTAAATTTGATACTGATTTCATATCACCAGATTTGGTATTCATTTTGCATTCTATTCTTTTAGTTTTCATTGTGCTTTTTTTCTTTAATTTTTCTCTTTTTTTGATGATGAATTGAATTGAATTTTATTTGCCATTTTGTATACCTTAAAAGAGATAAAAACGTGTCGTGGCTTAAAATAATTAACCGAAAATGGATTTTCATATTGACTGTATGTATGTATGTATATATGAGTATAATAATGGCTTAATTTCATTGTCATTTATTTGGTAGAATATTCTCTTGTTTTTTATTTTTCATTTTATATTCTCTTGCAATCTCTTTTTTTTCAAATTGACCACCGTGTAGTGACATGAAAATACTCTTTTCGAAAGCCTCTTACGCACATATACATACGTATACGCATATGTGTGTGTATATATTTTGTGCATAAATGTTTGTTAATGTTTTTTTTATTGAAATTTATATACAAAATAAATGGTTAAAGAGGAAAATAAAATAATACAACACAATAGATATAATGGCTGATGGAGTTTGATGGTCAAGAAGAATATTAAAATACTCTACAGGCTGGAGTACCCATGGACGTTGCTATTCCTTCACAATATAGACAGCTTAAAAGCAAGAAAAATTCATTCGTTTGAGGTCTTTTTAAATTATTTTACTTGAATTCAGATATGAACTCTAGCTTATCTAACCTTTTTTATTAGACAATGAAGACGACCATTGAAACCTATATGAGGCTGTGTATAGATTCGTATCTGGCGTCACCGGCAGATCAGTATAAGAAATAGTCTTTAAGAATAATGAATAGAGGCAATAGACAATGCACAAAAATTGATTTAATGGGTTGGTGGTGACTCTAAAGTATCTTCGATGCTTGTGAACGATACTCCAATCTCCTGAAACAAGCATCTTTAAAAGAGAAGTCTGCAAGTACAATAAATATCTTGTTATAGGTTTCATACAACATGGATAGGGACGACTATTTAATGATAATTTCGTTACAGATGGCCTGGTTAAGAAAATCTTCAGTTTGACTCGAAACGACAGTCTGATAAATGTTCTTGAAGGCGAACGTTCATGACTTCGTATTCTTGTAGTATTATTTGTGAATTTTTGTTTACTTGTTTACCATTTTTATGCTGGTGTTTGTTGTTATATCAAGCAGTACGATAATTTGTAAACAGGTTTGTTTACTTGCATTGTTTTGTTTTTGTAGCTTTTGTTTATAATTTAATGTCAAGCGATGTAAAAGCAAAACACCAGTATCTAGATCCTTCATTTTCGTAACAATATGTAATGCTGCATTGAGGCAGCTTTTCAAAATTTCTAGTCCCAGCATTGCTTACAAAACGTGTTTTGAGAAGAAGCTCTTGAAACGAACCCGCTGAACTTACTTCCATTGACGTTAAATGGGTAATAGATTGGTTTTTTGTTTACTTGGATTGTTTACTCACATTAAATCGTCACAGGGAAGTAATTTGAATCCAAGTGAAGGAATTTATAGCAATTATGAGTTGTTCTTCTGGTTGTCGTAGTCGAGTAGGTAATGTGTTGCCATATAGACAAGAATTCGTGAGTTAATATCTCATCTCTGATATCAGGAAAGGAAAAAGAAAATACGACTTCCACTCAAAAGTCTTCTGACAAAAGCGCTTTAAGTAAATAATTGCCAAGAAAATGCTTTAAAATCTGTCGTTTGGAGTCGTCTTTATGCTGCAGTTCTATCGCTTATGGATAAAATGAACACACAGCATACAGGGTGGTGTGAGAAGTTAGAAGTAAACTTGCAAATGAAATTAATTATTTCAACACTTATAGGTATAGTGTGACATATATATCGATGTGACTGATAATAATTTTTTTTTAATTTTCCCTGCTTTTGTTGTGATTTTTTTTAAGCAGAAGATATTTTACAATTTAATAATATTATTACACTCTACTGGGACAAAAGCAGGTTAAATTTTTTTAATTTTTATTGTATTAATTTATTTGTTTAACAAAAAACACATACACGTACACTCTCTCAATGATATTAAAAATTTCGTTAAAATGTATGTCTCTTGTATGAATCAACGTGTGTATATCTGAATGTATACGTATTGTAATTCATATTGAATATCCTTTTGTTTGAAAGCGTTTTTTAAAGAATTTTTTTTAAACATTTTTTTAAATATTTTCTCTATTGACACATTTTCAAAGGAAAATAGAGAGAAAAAATTATTTTATTTTTCTATTAAAAGAATAGAAAATACAACACATTTATTGCTTTAAAAATTTTATATCCACAGTATCTACAATATTGTTGTCTGTGTTCACTTTGGATAAAAAATAAGAAGAATATTTTCTATTCTCTTCAATGATAAGCATATTCTTTTACAATATTTTACCATATTTAAAATAAATATTATTTTTATTTTTGTCTTCTGTTTGATGTCGTTTTTGTTGTTGTTTATGTAAGCGGAAGCTGTTATAATACCATGTTGAAAAAAAAATAATAAAAAATAAAGAAAAATGGCCAGAATAAAAGAAATACCTAAACAGCCTTGAGACATGAATACCATCACATCAAAACTGCTGGCCATTATTGAAATACAGTGGAGCCATTATATTTCAATATGCTTTAAAAGAAAAATACTTTCTCAGCTAGCGGGACCACTAATATCGCAAGGAAAGAGTTTTTTTAGTTCATTTCAATAAAAAGTATTTACAAAGCAATGTTCGAAATTTACATGAGATTAGCTAGTCTCTTAAAGTACGAAAAAATTTTTTGTCTTCAGAAAGGGTCTTAAAAAAATCTACTTAATCAATAGAACAGTTTTTAGCAGCCAGTTGCAACCAGGTGACCTAGGTTATGTTAGGTAAAGTGCGAATCCTCCTTTAAAGAAAAGATTCCACTGAGGCCAGCATTTGCGCCCATTGTGCTATGTTGTCGTAGTCTAGTATGTTGGCTTCTTCTCCAACAAAACGAAATATGACCAAATATTTCTTTGGCCGCTTCCTCTCAACAAATTTCTGGCAAAAACTCAGAGAGTAATTGATATTGCCATGAAGAGTTTCTCAAAAATCTGTTGTTCAAAGTCGACTTTAAACTGTCCCGCCACCTATGTATAAAACTAACACATGCACACAGCATAAGTGGTGTGAGAGACTAGCTCGTAATCTTCCCTAAAGGGTTGTAATTACGAATTATGTTTGTATATGTATCTGATGTCACAATCAGTACTGAATGCGGGGATAAAAAATTCCCTACAGTAAACCAAAAACAAGAGCCTGACGCTATAAGGTAAAAGACAGTCTATTCCTTCTCCTTAGACTCACAGATCCTGCAAAAGTCATTTGCTGGAATGCCAATTTTTCAACATGCCTACCAAAAAGATGGTGTTGGCCGTAGGAATCGCTATTATACAATGGATAGGCATGCGATTTAAGGATAGAAGTGAGCCAATCCTCTTCTTATCCATACGCGTCTAGCAAAGTCTAACAATATTGCATGTACCCTGTTGCTGCCGACAACGTTCAGTTTCCTTATAACAAATTGTGGATCGTATGATTGTGATTTCCGCTATAAGATGTCGCAGAGGCCAGATATCTTTATCGGTGTCGTAAAGATCGTTATTGTACAATAAAAGGCGAATTAAAGATAGAAAATTCCAACAGAATCTGGCAATATTGCGCGTGTCTTCTCTCCTGCAGCCACCGATACTCAGGTTCCTTGTAAAATAAGTGAGTAATTTCCAACTTAGATGAGGCAACCGAAATACCTATGCCCTATAACATGTTGGGGATTTCGAATTCCCTACTGACTCTGGCCAGCTTATTAGTAATGCAATGTTCAACGATATTCCTATGTCCTACAACAAATATAAGAGTTATCTTTGAATGATATTAAATTTCCTATATTATATCCATTTACCAAGTGGTAGAAACGTTTTGGACTTTAGATTATAGTGAACAGACCCTAAAGCTTTTCAAATCTGGCAGACTGGAGAGTACAATCCTTGCTCGCCAGCCGACATCAATCCAGAATGTCTAAACTTTCTAATATCTGAACTGGTCTTACTCTGTGTCATATATTTTGTTGCTCAAAATGATTTTCGTTGAAAAATTTTCTGCATCACGGTTTAGATTCAATATGAACAGATCTTGAAAATTTTTCTTCAAAATTCACCGAAACAACCCCAAATTCAAGCCGAATTGTGGGAGAAGCCGATTATTTTGGGGATCCTCAGTGATTTCTTCAGGCAAAGAAAATTTTTTTTTAAATCGAAATGGAGTACAATACAGCAAAAGATTTCGAATAAAATACTTTTCATACTTATTGTAGAAGATAATAAAACTTTTCAACCAAAGCAATCAATTATTTGAGCTCCCAACAGTTAGCCCCGGAATTTACATGAATTGCTTCACTGTCCCAATATTATTTTAAGTCCATTGCATAGTAGTTGAGTTATGCAAACAAATATTTACTTTTACGTTCAAATACGTTTCTTTTCCCTCTCTTCCTCTCCCCCTTTTTCCCCTACTTTTGTTTCTTCGTCTTGGTGTTACAGTTGGTTTTTATTTAACTTTAATTCTTCTTCAACTTTGGCTACTGTTTTCTTTAAAAAAAACAAAAAACATTCTCAAAGTCCATGAATTTTATTCTTTGTTGTTGTAGTTGTTGGAATTTTAAGCATATTTTCTTACAAGTTTTTAGTTTAAATAAAAAAAAACAGGAATCCTGAAAGTTAAAAGAAAAAAAGAAAAATCATTGCAAATAAAATCGGTATTTAGTGGGCGCAAAATAAAGTTGCTTAGGATAGGCAGACAGACAGACGATTTGAAGAAAATACAAACAGAGGACGGTCTCATCAAATGAATTCCTTTACTATTGGCCAATAGAAATTGTTGCTGTTGGCTATTATTCGTATTTGTATTTGTATTTGCATTCGTATTTGTATTTTAACATTAATGTTCTTAATATTGTCTTTATTTACTATTAAGTTTTTTTATTGTTGTTGTTGTTGTACTTTGTCTAATAAATATTTATTTTAGTTGTTTTACTTTCAATATTAAGCTTAAACACACTAAAAAGAAAATTGTCTCCATACCATGAAGGAAGGGCTTTTGAAGAAATTTTTCTTTTAAAAACGCTTTAATTTTGTATCAAATATTTCGTGTTACATTCGTTTGTAAATGTAATACGGATTGGGCAGATGGTTTGATGGAAAATGTTTCTAAAAAATTTTTCATATGTTTTCTTGAACACGACGTAAAATTATGTCTCTTCGTAAAATACGGGAGAAGTTAGGTCTTCAGACAATTTTTTGAAAGTGGCAAACTTATGGAATACATGTTTTAAGCTTAAAAGCATCATATTGCCTTCTTTAAGTGGTCAGAACTATTGCTATTGCTGGTATTGGGTTGTTCGAAAAGTAATTTCGTTTTTTCCCGACAGAGGATTTAATTGTATTTTTTTTTGCACCCAACTGCACACTTAAGCCGTATAACTTTTATTTGCTTTGAGAGCTCATATATTAAGGCTTGTGTGTGAAAAATCAAAACGAAAATATGAAAAAATATTTCTTCGCCGACTTCTTCTCAGCAGTCTTCTGTCAAAAACTCAGAGAGTAAATAAAAATTGCCTTGAAAAGTTTCTCAAAAATCTGGCGTTCGGAATTGACTGTAGGTTCTGTCACTCATATATAAAATTAACACATACGACTTGAGTGATGTGAGAAGCTAGGTTGTAATCTTGACAGAAGGGTTGTAATGATCAATGTATGAATTTAGTATGTATACCGGAAACTATTAGGTAAGTTTATGGACCCTTCTTATATAAATAGGTTCCACAGTGGTTAGGTTCATTGTGATACCACAATAAATTTTCAACCCAAGGATCCAACGTTCACTGAAGTAAACAAACCTGATTCCAAAACAAATCTTAAACATCGTGTGAATCGCAGTTGTATGTTGGATGGAACATTCATTCAGTCCTCATCTTATCCATAATAGTCCAACAGAGTCTATTGTACGTACTTTTCTGCTGCTAACTAATTTGAGTCTTCCTGTAAAACGAGTGGAGAATAACTAGTTCTGTTATTATTTTATTCCTTCTATGTTCCTGTAGTTTCTTGCTTTGAAAAGTTTCCCACTTGACGAGTATTCTCCTAAGTTGAGGTTACGTAACAATTAGTTTAAGTGGGGTAATCGGAACATCCACCTACATATATAATACATACTCGTAAATGGCCATTACAACCCTTCAGTCCGGATTATTGCGTAGCTTCTCTCACCGCTTATGTTGTGCGTCTTATACACAAATGGCGGGATCTACAGTTTAAAGTCAACTCCGAACAACAGATTTTTGAGAAACTTTTCATGGCAATTTTATTTTCTCTCAGAGTTTTTGCCAGAAATCTGCTGAGAGGAAGTCGCCGAAGAAATATTTTTTCATATCTCGCTTTGATGTCTGACCTGGGGTTTGAACCGCGGCCTTACGTCTAATAAGCCAACACACTACCTACTAGACTATGGCGACATTCACACCATTTAGCAAATCGGAGCAAATAATGAGCTCCTTACCGACCCCAACCAGTTAATTAGCTTTTCAATTTCTGGTATCAATATAAGAGTTACATACCTTTAAATGAACCGAAATTTCTCTGAGAAATTCTCGGTAGGAAAAATCAGGGACGAAAACGTACTTCGAAGAAAAGTTCGTTAGAATTTCTACGGTAGTATCCATAAGCCTGGCTAACCCAATGGCTTTCGGTGCATTATAAACCAAGCTGAGAAAGTGGATCGAATATTGTGGTATAAAGCCACAATAGGAATAATTACAAAAATGTGACGGGGTGAAGTTGCCGTGGTCTAGTGGGTAGTGTGTTGGCTTATTAGACGAAAACCCAGGGTTCGAGCCCTAGGCCAGACATCAAAATAAAATATAAAAGAAAGTATTTCTTCGGCGTCTTCCTCTCAGCAGATTTCTGGCAAAAACTCTGAGAGTAAAATAAAATTGCTATGAAAAGTTTCTCAAAAATCTGTCGTTCGGAGTCGACTTTAAACTGTAGGTCCCGCCACCAATGTATAAAACTAACACACACACAGCATAAGTGGTGTGAGAAACTAGAAACTAGAAACTAATCCTGACTGAAGGGTTGTAATGACCAATTATGTATGTATGATGGGGTGATCCTAATCAGGCGAGAAACATGGGTATTTTAAAACTAAATACGGGCGACCTGAGTACGTTCATTAGCATACGTGTACACTTGAACCGTATTGGTGTAGTGAAAAATGATGAATGCAGGGTATGTGGACCAGAGATCAGCAATGACTATTCAAAAAGATGAGTAGAATTGAATCATACTCATAATTTCTGATACTTATACGCATTCATACTTATTTTATTATCATGGAACCTGTACTCATATTCAAAATTTGAAGTACTTATCATACTCATACTTAACAACACGTATGATGTTGGTGATTTCGATTCTCCATTACTCAACATATACACAAAACACAAAATAAGTATGAATTGCGTACGAACACTAAAATACTTACTAGAGGGTTGTCTGTTTGCTTTGCTTGCTGTTCTGTATTTTTTGCTTATGTGTCTGTTTTCTTTTTTTGTAAATGCAACAACAACTAAGACTATAGAGTTTGATGAATGATTCGAGTTGAGTCCAGTATTTTTCTAAATTTATGAATCTAAATCAGTAGGCTTATGAATCAAACATATTTCAAATGGTATGAGTTTGATGTCAACGTTGTACTCATACTCATTGCAACCTGTACTTATAAATCAACGTTGTAGTGAGTACGAATGAATCAGAGTAGTTAATGAGTGCTTATCAGTAGCGATAAAACGATTCATTGCTGATCTCTGATGTGAAGATCGAAACGATGGAACACTTTTTATATCATTGCCCAGTTTTCGTGAACTCGTGATGTCAGTGTTTTGGGTACAACACAATACCAGACATAACTCGTGTCGCAGAAGAGTGAGCTCGAAAAAGTTAGAAGAGTTTATATAAAAAGTAAGATGGTATTCCTAACAGTAAGCGCTTAACAAGTCTACGTGATGGCCTAGGTATATATTGATATACTTAAGACCCTTGATTGGTCTTCTCTCCCTTAACTTACTTACCTACCTAATAACAAAATAAAAAAAAGCAAACAATCATTGCCTTTGTTATACAATCTATGGAGGCTTTTCTGTCTACATTTTGTCATAAATTTCCACATTAATCTTGAAGAAAAAAAAAACATAAGAAATTGGCCTTAAAACAAATTGGTAACAAACTCTTTATGATTTTACACCTCAGACACTCAGGCGTATGAGTATTTGTTTTTTGAAATATTTCCATCACATTAATCATACGAACGACATGTAGGCTCTATAGCCGGTTGGTACTCCAGTAGAAGATTATTAATGTTAAGCCATACATCATGTTTAATTATCATCAACACTTTCACTCAATTTTCTTTTTGTTATTGCAACAACAACAATAACAAGAGTTTGACACTTAATCTTGGAATAGTTTTTCATCATCGTCATCAATGGGACACAATAAAGAGTTCATGACCACAAAACAATGAAAGGAAATGTAAACCCTTTTGTTATTTAAAGAGCAAGGGACAGAGAGAGAGAGAGACGGAAAGAGTGAGAGAGAGATAGGGAGTATCTTAGCATCACAACTTAAATTTTATTCACTACTTTGATAAAAAATTTTGTCTTCATTGTGTTGTTGTAGTTTGTGAACAACACTTTGATTGATTTGATTGATGATTTACGATTAGAAAAATAATAAGAAGCCGAAGATAGAGAAGAGAAGAAAAGGGAAAAGTACTTAAAGTCACAACTGATTTATTGCTTCGCAATTGTTGTGATTTGTCCTCAATGTTGTCATCTCATTGTCCATCCTCCATCCACCACACAAAGATTTCACCTGATGGCCATGTAAAAAAGTCCATAAAAAATTCATACAAAGAAAGTACGTGTATGGGGAGGCATTTTCTTTTCTTCTTTTTTTGATTGAAAAGAAAAGATCTTCGTTTCCTTTTGTGCTTTTCTTTAGCATGTCAGGTAGACATACTAGCTGACTGGCAGTCGAAGAAGCTGTCGGAAATGTATGTGTTGTTCACGTGGTCATTATTTATGTAGGTTTTCTTTATTCTCCTCTTTTGTTGTTGTTATTGTATGTGTTTTTCTTATGTATGAAAGTGCTTTTTTCTTTTTCTCTCTTTCAATTTTTTATTTATTCACTCAACACAAATACTTGTTTTCTTTTATTTTGTACGTGTACGTATGTATGTGCATAAAAGTCTTGTTCTTTTTTTGATTTTATTTCTTCTTTTTCTTTTATTATTCGTTTCTCTTTAGGTTCTTATTCTTCTTTTTTAAATATCGAAAGAAAAGCGTTTCTTTTTAATGATTCTACGCGCAAAACAAGGTTAAACTTGTCATCAATCTTGTGGAGAAGTTGTTCGATTTTAAAGAAGCAAATGCGAGTTTTTAAAAAATTTACATGAATTTTAAATCAACAAATTGTTTAAAATATGTGGAATTAAATTAAACATTTGAATAAATTTTTGTTTAGTTTGTAGGCAGCATGTGAATCTTTACTAGGTTGTTCTGGAGTTCATGATTAAAAAATTGTGTATCTTCCCTCTTTTTTTCTTTCCTTGTATTAAAGTCTTTACTGTACTTTGTATGCTGGTTGACCACTTTTTGCGACGGTGACGGTACTTTAAATCGCATAAAATCAAAATACGAAAAAAGACGGTCTGTTGCATGGAAAATGTTAATTGGGGAGCATTTGGTCAACATCCTATTGCGTAGTTAAACACCTGCCTCAGCTAGAATGTCCTTACTCAAGGTTTGATAAAACAGCGGATGTAATAACTCCAACTAGCATGTACTGTTTTTAATACTTCTACAAATTTTCTGTATCCAATATGTGCTAACGCCTACACTTCAACACTTGCCAATGCTGTTTACACACATAATTGGTCATTACAACCCTTCAGTCAGGATTACCACTTAGCATCTAACACCACTTATGTTGTGTGTGTTAATTTTATACATGAGTGGCGGGACCTACTTCCGAATGACAGATTTTTTGAGAAACTTTTCATTCCAATTTTATTTACTCGTAGAGAATTGTCGCCAGAAGTCTGCTGAGTGGATGTCCGCGAAGAAATATTTTTTAATATTTCGTTTTGCTGGAGATATCTGACGTGGGGTTGGAACCGCGGCCTAATAAGCCAACACATTACCTACTAGACTAAAGCAACTTCAATGCTGCTTACTTCAGTCTTAATCTATCTTCTCCGTGTGGGAGCTGGATGTCCCCTTCTCCAATCTATGGCGACTCTAGTGGTGTCGTTAGGTTGCCTTCTAAGTGATCGGCCTATCCAACTCCAATTTCTTCTCCTTATTGTAGTGGATAGGATTTGTTGGGCTGTTTTTGTTTATTTTTTGACATGGTTCTCTGCCAGAATAGAATCTTGCGAAGACACCGGTTTATGAATGTTTACAATTGTACCAATCACGAGTGACGGCGTTTCAAGTCGTACAAGCGCACATAGATTTCTATTACATACATAATTGGTCATTACAACCCTTCAGTCAGGATTACGACCTACCTCACACCACTTATATTGTGTGTGTTAATTTTATACATGAGTGGCGGGACCTACTGTTTAAAGTTGACTCCGAACGACATATTTTTGAGAAACTTTTTCATGGCAATTTTATTTACTCTCAGAGTTTTTGCCAGAAATCTGCTGAGAGGAAGACGCCGAAGAAATACTTTTTGTATTTTTTATTTTGATGTCTGGCCTGGGGCTCGAACCCTGGCTTTTCTTCTAATAAGCCAACACACTACCTACTAGACCACGGCGACTTTATAGATTTCTATTAAATGTAATAGTTTCCGCAGAGATAAAGAGAACGGTTGCTAAATATGTTTCAGGCAGACAAATATTTAACGTGCCTCCCGGAAGGCTGTACTGTTTCATGAAGTTATTGCCTTCAGAACATCAATTTTCAAAACACCGTAGGTTTGAGTGGTAACTTTGATACCAAAAGTGCACTTGAGCACGCCACAGGTAAACGCAGTCCCTGTTCTGGCCGAGTTCCACCATACTAGGGAAGAAGTTGGTCAGCTCAAGGGCTGCACATTACCACCGTACTTACTTCACCATCATTGTTATTCTAGACAAAAGTATCGTTTGGACATTCAAGATCATTCAACCGCTTTTAAAACCCACACATTATTTCCCTGTAGTTATCGAGGCCTTGTCCATGCGTCGTGTCCAGAACTATATTACATAATAGTGGTTACAGGATCTGTCGGACTCCTAACTAAACTCGCTCCATTCTACTTAGCAATTTAAAGCGTTTTATACTTCAAGAGGCGTTACGGTAAAGGCTCATTATGAGGTGCATGAATTTTAGAGGGATTTCTCTACATTCTACAATGCATTCCAAGTGCCACTAAATTATTCCACATTAACACGTCTGATTTTTATATGATCGATTGTATTGGCGTAGGCATTAGTACAATGCAGTTCATGTGCACACTACGCCTATAAATTCTAGTCAAAACGGAGAACCTACTTCCATAATAAGCAATATAAATCAGTGTTAATTGGGGAGCATTTGGTCAACATCCTATTGCGTAGTTAAACACCTGCCTCAGCTAGACTTTTACCAACTTGGTTTTGCTATTACGAGAGATAGTATAGCATTGGAATATCTCGCAATTTTAACGATGGATATACGCAGATTTCTGTCAAACACTCTGGGAGCAAATAAAATTGCCATGAAAAGTTTCCTAAAAATTCTATCGTTTGGAGTCGACTTGGAACTGTATGTCGCTCCCCTCATATATAAAATTAACACACACAACATAAATGGTATGAGAAGCTAGGTCATAATCCTGACTGAAGTGTTGTAATGACCAATTAGATATGTAGGTATGTAACTACGAATTACTTCTTAATTATTCATTAGGATCGTAATATTGCTGCATGGACGTATTTGTTGCTGCATGGACTTTGGAGCAGTTGACAACTGACCCTTTGTACTTAAAGTTTGTAACATTTCCTGTTTTGTTGTCCGTCGCTATTTATGTTTTTTTTTATTCCTGTAGACATCTATTGTTGATTGGATTGTTCCCATAGCCTGATGTTTAACATCACGCCTGGCCACAAATCTTCGTTCACACACACCTGAATCTTTTGCATGTCCTTACGTTTAGAAGGTTAATGTTTCCAGTTTTTAATTTAATTTTTAAAGATTTTTTCGCCCTTCTCACAAAACTATTTTTAAAGAATTTTAATTTTCCTTTCCAATTTCCAAGTCAGTTTTCAGTGTCATCAACGTACACCAATTCAAACGCAAAACAATTTCGCAATAACACACACACACCAAAAAATGAAAATTATTCATTTGAATGTTTAAACATTTCAAAAATTTATTGAATTTTAAATGAAAGTACAGACTCACCCTCCCTGCAAAGCACACATTTTGCATCAATTAGCTGGAAAAGACACAGAAAATAAAGGAAGAAATTTACGACCAAAGGTCGACATTTAAAATATCTTGAAGTTTGGAAATAATTCCTCATCTCCTTCCCTCTTTGTCTATGTGTGTGTAATGATGAAAATATGGGTGAAATTAGCAACTACAACAACAGCAACAAAAAGGAAATGAGGAATTATAAGAAAAAGAAGGAAAAACAATGTGTTTTGGTAACAATTTTATGATTATTCTTCTGATTTTTTTGTTATGCAGCAACAAATTATGATAAAAAAAACAAACAAAATATTACGCTCTCTCTCTACTCTCTCTCTCTCTCTCTCTCTGTGTGTATAACTTTATCTCTTTTTATGTGGTAAATAAGGATATTTTCTCTTTACCCATTCGTTAGTAATGCTCTTAAGTCATACTCTCTCCCTGCTGAATCTGTTAATGAATCTGTGTGGGTGTATTTTGTTTCTCTGCATTTGCCCTTTATTCCAAGTGGTGGTGATGCTGCATTTTTTCTTATATCTTCTGCAAGATAATTTGAAATTTTTTTTATTTATTTTTAAACTTTAAATCGTTTCTTTTGTGTGTCTTTTTTGTTATTGTTTTCAGTGTTTATATTTAATGGCAACCGGCATAATTTAAATGTTTTCATCGTTGGTTTTTGTTTTTGCATTTCCGTTTTGTGGTTTTCGTTTTTTAAAAATGATTTTATTTGTTTTAATTTGCTGAAGTTTGAAAACTTTTTCTGTTTATTTTCAGTTTCTATTCCTCCTTTTTCATACATCTTAAAAGTAGTTTGTAATTTTGTGTTGCATATTTTAAGGGGTCAATTTATTGCAGTAATTCTTGTGAATTTTTAGGCTGTGAAAAGTGTTTTTGATTGAAATTAAAACTTAATTTGTTTGTTCTTTTAGTTTGAAAAATAGGATTGAATACATAGTATGGCTAATACTTATATAGCGACCAACACTAGATAATAATTTTGTTGAGTTCTATTAAAAGCTTTAAACTCTATTATGCCTTTGAAAGTACTTAAAGTAGCTAAAACTGTGCTTCCCTAATTGATACGAAATTGGAAAATGGAAGACAGATGTTCCGAGACTTTCACTTGCGGAATATCTATGCTTTTTCTAGTGAGGGAAAGAAGCAGTTCTCTTGACTAGTGACAGGGATCAATCTCTTGATAGGTGTATACTTAGGCATGCAATGCTATCTACATTCCGACTACTTAATGGAGAAAATAACAACAGAATCCTCGTTCATATGATAAATTGTATTAAGGAATCTCGGTGTAGATAGTTTTTAGGAGGTGGACTACATTGAAATTGTGTTTTTTTGTGTCTGATAGGATTTGTCAGAACTACTAGCTGTTTATCAAGGACATCATATGGAATATTCCGATTTGAAAAGTAAATTTAATTAAAACACTCACGGAGTTATGATTTCTATGAAACTTTTATTTACTTACTCATGGCAATTGTTCATTACAGCCTATTAGTCTGGATTACAACCTAGTTTGTAACACAACACATGTTGTGGGTGTTAACTTTGTCCATGAATTGCTCAGAACGACGTATTTGAAAAACTCTTAAGAACAATTTTATTTTCTTTCAGAGTTGTCCCAATAGGTTTCTGACTGGTTTTCGTTTTGTTCGAGATGTCTGCCGGGTGAAAATTGGCCATAACAACCCGATTAACGGATTTCGGCCTGCCTTAATACATCCTTCCAGGCGCCTCTGCTTCTTACGCACCTACGCCAGTTGGTCACACCAATCGATGACAGGGCTTCCTCGATTTGGTCCTCTTCGCCGACTTCTGCAGATCCCCGCATCAAATACCTGTCTCGCAGTAGCATCCTCCTCCATTCGAACGACATGGCAGAGCCAGCGCAGCCGCTGGATATTAATACTCTGCACAACGTCTATGCCGTTGAGGAGCTCATACAGGTCATTGCTGGATCGGATGCGGAAATCATCGCCAACTCGTACTGGGCCGAATATCTTACGCACTACTTTTCTCTTGAACACGCCCAAGGCTGCTGCATCAGTACTTAATAGCGTCCATGCCTCTGCGCCATAAAGAAGCACGGATAGGATGATTAGTTTTGTCGTACGAGAGAGGTCTCTGCTACTCAATTGCCTATTGAGACCATAGTAGCACATGTTGGCAAGAGTGATCCTGCGCTTGACGTTCAGACTGACATCATTTTTGGTGGTAACGGCAGAAGAAAATTTTGTTCGAAATATCTGGATTGAACCCTGACATTACAGATAAAGGACATACATATAAGAGTTGACAGTTGTTACTGATCGGCGGTTCTGATATCAATAAATGCATAACCAGATACATAGTGAATGTAGAATTTTTAGGATATCTAAATATCCTAACCAATTACTACTACTCTGTATTGTTTTTATTAACTGCCTTGGGTTCATTGATCATTTTCCTCCAGACTGCCTGGTGATTAGCTACTGTAGCAGATTCTAGAAGAATAGAGTTGCCAACTGTTGTAGTTTGAAATCATTACTCTCTCAGGGAATGATAGAAAAATTTATCTTTCAGTCGTATGTCTTTTGAGATTATTTGGATTATTTTTTAAATTCGTAATCTATGATGTTTTTTCTTTTCTTCTTTCCTTGGAATCAGTTTCATAGTCCAGCTATCTGTTTAAGCTCCATACCACATCAAGCATTTTCCAGGAAGCAACAAAGAAGTGGCATTCGATTTGCATTTGTCCTACAAACTTTTTCTTAACTGCACACAAAACCCAATTTGCGATTTTCTTTCGTAGAATTTTTTAAAAATTCTCATACAAATACAAATTCATAAAATAAACTCCAATTATTAAATCATTTCATACCTTAAGGCAAAATATTGTGTTAAAAATTTATGAAAATATTTGAAAAGTAAACTCTGCATCATCGTTTATAATATTCATTTGCTGTGTAGACAATTTCATTAGATTTTAAATAGAAATTTATATGCAAAACCAAATAGATTTTTGTAGTTTTTTGGTTGTCAATTATTTAAAAACGAAAAAATGGTTTATTTGGTCTTCAAAGAAAATTCGTTTACTTTGTGACAAATATAAATGAACACATATACACTCTCACATACATACACACACATGGGCATATACTAACGTACTTCTGTAGTCAGACGCATAATGAAATGTCTATAGAGTGAGTCAAAGAATTGTAGTTTAACTTTAGGTTTTAATGAAATATTTTTCTTGAAATAATTTCTTTATAATGTGTTGGTGGTAGAGGGCTAGAAAATTAATTGACATTTTTATGCGACACTCTTGATGAGAACACAACGAATTTAAATCTGTAAAAACTTTTATTTGCATTCTTATTATAAATTTGGTTTCTTCAAAGGTATTTAGTGCAGTTACATAGCATATTTATCAGCATCTTATTGTTTTTTTATTCTTTACCATGATTCCGTTTAGATAAGCATTGTTCTACAGGAGAGTGTTCTAGAATATTAGGGTTACCATCTCTCATTATCCAGAAACAATATCCTTTCTCAAAATGTACAGTATTGGTGTAATGGATGTGATATTAGTGAGGACTCTTGCTATTTGATTAAGGCTATGATGATTGTTGTTTACGTTATTCTGTCTAGAGAGTAATGGCGTTTCTGGAGGAGTTATTTGGGGATGAAATAAAGCCACTACAAAAACCGTTATTTCAAATCTGTTATGCTTAGATATTTAATAAAGCTCTTTAACTAATGGGTGATTTTTTAAGAGCTATAGGAAAATTTTTCCGAGAAATGGACATAAAATTCAGACAAATGCATGAAATCTTTATTTGCATCGATAGTACGGTCCATATAATTTAATGTTTGAAGATTATTTCATGCAAATGTTGACTGCGACTGCGCCTCAAATGGTCCATCCGCTTAGTCCAATTTTGGCATACCCTTTCCAACATTTCGGCCGGTATCTCACGAATAAATGCTTCAATGTTGTCTTTCAATGCGTCAATTGAAGCGGGCTTGTCTGTATAGGCATGAGCTTTAACATAGCACCACAAAAATTAGTCTAAAGGCGTCAAATCGCACGATATAGGCGGCCAATTGACCGGTCCCGAACGTGAAATAAAATGTTCACCGAACTCGCCTCTCAATAAGTCCATTGTTACGCGTGCTGTGTGGCATGTGACACCGTCTTGTTTAAACCACATGTCATGCAAGTCAAGCTCTTGGATTTTGGGGCAAAAAAAAGTTGGATATCATCTCACTGTAGCGCTCACCATTCACAGTTACGTTACAATTCGCAGCATCTTTGAAGAAGTACGGTCCAATGATGCCACCAGCCCATAAACCGCACCAAACTGTGACTTTTTCTGGATGCAATGGTAGCTTTTTTCAATGCTTCTGGCTGATCTTCACTCCAAAATCGACAATTCTGCTTATTTACGTATCCATTGAGCCAAAAATGAGCTTCGTCGCTGAACACAATTTTTCGATAAAGAAGTGGATCTTCGGCCAACTTTCCAAGAGCCCATTCACCAAAAATTCTGCGTTGCGGTAAGTCGTTCGTATTCAATTCTTGCATCAGTTGCAAATTTTCCACGTTGTTGAGTAACAGCAATTGGGCTTGCTGTGAACGGCGACGAATCGATAATTGATGGTCATCAATAACACTGGCCGATATAGCTGCGATATTTTCTTCAGTTCGCACTCTACGTAAGCGTGTTGGTGGTTTAATGCCCAACAATGTAAATTTGGTGCGAAATTTAGTCACAATAGCCCGAATACCCGACTGAAGCGGCTATTAAACTGACCATAAAATGGAAGAAGCGATGAATTTTCTTAACAGAGCACGCATTTTGATAATAAAATTAAATGATTTGAAAGCGTTGTTCGTTTGTAAGACGATTCATGGTTAAACTATAGACCAAACTGAAGATGTTTGACAGTGAAACAAAACACGAAACGTGCGTGAGCTGTTTAAACCAGTGTTGCCAAAAAGATAATAGCTAAAAAATCACCCGTTATATCATGCCTTCGGCTTAAATTCTGAATTCCGACTTGGTCCAAAGACTCTTCGCAAAGCACATTGGTTTAAGGCAATCAGAATTACAATATGAGGAGATATGAGTCATGCATTTGAACATACAAGAAAATCTTAAGTATGTGAAGTCTTTAGACAGGGTACTGTAGACGTACTACCTGGAACCTGCGGGGCCTTAATGCATCCTAGAAGGAAACGCTTTGAGGCATATCAGATTCTAGACAGGGAATTATAATTGTTGGCATCAAGCTATACCCTAAAGTTTGTCATGACAATAGGCTTGGAGTAGACATTATAGGAAGGCCCTATAAAGATTGCGAGTAGTACAGTACATCGAATGATCGCAGTATTAAAACACCTCTTCACGACAGTAATGTACAAAACAAAATTTTTGGTTGAGAAAGACAATTTTGGCGATGTTTCCCAGCTTATATGTTGTTGCCGTTGCTTTACAGGATAGTATATTGAGGTCCGTTCATACCCAAACCTTTGCTGATGTGGTGGTATTCCCTGGCATTCATGAGGAAACCTCCGAGATGTCTCGATATTTTTACGATCTCATTTGTCCGCAGTGGTTAAGCCCTCAAAGAGTAAATGCGAATGAATAAAAACATGTTCATGTGACTTTCATGTTACGAAGGAAAACGTACACTTCCCTTCGAATAAATAGCCTCCATAATTCGACATTATAGATCTTGTATTTCGCCTGGCTTGAACATTTCACAATGAGAGCACAAATTCTACTGAAATACTGCGAAATATGTTGGCTAATTGGTAGTAATTCCTGCTTGAGACAGAACTATAAACTCGGACTGTATAATTCGCTTCCAAAGCCCATGGTTACAGTACTAACGATGTACAAAAAAAAAACTTAAATATAAAAAAGAAGCTCAACGTACCATCGGTCAAATCCGAAATTGAAAATACTTGAAAAACTTCGATTTTCATATAAATCCGTTGGCCAGTAACGTATTAAACTACTAACAAAGATAGGCACTGTAGCCCTGCTCCTTGTAGAATCCGCCACTAATGGATAAAATTAACACACACTACATGCCTGGTTTATGATTGTAATGGCCTATGATGTATACATTTGACCCATGATAACCTTTTTAAAGTCGTGTATATTCACAACACCTCACGCTCTTTTCTTTACGATTTTATTTTACTTTTAATTTATTTTTGTTGAAGGCAAAGTAGGGAATTATAAATTAATGATTATCCTGGTGACCCAGTTTGAATGTCATACATAAAAATCGTGATTTTTTTCTTCCTCTTTTTTTTTGGCAGTAATGTTAAGCTGTAGTTGCTCTTGAGATAAATTCCATATTCTTGCGTTTTTACTTACCGCATGTACTATGAAGTGAGTGAATGTGTGTGAGTGTGTGTGTGTAAAAGAGAGAAATATTTGTGGTTGCTTTAAGGGCTCTGCTACTGTTGTTTACAAAGCTGTGTTTAAAAGCTATTGTTAAAAATGAATAGATTTGCTGTTGTTGTCGTTGTTGTTGTATGCTTAACAATACCAAAATTGATAGAAGGAAAACGAAGAAGTATCCTTAAGGGTTTCTTTTTAACTGAAATATAAAAAAAGATTTTAGTTCATGCACACACACGTACTCACACACACAAAATGAATTTGCATACTTTTATAGGGAAATGCACTCTCATTGAACTAACGCACATGCATACATACATATGTATGTGTGCAATGCTGTACAGTTGCTTCAGTTTACTTACTGCCATCTTTACTATGTTAATGTGTGTACGTGTGTGTGTTTGTTAATGTTGTTCTTTTACTCCCACAATTTACAACAAATTTTTTTTCTCTCTCCCTGTATTTGTTGTTTTTTGATCATGTTTGTCTCTTGTGCTATAACGTTGAATGAGTGAATGAATGAATAAATGAATGAATGAATGAATGAATGAGTGAATGAATGAATGACTGAAGAAATTCGAATTAGGCCATGTTAATGTTTACCAAAAGTTAATTGTGTTGATTTTTTGACTTGTTGTATAATTAACAATAGATTTATACTTCTCTCTCTCTCTCTCTTTCTCTCTCTTAGTTTCTCATTCTCTTTTTTTCTTTCTCTTGGTTTCTTTAGATTTTTCTTATTCTAATGTTTTGCTTTCGTGTGTGTGTGTGTATTTGTGAATATGGTACAGGGCTTTGCCTAAAATTTAAATGTGATTATTTGCTAAGGTGAAAAAAGTAAGTAAACTTAGGGGAGAGAATTCAGTTTTTTGTTCTCTCAGTGTTGCCATTGTATAGATTTTAATTATAAAAAATAAATTTTTGTGTAGAGGGTCGCCATAGTCTAGTTGGTAGTGTGTTGGCTTATTAGACATGAGGCTACGGTTCAAACTCCAGGTTAGACATCTCGGTGACTTCCTCTCAGCAGATTTATGACAAAAACCTGTGAGTATATAAAATTGCCATGAAAAGTTGCTCAAAAATCTGTCGTTTGGAAAAACTGAGGTCCCGCCACACATGTGCCAAATTAACACACACAACATAACTGGCGTGAGAAGTTGGTGGTAAGCCTGACTGAAGGATTGTAATGACTAATTATGTATGTATGTATGTAAGTCTTGAAGATGGGTAAACTATGTATATTGCTTTTGCAAACGTGCATGTGCAAACAAATTCAAGTTTACCTCATTTGAATTGAAATCTAATTGTACACAAATAAGGTTCTAAAGACTTCTTACATACCTTTTGCGACTAACTCGTATTAGCAGTGGAAGGCAAAATTTGTTTTAAAAATTTCTGTCCTACAGTTCCGTTGCAGGACAGTATATGAAAATTATCTTCTACATGGGAATGTAGGGGTCAATAGTGTTGAACCAGAAACTAGCTTATTTTTTTCGTTTAATTGACCATAAGGCAGTTTTTTTAGAGGAAGATACGTTTGATCAAACAATATGTGACATGGGCCACCTCAAACTTGATTGGAATGTATTTTCATACTTTTACTCACATCCAAATGGAAATTAGACCACTAGCAGCCAGGAGAAAAAGTTCTAGAATTATTGGCAAGCGACTAACGATTTCTTCTTGTATGGTCCGGTGGTCATTATTTGGTTATGCGGCCACCAAACAGTGGTATCGAAATTTAGTTAATATAACCACAGAATCACATGAAACTGAAAACTTGAAGAGTTCAAAGCATTTTAGAACAGATGGATTTGAAAACTGTCGAATAAGACACTTAGGTAGAGCGACAGAATAGCGAAAATTACCAGGATACTCTACACAACCCAGTACCTACTTACTTATGATTCCCATCTACTTCTTGCTCCTTCCAACAGCCTCTAAAATAACAGTAATCCGGGTTAAATTTCCGCCACTATCCAAGCTGTAGTTCTTTCCCTCAACATAGTAGACTCAGGAAGTGAGGCCATGAGATCATCTGAGTTCCGTTTTACCTTCGCAAAAGAACCTTAAAGTAAAATGAGAAGTTCATTTAATCTTGTAACCTAAAAATCTATCGTTCGAAGTAAACAATTAACTGTAGATTCCGCCATTCATGTATAAGCACGAGAACTTAATTCGTAATCATGACTAAAGGGTTGTAACGACCCATTTTGTATGTATGTATGTATGTTCCATTTAATTAGGTGTTGGAAGAATTTATCCAAGAGTTCTTTCAATGAAAAAATCAAAGAAACTAAATTCTATATTCACATACATACATATATAATTGGTCATTACAATCCTTCAGTCAGGATTACGACCTAGTTTCCCCCACCACTCATGTTGTGTGTGTTAATCTTGTATATGAGCGGCGGTGCCTACAGTTTAAAGTCGTCTCCGAACGACAGATTTTTGAGAAACTTTTTCATGGCAATTTTATTTAAACTCTCGGAGTTTTTGCCAGAAATCCGCTGAGAGGAAGTCGCCGAAGAAATACTTTTTGTATTTTGTTTTGATGTCTGGCCTGGGGCTCGAACCCTGGCTTTACGTCCAATAAGCCAACACACTACCTACTAGACTACGGGGACTATATTCAAGCACGACGTAATTTATGTTTTCTTTTCCATACTTTAAATACCTTTTTCTTCAATATTTTTACGCAGAATGGCAACACTTACTTTCGTTTCCTAAAAAACTACATACAATTTGTGTAATTTGAATAGTCGGCAAATATTTGCTGGTACATGTGAATTTAATACAATTTCTAATGGATTCTTTCTTCCTTCTATGTTGTTATTGTTGTTGTTATTATTATTATTGTTGTTGCTAATGCCTTTTCTTTCGTAATAGAAAACCAATGTTTTGATAATAAAAGATGTGGGCCTTTCCTTGGCTCCATAAGTAATTGATAAAGATTTGTGTGTGCCTTGTTAACGATCAGAAAAAAAGGAAACGCAACATAATGCATTAGAAAAAAGACTTTTAAACAGAATCAAATTAAACGTTTTTAATCATTCAGGTTTGTTCTGGAAAAGATTTTTTTCAAACATTGAAAAAAAGAATCAAAGATAGAATGAAAAATTGAAACGAAGAAGTTGTTTAAAATTTTCTATTTTAATTTGAAAAATGTGAGAATTTTCTTGTGCAGTATATATGATTACAATTTAAACTTGTTTCGTTTTTAAGGAATAATCTTATGTATTATACAGCTTTTTGTAAATTTAATTACTTTAAGAAAATGTTGATCAGTTTTTTTTTTATCAAAAATCGTTTCCTTCAAAATACACTTCCACTTATATGAGGCAATTGGATCAATTCCTTGTCGTTTCTAAAAAAACCTTTGCTAGTATTGGTGTAATGTACTCGATCCTAAACATATCTTCATGGAGAGTTCGAATTTTAATGCAGTTTTAGGTAGAAGCATTTGTTCCAAGTCGGCAGGCATAGTTCATTCGGTAAGGCAGATGTGTAGGCCATATAAGCTACGGTGATGATTAGTCTGGTAGGTAGTGTGTTGACTTATTAGACGTAAAGCCAGGGTTCGAGCCCCAGGCCGGACATCAAAACAAAAATATAAAAAGTATTTCTTCGGCGACTTCCTCTGAGTTGATTTCTGGCAAAAACTGTGAGAGTAAATAAAATTTACATGAAAAGTTTTTCAAAAATCTGTCGTTCGGTGTCGACTTTAAACTGTAGGTCCTGCCACTCATGTATGTATAAAATTAACACACACAACATAAATGGTGTGATAAGCTAGGCCGTAATCCTGACTAAAGGGTTGTAATGCCCAATTATGTATGTATGTATGATTATTATTTAGGAAAAGATATCACCATGCTTTCTGGCTGCTGTCACTCTATGACCTCTTGAATGGTCTCTGGTGAAATATGATAAGCAAATATGATAAAAGTTGGATAAAAGAAAAATGGAAAGTCTGCTCGAATTTCAAACTCTTTTTTGGCGTAGTTATCGTAGTCATTATATTGTATTCTGGGTACGAATATGGTCCATGATTGCAGAAGAAACAGCCGAGACAAGGAAGGAGCAGCCCACTATTACGGCGAAAGAAACAGCTGGACTACTGTTAATATCACTGATTTGTCAAGGAAGCACATTGAGAGTCTAAAGGGGTGCATCAAAAGCTTTTTTTCGGGAGATGACCCCTATTCATGCAGTGCATTGTATTGGAATGCATGAAAGATAGCTTATAAGTAGAAGATGGGAGAGTAGTGTATGACATTTTTTTTTTAGTGTTAAGGAGTATGAAAGATTGTGGATGATTTTTACTTTTACCTGCCTACATGGTAATGTCTCCAGATCTAATCATTCTGAAGTCTTTAAAGTAGATGTTTATCGTCAACAAAACCCAAAATACATTACTTTGGTGTTGCATTAATAAACTATTTCGCTTTCTATTGTGTGCTGTCGAGAAAAATCAAATTGGTTGTCATAGAAGCGGCCCTACGTAAGACCAAAATTGTTGTGTAAACGGCTTGGTACCTAAACTAGTTTTACATTAAGTAAGGCTAGTCACTTTCTAAAATGCAACCAACAATAATGAGTTTCTACTCACACAGTGTGTTACAGTTGCACAGCGTAAAGGAACCAAATCACTTGAAGGTATTTTCCGACACTTAAAAAAATTATGGCTGATTAATGCTTCTGACTCTACAATACCCCAATATTACATGCAAACTTACACTTGACATACATATTATTAATACATACGTACATTTGTACGTACATAATTGGTCATTACAACCCTTCAGTCAAAATTACGCCTTAGTTTCTCACGCCAGTTGTGTTGTGTGTGTAAATTTTATCCATAAGTACCATGTCCTACAGTTTAAAGTTGACACCACACGACAGGTTTTTGAGAAACTATTCATGGCAATTTTATTTACTCTCAGAGTTTCTGCCAGAAATCTGCTGAGAGGAAGTCGCCGAAGAAATACTTTTTGTATTTTATTCTGATGTCTGGCCTGTGGCTCGAACCCTGGCTTTTCGTCTAATAAGCCAACACACTACGTACTAAACTACGGCGACTTCATTTATTTGTAAATATTTGTAGCCACATCCATAACCTCTGCAATCATTGGACAACTGTTCTACCTTTCTCAGAGTAAGGCCATCAGCCAGCCATTATAAAGAGATTTATGGAAACTGTACGGCCCGTTGCTGTACTGATATTATGCACTATGAAGGTTGGGTAATGCACAATACGTCGAAAGACACTCCATCAGGAACAGTGCTGGAATACCATACTGTTTTCACATGTCATAATATGCTTACGAAAGCTCAATATGCAGCTGCATTCATTACATTCATTGCATTCATAGTTCATAAGAACTGAAGTAATTCGTATTGCTAAAAAAGTCGAATACGATCTGCTAAAAATCACATTCGAATTACAAAATCGTTTATGTTTACTAGCCACTATTATCACAGGTTTTTTGGTCACCCTGTTAATAATTATAATTTCCAAAAACAATAACAACAACTCTGAATAACTCAACAATGTTTCCATAAAAATAGCAAAAAAAAAAGGAGATGAGAGAGATTTCTACAGCAACAACAAAGTTGATAACAAAAGAAAAACAGAAAAAGTTCGAAACATATTCCATGTACAATACGTCACTGACCTAACCTACTATGAACGAAATTAAATATAGAACATGAAGGCAAAAATAAACAAACGAAAACAGGCTAAAATTGTGACAAACAATAATAAAGGCAACAACAGCATTAAAAAAAAATAGGGAAAAATATGGAGAAAAAAAGTTTGAAATATTTTTTAAGCAGAGAACAGAAAAGAATAGAAAAAAATTACAAATAAAAACAGAGAAACTAAGAAAACGTTAGCAATGGAGAGCAAATGATTTGATGAAAAGAGATAAAACACGTGCTGGAGCATGTAGTAAGAAAAAAAGAGAGAATTTCCCTTGTTTGGTGTAATTTTTTTTAGTTGGAGTGGATGCTGAGCATCTCTTGCACAGAAGCTTATAAACTAGAGAGAGAGAGAGGGAGAGTGTAATTTAAGCTCTTGTGATGGAATTCTCTCTGTTTATGTTTTATACGATTTGAAGCTAAAAGTGTGTAAATGTGGAATGTAAGTGTTGTTTTTGAAATAAAGAGATATGTATGTACGTTTGTATATTTAATTTAAAATTTTGATGGGGATGCTGCTGCTCCTGTTGTAGACTGTAAGTTGTGCTGTTGAAATGGCAAAAAAGTATTACGATGCTCTGTTAAAGACGAAGTATATTTCAGTCTTCGCGTGCATTTTACACGTAACGGTTGTCCGTAACGCAGGAGTTTTATGCAACAGAAAAAATATGATCAAAATTTAGCCCATATTTCGTTTAATACTATAAATAACGGTATAATAGTGTATGTAGTAGGTGCGTGTGTACGTACGTGTAGTGTTAAATATTTTGTTGCTTTGAAAAAATTCTTGAATCCATAATTAAAAATGAAGGAAAATTATTTTATTTTTGCCGGTATTTAAGTGTTAAAGTAAAGCAAATAAAAAACGGAAGTGAATAAAAGTGTTGAATTAATTTGAAGATTTTGTTTAACAAATAAAGAATACAGAAAACAAATATTTTGTATTTGAATTGCTTGTTATATTTAAGCAGTATTTTTTATTGAAGAAAAAAAAAAAAGATAAACCTGCATAAAAAGTAAAATAAAACGCGTATGAAACGAGAAAGTGAAACGAATTCAATTGTTTAATCGAATAAAAAGGAAAAAAGCTGATTGAAAAAGCAAAATAAAAAAGCTGAAATATTTTAAAAAAGATAAAAAAATAATTAAAGTCCTTTGGTTAAAAAAAAGAATAAAAAATATAAAGTTGAAGCGATAAGAAATAGTGAAATTTTTATTTGTTTTGAAGTGAAATATATGTACGTATGGGAGGCAATTTTTTCGAGGTGCTCATAATTCAAGATATTTTCTTCATACAAAAAGGTAAGTTTCCGTTTGTAATTGCAAACAAAACGTCACAATGAAACTTTCTCGTATTTTTATTGATTTTTTTGTTTGTTTGCCTATACGCCGTTTATGTGTGTACTAGATTCTGTTGTTGTTTGTGTAGAGCCAAAAAGGATGCTTGTTTAAAATGCATTAGAAAGAAAGCATAACAAAGTGAATTTACAAAATCATATCACATTTATAAGATCTTTGTAACAACGTTTACAGCAGTTCAATGCCATTTATTTTTTTTTCACAAGATTTTCTTTTTTTGAGTTTATTTTTCCGCGCTCTTTTTGCCTTTTGCCTTTAAATGGAATGGAATGGTAAACTATTTTGTTGGAGATGAGCAAATAATTTATAATATTTTTTTCATTTTCTTGCCATTATCCTTTCATTTTCAGCTTTTATAAATGATGTTAGTGTAACAGAACAGCACAGCGAACAACTGAAAACCTGATAAATTGCCAACATATGGTGTACTCTTCTAACATGTCAGTTTTTGTCAGTTATGAGCTGGAAAATATGAAAAAAAAAGAAAAAAAACTCAAAAAAAATTCTTTTGTAACTTAAATTTGTTCTTGTTTTTTTTCTTTAATATTCTTCAATTTGGCCTACATTTGCAATTTTACTCATGAAAAGTTTTTCTATTTCCATTTTTTGCTAATAAGTTAATTTGCCAAAATATGTATCTCTCTTGTGTAAGTGAAATTTTTCTTAAATTCTCTTTAAAAAATTTATTCATTTTTCTTTTCTTTACATTCGTTTCTTTTGCATGTTTCCTTGCTGCTTATGCTTAAAAAGTCTACAGAAACGCATTCATTCTGCGTTATGTTATGAATCCTTTGGGGAATTTCAATTTTAATTATTTTATCATGGCCTTTAGGGGTCTTTAATGATATCATTGGCTATAATTGATAGAATATTAATTAAATGATTAATAATTAAATAATTTCATATTATCTTGTTGTATTAAACTAATATAAATAGTTAATTAGTGAAAATGAGTAAGTTTGTATTATGAAAAGTTTCATAACAATTATAACACAGTGTAACATGATAGAAAAATAAAATCTTTTTAAAGAGGGAAAATCAATGGCTGATACAGGAGCTGAGGATAATTAGATTTCTTGTGAAATCTAAGATTTATAACTAAAGATTCAAGCGATTACCAAAACTATTAGAAGGAAACCAAAGAATCATACACATAACATAAATAATTGGTTATTAAAACCCTTCAGTCAGGATTACCACATAGTTTCTCGTAGGTTGGAAAAGTTCATGTGAGCACGTATAGCGGCTTGTTGTGATGCCACAGTTAAGCAGAGTCCCTATACTGACCGAATTCCACCAAAGGGGCTGTACATACTCATCGTCAAAAATACAAAATTTTTAAATTCCTTTGATTATTGTCCTGAGGCTAAACAGAGTTTTTATTACCCCAACAGTGTTACATACATACATAACATAACCCTTCAGTCAGGATTACGACCTAGTTTCTCGCACCACCTATGTTGTGTGTGTTAACTTCATACATGAGTCTCAGGACCTACAGTTTAAAGTCAATTTCAAACGACAAATTTTTTTTCGACTTTTCATTACAATTTTATTGACTCTCAGAGTTTTTGCCAGAAATCTGCTGCTGAGAGGAAATCACCGAAGAAATATTTTTTCATATTTCGTTTCGTTGAAGATGTACGACCGGGGCTTTGAACCTTGGTCTCACGTTTAATAAGAAAACACACCACCTACTAGGCTATGGCGACTTCAAACCAAAGAATCTTCCACTACATTTTAGCAATGCCAACTACAGTAATGTAGTGGATTTGCAACGTCAATTGTATTTATGTTGGCTTACATAATAATCAACTTGGTTTTAGTTCATCTTTATTGAATTGGATTAATTCGTATTTAGTAGACAGAAAACAGTGCGTTAAATTCAGGAATACGCAATCTAACTTTATTGATGTACTGTCAGGCGTACCACAGGGCAGTCATCTTGGGCCGCTCCTATTTACTCTTTTTATAAATGATCTCCCTTCTGTTATCAAAAATTCAAACACATTAATGTATGCAGACGATGTTAAAATATTTTTATCATTTAATAACATTGAAGACCAAGTACTTTTACAAGAGGATATTACCTACTTAACCTCTTGGTGTAGTATTAATTTAATGGAGCTGAATGTTAAAAAATGTAAATATATGTGCTTCACTCGATCATCACCAACCAATGGATTTTACACAATGAATGGTGCCGCTCTTGAACTAGTTAATACCTTTAACGATTTAGGGATAGTTTTCGATTGTAAATTGGACTTCAGAAATCATATTACATCAACTGTTAGCAAAGCTACATGTACCCTGGGATTTATCAAACGATGGGCTAAAGAGTTTTCTGATCCTTATGTTACTAAGCAATTGTTTACCACACTGGTCCGCCCAATTCTTGAATATGGATCTGTAATATGGGACCCTCAATACGCTGTACACTCTGATAAAATTGAATCAGTTCAAAAACAGTTCTTATTATTTTGTCTTCGTGGTTTAGGGAATGGATGGGATCCTAATGAACGGTTACCACCTTATGAAAAACGCCTAGCACTCATTAAATTACCAACTTTAAAAAGCCGTCGTAAAATGCTAAATGCTATCTTTCTTCTGAAGCTGTTTAATGGTGTTATCAACTCGCAATTTCTTCTAGAAAAACTTTCCATAAAAGTACCTGTTCGTCCGACCAGATACCATAATTTCTTAAATATAAAATATTACACAGTTAACTACGCGAACTTCGATTCATTTCGTAGAATCTGTAATGATTTTAATAGTCTGTATCATCATATAGATTTTAATAAAAGTATGGAATCCATTAAAAAGGATATAATTTTACAATTAAACACATTTAATTAATATTTTCAATGATGTCTCTTTTTTAACTTATTTTTTGAATTGAAATCATAATAATAGTAATTCTGAATTGTTATATAAAATGAATTGAAATATAAAATGAATTGAAATATAAATGTAAAATTTAATGAATTGAAATATAAAATGTAATAGTCTGTAAGGATATTCCATAGACTTAAATAAATAAATAAATAAATAAATAAATAAAATAAATAGGCTGTAACACATACATAATTGGTCATTACAACCCTTCAGTCAGGATTACGACCTAGTTTCTCACACAGCTTATGTTGTGTGTGTTAATTTTATACATGAGTGGCGGGACCTACAGTTTAAAGTCGACTCCGAACGACAGATTTTTGAGAAACTTTTCGTGGCAATTTTATTTACTCTCAGAGTTTTTGCCAAAAATCTGCTGAGAGGAAGTCGCCGAAGAAATATTTTTTGTATTTTGTTTTGATGTCTGGCCTGGGGCTCGAACCCTGGCTTTACGTCTAATAAGCCAACACACTACCTACTAGACTACGGCGGTGTAGGCTATCACAAACACTTTGAATATTAAGCTCCCACTTATTCCGGACGTTGAAGCCTGTGTGACACCACAAGCCTATATTTAAATGGGTTATCAAATCATTTTTAAAGTCTAACGTTTTTATTTTTTAAGAACAAATTATTTGATGTTTCTAATATGAAATTAAAGAAATTGTCATCTGTTGTTATATTCTTTGGATTCTGTTGCTCGTTCCTTTCACTACAAAAATCAAATCTAAGACTGCTTTTACTGCAACGCTATTTTCACTACAATTGACCGACAATGTTACCTTGCACTCTATTTATGTTGTATTTATTTTCGATTTGGCAACTTCTAGAATCTTACTGTTGACTTGTTATTGTCATTATCTTCTTTTCTATTTTGTGTGGTCTTTATAAATAGGTTTGTTTACCTCTATTCTTATCACGTGCTTTGTGGTTTTATTATTGCTTGTTTTTCTTGTCAATTTTTTTTTGGGAAATACTCAGTGTTTAGTATGTCTTTGCACCAATAGGAAACCATCCCGTTTTTCTTTAACGCCAGTAATGATGGTTGGCGCTGTAGTCTTCCGATAATGGCCTTTTTGACAGAAAAAGTTCTGAGAGTGACTGTCGTGAAAGGGAGTCTCAAATCTGTGGTATAGAATCGATGCTTCAATTGCTTTCACTTTTACTTTCTTTTGAAGAATAAGGCTGGCTTGATGTCAGTAAGGCTCAGTCCAGTGAACTCATGGTCTAACTTGGCCCGTGGTCAGGATACAATACAGATAAGCTATCTATATATTTCAATCGAGTGAATGAAATATACGCCTTACTGTCACTTCCTTGACGAAGCTTCCTTGACGAGACACAGTGAATTCCTTGTGGTATATACTGATATCTCTACAGTGGATACAACACGCTGTGGAATATATACATATGTATTAAACTTTCTCACGTTAGACTTTCTTATAGGCTGCCTGATCAATGCAGTGTTTTTCGGGGGGAAGACGATGATCGGAATGATCGGATGATCGGAATATTTTTTTTGAAATTTTCTTGATTGCTTACTCTCACTCTTAGTCGCCGTAGTCTAGGAGGTAGTGTTTTGTCTTATTAGACGTAAAGCCAGGGTTCGAGCCCCAGGACAGCAGATTTCTGGCCAAAACTCTGAGAGTAAACAAAATTGCCATGAAAAGTTTCTCAAAAATCTGTCGTTCGGAGTCGACGTTAAACTGTAAGGACCAATTATGTTATGTATTTATGCTTACTCTTACAGCCAGGCTTGCCTTAAGAAAATTTCGGATTATTCAAAGGGAACCCTTACATACATTTCAGGACCTAGGGATATCGTTAAAAATTCCTTTGCTGATGGACTGATCATTGCTGAATTCTTGAATCACATGGTCATCCATTATATTATTGCGGTATTAATTCTACTGCTTGCAGTAGAACGTCTTTCTCAAAAAAATATGGATGATAGTCCAAAAAGCCCCACTTAACAGTGATCTTTTGGGAATCGTCTCAAGCATTATGTTTGTTTACTTAACTATTCATCTAGAAAAGGACGATTACCGATGAAAATTAAGAGCAGTTGCCTATTGCTTCAGAGTAGATTCGTTGTCTGTGGCTATGGTGATTTGGCAAAACAGACTTTATAGAAGATAACTAATATGACAGATGTAGCTTTAACAAGATAACTGTTATCGACTGCCAAAGATCGGAGTTTCTACGTTCCAAATCGCAATCGTTTTACTTAAAGCTAAAATTTATGACCGGCTTTATTGTTGGTATAGACATCCGCATACGGTTCTTATCATGGATTTGAGACTGCCACTGGTTTCCTTGGAAAACAACGGTACGTCATAATCTAATGTCGGTCGTCAAAGCATCGACAGCTAAGAACTGGATACTGCTTATGAAGCAGTGGTCAACTGAGAGGCTTAGTTTGAAGCAAAACATTTTCAGTAGTACCTTTATGTCCATAAAGGAAGCAAAGGCAGTTATTGAATCCTAAGTAAACGCTGCTTCTGCTGGGAATCCTACATATTGTATATTGTACACCGTATATATCGTATGACTTTTAGATTGTCTGACTATTCAATAATCATACTTAAGCGTCCTTTGACTTGGTTAAGGTATTAATATGCAATAAACCGTTTCCATTAATTAATTAAAGGGTTCTTTTGCTTGTAAAGAATTAACATTTCGAATGATTCCTTTTCAGTTTGAATACTTTGTGCTTTAATAAATGGAATACACACAAATTATCAGCGAATAAATAAGAATGATAAAAAATTATGTCTGACCATTAAAGAAAAAATGATCGGAAATAAAAGAGAAAACAAAAGAATTTTATCGGATTGAAGAAATCAATCATTTTATGACACATTAATACAACAATAAATAAAAAATAAAATGAAATAATAAAGGAAGTTAAATCGGCAGAAAAAGGCTAAGCTCAGCTATCTATCATGCACACGCATACATATACAAATACAGTGCATGGTTGTGGTATACACACACAGGTAATATTATTTCCTTTAAAATGATGCCATAAAAGCGTTTAAAATTTTTGAAAAAATATGAGCAGAAAGGAAAATAAATGATTGTGATGATTTTATAAGTGAGCGAAAATCAAATTAAAAGGGGGTATAAAATAAATACAATTTGAATAATAAGTTTACACACACACACAAAAAAGGATAATGATGATGATTTGCACAACAGAGAAAAGAAAAACTCTTAAAGGATTATTTGCTGGCTTCGTAGCAACTAAAGCATTTACCTTTACACAATAAAAAAGGGTCTTGGGCAAAGGAAAGCACAACGACAACAATAAATATCGTATAAATGATTTGAAATTAAAAAATAAACGAAATATTTTCCACAAATATTTTGCATAATTTCGAAAACCTCCATTCACTCACCCACACTCACTTGCCAACCCACTTGTCTGTCTACATGCGCCCTTAGGCAGGCAACAACAATTGGAAAATATTTTAAAACTTTTATTAAATTCCTGCAGTCCAAAAGGTTTTTCTTTTAATGAAACAACAACAACAACAATAATAAAATATTCAACATAGAAAGGACTCAAAATATTATTTTTCTTGTTTTTGTTTTTTCCGCTTTGGAAAATTTGTGAAAATTAAACTTTTTTCTGCTCTCAACTGCTACGAACGGAAAAAAAGTTTCAAACATATTTTTATTGTGTTCAAGAGCAAGTGTGTGTGTGTGTGTGTGTGTATGTGTGTGTTGTTTTAGTTGCTTTAGTTACTGCTAATGTTGTTCATGTTCTTGTCGTTGTTGTTGTTGTTGTTTTGTTTTATGTTAATGTCACACAATTTGACCGAAAATTTCATTCTTTTTTCCTCTTTTTTTCTCCTTTCTCTGTGAAAATCAAGTAAAAGTACTTTTAAAAATATTTGTGTTTTTTTTTGCTTAGAACGGTACTTTTATATTCTAACAACAACAACAACAAAAAGAAAAACAAGTAAGAAGAAAAAGTTCATTTAATATTCACCCACACAAGGTCAGTTAGCTTAGGAATTAGTCAAGGAAACAAACACATAAACAAAAAAAGGACAAGCATTTTTGAATGAAGAATACAATATTAAAAGTTAAAAAAGAAAAAGAATTTCATAAGTTAACATGAAACTTTTCTGCTCTTTTTATTTTTCTAGTTGCATAGGAGGGAAAAGTTCATATTTTTCTGTAAGAAAAATTTGTTCAAATTCTTTTCACTTGTTTTTGTTTTAAAATCTTGAAAAAACAACGAAATTATTTTAAGAATTTAAGGATTAACATTAAAATTTTAAAAATAAAACCGTTTTAAATATTAATTGGGTTAATAAGTTCAAAGAATGAAGAAAAGAAAAGCTAATAAAAAAGTATGGGTAATGAGATCAGTAACCTTAGTAAATAACGAGAGCTTCAAGTGCAAACCTAAGTTCTGACATCTTGACAAAAAAAAATAATATTTCTTACGTTGACTACTTCTCAGCAGTCTTCTGGCAAATTTCCTGAGGCCAAATAATTTTTCAAATCTAATTTATTAAATAACCATTAATAATTAAATTAATCCTACATACATACATACATAGTTGGTCATTACAGCCCTTCAGTCAGGATTATAACATAGTTTCTCATATCACTCATGTTGTGTGTGTTAATTTTATCTATGAAAGGCGGGACCTACAGTTTAAAGTTGATTTCCAACGATAGAAGAGAAACTTTCATGGCTATTTTATTTACTCGCACAGGTTTTATTAGAAATCGTTTTGTTGGAGATGTTTGACCTGGGGTTTGAGCAGTGGCCTTATGTCTAATAAGCCAAGACACTGCCCACTAGAATACGGCGACTACAAATTATTCCTGCTCATCATTGAAATTTGTTATTTGTTTGAAAGGCCTTGTGATGCCATTCTCTGTGGAATATAACATCGTTCAAATGTCGTCCACGGCCTCTCTGGGTGCAGCCCATCCGAAATGGCATATTTTTTGAATTTTTTTTGATTACGATGCATAATTCATGGTGAATTTAAGCGTTGGCATGGATTATGTTAGCTTTGAGGATCGCTGTGGTTGTGGCTTATTCGCATACACTTGTAGCTTAGGAAAATCCGAGAAGAAAAAGTCTGATCGATGTCAAATCACATCATCTCGGTGGTCAGTTCACATTACCTCCATGTGAGATGACCATGCCCTCAAATCAATCTGACAGAATCTCGAATGCGTTGTGAGTTCTGTGGCAAGAAGCGCTGTCCTGTTGAAATCACATGTCGTTGTTGTCCAGCTCAGTCAACTCAAAACAAAATAAGTTGGTAATTATCGAACTAAAGTGCTCACTGTTGACAGTGTTGGCCTGGTCAATGTCGTTTTCAAATGACTATGAACCGATAATGACGAAAGACCAAAATCCGCATCTAACAGTGACCTTTGGGTTTGCATTGGACGTTCTTGGATCTTATGTGGATTGGTATTTGTACACCCATTTATCCAGCAATGAATATCATTGCTGAAAATGGTCTTTCAATGATATTTTGAATCAACTGCCAACTGCTCCAGAGATCATCCATTGAACACTTGACACTACCTATGAGGGTCCATCTTTCAGTTCCTGGGTCAGTTGAATTTTGTACCCATGCAGGGCTAAGTCACTTTTCTAAATTTGCCAAGTTGTAGACTGTGAAAGACTCTAATTCTCCTGCGTACTAGCACGGTTAGCGATGATATTTATGTCGACATACGATGATGGTCGTTCGTTTACTTAACCAGTAGACTTTGAATTTATTCACCACATTGTGAACGTTAACTTCACTACATTCTGAAGCATATCTCACTTAAGATCCTATTGTGTACCCATTTTTCACATGGCTGACGATTCGCCGTACTCTAGTAGGTAGTAAGTTGGCTTATTAGACGTAAGGCCGAGGTTCAAACCCCTGGTCAGAAATCAAAACGAAATATTTCTTCGGCGACTACCTCTCAGCGGATTTCTGGCAAAAACTCTGAGAGGATATAAAATTGCCATGAAAAGTTTCTCAAAAATCTGTCGTTCGGAGTCGACTTTAAACTGTAGGTCCCGCCACTCATGCGTAAAATTAACACGCACAACATGAGTGGTGTGAGAAGCTAGGCCGTAATCCTGACAGAAGGGTTGTAATGGCTAATTATGTATGTATGTGGCGATTCACTGCTTCTATAGTGAAACAGATTTTATCCAAATCATTTCTGGTTAGACAAATTCTACGCCACCAGACGTTCGCAGGAGACTCATTAAGAGGACTTTTTAAACTTTGGGTGTGCGTCTATGTTTCATCTTGACTACCGTAAGGATTCTAGGAATATAAAAAAGGTCGCCGCCTCTGCTGATCTATAGAGAACCACATTTCGCTGGTTGCTATTGCATAAGTGCCATATTTCTTCTACGAATGCTTGAATTCTTTGTGGGATTAAATGTTCACACATCAGACTAGAAATGATAATCTCATGTGTGGCTTTGGTAAATACATCAGCTTAGTTGTTCATCAGCTATGTTCTTGAGATCAAGAAATCACGTGGAGTAACCTTTGGATGTATTGCTACTTTCGTTAAAGGTACCCAGCGGACTCTTAGGTAAACTTCGGCGTGGTCTATACTTTCTGTTGAAATCCAAGCTGTATTTTGATGTCACTCTCAATAACTTGAAGCCATCTTTTCAGCCTACAATGGTCGAAGAAAGGCAACATAAGATCGTATTTATTTAAAAAAGTTTCAGATACAATCTCATTCTGTGATTGTTCCTGATCCGTCAACTAATATGCGTATGAATTATTCTGGGAGACATAACCCAGAGACAAAATTTTAAATTTGTTATGAGTGTCATGCTATTTTGGCATGCAGTCATGCTCTTATGACACCTAGTCCCCTTGAAGTATTTGCTGCAGCTTGTTTCACTAATGGATCTAGTGGATATGATAGAATAAACATCATCCTCTTTCTTTATTTTATCATTTAATATCTTAATCTGCTTTAAAACACAATTATGTGTCATACATAGTCCATTTAAGCCATATCGGTCTTCATTTAATTTCATCTCACCTTTAAATTTTACAACTTTTTTGTTTACAATTTTTCTCTCAGAATTTTACATTTTTCCGGCAAAAATCTCCAACGTATTTAAATTGATGTGCGTGTGTGCGTGCGTGAATTTCTTTTTGTTAGTTTAACATGCCGCAGCAGCGATAAAAAAGTGCCACTTTAAAATTCAATTTCAATTTAAAAATCTTTAAATGCATGCAGTGAGTGATGTATGGCTGGCTGTGTGTGCACATTATGGTTTAAATAAGTGTATGTAGTGGTCTGGCAGAGTGGGCGCGTGTGTGTGTATATGTGCGTGTGTGTGTGTATTTATTTTTAATGTATTGTTTAATTTTCAAGCAATTAATTTTGAATAATGTCGTGCAAATACAAAAAAAAAAGCGAATGAAAAAGAAAAATAAAATTTTTTTTCATGGTTTCGTCTGATAATTAACTCGTTGAATAACGGCTACGTTACCAATACAAATAAACAAGACAAACACTTACACAGGCACCTTAAAAACTATTACAATATAGAAGCCGGAGAAAATTTAAATATTCACGAAAGAAAAATTTATTTTTAAATTAAAAACGCAGACTTTATAACACAGATTTAAGGGTGAAAGGACATTTCGATTAATTTTAAGAATTTTGTTAAACATTTAGAAATAAAAAGAATTTAATTTTTTATAAGGCCAGGAGCAAACAGAAAACTTTTTGAAACTTTTAGGGGTTAACGTTTTTTGACGAATCAATGACTCAATGAATTTGATGAATCAAATCAAATAATAATCAAACTTTTAGGACTAAACTTGTCTGACCTTTTCTTAGAGATAACATGTTACTCATTTTTAAGCGATTTATTCGCAATAAATCATTAAAAACAGTTTGAGGTGGCGTAGTCCTGTAGATAGGATTCTTGGCTATAAATCCGAGCAATCCACGCTTCTATTCGTGACAGAATAAAAAATGTTCATCATGGTTTTCGTATTTTGAAAATTAAGATGCCTTTACAGTCCGGTTAATGGACCTTGAAAAAAGAGCTTCTCATTCTATCCATGAAAAAAGCAGCATTTCAAAGACGCTTAAAATCAGACAGCATCACCTCAATTAGAGCATCATCCAATGCAATTATACATTGCATTTTTACAGAAGACATTATTTCTAAATAATATATGGCAACTCTACTATTCTAGAAACTTTTTTTTTTTGGCAATAAGTAATCGAAATAATAAAAATATGGAGGATTTGCTTTGTGAAAGGAATAAAGAAATCATATTGGAATTTTGGAAAATTCAGCAAATTAATGTAATTAAATCGGGATAATAATGTGTTAGTGGGTTTTCATCGTTTGTTTCATGAAATTTCAAATCTGACTGGAGTTTAAATTTCTTTTTAATTTTTAGCCAAAACAGAAAATCTGTCCAAAGCGACACTCTAATGGATCACGCTTGTTTGTGATTATTGCTGTCATAACTGTGCACTGCGGTATGGGCACTCATGCAAGGTATATCGGTCTTAGTCTCACAGCAAATGATTTTTGCAGTAGTTGCAGAGATAACGAAAAGCAGGAAACTATTCGTCAGTACTATATCAGAGTATGAAAAGGCAACTTGATGTGTACTATATACATAATTGGTCATTACAACCCTTCAGAGAGGATTACGACCTATGTAGCTTCTCACACCGCACATGTTGTGAGCGTTAATTTTAATTAATTTAAATTTAAAGTCGACTCCAAACGACAGATTTTTTTACACGGTAATTCTATTTACTCCCAGAGTTTTTGCCAGAAATCTGCTGAGAGGAAGTCGTCGAAGTAATATTTTCATATTTTCGTTTCGATGTCTGAACTGTGGTTTGAACCGTGGCCTTACGTCTAAATAAGCCAACACACTACCTACTAGATTACGTCTACTATGTGGTCTTTATAAGCGAACTATTAATAGTAGACATTGGTAATCAAAGCCTCTTCATCAGAAGCTCCGAATGATTTAAAAACTAGGGGAAATATTAAAACGTGTGTTGAGAAGTTGCCATAGTCTAGTAGGTAGTGTGTTTGCTTATTGTGTTGGAAGCCATGTTTCAAAGACCAGGTCAGACATCTCCAATAAAATAACATACAAAAAATATTTCTTCGGCGACTTCCTCTCAGCAGATTTCTGGCAAAAACTCTGCGAATAAATAAAAAATTTAAATGAAAAGCTTCTCAAAAATCTGTCGTTCGAAGTTGACTTTAAATTGTAGGTCCCACCACTCATGAATAAATTTTACATAATTTAATCCTGATTGAAGGGTTGTAGTGACCAAATATTTATGTATGTGGGTATGTGTATTAAAATTACAATATTCAAAACCGTTGGATAGACTTTTGGTTTGTTTACATACCTAGTTGGAACATCATTGGGCACCAAATTTAATATAAACAATTGAGAGTTCCAAATATGAAATCGGCTTCAAATAAATTTATATTAGGAAAAGGCTTAAAATTATGTTAAGCTGTGATAAGGGAAGATAAAAAATGTATTTCTTCTCATAAGTTGGGTAGAGTGTTAGCAAATGAACGTAATGTTCGCATGCTCCTGCATAAATTGCATTTGATTTCCTTTGCTTTCAATATAATTGACCGATTCAACCAAAATAAGAAACTTATGTTGAAAAAATAAATTCACTTATTTCTTTAAAATCATCCCTTTGTCTTGGTCACAAGGTGTCCGTACGCATGAACACTCACACGAGTTTAGGTATGGGTTCTCAGCGACCCAAAATAAGATTCTACATCAAAATACCTGTAATCATGCAACACAAATACAATCACGCACTTAGCCTCACAACAGTGCAGAGTTTTAAAATAAAATTCAGGAATGATTGTACTCGGCTAATTACACTGTCATTAAAACTCCTACAAATACAAACGCATACACATGCTTAAGTTTTAATTCACAATTATTACTGAAAAGTTCTGTATTTTTTTTAATATTTAAAACAGTTTCCTTTCCTCTCTTTATATTCGTCTGTACGTGTGTAATTGCATGTGCTTGTGCATGCTTGTTTTTGTTATGCTTTCATGCATATAAAAACTAAGGAATAACGGAAGATACTGGCTGTTGTAACAACAATGACGACATTTACCTTCAAAACCGACATTTTATTGTTTAAAATGAAATGGTTTTCATGTCTGATAAGTGAGAGTTTAAGTACAAACATTTACTTATACACACACACATACATACACTCACACATATGTATATTTACTTTATAACAAAATGTAATAAAATGACACGACATGAACATGAACAGTAACAAGCAAGAGTTTTCTTTTTTTTAATTTAATTTTTTTCTTCTCTGTCTCTCTATCTCTATCTCTCTCTCTTGTATGGAACGCACACACACTTAGTTAAAAGGAAACTCATTATACGATTGTCTGTGCATTCGGTATGACATGTCGTTCATTATTTTATTTGTCTCATGTGGCTTAAAAATTTCAAGCAGACCAGATGGTGTTTCTTTTGAAACTTCTTTCTTTAAAAACTTAAGCAACTTGTTGAGGCCAAATTTCAAGAGGTTTTATGTCGTTTATTCTGTTTTAAACTATAAATTGCAAAAAGGATTAAAGGTTGTTGGCTTTCTCAAAAGCAAATAAACGAAGAGCAAGATAAATACAATTTTTTCTTCTTGTATTTGTATTTTTATTTTCCAAAAAAGTTTTCATATCATAACAAACAAATTCTTTAAATTTTATGAGCCATGTTGTTTGTTTTTTTCCATTTTTTCTGAAAACAAGAGAAAAAATTTTAAACAAAAGAAATAAAAAACTGCCAATAAAAAGAAAAACCATAAAATTTGTAAGAAAATTATTTAAATGACTTTCTTCTGTTTTCTTCCTTTATTTTTGTTCTTGTTTTTTAAGTAATAAAAGCATTACAATTAAAATTAAAACAAAATAAAAATAAAATAAAAGAAAAGAAAGGAAAAACATTGTAAAATACATGTTAAATATATGCAACATGTACATACGTAAACAATGTATTGTATTGTATTGTATTGTGTTTGTAGTTTTTATTTTTGGTTTAATATTTATTTTAATTACATATTCGGATTGTAATTTGAATAATAAAAAGCCAAACCTATTGACATGCTTAATAAAGTTTTAGAATTTCGGTAAAGATTCTGCCACTATACTCAAAATTGGATTGGTATACTGAATCTACTATTACTAACCCACGGGCTTTTATAGCCCAAACATATGTAATTAATTCATTAGACATTTTAAAGTTTGAATCCCAATTTCTATTACAGAAAGCCTTCAAGTGATTCCTTTCTGTTGCATTCGTTAAGTTAGGTTGTATTGGAGTTTGGAGTATTTTTTAATTCCTGGCTCTCTTTCTTTTTTATAAAGCTATAGGGTTTTTGACATCCACTCTGGCTGTACAAGTTTAGCCAATAAATTGTGGAAATGGTTAATGCTACATGTTGCCGAAAGTTCGAAAATAATATAAGAGACGTTCAGTCTTAAAAGTCGTTGTAAAGTATATGTGTGTGTTGTGACAGCATGAGGGTACATATAGTATATGTAGGCTCTGCTGAACTAATATGGATGAGAAGAGTGCCTTCTTTCCTATCATACAATCATACGACTATCCACCGCACTAGGTCAACGACCTGTATGAAGGCATTCGGTATATCTTCCTTGACATTCACTTTAATAATTTCAGCTGGAACTTCGAGTCTCATGTGGAGGAGAAAACTGTTTTTTACTTTGTATCAGTGACCGGATTTTTGTTTTTCAGAGCATAGTGATCTGTGATCTAAATAATGCTGAAATACCGAAACTTATTTTTATGTTGGAAGTGCTTTTTACAGGCACTATTTAAAAGTTTTAATATTGATTTACGATCTCACAACAGGCCAAATCTCAATCCTTAGTGGAACCTTACTTTTAGAGGCGGGTCCGCCACCTCATCTAACCTAAACTGAAATCTAGGAACATGTGTGCTATTCTTGGCATTCTTCAACTATCCTGATGGTCTTAGGCAAATTGCCACAGCCGGCACACACTTTCTTAATTTATTCCGGGTGCCAAAAACATTTCGTTTAGGTTGTCACGTATCGGACAATGACAGCATTGTTTCCTCTTCTTCCTCTGCAGCTTCTTTGGAAGCCGTTATGTGGTATTTTCAACCTTTGGGAGTGTATGAATAAGGTCTGTATGAATAAGGTTTCTGAGTAGATTCATAGAATTCCTTTGATTAGAACTGCATCATCACTGATGCTGTCCGATAATTACTGTATATATGACGCTTTTTTTATTTATTTTCGTTCTTTTAAGAACAGCATGGTTGTCAGACAGCATTTTCCATTCGGTTTTTGACTTGTTTCACTTTTAGTAACAGAATTTTTATAGTAAAGCTGATAATTAGTCATCTGTAGCTGGTTCGAGACTGAGAGGGTTGTCATTAAACTTTATTTGGAATTTACTGTTTAGATTGTACAATGGGTCAACTCGACCTCCGGTCACTGTACTTGTTTTAATTGACAAGTATACGTCCTCTAACCTACTGTTTAGATTCAGTGGTGATGAACTTCTTTTATTGGCGCTATCTGACGTTCCTACGATGTTTGTCAGGAGTCAGCATTGTTGTTGAGCTGCTGGACTGTTCAGTGCCTTAGCCCTTACGACTTATCTATCCTCACGCTGCTTTTGTCGTGTGTGTGTGGTTATTTTATTAACTAGTTTAGGGAGCTATAGTTTAATGACAGATTTGAAACATTTATTCAATGGAGGCTACTTTATATCATAGCTTTTGTTAACGATTACTGAGAGGAGAACATTGAAAGAAATATTTTTGTTTAAGATGTCAGAGCTGAGGTTTGAAGATCTCTATTTAATTGTAATATGGAAGTCGCCGTAGTCTAGTAGGTAGTGTGTTGGCTTATTAGATGTAAAGCCAGGGTTCGAGACCCAGGCCAGACATCAAAATAAAATACAAAAAAGTATTTTTTCGGCGACTTCCTCTCTGCAGATTTCTGGCAAAAACTCTGAGAGTAAATAAAATTGCCATGAAAAGTTTCTCAAAAATCTGTCGTTCGGAGAAACTGTCTTTAAACTGTAGGTCCCGCCACTTATGGATAAAATTAACACACGCAACATAAGTGGTGTGAGAAACTAGGCCGTAATCCTAACTGAAGGGTTGTAATGACCAATTATGTATGTATGCATGTATGTATGGAAACAAACAATATTAAATAAATTAAATTCAAGGAATTTTGTTGACTTCATTAATTAAAAATTTTTTAATTTTATTTTTATTATTGTATCAAATTTACTTATTATCCCAAAGGGATAGATTGTAAATAAAATACTGATGACAATGATGATGATGAAAATGATTTTTATGATGTTTTCCTATGAAGTTTTTCAAGATAATTTTTGATTAGAAATTTTTAATTCTGAATTTAAAAGTTACAAGAATAAAAAAACATTCGTATATGTTTTTCACTCTTCTTCTTGGAATTAAATACGGTATAATGTGTATATTATTATTATTGTTGTTGTTATAATTTTATTAAATATAAATAATACATAAAACATGTTTATTTAAACTACATAATTATTATTGATTTATGTTTACATAATCAATTTAAATAATATTCTTTAGAACACATGCAATTCCAATGAAATTACTGCAAAAATTCAAGATTTTCCTGGAAAATCCAAGAGAAAAATACACACAAAATAAGAAAATTAATTGAATTTAAAATTAATTAAATTTAAACAAAATTTATGTTTTTAAATTTAATATCATATCAAATCCATTGAGTTCATCGAATAAAATTTTTTTATTCCAAGAATGCAGAAAGGGTCACCTTACTTGTTAACCATGATTTCTTTTTCTCACTGTGTATGCCACCATCGCCACGACAGGATTTCATTTGCACAATGCTTATCAAACACACACATATACACTCGCACACACTGGCACTTGTCTCGTATTTGTTCTTGTACTTGCACTTGTGGTTGCTTGTTTTATTCTCTTTTCTCTTATTTTTTTGTGTGCTGCTCTTGGTTTTGTTTTTATAACAAATTAAACGTTATTTTTGTCTCTTTACTTTGGTAAAACTTTAAGAATTTTATACTCTCTGATATACTCTGTTATTTATTTTGTTATTGTACGAGTACAAATAAATTCATTTGAACTTCCGCTATCAAATGAGAACCACTTATACGCACACACATGCATACAGATTTGTTTTGCTATTTAAGAAAAGAGTTAAAGAGTGAAATTAAAAGCAAACCAATACTTAAGAATTAATACCACATCAGACAGTTCAGCAAGAGCGATTAAATCAACCGATAAGGCGTACATACACTCAGCCACAAAAGTATATATACGGATAACAAATTTCTGAAATTTTTTAACTAAACCGTTTTCGTTGAAAATCTTTGTATTTGTCTGACAACTTTCCTCGATTTTAAGACGTTCCTGTTAAAAAAATTTCTGAAATTTGTTAACTTTTGTGGGCCTGATGTACACTTTTGTGGGTCTGCACAGGCCCACAAAAGTTAACAAATTTCAGAAATTTTTTAACTAATCCGTTTTCGTTGAAAATCTTTGTAATTGTCTGACATCCTTCTTCGATTTTAAGACGGTCTTTTGCATTAGTTCAGAAATTTGTGAAATTTGTTAATCGGATGTATATTTTTGTGGGCCTGTGCAGGGCCACAATTCAGTTCAATTTCAGAAAATTTTTAACCAATGCAAAAGACCGTCTTAACATCAAGGAAACTATAAAGATTTTCAACGAAAACGGATTAGTTAAAAAATTTCGGCAATTTGTTATCCGTATGTATAATTTAGTAACTGTGTGTATATGGAGATGGCACTCCTTATATGGAAACAAAAAATTCAAACAATTTAACAACTCAAGATCTTTAAATTCGGTCTTGAATTTTAAGCTGACAAAAGTTACTTCAGGCTCACTTCAGGAGGAAATATTAAAATTGGAATGGTGAGACTCTCCTAGCCTTTCTATTGTGCATTGGTTTCTACATAGAGCGGCCAAAAAGTATTTCCATATTTTCTCTGCCGTTTTCTCAATTGCATTATAGGATTAACAAGCTAAGCAGGTGATTGGTCCACTATAGCAGGTTTTAGGCTGATAGAACTGTCTTACATCTTAGAATATATTATGGTAGCCGTACCATTTGCTCAGTTATGAATTCGGGATAGATTATGGGAAAGACGAATAAGGCCTCTTAAATTTAAAATTCGAATAAAGCATGGTGAAGCATTTTTTATCGACTATTGTATTCCAATCTTGGCTTCCACAATTTGAATTCACTCAATAATGAATACGACATTTGCGGTTTCAAGTATTTCGAAGGTCAATGTTCTCTCAGATTTCTGTGAAAGCTAGTAAAAGTGCTGTGTTTCTTATCGACAATACTATGTTGAAGTGTACGAATTAATCATCGAATGATTTTTATGTGTGACTAAGTGAGTGAGTGAGGGATTATTACTTTTCACTTGTTTGTTTTCGTTTTCAATGCTGTTATTTAATACATTGTTTTTGTTGTAATTTTTTAATGAATTTATAATTACAATATTTAATAATTCAATTAATTGAATACATATTTATAAAAATACCCTACACACCGATAATTGGTGGTGAGGGTAAACAAATAACGCAATGTATCGAGTGGAATGATATAGTAAAGAAGAAAGAAGTCACTTTATATCACTAGAATCAATTCTGCTGTAGTATTGGTAAAACAAACACTTCGATATAATGCAAGCTACACTGCAATGGTAACCTACTGAATGCATAGCGTTGACTATGCTGCTGGCATTACTTATTCTTACACGTGACCGAAAATACATACATTATGAAGTTGTCATAGGTTAGGTGGTAGTGTGTGAGCTTATTAAATGTGAGGCCGTGATTCAAACCCTAAATCAGACACCTGGAACAAACAAAAATATGAAAAAATATTATTTCGGCGACTTCCTCTCAGCAGATTTATGGCAAAAACTCTGAGAGTAAAATTGCCATGAAAAGCTTCTCAAAAATCTGTCGCTCGGAGTCGGTTTTAAACTGTATTTCCCGCCACTCATGTATAAAATTAACACACACAACATAAGTGGTGTGAGAAACTAGATCGTAATCCTAACTGAAAGGTTGTAATGACTAATTATGTTTTGCTCCATACTTCATACATCAGTATTGTTTTATTTTCCCGTTCGGATATAGTTGGCTTAAATGGTAAGGCGACGAGATGGAGTGAAACTGGGTAACGGAATAGTTTTTTTAAACTTGAAACTTTAAACTTCTCCACATGTTGCAGAATTCATGTACAGAACATTAAGACTTCCTGATATTTGCATTCATTTTAAGTCTTCACAACTGTTTCGTTAAAATAAGGTCCTGAATCCGTACATCAGCCATGTTCAGTGTGCTATACTGTCGGGTGTTTTTTAAGGGTTTGAGAACTTTAAATAAACACAGAAATAGTGTTGGAATGAATTTTATTGCCATCATATGTTTACCGAGTCTTCAAGTTACTTGGACCATTCGATCAGTCTAAATTTGGCTTGTAATTCCAATAAATCTGAACGTATAGCATTATTGGCTTCCAATGCTTCAAGCGTAGCTGGTTTGTGCGTAAACACAAATGGCTTAACGTAGCCCTATCAAAAGTTTTCTAGAGGCGTTATATTGTATAAATGAACAATGAACAGGATTTCTAATGGAAAAAAATGATTTTGCAATAAATCCATAGTTAAGCGCGCTTTATGGTAAGTTGAGTTGCTTTGTGTCAAAACTAATGTCCTTAATGATTAGCTCATCAATTTTTTCGAAAGAAAAATTCTGTCAACATGGCTCGATAGTGCGCGCCATTCTCCGTAAAGACAGCTCCTTGCTCATTTCGAAAGAAATAAGGATCGGTAATGACGCTAGCTTAATAAACGTGGCAAATAATCAATTATAATGAACGCAATGTTGATTGCTTAACGTGTTATGAAATTTTTGTTCAATTTCACCAGAAATGAGTTTCATCGCTAAAACAATTCTTTAATAAAAAAAACGTTCATTCTCAGCCAAAACCATCAAATCAAATGCAATGAAAACAAAAGTCGTTTGGCTTCAATTCCTGCACGTGGTCTATTTTACAGCCATGTAAGCTGAAAATCTTTCCTAAAATTTGTCATGTAGTTGAACAAGTTACGAACGAATCGACAACACGCAGCAATCCTCATTTTGCTTGTGGATGGTTTTGAAGCGAGCTGGATAAACAAGAAATGAGAATTGTTTACATACTTGGGTTGATTTTGTTCGAAGTCACAAACATTCGCCTTCAAGAACATTCATCAGACTGTTTACACTGCCATATAAAAGGCAAGGCAAAGCAGGCAAGTGAGTGAGTGAAATTCAGTCAGTCTTGTGTGAAGACATGGAATGTTTGAAGAGAGTAAAATGGTTTGAAAATCTCTGCTACAAATATCTGTCAAACAATTTATGGTAATTGTTAAAAAAAAAGTTATTGTTGTTGTTTACATAAAGTTATGAACAGAAATTCGAAAGCCTTGTTCTGGCGTTCAACGATACCTTATTGAACAGAAACTTTATTGAACAGTAATGTCAACACTGTTTGACATTCTCAGATGTCGTCTGAGGATTTATGGAAATCTCCATACCCTCGCCGTAGGGTATATTTTCGCTTCATTCGCCCGTTTATAAACTTTTTTAATTTATTTTTACTTTGTTGCTGTTGTTGGTGTTGTTCTCATATTATTATTACTATTAAATGGCGGATTTAAATAAAAAATTCATTAAATTTTATTACAGAAGTACGTACGTTTTTTTTTTCGTTACCAGCTTAACGTATGAAAAGGTTGATGTTTTGTTTTTGTTTTTTTTTGTTTTATTATTTATAAGGGTCAAGTTGTTAGCTTCAGAGTGTATGTGTGAGTGAGTGTGCTTTAGTGCGTGTATGTACTACTATGTATGCGTTTTTGTGTGACTACTATGTGCGTGCACTTGTATGTGGATGAGTGGGTTTTTTACTCCTTTTTGTTTTGCTATTTCATTTAATTTGTGTTTGTATTTGTGTTTTTAAGCAGAAAGAGCGTACAGAGAAAAAGTAATTTTTAATTTTTTAATTAATTCTGTATTTTCTCTCACACAGACTCTCTCCCGCTCTCTCTCTCACTCTCTCTCTATTTTTTGTTTTTTTTTTGCTTTTAATGAGGTTGTGCTTTACACTTTATTATATTATTATCATGTTTGTTGTAGTTGTTGCTGTGTTGTGTTGTTTGTTTTGGTTTTGGTTAGGTTTGGTTGCTGTTGCTCATGTTGTTTGTTTTAATTTCACGTTCCATTTTTTTTAATTTTATTAAAAAAGTTTTTAAAAAAACTGAAAAAAGACGACTCTTTTTAATGCAATTTTTTCTGGTCAGTTAATAACTGGAGCGGCTTAAGGTTACTTATTCAAAATGTTTCCAGTAATGTTAGCATTTGGACGTTAAACTAGGCAAAAGTAGTAAGAATTTGATGGGAAATTTAATAGCATTTGAGTGGTATGTGGAATTAAAGCTGCTAATATCGAAGGGATTCTTTAATATTTATATATATTACTCTTTATAATATATATATTTATATATTTATATATAGGCAGCTATAGTAGACAATTTTTCTGTCTTTGGAGGACTACGAGGTTTCCTCTAAAGCTATTTGTTTGAAAACTTTCTGGTAAGATCTCTTTGTGTAGCCACAGAATACTTCGATAATAAATGGTTTTAAATAATTAAATTCTCGATCTTGTCGTTAATGTAGCAGTCTTCTCCAATTTTTCATTTCTAGTCTAGAAAGACTTTCTGTGAATTTTCGGCAGCATATTATCGATACATTTTACCGATAGAACAAAAACCATGGCATGAGCAAGTCGTTCTTTAGTATGCATCGATGCCACCTCAGAAGGGTCTGGCATTTTATCCAACTTCTGAAAGCTTCTTTCAATAGCTGCAACGTGCGATGGTGCGAGAGAACAACGAATTCAAGCCCAGTAGTCCACCTCTCAGAAAGTGAAGCACGGTTGTTGTCAATGAGTTGTCCCTTGTCAAACTTTTATAAAATTGCAGAATTTCAGTTATGTTTTCGTTTGATAGCAGGTTGCCATATGATTTGAACAGAAAATGGGAAAAAACCTGAATTTATTGTTTACTTACGATGTGTTTAGCATTATTTTTCTTTATGAAAGGAAACCATTATCACACCAGCACTAAGTTTGATAAATGTTTTAGGAATTCACAGTATGGTGCTGAGGTAGTGAAGTTTAAAATTATGAAACACTGAGGAAGTCGTAGGCATCTCACATGGTTCAGAGGTTCAAATTTAAACGATCACCTGCACTGAGAAAGTTTTCAATATTTTTAATCTAACTTGAAGAGTATAAAACAATCAATTTATTTATGATTTGAGAGAATAACGACCGCAACTGACACCATATTCGGTGGTTACTACATACGTACATACATAATTGGTTATTACAACCCTTCAGTCAGGATTACGATATATGTTTTCTCACCACCTATGTTGTATGTCTGAATTTTATATATGAGTGGAGTAACCTACCATTTCAAGTCGACTCCGAACGACAGATTCTTGAGAAACTATTTCATGGCAATTTTATTTACTCTCAGAGTTTTTGCCAGAGAACTGCAGAGAGGAAGTCGCTAAAGAAATATTTTTTCTTATTTCATCTTAATCGAGATATCTGACCTGGGGCTTGAATCGTAGCCTCACGTCTACTAAGCCAATACAGTACCTACTAGACTGCGACGACTTTTGTGGCTATTTCTATGATGTAATCTGGAAAAATATGTCGGCTGAAATAAATATGGATTCAATGATGAAATTATATTAGAATACATCATTTTTATTGAGCGCAACAAATCTTATTTTTTGACACGGTGAATAAATTGGAAAAGGTGTAGGCCTATGTTAAAAAATAAAATGATTTATAAACCAATCAAAAGTCGGTCAAATTTTAAGCAGTACTGATTCTTCCGAATTATTCTTTCAATATGTACTTCTTAGAGTAACGAGAATTGCAAGTCCACTTAAAACGTGATAGTTTATTCCATTTCTTTCGAACACTGTTACATTTCTGCCATTATTACCAAGTGCGTGCGTGACCACTTGTATTAATTTTCACTTCAAATTGAACAATTAATAACTTGTTTTTTATAAAAAAAAAAATAAAAATATTTTCCACTTCAGTTCAGTAAAAATGCAGATTGCTCTTAAAAAGCATATTTAATTAAGTATCATTTTTTTTTCTCTCAATCACTCCTATGTTTTTTTTTTAATTTTCCTACATAGTTATTAATTAATATTTAACCAATAGCATTATTTTTATAAATATTTTTATTATTAATTTATGTGTTATTTTTTCTTTCTTAAGTACCCTTAACATAGATTCAGGCCACAAGGTTTTTTTTTTTCTGTTTTGTTTCCTTAATAAAAGAAACAATGTTTATAATAATAATAATAAATTATTAATTATTTTGCTTTGTTATTATTAATGTTCAACTAAAAAACAATTATTTTGTTTTTCTAAAATCTCTTGATTTAATTGTTAAAATAACAGACACATTTTTTAATATAAATAGCTGCAGGCCATTTAAACTGATTGATTATAAAACATTTGAAAAAAGAAAAACATGCCGCTGTAATAAGTTATAAAAAAAGTAATTTATAATTAAATAACATTACATATATATAGGGGTCTTGTAACTAAAACTGTACATAGCAAATGAACAATAATTTCTTGTAGCATATAAGTTTGTGGTTAACATTTTAAAGTATAGTGTTAGGCATGACTTTAAAGTCAATATTGTTGTCCTCCTTCCAGGCTGGCAATAAGTAGGGGATAATGTTTCAGGGTAAATATTTTTAAATTGAATAGGATAAATTGCTTACTAGTAGCGATTTTGCTTCATATAGACAATAATACGTAAGAAAGCATTTAATACGCATACCCAAATCGTCAGAACTTTTAAACACATCTAATCTGTTGAATATAGTGGCTGCTAAAGTAGGTTGATGGAGTTCTTTTTTGGACCCAAAAAGGAAATAACATTTGCAATCCGTATTATACGAATGTTTTCAGTCGTTATTAAAACCGACCTTTGCCATTGGCTTCTTTTTGGATTTTTTTAATCAACTGGCATCACTTTTAAATTGATTTCTAAACAAAGTAGAGACACTGCATTTGCGAATATAGAATATTGGGTGGCAGATTAAAAATAGTCGATCAATTGGGGTTCAAATGTCAGAAACGTTTAAAAAAAGTTCAGAAGTTTATATTCAAAGGTCTTTGGATGAATGTGGTCATAGTAACAACAATTACAGGCTTGATTAAAACTGTAAAAGTAAAAAGAGTGGACTTGTAACCAAACAACTAAGATAATTTTAATAAAATGTTTGACAATATTTTATCCCAATAACGTTGAGTTTGTTAAAACTACTAGCAATTATGGATGCGACATAAATCTGTCATAGCGGAATGGGGACAAAAGGAAGTCCAAACTGTAAACAATGAATAAATTTCTGAAAAAAAAGAAGTTCCAACTGCAAGCATTCTTTCATTATTTTGGTATTGTATGGTATTTAAATTCATTATACTGTTGGACATTCTAATGTAGATCCTTGTCAACCTAATTTGTGCACACTATCTAACAAATGATTTTGAATTTTATTCATTGTAATCTCTATACAAGCCAGACTTTTAACTCAACTCGCTAACGTACACCCACACCAAATTATAGAACCTCTATTGTATTTTTGCAACAGGCCTTGTTCGACAGGTTCTTTATTTTTTTAATATGGCAACTAGTTTGGGACACGCAAAATCGTGTAACGCGCAAACTTATTTATTTAATCATCACAGCACTCTAGTCAGAACTAGAACCTGCCTTCTCATATTGCCACCAGGATCTAGGGTTTAATGCCCACTTCGAATCACCAATTTTAGAAACTTTTCGTTACAATTGTATTTACTCTCAAAGTTTTTGTCAAAAGATTGCCGAGAGGAATTCATCGAAAGAAATAATTCTTTCATATTTCGTTATGGTCGATACCTCTAAAGTTAGTATAGGGTTTAAAACGCCGGCTCGCGTGTAATAAGCTAATAGGTAGCTATTAGACTACGACAGCTTCAAATTGGGAAACTTATACCGAACTAAAGCAAATAATGTTGAGGATCAAAGACTTTTTTTATGAACCTATCGCGATTCAAGTATATTAATTCGATTTATTTTAAACCACACTTTTTATATATGCCTTAAAATATGCTACATTTTACTCACTCCCTTTTAAGTATACTTCAAAAATAAATTAAATTAAAAAATTTGCTACCCAAACTGTCATTCGCATAAAATTACATTTAATATGGGTGGCAAATAATAAATATTAATGTTTATATAACATATAAAAGTATGTTTAAACTTTTTTTGTTAAGAAATCCTTTATATTTTGCAACGTGTTTTTCTTTATTTTTTAATATAAAACTGTCTCCATTAAAAATGTGCATGCAGTGAGCCATGTGTGTTTAAAGGCTTAATATGTGGGTCCACCAAATAAAACAACAGCAAAAGAGAAAAAACGAACCCACGAAACACATAAAACATACCGCAAATAATATGTCTGTGTGTTGGTTTTAGAGGACAGAAAAGAAAAAAAAAATAGGAGAAAAAAACAATGAAATGTGAGGCTGATTACTTTTAAATTATTTTTGTGGCATAATTTTGTGGACAGGCAGCACATGCATATTAAATAGTTTACCAAAATAATACATACACATACACATGCACTCATGTACGCACATATTTGTAAACATATTGTGAGAACCACAATAATAAAAATAAATAAAAATACAAAAAAAAAGGAAGAAATATCCACATTAACTGTAACAGATCTACACAATAAATAAATAAAAAAAAAGCAAAGCAAAACAAAACAAAACTTTATTACGGTAAGCCTAAAAGTATACAGCAAATGTATTTAATAATTTATAAAGTATAATAAAAAACAACAACAACACTCATACATACATACATACACTCTCTGTGTAAGCTCAGTAACAGACTTTTAAGGATGTTAAAATATTTACATACATACACACACGTAAGATGCCTTATATATGTGTGTAAGCATTGGCGAGAGTGCAAAAGAGTCTCCATAAAAATGTCTGCATGTATTGTTTGTTGCTGCTTGAAACAATACATATGTATGAATGAAAATAGCAAAAAAGAGACGAAGAGAGACAAAGAGAGATAGAGAGAGAGAAAGTTGAGAAATGACGTAGAAAGTTAATGTTTTTTAAGAACTTTAGCAAACAACAACAAATAATAACAAGAATAATAATAAAACAGCATATGTAATGCGCCACACATACGAGTATGTACATACATTCACACACTCACATTATGCCTTTCAATTCTCTCACACTCTCAGTTTTCATACGGTGTTAGGCCGTAATGTATGCTAAAGAAATAAGCTCCTGTTATTGTGGCTAATGTTTGTAAAAACATACACAAAAACCCAAGGGTGAGGTTAAAAAGGGTTAAAAAAAGGTTATGTGTGTGTGTATGTGTTGGAGAACACTCTGTGTATGAACGCCTATTGTCTGTCTTACTGTCATATTTTGTTAAATATTTCTTTTTATTACATTTTTTTTATGCTGTAATGGCCACAAGAAAACAAAACAAAAAAACCGAAATAAAACATGAAGAGTGTGAGCGGTGTGAGTGTTTCAAAATAACTTTGTAATCTGCTACTTTTATGCCTGACTGCAACAAATTTTTATTTCGTTCCGTTCTTTGCCTGCTTACCCTTCCCAGCCTCGGCTTATAAGGCTTGTCAACATAATTTAAACATCAAACTATGAAAAAAAACAAAGAAGGAGGAAAAACAAACCCAAATTCATTTTTCACATACGTTGGCATTTCCTTTGGCTTTTATAAGTTTGCTGTGTATGTGTGTGTTTGTTTGGGGTACGGTAGACATTGTCAGTGAAAGTTTATGAGGGAAAGTGTTGCTGTTGTTGTTGTCTTCTTATGCTTTAAGTATGTGAATTTATCTTTTTTGCTGTATTTTCTCTTGTCGTATTTGTCTACCGCACCATCAACTTGAGCTGCAAACAAAAATTTATGAATTCTCTTAGTTCGTCTACTCTTTTCATATTTAAAATTCTTTGAGACTTTTTGTTCATTCCTACACATGTGTAGCAAAAATTATAAAAATTTTAAAAGCATAGGAAACTGCAAAGGTGGCGTCAACACTAATGGGAAAGAGGGTTTTAAGAATATTATTTTTCTACGTATGCAATTCCTATGGGGCATGAAGATAATTTTTTATTGTTTGTTTTATTTTAAAGTTTTTAAAAACGATTAAAACAAACGAGAAGTTTATTTCTGATGCAATTCTCAAGACTTTTATTTTTTAAATTAAAATTTGTTTGTAGTTATTGGGAAGTCATTACGGATGTAATTCCAAGCTATAAATTCTGTTATGCATTTGCTTAAAAGTTGTTTTGCATTACGCCACACCCCAAGATAAAATTTTTTTTATTAACTTTTTGTTGCTTTAAACAACACCTGGCTGTCTTAAAATTTCTTCCCATCATCTTGATACATACTTCCCTACTAGACAAATGATTGGCCTTTGTAGCTGATTCTAGGATGATAGGGTTGCCATCTAGTGCTGCCTAAATTGAGTGTCCCCGGTGAAAATATAAATCATAGTAGCTTTCTGTGTGGTGCAGAAGAACTTCGATCATTAGGTTCTACACTTAGTCGCTCATGAAACTGTACAATACAATATATTGGCATTTGGGGAGTGACGAAGTTCCTAGATTGATTATTTGTAGGAGAATTTGAACCTTATAAAAATAATTTTTTTGCGGATTAATAGCGAAGTCGCCGTAGTCTAGTAGGTAGTGAGTTGGCTTATTAGACGTAAAGCCAGGCGACTTCCTCTCAGCAGATTTCTGGCAAAAACTTTGAGAGTAAATAAAAATTGGCATGAAAAAGTTTCTCAAAAATCTGTCGTTTGGAGTCGACTTTAAACTGTATGTCACGCCACTCTTGTGTAAAACTAACGCACACAACATAAGTGGTGTGAGAAACTAGATCGTAATCCTGACTGAAGCGTTTTAATGACCAATTATGTATGTATGTATGTAGTGGCGAGATTTGTTGCCAAGCTTTGTAGATTTTCAAATGTATAGTAATAAACTTTAGTAATAAACTTCGCAATGCGTTTACACTACCCTCTTACTAAGTGCATCGAGAAACTGGATTAACTCCTTCAATCGAAGTGTTGACAAGAACTGTTCAACGGAACTATGTGCGAGTAGTGGCCTGTCTATTCTGTTCCAGTACTATACAGTTGGTGACATTATGTAATTTTGATTTTGGAGATCTAATATTACCACCTGCACAACTGTTCATTGTAGATACAGTGACATGTTAATGTAAACGAAAGTGTTATTAAACGTCTTCTGTTCAGTTTCAGTACAAAATATGGTATCTTCGCGTCGAGGCTGAAAAGCTTCGGAGGCGAGGCTAACGGCTAAGGCTACAACCTTTAGTAAGGGTAACGGCCTAGCTTCACACACCACCCATGTTGTGAGTATCAATTTTATCCATGATCGGTGGCACCTACAGTTTAATATCGACTTTGAAAGACAGATCGAATAAATTATTCCTGCCAATTTTATTTACTCCCAGAGTTTTTGCCAGAAGACATTCTCGTCGATGAAATATTTTTCATATTTTATTTGTTGCGGGATAACTGTGCTGGGATTTGAACCACGTGCTCACATCTAATAAGCAATACTAGCGACCAATTGTATCGCTCTAACGTTTCTGTATGGTGGATTTTGGCTATTCATTTAGTTTTCATGAATTGGATGAACAGTAGTCCCCTTAAGTTCTATTTGGCTTAGGTATTCATCATCTTGTATTGTCAGATGTATCAAATTAATTTGATTCGTAGTGGCTAGGTTGTTAAGCGCTTTGCAACACTCCTATAAAGGCTTGAACATAAAAATAGAACGGCTTTGAATTTTAAGGACAAATCGGACTGTTCGAAAGTACTTTTATTTTTACTTCAATATGTCTCTTTTGGGTAGGATTCCTGTTGTTTCCAGTATTGTGTTTGATTTTGAATAAGTGTAGATTGTCGTATCCTTTCCAAGATTATTAATCTGCACGATTCATACTATACAGCGCTTTGAATCCATTTTTGAAAGAATTTTTTAAGTCAAGGATTCTCCTAAGATCACTTATCAGTTTACCTCCTTTATGTTTTACCTTTTCATGAATGGAGTTTGACAGCATAGCAGTCTCCTCTTGTTTTAACACTGTAAGTGATGAACGGTGATTACGTGGAAGTTCTCTTAGACTGCTTCAGCAAATGTTTCTAGGATACAAGTTACTAAATGTTATACGGCAGAAACCCCAATCTCCCAAATAGGACTCGACGAATATCCGCCACTTATTTTTGATATTATAATTATGGTACCTTAGCAGGTACTTAGTAACTTTCGTATGTCCTCGTCAGTACTACAAGGCTGACTATACAAAATCGATCACCGGACTTTGTTCATTCCTGCAACCTGATAAGAAGCATTTTATATCCAATGAACCTTTATTGACTTGAATTCGTACTTTTTTCCAGACGAACTTCTTCGGAAGCCATTTTTTGTTAGAATCTTTTTAAGATGACAAAAGGGTGCACCAAGGCCAGTGTTTATTTTGATATTTACTGCTCATGACATTCTTTTTCTGTTACCTACAATGACTTAAAAATAAAATTTCTTGAATTATTAATAACAACAGAAGGTCCGTATTTAACACCCACTTTAAACTCCACCTCTGATAGCCTTGTCTTATAGTTTCTTTATATAAAGGCGGCCATACAAGAATAGAATTGCAAACTATGACAACAACAACAAAGAACAAAAAACTGAAACAAATTATGTTGGGGTTAAATATTACAAACAACAACAACACTTATTTGCTTTAAACCCTAATGGTCATAATGATACTTAAAGTTTAAGCCAAGGCTAAAAAGCATATTCTCTTACATGAAGACGCTAACACACTTAAACAAGGACTTTAAAATGAAGACAAAGATAGAGAAAGAGAGGAAGAAAAATTATAATTTTAAATAAGTCTAAGAGCCAAAGCCAATTGCAACAATATGTACGTGTAAGTGTAGATGGCATGTGAGACAACATGGCTAAAGAAAAGGTCGTCTAAAGGAAAAACTATTTTTTCCTTTATGGTGTGTGTAACAAACTGTTGCATGACTGATGGAATAAATCACAATAAATTTCGTTTCTGACCCTTGTTGTGGAGAAAGATAAATTGCATTGCAAAAGTAGACCACCACCCTTGCTCATCTCTTTTTTTTTAAAGAAAAAGGGATGAAATATTTTAAAATAGAAAATAAACTAATTTATGGTAAGCCCCAAAGTAAACTTTTAAGTTTTTTTCTTCCTAACTAGCCTGTCCTTTAGCGGTTGACCACTACATTAACCACATCATCATTTTATGGGCATCAGGAATTCAACAGACTGCAAAATTATCCAGAAATTAAACAGAAACTATGCATGGGTAGCATAGCATTCAGTGCTTATGTATGTATGTATATTTGTCCGTGTGCAAAAGGGTTTCAAGTTTCCAACGATTTAATAATTTATTTATGGAAATGCCCATTTGCTTGAAATATTTTCAAACAAATGATCACTGTATTCTTCTTCCTTAAGAGAGGGAAGGAGAAACCTTTTTGAACTTTATAAATGAGCCATAAAAATTAACATGCCTCACTGGCAATGGCATTTAAATTTTTCATGTTACCAATAATACATATGTACATATATATACGAATTAATTAAGGACAGCTTCTTCGTGTGCATAATTAAGATATTTTGTTATTTGAAATTTAAATTCCTAGAATTTAAAATTCGAATTAAAATTCATGAAAAGGGTCACATAAATCATTAAATTTACGTCTCTAATTACTTGTGTGTTTACGATGATGTTATGCACGTTACTCTTATATTAAAAATAATTTTTTATGCAAAGTTTTCCAATGAGTTTAAAGCCAAAATATATCATTGTTCGGCTCAGTTCAGCTTTTGACCCATTACTGCCCATTAGTTTAACCCTTAAGTTGCCAGCAGAGGTTGCCTTAGTTTTTAGGCTCTGAGAGGAAATTGAGTGTAAAAAACAAAACTGTAACCGTTAGAAAAAAAAGTATTTCGGGCATTAATGCATTAATATTCAATAACAAATTACATGTTTGCATGTTAACAGGCAAAATAATAATAAAAAACTCAAAACAAATGCGAAAGAAAAACTCAAAAATATTTGTTTAATATTGGGGCTACAAGAGGTTTATTTCTACTGATGGCTTAAAAATATAGGACAGTATAGGCTGCGGTATATCTTTCGAATAGGTTGCACAACCATGGTCTTTTTAAGAGCACAATACTTGTTGAAACTGGCCGTATTCAAATAGTTAGTGTGTTGGTTTATTAGACTGTAGTCCGGTGTTCAACTTCTGGTTTCCATATTTGGAGCAAATGGAAATATGATAACAAATATTTCTTCGGCGACTTTCTCTCAGCACGGTTCTACCAAAACCCCTGAGAGTAAATAAAAATTGCCATGAAAAGTTTCTCAAAAATCTTTCGTTCGAATAGATAGATCTCGCCATTCATAGATAAAATTTAAACTCGTGACATTGGTGGTAGGGGAAGCTAGGTCGTAATCCTGACTAAAAGGTTGTTATGACCAATTGAGTTTGTAAGTGAGTACAATGCTTGTTGGATGGTGATATTTTCTCTGAAAATCTTTTAATTTGACTTAAAAGCTAGGCTGCGAACAAATTCCTAACGAGTGCCGTATCCGTCCATGAGTGTTAGGGATTTCTCATGGAAATTTTGGAACGGAAATTGCATTGTTGATGAACTGGCTAGAGCTAGTACCATGCTCACAATGAGTGAAATGTTACACGGCATTATCGTACCGACTGCTAAGATATTATCCGGTTAGTTTACGAGGAGGCTCAGCTTATTGGGCAGCACGAAAGTATGTGCGATACTGCTAGGGTCTGCTGGATTTGTATGGATAATAAGAGGACAGATTGTCTTCTATCGCTAAATCACATGACGATGCTTTACACAATTTCGATCTTTAAAAGCAATTTTACTATTGGAAGTCATGCGAATAGACTTTGAATTTCCTTGAATGACTTCTGAGAAGAAGAAAGACACTACCTTTCAACTTACATTATAGTGCCATGCTCTGGCCTTAAAAACACACAGGTGAGATCTTTCTCTTTCAGTCCGCCACCGTCACCTTAACTTAATCAATGAGGAAAAGAAAACTTATGTCCCCTAACTGAGTGTCTGATCTGCTTAATACAGATTAATGGTGATAAAAATCTCAGTAATATATACACATGCAACACAGAGTTGCAGCCAAAGGTCAATATGATGTACTGCCATCTGGATTTGCCGATAATTTAACCTTTCCGCAGCATGCACTGTGGTTTAGTCACCATATTTTCTTCTTTATCTTTGCAAAAGAAAATATTTATACAGTTTGATGCGTCACTCTATGGTCACGATTCAAGGTTTCATTAGGAATCTTGAACAGCTTCCCGTTTTCCTGCATTGAAAAAATCATTTCTCTGCTTTGCTTTTCTCGCTGACTATAACACACACTGGCATCAAACTACTACACGGGAGGATTGTAAAGATTATATTAAAAACTGAATCGGATTAATCAATAGCTAATCATTAAATTTATGAATAATTTTGGCTGGTTTTCAGCTTTATTTCAACCGAGTCATGTTTTTAATATAAAGACCTGGAACTGATTGTCAAGACCGGTTAAGTTGGTTTTGTCAGTTTTATCAATGGACTGCAATGTGTGCTGAAGTGAGTTTTAGTTCAACAAAGCTGCCACTCCTAATCCTCTGTTATCCACTCCGATAAGAATGACTTTCAATGTTAGGTGTCCCAGTGGCTGAGCTTGGTGAAACTTAAAAGTGAAATTTGTCAAATCTACCAGGACGAATCTAGACTCTAGTTATTATATATGTATTTAGCTATTTGATACAGAATTTTTGATTAATTTCCTCATTGCAGAACCAAGTGATATTTACATCGTTTTCGTATGTTAATTATTTTCCAACAAATCAGAGAAAGTTGAACAAAATTTGGTAAAAAGAAATGAAAATGTTGTTGAAAGTGATCTTTAAATTGTTTAAACTTTTTTACTTATTTATGTATGTGTAACTGTTTTCATTGAATTTCAAGTAATACACCCTCGTTATGTATAGAACAACAAGGAGAGGTGTTTAGCTTTATTTTGTAAGAATTTATCATGTTATTATCCATCAGCATCAGCATTATCATCATTATTATCATTACTTGCAAAGATACATTCATTGATACATACATATGTACATGCATGCATGCATAGTTAACATGTATTTAATTACGTTCCAAGAGTTTCTATGTTTTGCTAGGACAATAGAGTGGAGTATTTGTTGCATTTCCATAATAATTACATGCATTTATGGCTTAAAGCACTTTTATTATACATGTTCATTAGTTTTACATAAACTACAACAATGCTCACATACATACATACCAATGCTCATCAACCCAATAAACATTTTGTAATAAATTAAATTTTTGTTTTTTATTTTCAGATTGTTTATGCAAATAGGGTGAAGAAGACAATTGAAATTATACGGGAAAGCTGTTTACTTGGCCATGAATTTAAACAATTTTTAAAAGGTAAGTCAATATGAATACATATAATTTTTTAACATACTGTTACGTTTTTAGCTTTTAAAAACGTTTAAAATATGGGCTCGTAGATTGAAAATAAAATAAAAATAAATTTGTGTTTAGTTTTAATTAAAATTCTTTATTATTCGCACAATTCTGTGTGCCACTGTTCACAACTTGATGTAAACAACAACAATTGCTTTTCTTTGTTATTCTTCTGTTTACATCCTTTGCACAGACAATAAGAATTATTCTACGGATCTTTGTAACGGAGATCTTCAAACCACGATTACTCTCTTCAAACGCACCGCACAAGACTGACTGAACTTCACTAACACACTCACCTGTTTTGCCTTGCCTTTATATGGCAGGGTAAACAGTCTAATGAATGTTCTTGAAGGCGAATGTTAATGACTTCACCTTCTCGAAATTTCTATAAATGTAAATATTTATTCTTGCAGTTTTGTTTGTGGATTTGTGTTTACTTGTTTACCATTTTTTATGCTGGTGCTTGTATTAATCAGTACGATAATTTGTAAACAGGTTTGTTTACTTGCATTGTTTTGTTTTTGTAGCTTTTGTTTATAATTTTAATGTTAAGGGATGTAAAAATAAAACACCAGGCGAATGTTCATGACTTCGCCTTCTCGAAATCTCTATAAATGTAAACGTCGTTGTTTACGTTTATTGTTGTAGTGTAGTTGGTGTATTTTTGTTTACTTGTTTACCATTTCTTTTTATGCTGGTGTATGTTGTTATATCAAGCAGTACGATAATTTGTAAACAGGTTTGTTTACTTGATTTGTTTTGTTTTTGTAGCTTTTGTTTATAATTTTAATGTTAAGCGATGTTGAAGCAAAACACCAGTATCTAGATTTTTTATTTTCGTAACAATACTAAACTATCACTAGCCCGGCCCAATGGCTTGTTGGGTAATACACTGCACCAGTAAGTGACTAAATTAATGTGACTGACTATTTTCATAATTTTCGTAATAAAGAGTCACTTTTTTGTTTTGTTTTGCTTTGTTTTTATTTTAAATGTTTAAAATGTTACGCAACTCTAACTTGTAAATGATTATTGTTGTTGTTTTTGTTAGTTCACCATCTATTTATCATGTGTATTTAAATGTTATTTTTATAATTATATTTCCATAATAAATTATCAAACAATATCGTAAATTTCATTTCAAAAGAGCTTTTAAATGTGTTGCCGAATGTCATTGTAAATTTCATGGGTGTTGTCATGGGGTATGCATTTGGAAAAACTAAAATTTTATTGCATTTCAAATATTATTTTTATTTGTTTGAGTAATTGCTTAACAAATCATAAAATTGGCATAATTAAACAAATAAAATTTGTTGAAATAAATGTTTAATAGCATCCCGAATGAAATACAAAAGTTATCAAGTCAACTATGGGTTGTCTATGTATGAATTCATGTAATTAAATTAAGGTGGCATGGTGCAGGGGTTCAAACAATTCAGATTCGAATCGATTAAGAAACGAAATAATGTTCATATTGGTTTTAAAAGTTCAAAATTTAAGATCCTTCGATTCCTCCACAAGCTGTATACATATCTACGATGCCTTCCGATTTCACAAACAAGTGAACATCGATAACAAATATCATAAGAAGGTCAGGCAATGAACAAAGTTGCTCACTACTACGTTCAAATGTATTGAACGTATTGACATGAGGATTTCCTCATGCTTGAGCAACGTCAATATTAAAGGAAACGTACGCTTTGAAAAATAGTGAAACCTATCTCTCACTTAGTTATGCTGATGAACTGACTATAGCTATTTCTGGAGTAGAGTTGTTAAATTTTAATTTTGGTATCATCTGTAGATTGGATTGAGCAGAATAAAACAATGCTTTCTGCTCAAGCCTGGTGTATCGCAAATGCGGTACGTGTATGCGTTCTATCACACATACATAGTAGGTCACTACAACCCTTCAGTCTGGATTAAGACCTAGTTTATCACACCACATATATTGTGTGTCTTAATTTTATACATGAGTGGCGGGCGAACTACAGTTGGAAGACGATTCCCAATGCGAGATTGTTTTGAGAAATTTTTCACGTCTATTTGATTCTACTCCCAGAGTTTTTGCCAGAAATCTGCTGAGAGGAAATCGCTGGAGATTTTTTTATATTTTCGTTTTGTTGGAGATGTCACACCTAGGGTTTGAACAGTGGTTTCATGTCTAATAAACCAACACACTGCCTACCTACGGTGACTTATAGGTTCTATAACTCCAAGGAAAAAGACTGTTGGCTGTAGTTGCTAGAAACTGTAATAAACGTATCAAAGACGGCCCGATAAGTCAATTGTTATCGTTATTACTGTGGCCCGTAGTTTGATAGTCAACAACTGTTAAATGAATACCTTAAACTCGGTAACCTGTTGATCTAATAAGCTCGTTGGGCATGCTCAGTGCCAATTGATTGTATTATAACTATCTGCATTTCATTACTTTCTTTGGTAAGCTTCGCTATAGGAAGTATCCATCAACCATTTTTTGCATTCGGGGTGGAAGTGCATTTTTACCTTCCTTCGTAATCTTACCTTCACTTGCTCAAACCTGAAATGCCACTCTATTACAATGTTGTTGACTGGTTTCTCTATGTTTAAAGTTTTGTTCAGTAAACAGATTTAATTTGCACGATGCTTGTTAAGTACTTATGTTCTAACACTTCAGAAATGTATCATACGCCTGAAATTGAAAAATAAAATAAATTAAGAATTCGAAATTTTAATCATTAGATTTAAGTAACTCAACAATAATTGTTGCAAATTGTCATTTAAACGAGACATTTCCTTTACGTTCCCAAGTAAAACATCAACATCATCTTCAGCAGCATCAGCAACAGCATCATTCCAATGGCTTTCAATCAAAATCAGATTCTCTTCTCAATCATCACTCACAGCATAGAACTTGAATTAATGGCAACAAAATCTTACTTCTTATGAAACTGAAACTGAAACAAAAATAATCTTCTCGCACACACACACACACACACTAAATAGGCTGTTAACTAAGGGTTCATGTTTAAGGAAGTGTGTGTATGTGTGTCTGTTAAGATAAATGTTCATACAAATTGTAACAGACATTATAACAATCACAATCACTTAATTTATATTAAAAACAATGATAATCACCACAATTTATGCTTTAACAGACATGCACATACATACATACACCACCCAATTACTACTTGTGTATGGTACATGTAATCTTATTTTGATATTTAAAGCATAATTGCATATATTCGTACTTGTGCTATGTATGTACATATGTATAGATGTCGTAAATATACAAATACATACATATGGTATGTATGTATGTTTATAATATTTATGCTGTAGATTGATGAATAACAACTGACTGAGTATTTTATTACATCTCTTTATTCGTTCATACATGCATACATATGTACATACAAACATACAAGTACACTTAATGCCTCTGACAAATAATAAAAGAAGCTTTTTTCTGTCATTGTTGTTGTTGTTGCTGCTGTTGTTGTTTTTGTTATAATTTATATTAAAAACAAACAAAAATTATTTCACAGAGAAGAACTCAGTAGAAATTATTTTCTTTTTTCTTCGTATAAAGTAAGGGAGAAGAGTAGGGAGAGAGAGGGAGAGGTAGAGCAGCATTATAAGCCTCACTCATCATCAGTGTCAACATTATCATTTGTTGTTATTGTAATTATAATAAAGAGCAGCAAATTGTCAATGAAATGCTACATAAAGTTGAGATTCAATAAATTTAATGTTTATGACACTTTTACAGATACGCACACAAACACGGATACCCATACACATGCATACATTTACACATGCCATGACATGACATGCAACATGACAACTTATATAGAAGAGCAATCAAATTAATTTTAAACAGTTTTTGCTTTATCTCGTCATCATTATACATACATCAACGCTGTCTTCTCAGTCTTCAGTTTTATGTCTCCTGTTAGTTTTCAAGGGCTTTTCAAATATTTTCTAAATTGACGTCGTTGTTTTGTAGAGAAATAAATTGTGTGCCATTGGTCTCCTACAGCGTGTGCCACACGATTACTATGTTACATGTCAGCTTAATTTAAACGATGGTTTGGTCATCCTCATAATAGTTATATTATGTTAATTGGGCACAGTAATTATGAATTTTGCAATTTAAATCGTTCAAATTTAAGGAAAATTTGATGAGCTCACAATTGGCAGGGAAGGGATTTAATCTCCAGTACAGTTAAAATCTTAATTCAGATCTATGTATACTGCCAAACAGTACTTCGTTTAAAAGATGACATTATGTCAGGTCACATATTTGCTTTTTTGCTTCTGTTACTGTTTACTGTCTATGTTGAGGATTTTTTTTTAATGAATAATTCATGGTCGTAGAATAATTTTGGTTAATAATTTGAGCCAATTGAAGTTAGATTGTTTTTATTGTATTTTGTTTTATATTGCAGGAGTAGCTACTTTAAAGATTTCAATTCTCGTTGAATATTTCGAATTACTTACTTACTTAGTTGGCCTCAATAGCCCGTTTAATGGATTTCGATCTGCCATAACACATTCTTCCAGGCAACACTGCTTCTCACTTGCTTCTCCAAGTCGGTCACACCAGTCTATGATAGGGTTTTTTCGATTTGGTTCTCCCAACCATCTCAAATATGTTCTCTGCGCTGACTTCTGCTAATTCCAGCGTCAGATTACCGGCTTCGCGGGAGTATCCCTTTCCATACGAACGCAATTGATGAATTTGCACAAGATTTTAATGCGCTACACAACGTCCATGAAGTGGCCGTAATCTAGAAGGCTTATTAGCTACGATTCAAACCCCAGGTCAGACGAAAATATGGAAAAAAATATTTCTTCGGTGACTTTCTCTCAGCAGATTTCTAGCAAAAAGCTCTGAGAGAAAATAAAAATTGTCGTGAAAAGTTTCTCAAAAATCTGCCGTTCGGAGTTGACTTTAAACTGTAGGTCCCACCACTCAAGTATACAAATTAACGCCCACAGCACAAGTTGTTTGAGAAACTAGGTCCATAATGCTGACTGAAGCGTTTTAACGATCAATTATGTATGTATGTATGTAAACAATGTACATGTCATTCAGGAGCTCATAGAGCTCATTGTTGGAACGATGCGGGAATCATTGCCAACTGGCTCTGTACCGACGACCTTTTTATGACTTTTCTCTTGAATATTCTCAAGCCCGCTATATCGGTGCTTAATAGAGACCATTCTTCTACGTCATAGAGAAGCACGGGTTTGATAAAAGCCTTGTAGAACATAAGTTTCGTCGTGGGAGAAATCTATCTACTACTCAATTGCGTACCCTGTTGGCATGATTTTACGCTTCATTTCCAGACTAAGATCGCTTTTGTTATTGGCGACGGAGCCAATATATACAAATTAAATGACAATGTCGAAAGCATATTTATTGACCGTAATCTTAAATCATCCGATACGCTGCATATCTTTACTTATCGACAATATATACATCGTTTTACCCTTTCTTATTGCCAGACCCCTCCTGGATCGAATTATTTACGTTTAAAACCGCCTCCTTCACCAATACCACTGTCCGTATGAGTACCATACGGTAAATGCGATCGGCTCCTGCTAATAGTTGTTCTTACCCACAGAGAGTGTGTTACGATAAAGTCTTAAGGACTTTCACTTTTATTATTCAATGAACGCTTTAATGAATTCCTTCTGTGTGTACTACATAAATACACACAAATTCTCCGGCAATGCCACGCTTAAGAGAAAGATACACATCAGAACTCGTTTTTATGGAACGTAGTTACTGATAAGCAATGTGTTTAAAGTGATAAGCTATGTATGCTGATGGGCAGCTCATAGCTATTGCTAAAATAGAGTGGCACAACTTTGATTAGAAAAAATACACAAAAGCTCTGGAAAATATAAAATCTAGCCCTACAAACTGGAGTAAATTCAACTTAATTTCTTCTCCATAAGCACGTACCTGGAGTTAGACCGGATTCGAGACTCTTACGGATGATAAACTATCATATGGTAGCACTTCCTAGTGTGATTAGAACCATGCTTGTTTTTCTATTAGGCGGTTTTACCCAAGGAAGCTGTATTTCGCTAGGGGTCTTGATGATTTTCTTTACTATTCTTAGTGTTTTGTTGACTGCTGTAATGAAGTTCTTCTCTCTTCGAGAATTTTCAAATGAAACACAACTTCGTGCGCTACATTCCACAATAGTTGACTCTAAATTGAACCTTGAGGGACTATAGCAATAAAGATAAATGACGAAACAGCGTTGCCGAATTCGTAGTACAGAATCCCGTTTGCAAAATAGTTCTAGACTACTCGGAAACTTGCACCATTTGCGACATTTTTGAGTTCTGCAGCCAGGCTTAACTATACTTGCCCTTCCTTAACTCTACTTGCACAATATTCTGCTGAACGGATATGAATTAATCTTCTTTTAAATTTAAAATAAAATTGTATTTAAGGATTCTGTAAAGTTCTTAAATAATAATATCAGAACCATTAAGCCTTTGCATCTGTAAAAACGATTGGGTTTTTTTTTTTTGATCAAAGCATGTCAAAATTGCGAAATTTTCATTGAAATCGTGCATTAAAATAATTCAAATGCCATTTCCGTTTGAACAACCCTTAAATGGTTGAAATTGTTTCTTGAAATATATTCGTATACTTCACCTCCCTCTCTTCTCGCTGTGAATATGGTTATTCAATAAATTAATTACAATACAATTCCTTCTTAAGTCGTTTACATTTCTCGTGTCTGTGATTACGAATAAATGAGCGTTGAACAGTTGAACAGAGTCCAGTGAAGAGCCAGCCAGCAGAACAGAAGAGGATGACAGTTGACGATAATGTCAATGTCATACTTCTTTGCATTATTGTTATCATAATAAATGCCTTTGCCTTTAATATTGTTGCTGTTGCTCTTGTTGTTGTTGTGATTATAACAATTGTTGCTGTCGTCTGTCTGTTATACATAAACGGAGAATTTTTTGCTTCTTTGTGGCATTAAATAAAAAATGCAGAGAAAAAAATCATCGCTTGTAATTGTCTACTCTGCTTATGAGCGGAATGAATCAACAGGAAAAATGCATTTTTTTCTTCTTTAAATACAAAATAATGACAGCAACAACTGCAACGGCAACAGCAGCGGCAACGGCAACATTGACAATAATTTACAGCAGTAGAGCTGTACAGGAAAGACACACTGACGAGTTGCCAGAATAATTATGACAAAAGAATTATTTTTTTCCTTTTTGTTAATGAAATTTTATGACAATAAAATACGTAAGTGGATGGGGAGAGAAATTTCATATAATTATGCATGTTTGAAAGCACTGTATAGTGATTTAATATACACTCTTTGTAGGCAAAATACTGAATTATTGTCATAATAAGTCTGGAAATTTAAAATAAAATTAAAAGATTTAAAGAAATTTAAATAAGAAAACAATTTTTTTCTTTATTGTTGAAGTTTAAATAACAGGAAAGGGTCTTTAAAAAGGAAGTCATTATTGGAGAGAAGAAAAAACGAACAATATCTATAGTTCTTTAAGTCATAGATTAAGGTTTCCGTAATAGAACCCAGACTCTTATTTCGACTCATGCAAGTCCAGATAGGTATCTTTGCTTCATCTTTATTATAGCAAATGAGAATATCACAATTAAATCATATAAAAGAAATACTGTCGAGTTAGTAGTTTTCTTTTATATACAGTGATGTACAATATTGTTACGTTTTTACCTTTTAAAAACGTTTAAAATATGAGCTCGTAGATTGCAAATAAAATAAAAATTAATGTGTATTTAATTTTAATTAAAATTCTTTATTGTTCCCACAATTCTGTGTGTCGCTGTTCACAACTTGATGTAAACAACAACAATTGCTCTTCTTTGTCATCCCTCTGTTTACACCCTTTGTAACGGAGATCTTCAAATAATGGTTACTCTCTTCAAACGCACCGCGTTTTCATACAAGACTGACTGAACTTCACTGACTCACTCGCCTGCTTTACCTTGCCTTTTATATGGCAGAGTAAACAGTTTGATGAATGTTCTTGAAGGCGAATGTTTTAGGCTTCCCCTTCTCGAAATCTCTATAAATGTAAACATCGTTGTTTACATTAATTATTGTTGTTTCTGTATTTTGCTTACATTTATTCTCGTAGTGTTTTTTGTTGCGTTTTTGTTTACTTTTTTACCATTTTTTATGCTGGTGTTAGTTATTGTATTTTTGTTTAAAATTTTTAAGTTAAGTGATGTAAAAGCAAAACACCAGTATCTAGATTTTTCATTTTCGTAACAATATATTAAGGACACCAATGCCACATTTACAGATTTGATGAGAAATTAAGTAAAGTTATCTTGTTGAGATATCGGCGATGGCTGTACATCGTCTTGGAGTTAATCACATTGAAATTCAGAGCCTTGATAGCCGCCTGATATGGTAATGGTTCGCTTGCAGATAGTTCCTTCTCCAATAATGCTTGCCGCAACCCGTATTGACAACAACTCCACTTGAAAAACGCAAAAATGGTCAATCAGCCTTATAGACCGGGCTATTCCAATCGATTCCGAAACAATTTTACTTCCAACATTTTCTTTCAATTTAAAGGCTTCGGTGGAAATTTGTGTGAAGTCCTTCCCGAGGTGAATCGCATCATTTTTCCAGCGTTCTATGTCTGGAATGGATGTCTTGAATCTCTTCGTGAAGTCGCTCCACTGTATCATGTAGTCTAATAATATTGCTCACAGTTAAGGAATCTTTCTACTTCGTTATTCAGCTAGTAGACGTAGTAGATGGGCATTGAAAAAACAATCTATTAAGCAAGAGCCTAAACCAGATAAAATTGTTTGACAGAAGGAAAGGTGCTGTTTAATATCGTTGGTGCATTGAAACCTATGTACGGATTTCTAATTTATAACCCAAAGTGCACTTTTACCAGTCTTTAATGACATGATATTGTGAGATATTCGTAATTTAGTCCTCAAAGATTAGAATGCATGTGAATAACTCTACCACTTCATTAGATCAGATGGTACCACTCCTTGAAAATCTGTTCATAGTGTACAAAATATATTTCATCATCATCTTGAAAGTTAGTTGTACAGATATTTGAAAAATCTTCAAATTGTCAGTACATATATACGGCATTTAAGATGTCTCGGGGTTTAGTTAGGAGTTGAATAATGACATTCCCATAAAATAAGTCATATAGGGCTCAGTAAGATACACGTATGAGATGTGAGAATCAGTAATTCAGAGAATTACCAAAGGTTGATCAAATAACTTACTTAATTGGTCATTATAAACGTTTAGTAAGGATTAGAACCTATTTTTTACACCATCCATGTTGTGTGTGTTAATTTTGATTATGATTGGTGGGACGTACTGAAACTTTTCATGGCAATTTTATTTGCTCCCAAATTTTTTGCCACAAGATTGCTGAGAGAATGTTGCCAAAAGAAATATATTTTTTATATTTCGTTATGTTCGAGATATCTGAGCCAGGTATTGAACCACGAAGTATTATCTAAAAAGTCAACACACTACCTATTAGATTACACCTTTTCCAAAGGTTGAGCAAATTTAAATTACACTCGAAGTGTTTGTTTCAATCTGTTAGATCGGCATGTCTGTTCAAACCACACATTTTTACTAAGGATACTAGAAACCATTAAATTCATCGCTTAGCCATTGCAACTCCTATTGAAGTTGTTATATGGAGAATCATCCTTCATGTCTCAGTCTTTGTTTGATCGTGGCCACAACTGAAACTGACCACAACTGAAACAGATTTTTTGGAATTCTGCTAATTACGGATGTAGAACTCCGAGCTGTCGCGATAAAGTAGCTTTAAATCCCTTCGACAATTTTGTCACTTTAGAACCTACAATTTGACCAATGATCTAATCGATGTAAGGGGTAAGGAGCACCTTATCAACATTTTACTTGAACTCAAGTGCTAAGACATTTTTTTTTTTATTGAATTCAGCGTTAAACTTTAAACTTAAACTCTTGTTTCAATAGCGCGTCGTTTTTTTTGCTGGCAATCATAAGGGTGTTTCAAATGAATTTATTTAATTATTTGTCGTTGGTGTTGGTGGTGTTGTAATTGTAAATTAAAAAAACATGCAAACAGCATAACATTTATTAAAATGATACACTTTGTCAAATGAATTGTTAAATGACTGACATTGTAACATTTACTCTGTTGAACGACTATTTGTATGCCACCAATAGAAGTAAACTGAACCTTATAAAAGCTTGTATATGTATCTATCTACGTGAGTATATGTATGTATGTATGTGTGTTATGAAATATTTAAATGTTGGCTTCCAATTTTTTTAATTGTTTGTACAATTAATTTCATTGTCCTTTTAAATGAAGCGCATATAATGATTAAATTAATTAAATTCATTCACTCACTCATTCATTCATTCATTCGTTCAGTCATTCATTTTATTATTCATTCATATTCACGGCAAACGTGAGGCTTGTATTTTTAATGGGAAAATTTAACTTGATTTTGTTAATACAATGGTGGTCATAATATGATTCAACTGAACGCAATTCAATATGTTTTTATTCATTCATTTATTTTTTTTTAATTTATTCAATTTAAATTTATAATTTAATTAAACCTATACAACAACAACAAAAAAACAACACTTTGTTTTACAAATCATTTCCTAAAAATGGTGATTTACTCAGAGTTTGAAACCAAAATTTCTAGGGAAAAATCTCAAGATGATAATCTCCGCAATTGCTGTCAAAAGTCGTAGTTTTATTTTCATTTCATTTCAGTTTCTTTTCTTTTTTTTCAGTTGCAAATGCCAACAAAAATATTTTCACATTAAAATTAATTTATTTTGTTGGCATAAACTAATAAACGCGTAGCAAAAAAAACCGAAGAATTTCCTCCAAAGAAGTTGAAAACATTGTGTGTGTGAAATGCTTCTTTGCAGCATCCACTAGAAGGTTTAATAATTAATGATGATACGGCAGAAGCAGAAGAAGAAGAAAAATAAATAAAAATAAAAATGAAATGAAATAGAAACTCAAGCTGTTTTTCTAACTAAATAAGCCAACCAAGTGTCGTCTTGATAGTGACAAATAATATTTTCATATTCACAAGAACTCTCACACGCAACAATACATTGTTGTATGATACAGCTAAGCTTAGCTGCACTATTAAAACAGTCTCACTATCTTTCTCCCTGTCTCTCTCTCCCTCTTTGTCACTCTTCAATACTGTTTACCACGAACATCGCGAGTTTAACTATGAAAACAAAATTAAATTACCAACACAAGCTTACATTATCGTACTTCCGTTTTCCTTACCTTACTCTCTCTCTCTCTTTCATATGCTGCTTAATGTTTAACCGTTGTCTTATTATAGTGGAGGAAAAAAGTTGAAGCCTTAAAGAAATTATTTGAAATTTTAATTTGGTATTTAGGAATTAAACGCGAATTGTTTAGCCAGTAGTCTGGAGTAGTATTTTTTCACGTTTACAACTTCAACTCAAAGGTCTGAATAGCTAGTTATTGGGACACAACAATTAATTTTTTTTGGCTAATTACAGAAGCATCTGAATCTGAATATCTAAATCAGCTGAGTGTGCTAATGTCCTCTCTGTTAAAGATCTGAAAAGTCAAACTGTATTTTAGAAGTCCAGGGGCTTCTTCATTTACGACATAATATTGGTCACATACCTAATAGGAAAAAAATAGTTCCCTTAGCATCCTTACTAACTTACTTAGGTGGCCATTACAAGCCTTTAGTCAGGGTTACAGTCTAGCTTCTCACATCAGACTCATGTTGTGTGCGCTAATTTTATCCATAAGTCTGGGATCTCTCAGGGTTTTTGCCAGAAGACTGCTGAGCGGAAATTGCCGAAAGAAATATTCTGTGAGATGGAGTTTGAACCACGGGTTCGCGTTTAGTAAACCAACGCACTACGTAAGTTGCCATAGTTTAGCAGATAGTGCTGTGACTGATTAGACGTGGGAAAATAAATGATAAACAAATATTTAGTAGGTGACTTCCCCTTAGAAGATTTCTGGCAAAATCTCTGACAGTTAAATTGCCCTGAATAGATTCTTAAACATTTTGTCGTTCGTAGGTCCCGCCACTTATGGATATAATTATCACATACAACATAAGTAGTGTGACCAAATAGAAAGAAGAAGAAGACTACCAACTAGACTATGGCGACTTCCTTGTCTCTAGAATTTCTGCTGAAAACATTGACCAGATGATCAGTGCTCAAGATACATGATCCAGTATTGATTTTAAAAATTATGCTGAGCATGGTCCTGTTGAAGTTTGATAAAATTGATCGGGTCCTTTTGATATATGTAGCTTTGGTTAGATGTCTTGCCCTATCGTGCCCATATCTGAAATAAACGATGCGGTGTTAATGCAATCTTACACTACATAGTCAATCCTAAGCTTACGGGTTATCAATAGCAATCCCAATGCAGAAAATTCTCTTTTAATTTCGAAAACCATGCCTCTTCTGTTAATTTTAGCTGTTCTGCTGCTTGCTAGAAAGCCATTGCATATGACAACTATAACGATGTGGTTTTTGTACAGTCCAGCCATCTAGTTAAGAGAATTTTGATAACATGAAACTGTTTTTGGGGTTATGAGATAAGAAACTAGTGCCCCGACAGAACTATGCTGTTATCTATCCTGGATATATTGGCATACATACATAATACATAATTGATCATTACAACCCTTCAGTCAGGATTACGACCTATGTTGTGTGCGTTAATTTTTGTACATGAGTGGCGGGACCTAAAGTTTAAAGTCGACTCCGAACGATAGATTTTTTGAGAAACTTTTCATGGCAATTTCAATTACTTTCAGATTTTTTGCCAGAAATCTGTTGAAAGGAAGTCGTCGAAGAAATATTTTTTATATTTCGTTTAGTTGGAGATGCCTGACCTGGGGTTTGAACCGATGCCTCACGTTTAATAAGCCAACACACTACCTACTATCCTACGGCGACTTTATATTGGCGTTTCTTATAATTGTATCAGTCTACTGATACAACCGATATTTCCGTCTTGAAGATACTGCAATGGTCTGGTAGCCCCGCAAACGCTGAAAATATTTCATAGCACGCGTAGCTACATCCGTATTGGTCTGTTCAAAACCGTGGACTACTTTTTTGTAGCACACTGTATTATCATCAGCCATCTTTGTCTATGTTGCTTGAAATAATCCTTCTCCTACATACACTAACAGACTTCCTGGTAAAAATATTTCATAGAACGTCTTGGCTGAGACGAAACAGCAAAATTAATGATAAACTCCTGCGTTTCGAACTCTTCCGTATGAAAGCAAAGGCGAAGGCGAAAGCAAAGGCGTAAATTGGTACAGGGAATAGAGAAATAATTTCTTGAGAACGGTTTTAAAAGGCATTAAAATATTATTTTTCCCCTTCCGACATATTTTCAGAGAGCGCAAGAAAAATTGCTCATTTTATCATTTTGAATAGACCAGTCAGAGTGTGAGAGAGCAGAAAAAACCTTAAATTTTTTTAAACAGTCTGCCAAACTGTCGCTCGGTCATACTCTACTCTAAGAATAATTATTCATTTTGTTTAACGTAACGTAATTCAAAGATTTCTAAAGAAATTTTTGGGAAAATGAATGAATTTGGTTTGACGGCTTTAGATAAATCATTTGAGGAAACAATAAAAAAGGGGCTTAAATTTAACTCTAATTAAACAAATAATATCCATTAAACGTGGCCTAGACAGAGGGTTGAGGTTTCTTTTATTCCATAGCTGGCTGGCTGGCTGGAAAGTTTCAATTTCAATGTGAAGTTATTTGTGGCTCTTCAGCCACACTGACAGACAATATATTTAAAGGGTATGCCCATAACAGTTAAGTGGTGGTGATGGTGGTTGTTGTTCGGTGTATTTGGAAATTGATTATCTGTTAGTGTTGTTGTTTGTCTTTTTTGTTTTTGTTTATCTTAATGTTTAGTTACCCAAATCCGTAGCCTTCTTTAACAAGCTTTTCAAACGAATCGTTGGCATTCAATTACAATTTTTTTTTTGTTCGTTGGTTTTCATTACTCCAGTACCTTAAATGGACATCATCTCCACATGACGATTGTTTTTCTGGATAGAATGACTGACTGAAGAGTAACAAAAACAATAACAAATACCAAAATAAAGTTTAATTTAATTAAGTGTCAATTCGAAATGAAATGAAACACGTTTGTGAAATCAATTTATTTTGGTCCCGTACGAGTGCCAACAAGTCATTGTGATTGTGTTTCTATTTCTGCTGACTATAGCAGTTTATTTTCTATTGTTTTTGTGCCATTGATTGGTTGTCTCTCTATTACAATAAATACTCGTTCCTATTCCATGTGTATTGGCAAAAAGTTTTGCTAACCAATTTTCATTGGCGGTATTGAATTACTCACCTTTAATTAGTTTAAGCGAAAAAGTAAATGAAAAACACAAACAAAAATTTTGGTTTATTTGTGCCGTAAGGCTTTTCCGCTAGTTTTAGAACTTGTCTCTGGAAGAGTCATTTTAAATGGGAGTTAATGGAAAATTTGCCCTTAAGGTGGCGGTACGTTTTAAAACATGATATTCGTATTACTTTTAAATTTAGTTGTTTACCGTTAAAAATACATGGAAACCGTTACCGTTATTTAATAGCTGTTGTAAGGCCATGTACTTTTTTTTTGCAAATTATTGAATAGAATACTTGGCTTAAATTTAATTTTTCTTTGTATTTGTAAAGTTCTAGTAGATAGTGTGTTGTCTTATTAAACTAGAACTCGGGGTTCTAACGCTGGCTCAGACATCTCGAACATAACGAAATATGAAGAAAAATATTACGTCAGTAGCCTTACTTCAGTAGCATTCGCATGCAATTTTTATACTCTGCTCTATAACATGCGAAGCTAGTAAAATGAGTCAGAATCAATATTTTGAACGATCAAAAATCCTAATAATCTGGTTTACCATGATCGTCATTCCAGAATAAAACATCAATTTTACACAACGTTTCTGTACACCACATCCACGGAGATTAATAATCCAAGCAATGCCTGATCAGCTAATATACAAACATACATACATACATAACTGATCATACATAACTGATCATTATAACCCTTCAGTAAAGATTACGACCCAGCTTCTCACATCACTTACGTTTTGTAGAAGAGTGACGAGACCTACAGTTTAAAGGCGACTTCGAACGACAGATTGCTGAAAAGCTTTTCATGGCAATTTTATTTAACTCTCAGAGTTTTTGCTAAAAAGCTGCTGAGTGGAAGCCGACTAGGCTATGGTGACTTCAACTAATATGCACAACATAATACCAAAGACGCTTTCTCCATAATGTGGGACTTCCATTCATTATCCCAGAACCATTATGTTGATTACAATTTAATTGTCTTTGTACGTTTATCGTCTTTATGAAATGTCTGCCTCTTCTGTGGCCAAATTCACTCTAGCTGAGGCTGCGTGCACTTGTCTGGAAAATATCAGGATAATTAAACTCTTAATCTACACTGTACTGTAGACAAATACTTGCCTTAATTCACGACATTCTGCTGCATTCAAATATTACGTATGAGTTGTTTGCGAGTACAATATGGATACACATGACTATTTTATATCTTAAATTAGTGCAAGTATATTCGCCCTAGTCTAGTAGGTACTGTGTTGGCTTATTAGACGTAAAGCCAGGGTTCGAGCTCCAGGCCAGACATCAAAACAAAATACAAAAAGTATTTCTTCGGCGATTTCCTCTCAGCAGATTTCTGCCAAAAACTCTGAGAGTAAATAAAATTGCCATGAAAATTTTCTCAAAAATCTGTCGTTCGGATTCGACTTTAAACAGTAGGTCCCACCACTCATGTATAAAATTAACACACACAACATAAGTGGTGTGAGGAACTAGGTCGTAATTCTGACTGAAGGGTTGTAATGACCAATTATGTATGTATGTATGAAAGCCGTTAATCGGGTTGTTAATGGCCAATTAAGTAAGTAAGATTGATTATAGCATTTCTGTAAAAACAGCATAAATGCCTAGGGTTTATGACGTCAAAAGATTTACAAAAATAAATTTCTGACGATTCTAATCAAAGAATTCTTACCATGGAATATAAAAATTCTACAAATTTTATAACGAATGTCGAATAAGTGTTGCCATGTTCTTTCATAAATACAGATTCCTTCGAACAGATATCGAATAAAACTGATACTCATATTGACATAAGGCTTTCATATTCTGTTGCATATTTAATATGCAGCAAAATAGCACACAGGGTGTATAATAAAACAGTGGAAAGAAGAGCAAACAAAATCAAAATACAAAGTTTAAAGCACAAGGTGATGAGGAAGACGATTTGCCATATGATACAAATTCATCTCCTATCAGCATAGCCTGTATAATACCTGGTATTATTTTCTAAACTTTTTTTTTTGTATTTTAAATTGATAACAACACTGATGCTACTCCTGCTGTTGCTCTATTTTTCTATGCATAAGTAACACATTCCAAGTATTTTTGCTCATAAAATACCAGGAGTAATGTTGAAATCATCATCAACAACGTACTTGTACGAGTACAAGAGCAAAAATAGCTCAACTTTAAATGTAAAATTATTTTCGCACAAATTTACACTCGCGGAAAATTGTCAGTTTATTTAAACATTTCTTCTTTAATAATACTGTTGGCATTTCAATGTTCAGGAAATGAAATCTGAACGATTTTTTTGATACTTTTTTACTTTCTTTTAATGGCCAATTAAGTAAGTTAGTATGTAAGAAATTATAAAAAAAAGATAATCGGGATCAATAGATGACTTTCCAGAGAACCATCCACCAAATAACACGCCAAAATGAGAGTTCAACAGTCTTTCTCTCCATATCGAATCTATGATCGGTAAGTACAACCACCAGTCCTTCGAAATGTCACCACTGTTGTGTTACTTAATTTGGAAAGTCTCTAATTCCTACAAATCCTACCAATAATTAATCCTTTCACCACTGCTCTTCTTAAGTATTATTCGAGAATATCACTTTTAATTGGTATTGGTCAGTTCGTCAGTTCGTTTCCCCATAGTGATCTGAGACTTATATAAGCTCTGATCGAAATAAGAAGCTCAACGTATGCAATTCTTTCCTGCACACTGTAAGATATTAACTCAGAATTGGTAATAAGCGATCAAAGAATAAAAATAACCGCCTAATACCAACATATACACAGAAGCTCAAGGTTACTCGGCCCTGTGAGCTCTTTTTCCACATTCTTATACCAGCAGAAGCCGGCTAAATAGGAAAAACCCTGTGGTTCTACTCCTGGCTAAGACATATCGAGCAAACCGGAATACGAAAAAATATTTCATAAGGCGACTTCCTCTCAGCAGTCCTCTGGCAAAACCCCTCTCGGGACCATGTGGCTTCCACAAAGCATTTCCATCTGACACGATTCTCCGCTGATGTTTTTGCGCCATCCCATGTCGGGTCATTTAGTCTTAGTTCTTGAAGGACCGTGCGTCTCCAGGTGTTTTTTGGTCTGCCATGATTTCTTGAGCCCTGGGGATTCAATTCTAGCGCCATTCTTGTAATACCGTCGGGCTTCTTTCTCAATGTATGGCCGATCCACCCACATTTTTCTTTTTGATCTGCTTCTGTATGGGTTCCTCCTCTGTAAGGGTCCAGAGATCTGCGTCGCTGATGGTGCTGGGCCAGAATATTCCACATATGATTCCCAGGCATTTATTGATGAATATCTGATGGTGTTAGATATAAGCCAAGTTTGGCTACTATATAGCAACGTTGACTTCACACAAGCGTTGAATATTCTAAGCTTAGTACGCCTAGATATATATGAGCTTTTTCATACGGAGTTCAGTCGCCCGAATGCTGCTCTCGCTCTACTGAGTCTGTTATCTACGTCGGTTTCTGCGCCGCCGTTTGTTGTCATAGTACTACCTAGATCTATCGACGTATTCGACTATTTGGCCCTGTAGCATGATGTTTTCTGTGCTAGTGTTGTTAATTCTCATGGCTTTGGTTTTCTTGATATTTATCTCAAGTCCAACGTTGCTAGCCAATCTTTCCAGGTGTTCGAGCTTTGACTGCATGTTGGAGACGTTGTGCGAGAGTAGACAAATGTCATCTCCAAAATCCAAAATCCAAATCCTCGAGTTGGCATGAGAGACTCCATGTTATTCCTCTTCTCTTTGAACAGACTTCGCTCATGATTTCATCCAGCACGATGGTGAATAACAGAGGTGATAGTGGGCATCCTTGCTTGACTCCAGCGTTTGTTTGAAACGGTTGACTGATGTTGCCATTGTGCAGAACTGAGAGGTCTGCGTTCTCGTACATAGCTTTAACTATTTTGACTATTTTCTGGGGTACTCCTTTATTATACAACTGAACTGTAGTCAGGCAAAAATAGTGAATCAAGTCGACTAAAGGATGCTAAAACTGTTGGTAGAAATTTTCTGGAAGTTTGAGTGGAACTCCAGGTATTGCAACTATTTTAGACTATAGTTGATAATATCTATCTGTGATATCAGTAAAATAGCGCTGACCTTACTGATTCTACAGCATTGATTCTCAGTTCTTTCAAGCCTAACATTGACAGTGCCAACTTGCATGCGTTTGGATCCAACGCGTTTATTTTTAGCCCATCCCCAGAAGTACTCTTTGGTAAGCCATTCAGGTCGTGATGAATATCGCCTAAGACTCACAATATCCGAACTCGATTCCATGTAAAGCTCTGGAGTTTCCTTTTTCAATTGTTTTTCAGCTGAAATAATATTTTTTTTTATCATAATCCACTAGAAAATTTTCAGTTTTTTATACCAAATTTATAGTCTAACATTAATTACGCATATGGGTTTGTTTGTTAAACAAATAATTGTGTGTGTGTGTGGAATTGTATTTGAAAAACTATTTTTTAATTCAAAAATAATATTCCAACACAATGTATTTTATGGCTGCAGTCATAAAACTCATATAAACGCAAATTAAGATTTATGTTTTATAAATGAATGAAAAATATTATAAAACAAAAACAAACAAAACAATATACTCCCCTCTCTCTTCACTTCTCTCTTAACCATGCTTAGCACATTCTACACCATGGCAACAAAGAAATTTTAAAACGTTTTAAATGCAAATTTTTTTCGGTTTTTTTCTCTGCCATTCGCTTAGTTTTGAAACGGCTGGCAGCAATTTAAATACATCCTGTTGTTGATATTGATGTTTTTGTTGCTATCATTGTTGTTGTTGTTGCTGTACGTGTCATTGTCTGCAACATTATGTTGCTAGTGCTTGCTTGCTTGCTTGATGTTCTTGTCTTTCCGTTTAATTACTATGGCCCACATCATGCCTAAAGTAAAGTGTTCATTCGCACAGGTTCATGTGCGTTACAAAGGGAGAAAGAGAAAGAAGGAGAAAGTGAATGAATTAGTAATTGTGTGTGTGTCTCAATGTATGGTATGAGTGTGTAACGCTTCGATGTTGAGCTCGTGTGTGTGCCACTGCAAACATGTGCAAATGCATGTCTACATTTATAATTGACTTCATTAAATTGTTTTCATTTTCATTTTAGTTGCAGTTTTTCAGTTTTTTTCTTATTTTCCTTTTTATTGTGTGGCATTTCCTTCTACACACAACAAAAATAGCAACAAAGCATGCCATAGACATCCATGCAATATGGACAATGTTAAGAGACAAGGAAAGCAATGCAAAGAATTTGTAACATGAAAAGCCAATTATCAGGTTTTTTTTTCAAAAAATTTAAATTGAAAAGGAAATTTTCAAATTTAATTTTCTTCAACACGAGAAATCAAAGGAAAATTTAAAAAGGTGAAGGAAAAACTTAAGACAATTTTTTTTCGTGTGGAAATAAAAAATATTTCTTTACAGTCTTACATGCTTCCAACCAGAGGTCAGCAATGAATCGTTTTTTCGCTACTCATAAGCACTCATGAAATTTTGAATATAAGTGAGTCAACAATATTGAAATTTAACTACAGTAAGTCCCCGCTTAACGCTGCTCCGCGGTAGTATTGGGATTCCCCTTAATCGCACACTGTATTGATACTTGTTGTATATGTGTGCTAATGAAAGGGCCATGCACCAACCAAAAGCGGTGGACTATATATATAGCGACGGGTTATACTCTGTATCTTTTTCAACGCTCTTTTGTTAGTTTGTCCAGAATAAAGATTCCAACTCTATTATCCGAAGTCGTCATTGTTCCTGCGTCACAGTTGATTTATTAGTTGTCATCGATGTTACTAGGTGTATTCATATGTACGTGTTAAGTTACTTCGTTTAACGCTGTTTTGTTTAGCGCTGGAACTTATTGGAACGTATCCCCCGCGTTAAGCGAGGTCTTACTGTACTCTGATTCATTCGTATTCACTGCAACGTTGATTTATAAGTACAGTTTGCAATCGGTATGTGTATAACGTTGACATCAAACTCATACCATTTGAAATATGTTTGATTCATAAGCCTGCCTACTCATTTAGACTCATAACTTTAGAAAAATACTTATAATACTTATAAATGATTCGAGTGACTCGAATCGGCTTAGTTGTTGTTGCATTTACAAAAAAAGAAAAAAGACACATAAGCAAATAAGACAAAGCAAGCAGGCAGAGCAAACACACAACCTTCTAGTAAATATTTTAGTGTTCGTAAGCGATTCATACTTATTTCGTGTATATGTTGAGTCATGGAGTGTCGAAATCAACAACATCATACGTGTTGCTAAGTATGAATATCATGAGTACTTCAAACTGTGCATTTGAGTAGAGATTCCATGATATTAAAATAAGTATGAATGCGTATAAGTGTCAGTAATTATGAGTGTGATTCAATTCTACACATCTTTTTGAATACTCATTGCTGATTTCTGTTCAAATCTATGCTCCTTAGTGAATACGCGTCTTAAAATGTTTGAAAGAATACATGTTTAATTAAATTTATTTGTTTTGAACATACACACACACGCATACATACATATTTTAGCTTTTCTTATAAAAATTTCTTATTATACGCCATGGCAAATGCCAACTAACTGCACACGCCGCCTCCTCGTGTAAATTGTAAATCAAAGTTGAATAATTTTTATGCGTTTCTTGTTGCGCTTTAAGATTTTCTAACAATTTTCCTTTATACCAACAACGGCATTTTATTAAAAAACACGCACACATTCACAATTCTATCCACATCAGCATGAGCCATAACGTAAAGATTTTTGTCATGATTTGGTGGTGGTGGTGTGTGGCAAAAATATATTGCGTTCCATACAACAAACGTTGCTTTTGGTTTGAAAATATCGTTTTCAAGAGATTGAAATTTATTACACATAAATCTAGGCTTTTGCACCTGCCTGTAGTAGCAACACTGTTAGTATTAGACAGTGGAGGAGGAGCGGATGGCATTGCGCAATATGCGTGCATTTTGTCATTTTCTTGGTATCACAATGGAGAGCAAAACTGTTTGAATTTTTCTACTTGAGGTTCTAAACAAAAAATTTTATTAAAAAATTACTGCTGGTTAATTTTAAGATGCTGGATTGATGGGCAAAATTTAATTTTAAATGTAAATTTTCTTTTGCCCTACACTTTATAATTTGCAGTCTGAGTCTCACGTTAAAATAATAAAATTTAAATCTCGGTTAAAATTTTTACTTCAACAGAAGCATTATTGGTAGTTAAATTGGTTTCTTAAAACTTCTAGAATATGTAGGATTTTATTGCACAGAAGATGCAATAGAATAGAGAAATATCTTCACTTGATTTTTATTATTGAATATAATTCATAAGAAGATAAGGACATTGTCCTCTCTTGTTTAATTTTAGTTTATAAAATAATTTAAGAAACTTCTTATCGGTTTTAAACAAAATCGAAATAAAGCTTTAGAGTAACTCCTCTGACAGGATGAAGGCAACAAGGACTGGCTATGAGAAGCGCTGGAAACTAGACTTTAAAGCTTAATAAGATGGAGGCTATATCTGTAGCGAACAGAAGATTCCTTGAGTTATTATTACTGCATTTCAGAAAAGAGTTCTATCTCTTTAAGTCGCCGTAGTATATTAGGTAGTGTGTTGGCTTGATATGGGTCGGTTCGAATCCCAGTTCAGACATCTCCAACAAAACGAAATATAAACAAATATTTCTTCGGCGAATTCCTCTCAGTAGATTTCTGACAAGAGATCTGAGAGTAAATAAAATTGCCAAGAAAAGTTTCTTAAAAAATCTGTCATTCGGAGTCGACTTTAAGCTGTAGGTCCTGCCACTCATGTGTAAAATGAACGCACACAACATAAGTGGTAAGCAAGATTGTAATCCTGACTGATTGGTTGTAAAGACTAATTATGTATGTATGTATGTATGTATGTATGTATGCATGTATGTATGTATGTATGTATGTATGTATGTATGTATGTATGTATGTATGTATTACTGGATATCAGTAAGAAGTAGGTTTTATTCTGCCCCTATTTATCGGTTTTAGAACACATCAACTACATAACAGTAGTAATAGAGTCCACTGAAATGATGGTAGAGAGACCACACAATTTAAAGATCAACTGATAACATTGCTCGAGAAAAGCTTCTGTGTCATAAACAGTGGCACCAGCAAGTAAGAGACCTACATGTTGGTGCAACAGCTAGAATGTAGAGAAAATCGATCTATGCGTAACGACAAGCCCTAAACTATTCATGAAATGTTGTCAGCGAAACATGTCGCACTAATTTCGATGCGTTTTAGCAGATAGTTGAGTTCCTACGGTCCAATGGATATCAAATATAGCCAAAGAAGAAGAAAATGCTAGTGGAGTAAAGATTGTTACTTTATCTCACACTTGTCGTCCCTAAATCCCAACTGTAAATATGTCTCCTTACACACATACATACATAATTAGTCATTACAACCCTTCAGGTAGGATTACGACCTAGCTTTCTCAGACCATTTATGTTGTGTTCGTTAATTTTACACATGAGTGGCGAGACTACAAAAAGTTTAAAGTCGACTCCGAACGACAGATTTTTGAGAAGCTTTCCATAGCAATTTTATTTTACTTTCAGAGTTTTTGCCAGAAATCTGCTGAGAGGAAGTCGCCGAACAAATATTTTCATATTTTCGTTTTGATGTCTGACCTGGGGTTTGAACTCGGGCCTTCCGTCTTATAAGCCAACACACTACCTACTCGACTACGGCAACTTCAAATATGTCTCCTTAAAGCCAATATTTCACGTTAAATACCTGTATGCTAATGCCACTTGCAGCACACTTTATGATAATAAATACAGCGAAAACGTTGTAATTGAGGTCGTTGTAATACAAGGTAGTTTGCCGCCACCTCTGATTTTTTTGTGTACTCGTAGCAGTTTAGTTTGGGTTAGGTTCGAATGTTAGCTGAGACAGGAGCAAATAGAGGTTGTCTAAATAGAACGAAGTTAATCAGCTAATACCAGAGAGAAATAACAGATATTGAAAACATACTAATCAAGGATCCTAAATCAACGGCTTTGAGACAGAGGCATAAAACTTAATCAACATTTTTCGGCTATTACTATTGTAATTCGACCACGACATGATTTTTGAGTTTTCAAGCTTAAAAGTCTACATATCTCTGTAGAGGATAACATCAAGAATGAACGCCATTAAATGTTAGCAAACCGTAGAAACCCATGAGCAAAACTTCCTCACCACTACCCCTAATACAATCGCTTAAAAAGACTTGATGCCAAATGCGATGAACTTTTCCCGTGAAGAAGTAATTTTTAGAAGACTTCTGGTACGCAATTTGAGATAGTGAAGTAGATTTTTCAACATATGGCCACCTTAGGTAGTAACAAGAGGCAAAGCCGATGTATTCTGCATACAAATGACTCATCCCTGTGTTTACAAGCAATTTTAAGGTGATTTCGGGTATGAAAATGGGGAAATACCTTTTCATACAAACAGTTTTCAATTCAGTTTAAAGACTTTTAAAGTCGTTTTCGTATTCCCACTGTAAGTAACATCAGAATCCTTGTAAGAGAGTTCAAGTACCCCCACCATCTTATATTTAAAGGTTGACGGCATCTCTCCAGTACATTGATGCTGTTATGCTGTCCCTTGCCAGGTTCTTCTTATATTTCCCCAAGCTTAAGATGGCTTTGTGTTTAGAGGAACACAATAAATAGCATATTTACAGTACGAAGCACGTTTGGCAAGACCATGAGAAAGAAGCTTTATTTACTTAATATGCGACAAATACCGCTGTTGGCGATCATTTTACCGTTATGAATATAACATTATTATGCGAATAGTGTATGTACACAAATGTATTCGTGTGTATGTATTACGTTTAGAACACTGCCATATTGTATTTTCACACACACATACACATGCAGTAATATCTTAAAGCTAACAGGTATTTATTACGCTATACGAGTATGTATGTATGGGAGTTCCTTCCTTTTCAATACTTTTTTTTGCTCGTGCCAATGCCAATGTGTTGTTACTGGCATTTACCTTTGGTTGGGTTTTCCTTTTAAAACTGATACTGTGGAGACTGTTGCATGCCTTTAAGCCTTTGGAGAGAAACGAATTTTCCATTTACATACATTTACACAAAAAAAATCAAAGAAAAAATAATTTTTTTTCTTTCTCGCTCCCTCTCTCGTTCTTATTTTGCAATTTCCACATTCATGTTTACATTCATTTTTTGTTTGTGTGGTTGTCATGATCTGTTTGTGTGTTAGTTTCTTTTCTTTTTTCTTCTTTAATTTCAAAATGTTGTCAGCTTGTGTTTGCCATGTACTGTTCTGTTCTGTTCTGTATTGTATTGTCTGCCTGGCATTCGGCTTGTTCTGCGTGAAAGTAACAATTCAGTTGTCATTTTTCTTTAATAAATTTCATGTCATTTTTCATGAGCATTTCTCTCTCATGTAAAATACCATTTTTTGTGGTGTTCTTGAACATGTAGTAACAAAGTAACAACAAGTTGGACACAACTTTGGTCAGAATTTCCTTGTCTTATTTGCATTCAGTTGCTCATTTTTAATGTAAGTGAGGATACAAAAGCACAACCGAATATTAAGACACTGACCTCCTGGAATGCTCATTACATTTACTTTGGCAACAAGAGACTGCAAAAAAATGCTATAAAACATGTGAATTAAAGTTGGAAATTAATTTTTAAAGATGAGAATTTGCGACTGCCTTGTTTATTCTATCGAGGGGACTATTCGCTGTGTGAAGGATAAATTCGATTCCACTGGTAGAGTAAACGACCGACCAACACCAGTTCGTCGGCGAAATGTTCTCCGTGAGTGGGTGCTGGAGAATCCGAGGCTGTCTTTTTCGTGGTGCTCACAAGAACACGGCCTTTCACTTACCACAACATGTCCAATTTTGCGTCGTGACTTGAGTACGAGTACGCAAAAAATTGAACTGACCGTGGAACTGAATGTAATCGACCATAGACATCGAAATGTGTTCGCTAAATGGGATTTAGAGCAGTTGCCAACTGACCCTAATTTTCATTGAAAAACATTCTCAGTGATGGGGCCTACTCTGTGTTAATGGATACGTTAACAAATCCACATAAGATCCTAGAGGATGAGAGATGCCAATGCATTTCGAAAACGATCACTGGCATCATCGGGTCATATTTTTTTTAAGCATATCACCATACGTGAGTTTTAATTCGAATCCATGCATTTGGACATGACTTCCCTCTTGGTTAGGGGTCGGAGACTATCTAAACTCCTTTATGAAAAAGGTTAAGAGTGTAACGCCACACCAAGTTTACGCTCTGCCCGCGATTTGGGTATAAACCATAGCCACCAAACCATAGACACCACTGGCGGGCAGAGACAAGGCTCTGGTGCTCCCGACACCTGTGGTAGCACAATTAAGCCTGGCGGGCACTACAACAACGATTGATTTAACGTGGGCACCTGTCCGCGTGGACCTAATCCCACGGTGCTCTTCGCACAGGGTAAAATACAATGCGTCTACCAACTCCCCCAGATGTAGCAGACTGCTACATCTGAGTACCAATTCGAAGCAATGTATTTGGACATGACTGCCCCCTTGGTTAGGAGAGAGTCGGGTTTGAAGTCGACTCCGAACGACAGACTTTTTGACAATTTTATTTACTCTCAGATTTTTGCCAGAAATTTGCTGAGAGGAAGTCGCCGAAGAAAATTTTTTTCAGATTTCGTTTTGTTGAAGATGTCTGATCTGTGGTTTGAATCGTGGCCTCACGTCTAATAAGCCTACGGCGCCTACAACAGTACAACTACAACGATACGTGCCGAAAAGCTCATGCCACATTGGATATTCTGAACGTGCGTGAGGGATGTGAGCTGGCCACCGCAATCATGCAATGCGAACTGGTTTGATTATTTTTCGAAGATGTATGCGTATAAGCCACAAACCACAGTATTCCTCAGGGTCAATATAATCCTCGCTGTTGACTAAATTCTGCCTGATTTATGTGTTGGACCTAAGGAAAATAATCGTTTTGGATGTATTTCAGCCAAAGAAGCCGTGGCGGATATTTGGGGGAAATTGTATTTCCCACATAATGGCATCAATAGGTCTTTCAAATGAATATCAAATGAAGATGAAATCTCACACTTTGTTTCATTTGAATTTAAACATTAAAAGCACTTAATGGAACACTTCGTATCTATCTACCTTTAGATCTTTATTTTCTTTAAGTAATTTAAGAACCTAAGCTTGTTTCTTTGTACTGAAGTTGCCATTAATCTTCATTTGAAATGTTTAAATTTTTTAAAGAAGGAAAATTTCGAATTAAATTTTCTATTTTCCATTTTCCAATATACATATTTCGGTCGGTCTTTTTTCCATATTTATTAGCAGCCGTTTACCTTTTTTCCCCCATTTTAAAGAAAATGTTAACATGTGATTAAATTTCTTTAATGCTCTTTTATTTTGAATTTTATTTCATTTTCTTTTTTTTTTCGTTTTGCAAAAAAAGGGGCCTCCGAGAAGAAAGAATAATCATTTGATTTCTTTTTAATCTTTTTCTTTTTACAAAAACTTTATGCAAATTTCCATTCCTTTTAAGAAAAATACCATAAAAAATGAAAAAAAAACAGAAAAAAATTATAAAATAAGTATGAAAACGAAAACGTAAAAATAGAAAAGAAAAGGTTCTCGTTGATGTAAAATCATCAGCATTAATTCTCAACTCTGCTCAAGTATTTTGCAACAGATGTTGGATTTTTTCTTTCATAATTTTTTTTCGTTCTCTTCTTTCTACCCGAAGCTTGGGTATTGTAATGCGTCGCAAGCAAGCAAGTGAACACATGCATAGAACCTTGACAAAAATTTAAAATTTTTTGGAAATGCTAGTAGAATAGGTAAGCAACGCCAATATATTCTTCGTTTTCTTCTAATCGATAAAAAAGTGTGGAAATCAAAGAAACGGAATTTGTTTTCTTCTGGGTATGGATGGGTACCTTGAAAGTACGGTAAAGCATTGGCAGTAGAATGAAATCGTTTGCAATTACCCCGTAGAAAAAAATTCAGTGCACAGGTGTAACGTCAAATGTAAGGTTTCATTTTAAAAAAAGCACATACACTTCTACGTATTACACATATACGCATACATATAAAAAAGTTTACACTCGAAGAAAATTGCGTGTGAATATGAAATTCTTTTTTTGCGTGCATTTATATCGTTTATCGATAAAAACGTATTTTAATTTAACAATTTGAACAAGGTCTTAATCCAATGGCTGGAAATTACAGCGGATAATCCGATCCAATATGACAAGAAAGTAAAGAATTGTAATAATCGTTAGTATGTCAATGAAAAACTAGGAAACGTTACTAGTAAGAAACTAGGTCAATAATCCTTTGAAAAAATATTTTTTCGGTGACTTTCCTTCAGCAAATTTCTGGCAAAAACTCTGAGCTTAAATAAAAGTGCCATGCAAAGCTTCTCAAAAGATCTGTCATTCGGAGTTGACTTTAAACTATAGCTCCTGCCACTCATGCATAAAACTAACACACCCAACATGGGTAGTATTGAGAAGCTTGTTAGTAATCCTGACTAAAGGGTTGTGATCTCCAATTATGTATGTATGTATGTTGATGATTTACACATTCATTTATGTAAACTTTCTCAATTCTAATTGGTGAATTGTAAGCAAATATTTTGGGGATCAATACAACTTAACATCAATCCTATAATCGAGTCTAATGGAGTCTATGTGCATTCCATTTGTTATATTTGCTAAGAAATCTCTGCTAAATCATCAGTTAAATGTACTTTATAGCAATTAAGATTTGATTATACACGTTAATTTTCAAAGACTGCTAAGACTTGACTACGTTTTGGATATGAGTGAAAGTAATCCACTGAAACAGTGCCAGACATTACAGGGGAAAGAGCCCAAACCTCTGTTGAAGAATCAAGTTAAGGATAGTCTTTGAAATGCTAGTGTAAGACTTACTTACACAGTCGGTCATTACAACTCTTTAGTCAGGCTTACCACCTATCTTCTCACACTACACATGTACACCCATATACTACATATTAGACTACGGCGGTTTCTGCTGGTGTTAGAATGTAGTGAAATTGCATGTGTGTAAAGATAAATTCAAATTTTACTACACACATACATACATAATTACAACCCTTCAGTCAGGATTACGGCCTAGGTTGTCAGACCTCTAATGTTGCGTGCGTTAATTTACGTCGACTCCGAACGACAGATTTTTGAGAAACTTTTTCATGGCAGGGGTATTAACAGTTTTTTCCAGGAATCTCCTGAGAGGAAGTCGCCGAAAAAATATTTTTTTTTCATATTTCGTTTTGATGTCTAACCTGGGATACGAACCCGGGCTTTACGTCTAATAAGCTACATACTAGACTACGGCGACTTCAAATTTAACTAGTAAGGAGAAAAACCAAAAATTTTGAAAAAGCTAATGTTAAAGTTAACAGAGCAATGTTAAATACGAAAAATAGTCGAGGAAGAAATTAACCAAATATACGATACAGAGAATGGAATACCTATCCCATTCCTTTAAAATTGTGCCCACATGTTTCTGAATGAAACAGCAGCTTTGGTAATACGGAAATTCTTTTAAAAATTAGCAAAATTTAGACAAAAAAATGTATTTGTTTTAAGAATGTCTGGATAGAAAGATCGATATTGTGGAAAAATGGGGCTTGCTGCAGATATCCCACTATATACAAATTGTAGCCTAATTGTAGTCTGCAGCAAGTCCCATTTTCCACAATATTGAAATTCCTCATCCCAGGGTAGAGTGTTGACATTCTTCTGTATTTATTTTGACACTAAGCTGTTATTATTCGATCGCTCATTATCACCTCTGGGTCTAATTTAACAGTGTGCAGCAAAGAAGTGAGTTCGTTGAGCTTCTTATTTCGATCAGAGCTTATGTTATTCTCCGATCACTATGGATTCTAGGGAAACAAACGAACCAATAACAATTCAAAGAGATATTCTTGAGTACTACTCGAAAAGAGCTATGATGAAAGGATTAATTATTGGTAGAGATTGTAGGATTTAGAGACTTTTCAAATTATGTAGCACAACAGTGGTGACATTTCGAGGGACTGGTGGTTGTACTTACCGAGCATAGGTTCGATATTGGAGATGAAGACAGCTAATCACCTGTTCTAATATATTATTTGGCGAATGGTTCTCTGAAATATTATGTACTGATCCCTATTATATCCTTTTTCTAATTTCTTACATACTAATTTACTTAATTCCTCATTTAAAGAAAGTAAAAAAGTATCAAAAAAAATCGTTCAGATTTCATTTCCTGAACATTTAAATGTTAACAATATTATTAAGAAAACATGTTTAAATAAACTAGCAATTTTCCACGAGTGTAAATTTGTGCGAAAATAATTTTACATTTAAAGTTGAGCTATTTTTGCTCTTGTACCCGTACAAGTACGTTGTTGATGATGATTTCAACATTACTCCTGGTATTTTATGAGCAAAAATACATGGAATGTGTTACTTATGCATTGAAAAATAGAGCAACAGCAGGAGTAGCAGCAATGTTGTTATCAATTTAAAATACAAAAAAAGAAGTTTAGAAAATAATACCAGGTATTATACAGGCTATGCTGATAGGAGATGAATTCATATCATATGGCAAATCGTCTTCCTCATCACCTTGTGCTTTAAACGTTGTATTTTGATTTTGTTTGCTCTTCTTGCCACTGTTTTATTGTACACCCTGTGTTCTATTTTGCTGCATATTAAATATGCAACAGAATATGAAAGCTTTATGCCAATATGAGTATCAGTTTTATTCGAATCTGTTCGAAAGAATTTGTATTTATGGAAGAACATGGCAACACTTGTTCAACATTCGTTATAAAATTTGTAGAATTTTTATGTCCGATGGTAAGAAAGTGCTGTAAAGTTATATCCGCTATTAAAATTATCCATGTGCACATGTTTATGTGATCATGAAAATAGAGGGAATTCTTTGATTAGAAACGTTACAAATCTATTGTTGTAAATCACTTTGACGTCATAAATCCTAGGCATTTATACTGTTTTTACAGAAATGCTGCAATCAGCGCGTTAGTGTGTTTCTCGGAGGCGACATTAAACCGTATGTCCCATTACTGCTTACTTACTTAAATGGCCATTAACAACCCGATTAACGGATTTCATACATACATACATAATTGGTCATTACAACCCTTCAGTCAGGATTACGACCTAGTTTCTCACACCGCTCATGTTGTGTGTTAATTTTATACATTAGCGGCGGTTTAAAGTCGACTCCAAACGACAGATTCTTGATGAACTTTTCATGGCAATTCTATTTACTCTCAGAGTTTTTGCCAGAAATCTGCTGAGAGGAAGCCGCCGAAGAAATACTTTCTGTATTTTGTTTTGATGTCTGGCCTGGGGCTCGAACCCTGGCTTTTACGTCTAATAAGCCATCACACTACCTACTAGACTACGGCGACTTCAATTAACGGATTTCGACCTGCCTTAATACATCCTACCAGGCGCCTCTGCTTCTTGCGCGCCTACGCCAGTTGTTCACACCAATCGATGACAGGGTTTCCTTCCAACGCAAACAAGGTCGTCGTCTTTGCCGACTTCCAGCATCCTACTTCATTCGAACGACATGGCTGAGCCAACGCAGCCGCTGAATATTAATACGTTGCACAACGTCTATGTCGTTGAGGAGCTCATACAGTTCACTGTTGGATCGGATGCGGAAATCAGCGCCAACTCACACTGGACCGAAGATCTTACGTAGGACTTTTCTCTCGAATACTCTCAAGGCTGCTGCATCAGTGCTTAATAGTGTCCATGCCTCTGCACCATAAAGAAGCACGGGGAGGATGAGTGTCGTGTAGAGTATTAGTTTTGTCTTACGAGAGAGGTCTCTGCTACTCAATTGCCTATTGAGACCATAGTAGCACTCCCATTACTCATGGATAAAATTAACACACACAACAAGAGTGGTATGAGAAGCTAGGTTGTAATCTCTACTAAAGGGTTGTACATACCAGTTAAGTAAGTAAATTATAAGTATGTTGACCCGGAAGTATGTGGTATCCTCATAAAAACCTCAATTATTTAAACCCTAAATTCAATGTTGTAGAGTTACCAGTTCACAACAGTTGAGAGGATTCGATGTGGGTTATTGCCCTGCCACTTAATTCTATGCTCCTATAAAGTCCGCGTTTCACTGCATCAAGGTTCCATGAAAATCTTCACAAATTTATTCTTCCGAGCAGTTATGAAATGCTTGTGAACAAAATTAACAAACAAAACATGGGTGAATATTAGAAGCCAGTAGGCATGTCACAATGTGGGCCGTCATATATGCCGACAATAACTACTCGAACTATCATATTTTCTTGAATATGCGTTCTGTCTTTGTGCCACAATTTTGCTGTATGCTGCATGAACATTCGTTGCACTTAGTTATTCAGACATGCCAACATCAACAACAACTGCACAATTTTCCAAGAAATGCAGGGTAATTTGAAAAAAAACTGAAGGAAAAACACAAAAACAACATAAAAGATGAAAGTACACACATGTTCTGCAAATTCTCTCTGCGATGAACAAGGACGGACTACTTCTGGAGCACATTTCTTACGTGTGTGTGTGTGAAATTTAAGAAATATTTTTACTTCTTCAACTTTAAAGGGGAATTTTCATATTTTTTCATGGTTTTTTTTTTGTGGCAATTTTTGTTTTCTTTATACTGCCTGTCGTATGTTATCTGTCTGTCTTGTTGCAGTAAAAGTTAATGTTTCTTTATGTCTTTTCTTTTGATGACGATGATATTCTTTTAGCAGCTACTTTTTGCTTTTTGCGTCGGAATGGAATGCAATTGTTGAGGCGGCAGTCTTATGGGTCTCATTAAATCTGTTTTTAGAAAATGTTGCGCAAATTTTCGATCAATTTCGAGTTCATAATTTTTTCAATCAAGTATTTTAAATTATGCTGCTTAAAATGCTTAAACATTAAAGAAATTAACAACAATAGTTTTAAAATTGCATCGCTTATCTACAGTAATAGACAGCCTGATCTGTATTTTAAAATTTGGAAATATTTTGCAATGGCTTCGTAAGATGTTTTGTAAGGCCTGTGCTCCTGTGTGGCATAGAAATGTGTGTTTATTTCTTTGAGGATTTGTTTGTTTGTTTGAAGTCTATAGACGGCTAACGGCTGGACCGACAGTACCTTCCTATATGTCTGGAAGGAACTATAGGCTACCTTTTATTTTAAAATTTCAAGTTGGCGAGGTGCCACGCCCACACACCTAATAAGTATTTAATGCCGCATATCTCATAAGCTGTAACAGCTAGACTCCTCAAATTTTGTACGGACGATTTTGACGTATATATGAACAAAACGGGCGGATTGGCTGTAGTGGGCGTGTCACCTCCCATAGTCTATATATATATAAATGAATGTTTGTTTGTATGTACCTTATATAATCGTAAACTATGCATTTGATCATGTTATGATCTTTAGCAAAGTTGTTGAGCATGAGCCGATGAAAGTTTCTAAGTTGGTATGACTAACTTCCGATAGGTGGCGCCACTGAAAATTACTAAAAATCAGTTAAATCGTAAACTATGCATTTGATTATGATATGATCTTTAGAAGAGTTGTTGAGAATGGACCGACGAAGGTTTCTAAGTTGGTATGACAAATTTCCGACAGGTGGTGCCACAAAAAATTACTCCAAAAGAATTAAATCGTAAACTGTGCATTCTTTAACAAAGTTGTTGCGCATGAGTCGACGGAGGTTGGTGCGATTAATTTCCGATTGATGACGTCACTGAAAATTATTCAAAATGAATGACAAGCAATTGGTCGACCTACACCTCAAGCACGGAAGAAAATAGCATTTCGAGGCTCAGAATCAGACGAGCATTGAGACTAGAAAATCTTCGAGCATATGCCACTGAGAACCGTTCGCTTGAATCACTTGAACAACGAGAAGTGAGATTAGAAACTGATCGAATGCGTACTACTCAGGCCCGTTCATCTGAATCATCAGGACAACGGGAAACAAAATCAATAAAATGATTCAAATTTAATTGGACATTTGTGTAATGTCTTTCCTTCAAATTTGTTTTAGTTGGTGTCGCAGCAACACGTGCTGGGTACAGCTAGTACATATACAGCGGCTCATGCGCAACAACTTTGCTAAAGATTATAACATGACCAAATGCACAGTTTACGATTCTATAAGGTACATACAAACAAACATTCATTTTTATATGTATAGACTATGGGAGGTGACACGCCCACTATAGCCAATCCGTCCATTTTGTTCATATATACGTCAAAGTCGTCCATACAAAATTTTAGGACTCTAGCTGTTGCAGTTTATGTGATATGCGACATTAAATACTTATTGGGTATGTGGGCGTGGCACCTCCCGTAGTCTATATATAAAAATGAATGTTTGTTGTATGTACCTTATAGAAACGAGGCATACAGTAAATTGTAATAGCACAAAAGTAAAACTACATTTAAAATAAAATCAAAAGACATTTACTGCCTTCATATTTATGTAAAATGTCAAAATAATTTCAAATTTCTTTCACTCGCACGGAGAACACGGAGAATTAAAAGGAAAACATTTTCTATCGAACACACACACAAGAAAACAACTGAAACAACATCTGAAATTGTAAAATAAGTAACCTTTTGCACTACATCCCGGTTGACACAGTGACAGCAGAAGGAAAACATCTTGAAATACAATTTCTCTGTCACATTTACACTTCGTTTGTGAATTTCAAAATAATTTCTTAACGTCACCAGCTTCTTTGAACACAAACTGAAGTGCAAATTATAGGAAAGAGAGACATAGAGAGATGGCGAGATGGATAAAACGAAAACATTTGGAAAATATGTTACGCTGTACCCCATCTATGAAATGATTTTTTAATGATGACAACACACAGCAATAGAAAAAGCGGAAACAACAAAACTAAACTAAAAATGTTTACATATGCAACTTTTTTTTTATGGGTAGGTGTGTGTATGTATGTTTGTATTGCACATTTACACAAAGAAACATTTTTGTAATGAAAGTGTGTATATTGAGTTTGAAAGTACTTTTGCACGAGTAAATTATTTGTAAAATTTATTACAAAATTTGATTTTAAAGAATTACAATCCTATGTTGGATGGCCATGCGATTCGGGGAAGCAAAAAACATTAGTTCTCTCTTCTTAAACAAAAACCTAGCAAAAGTGAAAATAATTTTATACTGGCAACGAAGTTGACAGGAGAATAAACTGACTCATTATACGTACGACGTGTAATAGCTTACATTCATCAACAACACAGTTGCCAACGATAAATGGTTCGAAATTTTCTTGGGATACATTTTAGACGTGTGTAAATGAGGACAGGCGATTGGTGGTGACTATGGAAATCGAACAATTCTCAAGGAAAATCTGCCTACGATTTTTGCATTGTAATATGGGTTATCCATTTCGTGGTTTCAAAAGTAAACGTCAATAAAACATATATAAAATATTTTTTTCATGATATTTCTTTTTTATTGTAAAGTTTGAACGTTGACATTATGTGTGAAACTGTACATCATTTAAATGACCTCCACGCGAAGTGTTGAAAGCATTGATTCTTTTGAGGTAATTTTCGACCACTTTTTGACACATATTGGGCGGTATCTCTGCCAAAACTTGACGAATGTTGGTTTTTAAGAGCTCAAGAGTTGAAGGTTTATCTGCATAAACACGGTCTTTCGCGTAGCCCCACAAAAAAGTCTAATGGTGTCAAATCGCATGATCTTGGTGGCCAGTTGATATCGCCACGACGAGAAATTACGCGGCCAGGAAATGTCTCTTGCAATAAAGCCATATTCGCTCGAGTTGTGTGGCATGTGGCACCATCTTGTTGAAACCACATATTCTCCAAATCGTATTCTTCAATAGCAGGCAAAAAAAGTCGGTTATCATATGACCATAACGCTCCGAATTGACGGTGACAGTCGTTCCATTGTCATTTTCGAAGAAGTAAGGTCCAATCACACCTTCGGACCAAAGAGCGCACCAAACAATGACTTTTTCTGGATGTAATGGCCTCTCTTCAGTTACTTGAGGATTCTCAGACCCCAAATACGACAATTTTGTTTATTAACATACACACCGAGTGTGAAATTTGCTTCATCGCTGAAGAAAATTTTGTTGGATAAGTGGCTGTGGCACGATCACCATTTTTGTGGTAGGTTTTGATAATTTTTATGCGTTGTGTGATAGTTAAGCGATCCATTTTCGTCAATGTCAGACTTTCAACTGAAAAGAAAAAAATTGGTTTCACAACACAAATTGGTCTGACATTTTCATTACATTCCTTTGGCAAGGATTACATCCTAGCTTCTCACACCACATATGTTGTGTGTGTTAATTTTATATATGAGTGGCGGGACCTACAAACTAACTTTGCACAAAACTTGTAATTGACGTCAAGGTTAGTTGGAGTGATATCAAGGCTAAACTGCTGGACTACAAATCCTTCTTATACATCTACTGAGAGGAAGTCGCCTAAAAAATATTTTTTCGTTTAAACCGTGGTCGCACGTCTAATAAGCCAAAACACTACCTCGCAATATGACGACTTCAGACGCATTCTTATTCTTTCTACAGATAATATGTAAAGAAACTTTTCCGAGTACTGAATATTGTTAGGTATTTAAAGCCCAAATCGAAATCAGAGAATTGAACTGTTGTATCATAGATAGATGAGTGTAAACTTTTTCCTCTTTTTTTTTACTGAGCTTTGCAAAGATTTGTAATTGAAAAAAGTTCTGTTGCTTTAGCAGATGTGAAGAGGTTCTTAAATTGTCAATTTGTGTATATTCTGTTTGGAGTACATACATACAGCGGTTGACTTATAATTAGAAACGACTTAGCAACATGTATGTTTGTTAATTTGTTTTACAGTCTTCACTGGGATCAAAGGCTTTGTTCGGAGGACGTCTTACATACGTTTTTCCACCAGATTGGGACAAATTAAACTTAGATTTGTCACTCCAGAGAACTCTGTTCTTGAAACATCGTTTCTAATTATAAGGCCACCACTGTATGTGCAGTGAGCGTCAAAAGATATGTATATTACGGATAAAATTCTTTTAACCACCAAACTAAACTTTTATCACTTAAGGAGAGTGCCCGAAAAAATTTGACAATCAATTTTTTTGTTTCACTTTTAAAGACTGACAATGAAACAATTTTAAAATACAAATAACGGTAATTTATTAATACATATTTTTTAATGAACAACTTTGACGCTCACTGTATATACAGTAAAGGAATACATGATTGAATAACTTCTGTAACACAATGTATTGTGTTGATTGTTAATAAATTACGTGAACCAATTGAAGACATTAATTGATATCAAAAAAAGTTGTACGTGAAAGAATTAATAAACCTTGAAACTATTGTGACGAAAGGCATCTTAAAATATAATAAGGAAGACCAGAATTATAATTTTTTTCCATTTCCTAAGGAACACAAGCAATGATTGGTTTATCTTGTCTTATCTTATCCCCTAGAAGGATACAACTCTACTCATTCTAAATTTATACAATTCCGGTTTTAATAGAACAAATCCATAAAAAAGCAAAAATATTTTGTTTAATTTTATAAACAAAAACAAAAACTAACAACAAAAAGTTTTGATATGAGAATTTTAAATAAATGTCTGCAACAATTACTCACACATATATATATATATATATATATTTGCATGTATTGAAAGCCATTTACATACACTAAGAGCAGAGAGAAGCTACACTGAACTACAGAAACACAAACTAAAGTGGATACAAGAGAGAGAGAGAGAGAGAGAGAGAAAAATGGAAAACTTTTACTTTAACGTTATGATATGAGTGCCAGCAACTACAAGGATATCTAAGTGTGTTGTATGTGAGTGTGCGTGTGTGAGTTCGTGTTTTAATTTAAATATTTAATTTGATTCTCTTGGTTTTTCTCTTCGTTACAAATGCTTGACTTTAATGTGACATTTTAATGTCGTCGTCGATTTTTGTTGGCGTTTGCAAATGATACAACAAAAAAAAAAAATATGGAAATTACAGAAAAACATCGTATTAAAGATTTAATATTGCTCTCTCCCTCTGTCTCTCTTTCTCCTGTCTCTCTCTGTATTATAAAGTTTTCAAATACATACATTCTCTAATATTGTGCTTCAGCTCATATGTGGATATGTGCTGATATGTGAATGTGTTTTGTTATCTGTGTCTGGTCTGGTTCTATACGCACACACTGACACACACATGCATGAAGTAAATCGTTCTCGTCATGGCACATTTTAATACAGAAAATATTTTAATAAAGGAAGTTTTATGTTGTTATTGCGATTTCCATTGTTTTTATTTTTTGTTTCTAGTTGTTGTTTTTGTTTTATTATTTATGTTTGTCGCTGCGGATGCTGATATTGTTGTTATTGGTTTTTATTTAGTTTTCTTCCTGGTTTTTTTTTAAATTACGACACCACTTGGAGTACCCTACTAAACTATTGATGTTTCTAATGTTGCTAGTAGTTTAACTAGTTAACTTAAGATTGATTTGCAATAACATTTTCGTTTTTAATTTGAATGATCAACCTTCGTCTTCGTCTGTTTTTTATTTGGAGGATGTCAGGTTAGGTTTAAATTAGTACCCGGCTTAAAAAGCATAACCAAGCAGGGTGCTATTAGGTCCCCTTGTAATGCCTGTAGTACCTATTACGTCATTTATCTGTAAATCCTGGCTGGCATTTCTCAATCCTTCTGATAGCTTAATAAAGTTACCTTTGATTACACACTTGCTGTCAAGCAGGTCTGAAATGCCTTGCCTTCTTTCTTGTCACTACAGCTTCTGTAGAAGTCATTGTGAGATAATTTCCACCTTTGTCTGAGCTCCGGATATATCCATAGTTAGAGCCAGATTTGTCTAGCCTTTATGCAAGTGGTCTCATTGTTCCATATCTCCCTGGCAAATGAGTAAAATTTGTGTGAAATCATTTGTTTGCTCCTCCGCACTTATAAAGTAATTCTTATATCTGTTGTACCAGCCTTTGCACGTGCGTCAGCTTTGATGCGTACAATGTCTTCGTGTCCAAGAATGTCTTATTATCTCCTTCACAGATATACGGCATGCTTGGTGTGCATACTCTCTAGGGATATAATGAATGCTTTATTGCCAGTAAATCTGCTTATGTTTCCACTCTCTCATATGCAAGAAGAAATATTAATAAGTCATAGCAAGTAGATCACTTCCTTAGCTACAGTAACTGGTCAAATAAAATGGAAACAAATCATTCGAAAGACGTGTAGTCCAGTAATTTACCCATAATACCACACACCAACTCACCTCGATGTCAAGAAATTACAAATCACGTGCAACGTCAGTTTTAGTTGGACTAACACAAAAAGCGTTTGGCTCTCCTCAAGCATTTTGTTCCCACATTAGCTTTTCATGAAGTCTAGTAGGAAATTAGCTTAATAGACGTGAGGCCGTGGCTCAACCTTTGGCTCAGACTTCTGGAACAGAAATAAATATAAAAAAATATTTCTTCGACGACTTCCTTTCAGCAGTCAGTCTACTGGTACAAAACTCTATGAGTAAATAAAATTGCCTGGAATATTTTTCCAAAAATTTGTCGTTCGTAATAGACTTTAAACTGTAGGTCCCACCACTCATGTATAAAATTAACGCAGACAACATGGGTCGATAATCCTGTTAAAAAGGCTGAAATAACCAATAAGGTAAGTAAGTATTGGAGGTTCATACATGTGCAGAACAGACAGTCAAACTAATTTAAAGATATTTGACTCGCCTCAAGCTTAGGTAAATTGTTGGCTAATTAGACGTGAGACCACGGTTCAAGCTCCAAAGTAGCCATATGCAACAAAACGAAATCAAAAAAATATTTCTTCGCGACTTCCTCTCAGCAGATTTCTGGAAATAAACTCTGAAAGTAAATAAAATTGCCACAAAAATGTTACTCAAAAATCTGTCGTTCGGAGTCTACTATAAACTGTATATACCGCCACTTATGAATAAAATTAACACACACAACATGGGTAGTGTGTAATTGGTTGTAATGATCAATTAGGTAAGGTTTACCTTTAAGCCTTCTGAATTGAACAGAAACGGACAAGCAGTCGTCAAAGGAACATATTTTTACACTCGATTATTCCACTGGTAAGTTTGAGCTTTGTCGTAATCCTAGGTCGTAATCCTTACTGAAGTGTTATGATGACCAATTATGTAATTATGGGGTTATGCACTAAAAAAGTAGTCAGTTTAACAGATAGTACAGCAGGCTAAACTTAAGCCCCTAATGGATTTTATTAAGGACTGTTGATGGTTAATAGTGTGAATACAGCGAATATCAATCATGGATTGTGTAGGTTTGGAGAATTAAATAGAAGTATGCAGGGAGACACAGTATCTCAATGGAGTACACTTCCATCAACAAAATTTCTTTGTTGATAAACAAAGTATAGATGAGGTATACAGTGCAGTGCCCTGTAACAAAACATGTGTTAAGTCCATAGTAATGCCTATTGAATGTAATTGTTGAAGGACGATCATTCTGCTATAGGGTTCTAAACAGTCGATCTAAGCTTGCTATGCTGTTTTTACTTATTTTTTCTATATGCAAACGAATACATTTTCATAGTAACAGAGATGGGAGTATTGAAGTATCTGCATTTATACCTCCCATTCTCTTCCACGAAACAACTCTCATATTAATTTCTACCTCATAACACCCAATAAAACTTTCATTTTAACGATTCTTTATGCAAAAAAACCTCGGAGAAAAAAAAAGAATTCATATGCCATGCTCATACCATTTTTAAAAGGGGAATTTTCCGTAAACATGTGGGCGTGTGTATGTGTTTGTTTGTTTTCATAGAAAAATATTTCCAATTTGAAGGCATAAATAATCAATTCAACATTTTAATGAATATTCATAAGGAAATGATTTTTATGCTGATTTTTGTTCAGCATTCGCTGTACAACTACCACTCAATTCATTCATATTCTTGTGCAAATGCAAATGAGTTCATTGTAAAGCTACACACCCATTATGTGAGTGTCAAGAGGAAATTTTTTGGGGAATTTAAATTAAAAGAATTTAAAGAAAAACAAAATTTTAATTTAAATTCAGTTTCTAAAGTATCATCACATCACTTCCGTTTATAGTTCTACGCCATCCTGTGGATGAAAAACTGAAAAGCTTAAATTGGAAAACTCCATCCGAAATTCACCATTCGTTGTGTGGTAATTTCCATTACAATTTAATTTTCTGTGTTTTCTTTTCTTTTACGATATATTTGGTATGTATATCGTAAATACAAAATTTTCTTTCATTTTATTTCCACAATATTTGCTGAGAAGTGTGTTTTTCTTTCCATTTCACTGTGTTTGGGGACATACGTGATGTTGATGATGATCACGACAAAAATGAATATGCAAATAAAGACAACAAGAACGACAAAAACTAAAGAAAAAACATGTAAAGTGATATAAAACAAATAATTCAATGCAGTTTTATTTTTAATTTGATGATGGCAGTGCAGTGCAGTTCAGTTCAGTGCAGTGCAGTGCAGTGCATTGAACCTCCTTTCGAAATAGACACCCACTTTGATGATGACGACGGCAGCATACAATTACTGGCTGTACATGAGGGCTTTTGTATGCCAAACGAATTTCTGATTAGTTTCTCTTCTACAGATTGAGCAGACAGTAGTTGTTTTGCCATGGAAAGTATTTGTCATCACGGCTGTGTAGGATGTTGTAGACCATACTGCAAGCAGTGGACCCATCCAAATCGTTGATTTAAATTTGAAATTTTTAATTTAAATTACAATTTTGAGTCAAACATTTTTAAAATAATTCATATTCAATACTGTTACGAAAATGGAAAAATCTAGATACTGGTGGTTTGCTTTTACATCGTTTAACATTAAAATTAGAAACAAAAGCTACAAAAACCAAACATGATAAACAAGCCCACAAAAATATATCCACAAACACCAGTAAGTAAGTAAACAAAAATGCAACAACAAACACTACAAGAATAAATGTAAACAAAATACACAAACAACAATAATGAAACAACGATGTTTACATTTATAGAGATTTCGAAAAGGGGAAGCCTCCAACATTCGCCTTCAAGAACATTCATCAGACTGTTTACTCTGCCATATAAAAGACAAGGCAAACAGGCAACAAGTTAGTAAAAGTTCAGTCAGTCTTGTGTGAAGCCGAAGTGTGTTTGAAAACAGTAATTGTGGTTTGAAGATCTCCGTTCCAAAGAACTGTCGAATAAATTGTTCAGGAATTGTTATTGTTTATGCAAAATGTATAAACAGAGGAATAACAAAGAAAACAATTGTTGTTGTTTACAATTTTAATTAAACTAAACATGAATATATTTTTATTTTATTTGCTATCTACGAGCTCATATTTTAAACGTTTTTAAAAAGTAAAACCCTAACAATACGATTACAAGCCAAAGCCAACTGGCTCGAAGTCAAAGCTCAACCTTACCAATGAAATAATCGGATACAAAACATATTTTCCTTTGACTACGGCTTGTACGATTCCGTTCAACTTAGACTTACCTAATTGGTCATTACACTCAGTCCCACATCAACCATGTTGTGTGTGTTAATTTGATCCATAAGCAGCAGAACCTACAGTTTAGAGTTGACTCCGAATGACAGCTTTTTTTTAGAAACTTTTCCATGACAATTTTATTTCCTCTCAAAGTTTTTTCCACAAATCTGCTTAAAGGAAGTCCTATTTCGTTTTGTTCCAGATGTCTGGACTAATGTTTGAAACACGGCTTATGTCTCAACAAAAATTTTGCTTCAATTCCAAAGAACACATTAAAACTGGTGCTGATAGAATGCCAAAAGAAACCTAAAAAAATTGTGTTTTCCAATGGAAACTTTATTTCAAAATAATCATGAAATCTCTAATTAAAAATAATGCTTTTCTAACGAAAACTAAATAGTATCTACTATGATGAGTTGTAAATGCATCTCTCTAGTCATTTTGTTCACATATCGTATTTCCTGAAAATGTTTTGTTTAAAAAAAAAAAAAAAAACAAATCGTACAAATGTTATGTTACAATACTGAAATACACTCAGAAAAATTTGTTAAAATATCGTATAAAGTGGTCAGTAATTTTAGAGATGACAACAACTATCTACATGGGTGGATAGTTTATTGAAAAGGCAACATTAATCAGATAAAGTGGCATCGATGTTACGTAAATTTATCCTAAAGTCTATCTATGTTTTCTGTACGATTGATGCAAAAAGGAAGTAAACAAAAAACAAAGTGGTATTATTGCTGGCGAGAGACAGTAGAGTACCATGATCAAAGGATTAATTGTACTGCTCTTATTCTACATACACATACATAATTGGTCATTACAACGCTTCAGCCTAGTTTCTAAGTTCTTAATTTATGCTGGACTAATTTCCTTATAGTATCTCCCTCAATCCTATTGCCCAAACAATTTTAAGGATGCTATTCGGCGTCAGTAAGGATTATTCCCAGTCTTTTGCTTGAGTGTCTTCATCTTTCCTTTTGCCGAGTACATCCTTCCAAATTCCTCATTGTACTTTATAGGTGATATAAGGTTCTGGTCTTATCAGTGACAAATTCCCATATGACCTCAATGAGACCCTATTTCACCTGTCAACCTTATGGATAGTTTTCCTACGTCCCGTTCTATGTCTGGAATTTTTGTTCATGTTGAAATGGATTTAAAGTTCGCTTAGTCATGCTCTTTTAAATATTTCACTTTGGAGACGAACAGGGCTACTTCTGTACCATATTTACTCCACAATGGTCTCTTTCTTAAAAGAGTACATAGCAACGCAATTATTCTTTTCAGTTATTCCCGTTGTGGAATACTTAATACTTCTGTCTGAGCCATTCGGTTTGTCAGGTCACGATATCTTCTGATGAGTCTCGAGTTACAGTTGTCTCCTCTCTATCGTAGGACAAGGTGTGATGAATTCGAAAGAGGGTGTTAAAAAATAAAAATTTTGTTTCTTCGTGCTGGAGACCTCTTATGTAACTCCAATATGATGCCAACAAGGGCGAAAATTACCGCCCCATTACCATTGTTTTGCTCTTATCAAAGTTGTGAATATGTTTTTTAACTTCATTTAGAAGCCGAGTGTTAAGCGATTTGCTAAGATTTTTTACAAATTACAAAACAATTGATTGTTTTATTCCTACAGGGCTCCACGAAATATGACACACGAATCCTCTGAAGATAATCAGAGATTGTGTGATATGAGTTATATTAGAGACTAGACTGGATATTGTATAAGATTATATACAAGATAAGTTCAGATATCTATCAAGGTTTTATGTTTTGTTCTAGTCTATTTCTTATGCCGGTTTTTTCCAAATCATATTTAATTGCTTGAAGGTAACTGCACTTCCTTTTGATTGCTACAGATCTCTACCATTATCTCCACTGAAAAATTAAGAGAATTTGTGTCCGTCTTAAAATGGCTATTTGACATGATTTTTGTACCTTTATTACCAGAATATTTTATCGTTCCAACAAATAAAGCCGGCATAGTCTAGTAGACGTGAGGCACGGTTCAAACCCCAGGTCAGACATCTCCTACAATACGAAAAAATATTTCTTCGGCGACTTTCTCTCAGCAGAATTCTGGCAAAAATTCTGAGAGTAAATAAAATTGCCATGAAAAATTTCTCAAAAATCTGTCGTTCGGAGTCGACTTCAAAGTCATGTATAAAATTAACGCACACAACATAAGTGGTGTGAGAAATTAGGTCGGAATTCTGACTAAAATGGTTGCAATGACCAATTATGTTATGAATTTCTAATGCAGACGATCTATGGCAAACATTACCTTTTTTAATTCTATTTTTAAAATTCCCTGGCTTCAGTTTCATTAGCCGTTTCAATAAGCATTCTAAAGGACAGGGCCAAAGGATTATTATTTACCTTCTATAAATTTTGAGCGAAAATCAATATTTTCTTATGCCTTCAAATCCTATTTTTTCGCCAATGGCAATAAGATTCACAGAATTTAGGAAAATTCTAAAGAAAGGTTTTGTTTTTTGGCTTTCGCATCCATTTCCTTCGAATGCAATTATTTTGTGTGTGTTTATCTCTCCTGGCAGAAGAGTAATCAATACTCGGATTCGTTATTTAATTTCTGTTTTCATTTGAACGTAATGAATGCCGTTTTTTCACAATTTCTCAAATTTTCTAAAAATTTCTTTATTTAACAATGATTTCCTAACGTCCATCTCCTCTGTTCGTCGTCTGTATAACAAGCCATTGGCAGACATCCCAGAGTTCTTTTTTGGTAAATATTCTCATTTTCTTTGGAATTGTAAACAAATCCATGAAATATATTTGAAGAAATTTTTTCTTTCCCAAACAACATCTTATTTTAACCCAATTTCTGTTGCTGGGTTTTTGTTGTTGATTTGCTTTGTTATCATTTTGTTTGTATTTTTGGGTGCACATTTGTTTTCTATCGATTTCAGAGATCCATTCCCTAAGAATTGTTTAGAATTTCTTATTATTATGTGGAAAATGTTCAAATGATGTGTGCATGCATGTGTTGTGTTTTTTAATTTCATTCTTCTTTTTTGTTGTTGTTGTTATTGAAATTGATATTCGATTGAAATCTGGCCTTGAATGTTTGATTTTAATTTCGTATTTTCGATTTCTTACCATAAAAGTTGGCTTCAGCATGACAGATATATGGGGTAGGGTATAGCATAGCGCTTTTTGAATTTCTTTTTCGTTCACCTGGGAAGCATGTTAAACTATTTCAAGTTGTCTTTTTAGCTTTTGTCAGTTCGATAAATCACCTTCTAATCAACTGTAGCAACTGCTAGGGTTATAGGTTTGCTAGGGGCAACGTCCTATATAAACATGGGTGAAGTGGACTAAGCGCTTTTTGTGTAATATGTCATGCTACCAGTACTGTCTACAATGTTTGCAATTGATGGTATCCTCTATCGGGACGCGGGTCAGTAGTCTTTTATGGATTACATACATAACTGGTCTTTACAATCCTCTAGTAAAGATTACGACCTAGCTTCTCACACCACTGATGTGTGTGTTAATTTTATTCATAAGCTGCACCACCTACAGTTTAAAGTTGATTCCAAACGACAGATGAAACTTTTCATAGCTATTTTATTTACTCTCAAAGTTTTTCGCCAGAAATCTGCTGAGAGACTGTCACCGAAGAAATACTTTTTTATATTTCGTTTGGTTCGTAAGCTAAGCAAATTGGAATATTGTTTACAGTTCTAATACTTTATCAGCTGCGTTTATTGCGATACGAAAGATTCACCAATTGAGTAAAATGTCTGTTATGATCACCCAAATTCTAACGTTAGGAGTATGTAAGCAATTGACAGTCCTGTTACTACTGACCCACGTAAGACAAAGAAAACAAGCCAAAGAGCCATTGTAAAATTGTTCACGTAGTACAGCAGTGTCGGCAGTTGCTAGTGTGAAAAATTTTTTTATTCAAGTCTGAATCAGAAATTCGGTCTAATGGAAACAAAAGTGAGACACTTATTCGGGGTTTTCATTTGTCTTATGCTAATGCCCAATTGATCCCGGTTTGATTGGGTTTGCCAATAAAGTTCCGACACAGAAATCTTTTATCTTTACCGATAATAGCAAAAATCAATACGTGAAAGACCAATTCATCACGCACGCACAAGTATTATACAACCAGTAAAGCCCACTTCACACGGTAATACTTTACGTACGTAAAGTCTAATGAAAAAGTAAAATGAAATGCCATCCGTATGACAAAAAAGAGAATAAAAGTCGTATAATTTATATTTTTTGCGTTTACATACAACAGCTGTTACACTTTTTTTCTATGTGTTTACATAAAAATACATCCCTGATCTAATGCGACTTGCTTGTTTTTTGAATCATTTCAAAAAATGAAGAGAGCCATACGACTGTCAAACTTTTCATCCGTATTTTCTCTCAATGTGTGATGGTTTCATTACATAGTACGTTTAGGCGATCACATCCGTACTCTTCTACGCAAAATTTTGACAGATCATATTACTTGTGGGACCGTGTAAAGTAGGCTTAACCAGTACTCACCCCAACTGATTTATCTTTATTCTTTTCGAGCCCATATGACCTCTTGTTACTACAATGCAGTCAAATTACTGTGATTATGGCGCTAACAGATTCACTAGACCATCTGACCTGCTCTGTCGTTCTTGTATTGTATCCCAACTTTGAGTTGAGGATACTAACCACATAATAGATAAATTTAACAAACAATATGGTGTCAAGCACTGTTAGGCTACCATTGCCTAGATGATCTTGAATGTTGGCAGATCCCCAGATCAGACATCTCCAACTAAATGAAATATAAAAGAAATATTACTACGGCGACTTCCTCTTAGCAGATTTCTGGTTAAAACTCTGCGAGTAAATAAAAAATTAACATGAAAAATTTCTCTAAAATCTGTCGTTCGGAGTAGACTTTAATATAAGTGGTGTGAGTAACTAGATAGTAATCCTGACTAAAGAGTTGTAATGATCAGTTACGTGTTGGCAGATCCATGAACCCAACCAAGGGGCAAAACTATTTGAAAGCCATTGGATGCAAAAGATGTTCGTTTAATACGTTTTAGAAGGATTGACGCAAAAATAATTCTGGATTGAATTGAATGAAATGCAAAAATCTCTTCTTATTTCTGGTTAGAATAGGTGGTAATTGGTGACCTATAGTAATATCAGATGAAAACGATTGTAAACTAAAAAGATGCAATGTTTTGTACGGTTTGTAGGCTGGCAGCATTATTGGCCCGTATTTCTTCCTGAACGTTGAATATAACAATGTTACTGCAACTGCCACTAGAAGTCGCCGTATTCCAGTAGGTAGTGTGTTGGCTTACTAGACGTAAGGCCAACGTTCGAACCCCAGGTCAGACATCAAAACGAAATATGAAAAAAATATTTCTTCTGCGACTTCCGCTCAGCACATTTCTGGCAAAAACTCTGAAACTCTTGAAAAAAGTCGACTTTAAACTTTAGGTCCCACCACTCATGTATAAAATTAACACACACAACATGAGTGGTGTGAGATGCTTGGCCGTAATCCTGACTGAAGGGTTGTAATGCCCAATTATGAATGTTATGTTATGTACTGCCATTTGAGCAAAGTATCGAGCGATGATTATAGACTTTTTTGTAATCCAAAATTGAAGAATTGGAATTGTTGGAGAGGCGCCTCAAGATATGCAATAACATGAACCTATTGATTTGTTTGGCGAATAATTAATTTCACGCCAATATTGAATGATTTGATCCTATTATATTATTTTTTCTCACCAGCCCCAAATCCAACCCTGGCATATCCCTTTGATGAATTACCGGCCGAAGTTCTTGAAAAGATATGCCATAATTGGAGGTCATGGACGTGTCACCCAAGGGGTAGCCGTTATTAAAATTAAGTTGACTCATCACGAACGTTGACAAAGTTAGGTTCACATTATTTCAGGTTCAAATTATGTGTTTTTGAGAGAGTTCTCAAAGGATCAGTGGTATACTTCTACTCTTAAACTTTTTATTTGATCCTATATTTGGAAATCTTGAAAAACACAAAGACTGACACTTATTTATTGCAATCCAGCTGGACAATTATGGGCGCACACATTGAAAGTGACTCTCTGGAGTTCTACACATACTTCTGATAGCTTGAAATTTAATTCTTCTCCGTAAATTGTTAAAAATTTCCATACCTTTATCGCAAAATCCACCTAAAAATCCTACAGTAAATGCCTTAATCGTCTATGCCATCTGCCTCCACATTCAATTACATTTAAGCAGAGAAATTTGTACCAATAAAATGTCACTGATTAAATGACAATTTACGAGGCTTGTTTGCAAACAAACAAATGACGACAAAAAATACGCGAAAATATTGAAAAAAGTAACCCATTTTCCTTACTCGACCAACGTAAGTATTACAAGAAAAAAAACGCAGCCAAAGATTCAATTTTCATTTTAACTACCTTTTCTTTTTTTAGTTTTCTTCATTTCATTTTTTTTTGTTCGCTTCTAAACTTTGGCAACAGCATTAAAGTTAAAAGCATTTCAATTACGCCCAGACAAAATAGCCGTTTAAGAACAAAAACTATTTCGAAAAAAAGAGAAAATCGTAAGGAAAACAACACAGATTTTTATTTTTTCTTTTTTCTTATCACGCTGCAGCAAAAGAAAATAAAAGAAAATGGCATGGAATGGAAATTAATTGATAAGATTTAAAGACAAGCCAACAAAAAACTAAAAAAAGAAAGGAAAAAAACAACGAAGGAATTTGTAAACTTTTGTAAACAAATTTTTTAGTTTTTTTTTTTGTTCGTTTTATTGTCAATACGAATTAAACACAGGAAAATAAGTTGGAAAAACTATTTTTTTATTTTTTTTTGGGAAAAGTAAATGCAAGAAAAGGACGATAACACAGTGCATAAGGAAAAATGACAAAAATTGAAGAAAATTTTTAATAAGAAAATCGCATAAAAATTTGTGATATTTTTCAGGTCAAAGTTCAAAGTTTTATCATAACTGTAGATTTCATTTTCACATACATACATACATATATTTGTATGCGAGGGAGTTTCAAAATTTCAATGACTTTAGAAAGTCCACTGTCAACTAAAACCATAATAATAGTAATTTCTGGCATATGACCGCCACGGCTGGCGCGGATGTAGTCCAATCTGGACGTCCAATTTTCGATGACTTTTTCCAACATTTGTGGCCGTATATCGGCAATAATACGGCGAATGTTGTCTTCCAAATGGTCAAACGTTTGTGGCTTTACCGCATATACCAATGACTTTACATAGCCCCACAGAAAGTAGTCTAGCGGTGTTAAATCACAAGATCTTGGAGGCCAATTCACAGGTCCAAAACGTGAAATTAGGCGGTCACCAAACGTGTCTTTCGATAAATCTATTGTGGCACGAGCTGTGTGACATGTTGCGCCGTCTTGTTGAAACCACATCTCCTGGACATCATGGTTATTCAATTCAGGAATGAAAAAGTTAGTAATCATGGCTCTATACCGATCACCATTGACTGTAACGTTCTGGTCACCATCGTTTTTGAAAAAGTACGGACCAATGATTCCACCAGCCCATAAAGCGCACCAAACAGTCAGTTTTTCTGGATGTAACGGTGTTTCCACATACACTTGAGGATTACCTTCACTCCAAATGCGGCAGTTCTGTTTGTTGACGTTGCCATTCAACCAGAAGTGCGCTTCATCGCTAAACAAAATTCGCTTATGAAAATCGGGAACAACGGTAATCTCGTTTTGGGCCCATTCGATGAATCTACGCCTTACTTGATGATCGTTTGGCTTCAAATCTTGCACGAGTTGGATTTTGTAAGCACGCAAACCAAGATCCTTCCGCAAAATCTTCCATAAAGTGGATGGACACAGATCCAATTCCTGTGTTCGATGGCGGATGGACTCATTCGGGTCTTCCTCAATGCTACGCTCTACAGCAGCAATAGCTCCTTCTGTACGCACCGTACAGCGTCTCTGGGGATGCGAGTTATCAATAAGAGTAAACGTGGTGCGAAAACGTTCCATGGTTAATCGAATTAACTGCTCTGATGGACGATTTTGTCGACGATAAAATGGACGTAGTGCGCGATACGTTTTCCGCACAGAACCATTATTAGTTTCCTCACTCATGAATAAAATTAACACACACAACATGGGTTGTAGGTTGTAATATTGACTAAAGTGGTATTAATGACCAATTAAGTAAGTAAGAAAGACGTCATCCTCCTAGCGTACGCGTCTTAATCTTACTTTAATAGACTATGTTTTGTAGTCTTTGCAATGCTAGTCATTTGAACTAGTCCATGCACCTACATCACGGGACTATTTAGTATCAGTTAATCGAATTTCTTAAGCATTTCTGCCGTGGATACCCTCAATTACTATGGACATTGTGGCGATCATCTTGGTGGAAGTACAAAACTATGCAGCGAGTTCCAATTTTTTTGGCGACCAGTTCGTACTCTGTGTACACAGTGTGTGTGTAGAACATCGCCTTCTTCATATGCACTTTTTAATTACTATGGCTGACAGCTTTGGTCAAATGGCATTAAAATTCTCACAAATATTAATGGAGACTTAGGTCTTCCTTCTGTCTTAAAATAAGTGAAGCATTCCACGATTCGTAAGCATAGGAAAGGTTTGCACGATTTGGCATGTGAGTTGAATACCACCGATCCCAAGCAATCATACCGAAAAAAAGTGCAGTAAGTATCAGTAGGAAGTGTGTTGACTTATTAGACGCGAGCCACGGTTCAAACCCCAGGTCAGACATCTCTCCTGCAAAATAAAATCTGAAAAAAATATTTCTTCGGCGACTTCCTCTCAGCAGATTTCTGACAAAAAAAACTCTGAGAGAAAATAAAATTGCCATGATTCAGTCGTTCGGAGTATGAAATTAGCACACACAACAGTGGTGTTAGAAGCTAAGTTGTAATCAGACTCGAGGGTTGTATTGTCAAATTACGTATGTATGTAGGTACCAGTTAGTCGAACTTTAAATCTCCTCAAATCTTTTTAGAGACCAAAGAAACGTCTAAAGTAATTTTTCGTTAACAGAGGGCATATTTCGCTCTTGATATTATGCTGATTCAAGTAATGAAGCATTCTCTTCTTCAACTCATAAAGGAACAACGTGTGTGAGTCCATCACATAAAGGCGGCTTCTTGGAATGATGATGATGGAGTTCCTTGCCACCAGTTATCGTAAAAGTTTAATGGATGTCTTTAATTTACAAAAACTTTCCGTTTCCTTGCAGAAATTTTAAACATTTTATTGGGTGTTAAGTCAAAAGAAGGCCAATAAAGCAGTAGTTGAAGCTTACCTCAGCAGTACATAAAATTCTTTCGTTCATAAATACGCACATAATTGCGCATTACGAGAAATGGTTGCTTAAAGTCGTCATTGGCCCGTAGATACTTAGAACGTTAAGTCATGACATACATACATAATTTCTCAGAACAACCCTTCAGCCAGGATAACAACCTACCTTCTCACATCACTTATACTGTGTGTGTTCATTTTATGCAGGAGTGGCGGGACCTACAGTTTAAAGTCGACTCCGAACGACAGATTTTTGAGAAACTTTCTCATGGCAATTTTCTATTTACTCTCAGAGTTTTTGTCAGTAATCTGCTGAGAGGAAGTCATCGAAGAAATATTTTTTCATATTTTCGTTTTGATGGATTTTGATGTCTGACGTGGGGTTTGAAGCGAGGCCTTACGTCTAATAAGCCTACAGACTACTTACTGGATTACAATGACTTCGGCTTTCGTTCATAGCCATCATAATAACTGAAGTGACCTACAGTGAATAATGTAATCGTACAGTGTGTAGAACTGGAATAAGTTGGTGTTTCTCAAGAGCAAAAATTTAGTTTTAGTGGAACTCATTCTCAGAGAGCTTTGATCAGATTTGCAGTTTTAGTAGGACTTTAGTGTGCTACTTTCAATATTAACTGAGATTCCAGTGATTACGTGATTAATCAATGCCGCAGAAATTTCTATAGGATTCTGCCAAATAAAGATGGGTGCACAGAAATAGTCATAATAGCCGAGGTTAATCAAATACGGTGGTTAAGTTTAAATTGACGCATTTAAGTCCCTCTGCATGTCCTCATGAATAAGCAAAAAGTAATGAAAAGTTTATACCGTTTCACATAAAATTAAAATGCTGAGTCCAAAAAATCAAAGAAAAATATGAAAAAAAATAAAAAAAAAATTCTTCAAAATATTTTCAACAAACAAGATACCTTTGGCAGCTACAAGATGTACAGGATTTTCCCATACATTGTATGGACATTTAACCTTCACACAGCCGGCAATAAAACAAGTCTTACGATTGTTTATTTATAGAAAATCGTAAACCAGTACGTCAAGGATTCATTCAGGGTGATTGTCTGTGGTCCCACATCATTGTTATCTTGCAAAAGGAAAGGCAAGCTCATAAACAGTTCAGATTTTATAACCTGACCCTTAATTTTATGCGAAATTAAAATACAAGAAAAGCACTTTATCACCCATGGCGTTCTAAATATGTGTGTGTTTGAGCCTTTGGAAATAGTGTTGTAAGTAGATTGGAAGCAGGAAAATTGGTTGAAATAAAATGAAATGAAAATCTTAACGTTTCTCAATAGAAACGTGTGTACAAAACATCTGAAAGGAAAATAACAATAAAAAAACAACAATAAAATCTATTGTAATAACAAATGATTCCCCTCTCTTTCTTTACACACCAAAAGGGGGGTGGTTTGTACTACAACGTCTACGTCTACTGCTGTTTCTTGTCTAGTTTGGCTATTTGAGAAAAAGCGAACCCAAAATCTGTGAATGTGAACACAAAACCGAAATTTAATTCTGATTTCAAATGATTTTCATTTTTGCCCAGCAACGCACTTTGCATAAGAAACGACTCCGTTTTTTTTCTTTCTTTATTTTACGGCCAAAAATGTATGACAACCGAAACGACGGTATGCCTTCAAATGAAAGAAAGCAAAATGAAAAGCGGTCGTCGAAAGAAATGATGAATAAGTCAATACCATGGAACGTATAGACAACTTATACATACGCAAAGATTGTTTTCACATGCATACATATGAAAGCAATGATTTCAAAAGGATTGTAAGCACACACACTAAAACAACTCACACACACACACAGATATAGAGCAGCATACATGAATATTTATATGATATTTAAGAGAACGTGCATGTGAATGAAGCCTTATATGTGCACATGTATAGAGGCTGATAGAGCTTCAAAGAAAAGGAAAAAAGAGTAAAGGCGGGGGGTGGTAGTCTTAAGGACATAAAATCGTATTTAAGTTCTTTATAAACATAGAAATTTCCACTTGTGCGTGTGTTAAGTAAGAGTATATGAGTGTGTGTGAAAAAGGATTCAACAAAACGGCAGCAAAAATGAAAGTTAAAATTGAGAGTCAGGAGAAGAGAGAGAGATTGAGAAACTGAAGACTGAAATAAAAACAGTTGTTTACAAAACACTTAAAGGAAGCTATACAAACAACTACTACCACTGCCACTACCACTACCACTACTACTACTACTGCTGCTGCAACACAACAAGGTCTTCTATTTACCCTAGTCCAACAACAAAGAAACGTCAATGGCAACCGTCAGTGCCAATGTAACAGCATTGGCTTGGCAATACAAAAACCGTAATAAGAAAAAGGACATCATGTCCTCCGTATTGTACGAGTGTATGTGATGCTTGTTATTTGTAACGTTTCTAGCATATAAATGAGTTTAAAACCATGTTCTCACCAGTTTCTTCCAGCTTCTTCTCTTCATTTCTGTTTTACTTCGTTGTGTTTTTATTTATTTTTACGTTTGTTTTCAGTATTTAAAAAAAAATGAAAAACAATTTCGATTTAAAAACATTTTCATACACATTTTCCTTTGCTCCTGCCAATGGCTTTTTCCAGAATGCCTTCATTAAATACTTCATGTTAAGAAAAAAGAGTACTCGTAACACAGAAATAAAGATTGAGAAAGGGAGTGACAGAGAGAGAGAGAGAGAGTGTATGTGTGAAATACGTTCGTATTGTGAGTGAGTGTGTTAAGTACAACATTTGTTGAGATTTATTAGGTTTTTATTTGCTTTAATTTTAAGTGTTTTTAAATTAAGCCATTGGAATTTTAATGTGATATACGGTCGGTTTTAGAAACATCATGTTTTAATAACAATAGCACAGCATAGAGCTTTTACACCATTTCCTAAAGAATTTTTTTTTAGTAATGAACTTTCACCTTCAAGAACATTCATCAGACTGTTTACGTTGGCATATAAAAGCCAAGGGAAAGCAGACGACTGAGTTAGTGAAGTTCAGTCAGTCTTGTGTGAAAACGCGGCGCATTTGAAGACAGTAATCGCGGTTTGAAGTCGCCGTGGTCTAGTAGGCAGTGTGTTGGCTTATTAGACGAAAAGCCATGGTTCGAGCCCCAGGCCAGAAATCAAAATAAAAATACAAAAAGTATTTCTTCGGCGACTTCCTCTCAGCAGATTTCTGGCAAAAACTCTGAGAGTAAATAAAATTGTCATGAAAAGTTTCTCAAAAAGCTTTCGTTCGGAGTCGACTTTAAACTGTAGGTCCCGCCACTCATGTATAAAATTAACACACACAACATAAGTGGTGTGAGAAACTAGGTCGTAATCCTGACTGAAGGGTTGTAATGTATGTAATCGCGGTTTGAAGATCTCCGTTACAAAGATCTGTCGAATAATTTTCTAATAACTGTTATTGTTTATGCAAAGGGTGAAAAAAAATGAGGAATAACAAACAAAGCAATTGTTGTTGTTTACATCAAGTTGTGAACAGTGGTACACAGAATTGTGCCACACTAAACACAAATTTATTTTTATTTTATTTGCAATCTATGAGCTTATATTTAAAACGTTTTTAAATTTTAAAGGGTAAAAACGTAACAATAATATAAGCCGAAATGCCTTATAAGGATCTTACCGATTGCTGGCTAGCTACAGAGTGACGCTATGACATTTCAGTACACTCTTGTTACTCAATGCGTGGAGAGATTTTAGATTTTTAATTGCGTTTCGGTGGTAAATACTTACTTAATCGGTCATTACAACCCTTAAGTCAGTAATACAACCTAACTTCTCACACCATCCATGTTGTGTGTGTTAATTTTATGCACAAGTGGCGAAATCTGTAATTCAAATCGTCCGAAGTCGACAATAAACATTAGACCCTACCACTCGTAGATTAAATTAACACACACCACATGATTGGTGAATGCAGATGTAGAATACAATCCTGACTAAATGGTTGTAATGATCAATTAAGGAAGATTTGCTTTGTGTCTCCACTCTGTCATCTGGAGCAGTCTCATTTGCATTTGTATCTGAATTGGTTTGAAGGCAGAATCATTTTTAGTGCTAAAGTTGATGTTGTCCTTATTTTAACGTTAATCAGGCAGCTTATTGTTGTGCTGTGAAAGGAGCTTAGTAGTCCTCTTTATCTATACACGGTATCGCTATAATATCTTCTCCAACCCTATTGCACTCATAAACTTTAGGATGTAGTTCAGTGTCAATAAGGACACTTCCAGAGCGTCTTCACTCGCCTGCTTTGCTTGTCTTTTATATGACAGGGTACATGACAGTCTCATGAATGTTCTTGAAATCTCTGTCGTTGTTTCAATATTGTTGTTTGTGTATTTTGTGGTATTTGTTGTTGTATTTTTGTTTACTTGTTTTCCATTTTTTATGCTGGTTTTTTTTTTTTTTGCTGGATTTTTGTTTACAATTTTAATGTTGAGCTATGTAAAAGCAAAACGCCTTCTTCCTTTGCGTAACAATATGATTAAAATCCTGAAATCCGAATTTTAATATTAAAACTATTGGACCAACATCATCCAAAAATATTTTTTACTCTTCGGCTAATTTTTTTTTTGTTGATATTAATCTATTATTAGGAATTAATTGTAATATTAAAGGAAATTCCATTCCATTATTATGTCTGTCAGACCTTAAGAAATCTTCATTAAAATATTCTTCTTCCAACTAAAAATTATTCTACTTGAGTTTGTCGTTTTTTTTGTATCGCATTTATTTTCACGAAATACTAAGATGTACCGCATTTAAGATGAATTATTTAGAAAACTTTTTCATTTCAACCTTTAAAAAAGGAAAAAGCAAATAGAAAAAACAACCCGAACGTTTGTGTCAGTTAAATCAGTAGACATGAACATCTGGCCACTAGAACACCACACCAAAGCTATCAAGCAACACCTTGGCAACGTTAAAAAATTTCCTTTTCTTACCTTTCTTGGGTACTCTTAAATAAATTATTTCTAAGAGGACTAAACAGATTATTATGATGATGCTGGATGCTGCTTTTCCTTCGTTCTTTCTTTGAGAAAAGAGTTTTTCATGTTGTTCAACCGTTTGAGTGTGATAGTGGGTTTAATTTTCTTGGCATATTTGCGGCATTAATGGCCAATGCACTCATATTACGGTGGTTGGTTGGTGCACATTTCCACTTTAAGGATTATTATGAATTATAATCTGCATAATTTATAAAACACGATAATTTATGCAAATGCACAAATATAGGGTGTATACAGTGCTTCCGCCACAAGGCTCGAAGAGTTTTGCTATACCAACCTTATGTTAGAAAAAAACTTTTCAATTCTTGGAGTCTGATGCAATGAAAGTTTAATGTATTGTTAAGACCCCGTTTAAATAACATTGCGAAAGCAAAAATATTGTTTTATTTGTCTCACCTTCTGTTTCGTTTTATAAGTTTATGCCATCCATCCACACTCTCTCTCTCTCCATCTCTTTTATACGGCTTTGGGCTAGAAACAGTTTTCAGTTTAAACCTGGTTTAACTCTTCTCAAGTTAAACGTTTAAAATTGTTTATGCCAGTATTGCAGTGTATCTCTGGTTCACTATAAATATTTAAAAAATAAAAAATTTAAATATTTTACGCATTGTTTAAAAGTTTTCTTTGCATATTTCATATTTCATAAATGAAATGAAAAGCTTTAAATGCTTGTGCAGATTTTATATTAAATTCTTTGATAATATTCATTAAAACTCTCTCTCTCTCTTTGAAATGATTTGTATATAAAGGGTCCGCCAAATAACTTTTTTTTTAAATGCTTTAAAAAAAAACTAATGAATATTTTCTCAATTTTTTTTTATTTGAAAGTACAATCCTTACGATTAATAATGGAAAATAATTTCATTCTAATGGCTGCCTCGCCTGGCCATGTAGTAGCCTACACCAGAAGATGCCGAATTTGGCAAAAAAAATCATCTTTTCACATGAAGCACATTTTGATCTTGGCGGGTATGTAAACAAGCAAAATTGTCGCATTTGGGGCACAGAAAACCCGCACGCATACATTGAAAAGCCGACGCACCCAAAACGAGTCACTGTTTGGTGCGGATTTTGGTCCAGAGACATAATTGGGCCATTTTTCTTCGAAAATGAGCAAGGAGTGGCCGTTACAGTCAATGGCGATCGTTATCGGGCCATGTTGAACGAATTTTTGTTCACAAAAATTGAAGAATATGATATTGGCAACATTTGGTTTCAACAGGACGGCGCTACGTGCCACACAGCCGAAGTTACACTCGATGTTTTGCGCCCTGTTTTTGAAGATCGCATTATCAGCCGCAGAGCTGATGTCGTTTGGCCACCTCGGAGTTGCGATTTGACACCGTTGGACTATTATTTGAGGGGTTCCGACAAGCCAGAGACAATTGACGCTTCAAAGGACAATATTCGTGAAGCCATTGGTGAAATACGGCTGCACACAATCGGTAATTTGCTTAAAAATTGGCTACTGCATGGCCAGCCGAGACAGCTATTTGAATGAAATTATTTTCCATTATTAACCGGAAGGATTGTACTTTCAAATAAAAAAAGAAATTTGAGAAAATATTCAGTAGTTTTTCTTTGAAAGCATTTTCAAAACAAAAAAAAGTTATTTGGCGGACCCTTTATTTAATGAAACCACATAAGTTATAAACTTTAAATAATAAATAATATTTTAAAAAACAAACCTTTATACTGTAAGTAAATGTTTCTTTCTATTTTATTTCATTTCAGAACCTCAAGCATAATCAAACAAATAAAAGGTGAGTTCAACCAAATTTTATGGTGACAGGAGTTTAAATTGGAAAATTCCCTCCTTTTAAAAGATTTTATAAATATTCATTTAATTAAATATTTAATTTTTAAATTATTTAAGCCAAGTATTATTTGTTCTATTTGGAAGAGTCAACATATTTTTTTAAATATTTGTGAACTAAAAATCTTTTTCCAGATATTTTTTATGACCTTTTGCTACTTTTTTATTTGATAACATTATATATCCATCGCAATATAAAATCATAACCAATAGACTTTCAGTGGGTGGCCCCAAGTTACATAGGTATATAAGAAGCTAAGTCGTAATCCTGACTGAAGGGCTGCAATGACCAATTATGTATGTTATGTATGTAAGTTTCTTAGGTAACAACAGAACACAACAATATCTTTTGCGTTCGAAAGAGAGAAAAATGCCTTTTTGTATCTCCGTATTGTAAAGAATCGATTTATTTCCTATGGTATTTATTGGTCTTATCAGTCCTATGGAAATCTGAGTGCTTGTCTTCTTCTACTAGAATTTATTCTTACTGTATTAGAAAAATATTCATTTTCATAAAGTCATTAATCTCCTTTGAGTTCGAGGTCTTATCATAAATCAGATATCAATTGAAAAATTGATCTGAAACAGATCGCCTTATTGTCTAGAAATACTGTAAACCTTTGACAGAGACACCGGACCTCGATCATTTTTGCGAGCTATCCATGAAGATTGATACAACATTATGTCTATTGATATATATATACATACATGTATGTACATATATCAGCATATATACTTCAAGTCAAGATGTAGTCTAGTAGGTAGTGTGTTGGCTTATTAGGTTCAAACCCCAGGTCAGACATCAAAACGAAATATGAAAAACTATTTCTTCGGCGATTTCCTCTCAGCAGATTTCTGGCACTCTCTCTGATACTCTGAAAGTGAAAAAATGCCATGAAAAGTTTCTCAAATAAATCTGTCGTTCGGAGTCGACTTTAAAAGGTCCCGCCACTTATGTATAAAATTAACACACACAACATGAATGGTGGGATAAGCTAGGTTGTAATCCTGACTAAAGGCTTATAATGACCAATTAAGTTACTCGTCAGACAAATCGAAGTGAATATTAAAACCCTATTTGTTTTCTTTACCTTTTGGGAAACGTTTGAATTGTATCTGGGGTTAGTCATTGAACGATTTTTTCTAGTTTCCAAAATCTAAACTAAATTAGATTTCGCTTTATCAGTCGCTTTTTTACAAAAGATCTAGAGTTTAGAGGTACACCAAGACAGAATCTTTGAAACACTTCCACCAACCATATTACGACGAAATGTATGAAATTTTATTGAAATTTTTTTAAACTACGTCCTATAATCTATTTAAAAAGCGTAGTACAGGGGTGTCGTATTATATTAAACACTTCTTCTTTTTTTTGGTGGCCTACTACTTTAATTATAAATTTTCCTACAACTACTGTACACCATAAATGTTTGCTGGGTTGCAAAAAAAAAAAAATTCAATATACAACATTTTTCTATTTGAGTTGGCATTTTGTCATCATTGATTGCCAAATACTGATTTGGTGGCAAACAAAACAAGCAAAAAAAAGGGTCACAAAGTTAGACTAGCTGCAGAGTGCTGTAAGAAAAGAAAATCAATATTAAGCCAACAATTTTGGTTAAAAAAGAAAAAAACGGAAAAATTCTATTTAATATTGTAATTGCAATTGGCAAAAAAAACTGAATTTCATTCACTTTCATCATTAACGTTTCACCACTTCCACCATTTTCTTTTTCTTCTTCTTCTACACTAATAATTGTTTATTTATTTTTTTTTCTTCTTTTAAACCTAAATTTATTCAATTCATTCACTCCTTCATTCTCGCAAAAAGCTGTGAATTAAAAACGCGAGAAAATATTTCTCATCTCCAGCTGTTTGCTTCTCTTCTTTCACAAATAAACGCTAAGAACAAGATTTTTTTCTTCCTTCATCCTGATTTCCAAGTTAAAGTGCAGTGCAGTATTGAATTACTTGCAATACAATAGTAACAGCTGAGTACAGGAGAATGGGGGCAGAAGGCGTATCAATTTTTTATTATTCTTTTCACTTTTGCCTTTATTTCCTAAAGTTCTTGTATTTCTTTGATTTTTTTTCAGTTTTTTCTCTTAGTTTTTAACCTGAGAAAAGGAATCGAAAGAGGGAAAAACAAAACTGAAAATTTTATTTAGAAAGTAACAACACAAATGAAATCCTGCTAGAAAAGAAAGTAAAGAAGAAAAAGATTTTTATTCTTTTATTTGTTTTTATATTCTTATTTTCTTTTGTATTCCTCGTTTACTTTTCAATTTTATTAAGTATGGCAAGTTTTATAGTCAATTTCTTTATCAACAATATTGTTTTGCAAAACTATCCCCAGCAGCAAACAAAAAAATCCTAGCAAAAGAATAAGAAAGCGATTCAGGAAACTTCTTCATCTCTTCTATTATTTGTTGTTGTTTTGCATAAAAAATATCACACAAATAGAAGAAATAGTTTAAAGGGAAAAATACTTTACACTGAATATGTTTGCACACCATTTCCAACGTGATTTTCTTAGAATACTTTTTGACTCATTGAATCCCATATTATTATGGAAAAATCTCAAAAATCAATTCTAGAACTCTGCTATCTTTATTTAGGAAGCCAATTAGAAAGCATAACTTGACTTTGATAAGTTGTTTGTACGCCGTAATAACTTTAAAGCAAGACTATTTAATCATTTCGGAAGCAAAGCAGGCGATAGTGCCTAACCTGAACAGTTAGGGACTACGCTCAAGTATAATATTGTTACGTTTTTACGTTTTAAAAACGTTAAAAATATGAGCTCGTAGATTGCAAATAAAATAAAAAATACATTTGTGTTTAGTTTTAATTAAAATTCTTTATTATTCGCACAATTCTGTGTGCCACTGTTCACAACTTGATGTAAATAACAACAATTGCTTTTCTTTGTTATTCCTTTTGTTATACCCTTTGCATAAACAATAACGATTACAAGACAATTGCTCGACTGATCTTTGTAACGGAGATCTCCCTTCAAACACACCGCGTCTTCGCACAAAACTGACTGAACTTTATTAATTCACTCGCCTACTTTGCCTTGCCTTTTATATGACGGAGCAAACAGTCTGATGAATATTCTTGAAGGCGAATGTTCATGGCTTAATATGGCTGCCTCACAGTACCTCATTTGATCGAACCAATTTTCGTACACTTTTTCGAGTGTATAGGGTCGTATCTCGGCAATGGCATCACGAGTGTTTGTCGGCATAACACTTTTCTTCAACGGCGCCCCACAGAAAATAGTTCAACGGTGTCAATTCGCAGCTTGTTGGCGGTCAATTGACATCACCATTTCAATAAACCCATTGTGGCATGAGATGTGTGGCTAGTTGCACCATGCTCACATCAAATCGTTCACATTAATACCATGAATAGCGGGTACAATAAAATCAGTTCTCATGGTGCGATAGGTGCCTTCATAGATCGTTGCGCCGTCTTTATTTTCAAAGAAATATGAGCCAATGATAGACATGCTCCAACAGCCACTCCACACATTCAGAATTATCACATGTTGCGTTTTTAATTCGAAGCCATAAGTGGCGGGACCTACAGTTTAAAGTCGATTACGAACGACAGATTTTTGAAAAACATTTCATGATAATTTTATTTGCGTTCCGAGTTTTTGCCAGAAATCTGTAGAGACTAAGCCGCTTAAGGAAATTTGTTTTCATACTTCGTTTTGTTCGAGATGTCTGACCTCAGGTTTGCACGGTGGCCTCACGTCTAATAAGTCAACACACTACCTAATATACTGGGGAGACTAGATTTCAATTGGAATATAATAATATATAATAAACTAAAAGACAATTATCCTCCTTATGTTCGTGGCAAATTAAGAGTCAAAATAAACGATCTTTGTTCAAATTGAAGAAAGTACAACCAAAGCCAGCCTCACCAGCATAGCTGCCAGATAAATGAGGCAACAAATCGTCAAATATTTGAGAAAAAAAATCGTCAAAATAGTCAGAGACGTTTATTGAAATCTTCAAAAAATCGTCAGGAAAAATAAATAAATAAATTAAAAGTTTTTAAAAACTAAAATTATTTCTTTTGTAGTAGAACATACAAAGTCAATACATATCTGAGTTCAAAAATAAAACATTTAACAAAGAATTTATTGGAAATAAAAAGCTAGCGTCCCTCATCTTCATTTAATATTTTTTTTTCCAAAAAATTTAAGAAATTTTATATCATTTTCAGAAAAAAATTGTTTAAGGTTTAAACAACCTATCTCAGCGTTGTTTATTGACACATACGCGCAGCAATAATATTACATCATCTATATCTATGGGCGATGTAGGTATTAGGGAGTCAGAATCTTTTGATGTTCTGAGCATGAAAAATCAGTGTAATGCTGACACATCTTTCAGTTCCTTTTTAACTTTTTATCATCTTATCTTACTATCTACACCGTTTACAACTGACAGAGAATGAAATACAACTCTCATGTATGGGTTGGTGCCTCAACGTCTATTTTGCGGTTTCTCGACCGTGTACAGGAGAGACCATAGTATCTCGTTAATGGCGGTAGTGTATCCAACTCCATTGAATCATTGGAGCATCGTTGCATAAGGGGACTTTTTCCCGAAAATCATGTATTCCTACATAACGCTCGTCTTTTTTGGCCAGAACATCCGTATGTGGTCGATTGGCCAGTGGATCGCACACTGCATTACAGTAAAAATACGGTTCTTAGTCCGACTATCCGTAAGTGGAACTCAATTCCTGCAGAGGTCTATCCTGTTACTTATGGTATAAAAATATACAAGCCTAGTGTCCATAAGTTATTATAATATTATTAGGTTATTCAGTAGTTGTAATTTTTCAGCTTTTAAGGGGTTAAAAAAAATAAAATACAGAAAAATCATCACAGGTATTCGAAAGTAACTTAAAAATACAATACTTTACTCCTTGTTTTTACTAACTACTAACATAAATTTCCAATAGTAACAATTGTAAAGTAAATACAAAGCTTAAAATTGGCTTTGAATGTACTAAAGTAAAGGATATGATGTAAATTTTTAATTTTTAAAAATCGTCAAAATAAGGGCATACATCCCCGGCAGCCATATAATTGAAATAAAAATCCATTTCCAAACGGAACAGTTGTAATTCATAATAAAGAAATGAATTTGGCAAAATTTCAACTTTTTTCGTTTCATTAAATTTTTAAATTTAAACTTTTAGATCGCCAACCCATTATGCTCATATCTAATATGTAAAATTCATAATGCAGAGAACATATGTGACGTATGAGTTATATTAATTCCATTAGTTTCGTACATAACAAGATCGAAGTTTTTTTATTGCATACTTTTCAGGGTAACTATTACAGTACCTGTAATATGACGCGTATGAGTAATATATTTCAAATACAATTAAAAAGAAAGTATACCCCATAAATTGTAAAGAATATGACTTAAATTTTTAATTTCTAAAAATCGTCAAAATAAGGGCATAAATCGTCAAATCGTCAATATGATATTTTTGGTGCTCAAAATCGTCAAAATGACGATAAATCGTCAAATCTGGCAGCTATGCTTACCAGGTACTAATGCCATTCGGTAGCTCCGCGATTTGTAGTGTTGAAAATAGTGGCGATGTTAGGTTAGGTTAGGTTAGAGGACGTGTACTTGTCAATTAAGACAAGTACAGTACCCGGAGGTCGAATTGACCCGAATTGTACAACGTCCTAGTTTCTCACACCACTTATGTTGTGTGTTAATTTTATACATGAGTGGTGGGACCTACAGTTTAAAGTCGACTCCGAACGACAGATTTTTATTTATTGAGAAACTTTTCATGGCAATTTTTATTTACTCTCAGAGTTTTTGCCAGAAATCTACTGAGAGGAAGTCGCCGAAAAAATACATTTCGTATTTTGCCTTTGATGCCTGGCCTGGGGCTTGAACCCAGGCTTTTGCGTCTAATAAGCCAACATACTACCCAGACTACGGCACTACCTACTAGTGGCGATGTTAGTCAGTTATAAATATCTACCCCTTTTACTTTTCTGTCTTTACTGACTATTCCAAAAAATTTGTTCCCTACGCTCAGCTATTAATTGCGAGAAAAAATGAATTTTAATACGGCGCGTAACGTGCTGAAACCTCATCATTAGTAATCTTAAAATATATGAACAAAACAGCGAAAAAATTTATTAAATTCCTGGTAAACCGACCAATTAACTAAATTTCAAAATTGCTTGCCAGATTTCTCTTTAATGAAATAGAACTTTACTGTTACGATTGTTCCAAATTTTGTGAAAACATTTCATATTCTGGTGTGGTCTACCACATCACTTGAATTTGTGTATCCTGTGTATGTAATCATTAATCATGCCTACAACCACATATGGATGTATGCATACAGTGAGCGTCAAAAGAAACTGTGCACCAAGGATAAAATCATCAAACTGAACTTTTCGACTTGAGGATAGTGCCCGGAAAAATTTGACTATATTTCGAAATTTTTTGTAATTTTTTTTGTTTCAATTTTAAAAACTGGCAATGATACAATTTAAAATATAACTAACGGTAATTTATTAATGTATATTTCTTTAAATTTACAGTTTCCTTTGACGCTCACTGTATGTGTGTGTGTGAGAATGAAATGTGAAAGGTTCTCAAGTCTCTCTCTCACTCTTTCTCTAATTTCTTTCTCTTCCACAAATATTTGTTATTGTTCTTCATAGCCTTGTTACAGAGACAATCATTACTCATTTAAAATGATTCTCTTTGTTTTTGCTGTCTTTGGTTTCCTGTTAGTTTTACCAACTATTATTGTCTTTGGCTCTGTGTCTGTGTCTGTCTATCCTATTATGTGAGTGTGTTTAATTTTATTAATTTCGTTTGTTTTTTTTCTGTCGCCACATGCTCACATGCAATTGTTGTGTGTGTACACCCAAACACATGCAAGAAGCATAATTTAAGGTTTTAGAAAAATTTTCTCATTCAATGAATAACGTTTCCGGTTTCCGTTTAATTTCAGTTTGAGTTAATGATTAATGACATCATCATTGAAATCATAAATGATCTCGAATTCTATATAAGTATATACAGTTGATTACATATTTATTATGCTTTACATGCCTCTATTTAAAGTTGCTTTAATAAACTAGTAAAGGGAACTCTATGATAGAAGTCCTACAATAAGGAGTTTTAATATTGTTACGAAAATGAAGAACTAGATACTGTCGTTTTGCTTTTACATCGTTTAACATTAAAATTTTAAATAAAAGTTACAAAAACAAAACAGTGCACTAAACAAACCTGTTTACAAATTATCGTACTCCTTGATATAACAACAAACACCAGCATAAAACGAAATGGTAAACAAGTAAACAAAAATCCACAAACAGCACTACAAGAATAAATGTAAACAAAATAAACAAACAACACTACAATAATAAATGTAAACAACTATGTTTACATTTATAGAGATTTCGAGAAGACGAAGTTACGTACATTCGCCTTCTAGAACATTCATCACACTGTTTACTCTGCCATATAAAAGACAAGGCAAAGCAGGCGAGTGAGTTAGTAATGTTCAGTCAATCTTGTGTGAAGACGCGGTGTGGTTGAAGAGGGTAATCGAGGTTTGAAGATCTCCGTTACAAAGATTTGTCGAATAATTGTCCAGTAATTGTTATTGTTTATGCAAAGGGTATAAACAGACGAATAACAGAGAAAATAAATTGTTGTTGTTTACATCAAGTTGTGAACATTGGCACACAGAATTGTGCAAATAGTAAAGGATTTTCATTAAAACTACACACAAATTTATTTTTATTTTATTTGCAATTTACGAGCTCATATTTTAAACGTTTTTAAAAGGTAAAAACGTTACAATATGTTGACGTATAGTAATGTTATTAGATCAAGCGATGTATAGAACACGATTCTACGTCGTCACTAAAGCTGCACCTTGTATCATTACGTAAAGACAGCAAGAGGTTACATGAGAGGTTATCAGACCACCAACAGAGAGAGTGAGTATTTTCAAATGTTCCCATAATTATAAATTTCTTATTAGCACTGATTATTAGCTCTCTCTCTTCTACTAACTAATTTTCCAAGTTTATAACTGTTTCTATAAGTTTACGAGAGCATAACTCTTACCATCTGTAAAAAAGAAAGAAAAAATCTTGTAAATATTTCGCACATTATTAAACTTTGAGAACAAGAAAGAAAGAGAGAAAGAGAGACAAGTATCAGATTTTTGTATATGAGTACGCTTTCGTAATATATTCGGGACATAAAACTTTGTCATAAGCTCTCCTGCTTATTCAATTTCTTTAACATAAAAATGAGAAAACAACTCTCTCAAGCATACATTCACATACACTTACATACATACGAGTACATAAAGAAAATGGCTAGAGAAAGTGGTTACCATTACAGATATCACAACAATACAATGGCAAATGAGTAACCCCGTTAACAAAGTGACACTTAAATAAAATTAAAATCGTTGTATTTATATGCGAAAAGTCCAGTATTTTTAAATTTCTTTTGTTAAAAATTTTATTTGTTTTTAAGCAAAAATGTTTGTTGGGTTATTACACTAGGGGATACTGTGTGTGTGTGTGATGCATTCAGTAAGAAGATTACAGAAGAACAGTTCTTATGCAGTAGAATCAAAAAATCTCTCCGGATTTTTTTTCAAGAAAAATATGCTGCAGCAGTTTCATGTAACAGCAGCATATATTTTTATGATTTTTTTTTAATAAAGCCAAGTTTGCATATGCATATGTTAGTGCCACTTTCATTCTTTAATGCTTATGGAATTTGTTTGTTGTTGTTGAACCTTTTGTTAAAAAATAGTTTTACTTTAAAACTTGATATTTTGATAAAAAAAAAAAAACACAAAGAAATTCAAATTCTTTAACTGAGTAAATCTCTGGAAAATATATGTATTTTGGATGTTGTAAGTTAAGTTTTTTAATAATTTTGTACATTACATATGTATGGACGTGTATACAAATTTCTAAGCTTATGTCAACTTAATTTAGTATCGAATATTCTATTGAAAGGCACTTTCTTGGTAGTGCAAGAATTAAATGCAAAACATCGAAATTATTCACTGTAGACGCTGAAAGGTCTTAAAGTAAAGATGGCCTCTCACGCTATATACTAGGCCGTAGCCACTTTCATACACATACTTCGGCTTCATTATTATCAGGATATTAAGAAAGAATAGAGAACGACATTTATGTTCATAGGCAACAAGGTTTCTACTGACTCTATATCGGTACTAAGTTACTTGAATACTTCACGATCATTAAGCCATGGATCAAAGGATGTCTGTATTATCTTTTGTTTATCCTTATCTTTGTGGAATATTTGAATTTTCTGGCACGAGAGTACTGTCTTCTGTACACAAACTTATTAAATCTATACTTAAAAATGGCTTTGTAGGGTGGCGACGTGCATGAACACGACTTTAGACCATCCGTGTTCGAATGCAGGAAAAGTTGAAAAAATTTTTAATCGAGTCAACAGTTTCCTCCAAGTATTTCATCTTGCATATCTGACTGACCCCAGAGAAAATAACATCAATAACAAAATTTAAAGGTCATACAGCGCAATCTCCTAAGAAAGAGTGAAATTTAATGCGTTATGTTCCTTAACAACACACTTATTATATGCAACACAATAAATTTTCACAGAGTTCAGTATTTACAGGCGAAACGGTGTGATGACCCTATAACACTAGGACCTGCTACAATAGTAAGTACATGAAAGAGAAGGAAAGTCAAATATTTAAACAACGAAGTATTCTAACCGATTTATATTCCTTATGAATGAAAGTGGAATAAAAGAAGGGACGAGGAACTCTAAGGAAACTGTCAGGGCATTGCCTGATATTAAAGCCGTTAAAATCAAAGACGTCTTGATTGATTCGTACACATGGATACACTGAATGAACGCAAGTGGGTTGAAAGTAGTCAAAACCCTCTGATAGAATTGCTAGGGAAATTTTAAAGGGAATTTCAAAAATAATTATACATACGTATAGGTGGTTAAGACGTCGCTGTTAAAAAAAATTAAGCTGACCTAATGATTCACTTGTTGACAGTATGGTATGCCTATTTGTATTTAAAAGGATCCGTATATGAGTACGAATCAACCATCTAATCGTTTATCTTGAATGGAACAATACGACTGTTTTCGCTTCACGTTGGTGTAGAGCTGGTTTTTTTATTTTCAATTTATTGAATATTATCGCCGTAGTCCAGTAGGTAATGTTGGCTATTAGATGTGAGACCACGTTCCAAACCCCAGGTCAGACATCTCCAACAAGACGAAATATGAAGAAATATTTATTTAGCGACTTCCTCTCAGCAGGTTTTTGGCAAAAACTCTGAGAGTAAATAAAATTGTCATGAAAAGTTTCTCAAAAATCTGTCGTTCGGAGTCGAATTTGAACTGTGGGGCCCGCCACTCATGTATAAAATTAACACACACAACATGGAGTGCTGTGAGAAGCTAGGTTGTATGTATGTATGTATGTATGTATGTATGTATCGGACCTGATTACTTTCTTTGCCTATAACACAGCGTGGTCCAACTTCTCCCTAATGGAAAGGCAGACGAATACGAATGACAAAATATGACTAGAAATTTTCTAGCAACGGTAAGGTAAGAGAGATAGAAAACAGCCGCGAATCGTAAAATAAGTGGATGAGGTAACCTATCATCTGACGCAGACTTTTTAGTTCATGGATACTATTTCAAGTATATTTACAGTATGGCTATGTGCAACTTAATAGATTGCCTATATTAAGACCAAATCGACAACAGGCACGTTTGCATCAAATATTCCAAGTGGTTTAAATACTGTAGAGTAGCAGAGATTCTAATTGCATTACTGACAGCTGGGAATATGATAGGCCAAGTTCTAGCAGATAAGGAAACATTGAACAGATTCTATAAATGAAAAAATCTGAACAGAGAGCAACAGCAACAGATCAATCATAACCGTGTAGGCAATCATACCAACATTAAGATAAATTAGAAATTCGTCGTCTAAGGTATTACAATCGTCAAATAATGTAATACAAGTGATATGATATGATTAAAATTACAAAAATTTACTTCTTAACGTGCAAATTAAATTGAAAAAATTGATACTGGGACGTGTTCGATGGGAAGTTATCTTATCTTCCATAATCCCCGCATTGTCTTCAAGGCAGGGGAACATCCATTTGTTTTTTTTTTTAACAAAGTTGTGCCTATAGAAAGCTAAATTGTAGCTCAGCATATAAAGCTGACTAAGGGTATTGTTCCTTAAAATTGCTGCGTTCATTTCAATATTCATATATTCAATAGGTGATGCGTTCATGTTCTTAATGTTGTACACATACATATGTACATAACTAATGTATTCATCTATTGTAGTAAATACCCACTCATTTGGTATTAAAATTGTCTGGAGAGGCCACTTGAAATTTTTATTTCTTTTTAACCTAAAAATACGAACGAAAAGATATTCTCTAAAATTTGTATGATGATAAGATGCAGAGTATTTGACGAGAAACTGTTGTTGTTTTACTGTGTTTTATAATTTTTGCTGGAAAATTCTATATTTTATACACATTGTTCTACAGTAATTGGGGTTAATACGGTGATTAAAACAGCAAACAGCTATGAAAAGTTCATTGTATGCGCAGTACGACTAGAATTACTTTAAGAGGCTTTAGTAAGGCTTGTTTAAGAAAAAAAGAACAAAAAATTTATTGTGATTTTTAATAAAAATGTTTAAACACATTAAATGATGGCAATTCTGTTTGAAAAATATTTTTTATTTTAATTTTGATTTATTTGAAATTTAGAAATTTTTTTAAACAGAATGCTTTAAATCTTGCTGTACGCTTGAGGACGATGACTCACTGGAATTTTTTTTTTTATTACGCAAAGTGAAAATGAATTTAAAATTTTTTCTTCTTTTTAAATAATTAGTTGTCATTCAGCTCAGAAGTGCTGTCCATTTCATTCAATTAAAAAAAAAAAAGAAATCATTTCGTTTTGAAATATATCACCACGAGGAAATGGACACGGAGGCCAGCTTTTTCAAGCCTAATAGGAAAATTTAAACAGAAAAAAAATATCATAATATTTAATATTAAATTTCATTTCTCGACTTTCATTACTCTTATGATCTCTCTCTCTCTCTCTGTGAGTCTCTTGGCCATTCATTACAGCCTGATTTTAAATTAAGTTGAAGGCATACTCACCCGAAGTAGTTGTTTGCTTGTATTTTTCTTGCAACTGAAATATTTTCCGCTTTTCATTTTTTTTAATAAAAAATTAAAGAAAATTTGTCATCCTTAAATTACCCCACAGTTGTGTTTTCCAGGCATGCTTGCTTACTTTCTTGCAATGAAATGGACTTTCGAAATGTAGTTCTAGATGCTGAAACATAAATGAAAAGCATGAAAAAAATAGCAACAAGAAGAAGAAGAAGCACAAAAAATAAAAACAATTTTTTAATATGAAAAAATAAAAGCAACAAACTTAATGAGCACAACTTCTTTTTCCACTTGTTTGCACTGAGAAGAAGTGCAAAAGAATAGTTGAATTTCTTTCTTCTCTTCATTCTCCATGAGTCATAAGAGTCCAAAATACGTTTTTAATGGAAGCTCTGTTGAAAAACTGAAGCTGAAAAAGATTCAACATCACCATCATCATGGCAGTCGTCGTCGTCAGCGTCATCATTTTTACAGGCAGACAAGCGTAGAAAATTTGTCCATTATTATATGAAAAACAAGCATGAAATTACATTCTTATTTATTTCATTTATTAAATACGCTACAGTCGATCGTTAAGTCTCCGTATGTTTGCACTAAGGAAGGATGTAAGTCTAAATTGTAGTGACGGCTGATCAAAAGTTTGATTCATTTTACTTACATTTGCTCATTACGAGCAACTAATTGGGGTTTCTAAGACTTCTGTGACAGCTTCGCTCAATTATATATCCACAGAGAGTTCGATGCCTTCTCTTCTAAAAACCCCAAAAGTTCATAAGTTAATAGATTTCTAATACATCTACAAAACCTTGATAAAAAAATTCTAGTTGCTGATAGAGTTGACATCTCGGTTGGCTTTTGTCTAACTGGGTTTAGTTTTCATTGAAAAATATACACATTAAAATATTATATTTAAAATTGCGCCAGTAATGATTCCAAGACTCCTAAAATGCCAACATGTAAGGTTTTATAAGTTTAAAACTAAAGTCAGAGGAAGAGCCGAGATAGATTATATTTTAAACGTTTGCTTTGATAACTGTGTAGTCATGTATTAATGCGTCGTATCTATATTTGAGCTCTTTCCTATTTTTTAAAGACTAATATGATTTATTTACCGTTCTAGGTGTTCTAGGATGATAGGGTTGCCAAATGTCCTTGCCACGAAGTAACATGTTTGGTAAAATGTATTGGGTTAATCACCGTGGTCTAGTAGGTAATGCGTTGGCTTATTAGACGTGAGGTCACTATACAAATCTGTCGTCCTGAGTCGACTTTATACAGTAGGTTCCACTGCCAACGTATAAAATTAACACACACTGCATAAGTGGTGTAAGAAGACATGTTGCAGTCCTGACTGCAGGGATTATGCATGTATATATTGGGTTATTGTATTAGTCTAATAGTGAATCCTATACTGGTCAATGATTTATTTTTCCAATTCTAAATATACAGACAGATTGAGCGTAAAATGTTATTAAGTGAACTCGGAACTTGTAGGCACACAGCTCTAAGCTTCTTAAAGAATTAATAGAGCTAATAATCCTCAGATTTGCCTAGTTTGACTCTGATAAATATGTATATTCGAAGCGAAGTAAGTGGTCTATAGTTTTCAATTCGTCAGCAATATTCGAAAGAATGTTTTATGTGATCCTCGTTTAACATATCTTGCATACAATTGGCATTACTTATCCCCTCCTGTTGGCAGTGTTGAAAGCAACACTGTAGAACAGTTTTGAATGTTGCATCGTAAATCTGAACGATAAAAATTAACGAAAGTTTTTCATTATTTACATGCAAATATTGAATCAATTCCACTCTCTGACAGGAATGCTGCACGCCAAGGTGTTCCGAAATCGAAAGTGTTTTCGACTCGAACGTGTATGTAGCATTTTTCCGTACATCAACATTTTTTCTTTTCCTTTTATTGTAACCTATTTTGCAAATTGTATCACAATGAAAATTATAACAAATATCAATAGAATCATCGTTAAAGTATTGTTCTTGGCTAAATACTGGCTGGTAAAGCGAAACATAATGAAAGACATGCGGTATTGAATGCTTCAATTAAATTTGCAGCTCATCAAACTTTATCACTAGAAATGCCTGCGACTGGAAACTGCGATGTAACCAAAGAAGAGAGTTACCTACATACATGGAAACTATCCGGTCTTCCGACAAGTACTTCCGAATTTTGACAGTTGTTATTGCTTATGTGTTTGAAGCTATATCTGCCAAATTAGTTTTCATTCATTTGGTTTGTTTTCCCATATAACCATAGAGGGACATGACATTCAACAACACGTGTATAAAATTTATTTTATTAAAATGGTTGTTCTGTCCGAGCAACATACCATCCGCTTTAACCATTTTACGATCGTGATAGCCGTCTTACCAAGAGAAATACGAGCAATGTGGTGGAAAAATTTGATGCCACTGGTTCAGTAAACGATCGACCAACACCTGCAATAATTCAAAAAACTTGAACGTTTGCGTGCAATGTATATACATAACATAATTGGTCATTACAACCTCACACCACACCTCTCTTAGCTCTGGAGAGATATTACTTCAGGATACTTGCAAGCCTGATTACAGTATAATTTGGCATTCCACATTTCAACTGTTGTACGAGCTGAGAAAAACGAAGAATTAGTACACAACGCTTTGTGAGCAAATACCAGCCGATAAAGGCAACTAAAGTAATGCAATTCCTTTGCTTGTAATTTTCAAGAACAGGACTACCTTGTTACATGTCTGGAGTACTGTTTGGAATGTATCGGAGCTTAACAATAGTCGGTGGCTATCAAATATATTCCATAAATTTGCTAGCATGCCGAATAACCTAACCTAACTTAAAATCGTTGTCTTTTTCAAATTTCTCTTCTTGAAACTTCCCTACTTAGTGTTGTTTGGTTGTTTCTTTTCAAAATATTTGAGTGTAGAGTTTAGAAAAATCACTTATGATCCATTTAAACGAAAAGAATCTCTCTCTCTCTCTCTCTCTCTTTCTCTCGCATAATTGTGTGCATTTCTCTTGTACAGCTTTCTACAAACTTGTTCTCATAAATTTTAGAGCTTCAGTTTCTCTTTTACGGCCATAATTTATTTTTAAATGAACGAAATGTTGTTATTGTTGTTATTATTGTGGTTGTATATGTATTTCATAGCTAATGTTGTTATTGTTGTTGTTATTGTACTTGTACGCCTAAATAATTTTTGTATTACAAACGAGAAAACTTTAGAAACACACAGACACACATACACGCATACACGTACACACATAAACAATCATTTAAAAAGGAATAGAAAAAAATAAAAGAAAGCAAACAATTGTTGTTGTTGTTGGAAAAGTTTTGTAGGTTGCTTGCTGCTGCTGTTGTGTACATGCTGTTGTTTTTATTGTATTTTTTTTTTGTCACTTTGTTAACAACTACAAGATTGTGATTGAAACCGAGATACACACACTCATTCACTTAAACACAAGCAATTTGGGTTTCTGTGTTTATCTGCCGGTTTTGTTTGTCTCCTTAGCCAGGATTTGTTGCCAAAAAGTTAAAAAGATTTTAAAGCCTCAGCTAAAGCGAAACAAAATGAATGAAAATTGGCGCTCAACTAAAATTTAAACTCTAAAGAATTATAATGAAAGCAAAAATCTAATAAGTGATGGCAATTTATTGTTTAAATTACAAACTAAAAAATATTCCCATTGAAGGGAGGATATCCCTAATGAAATGGACTCTATGGGGGGCTAGTGATGAGAATTTAAAAAATATGGACGCAATAAAAGCCCTTTGAACTGAAATTGATTGTAATATTGTTACGAAAATGAAAAATCTAGGTGCTTTGCTTTTACATCGCTTAACATTAAAATTATAAACAAAATCTACAAAAAAATAACAATGCAGTAAACAAACTTGCTTACAAATTATCGCACTGCTTCATATAACAACAAACACCAGCAAAAAAATAGGTATACAAAAATCCACAAACAACAATAACGAATGGACACAACGATGCTTACATTTATAAAGATTTTGAGAAGGCGAAGTAATGAACATTCGCCTTCAAGAACATTTTTCAGACTGTTTCTGCCATATAAAAGGGAAGGCAAAGGAGGTGAGTGAGTTAGTGAAGGTCATTCAGTTTTGTGTAAAGACGCGGTGCGTGTGAAGAGAGTAATCGTGGTTTGAAGATCTCCGTTCCAAAGATCTGAGAAAAGCATTCGTTAAAAAGTTTAGAAGTGTTGAAGAGAGATTTTTCCTTTTCTTTACAGAAAATTGGACGGTCAATTAGTAGGTTTTTTTATATTTTTTGTTGCTTTGTTTCAGTGTCATTAATCAAGGTTTTCCTTTTATTTAGGAGAGTGCCCTGCTGTAGCTTATCATCGCATGAAACATGAAAAAATATTTCTTTCAGCGATCATTTGGCTAAAACTCTGAAAGTAGAAACTACTTTTGAAGTCTCCGTTGTCTAGTACGTTGTGTATTGGTTTATTAGACATCTCAAACAGAAAAAAATATGCAGTCTTCTTTCAAAAGCCCTCAGAATAGAAATTGTCATTGAAAGTGCCCCAAATGTAATTCAGAATCGACTTTAAACTATAGGTCCCACCATCAATGGATCATAACATGGGTGATGTGAGAAACTAGGTTTAATCCGACTGAAGGGTTGTAATGGTCAATTAAGTAAGTAAGTAATTGGAGTGATGAAGAATTTTGTTCATTCGATACTACCTTTTCAACAGGTATCGCTAGCTTTCCTTCCTATAAGGTTTGTTAGCCATGAGTTTGTTTGGAGAAGATTGAAGACCATTTTAAAACCGTCATAAACCATATTCTGTTTTCTTTCATTCACAGCTAGGATGGCTATGATTTGCAAGCAAGCACGTTAACCATTTCATCACGCGACTTTTTTTCAAAGTAGTCTTTGAGGTTTGAGTAGATCAGATGGTAGAGATTCAGTCACCGTAGTCTAGTAGGTTGTTCGTTATATGAAAAAATATTTCTTCGGTGACTTATTTTCAGCAGGTTTTTGGCAAAAACTCTAACAGTAAATAAAATTGTCATGGAAAAGTTTCTTAAAAAAATCGACTTTAAACCGCCACTCATGTATAAAATTAACACAAAACATACGTGATATGAGGTCGTAATACTGATAAAAGTGTTTTAATGACTAATTATGTATGTACGTAGACGGTAAACAATTTCAGAATCCTGAAATCAAAATTAATTTTGAGTCGATTTTAAGTTGACATTTCAAATAACTTAGGAGCGAATATAACACACATATCGTAACTAAGTTTATTGCGATTTCAGTTTAAGTCAACTATATGCCGATTTCATAATTAATTTTTATACTTTTGGTCTGTTTTAGGACTAGATTGAACTACTTTCTGCTCTTCTTGTGGTTCACAAATACAACAAGTCTAACGAGACGTGTGTATATCACTTTGACAATTTCTGTTTCTTTGATTACAGAGCTATTTCCCTTATTCTAAATTTCCTATAATATGAAGCTTTCATTTGATATACAAAGTGATCTTATCGCTTAAGATGTCTCGGCAATTTTGAAATCATCAATCAGTTTAGGTTTCTGCATGTTCATATAAATACACCCTGTATATTGGTTAAGGCAGTCTTAATTAATCGCCTTTGTTTGCATAAATAATTCATCAGTTTAACGTTCAGTTTCCTTATCATAATTAATTTATTCTCCTTAAATAATCTGAAAAACAAGTTGGTTTTTAAACCATAATAGACACTATTTGTGTTAGCATAGCAATTTAAGTTTTCCTTTTTAGCTTTTCTTTTAACCACTTTATTATTTTCATTATTTCAACACAATTTTTCGTTTCTTTTCTTTTAAATTCTTGTTTTTTTATGGTGGTCAGTCTCACTACTTTTTTTAACAACTAAATGTACCCGATAGACAGCATAGAAGAAGCTGTCACATAGACAGTAACATCCTTAAACCAGTCAACGAAGCAAATGCATATGGGGGGAACAAAAGGGAAACCATGATTACAGCAAAGGCAAGAGAATACAGAGAAAAGAGGAACTAGAGAAAAATAATACAACAAAACAAAGGGAATAACTCAACGATTGCATCAATAATAGTTGAGTTGGTTAAGGCACTAGCAGTGGTTGGTAGTAGGAGTAACAGTGTAATGATAAGTAGCAGTAGGAGAGAGAAACCAAAAATAGCACATCTGTTGTTGGTCTGTAGTCATGCTGTCAACATTTAATTATTTCTCTCAACACTATATTTTCCAAAAGGACAACAAATAAACAAGACAAAAAAAGAAGAAAGAACAACAACCAGTATCATTTAAAACACTAAAGTAAAGAGCGATGACTAGCAGTATCACTACGACAACAACAGCTTTAATGCCGTACAATATGACAAAATAAAGTCTCTCACTATTATCTCTTGTTGTGTTTTTTAAAAAAGAGACTCGTTAGTGTAGAAAATTGTTATAAAAAAATAAAAACAATTAAAACAACAACAGCAACACTGAGTTAAATATTTAAAACAACAAAAGTAGAAAAGAGAGATTAAGAGTGGGAGAGCACGACAAAAAAATTAAAACAAACAAATAATAATAATGAGCAACCACTAGAAATATTTTTGTTATTGTAGTTTTTTTTTTGTTTTTTTTTTTTTACTTGATAACTGTTATTATTATTAAATACTGTCACATGCATACAAAGCAACACCACCACTACAACCAAACCACCCACAACTCACCACTTACATGGCAGTGTATTTAAAACTATAATAAAGAGAGTGAGAGAATACGAAATAATAACCATCAACCATCTCAGTTAGATTTATTTTGTTGTGTAGTGAGAGACAAACAAATATATACCAGTGCAGTGACAATGATAGTATAAAAAAAGGAACGAAAAAAAAACAATAGTGGACCACTAGCAACAATTAACCAAACGAGTAAGCATGTATATAATAACGGAGACAGACCATTACAATAAGTTTTGTATGGTTTTATATGCAAAGCGAGGAAAAGACATAGAGAGAGAGAGAACACCAATACAGTTTTGCTAAATTTGTTATTACATTTGGAAATGATGTATTTGGTCTAGACCAGCGGCTGTTTAAAGTAATGAAAACACTCTACTGAACGAATTTTGACTACGTACACTAAAAGATATAGACGGAGACATTTTTAGGTGAAAGTGTAATCATTAAAGAAAAGTTTTTAATTAATTTAATAAAATTTGAGGTATATTTTGGGTACTAAATTTTACAAAGGTGCATTACCATCAAATTAATGCTCTTTGTACGCTCAAAAGGCCCCTAAGTGTTAACGAATCGCTTTTACTTACTTTTTATACAAATATCAAGAAGTTGTATCCCAGTAGGTGCCATATTCTAGTAGGAAGTCTGTTGCCTTATTAGACGTGAGGCCACGAGAAGAAATCTCAAACAAAACGAAATATTAAAAAAATTCTACGACGACTTCTTCTGAGCAGATTTCTGACAAAAACTCTGAGAGTAATTGAAATTGCCATTAAAAAGTTTCTTAAGAATCTGTTGTTCGGAGTCGACTTTAAACTGTAGGTTCTGCTTGCTTATGAACAAAATTAACACACGTAACATAAGTGGTGGTAGAACCAGGTGTTAGAATGAGCAGAAGATCTTTTATTTTCTGTACAGGGATTGTATTCCATTTATTTGTAATCAATAATAAGTTTTATTGAGGAATTTATCGTCAGATATCATTCGATTTTTGTTCGAATCTCGTAGGTAGTGTATTGGCTTATTGAACGTGAGGCCGTGCTTAGACACAAGATCAGATACCTGGAAACAAATCAGAATATGAAAAAATTCATCTTGCCGTGACTTCTTCACAGCAGTCGTTTGGCAAAAACTCTGAAAGTAGAATAAAATTGCCATGAAAAGATTTTCAAACAAATCTGTTGTTGACCCCCGCTCCAAAGTGCGGCTCCTAACACTCATGGATAAAATGAATACACTCAACATGGGTGGTGTGAAAGCTAAGTTGTAATTCCAATTAAGTATGTAAGTTAGAGGGTAGCCTTAGATCATAGCATGCCCTATGGAACTGTAATTGCGATTTCATTTTTCGTCATCATAATACACGTTCAGGCTAATTTAAGTTTCGTTTTCTTAAATTAAATAACAACAATTCTCTTATCAACACATATGTATCTGCAAGATACATCTATCTAGATTTAAACAAGCCGCGTCATTTAGTTTGTGTTTAATAGCCAAATGCCCTCTGGTTTTATTTTTACTCGAGTGACTATTTCTCGAGTTTCTACTGCTGAAGGCTCCGTTATCTAGTAGGTAGTGTGTTGGTTTATTAGAGGAGAGCCATCAGTTCAAATCACAGCTCAGATATCTCGAACAAAACGAAATATTTACAAACATTTCTTTTGGCAAATTCCTTCTAACAGTCTTCTGGCGAAAAACTCTGAGAGCAAATGAAATTGTCATGAAAAGTTTCTGTCGACTTTAAACTGAAGTTCCCGCCACTCATTTATAATATTAACACACGCAACATGGGTGGTATGAGAAGCTAGGTTGTAATCCTGACTAAAGTGTTGTAATGAGCAATGAAGTAAAGTAAGTAATGAATATTTCTTGTTTCCAAAACTGAAGTAAGAGATATTTGCTTTTAACGATGATTTCATCTGACAAAGAAATCTATTTCGAAAACCTTAAAAATCCAAGTTTTGTTTTGGAAAGGAAAAATATGAAGGAATGAGGTATGCAGGCACGAAAACTGTAATGCCATTATTGATATTTCAAAAGTTTCGGAGAACTTTAATTAGTTTTCAACATAAAATTCTTTGAATTTTTTTTTTGTTGCCTTATTACACAGCAATTGATAGGTTCACCGCTAATGTAAGCTACGAAGAAAGATTGTTGCACTGGTATAGCTGTCTTAGCATAATGAAAATTAATTCGAATGCTTTTCTTAGATTTGTCACGATATAAACTGATAAAAGATACTTTTAAAACACTTGCTGTGGTCAGCCTTTAAGCCCACAATTGTCAGCCCAAAGGAGTCACATGATTTGACATTTCCCACGTTTTTTTTCTTTAGGAATTGTAACTCTTGGACAATTTCTTAAAACTTTTTCTTTTTTACCTTAAGGTTACCTCCAACTATTGTGACTGAACAGTTACAATTAGTTTTTGGTTTTGAACCCCACATAATCAATGCTCTTCATTAACTGTGGTATTGACAATGGAACAAAGGAATTTCGCTACAGCAGCAAGAAACTACCAACAGAGACAAAAGAGGGAAAAAGATGACGAAAAAACAAAAAAAAAAATGACGAAGAAAAGAACAAACAACACCAGCAGCATAAAATTTTATGGCTCATAAATGGTCACAATAAATGACCGAATCAGTCGTAACACAAATGGTAGGGAAAAAATAGAGAAAAAGATAGAAGAGAAGAAGAAGAACATGTTGCTGCTTTTGAGGTTGACTTTAACAACACAATGACAGACCAAAATATCGTAGTGACTGAGTGAGTGAGTGAATGAGAGGGTAAACGACTAAATGAATGTCCAAACAATGACAACAGCATGAACAAATATATGAACGAGTGTGTGTTATGCTCGAATACGCTTTTCACATGAAGGAAAGTTTTTCATTTAAAAATTTTTCGCTCCCTGCTTCTCATATTCTTTCGTTTATTTGTTTTTGTTCCAAAAAAATATTTTTTCTTTTTTACTCAACAAATATAGTAAAAGAAAAACAAAAAGAAATAATTGACATCAAGAGCAAGAATAACAACAACCAAAAAACGAAATATTTTTTTATTCCTTTTTTATCTTCCCTTTTCTTTAAACGGTAATATCCTGAGCAAGCAAAGACAACTTGAATGCGGAACCCAAGTGAAAATGTGGAAGAAAAAAAAATAAAACTCATCGCAAACATTCTTGAAACTGATGATGTTCTCTCGTTGCCATTACTTTAAAATTAAAACAAGAGAAAGCAAAACAACAACACCAACAACTCCAATTTAAACTACAACAAGTTGAATATCATTGTCACATAAACAATAAAAAAGGGAGAGCATGTGAAGAAAAGGACCCCATCATCAACAACACACCAAATACGAACTATAATGCCATGGAAAAAAATAAATTGAATGGAATGAATCATTATCGCACAAAAAACATCAACAATAAAATGAGTTGAAAAAAAAAAATGAAGAAGAAAAGAAAACAAAGAAAAATTCAAGTTTGCCTTTGTAAATGCTGACACAACAGAGTAGTTTGCGCTATTAAAGCGCAGCAAATTTTAAAGTTTGAGTTGTAAAAGAAAAACTGAAAAGAGTTAATTCTACGGAAAAGTCATTGTAAAATCAAACAATGCCTTCTCTAGGTTTAATTTTGACACCCGGTGTGTTTTATAAATCATCGACGGTGGGAAGGCTCATCTGAGAGTTGCTGCTTTTATGACTGTAAAAGCAAAAGGCAAACTCGAAACGAATATCTCTTCACTCTTATTTATTCAACTTGAAAGCTAGTTTGTTTATTAATATTGGACCTCAAGTGGTTTCTAAGTCGTCCAGGATTCCATTCCAGAGCTATAGAACAGCAATTGTTATTTTTCTCGAGCGGAGGTGCCTTAGCACGGCGACCAGGCAAGCTATTGTAGCCCTCTTAATCTGTATAAAGTATACCTGGACAACACAAGAATGACAATTCTCAGCCTAGCGCCTGATATGCACTGAGGTGTTCAATTCGGGTATGTATTGATAACTCACAGGTATCAAAAATGTGTGTTCTTTGAGTCTCTGTATATTCTTAGTCTATAATATTCTGTCCAAAGACCAGTTTCTAACTTCCTGGACAGCCTGATGCATGACTCATCACGATATTGTAATTCTTCAACAAAAGTTTTCAGTGCCTCAAACCAGCTTCATTTGAGAAGAGTATTTACCTCTCTTTATATTCCATTTTATTGAGCATACCAGACATTTAGATCAACAGCATTAATATGTCCCACATCGGGCTCAGCTGATTCTCACCCAGGCATTCTCATACTATCATATCATATCAAACATAGTGCTTAAATGACAGTCTGACTGCCAGATGCTATGTCCCTATGTCCTGTCTTTTATGCCTGTTATGCATATTAAGTTCAGCACTTCTTTCGAAGGCATAGATTTTTGTTCTGGGATCAAAAAACTCCCGCTTCTGTCCCAAGATCCATTTATATACCACAAAATAGTTCCTCTTTTCAGAGAGTATGCAGTTTCCTGATAAGATTCCAAGTATATTACAGGCATACATACGTACTTAATCGGTTATTACGACCTCTAAGTCAGGATTACGACACTAATATGTATTTTGTGTGTTAATATTACACATGAGTGGCGGGACTCGATTCTGAACGTCAGAGTTCATTGAGTAACTTTTCATAACAAGTTTTTATTTACTCCCATGGTTTTTGCCAGAAATCTGTTGAGAGCAGTCCCCAAAGAAATTTGTTTTGTTTGAGATGTCTGACCTATGGTTTGATCTGTGGCCTCACGTCTAATAAACCATCACACTACCTACCACACTAAGGCGACTTCTACCTCTTATCCAAATTGAGCAGACCTTTCGATGGCATAGACTTCGCCTTGGAAGATACCAGCAGGTTTCCCCATGTACTCGGAATATTTCAATCTGAGATAAAAAAACTTTTGCTGCTGTCCCAAGATCCTGTGTAGATCCATCCATATACCACAGAATAGTCCCTTTTTTCAAAGAGTATGCAGTTTCATGATTAGATTCCACTTTTCATTGCAAGATCTTTATAGATTGTGTTGATTTATGGTGGTCTATTGAACCCATTTTTTCCTTAAGTATTCTCAAGTGATCGTATGTTTTTCCTGAATGTTTCTTAAATTTCCAAATCATTTGGTGACTCAATAATTAAATCTTCAACTACGAACTAGACAGAAAGTGCAAGGGAATATCGATGGAAAACCTGGGTGAGCCTTCATATAATATTGTCTTTCAAGCTTAAGACTCACTAGGAAATCGGACTGAAAGAAGTATTTCGCTTAGAAGTTTGTGAAGGAGTATACTAGCTAAACGTGGAGCAAAGCATTAATTAAAGATCGCATTCAATTTAATGAATTTTACGTCCTTTTTCAAATCTCTTAATCGTTGTTACAGCAATAAATTATAGCAATAATAGTTATAATATTATTAGTATTGTTATGAAAATGAAAATACTGGTGTTTTGCTTTTACATCGTTTAACATTAAAATTATAAATAAAAGCTACAAACACAAAACAATGAACTTGTTTACAAATTATCGCACTGCTTAATATGGCAACAAACACCAGCATAAAAAAATGGTAAACAAATAAACAAAAATACAACAACAAACACTACAAGCATAGCTGCCAGATAAATGAGGCACCAAATCGTCAAATATTTGAGAAAAAATCGTCAAAGACGTTTATTGAAATCGTCTAAAAATCGTCAGAAAAAATAAATAAATAAATTAAAATTTTTTAAAAACCAAAGTTATTTCTATTGTAGTAAAACATATAAAGTCAATGTATGTACATATCTGAGTTCAAAAATAAAACACATTTTTAAAAGATTTGTTAGAAATTAAAAGCTAGCGTCCCTCATCTTCATTTATTAATTCTTTTTCCAAAAATGGAGAAATGTTATATCATTTTAGGAAAAAATTGTTTAAGATTTAAACATTCTATTCCAGTGTTGTTTATTGACATAAGGGCAGCAATAATATTGCATCATCTTAATCTATGGAGTTAATCTAAGGAGTTAGAAGCTCTTGACTTTCTAAACATGAAAATTCAGTGGAATGTTGGCTGCAACCGACACATTTTTCATTTCCTTCAGTTCCTTCTTAAGATTATATTTATACTATTTATGAGGTTTTTGCCTCAACGTCTATTTTGAGGTTTCTCGACCGTGTACAGGAGAGGCCGTAGTAGCTCGTTAATGACGGTAATGTATCCAACTCAATTGAATCATTGGTGCATCGTTGCAATGTGGTTTGTGTTTCACTGTTCTATCACTACTACAAAAGGATTTTGCTAGAACGAAATAAGGGGACTTGTTCCCGAAAATCATATATTCATACGTAACACTCGTCTTTCTCGGCCAGGACATCTGTATGTGGTCGATTGGCCAGTGGATCTCACACTGCATTACAGAAAAAGTACGTTTTTTAGTCGGTTTATTCGTGTGTGAAACTCAATTCCCGCAGAGGTCTTTCCTGTTACTTATGGTATACAAATATACAAGCATAGTATCCATAAACGCTGTTCTCTCTTTCCTTCTTCCTATAACATATTTTCGTAGTTCCAAACACAAATAAAGGCGCTTGCCTTTGTTCTTCCGATGGTAATATTAGAAGCTATTGTCGAATTTTTAAAATTGTCTGCAACGACAAGTGATAAATTATTCTCAACTACGAGATTATTTAGGAGTTGTAATTTTTTAGGCTTTTAGGGGGTTAAAAATGGAATAAAATACAGAAAAATCATCACAGGTATTCAAAAGTAACTTAAATTTGTATAATACTTAAAGTGGCTTTTAATGTACTAAAGTTAGTTATATGACGTCAATTTTTAATTTCTAAAAATCGTGAAAATAAGGGCATAATCGTCAATACGATATTTTTGGAGCTCAAAATCGTCAAAATGACGATAAATCGTCAAATTTGGCAGCTATGACTACAAGAATAAATGTAAACAAAATACAAAAACAACAATAATGAGACAACGATGTTTAGATTTATATAGCGCTCGAGAAGGCTAACCCACGAACATTCGTATTCAAGATCATTCATCAAGAACTCCGCCATATAAAAGGCAAGGCAAAGTAAAATTTCCGTCAGTCTTGTGTGAAGACGCGGTGTATTTGAAGAGAGTAATCGTGATTTGGAGATCTCCGTTACAAAGATCTGTAGAACGATTGTCTAGTAATTGCATTTTTTATGCAAAGGGTGTAAACAGATGAATAACAAACAAAAGCAATTGTTGTTGTTTACATCAAGTTGTGAACAGTGCCACACAGAATTGTGTGAACAATAAGGAATTTTAATTAAAACTGAACATAAAGTTATTTTAAATTTTATTTGCCATATACGAGTTCAAGTTTTAAACGTTTTTAAAAGGTAAAAACGTAAGAGTCTGTACGAGTCTTCCTCATTTACTTATTCGTTTTGTTTGCCTTTCTTTCATTACCTTGTTTTTACCATTACCAGGTGATTGAAAATTACAATTTTTGCTCATTACATTACAAACTTTCTTATTAATTTCGCTCACTGACCTTTGAAAATATTCTGTTTTTGTGTTTCCAATTACTTTTCTAATTTTTTGCTTAATTCTGTAGATTTACTTTGATATTTAATCATATAAGAGAGAGAGAGAAAGACAGATCCTAGATCTTGACTCGTAAATCCATTTATTTAACCAATGCAAGTGGTTGGCTAAAGGTTTATTTATTTATGTGTATATATAATATACATATACATGTGTGTGTATGTGCATTTGTGTCTATATTTAAGTCATATATTGTGTTGTTAGTGTTGTTTGCTTTTATGATAAACTTGTGTAAATAAAATGAAAGAAGGTTTTTATTTTAATATTTATCGTATTGCTCTCGTATTTGTTGTTATTTTATTACGAATGTTTGTTTGTTGTTTTGTAAAGTTCTATGTACTTAAATAGACCATATGTATGTACATATGTATGCTTATAATACATCTTTAAATACTTATTGACTTAGCCGACAACACAAACACAAACAACAAACAACAAATACAATAAGTGTATATGGTATAGGCAATATAAAATGGAAGTGAATGGATCGAAAATGTTAAACATTTATAGATTATAAGTCCACATAATAAAATTTATTTATTTTTGATTTGCTTGACTTAACTAACGGCTTTCATTTCATAGACCCAACACACACAAGTACATAAATTCTTATACTATAGCCTTAAGCAAATCAAAGCAATAAAAGAAAGGAGAAGAAAGGAAAGTAAGACAGAAACCACAACAGTAAAGGAATAAATGCGATAAAATATGGTCTTTTGATTTTTCATAATTTTTTTTTATTTATTTTATTTCTGTTTGTGGTGAATTTATTTTATACTTTTATCTGCAAAAGGCTATGGATGTTTAGCTGTGTTCGTTTTTCAGTAAATTTCATTTACTTTTCATTTAAAATTCGTTATCTTTTTCAAAATTATTTGTTGAAAATTATTCAATATATACGTAAGAAAGTTTTGAAAGTAAAAAAGGAGTCAAATACAAGACATTTTCTTTTTGGTAAGAAAAAACGAAATTTATTTATTTGCATACATACATAACATATGTACATAATTGGTCATTACAACCCTTCAGTCACGATTACGACCTAGTTTCTCACACCACTTATGTTGTGCTTGTTAATTTTATACATACATGAGCGCCGGGACCTACAGTTTAAAGTCGACTCCGAACGATAGATTTTGAGAAACTTTTCATGGCAATTTTATTTATTCTCAGAGTTTTTGCTAGAAATCTGCCGAAGAAATACTTTTTGTATTTTGTTTGATGTCTGGCCTGGGGTTTGAACCCTGGCTTTACGTCTAATAAGCCAACACACTACTTACTAGACTACGGCGACTTTAATGTTATTAGTTTCTCTATTTAGTGATTTTAAAATCTCCCGGTTTTATATGGTTGTCAACTGTTAAGGATCTTTCATCTCCAGTGACAGGTTTTGCCATCAAAAACCGATTAACAACGTGATGAAACGTACTAGAAAAGTGGTCATTCAAACGTGTCCACTTTTCGAGTATTATATATTAAAAGTGAAGAAATGGGAAGACTATAAAGGAATTTGATAAGATGACAAGGGCCACAGATATGGTCAAGCCTGTATTCCATTTTAATGTCTGCGCTGCTGAAAATATAGCGTCTGTTAGAGAAAGTGCTGCGGATTTCACAGTGTTCTCAGAAATTGGATTTATTCTACGGCTCATAAGTGAGATACTTTGAATTTTCATTTGCCTCTTTCTCCATACTGCGTGCAACAATTAAAACTGGCTAAGAATCCACATGCATGACTGGTCTTATAATCCTTCAGTCAGCATTACGACCTGGCTTCTCACACCACTTATGTTGTGTGTGTTTATTTTATCCATGAGTAGCGGGATCTACAGTTTAAAGACGACTCCGAACAACAGATTTCATGACAATTTTTATTTACTCTTATAGTCCTTAACAGAAATCTGCTGGGAAGAAGTCGCCGAAGAAATATTTTTTTATATTTCATTTTGTTGAAGATGTATAACCTGGGATTTAAACCGTGGCCTCAAGTCTAATAGGCCTACGTGTTACCTACTAGACTACTACCTTACAATGCCTGCTAAATTCTAGTCAAGACAAGAAGTAAAATTATTGCATGCGAGGGTTGGAGAAACGGAAAGTGTTTATGAGAAAATTTCTCCATTCGTAACTATCCAGTACCTATTATTGTCTGGAAGTGTCATTAAAATTATTCCCAGCTTAATCTAAAGCGTTCTTAAACTCATCTCACTTATTAAATGCTTTTATAAGAACGCCAGCTGTAGCGCTAAACATGGAAGGGCATTCAGCGTGGTATGTAGTTAAGCAGGAACGTAGAGGTAACTTAGGTCACATAGAGCCCATTGTGATACACTCAAAGCTTCTGATGAACTCTCACAGGCTGCCAATGTCAGTTTATCCGGATCATCTAAATTGTAGGTATCAAGGTATTTTGCTACGACATATTGCTGGAAATGTATCCATTAGAACACCAACAGTCTACACTTTTTCTTCATTTTTGAAGCTTCTGCAGAAATCATTAGAGAGGAGACCAAGACTAATGCTCCTCGCATGCGTAACCATACTGCAATGCACCGTAATGACTCAGATGACCATACTGAGCTTGTTTCTTTGGAGTTTAAGCAGATTTGTCGCGCGCTCTTCATTTCATCTTGGCCAGGTTTTTAGCGACATTCTCGCAGTTTCTGAGGCCAACTATCTGTCAACGACTGCATTGTCAATTATAATCGTGTAGGCTTTCAGAGAGAATGCTAAAGTCTGGAATTAATCCGAGAATAGGGTGGTTGTACCACGACTAGTCAACTCATCCACACTACAGTGCCTGTACTGTACTGGTACCCATACGATATGTACAGCATCGAATTATCTGTGACAACTGTAGACCGTTTTGGAGCCCATTACGTTGGAATTCAGAGATTTGAAAGCCAGGTAGCTAGTGTGGGAAATGTGTTAATGCAATGTTTGTTAATAATTCTCATCACAGCCTGTATTGCCGACAGCTCCGCCTGCAAGACGGTGTAGTGATTCGGTAGCCTTTTATTCCGCTTTATTCCGGTAGATTCTAAGAAAATTTCAAATTATCTTAGGATCATTGCGTGACCAGTATTTGATTCATGCCACTGTCCAGTCGGCCAGGGACATCTACTTATCTTAGCTGCCACGCCCTTACAGTAAAGATCAAGCGGACAGAGGCATAAAATAATCTATCAGATCGACGTAGGTGTAGTGACACCACAAATGATCATACAGGCAGAACTTTACAATCGTCGTATCAGGTTCAAATTTGTTATCCTATCGAGGGACTCTAATCGAACTAGGCATCTATAGATGAAGATAGGTCTGACTACTGCTGTGAAAATCCAGTGATTGATCCTAGGTTGATAGGAAAAGGAGAAACTGGTTCACTTTAAGGTTGTGTCTTTCGCCAGTTTTGTTCAATATAGTGTGAGACCCGGTGTTGAAAAGTGATTTACATTACAGGGAATTACAAGGGGAATGAAGGGTTGACTAAACCATCAGTATTATGCTGATGATGTTTATTTGCCTTTTAGCTCTCAGAGGTTTTCATTATTAATACCCAAACCTAATAAGTTTTGAAACAAACTTCGACTATTTATTACAACCCAAGGAAATACTATGATTTTATTGCTTCTTTGTCGGCGGGAAAGAATATTTTCAAGTGAAATTTAAAACCCATCTTAACATTGTAATAAAATTTGTGTAAATTATTCACAATTTTCCCTCTTTTCTATTCTCATTTTCGTCATTACTTTAACACCATTTGATTCACGCATATACATACATATATATCATGATTTATTTCCCTAAAACTTTATTTTATTGATTTCAAAGTGCAAAAGCAAATTGTGACAGAAATTGTTTTCCTTTCTGAAATTTTCACACAATAACTTTTCGTTTTTTGCTATCATTTGCCAAGCGTACCCAATCAATGGCACAGAATTTCATAAATCCCAGAACGCAATGCAAAAAGAGGAGGGGGGAGGGGAGGGGTGTACTGTTACCGTCATAATCATGAAATGATTCGACCATTCAAACGCCATTAAAATGAAACTGAATTTAGCGTTGTTGGTTGGTAGCGTTTGAGTGGCTGAGCTAAAGTGGCGCCAAGAGAATAAATTTTGATTTTAACACTGTACGTGGCTAATAATACTCTAAGGAATGGATGGATGGTTAAAGAAGCGAATGGGTTAAAAACCGTTATTTCCTCTCCATCATCAATAAACAAGTAATAAATGTTTTATGATCGACCGCCAACACCAATACGAACACCAACACCAGCACCACCACCATCAGCATTCTCTCTTTTTCGTCTAAAGGATGGCAGCAGCAGCAACGCCATAATAAACCAGTAGCTCGGCAGCCATAACTGTATAGCAACGGTAATATTATTTATGATTTAACTGCGTAGCCAAGACAATAGCAAAAACAGAAAAAAACAATAACAACAACAATAGCCTCTACGTATACACCAACCAGCCGTAATGGCCAGTAGATGTTGTGAAACAACAACAACCAGGAGAATATCGTTTTTAATGAAAAATAAATAGAATGTAACGTTGAAAACGATACGAGAAGATACAAAATTCATAGCGGAATACTGTTTAACATACACATACATACAGAATTTCTGATTATTTTTATTATCTTTTATTATTTTTTATTGTTGTTGTTGTATTTAAAATGTGATTGCATGAAAGCGATATATAAACACGAAATACTTTCGTAATACTTATACAACCAACTGATTGATTTTCAGAGAGAGAGAGAGAGAGAGGGAGAGAAATCATAATTTACACGGTGAAAAAAAATTGAAAGAGAGTTGTCTTACTAATTGACTATCTTACTTACTTAATTGACCTTTAACTACCCGATTAACGGATTTCGGCCTGCCGCGACACATCCTTCTAGGCACCTCTGCTTCTTGCGAGCCTACGCCAGATGGTCACACCAATCGATGACAGGGCTTCCTCGATTTGGTTCTTCCAACGCATACACGGTCGTCCTCTTCGCCGACTTCCGCAGATCCCCGCATCAAATACCCGTCTCACCGGAACATCCTCCTAATTGACTATCCTTTTAAATAATACACAGAATCAGTTGGTCTGTATTCTACTCACAAACTTCCTGACGATAACTTCACGAATAACTTAATGAATTCTACCTGCAGACAAGGTCTCAGGTATGACACCATACCACACTGTTCAGTTCATAAACCTTAATTGCAGGCTAAAAACTGCACTTATCACACACATTCTAATTGTTCTTCCGGGGTAGTTTTCAAAAGGCAGCGGCCTAATGACATCTCAGATCATAATGCCTACCAAATACTCATTTTTTTGTTGCCAGATGCCATGATTTTTCTACAATTACTTTTGAGTTCTCCAATTAATCCTGTTAGCAAAACTAACGAGTGGTTATTTATAAAATTAACATTGAGATCTTATCGCTTTAGCAACTAATCAGCACTTTTAAGGCATCAGGCAGTCTGTTGACTTATTAGACGTGAGGCCTCGGTTCAGACCCCATGTCAGACATATCCAACTAAACGAATTATGAAAAACATTTTCAGGCGACTTCCTATCAGCAGTCTGCTGGCAAAAGCTCTGAAAGTAAATAAAATGGCAATTAAAAGTTTCTCAAAAATCTGTCGTTCGGAATCGACTTTAAATTGTAGGTCCCGCCTTTCATAGATAAAATTAACACACACAACATAAGTGTTGTGAGAAGCTAGGTCGTAGTGCTAACTGAGGGATTGTAATGACCAATTATGTATGTAGGAGTCAGCCAGCTTCAATTGTGGCATGAATTGATCTTTATATGCAGATGCAAAATCAAATGTAACAGAAACCATACCGAGCTGTAAGACGAGCCCAATTACTAACATCCGCCATTTCATAGCTAACAAAAGCAACATTTTTGGCAGTGCGTACATTCATGCATTCGCGTTAATGATGAAACTCGCACGTATTTTCCAAATAGCATCGAAAGACATGCTCAATTTAGCTTGGATAGAGAGAAGAACAGACGAGGCGTATGAATATTATCTGATATGCGATAGGCCGCTATACAAGCACCTTTTTTGATGAGTATGCAACTCGAAATAGTATGCAACTATCCGGGAAATGTTGAATGCCCTAAGCAAGGCAAATATTATTATCGTTTACTGGCTATGAGATCATATGAAAATTTATGGCCATGAGAAGGGTGATAAAAATGCAAACTACAGATGGAATCAGGAATTTTCTGTTGTGTGGAAGGAAAAGAGAGACGCACATTGACCTCAATACAAGTAAGTTGAGGCAATTTAAGGTTAGGTAAGGTTAGCGGATTCATTCGGTGGCCCGTATGGCCTATTGTGTTACCCAGTATGAGGTAAGCGCTCTTGTCTTGATCCGTTAGTGGTGGGTTTTAACCACAGCTAGCTCCGGATGAAACCGGCCAGTTTTTAGTGTCATGTTCACCATCGCGCCCAAATCTTCAAACGTTCTGTCACCCAAAAACCAATGACGTATATTCTGTAAGGCAGAATACAGGCATAAAAGGTATTGTACAGATTCCGTTTCCTCTATATATTGGCAGCTTCCACAGTAATCATGTTGGGGCAGCTCGACTTGTCAGCGAAATTGCCTATAGCGCAGTGTCCCTTTAGAATTTCTGTTAGAATGTGAACCGTTCTTTGGTTCCCTAACTACTGCTACACGCAGCACTTTTGTAATTCGTCAACAAGGTATGTCGAACTACCTACGGTTTGTTGAATTCCATGCTACTTTTTCCAATTTGGAAAAGTATTCTGGTAGACGCGCATGTATCTCCTCTACCTTCTCCTCCTCAGACATCTCTGATCTCTTCTGTGCCAGTTCGTCCGCTTTTTCGTTTCCCTGAGGCAATCTAGACTTTTGTTGGATAATTACAACAGAAAGAGGTTTGAGTCAAGCATCAAACTACCCAGCAGCAACCTGAGGTTAGAAATTGATCTTTTGGCGGGAAGGGGGAGAAAAAGCAAAGCGCTTGTTCGCAATGGTGATACCTCGAGCCTTATATATAGATTCTGTGATGATGAGAAATAATCTTCACAACACTTACTCTTAATAGGTATGTATGAAGTCGGAAATTGTTCTTACTGACACCGAACAGCATACTGAAGTTGCCAGGGCGAGTAATATTATAGAGATGCCTTACGTCGATTGAGGATATGAAAATAGATTGAAAGGTTGTAGTACAATGGCACTTCCTTGCGACAATAATAACAATGCTGTTATTAAAGCTTAGGGCCCCCTAAAGCATACTCTCTTTAGAATAGAAAATATCTACCAAGTCTGATGACTAATAATAACTGATCACTAAGAATTCTATAAAATGACATGAAATCCCTCACCATATTTGTAATTTTCTCCGTGTATTGTGTGTACATTTGTTTACATTTTCACAGTAAATGTGTGAAATTTTACTTTGTCTGTTGAGTTTAAATAATAAATATTATTACCATTGATTACCGCTGATTTATCCCGATTTGTTTCTACAATTGCATTTCATAAGAGGCAGGCTTTTGATTTATGTCGATAATCAACCGAAATGTAGCTTTAAATGCATTGAAAGCAGCTTTAATTTAATGCAAATCATGCTCAGGATTTAATTCTGTATGAAATTTGGCTGACACTTTATGACACTCTGATGTTATATTTACAGTTTATAACACCACTGCTGCCTCCACTTACTTAATCGATGATTATTTAAAATAAAATTAAACAATTCCCCTCTCAGGTAGTGATTTTATAAAATTTTTTTTATCTCTGCTGCTTAAGGGCATAGTAATTTTATTTTAATTTTTCTGAAATTTTATTCGAATATTTTTAATTGGGGTTAAAGTGTAATAATCCGTTCTGGGCGGTATCTGCGGAATTTATTAATGTAATGACGATTTTACGAAATAAAATTGATTTGTTTTTGATACGGGATTTAGTAAAAAGACTAAGCATAGCACTAAACATAGTTTGTATGATTTGAAAGTCAACACATTTCTTAAGGCAATCTCTTTCGTTTTTGGTAAAAAAAATATAAAACAAATTCAAGTAAAAATCGTTTTGGGTAACACAATAGGCCATACGGGCCACCGAATGCACTTGCTTGTTAACGGCAAACTACCCGCTAACCTTATCTAACCTTAAATTGCCTCAATTTACTTGTATTGAGGTCAATGTGCGCCTCTCTTTTCCTTCCACACAACCGAAAGGTTCTGATTCCATCTGTAGTGTGGAAGCTTTCCTCTTAGCAAATTTATCTCCCTGCTCATGGCCATACATTTTCCTACGATCACGTAACCAGTAAACGATAATAATATTTGCCTTGCTTAGGGCATTTAACATTTCCCGGATAGTTGCATACTATTTCGAGTTAACCTCATCAAAAAAGGTGCTTCTATAGCGGCCTATCGCATATCAGATAATATTCATACGCCTCGTCTGTTCTTCTCTCTATCCAAGCTAAATTGAGCATGTCTTTCGATGCCATTTGGACAATACGTGCCAGTTTCATCATGGACACGAATGCATGAATGTAGGCACTGCCAAAAATGTTGCTTTTGTTAGATATGAAAAGGCCGTTGTTAGTAACTGTGTCCGTGTTACGGCTCGGTATGGTTTCTGTTACATTTGATTTTCTGCCTGCCTTTAAGACCAAGATCAACTCATGCAATAATTGAAGCTGGCTGACCACTCCTGCATACATAATTGGTCATTACGACCCCTCAGTTAGGACTATGACCTAGCTTCTCAGACCACTTATGTTGTGTGTGTTAATTTTATTTATCAAAGGCGGGACCTACAGTTTAAAGTCGGCTCCGAACGACTGATTTTTGAGAAATTTTTCATGGCAATTTTATTTTACACTCAGAGTTTTTGCCAGAAATCTGCTGAGAGGAACTCACCGAAGAAATATGTTTTCATATTTTGTTTTGTTAGAGATGTCTGACCCGGGGTTTGAACAGTGGCCTTACGTCTATTAAGCCAACACACTACCTACTATACTACGGTGACTACAATTGTACCTTCTGCAAGAGCAATTCGAGAGTATGGTCATCTCACGTAGAGGTGATGCTAACTGGCCACCCATATCATGGGGGTTACCACATTAAAGCTTTTCTTGTAGGGTTTTATTAACTGGCAGGTGTACGCGAACAAATTCACGCTATCGATCAACTTTAGCCTGAAATACACGCCAGGGGCATGGAAAATTTCAGATTTGACAGAGAAGCCTTTGCGGATATTTGAAAGATGTTATATTCCACACATAGTACCATCAATGGGTCCTTCAAATGACTAAAAAATGTCGATGACATCTTATATACCCTTTGTTTTATTAAAATTTCATTATGGGAAGCTCTTAATGAAACCTACAATATAATCAATAAAAATTACCTCCTGCTTAATCTATCGATTGGCATGTTGTTAACCTGTGTATTATTTTCCTTCGCCTTGGCATTTTCAATTGCGATCTGACTCCGACAAGTCGGACTATGTTGTCATACGGTATTCTTAGCGTATATCTAAACCCTCTATCTTCTGAAGTTATAATTTTATTAGTGGCAATTGTGCCCATACCAATGAAGTCGCCGTAGTCGTAGTAGACTTGGTAGACCCCAGGGCAGGCATCTCCTACAAAACGGAATATGAACAAATATTTCTTCCTCAACTTCCTTTCAGCAGATTTCTAGCAAAATCTCTGTGAGTAGAATACAATTGCCATGAAAAGTTTTTCAAGAATCTCTCTTCGGTGTCGACTTTAAAATTGTAGATCTCGCCACAAATTAATAAAATTAGCACACAGAACATGTGTGGTATGAGAAACAAGTTCGTAATCCTGACTGAAGGGTTGTAATGATCAATTAAGTTAAGTAAGTAAGTAATACCAATGAAGTCTGGAATTGTATCGAGCCAGAAAAATGTCAGTATTCTCCGCCCACGTACCATGTATTCATAAATACCATAGGTTAGGTTAGGTCGGCGTGGTAGCTCTGACATCACACAGCTCACTTGAGCACGCATAGCGGCCCGTTGTGATGCCACGGGTGAACGCAATCCCTGTACTGACCAAGTTCCACCAAAATCAGGGAAGAGGAAGAAGTTGGCCAGCGCATGGGCTGCACATTAAAAGCACGACTACCCTACATTGGAAAACCAGCCAGAAAGTTTTATGAACGAAGCTATATCCTTGATATCAATAGATGATAGCTCCTTCAAGCTAACAAGAAATGGAGAGCCAAACAACCTATATCTGCACTTCGCAAGAGACGGGCACTGACAAATAAAGTGAATAACAGTCTCCTCTTCCTCAGCGGAACTGCACCCACGGCAGAAGTTATTAAATGGGAGCCTCATTCTCTCCGTGTGTCTACCCATAACGCAATGACCTGTAAGCACGGCCACTGTGGTTGAGATGACGTATGATCAAGACCAAGTAATTCGTTGGTACGCCTTCTATCCATCAAGGGCCAGGTGAATCTAGCGTTGGAGCAGGACTCCTCATTGACCCAGGATAGGTTGGCGTCCCGAAAAAAATTTCCGCTCAATGTCCAACTTGACCGAGGCAAGTGGCATACCCAATTCAATTGAAGAGGATTCCGGAAGGAGCGCACCAGCTCTGGCGAGCTCGTCGGCCCTACAGTTTCCCGAAATGTTACTGTGCCCGGGGACCCACACCAGTGAGACACTGGTGAAGCGCCCAGAAAGAAGGTCGAGACAGCGGCGACATTCCCTAACGATCCTAGAGTTATTCACAAGTTATTAAATACCATGTATTTATTAATTTTATATCGGGGTGCTTCAAATGCCGAGACCGGTGGTTCGACTCCCACCAGTGTTTTGTGTTTGTTTGATTGTTGTCTTTAATTATATACGATTAAGTGCAATGGAAAAAGAACGCGAGGATTACTAAGAGACAAAGGTTTTACACTTGTTTTTTTTTTTAAAGGCAATGTTTCAAAATAAAATTGTTTGCACACTTCTCCTCTTTCCTTTCCCCTCTAACTATCCATCTGTTATCCCAGTACAATGCTCGTCATGAACAGCAGTTTATCTACTGAGTGTTGGTCTAAAAAACCTACACGACCTTAAGGTTGCGTAGCAGTTGAATATTCTGATTTAAACATTCATTACCAAACGTGTAGATCCTCAAACATTCGGCAGAATGATTGCTTTGCCGCATAGAAGTGATTTCTTATTGCCATCAATGACTGACTGTGTCATAAAGCCACCCAATTTGCAAAAACTATGAGACGCTTCTGTTTAATTTAAATATTAAATTGTTTGGAATTTTCAAATGATTATTAAATTTAATATCTAATGATTGCAATAAAAGTATAGCAAAGAAGTGATTTCTTAAAGTAAGAACCCAGTGAATTCAATGAAATGAAAAAAATATTTATTTTGGCTAACATTTGCATTCCATTATTAAAAGCCTTCTACGCATTTATCATTTCTAACGTGTGCAAAATGTGTCAACAACACATTCATTATTAATTTTGATGAAAACGAAATTTCCTTTTGCCTTTCATTCCAATTCAATTGACACACAATGAAAATTTTCCTTTTATATTTCACACATTCTGTCAAATTAACGAATTTAATGTCGAAAGGAATACAAAAAAAGGAGGAAAATTTTTATTTAATTATTTAACATTTATTATCACAACAACAAATATTGTATATGTGTGTGTGTGTGTTACTAAACCAGGTTAAGGCTAAAAAAAATCTGAGAAAAAAGAAAAAAAATTTGAGATAAACCAGCATCAGAAAAAAGAGAAAAAAATGGGGGGGAAAAAATTGCAAAAAACAAGATTGGAAAAGACAATGTGAAACAAGTAATTCAAACCATCATCTCATCTCAAAGCTGAGGGTTACTGACAGCTCTCTACCATACTATACCAACAATACAACGGCCAAAGCCAAAAGTAACACCAACAGTAACAACATTAGATAAAAAAAGAAATTACAATAACAAAGACATGAAACATGGAAAATAAAAACGAAAAAAAAGAATCCTGTATGTCTCTCTTATACACGTTCCAAGTTTAGATGGGAAAGAAATGATAAAAAAAGAAAACAAACGAACGAATGAACGAAACAAAAAACCACAAAAACTGTATCTAAACAACTAAAAACCAAGCGAATCTATAGCCAACACAAGATTATAATGCCAACGGCTGAAATGTAATTTTTTCTGTTTCATAACATTTGTAAGATAAATTGAAAGAAAAAAAATGAAAAAAATTACAGGCCAAACACAACAGAACGTTAGCAGAGCAGAGAAGCTCGAAGGAAACTGGCAACAGTTCGAGAGAAGTGAACAAAACGAAACAAAAGGATGTCATTCGAACGAATTTTCACGTTCACATTTTAATGAAGGCATAAAATACAACAATAACAACAACAGAAACAGCAACAACAACAAATAATTTGATATAAAATAATACACACAACAACAAAACAAAACAACATCAGCAACATTCTCCTCACAAACAAACGTAAAACGTAAGGAAAATATCGCTACGAACGTAACAAGCACAGGGCAATAGGCCCTGAAACAATAACTGGTCAGTTATTTTGTGATTTTCACATTGACAAATGGATGAAAATAAAAAAACAGAAAAACAACAACAAAACTTACAATAAAAGCCAAACAAAGAAAAAAAAAAGAAGAAGAAAGAAAGAAAACAAAAATTAAAAGAAAAATTTGTGAAACAAACAGATGTGCTGACATTTTCACTCGAATAAAAAAATGTGTTTTTAGTTTGCCAACCTGCTGATAGCAAATGATTGTATTATTTCAAGAACAACAATAACAACAAAAATAACAACAACAATATTTAAATTTAATTTTCTTTTGACTTTGACTCCGATCAATTTGTCACTTTTTGTTGTGAAAACTTTTTTCCTCTTCCAACACACACACACAATAGAATAGCAATGGACACAGCAGCATTTCTTGTAACAGTTGGAGACAATTTAAAAGGAAATTTAAGACACAAATCCAAACACTGTGTGTGGGCATAAAAGTGACAGTCGTGGTAACCCACATAAGATATGGCCAAAATGTACAAAAAAAGGTAAAGAATTGGTTTCCCATTGCCAACAAAGTGTCTTAAATGTTTAACAGGATATTGCTACGAAAATGAAAAATCAAGATACTGGTGTTTTGCTTTTACAACGCTTAACATTAAAATTATAAACAAAAGCTGCAAAAACAAAACAATGCAGTAAACAAACCTGTTTACAGATTATCGTACTGCTTGATATGACAACAAACACCAGCATAAAAAATGGTAAATAGGTAAACAAAAATACAACAACAAACAGTTATCATTTGGTATGTTACAGTCTTGCCGACTAAATCCGCCCATGCATGGCACTTCCATGCACGATAGCTTTGCTGTATTATCAGCCTCGTGGCTGCTCTTCCATTCACATACATGCATAATTGGTCCTTCAGTCCAGATAATGGACCTAGTTTCTCACGCCACTTACATATATGTATGTATATGTTGCGTTAATTTTATCTATGAGTGGCGGGACCTACAGTTTACAGTCGACTCCGAACGACAGATTTTTCAGAAACTTTTCATGACAATTTTATTTCGTCTCAGAGTTTTTGCCAGAAATCTGATGAGAGGAAGTCGCCGAAAAATTGTTGTTTTAATATTTCGTTTTGTTAAAGATGTCTGACTGGGGGTTTGAACCGTGGCCTCACTTCTAATAAGCCAATATACTACCTACTAGATTACGGCGACTTCTACAGATTGTGTATGTAGCAGTTAGCCGACTAAATCCACAGTCTTGGAAAGTCAATGCATTACTACTACGCTGCCAGATCAGCTTCAAGGCTGCTCTTCCATTAGTAGCTTTTTTTTGCAAATTCTGTGTCACCGTTCCGGTGTTTTTGCTGCAATCTGTTTCATTGGAACGGTTAAATTGAGTGCCCGGGCAAACTAGCTATATTACCCATACTGTCCTAGTAACCTAGCCACACTACCCACTAGACTACCAGGGCACCCAATTTAATCGTTTCAATAAAACAGATTGCAGAGAGACTATTAGCGTGTGGGTCGAAGTTTCAATTCCCACCAGAGACTCAGATCTGTAAGTGGTTAAATTGATTAGTTTCTGGTGTTATCAGGCTTTCCCATTAGTCGGTTTTTGTCACATGGGGCGATATTAAGGGTTTTCACTGCAAAGTATAGTACTTCGTTGAACTTCTCCATGTCATTCTAAATTTGAAACTTTCGTTGCTCTACTGTAAGCTTGTATTAGGTATTCTTCGCTCATTATACAGGGAGACTCAACTTTGTTGGTAGTAGAAATGTACTTGCAATATTGCTAGACTCTACTAGACTTGAATGAGGTTGGGGTTTACTCTGTTGTTGATTGCATGACCATCCAACGCAAAATTCTTCTCAACACAAAATTGTTTTAAAAATGTAAAAACTTAACAATATCTTTTCACTACACCGCTTAATATCTTATAAATATTTTCTTTTTAATTTTAATCATGAAAAATTTAAATCTTTCTGTCGTGTTTTTTTTTATTTTATTTATATGCAGATAAATTTCATTCATTTCAACTATTTCACATGCTTTATTTGAAATTCTATTGTCCTTCAACTAGATTAAATTAGTACTACTGATTTGCTTATTTGTTAATAAAAATCATATTCAATGTTCATAATAATGTTTACAAAAGTTTAAATATTTAAATTTTGTAAATTCATTGGATTTAATTCTTATTCACATTTCACAGTGTAGAGTTTAATAAAACTTCTTTTCATTTATTTGTTGTTAATATTTAACTTCTTAATAAAATCATTACAATAACAATACACCTACATTACAACAGAATTTGTTTCTAATTTCATTTAATTTAATTTTAATCAATATTTGTGCAAAAAAATAAATCCCAAAACATAAATTTTCATATTCCAGGTCAGCTTAATCTGTGATCCGTAATTGTTTGTTTACCAGTTTTTTGGTTTCCAAAGAATATTGTGTCTTGTGTGAATATTTTAATAATAATCCCTTTAAGATGAATAATTTTCATAGAAATTAACAATAAAAACAAAAACAATAACAATACACATTAGGAGACATTTAAAAGGACAGTTAATCGCTTGAGAGATTAAAAATAAAATTTTAATTAAAAAAATTACAAGAAACATTTTGTTCATTTCGTAATTGAATTTATAGTTTAGTTTAGAGTTTCTAGTAGGTCTTGCTAATACTTTCTGTTTGTTTTAAATACAAGTAAAAATTTAAATTCAAGTTATTTAAAGTTTACAAAAGTTATTAAATAATGTATGTACATATATATTGTATCGGGTCTTTCACTAAACGTATCCTATCTTTAAATTTAAATAAAACAACGTCATTTTTTATTCGTATTGTAATGGGTGATTTTTTAAGAGCTATAGGAAAATTTATCAAAAAAAAAAACACATACAATTCAGAAAAATGCATGAGAAATCTTTATTTGAATCGATAGTACGGTCCATATAATTTTATGTTTGAAGATTATTTCATGCAAATATTGACCGCAACTACGCCTCAAATGGTCCATCCGCTTAGTCCAATTTTGGCATACCCTTTCCAACATTTCGGCCGGTATCTCACGAATAAATGCTTCAATGTTGTCTTCCAATGCGTCAATTGAAGCGGGCTTGCCTGTATAGACATGAGCTTCAACATAGCCCCACAAAAAATAGTCGTTAAATCGCACGATCTAGGCGGCCAATTTACAAGTCCCGAACGTGAAATAAAATGTGGCATGTGGCACCGTCTTGTTGAAACCACTTGTCATGCAAGTCAAGCTCTTGCATTTTGGGCAAAAAAAAGTAGGATATCATCTCACGGTAGCGCTCACCATTCACAGTTAAGTTAGGATTCGCAGCCTATTTGAAGAAGTACGGTCCAATGATGCCACCAGCCCATAAACCGCACCAAACTGTGACTTTTTCTGGATGCATTGGTAGCTTTTGCAATGCTTATGGCTGATCTTCACTCCAAAATCGACAATTCTGCTTATTTACGTATCCATTGAGCCAAAAATGAGCTTCGACGTTGAACACAATTTTTCGATAAAGAAGTGGATCTTCGGCCAACTTTCCAAGACCCCATACACCAAAAATTTTGCGTTGCGGTGGCTAGTTCGGCTTTTATTCTTGCACCAGCTGTATTTTGAAAGGCTTCACACCTAAATCCTTCCGCAAAATGCCCAAATGCTGCGAACGGCGACGAATACATAATTGATGGTCATCATTAACACTGGCCGATACAGCTGCGATATTTTCTTCAGTTCGCACTCTACGTAAGCGTGTTGGTGGTTTAACGTCCAACAATGTAAATTTGGTGCGAAATTTAGTCACAATAGCCCGAATAGCCGCTTCAGTGGGTCGATTAAACTGACCATAAAATGGAAGAAGCGCGCGATGAACTTTCTTAACAGAGTACGCATTTTGATAATAAAATTCAATGATTTGCAAGCGTTGTTCGTTTGTAAGACGATTCATCGTTAAATTATAGACCAAACTGAAGATGTTTGACAGTGAAACAAAACACGAAACGTGCGTGAGCTGTTTAAACCAGTGTTGCCAAAAAGATAATAGCTAAAAATCACCCGTTAGTATTGATTCCATTACGTACGTCACGACTTTTAGGGGTGGAGTGCATCCGAAATGTCTCATTTTCCATGACTATGACGTATAAATCGGATTGAATTTAATCGATGGAATGGATAATGTTGGCTTTGAGGACCTCTGTGGCTTGTGAGTTATTTGCATACACTTGCAATTTAAGAAAAAGGATAAGTCTAACGGGGTCAAATATTACTTAGTATTACAAGTGTCTACAGACTGTAACTCCTTTCTTAATGACGATATTCCATACACAATAATTGGCCCTCGGCTATGTTGTCCCAATCGCCTCATCAGTATATCGAATCTTCCAAAAGAGGAATTGTCGAAGATTGACAGCTGATAAAGGCCATCTTGTTGGAGCTACTTGTGTCAAATTATTTGTCATTTATGCAGTCTATTTTGTTAAATCGTATGAACTGACACGTGCAAAGATTCAAATTGTTTTATCAAAATGGCTGCTCTGACTTTGCCTATTTTTTGATTGGCTTTTTTGTCCTATCGAGAGGGAGGAAGAGTAGTTTGGAGTCCAATATTTCAGCAAATGCCTGACCAACACCCGTACGTCGATGAAATGTAAATGTGCCGAAAATATCGTCGTTAGAGTATGCAGGAAAATCCTAGACCGTCCAATCCGCGTCTGTCATAAGAATTTGCCTTTCGGCCTATACTCGTACAAAACTCAACTGACCTAGAAATTGAACGTATACGATCATAGACAACGAAGTTTGAATGGATTCCAAAGCAGTTTTCAGCAGTTCTGTGATGCGGCCCTTTTATATATTATTTGTTGAATTTTGAACGCCATCAAACCACACAAGAGCCAAGAAGCCAATGCACATATATACATAATTGGTCATTATAACTCTTCAGTCAGGATTACGTCCTAGCTTCTCACTCCACTTATGTATGTTGTGTGTGTTAATTTTATGCATGAGCGACGTTACCTTAAAGTCGACTCGAGACAACAGATTTTTGAGAAACTTTTTCATGGCATGTGGGTTTCTCTGATAAACAATTGGGTTTCATTCGTTCCACTAGAGAGCTCATTTGGAAAACAGTGCCAATATGGTCTAATTGATGATGAATAGAATTTGAAAATAATTTCTGGGACTCTAGAGAAGATTCTCAATAATTGTACAGGATTGGGATGTTTAGTGACGTATCCTCACATAAGGCCCAACCACCATCCCCATTCAATTTCTTTTTACTTATTCAAACATTTTAATTAACTAAATGAGAATTACTTTAGATACACTTCGTGGGGAAGATTCTCAATAATTGTGGAGAATTGAGATGTTTTGTAGAAGTATCAAGCTGTATGAGAATCGTAGCCTAATGATTCCCAAGTGCAATCGGTTTAGTGACTCTCAGAGTTTTTGCCAGAAATTTATTGAAAGGCAGTCGCCTAAGTAATATTTCGAATCGTTTTGTTATAGCTGTCTGACGTGGGGTTTGAACCGGGGCTTTATGTCTAATAATCCAACGCCGACGTACGCCCTTTAAAACAGGGCTTTAAAAGCCTTCTAAGCTAATAGCTTAGACATGGGACAACTATGTTGTCCCATTGCCTCATCGGAGAAATAAAGCGTCGTTTTCGCGGCTCTCGCAAGCACTTGCTCTTCGAAGAATATAATTTTGTGTTGTGACTGCGGCCTACATCTCTGAAGCGGTTGGCAATTGATCCTCATTTTCATCGATGATGCCCTTGTATAGATGAATGGATAGGTGAACGAATACAATTATCGAAATTGTTCCGATACAAATCGACATAAGTACTAAGAGCGTCTAATGCATTCCGAAAAGCCACTGTTTGGTGTGGACTGTGGTATGGTGGCGTCATCGATCCTTTTTTTTGAGAACGGCGTTGGCCAGGCTATCACAGTTAAGGACGAGCACTATAAGTCGATGATTACCAACTTCTTTGGCTTGAATTGAATTGTTTCGACACCAATGACATATGGTTTCAACAGGACGGGACTACGTGCCACACTGCTCATGCCATACTGGCGCCACTCGACGAGCGCATATACATTATCCAAGCTATCAAGGTCAACTATAAATATATGATCACTAACTCTTTGAATTGGATGACCTGGAAATCCAACGACATGTGGTTTCAACAGCACAAGGATACAACGTGCCACAAAGCTAATACCACAATGGATAAGCGATTTGATGGTATGGACATTTCGCAAGCAGATTGGATCCCGTTAGATCCCTTCTAAGTAAATAGGCACTCAACTATGTTGTCCCATTGCCTCATCGGTAGGACGAAGGGCAAATATAACGTCATTTTTCTCGTCTCTCGCAAGCACTTGCTCTTCGAAGAATATAATTTTGTGTTGTGACTGCAGACTACACCTCTGAAGCGGTTGGCAATTGATACTCATTTTCATCGATGATGCTCTTGTATAGATGAGTGGGTAGGTGAACTACCACTACTTTTTTTTGAGAACGACGTTGGCCAGGCTATCACAATCAAGGACGAGCCCTATAATCGATGATTACCAACTTCTTTTGGCTTGAATTGAATTGTTTCGACACCAATGACATATGGTTTCAACCGGACGGGCCTACGTGCCACACTGCTCATGACATACTGGTTCCACTCGACGAGCAGCATATACATTATCCAAGCTTTCAAGGTCAATTATAAATATATGATCACAAACTTAGACTTTTTCTTGTTTCATAGCAGTCCTCAAAGCTAACATACAACATGTCGTTGGCTATGTTCAGTTTGATTTATGCGTAGTTTCATGGAAAATTAGACATTTCAGATATGCTCCGCCTAGAGAAGACGTATCCTTATATTTTACACATAATGGTATCAACAGGCCTTTCAAAACGAATGTAAAATTGCGATGATATTGATGATGAATTTGCATAGCAAACCCTTGTACTTGTTTGTAGTCCTTTTTAACATAAACGTTGTATTAATCAATCATATTTAAACATGTAATTAAAATATTATGAATAATTAAATGCAAATTTAATTAAAAAAAATTATAATTTTAATTCAATCGTTTAAATTATAAATTCAACGAATTTGCAAGAAAGTATTTAAGAATTCTTGAAACAATTTTTATAATTCTTTATCTGTAGCGCTTTAAATTCTGTTAGAAACTCCATTTCATTTCATTTTAAAGCCAATTACCAAACATTTGCACTTTAACATAACAACAACGGAATGTTGTTTGCTTTAACCTATAAATTAGCATTTCAAACAACAAATTCAAATACAACGAAAGTGAAATACTACATCCATAACCTATAAATATTCAAACGAATAACATACAATACATACCATCCCATCCCTGGCTGGCTGTCTGTCTGTCTGTCTGTCTGTTTGCCAACCTGACAGCGTTTTCGTTGGGGAATTAAAACTGCTGACAGCAGCAGTTACAGTTCTTCGACAACACAGTCTCACACGGGCCCATCCTCACTTGCGTTCTCTATAGGAGAGTCACTTATAATGACCTTCAGCAGAGCATAAGATACGAAATAAATTTTCGTTGGTGGCAATGTGATCTATTGCTACTGTTAACAGCAATTAAATAAACAAATGGCAGCAGCAACAACCGAAAACAACACAACACAGCACAGCACAGCAACAGTGGCAGCAACATGAATTATAGGAATTAAAGCCAAACAAATTTAAATACATTTCGAATACGAATTTGGAATTTCTATGGAATTCAAATTGAATTGAATTGAATGGATGGAATTAAAGTGAAAAGAGGAACAGAAACAGCAACAACTTGTCACATTAAAACTTTCTATCGAACACAAAAATAACGAACAAACGAATGTACGAGTCAAGTGTCAAGTCAGCAGAATTAAAGGGAAAATCGAAAGAAAACAACAACAACAAAAAAGAAACCAAATTAATCTCATTAACACAAGTGTGCTAAGGAACCAATAGGCAGCAGTAGCAGGGGGGGGGGATATAGAGATGTTGATGACAGTGTTAAAAATAGTTACAAAATTTACTCATATACATACATATGTATGTAAGAATGTGTGTATGTATGTGTTTAAGTCTAACTAACTAACTAACTAATCATCCATATTGTGTATCTGGTAGTCTATTGAAAATATTACAAATACAGCCGCAATTATTTAACTGCCTGCTTATGCTTATCAAATAAACAGCAGCCGACAATAACAAAAACTAAGTCAAAAACACAATAGCCGGCATAAGGGACAGCAGAAACCAACTAATTAGCACAGAAAGCAACTAATTTTCGAATAATGAATGACATCTTTATAAAGTATTGCATCGGGGCCTAGTAATTAAAGAATTCTTGAGGGATTAATGACAGAAATTAACACAATATACTTGGCTTATAGGTGTGATGCAAATCTCTTGAGTTTTCCAGAATCTTATTCTGTAAAATTTGTTTTTTTTTTTTAATTTAAATTAAATTATCGGACAACACAATAGTCTTTGTGATATATCCGCCTGGTTTTTCGGCGTCTATGTTTTGTAATTCCCTTACTAGAAGTCGCCCTAACCTAGTAGGTAATGTGTTGGCTTACTAGTAGTGAGTTCTCGGTTCAAATCCCACGTCAGATATCTCCAACAAAACGAAATATGAAAAAATATTTCATCGGCTACTTAATTTCAGCCGATTTCTGGCAAAAACTATGAGCGAAAATAAAATTGCCATGAAAAGTTTCTCAAAAAATCGGTCATTCGGAATGAATTTTAAAATTGTAGGTCCTGCCTGTATAAAATTAACACACACTGTTTGATGACTAGATACCGATATAATGCATACTGTGTTATGCCCGGAAAAATTTTTAAAGGCCTTTTTACGGTCTCAGTCTGTTCCAGGCTCCATGTCTAGAGCCATATGTGTGGCAACAAATTCCCACGGGCACTACGGTTTTGTTAGACCAAGAATGTGAGCATAATGTGTCGTGCCTGGAAACATATTTAATCGCCTTTTTACAGCCCGGGATAATCTTTGATCCCGTATTCCTGTACGCTATTTTCTTTATTGTCATTTGACTATCAGTAAAGAAATTTAACTCCTTGTGTCAAAGTACGAAAACCGTATTATGGCCAAAAAGCCTGAGGCAGAACTTAGTTTATGTTTCTTCTGTATATAGTGTCAGTCCATGTCTAGAGCCACATGTGAAGCAGCAAATGCCAACGAGCATTTGTACCATGGTGTTGTTAGATCTAGAAATTTGGTATCAAAGTGATGCAATTCGTCGCAATTGATAATGTTAGGATGACTAATGTTGGATGATTTTACGAATGCACTTCATTCTGAAATAGTCGGCGAATTAGACGTGAGGCCACGGTTCAAACCCCAGGTCAGACATCTCCAACAAAACAAATTTTGAAAAAATATTTCTTCGGCGACTTGCTCTCAGTAGATTTCTGGCACAAACTCTGAGAGTAAATAAAAATTGCAATGAAAAGTTTCTCAAAATATCTGTCATTCGGAATTGACTTGAAACTGTAGGTCCTGCCACTCATGTATAAAATTTTCACAAGTATTGAGAGGAGCTAGTTTTTAATCCTGATTGAAGGCTTATAATGATCAATTATGCATGTATATATGCTTCCATATTTCCGATCACTCCTTGATGACTAGGTACCCATATAATGCATATTGTGTCATACCTGGATAAGATTCTAGTCACCTTTTTACAGTTTCAGTGTAGTTCAGTCTCCATGGCACATGTGGCTCGTGTAGCAACAAATTCCCGCGGGCGTCTGTACCATGGTTTCCTTTGACCAAAAATGTGTGCATAATGTGTCGTGCCTAGAAACATTTTTAATCGCCTTTTTACAGTACAGAGCAATCTTTGAGCCCATATCCCTGGATTCTAAAGAAATTTAACCTCTCGTGTCAAAGGTCGAAGGACATATTATGATCGAAAAGGCATAGTTTGATTCCTGTTTCTTCTGTATAGAGTTGTAGTCTGGCCCTCTCTCCCTTTTTAAAGCCATATGTGAAGTAATAAATGCCCATGGTCATCTGTACCATGGTTTCGTTAGACAAAGAAAGTCGATTTAGTATCGCAGTGATACGATTTGTCGTTATTGATAATGCTAGGCAACCTGTCGGATAATTTTTCGAATGCACTTTCTTTTGGGGGATGCAACCTTTGCAGTTGAGGCTCATACAAATTTTTGAAAGCATTTAAAGAATGAATATCACAGTTGTTATCTTAGATTGTCTATATATATTACTATTTACCTCCTTCAGGCTGTAGATGTAACCACAATAAGTGTAACAGTGGGCCACAACAAATACTACGAGAATGTAATAAAACGAAACTAGAATATCAATTTAACCCATATTGATATTCCATGAGTAACGTTTTTTTTTTTCTTCTTCTTCATTCCTTTTTATTAAGGAAAAGAGCCACAGAGTTATAAAGAGATAAAGACACACATGCACACACCAACATACATGGACACTTATTCATGAACTACTCACACTGATAGACATTAAGGCAGACAGTATGACTCAAATACTAAAATATCACTTGACATATAAATACACTTAAACACGCACACACAACGACATAAACGCATACAAGTTCTTGCGTTTTGCAAAACGCCAACACATGTAAACAAACATTATGTCTACCATGTCTGTGGATAAAAGCGAAAAAGCAAATGTTTGTTCACATGGACAAAAGAGAAGAAAGAGAGAGAGTAAAAACGGAACGTGCGTATCCTTTACTTTAAAACTTAAGATAAATATACACATCCACACACACAAATTTACTAAACATAGTTAGACTGTATTTTATATTCCATTATTACAGTTGTTGTTGTTATTATTATTGTGATAGTGGTACTCTTGGTGTTAAAACGTATATACATGCATATAGAGACAGAGCCATATAAACAGAATAGATTTACAGAAATTGTCAGTTTCAATATTGAAGTTTGAGGTTACATCAAATACAATAACAACAACAATAACAATAACAACATAAACAATAAAATCAACTGACAATAACAAACTGGCAATACCGGAAATTGAAATTGTACATGACAATTCATTTCATCAGCAATATTCTCTCAATTCTCAAACTCCATTACAATTGTATGAATGTGATTCGTATTTGAACATTAACGCACATATTCTGTGTGTGGGAAAACACACATTGAGAACGGGTCATGCCATTGAAAATTCATTGAAATTGGAAAGCAGAAGAGAAGAGAGAATATGGGTCAGTTGAGTAAAATAAGAGTTAAAGTCCGAAGATTAAAATGTTGCAATTGCAATTCATATGACTGTTTAAATGTATTTTTTTAATTATGGTGGCAGTTCTTAAGGAATATTTCCTTGAAGCCAAATGAAATGGAGAGGTTTGATCAAACATACAAGCGTCGTCGTACTATTGAATACAACCGCCATAAGAAATTTGCATATATTCTGGTCAAACGGATGATCTTTTATCATCCTAGAGCCTCAAAATCTGACGCGTTATAGCAATGTTACATAGGTACACTGGCCTAGTTTCTTGCGAATGTCTTTGACAATCTCGAGTGATCTAACTTAGTTTTAAGTAAAGAAAAAAGCTTAGAAATAATGTCGTGAACATCAGCAAGTGGCAATTTAGTACCAGCCTTAGCAAGTCTTTTAAGGAACTAAGTTTGCGTTTTTGCGCGTACAGTCACTCACCTATGCAAGGGTAATATTGAAATGTATTACCATCTCATTTTGATTTATTTTTCTTGTTCTAATCTCAGCATGATTGTGGTATAAATATCATTCAAGGACTTTATGGCTGTTTGGTTTTATGTAAGGATTCAATTGTTGCTGTGATATAAAATTCACCGCTAACTTTCGATATCGATAAGGATCTTAATCCGAAACCTACCGCGTTGGAACAAACTTGTTGGAAAGGAATCTTTATAGATCTGTCCGTAAAAGAATAATCCTAAGATAAAGAGAACCATTTGTTAGAGTAGAGAATTGGCCATAAGTCCTAGCAGTCCACATAGCTATATCCATAGCATAGATATGGCAGATCTTTCTCTATATATAACGCTTATTTTTCAAAAACATTTTTTAACAAAATAAAAGTTTTTACATTTAAAAAACGTTTAAAATAGTGGGTGATTTTTTAAGAGCTATAGGAAAATTTTTGAAAAAAAAACACTTAAAATTCAGAAAAATGCATGAGAAATCTTTATTTGAATCGATAGTACGGTCTATATAATTTAATGTTTGAAGATTATTTCATGCAAATGTTGACCGCGACTGCGCCTCAAATGGTCCATGCGCTTAGTCCAATTTTGGCATACTCTTTCCAACATTCCGGCTGGTATCTCACGTATAAATGCTTCAATGTTGTCTTCCAATGCGTCAATTGAAGCGGGCTTGCCTGTATAGACATGAGCTTTAACATAGCCCCACAAAAATAGTCTAAAGGCGTTAAATCACACGATCTAGGCGGCCAATTGTCCGGTCCCGAACGTGAAATAAAATGTTCACCGAACTCGCCTCTCAATAAGTTCATTGTTACGTGTGCTGTGTGGCATGTGGCACCGTCTTGTTGAAACCACATGTCATGCAAGTCAAGCTCTTGCCTTTTTGGCAAAAAAAGTAGGATATCATCTCACGGTAGCGCTTACCATTCACAGTTAAGTTAGGATTCGCAGCATATTTGAAGAAGTACGGTCCAATGATGCCACCAGCCCATAAACCGCACCAAACTGACTTTTTCTGGATGCAATGGTAGCTTTTGCAATGCTTCTGGCTGATCTTCACTCCAAAATTGACAATTCTGCTTATTTACGTATCCATTGAGCCAAAAATGAGCTTCGTCGCTGAACACAATTTTTCGATAAAGAAATGCATCTTCGGCCAACTTTCCAAAAGTCCATTCACCAAAAATTCTGCGTTGCGGTAGGTTGTTCGGCTTCAATTCTTGCACCAGCTGTATTTTGAAAGGCTTCACACCTAAATCCTTCCGCAAAATTTTCCACGTTGTTGAGTAACAGAGGCCCAATTGCTGCGAACGGCGACGAATCGAATGTTTTCAATGGCGAATGTTCATTACTTCGCCTTCTCGAAATATCTATAAATGTAAAGTTCGTTGTTTATATTCATTACTGTTGTTTGTGTATTTTGTTTACATTAATTCTTGTAGTGTTGTTTGTGGATTTTTGTTTACTTGTTTACCATTTTTTTATGCTGGTGTTTGTTGTTATATTAAGCAGAGCGATAATTTCTAAACAGGTTTGTTTACTGCATTGTTTTGTTTTTGTAGCTTTTGTTTATAATTTTAATGTTAAGCGGTGTACATAAAAGCAGAACACCAGTATTTAGATGTTTCATTTTCATAACAATATGTTTTTAAATATTTTTGGAAAAAAGAAATGAAAACATCGTACTGCATAAAGCATTGCAAAGATTCTAGATGTTGGACATTTGGAACATAAATACAATACTCTCTTCGAGCTTTGTATTTCATTTGAGTCAACACAATATCGCTTAAAGCAAAATCTGAGTGCTGCCCAAGAACAAAACAAAGTCTCCCAGAAGCGAATTTTAATGTAAAGCATAGGTAGGGTTTTTCTAGAAATTCATTTTAATTTCCTTTCAATTAACCTTCCAACAAAAGATTTTATTCAAAGGATACTGAAAATAAAAATAAAAAACTCACAACAAAAATAAACAAAACAAATAAAAGTATTCAATTTTCAAGCTGATTTTCAAGCAAAGCAAATAATTTATGCCTCTCCAAAGAGAAATTAGAAAAACCCAATTGGAAACCTGTAGAGAAGAAATACAAAGCAAATGTCTTACACACTGACAGTATAACAAAAATTTTCTGTCGAATGTTTCTAATGTTTAGATATGGACACAGGATATGAACGGATAATATTTGTGTGTTGTCTCGTTTAACCCATTTCGGTTAAATTGTTAAAGTCATCAGGACGTCTTTGTTGTCTCCTATGAAAACATACCACAAGCTATACATGCTTCGCTTACATCCTGTCTAAGCATACAAGTCCAGTCACACAAGTATGTGTGGCTGTGTATGTTTAACAATTAATTTCCAAATGAATGTAAAATCACATACACACACACATGCATGCAAATAGATCTTTGAATATTTACATTTTCATTAACATAATGCTGTGCTCTGTTACAGTTACTCTGGCAGTTGCTGTTCCTGTATTCCTATTTATTATTGTTCCAAGAGGATATTTGAATTAAGAAAATGTATTTCCTTAATTTGTGGTCTTCAGCAAAACTTACAACTACTTCTACCATCATCACTGTTCGCCCAAAAGGCACTAGGATCAGTTTATAAAGGAAACAGTTTTACAAATGAATCAGAAATCAGCATAGTATTGTATGGTATGACATGCCATTAAGTCTCCTTCTTTCAAAAAGAAAATTTTCCAATACAAACATAATTAACCAAAAAGTAAATGCTGATGGAAATTGTATACAGAATGTGTCATCAATTGTTTTGAAAAGGATATTTTTCCTCCTTTCCTTTAACATTTGCTTCTCTTTTTCTCTTTGTTTGTTTGACTCTCTTTTGTTCGACTTAAAAAAAGTTTTCAATTTGACATTAACTTGGGTGCTGACTTTTTTCCTATTTTTGCATTTTTTTCCAATAAAACAACACAAACATGTGTTATTTGTGTGGAGATTTAATTTTTAAGGTCAATTTCTTTAAAAGAAGAAAACTTTTGTTGTAGTCCTCTATGGTGCACAAATTTGACGTTTTACTCCTTTACAATGTTTGATTAAGGTTGACAGACAGATCCAACATTTCAAATCAAATTTAAACTTAACTGCAAATATTGGCTTAAACTAGATGGTAAGCTGTATGTAACAGTCGATGTTAGCTGAATAGAAATATTGAATAAGACAAAATGACGCTATGTCGGTTAGGTTGAAGTGGTAGCTCTGATATCAAAGAGCTCACTTAAGCACGCATAGCGGCCCGTTGTGATGCCACGAGTGAACGCAGTCTCTGTACTGACCAAGTTCCACCAAAATCATGGAAGAGAAGGTAGTTGGTCAGCGCAGGGGCTGCACATCAAAGCACGAATATCCCACACTGGAAAACCAGCCAAAAAGTTTGATGAACGAAGAATAGATGATAGCTCCGTCAAGCTGACAAGAAATGGAGAGCCAAACAACATATATCTGCACCCCGCAAGAGATGGGCACTTACAAAGAAAGTGTATAACAGTCACCTCTTTCTCAGCGGATCTGCATCCACGCCAGAAGTCGTTAAATGGGAGCCGCATGCTTTCCGCGTGTCTACCCATAACACAGTGACCTGTAAGCACAGCCACTGTGATTGGGATGATGCCACGACCAAGCCCAAGTAACAGGAGCCAGGTGAGTCTAGCGGTAGAGCAGGACTCCGCATTGGGACTCGGTATAAGTTTAATTCGAAGTATGAATGCAACATGAGTTAAAACCGAAATAACTTTCATTTCTAGGTATTCCTTGAAAATTCAAAAGATTTCAGCACAGCAAGTTCATTGAAAATTTTGGCAGATATTTGCAGAAATCTTTTCATATGTTCAGGCATGTAATTTCAACCCTCGTTATCAAGTGACATAATTGGTCATTACAATCCTAGCTTCTCATACCACTTATGTTGTGTGTGTGTTTATTTTATACACGAGTGGCGCGACCTACAGTTTAAAGTGGACTCCGAACGATAGATTCTTAAAAATCTTTTTCATGGCAATTTTAAATTTATTCTCAGAGATATTGCCACAAATTTGCTGAGAGGAAGTTGCCAAAGAAATTTGTTTGTTTTTCATATTTCGTTTTGTTTGAGATGTCTGACCAGGGTTTTAAATCGTGGCCTCTCGTCTAATAAGCCAATGCACTACCTACTAGACTACGGCGATTTCAAGTTACTATTTTTATATCGTGATGATGAGTTTCTTTAGATCTGCGATCGTACGAGATATTGTACTCCCCTCATATTATATAGGATATCCCTATAATATCTTCTCACAGCCTATTGCCTTCAGAAACCTCAGAATACTGCTAAGGGTCAATATTATGAATTCCCACCCCAGGTTCATTAATGCCTCACAAGTTTCAAGTATGTTTTCTGATGATTCATTCTCATCGCCACAGGATTTACATTTTGGGCTCTAGACAATCGCCTGTCTCTGCAGTGCCCTATCAAAAAACCGGCTAGCAGTCTTTTGATAGTCTGATGCAAGACTCAAATCGTCTCTTATTGGAATTTCTCAACAAAAGCTCTCCTTTTCACAAGCTTGTCTGCTTGCTAATTACGAAGAATTTCCACATGAACTGGGACCCAGCAAAAGGTAAACCGCAGATAGTGTGGTTATATTCTGTGTTTTGTACTTCATTGTTAACTTACACCCTTCAACTTGTTCAGTCGTAGCTGTAATGCTACATTTCTCTTCTACATTCTACTTCTTTTTGTTGCACTCTTCATTATGGTGTGGCGTTATGTATGGTGTTGGCTGCAACACTTAAAAAATTCATTTCTATTAGAAGAGCAGTCCGCCATATGATTCCCTTAGCTATTATAAGTAGCACATGATGCTTAGTAAACATGTCCATCTTATTCAGTTTCCTAGCTAAGTTAGCTAGTTGGTCTATTTTAGAAGTTTGTAAAATTACAATATTGGTGAGAACTAATGTCCTGTAGTCGATTATTGTATTGTGAAACTTGCTCATTGTACTCTTTTCTAAGAAAAGCGATGCCTCACTTTCTTTTGTTGTTTCCCATGTTATTGATGTTATGCTATAGGCGGCTTCTAAATAGATTATCTAGACGAGGATTAAAGAGTCTTACTTTTTTATGCTAAAAATGACTGTTTTGGTGTATTCGAACGTAGAATGCTTGGGTTTGTAGTCAAATACTATAATCAAATCATGATATCACCATCGATGATAAATTGATGAATGAAAATGAAATTTTCATGTTTTATGTTCTATAAAAATTGTTTACCTTTTGACACGAAATTATCTTTTCAAAAGTAGAAATAAAACCGCTGTTTAACAAAATATCTGATATCTTCACCATTTTCTTTAATTTTCTTTTAAAGAAATCCATTTAAACATGAAACTTTTCCAAGAAATTCTATTTAAAACACCCATAATTTTATAGAAAAATTGTTTCCTTTTTGAATTTAAATCTCAAACATGTCTTTTCCTATTTCCATAATCACACACACGCATACACACTAATGGCACATGCCATACACACATACGTACATACATAGAGTTTTGAATATTTTATTATCTCTTTAAAACTTAAGAAATTGAATGAACACTTTAGGAAAATCCAATTCATCTTCACTGTCAACTGCTGTTCAACAATGTTCGTGGTGTTTGGTGGTATTTGTGTTGGTGTGTTGGATTTGCTTAATTCTAGTGTTTCTGTCGTTATAGCGTGCTCTCTGTGCGTGGGTGTGTGAGTGTCTTTTATAATAATTTCACGAATAAATAACAGCAACATTCGTTTGTTCGTTTTAACGCTCTCGTTGTGATTTGCAAATCAACAACAACAACAACAGCAATAAAGAAAACAAATCACACCACCATACTAACAAAATTGGTACACAAACTATGTATAGAAGCGAATATCAAATTTAAACACAAACACACAAGCACTGAAACACACTTTCCCACCCGCAATGCTTATGAAATATGCTATGTGTGCCTGTATAGGAGTGAAAGAGAGCTTTTCGCATCCAAACTAACATGAGAAAATCTTTGTTCGTGAATATAAAGAAGAGCGTGAGCAAAAAAAAAGAAACGCATACATCAACAAAATTGTCTGAGTATTTAAATAAACGACAAAGTACTTCAAATAAATTGCAACAAATCAAGCTGAATGAATAGTTAGAAGAGCGTTTATTATTATCGTTTTTTGTTATTTTCTTTTCTTTCTCTTTCTCTCTTTCGCTCTCTCTCTCTTCCTTATCATACTAAAGTTATGCTTAATATGGGTATGAAAATAAGCACAAACAACACAACTATGTATACACAAGTGAGATTGTTGAATATTTAAACTAATGATGCCAAAAAAGAAAGGAATGCAAACACATACACTCTCTCTCGTATATTTCAATGTATGCTTGTGTGTTAGAGATGTGTTTATGTGTGTTTCTAAGTGTTATATACAAAAGAGTATTCATTTTCGCATGTTTTCTCTTCTATTTTCTGTACTAATTTTTTATTTTTTTATTTTAAATTTTTTCTTTGACAACAACAAATACGGTATTATTGTCTTCCTCAACTAAGGCAAAGGAACAGAATAGAATATGCACATGCATGTCTAAAGAGATTTTAAATTGTATATACTATGCATACATATGTACATATATACATACACACACTTACTTACATACATATATGTATGTCGCATAAAAAATTATTGTTTTCTATTTTTTAAATTGAATTGAAAAAGAATAGAAAGAAAACAAAAAAAAAACGACATGAAAAATGATAAAATTTAACATGCACAACATTTGATCGTATATAATTTAAATAAATTTAAAAATGAAACATTTTCCTTTAACAAATGATGACAACAACAATGAAATTGAATAGAAAAAGTTGGTAACAAATATAGATTGTCAGGAAAATTTTGAAAAATTGATCAGTTTTGTGACTGTTTTAGGTGTTTTTAATCAGATTTTAAAGTTTATGAGGCCATAGGCCGCAATAAAATATTTTGATAGTCGCAGTAGTCTAGTAGGGGGTGTGTTGGCGTATTAAACGTGAGACCTCGGTTCAAACCCTAGATCAGACATATCAAAAACTATTTCTTCCGCTCAGGAATTCTCAATTCTTCTGATTCTTCTTTGCAGTTACCAATTACTAGTTTTTTTTCGTCATAGAAGCCCAAACTATTACAAAAATGTACTTTCAGAAGCCAATAGATGCAGCCAAGGGTACAGCATTGCCCTTAAAGGCACAAGATATAAGTAATAGCGTTCACTATACTATTAGGGAAGATATTTTGATAGAACGCAAGTAATTACAGATCTCATTGAAGCTATAAACAGTTTGAAAAATAATAACACCTCTGACTGGATAACATACACCCTAAGCTATTAAAAAGAAACGCCGAAAATTAGTGTCAGACTCTTAATCATTATCACACCGTAATGTTGACTTAGTCTAGTAGTTAGTTTTGGCTTATTAGACATGAGGCCTCAGTTTAAATTCCAGCTCAAACATCTCCAACAAAACGAAATACATATGAACAGATATTTCTTCGGAGAGTTCCTCTCAGCAGTTTTCTAGCAGAAGTAAAAAAAAAAAAAAAAAAAAAGTTTCTTAACAGTCTGTCGTTCAGAATCGATTTTAAAAAAACTTTAGTTCCGCCACTTGTGTATGAAATTAACACACACAACATAAGTGGTGTGAGAAGGTACGCCGTAATCCTGACTGAAGGATTGTAATGACCAATTATGTATGTATGTATGTACTGTTGACATACACATGCGATAGAAAAGGGAACTTATCTCAGTGAAAATATTGTTGCAGAAGTAATCGGGAATGTTACGGAATTCAAATTCGATCGGAATTGGTTTGGTGACATGCCCAACCGAAGTCTTGCATAGAAAACATAAACTGTCCACGAAACATCGTCGCACAGTCTGTGAAATTGTGCTCACCACTTTTGTGGATTTCGATGGCAAATTCTGCAATTTGGATTACATTAGGTATCATAAAACAAGGGTTGACGTCTTTTTCACAGTAGATCACCTATTAGGTCAGAATTAAATTAAATTATGTGCTCCTCCAACGCTATTCAATATTGTAATTGACTGCATACTGCAACAGGTCTATATGAGGGTTAAAAAAGACTGGATGAACCCTTCTGTTGTATGGTAAAATGCAATAAAAACTGGACTCAATGCTGTTAGAGGCATCAAAAGCATGCCAAGCTTTGTCAGATAATGCAACTACCATTCGTCTACCAACAAACCAATGTTTGATGGATGTACAGTCATTATGCTCACTAGAAACCACTTTTAAATCTGGGGTTCCGAATGTGGTCATAAAATTACACACTAAATGCCGGCTGTCAATCACTTGGTCCCTTTACCGGATTGAAAATATTAAATTACTTATGAAATCCATACTTTTTATGAATGGGAGTCTTTTAGCAATACAATTCACATGTACACAAACAGAAAATATTTTGTATTTTTATATTTTTCGACATATTTTGATAATATTTGGATTGTCCAACGTTTTCAAACACAGCATTTAGCAAAGAAGAAAAACAAACTCCAATAAAATTCGAAATTCTTACAAGAAAATGGGGGTTGTTTAACCAAACTTTGTCAAAGTCGATGAATGCGTAACCGAAATGTTATAAAATGTAATTCAAATCGACTTAACGGACATGTTCTTATTAGTTCGCACTTGGATGGGTATACGAGTCACAAGACAGGGTAGCTCCGGTTTAAATTCACTTCATCTTTCAAATTTTTGATAGACTAATCACCCTTCCAGACCGTAAATTTTATCCCTTTGACTTCAACTATGCATTCTAAAGGGAGTTATTGAAACAATACCTTAACATGGTACCTCTGTAAACTGGATTCTAAAAACTTGGACCTTACATCGCTTCTGTATCATTCTTCAATCTGTTCTCAGTATTCGTTAAAATCAAAAAGACGTTTATGTTATAAAGACGTTATGTTGCACGTTTAAAAATTGAATTTTTCCTAAAATTTCTTCAAAATCTTCTTAAATTCCTGCCATCAGTTTCACTTCTTTAACTTCTAAAGAAAAAATACGAAAAAAAGTAAAAAAAAATGGAATCCCAATTCATTTTTAAACAGATCCTTGTGTGAATTCTGACGTTCTCTTTCAAAATTAATTGAACAAACACAAGCAGTGAAGAAGACAGACAAACAAAAAAAAAAAGAAAAAAAAATACGCCAACAGAGGACGACATAAACATCAAAGATGACGTTCCGTTGCCAGTGAAAGTCAAACAATGAACAGCGAAAAATGAATGAAAAAACAAACTGAAAAGGTAAGAAGAAGGTACAGAGAAGGAGGCACATAAAAATCACTTTCCGAATTATTTGTTTAACGTGATGACGGAGAAGTGAACAACGGAAAATATTATCAACGCAATTTTAATGCTGCTTTCCCCTCCCCCCAGTACAGCAACTGTAGTAGCATTGGATGAGATGAAAATGTTGACGAAGACGATGTTGTTGCGGTGGTTACACGTGAAAAGCAAATGGAAATGCAAGTGATAGGATGCATGGTGATGTAAAGGATTTGCTTTAGGTGCCACAGCGAGAGCAAAATGTATGGGAAATGCGGTGTTTCAACATCTCTGTTGTATAGACTTCAGAAGATTGGTAAGGAAATGCAGTTATACGCTTGCAGTATAGCAGCGTTTCATAATTATAATGGGATTGTTATGCGAGTGTCAACGAAATAATTTCATTATGAATGCGTGCCTTCTTTTTGAAAGCGTTTAGGTCACGTACAGATAATATATTACAGGGGAACTATTCGGTTTTGTTAGTTTTATTTATTTTAAAGTGTTTGAAACTGTTTTAGGAAAAAATGGGGTTTTCCCCTAGTATTTGTTTTAATTTTATCAGGAAAAATTAAACATGGGTTTGGCGAATGTATTGGAGATTTAATTTTTTGTATTTAATTTCGTTTAAATTCACCTTCAGATTTAGTTTTTCTATTTAAGGGGACCATCTCTTTTCTAACTGAAACTAACAATCAGGGAATATTAACTACTCATGCAGTGCATTAAGCGGGAATAGTGTTGTGTTGCTAATAAGATTTTCTGATAGGATTCGAACCCATAATCTGACAGTCTGGCACACTGTATACTGAACTATTAGAAGTCTCAGGAAAACCCTCAGTTCTTTTATTTTGAATGTGTTTACGCTTTTGCTTTTATTATGGCTAAAAATATTGAATATGTTTAGAAGGCTGTTACTTGAAATCCATTACCTTTTAAAACAAAAAAATATTTGGTCACCTTAAATTGTGTATTTATGCAGTCTTAATTCATGCCTAAGTTTTTTTTAAATATTCGTCCTTTTGTTTTTGATGCTCTTCTCATATTGTTTTCATTATTTCGGTTGTTTTGGGGCCTAATAAACGTGTACGTATGCAAAAACACATGGCGTGTGTACGTGTATGTGTACGTGTATATGTAGAATTTTTCTGAAATTGATTTCAAAGTCTATTTATTTAAATTTGTATTGCATATGTGACCATTTATACGCCATTAATATTATTCATATGAACCTCAGATGCCACAGTTAAAAGCTCACGTATGCAGGCGATTCATGCTTGTTTTTTTTCGGTTGAAAAACGTATTTATAAACGCACTCTCATACTCATTTATAGATACACACACACACTCAGAGTAAACCCAGTAAACATTTTAAACCCTAGCAACCTATTTCAACTTTCATCGTTCTGTTTTAACATGAAAACCATAATGTTAGTTGGTTTAATACACGTATTTCGCTATATAAACTCATACAACAACAGATTGCAACAAAATATAACAAAAATTTAATTGAGTTAAATAAGTCAGCACAACATACACGTACCACGTACCAATACAGCCATACACTCCACTACTTTGCTTACTCTTTGCATTTTAGTTTCCCGCTCTCATTCAACTGTTATACTCGGCACACACGCACACTTAGTTAGCCATACACCGAAAATTTTTTGGAACAAAAAAAAATAAGAAACGAAAAACAATTGAAAAACGATGCCCGGTGCAAAAGGCCCAGATGCAAAGGACCATTTCAAATCGAATTAATTTCTTAATTTATTTTGATTTTTATACTCCTCTTAGTTGCATTTGTTTTAAAATAAATTTAATTTAATAGAAAAATATGCGTGGAGTGTTATTAAAATAAATTAATTGAAATTTTCTTCTCTTTTTCCTACACTGTTTCCAAAATGAGTTTAGATGCAGGAGACCTGGAAACTGAAAGTTTCGAATGAAATGCAAAAGTATTGTTGTTACAGATGAGCTCAATCTTAAAGAAAATCGTGACTACTCCAAGGGTCTCGTTGAAACATTAATTATCGCAAGTAAGTTTAATTGACAGAGGTTACTCAGTCAGTGAAATATTGAATCATTCTTGAAAGAGGTCAAAAGGTCATATTAATCACTGATCTCCCACAAAAAATTTTTAATTCAGAATTACGACCTAGTTTCTCAGACCACCTACATATGTTGCGTGTGTGACTTTTATCCATGAGTGGTGGGACCTACAGATTAAAGTCGACTCCTAACGAAATTTTTTCGAGAAACTTTGTTCATGGCAATTTTATTTTCTCTCAGAGTTTTTGTCAGAAATCTTCTGAGAGGAAGTGGCCGAAAGAATTTATTTTTTTGATACTTCGTTATGTTCGAACGGCCTGAGCTGAGATTTGAACCCCCTGTTCTTTTCTAATAAGTCAACACACTACCGACTAGACGGAACAGACATTTCTGATAACCAGAGAAAAATTAGTTGATCTTATTGGGAAAGCTTTTTGCCCAACCAGAACCTTGCACTGTCTGGCTAGCATTTATTTCCGTGTCCACAAAGTTCTCTTGATAAAAAATATTGGCCCAATCCGGCGAGAATCACTTGCCTAAGTTATTTGTCTAAGTCTAGTCTAGAGCGATGGAATTGTTGCAAATATTTTCCTCTTTACCATTACTCCTCATGGGAACGTAGTGTTACTGCAAAGGAATTCCATCTAAATCGGTTTTCTTGTGCTATTTTTGGGTCTGTGAATGTGAGATCACACGGCATAGGATTTGGAGTATTGTGCGTCGTAACATGTTCTTCGTCCGATTTTTGTGATACTATAGGCTGTCGTTCTAATAGGATCGTCTATTAATCTTCATTTTAAATTGTCCGTTAAGTTAAGCTAGACAGATCTGAGGATGTTGGTTCATAATATCCTGTGTAGGGGTCTGACGCATTTGCCTATGAATATCTGGGTATCCTTGTTTTACTACGTCTTTGATGTCGTTGTGAAATTCTAAATCCGCGTGCATAATTTGATATTTCGTATTAATTTTCGTGTAAGATATCGATGAAATGAAAATTAAATTATTTTATTATTTAAAATGCAACATTTTAATTTTGAATTTTCTTCTGTTTAACAATTTAAAAGAGATTAAAAAGAGAATTCATAGAAAGTCTAAAAGGATATGTTAAAGAAAAACTTTTGCAATTTTCTTTAAATATTTTCGCTCAAAGACTATTAAAATAAAATCCTCAAACACAAAGTTGTTTCATTCTCGCATAAGTTTGTTTCTTTAAGAGAGCACAGTGGCACTAAAAGAATGAAAATATGGCTTCAATGAAGAAAACTTTGTTTCATTAATAAAATTGTAAGAGAACACAGTGCACAATGGAGGCATGCAAGATGCATAGTTGGAAACTACACCTGAAACAGATCACCAAAAAAAAAAAATATGCAGAGGGTATAAAAAGAAAAAAATAAAAGTTGGAAAAATGTGACATTTTAGGCGAACCTTAGCCGTTTATGAAAGAAGTGTGTAGTCTTTCAATATTTCAAGAATGGGTCCCACACCAAAAAACTACTCTCTTTTTGAAACAAAAACAAATCAAGACTGTTCTACAGGGAGCGTCTTGTCACGGTAAATGAATATGGTTTCCCAGTGTGACATAGTATAGTACATAGCATGGTTGCTATATATATTGCGACTTCTTATTCTTCGAGTTGTCTTATTGCATGCATTTTTTCATCCACTAAAACGATTTCATTTAACAATGACCTCTTCTCATGCCAGGATACATACATGCATACATTATTGGTCATTACAACCCTTCAGTCAGGATTACGACTTATGTTGTGTGTGTTAATTTTATGCATGAGTGGTGGGACCTACAGTTTAAAGTCGACTCCGAACGACAGATTTTTTTTGAGAAACTTTTCATGGCAATTTTATTTACTCTCAGAGTTTTTGCCAGAAATCTGCTGAGAGGAAGTCACCGAAGGAATACTTTTTGCAATTTGTCTTGATGTCTGGCCTGGGGCTCGAACCCTAATAAGCCAACACACTATCTACTAGACTTCTCATGCCAGGATACAATTATCAAATTCCCTACAGTGGCTCAAACCTACAATTGGACACTAGGTAGAAGATTATTCAAATGCCGATTTTTTAATTTCAATGGAAATATTTAAAAAAATTTTTAATTATCTGTAAATTTGGAAATATTTCCATTGAAGTGCAAAAATCGGCATTTGAATAATTTCATACCTAGTGTCCAACTATAGCTTTGAGCCACTGTACAGAAGACAAGATTTTCAATTCATAAAATTCATAATCGTGTTATTGATCCTCCAATTATATTTATTTGTTGTAAGAGGTTTACAAAGGGGAAATTATACTCAACGTTGAATTCAACACTAACATTCATTCGTAAATGAATTTGATCCCTAATTCACCACTAATCTCTTTCTTTTTTTTCTTTACACTGACTTGATGTCAACTTAGTACTGAGTAAAGTCAGTCATTATTGTAAAGCTATTCGTAAGTTACGCATCATTTTAAAATTATTTTTTCAATCGCGGAAAGCAATTCAAGTTAGAAAAGTGGTGTTCAATGAAAATTTTATTTAAAAAAAATCAAATAATTCTTGTTAGAATTATAGTTCTAAAGTTAATAAATAATTTAAAAAAGTATTTAAAATTAAAGTGAAAGAAAAAAAGAAATAATTTTACGCAATTATATGTCTTTTAATTCTTTTTTCATTTATTTATTCTGTTGCTTTATTGAAGTATGAGTAAAAGGCTGTGTGTAAAAAAAAAAAATAACGGATCATTTGTATTAATAGAAAGAGCGTGAGTGTTTCAAAGAGTTTGTTATTGTTTTAATTAAAAAGAATTTCGTTTGTTATACAAATACAGCAACAACAACGATTCAAAGTAAGTAGATGAGTAGAATAATAGAAACTAAAGAGCTTTGCTTTTTCTTATAAAGAGAATATTATCCCAACTGCTATTTTAACTAGTGGGGATATTATTAAAGAGTTGAAGTTTAAGTAATTTTGACATGCACAATCAGGCATCAAAATTTTCTAACATTTAACGTCTTTTGTCTTCAATTCGGGCAATTCGGGATGCTGGAAGCATCCTGTTAAGATTACATGATATTATTACATGCGCATGATTTTCCATCAGATGATACTTTATGCCTTGCTTTTTACGTTTGAGCAAGAGCAATAGTGTAAAGCCAAGGTTAGCCAAACTTTCACGGAATGTACGTTCGTTTTTAGTATACGAAAATCAATGAGAGCGATCACCGAACCGTAATGTAATTTCGTTAAGCATTTATATTGCTTTTCATATACTAAAAACGAACGTACGTTCTGTGGACGTTTGGCTAACCGGGGCTTAAGACTGCTGGATATTATTAAAATTTAGCCGTAATTATTCACAAATGCAAAGAAAATTAATTTTTTTGCGCGTTATGTTGTAATCTTCAGTTTTATTTATTGTATCTTCAAATTTTTTGAGTGCCTTCGATGACTAGCACAAATCAATTTGTAATGTAATAGATTCAGAAAAACACTTTTTCAGATGTAAAGTAAAAATAACCACAATTGATGTGAAATTTGTTTAACACTAGGTGAGGATGACTGACGCATATTTACATACGTTAAAAATTCTGTGTAATTTATTAAAAACAGAAATTATATGTAGAATACTGTAATGAAAAGATATCCACATTAGAAATTCAAATTTAATTTTCAATATTTAAAAAGAATCTTCCAAAAACATAAGTGAACAGGATTTAAGCCTGTAATCATATAAAGGCTTTTATTCTACTCAATTGTACTCAAATATTCTGTCAGAATTCTTTAATTGTTCTGTACAAATAACAACAAGTATTTCTTGTGTCAACAATTGCATCTCTTGGCCCACTGTTCAAGGTTAAATTTCTTTTTGCTATAAAAAGAATAAAAAATCAAAGAAAAAATAAGAAAAACTGGAGATTATTTCATATGCAGTTTCGATTTTTTTCCTTCTTCTTGTTAGTTTTTACGCACAAAGAGACAACAGAAAATAAGAGAAAGAGAGAATTTCCTTTTTTTACGAGCCACATATAGGCCGTAGGCTCTTTAATAAAACAAAGATGTTTTTGTTGTTTTTTGTAGCATTATTGTTCGTCGAGGTGAGTTTAAATAACGGAATTCGAGAATGTATTAATTTTGTTAAGAGGATTGTCAATATGAATGACTATAAGTCAGCTGAGATCATATAAAGAAAATTATTTATGAAGGATATGCTCGAATAAAATAATTTGTTTAAGAGGAACCTTGACTGAACTTACTTACTGTAGAAGTTTAAAAACAAAAAACTTACCATATACCTATGCTTAATAGACCCAAAAGTTGACCTTGGTTTTGGGTAGCTGTTAACTATTAAAGAAAAATCTTTATAGGGGTACTAAATGGCCGACTTATGACCGTCATTTGTTTTCTTATATTTATTTTCGTAGAGAATAAATAAAACAACAGAGAAGGTAAACCGAAAGAGAAAAACTTCTTCTGTACTGAGTAAAAGAAAGTGAAATAAACAGAAAACAAAACAAATAAAAATTTAAATCACGTTTACCTGTTAAACAAAATGAAAACAAAACTTATGTAAAAAAGAGAAAAAGAAAAACTTTGTAAAATGTATCCTTTTGACACAAAGCAAGGGAAAGCATATGAAAAACTTCTTGCAGTAATTTTCTTTGGCGATGTAAAAAATGTGGTAAAAAAATATAGAAAATCATGTTCAAGCTTTTTGCAGTTGACGTTAAATAAATTATAAAAGAATTATACTTCTTTATCCTATTTGACGATCACTAGACCTTGAGTAAAATTGTCAATACCTCGCGTAAACTTTGCCTAACAAGAACTTCAAGTAGAGGAGAATGATCCTCCGATATGGTCAACTCTAGAGAGTCCGTGAAAATCTTCACAGGCGGTTAAAAACTTGATAATAACGAACACTGTGGAGTTTTTTTTAATCTCTACCTCCTTAACTTCTGTAGTGTGTTTAAGGCTGATAAGACGGTCATTAATTTCGCTGCGGCACTAATCTGGATAGAAAAGATTTTCAAATCTACCTGATAGTCAGGCAAAAATCATATTTTTTGGATGCAACCCTCTGGTCTAAACCCCGGTGAAAGTTTAGAGTCAATCAAATATGGGTTCCTGATCACAAGGTAATAGTGTAGCTAATAAGACGGGCACATTCGCGCCGTAGTCCAATCCCTACATGAAAATAAAAGTTCTTCTTAGCTCAGTAAGACCGTCCATTAGGCAAAACTATTTATTGGCTGCTGACAAATACTGAAATGAAGCTACGTTCATGGAACGTACTTTCGGTTTTACAATACGAAAACCAATGAAAGCGATTATTGAACCGTAAATTAATTTCGGTAAGCATTTACATTGCTCGTCATATGCTGAAAAGGAACGTACGTTCCATTACGTTCCATGGACGTTTTGCTAACCGGGGTTTGAGAAAGAATTTTACTTTATTGTCAAACTCATCGACCTCAAATTGTAATAGGAAGCGTATAAATTAGGTACTTAAATAATATCGTAGGAAATCTCTGTTATTTTATAATGAGTAGCCACATGGAGAGATTTAGTCATCCTGTTATTGGCCTCTGCAAAATTTGTTGGTAAATGGTGAAGAATGAGGGTACTGTTCACTTTATTTGCTAATGTCCGTATCTGGCTGAACACAAACATTCTTCAATTTGATACAAAAATTGATCATTAAATTTATGAAACTTTCAAACTGACTACCAACTTGACGCTAAGTTAATCAGAATTTTTTAATTAGCAATGGGACATCCCTTCATATGGCATCACAATGCTTCTCCATATGTATTCAAGTAAGTTACGAAGTAAGTTAACCTCTTCCTTTCCCTTCATGACTTAGCCTCCAATTTGTACATAGAAAACAAGATTTTCTATTCATAAAAACAATAATCGGGTGATTGCCTTTAAATCATGTTTATTTGTTGTAAGAGAATTACAAAAGAGAAATTATAGTCAACATTTAATTGAATACGAACTTTCATTCGTCAATAAAACCGATCCTTAATTCACCATTAATCTCTTTCTTTTCTTTTTCTTTACACTGACTTGATGTCAACTTAGTACTGAGTAAAGTCAGTCATTATTATAAAGCTACTCGTCAACTACGCATCATTTTAAGATCAATTTTCTTTTCAATTGCGGACAGAAATTCAATTCAAGAAAGTGGTACTTAGTGTACATTTTATTTAAAAAAAATCAAATAATTCTTGTTAGAATTATAGTTCTAAAGTTAATAAATAATTTAAAAAAAGTGTTTAAAATAAAAATTAAAATGAAAAAAAGAAATAATTTTACGCAATTAAATGTTTTTTAATTCTGTTTGTTCCTTTATTTTTTTCTCGTTTAATTATTCTGTTGCTTTAATAATGAGTAAAAAAAAGGCAGCGAGAAAAAAATAGCGGATCAACTGTATTAAGAGAAAGAGAGCGTGAGTGTTTTAAAGTGTTTGTTATTGTTTCAATTAAAAGGAATTTCGTTTGTTATTCAAACAAAGCAACAACAACTATTCAAAGTAAGTAAATGAGTAGAATAATAGAAACTAAAGTGTTTTGCTTTTGCATTTTCTTATAAAGAGAATATTATCCCAACTGCTATTTTAACATGTGGGGATATTATTAAAGAGTAAAAATCTAATTGGCAAGGGATATTTTGTTGTAGTCTTTTTATATAATTTCCTCGTTGCAATTGAATTCTTGTTTGTTGCTATTCTTGTAATTTCTTTGATGTTTTGTTTTTGTTACTTACATACATATGTAAGTATACTATAGCCTTTAGTCACTAAAGTTTAGTGTTTATTTCGCATTGGTTTAACATTAACGCATTGACTGCCGACTACGAGATAACTCGTAGATTACGTTCCCTTCTCAGGACTCAACTACGAGTTCTCTTGTATTCATTAAACCTGCCATTTTTGTGTAGCTACGAATAAAATCGTATTATATCAGTGCTAGTATCGATAAATGGCTTCTGGGAAAAGAACAAAAAGTCAAAAAAAAAAATTTAATTTCAGAAAAATGCATGAAATCTTTATTTGAATCGATAGTAGGGTCCATTTGAAGATTATTTCATGCAAATGTTGACCGTGACTGCGCCTCAAATGCTCCATCCACTTACCTCAATTTTGGCATACTCTTTCCAACATTTTGGCCGGTATCTCAAGAATAAATGCTTCAATGTTGTCTTCCAATGCGTCAATTGAAGCGGGCTTGTCTGTATAGACATGAGCTTTAACGTAGCCCCACAAAAAATAGTCTAAAGGCGTTAAATCGCACGATCTAGGCGGCCAATTGATCGGTCCCGAACGTGAAATAAAATGTTCATCGAACTCGCCTCTCAATACGTCCATTGTTACTCGTGGTGTGTGGCATGTGGCACCGTCTTGTTGAAACCACATGTCATACAAGTCAAGCTCTTGCATTTTGGGTAAAAAAGTTGGATTTCATCTTACGGTAGCGCTCACCATTCACAGTACGGTCCAATGATGCCACCAGCCCATAAACCGCACCAAACTGTTACTTTTTCTGGATGCATCGACAATTCTGCTTATTTAAGTATCCATTGAGCCGAAAATGAGCTTCGTCGCTGAAGACAATTTTTCGATAAAGAAGTGGACCTTCGGCCAACTTTCCAAGAGCCCATTCACCAAAAATTCTGTGTTGCGGTAGATCGTTCGGCTTCAATTCTTGCGCCAGCTGTATTTTGAAAGGCTTCACACCTAAATCCTTCCGCAGAATTGTCCACGTTGTTGAGTAACAGACGCCCAATTGCTGCGAACGGCGACAAACCGATAATTGATGGTCATCATTAACACTAGCCGATAAATATGTACATAATTGGTCATTACAATCCTTCAGTCAGTATTACGACCTACATAACTCCTCTCAACACTTATGTTTTATTGTGTTAATTTTATACATGACTGTGAGGACCAACAGTTTAAAATTGGTTCCGAACGACAGATTTCTGAGAAGCATTGGTAATTTTATTTACTCTCAGAGTTTTTGCCAGGATTCTACTGAGACGAAATCGCCGAAGAAATGTTTTTTCGTATTCCGTTTTTATTGGAGATGTCCGACTTGGGATTTGAACCGAGACTTCACAAGTAATAACCTAACACACTACCTACTAGACTGCAGAGTTTTTAATCCTTTCCATGCTTTTCCTATCGATATTTTATGTGACTCTCATATATAGGCCGGTACATAGAAGTCTATTGTTGATTGCATACAGGAAAAATCAAACATATTTATTTTTGGAGTCGACTATGTTATAGTGCTTGACTTGGTCGCATCTCTGAAGATCATCTTAGTCTAGTAACACTTTGACAGTAGACCACCTGCGATATGATAAGTGCAACTATTCATATATTTCAAAACCTTTTTTTTTTTTTGATTATGCTACGATATATTTGTTGCGATATATGAAAGCTTTATAGGCTTTCAAATAAGATAGCTTTATCTTTTACTTCATACGTAAAATATTTTACTTTTAAATCCATGCGTTGTCATTTCAACTTTTCAAAATAATCACTTTAACTTTTTACTTTTCTTTCTTTTGTTTTTAAATTAGCCATGACTTTTTGGCATTATAATTTCATTTTCTTTTGCTTTAGCACTCTATCTCATTGCAATTCAAAATGCGAAATTTTCTGCTCAAATTACACAAAGAAATCCTTGTTAAAACGTTTGTTTTCCAAAATACCCAAGCTTTGTAGTTCTACTTTTCTTGTATTCATTTCCATCATTTGTAATACATTTTGTGTAAAAGTCTCTTAGATAGAGAGAGAGTCAGATAGAGAGAGAGAGAGAGAGAGAAGGAAAAAGAAGTTAGAAACTTGTACTGGGAAAATGGAAAATTTGAAAAAGAAAAACTCCTCTGACAGATGATCAACATTAGTTTGAAAGTCTTTAGAGGTTTGCCAATGTAATCTTTGTTAACCTAAAAAGTTTTCTTTCTCTAGAGCAGGACTATTTCTTTCTTTTTCCTATTTTTTGGAAAATGTTTGTTTTAAAAATTTTTCTATTTTCAGTTTAGGGACACAAGGAAAGAAAAATCTGAAAATTATTTTCAAACTCAAAAATGGTAATGAAAATGAAACTTCATCGTGTAAGAAGTTTCCAAAATTAATGACATTTGAATCGATTGTAACAGAAAACAAAGAAAAGAAGAAAATCATAAGAATCATAGGATGAAAGACTAAAATGTTAGATTTTAGAAAATATTTTCTCTATTGAATTGAATGAATATTTTTAAAAGGAGTAATGAGACTGAAATTTCATTAGAGATGCTCAAAGAAAATGTTGTGTTCCAAATCGCATGTTGGTAACAAATTTAGATGGTAGTTGTTGTTGTTGTTGTAACAGCTCTGCAGCTGTCTCCGGAAGTGTCTCCCCGGAAGTGTCTGATATGGATTAAGAGATTATATTATGAGGTGTATACCTTGGAGGTCGTCGTTAGGTAGTTGGTAGTCCTAGGAAGTCCGCTACTTGTGTTGGATTCAGCCACATGTCTACTAGTCGAAGGGCAGCGATCCAGGGTTCTCGGCATAATCCTCGCTCTGTAGCTCTACAGCATGTTCACCCAAAACGATGTCAGCTAGGCCAGGATGGTTCTAATTACCCTGGGTAGCAGCCTTCTACTATCCGAATTTGGTGGTGGTTGTTGATTTAGAAACAGTTGTGGTATTGGTTGGTTCAATAGACAAACGCTAAGAGTTCAACGACTCCTTTAAAGCAGCCTTCTGGCAAAATAATAAAATAGGGAATCCAAAAGCTCTAAAATTTTGCTGTCCAAACTTCACATTCAACCTGCTTCTCAAAAATATATTCATTTTAGAATAAGCAGTTGGAGGTCGATGGAAATAACTTCCCGCAGACAGAATGGCTGAGCCAATTTTGGCTAATTAGTTCTAAAAGGTTTTTGAACCATTTAAATGGTTCAAACGATTTAGAACAATGGAAAGTAGTGGTAATTATTTCTACTGGTATTCGACCAGTCCTTCTGCAACCTCTATGTGAATGTCTTTGTATGGATTTTCTGCAAACCATTTCTGGCTACACAAATTTTGTCACTAAATTCTATGACACAAAAATCTTTCGCTTCAGGTCTCTACTTGCTATTCACTGGAGCATCTGTAGAACTAGTTGCAGGACCACTAAGACTTTGAGAGTGTATGTACTGCCACAAGTGCTACGGCTGCTAGCAGGTTTTCCATCAAAGTAATGTAGGTAGCCCTCATTAATCATATTTTGCGAATGAGTGAAGACTGTTTGAGATTATATGTACGACCCTGAAAGGTCCGAATTTGTTGAAATTAGTTGTATTACGAGCATTTTTGTTGTTATGAACTGTCGTATTCACTATAGAAATGGTTAACTGTATGCAATTTGAATATCAATTCGAGTAAAAATATGAAAACTTTTTAAAAGAATGTGAAAACATAAACTGTAAACTACTCATCTGAGTAACTGTTATCGCCTGCCATGTCCAGGCCCTGTTTCAGGAGCCTATCTGAAGCCAATAGTTGCCAGCACCTCCGCCTGAAAGATGCTACATTGATCTGACAGCCTTATAAGCATGGGCTATTCCGATTGATTCCGAAAACATGCCACCTCCAAAGGCTCTGTTCTTTTTGGAGCCATCGGTGTAAATTTGTACGGAGTTCTTTATAAAGTGCGCCGTACTTTTTTCTCAGAGCCTCTTGTCCTGAATCGCAAGACTGAAATGCGAGAATTGTACTACAATAAACAAGTACTATCAGGGATTTAATTGATTCGAGAAACCACCACTTACGATATTGTCTTGTTTAGTTGACCCTTCAACTTAAACTTGGAAAATGTTCTCTTGCAGGTACAGGGTATTTTCATAATAAAATCTTTCTGGTATTTTTACTGCAAAGCCGGGTTTGAGAAATAGTTTTAAGTTTCGAGTAGTCCATATGAAGATTCTAATCAATAGTACGTGAGATTTTGTTTGCCGCAACTGTGGTGTCAATGCTTTATTATTTTAATGATTTCATAGAATTTAGTCTCATTGCTGTATCGAGTAAAGGATAGTGACTTAGGTTATGTTAGGTTGGAGTGGCAGCTTTGATAGCAAACCTCACTTAAGCTCGCATGGCGACCCGTTGTGATGCTACAGAAGTCGGTCAACCTGACAATAAAATCACGATGCCCCTAAGCTGGAAACCAGGCTGCAAATTTCATAAGCGAAGCTGATGTCAATGGATGATAACTGCATTAAGCTAAAACGGAATGGAGATACAAATAACTTCAAACTGCAACTCGTTAGGAGTTATCGTGAAGATAACAGTTTTCTCTTCTTCAGCAGACCCACAACCTCTGTAAATATCGTTTGATGGGAGCTCCAGTCCTTCCGCGTGTCTTCCCATAACGCAATGACCGGTAAGCAAGGTCACAGCGATCTAGATGACATTGTAATCAAGTTTAAATACTTGGTTGGCACGCCTCCTATCCATCACGGGCCAAGTAGTCTGGCAATGGAGCAAAATTCCTTATTGACTTAGGATAAGTTGGCGCCCAGGAAGAATTTTTGCCTAATGATAGATTTTCCCAGAAAATACATCGCTACCAACTCTATTAGCAAAGTGACTTAGATGAAGTAATGGGTCCGCCAAATAACTTTTTTTTTGAAAATGCTTTAAAAAAAACTACTGAATATTTTCTCAAATTTCTTTTTTTATTTGAAAGTACAATCCTTCCGGTTAATAATACAAAATAATTTCATTCAAATGGCTGCCTCGGCTAGCCATGCAGTAGCCTACACCATCGGTCCAATTTTTAAGCGCATTATCGATTGTGTGCAGCTGTATTTCACCAATGGCTTCACGAATATTGTCCTTTAAAGAGTCAATTGTCTCTGGCTTGTCGGCGTAACACCCCACAAATAATAGTCTAACGGTGTCAAATCGCAGCTCCGAGGTGGCCAAACGACATCAGCTCTGCGGCTGATAATGCGTTCTTCAAAAACAGGGCGCAAAACATCGACTGTTGCTTCGGCTGTGTGGCACGTAGCGCCGTCCTGTTGAAACCAAATGTTCCCAATATCCTCCTCTTCAATTTTTGTGAACAAAAATTCATTCAACATGGCCCGATAACGATCGCCATTGACTGTAACGGCCACTCCTTGCTCATTTTCGAAGAAAAATGGTCCAATTATGTCTCCGGACCAAAATCCGCACCAAACAGTGACTCGTTTTGGGTGCGTCGGCTTTTCAATGTATGCGTGCGGGTTTTCTGTGCCCCAAATGCGACAATTTTGCTTGTTTACATACCCACCAAGATCAAAATGAGTTTCATCTGAAAAGATGATTTTTTTTTGCCAAAATCGGCATCTTCTGGTGTAGGCTACTCTGCATGGCCAGCCGAGGCAGCCATTTTAATGAAATTATTTTCCATTATTAACCGGAAGGATTGTACTTTCAAATAAAAAAAGAAATTTGAGAAAATATTCAGTAGTTTTTTTTAAGCATTTTCAAAAAAAAAAATGTTATTTGGCGAACCCTTTAGTTCAGTTTCAAATAAATTAAAAATTCATTGAACTTCTGTTGAAACAATGGATGAAAACACAACTTTTCTTCCATTACAAAATAGAAAACTATACAACTTGTTTTCTTTCAAGCCAACTGAATTGTTGTCTTGAAAACAAACGCCGATCTAAGTCCTAAGTCTCTAGGGTTTTAGTCTGTAATGCAGATTAGCTGACTGGAAGTCTGGGTTATACTTCATAGTTACAAATACTTATTCTCGTAATGTAAAGAAAATATTTTGATTTTCCATTTCCCAATTATCTTTCTCTTCCATTCTCCCTCCTGTATAAAAAATAAAATAAAATAAATAAAAACCCAATCATTTATTAAAACTTTTATTTGAAAACTTTATTTTAAAACTCAAATTCGTTTTAAAACGTTCGCCTCTGTTTAGTGAGTGTGGGAAAAAGATAAAAAAAAAGAAATCTGTTGTAGCATAAATAATATTCTGGTGTTTTTTTTTTTATAAATTTTCACAATCTTATGTCAAACGTCATATTAAATAAACGCTTTTTCTATCAGTTGTTTTGCTAAAATCAGCAAAACTGAAAAGATTTTTTCATTTTTTTTTATTTTTTTATTTAAATTTGTTTTCCAATTTGTTGTTGTTGTTGTTTTTTTTTTTGAAAAATTTCTTTGCTTTCTTATTTAAATCTTAATTTGACGTGTCACTTTTGGTGAATACATTTAATCTTTGGTGTTTTTCTTTAGATTTCCGAAAATATTTTCGTTTTTTTTATTCATCATTCTCTTTAGCTTTCTTAACCAAACTAATGCAGAAGATATCTCCTCGTTTGTTTTTTTTTTTATTGGAAAATATTTTATCCTTAGACGCCTTTAAATGACAGCGTGTCTCTCTCTCTTTCTGTCGCTCTGTCGCTTACTCTACTTCTTGTTCTTGTTCTATCCGACTAATATGACACTCAGCTTAATGCTATGAACTGTTGTTTGTGAGTGTGTGTCTATTTGTGTGCTATTCAGACCAGACATGGTTGAGTGTATGGAAATCGAAAAGCAATTTGATAAACTTCTACTGCCAACAACGAAAGAAAATCTCAAGGAAAAATATGAAAATCTTATTCAAAAAAAAAAAAACCATGAGGAGGGGAAACATGAATTGTAATCTACTCAGTTAAATTGGGTAATTGTGCTTATCTAACGCGTTTTTTTCTTCATTTCTTTGTTTTCTTTTTTACGGATCTTTACTGTTTGTGTTGTTTCCGTGGCAGAATAAAAAAAAATAAAAAATAAAAAATGATGACAAAAAATTCAAAGAGAGAGAGAGAACAAAACACTAGTGACAGTTTAGTTGAGCTGTTTGTGTTTGGAATGTCATAAAATATAAAAACATTATAATATCCTGGAATATTCTTTTTTTTTGTTGTTGTTATGATTTCTTTCCCCCTTCTATGTCGCTGTTGTTGTGGTTGTTGTTGTTATTGTAAGTTTTATTTGTTAGCAGTAAAGTAATCTTGAAGTTGATTCAAATATTAAAAAAAAAAACGAATTTCTTTTCATATGGGAAAAAAGTTAAATATTTTGCGCTTTATTTTACCACAAAACGTTTAAAGCTTCAACTTTATTTGACCTTTTTATACTGATGGTGGTGGCTATGAGCATGGTACACTGAAAGGAAAACTGTGACAAGAAACAGTATTTGACATTATTCTACTGGTTGACAGAAAACTAATTCTATTCCCTGCCGTCGGAAATAGCAATGGTAGATAGGTAAGTGGCTGTCCATCCATGAAGGTTACATAAGGCCCATTGTGATACCATAGTTTCTCATAGTTTCGATATAGACTGCCCAATGTCTGTCTATGCAATTCTTCTTGCATAGAAGGCACCCAGATGACTTTTTCATCCACGACATAGTGGCGTGAATGTACCCACCAGAGATCAGCAATGAATCGTTTTTTCGCTGTTCATAAGTACTCATGAAATTTTGAGTATGATATTGAAATTTAACTACTCTGATTGACATCAAACTCATGCCATTCGCACTATGTGTGATTCATACGCCTACTCGTTCAGATTCATAAATTTAGAAAAATACTTATAATACTCATAAATGATTCGAGTGATTCGAATCATTCGTTAAAATTTACAGTCTTAGACACAGTCTAAAAGACACATAAAAAAAAAAGAAAAAGACAGCAAGCAGAGCAAACACACAACCTTCTTGGGAGCATTATAGTGTTCGTACGCGAATCATACTTATTTTGTGATTCGTGTATACGATGAGTCATGGAGAGTCGAAATCAACAACATCATGCAAATTGTTAAGTATGAGTGCGATGAGTACTTCCAACTTTGAATATGAGTAGTATGAGTATGATATTAAAATAAGTATGAATGCTTATAAGTATCAGAAATTATGAGTATGATTCGAATCTACTCATCTTTTTGAATACTCATTGCTGATCTCTGGTACCCTCTAGGTGAAGAACAGTCTCCTCTTATTCCTCATCTCTGCAGCTTCAGCAGAAATCATTAGAAGAATGTCTATTGTACTTCTCATGCATGCCCATAATGTAATAATCTCGACAACCATACACAACCGTGGTTCTTTGGAGTTTAAATAGACTCATCGTGCGCGTTCCATCCAGCTTTGGCCAGATTTTCTGTGCCATTCTGTTCGTATTCGAAACGGTCCATCTACTGTTGATAGAATCTACAAAATTTTTGTGAATCATAAGCTTGCAGGGGATTCCCAAAGTCGAGAATTCTTTGGAAAGTGCAATGGCTGGTTCATGCTTAATCAATTCATCTGGTCTTTAGTTGCCTGGAATATCATTTTGGCCTGGTACACATATGATATGAAGATCATACCGTTTTGCTTTCTTATTGAGATATCTCGGCAACTGTATACTGTCTTGGAATTCATCACGTTGGAATTCAGTGTTTGATAGTCGTCTGGCCATTGGAAAATATGATGATGTTTCGCTTCGGAATACTTACCTTCACAATAATTTTCCCCGCATCCTGTATTGTCGGCAACTCCGCCTGAAAGATGCTACAGTAATCTGGCAGTCTTATAGACTGGTCTATTTTGATTGATTCCGATAATATTGTACCTCCAATGGTTCCGTCTAATTTGGAGCCATCGATGTAAATTTGCACGGCTTTCTTTACGAGCTTCGCCGTCTCATTTTCCCAAACCTTCTTGTCTGTACTGGAGGTCCTCAAGCACATGGACAAGAGTAACAAGAGCTTTCAGAATTGCTAAACTGTTGGAGTAGAAGTTCTTTTTATTTTCTAGAAGAGAAATATCCTTCATCGTATACCGTTTGGTGTTGTTGTTTTTGCACTATCTTAGTATCGTGTACCACTAAACGTTTTTCGATCATCCACGACTTCTTGACCATTTAGGATTCCACTAAAGCATCAGTTTCGTAATAATTATGGGGTTTACGATTTCCAAAATTACATGTTTCTGATAACTACTTAACCAAGAGTTATTTGCTGATAAACAGCTGCAAATGCTGCTGAATAATGTTCCGAACTAGGCATGTTTCACTTGCATACAACAGAGTTAACTTCATACATGAGTTGAGTATTCTAAACCTAATTTGTTTAGATATTTGTAAGCTCTGCCACACTGATTGCAATCTTCCAAATACACTGCTTGCAGCTAGGAGCCTTCTATCAATTTTGTTTAAGTCCTCTTACATTTTTTTCTCCGTGTGTATGGCGTGTTTATTACGATTGTTTTATATTCCATTTTGGACTGGCAAATATTTATGGACATTCTTTACGACTCTATTAAAATATGTATTTTTTGGTCGGTTGAGAGGATAAACAAACTACTATTGTCGTCATAATATTTTCGTTTTTATTATGATGGCCAGGAAACAATAAATCGATAACAACGTTTTAACAGAAATAAACTGCAACTAAGGAATTTTATATCGGAGATAAATTCAATGAACACCCAAAGTGATCAAAAACTACTGTAAAATAACAACGAAACCAATTAAAAACAAAAACAATGAATATTTAAGAAAATGAAGAAATGTTTTCTTTTTAAACAATAAATTAAGTCTCTAATATCACAACCACAACCACAATTAAATTATTCTCAAAGACCAAACTAATAAATGCAAATTTCCATAATTTATTTAAAAGATTCTTTATGAACGAGAATATAGGAACATGATTAATTGCCTGCTGTCTACCATATTAATGACAAATTATTGTATTACGACGAGTATTATTATTAAACGAAATGAAATGAAAATGTTCCATAAATAGTTGGCGTATTTTGACATTTATTTCGAATAGAAATACTATGTATTCAAAATAAATAAAAATAAATCATCTACTGCTGCTGCTACTACTACTCTGGTCGTCTAAGAAAATTGATGTGTCATATAAATAAATCCATGGATTGAGTCATTTGAATGGTAAATGTTCCAATAAAAGAAAAAACATCCTTGTATCATGATTAACATGCCACTGGTGGCAAGCAAGCATTTCAATACTAAACCCGAGATAATGGCATTAAGAAGAAATAAATTTCATTAGTGTTATCGGGAGCAAATTATCAATAAAGTGACATCATTTATTATCGTCTTTTTTCGTTGTATTTGGTTTGTTTTCGATACACCATTCAATAGAGGAGGCTTCCATAGAGGTTTCAATAATTGTGACTGGTTGCTTGGTGTCTTGTTGTTAAATTTTTGTATTTTTTTGTTATAAAATTTTTATTTTTTATTGTCTTGCTTAGCATAAATTTTTGGACATCAAAATAATAAATAAAAAAAATTTTAATTTCTTTATTAATTCTTTTTTTGTTGTGGCATTAGAAATGGCATAAATTGGTCAGTAAGGATAAATATTCTTAAATTTTTTATAAATAGTATAGTATATATGTGAAAATTACATGTCCTTTTATATAAAACTAGCTGTACCCTGCGCGTGTTGCTGCGCCACCAACTAAAATAAATTTGAAGGAAAGACATTACACAAATGTCCAATTAATTTTGAATCATTATATTGATTTTGTTTCCCGTTGTCCTGATGATTCAGATGAACGGGCCTGAGTAGTACGCATTCGATCAGTTTCTAATCTCACTTTTCATTGTTCAAGCGGTTCAAGCGAACGGGTCTCAGCGGCATATACTCGAAGATTTTCCAGTCTCAATGCTCGTCTGATTCTGAGGCTCGTAATTTTTTTTCTTCCGTGCTTCAGGTGTAGGTCGACCAATTGCTTGTCATTCGTTTTGAATAATTTTCAGTGACGCCATCTATCGGAAATTAATTACACCAACCTCCGACGACTCTTGCGCAACAACTTTGTTAAAGAATGCACAGTTTCCGATTTAATTAATTTTGAGTAATTTTCAGTGGCGCCACCTATCGGATATTGGTCATACCAACTTAGAAACCTTCGTCGGATCATGCGTAACAACTTTGCTAAATATCATAACATGATCAAATGCACAGTTTACGATTCTGTAAGGTACATACAAACAAACAATCATTTTTATATATATAGACTATGGGAGGTGGCACGCCCACTATAGCCAATTCGCCCATTTTGTTCATATATACGTCAAAGCCGTCCATACAAAATTTGAGGACTCTAACTGTTGCAGTTTATGAGATATGAGATATTAAATACTTATTGGGTATGTAGGCGTGGCACCTCGCCTACTTGAAATTTTAAAATAAAAAGTAGCCTATAACTCCTTCCAGACATACAGGAAGATACTGTGAAAATTTCAAGAAAATCAGTCCAGCCGTTTAGCCGTCTATAGACTTCAAGCAAACCCACAAACAAATAAACACACATTCATTTTTATATAAAGAAGAAGATTATTTCATTTACTTCTTCATTTTTTCCATATTAGTTTTCGTCATAAATTGAAAGATTAAATCGCTTATTTAGGACTAATTATAGTTTTCCAAAACTCGTTCTCTTAGTAAGTAAGTAAGTATTCGGCTCTCTAACCCAAATGAGAAGGTAGCCAGCCCGGAGCTAAAGCTTTAATTAAAACCTCTAAGCAATTACATTAGAAACTTCGAAATTACTTCAGCATTGGAACTGTGTCAAGTAATGACACGTTTGTTATATTGGTAGACATCCATGACAGTATAGCCTCTATGGAAACGGTACAGCTCACGAACTAGCTGTAGGACTGTAAATCTTAAGATTCAATATTGACTTCGCAATTTCTGTTTGCAATTTATGGCGTAAGCATCAACCTCCCCACCAGAAGATCTTTTGTAAGGTAGCCGAGCGGAATTGGTGCTTTATATACTAGGCGCGCACTCTGCCTTGGCGAGCAAGGGGCTAGGATTTCTGGGCACATCATACTTAAATACTTTGAAGAACATCGCAGACATCAATTCTGATTTAATCATTGGCTTTATAACGACATCAGTGTGACACTAAAGGTTTCGGATTCAGTCAAGAAATCATACAGAAAATGATGTAATTGAACTCCAAAATCATAATCCTATGAGATTATGCAATTACATACAAAACATAATTGGCCATTACAACTCTTCAGTCAGGATTACGGCCTAGCTTCTCACACCACTCATGTTGTGTGTTTTAATTTTATACATGAAAGGCGGGACCTACAGTTTAAAGTCGACTCCAAACGACAGATTTTTGAGAAACTTTTCATTGCAATTTTCTATTTACTCTCAGAGTTTTTGTCAGAAATCTGCTGAGAGGAAGTCGCCGAAGAAATATTTTTTCATATTTCGTTTCGATGCCTGACCTGGGGTTTGAACCGTGGCCTTGCGTCTAATAAACCACCATACTACTTACTAGACTACGGCGACTTCAATTTCAGCTTGTATTTACAGATTGAAAACTAAGCCTCATGGATGGCTAAAATATAATTAAAGAATTGATGACCTGGGGATTTCGAAGTAAGTCAGTCAGTTAATATGCGTTCTAAAATTAGGCAGGCCTAAGATTAACTTACAAAGATTCTAGAGAAGTTGTTTTGAATCCTTTTTTATTAAAATGGCAAATGGTGCACATAGACTGGCATTTGGTTAATCGATCTCCTGGATACACTCAATACTAGAATACAATGAACTTCCAATTAATATCGGGTCTTTCATTAAGCGGTTCTCAGTTTAAATAAAACAAAGCGTGTGTAAAATGTCATTACATACATACATACATAATTGGTCATTACAACCCTTCAGTCAGGATTACAACCTAGTTTCTCACACCACTTATGTTGTGTGTGTTAATTTTATACATGAGTGGTGGGACCTACAGTTTAAAGTCGACTCCAAAGGACAAATTTTGAGAAACCTTTCATAGCAATTTTTATTTACTCTCAGAGTTTTTGCCAGAAATCTGCTGAGAGAAAGTCGCCGAAGAAATACTTTTTGTGTTTTGTTTTGATTCTGGCTCGAACCCAGGCTTTACGTCTAATAAGCCAACACACTACTTACTAGACTACAAATGAAATATCATTGGAATTTTTTATTCATTTGAAAAACTAGTTGATGCCCGTATGTGTAGAATATTTAATTGTTCAAATGTTCTCCGTGACTTCTATGGACTTTAACTCACAAATAAGGCCTAATTTAACCGATGGCATGGGTTATTTTGTCTTTGGAGGCTTAAAAGGCCTAATCAAGAACACATTATCTCGGTAAAGAGTTTACATCACCTCCACGTGAGATGCCCATGCGGGATAATCAGTGTGGGATAAGCTGTGTAATACGTGGCGCCGTCCACAAACTGTATGTCGTTGAGGTCCGGATCATCCAATTCAGGTCAAAAAAAGTTGGTTACCATCGTTTCATGGTACTCACCGTTGACACTAATGGCCTGGAAAACGTCGTTCTGAAAGGAATATGTACCGATGACCGGCCAGTCCAAAATCCACACCAAACACTGACTTTTTCGAAATGCATTCGATGCTCCTTTTTTGTTCACGTACTCATTCATCTCGAAAATGGCCGTATCGCGGAAAACGGTTTTTCGATTCGATTCGACATTCATTTTGACAAAACAATTTGATTATGTTCGCAGGCTGTTGAATGCTATATCTATGCATTGGAGGATTGGTAAAACACACTGAATAAATGAAAACTAATTTAACAGAGATATACTCAACAAAATGGCCGTTAACATCTGTCAACATTCCTAAGTCCCTTTTGGAATGCACAATAAATCAAAGGAATTCGGTTGTCCACCTTCTATGTCAATGGGAAATAACGAATTATGACTGGTTCTGTACACTTAAGCTGGATTCACCCAACAAGCATTTTGTTCCGAAACAAGTTCAGTTTTTTGAGAGTTTGTTCACCCACTTCAAACAATTGTTCTATAAAAACAAGGTTGCCATATGAAATATTTTTGTAAACGATGCGTGTTAGTTTTACAATTAGGCAGCACAGTAGCAGATGATTGTAATTCGTTTGTTTTCCTGGCTTGAGTGTGATCATATTTTTTATTATGTTACAAAGAAATTGTAAATTAAAACAAATAAATAAAGAAACAGTATTAAACAACCGCACATACATACATTCATACAAGTGTACATATAATATGATGTGGCAGCTCAGTTCAACTTTACTTAAAAAATTAAAGTAGCTGGCAGCACAGTTCGATTGTTTCGGAACAAAAATTAAAATTAAACCAATTCGAGCTGCAATTGTTCCGAAGCAAGCTTATTCTCTTTCGCTCTTTCTCTCAAAAAGAGAAACGTTAAACTACATATCGACACCTCCGTTCTATAACATTCTAAGTCCAAAAAGTACGTGATGTACGACTATATGTGTATTCTAAGTAGATTTTTCCCTATAACTTCGGAACGGATCGGCGCATCTTAACCAGATTTTGACAGTATTTAAGTTAGAGAACGTAGAATTTAAAAATGCAAGAAGTACACTTAGTACGTTATAGAATGGAGGCGGCGATATAAAAAATTATTTCGGAACAAACGATGGGTGAATCCAGTTTCAAAGAAAAAATCTTTGAAAAATGAATTGAAAAAGCTTAATTGGAATTATCCTAAACAATTTCTCAAAATTTTGGAATTTTTAGGAATATTTTATTGCTTTACATCAATTTCAGCAATGTAATGCAATGTAAATTAAAATAAAATAAAATATTAAAGAAAAATGAATAAAAAACATGTATTTATCTCTGCCCTGAGCTTATCTTTGTTGTTATCATTCCTTGGTGTATTGAGTTTTGGTTTTATCATCGTATTTTCCAAAAATAAATTCACATTTCATTTTGCATTTTTATTCATTTAATTTTTATTTTTAATATTTTTTTTATTTTGTTTTATGGTTTTCCGATATGAGTATTACACAAAAGGCAAAATAAAAACCAAAAAATAAATAAAAAAGTGTTGAATGACTTTTAATTTGTTGCATTTATCTTTTGCATCTTGAGGCTATTTTTGTAGTAAAAATACAATTTTTGTTAAAAAATTCTTTTCATTTTATTCTTTGGTTTTTTATTTTTATTTTTATTTTTGGTTTCATTAAGACTTAAAGGAGGTGAAATTCTGTTTTCTGTTTAATAATTTCATTCTTTCCTTATTCCTCTTTTTTAATTTCATCTAATTGCAGTAAAAGTTTTCTTCTCAACATGTTGCTTGCCAGTAGCAGCAGCAACAGCAGCATCAGCAGTATCCTGTACTAAAATTGTATGTGTGGCAGGCAGCAAAGCCAACGAAAACGTTTTTTCAAGTGGTAAGTCAGTAGTTTCTTTGGTCTTATTGTAGTGTAGTGTTGTTGCAACAATAATTTTTAATTAAATTAAAAACCATTAGTTTAATGAACAAGATTAAGAGTTTCTTTGTCCGTGCGTTTAGTTTAGTTTAGTTTTAATCCGTAAGAGCTTTCTTTATAAAGGAAATATTTAAACGGCACCTAAGATCTGTTAAAACAACATTTAATTGTGGATTTTGTTTTTAAATGGTTAGGCAGAGGAGTAGTATAGAAGAAGTAGTTTGCGTTTAAAAAAATAATATTTATTATAAAAAAATATAACAAAAAAGCATAATGAAAACAATGTTTAATTTAATTTAATTTAAATTGTGCAGTCTTTTTGGGAAAATGCAAATGGTCTAAGTTTTTACAATATTACCGGAAATATTTTTTCGTAAAATAAATTAGCTTTCATACTTATTTACAATTTAATTACAATAATTATAAGAAGAAAAAGAAAAATAAATATTTTAATCTCAATTTTCGGTAAATTATGTGGGACATCAATTCAATGTGGATAACTGTTCCTTTTGGCATGGGTTGTTGCATAGGAATATCCATTTTCTTTGACTCATTTTGCCACCACTTTTGTATAAATATAAACCAATATGGGAACAACAATTTTGAAACCCAATTTGTAATTTCAAATCAAATTTACCGAGATGATGCATGAGATGTTAGAAATTCACTCTTTAGACAAAATGTTCTAGGCAGCTAAGGACAGCGATCATTTGATAGAGTCGACGTCTTTCAGCTGTATAATGAATTCATACCAATCGTACATTGGCATAGCAGCATTATAACACTACTGTGATTAACGCACTTTTGGAACATGCAATTAGAAAAGTTCACTATAAATCCATAAGCAACTGAAAACTTGTAGAGGAATTATTCAAATAATAAAGCATTTCGGCGTATAGTTTGGCTGTTACTGATTCTGTGTTTCGATATGAAAAACCATAATACACCTAATTCTGTTTTTACACGGTAGATTGGTTCCAGAAAAAACCGTGTAAAAAAAAACCGTGTAAAAAAGACACTGATCGTATGCAAAAATAGGTGATTGGTTCCTAATCTCTAAAACCTATTAAAATTAGTGAAAAAAAAGGATTTTTTAAGAAGTTTTGTATTTGACATTTTCTTTTAGGGATTCAAAAAATATTTAACAAAATTAAAAATATAAATAACTTAATAAATATAAAATATTTTTTGACTTACCTTTTATCTTAATGCGTTAAATTTAATGTAACGATAGAAAAACAAATTTGCCAATAAAAAATTTCTTTACCAAACACAAAATATTAACACATTTCAATTGCTCTGACCTTTGTGCTTGTATGCACAAAAGGGAATTCCCCTAAATTTGTGCCATTTACATTTGCTTTGACCAGTAAATTTGCTTGTCGCGCAAAAAGGGAATTCCCTTAAATTTGTGATATGAACATACTTTGCAAAAATTAAATTTGACAAAAAAAAAATTCAAGCACAAAAAATTTTAAATCGTGCTAAATGGAATAAAATCGTGTAACAAAAATTAAAAATATTTTATTTCCAAACCGTGTTATATCAAAACCGTGTAAAAAAAGACCGTGTAAAAACAGAATTAGGTGTATAGGCATCATGTTGCCACTATTAAAGAGAATCCAGTAAAACACTGATTTGCTCCAGAGGAACATCACTAAAAGTTTGTTATAGAAATACAAGTATAGCCTTGGAGTTAGGGTTTGAAAAAAGCATGCCAAAAGTTAATTTAAATGTGAACGGTTTTCGCACTTTCCTCATATGTTCAGTCTAAACGTTAAGGTAATGTGTGCATGGCTTAGTACGTATGCATTGTTTCGACAACAGTAGGTTTAGTCACTAAACCCATATTCGATTTAAGTGGTTATTTTAGTTTTAAGGCAGTAAATGCTTGAGCTAACTATTTGTATAAAAGCCTTCTAATATCGATTTTCACTACCTTTTACAATTCCATTGATGTCTCTAATTAAACCATCCGAATATTGAAGTCGTGCCACTTGTTGTACTAAAGTTTCTAAAAGATGAAAAGGAACCCTACGATCAATTATTTACTAGTATCTCCTTGATTTTTTTTTGGTCATTTATTCTGTGACCATCTCTGTTGTATTCCTTTTGGTTTAACCTTCCTTACAGATTTTTAGGGATGTAAGATAACTCACTCCTGTCGTTTGCACAGACAAGTAACTCACTTCTTTGTGCATAGTTGCCTTGTGTGCAGCTGGAAAATGTGTGGTACTATTCTTGTCTGCTTTTTGTAACAATTTTAAATTGCTCCACCAATTTTCTTCGTATAGCCTAGTTCACTAATAGTTGTCTTAGGTATTACGTATTATTAAGATGATCTTCTTTCCACCAGTTGTTTTTTGTTCTTCAGCGTTGTAATGGCATCCATTATTATTTTTTATTTCCTGGAACAATTCAGTTTGAATAGGTAACAACGGTATTTGATTTAAGTCACAATTACGATCTAGCTTATTACACCATCCAAGTTGTGCGACTTAGTTTAATCCTGTTTAATGTGGACTCCGAACGACAGATTTAGAAAACTTTTTATGGCTTTTGCTAGAATACTACTGAGGGGAGATAGCAGAGAGAAATAATTTTGAACTCAGAATTCTCGTTTAAAAAACTAATACACTACCTACTAGGCTAGGCATGAGGTCTGTCGTTTCACCATCATGATTAGACTACCAAACTGACTATGCTTGCAAATCATTAAATTGTATGATTCTAATTTGCGTGGCAAACGTATTTTTTTTATCGAAAAATTATCTTTAGCCCCGAAGCTAATTTTGGAGTCTATAGGGGGGTACGTCAATAAACGGAATTGCCAAATTTGGTGTAAAGTGTAGCTCGATGCAGCTTCCTTTCGCTGTAGGTTTAATGCCCTTGTAAAGTATCCTTTGCATGGTTTTGCTTATTCATGTTAGTAATTATTTTTGACTATCATTGTGTATGACAGGAACAATATGTTGTCTTTCTATGTTATTTAAACAAGTCTTTCACGCTGTGTCTGATAACTACAATGCAGCTTTTCTCGAAAAATTGCTAATTCGTTTTTTTTGTCCAAAAGCTAAAATAGAACCTCAAGGCCGGGCCTACTGACTTTTACTATCCATCATTTCTGTTCCCAAAAATCTTACTGTTACTTACTCTTAATCAGAATATTCGTGCGCTAAAGTGTATTTTTTAAGCTAAGAATAGTTTTGGAAAATATTTATTGATTTACTTGCTTAAAGAGAAATAAATTTCTGTTTAATTAAATTCTTTAATTTGTATTTTTTTAACAGTAACAGCAATAATTGAAATTAAAATAACATTTGCCCCGCCATCCCGTCGCCTACTTCAGATTAAACCAACAACATATTGATTGAATTATTAAATAATAAATAAGGATTTACGCAAAAGTTTTTCAACATCCTCAGTCATCGCCTACCATTACATAGGTACACGACCCCATGAACACCATGAATTGATAAATATTTTATAATTTCAAAGCAATTAGACAAACCATAAACAAATTATAAATGTGGGGGGGGGGGGGGTGAAAGTGATATAAATTCTTTACCAACTCATCTCCCCTTCTCTCTCTTTCATTGAAATATATTTGCGTTTCCACCTCTTGATTCAGCAAAGATTTTACCTTAACGTTGCTCTCTTCCATCCTCCATCTGTTCTTGCTCTGGTGTAAAGGATTTAAAAAGATTCTCATATTTCTTGGCCACAAACCCGATCATTTATAAAATACCCTCCCCCCACCACAGTCTTGGTAAAACGAAGTCGAGCAGGTTGTTTCTTAAAGGAAAAACAGTGGGTGATGGTGTCGGTTGTAGGTTGAGGTCCTTAAGAAAAATTACTGGAAATATTTTGCAAATAATTAGTTTAAAAAAAATCTTGTCTCTATTATTGCTGTTGTTGTTGTTGCCTATGTATGTCTGTGTGTCTCCATCTTCATTCCGTTTTGAAAATGAAAAATGATTACTTTTCCTTTGGAATACAATATTTTACAGAGAGAAGTTTTAAGAGGTTTGGTATTGAGTGGGAGGCGAAAAATATAAAATCAGCTTAAATAAATCATAAATTTTAAATGTTTTTTTCTTTCTTGTAACAAACTCAGAATAACAAAAAACAACAACAACAACAATGACAACAACACCAATAAAACCAAATTATCATTAGGCTTACAAATCGAGTCAAACGAAACGTAGAAATACTCCGCCTTCTTGGGTTACATTGGCAACCAGCGTGGCAACTTTCGTTGCCCTGCCAGCAGCCATAAGTCGGTTCGGTGGGAGTGAGAGATGCTTCAGTGTATAAGCAAAGCAAAAGCAAGGCAAAGCAAATAAATTAATCAAAAAATAAGCTTTAAAACAAAAACGACAACATTAAGCAAACACATTAGAGGGTATTAAATGAAATGATTTATACCCGGCATCTTTATTACTTTTTTTGTTTTTTTTTTTTTCATTTATTCTGTCCGTTCGCCTTATTCGCCTTATGCATTGTTGAATTATTAATAGAGCAGGTAATGCGAGGAAGAAGAAGTGTCATGCGGCCATAAGGACATTTATTATGTTTATTTCTCTCTTTTTTGCTTCTTCTTATTTTTGTAATCTTATTTCTTTAAGCAGACATTGTGCAAATCTTTAGGCAACATTGTGAGAGACACGTAATTAAAGTTTAATGTGTTTTCGTCGTAAAGGTAATGTTTTAACCTGCAACACATCATATACAAAGTGACTGTGGTGGTAGTAGTATTTATTATTAAGAACACTTGGAATATATTTTCCAAGAATTAGCCTTGAGATAACGTCTCGAAATTTTTAGAATTTCAAGTTCTTATGAAATAATTTTCGTTTTAATTACTAAGAATTAATAATCATTTTCAAAAACAACAACTAAATTTGAATTTTCCATGGAAACAGTGTACATATACATATTTATATATACCGTCTGGTCGTATTGGCACATTAGTTCTAACTGCAACATTCTATCGTAACTATCAACAGGGCCATCTAAGTTTTGATGGCTGATAACGACCATCTTGTTCAAGCTACATCTGTCAAATTAGTTGTCATTTATTCCGCCTATTTTGCCAAATCCCTATTGGCAGATATAGCACTCTACTACTCGATTAAATAATAAAATTGTTTTTATCAAATTAGCTGGCCTTTTCGGAACCAAAAAAATCATGTTCAGCTAAAAGGTCAATTTTTTAAATTGAGACGATGGCAATCCACTGTAGGTCCAATAGCGTGCATTTCAAAAGTGTTACTGTTTGTTGTATAATCTGGGCTGGCGGCGTCATCAGTCTGAACCCTTGACTTAAACTTCAGCTCAAACAACTAGAAGAAAACGAAATATGAAAAAATATTTCTTCGGCGATTTTTGCGTTTTGTGCCAAGACCTCTAAGAGTAAATATATTTACCATGGTGGTGTGAAATTTAGATTGTAATCTTGACTAAAGGTTTATAATGACCAATTAAATAAGCGAGTAAAATGTTGACAGAAGCCGCCGTTGTCTAGTAGGTAGTGTGTCCGCTTATTAGCTCAAACATCTCCAATAAAATGAAATACGAAAAAATATTTCTGCGGCGCCTTCCTCTTAGCAGATTTCTGGCAAAAACTTTGAGAGTAAATGAAATTGCCATGAAACGTTACTCAAACATCTGTTCGGAGTCGACTTTAAACTGTAGGTCCCGCCACTCATGTATAAAATTAACACACACAACATAAGTGACATGAGAAGTTAGGTCGTAATCCTGACTGAAGGGTGATAATGACAGGTATGTATTATGTATGTAAAACGTTGGCAGGCCATCACTGTCAACTGCTAGCACATACATACATACATAGGTCGTTGATTACCAACTTCTTTTGTCCTGAAGTGGATGATTTGGATGCAGAGGACGTATAGTTTCAATAGAATGGAGCTACGTGCCGCATAGCTTATGCCACATAGAATATTCTTCACGAGCGATTTGAGGTGCCGGTCAACTCACTTGTTGGTAGTGTAAACTGACTACCGGGCCCATATGATTTGACCACGTAAGATTTTTTCTTGTGAGATTTTCTAAAGTAGCAGGCGTAACGAAGTAGCGTTTAAAGCTAACGTAATCTAATCCTACGGTAAAATCGTCGTGATTTCATTCAGCCATAGTCATGGAAAATTTGATTCAGAAAAGCCATGGCGAACATTTGAAAATTGTACACGTTATGGCATCAATAGGGATCAAACGAGTAAAAAATTTCGAAGATATTTCACACACATTTTCCTATGAAAGACTTGATAGTTGGTGATGTGGCAAATTTTGCCAAAAAACTATTTGGTGAAAAACGTTTGTTAGATGAATTTTGTTGTCAAACAAAATTTTATTAAAAGTCCATTAGTGGTAGTCGTATAAGACGTAAAGCCAGGGTTCGAGCCACAGGCCAGACATCAAAACAAAATACAAAAAGTATTCCTTCGGCTACTTCCTCTCAGCAGATTTCTGGCAAAAACTCTGAGAGTAAATAAAATTGCCATGAAAAGTTTCCAAAAATCTGTCGTTCGGAGCCGACTTTAAACTGTAGGTCCCACCAGTCATGCATAAAATTAACACACATAACATAAGTAGTGTGAGAAACTAGGTCGTAATCCTGACTGAAGGATTGTAAAGACCAATTATGTAAAATGTGGTTGAAACATTTAACAAAAAACTTAAGCTTTTTCCAGCTTGAAACCGTAAGAACACGAAATTTGAATTCTCATCCAAATTCTCCTACAAAAGCCTAAAGCTGCCTGAATGCTCAAAAATAAATATTTTAGGAAGGTTAGTTAGTCACACCTCTTGAGAAAGAATGGGAGTTACGGACCTAATGTGTCTCACCATTACATCTGATACAACAAAACCATAAGTTTTAAGACAAAATGTTGTTTCTAGACAACAACAGACACCAACTCATCTATGCTAGAACCCTGTTTAGTATATCATTCACCAGTTTAGGGGGAGAATATAATTTATGAAATTGAAATCGAGCAAAAAATATTAACCCTTTGACGGACACCAAAATTTTAGGAGGCCTTCCCGTGGGGCACTTGCTGTATCTCCGTTATTTGGCAAGATACGAAAATTATGACGTATATACACGTCATGTCCCCCCAGAAACCCTTGTTATAACGTCTATAGACATCAGTGTCCGTCAAAGGGTTAATGATATGTGGACGATGCTATTTGATGCTCCCATTTTGCTTAAAAGAAAATGTCCTGAGAGATCAATAATCAAAAGTTGTTTTGCGGCACATGTTGTGCCAGATTAAGTCTAGCGAAGATTGTACCTCTCCAAAAGATCCTACAAAATAATATTATTCTATAGTGCGCTAAAAAAGTATACTAATTATTTCAAAATGTTTATAATTAGGTTTGCCTTGCCAGAGATAAAACTGATTCCTAAACTTAATTTGTAAACTATTTTACAGTTTAAGCTTCTATTAGTTGCGCTGTTATAACTCTAAATCATATAAAAGGCTGTGCTGAATGCTGTTTTATTTCGATGCGTTGTATTGATGAACTCAGTGATTCATTTAATCATATAAAATCGTCTGCAATATAACTCCAGTAAAACTCCAGTAACATAAGAGCGAACATGCTACAGCTAATTTAATGAACATTTAGCAACTCAACTGAAATTCGGTTGCCATTCATAATCAATTCACTTAAACACTAAATTTTAACACCCAACAAACTTTCAAAATCTAAAAAAAATCTAAAAAAAAACTTAATTTGATTGATGATGGATTGATGCTGCTGCTGTTCATTATCTTGTTTAATGACTTTAATTCATTTCTTTTTAATTCTATTAATCTGATTTCTATTCAATTTGCCATAAATTTTTCATGCTTTTCAATCAATGTCCTTTAACGGTCAACAAATTAAAGAAAAACTCCCGAAAATAAAATGAAAGAAGAAATAAAACGATAATCATGGCCACTTCATACAATCATTCACATTTGATTTGCTTTAAACGAGGCAATAAATTCAGGACTCGCCCACACACACACACACACAGCCATACATACATACACGAGCAAAGGAACCAATTAGTTCCATAAAGAAACTCGAGAAAGAAAAACGTGGTGAGGGAGAGAGAGAGAGAAGGTTATAAAAAAGTTGTGTTAAAACATTTAAAAGTACGAAAAACTACAATTAGCAACAAATTGTTTTTGGAGAAGAACTTTTTCATCAGGCCACGATTAATTTTGTTTCCATTTTTTTTTTCTTTTCCTTTCTTTTCTTTTGAATGGCGGCGATACAACGACGGAAACATTTGCGTCAGACAGACAGAAATTTGTTGAAATTCATTTTAATGAATATTTTTGGGTTCATTTCTCCAACACCACCAAACAAACACTGTGTGCGTACCGTACCGAAGACGTTATAGACGTTAGGCCTACCAAAATTGCTAGAAGGAGGAGCAGGATGACATGTTGGCAGGCCAGTTACTACCAACTTTGTCATGATGATGTGTGTTGAAGGTTGTTATGTTTTTCCTTTTTAACAAATTTCCGTTAACAAGTTTTTTTTGAAACGGAAATTTAAAACAAAATATTTCACAGTTTATGGCCTCAGGAAACAAAATAATTTGAATGATAGAAAGTTGATAGGGAGGAAAGTAGGGAAGTAGGTTGGGAAAATATTGACCCTAAAAATTAAAAGTTCTACAAATTGGCTAAACTTTTAAATATTTATTCCATAAAAAACATGAATCTTTTTCTTTTCACTGTGTATTCATGTTTGCTATTCATTCTGCTGGTGGAGAGAGAAAAACCGTTTAGAAAATTTCATCAAAATTTTTTTTATCTCCTATTTTTGTATCATTATTGTTGTTGTTGTTGTAATTTTTTTCCTATGCAAGTTTACAGCTTTAAGCGTCTGCCATGAACATACGAAAAGTGTGAGAGTAACTTTAACTAGATTCTCTTTTTGTAACTTATTTTTTTAGTAAAAATAAGTTTAAAAATCCTATACATTCATCTTTTTGGTTGCCATTGCTGTTTTTTTTTTTTCTTTTTCCACTTCCACTTCACTCATCCATTTTTAAGTATAAAACTTTCCAATCTAAACTCTTCAACACATAAAGACAGTCACGGTAAAAAGTTTCGAAAAGGAAAAGGACAACAACATAAAAAGTACGAGGAGATGGAGAGAGAGAGAGAATAAGAAAACTTTGAAGTTTTCTACAACAAAGTTAACAAACCAATACTTCCACACTTCCACCGTATTGATGTATTTTGTGAAGATTTTTTCTTAACGTAAGTTTAAGTTTAATTCTGGTAAAAGAAAATAATAACACGACCAACTAATAGTGCATTCAGCAGAAGTCACTATTGGGTTCTGGATTACAGTCCCGAATCTTTCCTATCCTTGTGGCAGCTACTATATTTGTAAGAATCAGCCTATAGTATAGTATAGTTAGGTGGATTTCCAAACAACTTAGAAAGGTTTTTATTCATGTGTACATAAAATTATTATTTTTACTACAATTATATTTTTATTTTAAAATTTTTTTTTATTATTTTTATTATTATTACAATTATAAATTATATATTATATTTTGTTTTCTAATATTTAAAAAAAAAGAGAAAAAAAAATTTATTTGTCACACCCGATACATCGACTTGTCACACCCGTTATACCTTTATTTCTTTCTCCGCAATGAAAACAAAAGTTAAAATTTGTTAGCAATATGTTCGTCACACCCCATACACCGACATGTCACGCCCGTTACGTTTTACGTTACGTAAAATGGATGGTCGTGTAAGTGCAATATCTAATGCGACCTAATAACGTTTTCTTTGACACAATAATAATAAGTCATGCCGTTACAAATAAATTTTTTCTTTTTGAACTCAAATAAATTGAAAATACAGTCATAACGGGTAATTTTTTTAACAGATTGTGTTTTGCAAATTGAGAAAAACAAAGTATGCAAAACCCAAGCAAATAGTTATGAATGAATATGTCTGTCCTTTACTTTTTAAGACTGTTAGATGCAAATGTTGCCCAAGCCTACACCGTATCTGGTTATTCATGAGCTCCAATTTCAGCATACTTTTTCCAGCGTTTAGCCTGGTTTTTTTTACCCACGGTTACAGTTATGTTGTCATCTATATCCAGAATTGTGGGTGGTTTATTCCTGTAAACAAAAAACTTAACCATTTTTAAAGCAAAAGTGGAAATCATCCGACAGATTTGATGGTTGTTTCAAACAACCACTTTGTCACTGACTCCAAGTTAGGAACAGTTTAAATCACACGTCAGCTTCTCTTTTGCGGTGTTGTGGGGTTAAATCTCAAGATTTTGGAATGCTCCAAAATGTGAGATGTTATTGCATGTCGCGTGGCTGGTTTCAGAGTTTTATGGAGACCACATAGCTACAAAGCCTATCTAATTATTTCATATTGAGTTGAGCACACAACAGTTAGTATTCATAGCACTGTAGATTGCTTCACTGGCTGTTAGCTTATGATTTTTTATTCTTGTAGAAGAAAATCGGAACGATTATTTGCTATTATTGAGATCAAATACGATTGTTCTGTTTGTAGACGTACCTACTGAGCCAAAGATGAACTTGGTTCTCGAAGATAATTTTCCGAATTTCGAAACATTTTTCATACTGTAGGAATTTTGTCAATAAGTTTTAATGAATTGCAAGTTGAGGTGGTAATCCTTAGTGAGATTGTCACAGGCTACGAACAATACGTATGCTACATATCCTTACCCAATATGAGTATCACTTCCTATAAATAAATGTGATAAATGAGCGTTCTTTGATACGTCACACCCGTTACAAATTTATAAGCTGGTTGCATTTAATTTTATTTTCCTTTTTTCCCTCATTTTCCTGATCAGCCATATGTGTTAGAGAATAAAAATAGAAAAGAAAACAGAAGAAAGAAAAGTTCCAACTTCAACTTTAACTTTTATTGTTATTGTTTTAAAACCACTATGACAGCGCGAATTAGCCAAATAGTAAATAAATTTTTATACTGTGTACTATTTTTTTTTGCTCACAACCACCCTTGCTTAACCCCCATTGTCATGGATCCTATTCTTCGTAATACTGCTGTTAATAATTTGTATGTGTTGGAATAACCCCAAGGCTCTTAAATTGCATTTACTCGTTATATAACAAAGAGTAAAAAAAGAGCAAAGAACATGCAAGAGAAAAAGAAAAATTGAAGAACAACTAAAGGGAATAAACTTGTTGTATACTTTTTGCATTGACTGTATTTAAGTGAGTGTTTGCATGACCATGCACATACATACATATGTATGTATGCATATACATAGCTATGTCAGAGTCATCGCGAAAGTGCATGTGTGCATTGTAGCGGAAGTGGTCTCTTTGGTATCCAGCAATGCGCTGCCTGCCACTGCAAACGCTGCAATAGCTGCCAACATTGTTATTGTTTTATGGCCAAAGAGCAAGGAGCGAGCGTGTATTCGTAAACAATTTAATAGCAGTAGTAGTGTTAGTGATGTGTGTGTGTGTGATAGTAATTGTGTGGCTGTGTCAGTTTTTCCCCTTTTTATGCTTTCCACTGAGCAATTCATTCACGTCCAGTGCAACACAATACGGTTTTATGCTTCGTTTGCACTTTTGTTTTGTTTTAACAAGTGAAAGTTTCTTCTTAAATTCAATTTTTTTGCCCTCTACAGCATTTTCTTTTTTTTTTGTTGTTTTAATTTTCTCTCTCTCTGTGATGTGCTGTAGTTTGTTGAATTTCTTTTTTTTTGGTTTTCATTGGGAAAAAAAGGGAAAAGTTTTGTTTTAAGAAATGATGTCTCATGTGTTCATATAAATTTAACAGCAATTTTTCCATTTTGTGACTTGAAGGACTCACTGGTGGTGGACAAAGTTTTCCTCTGTTTTTTTTTTTGATTTTTTTCTTCTAAGAAAATTAAGTTGAAGTTGATTTTGTTACTTTTTGTTGTTTTTTATTAGAAGGTTAAAAGTCAAGTGCATAATTGTTTTAATTTTGTAACTCAAGCGTGATCTGATAAAGTTTCCCTTTCTTGTGAACATTTTTTTAATTCGTTTAACACAAACGAGAGAAAAGATCAGTTGTTGTACATATGTACGTATATAAAGCACTGTGTTACATACAAGCTTATAAAATGGAAATTTTAATATACTGCACCGTCGTGTTTATTTCTTGAATTCTTTTAGAAAAGTTCATGGGAACACATTTTGTTAAATGTGACACTAAAATTTTTAAAATAAAATTTGTCAGATTTCAGTGATGCAACACTCTAGAGAAAAAGCTCTGCTTACACCAGGTTTTTAATTGCGAATAGAGGGGAGCTACTAAGACCATGTTGTACTCCTAAATACATCTACAATTGGTCATTATATCAATTTAGTCACGATTACGAGCTAATATCTCATACCACTTATTAAATTAACACACACAACGTTAATTTTATACATGAGTGGCGGGACCTGCAGTTTAAATTCGACTTCGAACGCCAGGTAGTTTACTCTCACAGTTTTTGCCAGAAATCTGCTGAGAGGAAATCGCCTAAGAAATATTATTTTATTTCGATTTGTTTGTCTACCGAATAGCACATCCTAGACCACATCGACTTCATGTTATACTCACTTTCATTAAAAAAATAAACAAAAAGCGCGGATTTGAATCTTTACTCGTTTTCATCATCAGTCATGTAGTAACGCTTTTCACGTTTTCTCATGCATTAACCAACCTGGCTTATAAAACCCTAAAAAACTGCTATCAAATAGCAATACATTCAAACATTTCTAAGGGGTTATAGTAAGTAGGGTGTTCGCCGTTGTCTAATAAGCAAAATAAGTAGAGTGTTGGCTTACTAGAAGATAGGTCCAGAGTTCGAATCTCAGCTTAAAAAAAATAAAAAGTTTTCCAGTCATATATTCTGTGTCCGCAGTCTTCTGATAAAAGTGCTGAGGGTAAATTAAGAACTAAGGAATACGCTTTTCAAATCTCGCATTCGGATTCGTTTTCAATAGAATCATAAAAAATGGTAGTCAGTTGATAAATGTATACCCCATATGAGGCTAAAGAAATCAGGCGTTAGCTGCACTATTTAATAGTAAAGCAATCGTTAAGCAAATTCTCTGATGTGCCTTAGAATGTAAACAAATTCAACATATTTTCCATGTTTTAATACATTGTAGGTGTGCTCTACAGTTGTCTAATAGCTGATCTGGCACTTTCAGCATTCTCGCAAATTACTATCTTGTAGGCGTCTATCTGGATCCTCCTCAAAAAGTTAGTCATCTTTTAAATATGGGTACATGGTACCAGAAGTAGGCTAAAAATATCCAACTTGGTTTCCAAGACTTATCGGTAATTTTGTACACAAAAGCTAGACCGAGATTTGTATAAACGCTTGCTATAAAGTAGTAAGGGTCCGCCAAATAACTTTTTTTTTTGAAAATGCTTTAAACAAAACTACTGAATATTTTCTCAAATTTCTCAAATGGCTGCCTCGGCTAGCCATGCAGTAGCGTACACGATCGGTCCAATTTTTAAGCACATTATCGATTGTGTGCAGCTGTATTTCACCAATGGCTTCACGAATATTGTCCTTTAAAGCGTCAATTGTCTCTGGCTTGTCGGCGTAACACTTATCTTTGACGGCACCCCACAAATAATAGTCCAACGGTGTCAAATCGCAGGTCCGAGGTGGTCAAACGACATCAGCTCTGCGGCTGATAATGCGATCTTCAAAAACAGAGCGCAAAACGTCGAGTGTAGCTTCGACTGTGTGGCACTTAGCGCCGTCCTGTTGAAACCAATGTTGCCAATTTTCCTCTTCTTAAATTTTTGTGAACAAAAATTCGTTCAACATGGCTCGATAACGATCGCCATTGACTGTAACGGCCACTCCTTGCTCATTTTCGAAGAAAAATTACCCAATTATGTCTCTGGACCAAAATCCGCACCAAACAGTAACTTGTTTGGGGTGCGTCGGCTTTTCAATGTATGCGTGCGTGTTTTCTGTGTCCCAAATGCGACAATTTTGCTTCTTTACATACCCGCCAAGATCAAAATGAGCTTCATCTAAAAATATGATTTTTTTTGCCAAAATCGGCATCTTCTGGTATTGGCTACTGCATGACCAGCCGAGGCAGCCATTTTAATGAAATTATTATCCATTATTAACCGGAAGGATTGATTGTACTTTCAAATAAAAAAAGAAATTTGAGAAAATATTCAGTAGTTTTTTTTAAAGCATTTTCAAAAAAAAAAAAGTTATTTGGCGGACCCTTTACAATGGGATTTCATTTTGTATACCACTACAAGGCCATTTTGACATGCTGTTGCTCCAATTCATTTTGTACAAGTGATAGCTAACAATGTGTTTACTACAAAGTAACCATGTCGTTACACTAGCACATGCTAGCGTGTGTCCTGCACACAATGTGCTATATATGAATGGTTAGTATTCAAAATCAGTTCATCATCTGGTGTATTCTATTCTATTTAAATTTTGTCTGACGACCATAACTTTTTCTATGTAAATTATGCGTAATCGGAAAAATGTAATCACTAACCAAGCATAGTCATCGAAGTTATTTAGTCTAACATTCAATGCAAAACTCTAAAGCTGAGAGAGTGAAAGGGAGAGAAGAATGTCATCGATAATTACTTTGCTGTAATTTTCTAACATGAATTCAGATTTTTTTTTCTTCTGAAAAAATTTTTTAATTCCAATTTATTTGTACATTTTACAATAATATTGACTGACATTTATTTTTATTTATTTATTTACTCTTTAATAAATACAAACATTTTGTGAACACAAAAATGTAATTAATGAATGTATTTACAGAATTCGACAGGTGATTTAATACGAAACTTAATTAAGTGAATCAATTTTTGGAAAACAAAAACAAAATTTTTTTCTCTTTATTTATGTACAATTCATTTATTCAGACAATCATTCATTCATTTATTCATTGATTGATTTTTTTTCCTTCTTCCATCTTTTGTCACTTTTGCAAATTTTCCTTTTCTTTCCTTCCTTTTTTTCCAATTCGTGCAACATCAAATGAGAATCTTTTCTTTTTTTTCTTTTTTTTTCTTTATCATTTTCTTGTTTTAATTGATGTTTATCTTTCAACACACCGCCACACATGCTATCTTCATACATACAGTGGTGGCCTTATAATTAGAAACGACTTAGCAACATGTATGTGTCTTAATTTGTTTTACAGTTTTCACTGTGTACCTGGGATCAAAGGCTTTGTTTGGAGGACGTCTTACATACGTTTTTCCATCAGATTGGGACAAATAAAACTTAGATTCGTCACTCCAGAGAACTCTGTTCCAGAAACATCGTTTCTAATTATAAGGCCACCACTGTATGTATTTTCTTTTCTTTGATTTTCTCGTTATTTATTTGGAAAATGTTTGTTTTCCTTCTAGAAAAATTGAAAAGAAAACGAAAGAGTAGAAAAGAAAAAATTTAAAAAAATAATTTTTAATTTCCTTTAAAATAAATTGACTTTTAAAGAAACTTTCAATTGTCTTGGTAGATGCTTAAAGAACATTCAACGTGTTGAGAAATCGATAAATGGTTGCTAGGTACTCGTGTTTTACAACGTGTTATCACGGTAGTCCTTTATCGTTTAACAACGTTAATGCTTTCGCTTATTTTGAAACCGCAAAGGCATAGTAGGTTATCAAAAGGAATGTTCATGAACATTCAGCCTTCTATTGTTTGTGTGCATGTTAGGGACTTAAGAACAGTTATAACTCAAAAAGCTAGGTTCCGCACCATTACGCCCAATATAAGAAATCCAATATATTTGCACAGAAAGCATTGTATCTTGGCAGGCATAGATGACAATCGTATCATTGTTGAATCTGCTAAGATGGCTAATTTTCAAACTTGGTTACAAACATAAATTGTTTGTTAGGATTACGACCTAGCTTTTCACACCACCACTGTGTGTTAATTTTATATATGAGTGGTGGGACCTACAATTTAAAGTTGACTCCGAACGAAAGATTTTTGAGAAACTTTTCATGGCAAATTTATTTACACTCAGAGTTTTTGTCAGAAATCTGCTGAGAGAAGTCGCCGAAGAAATAATTTTTTATTTCGTTCTGAACTTGAGTTTGAACACTATGTGCTAGACTACGGTGACCACTTCGAACACGTTAAAACACGTAACTTTTTGTGACAGCTCCATGTTTCTTAACGTAACTAAAGAATTATTAAAGAAATGTTTTAAACATTCCGATTAAGAATGGATCCTGATCCCGAGCTTTGTTTTCTAGAGAGCAATTTTGATATATTTTTGGTGGTTGTTAACTATCACCTATCGACTTATCGATTGCTTTTGAGGGATCACTACGAATTTCATCCCGTTGTTCTACCGTACGTAATTGGTCATTACAACCCTTCAGTCAGGATTACGACCTAGTTTCTCACACCACTTATGTTGTGTGTGTTAATTTTATACATGAGTGGCGGGACCTACAGTTTAAAGTCGACGCCGAACGACAGATTTTTGAGAAATTTTTCATGGCATTTTTTTGCCATGTTCTACCATCTTTATAAATATCTGAGAGTCCTAGTCTTCAATGTTATCTCGTTAATCATTATATTCTGGAAATTAAATTGTTGTTCAAAATAGTCTTTGTTGTATTGACAGTGTAACGATCATCAGATTTGTTGCTTTTCACATAAATGACGGATATCCTTAGATTTTGAGAGATGATGTTCATTTTTGTTGATCTCTCGCTATACCACCGTTTAAATAATCGAAATGTGAGCTGATAATATCAGATTGAACGCTTCGCCTGGTTGTTGCAATTCAAATGTAAATATTACAATGCGGGGTACATTTATAGTGACAGAATACTTTTTTTTTTGCTTTATAAATAAATTCTATTCGTACTGTGCGATAGCGTTTATATGTACGTTTTCACTGACAATCATTGTAGACTTGGCTTGTGTTGATTTTGAACTGTTTTTTATCTTTTCTTCTCCTTTTTTTTCTCTTTTGAAATATTTTTTCAACACTGACAAAGCAATTAAAAACCACACACCATTGTAAACAAAATAATGGAAACAAAATTTTTAAATTCGTTTTTAAAACCTTTGTTTTCTCTTTTTGTTTGTTTTTTGAAAACAACAATAACAATACAACTGTATAATATTTATGTAGAAAAAAAAAACAAAAGAAAACAAAACATTTTTTCATCAACAAATACAAACAAATGAAAAAGAAAACCTAGAAGAAAAAATTTTCATTTTGGTAACAACACCATGACATACATATGATTTTTTGGTAAACCAAAATGAAACAACAGTTTTGTTTGTCCTGTTTTCTTGGTTGTATTTGGGTTTTACTTTTACTAACCAAATGAATGCAGTTTCCTTAATGTTGGATGTGTCGCTTTTATGTGTTTCCTATCTAAAGGTTCGGAAGGCTCCAAAATCTGAAAGAAATAAAAATCGAAAATATGAAGATAAAAACATTATAATATTTAATGAAATTAATAATTTCTATTCAGTACATTTCTATTCAGTACATCATATATATGATATATATCATATTATTAGTCAAATTAAGAAACTCATATCCTACATGATTTAAAAGAATCATTTACAGACCACTGTGTGAAAATTTTTTCGCAACAAACACATACACTCGAAATCGTCGTAGTCTAGTAGGTAGAGTGTTGGCTTATTGGCTCAAGAACTAATGTACATACAAACATATATAATTGGTCATTACAATCCTTAGTTAGGATTACGACCTAGCTTCTCACACCGCTTAATTTTATCCCTAAGTGGCGAGAACTACAGATTTTCTGCCCGAAATCTACAGAGAGGCAGTTTCCGAAGAAATATTTTTCCATATTTCGTTCAGTTGGAAATGTCTAACCGTGGCCTGATGTCTAATAATCCAACACACTAGCTACTAAACTACAGGGTTTTCGACTGATAATATCGTCCAAGTGTCTACTACGACTTCACTTGGTGGAGCACATCCGAAATCAACAATTTTTCGTGAATCTGGCTCATAAAACAGACTTTAGTTGAACGATGTCATAGATTGAGACCGGTGGCCACAAGGAAAAGTCTAACGATGTTAACTCGTGCGATCACATGACCTCCACGTGAGTTAACCATGCCTTCAAATCGCTCGTGCATAATATCCAATGTGATATGAGCTGTATGGTATGTAACGCTGTCTTATTGAAACCACATGTCGTTGGTGTCCAGCAGATTCAATTTAGATCCACAGAAGTTGGCAATAATCGACCTATATGCTATAGTGCTCGCCTTTGACAGTTAAGGTCTGGTTTAAGTTGTTACCAAAAAAATATGAACCGAAGATGAAGAACTGGCGACTCCCAAAATCCACTCCAAACAGTGACTTTTTTTTGGCATACATAGATCTTGGTTCTGGATCTCATGTGGATTGAAAATGTCTAAAATTCGACAATTTTGTATATTCGTACGTACGTAATTGGTCATTACAACCCTTTAATCGAGATTACGACCTAGTTTCTCACACCACTTGTGTTGTGTGTGTTGATTTTATACATGAGTAGTGGGACCTACAGTTTAAAGTCGACTCCGAACGACAGATTTTTTGAGAAACGTTTCATGGCAATTTTATTTGCTCACAGAATTTTTGCCAGAAATCTGCTGAGAGAAGTCGCCGAAGAAATACTTTTTGTATTTTATTTTGATGTCTGGCCTGTGGCTCGAACACTGTCTTTTCGTCTAATAAGCCAATACACTACCTATTCACGTCACTTCACGTCCTCAATTATTCCAGAAATATGGGCTCTTCACTGAAGATGGTTTTCCGATAAAAGAAAAAGAGTCACTTGTTGTCCTCTACGATTTCTGTTCGTAAGCCTTGATTCTTAAACAATTTCGAAACCTCTTATGGAATATCTTTCCTTTTTTTAAATTATTTTTCCTTTTAAATGAAAACATTTAAGTCGAATGGCTTTCTGAAGAAGAAGACCTTAATGTTCTTCTAGTTATTCCTAAGCAATGTTTTTATTTACAAAACAACAACAACAACAAATATTAAATGTAATAAACTATTGCACAAAAAACAAATCGGAAAAAAGCCAAAAATAAACACATTAAAACTGTAACAAGAACATGAAAATATTTTACAACGAATTTTACACAAAAAAAAAGTTGAGAAGGCTAAGACCAACAACAGAAAAAAGAAAACTTTAAAGTAATTCTCGTTACTTTTAAATGAGAATCGCAAAAAAACAGTACAAAAAATATAACAACAAAAACTACGCAGAATTTCTTTAGAGATATTTTCATTCTACATTCTACATATGAACTTCGGAATGTGTGTCTAGAGACAGACAGAGAGAGAGAGAGATAGAGGGAGAGAGAGAGAGATAGAAGGAGATGTGATAATGTATGTTAAAATAAAGTTGAAACCAGGCTAAAACAATATACCATTGACTAAGAAGAAGAACAAGAAGATGATGATGACGAAAAAAAAAAGAAAATAAACATTAAAACAAATTGCTCAAGTGGCAACATAAGCAACCAACCATCCAAATACAACAAATACTGACTGACAACGAAAAAAAAAACAATAAAAATAAAAACTAACAACGATATCACACAACAACACATATCATAGAGTTTCAAGTATTAAAATCTAATGAAATAAAAACTTAAAATGGAAAAAGAGAGAAAGGCAATGGATACCAAAACGACGGAGAGAATGATCAACAAAAAAACTAAAAGTTGTGAGAGAAAATCTAGCACAGTTTAGAAAAAATGCTAGACAACGTAAATGATTCTAAGGCAAGCAAATTTAATTGGCAGAATATGTAGAATTTCAGATATTTTCGGTCATCTTTCTTCTAGGAACTAGTAGTGGTCTGAAGCTTCAAAATACAGAGAAGTACTGTATTCTATTCCTGCAACGCTCTCATTTTCATTTTGTGTTCAGAGAGCAGGCTTGTAAGCGTGTTGTTTCCAGAATAAGTTTGTTTTCCAAACAAACTCATGTGCACTGCATTCTCCAGCTAAGAGAATAATGACCACGTAACTTGTGTCATTTTATGGTTTTCTCCTGAATTCTGTGGAAACTGCTTCGCTCTCGAGTCCAGAACCTTGTCGAGGCTTAACACGTGTACGCTTCTGTACCTAGAAAATGTGGTTTTCTTGCTTGAAAAAGAATATCATACCAACAGTTGGTAAACGATTGCTCTTTGTCATCATTTTGTCAATCAGATTTTTAAAATCAACAAGTTATTGCCGAATCACGTTGTGTATTGCATCATACATCATATCATTAGATTAGCTAATGAGTGTTGAAAATTTCCCACAATATCTTTCTAACGTCGCCGTGGTCTAATAGGCAGTGTATTGGCTCATTAGACGTGAGGCCTCGGTTGAAACCCCAGGTCAGGCATCTCCAACTAAACGAAATTTGACAACAAAATTTCTTCGGCGACTTCCTCTCAGCAGTTCGCTGGCAAAAACTCTGAGAGTAAATAAAATTGCCATGAAAAGTTTCTCAAACACCTGTCGTTCGGTGTCGGCATTAAACTGTAGGTCCCACCACTTATGTATAAAATTAACGTACATAACATAAGTGGTGTAAGAGAAACTAGGTCGTAATCCTGATTACAGGGTTGTAATGACCAATTATGTATGTATGTATCCTTATAACGTGGGTATTTTATAGGGGTAATGCATCTTCATGTAATGTAATCGCCGTGTTCTAGTAGTTAGTGTGTTGGCTTATTAGACGAAAAGCCGGGGTTCGAGCCCCAGGCCAGACAACAAAATAAAATACAAAAAGTATTTCTTCGGCGACTTCCTCTCAGCATATTTCTGGCAAAAACTCTGAGAGTACATAAACTTGCCATGAAAAGGTTCTCAAAAATCTGTCGTTCGGAGTCGACTTTAAACTGTAGGTCCCAGTACTCATGTATAAAAATTAACACACACAACATAAGTGATGTAAGAGAAACTAGTTCGTAATCCTGACTAAAGGGTTGTAATAACCAATTATGTATGTATCCTTTTAACGTGGGTATTTTAAAGGAGTAATGCATCTTCAAGGCTTCTTAACTTAGGATTACGACCTACCTCCTCACACCACCCATTTTGTGTATGTTACGTATCACCAAATTTGTAAGCAACTTTTCCTGGCAGTTTTACTTGCTCTCAGAACTTTTGCCGAAGAAATATTTTCTTCACATTTTGGTTTGTTTGAGTTATCTGAGCCAAATGTTGAACCACGGACTTGCTTTTAATAAGCCAACACACTGCTTTCCTGAGTACGGCGATAATGTATGTTCAAGACAATCGACTTTGAAACGGAAGATTGCTTGCTACTAAAATACTTACTGGTGTTTCCAGTATTTGCTATGCTACTGTTTGAATAGACCGTAGCTTAACGACTAGCAGGTATGCCAAGTACTACACGCCTAGCATAATACGAATCATTTGTTCGTCGACATGTGGTTCATACGTGATACTAAGTTGCGCCCAAAAAGTTTTTCCCAAAAAATAGCTTTTGTGGCTAGAGCCGGTCTTATCTCATGGAGACAAACTTTGCAAATTAAAGCATCAAAGACGTTTAATAGTTGAGCGCTGAAGTTGAGCAAAGGTTTGTAAATTTCTTGTCAAATGCTGGTGTTAGTCGCCATTTTCCTTTTTTTAATTACTCGCGACCTGCAAAATCTATTCTTTTCGTATTATTAGCTCAACAATATTTTACATGTTATCCTCATAATGTCTCTACTTTGTGTCTTCTAGTATTGTGCTATTTTCTTTATCCGTACTGTAAGTAATTTAGAAAACCCTTAGCAATGTTTGCCAAAGAATAAGTTGTGCAGTGGATTGTAAAAATCACTAAAAAACAATACCAATGAAAATAAATTCATACACTTGTCTGAAAATTAGTTGTAAAAGTAAAAACGAAACAGAAGGCAAAAACAAACAAAAAATGAAAGAAAAAAAAAAAGAAGAGAAACTGAAAAAAGACATCAAATGAAGTCAGTAAAGAAAGGAGAACAAAAAAAAATCCGAAAACAAATACCAACACTAGTCTAGTGACGGCTTTGGAAAAAAAAGTGTAAAAAAACGCAAAACAAATTCTATCAATGTCTCACATGATTACAGGCGCACACACACACACACACACATACGCTCACAGCAATACCAATACATATGTATGTATAAGCAGAAGTATGGTGTTAACAGCATAAAAAGAAGTCACAAGTGCTGAAAAAGTACAACTCATGTGATGGTATGAAACTGGGTATAAAGTTCATGAATACTTTCATCATTAAGGATTCTATGTTCTATGCATTTGGTGTTATTGTTGTTGTTATTTTTGCCTTCTAGTTTCATTATTATTCTGTTGAACTTACTGGTTGAATGGTTGGCTTAAATGTTCCTTTTTTGTTTTTCCATGAGATTGTTTTCTTAGTTGCTATTGTTATTGTGTTTATATTTCTTTAAATACATATATTTTGTTGTTGTTATTGTCTATCTCATAATGATAATAAAGACATGCTTAAGCATGTTTTTATTGTATTTATCTGACATAGAAACTAATTTTTTTTTCCATTTGGTTGCTGGCTGCTGCTGCCTCAAGTGGTTTTGTAATATCAACAGCAGGAGATTTTTTGTTACGATTTGGTTTCATTATCCGGCGATACAATTTCTCTCAATGTCTTGTGCCTTTGGAAAAACACAAACAAGGCCCAGAGAAGAAAAAAAACACACGTCAAATATGTATGTGTACACATGACTTGCTATTGGTTTTTCTAGTTAAATGAGTCGTTGTTACTGTTTTGAGATTTATAATGGGAATTATGCCAAAAACTTATTGTTCCAGAAAATGCCACTCTCCCTCTCTCTCTCTCACTGCTTTCGAAACTTTTATTTTTATTTATCGATAACAAGAACAAATTTCCTCTTTTTTTCTTTAAATAGACATTTAATTTCGTTTTTCATTTATTCTCTTAAAAATTATTTGTTATTTTGCTTCGAAACGATTGTCTTGTTAAGCATTTAAAGAAAAAGAAAGTGTGTGACGTTTTTGCCAACAACAACAACAAGACAATGAAAATAAAATTATTTCTTTAATGAAGACAAAACACATCAAAAATAATGTTAGAAAAACAACGACAAACTGAATACCAGAATGAAACCAATTTTTGTTATCAAATCAAACAAAATAAGAAAAAAAAACTTCAAGAAATTTGTATCAAATTTATTAAATTAATTTCATGGTGTTTTGCCAATTTCTTAAGACATTTGGTTTATTCTTTGCCTTCTTGTTTTCATCACAGGGACATTCATTTCGAATTGACATAAAATTTGTTTTGAAGTAAAGAAAAGATTGAAGCGAGTATGAAGGTTTAATTTTCAGATGAAAGTCTTTGTTTTGAAGGATATATTAGCAGTGAAATTATAAGTTTTGTTTATTGTATAACATTACATGCATACGTACATATGTATATAATTGGTCATTTCAACACTTTGGTCAAGATTACGAACTAGTTTCTCTTACACCACTTATGTTGTGTGTGTTAATTTTATTCACGACTGCGAACGATATAATTTTGTCAAACTTTTCATCGCAATTTTATTTATTCTCGGAGCTGTGGCCAGAAGACTGATGAGAGGAAGTTGAATAGAGTAATAATTTCAAATAATTTAATCAGAAAGAACGCGGTTACTGGCCCTCAGAGAGCATAACAGCAAGAGAAAACATTTTGGGTAAGAGTAGAAATCTATTATCAGAGTTTCGCACAACTGCAGACGACAAATTTATCAACTTAGGGCCTGCTAAAGTAGATTAATTCCCTACTTAGCTGGAAAATTTATTGAACCTCTGAATGAATTTGTTATACTTCAAGCAGGCGATATCTATCTTATACAGCCACAAGGAATGACAATTTATGAGTAAAATTACATATGTATGCCACGAAGTCTTCAAAATTGGCCTCAGTTGTGTAGTGTCTTATTGAACCGTCATATTGGAGACCCAAACATTAATTAAAAATGAATGTTTTTAATCAAAACTATTGTTATTTAAAAGGAAAGTGTCCATAGTTTTAAACGTTGAAGCGGGGTAAAGAGTGTTTCTGACAGGAAACACATAGTGATGAAGCAATGGTTCAGTTTTTCTGTCAATGAAAATCGAATGCACAACATTATTGCATTGGAAAACATACTCGATTTAAATAACAAAAATTTAAAGTTATTCTAATCAGAGGTCTTTCAATGTGTTTGAAAAAAATTTACGTGACTTTCCTTTTTTTTAATTGTCTGTAAATTCTTGTAAGCCGTTTTTGAAAATAGGGTTCGAGCACGTATTGCGTAAGGAATTATTGAAATTTTAAATAAAAATCTGCTTCGTTTACAAATAATAATTGCCACGCTCGCAGGTCATATAAAATTTAAGGGGCTTTTAAAAATTTAAAGAGAACGTGAGAATAGAAGAGAGAAAGGATTTGCAAACTCCAGAAAATTAAGTAAAACAACAAGTGTTTCGAAATTATTGTTCGAAAAGTTGACACTATTTCTACCAAAGGTGTCAAAAGACAACTTTTACAATTTTAACTTGAAATTTATTTCAAAGTTTAATAATTTTTTCTCAGTTAATGTTTTGACTTTTCGTATAATAATTAAATTACAATTATTTTCCTGGATCAATAGAACCGTACAAGATATACCCATTTCTACCTTGAGGTGTCCTTTGACACCTTTATGATTTTTCTTACAGCAAAATATAAAAAATATAAAGAAACTACACATACATACATTTGGACTGAACTATAATTTGTTTTTGGTTTTTTCCTCTTCGTATTATTATACCACGCCATGAAAATACTGTGCAATTGGAAATTTTACGAAATACCAAGCCATGGAAATTCTGTGAAATTGTGAAATTCTTCTGTTCAGTAAGTTTTCGAAAATGCCAGAAATTTTAGGTACACTGAATTCCCCGTTATAATTTTTATATCGATTGTTGTTTGGGAACAATAGGAATGGAATACAACATGTTTTAATAATTATTTCCATAATTATTTGCATCCAAACGCAAAGGTGTCAAAAGACACCTTTTGGTCGAAATAGGTATACACAAAATTGTGGTAGAAATAGTGTTAAAAAAGGAGCACAAACAAATCAAAGAGTATCTTAAAAAATGCAAAATTAACTGGAGAATAAAAGAGAATAAGAAGTTCAAAAAGAATTTCAACGAAAAGGTATGAATAATATTTTATGGAAATACATATGTGTTGATGGGTATTTAACAGCTTCCTGGACAAAAATTTTATGTTGCGAATAAAAATCTTTTTTTTAGTGTGGGCAACAATTTGCACCTGTAGTTTTGCATTTATTTAATTACTAACGACACCATTAACATTCATATTTGTGTGAATGAGTGTAAGCAAAACAGATTGCTACCATACATACATTTATATATAGCCATGAAGTTGCTTCATTTTTATGAATAGATAAAGGAATAGTTCTTGCCACGTGTCACCATAACAAAATATTATATTTGAGTGATACCTTAAGAAGTAGATTATTTAGGTATTCTGGCAAGAGAACTCAGCAAATTACCCAGAACTCCACACGTTTAAGAGTTATGGGGCATTAGTAAAAATTTATTTTAATGAAAGAAGTACAGAACAGAAGGTAAACAATGGAAACAATATAGAAAGGAAAAGAAAAATTATTAGTAACCATTAAGAATTAATTACTTTCTTAATGCTTTGGAACTTAAACAATATGTTCTTGAGTTTAAATTTAATTTTTATAACACAGTGTAGATGTACATATATCAAGGTCACCGTAGTTCAATTAGTAATGTGTTGGATTATTAGACGAGAACCTTAGCTCAGACACCTCCAACTGAACGAAATATGGAAAAATATTTCTTCTATGACTGCTTTTTAGATTTCTGGCAAAAACTCTGAGAGTAAATACAAGTGCCATGAAAAGTTTCTCATTCGAAGTCGACTTTGAATTGTAGGCCCCGACACTCACCGATAAAATGAACAACCACAACAAGGTTGTAATCCTGACTAAGGGATTATAATGACCAACTATGTTATGTTTGTATAATAGTGTATATTGAAGTCATTGTAGTCTAGTTGGTAATGTGTTGTGCTGTTAGACGAGAACCTTTGGTTCAAAACCTAGCTCAGGCATCTCGCATAAAACGAAATCTGAAAAAAATATTTCTTGCGGTGAATTCCTCTCAACAAACTTCTGGCAAAAACCCTGAGAGTAATACTATGTTCAGACATCCACTTATATTGAGTAAATCGCAATAAAGGCATTATTGATCTCAATATTTCATATAAAATGTCAATTAATTATTGCTCAATAAATTCATAAATTGTTATAATATTGATTAAAACTGGAAATACAGCACTGTCATAAGTACGTTCAGTGAGCATATTACAATTTTCCGAACACTTTCTGTTGATATTTGACAACTCTTTCACTCGCAGCTGAACTGCGTATATTGTTATGTCTAAACACTTAAAATATTGTAATCAATAAACCAAATATTGACACAATAAATGTGCATGTCTGAACATAGTATAAATAAAAGACCTATGTAATGTTTCTTAAATTGGCATTCGAAGTCGATTTTAAACTGTATGCCTCGACACTCATCCATAAAATTAACACACACAACATGGGTGTTGTACGAAGTTTGGTTGTAATCCTGACTAAATTGTATATCCTAACAATCAAACAATTAATATTGTGTCATAAATGGTAATAGGATTAATTACTTTGAATTTTCGATCAAAGATATTTAGAGCTCAGTTACTTCTCCACGAGCAATTGCCAATTACGTATGTTCTGTTCAATCATATAACGCGATTACAACTTAAATTAGTTTTCAAAATTTACAAATTCTATGACACAAAATACATTTTAATTTTATTCACAACATTATTATTACGATTATTAAACTGAATTAATTCATTACATTTGCCCTCAAAATATTATGGAGGAAACCATAATAAAACCACAACGACGTATAAGTAATTTGAATAAAATTTCCATAATACTTATACGCCTCAATTAACTTTGATTTAAATACACCACACTTTATTTATAACCACATGATTGCATACATATGTATATATGTATATAATTTCAATAATATACACGAGAACATAAGAAATTTTATAAGAATTTTAAGGAAGCCTATGTAAAGAACTCTAACCCTGGAAGACAAGGAAATATTTTAAAATTTATTTCTTTTTAACAAACTTATTAACGTAGACATGCATACATACATACATATTTAATGTCTAACAAAAATATGTAGAAAAACAAAAGCTAAAGAGAAAAAAACTTAGACAAACCAAGCATATATTCAAACTTAATTAGAAATTCTACAAATATTTTCTTCTCTGACCATCATTTTCACAATTAAGTTGCTACCCAGTAAACAATACACAAAAGCATTAGAAAGAAAGCCACATAAACACACAAACACGCTCACACACATTCGGTAAGCGATGGTTAGTGTATCTAAATTCTTATCATTTTACATGATTTTAAGAGGCCCATAATATGCTTGTGTATCGGGCAATATTGGTTGGTATTGTGTGCATATGTTTGTGTGCCCATTTGGTCTTAATAAATAACATGGCTTTTAACGGTAGTAAGCAAATACACACTTGTACACTTATGTACGTGTAAGTCTACATTATTAATTTATTATCCATGATGCCAATGGACAAAAGGACCATTGCCTTGGCTTATATTTACTGTCTATGGTGGTGGTGTGTTAGTGGCAGCTTTAACTATAAAATCATTATCAATACAATCATCATTATTGTCCATACAAGTTAATGTTGTTGTGCTAACAAATCTATTGCTTGCATATTGTCTGAAAGACTTTTAGTCTTTTCATCTGCTTACACGATTTATCCAACCACCACCACCACCATCACAGCCAAGCGATTCCGCTATTTGTCTGCCCCGTTTACTTTATAAATCTAGTAAGGGCCTACTGTTGTTGTTATTGTTGTCTACATATGCACGTGTGTGTGTGTGTGTGTGTGTGTGTGGTCTATATTGTGCTGCTGCTGGTACAATTTAATCTATTATTAGCTGTTTATAGGACTGACCATAAATTCCTTATTGTTGATGTTGTTGTTGCTGTTGTTGTCGTAAAAGCAATGGCAATATACTTTAATGTTTAGTGATGTTGTTTCAACAAAAGACTCTAACATCGTCTATCTGCCTGACCGCCAGCCATCCAGCCATCCATAGTGGCATTTGGTGTTGCATGTCTTGTTACGTTAAAATGTCTTAAGAAATCCGTTTGTTTAGGCTTTTATGAGCCCATCATGCCGATAACAAATCAGTAATAATTGTGGCAACTGTATCGGTAGAGAGTAAGCAGCAGTTGCATGCAGTTAATTTACTTGCCAGTAAATCTAACGTATTGAGTACATAATAATAATGATGATGTCTAGTTAAGCTTAAAGAAGATAAAATATTACGTGAGACTGAGAATAATAATGTTGTTGCTTGAATTAATGAATCGATCGAAAATAGTTATTTTGTCTATTACAACAACAGGAAATGAGAGAAGAAAAGATGGTAAGCCTATATCAGCAATAATTTATAAAATATTTAAGAATACCATAAGACTACAACCTCCTCTATGTGTTATTAGGGCAATAAGTTTGGCTCTTTGAGCTTTAATTTAAGGAATATTGAAGAAAACTATAAGACCTAAACCAGTATTATGTTTGTCTCTTTGAGCTTTAATTTAAGAAATATTGAAGAAATCTATGAGACCTAAACCCGTATTATGTTTGTCTCTTTGAGCTTGCAACGGTTTTTGAAAGCTGTTTCTCTAACACCATTCCAATTTCTATATCCACTATCCCTGTATGGCCCCAACAACTTTCTAATAACCATACCTTCAGGAAAATATATGTATGATTCCCCTCTCTTTTTATTCATTTTGCCAATTCCTAGCATATCCTGTCATGGCAATAAAAACCTTATATGAGCACAAGCAAGGTTCAGTAGATCTAGCATATGATGTGTATTCCTTTTCGGGATTTTCTCTCTTCATTAGTGTCACTGGAATTCTGTTAGAGTGTAATGCTGGATGTTTTTTTTTTTATCAGTATTCATACATGTACACCAAGGAGAACATTTTGATTAGAGAAGCTATCGTTATAAATTGAGTCATTGATCAGTGACTTCGTGAATTTTAGAATTTCTTGTTTCCTGATGCTTCTAACAAGCATATGCCAGTTGAAGTTTGTAAGAATTCGCACAAGTTCAATCATTTACATACATACGTACGTACATAAGGGGCCATTACAACCCTTCAGTCATTATTACGATCATGACTTATGTTTTGTGTGTTAATTTTATTCATGAGTGGCGAGACCTGCAGTTTAAAGTCGATTTCGAACGACATATTTTTGAGAAACTATTTTATGGTAATTTTATTTACTCTCAGATTTTTTGTCAGAAATTTACTGAGAGAAAGAAATATTAAAATTTGTTGGAGATGTCTGACCTGGAGCTTGAACCTTGGCCTCACATCTAATAATCCAACTCGCTACCGACTAGGCTACGATACTTTGATTTTAGCTTAAAAAATATGCATTTTTGTCCAAAATATGCGGCAGTAATTCATTGATCATCTTCGCCTAATCCACCAAAATCCGATGCTTTGAATCTCCAATTTAATTGGGAAACACCATCCATATTTATATACGAGTATGGCTGACATGTTGTAATGCTTACAGGGCTGGACTTGGAATTTGAAAAGCTCAGAGCCTTCCAGGGAACAAAGAATATCAAAGAGAAGTCAAATAGACCGTGTGTTGAGCCAATAAAAACCTAAAAATTTATGTTTCTAGACATGAAAAGACGGTAGCCTCATCATTCTAAATAAATAGCCTGGCTTGGCTGGAAAAACTTGATTGATGAAATTGAAACTGTGAAAACCCCAGGTGCCTTAAAGGAACAAGAAATAATACAGACGTATAGGTAATAAAATGGGGACATAGAAGAACGCTAAACAGCTTTATAATTCCCAAAATCAAAACTTAGTGAAACAGATATTCTACTGAACTTGAGATTCCCTGGTGTACATACATTACAGTAAGTCCAATAATAATTGAATGTGGTATGTCTCACACATTGAGTAATCAAACACGAGACAGACAAACATTTTTCCTTCCCAATTACCATTCAATATCTCACACCCAATACATAAAAAAGAGAATACTACGACTGTCTGAATTAGTTATTCAAGCTCCCAGTAGTACATAAACGGAATCTGCAGTCGTTCTGCATATTCCTGCTTTGGTATTTAGATTTTATACTGGCTGTGTAAATACAGCACAATAGTTCATTTACATCTTCGAAATTTTGGAACAGTAGATTACATAGTCTTGTAGGTAGTGTGATGGCTTATTAGACGAAAAGCCAGGGTCCGAGCCCCAGGCCATCAAATCATCACCATCAAATCAAAATACAAAAAGTATTTCTTCGGCGACTTCCTCTGATCGGATTTCTGGCAAAAACTCTGAGAGTAAATAAAGTTGCCATGAAAAGTTTCGCAAAACAAACTGTCGTTCGGAGTCGACTTTAAACTGTAGGTCCCGCCAGTCATGTATAAAATTAACACACACAACATAAGTGGTGTGAGAAACTAGGTCGTAATCCTGACTGAAGGGTTGTAATGACAAATTATGTATGAATGTGTGATTACATAGTCTAAAATAGAGTACAGAGGCGTTGGGCGTTTCATATCATAAGCTCGTGTTGTGAATTCGATAATTTTATTTTTTTAGTAGTAGTCTTGGAAGCATATGGCTTTCACAATGCATTTCTGCTTTGTTTCAATATCTTTAACGTATTTTTGTCGTTGCAGTTAAGTAGGTGATTGGGCTGCTATTGTAGCAAGTTTTAGAATAAGGGGGCTACCATCTATCGTTGCCTAGAAATTACGCACTCCGCGTGTATGGTGTAGGGGTGGGGAATCTTGCTGATTGTTGATTCCTACTGCTTTTTCTCAATATAATTTGATAAGAAACTTACTTTATTAGTCGCCTTTATGTAAGAGTGGAGTCTTCCGTCCAGCATTCTTAGTAGAAACAATTTGGAAGCATACGTGTCTAACATATTTCGGTCGTATGTACGGCGATCTAATCCATTTTAAAATAAAGACAGAATTCAGAAGTGTTTACATACCAATGTCAATTTTAGAAATATTACATCTGCACTAAAGGGTCCGCCAAATAACTTTTTTTTTTTTGAAAATGCTTTAAAAAAAAGCTACTGAATATTTTCTCAAATTTCTTTTTTTTATTTGAAAGTACAATCCTTCCGGTTAATAATGGAAAATAATTTCATTCAAATGGCTGCCTCGGCTGGCCATACAGTTGCCTACACGATCGGTCCAATTTTTAAGCACAATATCGATTGTGTGCAGCTGTATTTCACCAATGGCTTCACGAATATTGTCCTTTAAAGCGTCAATTGTATCTGGCTTGTCGGCGTAACACTTATCTTTGACGGCACTCCACAGATAATAGTCCAACGCTGTCAAATCGCAACTCCGAGGTGGCCAGACAACATCAGCTCTGCGGCTGATAATGCGATCTTCAAAAACAGGGCGCAAAACATCAAGTGTATCTTCGGCTGTGTGGCACGTAGCGCCATCCTGTTGAAACCAAATATTGCCAATATCCTCCTCTTCAATTTTTGTGAACAAAAATTCGTTCAACATGGCCCGATAACGATCGCCATTGACTGTAACGGCCACTCCTTGCTCATTTTCGAAGAAAAATGGCCTAATTATGCCTCTGGACCAAAATCCGCACCAAACAGTGACTCGTTTTGGGTGCGTCGGCTTTTCAATGTATGCGTGCATGTTTACATACATGCGACTATTTTGCTTGTTTACATACCCGCCAAGATCAAAATGAGCTTCATCTGATAATTTTTACCAAAATCGGCATCTTCTGTAAGTCGATCGCAGGCCCATTTAGCGAAGCGAAAACGCATTGGATGGTCAATTGGATTCAACTCCTGAACCAATTGGACTTTGTATCGCGTTATACCAAAGTCTTTATGCAAAATTCGTCTCAATGATGTCTCCGAAGTGTTCAATTGTTGAGAACGACGGTGAATTGATGTTGATGGCGCTTCACGCACACTTTCTGCCACAGCAGCAATATTCTGGGGTGTACGCACTGTTTTTGGCTTTTCACGCTTTGGTTTATCGATGAGAATGCCAGTTTCTTTCACTTTTTTCACAAGATAACGAACATACGAAGCTGACGGTGCTTCTCTTCTTCCAAAATCCGTACGCAATTTTCGCACACATTCTGTAACATTACCATGATTTTCAAAGTAATGTCGCAATATTTCCCAGCGTTGTTCAAGCGTATACACAACCATATTCGTTCAGCGAGAGGATAAAACTAATTATGTGGCAAATCAGACATGAGCTAAGTGTTACCATTCACGAAATAAGCACTAGTTGAAAAAAAAAAACGTTAGATGACGGACCCGATATAAGCCGAGTCTTAATCTAGTTAAGGAATGAGAAAATTAACTTAGCAACGCTGAATATAATGAAAAAGAATAATGTGGAATGTAATATTTGTACTAGCCACCCAAGGGCTTGTAACATCTACTAAATTAAGGTAAAAAACAAATTCAAGAGTGATCCTAAATCATTCTACAAATTTGTTAATTCTAAACGTCGAGCAGCGGATTATCCTTCTGTTATGAAGCTCGGTAGTCATGAATCCTCAGATAATAAGGTTATAAGTGACTTGTTTGCGGAATTTTTTGCTTCTACCTACTCATCATCTACATTTAACGCCAATAATCAAAATTATATTCCTGAAGCAAAGGCCTTTGATATATCTTTTATTGATCAACGTACTGTTTCCAAGTATATACAACAATTGAAATCTTCGCATGTAGTTGGTCCGGATGGGGTTCCTAGCAGTATTTTAAAACACCATTTTCAATTATTGAGTACTCCATTAACCTACTTATTCAATAAATCGCTTAAATTGGGTTATTTTCCCTCCTTTTGGAAACAATCATTTATCATTCCACTATTTAAATCAGGATCTAAAGCTGATATTTCAAATTATAGAGGAATTGCTAAACTCAACATTATACCGAAATTGTTTGAAAAACTCCTATGTGATACACTGTCATTTCAAGCATCGTCTATTTTATCTGCTTCCCAGCATGGATTCTGTAAGTCTCGATCAACAATCACAAATCTTCTTGAATTTACAACTTTGGTAAATGATGGATTTATTGTAGGCAAACAAACTGACGTCATTTATATCGATTTCAGTAAGGCATTTGATAAAGTAAATCATAACTTACTCGTTCATAAGCTTAATCAACTTGGTTTTAGTTCATCTTTATTACATACATACATAATTGGTCATTACAACCCTTCAGTCAGGATTACGACCTAGTTTCTCACACCACTTATGTTGTGTGTGTTAATTTTATACATGAGTGGCGGGACCTACAGTTTAAAGTCGACTCCGAACGACAGATTTTTTGAGAAACTTTTCATGGCAATTTTATTTACTCTCAGAGTTTTTGCCAGAAATCTGCTGAGAGGAAGGCGCCGAAAAAATGCTTTTTGTATTTTATTTTGATGTCTGGCCTGGGGCTCGAACCCTGGCTTTTCGTCTAATAAGTCAACACACTACCTACTAGACCACGGCGACTTCATCTTTATTGAATTGAATTAATTCGTACTTAGTAGACAGAAAACACTCCGTTAAATTCAGGAATACGCAATCTAACTTTATTGATGTACTGTCAGGCGTACCACAGGGCAGTCATCTTGGGCCGCTCCTATTTACTCTTTTTATAAATGATCTCCCTTCTGTTATCAAAAATTCAAACACATTAATGTTAAAATATTTTTATCATTTAATAACATTGAAGACCAAGTACTTTTACAAGAGGATATTAACTACTTAACCTTTTGGTGTAATATTAATTTAATGGAGCTGAATGCTAAAAAATGTAAACATATGTGCTTCACTCGATCATCACCAACCAATGGATTTTATACAATGAATGGTGCCGCTCTTGAACTAGTTAATACCTTTAACGATTTAGGGATAGTTTTCGATTGTAAATTGAACTTCAGAAATCATATTACATCAACTGTTAGCAAAGCTACATGTACCGTGGGATTTATCAAACGATGGGCTAAAGAGTTTTCTGATCCTTATGTTACTGAGCAATTGTTAACCACACTGGTTCGCCCAATTCTTGAATATGGATCTGTAATATGGGACAAAATTGAATCAGTTCAAAAACAGTTCTTATTATTTTGTCTTCGTGGTTTAGGGAATGGATGGGATCCAAATGAAAGGTTACCACCTTATGAAAAACGACTAGCACTCATTAAATAACCAACTTTAAAAAGCCGTCGTAAAATGCTAAATGTTGTATTTCTTCTGAAGCTGATTAATGGTGTTATCAACTCTCAATTTCTTCTAGAAAAACTTTCCATAAAAGTACCTGTTCGTCCGACAAGATACCATAATTTCTTAAATATAAAATATTACACGGTTAACTACGCGAACTTCGATCCATTTCGTAGAATCTGTAATGATTTTAATAGTCTGTATCTTCATATAGATTTTAATAAAAGTATGGAATCCATTAAAAAGGATATAATTTTACAATTAAACACATTTAATTAATATTTTCAATGATGTCTCTTTTTTAACTTATTTTTTGAATTGAAATCATAATAATAATAATTTCTGAATTGATATATAAAATGAATTGAAATATAAAATGTAATAGTCTGTAAGGATTTTCCATAGACTTAAATAAATAAAATAAAAAAAAAATAAAAAAATACTATTGAGTCTTATATTTTAATTTCTATTGGTATGTTTTAGCTTCTATAGTATGTGAATCGTATAAACTCTCCCTACTTTGATTATGAAACCTTGCAGACGCCATAAATGCACACACAAAAAATGCTTCATTTGATTTATAACTTAATTTTATTTGAAAGTAAGAGTATAACATGGATTTTTTTTTAACCAAGAAATCAAATTTTTTTTTATTAAAATCACTCTTCCATGCGAATCGACTCGTACATGATAGCATCGAAAATGTCGTCCTGTTTGGATATCAGACATGCCTTAAAACACAATATTTTAAAGACCTTTTCATGTAAAATAACACACATACAAGCAGCGGTAGTTACACAACTACCACATCAGCAACAACACCAACACCAACAATGTAAATAACAAACAGGCAACAGCAATGAAATTCCATTTTTCACAATCTTTTTTTGCTTTTTTTCTTGGCATATTTATGAGACCATAAAATTGGATTTTAAGTGAACACAACCTTAAAAACACATTTTTTTTCGTTTAAATTCGATTAAAAAAAACCAAGAATTGCCTTCATAGGTCGTAAAAGTGTGTCAATATGTTAATTTTGTTTGGGTCACACTTTCAAGTTTTTTTGGGGGACAAAATCTATTCAGGATTTGGTTTGTTGGTGTTAAATTTGTGGTAAAAGTTAATGAGTCTTTAACAATAAGAAACACATGGCATTTACTTAACATACTCGTACATAAGTGTTTGGGAAAATTAAGGGCATAATTTCAATAATTATTCGTTTAAATAATTGGGCAATTGATTGTTTAACAAAAAAGAATGCATTTTCTCTTGAATAACACAACATGAAGTCCTTCCATAAAAAGAAATAAATCACACAGCATTAGTTGTGTAAGAAGCTAGGTTGTAATCCTGACTGAAGGATTATGGTGACCAATTCAGTAAGCGTTAATACCCGGCCTTTTGAGGAGAACAAATTATCATGTTCAAAGTATGTAACTGTTAGGTATTGATGCATCCCACAAGGAAACACTGGGATTAGCAGCTGGGAAGATAATTTTTCTTGTTGACTGCGATTAAGAGAAATCAATTAGATTTTTAACCTATAATGGCAGGCTAAATAAATTGGGCAATTCACACGACTTTGTCTCGTGTATGTTGTGTTGAATACATTTGTTTGTTTGTCAACGCTCAATGCTATGCTGTATTGTGTATCTTGCGGCATTCAAACAATTTGATAGCCCGAAACCAACACAACTTTTAAAAACATATGGAAAAAATGTGTATAAGTGTATCGGATTTTTATATGAAAAATATCAACAACAATCATACACTGTTGTATGTTCTTCCAACAATACAATTAATACAACGATACAACGGCTTGTGTGAATTGATCAAATATTTCATGCATACATACATACATAATTTGTCATTGCAACCATTCAGTCTGGATTACAACCTAGCTTCTCCTACCATTTATGATGTGTGGGTGTTAATTTTATATATGAGTGGCGGGCCCTACAGTGTAAAGTCGACTGCGACCGATAGATTTTTGAGAAAATTTTTTATGGCAATTTTATTTGCTCTCAGAGCTTTTGCCAGAAATCTGCTAAGGGGAAGTCGGCAAAGAAATACTTGTTCTTACTTCGTTATGGTGAAGATGTCTGACCTAAGGTTTGAACCGTGGTCTTACGTCTAATAAGTCAACATACTACCAACTAGACTACGGCGACTCATAATCAGCGAATAATTGAGTTTAACTTGCAACAGAAATACAGTGTTGGAAAAAATAATAGAAACGCATCAAAAAACGTTGAAAACATCCCCATATCACGAGGGACTCGCAAGCGTGTTTGACTGTCTTTTTTTGTGCATTTTGGATCAAACTATTTATTGGCAGGGCGACGTACAAAACATTTTCCGTCTGATGGAGCACTTTGTTCCAATTTTTCCGACTTTGGTGTTATCTGGCAAATTGTAACCTTTTTTTGTATATTTTTGTTTTACTTAAAAGAGGTACTGACCTTGGACTTCGAGCCAATTTCTTATAGTCTTGCTTGTTACTGGAGCATCTAGTATATTTTTAAGCCCATTAGATGAGTCAAAAATTTTTTTTTGGAATGACGTACTAAAATTTGATCAAAACGCGTGGACGTTGTCCTCTTTCTTCCTCTAGTTTCGATATTTTTTGTATAGTGAAACACTTAAATACTTTATGTTTAGAAACTTCATTATGTGCACTATTTTTCCAAGTGATAAGCCATCATATTTTAACTTACGGATAACATTTCTTTCAGCATCAGTGGTATGAACACCTCGACCCATTTTTTGAAATATTTAAAACACACACACAATCCGAAAATTTTACAAATGGTCAAAAAAAGGTATTTTAACTCAATTTTTACCACTTCTAAATATTTCATGTAAAAAGTTTATTTATTTTAAATTTAAACACGGTTTTAGAAAAACGTTTCCATTAATTTTTCCAGCTGAATTACGTATTTTCTTACTTTTTCCTGAAAACTAATAAATTAAAAGAGAAGAAAGCAATAAAGAAAGCAAATAATAAAATCCCGTTACATTAGCAAGAATTTGACAGTAATTTCCAACTATAAAAGTTTGTAACGAAAAAGTATACAAAATTTTAATGATGAACTAGTAATCGTTTCTATTATTTTTTCCAACACTGTACCATACCATAAAGTGTTAATACACGAGTATATTTACTATGAATTCAATTCTCGTTAGGGACTTACGACACTTGGTTAAATTTACTGGATCGTTAAAAATAAGAGAAAAACTAGCTATCCAAGGCACAGTTGAAAATCATTTGGGCGAACCAATTTGATTGCTTTTGAAAATGAAGACTTTTTGCATATGAAGCAAACAAATATGAACGGGGCAGTCCTATATATTATAAAGAAGGGGGGGGGGGGGGTGGGGTTTGAATGTGTTAAATGATTATCTTTACGAATATTTTGCAAACCTCAGTTGGCAAGTCAAGATGCAACCAGGTGCTGACACAATCTTATTTAGGTGTTACGGCACGCATAGAGCGAACATGTGTGATGCTGAGACAGCTCCTCATAACTGTGTTAAGACCATATGTAATGATACTGATCTTTCTGAATATTTTGCAATCTCGGTTGGCACGTCAATATGCAACCAGGTATTGCTATAATACAATATAGGCGTCTCAGCACGTACAGTGAACTAATTTTTAACAATGCAGTTCACATCTTCGAGTTTGTTCACGTTATCGAGTTCCTCCTTTTAAAACAAAAAATGACCCTATTTAATATGAAAAACGATATTTTGATAGGTAAAAATGCTAAACACTGTTTTAAATAATTTTTTTTATTAATTAGTCAAGAACTCAGTAACCTAAAGCCAAAAATTAAGTTTTCAGTTTCAAATTTGTCAATTGAAATCCACCTCTTTAACAAAACATTGATGAAACCAGTCATAAAAATGTTACATGTCATCCGTACTGACTTGGAGAATTTGTAATTCACTGGACAAGTAAAGTTTTTGAAACTTTGTGGATTTTTAGATTTTCCATCCTTGCACCTGGAGCACTTTTCTCCAATGATGACGCATATGTTTCATCTTGCAACTGCTTCAAATATAGCCCGCATTCATCAACATTATAAAGCTGATCTTCACAATGAGGGAGTTTTTCCATTTTTGCTTTTAACTTTTTCTTAAATGGGTCAACAAGTTTCGGCTCCGCAGAAAGCTTTTCTCTGGAAATTTTAAGAAGGCGAACAGCAAACCTTTGCTTAAATTTATGAAGCCATCCGTCACTGGCGTTAAAACCACAATCATTTTCTTTAATTTGATCGTGAATTTCTAAAGCTTTGGCTTTTAACATCAGTCCAAGGAACCACTTATTAAGACTTTTTCCATTCCTGGAAATTCAAATGCACGTAATGTTTTACGCTTTCCAGTGCCATAAAGTGTATTAATTACACGATTATTAATTTCCAGTTTTTTCTTTTTAATGGAAGAAATAGTTGCTTTTACAACTCCATATTTTCTTGCCAAGCCACTAACACTATAATCCTTTTGCAATAGTTCAAGAATATCCACTTTACCTTTTAAAGTTAACACTTTAGGCAACTAACAGGTCAAAGCATACATAAACGAGTATAATGAAAAAGAAGTTCAAGCATAAGTAAACAAACAAATAAACTGTAGTTCGGGAATTACCCAATTTAAAAACAGATTAAAAAATAAAAAAGTGTTCACGTTTTCGAGCTTTCAGATTTTGTTCACGTTTTAGAATACTCTGTGGAAAAATAAATTTGTTCACGTTTCTGAGACGTTCACACTTTCGAGTGTTCACGTTTTCGCGAGTTCACTGTATAGAGAAAACAAGTGTGATGCTGAATCAGCCTCTCATAACTGTAACTCTTAACAAAATATTGGCTTTGTAAGGGCATTATACAGTAAAAGTTTACATGCTAGGCTCAGGCATTAGTTTCTACGAGTAAACCAATGAATTTTCAGAAAAGTTGTTAACTACCTTTGTTCCATATGGAATGGAATTCTGTAGTCACACGCCTAATAATTTGGAGTATTGTTTTGTCATCCGTCGTGTGCAGATGTAATCGCACTGTCCGTCTAATTTGTGTCGTCCGTCTATTTTTGCTCGTGCATTTATTTTTACAAAAACCAGATCAATTTAAAATAATACACAAACAATAACACAAAAATATAAAAATACTAAAATGCTAAAATTAAAAAAGAAAACAAAATTAAAATAAAACAAAACCAAAACAAAAACAATTTCGCTGTCAAGAATTACAGTTTTTTAAACAACAACACCATCAAACGAAATATTTGTTAAAATAACCTATTACATACATACATACCTATTACATACACTTAGGTAGGTAGGTATAGGTGGCTGCCCATCCAAGAAAAATTTTTGGATGGACTCACTTAGGCCGCATTGGGCCCATTGTGCTACCACATACATACACTTAACCGCAATAATTTAAATATTAATAAGACAATAACAACAAAAATAAATAAACAAATAACCTTATGATGCGGGCTTTTTGGGGACGATTGCTGTAGACTGTCTAATGGTGAAGGTATAGCACTGGCCATTTTTAGCCACCTAGCAGCAACTCGTTTCTTTGCCGTTCACATCTTGAATTTAAATCAAATGTCCACAAACACTACTCCCTCTTTCCACCTTCCTATAACCTATTTTCCTAAACCTGCACAATGCACTGCATGAGTAGGGGCCATCCCCTGAGTGCTGGTTAAAAAAAAAGTCTTTGTCAAGATATTTGATATGTAATTGTTAAGGCCCTCGTATACGGTAATTTATTCGTGCAGAGCATGTTTTCCTCTTTAAAGAATATGTTCATAGGCTTAACCACTTTTTCTGCTGAAATGCGTTAGTTTTTTTTTTCAAATGAATCTTCTATGATTGCCTAATATTCAAAAGAAATCGATGAAAATGGATAAAGAATTTGCCATTATTACCTTGACAGCGACATAAACACAAAACCTCTAAAAAATCCTTTGTTAAACCAAGTCCAACATATTTCCATTCCATTTCACTCTCAACTAAATGCCGCTGGCAATAAATACCCAAAAAAAAGAAAAAATTCTGCCAAAATTGTTTTGCTCTCCTTTTGAACCTTCTTCCTCTACTAATTAGTGAAAGTAACTTAAGAGAACAGTGAGCAAAACAAAATTCAAAAATTAGAAACAAAGAAAAAATTTCAACCTCAAAGCAAAAACACAGAAACACAAAAACTGCCGGAGGATTTAATCAGTTTATGAAGAGAAGAATGGGAGAGAAACAGAAATTTTCGATAATTTTTAGCATTTATGAATGAACACAATGCTTCCTACACACTAAATAACAATGATACCGGAAATCTAAACGATAAATGTAACCATTTTCCCCCCGGTTTTTTTTCTAATGATTTTACTCTCTTGTAATACCAGGATTTTTGCACAGGACAATGGATTTCTACCCATCATGACAGGCAATACACGATGAAAATCGTGTTGTTACAAGCAAAACCATTTGTTAAGCTTTGCTTTGGAATTTATGGGCCGACGACGTTTGGCTAAAATAGCCCAACAATAGTTGGTTTCCAAACAAAGGAAGAACGAGAAGGGTGAGATGCAATAAAACGAAGAGAAAAACAGAATTCCCATATATTAACACATTAGCTTGAATGCTACTTTAACGTATTAGAGAGACAAACACACACTAACACAAAGAGAGAGAAAGAAAGAGAACGAGTGGTGAAGTTTATATTTCAGTTTTTGCTTTTAATACTCTTTCGTTTTTCGACTTCTTAATGTTGTTCCTCTTAGCCAAGTTTCGGTCGGCCAACCTTTTTAAAACAACTTGGTTGTGCCAAATGAACCAAAAACACACAAATTTTATGTAATCGATGGATGATACACAATATTTTACTTCACATAAATGGTTACTTGTCGTTCTTAATGTTTGTTGTTGCTTTTAACTTTTAGAACTTTATAATACCCCACTCTCTCTCTCACTCTCTCAAATCAATGGCTGCTACTACCAGTAGCATTGTTGTTGTTGTTATAGTTGTTTATGGTTTTGTTAATGGCCAGCATGAAGAGTTACTGTGGTAGTATTCGCATCATCAGCAGCATCATCATCATCCGCATCACCAGCATCATCATTATCATCATTTTAAGATGGTGAGTTGTAACAGGCCCAAGGAAATAAACGATTTGTTTTTCCAATTTATTTTGTGTTGCCCAAACAACATTTTCACCCAAAATCCCTTTATTGATGATTTTCATGTTGTTGCTGTGGCAAAAGTATCCTGCTCTCCGCTACAGATCCAGCTCAGCCCAGCTCAGCTCAAGTATCAATGAATTCATCCTATTTATTATGGCGCTGGCTGGTATTTTGTTGTTTCCTTACCGTACGTAATTCGTACATAAATCTGTAAATTTGTTTTGAAATTCATGTATTCGTCGTACATTAAATCGACAACAAAAAGGAAAAAAAGAGGGGAAGAATAAATTTGTTAAGAAAAGTAGACCAATTATTTATGGTGGTTACACTTTCTGGGATTGAATGGGAAAACAAGAGAAATAAGAAATTGTATTAGAATTTATTTTTTTAAGAGTGTTAATAGAGTTCAATGGAGAGTTATAGTGATGAAGTGAATTCTCTAAAAACCTAACGTTTTTAATGAAATAAATTGTCTCTACAAGGGGGGTGTCGTCCATGATTTCTAATTTTGATCGCATCACCACCGTTCCTTTTATGGAATTCTAAGTTTAAGGCTTTTAGCTTTACTGTAAAATAAATCGACGTAGTCTAGTAGGTAATGTATTGGCTTGTTAGGTGTAATACTATGTTTATTGATAACAATATTTTTAGTGTTCAGATACAAAATTTATTTGACAGCTGGTAAACGAAACAGCCGATTGCTTCAACAATATTGCTTTTAATTTAATCGCGAAAATTAATGCCAAAAAAAAATTGAGAAAAAATGGAAAACAATTTAACATTGGAAAAGGTCTTACTAATGATTAACCGAAACGCCGAGCTGTTGCGGTTAGTAGGGAATATTTCTGACTCCAAAGTGGCTTCTCTCAGAAGGATGAGAAAGAAAAATTTGATAATACTGCATAGCTTGCAGAAAAGAAAGCTTTTGCTTATGGCACTGTTAGAGGAAAATGAAACTCAAAGGTCTTCATTTGTTAACTGCTGAATACATCGTATTTTCAAAATATACCGGTCAGTTAACATATTGTGCATAAACCCGAGGATGAAATTACGAGAACTGTTATAGATTATCAGTCAAGACCTAGAAGGTCAGCCATACTTGGAGAAGTCAGGTAGAAACAGAGCAGAAACTGGATTCCCAGTAATATCTCAGTTCAGGGTATTACAAATAATTTTTCGAAATAAATTAGAAATTATCATCAAACAACATTGGGATCGGAAGGGTTAAAAATTAAATACGACATCAAGTCTGTGATGCTATTAAAATTCTCTTTTATATGACATCAGTTAAAAATGTTTTCTCATCACTTTCTGCTGACCTTAAATTTTTTGTTTGTTGTTGTTTTATTTTTGTTTGTTGTTGACATTTGAATTGTCAAATATCAATAGAAAGTGCTCGGAAAATAGTAATATGCTCACTGAACGTACTTATGACCATAGCTGCCAGATAAATGAGACACCAATTCGTCAAATATTTGAGAAAGATTCGTCAAAATCGTCAAAGACGTTTATTAAAATCGTAAAAAAAATCGTCAGAAAATATAAATACATAAATAAATTAAAAGTTTTTAAAAACTAAAATTATTTCTATTGTAGTAACACATATAAAGTCAATGTATGTACATATCTGAGTTCAAAAATAAAACATTTAACAAAGAATTTATTGGGAATTAAAAGCTAGCGTTTCTCATCTTCATTTAATATCTTTTTTTCAAAAATGAAAAATTCTGATCAATGTCAGGAAAAAATTGTTTAAGGTTTAAACAATATATCCCAACGTTGTTTATTGACACATAAGCGCAGCAATAATATTACATCATCTATATCTATGGGCCGTGTAGATGTTAGGAAGTCAGAAGCTTTTGATGTTCTCAGCATGAAAATTCAGTGTAATGCCGACACATTTTTCAGTTCCTTCTCAAGTTCTTATCATCCGATCTTACTATTTACACCGTTTATAACTGACAGAGAATGGAATACAACTCTCATGTATGGGTTGGTGCATCAACGTCTATTTTGCGGTTTCTCGACCGTGTACAGGAGAGGCCATAGTATCTCGTTAATGACGGCAGTGTATCCAACTTAATTGAATCATTGGAGCATTGTTGCAATATGGTTTGTGTTTCACTGTTCTGTCGCTACTATAAAATGGTTTTGCTTGAACGAAATAAGAGGACTTTTTCCCGAAAATCATATATTCGTCTTTTTCGGCCAGCGCATCCGTATGTGGTCGATTGGCCAGTGTATCGCACACTGCATTACAGTAAAAATACGGTTTTAAGTCGGACTGTGTCGATATGTGGAAGTCAATTCCTGCAGAGGTCTATCCTGTTATGGTATGAAAATATACAAGTCTAGTGTCCATAAACACTGTTCTCTCTTTCCTTCTTCTCATAATATAGTTCCAAACTCAATGCCATCCATCCCCTAAGTGTTGGCCGTACGAAAAAAAAAATGACGGCGCTTGCCTTTGTTCTTCCGATGGAAATATTAGAAGCTATACTAGAATTTATAAAATAGTCTGCTACGACAAGTGATATACGAGGTTATTTAGGAATTGTAATTGTTCAGCTTTTAAGTGATTAAAAAGGAATAAAATACAGAATAATCATCACAGGTATTCGAAAGTAACTTAAAAATATAATACTTTACTCCTTGTTTTTACTAACATAAATTTCCAATAGTAACAATTGCAAAGTAAATACAAAGCTTAAAGTGGCTTTTAATGTACTAAAGTAAAGAACATGATGTAAATTTTTAATTTTTAAAAATCGTCAAAATAAGGGCATACATCCGCGGCAGCCATATAAATGAAATAAAAATCCATTTCCAAACGGAGCAGTTGTAATTCATAATAAAGAAATGAATTTGGCAAAATTTCAACTTTTTTCGTTTCATTAAATTTTTAAATTTAAACTTTTAGATCGCCAACACATTATATTTACTCACATTATGCTCATATCTAATATGTAAAATTCATAATGCAGAGAACATACGTGACGTATGAGTTATATTTAATTCCATTAGTTTCATAGATGACAAAATCGAAGTTGTTTCATTGCATACTTTTCAGGGTAACTATTCCAGTACCTGTAACATGATGCGTATGAGTAATATAGTTCAAATACAATTATAAAGAACGTATACCACATAAATCGTAAAGAATATGACTTAAATTTTTAATTTCTAAAAATCGTCAAAATAAGGGCATAAATCGTCAAATTGTCAGTAAGATATTTTTGGACCTCAAAATCGTCAAAATGACGATAAATCGTCAAATCTGGCAGCCATGCTTACGACAGTGCTGTATTTGAAGTTTTAATCAATATTATAACAATTTATGAGTTTATTGAGCAATATCAATAATGCCGTTTATTGCGATTTTCTCAATATACGTGCATGTCTGAACAGAGTATAAGGTCACTGTTCAAACTCCAAGTCAGACATTTCCAACGAAACGAAACATTAAAAAATAATGTATGTGAAGATAAATTCGGATTTAACAACCAAAGACGCAAACCCACACTTTTTGCGTCGGCAATTCATGCCTCTAAAAGGGTAAGCTTTGCTATTAACAGATCACTGTTAACTGTTTTAACAGTGGCAATAGTAGATTAGTGTTTTACTTTGCAATTATTGCAAACTATTAACATAAAATATAATTCTCATTTGTGAACAAATGTGTTGAAATGTAAAAGATGGTTGGTGGGAGATGGAGGACGGAAATTTTCTCAACTCTCACTACCACGGTCGAAAGAGGATCCTCTACACTACAATTTGCATATAGCCTGTACGGTATACTATTTCTTATATGTTCCCAAATGGCCACCGATCTTCTAGAGAAGTTTCAAACAACAAAAATTTATATTTTTAAAGCCAATTTTCTCAATACCATATCACTTTATATGTGACTATGTCGCTGATTATACTAAGAGGCCCTGGAGCCTTCCCTTGCATATAGTATGGTACTCATTAATCTAGAGTATTTCCCAAAATTAGCTCCTAAACAAGTGGGCTTGTTCAGATGGATACTGTAAAATAGCTAACAGTGTTCTGTTAATTTTGTTCTGCTAACGCCGAATGTGGCGCGCTAAAATTTATGGATTGCGTCTTGGATTTTCAAATTCGAATTTATTTTCATATACATTAAAAAATATTTCTTTGGCGACTTCCTCTCACTAGATTTCTGGCAAAAACTATGAGAATAAATAAAATTGCCATGAAAACTTTCACATAATTGTTCCGTTTGGACTCTCCTTTAAACTGTAAGTCCCGCCACTCATGTATAAATCAACACACACAACATAAGTGGTGTGAGCAGCTAGATCGCAAGCCTGAGTGAAGGGTTGTAATCATCAATTGTGTATGTACATACGTAAGAATAATGTTTTACAAAATATTACAATTTTCTACTGACGTCATCTAAATCTTACAATTAGTTTCCAATTTATGAAATTTAAATCCTTTGGAAATATTTTTCTTTCTCTTATTTATATGAGCCGTAGTAATAAAATCAAAATTTTTATTTCAAAACTCTTTCGTTGGCCATTTAATGTTCCCTTAGAAGATAACATCAAATGATACCCGTAAACATTTTTAAGCCTCTAGAGAGTTGAGGTCAGGTCAGCTTAGATTAGATTATATTGAGGAGTTTTATTCTCATATTTTTCTATATTTATTATCCTTAAACGTAAGGGGTGGGTTTCCCTTGAATATTTTTATTTCATTTCCATTTTGTGTTCAACATTTATTGTTCCATTACGTTAAATCCCTTTTTGATATTGTTGTTTTGGTCTTTTTTGTCTCTTTTTCTTGTATTTGGCATTTTGAAAATCATCATCTTATTATTGTTATACGATATTACGTTTAAGCTTATTGGTCTTTAAGTAAATGTCATAAGATTTCTTTTATTCTTTGTATGCTTTTCACTCTTTTTTTTCTTTTCATTTTATTCTTTGTTATTCGTATTTTATTTTTTTCGATTTTATTCTTACACGCTACGGTTCATCAAAACAATATTTATTTATAAATTGTTTCATTCTCCTGTTTCCCCCCTCAAAGTTGTTGGTTGTTGGTGTTTTTTGTTTATTAAAGGATTTAAGATGATTTAACTCCTGTTGGTTGTCCCTTTGGTGATTTCAAGTTGATGTCATTTGTTTTGTAAATGCCAGATTATTTTTGACTTTTTATTGTTTCATTTTATTTGATTCTTATTGATTAGAAAAAAAAAATATCGTATACATATATTGAGATGAGATATTCAGGGTGTGTCTCCGTATGAATGCATTTTTTCATTTTAAAATAAATACAAGGTGCCGCCTGTACTTCGCCGATGATTTGTTGGATCTCGGATTTGAGTTCAAGTTTGTTTTGTTTATAAGCATTAATCCGAGAAAGAAAAAATCTTACTGCCTCAGATCGTATGATTCTGGTGGCCCGTTGTCATCAGACTTTGATGAGATAATTTATTAAGGAAATCGTTGTTGAAATATATCAATTGAGGCAAGCAAAGTCTTTCCGGAATTGTGTGTCTGTAACGAATGCCATCCATCTGCAAGAAATTAAGGTCTAATCTCAGCGTCTTATCAAAACCTAAACGAGACGAGACTGGTAAGCATTTCTCACTTGTCGGCCAAATACGAACTGTCTTAATAAAAGAGCTGTGACCTGAAAACATTGCTTTTTGCATCACCACAGTTTTAAGGATTATAACCGACATCATGCTCTATGAGTTGTAATTTTTATGGTTATTCGTAAGACATAGCATGGTAATCTTTAGTTCCATCATTCATGTAACATGTCAGATGGACTAATTCATCAAGATAATCAAATCCTATGTAGGACTCTTTCCCTTTTTGGTGAAAATACAGTGTAAGACCATACATGACCTTTGTGATCGAATCTAACTTCGAGGATTCTGTGAACTATTTGGGTAGCACAAGACCTCACCGTATATATCTCACAATTCACAATTTTTTAATCACGATAGATACCATATATACTTCACCTAAGACTGTCAAAGCTAGTTGATTATTGTCAAACGTCTAAACGGTGCTCAGTTTGCAGGCTTGACAACCAATACAGTTATCCATGAGTCTAAGCTAATTTACTACTATTACATATGTATGTAAATCAGTGGTGCTCAAACACATACTATCATAGTTTTGATTGTGTTGGTAAAGCAGCGGAGAAAAGAATTCAACTTAATTTTTGAGAATCGTACAATGGGAAAATGAAAAAAAAATAAAACAAATTGGTTTATTATGTTGCGTGTATGTTATTACATAATGAACTTATAAATGTATGTATTGATGAATATATCGATGTATGTGTGTATGTATGTATGTATTGATGAATATATTGATGAATGTATGTATGTATTGATGAATATATTGATGTATGTATGTATTGATGTATGTAAATATGTATGTATGTATTGATTGTAAATTATTGTAATTTGGTACGTCCGTTTCGTCAACCATGAATTTTAAAAAAAATTCTGCTTTTATTTGCAATAATTTTAAAGTCCTGTCATTCCCTTTAATGTTGTCGAAAAATCCATGGCTAGCCTCGTAATGTCTTTTCATAAAAAAAAAAAGAATTACGACATAAAATGCGATAACACACAATACATTGTGCATTACCTTCCATATTCTCTATAAAAGAAATCATATTCCCAATTTTCATCAAACATTTTGCTGCGTGTATTTACAAAAATCAGAAAATCATGCAAAACAGTTGCGTAACGAGATCTTGCTTCATCAAGTGCTAAACATCAACTGAATTGATTTTGTTCTCTGAGTTCAACACAAAACAACAAACAAAGCAACAAACACAGGATCATTATAAGAAAGCACACAAGTAAGCTTATAGTGTACGTGTATCAACGCAGCGTCAGCAGAATTTTCTTTGCCTATCACATGTGATAGGAAATTTAGATTTTGAGCATCACTGATGTAAATCCATACATAATTGGTCGTTACAACCCTTTAAGCAGGATTACGACCTAACTTCTCACGTCACTTATTTTGTGTGTTAATTTTATAAATTAGTGGCGGGACCTACAGTTTTAAAGGCGACTCCGAACGGCAGTTTTTTTTTTGAGAAACTTTTCATGGCAATTTTATTTGCTCTCAGGGTTTTTACCAGAAATCTGTTGAGAGGAGGAAGTCGCCGAAGAAATATTTTTCATATTTCGTTTTTATTGGAGATGTCTGACCTGCGGTTTCAACTGAGGCCTCACATCTAATAAGCCAACACACTACCTACTAGACTACGGCGACTTTACAAGTTTTTCACCAGTTTGTTATGTTCTTAAAGCCGAAGTAAACCCATCTCGAATACATGAATTACTTTGGAGAAACCACTACACTTTTTAAACTCCAGCTTTTAATACCAGAATATAAAATTTGCCCACAACGAATTGTTGCAACCGGCTTTATTATTAATTCACTCCAAAGTGAAAAGAATGTTTTACTAACATTTGATGGAACCGAAACTATATACCACTGACATGATGTTTGAAGTCATTTTTGGAATTTAAACTTAAAATTATTTTAGTCGAATGCAATATACAGTGTTGGAAAAAAATAATAGAAACGCAACAAAAAACGTTGAAAAACATCCCCATATCATTAGGGACCCGCCACCCTGTTTGACTGTCTTTTTTGTGTATTTTGGAACAAACTCTTTATTGGCAGGGCGACGTACAAAACATTTTCCGTCTGATGGAGCACTTTGTTCCAATTTTTCCGGCTTTGGTGTTATCTGGCAAATTGTAACCTTTTTTTGTTTTTGTTTTACTTAAAAGAGATACTGACCTTGGACTTCGAGCTTATTTCTTATAGTACTGCTTGTTACTGGAGCATCTAGTATATTTTTAAGCCCCTTATATGACTCAAAAGAATTTTTTTGGAATGACGTACTAAAATTTGATCAAAAGGCGTGGACGTTTTCCTCTTTCTTTCTCTAGTTTCGATATTTTTTGTGTAGTGAATCACTTAAATACTTTAAGTTTAGAACACTTCATTATGTGGGCTATTTTTCCTAGTGATAAGCCATCAGATTTTAACTTAAGGATAAGATTTCTTTCAGCATCAGTGGTATGAACACCTCGACCCACTTTTTAAATGATTTAAAACATACGCTCAACACGAAAATTTTGCAAATGGTCCAAAAAAAATGTTATTTTAACTGAATTTTTAACACTTCTAAATATTTCATGTAAAAAGTTTATTTATTTTAAGTTTAAACACGATTTTAGAAAAACGTTTCTATTAATTTTTTCTTACTTCTTTCTGAAAACTAATACATTAAAAGAGAAGAAAGCAATAAAGAAAGCAAATAATAATAATTTGACAGTAATTTCCAACTATAAAAGTTTATAACGAAAAAGTATACAATATTTTAATGATGAACTATTAATCGTTTCTATTATTTTTTCCAACACTGTGTACTCAAATTATTAAAATTATTGGGTATTTGTTTTTAAATTTGTTTAAAGATATTCTCTTGAATAGGTATTTGCTTAATGAATATTTTGATTGTAACTTTATTTCAACATATTCTGGTTAATAAAATTCTATTTTTGGATAAGATTTTATTGTTCAAATTAAATTATTACTCCATATTGAAATTTATTATCCTACCAACATAAGAGTGCCTATACAATATTAAATGTTGCATGCCACAAAACAAACTCAATATTTTGTAATTTTGTTTTTATTGATTACAACATTATGCTTGCTTCTCTCTCTCTCTCTCTCTGTATAGCAATCTAAACCTCTTGAATTCCTGCACTTGTTATAGAAATTTAATGAAATTTATTTTTATGCCACAGCAACATCATTATTATTGTTCCCTTCGTTAACATTATCATCATTAAGATGCCACCGAGAATCATATTGCCTACCTGTCTGCCTGGCAGCTAAATCCTTTTATACTACTCTGCCACTCACTCTGTGAAGAGTGAGTTAGCGTGTGCAGCGCACTCACACTTGAGGTTGGAAAAGATACAATTTCATGTTCAAGTTGTTGCTGCATGTGGCTGATGTTCGACATGCACTTGTAAATATTTTACCTTCAGAAACAAACACTCACTCAGAAGCACTTGTGCTCAATTTCATTTGCCAACGTCTTTTTTCTCTATTTTTTCTTGTATTCAATTTTTTTCTTGTCTTTCTCTCGTGTAACCAATTTATTAACTGGAAAATATATGTGTTTGCTTCAAGTCACCGAAGGCCTTGGCAGCAAGTAATAAACCTCATCTGTTTTTGTTAATTTCAATCAATTAAAATTAATTTATGCCTGGTACTTCTATTCCTACCATTCATACCTGATGCAATAATTTGAATGAAAAAACGCACATTTTTTTTTCTAAAATTTTTACAAGTGTAAACACTTGCAGAATTTTTTCATTCAATTATTGACTTAAATTTTCTAATACTTTAGAAAGAAATAAGTTATGTTTTACAGCAAAAGTTTAGTGGCTTGCTGATTTCGGTTCTCTAAAATGCGATGGCCTGTTAACCCATCTAGTTTCTATTATGTAAAGATTAGAGATCGGTAATGAATATTCTGAAAGATGAGTAGAATAGAATCATACTCATAATTTCTGATACTTATACGCATTCATACTTATTTTAATATCATGGAACCTCTACTCATATTCAAAGTTTAAAGTATTCATCATACTCATCCTTAACAAAACGTATGATGTTATTGATTTCGACTCTTCATTACTCAACATATACAAGAATCACAAAATAAGTATGATTCGCGTACGAACACTACACTACTCACTAGAAGGTTGTGTGTTTGCTCTGCTTGCTGCTCTTCCGTTTTTGCTTACGTGTCTTTTTTTTTGTAAATGCAACAACAACTAAGACTGTAAATTTTGTTAAATGATTCGAGTGACTCGAATCATTTGCAAGTATTAGAACTATTTTTCTAAAGTTATGAATCTGAACGAGTGGGCAGGCTTATGAATCAAACATATTTCGAATGGTATGAGTATGATGTCAATGTTGCACTCATACTCATTCCAACATGTACTTATAAATCAACGTTGTAGTAAGTACGAATGAACCAGAGTAATTAAATTTCAATATTGTTGACTGACTTATATATAAAATTTGATGAGTGCTTATGAGTAGCAAAAAACGATTCATTGCTGATCTCTGGTACAGATATTAAAGATCTCGATCAGATACAAACCATACACAATAGGTATGCTTTTCGGTTTTGGCCCTGACTTATAATTCTCCAACCCCATTAAATTGTCTTCTACTATAGCAAAATGCTTGCAGATTTCTTTTCACTCCAGTCATCCCTATTACGAGTTTACTTCAAAGCACATTGTAAGCCCAGAGTAGCAAAATTGTAACTCTTGTCTTTGATCCATATTTTGTAGAATGTCTTCTATCTACAACCCTTCTTAAATATTTGCATTGCTGCCAATACATTTTTAAGATATTTTTGAACGATAACAGGCCGCACGAAGAACCATAGGAGTAACGTGGTGTTGTGTTTAAAATGCTTGATCAGAAACCCGTGCAAATTCCCCGGTTCCGAGGAGAGTAAGGCCTCAACATTTAATGTCGTAGTAGGGTTAGATAACACCACATTCTAAATTCAATAAAATGTCCTACAGTACAAGTTAAAAAGAGGTCATACAAGAACACTACAACATCCGATTATATTTAAAGTCACGATCAACCCTATTGATAGTCGCCGTAGTCTAGTAGGTAGTGTGTTGGCTTATTAGACGTAAAGCCAGGGTTCGAGCTCCAGGCCAGACATCGAAATGAAATACAAAGAGTATTTCTTCGGCAACTTCTTCTCAACAAATTTCTGGCAAAAACTCTGAGAGTAAATAAATTGCCATGAAAAGTAATCTGTCGTTCGCATGATAAAATTAACACACAACATAAGAGGTGTGAGAAATTAGGTCGTAACGCTGATTGAAGGGTTGTAGTGACCAATTATGTATGTATCAATCGTATGGTATTATTGATTATTCTGTTGATTGATTGATTTATTTATTCTTAATTATTTATTTTATATTATTGGAGAGAGCGAGATTATGCTTTTGAGTATGCTTTGAAAGTCCATGATATTTGACTTTAAAAGTTAATAAAATTTATCAGCCCTTCAAAAAAACCTCGAATCAAATTAAATTTTGCGTTTTAAAAATATTTTCATTTCAAATTTTCAAACGTTAACGCAGCAAAGGTTTAATTTTTTTTCAATTTAATACCCTTGAAGGCACTTAGTTATACACGCAAAGAAGACTTACGCAATTTCTATTTGCTTTATTTAATTTCAAATAAAATTAAAGTTTCTTAAAAAAAAAACGAAAATATTGCAAAAGAAACGAAAAGTAGATGATGGTTCTTATAGATCTCCTTTAAATGCTCAACTTAACTAACAATTATGCAGGCACTTTGCTCGTTTAAAAAATGATTTTTTATTTTTCCATTCTTCTGCATACTCTTGATCACATTTTTTGCTGTCACCCAACAGCAGGGCAGAGCAAAGCAGAGCAGTTTGTGTCTCCTCTACCCGAAAACGCATTTCACATTTTTATTAGAAACCATTTTGGCGAAAATTCTCAAAGATTGTTCAAAGTTTTGCTCTCGGTTTTTGCCTTGAGTTTTTCACTGCCGTGCCGTGCAGTGCAGTACAGTGCAATGCAATGCAGTACAGTACCAGCCAGTACATTGCAGTTTAGCGCAGTTCAGTTAAATTTTTAATCTTTCGCTTCGTTTTCGTGTTTTATGCAAATTTTTGAATATTTTCAATGCAATTGAAATAAAAAAAGAATGAAAAACAATTTCTATTCAGTCTTCATTCATTCATTCATTCAGTCATTCCAAGCCATGCGAAAAAAGTATGTTGTTTGGGATACAATAAAAACGGTTGGTTAGCTGGATGGATGGATGGCTGAATGAATGAGTGACGGAATGAATGCATGAATAAGTGAATGACTTGGTATTTGATAAAGTTTTGAAAATTTGTGCAGCACCATCAAATGTTATTAAGACAATTTACAAAAGTTTCACTTTATTGGGGGTGACAAGAAATTCCGGCCGAGGTTAGAGAGGAGTGCCACTAGAAAAAGCAAACAAGCTTTAAAAACTGTTTTTCTACATTCTATTCCTCAAGAATGATTATTTTTTTGTTGATGTTTTTATTTCGAAACAATTTTTCTTTTTTTTCTAAGGATGATAAATAGTGAATAAACTGACATCGTTTCGCTATTATTTAATTTATTTTTGAAATGAAATTTAATTTGTGCTTCTCGTCTAAATTGGTTCAAATTTATAAGATAATATTGTATTGTACCACTTCATTATTGTTCTAAAATTGTTAATGGTTGCTAAATATTTTTGTATCAAAAAACTAAAATTAAATTGAAAGTCCTTTAAGAACTTTAAAGGGAAAGCATAGTTCGCCATCCAGCCGAGACAATAAAGGAAGACTTTACCAGCATATATGCACTGCTTTTATTTGCCCCTTATCGCACAGCTGTTATCACATGCCTGCTGAACTTAAAACCTTGATTACCTTCATTTACAGGATCAAACCTGAGGCTCATCAGTAGTAAATGCAAAGGAATCTCTGAACAGCATCCTTACTTAATAGATTATAACAACCGTCAGTATTACAACATAGCTTCTCAGACCACTTATATTGTGTGTGCATTAATTTTGTACATGAGTGGAGCGCGACCTACAGTTTAAAGTCGTCGACTGCGAACGACAGATTATTTTGAGAAACTTTTCTTGTATATTTACTCTCAGCCCGAAATCTGCTGAGAGTAAGTCGCCAAAGAAAAATGTTGTTGCTGTCATACCCAACAGTATATGCGTAACTCATATAACCCTCAGGTCCTGTTAAACATTATTGTGCATTACGAACTTTCTGTAACTTTTTAACATTTTTTAGTTCTGTTTGTGTAACCATTTGAGTTTGTTCCAGTTGAATTTTTTAGTTTCCAGTTGAGCTTTTTAAAAATAATTGGTATTTATGAGATTAAAAGTTGAATGATCATTGATAAGACAACATCGAGGGTGGAAGAGGTTCGTGTCAGCTGTACCTTTGATTGTTTCTTAAACTAACCAGTCATTGTAGAACTAGTCAGGCTGCGCGAAAAAATAAAATCAGTGTCACGGTCAATTGAATGGTCAGTCCATTCCTGGATTGTGTATATGCGTTGCCAAATATGAGAAGCATTAAAGTAACAACATGGCAGACGCACTTAAAAAAGCAGTTTCAACAACTAAGTCGAATGTTAAGGGACAAACAAAGGGTTTACCCATGCACTTCGTTATTATTCCACCAGACAAATCTAAACCTTTATGGTGGGTATCACAGATCAGCAATAAGTATTCAAAAAGATGAGTAGAATAGAATCATATTCATAATTTCCGATACTTATACGCATTCATACTTATTTTAATATCATGCAACCTCTACTCATATGCAAAGTTTGAAGTACTCATCACATTCATACTTAAGAATACGCATGATGTTCTTGATTTCGATTCTGCATAACTCAACATATACACGAAGCACAAAATAAGTATGAATCGCGTAGGAACACTACAATACTCACTAGAAGGTTGTGTGTTTGCTCTGCTTGCTGCTCTGTCTTTTTTGCTTATGTATCTTTTTTTCTTTTTTTGTAAATGCAACAACAACAAGTAAGACTGTAAATTTTGATGAATAATTCGAGTCACTCGAATCATTTATAAGTATTATAAGTATTTTTCTAAAGTTTTGAATCTGAATGAGTAGGTAGGCTTATGAATCAGACACATTTCGAATCGTATGAGTTCGATGTCAACGTTGTATGCATACTCATTGCAACCTGTACTTATAAATCAACGTTGTAGTGAGTACGAATGAATCAGAGTGCATAGTTAAATTTCAATATTGTTTACTCACTTATATTCAAAATTTCATGAGTGATTATGAATAGCGAAAAAACGATTCATTGCTGATCTCTGGTGGGTATATGCTAAACTAGATTTGTTGCGAGGAACTGCATAGTGGCCACAAACGGAACAGCGAACTCTTAGATGTATACTTTCAAACGATGCAAATACCTTACAACCACTCACATGAATGAAGTAGAGGAGACTAACATATATGTTTCAATTATTATTTCAATACGTTTCTAAAATCTCTTCTTCGATAATATCTTTCTGATATTTCAATGTGTGGAAAGTGAGCGCGAAAAAACTTGGTCCTCTTGGTTTTGAATGTATAAATACATGTTTAAATATACAGATATGTACATACATACATACATACATACATACATATGTATGTACATATGTACTCGCTTATAAATATTTGAAATGAATTTTTTTTATTTTTTTTTTGTGTTTTTGGTGGAAATTGAATTTATACACACGAATGTTTATGTGTTTAAAGGTGCCACAGGCATCACAGATAAAGTAAAGAAAAAAACATAAAAAATTGCTCAAAGCACACACACACACACGACTTTCAACACATCAGCATAAATGTATACATGACCACATGCATACATTCGTACAACATACATATGTATGTATGTATATGTACATTTAAATACGAGCATATGTATGTATTTTTATACAAACATGTTGTGTGGTAGCTAGCATATGTTTGTGCAAACATTTAAAACAACATTGAGTATCTTTTCGCGTTCACACACATACGAGTACCTATGTACATACACTGAATGAAACCCATCAGTTTTAGCTCTCTCTTCCTCAACATGAGTACATAGTAAGGAATTTATTTCGTTATACACCGTGTGCATACAAATTTACTCTTAATTTACACATACACACACGCATACATTTCTCTGCAAATACTCTTTCAGGTTTTTTTAAAGGCAGGCAGAAAATAAAAAGGAAGACGATAAGAGAACATAACATATGCTGCAATTCGTTTCGAGATTTATTTGCAGGCAAACTTTTGCAGCGACATAGAATGGCAAGGCAAGGCAATTGGAAAGTGCTCAGAAATTATATGAAAATACTTTTAAACTGCAATATGACTCAAATTTTTTTATGGAAATTTTGATAGCGTTATTGAGCGTTTGATTCTTAAGTTTACTTAGAATTAATTGGTATCGGCCTTTAGCACAATTTAAAGGAGCTTCATCAAACGAATCGTTGTATTACCATTGCTCTGATTTTGGTATCATTTTTCCAACGGGGACTTTCGAACTTTAGCTGTTGATAGCGGCTATACTGTTAAAGCAGCTATATCAGTGAAATTCGTCGTCATCATATATTCAGTCAGTTTTCGTCAAATCACCATGTACACTGAAGCAGTTGCCAAGTGATCCTAATTTTTATTGAAATGGGTATCCATTATCCATTATTTTTTATTACAGCTGCCAATCTCCTTGGCATACTTTCCACAAGTCCCATACAGCGCTCCACTTAAATAGCATACTAAGCTTTTTCTATTTCTCTATATAAATCGGCCAAATTTTTAGGTTTTGCTCTCATTACGTGTTGCTCCACACCATTCCAAAGGTTCTCAATAGGACTGAGATCCGGAGAAATGTTACACAGGCCAAGAAAAACGTCACGTAAAGAGGATTCTTTAATATATAGAACCTCTGTCGTAGATCCTTTTAAAAGCTCCACCGTAAGCCAGAGGGAATATCCTGCAGAACTATAAGAAGAAGACTTAATGAAAAAAATTTACGTGGATGCATTTGTCAGCATAAGCCACACATTTCAAATAAGAACCTACGGGATCGATTGTGCTTTGCTCGTGAGCATTTGGAAAAGCCATTAGTTTTTTGGAAAAATGTCCTCTGGAGGGATGAATCCAAGTTTTGTAGTTCGGATCGGATGGTAAGAGGTATGTATGGCGTCCTCCAAACATGCAACACAATCCAAAGTACACTTCTAAAACAATAAAACACGGTGGAGGAAATGTGATGATGTGGGCAGCGTTTTCTGGGCATGGCGTTGGTCCTATATGCAAAATTGATACACGTTGGTCCATACGTATGTATACCAGAATAAACTACTAAATAAAATGATGCCTTATGCAGAGGACAATGTGCCACTTAGGTGGAGTTTTATGCACGACAATGACCCAAAACACTCCTCACGCTTAGTGAGGAGTTGCTGGGAAGACAACAATATTAACGTGATGAAATGGCCAGCCCCATATCCGGATCTCAATTCCATTGAGAACCTTTGGAATGACCGTCAGTATGAATATTATGAGTACTTTATGTAGACTTTGAAAATGAGTAGAGATTATATGATATTAAAAAAAAGTTTGAAAGAAATTATGTGTATGATTCGATTCTACTCATCTCATTGCCGATCTCTGATCAATACACATGAAATCCAATGTATTTTCGAAAAACTCACTGTTTAGTATGGATTTTGGATTGGTGGGGCGACATAGGTCCGTATTTTTGTATATGAAAGACGTTGGCCAGTTCATCTTGAAAAAATGTTTCTTCGGCAACTTCCTCTCATCAGATTTCTGCAAAAACTCTGAAAGTAATTAAAAATTGCCAATGAAAAGTTTTTCCAAAATCTATCGTTCGGAGTCGACATTGAACTGTAGGTCCCGATACTTCCATCAGTGGTACGAAAAGCTGGTTCGCTGGTACCTGCCTGAACTGTTATAATAATCAATTGTGTTGTACATGTTATTGGTCGATGATAACCAACTTAAACTCATGCAATTTCTTTCTTTGTTTAGTAACAAGAAAATTGTATAACATAATCAGAGTATTGCCATGTTTTTACACTTCCAAATACAAAAAATGAAAGCACAAAATCAATATCAATCTTCTGGATTAACAAAACATATATATTTTTTTTCTAATAGAAAAACCTTTTTTTCGTTTTAATTCAGTTCAGTTTATAAAATCAGGAATATGAATTAAGCTCTTTACTCTTATTCTTCTTTTTTTTTCATCGTGAAGAAGTATTTTCTTTCATTTATCTTCTTTTGTTTTTTTTTTTTTGCTACAAATCAAATCTTTAATGGAAAATATTAATCACATCAACATTTGACCCAAATAAAGAGGGGGGAGGGGGGTTGGTTTCAACCTAAATATAGTAATAAAAGTAAAGTCATTAACATATTTTTGTTGTACTATTTTCTGTTTTTTTTTTTCATTTAAACAATAATAAAAATTATACAAAAACAATTTACATTTTATGTTAATGAATGAAGATAACAGCACGATATTTAAAAGGATTTCAATAGACCATATTCTCCCGCCCACCGTCTGTCTTCTGATTTAAAGCATTGAAGAGTTGAACACATAAACATATTGCAATTAGAAGCAGAATTACGCTGGAAAGCATGGGAGTCCAAAATTAAAAACTAACAACGAATTCTAGTGTGTTATGCCTTGACTATTGCATTATCAGCGAACTTATCCTGGCACAAAATGGTATCAAACAAGAATGCCCGTTTGGCCACCTCTTTTTCAAGGTCATACTGGATTTCATATTCAAACAGTCTCTATAAAAGCTGCAAGGAAAGCTGTTGGCGATTCAGCAACACCTCGACGAATATCTTGAGCTTTTTAACAGCTTATATCTACACGCTATAAGTAAGGAAGTTTTTTACGTTCCCTTACTAGGGCTACTATAAAGTGTAATCCCATCCTTTGTATTATTTGTTTGCTTTACCTCAGCTCCAGAGATGATAGCGGAAGACTACGGTAGCACAATGGGCCATATGTGGCCTAAGTGTGTCCGTCCATCTCTTTGAGATGGACAGCCATCACTATCTACCTACCTACCAAGCCAAGCAGTGTCGACTGTGGTATATTGCCTAGGAAAACTAATCTGTACGGTATTGTGTTTGAAGTGTTTTTTATGCATTCCCTAGAAAGTCTGCACAAGAGTTCGATTCGCTGCTTTAGAAGGCAACGAAAACGAACCGATTTTTTGGGGTTTTTTTAAGCATTGAAGTGAAGTCGCCGTAGTCTAGTAGGTAGTATGTTGGCTTATTAGGCGTAAAACCAGGGTTCGAGCCCAGGCCAGACATCAAAACAAATAATTTTTCTTCGGCGAATTCCTCTCAGATTTCTGGCAAAAACTCTGAGAGTAAATAAAAAATTGCCATGAAAAATTTATCAAAAATCTGTCATTCGGAGTCGACTTTAAACTGTAGGTCCCACCACTCAGGTATAAAATTAACACACACAACATAAGTGGTGTGAGAAACTAGGTCGTAATCCTGACTGAAGGGTTGTAATGACCAATTATGTATGTATTGTGTTTGAAGTTGCCGTAGTCTAGTAGGTAGTGTGTTGGCATATTAGACGTGCAGCCACCACTGTTCTAACTGTAGGTCACACATTTCCAAAATAAAACAAAATAAGAAAAAATATTTCTTCGGCAACTGCCTCTCAGCGGGTTTACACAACATAAGTGGTGTGAGAAGCTAGGTCGTAACCCTGACTAAAAGGCTTATATTGACTTATAATGATGTTATGTATTGTTTCCTAAAACAAAATTAAAATTAAAAAAAGAAGTATAAGCAAAACACTACTCAATATATCTAATGTTTCGATATATCTTAGAGTATGACTTTATATCTCTTCGTATATCATATCGGAGTATATATTTTGCATAACGTTGACACACTATTTGGGAAAGGAGTTGTAAATAAGACAGCAAAGTTCATATGTCTTTACGCAAACCTATGTACATTTTGCATGATTTCAATGTATGTCTGGTTGCCGCTTGAATCATTTTTCTGTCTATTCGACTGTCTATATATTTGAAACACAGTCAACCCTCCTATAAAGCGGTCTCTCAGAACGCGGTTTACATATAACGCGGAGCTGAAATTGCGACAGCCCTCCTGTAACAAGGTACTCTCAGAAACGCGGTTTCCATACAATGTGATATGCACTCACCGTGTAATAGGAGGGTTGACTGTATACAAACACACTAAAGATTTAGGATTTACGAAATTTCATAGTTTTATTCCTCTTTTCCTGTATTTGTTGTATACGTTTTGTAATTTCCTTCGTATTTCACCCATAATTTTCTATGACGCCACTCGGTTTAAGTATAGAAATGCATAGAGAGTAGCAGTGGCTTTCGTTTGTGCATAATTAATGTTACATTTTACTCTCTACTGGTGGCTTATCATTATCAGATATCATCCGTAACCAGAGTATAAAAGTTTCTATTTTTAAAAGCTTTTGTTGTAGATTTCAAATATTTTAAACAAATATTTTATATCCATAAGTAAACATACATACATATACAGTGGTGGCCTTATAATTAGAAACGATGTTTCTGGAACAGAGTTCTCTGGAGTGACGAATCTAAGTTTAATTTGTCCCAATTTGATGGAAAAAAATATGTAAGACGACCTTCAAACAAAGCCTTTGATCCCAGGTACGCAGTGAAAACTGTAAAACAAATTAACAAACATGCATGTTGCTAAGTCGTTTCTAATTACAAGTCCACCACTGTATACATACATATCTACATTGTGTTGAAAACCAAATTAATACGAATATATGGACACTTTAAATCAAATTTATTATAAAATATGTTCGTAATTTGCATATCGCATACGACTTTATAATCACCAATCACTCATACATCCCATGTGAAATGTAATCAATTGGAAATTATTTAATTTTCTATTGCCTCTCATTCTCTCTCTCTCTCTCTCTCTCTCTCTCTTTCTCTGTCTCTCTTGTCTTATTTAATCAGTTCAATATGCCATTAATGGCCAAGTTATTGATTAACAAAATTCAAATGCATTTTCATTCCAATAATATTGTGGCGAAAAATGAAAAGAGAATATTTAAGTTGAATTAAATGCATTCAGTTTTGTTTGCCTTGCCTAATGAAAACACAAAGCAATTCTAATTATTTATGCTAAAATTGCAAGTCGTCTCCAATATTTAATGATTGATGATGAAATTTTCCAAACTTTTAATTCAATTCATAAAGAGTTAATAAAAACCATAAATTAAGTATAATTTATATTGAATTTTGTTAGCTTGAAAATCAATAATAAGTCTCATAAACATAAGTTTATGTGCCAAATAAAATGTAGACTTGGCGTATAGCTCGTTTGATTTTTAACTCGCAGTATTCATTTTTTGGTTATTTTCGTTACAAAGTCATCAGGCCACAAGTCGTCTGATCACAACTATCTAGTTACGTATTATTTACAGAGAAATGATATGAATTATGGGCCTGGTCCAGAGATCAGCAATGAGTATTTAAAAAGATGAGTAGAATAGAATCATACTCATAATTTCTGATACTTATACGCATTCGTACGGATTTTAATATCATACTCATACTACTCATATTTAATGTTTGAAGTACTCATCATTATATTCATACTTAACAACATGTATGATGTTGTTGATTTCGACTTCCCTTTACTCAACATATGCACGACTCACAAAATAAATATGATTCGAGTACGAATCAGAGATCAGCAATGAGTATTCAAAAAGATGAGTAGGTTCGAATCATGCTCATAATTTCTGATACTTCGTACTCATTTTAATATCATACTCATACTACTCATATTCAAAGATTTAAGTACTCATCGTACTCATACTTAACAATACGCATGATGTTCTGGATTTCGACTATCTTTTATTCAACATATACATGAATCACAAAGTAAGTATGATTCGCGTACGAACATTACAATACTCACTAAAAGGTTGTGCGTTTGCTCTGCTTGCTGACTTTGTCTTTTTCTTTCTTCTTTTTTTGTAAATGCAACAACAACTAAGACTGTAAATTTTGATGAATAATTCGAATCACTCGAATCATTTATGAGTATTATAAGTACTTTTCTAAATTTATGAATCTGAATGAGTAGGCGTATGAATCAAACATATTTCGAATGGTATGAGTTTGATATCAAAGTTGCACTCATACTCATTGCAACCTGTACTTATAAATCAACGTTGTAGTGAGTACGAATGAATCAGAGTAGTGTAGTTAAATTTCAATATTATTGACTCACTTATATTCAAAATTTCATGAGTACTTATGAGTAGCGAAAAAACAATTCATCGCTTATCTCTGGTCTGGTTCCTACTAGTAAATAATCTTGAATACGTGGAAGAAACCTGTGACGACTTCTAGTTGAAAAACAAGTCGATACATTGCCAAAATTTTATGTAAAGGGTGTTTTGTATAGAGGTATAGAACTTTAAGTTGGCATTACTTTTCAAGATGGCGACCGATTTAACAGCTGTGAAGTGATTTATTCTCAGTTTGGTTTGGCAATTCATCGTGAATAGACTCACGCCTGAACAACGCTTGCAAATAGTGCAATTTTATTTCGAAAATAATGGTACTGTGCGGAAAACGTATCGCGCACTACGTCCATTTTATCGTCGACAAAATCGTCCATCAGAGCAGTTAATTCGATTAACCATGGAACGTTTTCGCACCACGTTTACTCTTATTGATAACTCGCATCCCCAGAGACTCTGTACGGTGCGTACAGAAGAAGCTATTGCTGCTGTAGAGCGTAGCATTGAGGAAGACCCGAATGAGTCCATCCGCCATCGATCACAGGAATTGGATCTGTGTCCATCCACTTTATGGAAGATTTTGCGGAAGGACTCGTGCAAGAATTGAAGCGAAACGATCATTAAGTGAGGCGAATGGGTCCAAAACGAGATTACCGTTGTTCCCGATTTTCATAAGCGAATTTTGTTTAGCGATGAAGCGCACTTCTGGTTGAATGGCTACGTCAACAAACAAAACTGCCGCATTGGAGTGAAGGTAATCCTCAAGTGTATGTGGAAACACCGTTACATCCAGAAAAACTGACTGTTTGGTGCGCTTTATGGGCTGGTGGAATCATTGGTCCGTACTTTTTCTAAAACGATGGTGGCCAGAACGTTACAGTCAATGGTGATCGGTATAGAGCCATGATTACTAACTTTTTCATTCCTGAATTGAATAACCATGATGTCCAGGAGATGTGGTTTTAACAAGACGGCGCAACATGTCACACAGCTCGTGCCACAATAGATTTATTGAAAGACACGTTTGGTGACCGCCTAATTTCACGTTTTGGACCTGTGAATTGGCCTCCAAGATATTGTGATTTAACACCGCTAGACTACTTTCTGTGGGGCTATGTAAAGTCATTGGTCTATGCGGTAAAGCCACAAACGCTTGACCATTTGGAAGACAACATTCGCCGTATTATTGCCGATATACGGCCACAAATGTTGGAATAAGTCATCGGAAATTGGACGTCCAGATTGGACTACATCCGCGCCAGCCGTGGCGGTCATATGCCAGAAATCGTATTTTAAATGTAATGTCACAAGATTATCTTTCGGATAAATAAAATTCATGTCAATCGAATAATCCATCGTTGTTTTATTGCAACTTAAAGTTCTATACCTCTATAAAAAACACCCTTTACATTCATACATACATTGGGATTACGACCTAGTTTCTCAAACCACTTATGTTGTGATGTGGCAAAGAAACACAGACAGATTTTTGTAAAAGTTTTCATGGACATTTTATTTACACTCTCTGAGTTTTTTTTTGTCAGAAATCCGCTGAGAGAAATTCGCCAAAGAAATATTTTTTCATATCGTTTTGGTGTCTTGAACACTATCTACTATCTACTAGACTACTCCATGTATTGTCTCAATCTGCTTGGGCTTGGGACAGCCGGAATTTTTATAAAATGAACGCACGTCTAATAAAATGTAATTAATCTCCTGTATCGTTTTCTTGGAACAAAACAAAATTACAAAGTTTTGCAACAAAACAGATTAAAAATTATGAAGAGATTTAACTGCTAGATTTCCAGGATTATATCGATCTGAATTGTGTTCCTAAATTGAATTTCGTTTTCATTACGTGCAGTAAAGCAATATTATGAAAAACTTAAAAGACTTTGAAATCACTTTAAAGTTATACAATAATACAATTCTTGTACATACATACGAATGTTTTTTATCATTAAGTTGTCCTGTGATAGGGACATGGATACAATTGCAAATTATTTACAGCCAAACTCTTTCTTATATAGTATGTACATATCATCATATCACGATATGAAATTAGGGAGTATTTCTAGTCAATATCTTCTTCATTATCGTTTCACCGTTTAGGCTGGCGGTTTTAGTTAATTTCCCAATAAGTTTGTGCATTCGTAGAGTTTAAGGGGGTATAACATGCTTCTACCACGCTCATGCATCTTGTCAATTCGTCAAAATTCTTGTAAGTTTCTGCTACGTGCGAAGTGTAAGTTCAAAATATGGCTGCATTAGAGAATACAAAGAGATCAAGGTGAAGGAAAAGCAAATTTATAATGCTTCCAATGTCCTTTGAAAATAGCACAAATAAATGAATTCACTTTAAAGTTAAAATTAACTTTACAGCGCTCTTTTATAGATGACTATTTGAAATAAGATTCTTCATCTTAATAAAGTTAGTTTTGCTGACGTTGTTGTTACTTATTGTTGAAAAACAAAAACTATCCTTAAGGTAAGGTGGCATACAACGCGGATATCAATATAATCCTATAACAGGACAATTCTATAACTACCAGCAATTTACTCAATTCGTTTTATACAATTGCAGCCTCTCTTTACACACACAAAAGTTCTGCATTGATGTTGCAGTAAAAACAAATCAGAAAAGGCAACTAAAAGTTGCAACATTTGCTTCGTATTTTGTTAACAAAGTTTCCAATGTTTGCATATCTTCAACAACCTATAAACGGGGACTCGAATATACATATATATCTATGTATGTATGTATGTATGTGTGTGTGTGCTTGTATATTTATATACCCAATCAAATATAGAGATTTACTCTTTTCGAGTGTGACGGGTGTTTCTGAATGAACGTGTGAGTGAGTGAGTAAATTTTGTTGCATTTTCTACTCCAGTTTGTTTAAATAAAAAAAGAGAGAAAAAATGAATACAATAAAATGAAATATCGTCGTGTATATAAAAATGCAACAGAATTTATAAAATAAATCTAAAAAAAGAAAAAAATTCAATCCGTTTGTTGTTATATTTTTTTTACATCACATCACATCACTTACCTCTTCTATGCCACTTATTTCTCTCTACTCACACTTCTTGTACACACGATGAGCAACAATTTTTTCGTTTTTTTTTTTGTTTAAGTTTCGTTTTATGAGATTTTCCATGCTTATCCGTGATTTTTTTCAATTTTGTTGTAGTTGTTGTGTTAGTTTGTGTGTGTGTGTGTGTGTGCGAGTGTATTCTGATGGGATTTTGTTTATCGAAAGTTTAAAAAAATTTGTATTTTTCGCTGTTACTACTGTGTGCCATGGAAAAAGTCACGTTTTATCAGTTGAAAATAATCATGTGTTTTATTTTCTGATCATAGCGTGCATATGAAGATTTTTGTCCAAATACTGTTAACTCATGACGTCGACGTAAAACGGAAAGTTTCACTTTTCTATTCTGATTGAGTTTTTTAAAGTGATACTCTGTTTAACCCTTATACTGACTTGTAACAATGAAGAGGATTTATGGAATCTAAAAACTTTAATTGTTCAAGAAGATCAAGAGCTCGAATGCAAAATGCTTATAGTTCAGCTCAATGACAGTCAGTATCTGGAGTTACCACTGGTTACGAGTTTGACACCAAAGATTAGTAGTCCTAGTCATTGTAGGCATACACTATATGTCATAGAGGCAATTGACCCTATAGACCCTGTGCTCAGTTTTATTCAGATCTTTCTGACCCATGAAAAGTGGAACGCTGATCTATACAAAAGCGATAGATACACGTATGAATTGAAAATTATACACAGAGTGGGAGAAGAAAGCCGACACCACAATTTTCCAAGTGGAACTCTATGCAATACTGTAAACGGCAGTAATTCTATTCGAAAATTGGCATGTATAGGTAAGACATAGACACTCTCGGATAGTAAATTTTTCACTAATGCATCCATGATTTACAAACTCTATGTACAGGACATACATTTAGTGTCATAAGTGGCCAACAACCAAGCCACACTAAAAAAAGAAATAAATTATTTGCCTCATGTGCTAGTAGCTATGTACATATGAGGCCCACCAAAGATATTAGACGGGAGATTTCCATCGTTTGTCTTTAACTAAACTCCCAAAAGGGGATATATAGAAAAGGCCAACATTCATCAAGAAGAAATTCTCGAATGTCTCTGTTAGTCTCGAACATTTAAAAAAATACTTTCGAAGCTCGAAGAGTATTCGTCCTCCTGTAGTCGCCGCAGTCTAGTAGGTAGCAGATATCTGGCAAAAACTCAGGTATAAAATTAACACACACAACATAAGTGGCTGGGGGAAACTAGATCGTAATCCTGACTGAAGGGTTGTAATGACCAATTATGTTATGTATGTATGCGTCCTCCTGTAAGGTACAGAAGTCACAGGAGCACTAGGTCACCAACAATGTAGCTCGGGAGTTTAATATATAGAGGTTACACATATGCAGTATAAACAAAACGTTCTCCCATTGAATAAGTTGACTAGGCACTTTGCATATTGGATACAGTAAACTTCTACGATCTCATCCCAAACTTTCATTCACTGCATTAAATTATAATTCCATGAATCAAAATTTTCCAGCTAACAGTCGTTTTGGTTTGCAGTTCTATTAGGTTCTGGTATGATAGGGTTGCCATGTTGTCATCAATAAGTCATTCGACCGAATAAAAATGTTCGATGATATTATCCTTACACACACTTTGTTTTATTTGAATTTAAACGTAAGAGAGCTTAATGAAAGCCCGATATTTATAGAATTGAAGTGACGTAATGGCTCCAGGTTTGAATCCTACAGATTAGAAAATATTTACGAATTATTTTTAGATTTTAAAAGAGTGTTCAATTGCCAATTCTAAATAATCTATTCATACAGAATAACAGCAGCAACGAATCTCATAAGAAGGCCAATCGGTGTCACCTCTTTTGAAGGGCTCAGCACTCCATAATACTCCATAAAATAATTTACTGAAATGCTGATTCTAGTCAACTATATGCAGTAATTCTTGCATTCTAGTAACAGCTATATAAGTCCAATCATCTTATTAGCTAGAAAAACTTGGTTAATCAAACTCAAATAATAAAATTGAGATGGAAGTTAATAATAAGAAGATGCGAAGGGAAAGATGATGTGATGACAGTCCTTGATTACTTAAAGGAACAAAAATGCTTTTACTGAACTCTCTCAGTGTCTTTTCACAGCTGTTTGCACTTGTAGTTGTTTTCCAAAATATTTTTACTGCATATGGCCGCCTTCCAGATATAAATGTTGGTTCTTTAAGAGGCAGAATTCACAATGCATGGGCCTCTTTTTACAAAAAAGGACTGAGTCTTTAAATTATATTTTTTAAATTTCTTTTGCAAATTTCTCTTTTTCGCGTATGTTTTATGAAAAGAAAATCTTTTTTTCAATGGCTTCGTTCCATTTTAACAAATCTGTTCTATGACATTTCAATTGTGGGTGGATGGCATATTAAAATTACCAAAAATTTAAAAACATTTCCAATTTAAGCCACAAACAAGCTCTTATTTTAGTGCCTACGATTCAGCAACAACAGCAGCCAATTAAGATGTCTACTTTACACTTTAAATGTTTGCTTATCACAAACGACAGCAAAAAAATTACAAACAAAAAAAGAAAAAAAAAACGGAAAAAATTAAAATAACCAAGAGCCTTTAACGTTTTATGTGTTTCCATTCGAATTCGAGAAACGTTCCTTTTTTACATACATATTCAGAGATTGGTAGACAAGTAATAGCAACAAAGGCTAAATCGCCTGTCAAAGCAGTACATCAATCGTCTTTATTGTTGAACAATCACAGGCATTCCAGCCATTCGAGGTTGATTTTTTTTTGTTTTCCTTGTGATAGACGAACCAGACATATTCAACGGAAACTGGAATGTAAATATGGTCATTATTCTTTAACTTTACAGACATACGGATACATACATACACATACATACTTACATATATAAGAATGTACACATCCCTGCATACATATGTATATACATGTGTGTATATATGCTAAGCAGTATAGAATTGGTATTTGTAAGATACAATATAGACAACATAAGTCTGTCAATAACTGTCGATTTTGTCTTTCAATCAACATCACAAACACACATACTCACACACACAGCACACATTCACACATATACACAAATGAAATGCCAAAGAATAGAAAAAGATTCAAATCGTAGCGAATCGAATTGAAGTGAAGTGAATTGAAATGTATCGCTTGGAAAAGTGTAGTTAGTATTGGTGGCTGGTGGCTGACTGGATAAACGAACGGTTAAGGGGGGCGGGGGGAACTGAAATCAACTCTCTCTGTCTAACTAGAATTCCAATTTCTTTTTTTTTTCAATTCTCAACAGCGGAAAGGAGATTTAGATTGGCTGCTCCATAATTCCGTTGTTTTTGATCCGTTTTGTTTGTATTTCATGGGTTGATGAACTGATTCTGTACGTATTTTTTTCCTTCTTCGTTTTTTTTTCAACGGAATGCCTTCTATATTGTCATGTGAGTGTAAGTGCAGTGCAATGTTGACTAGCAGTTGCTATTACATGTCGCTAGAGTTCGCAATTTGAATGCTTTCTTTTCAAATTTCTTCCAAATCTTAAAAGATTCTGTGTCCATAAAAAGATATTCAATGTCTAATAATCTTTTGTTGTAGTTGTCGTACTGCTGTTCCTAATGTGTTTGGTTTTTAGTGGAAAGTTTTTTGATTTTAACTGTCTGCCTGTTGTGTTAGGGCATCAGTTTGGTATTTGTGTATGGAATAAGCAGCAGCATATTTAACGAATTTATAGAATTTCACAGGATACTTCATTTTCCTGCTATGCTTTGGGTTGTTTTTCGATTTTTTTTTTTCATTTTAGCAGGCACTATGGAATACACACTTTTCATAGTTCCTTAAGGAACTTACTTAAGTGGTCATTATAACCCAACTTAGTAAGGATTACAACCCAGCTTTTTAAATCACCACCCATGTTGTGTGTGTCAATTTTATCCGTGAATTACGGTATCTACAGTTTAAAGACGACTCCAAACGAAAGATTTTGTGAGAAATTTTTCATGGCAATTTCAGTTACTTTCAGAATTTTGTTCGAAAGATTGCTGAGAGGAAGTTGCCAAAAGAAATATTTTCATTTTGTTCTACATGCCTGGGCTGGGGTTTGAATTACAGGCTATTTAGCCAGCACGCTACCTACTAGACTTTGTCGATTTCATCACAAAGCACAGTTACACCATGTTATTACGTTTCTGATTTTGTTTTTATTCGTTTTCGTTAATCAAGCTCAAGTAACAGCAGGTTCTAGAATGGTAGGGTATCGTACCAGTAGCGTTTAGTACAGTTTACAGCTAAGAATAGTTCCTTTTGTGGAAGCCACAAGCAACTTAACTCTTTCAGAGATGACTGTACACGGTATAAAAAGGCTTTTACATACAGGTCATTACTAGACCTAAAAAAGAGATTCTGAATTGATTACCTGCTGATCTTATAAATGATACAAGTTCTAGTGTGAATTGAGTTCCATTTACTAGAAGTATTAAATTTTGACAAGACTTTACAAAATTTTCAAGACTTGCGTTGTTTTACACGTTGCCTTCGAAAATGTAGAAGATACACACATGCATACATAATTGGTCATTACAACTCTTCAGCCAAGTTTACGACCTGGCTTCTTACATTATTTATGTTCTGAGTTCTTATGTTCTTTATACATGAGGGGCGACACATACAGTTTAAAGTCGACTGCGGATGACAGAGTAAATAAAATTGCCATGAAAGTTTGCCTAAAATAGCCGAAAAAATATTTTTTCATATTTCGTTTTAGAAATATGGACTCCGATCGGTCAGAGACCAGTACTAGTAACCTTAACTATTACTTTCAGCCTGAATTTGTAAATTCTTGTCATATGTCCCCATTATACTTATGCGGTTTTTTAAGTGGAATGTGTACGTGAATGCCAACATAACCCATGCCATCAGGTCATAGGTTAAATTCAGCCTGATTTATACGCCAAAGTCATGGAAAATGGCACATTTGAGATAAACTCCAAACACAGAAGCCGAACCGATTTTTTGAACGATTTTATAACACATAATAGTATGAAGGGGTTTTCAAACGAATAAAAAGTTTTTGATGATATCTGACAACACACTTGGTTTTATTTCAATTTAAAGATATAAAGCGCTTTATGAAGGACCCTTCATATGACAGGTTCTTGGAAATTAATTTCTAAGTTGTCTCTTAAATAAAACAATATCTTGTCTTTTTAACAAAATAACTTCTTTAAACCCCATGCATGATTCCTTCTCCAACCCATAGTGCATTTATGCTTACACTGTTCCCATATACATACATACATATGTACATACATGCGCACACATACCATATATACAAATACAACCACGTACTCTATTAAATGTCAATATTAAATTTATTTTATTTCTCCTCTAGTTTTTCTTGTTTATTCTTGTTTTTTTTTCCTCAATTTTTCTTCCTTCAAACTGGCATTTCCTGACAATTCTTTGTGTATCTGTGAGTTGGTTTAGCAATCTCTCCATGCATGTATGTAGGTATGTGTATGTGTTTCACTGTATGGATGAAACATGTTTTTAGATGTGTGTGTTTGTGCCGTTCGTTGTTATAGCACCATTTCCATTGTTTCGGTCGGTTATTTGTGTTTTTTTTTTTTCATTCCTATTGTTTGTACCATTTTTATTTCATTTTATTTATTCTCTTTTATTTTTGTTTTTTTTTTGTTTTTTTTTATTTGTGAACTTTTATGGTTTATTTTTCCGCTTCTATTGTGTAAATGCTTAAATCAAATAAATTTTTTTGTTCTTCTTCATATACATACAATATTTCTTATAAAGGGTGGACCATTTAAAAGTTTAAATTTAAAAATGCAATAAAACAAAAACGGTTCGGAATTTTTCCAAATTTATTCTTGAGTTGTGAAGTACAGTTGTTCTGCGACTGGCATCACAGTACCTCATTCGATCGTACCAATTTTCGTAGATTTTTTCGAGTTTATGAGGTCGTATCTCGGCAAAGGCATCACGAATAATGGCTTTCAAATGCTTAATCGTGTCTGATTTGTCTGCATAACACTTCTCTTTAACGCCGCTCCACAGAAAATAGTACAACGATGTCAAGTCGCAGCTTCTTGGAGACCAATTTGGCTAACTAAACGGCCATCAAACGTTTGACGCAATAATTAGAATGTGGCATGAGATGTGTGGCAAGTTGCGCCAAACATTGTTCACATCAATGCCATAAAGAGCGAATCCATTGACCGTAATGATTGCGTCGTCCTAAGCTGAACCAAACAGTCAATGGCTGCATTAGCTTCTGTAGGTTAGGATAGGTTAGGTTAGAGGATGTATCAATTAAGACAAGTACAGTACCCGTGACTCATTGTACAACGTCCTAGTTTCTCACACCACTTATGTTGTGTGTGTTAATTTTTATACATGAGTGGTGGGACCTACAGTTTAAAGTCGACTCCGAACGACAGATTTTTGAGAAACTTTTTTATGGCAATTTTATTTACTTTCAGGGTTTTTTGCCAGAAATCTGCTGAGAGAAAGTCGCCGAAGAAATACCTCGAACCCTGGTTTTACGTCTAATAGGCCAACACACAACCTACTAGACTACGGCGACTTCAATAGCTTCTGTAAGACCACGTGTAGCTTTTCTAAGCCCCAAATACGGCAATTTTGTTTATTAACGTATCCACCAAGATATGGGCTTCATCCGAGACGAATTTTTTTGTTTTTTTTTTGGCAAAGTGACATCGCCGCGCAGTTTCTCGTTGGGCCAATAAATCTCAACGTTGCTCCAGCATAAATCGATTCATTGCAATCAGTGGAGATGAAATACTAAATTTTGTGACAGAATAGCATAAGTATTGCCAGATTCGAAATTAGCGATGATTCAAATTTAAACCGATAGATGGCCCACCCGATATATTCATGCATATACACATTTTTAAATATTTTATTGTTTTAGTGTGTGTGTGTTCTACTCTTCAAAATAAAAGTAAAAATAAAAATAAAATGAAAATAAATAATATTGTACTGTACTGAATATTTATTTTTGAATATTTAAGTTTGTATTCTAAAAAGCATATAAATGATAATAATTTATGGCTAAAAAATTCATTTTTATTGTTAATACAAATTGCTCAGCAATGGGCCTAAATTGTTTAGAAAGCTTTTCTAAAAATAAAATAAAAATTGGAATTGCAAAAACAATTTTTTTTGCATTATTTAGGAACAATTTAGAAATCTTTGAGACTCCCTTCTGGGTCTGCTTTTAAATATGCTATCTCCACATATATTTCACTCTTGAATACGTAGTTTCCTTAAGATTTTAATATTCCTTAAGTCCTATATCATGTCTACGTTTGACAAGAGTATTCCACGGGAAATTCCCTAGAAAATAAGTGGTTTTTTTGCTTCATTTTAAACCTTTTATGGACGATTATTAATGACTTTAAACGTTAAGCTAAAGACGATTAGGGGAAAAGGAAAGCCTAAAATATTAACACTACGGAATAGCCTTACCCACAAACAAAAACAAAAAAGAATATTCTCAACGGAATTTTTTTAAAGTCCACCAACTCCACAAAAAGTCAATTACGAAACAATGCAAGAAAGAATAGAAATTAAAGAAAAAATTCCTTGACAAGCCAAGACTGAAAACCAACCAGCCATTCATTTATTCATTGAAAAGAGTTAGAATGTCTGTCGTCAGTTGTCGGAAAGGCAAATTTATCATTTCGTATAAAATAATTAACAAGCAATTTAAATTACTACCATTACACCATTAAAATACAATTTCAACGCAAAGAAATTTCAAAAAGAAAAGGAAAAGAAAATTTAATGAAAGAATAAAAGATAAAAAAAAGATAGGACAAGATAAACGAAGAGAGAGGAAAAATGTATTCAAGTGAAATGTAATTTTCTTTGCAAATATTCTTAATTGGCAATGATAATGATGCGGATGGTAATTGGCTATTTCTTATAAAAGACAATAACAAATGCCTTTTTAGTGAACCTTTTCTTTTAGTTTTTCCTTTTTTTTTGGTCTCGTTTCTCTTTTGTATTAAATGGTTCAAGTGAAATTCTAAAGAATCTCTTTTAATCCTAAACTGAATATTTATTTTGTCTTGCATTTCATGCAAGAATTAAGAGCGGCCCTTACATTTGGTATAAGTTATCTGTAGTTTCCTTCTTTCTTTGTCGATTTGCTGTGAAATGTCTCAGATCCCCCTAATAATGAAAGTACGTATGGAATTAATTTCTTGTAACGTTCATCTTCGCCACATGCTTTTACGTCATCGCTTTTTTTTTGCTACGCTGGGGGGCCTGTAAGACATTTATTTTTTGCGGGAATTAACCCAGTATATCCTCATTTATTTCTACGAATTTCGTTGCTTCACACCCACTACCTTAGTTTTCACCTGCAGTTTTTCAATGGTAATAGTCCTTGGCCTCTATTCCAATCGTACTTCTAAAATGTTGAAGTTCTATAACGTCCCCCTTCACTTGGTTCTTGTATTTCACAAGATGCTCTATGTATCTTAAATTTGTTTTCATTTCCTCTGTCTTTGAGTCAGATATTTCAAAAGTCATGCCATAAACACATTACAATAAACGCAACACAGCAAACACAGCAGTTTTGAACCAACAATTTGGTTGTTGTCGCGTTGCTTTTAAAATAAATAATTCCATATATTTTTAGGAGATTACTGTGTTTGCTAGGTTCCATTCATTGTGTTTATAGCATAACTTTTCACGATTCTACCGAATATATTTGGAAATATCGCTCTCGGTGGAGGAAAATACTGAACATCCGAAGATCATAAAATCATGGAAAATATTAGGACCCACTAATGCACTACTCAGTCCAATAATCTAATATATTTCAACAGGCCAGTCAATATACATCTTCTCTTAATACTTTCATCAAGAGCGTCGAGCTTAAGATGGTAAGTCTTAGCAAAGAGTGCATGAGAGCCTTGGCCATGGTACTTCTTCGTGTCTGCAGCTAAAACCGAGACGCCGATGCAAGTGGTAGTTCGCGTGTAATCACAGATCTCCCTTGGTAACCGTTATCAATAAATCATTTTGATTTAAAGGGCATAGAAACTGCGTTAACTAGACGAGCATAGAGACAGATAACAGTGTGGTTGAAAAGTCCATAGGTTAAAACTATGTAAGACCGTCAGAGAGAAATGAGAGTGTGGTTGAAAAATTCGTATGGGTAACATAGGCGTAAATGCTCTAGTAACACTATGTAACACTATGCAACTGTTGATGGTCTTTCTCTTTTCAAGACCGTTAGTGAATTTTCATATGGATTCCAAAATACTGATGTCACAACCAGGCGAGCCGATACATCAAACTTTGCACTCTGTACAGTTATTTCACACGTCAAGTCCAAGCAGATGACGATTGTTTTGATTCTGGTGTGAAAAGACGGAGCCTTGATTCATCTACTCACACATTTGGAAGCATAAATTTGGTTTCTTTATGTAGAACGAGCTTCAAACATTGCTCAGAAACGCCAGTACATAGATAACATACATAATTGGTCATTACAATACTTCAGTTAAGATTACGACCTAGTGTGTTAAGTTTATACATATGTGGTGGGACCTATAGTTTTATGTCGACTCTGAACGACAGATGTTTGAGAAACTTTTCTTGGCAATTTTTTATTTACTCAGATTTTTTTTATATTTCTGTTTTGATGTCTGATCTGGTATTTGAAACGAGGCCTTATATATAATAAGCCAAGACACTACCTACTAGACTACTCACCAATACGTTGCTCTTTGTTTTTGGCCAATTGTGTGTACTTGTATGGCACCCACATTGAAAAGAACTTTCGGATACCCCACATTTCCACCAATGTTATGTTCAACCTATTCCTTCAATATACATATTTAGACGCTCAGCTATCTCAATCAACTTCATTTTGAGATCACCCAAACCAATTTTGGGGCCTTTTTTGATGTTGCGGCTACTATTGCGTGCAACATTCTCTGTAGTCAGCTCGGCTCGATCAAATTAGCCAACAACTTATCAGTGATTGATTTTCTTAGTGCGAAGTTTGAATAATTTGATCAAAACAATCCAATGGCTTTAACAGCAATTTCTTACTAAAAGTAAATACGTTTTTATTCAGTCACTTTAAACTAGCAAACTTATAGTCTGGTTGCAATAAAATTCGTACATCTGTCGTTTCGATTAATTAAAAATTTGGGCAATGCGGCACTTTTGCTAACGGTGGGATGATGCATAATTGATAGTTGAGGGGGAAAAGTGAAATCAAGTAAGTTGCGCATTACTGAAGACAATATGACTCTGTTGTGAAGTCGCCGTGGTCTAGTAGATAGTGTGAAGCCTCGGTTCAAACCCAAAGTCGGAGATGCCTGAACGAAATATGAAAAAATATTTCTTCGACGAATTCCTCTCAGCAGATTTCTGGCAAAAACTCTGAGAGATTAACACACACAACATAAGTGGTGTGAGAAACTAGGTCGTAATCCTGACTAAAGGGTTGTATTAACCAATTATGTATGTAATATGACTCCGTTGTTTGGTGTAATTATTAGGGAGCTTTTCTGTAAATGACAATGACAAAAAAAATTCTTTAAAATTGTTTGTATTGTATTTCAATTCGAGATGTTTAAGTTTATAATCAAGAACTACATCTACAATATCACCGCATGCAATACATTTTGTACGTTTAAATTCTATTAAAAATTAGGTCTCGTTTTTGTACTGTAGGATGATACCTTCCAAAATGTTAGTTGCTTTGTGTTTGAACAAAGTATTGTGTTTCAAAAATGCCGCTGTACAAAATATATACAATGTATTCTATTTCAAAACGTCATCAATGTGTATTTTTAACGTAGTCAAAAAGCAATCAGGAATCGGATTTATAGCTGATGCATAGTTTCGTTACTTTGCATATCTACATAGTTTATATGCAGTAGTAGAACTGCATACAAACTTTGTATTGATACATTTTGGAAGGCAACCGTAATGTTCTTGTTTTGTAACATTTTATTTTAAAATTTAGTCTGATTTGTGTCAAACCAAATTTGAAATCAAAATTTATCAGCCAAAATCTCAAACAACATCTTTGAGTGATTAAACTCAACCGCCATTGGCCCTCAAATGGCATAAATTCAGATTATTGAGTTAATTATGGAGGATTTTCTAAGTAATTTAAATGTTTATTCATTGGATATAATCAACATCAACATCATCATCAAACGCATATACATCAATTAAATTAAACGCAGTCAATAAATCGAATATCATCACAACGAAATAATTCCATTCCATATGCAAATGTACATACAATAACAACGAAACAACTAAAAGGAAACAATCAATACAATGCGTATCTAATAAATACAAATACAACCAATACAAATGCAGAATGACTGAGAGAGATACAGAGAGAGAGAGAGAGAGAAAGAATAGATGCATTAGATACCAAATTAATTCGATGAATTTTAAAACACGTTTAATAAAGCAAATACTACTTGGCAAGAGTAAATCTCTCTCTATAAATAAATACAAACATACATATTTTGTTATCAAAACAATTGTTATCTATTTGTACAAACGTGCACACATATACACAGATACATACATACATATATGTATGTATAAAACTTATAGAAATGTACATAATAATAGCACTAACATTGAGCAGGATTTTGTTTTTTTTTTTAAATGGCTTCAATAAGCAGGATTTTGAAATAAGTTTCGTATCGAATCGTAGTGCTATTATATTGACAACAGCTGTTAACATACATACATGTGATCAATTAAATTCATGTGTACTTTAAAACAAACTTACACACATACATACGTATGCTCCTCGTCTCCATGCACTTTAGAAAAGCCACGTAAATCCCTTTTCACATTTTGAAATACACAATGAAATCATTATCCCATTATTCTTACAATAGACTTAAGAAGAAAGCTTCTCTCAACATACATACATACATACGCCCCTTGCATCCATAGGTCTTTTGTAAAGTTTTACTCTGTTATCGCCTAATGTCTAAGACAACTAAAGCAACACACATTTGAAATGCAAAGAATCGTCATCACTTAAATTTTTTCTTTTTTCTTTTTTCTTTTTCATTTTCTTTTATGGATTTTGCAAGATTTTTACATTTTCTTTCTTTTAGTTTTTCATCCTTTCTGACTGCCATGTGTAACTGTTTGTCTGTCTGTCCATCGTTATATTCTGCCTTTATTTTAAGCCATTCAATGAATGGAAGAAGGAAGAGAAAGTAAAAATTGCAAGAAATTCAATTCTTTTTCTATCATTTGATTTCTTTCTTTTCGTTTTTTTGCTCGTCTTTTTTTTCTCTTTTTATTCTGATGAAGCATTTAACAATATGTCGTTGTCGTCGTTGTCGTCGTCTTCGTTGCAATTGTCATTTCAGTATTTGATGTCACTGTGTATTTAGAGTACAGCTGTTATCGGCTAAATACTTGTACTATTAAAGACCATGATGTTGCTTTCTTATAAATTCAAACTGAGCATAGAGCAGCAGATTCCATAACTTCAGTGTGATAGGTGAGAACTAGTTGATATGAAAGGGAAGGAACATGGAATACCATGCAATAGTGTGCTTATGTTAGTCTTTCAGCCTATAGAACAGTAGACATTGGAAGACATTCATTATACAGCTTAATTGGACTCAAATCTATCATATGATTTGACTTAGATCTCCGTACCTCGAAGATGCGAACACAAAGTAAAGAGAACAAAACAAAAAACGTAAGAAAGTACCAAAAATGTACCTACAACTTCTTCATAGTTAGTGGCTAGACCATTGCAAATGAGTTGGCATTGCAGGCAATGCGATATTACTACACTTTCTGATAGCCTGGCGGCTATCATAGTTCCGATATTACCACACAAACTGTAAAACGGTATAAAGCTGTCGCGAATATTGCAACGAGAGAGCGGATTGGTATGACGTTCGAATCAGTTGAGTTCCGGAGAGTGATGATGTTCAAGGTAACTGCAGAGCGGATGAATTGGGCAGATCAGGCACAACCATTAAATTCTGCTATGAATTCTTTACTTTGGGAATTCCTTTAAAGATCTACGGGCTCATAATTGACAATATAGTTATGGATTCCGTTAACGTTAAATGGACATGCTTTGAATACGTGTAGAGCGGAGCACAAAATGTTGGCCAAATTTAAACGGACGGTACCAAAAGTCAACTTAAACTACAAGAGGGCGCTCTCGGTGTGGTTAATGAAGTCATTGCCGAACTTTGTGCTATGGAAACATGGCAAATGAGAAGGAAACTGTTGTTCATCTATAATCGGGCATATGCCCAGCAATATGTAAGAGGAGAAAATGGATTTTGGTATCTATTACATACATATATTAATAAATGGTCATTACAACCCTTCAGTTAGGATTACGACCCGGCTTCTCACACCACATGCATATATTGTGTGTGTTAATTTTTATACATGAGTGGCGGGACTTATATGTTAAACTTTACTCCGAACGATAGATTTTTGAAAAACTTTTCATGTCAATTTCAATTACTTCGAGTTTTTGCTAGAAATCTGCTGAGAGGAAGCGGCCGAAGCAATATTTGTCAGTATTTCGTTTTGTTGGAGATGTCCGACCTGGGTTTGAATAGCGGCCTTACATCTAACAAACCAACACACTAGCTACTAGACTACGGCAACAATTTAAGCGAACTAGACTACCGCTTCATTAGAAGGTCCAAATAACTCAGAAATTCAGTGTTTAAGGGCCATTGTTACAACTTGCCGTTAACTAAATGGAGGATTTTAACGGGCAGATAAATTGTTTTTCGTTATTATGAGTACCCAATAAGACAGAAGTGATGGTTAAGCTATAGGGAGGATCATTCTACCTTTAACATTTAAAGGTCACTTTATGTTTGAACTTGCCATATTATATATTATTTTCATTATGGCAACTTCAAATTTAAACAAAATGAGCATATACAACAAAAAAAAAACGAAGCCCGCGGTTGCCACTGATGTAAAAAAAAATTTGTATAATTGAGCAGTTTTATCGACATTGCTCCGGCACTGCTATATTTTTGAAAAATTTTATCTGTAAGTTGTAATAACGAAAATTAGTTAAAGGTAACTTTACAGTTCCCTTTAGCTAAAGGTACCTTTAACTAAACCCAAGTTTAACGGCAAGTTGTAATAATGGCCCTAAGTGTAGTATCACAGTGGGGTTTTATGTGGCGTAAGTATGTCTATCCAAACCCATTTACCACTACCATTGCATATAACTTTATACTCTTAAATATTTTCTCATCGGCTTCAAGCATTTCTAATCAAGCAACATCAACTGCTGTAATATCAATTCATTTTTATGCATGCAAAGCTGTATGTGTATGTGTGTATGTCAGCAATGTGTTCTGAATAGACGTTTTTTCTTTTCCTTTTAGTTCTGCTTGATTTTCTTATAAAATTCTTCTTCTTCGTTTTCAACATTTTATAGAAGGAAGGCTTTTATTGTCTTTCTTCTGCATTTTAGGTTTTCTTTTTTAAAGATTTTCTTGTACACAAACCAGTCAGCAAGCAATGGAAGCATCTCTTAACACTCTAAAGAAAAAAATAAGAAGAGGTACAGAGGGTAGAAGCATCAGAGAATGGCAACTTGTCAAGTACGTTGAACTTTTGCAAGTATACTTGTACTTGTATGTACATACGTATGTATGTATATAGTTTGATGCATTAAATAAATTCTATTAAACTAATTTCGGTTTTAAGGATATTCAAATAGAAACTAAAGAAAGCAAAAGAAAAAAAAAACACCAGAGAAAAGTAAAGAACATTTTAAACACAAGAATAATATGGTGGGGTTCAATGAGGATAACGGAAATGGCTTAAATGCTAACTGCAAATTGCAAAATACATTAAAAGTAGGTCGGTCGTCTCAACGTTTTCATAAACAATGTGTCAGTAAAGGCATAAAATATGGGATGAAAAAAGTGTTGGGTTGAGTTGGTTAAGTAATCAAAAATTAAGGATAATATCAGGATATTAAATTAAAAAGGGGAGTATTAAGGTAAATGATTCAAATGAGGTTAAATTTAAGAGTATTTAAGTAATCAACACAGATAAATTTGTGTCGTTAATATATTATCATTTAATAATGAAAACTTTTCTGTTTGTTTCTTTGCAGGTATGTATTCAACTTTGTTTCCATTTTTCATTCCAAATTTGGTGAGTTTTTCTTGATTTTATTATGAAATTTTAAACGTCCGTCGATCATTAAGATTTAAAAAATAAATGAAAAATTCTTGGGAACGATGTTGTTTATCACAGAATATTGAGAATATTGAGTACCTTTTTTCACAAATTGTTTTAAGAAATATTTGTTTTCCACTACTATTACCAGTAGCAAATCTATTATCTACAGTGGTCTAAAAATTAATTACAATTGACTATGATATTAAGGACCACTAAAATTTAAGGAGTTTAGTTAAAGGTAACTTTAGGTAAAGTGAACTTTAAAGTTACCTTTAACTTCTTTTCGTTATAAGAACCTAAGGATAAAATAAAGTTAAATTTTTCAAAACTATCGTAGTGCCGGAGCAATGTTGATAACACTGCTCAATTAAACATGTTTTTTTTTAAACGCAGTGGCAACGACGGGCTTTGTTTTTTTTGTTGTATATGCTCATTTTGTTTATATTTGAAGTTGCCATATTGAAAATAATATACAACATGGCAAGTTCAAACATAAACTTAACTTTAAAAGTTACCAGTAGGTTGATCATCCTCCCTTTAGCTTAACGCTCACTTCTACCTTATTGTCCACGTATAATAATGAAAAACAATTGGTCAATTCACACAAGCAGTTGTATCGTTGTATTCATTGTATTGTTGGAAGAACATACAACAGTGTATGATTGTTGTTGATATTTTTCATATAAAAATCCGATACACTTATACACATTTTTGCCATATGTTTCTAAAAGTTGTGTTGGTTTCGTGCTATCAAATTGTGTGAATGAAAAAAATGTGTATACGTTTTCATATGTTTTTAAAAAGTTGTATTGGTTTCGGCTATTAAATTGTTTGAATGCCACGAGTTACACAATACAGCATAGCATTGAGCGTTCACAAACAAACAAATGTATTCAATACAACATATACGATACAAAGTCGTGTGAATTGCCCAAATTTATCTGCCCCTTAAAATTCTCGCTTTAGTTAACGGCAAGTTGTAATAACGGCCCTAAACGAACCCAAAAAAAAAATACAATACTTTTAAGAGCTCCTTGTGTTTCATTAATTTAAAATACATCTTAGATTTAATTTAAAAAAATTTCGACCATCAACCAACAACGCATAACAAAAAACTTTCTAACAAAAATGACAACGTCGCCAGATAATCCTAAATTGTGTTCTAGAAACGAAACCTACAATGAAACAAACTTTGCCACTCACTCATTCATTAGCTGACCCTTTAATCTTTCTGAATTTCTGAGAAGAATCACAACCTTGTTCAAAGTTCTTTTATTCATAGTAGACTCTCGGTCTCGACATTTCAAATATTTTGTAAAACTTAATTTCACAAAATAGGTAGCAAGGAGGTTAAAAGGTTAAAGTACTTGTTTTTAATTTCGAGCAATTCGATAGCTCGAGCAAAACTTGAAAATGTTTCAAAAGAAAAAATAGTGGCTGTCGGGAATCTAAAAGATGAAATACATCTGATGGACGTAATAAACATTAAAGTGGAAATCTCCAAGAAGATTTGGGACAGTGCGACCGTATCATGGTCATATCAACCGTATAAGACCACATGTCCTTAAAAAATTATAATCGGTCTTTTGAGTGGGCAGTATAGACTCAAAGAACATTTATTGAGAATAGAATAAATAAGAAGATTCTGCGATGAGGAGAACAATTCACCAGAACTTGTATTTGCAATCTGTGCGGTGCATCTCAAAAGAAAACTACTGGCTTCCTAGTAGTAGACTTGCTGACACAGAAAAGCATAATACAGTTTGTAAGAGCAACAGGATTGAGATATCCTATATAAGTTGAGGGAAGTTAGGCCGCAGTACTCTAGCATACATCGATATTTATAATAAGGATGAAGAGTGGTTATGGAAAAGAATAATAAACGCCTTTACAGCTCTGATTCATTGATTTAAACCTTTGAAAAAAAACTTTCCTTCCCACATAGAAACCAAAAATTTTCAATCCAAAGCTCTAACTTGGATTTCTCGAATATCTTTAGTTTTGTTTTTCATTTTATTATAGTTTGCCCAATTGAATAGAGGACGCACGAAGAGTTCATTAAACTTCCGAGACTAGAGGATAACAGAAACTGTAGTATCGTAATGAGTCTCATAAACTGATTTAACTTCTTTGGGCAAACAGCCACCTCTACGTAGAGGACCATTTTAAAAAATGAAAAAACCCACTAGAGTACCAGCAATGGTTAAAAAGAGTGTCTAAGTTCCTACTAACAGTTTTTGTGGTTTATATGTTTAACGTCACCTCATAAATTAATAACACGTTTAGAGGCCTGATAACTACTCCAGTTCAGTTCTTATTGAATATTAAAGATTGTGGTGTGAATCGTTAATATCGCCCCGCGAACCATTCAGGGATCTGTCTCGACAAGTTTATTTTGAACTGAGCTTAATACGTAGAATGATTGCTTACCAGTTAACTAAGAAAACACTAGAATTTTAAAATTAAAAGCTAATTCTGTTGAACTTGCTTTGCCTCTCTTAACATATTTCACTTTGGCTCTTTTCATTTAACACGAATTCGTAGCTTCCTGTTAATAAAACGTTCATTGAATACATTCTCAGCGTCAAACGAGGTATTCAAGGTTTTTTTCATTCGTTTTTTTTTAATCTATTTGCTGTAGTTTTTTTTGTTGAAAATCCTAAATAAATATTTGCTTCTCTACTTAATTATTTGGTGGAAATTTCGTTTACTTTACCCCAAAGGCATTCTTTATTAATAAAGGCGAATAATGTCTGCAATTGATCTCAAAAAACATTTTCCAGCGTTTTTTGCTGTTTTTCATCTCAAAAAAAAAAATTCTTTTCATTTATTTTCTCTATACCCCCTTAAACAGAAAACAAATTAGAGAAAGTAAATTAGATTTTCACTTAAAAATGGTTTTTAATAAGGATAAGGATAAGGGGGTTTAAGTTTTTCAGTTGCTTTGAAGCCTAAAGGGTCAGGTTTTTTTCGCATTTCATTTTCCCTTTTTTTTCTCTCTCTCTATTTGTAAAACGTTTAAACAAAATTCAAAGGATATAAACCAACACAAATACATACATATTTCGTTTATTTATTTATTTTTTTATTTCTTTCAATTCAATTCACTCTGCCCATCATTCGTTTTTTTTTTTTAAAGCCATGCCCATACACTTCATTAAATTTTATATTTTTTTAGTTGAGTAAGTTTTTTTGTGTTTTTTTTTCTTTTGTTTCTTTTTGTTCTTTATAAATAATTTTATGGCAAAATTATAATCATATAATGGTGATAATCTATTGACTACTTTTATCTGCGCTCTGTTTTTTGGTCTACTTTTTATGGCTCACATTCTCTATTCCATTCATACACTTATTTGACACTCATAAACATGGCAAATAAAAATATTCGGCGATGTTTAGTGGCATTTTAGTTATTTGATTTGGATTTTTATGGTTTTGAACAAAAATAAAAATACAAAAAAGAAGAGAAATCATTGACAAAAAGGAATACAAGAAGAAAAAAAAAACTATAGAATATAATAAATTTATAGATAAGTACATACATACACTGCGGCAAAAAAAATTGAACCTCCTTGAAATCTTATTTACTTTTTTATCTTCTTGGAATAAAATTCTTAGATTTATGTTAAGTTTGTAACTATCTATGGAATATATATAATAAAAGGGGTTTTTAACAGGGATTTCCAAATTTTTCCATCAAATTAGTTGCCATTTACTTACTTACTTAGTTAATTGGCCATAACAACCCGTTTAACGGATTTCGGCCTGCCGCAACACATATTTCAGTCGCCTCTGCTTCGTGCGTGCCTACGCCAGTTGGTCACACCAACCTTCCAACGGATGCAAGGTCGTCCACTGTAGATTCCCGCATCAAATACCCGTCTCGCCGGAACATCCTCCTCCATTCGAACGACATGGCCGAGCCAACGCAGCCGCTGCATATTAATACGCTGTACAACGTCTATGTCGTTGAGGAGCTCATACAGCTCATTGCTGGATCGGATGCGGAAATCATCGCCAACACGTACTGGGCCGAATATCTTACGCACTACTTTTCTCTCGAACACGCCCAAGGCTGCTGCATCAGTACTTAATAGCGTCCATGCCTCTGCGCCATAAAGAAGCACGGGTAGGATGAGTGTCTTGTAAAGTGTTAGTTTTGTCGCACGAGAGAGGTCTCTGCTACTCAATTGCCTATTGAGACCATAGTAGCACCTGCTGGCAAGAGTAATCCTGCGCTTGATCTCCAGACTGGCATCATTTCTGCTGGTAACGGCGGAGCCAAGATAGATGAATTCCTTGACCGTATCAAAAGTATAGTTATCGTCTTTACTTGTCGATAACATATACTTTGTTTTGCCCTCATTTACTGCCAGACCCTTCTTACTAGACTCCCGTTCAATTATTTAGTCCAAATTACTATAGGCGACCATAGACAACGATGTGTATTCGCCGAGTAGGCTCTAAAGGAGTTGACAATTGAAACTAATCATCGAAACAACTCGTCGTCGTAGTAGTTTAGTAGTAGGTAGTGTGTTGGCTTATTAGACGTAAGACTACGGTTCATATCCCAAGTCAGACATATTTCTTCGGTGACTTCCTCCCAGCGGATTTCTGGCAAAAACTCTGAGAGTAGAATAAAAGTGCCATGAAAAAGTGAATCAGAAATCTTTCGTTCGTAGTCGATTTTAGACTATAGATCCCACTACTCATATTTGAAATTATCACACACAACATAAGTAGTGTGAGAAGCTAGAGCTTCAAAATGCGTATTGAAAAAGTTACTGTTTGTTATGGAGTTTGGCTGGGTGGCGTCATATTATGTTGAGGACAACGTTTGCCAGGTCATCATTTTTATTGCTCTTTTATTTTATTTTTTTTTGGCACTCAGGGGATGGCCCCTACTCATGCAGTGCATTGTGCAGGTTTAGGAAAAAAGGTTATAAGAAGGTGGAAAGAGGGAGTAGTGTTTGTGGACATTTGATTTCAATGGCGATGACTGACTACCAACCTGAAGCATTAATGGTCGATGATTACCAACGTGAATTGGATGACCTGGATGTAGTACTTGCCACGCAGACCATGTTGCATTGGATATTCTTTACGAGCGATTTGTGGGCAAAGTCATCTCACATGTACAACGTGGGTGATGTAAATCGGCTACCGAGTTCATATATTAGACTTTTTGTTTGAGGTTTTTTTTAGTCGTTGGTATGTTTGAATAAGTCTCAGCAGTCCTCAAAGCCAATACAGGCCATGCCATCGGTCAAATTCAGCCTAATTTATGCGCCAGAGTAATAAAAATAGACTTTTCGGAGGCAGTTTATTGGCGCATAATGGCAGCAATAATTCTTCTCGACAAATTAAAAATATCAGGCACTCACACACAAACTTTTGTTGGTATAAATTTCAAAATAGGAAACGTTTAATAAAAGACCCGATTTGTATGTACGAGTATATCAATACCATAGCAAAAATCTGTCCATGTTTTTATATAAATTTTTTTTTTGCTTTTTCTAACAGTTTTGTTAAGCTCTCGTCCCCACATATGCGTTTTCCCTGCGGATCTAGTCTGACAATAAAATTTAGAGCTTTCCGAAGACACAAAAGTGGCCGAAAAAAGTCTTAAAGTGTCTGGCTTTCCTTAAACAGTGCATGTAAATTTTACTTTTGCTTTTGAGTGTATGTGGTATGTTGATTGTCTTTACGATTTTCTTTCTTTTCTTTATTAACACAAACACTCTCATCTAACACATCTCTGACGACATGACTATCTATTCTTGTTTCAGTTCAATTCTATTCAGTTCTAGCTAAGTTTTCAGTCAATATTTTATGATTATTTGCGAATTTTTATGTGTACCCTGTTCTTATCTCTCTCCTCCTCTTCAGAACGCCATTTGTATTTCGAAATAAATGTATCCGAGTATTGAAATTTAAGTGTTTTAAGGATATTTTTTATTTTTTTATTATTTATTTCAAACGTACTGCGTACAATATGCGTGTCTATTTGGTTTGAAGTGTGTACTTGCTGTATATCCTTTTCACCCATACAACAGACAACAGTAGCTGTGTGCTGCTGTTCTGTGCTGTTCTGTTTTGTTGTATTCTGTTGTGTTCTGTTCTGTTTCAGTTTATACGATTTGTTAGCCATAATGTTAATAAAAATCTACTTTATATTGTCATCCAGCCAACACCAACCAAAGACCACAATAAATATTTTTATGTTCATGAAAGATTCTCTAACCACACAAACGCACACACAAATGGCAACAAATAAATGATTGAGACAGACAGACAGACAGTAACATATTGATATTAAATCGTAAATTGCAAACAATTGTTTTACATAAAAAACGAAATAAATTTATTCTCTTTTTGTGGCATATTTAAATCAGATTTAAAACGAATAAACAGTTTCAAGAGGTTTTTTAAAAATTTTAATTTTTTTTTATCAATTTTGTTAAGATTTCTCATGGAAATCATTGTTGTGTACCTAATCAGATACTTTTAAGTAAGAAATTCTAAATGTTGTGATATTAGAAACCATACGTAAAGAGCCCAATTAATAGAAAGGAGTTAGTGTCAATAATATTCGCAATTTGGTTTAAAAAAACCAACAGTTCGTCTCCAAAACTGGCCATAAGTTCAGCCTCTCCAAGAGTTTTCTTTGAGACTCGCTTGAAAAACGGACAATGAGTTCATTTTGAAGCTCTTAGTTAGCCTATTAAGACCTTCTGCACTTATTTTCTCGCATCTCTGCAGTAGTAGAGGTCTTCATGGTCTGATCAATTTTCCAATTTTCTATTGGAAATTGCCATAGTTTAGTAGGTAGAGTGTTGGCTTATTTGACGTGATGCCTCGGTTGAAATCCCAGGTCAGACGGCTTCAAAAAAAAAAACGAAATATGAATAAATATTTCTTCAGCGACTTCCATGCGCTGACCAACTTCCTTCACTTCCCTGATTTTGGTGTAACTTGGTCAGTACAGAGACTGCGTTCACTCGCGGCATCACAACGGACCGTTATGCGTGCTCAAGTGAGCTCTTTGGTATCAGAGCTACCACTTCGACCTAACCTAACATCGTCTCAGCAGATTTCTGGCAAAAACTCTTAGAGTTAAATATAATTGCCATGAAAAGTTTCTCAAAAAAAAAGAAGTGTCGTTCGGTGTCGACTTTAAACTGTAGGTCCCGCCACTAGTGGATAAAATTGACACACACAACATAAATGGTGTGAGAAACTAGAACGTAATTCTGACTAAAGGGTTGTTATGTCCAATCAAGTACGTAAGTTGTCTGAAGACCAAAATCCACTTTAAGATTATTGTAAAAAACACACTTCACTGGGCAATTGGCAATTTTCTCCATGCTTTTTTAAGCTTTTTGTGGTAACCTTACGAAGAGCTGAAACGGCATTCACTGTGCAGATGAGTACTGCCACTAAAGCGATAACATCGATATGAAACTGCAAAGATAGGCTGAAGACGTTTCAAGAATGGATTTCAGAACAACATCTCTTGTACTTACTGTACCGTGTGAATTCTTGTCGTTTACTTTCAAGATTTAAAGATGCCTGATCCTGACATTGACATTAAAACTCGTGCAAATAAATCAAAAGTAGCCGTTCAGGATGTTAGGTATTGGGGGTCAAATAGTATTAGTCGCTACTAAACCAAACTTCGTTTATCAGATTGAAGCATTTGTATGGAGCGTAACGTGTGCCAATATCAAAGAGACCCCCAGCGTTCATCAGATAGAAGCGTTTGTATCGATCCACAATATAGGGCGTAACGTGTATCTAACTATCAAAAATTTCCAAGCGTTCGTAAACAGATGTCTGAAAGGTTAGGTTAGCGGGAAGCTTGTCGTTAACAGGAAAGTTCACTCACATATGTGTTATCCAGTGTAAGGTAAGCCCCCTTGTCATGATACGTTAGTGGTGTGTTCAAAGCACCCCGAGCTTCGAATGAAACCGGCCAGTTCCCCTAGAGACACGTTCGCCACCATGCCCAGATTTTTAGACGTTCTGTCGCCCAAAAACCAATGACGTAAGTTCTGATGTGTAGGACAATCGCATACAAGTTGTTACACCGATTTCATTTCCTTTACATCATAGCAGAGACTGCAGTATTCCTGATGGGGTAAACCAAGCTTTTCAGCAAAATTAGCAAAAGCGCAGTGTCCCATTAGAATTCATGTTAGAATGTAAACCGTCCTCTTGTCACACTCTAGTAGTTCTCTGATTTTTCTTCTATTCACTGCTGTACACAGCCGTTGCAAAATTCAGCAACCAGGTATGTTGAACCACTCACGGTTTGTTGAATTCCAAGCTGCTTTTTCCAATTTGGAAAAGTATTCTTGTAGAGGCGCATATATCCCCTTTATTGTCTCCTCATCAGACATCCCTGATCCCTTTCGTGCCAGTTCGTCCGCCTACAGTGGATATATTGTCCGAAAATCATATAAACGATGGACCTTTTGAGTTGAAGTAATAATTGCCGATTTGAATCTAAAACCGAGATGAGAAAATGGATTTGATTCAGCAGCCGTATTCTGAGAAAACCCGATGACACTTTACTAATGCAATGGTGGTGCAATTGAATTCACAATGCCAACGAAGACCGTGGGTAGATGTCGTAATTGATTATAATTGTAGCCAATTAGCAGTATTGTTGGAGATGAAAGCTGCTGTGTCTTACTTTTTCAAACGAATGTCTCCACTGATGCCCAAAATGTTGTCAGCTGAGGGATATACTCGTATGCACTATTTGTCAACAAATTTTTTTTAAGAGCAGACAATCAAAGAAAATAGTTCCATTGCATAAGAATTTTTAAATATTTTTTAGAAACATTTATTTTAAAAGCATGACCAATGACCAACAACATTGAAACCTTTGCCATTTTGTCAACAAAATTCTTTCGGACCATTTGAATTTCATTAGAATTTCAGGTGGAAAATTGTTTGCGACTCATAAAATATTTAAAATGAAAACGAATAAATACGATACGATATTTAAAATGAGAATAACATGGACATGAAATGTATCATAATAAAATACATACATAAATACACAGGCATTTTAAACAATATTTAACAAAATATGTTTATTTTTTTAATAAAAACAATAAAAACATTCCAGATAATAAAATTTTAACACGGCATTTAAATAATTAAAAATATGTGATGTGAAGCAACATATAAATGCTAATTTGCAAGAGAGGAATTAGTGGAAATACGATACTTTACACTAAAATATATGTCTGCCTGTGTATCTGTTTGTTTCTGATTTACAATACATAGTTACTTACTCAAAGTGCTTCGATTTAACCAACCTTCTGTACAGAATTTGATCATAAATTAAATGTGTCAGTTTGACTAGAAACTAACATTGTTCGGAAATAATTAGGAATTTCTTAATTTTGTTTACATGGTCTGACTCACCGAAACTTTGCATAGACATGCCTCCATCCGTCTCCATAGTAGACATAGAAGTCGCCGTAGTCTAGTAGGTAGTGTGTTGGCTTCGAGGGTTCGAGCCCCAGGCCAGACATCAAGACAAAATACAAAAGTATTTCTTCGGCGACTTCCTCTCAACAACCTAGATTCTCACACCACTTCTGTTGTGTGTGGTAATTTTATCCAAGACTGGTGGCACTTATAGTTAAAAGCCAATTCCGAACGACAGATTTTTGATAAACTTTTTTTACCAGCAACTGCTAAGAGAAAGTTGCCAAAGAAATATTTTTTTCACACCTCGTTTTGGTCGAGATGGCTAGGCTGAGGGCATGAATCCCGATTTCATGTCTGATAAGCCAACACTCTACCAACTGAACAACGGCTGCTTACGAGCTTTAAAATCAATCCACCGGACTTTTATGCTCTGCATTGGTTCATAGTTTTTGGTATCTGAAGATACGAGGACAGACAATTTTAAGTACCCTATGCACTCACCATTTGACGATGGATTTTTAGTTTTTAGTTCCAAGTAACATGGAAGATCTAAAATTAATTTGAGTATGCCAAAGAAGCAGAAAGACTACCCCTAGAGAAAGGTCATCTAACTGTTGCTGCTCTTTTTATTACTCAACGAGATAGCTCATGTTTAGTGTCAGTATAATATAAAGTAAGTAGTGAGTGAGTTGGCTTAGACGCTAGGCCATGGTTCAAACCCCCAGTTGAACCCATTGTTCATCAAAACGAAACATGAAAAACATTTCTACGCCGACTTCCTCTCAGCAGACTTCTGGCAGAAACTCTGGAGTAAATAAAATTGCAATGCAAAGTTTATCAGAAATCTGTCGTTCATGCATAAAACTAACACACAAAACATAAGTGGTGTAAGAAGCTAGGTTGCAATCCTGACTAAAGGGTTAATGTTTCTTACTGGACGTGCTTGGCAGAAGATAAACGAGGCAGTTAGACTTACAATAGATGTGAATACGATCATTATCTAGGGTCTTTCCGTTCTGACCATGTAACTTAGTAATTCGTCTACATTGTAGACTCTACAAGGTTCAACAAATTACTAACGAAACAGATACTTTTGATCTTGCATATGAAGAAAAGCTCCTTGAATCTGTATTTCAAGTAAGTTTGAATTCAAGTGGTTGCTCAAATTAGAAGTATGTAGTAGGTTTGGAGCAGGCTTATAAAGTATGTATATATTTAGTTTTGATACTTTAGGAAGATCGTACAGTTAAAATATTGAATATTAAAAATTATGATCCCAAGTTTGATATAAAAAAAATTCCAATGCGTAAAGCGAAGCACACTGGGTTTTTGGATAATTTTTCTATAAAAATATGAAAAATATAAACACACAAAGTCCAACAAAATAAAATAAGGTGGGTGAACTTTAATGAATCCGTTGCTAAAATTGGATTAAAAAACAAAAAAACAAAAAGAATTTAATAAATGATAAATAAATTTAATTGAATTAATTAAACGACCAGCAATTAAATGTAAACAAATGCTTGTACAGAAAAAAACACAACAAAAAATAGAAATAAAAAATAAACAATTTATTTATTCTGAAGATAAAAGAATAAAGAATGAAAATATTTCCATTTAATAATTATTAAAAAATAGAAACAAAAAAAAAAAAGCAGTTGCGTCGACATATTAAGGCGGTTTAACGTAACCCTTCTTCGGATAGCCGAAATAACCAACACTTTTCAATTCGATTAGCAAGTCGGGATAATTGTTTACCGCATTATAGATGGCCTTTTCCAAGGTATCGTACTGGTAATACGGAGGAAAGGGCATATCATCCAATGCATTGATTAACACATTACCCCGTTCCGTGCCAATTGCAATTGAATTGCCATCGAGTGAAAAGCTGAAAAGAAAACGTTTTAAAATAATTCCTTTATGTTTATCGATTAGAATTTATCGATTATAACACATACATGCCCATGGTTTTATGAGAAGCGCACATATCTATTGTTGACATTGGTTTTAAAATATTGCGTCTTATATCCCAGACTTCAAGTGATTTACGATTGATTGCCAATATAATCGTACAATGTGTACGACTCCAGGCAGCCCATTGATATGGTGAACAGGTGTTTTTCAAAGTGATTAATGGCTGAAAAATGCCTTCCATCCAGATGCGTATGCACCTGTAAAATAGTTTACACGTTAAAGATTTTTTATTTTTGCAGAACGATCTCACACCACTCCACTGTTGACTCGCTTACCAGTCATTGCCACAGGTTAGAAAAAGTTTCGGTGACCAGGGTGAAAAATCCATAGCGTTAACCGCAGCATCGTGTGTTCTTATGACCTGTAGATAGTGATTTTGATAATTCGTAGAACACTTGTGTACACAACCCTCATCGGTTAAGAGATAATAAATATCAGCCAATGTAGGATGCATAGTCATACCTAGACCCTGTGGACATGGATCAGTGTTCTCCCTCTTGGCGCTACCGCCAACGGTTGGTAAACCTTCTGGTGTACCTTCTATGCGCTGCAAAGTCATTTGTCTGAAGGCCGCTAAAAACGGACTGTTTATTATGCGAAATTGAGTGGCGGAACCATCCTGTGAGAGTGTAAGAAACGGATCTACTTCTTGTGCATCATTTGAGTTGGCTTGTTTGATCCACTTGATTGCCAACACAGGCTCCATACTGCGTAAAGAACTGCGTGCAGATATGGCTATTGCTGGCTCATTATAGTAGGCAATATCCCTTACCTCTACCAGGCCATCATACAATCCTATGGCCAAAAGAGTAGGCATATATGGTGAGAACTCTACAGCAGTTACCGGAACATCGTAATGGTAAAACCGTTCCGGATCACGAGGATTTTTAATGCTCCAGATGCATACTTCGCCAGAATTTGACTGCTTGGCTGCCGAATACGAATAAATGCCATAAGCAACCGCCAATATGTCGCTGTTCTTATAACAAAAGCTCATATCGGCTACTGCCTTTCTCTCGCCACTCCTAAAGTCAGGGTATATAATGAAGAGTAGGTTGACAGAATATTTGTAACTCATTTTGTCTGCCATTCGCGTAACCTTAGTCATGTTGCGAAATCTTCTCTGACCCTGTTCAAACACATTACTGGACAGTAAGCGTTTCATTACAACACTGGTCAAGTGAAATGACGGTAATTTGGCAATAATTTCAAATTGCTCTTCTGGCGTTTGACTCTGTGACATGTGCAATTTTTTCGGTTCTGCCCATTCTGTGCCATATTCCCTGTCCTCCAGTAACTTGCAAGTGTCGTACATTTCGAAATACGATACATAAGTGCCCACATCGCAAGTTTTTATCCGGATTGTATTAACTTCACGGGACTTTAGCAAACTGTCAAAGGTTTGAGTCTCAGCTTCTGAACGGCGACGTACTTTACCTCTGCCAATGGTCAGGAAATCATACGTCTTATTATCACTCTCAACAAAGTTGCCATCGTCGGTGTTCTTAATGGCAGTCATGCCATGTTGCTCAAAAAGTAATATAAGTTCAGTTTTGCGCAACACTATGCGTACAAATGGGAATGGATGCCTAAGTTTATCAGGTATATCGCTCACGGATGCAGCGATACCAGTTTCGGAACTGGAACTAGAGTCGAGATTAAGCATATGCCATGAAGGTCTGGACGGAATGCCGTCTAAATCCAATTGAATACGTTCTTCGCCTATCTGTTGAAAAACTAAATTGAATAAAAACAACAAATCAATTGGTTGCACGAGATAAGACTTGCCCCATTAATGATATCCTCTAAAGACATACGCACACCCACAGTTCTTGATGATCTCGACCGTATTACCGAACTGGTCAAACTCTTAAAACTCGTTATGTCCGCAATATCGCTAATCATTTGTAATGACTTGTATTTGCGATCCAATATATCAAATCGTTCCGTTCGAAAGGATACTTTTATCGGTTGCGGTGTAACGTTCACCAACTCACCATCAATCTCTTCATAGGCCACCATTTTGTTACGATAATCAAGAAGCTTATCTATTTCGATCATTAACCGATCGTATAGGGTCATGTGTGTCACAGAATGTTGATATTTTTCATCCGCCGATTCTCCCATTACGACCTTTTTGCCTTTCCCCAACGAAGTTTTAGTTTCGCGTTTTGGCTGCAAAATAAAGATTTTAACGCCATCATGATGAATGTGAGCCGAAGAAGTCAGTTAACATTTTCTACTACTACATACATATGTACACATATTACCTCTTTCGTCTGCTCCTCTTCTGTAGGGAAGTGTGTGACTTTTTCCGCAGCCATTCTGTTTTATTTCCTTCCTTCTTCAAGTTCACGTTTATGGTAAAAGGATGAGATGAAGTTCTTTAAATAATTTTTAAAAAATTTGTTTGTTTCAAATGAAATTCTATTTTATAATTGAAAATTATTTTTGACACAATATTACAATGAATTGATGACAAGTCAGGGTGCTTACTGATTTCATGGGGTACTGAATGAAACAGAATTCAAGATTTCATTTTTCAATAGATTGCGTGTGAAACTATGCTACATGTGTGAGCAATTTTCTTTAGGTCATTTTAAACTCCGTTTGTACTGTGCATGTAAAGCCACTCTTGGTGAATTTATTCCACAAGCATGTGAAATTAGAGGTTTTAATAACACGCATTAAATTCAACTCGCCATAGCCGTGTAGAATAGGTAGAGTGCTAGCTAGCAGGGATTTCTAACAAAATGAAATATGAAAAAAGCTCTGAGCAGGACGAAGAAGTCGCCATAGTCCAGTAGGTAGTGGGTTATAATATTAGACATGAGACCACGGTTCAAACCGAAGGTCATATATCCGAAAAAAAAATATTTCTTCAGCGACTTGACTTGAGCTTGTTATAGTAACCACTACGTTTCTATTCCATTTCGTTCCTTTAAGGAACTAATGGCTTTTACAAAGCTACCATTCATTTATTTTCCTTAAGTTTTTCTCTTCTGTTTCTGTTTCCCAGTTAAAAGTACGTTTGATACACCGTAGTATAGGCACGGATGATAGATAGAGGATTGCTATCTGGCGTTGCCTAGAAAAATGCACTCCGGGAAGTAAATTTGCTCCCATAGCGCTTGACTTGCCTATGACGTTCGTTCTTCAAGTTATCCTTTCTTTGTATCTGAGAGTCGAAAGCTTAGCTGCTGTCTGACTAGATTATTTGGACGAGGCCCCTTAGTTTTTAGAATTCAAGAACTACGATGCAAATGTTTCGAATTCACCCAGACTCTGCTTACGTGTGGCGCCACCACAGACCGCTACGTGTTCTCAGATGAGCTTTGGCAATCAAAGCTAACACTCCAACCTACTTATCTACCTACCTACCCACCCAGATTACTTACAAAATTGGTCATTACGACCTAGCTTCTCACACCTCTTATGTTATGTTATGTTTTATACATGAGTAGCTGGATCTACAGTTTAATGTCGACTCCGAACGGCAGATTTTTGGGAAACTTTTCATAGCAATTTTATTCTTATTTACTCTCAGAGTTTTTGCTAGAAGTGTGTGCAGAGGAAGTCGTTGAAGAAATAATTTGTATTTCGTTTTGTTGGATATGTCTGACCTGGTATTTGAACCGTGGTCTCACGTTTAATAAGCAAGCACACTACTTAGTAGGCTACGAGCACTACAAAACCCAGCTTTGAACCTGTACTGTTCGAGTTTACAGTCAAGCATATTAAACACTACACCATGCTTCTTCACGAATACGGCTTCATACCAGTTAAATTATTCGAGTATATAATAGGCTTTTGGATACAAAAGTCTTTTCAGCACGGTACACTGTGCTGCAATAGGTCAGAATAAAATCTGAGATCTTCAAATTTTCATAGAGACCAGACCTTGTGTGTAGTTTGAACAGACCCTGTATACTATAGATAGATGGTTACATGAACCCAAATATGCGATAGACATAGACATAGAGCCCTACATCATCCAATACCACGTTGTACTGCTTGCCTAAAATAGTTGAGGAATTCGATCAGACGAAATTGAAGTGTCGAAATCATCTAGTCTTTTAGAAAAATGTTATCAAATTGAATGCCGGCGGTCATTTTATTTCAGTAAGAAATTTTACTCCCTCAACGTTAATGGAATCTGAAGTGAATATTCCAAAAGTGCTTTTGCTCTGCCGGGTGCACTGTATGAGGAAAAGAAATGCATTTTTTAAGCATGAATTTCATTATTTCATTTCATTCATAAGTACAGACAACTACTTCATTAATGGCAGAGTGCGATAGAGTTGAAGCCATAGGCCTTAAGAAATCGTAATAGAATAACTGGCGACCCGTGGCACTTTATTTACTAGGAGAATACAATCTTACATGGGATGCCGCATGCCGTGCAAAAATTTAACAGTTTGGTAGATGCTGTCATATGCTCTCATTAGAGGTAGTAGCAGAATGTTAAACAAAAACGAAATCGTTATTGCTTTTATTGTCTTCATATCTTCAATTTAATAAGGATCTTAATTAAATGATTTATTATTATTAAAAAAAAGTACAACAATAACAATAACACAAAAAAAGAATTTTTTTTTTTTTTTTGAAAATGGCAACCATAGTTGCGTCAATCTCTTCTTAAACCAGGAAGTTAAATTCTAACAACAAATTGACAAGTACTACTCCCACATACATACATATAGACATACCATAGCATAGTATAGTACAAGTAGTTGAGTATCTGTACTTCACATGTTAAAGTATTTTATTGCTCGTTTGTACACTCACATACTCTGCGGTTACTATAGAAATTCATCTTGGGTTTGCATCTAATCTCTGAAAAGTATCCAGACAAGTGCCACTTTTACTACTTCTGCCACATAAGAAAAGACACAGCGAGGGAGAGAGAGCGTAAAAAAGAAAATGCAGAGACGATTGGAAAACCTTAAAGAACATAATGAAATAACAGAAGTAGCAAAGAAAAAAAAAATAGCAAAAAAGTAAGGAAATTATAGTAAATGGATAAAAAGGGGAGGCCTATTCATGAATTTGAAGTCAAGTGGGCAACACTTGAAGCGATGTTAGAAAAAATCTACTCTACTTTACTTTACTTTCTATTCAGTAATAACGTAGTCATGTCGTTGTCTTTACATGGATTTATTTCTTATTTTTTTATTTGAGTTATTAAGGGTTTCAACCAAAAAGTGGTAACTATAGAACGTATGTATAACAACTGGCATTAGAATGAAAAGTATATTTTCTCTTTTCTTTATCTGCTTTTCTTTGAAAACATATTTTAAAAAGCGAAATATTTTTGTAAAGGTTTTAAAATTATTTTAATTAAGAAGTTATTGTGTACAGTTATTAGTATTTGAGCGTTGAAGTTTATAACTAGCGCGTGCAGCTTTTTTACAATTAAGATTTTTTACGTAAGATTGGACTGTTCTTCGAATCACAAATCACGAATACCAAGACAATACCGAACTAGTACTCTATATCACCGCAGCATATGAAATATAATGCATCAAACGACATAACACCTCGACACTTTATTTTAAAATCTTTGGATTTATGAAAGGTTTCTAGAAGCAAACTTGCTTCAAGCAACTGTGCCGGACGTATATATTTTTATGGTATGTACAGGGTCCGCCATCTAACTTTTTTTTTCAACTAGTGATAATTAGTTTTATCCTTTCGCTGAACGAATATGGACCATCCAACGCTTCGCTAAGTGGGCCTGCGATCGACTTACAGAAGATGCCGATTTTGGCAAAATAATACTCTTTCAGATGAAGCTCATTTTGATCTTGGCGGCTATGTAAACAAGCAAAATTGTCGCATTTGGGGCACAGAAAACCCGCACGCACCCAAAACGAGTCACTGTTTGGTGCGGATTTTGGTCCAGAGGCATAATTGGGCCATTTTTCTTCGAAAATGAGCAAGGAGTGGTCGTTACAGTCAATGGCGATCGTTATAGGGCCATGTTGAACTAATTTTTGTTCACAGAAATTGAAGAGGAGGATATTGGCAACATTTGGTTTCAACTGGACGGCGCTACGTGCCACACAGCCGAAGCTACACTCGATGTTTTGCGCCCTGTTTTTGAAGATCGCATTATCAGCCGCAGAGCTGATGTCGTTTGGCCACATCGGCGCTGCGATTTGACACCGGCGCTGCAATTTGACACCGTTGGACTATTATTTGTGGGGTGCCGTCAAAGATAAGTGTTACGCCGACAAGCCAGATACAATTGATGCTTTAAAGGACAATATTCGTGAAGCCATTGGTGAAATACAGCTGCACACAATCGATAATGTGCTTAAAAATTGGATCGATCGTGTAGGCTACTACATGGCCAGCCAAGGCAGCCATTTGAATGAAATTATTTTCCATTATTAACCGGAAGGATTGTACTTTCAAATAAAAAAAAAAATTTGAGGAAATATTCAGTAGTTTTTTTTTAAAGCATTTTCAAAAAAAAAGTTATTTGGCGGACCCTTTATATATATAAAGCAAAGCGCTACCTGTTGCACAAGGTATACGACATGCTTCTGAATTTAATTTTTAGCACTTTACTCCTACTTTTTTTTGATATGAACACTTCATCTAGCTCGTACCCAGATATCCTTTAATATGTAATTTACATTCCATTTATATTTAGAGGAAGACATCTAATACATCACATAACTGTACTAATAAGGATTTTGTTTAAATATTGCTGAAAATTTCTAATTAAATCCCTTTACATTGCTTCAACCAACAAATTGGGTGGGATTTCAAAAAGCATTGCAGAGAAGCAATCTCATCTGTAGTCCGGTCGCATAGGGAAAGCAGGTTGAATCGTCTCCAATAGGTTACCATAGAGGACACCTTTCGAAAAAAAAAATTTATTCTAAAATAGCGATGTAGTAAATTTTGGATCCAACTTTTCTTTCCTTTAAACATAAGCCATGACTTTTAGGGCAGAACTTAAGGTAAAGAATTTTTGATAATCCAAAATATTTTGACAGAACGTATCTAACGAAATATGATTTGGATAAAATCCACACTTCCATGAAGCTACCAGAATTGGTAGCTAGTAGTAGTTACCGATAAATTATGGAATAAGTACAATTGGTTACAAAAATGGAAGTTCATAAGAGCTAAGTGAGCAATGTTTTATAGGGTGGTTTAATACAAATAACTCGCTTGCGTTCGAACAACTGGTAGATTCCGAATACATACGGTAGATTGATTAGAGTGTGTAAAATCCTCTGTCGTTTACTGACTCATCACTGCGTTATTAATAGTCAGTCTCCTCTAACTATGCGGGTGGTGTAAGTATGTAGTGGTCTAGTAGTCAGTGTGTAGGCTTATTAGACGTTAGACTATGGTTCAAAACTCAGATCAAACATCTCGAACGAAATGAAGTATGAAAACATATTTCTTCGGCCACTTCATCTCAGCAGATTTCTGGCAAAAAATCTGCGGGTAAATAAACATACATACATACATACATAATTGGTCATTACAACCCTTCAGTCAGAATTACAACCTAGTTTCTTACACCACTTATGCTATGTGTGTTAATTTTATACATGAGTGGCGGGACATATTTTTTAAAGTCGACTCCGAACGACAGATTTTTGAGAAACTTTTTCATGGCAATTTTTAGTTACTCTCAGAGTTTTGGCCAGAAATCTGCTGAGAGGAAATCGCCGAAGAAATATTTTTGTATTTTGTTTTGATGTCTGGCCTGGGCCTCGAACCCTGGCTTTACGTCTAATAACCCAACACACTACCTACTAGACTACGGCGACTCCATATACTCATCACTGCGTTATTAATAGTCAGTCTCCTCTAACTATCTGGGTGGTGTAAGTATGTAGTGGTCTAGTGGACAGTGTGTTGGCTTATTAGACGTGAGGCTGCGGTTCAAACCCCAGATAATTCATCTCGAATGAATAATATGTACTCTACCGTTGTCTACCCTGAGCGGTCTTTTGACCGCTAGAGTATATATGAAATTTTATGAAGTTATCGGCATTGAAATCTCTAAATCTCTCTCTCTCTCACACACAAAAACCGCAGTTTTCCAAAAAAAAGTCATCCGATTGTGTTCTAGGAAAACGCCATGTGCTTACAGTTTGTTTTATGCTGGGTACAGAGCGACTGCTGGTAACTCACGAGGTGATGCAAAATAGCGATCATTCAAATTAGATTACTGGCTTTGTACGCGGCATTACAAATATTTGCGACGTGATTAGTTCTATTTGTAATAATAAGATAGGCTACAGAATTTATGTAATAAACAAATAAAAATAGTAAGTACTAATTTCAGCATTTTATTGTTGGTGAATTATTCAAATACAAATTCAAACATTTAGCTCTAAAATGTCAATGTAAAAGAAATTGCTGAAGGAAATAAATAATATAAGCGAACTATGCGCTGAAGTAGGTGAAGCAGAAAATTCTGGGAGTAAGGATAGTATATATGATCCATTAGACACTGATTCTGAGGTATTCGACACGGATCATGAGGAAGAGAACATTGTGAGCACGCATAGGGGATGAACAATAATGCGATTGTTCTCCAGTTCTGAAGATGAATGTGAGAAAACATCAGAATATTGAAACTTCAGTTGCTGGAACTGTTTGGCAAAAAATCCACCAAGGTTTTGGACCTGGAAGATCTCCGCTTCATACAATTTTCAGAGAAATATCGGGGCCAACGGGATATGCGATATGTGCACAGAATCAGAAGCACGTTGAATTTTAGGATCCGAATGGAGTATAACTTTAGAAGAGTTAGATGCTGTCATTTCAATTTTATATGCACGTTGTGCTTATGAAACAAGAAAGTCGAACGTTTCATATTTATGAAATAAGCAATGAAGAGAATGAAGGAACATATAATTTTTCAGTTTCGAGCCTTCTTTCTAAAAATGTACTCCTAAAGCCCGAAAAATAAATGTTTTTTAATTATTATATGATAAATAATAAATTAATAAATTTTAAACAAAATTTTTTATGCTAAATTCTGTATTAATTACAATCAACTGGTAAAGACTATAATGTTTATTTCAAAAGCGGTCATTTGACCGCCATCGGTAGAAATAGGTATAAATATGTAATATGTCGGTGGGTTTAGTGTTAAAGCAACGTATCAATTGATGTATACTTTTCTTCTATAATGAGTTGTACTCTAGTGAAATAAAGTTTCACTGTTTTCTAATGAAAAAATATTTGTTTTAACTCATTTAAATATTAAATAGAAAACTTGATAACTCTTCTGGTGGTACTTTCTGTCTTTTTTTTTTTTGTTGCAGAACTTTTTAATTAAAATCACTGTCAATTGCTTTGTTTTTATTAACATGCTTCCCATTTATGAAATACGACTTTCTTTTACTGAATTTTGAATTTCATTTCAATCATATGGTAGGATAAGAAAAATAATTTCATTAAGAAAATATTTTAATTGTAAAATTTATATGCAACAAACGTACAATTTAAGAAGAAACAGAAGGAAAAAACTTTTAAATCATATTCAAATACAACAATTGTATACAAGAACTTTTCTTCATACCACACACACGCAAATTGCTTTACATATCGTTAATTGAAATGGAAAATGGTGTATTCTTTTGGGTTAAAAAAATATAAACATATTTCTTCTTTTAGCCGGCTCTTGACTGTAATGTATAAAATTGCTAAACTGTAGCATTGTGGGTTACAATTAAGACATAAACTATGGACATTCATATGTATGTATACTTTGGAGCATTTTTATAGGCGATGCTGACATAACATTGATAGTTTACCACTATTTAACAATTAGCTTTGACGCCTATATCGCTGGTCCAGGTAACGTAAGGACCGTAAGGACACATATTCGAATCCTTGGTACCATTGCTATCCAGCCCACTATGTCCATTTATTTATTAGTTGCATATCACTTGAAATCGTGATATTCTAGTAGGTAGTGTGTTGGCTTATTCGACGTGAGGCCTTGTGGTTCAGATTAGTACGCCAACTGACGATATCTCTACTGCTTTAGCATTAAATGCTTATGAATGCACTCTGTAGTGAAGACACCCTTGCCATACAACACATTACTGTGGTAAAGTAACGAACATTTCTTTTAAAAGAAATAAAAACTTATTCCACTTTTGTTGTAATTGTTTTTGTTGTTTGGTCTGTAATGAATGCCTTTTCATTACAACTTAACAGTACAAAAATCTTCATAAAATGTATGACAATAGAAAAGTTGTTTTATTGTTCTCTTCTATTTTGTTCTTCGCTTCGCATCGCTTTGCACTTCAATATATGCAAAGAATTACTCGTATTTTTATTTTTGAAGGAGAAGTAGAGTAAAGCTTTATATTTCCTTCCTGGATCGGGTGGCTTGTTGGCATCTTTTTTTCGCTTTTTTCTGCCAGATTTACAAATACTTAACACTTAATACAACAACAATAAAAATAACAGCAACAATAACAATCACTGGAATAGGAAGAAAACATAAAAAAAGTTTCTTTCGTAAAATCATCTTATCTTTACACCAAAACGAACAAACTTTAGTTTTGGGTTTCGACAAGAGAAATTCGAAACAAACTTGAGGAAACGAAACAACAACAACAACAATAAGACAAAAAGAAAAGAAAAAGAGAAAAGCGTTAAAAGCAAAAAAGAAGAGAAAGTATGTGGTGTGGTAATAAAACATTACTTGCTTTGGCATTCATTGTAAAAACCCTTCCATTTCATTCCATTCCACTCCATTGTATTGCCATTGCATTGTGTGTGTTGTGTTTATATGGGTCGGTCGGTCGGTCGATCGGTATTATATGACATGATGGTGTTATTATCCTAAGAAAACGAAACGCAAAAGAAAGGAAAAAGACAACAACAAGAGAAAGAGTAAAAAATAAAAGTATTGTAGTCGGGTCGTATATCCTGTTTAATGTGTGCGAGTATTTCTAAGAAATATCCTCCGTATAAATTATAGATGAAGACACATAAATTTATTAACCAGTAAGTAAATGCTGCTTGTATGTGTGTGCTTGTGTCTGTGTGTACGACTATGTGTTTGTAATTGTATGCCTCAAATAGAAAAATTGTAATTTACGATGCTTTTTAAAAATATGTTTCAAAAATATTCTTTTACTTTACTTTGCCACATTTTCCATCAGCTCCAATAACAGAAGTTGCTTACGATTGGTTGGAGTCAATTTACTCTTACATTTATGCATTAGAAATATTATATAAAAAACTGTGTCTATAATATCAATTGATTTTGTACAGGATATTATCAAAGAAACTCCAATTATTAGCAAATGCTGCCCAATCGGGTTTAATATACTTTCCGGGAGTTTTTTGTTGGCACATGGGGTCGTACTTGAAATAGACTTGTTATTCCAACTACTCGTGCACAAGAATTAGGCAAAAACAGAAATTTTAATGGTATACATATGTAAATATATCCCTAATTGATCATTACACCCATTCAGTGAGGACTACGGCTTAGCTTCTTTACACCATCCATGTTATGTGTGAATGTTAAACATGACCTACAGTTTAAAATCGACTCCGAGCGACATATTTTTAAGAAACTTTTCATGGCAATTTTTATTTACTCTCAGAGTTTTTGCCAAAACTCTGCTGAGAGGAAGTCAACGAAGAAATATTTTTTCCATGTTTCGTTTTGTTGGAGATGTCTGACCTGGGGTTTAAACCATGGTTTCAGAGTATTACGACTGATGGTAATTTCGTTCCACAAACTGCGATTTCCAGTAGATGAGCAAGTAGCGAAAATTGTTTACATCCTGAGGTTGGAACTTTTGACTTTAAAATTATCTGCCACATGATACGTTTATTCTCATTATTTTCGGAAGGTTCCATCTAGGGAGCTATGTTCCAACCATAATAAAATTATCCAGCAAATGTTATCGGCATAATTAAGATCGACCAGTCGAGCACCAATATTACTTGTTATGCCTTGATGCAAGATCATGTAGCCAAGACAAGTTTGTAGCTACTACGGAATGAATTCCAATTTCTATTATTTCCGAGAAGAGAGAGTTATCTTAGTACTGGGACCATGCGATATATTGTACTCTCCGCAGATTTTTAAGGGTATCCCTATAATATATCCTCCAAGCATATTGCCGCGGCAAATTTCAGTATGCTGCTCTATGACAGCCATGGCAATTCCCTGTCTGGAACTTGATATGCACCCAAGATGTTACAGGATAATGTTCTGATGATACATTCTCATCATTGCAGGGTCCGCATCTTAGGCTCGAGACAACATTATTAACGTCAGGTTATTCCTGAATAGTCTGATGAATGGTTCCGACCTCCTCTTATTATATTGACTGATAAACTATCAGTTTTGTTTGCTTCAAATTCGTTTGATTTGCAAAGAGTGTTTGCCTCTCTTTATCTTCTGTATACTTTAAGTATATCATTACAAACGCACTTTCCGTTCCACAGAAAGGTTTTGGTCTCCTCACGGTCTCCCACACGACCTGGGACCTAGTAGGTCGTTATTTCTTCCATATCTAGCCTATTCAGCTGACCAAACAGTCCCATACTATTGTTACCACAATTTCATAAGAGTCAAGCGCTCGAATAGCGGCTTGACTGTCAGATCGTATTGCTATGTCCTGTGCTATCCAAACTGAATTGAGCATACCTTTCGCCGTAGTCTAGTAGACAGTGTGTTGACTTATTAGACGTGAGGCTGAGATTCAATATGAAAACATATTTCCTCTATAACTTCTTCTCAGTCAATTTCTGGCAAAAACTCTGAGAGTAAAAAAAATTAACATGAAAAGTTTCTCAAAAGTCTGTCGTTCGGCAAATTTCGCCTATCATGTATAAAATTAACCCTGACAACATAAGTATTGTAAGAAGCTAGGTCGTAATACTAACTGAAGGGTTGTAATGACCAATTATGTATGTATGTATGTATGTATTTTAATGACACGGACTTTCAAAAAATGAAAAACGTCCGCGAGTTTCCCATGGGCTTGAAATATTTCATTTTGGTGCCAAAACCTCCTGGAAAAATTAATTTATGCATCTGATGTAGTACAGACCGAATACGTTGAGTGTTCTTTATGTGACTTCCTACAGCAGACTAAGCACTAGCGAGTGTGGTAAGCAAAAACATTATTAAGTTCCATTTAAATAAGAGTGATTATTAAGCCACTTAGCAACAAAGCATACAAGTGTTGTATAATTTAGTTGTGTTTGTGCAACCAAAGCAATCCATTTTGTATTCTTTCCTGTCTTCTTTTTTTTTGCGAACTTCAAATCACAAGACAATTCATTTTTCTAGTATTTGTGAAAAACGGATATTTTCCATTTGTTTTAACTGGAAACACTCAAAGGAATTTGTTACAAAAATTGTCATGGAGAGAAAGCAAAGACAACCTTACACACACTGACATAAAGAACTCGAAAATATGGCGAATAAAATAACATTTGAAGTCAATTTTTTAAGTCTTAAATTGTGTTGTAATTCGCATCCATATCCACACATCCATCCATTCTTTCTCTCTTTGCCCGCGTTTATAATGTTTCACACTTTAAGCGAAACGATGAAAAAAAAAAGAGGAGGCGAAATCACAGAACCACACATGAGGGATACACTTGAAAGCGTAGCAACAACCATAATGTCATTTACCGTAAGGAATAACGTTTAACTATTACCACTGCCACTGCCACTGCCACTGCCACTGCCACTGCCACTTACTAAACTTACACTTGCCTGTCCCATTGCTAGTGCCAGTGGCAGTGTCGCTGCTAGTGGCATAGCCACCAATGATTTTGTTTCAGTGTCCTTTTGCTTTTTGTTCATGGTTGGATGGTTGTCTTGAGGTTTCGTCCTGAAACAAATTATCGAATAAAATAGAAAAAACAAGACGAGAAGAACGAAAATAAAATATATTGCATAAACGTAGGCGTAGCCAACTAATGAAATGATTCATTTCCGTTTTCCGGTCGCTGAGTTGTTGTTTTTTTCTATTTCTCTCCCACTCCCTCTATGGTCGGTCTTGTAACGTTTTGTGATTCCTTATGGTTTTTTAGAGGCTTGGATTGGCAATGTTTTCTTGTTGTTTCTGTTTTTTTGTCCCAAGATCCTTTGCTCTCTCTTTAAACATTTTGTGGGTTGTGCTCTACTGTTTCTTTTCTTGACACTTTTTCCTTTTTAGGTTTTTTTTTCTTCTTTTTTGCTTCTGTATGTCTCGTTACTACAATAATAAATTTAAGCAATTTATAGAAACGAAAAAAAAGGATATAAACTAACAAAGATTTTCTATTTTGTTTTGTTTTTTTTTTTCCTATTTTTTATAGAATTTTCTTTCTAATATCTGAACTTCATTTTGTTTCTTTTCATTTCAGAGTATTAAAACTTTTTCTTTCTCCTTCTTATCCTTTCAACCGAGTGTATGTATGTATTTAGTAAGTGTCAAAGACAAAAAAGAGGAAACTAAACTCTATTTAATGTCCTTTGGGGCAACACCTACACCACAACGACTACCACTTCCATCGCCATCGCCATCACCATCACCACATAACCACCATAAAATATGTTCTGTTGGAGCGAGTATTGAAAATGAGGTATGAATTCCGAAATTTTATTTTTGTGGTCTACATGGGTTTCTTTTTTTTTGCAGCCGAATAAAAATATAAAGAAAATTGCGCCCAAAGCTTTGTAAAAAGAAAGTAGATTTACGATAAGAGATAAATTTCTTTGTGAAATAATTTCTTTTCGTTGGAAAAACAATTTAAGAAAAATTTTTCCAAATAAATTTCGGGCAAATTTGGTTTGGTGTGGCACTCAATTGAAAGTGGTGGCTGCAATAAATAAATTTTCATTTCGTTGAAGTAAATGCTGATCGACATATAAATTATTGTTGAAAATTTCAATATTTATTCTACATATTTGAATAAGAAACCTTAGTTTGTTTTATAGCAAATACGAGGGCGGTTACAAAATTAATGGTTCAAAAAAGAACAAGTTGGATTTTTTTTCTTAAACGCTATTTGCTTTTAAAACGATTTATTTCTTTCAACGATATCCATTTGACAACTTGTTAGAAAATAAACCGTCTGTCTGATGTTATGTCTGATTCTTATTATACTTTCTTGAAATCGATGATCGCTAAATACAAGGGAGTACAGATTGCACTATTAAGCTAGATTCACCCATGTTGCCCGAACAAAAATTTTTTATTGACAGTTTTCTGCAGCTAGAATCACTTACTTTGACTAATTTTTCCAGAAAATCATAATTGCCATACGACACTCTTAAAGGACATTCAAATTTTACATGATTTATATGGGCAAATCAATTCAACTTTGTGTGTAAAGTAAAAACTATTGGCAGCTCTGTTCCAGTTTGTTCCGACAAAATACAAAATTCAATCAAATTCAACACAGAGCTACTTATAACAAATAAATATTTTCTCTCTTTGAAGAAGAACACTGTCAAACTACATATAAAAAATGTTGTCAGCACAAAAATTTTGTTTGGACCAAATAAATGCATCCAGCTTTTTAATTCGTAGAGTACTGACTTGAATTACGCAGCTTCTGTTCATATAGCAGGTAGTTTTGTATTCTACTTTGAAGTTTTCTTTAGGTATGACCGCATCCATTTTGTAAATCATATTATGCAGAGTAATTCCTCTTTCACTGTTGCAATCTTTCAAGTCGTCACTTTAAACTAATTTTGGGTAGCTATTAGTGGCTGTCTACACAAAAAGTTAAGATATACACACTTACATATGTATATCACATAAGTCTCATAGTGATACCACAGTCATCCATATTTCCTAGTTCCGAAGCCATTCAGAGCTTCTTATGTTTGACTTAGACTTCACATGTCCATTACCAACATATCGTTTAAATCCTATACATTGTGGACAGCAATGTAAATTTTCCTTCTCCAACATAGCGTTGAACAAGTATCCAATAACTAGAGACAGTTACCTTCCCTACCTTCTCAATTACTTGCAATACGTCTTGCAAGCGCCCATAGCCTATTAGGTAGTGTGTTGGCTTATTAAACGCAAGACTGTGGTTCAAACACCAGGTCAGACATCAAAACGAAAATATGAAAAAAATATTTCTTCGGCGACTTCCTCTCAGCAGATTTCTGGCAAAAATTCTGAGAGTAAATAAAATTGCAATGAAAAGTTTCTCAAAAATCTGTCGTTCGGAGTCGTCTTTAAACTGTAGGTCCCGCCACTCATGTATAAAATTAACACACACAACATGAGTGGTGTGAGAAGCTAGGTCGTAATCCTGACCAAAGGGTTGTAATGGCCAATTATGTATGAATGTATGTGGTTCAAACCCCAACTCAAACATCTCGAACAAAACGAAATAAGAAAGAAAATATTTCTTCCGCGCCTTTCTCTTAGCAGTCTTCTGGCAAAAACTATGAAAGTATAGTCATGAAAAAGTTTCTCAATAATCTGTCGCTCGGAATCGATTTTAAACTATAGCTCCCGTCATTCATGGATAAAATTAACACACATACATCATAAGTTGTGTGCGAAGCTTAAAATGGTGAATAAAGGGTTGAAATGATCAGTTGAGTAGGAAATAGTGCGTTTTGCATGTGTAATGCAGTGTATCCTAATTACTCCAACAACTGTATTGAGTTTGATTTTTTGGAGCTTAAGTAGACTTTTCTTGCGCTATCCATTCAGATCCATGTATATATTTCCAATTATAAGCTCGCATATCTGCAGTGGCAGTATATCCTTTTCAAGATGAAAGCAGCCATTCTTTTTCTCAAGTAGATGTGATGTGATGCTATAGAAGATTAGCTGTAAGCCATTATCATAAACCTACCATGATAGACGTGTTACATTTGGCTGATCCATGTAGTCAACTGGTTAATTCGTATACGAAGTATTTACTAATGCGATTATATCCATATACAGTCAACCCTCCTATAAACCTATTGTATGGAAACCGTGCTATAAGAAACTATGGAAACCGTCTATCGCGTTGTATGGAAACCGCGCTATAAGAAACGCAGAATTAGTACAAATCACATCGATCGTACCGCGTTATATGGAGACCAAGACAAGATAAATTATAAATTATTTTTATTGAATTATGTACTGTGAAAGAGCTCTGTGATGACTGAAATCGAAGTTGTATTCGGTTATGAGAGTTGGTTTGTTTATATAAACGTGTTGTATATATATCTTAGCTGTGCTTTTGCATCGAAAATAAAACTTATATTAAACCATCTTACAATATCTAGTTACTAGCGTCATTCACAGGCTGTGCGGAAGGAACTTATGGGATGTTGTTGAAGGGAAACCGCGTTATATGGAAACCGCGTTCTGAGAGTACCGCGTTATAGGAGGGTTGACGTACTCTTTCGCATCCAGTGTGTTGTTCTATGTTTTGCTTCAAATAGTTCTTTACTGTGCCAGTAATTAGAGTTTAAGAATTATTATAAAGAAAATCATTTTTTCACTTACCCAATAGTTTATTAAAAATTCTAAAATCAAATACGAAAACTTATTTAAAACACACTTTAAGTTATCCAAATTCAACCACTACATTTAACAATACACTTGTCAAAATCTGACAACTAAAATACAATAAATCAACGCATTTCCAAAAAAAAAATAAAAAACCTGAAAAAAATAACTGCCAAACTATGAATTTTCGGATTGAGGGGGTATATCAACAATTTATGACAATTTTCTACGCTGGTCGAAAAAAAGGAGGCCAACGAAACATAAAACAAAAAGAAAAAAAATAAAGCAACTTTTAAAAGATACCCCAAAAAAATGTAATAAAAACTCGAAATACTGTCAGTGACATTTTGAGCAAAATATCATGAGCACATGTTTCTTTTGGAAACCACTGGCTACCAGAGGCAAAAAAAAAACAGAAAAAAGGGAGAAGAAAACCAAAAACAATATTTATGAATTTCTTGTGCAAACCACAACATACGTACATGCAACGGCAACAGCAACGGCAACAGCAGCCGGAAGTCAAACTACAAACACCACAGAAAAATTACGCCTTCTTTTAACACACACAGAGAAAAAGATTTAAAAAAACAGAATTAAACCATTTTCACATACAAATCGCTACAAACATTTAAAGGGAAGAGGAGGGGGTAAATGGCAAGAAAAGAACACAAACATCATGGCCTACGAAAAAAAAAGAGTAGAAGCCATCTTTGTGGTTTTCTGAACAAAATATTGTTCGAATAAAAATTTTATTTCGATAAATAAAAATAAAAACAAAAAGAAAACAAAATATCTCTTGCCCCCAAAAGAAAATTATGACCTTTAATGTGGTCATATACATACATACACATTGCAAGAAGAAACCGAAATAAAAGAGTAACAAAATAAAAACCCATAAAAACATTGGATGAAAATCTCTATAAAAACTGTGGTCAACTGAAGAAGAAATATGTGGCCTGTGAAAATAGGTTGCCTTTTAAATGCCTTCTATGCTGAAACCCTGCATCATAACTTATGAATTAATCCAAGCAATTAAAACACAATCTCTTAAACACAATTTTTAATAGGCGTGTGAAATAAATTTTTACAAATTATGGATGAAAAGTTTCAGGGAGATGGAAAACTACATAGGAATACTACCATACTTGTCGATACTTTTGTTAATTAAAGATTAACCGACAATAAACTTTAAGTCTAAACAACGAACGTATTAATAGGCAGAGAATATAAAATAAACTGTAACACCTTTCATTTTAATTTGATTTTAATTTATACTCCAAAGATTACATACTACTTTGTTGCTACCTGCTGTTCAAAACACAGGTCAACTTGATATTGCACGCATTTTATGTACAAACAATTATCAATTCTTACAGCATAGTTAGATGAGTATGCCAAAAATGTCTTAAAATCGCGTAAACTGGCAGTTTTTGCTTTAGAATGCTGTGAGAACAATCATAAAAGCTGACAACAATATTGTCAGTTTTCTAACAATCGTTTGAACATATTAAATAAAATTTTGCAAATATTTTGAATCTGATTACAAACCCGTTGTAAAATAATCTGACATTCCGGGCCTGGTCAAGTCATTAGCCTTGCAATTTCCGACAATATTTCTATGTCCTCGAACCCATATAATAGTAACGAACGAACGATGTTCATTAGAGAAGAAATTTTCAAAAGATATTCATTCACCACCCAACAATCATTGCGCCGCTTTCAGTAACCTTCCCTGGAAAACATGGCAGTAGCTATAGAACCTACACGAAAATTTAATATCGGATCACTAATTAATTTATTTGAAGTCGCCGTGGTCTAGTAGATAGTGTGCTGGCTTATTAGACGTAAGGCCATGGTTCAAACTCCGGGTTAGACATCAAAACGAAATATGAAAAATATTTCTTCGGCGACTTCCTCTCAGCAGATTTTTGGCAAAGCCTCTGAGAGTAAATAAAATTGCCATTAAAAGTTTCTCAAAAATCTGTCGCTCGGAGTCGACTTTAAATTGTAGGTCCCGCCACTTACGGATACAAATTAACACACACAACATCGGTGGTATGAGAAACTAGGTCTTAATCCTGACTAAAGGGTTGTAATGACCAATTATGTATGTATGTATGTCCCTAATTAATTTGGAGTCGAGGGAAACTCAATTGAAGTAGAATAAAGTGTACTGGTAATCAGGTAATCTGCCTATTGTATCAGTCTGCAGTGACATTTGATGTTTGCAAACTGTCCATTAAATATGAGCAAAGGTGAAATTTAAAAGCGCGCTTTACATTAATAAAGACTGCATGTAAGCAATTTTTATACGTCTTTTACAAATTTCTTGGCGTGGTAATCAGTACGATTACATTTCTTGGTATATGCACTAGCAGTACTAGCAAGATTATGAAAGTAGTTGAACCATATCTCGCTATCTAATGAGTTCTTTCTAATGTTCTGCTAAGAAATGAAGTCAGACTTATAGGTTCAATCAATCAATGGTCTCCCAGTCTTAGGAATGAAAAGGACTCTCGCTTCACTACAATTAACAGGGGCAAGAGTGTACTTAAGGCCAGGCATTATACCATAGATTCATAGATAGCGCGAGACAAGTTATAACATTTGAAAGAGTGTGCTCCCCTAAACTAAAAGTAACTTGCGCAAACGGATATATGTCTACTCATAGGGTTTTTTTGTCTTAGACCGAAAGACACTTTTGCTCCAACAAAAGAGTGCACGATTCACCATCACTGGTGCCTACGTACTAAACCCAACCCCTACACACTTCAACCACTCTTCCTCCGCGGAACTGCCGTAAGGTATTACTTCGCGGAGGGCTGGTTAGCTTTAAAGCTTGGACACACTAAGTTAAGTTTCGCCTCCGCTCTTCCAGCCTTCGGAGTTCTATCATAACTTCAGCCATTCTTTGACTGTATTGGCCCCATAAAATCCTACAATTTAACATCTCCTCCATAAGTCGAGTTGCTCCGACACTCGTTTCTCCGGGCCATCTAAATCTGGGACAGCATGTTAGAATATGCTCCACGTCTTCCTACTCATCTACACAGTTTGGGTATAAAGGGGAAGTATCATATCCAAATCTGTGCAGGTATTTCTTGAAGCACCCATGACCAGTTAGGAACAGGGTTCGCGTAATAGTTCAGGTCGCAATGTTCGTTCTCCATCCAAAGGGTTACATTAGGGCCAAGGTGAAATGTCCATCTCCCCTTTAAACCGTTCTCCCATTGTGACTGCCATTTGTGCATGGAAGTCCTTCGTTCCTCCGCCTTTATAGCTGCAGTTCGTCCTGGAAACTCGAGGTGGCGAATGTATATCCGCCTCATCTCATCCGCCAGTATGTCTATTGGTATTGTCTTTCCCAATACCAATACCGCTTCATCAGACAGTGTCCTGAATCCACTTACTTGTCTAATCGCGCTTAAACGATACACCGAGAACAGTATTTTCCTTGTCGTCCCCACGGCGAGTGCCTCCGGCCATATTGGGCAAGCATATAACATTATCGACATTGCAACCCTCTATATTATCCTCCTCTTGAATGGAGCTGGTCTTCCAATATTTGGCATCATTCTCGCCAGTGCTCCCTGTGTTACAGATGCCTTTTCGCCGATGTATTTCACGTGCTCCTTGAAGTTCAACCTGTCGTCAATAATTACTCCCAGATATTTTATCGCCCTCTTAGATTTGATCTTAGTACTTCCAACGGTCACTTCCATCTTTTCCACTATCTTCCGGCCACTTATAAAGACGGCCTCCGTTTTACGTGCGGCAAGTGTCAAACCTGCCTCATCAAGCCATACTCCAACTTTTCGAATCGCTGTGTTCGTCTTCTCTTCTATTTCCGTACTCTACTCATAGGGTGTTGCATAAAACGAGTGCATCAATAAGAATTTTAAGAGTCTCCTTATTAAAAAATCATTATTTGCCTTGTACAAAAATATCAAATGTTCGTACATTGTTGGCCATTACAACCTATCATTTAGGATTATGACATGATTTCTCACTCCATTCACGTAATTTTTATCCATGAGTAAATGAAAAACGTTTCTAATCGAATTAAATGTAACTATCATGACTAGCTGTTTGTAAAAGCAGCACAATTTTATTGTGAATAATTTTTAAAATTATTTTTCTTCTTAAATTTTCTTTTTTTTTACTAAAAAAAACGTTTTTAAATGATATTATTTATATGGCTTATAGCTGTAAAGTGACTTCAACCTCTATAAGCTATGAAAATACTTTTGCCCTTCGCTAATTTTATATATGCATGCTATGAAGTATGCCTTTTTGTGGGATTTAAAGAAGTTTTTTTAAGCATAAATTATAAATTTTGTTTATTAATCTCATATTTACAATAACATCATATTCTCAATTCATTAAAATTTAATTGAGAATTCTACTTAAGTGCTAACCTCTTTAAAGCCCATTGCTTTAAGGCAACACGATCAACTTTGCCGCAGGTAGTAAGTGGAACTGAATCAACATAGTAGATATCTTGTATAATGGCCAGTTCATCTGGTGTCAAATGAGGTTTCAAAGTATTAAAGATTTTCGTGGTAATTTCTGCTTGAGTACTCGTTACGCCTGGATTTAGCACAACAAAGAGGGCACCACTTTCATTGGGATCATTGGGGTTTTTGCGGTAACCAGCCAAACGAGCCACTTTAATCTCCGGTAAATTGATAACAAAATGTTCCAAGGGATTGGGTATAAGCTGAAGGATAGAATTTATTTTTAAAAGAATAGGAAGAATTGTTTCTCATCGTATATAACTTACCGTTAAATTATTCGAATATATCAAATCCTTATACCGGGCCAATACATGTAAATTGCCTTTATTATCGATATACCCGTAATCACCATTTATGAAGAACCCTTTTTCATTGTAATACGAGGCATTGTCAATGCCTCTGTAACCCTTCAAAGGATACGGTGGCTTAAGACTAATTTGTCCCTTTTCATTGGGTCCTAAGGGTTTGCATTGGTCATCAAGTATTTGCATCTGATAGCCGGGCAGCAATTTGCCACCATTTATGTCTTCATCATTCGTTATGCAAGTGCTCATTTCGGTCATGCCATAGCATTGGAATATCCTCGCATTAACCATTAGTTTCCTGGACATTTTCAAAACCGATTCTGAAGAAGGCTCTCCAGCCAATTGCAAGTACTTGATAAACTTCAACGATTCTGTATCATTCTTATCCAATTCCAAAAGTATATCCAAAATTATGGAGGGGGCACCAAATATATGTGTAGGCCTGGTCTTAAGGAATGTATTCAAAGCGTATTTGCCATTGAACGTGCCACAACTGCTTGCACGTGTAACGCCCATTAGCATGGACTCTACAATCATAATACATTGGCTAACCCATCGCAAAGGGCTGAATGAGTATACAACAGAGTCTTGCTGGTTGATGGGTGCATATTTGGTGTTGTTATCCCACCATATCAGCATGCCATGTATCACCAGTGTATGGGTAAGTTCTACAACTTTTGGTATACCAGTTGAGCCTGATGTCAAACACAGTATGGCCAACTCGTTTTGAGGATCTTTTACTTCCACACTCTCAAAGGAGTCATAATCAATAGCTTCACTCCACTGTAGTAAATTGTTTTCAACATTCGGTTGCTGTTGGCCATCAATGGTGAATGTGTGTTTCAGAGATTTTAGAGATGAACGTTCCAATGATGCAAAGAGTTTTGCTTTGTATCGTTCTTCGTAGAAAATTACAGTGGGCTTTACAATGCCGAGAACGTAGTCATCGTGTTCTGCAAGTAAACAAAAATAATGTTGAAAAGAAATTTTTTTTGTTCTTAAAATATATGTTGAATAAGTTAAAAATTCTAAAATTATTCGCGGAAAAGATTTAATTTTTTCGTTAAATATTTCCTCATTTTATTATCATAATTACTGTCATAAATATTTTTGACTCGCAAAATCTTTGTATACTTTTGCATTAAATTTTTGATATTTCTACGGGAGATAAAGGTTAAAAGAGATAAATGTTCCACTAATTGTTTAAAACTAGCATTATTAAATATATTCTTAAATTTATTATAAACTTTATCAAAAGCATTAGATTGCATTTTTTAGCAAATTATGATACTAAATTTTATCACAATTAAGTGAATAACATTTGCTTGAACCCTACTATTTAGTACTCTGAACAAAGTTGTATTAACACGTTTATCGCCATGTCAGTCATATGTGTCTGACGCTAAGAAGTTCTACATGAGCCATGTCACTCATATGTGCCTGACATACGCGATTTGGTAAATCACAAATGTCCGACGCAAACGACGCTGTGTTCAAAACAACAGGTTAATACTTGTTGTATCTTGTTTGGATGGATCAGACACATAAGACTGACACGGCTTGTCGAAAAAAAGTTTAAATATAGGGCCATGTCAGACATATATGTGAGACATAAAAAAATAGTGTTTTCCGGGAATTTTGGCAAAAAAAAAGTTACCGTGGCCCATGTGAAAATTTTTCTGATATTATCGTGGCGATGAACGTGTTAAATTGAAGGCCATCAACCCGAAAAGTTGGCTGCTAGCCATTAGCGTTGTACTATAAATTAAAGCGTTGCCCTATTAGATTCTATATTTATTCTACTTCACTTTACACCACTACTATACTCAATTACTACATTCTGAATGATGCATATGAAATTTTTTTACATCGCCTTTGGGATAAAATCTCCATCACATAAAAGCTGAATGTGGCGAGGACGAGTAGTTAAAAACAATTAAGTGGTGGACTCTTTTAAAGTAATTTTTTCATCTTTCTTAATAACAATAATACCAATAAGAGCTCAAATATTTAAAAGCATATAAAAAATATAATTTTTTACACACAAACAGCACCATTTTTACACCCATCAGGAACCGGTTTTTCTTTCATATGTCCCCTATTGTTAATGAAATGCATCTTCTTCAACTATTTCTCGGAATTGTTGTCACTATTCGAGTTATTCATGCCCCAAACTACTACTTTACGCATATTCACGTAAGATTTTGTTCTAACGTCTTCGACTTTCTTTCAGTTGATGAAGCTTAGACACTATTCCAAAACTGTGTACTGATTATGGGAGTGAATTATACAGTAAGAGTATGAAATCATGTCTCAGGCATGAGTTCAAATTAATAAGTCGTGTTCATTTGACTTTTACGTGGAATTGACGTGATTAGGATGAATGTCAATATATTTTTTATATCTTTAGAGTGCCCTAGTAGTCTTTATGGGTAGTGTGCTAGACTATTAGCGTGAGGATCGGGGGTTCGATTCCCACTAGAGACTCTGGTCTGTGGCACTACACCGAGCATATGGTCAAAGTTACTCAGCTCGCATATAATTAGAATATAATTTGTAATTGTATTGTAATTAATAAATAAATAATTTTATTATAAACGCTTGGTTATTGCATCGAAAAGTGAACAAATTTTCATTCATTTTCCTTAGCTTGTTCTACGTTCAAAATGTAAGTTAAGATAAAACGAAGCACTATGCCTTGCTTCGTAAAAGGATCAGTTTTTGGTGCTTTACAGTATCTAAACATTCCAATGGCAGGTTCTGCGACCTAAAACATTTTTTATGTCCTACTTTTCTTATGAATATTCAGTCATACAGCCCGTCAGTAAACTAAAATCTTTAATTTGGCATTCCACTCAATTGTTTCTCAAACATATAGAGCAGGCCAAAAGCCATAGACAAGGAACTACTTTTCTGATCGAGAATACTCGCTGAAAAAGTGCAATATGTTGCCAGTCAGCGTAATAGTAATGTACAAAATGTGTCTTATGGCTTCTTCGTGCTCCAGACAGAGTTGTCAAGCAGTCTCACTCAGGAGGCGTAACCTATTCAGATTATAATAGTGTTCTATCGTACTAATGTTCACTCTGCGTTCTTTATATAGTCCTTCTCCATAGAAGAAATTCTCCACTAATACTATGATCTGACCATAATATTTACTTTCCTCAAAAACTTTTTTCATGGTTTGTATATCAGAAATGAATTTCATGATCTCACTTAAAATAGGTATTAGTAATAAAATTATTAGCTTATATGTGACCCTAACCGGTCAGTTTTCCACACTTGGGGAGAATACTCCTCACCTAAAATAGAATGAAAAATTACTACTAAAATCACAAAATTACGTTTAATCACCTGTATTCAGATCCATTCGTTCCCAGCATTTTTTATAATTTTTAATTTTGCTATTTATGCTAATTTTACTTTCATGTGTTGAACAATAAATCATATTTCACAGATACCTAGTTAAACTCTTCCCAATCAATATTTTGTCATTCAAAACAACATCATCTCATCATTTCTTTAGCGTTTTTAAATTATGGCAATTGGAAATAAATTTCCCACACTATTCAAGAGGTAAATATAGACTTTGACTGATAATACTAGAGGCTCAAATACCGATGTTTTTTTTTTAAATTAAAAAAAAAAGTTTTTTAGATTACTTGATCAGAATGTGGCTTATCATTATTTTTAAATTTTTAAAAAATTACACACTTGAACTAATATAACCTTCTACCAAGTGTAAGCAAGTTCATTACCAATATTTTAAATGTTGCTTTGAAAGATAAGCAGTATATGCCGCTTGCCACTGGCAATATGCACAGAACACACACCCCTTAACTGATCATGATAACAAGAAGAACATTTTCAACGTCACAATAACTTTTTTTTTATCAACATTTGTTATCTTGATGATTTTAAGAGCCATTATTACAACTTGCCGTTAACTAAAGGGAGGATTCTAACGGGCAGATAAGTTGTTTTTCGTTATGATGAGTACCCAATAAGATAAAAGTGATCGTTAAGCTAAAGGGAAGATCATCCTACCTTTAACATTTAAAGGTCGCTTTATGTTTGAACTTCAAATTTAAACAAAATGAGCATATACATACAACAAAAAAACGAAGCCCGCGGTTGCCACTGCGTTAAAAAAAACTTGTATAATTAAGCAGTTTTATCGACATTGCTCCGGCACTGCCATATTTATGAAAAATTTTGTCTGTAAGTTGTAATAACGAAAATAAGTTAAAGATAACTTTACAGTTCCCTTTAGCTAACAGGTACCTTTAACTAAACCCAAGTTTAACGGCAAGTTGTAATAATGACTCTAAACCTTTTAAAATAATTTTCAAAAAATTTTTCAAAAATTTTCAACACTTACCACCCACCATATGGACTTCGAAATAATTCACCAGAGCACCGATCAAAACACAGCCCATAGACAAGACGGACACATGTTCATTGTTCATGCAATAGAAGACAACAACATCGTCTTTCTTAACGCCTAAACGTTGCAAATTCTTTGCTACTTTTATCGATTCATGATAAATTTCTTTGGCTGTTTTCTGTCGATTTGTATCGTAAAAATAATCGAGTACTTTATTCGGATCGATGCTGCGCATTGTCTTTAAAAAACGTTCACCCATTGAGCCATAAATTTGATCTTTGTAGGGATAATTAACAGATGACCAGATTTTATTGGTGGCATCATATTCTATTTGTAAAAATTCTTGAACCATTCTCGTTCGAAATATTATTTGCTTCCACGACGGCTACACTTTCGAATGCGTTTGCAAACTGAATATCAATTGCACTTGTCTGGCCAAATACTACACTATAGTGTTGTTCTAATCATACCTGTTCTATTTTATATGTATGGTAAGTGTTTTATTGTTGTTGCTGTTGTATTTTATTTTCATATCAATTTAATTTAAATGTTTTGTTGTTGTTACTTTCGAATTTGGTTTTTACTTGATAAGTAAGTGAGTGACTTGACAATTTTCTGCATTCGAATGTCTCTACACACGAAACGACGCCGGCAATAGTTTGTTTTGATTAGCATTTGAAATCTTTAAGAGAATCTACACATATTTGGTGGTTTCTCTGATTTTGTTGAGAGGTTTTTTTTTAATTTATTATTCTTAATTTTACTCTTAATCTCAAAAGAGTATTTCAAATGCAAAAATTTATTCGCGTTAGTTGTTATCGATTTCTCAGTCAGTACTGCAGTCACATAAAAAAGTGTTTCTTTTCTCTCTTTAATTAACTTAAAGGGATAAAGAAATAAAAGTCATTTTGTAAATAAAAACCTTATGCTTTTCATGTATTATTTGATTCTTCAGTGATGGTTCTTTGACTTTAACTTTACTATTTTCCCATTCCAATTATCCAGCAAAAGTTTACATTCTCTCATAACTGTTTGGCTTGAGAAGAGTCTTAGCCACTATTCATCTTCTCTTCTAAGCAACTCTTCCTACTCCATAGAGAGTTTCTGACCGTATCAACGGCGTGGAAGCTTTTCTCCTTACGAACCTATCTTTACATTGCCGTGAATTCTAACGTGAACTGGGATGCAACAAAAGGTGACCACCCATTTTCTACTGCCCAACTGATTTAAAATGTATAGATACATCCATACTATTCTCGAATTGACCTCATATAAGCAAATTACTCCGACGCACTATGCGGCATTTACCCCGAAAAGCTGGCCAAAAAGCAAAAATTAATTTAAAAAATTTAAGAAACTGAGTATGCAATTCGATAGACAACAAAATTCTGCATTATATAGCGAATTTTCAGGACTTTAAGTTGAGATTTGTAGACTTGAGACGATGTCAAAGTCAGGAAAGTGAAGAAAATTAAATGCATTTTTGGTGTTTTTTTGAAATTTTAATAGGTCTATATGGTATTTTTTTGTGGCTAAACGAATAGAGGTTTTATATTGATTTTTTTTTATTTGAAAGGTATGAGCAACTGCTACTTTCAGTTTTTTATATATGTATATATCTCATATATTAATGATAAAATTATTCGTTAAAAATTTAAAAATAATAAAAATTTCACTTTTTTTACCCTTCCTAAAAAAAAGATAAGGATTTTAAAGGTGAAAGTAATTTTTAGTAGTTTAATGTTATATACCACAAGAAAATATGAACTCTCTACATTCAGGAATAAAAAAAGAAGTTTGCGCAAATTTGCGCAATTATTTTTGGCAATTTTTGAAAATTTTACTTTTTTGAAAAATTAAAAAAATTAGACGCAGTGTAATAAAGCCATAGGCAATAAAGCCATATGGCGTACGAATTATGCGATGAAATTCAGTAGAAGAGCGATACCAATCGAGATGTCCTGAATAGGTTACTTTTAAGCAGTGACCCTTTTATAAGCTGCAGTACACAAAAATTGCAAAGGAATAGAAAAGCATTTTCATCAGATACTTTGAAGTTACTCCTTCCTGACATTAATGATGAAAATGATAACGATTTTAACGATTGTAGTTAATTTCACTAATTAAGTATTTTGAAGTTAAGTATTAAATAATGTAAAATAAATATTATGAATGAATATTAATTATCATAGAAGTTTAAAAACTTAATTACATACATATGTATATCAACTATTATAACAATATGAGATGTATATTTGATTTTCTTAATAGACCGTATGTGGTACCTAGGGCCACTTATGATCCGTTCATAATAAAATGTGATCATAAATGTTTCACATTCATATTAAACATGTTCATGTCGTATTTCATCGAGGTAATAAAAAATTTTTAAGCCAATTATAATTGCTAAACATATTTTCTTAAGGGGCTCTATTTTGAACCAAGGGCCAATTGTGGACCGACCATAACGAAAAAAATGGTAATATGATTTAGATTTACAAAATACACGTTCATACCGAATTTTATCACGATACCGATGTTTTTAAGCCATTTATAACCGCAAACGTGAATTTCTAAAGGGGACCAGGATCAAATGTGATCCGATTTTCACCAAACTTTACACCATGATCTTTTAGTACACAGAACTGATCCATGCTAAATTTTATCATGATTGTTGCATAATTACCATAATTATGTGTAAATAAGAGCAATTTCGGGGGGAATTTGTATGGGGGCTAGTCGAAATCACGGACCGATTTGAACCAAAATCAGTAGAGTTCATCCTTGGGCCTAATTATTACTAACGCTATCATAAAACACTTCTATTAATGTTGGCCAGGTTTTCGGGCAAAATGCCACATAGTGCGACGGCAGCCTAATTCTCAGATAGCACTTCTTTGCACTTCGTATCTCGAGTTGAATTGATCACATATTTCGATGGCTAGACTTCTGATTAAAAAATACATCTAAGTTTTCTAAGAAGTTCATAATATTTCACTTTAGTTTTATTTATTTATTTTATTTATTTATTATTATATACTTTATTACCGAACACTCCCACTCTTGCCCCGTTATCTGCTTTTGACATATCCATTGACCAAAGAGTGGTATTTTTTTATAAGAGTTAACCTTTAAATTTTATTATTCAGTCTCACATCGAGCCATTTACCAAAATTCGTCTATTGGTTCTGTTACGGCTTTAAATTCATAAAGGCTTCTAGTATTCTTGCAAGACTAATACCATTACATACAAACGTAATTTGTTATTGCAGCCCTTCAGTCAGGATTACGACTTAGCTTCTCCTACCACCTATGTTGTGTGTGTTAATTTTATACATGAGTGCCGAGACTTGCAGTTTAAAGTCGTTTCCGAACGACAGATTTTTGAGATACTTTTCTTGTCAATCAGAGATTTTGACAGAAGACTTCTAAAAGGAAGTTACCGAAGAAATATTTTGTTATATTACGTTTTGCTCGAAATGTCTGAGCTGGGTTCTGAACAGTGGCCCAACGTCTAATAAGCCAACACACTACCTTAAAAACTGGCTTAAGGACTGGTACCTATTGCGCCTTTTATACCTGGCATTCCAATTTTTGTACTTTAGTTCTTTATACATACATACATATAGCCACAAAAGTATACATACGGATAACAAATTTTTTAACCAATCCGTTTTTTTTTTGAAAATATTTTTAATTGTCTGACATCTTTCTTCGATTTTAAGATGGCCTTTTGCTTTGGTTCCGAAATTTGTGAAATTTGTAAATCGCATGCATACCTTTGTGGGCCTGTGAAGGGCCACAATTCAGTTCAATTTCAGAAATTTTTTAACCAATGCAAAAGACTGTCTTAACATCAAGGAAACTATAAAGATTTTCAACGAAAACGGATTGTTTAAAAAATTTCTGAAATTTTTTAACCGTACGTATAATTTAGTAACTGTGTGTATATATGTTCGTCCTTTGAAGAGCCACTACAAAATATGTCCCATATTCTCTTATAACTTCTTCACTTGTTTCCAGTTTAATTAACCACAAATTTCCAACAATGCATGTGATTTGTTCTCAAGCATCAAGTGTCAGGTAGATAGGGTTCCTAGAAACGACAAATTCTGTTAAAATGTACAGGGGTATTGCATTGGGTGTAGTAGTGAGGGGCTTATCAAAATGCATTCTAATTTTTCTCAAAAGTGAGTGCAGCTTGAGGGTCAAGTATCTGAGGAATTTCTCTATGTATTACATTAAGCGCTACATCACGACACTTCAGAAATTGATGGTTACTCAGCACACGATGGTGATACTTGAAATAATCGTCATTAATCGTCAATTAGTTGTTATCGTTTCATTAACCCTTTAAATTAAGAAAATAATTTTACGATTAAAACAACAAAAACAAAAAAATTATGTTTGTCCAATCATGATAAGCGAAATCAAAAAACAATTATTTAAGCACGTAAGTTTATGTAATCTATCGATATTTTTCTGTTATCTAAAATAACCGAAAAATTCTTGTTTAAGCGACTCTAGTAAGGTAGGCATAAATATACAAAATATGGGATAAAATCTATACCCTCGTAATATTTATTGCGTGCTGTATAGCACATATTGGCATTCGGCTACTGGGGCACTCAAAAGCTATAATAATTCTAAATAACTACAAATTAATTAAGATCAAACAATTATCGCATACAATTTTAACATACGGCTGGTACCTTTAAGATTCGTTTCCCACCAGTCAAATTCTTATATGTAAAAAGCCGCTTTTTGAAACAAAAAATGATTGCGAAAAATTTTTTCCATATGCTAAACTTTTGAATGTTAATTAATATTTTACAGTTTTGAATAACAATTAAATGGCAAATATATTTAAATATTCATGTAACAGTTGGCCACATTAAAAAAGGAAAACAATTTCATCAGTATCAGCAAAAAAAAAAAAAATTCACATAAGCAACAAAACAACACACTAAACAATATGTTGGTTAATTTCAACAGAAATGAAACATATGTTGCACGTAACAACACAAAATGCTTACCGATATGTAACAATCAAAATTTAATAAAAAAAAGAGAACTTATTTTATTTTTTTTTTTTTTCAAATAAAATGTTCTACACCCAGCGAACAATTTTATTGTGTCATCATAAACATGTTTTTTTGTGCTGCTAATAATAAGAGCTTCAATGCTTAAGTTTTTTAAAGGCTTCATACCAAGGCGAATTCATATAAGGTGGCCTTAAGTTACCAGCGGTTGGGTATCATCATTGTCAAAAATATGCTTGTTTTTTGTGTATTTTGTTTCGATAATCAATTTCATATTTGCCATGAAAAGTTTCTCAAAAATCTGGCGTTCGGAGTCGACTTTAAACTGTAGGTCCCAGCACTCATGTATAAAATTAACAAACATAACATAAGTAGTGTGAGAAACTAGTTTGTAATCCTGACTGAAGGGTTGTAATGACCAATTATGTATGTTATGTAATCAATTTCGTCTTCATATATGCCGCCTGTTCTTTAACGATACGCACTCTAGAAAATCTTCGCCTTGCTTCATACCTAAAAATTTAAATAAAACCAAGTGCTTGCGAGGTATTTAATTTTTTATTCGTTTAAAAGACCTATCGATTCCATTATGTGTGGCTTATAAAGTCGTTTAAATATTTGCAATGGCTTCTTTGGGTTGAGGTCATCTTAAATATTCAATTTTCTATGACTCTGGTGCATGTATCAGACTGAATTTAATCGATGACATGCGTTATGTTTGCTTTGAGGATTGCTATGGCTTGTGTGTCATTCGCATGCACGTGCGATAATAAGAAAATAAAATCCCACAAGAGAAAGTCTAAATACGACAAATCGTACGATATCGGTAGTCAGTTCATATTACCTCCATGGCAGTTTGACTATGCCCTCAAATTGCTCATGCAAAATATCCAAATGTGGCATTATCAGTGAGGCACGTAGTACAATTCTGTTGAAATCACATATTGTTGGAGCTCATACATACATACATACATACATAACTGGTCCTTACAATCCCTCAGTCAGGATCACGACCTAGCTTCTCACAGCACTTCTTGTGTGCGTTAATTTTATACATAAGTGGCGGGACCTACAGTTTAAATTCGACGCCGAACGACAGATTTTTGAGAAACTTTTCATGGCAATTTTTATTTACTCGCAGAGTTTTTGCCAGAAATCTGCTTTGGGAGGAAGTGCCCAAAGAAATATTTTTTCATATTTTCGTTTTGATGTCTGATCTGGGGTTTGAACCGTGGACTTACATCTAATAAGCCAACACACTACCTATTAGCGTACAGCGACGACAAATCGTTAGAGTTAAGATCATTCATTTCAGGCCAAAAGAAGTTGGTAATCATCAACCTATAGTGCTCACCGTTGACAATGATGGGAAAAAAATTTACAGATGATGATGCCACTCAAAACCAACACCAAAGAGTGATTTCTTCGAGATGTTTTGGATTCTCTTGGAACTCATGAGGATTGGCATCGTCCTAAAATGCGATAATTTTTTTGTTGTTCACGTTTCCATTCATTCAACAAACAGCGTCCACGCTGAACACAATTTTTCGATTTAATTGTGGTCAGTTGCTAAACGCCCCTGATTCATTCATTTAGCGATCTCAAGTCGTTTTCTATTGTCGTCCATAGTGATTTGGCAAAACAGGATTAATAGATGATAACTGATATCATATTTGTAGCTTCAACAAGCAATGCCTTCAGCTAGTGGCATCTAACAAGTGTATTTCGACCACTGAAGAGAGTTTATTCGGCATTCAAAAACATGCTTAAAACCTTGGTTATTCTTCTCTCGATATCTGCTAACACGTCTTGGTCAGAAGTTAATATATGCTGTCCCAATACGAAATTTTCCGAGGTATTCATTGTAGTGCTTTTGAGGTTGAAGAAGGCGAGAAGTTTGACCCCTGAAACATTGCCTTTATTTTTTTTTTTTTACTTGTACGTTCAATTTGATTTTGAATGATCTTGAGACAAAGTCCTTGAAAAAAGCAATGTCGGAGAAACTGGTCAAGTGTTCATGAACCAACTTGCCTTTATTCCCGTTATTGTATTATGTTTATTATAGTGATTGAGGCACGACAACGTGCAAAAGACTCGCTTATCCTGACTCTATTATGCTTAATTTTTTCAAAAATATGTTTGCTGGGTTGCGTTGAAATACAACAATATAAAAACTTATGCATGAGTCGAGAACTGTATGTTCCTTACTTTCTTACTAATGGTGTGAAATTATTACCGTTATTTTTTATTACTATTAAAGGAAAAAATCCTTCCTTTTTCCTTACACCAGAATAAGGTACGACACTTATGGACTTTGAGTTGGCTCCACTAACCATCACCACCGCGCTTCAGTATTTCCTTTAACGTCATTTCGAATTGAAACGTTGTATTTTATGATGTTCTTGCGTAAATGATGCTGAACATTTTGTTTCTTTGAGGAAATCTTTCTTCTTTTTTCTTTTCTTTTTTGAACAGTAAAGTACCTCCACTAACAGCATCGATTCATGTGAAAGCTACAATGATGAACTATAAAAATACGTGCGTATAATTTTTGTAAAGAGAAAAAAATACTCAAGTTAATGGAGCGATATTTTTGGTTTCGTTTTTCTTCTCGGAAAAACCGCAGCATTTTCATTAGCTTTAAAATTTTTCTTTCAATTTTTTTTTTAAGTTTTTTGTCTTAGCTTCAATGCTTCTGCTGTCCTTGTTACAGCTGTTACTGGAAATATTTCCTTCGTGGTTTAAATGATGAATTTAAATGATTTTCTTTATAGAAATATGAAATCGCAAAAGAGCTGTACTTTCTTAAAACGGAGTTTTTATGTTTCTTATGTTGCCATTAAAGACAACATTTTTCATTCGAAAAGTGTTGCCAATGGTATGCATGATGGTATGGTTAAAATAAAGAGCAACAAAGCAGATGAAATGAAATATTTTATGGCCAATACCCGAAAACAAAAAAATAATTTTTTAAAACAGGAAAACACTTCTTGCGTGGTTTCTTATTGACGTAAATTTTAAATTATTTGCGAGGGCCTTACCAAATATGTTTCCATAACTTTTCGCTATTTTCTGAGAAACTTGGTGGTTAAAAAATTATTTAGAATTTTTCACCATCGCTTTGATGCCATCACCTTGGCAAACCTCCCTCGTATAGCGTTTTTTCTCAGCTCTTTCTGTGTTTAAAGAAACAATAAAGAAACAATTTAATGATCAAAAAAATATTTGAATATAAAAAATTTAAAAAAAAATTGCAATCAGAAGAGGAAAAAATATGAATTATTTCAATAAAACAGGGTGACACAAGATAGGTGTCACAATATGTGAAATGGTAGAGGTAAAGTAGTACGCAAGATAGTATATATGCTCCCTGTAAGTAGATTCTGTCATAAGGAGGACGAATTAATCAGAATACATATATACTTGGAATCTGTGCGGTGTGAACACAGCTCGAAATATTGGGAGGTTTCTTGAAATTTCAGTTTGTTCTGCTGTTGAGAACGCTTTTTAGTTTTCCATTTTCTGTTAAAGCACCTCCTAATGACAAAATTCATCGACGTTTTTCTGGGTGTGCTGGCTGGTGGCTACAGTAAAGATTTTAGTTTTTGACTGATAAATTCACAGTCTGATATTGTATCTGTATTTAAAAAATAGTTCTTAGAAAGTGTACCTATTTCATTGTACATTAAATGTCAATCGCACTCTTCCATAGTTTCTGCTTTGAATTTTACAATCCGATATCCATGCAGAAAATAAGTAAAAAAGATTTTTTTGATTCATTTTGATTTGAAAATAAGCAAGCAAAAGTTTGCTTTTTTTCCTATCCAGTCTTATTAAATTTTTATACACAAGCCTTAATGCTTATATACCTCGATTAGCGCAAAACCACAATTTTCTCATAACGTACCTCGTACTTGAATCATGCGAACATTTTCAATCGCTTACCATCGCTTTTGCTTGCCGCTGTAGTGTGTTGGTTCTTAAGTCGAAAGCACCATAATAAAAAAGGAATATTTACGTTGACCACCCCCCAGTCTTCTGGCAAAAGAGCTGGAAGTAAACTAATAGAAGATGAAATAATTTCACCAATCTGTAACTATGGTTCAACATTCAACCTGTAGGACCCGATGCTCATGGGCAACAAGAAATGGGTGGAATGAAATGCCAGACGGTAATCGTGATGGTAGTAACAATAAATTGCTCAGTGCATGTATTTTCAATTTTGGATTCGAACAAATTTTAAAAGAAGATCCCTAATGGTATGAATAATAAATTATATAAATTAAATCAGATCGAAACAATCCAGAAAACATCGTATTGGCTAAATAGCGATGACGTGCTTTTCCCAATATTGCGCCACAGAATGTTTTAGTTTAGCTAAGCTCCAAGTGTCCTGGAACGACAGAGCATTGAAATATGATAGCTTAGAAGACAACCGAGAAAACAATCTTAAAGTCGCCGTAGTTGACTTATTAGACATGAGGCCACGGTTCAAACCCCAGGTCAGATATCAACTAAACGAAAATGAAAAAATATTTCTTCGGCGACTTCCTATCAGCAGACTGCTGGCAAAAACTCTGAGAGTAAATAAAATTGTCATGGAAAGTTTCTCAAAAATCGATCAGTCGGCGTCGACTTTATACTGTAGGTCTCACCACTCATGTATAAAATTTAACACACACAACATAAGTGGTGTGTAGGTCGTAATCCTGATTGAAGGGTTGTAATGAACAATTATGTATGTATGTAGAAAACAACCTCCTCTGTGAACATGCGTTGAGTTTAGTAGTAAGAAACTTTGCTCATTTTGAAGATGTGACGGTAATCACCCTCCTTTTTTAACGAGATGTAAATCAGTTGAAAGCCTAATTTAGAGGCTTTCACCTACTAAAATCTTTAAGATGGCCGATGGAAAGATCCGTCCAGAATCTCCAATTAATTATTACATCTGCTCCAACGTCAGTATGTTATGCTCTTAATCGTACATCGTTACAGTTCAATTGTCTCTCCCTACCTTTTCTGCAAGCCTTATGCTGAGGAGCTGTTAATGCTGTTTTAGCTCCAGTCTGTTTAAAATTCGTGTTGAAAACGTTCTGTAATGTAAGATGGTTTTCAATGAAACTGTTGAACTCGAAATTTTTTTCTGAGATAATAATCGTTATCGGCATGCGGTTTTGTATTCTATATTCCCTAGTAAGACCCCCTCTATGATTCGTATATTCAGTTTGCTGCTTCTTAAATTTTCATATACAGTGGGCGTTCGCTAGTACGAATTATATATTGCCAGGCCCTTTCGCAGTACCGAAAAATTCGTATTATTGAACAACGCATTAAAAATTGCCTCGTTTGATAGCCCATGTTCCATAATAGTAGACGCTAACTTATTAACGAATGGCGCAACAAGTTCAATCGTATTCCATAACGGTTTTTAGATTTTGTTAGCCAACCATCACTGGCACAAAACTGACCATTGTAGAATTTTTTTGCAGCTTCACATCTTTGTATTTTAATTGTTCTCCACCGACTGTGATATGGAATTTTCTTTGTGCTAAAAACCACTCGTAAAGCGCATCCTCTATTTTTGTAAATTCACCACTTGTAAGTCTATACCGATTTTTTAACGAACTCATGGAATTATCGAGCAGTTGTGTTTTCTGTTTAATGATTGTACATATAGTGGATTTGGATAATCCATATTTATTTGAAATTTCAAACAACGATATTGCATTTTCTGCTATAATTTTTAATTTTTCTTGCAAAGAAATTGTCTTTGTTTACATCGTTTTACTTGCAACATTTTGACAGTTAAAAACACAAAACACTTTTAAAAATAAAAAAACTTCAAAATAACTTAGCTAAACGTGGATGACCGCGAAAGAATGAAGTAAAAATATAATAAAAACTTCATTCATACGTAAATAAAACAAAAATTCTTATAACAAACCACCATTCGTACTATCGAATAGAATAAATGTCCATCTATTCGTACTACCTTTTACGTACTTTTTACGAAGTTTGAACTTGGTTTGCTCGGGTTTGTAGTCAAACACTTTAAACAATATCGCAGTATCGCAATATCTCTATATTGCAGTAGATAGATGGTAGGATCAGGTTTGATTGATCAATGATAATATTTTTTATGAAGAATAAATGCACTCGCCATGCAATGGTTTTGATTTTTCGAATTTTTTAAAGCCTTGGCAAATGCTTCTTCACCACAAATTAATTCTGAAACAATTTTTTTTTGCCAATAAGGATTAAATTATTCTGTGTCTTATAGTACAAAGTCACCCTGTATTTTCTTTTCTTTTTTTTTTTTTCTTGGAGTAAAATATGCATGTGCCACAACTGAAAAATTGCTTATATTCCATCATTAACGTTTTACAAAGAACTGAATGGTCATGGCAAATGTCGGCAAAAGGAAACTTAAATTTCAGTACGTACACACCGATGGAAAATTTCTTCTCTACATTTCTTACATTACCTTGTAGCAAGTGGTGAAGAGGAGAAGCGACTTAAGAACTACATACATTTCTTGGTTGTAATACACATATTTTTCATAAAAAAAAAATGATTTTTTTCGTAATATTTTTCGTTACCAACATTGATTTTTTATGACTTTTTACAACAACAAAAATATGGAAAAAATAAAACATTTGCATTTTTATGTTTTGCTGTTGTTGTTGTTGTTACTTTTATTATTATTTCCGTATTTTATTGTTATTATTGTTGCTTTTCTTGACTCATTTTTAAAGTGTTGCTTCTCTGCTGCTGCTGCTATTACATTACTTTTGCGTTTAACTGTGTGCTGAGTTTGGAAATGAAAAAGAAATAAACAATTTTTTGTTTTTTTTTTAATTTCATTTTATGGCTTTTTGTCAAAACAAAAACAACAACAACTACAAAATGAAAATAGAAAAGCGAAAGGAAAAGTAATTTAAAAAACATTTAAAGCAATATTTACAAATTTTCAACTGCAAACACCCCCTCTCTCTTTGCTCCATGCTTTTTTGACAAGCGTTGCGAATGTAAATTTACGCTAAAGTGACAGATTTCAAATACGTTTTTCGAACTTTGTTTTCGTTTTTTATCGTTTTGGCAATAATTGAATATATGTACGTACGTACACTCGTATAAATACATACATACATACATATATTCTTTATAACGCTTTTGTTTCTGTTGCTTTTATTACAGTGTGTGTGTGTGTGTGTGCCTTATAAATGAATCTATAAAATGCTTAGTAAATATGAATTATTGTGGTGGCGGTGGTGGTGGTGTTGGTGGCTTAAAGGCTCATATTGTAATAAATTAGAAAAAATTGTTCTTTTATTGCCCCCACAAATAATTTGTGTTATAAAACGTTTATTTATGTAAAACCTTTATTCTACAATCTGATTACATATGTACGTATATTTTGTTCCCTCTTCATCTGTTGTATTCCAATTTTCTTATTTTCCTTGTTCTTATGATCCCTTGTAAGCCGAGGAATTTGAAATTGATGTTAGAAATTGCTGGCATCCTTTATGTTGGCAGGCATATTCAAAGGAAACGAACGACATATTCCCTTGACTTTCTAACGGTTTGATTGACTGGCTGGCTGACATACTCGCACAATGAAAGAAAAAGGCAAAAGCAAAGGCAAAAATAAATACCGGAAAAATATTAGAAATACGATAATAAACAAACCTAAGGTGTACAACAACTACTATAGCAAGGATAATAGTTCCTGTCCATTCCTATTCTAATCTTGGGGGATTGCAAGGAATTTTTAATTTGCCTTTATAGCTTAACAATGAACACAGAACAACCTGTAGTCATAGGAGATAACAACACAGACACAGGAATATGAAGAATGTTTCGTTAAAACCCAAGAACAAGTAAAATTAAAACCGGAAATATAAAGAACAATAGAAAATGGAATACGTGTTCACATAACGAAAAATGTATAAATCTAGGATTTATGACATGGGAAAACATTTGTAAAAAAATGAAAAACAATCATTCTAAAAATAGTTTGAAATGCCGATTGTTGCTCACGTCTGTGTCAGTGGATTTACGCTGAATAGAAAACAAGTTCCCAAGCAAACCAACAAATTTAAAATTGCGATCTACGCTCGCCACGCTCTAGTCCTTCAATGACTGTTATAACCAGGCAGAAGTGTTGGTCAATTCGTTAGGTTGCGTTAATTCGTTACTGGGGATGATAACATCTTTGGAAGGATACCACCATACTTTCTGAAATCCGTTCGGATTTCATGGTACCAGATTCCAATATAAAAGAGGTGGTAGAGCTGTACCATATTCATATCATATGGGTGGGTACTGAGGCATAGCGATGGTATTCCGGCAAACTGCAGAGGCCTCCGCTGGATAGACACAGCTGTCGAATATTTTACATTTGAATCCGCATTGAGCCTAAGAATGATGATGAAGGAACATATTCCATCAAAGCCATGTAGACAGCATCGGATAAGGACAAGATAGCGAAGCCAATTTCACCAATGCTATATAAAGGATATACGAAAAGTCTACTCAATATCCAATGCACCATAGTTAGCATAGTTATTACTGAGGTCACTGCATTCTGGCTACTTATCTTAGGTGCATTAGGTTCTGGCCATAGCCTATGAGTTTTGTAGGAGCTGCAGAGAAGAGAAAAGGGAAGGAAATTAATTTTTATCAATTATGTACATGCCACAGTTGGTGTTCTGTTGTAGATTTTAGGATGTTGGACGGCTGTCCATATGTCTTTACTTAGAGGCAACATCCGCCGTTAAATCTTCACTTTCTTCCTTCAACTCTACTGCTTCCACAAATCATCTCCATTTCATAGAGTTCCCCGCTGTTATTTTCTCATCCGTTCTAGATGACAGCATATCTTTGAATGTTCTTTTGTTGAACTAGGCTACTGAAGTGTTGAAGCATTTATTTCAACACTATCTCTTTGGATACGTTCGACCTACTTTTTTACTGGTAGGACCGATTCAAATATATTTTGAGCGCCTAATTTATTTTAGTATGGATTCCTCTTTGACTAAGTTGCAGACGTCAAAGCTTCTGATGGTGTTGGGCCAGAAAATTTGCCACATAACTGTCAGCCACGTTTATGTTTTAAAAATGTTTAAAATATAAGCTCGTAGATTGCAAATAAAATAAAAATAAACTTGTGTTTAGTTTTAATTAAAATTCTTTATTTTACGCACAATTCTGTGTGCCACGGTTCACAACTTGATGTAAACAACAACAATTGCTTCTCTTTGTTATTCCTCTGTTTATATCCTTGGCATAAGCAATAACAATCACTAAACAATTGTTCGACAGATCTTTGTAACGCACCGCGCCTTCACACAAGACTGACTGAACTTCACTAACTCTGTCGCTTTGCTTTGTCTTGCCTTTTATATGGTAACGTAAACAATCTGAAGAATTTTCTTGAAGGCGAATGTTCATGACTTCGCTTTCTCGAAATCTCTATAAATGTAAACATCGTTGGTTTCTTTTCTTCTTGTAGTGTTGTATTTTTGTTTACTTGTTTACCATTTTTTATGCTGGTGTTTGTTGTTATGTTAAGCAGTACGGGAATTTGTAAACAGGTTTATTTACTGCATTGTTCTGTTTTTTAGCTTCTGTATATAATTTTAATTTGATTGATTTTTCATTTTCGTAACAATATTTACAAGTATACGTTATTTATTGGCCTTTTTAACCTCAAGTTAAAAATACAGTTTAGTTTGTTACCCATAGGCGAGACTGTCAAAGCTTTTGTCAGGAGAATGTGGAGAGGGACTTGTAGAAAGAAATATTTTCTTTTATATTCAATTACTTCAAGAAGTCAGAGCTAAGGTCAAACTACCGACCTTTTGTTTAGTAAGTAAACACACAACCCCTGGTGTATGGCACTGTTGTATCCGTAGATTTTGTGTGTTTGTATAAGAAACTAGTCTGGTTATACCTTTGTGCAGAAGAGTAGGCTTCACACATTCAGTGAATATTCTAAAACTGCTTCATTACAACGTTTTTTAATTTTTCCATACTGGTGGCGGTCTGTTCTATGCTCCCATTCGTTACCACTATAGTGCTTAGATAACATAAGCCATCTAAGTATTCGACTAGTTGGTCTTGAAGCTATTCATGAACTGTTCGCCCAGCTAACTTTTATTATGCTTTATTTTTCCACATTTTCTAGTTTTGATAGCATTTTGGATATCATAAGCGAGAGTAAAAAATCTTTACGCTCTTCACAGCTCATGATATAATCCAGTACGTTGGAAAAGAGATGAGGTTATATAAGGCATTGGTTACAAAATGCTTGACTGATTCTATATTTGTTGTTTAAATGTTTTCCATGCAGTTGTCTGTCTGTCAAGATCGAAAATTCTTTTAGAAATCAATGAACAGTAGTAGTACAATGGAGCACAATGCATTCTACAGGTTGTTTAATTACTGACGTCAATTATGTGGCTTTTATTTTAACAAAAACCTGTCAATTAATCCTTTGATTAATCCTTTGACTTTGAAGTCTTTCTTGTATTATGATGACTACGAGTATCTTTATCATGTGCAATGAATCGAACGTAAGTTTAAGATTTCTTGAAATTTGAAAAAAATTATTCTGCTTTGTTTCTTAATTTTACAAAATTTTCCAGAATCCTTAATAATATGTTGTGCTCTTCCATTTATGCTTTTCGAGAACTATTTCAAATTCTATAAGAATATTAAAATGGAAATACTAGACTATAAGAACTAAAAAGAATGAAAGAAAAACGGACTGAAAACTGAAAGCAAAATTGTAAAATTCCAGGAAGAAGAAATAAAATATTGCATCAAATTAAAGCATTACAACAGCAACAGCAATAACAACAACAGAAAAAAGAATTTTAAAATAATCAAAATAAAAGTTTCATTCTTTTTTCTTGATTTTTTTCTGTTCCTTTCTTTCATTCAAAAGGTACTTTTTTTGTTTCGTAAATCTTCCAAGAAAGAAAAATGAACAACATTAAGGAAAATGCAGGAAAGAAAAAAATAAAATTAAAATGCAACAATAGAAAAAGTTTTTTTTGTTGTTGTTGGCCAAATTTTATACACGAGTATAACTCTTAAAACTTTCCATTTTCCTCTTTTTTTCTATTCCTGTTGCTGCCAAAATCTTCACAAATTGTTGGGCACCCTTTAACTGATTTGTTTTTTTTTTTGTTGTTCAAATTCTATATTTCGCTCTCATATTGTGTTGTTATTATTAATAATGCCAACAATATGGTCTCTTGAGCGAAACTATACGCCGCCATCACTACTCACTGCATTGAGGAAGTTGAGTGTAAAAGCGTTCATGCCAAGTAGAGGTTCAAGGATACTACAATGCAACACGCAGCTTTTCTTTTTTCGTTTTTCTTTTGTAAAGTAAAGTGTTGTTTCATTTCGTTTTTATTTTTTAAAAGATGACGTATAATAGTAAGACTAGCAACAACAATAAAAAACAAAAGTAATAATAAGAAGAAGTATAACAACAATAAAAAGCAGCATCGCAACATTGGAGAAATGTTTGCGCTCAACTAATTCTTAAGTGCTACAAAAGACATGCAACACTACACTTTTCATTCAAAAGAGAGAGAGAAAGAGAGAGAGGAAAAGAAAAGAAGACTGATGATAAACAGTCAACAAAGACAGCAAAAACACAATGAAAAGATGGAAAACAAAATACAAACACAGGGTTGTAAGGAAAGGTCTAAAGTAACGAACGGAATCGGACTAAAAGGTAATTTCATTAATTTTGTAAAGTAATGATTAAGATTCAACTTACAATACAAGCGAAGTGAAGATCCTTGCAAGACCTTTGGAAAGATACAATGTTTTACTGTCATGGGATGCAGTCGATTAAGCCTTCCATGGATACATTTTTAGGCTAATGGAAGACCTAATGAAATTGATATTAAATGTAGGTAGTGAAGCTATTAGGATGCTGACAATATGGTCAAATATATTGGACAAATAGAACCTTTTTTTCGACAAGGTCTGCTTTAACATGAAATGCCGAGCACATTTTATTATTTGGAAAGCAAAGGCGAAGACTCAAGATTCTAGATTTAGATTCGAAATGTCTTCAATTACCTTTAATTATTGGACTCCCTTAGGACTTTTGATGTTAAAAGTTTCGTTTCTCTATAGCTGATAACATTGATCGCTGTCTTGATCACATTCAGTGGTTCTTTATTGTTTACGACTGTCATCCTTATGAGGTAACTAAGTGTGCTCTGGGTATATCACCCCGTGAGCACACTGAAAGCTGTCCTCCCTTCCACTTTTTGGTGGAGCCATCTTCAGTTATTCGGTTCTTTGTACGTTATTGCAGTCACCTACGATTCGACTTGGAAAAAAATTTCAATGCACGGGTCCATCTCTTCGCCATTTCGCAGATAATGGTTAGGTTAGGTTAGAGGACGTGTACTTGTCAATTAAATCAAGTACAGTACCTGGAGGTCGAATTGACCCACTATACAATGTCTTTAAAGAGGGAATAGGATAAAAAAGAGAGGATGTAGGAAAGGGGGGAATGGGAAGCGGAGGAATTACAGACACACAAAAAAGGGAGAGCGTGACTACACTGATGAAGCCCTAGCCACTAATGAATCTGTGGAGAGCCTCGATGTCGCCTCTCGACACAGAATTCAAACTCTCAAAGAAGGACCTGCCAAGTGTCCTCAACCTTAACCTACCAAAGGCTGGGCAGCTACAGAGGAGGTGTTCTATAGTCTCCTTCTCCTCCTCATCGCAACATGCCCTGCAATAGTCCGGATGAGATCTGTTCCAGATCCCCGTCAGCGACCTAATCTCGCAGTGCTCCGTAATAAAACCGACAACCAACCTTAAGCTAGCCTTATCCAAGCCCTGCAGCCAACCTGTTCTCCTACTGTCCACAGCAGGCCATAGACATCTAGATTGCAGATAATAACCTCCTCTAATTGAGTTTACTCTGAGGCTGTCAAATTGACTGTAGGGTATTCCTTTAGCATATCTTATATTCTAACCGCTCTTAAAATTTACGCGTAGCTTTTACTCGCAGTTTTTTTCGCAGATCTCTCTCAGATTTTGTTGAACCCCAAGTCCTTTAGGGTGGCACGATGTTTTTGCACCTTTTGACTGCCTACGGTTTCAATGGAACATTATCTCCTCTTTGGTTTAGCTTTTCGACCAACTTCCTAGTGCCTTTTAGGGTTAGTGCCTTCGCAAGGTACCTTAGGCAGCACTTTGTATATCATCATATAAATTTTCAGACAAACGGGACTGCGTTGCCGACCATGGTAGAGTCAGTATGCCACGGCAGGGACTATCTACTCTTGAATTCAGCGTAGTTTCCAAGGGCTTTAGGGTATACCGCCTAGTTTTTGGTATAGTGTCATCCCTGAAATATTGGTATTTCGAACTTACGAAAGTTGGCCCAAAAAGTGTCTAAGTGTCTCAAAAATATGGCTCTCAATCGTTGTGTAAATATATTCTTTCACATCTTATTACAATGTAATTAGGGGCCTCTATAAAATTCTAATAATAATCCTTCTACCCTCACTCTGCTAAGACGAAAATTGTTTTTACCACCTTTAGTAGCAGCAAACTTGTCTAAGAATTACAAAGTTTGGTTTGAGGAAGACAAAATAATAAAAAAAAGAAGACACAAAAACATGATAACAATTGAATTGGTTGAAGTTGAAGAAAAGATTTCGTATATAATGGTTGAAAAAAATCTCCTATTATTCTTAAACTTTTACAAAACAGTAGCAAAATATCACGTGAATAAATGGAGAGAAAGAGAACCAAAACTCTTCAGTCTCACTACAATGTCCTAACATTATCGCTGTCCTGGTGGTGGCTGCTGTCAAAAAGAAGCAAAACTTGTTTTCTTCTCTACCACCGTACCATGTAGACAGCCTCTGTGTTTTCATCAAATTTATACGTCGTTTTTTAAAAGAAAAACTTTCCCTTTTTCTTTTTAGTTTTGTCATTCATTCTTCTGGCAAGTATTTCAATTCAAAACTAAACAATTCATTCATTTCTTGAGTCATTTATTCATTCACTCATTCAAACACGAGCTTTTAAGCGCTGCCGCTCCCTACTCTGCTCTACTATTTTCGGTACGATGACGACGCTATTGTCGTTGTCAGGAGGAAAAGTTAAGAAATTCTCAACCATTTTGTTATTCTATTGCTTGGAAGACATGAAAGCAACTGAGAGAAGAACATTCACAACAATAAAAATAGTTTTTCATTAAACCCATAAAAAAAATGTAAGAAAAATAAAGAAAACAGTAAAGAAAAGGTTAATCCAGAGGGAGCTACCTACCAACAAAACAACATTTTTAGATTTTTATCTTGAGTAACATGTGTATGCTTATGACACACACACATATACACATTTTATTTTTTATTATTTCACACACATTCAAGGTGTGTGCGAGTGTATATGCATGCAGGTGAAAATTACAAAAATATTGTTGTTGTTGTTGGCAGGCAGTAAGTGGCAGTTACATACAAATCTTGCAACAAAGAATTTGATTTAAATGTGTTGGCTTTAGTTGTTGCTTCCATTGGCAACGGTTGCTTGCCAATGCCATTGGGAAACAATTATTCTTCTCTCTTACTCGGATGATAATGAATTCAAATGAGAACAACAAGAATAAGAAAAAATGGTTGAAATCTCAACAGAGACTACTTATGCACAGGCTTAACAACAAAAGGTATCAAATTGTAAGGAAAATTAAAATGAAATTTTCTTTTTTTCTTCTTCTTAATTTTATTTTTATTTTATTGTTCATGTTTTGTTTAAGCCCGTCTAAATACGTAATTTTCTTCTAGGAGTGCTTTTTGTTTTTAGTCTGCAGTTTTTTTTATATTCTGACTGCCAGTTAATGTATTTGAATAGCACGGCGTATAAGTGTTATTTAATTCAGCCTGTGGGTATGCTTTAGTTTTTAATTGTAAATAATACAAAGATTAACGTTTAATATTAAAAATATAGTTGCCATGTCAACAAGTTGGATTACATTATACTTTGCTGGTGTTTGTTTAAAGATATGGAATGGGCACATTAGGCAAAAATATTACAAAAAAAAAATTATTTTATTTAAACACTTAACTGCTGGCGTAAAAGAATGAATTAGAAAAGTTTTAATGTTTTTTAGTTCTTCAAGGAATCATAAGGCTGTTGTGGTCGCCGTAGTCTAGTAGGTAATGTGTTGGGTTATTAGACGTGAGGCCTCGGTTCAAACGCCAAGACAGACATGTCCAACTAAACGAAATGAAAACATATTTCTTCGGTGACTTCCTCTCAGCAGATTTCTGGCAAAAACTCTGAGAGCAAATAAAATTGCCATTAAAAATTTCTCAACAAATTTGTCGTTCGGAGTCGACTTTTAACTGTAGTTCACGCCACTCATGTATAAAATTAACACACACAACATACATAAGTGCTGTGAGAAACTAGCACTAAAAGGTTGTAATGACCAATTACGTATGTGTACGTAAGGTTGTTGCAAAACATCAAATCGAATTTCTTATCCTCTTGCCTTAATTTATTTTTTTTTAACTAAGCAGTAAGCTTTCGAAATGATTTTTTTTTTCTGAAATGATTTGAAGTCTTTAAAACTGTTCGATTTAAAAATATTTTCATTCCACTCAATGTTTTTACTTGCCTTTCATAAGAACCACTCAAGTGGAAAATTGTGGCCATTTTTTGTACACAATTTTCTTTCCGTATTCTAACCACCACTCTTAAAAACCCAGCTGGTCACTTCAATTTAATGGGGAAAAGTATTTTCAATGTCTGTCTAAAAGTATGCTATAATTTATTTAATTAATTTAATTTTTCTTTTTGCAAAACGTAAATCTATTGAACACCCTGTGTCATTGATAGAGATTTTCATAAATTTTCTCTCTTATTTTTTCACTTTTTTTGTACATACACAGTATATGGCCATCAGTAATTGTTATTGCTATTGTAAGTGTAGGATTTCCATTAGATTTGCAAGAAGAGAGAGAGATAGAGAATCACATCAATTATAGAATTTGACAAAAATTTCAATTGAAAATCGTTTGGCCCTTTTAAAGCCATAAAACCGAATTTATGCTTTGGGTGTGTGAGAAAAGAAGTGAGAGAGAGTAAAGTTTATGAAGAATATTTTTTATGTACATAATACATACATATTGAATACGTACATATATATTTCTTAACAAAAATAGAAACGATTTTCTTTTTTCATTTTATAAATTTAAATTTATGTCCACTGTTACAGAATAACCATACGTATGTATACGTACAGCTGTGTCCAAAACAATAGGAGTGCTACCATGTAATATTTTCAAAGTTGAAATTTTTTATTCTACCAATTTGCAAAAAAATATTATTTTTAAATGGTAGTTACAACGATATGTAAGAAATAAAATACAAAAAAGAATCTCGTAATAACTTTAATATTTACGATGAAATTGATTCATTTCTGTGTTTGCACTTGAACTCAGTTGATCAAAAAAATAGGAGAGTGAGCACATAATTTAAAGAAAAAAATTAAAAATAATTACGGGAAAATGTAGTTAAAAATTTTTCTACAGTGATTCACATAAATTTTTGTAATAGTGGGCCGGGGAAAGCACTGTACTGAAGAAAAGAGAAAACTAATTAAAAATCTTCAAAAAAAGGCAAAACTTCTAAAGAAATTTAGGAAACCTTAAGTTGCTCCAATCAAATGATCGCAAATGCATAAAAATATAAAAAAAGCTCAAAACGCGTAGGCCTAAGCGCAAAACATCAACTGTAGATGACCGCAGAATTGTGCGATACAGGAAAATAAATCCTTCGGCGTATGCAAAAAAAAATTCAAAAGGATCTGAATCTTGCCGTAAGTGGCCCTACTATTCGTAGGAGTCTGATGGACAATAATTTATTCGCAAGAAGTCCGCGAAAGGTGCCATTGCTGACAAAACAAAACAGGTAGCAGCACGCTTAAAGTTTGCCCAGGAACATATCATTTGCGTGGCATCAAATTCCTTTAAAGAGATGCCAAGATCTTATTGACTCAATGCCTCGTAGATGTGCTGAATTCATTAAAAACAAAGGTTATTCAACCAAATACTAAAATAACTTTACTATTTTAAGATAATATCATAACATAATATTAACATTAACATAATAACTTTTGTGCCTTTTGTTTAAAAATTATTATGTTGTTTGCTAACACTCCTATTATTTTGAACAATTGAGCAAATTAAGCTTTATTTACATAAAATATTTTTTGTTTTCGTAGTTTTAATTAAATAATTAAGTGTTAAAAAATTAGAAAATGGATTAGAAATAAATTTTAAGTCAAAAAAATTTGATATTTTCTTTTTTGTTTTTCTTAATTTTAAACTTTGCTTTTATATGAAGGGCGCTCCTATTATTTTGAACACAACTGTATGTATGTTATGTTATTATGCATGTATATTTGTATGTGTAGTAAATCTTTATATAAAATTGGCTTAAGTTTTTCGTATTAGAATTATGGTTTCATATAAAAGCCAAAGTTGTGTGTCAAGCATAGCACTGGACTCAGTGGCTCTTTGGCACTTTTTTTTATTCCTATTGTTGAAAACTTTTCTCTCTTTTATGTTGCTGCTGCTGCTGCAAGTGCATGTGCATGTGCATTGGAGACATTTGTAATGGCCAGGGGTATTGTTGAGCCTAAAATATAAAACTTATTCCCATTACTTCATATTGGCTGTGGCTGTATGTGCTTTATTTATGTTTTACAGGATACGTGGTAATATTTTCTACAAAATTTGTATTTAAAAAAGATATTAATTTATAGAATTTCTTATGCCAACTGAAGGATTAAGATTGTGAACTAACGAATCGAATATTTATGGCAGATTGCTTAGGCAGTATAACAACAACAAATGAGAGATGTAGGTAGACACCGGCGCAAATAGCTCACTCAGTAGTGTAAGACAGGCATTTGAAAGTTTTCAATCAATATGGAGAATCTTATCTTACAAATATCCAAATGAATTGTATACATTTATATGTATACAAAGTCAACTTTGTTGTATAAAAACGGAACCAGGGTAGTATTGCACAAAATCATGTAAATACTAAAGATATTCGTAAAATGCATCAGGCTTATAAGCATAAAATTCTAATCTAACCCACTTACGTGTATAAAGACAACTTTGTAGTACTGAAACGGAACCTGAATTGTATTGAACATAATAATTTAAATTCTTTATGTAAGGACCTTATAGACTTATAAGCAGCAAATGTTGCTCCAACTCATTAGGAACTCAGATCTTTGAAACTTTATGCTGAAGTAAGTTAAGCATTCAAAATGGAGCTGACTCTGCAATATCATTAGATGGAAGGTCTATAGTGTTATTAAGGTGGCGCATGAACAAAATACTCATGGCTCTAGAAACTGGTCGTCTTAAAGACGTGCCCAATTCTAAAAGCTTTTATAAAGTAGTCCTATAAACGAAAATAAAAACAGAAATTCGGCATTTTGGATACGTTAAATCACTTTATAACCATTTACAGCGCCGAAAGAAATATTTTTCTTGCACATTTCGTTTTCGTTCGAATCGTGAATCAGCTGCGGCTTGAACCATTGGCTCTCATCGAATAAGCCAGTACACTATCTACAAGACTACAGCGACTTTAAATCAAATCAGACATCAAATATTAAAAGTTTTTTTTTATTTTCTGTGTCTAGTTTGGAAATTTAATCTCCATAATAACTTTATCAGTACATATTCACATGAATATCCTGTATGTGTCTGGCTTCAAAAACTTCTCCTCTATCATACATACACACGTATATAAATAATTGTTCATTGCAACCTTTCAGTCAAGATTACGACGTGGCTTCTCACATCACTTATGCTTTGTGTGTTCATTTTATACATGGGTGGCATGAACTACAATTTAAAGTTGACTTTAAATGACAGATTTTTTTGAGAAACTTTTGCATGGCAATTCTATTTATTCTCACAATTTTTGCCAGAGATCTACTGGCAGGCAGCGGTCGAAAAAATATTTTTTCATATTTCGTTTAGTGAGAGATGGCTGACCTGAGGTTTGAACCGCGGCCTTGCGTTTAATGATTACTTCTCTATCGCTACCCAAATTATGACAATTCATTTTTGTGTAACACTGTAACCTATCTAGGATCATTATCTTAAAATTTGCTGCCCACCATTGAAATAGAATCTGGGCAGTAGTAATGATAGGTTAGAAACGAGACCTCTTTCCATGAGGCATTCTATACTTGCTTTGGAACTCCTAGTGGACATACATATATGTATGTATTTTCATACTAAGCATGGTTAGGCCAAATGGTTGAATGGTCGTGAATTTTATAAAAGTAAGAAACTTGATGTTCAACGCACTCAAATCACACAAGGTCTAGTTCTTCGTTCTAAGATAAGAGCTGGTGTGTATATAAATTCCATGTAAAGAGCGATCTCAATGATTACGCATCCTTTTTTCTTTTTCTTTACGCAGTACAGGTAAAGGATAAATATCTGGAGAGCTATTAGAGAAATTAATTCTGTCCTATAATTATTCCAAATCAGTAGGACGTTAATGGTTTACTAAATTTTGAACAGTTTTTCTAGATCGATAAAATTGTTAAATATTTATTTCATTCCAAAAATTTTGGTTTAAATTATTACTAAGTACTCTATGACTTGTCATACAAAATTTTGAAATTCTTTTAAAACTTTTTAGTTTTGTTTGCTTTTAAACTTTAGTGTTTACAACAACAACCACAACAAGCTATGAATATTGTATGATTTCTATAACTTTATATTTATTTCTCTCTTTCACTCTTTCTCTCTTTAACATTTTGCTTTTTTCTTTGTGTTCGATTTTTATATACAAAATTATCCTTTGGCTGCCATCCTGTATTGATATCCTGTTAACACTAATAAATATCAAGTATTTGACAATAAAAAGCGCACAGAACAATAGAACAGCGAAAGGATAGAAATTCATATTTTATTATGGACCAAAAAATACAGTCAAACTAACACACACTCACACACACATATGTACACATGCACATAAACCATACACTGGGGTGTAAAAAAGTGCCATCATTATTTCCAGTCTCTTGGTAAAGCCATTACTAACGCCATTGCTAGCAGAAGAGTGGCGGCAATACTTAAATCAGCACCGTTTTAACTTCTCATAATTTTGCCCCGTTTATTTTACTTCCTTTTTTTATTTGATGATTTTCAGAGCATTTTTTCCTTGGTTCGCTTCAACTCTTCCTTGCAATTGTATTGTGGTTGAGTATCTGTTTTATATTATATTTCATCTTTGGCTTTTGTCCTCCCCTCTCTCTCTGTCTGTTTGTCTTTTTCCATAAATTCGAACAAAATTGTCCCCGTACGAAACACAGAAACAGCGGACCTAAAAAATCGAGAATAAATATTGCTGCCAGGGTATGCATGTAGTATGTATGTATGGTGCTTGCATTGAAACAATTGTGGTTGTGGCTGTGGGTTTTGGTTCATTGATGAGTAAGTGTTCTACACATATATTGCAGACGCAGACACAATTGCATGCCGTCCATAAATGTATACTAAAATTCTGAATAAAAAAAGAAATTTGATTTTTATGAAACTCCAACTATTTAAGATCTTTTAGCGTAAACGACGCATCAGTTTATGGATTTACAGTTTAAGTTGGCGTGCAGAAATTGGCATAAAAAATTTATTTTTATTTATAAGCGTATGAAAACAATGATTTTAAAATGCGAATCTTTTGAAAATGAGAATGAATCATTAGAACACATACTTGGAATATGTGAGGTATTAATGCGTCCGAGAAAGAAACACCTGAGTGCATATTAAGCGCTAGACAGGGAATTGTTATGGTTGATATCGTGCAGCATGCGGAAATTTGTCACGGGAATAGGTTTGGTGGAGTCATAATAGAGACATTTGAGGAGAGCATAATAGAAGTCACCGTAGTCCAGTAGGTAGTGTAGGCTTATTAGATGAGAGGCTTAGGTTAAAACATCACGTTCGACATCTCCAACAAAACGAAATTTGAACAAATATTTCTTCGGCGACATCGTCCCAGCAGATTCCTGGCAAAAACTCTGAGAGAAAATAAAAATTGCCATGAATGATCTAGCCACTCACTCATTTATAAAAATAACACACACAACATAAGTGATGTGAGAAGCTAGGTCCTAATCGGAGATCAGCAATGAATCGTTTTTTCGCTACTCATAAGCACTGATGAAATTTTGAATATAAGTATGTCAACAATATTGAAATTTAACTACACTACTCTGATTTAATGTTGATTTATAAGTACAGGTTGCAATGAGTATGCATACAATGTTGCCATCAAACTCATACCATTCGAAATATGTTTGATTCATAAGCCTGCCTACTCATTCAGATTCATAATTTTAGAAAAATACTTATAAATGACTCGAGTGATTCGAATCATTCATCAAAATGTACAGTCTTACTTGTTGTTGTTGCATTTACAAAAAAAGAAAAAAAGACACATACGCAAAAAAGACAGAGCAGCAAGCAGAGCAAACACACAACCTTCTAGTGAGTATTGTAGTGTTCCTACGCGATTCATACTTATTTTGTGCTTCGTGTTTATGTTGAGTTATGGAGAGTCGAAATCATTAACATCATACGTTTTGTTAAAAACAAACTTTGTATGGAGTAGAGGTTCGTTCCATGATATTAAAATAAGTATGAATGCGGGTAAGTGTCAGCAATTATGAGTATGATTCGATTCTACTCATATTTTTGAATACTCATTGCTGATCTTTGGTCGTAATCTTGACTAAAGGGCTGTAATGACCAACTTTGTATGTTATGTACGTACTTGAGCGATTATGGCTACGATCTCTGTTTTGTTTGTATTTTAAGCATATCACTATAGCCCTTTCTATGAGCAATTTGTTTCATAATGCTTCCTTTTGGTTAAGTTCCAGAGATCTGAGTTGTAAATATTCGCTTGCAACGTTTTGACGTTTCATATTGCATGGCTCAAAAGATTCTGATGATTAACTATGCTTTATCACGGAATACAAATGGACTACATATCCCTTTGCTAAACAACTGTTCTTTGAGCCTAAAATGAACGGTCAAAAGACCCCAATTATCCTCTTCAGACTACCGCTTGATACTTGATTACCCAACAATAATCGATATTGTCTCAAACCTATTTCGCTTAGGAAAAGTCTGCGCCCTTTTTGTGTTTATTTTTTCCAAAGATAGACTTCCATACATCCTCCCCACACTTGACAGAAAGGTTCTGGCTCTATCATCAGCGTGAAAACACTCCAGCATCTAGTAGACTCGTCTGCCTGCTGCTGCTATGAATTCTCACTTAACTTGGCATACAACAGAAGTTGATCCAATTTCCCCCGCGTGACTGATTCACTCTTCCCAGAAAGTATCAAACTATTCTTACGTAAACCAACTTAACTTACGGCCTCTGATGGTAATTACCGCGTGAATGGAATGAAATTGAGTGCCTATCGTGTGTTCTTATCTTTAAAAATTCTCCAGAATAGGCAGATAATAGATCTTAAATCACCAACGAATTGAAGCATTATTTTCTTTTATTTTCATCTTCACTCTCTTTCCCTCTATCTTTCTGTTGTTGTAAGTTATAAGAAGAAGAGTGGTAATAAAATTTCTCTGGCAGCACTGTGTTGAACGGAAGTCAACGTATCCGTAACGTAAATTCTCATCAATAAAGTTCTCGCCAAGATACAAACCACTTAAAATAACTGGAGTTTCTTTGCTGTTTTTCACTTTTTACGTCTCTTTTGTATTGCCTTTTGCCTACTTTACTTATGGTTACAATACTAATATAAATATAAATACACAACTACAATTACAACTACAACTACAACTAAAATTGCATAAAGACCCAGGCCAAAAAGGAAAGTACCATAGTAAAATCAAAAACAACAACAACATCCACAAAACCAACAAGAAAAATAAGTTGAAGAGAGAAAGAGAGAGAGAGAGATGGAGAGTAACAATAGCAATCGGGTTTACATTATCTCATGCTTAAAATGTATTATTTAAAGTGTTAACAAAACAACTTCACTTTGGCTACAATTCAACGCCTTTCTCTTTCAAGAGGAAGTGAGAAAGACAGACAGAGAGAGAGAGAGAGAGAGATAGACAAAGCAATAGCAAAGAAAATAGGAGTGCATTTATTGTGGCTTTACAAGAGAGAATTTTATTTCCTGTTTGTCTTAAAGTACGTGTGCGAACAAATTTCTTTTTTAAGAGGCGTAGTAGTTGTGTGTGTGTGTAAGAAAGACGAATCAGCCGATAACTTTGCATCAAGATTTCTTTTTTTACTTTTTTGACTTTTTTGTTGTTATCGTTTTTCTGTTGTTGTACTGCTTATTTAGCTTTACAAAGTGTTTGTAGCGATTTACAATAATACAGGGTGTAAAAGATATAATTTTATATTCATAAATCCTGTTTGACAAAGTTGTGTCTACTGAACTCCGTACAATGCATCAACATGAACACCAATTAAGAGAAAAGGCGTCATTTTTTACAGGGGTAAACACAAGCCATATAAATGAAATTTTAAGTAGAATTTTTGATGGTCAATTATGCCAGAATTTTGATGTGAAAGATTCAACAAGCCATGCAACTGTTATCGTTGACAGCTGTAACCTAGGCGTGTTTGATGAAATTTTTAGAGAATGTGGTACTATGAGTTGCACTTCTACAACCAAAATTTGGAATGAAACTATATACATTGAGCGGCCTGATAGCAACAATCGCAAATTAAAGCCAAAAATTCAACAAAAAGTAAAGAATTTTAATACCATCAGATGGTTTCTATGACATCTCACGCATAGACTTTGTTTTATTTAAATTATAAGATACGAAACGCTTAAAAAACACCCTGAATAGACATTACTATAGATTGCTTGAAAGATGACAGTTTAAGTTTTTTTTCCAGTACCCCTCTTAAAAGCTACTTGGCTTCCACAAAGCATTTCTGCCATGTTTCCGTTTCTATAATCTATTTTTGTTGTCCCAGCTAAACAGGTACATGGTCTGCTGTAGCAAATCCTAGCATAGTAAAGCTGCCGTTTATCGTTGCCTAGAAATAACGCCCTCCGAATATTTGGTGTAGAAGAAGACATTATTATTCTATAGAAAGTTATTTGTGTTGCAAATGAGTAAAAAGTGGGAAATTATCGTCCTTTTTTCCTTTGCTACTATAAAAAATGTTACGAAGCCGTCGTAGGCTGTTGAAATAATTTATCAAATTTAGGAAATCAATACTTGAACTTGAACAACAGAAGCCAAATAGTTTGTCGTTATTGATTTAATATATCAGATGTTAAAAATGGACCTTGCTCTATTCAACCAGTCACTGAAACGATCGATGAAATTGTGGAAAAAATTCAGAATAACCACACCACATAAGTAGAGTGGTTGATATTGCATTGTACTCATTGGGAATGAATTTTTCATTGCCAGGCCATGCTTACTATCCAGAAGGAGTAAGAATAGGAATCACTATTACATTCAATTCCACAAAGCAAAGAAATATTTAGAAAGTGAAAGATAAGCTTGGCTTAATTTGAATCTCTACGAAAATTGTACTTATTACAATTTCTTTCGGCTGAAAACAAACGTAATTTTCTAACAACTTTTCCAAAAAATTGCCACACTTTACAATATAATTAATAGTTTAACTTGTGATTTTTCTAAACTCCAGCAATTAAAATCACTTGTTATTGTTATAAAAACGTAGTAGTCTGGTATAATCGATTGGCTTATTAGACACGAGGCCACAATTCAAACACCAAGTCAGACATCTCCAACACAACGAAATATGAAAAAAATATTTCTTCGGCGACTTCCTCTCAGCAGATTTCTGGCAAAAAAAATTCAGAGCGAAAATAAGATTTCCATGGAAATTTTCTCAAAAATCTATCGGTTGGGGTCGACTTTAAACTGTAGGTCCAGCCACTCATGTATGAAATTAGCACACACACAACATACGTGGTGTTAGAAGCTAGGTCGTAATGACCAATTATGTATGTGTGAAATTAAATACTGTTACGTTTTTATCTTTTAAAAATGTTTAAATTGTATGCTCGTAGATTGCAAATAAAATAAAAAATAAATTTGTGTTCAGTTTTAATTACAATTCATTATTATTCGCACAATTCTGTGTACCACTATCACAACCTTATGTTAACAACAACAATTGTTTTGTTTGTTATTACTCTGTTTACACCCTTTACATAAACAATAACAATTATTAGACAATTGTTCGACAGATCTTTGTAACGGAGATCTTCAGACCACTATTACTCTCTTCAAACACATCGCGTCTTTACACAAGACTCAGACTCGCCTGTCTTGCCTTTTATATGGCAGGGTAACCAGTCTAATGAATGTTCTTGAAGGCGAATGTTCGTGGCTTTGCCTTCTCGAAATCTTTATAAATGTAAACATCGTTGTTTCATTATTGTTGTTTGTGTATTTTGTTTACATTTATTCTTGTAGTGTTTGTTGTTGTATTTTTGTTTACATATTTACCATTTTAATGTTAAGTGATGTAAAATCAAAACACCAGTATCTAGATTCTTCACTTTCGTAACAATATGTTATTATTATAACTTTGCTGTAAATCTGAATTTTTTTTGCTTCACCCTGTGTACCCAATAGACCACATTTTAACTTGTATTTGCAAAAGTTCTTTTGAGTTTTCTTTAACAAGCAGGAAGTAAGCTACGTAAAGTAAAGCTAAAACTTTGTCCATATTATTTACCGAACTTTATTTTTCATTTTCTTTTTGCTGTTTTCGTCCTTTCCATACTATGCCTGTGCGACTGCTTAAGATGCTGTGCCTTTGCAACTTAAGTTCTTGTTAAAGAAACAAAGAGGGAGAGAATGAGATAGAACATTATGTGTAAGTGTATGTGTTAACTATCATTTTATGGCTTATTTTCTACGAGTGTTACAATGGTTTTTTCAAAGGCATTTTGTTTTTACTTGGCTTTGCTTAACAATGATAATACTGGCCCAAGTAATTGTATTGAGTAAGACACAGACGGCGAGAGAGAGAGAGATAGAGAGAGCGAGAGTGTATAGGAGAGAGTTGGTGTAACTTAACAAGTATTAGTGATGGTTGTTGTTTTTGTTTATTTATATTTATTTAACGTTTTTGTTGCACAAAATTGCATTTTTGCTCGTTGGCGTTTCATTATTGCGGTTTTTCTTCTACAATTTCCTTATTGTTATTATTTTTTGGCTAAAAAGCCACTGTTCGTTGGGTTAGTTTCATTTTATTCTCCTATCGTTTCTGGGTTTTTTTTATACTCACCATGGATTTGATGCTGAAGAAATGCAGAAGGAATAGAAAATCTTCTTTTCTTATTATTTTTCTAGATCTTCTGGCATTTTATTTTTATTTATTCATCTCTAAATGTCGTTGTTGAAATATTTGCATTACTCTGACGTTCTCAGTTAGTTGGTGTGTGTGTACAATACTGTAACGGAATGCATAGTGGCAACAAGGCCCAGGAAGTTGTATTGGTTGGATCTTCTTTTATGATTTTTGTTGAGAATTTCTTTTTTTTTTCTTCTTCCTTTTATTTTCCTTATTACCGCTGCAACATCTGCTCTCACGGTGCATTTATTATTTGCTATTTATTATTGCATTTTTATCATTCTTTTTTTCAGTCCTCGCTCTTCTATTTTTTTCTGTTGTCGTTATTTTAGTCCTTTTTAAATGTTTTTGGTAAAAATTTTAAGAATTCCTTTTAAAAGAAGCCAAAGAAAAAAAACTCTTAAAACCATAAAATATTGAAACAAGGTGTGGTGTGGTAGCTAGCTTAGTGTACGTATGAATGCGTGCTTTTTTATTTCAAAAATAGAAAACGAAAAAGGAAACACAATTTATGCAAAATAATTTTTATTGTTGAAACAAAAATAGCTTTGGAATGTTAAAGTAAATAAAAAAATTTCAATAATTTTTCCTTTATTTTTTTCATAAAGAATGAAAATTTGTGTGTGTGTCGGAATTGTTATTTTAGAGGATTATAAAACATATAATAAAAGATATTCATTTTGACACATTTTAAATTCAAAGCTTAAGGAATTTTTGTAAGAATTTTCGTTTACATATTACAAGATAGTCAGTCAGGTATATTAAAAAAGTGATGGTACGTACGAGTATGTATATTAAAACAAAATTTATGTGGCATAAAAAATTCTTTACAAACATCAGGAGCAGGTGTTTAATATCTAATACTTTAGTTCATTAAAATTTATTTCTACTTTAACTAAAATGTAAGTAAATAAGCAATTTTTATATTAATATCCATCGGGTGTACTGTAAAAGACGGCATTTCTTTGTATGCTCAGTTTTGGAATATTTTACAACCGCATATCATATACAGACTGGAGATGATATTCATGCATTGAACAAACCGAGGATGGACCAACATACCTGGTTGCAAAATTTCAAAACTGTTATGTTCAGCAGTGGGCAGAAGGAAAACCAGGAAGCTACTTGAGTTCCCTGGGGAACAGTTCGCTCTTTAACCGGAATTCTAACGAGACACTGTGCTATTGGCAGTTTTGCTGACAAGTACGGTTTGCCCCACCAGGGTTAATGAAGAAGCTGCCATGATGTAGAGGAAACGGAATCGGTGCAACACCTTTTGTGCTCCTGCCCTGCACTTCAGGACAGACCCAATTGGGTTATAGGTGACAGAACGTTTGAAAATCTGGGCTTGGTGAAGAACGTGCCACCAAGGGATCTGGCCGGTTTCATTCAAAGTTTGGCGTGGTTCAAGCCGACCATAAATGTATCATGACAAAGGGGATTACCTCACACGGTAAGCTACCTGCTATCCTAACCTAACCTAATCATATATAACGTCAGACGAACAATTACATAATCACATACACCCAGAGTCTCTGGTCGGATTCAAACCAACGGCCTCGGCACTTGAAATTTACCAACTAGACCATAGGGGCCAGACTTTCATCTAAAATAACATGATCAATATGATGTTCGCAATATGAATATCGGGTGAGACTGAAATCGTATTTCTAGAATGCATATAGGATGTTATTCTAATTGTACTGAAGTCGGGTCCGTTTAGATCATATAAAAATTATGGGCTTGCTCACTCCTGAATAAAATTAACGTAGACAACATGGGTGTAATGCTGACTGGGTGCAAATTGGTTTTTATTTCTCTAAAAAATTCATCAAAAATCAAAATGAACTTTTTCTTATTTTCCCGTTTTTGGCTTTCTCACAATTATCATCACTTCTTTCCTTTTGTGTTAATCTTTAGAATAAAACTTCCCTAAAGTACTTGCATAATTCCATTAAGCTTTTCACATGAACTTAAGTGGTAATTTCTTGCGGTTTTTATTTAATTAAAAAAGCAAAAAAACCAAACTCTTCCACTACCGGGGGTAGTTCCCTTTTAAGATGTCCTTTTTAATACTGCTTTCTGTTCAAATACTTAGTACACATATTCATAGGTGTGCGTACGGTTTTTAAGACAGAAAACAGGAAAGAAAACTTTTCTTAACAAATTATATTCAAAAGAAAAGAAAAAAAACAGAGAGAGAGAGAGAGAGAGCGGGAGACAATCATAATTTTAAGAAAATTGTATTTATTTCTTCATTATATTATGACATTTCTTTTCCTTTCACTTCCGTTACGTTTCACTTGAAGTGAAAAATTAACAACGAACACGAATTGCAGGCAAAAATTATAAATAAAAACGGCGACGAAGATGAATTAAATCGGCTCGAATGGATGGGGATGAGCTATGCTAGAGGTAAGCAGCATTAAGTATTTCATTTATTTGTTTCAATTTCTTGTTATAATTTTTCCGTTTTTATTCAGTAAAAATATTGAATGCCTAAGCCATCATATATAAAAATATTGGGTGGGTGTAATAGTATCCATAGGAATTGAATCAAAGCCTGTTTTAATTCTATTTATTGATTACACAGGGATTTCTTACAAAGAATTTTCAATTATCCGGTGTTGTTATTGTTTGTATTGGAAATAGATTTCTGTGCAGAAATATTCGAAACAGATTGGCTGATCTAACATCAGAACTACAAAACTGACAAAAATACAGACTCCTCAGACTCAGACTTTGTACACGATTCAGTAACGTTAGGCCATAGTTTAGGCCCATTGTGATACCCTAAATAACATTCAATTTGGGCATCAAACAGTCCCCATAGGAAACCAATTCCATTACAGATGACAGAAGTAAAGAACTGTCGCCTCTCTATGCAAAAGCCTGGCACTAATACATGAATTCAAAGATCGACTCTTTCGCTTTCTCCGATTCAAAGGTTCTGTAAAATACATTTAAGGGAATGCTAAGTCTTTTGGAATGCCTTCAAATAAGGTTATCGCCCATGCTATTTAAAAACAAAAGTTCTGTTCCACCAGAACCAAGCAAGCATCCAACAAATGCTGCCGACATAGTTAAGCCTACAAGCGGAGAATGCCCAGTTTAACTGAGGCAAACGGTGCACCCTTGCAGCATAAGATGTCGAAAATTATAAGCTTAGCTCGCAGTGTTCCTGGCTGGCAATATCCCTATCCAATATCCCAATATCCTGGAACTCCTATACCATAAGATCCAACATTTTTTTTAGAAAATCCAGCCATTCATGGACAAGGATAGACGATGAAGTGACGCTCGTTAGGAACTTGTTCTGCTTATCGAAGTAAATGAATAAATCTTTAGTGAAAATTCCACCACCCAAGCAGCTTTGAACAACGCTTCTTAAAATTTGTTTACAAAACATGACATCATTACAACCCTTTAGTCAGAACTACGACCTAACTTCTCTTCTTAAATCCCAAGCCAGACATCAAAACAAATTACAAAAATTTTTTTCGGCGACTTGCCATGAAAAGTTTCTCAAAAATCTGTCGTTCGGAGTCGACTTTAAACTGTAGGTCCCACCACTTATGTAACTTAAGTGGTGTGAGAAACTAGGTCGTAATCCTGACTGAAGGGTTGTACGAGTAATGACCAATAATGTATGTATGTATGTTCTCTTCTTAAAATTTGTACTCCTTCTAAAAACACTGTCGTCAAGGTCAGTAAAAAAGATTGCTTTGTGATATGATTTCATCGTTGATTTTCATTGAAATTCCTTTCGTCGATAGTTTGGTTCAGGTTTGGAAACAAGAACAAATCACTTGAGGCTAGATACTGAAAAAAGTACCAAAGCTTTCTTAACTTTGGCCTTGCAATGCAGATAAGTTCGCTTCTACGCCGAATTCCACTGATTCCTGCATGAAATACCAATTTCGCTGGAACATCCTCATTTGAACGAAATGGTCGGTTGTACTGCAGCCACCCTGATTGTCGTTTAGACACTTTTTGGCTTCATTTTAACTCAAATATGGTTAAGGTAGAATTAGCCGAACATTTATACAATGTAGCGGAATCTAGGTTCGTTTATAGCATACAGAAAAGCTTGCCGAAATTCCATTACAGTTGGATAATCTTTCTCATTGGTTTTCACGCGCTCAAAACGGACATACTTTCCGTGAATACGTTCGGCTAATTCTACCTTTAGAATTTTTTCCCTTACCCAATAATAGTAAATAGAATAAATATGATGAATGTTTTACAAACGTTTCCCGTTTCGTTTCTTGTATCCTTTTTTCTTTAATTTCTTCGGTTGCCATTTTATTTAATCAGAAGCTCTTGAAGGAATTGCTGATTATATGTTGTATGTTTCATTCATACAAGCGTATAAAATTCTTAATATTCATGCATGTATGTGTTGTGTTAATACGTTCACATAATTTGCAATTGTATGTATATTCTTATTAATATTGTAAGTGCGAGTGTACATGAGTGTGTAAGAGAGTGAGAGAGGGAGTTGGTAGTATGAAATAAAAATAAAGACAACAAATAATCACACGTTCATTTCTTACAACAGTAGTGTTCGTATACATCCGAGAGTGTGTGGGTGCTAGTGGATGTGTGGTAAAAGGATAATGCGGCAAACACTCATATATTATGTTAATGTTTCTTATGTCTTTAGTCCTTGCCGTGCATCGCGCATGTGTGTGTGTGTCTTGCTTTAACTTCTTGTTGCCTGTCTTTACGAACATAAATAAACGCTCGCTCGCTCGCTCTTATACCCTGCTTGCACGTAAACACGTTGTTCATATAAAATAAAATGTTAAAATCATGGTTGTTTTCATTGTTGTTGTTGTTGTTAAAGCTTATTAATAATTTTCTTAAGCCTGCTCTTACAAGCACTCATTTAGCCTTCACTCACACTTACACAATAATCATGGAAATGAAACCGAAAAGTAGCAAATTTGTTATCGTTTTTCTCTTTTTCCCGGTTTCTTGCGTCTGTTTTTTTTCTGCTTCTCTTCTCATTTAATGTCATATCCTGTTGTTGTTGTTCTCTTTTTTAATGGCACAACTTGAATGTATTTGTCTTTGTATTTGTGGGTGTGTGTGTGTAAGTATGGTTTTTATTTCTGTTGCTTTTACTGTCGTTTACATGTTTGTATCATTCGTAGATACAGTTGTTGTTGTTGTTCTTTTTCTTGTCCTTATAACGTAAATATGATTTATTTATGTCACGTTGTTTTTGTGTTTTTTTGTGTTATTGTGTTCATTTCTTAACGCAATCTGCGTCTTTTCTTGTTTTAAAATTAAATTCTGAAAAGGCTGGCGTGTACCCCTAAAGGCCTGCTTTAGTTTTTTTTTCCACCGACTTTGCTTATATTGTCTTTAATATGGGTGAACTTATCTTTTTGTTTTGGGTTTTTGGTTCAAAAGTCAACAATCATTGCCTCTCTACTACTGTTACCACAATTTTGTACTTCTTGTAGCGCATTTACGAATTAATAATACGATATGAACTTAAGTTTTTGTTTTTCTCTTCTTCTTTGCAGATTTATTTTCGTCGCAAACAATCAAACGCCTAAACGTAAGTAGATTTCAAGCACTTTATTTAATTAAAACTTAAGATAATCCCATAAACATGAGAAGGAGGAGACTCTTGTTAACGCTATTACGACTATGAACTTTTCACATCATTTTGAACGTAAGTAGTTTCGTTAATAGCAACACTTCAAATGTAATTTAAAGTCAAATTATTATTCCAACATTTATTGCTTGTGATTTTTATAAACTTTATATGAGTGACTCTTGAGATTATTTCTTAAGCGAAGAAATCTAAGATTAGCAACGATTTTAAGTGACTTATGTTGTGATTTAGCGGAAAATAAATGACATACGGAATTCAATCATTGACATCTACTATAGCATGAGTTTTAAAGATCAGTTATATTCTGAGTGAATTAATACTACAATGTTGTCCTATGCCATCAAATTCGTTTTCTGTAGATTTTAATAAATTTCACTGTTTTTGGATTCAAAGTTAGCTCCTGAGCTAAATTATTGTCTGAATTACAATCAATTCGATGTAATTTTCAATATTTCACTGCCGTTCCAAATGATTTCTTCAGACTTACAACGGAAGGAATAGAAATTTTGGGGCCAAATTCGAAACCTAAGCTAAATGAGCGAGAATTTCAGAGTATAATTTATGAATTTCTCATTAGGAACTGCAACCTTTTTCTTGGCCAATTGCAGTCGTGTTTTTCGTTTAATCCTTATTGTCTACGCAATAAGTTGGCGGTTGTTGGACGGTTGTCAAGTGTCTTCTATTGGCTACGAACCCATACTGATATTTTTTGTCTCCAATACTTTCTTTTTTTCATCTACGCTTACGAAATCAAATAAAAACTCGTCCGTGTCACAGTTAAATAATGCCAAATGCGAAATGAAATGATGAAATTTTTATAAAAACCAAGAAATTATTTCAAACTGAAACCACTGGAAAAAGTCACAGGTCTATGGATTACACAATCACCTGCACTTTTATTTTCCGATTTGCCTGTATCATATAATAGAATTGTTTAATTATTTCTTGCATAAAGACTGTAAAGTCGCTGCTGTAGTCTAGCAGGTAGTGTGTTCGGTTATTAGATGCGTGGCCATGGTACAAACTTCAGGCGATTTCCCCTAAGCAGATTTCTGACAAAAACTCTGAAAGTAAATAAAAATTGTCGTGAAAAGTTCCTTAAAGAAATGTAGGTCCCGCCACTTATGGATAAAAATTAACACGTACAACATAAGTGGTGTGATATGATAGATCGTAATCATGACTTAAGGAGTGTAATGACCATGTACATGTTGAGATTTAAAGATCTCAACAGATTTCCGCAAAATTGCTTTTACTAATACAACGTTGTTGCATTGAAATTGATAGTGAAAATTTCTCATTTTTTTATCAAACTTATGCATGGTTGGTTGGAGTTTCTTTCCGCCAAAAATGCCACATAATGAAATTCATTCATTTTTTAGTTGCTATTTTGATAATGAAGTCGTCGTAGTCTAGTAGGTAGTGTGTTGGCTTATTAGACGTAAAGCCAGTGTTCGAGCCCCTGGCCAGACATCAAAACAAAATACAAAAAGTGTGTCTTCGGCGACTTCATCTCAGCAGATTTCTGACAAAAACTCTGAGAGTAAATAAAAATTGCCATGAAAAAGTTTCTCAAAAATCTATCGTTTGGAGTCGACTTTAAACTGTAGATCCCACCACTCGTGTATAAAATTAACACACACAACATAAGTGGTGTGAGAAACTAGGTCGTAATCCTGAATGAAAGGTTGTAATGACCAATTATGTATGTACATATGTACAGTCACTCCAAAAACTGAGTGCTCACAGCTACTTTGATTTTGTTAACGCATATTTTTATTAAAAAAAATAAGTATTTTAAAAACAAAATTTATTTTTACATTCACCATTTATTATAGTTTAATATTCAATACTTAAAAACTTAAAAAAATTCATATTATTCTATAAAAAAAACAAAAACAAAAATAAAACTTAATTTTCACCTACAAAAATTGAGTGCTCACTTATGATTAATTTAAAAAAAAAATCACTTCAAACAATATTTTCAATATTTTGTTTGACCTCCCTTATTTTTAATTATGGCTTCTAATCTTCTTGGAATAGAATTGAACAAATTTTTTTCCCATTCTTCTTGCAAAGCCTGTATTAAATCATTTTTGTTCCCAATTTGCCTTTCCCTAATTTTTCTGTCCAAGAGTTCCCAGAGATTTTCAATTGGGTTAATATCTGGAGATTGAGGAGGTGTTTCCATCCATGTTGGAACGTTGGACAACAGCCACAGCTTAGTATTTTTGGCGGTATGTTTGGGGTCGTTGTCCTGGGTAAAAATACAATTTGGCGGAAGACAAATTTTTTGTACGCTGGGGACCAAATGTGTTTGTAAAATGTCGATATATTTTTTGTGGTCCATAATGCCATCTATAATCTGTAAATTTCCAACACCACCAGCACTCATACACCCCCATACTAAGACTGAGCCACCCCCATGTTTAAATGTGGGACAAAGATTCGCGTCATTTAATTCTTGGTTGGGCTTTCTCCATACTTTGCATCTTCCATCATTACCATACAAATTAAATTTACTTTCGTCTGTAAAAATTACGCGATTCCAATATTCCATGGGCTTATCTTTATGGGATTCAGCATAGACAAGACGTTTTTTCTTATTGACTTTGCTAATAAACGCCTTTTTCTCGCAATTCGGCCATGGAAACCAGCTTTATACAGCACATTACGAACTGTATTAACACAAATATTGTAACCAAACTTTATGTTAAAGGCTTTTGTAAGTTTTGTGGCTGGTAATTTCGGATCTTTTTTGATTTCCCGAACTATTAAGCGTTTTTGGGCTTCAGATAACGCAGGTGGTCGTCCAGATCTTGGCTCGTTTCTTAACTTTTTGGTATTTTGATATTTGTCAATAATCTTTTTAACGGTGGAATAAGGTCTTTTAACTATTTCTCCAATTTGCCTGATTGATTTTTGAGATTCACGAAGATTAATTATAATTTGTCTTTCTGCATCGGTAGTTTCTTTTCGTTTAGGAGCCGTGTCCACAAATCCTTTTTTTAAGTTACTTTTATAACCACGCGTGTCACCAAAATGTTATTAATAATCTTAAAAACGTTTATTATCCCAATTTACTTTGTGTTGTTTTCGTAAAAGTGCAGTTATTTTCGCAATTAATAACAAAACAAACAAATGAGCACTCTCTTTTTGGATCAAAAATTTTACGCATATTTTGTTTTTGCTTCAAAATTTAGAATTTTAAAAACCTTTTAAAATTTTTAAGTACATAATAATAAACTATACTGCATAGTTAATAAAATAATACAAATAGAATTTTCAAAATATTTAAATTCTGGTTAAAAAACTAATGAAAAGACTAAATTTATTATTGAGCACTTATTTTTTGGAGCCACTGTATGTATGTGTGATAATGGCCTCCATCGTTCATGTAAAAATTTCAAGTATTGCTGGCAGAAAAATATGGCAAGACAAGGTCTTATGTGGAATATTTTTTAGATCATATTGAAACGTAGAGTGTCCCTTCAGCTATCAGTTTTCTACAGCACAATTGGTGTTAAAAAGCAGTTGAGATATAAATTTAGAATCAAGGTATGTTGAATAGGGTCTTACACTTACTCACTTCTAATAAAGTGGCCATTAGAAACCTAATTAATGTGTACCTGACACCAAAAAATACGCGGTTATTCTTGTGTAAGTTCTTCGAAATGGGAATTTAAATAGTTACAACATACAGTCAAAGAAAAAAGTATACATGCAGCGGTAAATGTAGACTTTTTCCGCTAATTTGTATTCTTTTCTCCAATACTTCCGATGTTGTATTTATTTTATATTCAAACATTTTTGTTTGTAACTGCCTTAAACAAATCTATAAAATCTTTTTCAATTTAATAAAAATCAGCGTGAAAACCGGTGTATGTAGACTTTTTTCTTTGACTGTAGTTGACGGCATTGTCTAGAATTTTTTTTAGAAATTACAGAAGAATAAAATCAGAAATTTCAATATCTTTTCTGTTATTATCCGTCGCTTGGAGATCGGAAACAAAAGATATTCTTACAATCAATAACACAGCCCTGCAAATTTCGACTTTGTTGTGCAAATAAGATGGCTCCAGGTGTTTCCGAATGCATTTTGCACGCTGAACACCATCACGTCAAGTTTTCGAGAAAAAGGGGGTTGAAACCCCTAAAAATAGCGTTCCCGGCCATTTTTGAAAAATTGTAGATCTAAACACTGACGTGCTAGAACCATCGCTATAGTCAGAAATTGACAATTGATCTTTGCTCTTTAAAATGAGACAAAAGCCAAATTGTTTGCATGCACCCTTAAATTAGGGGGTGGGTTTATGTCAAGTGGTGCAAGAGAAAAAAAGACACATTACGGAGGTCCTTAAAAATTAATCAGATTTTCTTGACAATTGTTACTCAGGGGTTTTTGGGGTCACTGATTACAGATCTTCATTCAGATTAAAAAAATTCAAAATGGCGGATCCAATATGGCGGTCGAGGTTTATAAAAATTAATCAGCCATATTGGATGGATGAATCCGTCGGCTTTATTTTGAACCCAGATTCGTTTTCAGCGCCTTTGGAAACATCTGGAGCCATCTTATTTGCAAAACCCATGCAGGGCTGTGTAATTATTGATAAAACGTGTCCAATTAGGGATTCTAAATATATGGTATGGTAAACACAATGCTATTACAACAGGACCTAAAACGGCTGCCTATATCCCTATAGAAACTTATTACTTTGCTATCAATAAAAGCTTTTTATTTTTGCAATTGACTTTTTTAGGAATTGATGTAAATAGAAAATTTAATATAAAAATATTAAAAAGGAAAAACTGCTTATTGGCAAATAAATTTCAAAATAAAAAATTCTCATTGGTTGGCATATTTGAAAATACTAATAATTTTTTTCTTTTTATATAATATCTTCAGACATTTAATATTTCAGTGGAATTAATAAGTTTTTAAAGTTATTAAATTTTCAAGTTTATGAAAAATGTTAGAATCTTCATTTTGGCTTGACTTTGAAGTAAGTTTTCAGTATTTTTTTTTTACTCGAATATTATGTTGCTTCTTTACTTGTTTGCAATAATACTTTCAGTTGAATCTGTTGTATTTAATATTATTTATTTTTATTTTTGTGCATTTTTTTCTATAAATACTTCATAATAATCTTAAGTTTTTAACTTCAGCTTTATAATTACATTTTGAAATCTGTACTCAATTTTGTTTAAAAATATATTATACGAGTACATGTATACGGGTACATGCATATTATTTCAGTGAATTTATTTTTGAACTTTTACTTCATATTGATTTTTCGATGGCATATATACATAAATAAACAAAATAATGTATAAGGAAGTGTATGAAAAAAAATAAAACTTTAGTTTTTATAACTTTTTGTGCCCTCCTCCATAAATAAGTATCTGAAATCCATTTCCATTCCACTAAAACAACAGCCAACAACACAATTTTTTTTTCTACCAAAAAACAGTTGTTTGTTGAAAAGTTTTCAAAATGTTGTTGTTCTTGTTATTGTTGATGATTATCATCATCATCAACATCAGCAGTAAATCTATGAAACAGCAGCAGCAACCAACAACAACAACAATATGAACATCTGAAAATAGTATTAAACAACTAAAAGTTCACCGGGTTGTATTTGCTGTTAACAGCAGTGACGAAGTGCATGACGTATTTTTTTTAGCAGCAGAAATTCTAAGGGGCATGCACTTGCAACTATAAATTTGCTTCCTGTTAAGCATTAACTTGTTATAGGCAGCAAATATTTTCAATCGTGTGGTTTTGTGTTGAAGTTTGTAATGCTAGGACTCACCTTTAGCTATGCCTATCTCTGTAAAAGAAAACAGGCATTATGATCACTTTCTAACCCAAAAAAACTATAAGAATACTTGGAAGGAACTTGGTAATTTTCCTTTTTTAATGTTTAACCTCAAAACCCTATTTTTTTAATAAATTTTAGCTACAAAATATTGTCTTATTTTCATAACAAATTTCCTTCAAATAAATTGAAAATTATTTGATAACTGCAGTCGTCATAAAGTCTAAAACTGATCATGAAAGGCAGTTAATTCTTGTTCAAAATTTTTTCATCGTTTGAAACTAGTTTCCCAATCAAATTAAACAAATTTCTGTTCCTACAACATTAAAGACTCACACCAGAACTGAAATACCATCGTGTCTTTCACCATTCGAGTGGTAAACGATTCTCTACTGCTACATTAAATACTTGTGAAGTACAGAGGGGGGAAGTATAATAATAATTCAACAATAATTTCTTGCACACTACTTCTTTCATTGCAAATGCAACTTCCTTTCCAAGTTCTAGCATAGTGTATTGCTTGAGTGGGGGCCATCCCCTGAAGGGACGTTTCACTAGAATAGAAAAAGAAGTAGTAGAAGCATATACATATGCTCGTATGTGGCTAAGAAAGCAAAGGTAAAAAATTCGAAAAAAATATTAGCAAACGAATTAGTGGAAGGAATTCTTTCAGGTTTTAACCTTTCGATCCTTTTAACAAACATCAAGTTATCACAACATATTTACATACTTGCCTTGTTTCAGTCTCACCAAAAAATTTATGTCCAGGTTATTCTATTGCATCAAGTCTTAGAATAACAGAGTTTTTCATCCATCGTTGTTTAGAAACAATGGCAACAGCGACAATGTTGTTGATTGTGGCCGTATTGGGTGCAGTGGTGAGATATTTAAATTTTTAGGTCATGTACTTTTTCTCAAAGTATGCCACTTCATGACATAAATCTCCTCTTTTGATCATTGTTACTGTTATCGCATTAGTCGCCGTAGTCTAGTAGGTAGTGTGTTGGCTTATTAGACGTAAGGTCACGGTTTAGATCCCAGATCAGACATCAAAACGAAATATAAAAAAATATTTCTTCGGCGACTTCCTCTCAGCAGATTTCTGGCAAAAACTCTGAGAGTAAAATAAAACTGCCATGAAAAGTTTCTCAAAAATCTGTCGTTCGGTGTTGACTTTAAACTGTAGGTCCCGCCACTCATGTATAAAATTAACACACACAACATGAGTGGTATGAGAAGCTAGGCCGTAATCCTCACTAATTACGGCCAATTATGTATGTAGTATGTACTGTTATCTCATCGTGGAGGGTTGGAGAAGAGGCCCTCTTTGAGAAATAGGTGGTAGAACCACTGAAACTTATTTACAAAATTCGGAAGCAATATGATGAACATTTTCTTCGTCTATTTAAGAGTTCGATTGTCGATTGCTATGGTTTGAAGTTGAGCCCTTCAACCACTTTACTAAGTGGGCGTAGGTGCTATATGTTAACTGATAAGAATTTTTGTCTCCTTTTGCTGTTTAATAAAAAAATGATGCTTGATTCATCATTTTGTTTAAGAAGACGATTTTACAGCGATGGTCTAATCTAGACGGGATAGTTGATAGCTATCCCGTCTCTGCCACTCCAAGATCTAACAACAGATGGACTGACTTAGTCTTAGTATGTCGGCTTTATTGTGAGATTTTTTTTCTTCACATTCAGTTTGTTCAACTATTGTCATGACTGCAAAGAACTTTTGAGTACAGCCCTGCACACTGTAAGAAATCAAATTTATCTCCGTTTATGAGACATGATTGTGGTGCTATTCTTCATTAAAAAATTAAACAAAATTACAATAAGCGAACAAATTCATTCTTCATCGATTAAATGATAAAAATTCATAAGGCCTAAAGACAATAATGCGTGGTTTTTTCGAAGTTAGGGTTTACCCGCCGTAGTCTAGTATGTAGTGCGTTAGCTTATTGGACGTAAGGCCACGGTTCAAACGCCATGTCAGACATCTCGAACACAATGAAATATGAAATAATGTTTCTATTTTTGGGCGAATTTCTCTTCGCAAATTTTTGGCAAAAACTCCGATAGTAAATAAATTGCCATGAAAAGTATCTTAAAAATCTGTCGTTCGGAGTCGACTTTAAACTGTAGGTACCGCCACTGTACAATTAACACATACAGCATAAGAGGAGTGAGAAACTAGATCGTAATCTTGATTGAAGGCTCAGGATGCAAGTGTTCGGCAAACAAAAGTCCAGATCTCTATCGGAATTCAACGCCAATTAAACAACGGCTGCATCATCTTAACGTCTCTTGCTCTCTGTGGCGGACAGATTATGTTCAAATAAAAACTTGTCAAACGGAATCGCTTAGAATAGCCATGAAGGGATAACACAAACCCACTAATAACACACTTATGATATTGAAATTAAGTAAACATTCTTGTGTAAAATTAAAAGCAACATAAGTGGTGTGAGAGCAGCTAGATCGTAATCCTGACTGAAGGGTTGTAATGACCAATTATGTATGTATGCATCTATGTATGTAAATTTTGACATCATAGCCTTATTCCCATACTTAGTCAAAAATCACGATCATTATTTAAGCTTAATGGCTTAACTTTATTTAAAACTACATCATTTAAAATCAAACTTCGCTGATAAACTGATATTTATGTTGACCAGAACTAGCACTGTCTTGTGATTGTGTTGTGATTTGATGTTCCTTTTCGATGTTTATTTCACACTTTCAACAGTTTTCTGAATTAATAATGCGTCTAGAGCTAGGTTAGCCAATAGAATCTTTACGGTTCTCTTACGCACTTTTTCTTTTCGTTTGTCTGTGTCAGCACGGCAAGCATGCATGACAACTCATCAAAATCTATGTGCTTGACAAGAAAAATTCAAAAATTATTTTAACTCAACTATAAGAAGTGAATATCCATAATATTGCGTTATTTTCAAAAGTATTATAATATTATAGCGAATATTTATTTCTGACTTTTTTTTTGCTTCTCTCAATAGTTTTTGCATATTTCAAGCACGTGCTCTCAAAGTTAAAGTTTACACGAGAAAATAATATAAGAGTGTAGTGAGTGGCTTATATTTTTGTAGTTATTGCCAATATTGTTGTTGTTGCTGTTGTTGTTTATTTCGTAGACTAACAGACACTTAAACATCAATATAATTACACGATATATAGACATTAAAAATTAGCCACAAATAAAATAAAGGCAGGCAATAAAAAAAAATATGAAATATACTATACGTACCCATAAATAGGTAAATAGATGATGAAGAAGCCGTTATTCATATACAATGTATAGATACAACAAAAATAGAAACAATAAAAAATAAAATGGGATTGTAGCCAGATTCAAACAAATCAAATGAAATTTTTTCCCCACAACTCAAAATACAAAATATTGCGTGACTTGAATTAGAACAAATATTTATGCTTGACACTCAACTCACACACAACATACAAAAGTTACAAGTTGCTGCTGTCTGTCACCCAACCAACGAAACTTTTGTCGTCTTCAATAATATTTTTTGTAGTTTTTTTCTGTTTTATTTTGATTTGGTGTCCGTTTTATTAATCGCTACACTGTATAATTTGTTTAACGATGATTGTTGATGGTTTAAAAAAGGTTTGTCAATCTATCAAATGGATTTGGGTCAATCGTTGTATTTTGATTTTTTTTGTTGTCTTTGAATATAAAAATCGATAGATGCTTAGACTTGTTGTACATATTGACATTTTAGCAAATTGGAGGCATTAATTGGGAATATTATCCATGAATGGATTTGTTTGTTTGGCAGATTTTTTAAAGAGGGACTTATGGACTTAAATCCCGTGGTTTTGAAAGTTTTTTGACAACATTTTAAAAGTATTGTGGTAGAGTTTTTTTAGATTTTTGCATAGGATTTGTTGTGTTGAAATGTAATCTAATATTTCATCAAAAAAGTGCTTTCATTTGTGAAAAATATATTCGATTTTTCTGGATTTTTAATGGGAAATACGCTCTATGTTTTACCTATTAATATGACACTTTTAGTTTGTATAAAAGAATTATTATGTTATTGGATTGGAGTATCAAAAATAAGTACATTTAGGTTAGATTAACACATTTTCGTAAAAGCTTGAAATCTGTAACTCAAAAAAATATCATTATAGCATATATTAGATTATTAGGGTTGTCACTCCTGGTAGTCCAAAAAAATATAGTGAGTTATCGTCTTCGGTGTAGTCGTGTAGAATTTTTGCTTCAAAAAATCTATCGCCTCTTGACCTTGTTATTTCTCTTATATATATATGTATGTATGTTCCTCTTACTCCTCTAGGGAGCATAGGGCCGCAACAAGTTGGTTCCAATGAGATCGATCGGCAGCGCGGTGTTTGACTTCGTTCTACGTGTAGACGTAGTTTGGATAATTCATTTGTGATTTGGCGTTTCCAGGTGTGTTATGGTCGTCCGACGCGCCAGCTTCCCTGGGGGTTCCAATCTATGGCTTTCCTTGTGATGTCATCTAATGGCTTGCGAAGAGTGTGCCTAAGCCAGCCCCATTTGCGTCTTCTTATTTCCATCTCTATTGGTTGCTGGTTTGTATCTAACCAGAGTTGGACATTGGATATTATGGAGGGCTAGTAAACACGCATGATTCTACGCAGACATTTGTTAACAAATACCTGAATAGACTGGGAATCTCGGGTTGCCATATTCCACGTTTCGCAACCGTAAATTAATGTGGAGTTGATGTTGGAGTTGAAAATTTTAATTTTGGTGCGTCTCGATATATTAGATGATTTCCAAACGGTTTTAAGTTGGGAAAAAGCTATGCGTGCCGTATTAATGCGGCTGGCAATATCTGCTGATGAACCGCCGGATTTATCGATTATACTGCCTAGATAGCAGAAGGACTCCACTTCATCAATTTCCTTGCCGTATATTAGGAATTTCCCCGTTGCGTTAGCATTCATTCTGAGTGATTTGGTTTTGTGGATACTCATCTTTAATCCATCTAACTTTGCGGTTTCGCTAACTAGATCCAGTTTCGGCTGCATGTCAGAGAAAGAATGCCTTAATAAGCATACATATGTCATCCTCATAGTACAGGTCTTCTAATCTGTCTTGTTGACTTTTGCATCACTACATAGAGGACGCAGTTAAATAGGAGTGGTGACAGCACACAACCTTAACGGACTCCGGTTTTTAATTTGGTGCTCTTTCCTAGTTGTTCCTCATGTAGTACGTGGCATGTTGCGTTGTTGTACAGTGTCTTTATCAAGTTTATTATTTTAGTAGGGACACCCTTGCAAACTAGTGCGTTCCATATTGCCATGTGGTTGAGTGTATCAAAAGCCATTGCAAAGTCAACAAATACGAGATAAAGAGGCGATCTCCATTCAGCTGACTGTTCCACAATTTCTCTTCTAATCGTCTGTTATTATAATCCTTACAATCCCAAATTGAATTAAAAGTGATAAACTGCAGTATTCAAGAGGTGGGTCATACGCCTGCAAGCTAGTCAGTGTATTGTTTTGCGAATAAACGAATATGTTGTGATAGGAGACAAGAGAAAATGTTATCTGTGGATAGTAGATTTGAATCTTCATGCATTCTTAGATAATGTTAAAGACTTTTGCGGGAAGAGTGTCTCTCTCTGAATGTTCTTTACGCAATTTAAATTTTTAATTCTTTACGCAAGGAAATATGAATGGCAAGTGTCTCTATCTTCAGGGAAACAATGAAAAACATTGGCACAATATGAAGCACTAAGTGAAGTGTGTTGACTTATAAGACGTAAAGTCGCGATTTAAACCCCATATAACACGTCTCCAACAAAACAATATATAAAAAATATTTCTTCAGCGGCTTCTTAGCAGATTTCTGGCAAAAAATTCTAAGGGCCATTATTACAACTTGCCGTTAAACTTGGGTTTAGTTAAAGGTACCTTTAGCTAAAGTGAACTTTAAAGTCACCTTTAACTTATTTTCGTTATAACAACTTACAGATCAAATTTTCCAAAAATATGGCAGTGTCGGAGCAATGTCGATAAAACTGCTCAATTATACAAGTTTGCTTCGATTTTTGTTGTATATGCTCATTTTGTTTAAATTTGAAGTTGCCATAACGAAAATAATATATAATATGGCAAGTTCAAACATAAAGTGACTTTTAAATGTTAAAGGTAGGTTGATCCTCCCTTTAGCTTAACGATCACTTCTATCTTATTGGGTACTCATAATAACGTAAGACAATTTATCTGCCCGTTAAAATCCTCCCTTTAGTTAACGACAAGTTGAAATAATGGCCCTAAGGGCTCCCTAATATTAAATTGTGGAAAAACAATCCAAGGCTGTTTTATCAGGATCACGTATCTGATCGTTGTAGATGCTTGTGTCGCATGAAAATCGGACTTAAGCCCATTTAAATTTTCCTGTATATAAACCAGAATGGATTTCATTATTAGAGGAACACTAAACTAAGTGATTAACAAAAGCTTTTTGATAAATAAGAAAAAAGGAACTCCAATAGACATTTTAAAGAAGCCAAAGGGATATGAAGAGATAATAAACTCTGATCCCGAAATTAACAACAAAAAAAAAGCACACAGAAAATATTTCAGGGATAACCTGTCTGTTTTTTTAAGAGTATAGCCTAGACGTTAATCAATTGATCTCGTCTTTGACATTCGCTTTGAGAGCTGTGACCACCACATATAATTTAAATTCCTATTTACTTTGCTACCATTCGCCAGTGTCTACAAGCATATCATTTTGATTTGGATCAAGTTCAAGTAAAACTTGTATACGAATTCTCATAACCTGCTATATACTCCATGGAATATTAAAATTAAATTCAAGATACTTTAAAATTTATTACATATTCGTATATTGTATTGTATAATAAATTAATTTCTTCAAGAATATTGGCAAGTTAGCCAATAGCAAAGCAAAAATAACATTTCAAAACAAGAATATTTTACTACTAAAGACACTGGTAAACAACAGTATAAGTATACGAGTATGTACATGAGTGGCATAACGAACAGGGTAATTAAATTGTAAATTTTAATAAAAAAAAAAATTTAACAAAATTATGGTGAAATAAAATTCAAAAATAAAAAATTACAACCAGACAACCAGAAGCAAAAAATTTCAAACGAAATGAAACTGTAGTAACAAAAATAAATATGAGAAACAGAGAAATAATAATAAAAATACGAAATAAAAAAAAATATGTTAATAATTTGGCAACAATCTTAGAGGACTTCTTTCCTCTTCTTCATCTATGTTTTGATAAAAAGAATTGCCCAGTAACCAGGCACATTACCAGTTAAAATACAATCGCTTTGCCTTGTTGGCCTATAAATATTGTGTTATTTCTCTTGTTATTGCTATTGTAGTTGTTGTTGTTGTTGTTGTTAAAATTGTTTTGTACTGTTGCCAACAATAACAATCAAGGTGGCCGAATAGCGTCAAGTGAAAAATTAGGCGTAACAAGCATTCACTTCTTTACTACAACAACAAGAACCATCAGAAAAATGGCCAGAAATTATTAAGAGACACTGGCAAGCAAAAGCGTTTGTAAACGTTGGTTATAAATGTCATAAAGGCACAAGCCGTAACTAAAAGCAACAACAACAATAATTTTGTTATTTTGTTAGTTGTTTCTGCAGTTAACAACAACAGCAACTTTAAAGAAAAATATGTTATAGGCCAGGCAGAAAACATAACAAAAAAAGCGAAAAAAGAGTCCAAAAATTGTCGAAAATGAATGTTACTGCTGCTACTGCTTCTGCTGCTGCTGCTCCCTAACTGTCTGTCTCTTTGACTCTGCATTGGGAAATTGTTTTCAGTTTTAAACTGCCAGTTTCGAGAAAAAACAATGCTTTGTGAAGACCAGCCAACAATGTTTTGGGAAAATAAACCAAATTTATGTGCCACATTTAATTTTATTTTCTCTTTTTCCTTGCTTTAGGTGGTTGTTGTTGTTGCTACTGTTGTAATACATACTGGCACAATTTTGATTTGTAGGTCTTAATGATTTGGAAAGAAAACGTTTTTTATTGTTTTTGTTTTTATTTGTAAATAATATTTGAAAATAAATTTTTCAAATTAAATTTTATTTCCATTTAATAGAAGATTTAATGGGAGACACATAGGCGGCGCCGTCAGCAACTGTTTTGTTGTTACAGCAACGTCAAGTTGACCCACCGCTGTAATTCATAGCGACACTGTTCATTGGAATCCATGTAAATTGCTTTCAATTATTTAAAGGATAGTTAAACGGTAGTCTAGGTAATGTATACCTACATATTTATGGAACGTTTTCCTTATTTTGCAAGTGAAAATAGAAAACAAAATTCTAGTGGAGAAGGCAATAAAAAATCTTCAATGGACCTGTTCTAATTTAATTTAACTGACATCAGTTTGGTAACCTCAAGGCATCATTTTATTTTGGATAATGGAAGTTCACAATTTCTGGAAACCTTCAGTTTTCTATTTTTATGTTCGTTAACATTTCTTTTCACATTATGGCCTCTGTTATCCTCTACGCTTCACATTAGTAAAGAAGAACTGATTGTACACTGTAGGGAGAATTTTTAACTTTACGCCGCTTAGATATCTATGAAGAATTCCAGACCTTAAGTGAAGTGACATAAACGGCTTACGCTCCGATCACCCTGTTTGTTACATTCTTATTAGCACTGCTATCATCACTTATGATGGTCCCAAGGCATTTGGTTATCAAACTTACTTAGTATTGATACCATAAGTGTGTAAATAGTGGATTTGTGTTATCAAGTCATGGCTGTTCTAAGCCTGTAAGCATGGCCACTGTGATTGAGATGATGCCGCGACCAAGTCCAAGTAACTGGTTGGTACGCCTTCTATCCATCCGGGGCCTGGATCGTTGATCCAGGATAGATTGGCGTCTCGGAAAAAATTTCGATTGAACAGGATTCCGGGAGTAGTGCGCCAGCTCTGTCTAGCTCGTCGGCTCTGCAGTTTCCCGGAATGTCACAGCGTCTGGGGGCCCAGACAAGTGTGACACTGAAGCGCCCAGAAAGAAGGTTGATGCAACGGCGACATTCCCTGATGATCCTGGAATTATTCGCAATGTTCGACAGAGACTTTATGGCAGCCTGGCTATCCGAAAAGATCGAGATGCGGGTGAAATTAACACCGTATGCGAGGATCCATTGTGCGGCCCGGAAGATGGCCATTACTTCCGCCTGGAACATGCTGTATTAGTCCGGCAGCCGGAGTGAAATATTCAAATCCAATTTCCCGGAGTAGACTCCGCTACCCACCCCGCCATCGAGTTTGGAGCCGTCTGGTATATACATCCAGGAGATCCGGCGGGACGGTCGTGTTTGGGGTCCAATCACTTCTGCTCTGGATCAAGAAGTTGAAAGCCCTGTTAAAACATTATTCTACAGGAAGATAATCGATTTCCATTGGGGCCACCGGGTCGATCTCCAGAATAGAGGAGTGACAAGAGGGAACGACGCGCCAACGAGACTTGGGCATTGAGTCTTGTCGCAGTGAACTTAGCCATCTGCCAGGCGAGTAGTAGGAAACCAGTTAAGCATTGCGAACAAGGCCTTTGTGTGGGTGGTGCACAGAGCACCAGTGATACGAATAGCTGCGGACCTTCTGACTCCGTCCAGTAGTCTGACATTGTACCGCTTGTCCAGAGCAGTCCACCAGAAAGCAACACCATATAGGAGGTTGGGTTCGATGACCGCAGAGTAGATCCAACGCATGACCCTTGGGCTGAGACCCTATCTAGATCTGACTGGGTTACCACAGCAGTAAGTGGTACACGCCGCCTTTCGCGCCCTGACAGCCAGATTAGCCCTCCAGTTGAGTTTGGGGTCGAGGATCAGGCCAATATACTTAACCTCGGGACTTAGCGTGAGTCTGGTCCCGTTAATACTAGGAAGGATGAGGGTCAGGACCTTGTATCTCCTAGTGAAGAGGATTGTATCTGTGTTAGAGGGATTGACGGATAGTCCAAAAATCCCACACCAGTCCAGTACAATTGACAGTGCCAAGTTCAACCTATCGGACAGCCTCTGTGGACATATTCCCGACGCAGAATGGCAATATCGTCAGCGTAAGCTATGGCGTTATTACCAGAGGATTCAAGTCTCCTCAGGAGTGAGTTGACTGCGAGGTTCCAGAGGAGTGGTGATAGAACACCGCCTTGCGGTGTACCTCTACAAACAATTCTGTGATACTGTGAAGCCCCCACTGTGGAGGTTATTATTCTCGATTTGAGGAGGAGCTCAACAAACCTGACCAGACCCGCCCTTAGTATACTTACTTCGTAGGCACCAAGATACCTTCTTTTAAAATGCGTTAATTTGTTCTGGTGATTCAGTTTTCACCTCACTGCGTCAGCTTATTTGATATTGAAATCTTTCCTTATTAACATTACTATTCTTAAAGAAAAGTGGCTAGTGCCACTGGGCACTTGGTTATTTCAAGATTCTGCTGGGCAGATTTTATCAATGAACACTTAAACTTAATGGTTTCGTTAATAACGTCGCTTACAACATTTTAGTCATTTGTCCTGGACCTGCCACATTGGATCATTTATCTGCGTCAAGTAGTATAAACTAAGACAAAAATATGAGTATGATAATATGCAATCCATATTTCATGCTCCAGCTTTTTAAATAAATCTCTTAATTGTTCATATACTCTTGACTTAAGCTTCAATTCCAGTTGCACATCGCAATTATTCTACCATGTTTGCGGCCTAAATATGTTTTAAAAATCCTTTAAACCAATATGTTCTTCTCCCACCTTATGACAATATACATAGTAGTACATGGGAGGTAATGCTCACACGAATTTAGTTGTTAACGAAATGTCATTTATTGATTTAAATTTTCTCTCTCTCTCTCGGTTTTTTTTTTGATTTGTTTTGATTTTTAGGCCAAAATCTACATAAATGTTGGAAGAGTGAACAAAAAACCCAAAAAATTCAATTGTTATGAATATTTGTTTCATTTCACTTCAATTGCCAGGTTATTTTTAGTTTCTGTTTTAGTTTTCGGGGTTTTTATGGTTTTTGCAATAAACGTGTAGCCATACACCACCACCACCACCACCACGACCAATTGAAATACACGTTTACAACAAATATTTACACAAATCCAGTCAAATGCTGCAAAACGATCAACAAATATTACGTTAGAGCGAGCAGCCTACTACGACTCTCTACTACTACGAGTACAAGTACAACTACAAGTACAGCTATTGTTTTATTATTGTTATGAAATGTGTATGTGTATTGGTTGTCCATGAAATGACTCACTTCCACTTGTTTTTTTTTTGCCGCAGGAGAGGAAGGCATAATGCTTGAGCCGCAGAATTGTATAATCAAGTCGGAGATCTAAATTTTGTTAGAGATCATGCCATTATTTTATGGAAAAATTAATTTCGGAATATTGATTTATAATGCAAATGATTAATTTACATTAAACTAATGAATATCTCATTTGCTTAGCGAATACAAAATCCGCTTACGGCATGATGAACGGAAAGTTTTTACCATCGATCGGAACTATAACATAACAATTTGGCTCAAACGAGATAACATGGCATAGAGTTTGAGTACAAACTCAGCATCAATGTTCACATACTGCTGAAAACAAGTGTTTCATTATGATTTATCGAAAAGTGGTTAAGTCCTGTGCTCCTTAAATGAACTGAAGGCATAATATTTTCAATTACGTGAAGAATATATATTTTAAGAGTTTGTTTTGAATTTAAGAGGATACCTACAGTAAGTTTCCTTTTATTTTTAAGTTTCATAAACTTACAGATCTAATGACCAAAAAATTTAACAAGATCGGTCCAAAAACTTGCATGTAAGTGCAGGTTCTTCCAATAGGGAAGGGAGAGAGATATCAAAATAAATGTGTCTGGTTTCATCCCCAAGCCTTCTACAACTGTTCAAAAAGTTGACATAGTAAAGATATTCGTGATAGGAAAACGAATATTATCCTGCATATTCTCCTTGGCATAGCTGTGTTGTCAGATCATCTGGCTTCGGTCAAACAATTTTTGTTTGGAGATTTTTTATTCGAAACTGCTTACTTTAGTGAAGTCAATTAGTACTTGATCTTTTCAAATATCATCATAATATTTTCAATATATATACTTCTCTTTAAATATAAGGCCTTCCAATAATTTTCTTATTACGTCCAAAAACTAAGATTTCAGTCAGAATTACGACCTAGCTTCTCACCCTACGTATGCTGTGTTTGTAATTTTATACATGACTGGTGGACCTACAGTTTAAAGTCGACTGCGAACGACAGATTTTTTTGAGAAACTTTTCGTGGAAATTTTATTCACTCTCAGAGTTCTACTGAAAGGAAGTCGCCTAAGAAATATTTTTCATATTTCGTTTTGTTGGAGATGTCTTGACCTAGGGTTTGAACCAATTTCTCACGTCCTACTACGACTATACACTGCCTACTACGACTACGGCGCCTTCAACGGCATAGCGCTCACCATTGCTCTTTTAAAGGTAACCGCGCGCATTCTGCACTCTATTGGTTAACAAATCTACTTCAGTCTTTATTGGCACTGGTTTGACATCTGTTTGAACAATGCCAAACATTCCTCCAAGTTGTCTCGCGATTGCGTTTGATGCCCATTTTTTTTGCTGAATGTTTTTTATACGAAGTGCGATTATTCAATATTGGCACAGCTGAACCATGTGATATAAACTTTGCGCATTTTAATGGTCAAGCGCGTTCAATACCATGTCGAAAAAATGTTCAAAAGTATTCAAAACATCGACCAAAACTCTGTAAAGTGCTTGCCTGCCATCGAAATGAGCCAAAAATTTCTATCAAACACAAACTAAACCCGATAGTTTGTTCAAATTTCAAAAGAAACTTGATGACCAGTATTGGATTTCCAATTGAGTTGCGTGAAACTCAAACAGTTGTAGACTTATACAACTATTCTAGCAAAGAAGCACTGTAAGTACGAGTTTTACTTGTCAGACTATTAGTACATGCATAATTGGTCATTACAACCCTTCAGTCAGGATTACGACCTAGTTTCTCACATCACTTATTTTGTGTGTGTTAATTTTATACATGAGTGGTGTCGACTCCGAACTACAGATTTTTGAGAAACTTTTCATGGCAATTCTATTTACTCTCAGAGTTTTTGCCAGAAATCTGCGGAGAGGCAGTCGCCGAAGAAATACTTTTTGTATTTTGCTTTGATATTTGGCCTAGGGCTTGAACACTGGCTTGACGTCTAATAAGCCAACACACTACCTACTAGACTACGGCGACTTCTGTCAGACTATTACACTAATAGGCCTCAAACCATTTCCCTATTATAACTCAAATAACGAACACAACGGATTTCATTTCTTTGGAAGTTATAAAATTTAGGGACAGTATTTCTAAAACAATTCTACACCGATTTTATCTACTTACGTTCTAATAGCTTTGATACCGATTCCATACCGATCTTATCTAATTATGTTCCAATAGCTTTGATTATAAAAAACATAACAACAGGAATTGCGGCGAATTACTGAACTGGCTTCCCTTGCCACTAACAAGAGTATCAACCAGCCCTTGCCTATAATAGTTCCCTCATTTTTGTGATAGTAAAAGACGAAGTTATTTCTTTTGTTATGAAAACTCGGTCATGGTGTCACGATGTTTCCGAAATTTAACACCATTTATAGGAAAGCTTTCATAAGCTCAATAAATACGGCACAAAACAACTGTCGAGAGTTGATAGAACACAATTGCATTGACACAGAAAAACAACTCGAAAAGCATGCATGAATTGACATTAATTTTGATCAAATCTATAGGATATCAAAAAGTCGGGGTTAGCCGATTATATTATTTTTGTATTGCTTTTATACTTTAAAAAATATTCCAATATTCGAGCAACAACAACAGTCACTCGAAGTCGAAAAAAAACCTCCCTCATGCTATCGAAATATTTGTGGCTGCAAGTAAAATACGCAAGTGTTGGAGTACACGATTAAAGTGTGGCACTGGCGGAGGTATGCCATGGCATTATCATGAATTCATTTTTATACAGCGAGTTGTGTACAGCAAGTTTTGTAATTTTTAACTGTTGTTGGTGGGTTGGTTAGTTGTTGTTGTTATTTTTTATAAGCGCTAAATTTAATTTTCCAATTAAGTTTGTTGTCAAAAAAAAAAAATGGAGAAAAAAGGAAAACATTTTTTTGTTTTTACAAACGCTCAAAAAACGCTATAGTGAGTGTTTCATACAGAATAATAAAAGAGGGGAGAATAGAAACAAAAGAGAGAAAAGGTGCAAAAAAAAAATTTAAAATTTCAAAACTTTATTTTTGCAACAATTTGACATTGGAGCAAACTTGCCACAACAGTTTGTTGCATATTTCGTAACAGATTGAATGGAGAGTGTGTCTGTATGTAAACAATATGGCCAGAATATATGATTAACGAACAATTCATACACTTTACATTGGCCTTTAATATTAAGTTTGAAAAAAAAATTAATTGTTCTTTAATACTGCCAACACGATAATCATGATTTTACTGTAACAATACAACCAACTACACTTTGCTGGGAGTCAGTCTGTTGTACTTTAATAGAAATTCCCATTTCGAAACTTCTTCAATTTAGCTCAACTAAATTGTGGAAATACTACAATAAGCCATAAACATTTTACGCTGCATATTTGGTTGTTGACCCCCCTCCCCCCCCTTTTTTTGTTATTTTTCTTTAAAACCAAATAAAAAAACAACCGAAAAAAACAGAAAAAATATCAAAACAAGAGGAAGAGAAAAAAAAAGAATTCATTTTCAATTTAAAATTTGTCATGTTTAAGTGACACTAAATTGTTTGTACAGCCAACTAACAACAGATTTGTTGTTGTTGTTGTTGTAGTCGTTATTGTCGATGGTAAAGATGCTGTTGCGCTGTTTTAAAATCCAGCTACCAATACCAAGAATTTTGAACAACAACAGCAACATGAAGACAAAAATTACAAAAGATTTACGAAAATACTTGTGACTCTCAGGAATAACTTTAAAAGATAAACAAAAAAAAATCCAATTTTGTTTAACCAAATTTCGAAAGGCATTAAATGTAAACGATTTCTGTTTTGTTCACAATTCTTTGCTTTTTTTGTTTGTTTTACAACAACAAAATTTAATATTTCGTAAATTTTTTTCAAGATTAATTCCTTAAAGACTTTACTTTTGAAAGAATTTAAAAGAGAGGAAAACCATAAAATTATTGTCAGACAAATGCAAATCGCTTGATCCTTATGGAACAATTTCATTTTGAATTAATTTTCTAATAATCGTGGCTTTGGTAAGAGCATTAAGATATTTAGCTTGTTTTAGCTTATGAGAGTAAAATCCTTTAAGTATGTTTCAATAAAATTATTGTCAGTCAAACCCTATTTATATGATCCATAGGCTGTAGACTAGTAGGTAGTGTGTTCGGATTCAAATCGCTGGTCAGACATCAAAACGAAATATGAAAAAAAAAGTATTTCTTCTCAGCAGATTTCTGGCAAAAAATTTAGGAGTAAATAAAGCTGCCATGAAAAAGTTTCTCAAAACTTTCGTTCGGAGTCGACGTTAAACTGTAGGTTCCGCAACTCACGTATAAAATTAACGCACACGACATGAGCGGTGTGAGAAGCTAGGCCGTAATCCTGACTGAAGGGTTATAATGGCCAATTATGTATCTATGTATGTACATATGTATGTATAGGCTTTATACTGTCGAACTTAGCATTAACGAAAGTATTAATTTCAGTAGTTCTCCTAACAGGGTCAAGTTTTCATAGGACAGTTCCTATTCAATAACATTTCAAGCTGTATATGGTTACCTAATGGTGGAAAGTGTTACTTTTGGCCAAACTTTAATAAATAGTTCTTTAGGTCTTAGATGGCGTAATGCCTGGATTCTGGAATAGATCCAATGGCAAAGATGTATCGCACTTTGGTTGTCCAGTCCAAGCAAATGTACATGAAATGGCTGCCTACTCAAATAAGCGCGATGTAATAGAGCCACAGAAATTAAGGGAAAGGAATATCATTCTTTGCGTTAGGTTAGGTAAATAAGATGTTCAACTTAGGCCATCATTTAGGCCACATTTACCCTGGTGTCAAACATTCCCTACAAAAAACTAATCCAAATCAAAAATAAATCTTACTATTGCAGCGATCTTTGTGTCACAATAGTCTAGTAAGTAGTGTGCCGGCTTATTAGACAAGAGGCCGCGTTTCAAATCCCAAGTCTCCATCAAAAGGAAATGTGAAAAAATATTTCTTCGGCGACTTCCTCTCAACAGATTTCTGGCAAAAACTCTGAGAATAAACAAAATTGCCATGAAAAATTTCGCGAAAAATCCGTCGTTCGATGTCGACTTGAAACTGTAGCTCCAGCCACTCATGTATAAAATTAATGCCCACACAACATAAGTGGTGTGAGAAACTAGTTCGTAATTCCGATTGAAGGGTTGTAATGACCAATTACATATGTATATATGTATGCGTTACAGCAATCTTTATATTCAAGAGATCGATTAAAGATATCAAAAAATGAAAGGTCTAATGCCTCCATCTATGACAAGAGCAAAGCACTGATACATGAGGTGAATCCTCTTCCTCCGCCTCAGACCAACACCTCCTATAGAAGTCATTAGCCCGAATGCCGGGTAATTCGGCATGCCTACCAAACACGCAGCAGCCCGTAAGTATCGCTATTGAGAGATGGATGGCCGTGCGATTTAACGACAGAAGTGTGTTAGTCCTCTTCGTAACCATACCTGTCCAGTGGAGTCTAGCAATACTCTTCGTCTACTATCGCTGCAAAAGAGAATGAACTTCCTTATACAATGGATAATCTTAAAGTTAACTTTAGCAATCGCCTATAATCTGTGACATGTCGATGATTACGGTCTCTGTGCCGGCTCTAGCCAACACATCGGCAATGCAATTTCCAACGAAATTCTCTTTGAGTTACTATGAATAAAACGCTGTGTCAAACCTTATTAAAAAGGAATATGTTTTGGGCGAACATAAAATAATAATAATAACGAGATAATGTTAAATTTTTTTATCAATTCCATCTCAGTCTCTTTAAGCAGCCAAAGAGAGACCAAAATTGACAAAAAGTGAATGTCTTGTGCTTCATCATCACACAGAGAGGGGTATTGTTCCATTAATTACACATCAATTCCCTTTTTTAATTTTTTTTTAAATAACAAATATGAAAACTTAAGTTCTCTATTATATTCCAATATTTCATGCACAGCTTGATCTTGGCATGACGTCGAAGTCATGTAATCTATTTCTATAAAGAAATGAAGACGAAAAAGCGTTGACTTTCTAATAAGAATGTAATTGTCATTACGATTCCAGCCACTAACAAGAGAGTAAATTTTTATCGAAACGCAATCCAGTAAATGTCTTCTTTGAGTTTTTGTATTAAAAAGCTAAAGTTTATCATCTTTTTGCTTGTCTCCACTGTGGTTTCTTTTTAATACACATTTTTGTACAACTTTTGTCTTTTTACAGTGTCTACTCAAATTCAAGTATGTTCTTTTAAAATGTATTTAAAATTATAAAAGTACGTATATAGGAGAACATGGTCCACTTTTGGTCAAGTATTCTTAGGTATAAGAAAGGTTATTGTGTCTGAAGTAGGTAGTATGTGGGCTTATAAGACGTGAGGCTGAGGTTCAAATCCCAAGTCAGGCATCTCTAACAAAACCAAATATGGAAAAATGTTTCTTCGGGAACTTTGTCGCACCAGTTTTCTGGCAAAAACTCTGAGAGTAAATAAAATTGCCATGAAAAAGTTTCCCAAAAAATCTGTCGTTCGGAATCGACTTTTAAACTGTAGGTCGGTCACACCACTCATGTATAAAATTAGAACACACAACATAAGTAGCGTGAGAAGCTAAGTTGTAATGCTGACTGAAGTCTGGTAATGAGCAATTATGTATGTGTCTAAAGTATTGTTCTAATTCTCCCCAAATACCTTAAAAAAATTTCATAATTAAGTTTTCTATTCAGAGTTCAACCTCTGTTTCGTCCTACACTGTACTTTTTACTAAATGCGTATATTTCATTTTCTTCTTACATTATCTTTTATTATTTTTTTCAATTTTTTTTTTGGAAATATTTCTACTCATTTAATTTTAACACTTGTCAGGATTTTTTGTTTGTTTTGTTGTTGCTTCTTATTTTTCTTATGTTGGATGATGTTCTGTTTCTTTTTAATTTCTGTAAATACACATGAGTCTCATTTCCCAGGACTCCTTACAATATTAACTTTTTCTTTTCCTGCGAATTTAACACACACACTCAGAGCCATACGAAGAAAGAAATGTGCCAACACGTACAAACATTTATAAAATAAATGCCAATCGTAAGTGTTACATATTTTTCATTTAGTGAACAGAGGAAATTGGCAAAAAAGGAGATAAAAAAAACACCAAAGGATATAGGAAAACAATGATGTACAACGACTTTTGGAGTAACTTTTTTTGAAAATTTGCATTTAAAATTAGTATACAATCCTTATACACAACAGTGCACTTTAAAATTATGGACACAATCTATAAAACATTTTAAATTTTTAGATGCAAATTTGCGATTCTTGCTTGCAGTGAAAAATCAGACTCAGTACTACTCTGCTTACTCACTCACCAGTAGCATTGTTTTATTTACCACATTCCAGACAAATATTAAAAGCTGATATAGGCTGCCTTCCAAAATGTTAGTTCCTTTGTGTTTGCCGCTGTACAAAATATATACAATGTATTCTATTTCAAAACGTCGTCAATGTCGGGTTTACAGTTTATGCATTGTTTGGTTACTTTGGATATCTACATAGTTTATATACAGTAGTAAAACTGCATACAAACTTTGCATTGATACATTTTGGAAGGCAGCCATAGTATCCTCGATACAAAGTTTTTCAACTGAATGAATTAATTTCTTCATCGTCAACTTTGTTATCGTCGAGATGGCAATTTGAGGCTTCAATGTTGTACGTATTGTGTGTTCAGTACTCCATTAATTGCTCGACATCGAAATGAGCCATTTGCTGTAATAGTTTTACTTTCTAAAGCAGTAAAAATATGATGATGGTTTTTCGAATAAGACACTAGACACTAGAAGGCATATTGGAACTTTTCGTTTGATGTTTCGCAGACACTGATTAAAAATTAGTCTTAGACAACAATATAACCTAAAAGGCTTTTCTAGTAGATGAGGCCTTGTGGTCTTTTAATCCACGGCTGTATTAAAGTATTGCTATTTAGAGGCCAATAGATTGATTTTATTTGAAAATTCTGGCTACTTAAATAGCCATTTTTTGTATGGTACTGAGCTTCAGAAGTGCTTTCTGAGCTAATCACTGCAAACACGATAAATTTTTCCTTTTTCGGAAAAATTGGACAATTGTTATGTGCGACTAAATAGAATTGAGTTCGTGATGTAGTGAATCGAATGGCTAGCAGCTTCCCCGTTAACCATCCCCTCGGCAGAAACAGTAGATTCGACATTTTTTTGGATATTCTTCTGAACGGAACTTAGTACCGAAAGTGAATGAAGTAAATCATAGGCTACATACTCTTTTTAAACAGGCACCATACTGTATACATGGATGGGTCAAAACCATATATTGGATCCAGTGCGGGAACTTTCGGTCCTAGAGTGAAATATTCCAAGCGCATACAGAATTTGGCGAGTATCTACCAAGTAGGAGTTTATGATAGACGTGATAAGTTCAATTTGAACAGAAAGAGCAAATACTATCTGACAGCCGGACCTTCATCCGAGCACTTGGCTCTTATGATATTTACTCGAAAATAACATGGAAGGGTCTGGGGAAACTGAATCAGCTAGGTAGGGAAAATGGTATTACCCTGTGATATTTTAATGGTCATGTAGGAATTCGCGGTAATGTGCAGGCAGATGAGCTTACGAGAAGAATATTTCTATAGAATGAAAAGAAATGTTTGGAAGAGTATATTCAGGGAAAAGGGAAAGGCGAAATATGTTGGAGACAATCTATGCATTTGTTGAAAAATAAAAATTGTAGGAGATTTCTTAATGCATCAGACTAGGTTAGTAACTGTCTTTTTTAAAGAGCACTGTAAACTCAAAGCACAAACTGGGGAATCTTTAATGCATACTGAAGTAAACGTTAAGTTTTTAAGGGCAATCGTTTTGAAGGACACTTTTGAGGGAAACTCAGTTCAGTTTGAAGCCAGTTGAATATTTATAATGTTGAAATCAAATCACTCACAATTCCGCTATAAACAGCCACAGAAATCAAAATCAACTCAACATTTGTTTCATACCTCAGTTACACTTCCTTCCAATGGCTTTGAATTCAAAATTCGAAGAACAAACAGCCACAAATCTCTTATGAGAAACGCATGTAACAAAAACGTTGTAAGTATTGAACGAGGTAAGCAAAGTTTTAGTGTTGAGTTTATTCCGCGTAGTACTCTTTAATTTATTTAAAACTTTTTTATTTCCATGTAAAGTCATTGACTACTGTTGGTAGCATGCAAAACATTTAATGTTTATCCTGCTTCTTGGAATTTTATTAAATATCTCTTCTCTCTCTCAGCGAAATAACAAAAAAACAATAAACAACTCAAAACATAATGAAATGAATACGATACGATACGGGAGAGGAGAGAGTACGAGTCACAGACTCAAATAAAACGGTGTTTTTTCTTGCGAATTGTTATTGTTTATTAGGTTTCAAACAACAAGAAATAATATTGCTGTGTGGTATTAGTGAGTTTAAGATTATAAGAGTATAGCATGCACACTTATTCACACACACACAAGCATTCACTGAAAGCTTACATATTTTTAATGGCTGCTTAGCTAACAGTGTGTGAGAGAGAGAGAGAACAAGCAAGTTCTAAAGCAGCATTGAAAAACTGAAGAAGAAAATTAATCATAATATTGCAATGTGCACAGTGTGTGGGTGTGTGTGTCTGTATAAGTTAAGAGTGTTTGTAGTCATTGCTTAGGTTTATAGCAGTGTTAGTCTACTTTTAGGTTCTTGTAAACTGCTGCTGTTCAATGTAAATAATATTTTATCGTTATTTTCATTTTATTGATGATTTTTCTTTGACTTTCCATCTCTTTCTTCTTCTATGTTGCTATTGCTTATGCTTCTTTTTTTTCTTTTTGCTTTTGTTTTTGTTTTATTAGCAGTTAAATAAGTGCCTAGAAGAAAACAAAAAAAAAAAAAAAAACAATGTAAATGAAAAGCATATAAATAATGGTTTGTGGATAGTATTGAGGTTAGAATTGATTAAAGAAAATGAATAGAATGAAAGTCTGGTTTTTCTTTGCTTTAACAAGGCGATAATTTATGGTAAAAGAAAAAAAGAAACAAACTTTTTCTAAATATAAGCCATCTTAGAAGGATAATTCTCACTAACCATGTTTGCATTCAATGTGAAAAAGAAAGTTCTTGGAATAGGTTTTTAATAAAAAAAGGGAATCGCTTTTAAATGAAGTGCAAAGCAATTTATATGGTCTGATGGAAAGATAACGAAGTTAAAGCAATAAAACGAGTAATATTTTGATTTCTATAATAACGTGTATTAAATTAATAACTCTAATCAATCATGGAATATTTGAATATTTTATTTTTAAAATGCCTGGAAATGTTTTACTTGAATCTTCGCAACTGTTGCATGATTTTTTAAACAATTTTTACAGTTAAAATACTCGTGGAAAGATGAAAATTCGGATATCGTTTTACAAATTATATTTCTTTGTTGTGAATTTGAAAGCAAATCAATTTTTCTGTAGAATTTCAAGGGGAACATAAGAATATAGCTGCAGAAAGAGTTTGTAGATTTTATAAGTTTATTAAGGGTAAAGTCATGTTTTCAATGGCAATGAAAAAAATAGCCCAACCAATTGGAATATTTAAAAAAAGAAAAGTTTAAATAAACTTCATGTTATAAAGTATCTACAAGTACTTATCTAGAACGAGATTAAACAACAATATCTTAAAATTACACGCTTAGAAGAACGAAAATTAATTAACGCACAGACTCAATTCAAAATACATAAAAAAATTCGATGCACCTATATTCGATGTATGTATCTCATTGCCATAAAAAGGAATCATTGTAAAGCATGCTATAAAAAAAGTCGAAGCTTAAATATTTATTCCAAGTCCAAGTATCAATCCATTGATCTAAGATTTTGAGTTTTTGGTTTGTCATTAAACAATTCAAAGTGCTATAACTCGTGAAGAACCATGCAAATGTATATGGATATACAATATGTACATATATAGAGAAGATAGATTTAAATAAATCATTAAACGAAATAATATATGCGACCGTATCAGAAGTATATAGCTTTCAATAAAAAATCTATGGACATGCAATCTCAGATCAAATTCCAACAAGTCCAGAGAGGATTAAGTCTAACCACTAAATCACCCATAAAGTACAATCCCAGTGTAGCAAGTCATCTCGTCCATGGCCCAAGCTCAACTGAATCAGATCCGATCTAGTCGAAAGGTTTTTATGGTGTCCAACCCAATAGCATTTCGGTCAGCCTAACTGTCATAGACAATCACATCAGAATGAGCCATTTACTGTAATAGGTCGACTTTCTAAAGCAGTAAAAATATGATGATGGTTTTTCTAGCAATAGAAATTGCTTTAAGAGGGTTCTAGACACTAACTAGAAGGCATGTTGGAACTTCTCGATTAATGTTTAGCAGGAACAGATTAAAAATTGGTCCCAGACAATAATATAATCTAATAGGCTTTTCTGGTAGATGAGCTTAAGAGGTCTTGTGGTCTTTTAATCCACGGCTGTATTAAAGCATTGATATTTACATACCACCCATAAAGTGCAATACCAGTGTAGCAAGCCATCTCATTCATGGCCCAAACCCAACTGAATCAGATCCGATCTTGTTGAAAGGTTTTTATGGTGTCCAACCCAATAGCATTTCGGTCAGCCTAACTGTCATCGACAATCACATAAGAATCTGTATTTACAGAACCAAGGAGAGCTATGACCTCAAGAGCCTTTAAAATAGCAAATATGCAAATCTATCTGATAGACGTTATAGTCGTCATTCAATCTAAAATGAAGCTCCTATTCTACAGAGTATCGACATGTCGGCGATGCTAAACTGAAAATCGTTTTCCACTATTGAGAATAAGAAATTCGGAATACCAGACTCACCGTTCAGATGCTGTTGTCCGCATTCCTGGGGTATGATATTGACAAGATACAGACAGAGAATAGTGTCAAAAGCACCGTGTGCAGCAGTCAGTGCCCCTTATTCCTGTGATACCTCAAGAGGCAATTCAATAGACGTTATTTAATTCTCCTTGCAAACTTTTATCGAATTCATTCCATCAAACACCACATCCATACATACGTAATAGCCGTTCTTATTATCATCGTGTAGTCCGAACGAATGAGCTTAGGCTTGAATCCCAAATTTTATACGCAGAGACGCGATAATAAGGCAAAAGGTTTTGAATGGAAACTTTAGGAAAAAAATTAATCCGTGGAGCAATATCAAAGAAAATAAAGTATAAAGAATGTGCATTTTAACATATTTTGGAATATTTTTCAAAAAAATTTCACGACGCGGGGGGAAAGATAGAGCGTAACAATGCGTTGTTCTCATCATGCGTTGTTCTCATCATGCGTTTTTGTTGTTTGACCACTTTTTTGTTTATTTTTCTGGTGTTAAAAACAGACGTCGGCACCAATGACCCTCAGAGTAAGAACATCTTCGGCTTTTTACACACATAGGACACGAACATCAAGAATGTTCGTTAGAAAGAGCGTACTAATCTTGTCAGTTTTTAAAGAATAAGGTTCATGTCGATTTTTCAGACTTCAATGATACACCCAAAGAAATATCACAGTAGTATTCAGTAATATCAATGAGAAATGATTTTGATTTTTGGAAGAATACTTGCCAAGTTAAAAACGGTGTCTTAGTGTCTTAGTGCACAACAATTTTTCTATATTTTCCGATCATATATACATATCATTGGGTTAATAAGTAGACTTGACATTATTACTAACAATTTTCCTCTAGGTTAACACATGCCTATGGTTATGGATTAGTGAGTGAGTGAGAGAAAATAAGTTGAGAGAATTTATTTATTTACAGCCATATAAAAGTGTTAGTAATATTCTCTGTTTTTATTTTCATTTCATCAACATACAGCTGTCTATCTTTGGCTTAATAATTTTGGATAAATAAAAATAAAATAAACAATCGATTTTATTATTAAAAGAACATAAAGCTATCCATCTTTGGCTTAAAAATTAGGCCATGTTTTTTAGATAAATAAAAATAAAAACAATAAAAAAAACCATTTTTTATTAAAAGAAAAAAAAAACGAGCATTCCAAAGCATTTAAAAAATTATACAATGGGACAAAATAAAATACGCCCAGCTAATGACATAGAACATTTTTAACACAAAATATTCTTCGAGTGTTATTCTGAAATAAAATGATAAAGCATCCGCAGCACATGTATTCTTGTCGCAGTCTGATCGACAACTAAATCAAAAAACACAAGAATACATACACATGTACATACGTACGATGAGAGCAACACATTGTTACGCTCTTTGTTTGTGTTCATTTTCCTTCTGTCTTCATCTCCCCTCACCCAGAAATGATTTTTAAAAAAATTTGGTGAGAGCGGGTCGTGATGTTACGACCCGCCATAAGAAATTTTACTTCTACATGATGCGCATTCTTTATATCCATATTCTTTGGTAATATCCACTCGAATATACCTTAAATTGTGTTATTTTCACTTTTAAGTTAGGAAAAACCTATGATAGTGCAATTCTAAGTTTGGATATGGAAATAATACAACAAAAACCTTTAGCAAAGTACAGTCTTGTTGGCCTGTTGTATATTCCGTTGACTTTGAATATCCGAGTAAGCTGATAAAGTTTCTAATAGCCTGTTTAACTTTATCTCTGATAACAATATCCATCATGACGTTACAAACAGGAATAGCCGCTATAAAACAATACATTGAGCGTTATTTCTATACAACGACAGTAGGCAGTTCTATTATCCTAGTACCGAACCTGTAGTCAAACCACTCATTAATATGGAAAATCTAAATGTAACTGAAACAATTCAAATTCAATTCAAAGACATAATAATACAACGAATTATGACATAATTGGGCAATTCACACGACATTGTATCGTGTATGCTCAATGGTATGCTATATTGTGTATCTCGTGGCATTCAGACAATTTGATAGCCCGAAACCAACACTACTTTTTAAAAACATATGAAAACATATACACATTTCTTTCATTCACATAATTTGATTGCACGAAACCAATACAACTTTTAAAAACATATGGGAAAAATGTGTATAAGTGTATCGGATTTTTATATGAAAAATATCAACAACAATCATACACTGTTGTATGTTCTTCCAACAATACAATAAATACAACGATACAACGGCTTGTGTGAATTGATCAAATAATCTAATAAAAGTTAATGGAAAGACTTTTCAATGCTACGATATCTATTCTTTGCAGCATATTGTATGCCTCTTAAATTTTATTTCGACTTTACTTAGGCAGCTGTAGGTACGTAAATATACATGATGATACATCTCAGATGATTGATTTAATAATAATTGTTTGAAAAATATTTTGAATATTTAAAAATAGCATTAAATAATCACACGTGATCTCTATAAGTACAACAAAATTAAACCAATAAAAATTATTATTGAAAAAAAGTAGAATTGAAAAACATTAACCCACTCATTTTTGTCAGATCGTTTAAAATAAATTCAACGCCATCAACGCCATTAAAACCATAAAACTATCAAAAAGCTTTCCATTTAATAATTATTTTGGCTTTTGGAAGGAAACTGTTTTTGTAAATAAATAAATAATAAATAAATGAATAAATATTTCATATTTGAACAAAAATAATCATAATTTTTATTAAATATTTATTAAAAGAAAAACAAAAACAAAACAGAACCGAATCGAGCAGTGAATTATAAAAGAAAATATTTATGTTCGTTTCACTCATTTCCGTTAATAGTCAAACACATAAATAAATATGAAATTGAAATTGAAAATTAAAATTAAAATTAACAAAAAACAACAAACAAACGATTAAAAAAATTATTTCATATTTTAATTAAGAAACCGGAAATTTGCAATCAGCAGGCTTTAATATGAAAATTAATTAAAAAAAACGCAAAAAAAACTGAAGCACAAAAATTTAATGAATTTTGTAACAAATTACTGATGTACACACACATACACTGACACAAATGCATACGAAAGAAGGGGAAACTTTGTAAACAAATTAACCAACACATGCTTATATATTCAACAGATACCATCACACATACATACATACTTACGTATGCTTATGTATACACAAAGAAATTGATTTTCTGTTATTTGCAAAAATTTAAAGCTTGGAAAAAAAACCACGCGTGTTATTAACAAAACATTGTTACTTTGCCATTTAAAACAAGTCAAATTGAGAGAGAAGGAACAAAAAAAAAAAAAGAAAAATACTTTTCCTTCTAAATATACATACATACAGGTTCCATTCAAGTTGGAAATTCTTTTTCTAATGCCAATGAAGGAAACATTTTAATTCTTTATACTTGACTTCGTAGTCTACTGCACAGCTGTAAATTGTTGATGGTCCCTGTTACTGACTAAAGACGAAATCCTACGGGTTATTGGTTGTCATGAGGCTAAGACGACTTTTCCAGATCCGTACTTAGATTCCATTAACAAGATAAATCAGTTGAATATTTATGAATATAACGTACATATCGACGCCTCCGTTCTATAACATTCTAAGTCGAAAAAGTGTGTTTTGAGTTATGAGCTGTCAAAGTTTTCGCGCTACATACGACTGTATATGTATTCTAAGTAGATTTTTCCATATAACTTCGGAACGGATCGGCGCATCTTAATCAAATTTTGACAGTATTTAAGTTGGAGAACGTAGAATTTAAAAATGCAAGAACGTTAAAAACGTTCTAAGTACACTTAGAACGTTATAGAATGGAAGCGTCGATATATCGTTTGCAGATGTATGCACTGGACATGCATGCATACATGCATACATAATTGTTCATAACATCGTTCAGTCAGTTTCTCACACCACTTATGTTGTGTGTTAATTTTATACATAAGTGGCCGGACCTACATATTAAAGTGGACTCCGGACAACAGATTTTTTGAGAAACTCTTTAATGGCCTCACATCTAATAAGCCAACACACAACCTACTAGACTACTGAAATATGTATACAGTGGTGGCCTTATAATTAGAAACGACTTAGCAACATGTATGTTTGTTAATTTGTTTTACAGTTTTCACTGTGTACCTGGGATCAAAGGCTTTGTTAGGAGGACGTCTTACATACGTTTTTTCATCAGATTGGGACAAATTAAACTTAGATTCGTCACTCCAGAGAACTCTGTTCCAGAAACATCGTTTCTAATTATAAGGCCACCACTGTATGTGCGGAGGCTTAATATACTTTTTAGACTCCATCAAATTTGCAGTGAGTTTCGATACTACAATCTACTCAAATCAAGTCTGAGAGACCCGTTAACATGAATCTTGTCTTAGATTCTGATACTTAGGTAAACAGTCAATACCATCAAGATTGAGTGCAGTGATCATTTTTCTATGAAGTGAAGCAAGGAAGCGTGTTTTAGTACTGTTAGATACCAAATCAGGATTCGTAGTTATACTTGTATACAAGAAGATTTAGTCATCTTCACTTCTGCAAGATAATGTCATCTATACGTGAAAGTTCAATTTCCGTAATGGACGTAACGCAAAATTAGGCTTTTGAACCCTTAGCCTTAAAAACACATGGGCAAGCATGACGAAGTATAACAATTTTTTCAGATGCATATTACTTCTGTATAGAACCATACAAGTAATCACATGGATGTACCCAAATCATATAAAACACAAGGTAGTTTAGCATTAGCATACCTACTTGACATGAAAGGTAAAATGTTAGAAAAAACAATACACGATCAAAGTCGATCATGAAGCAGCAGGACCTCATGTCAGACCAGCAATACAGACTTCGCAAAAAGCATCCAAAGAGAAGTAATAGAAGGCGAACGATGGTGGTTTGACTCTAAACAATACTTCGCGATAGTCGCACATTAATTTCGCTGTCTGTCTGTCTGTCTGTCTGAAATGGTGTGCAACATATTTAATCAGCTTATGGATGAAATTGAAGAAGCAGAAGCAAAATTTTACGTGATCAAGCTAACCAAAGCTAACTAAAGCTAAAGTACATAGACGTCAGGGATGATAAATTGTGTTTGCTTATGTTAGAACGTAATCTGCTGAAGATTTCCACCTTCTCAATGCTATTAAAGCTCTGAAAAATAAAAAAGACCATTGGGAGACAACAATGTGATACAAAAAGTCGTGAAAATAGATCTATATGCGGCAATTTCCTCTTCATTTAAAAACGTATTGGATTTTTGGGGAAAGAGGAGAGAACATGCCTCAGAAGACTCTGAGTTTCTTACTCTGCGGAATAAACTTTGTTCATGAAATTCAGATGGGGACAATACCAATTAAAAATTTCCATTAAAAAAGAAATTCAAACTTGTATGACCCATTACGTGTATAGTCATAGTCATGCAAAACTTATACTAAATCTGCTTATTAACGCTTTTTTTCCACATGACTTTACATGAAAATATTCAACACTTTTTTTGTTCAAGTTTTGTTATCATCTTTTACGATTTTTCTCTTTCATTCTCTCTCTTCTATTGGCAAACAAAATCCTTTCACAGTTGTTTGCCAAACAACAACAAATTCTCTAGAAATTAACTACAACAACAAAAAGAAAAATGCAATAACAACATTAACGTTAATAACAATATGGCTACAAAACAAAACAAAAAAAGAAAGAAAAAATTAAGAGATAGAAAGAGCGGAAGATGAAAAAAAAATTTTCCAGTCATTGCTTTAATTAAGCTCAACGCCGCCATTAAATTTTTGCTTTTTAACCCCATACCCGCGCCCATTGCAAGGCAAAATAATTTTTGAACATGACCATACAAAACCAAAACACAAGAAAAAAACTAAAAATACTACGCCATTCAAATTAAACCCTTTTATTTTGTTACAACAACTCAAACCCTTTAGCAGCTCAACATTTCACTGGCATTTCCGTTCCCTGTCACTGTTGTTGGTTGCCACTATTTACGCACAATAATAGCCAACGAAGCATTCATTCATCTGATGATGCTGATGCTGATGCTGATGCCAATGCTAATGATGAAGAGATGTGGACCATGATGGTGTAGAATATTTCTTTTCTTCTTTTAATTTAAATTTTACCAAACATTAAATACAAACGCAGCCAATTTGTTTTAATTTGAATTATTTTCTGCCCCTCCCCCCCATTTTTTTCATTTTCATTTTCAAATTTAAGTTGAACATGCTCTTCCCACATCTATTGACCAAAATATTTCAATTTTAGCCAAAATTTCATTTCATTTTGAAGCATTAAATTAATGTGATGATGATTTATTGCTGCGAAGTAGGAACGAAGCAAATTTCAAATTAATTTTAAAAGTAAGAAAAAAATAAGGAAATTAATTTTCTCTGTCACTGCTGATGATATGATCAGTGGAGGTCTTTTTTTAAGGTATTTAAACCACTCTTTTTCCGTTTACAAAATATTTTACAAAAACTCATAATTTCCTAAACTATACACGATATATGCCAACGCTCATCACTCACATCCACGGACTCTTATGCGTGCTGAACCAAAATGTAACAAAATGTAGTCAACTCTGTAGAAAGCACCAATGGATTTAGAAATACAAGAGTGAAAAAATGGACATCGAATCATACATGAAAGATGTGTAAGAGAAGAAAGGGAACACTTCCTAATCGTAATTCCGCTCGCAACATTAAATGCTCCTAGGCAGAAAATCTGACAAAAGGGTCTCAACTTACCTCGGAGTCATACAAAATTGTAAAACAGCTGGCTCAGCCAAAAGCTGTACGAATTAAGGTGTGGGAGGAATATTGTAATGGAATATTGAGACTAGATATACATGAAGCGAGAGACGGGAATATTAAAAGCTTGATAAGGGCTTTGAAAGATAGGACTGACAACAACATTTTCTTAGAGGTCCTGAAAGCAAACTTACAAGTGAGTGCTCAATTGCTGCAGCACATTTATAACGACTGCGGGAAAATGAAACAACTAAATGAATAACTTAAAGAAGTTGTAATCATCCAATGACAAATGGAAAGAGAGTATGATACCAGTAATCAATCAGCAATTTGAAACGTCCTTCGATGCAAAGGGTTATGCGACAAAATTGAACGAAAACACTATGTGCCGAAGCAATCATTTAGTCAATAAAAACAAGATATGACTAAACTATCCCTAAGCCTAGAGGTAGCATATGATGTATCCAATTTGGTATCACATAGTCGACGAATTAAACTGCATCACATATCGATTGAAGACGTGTATTTCGCCTGTTAAATCGGCAGCATTATAGCAAACACAAGACTGAAAACAGCATTTTAAACAACTGTGTAAAATCTTTTGTCCTAGATGACACCGAAACTTGGAACGCCGTCTCTCTCTCTCTCCGATGAGATACAAATAAACCACACTCTCCATTATCAAGGCAATGGCATCATGTCATATGACGGACTGCCCCAGGGTAGCGGATAGAATGCTGACTCTATCACACATAGAGGCGACAACTTGCTACCGTAGCAGCAAGATCAAAAACGGTGTTTGAACGGGATCTTTGAAACTCCGTGTCAAAGGAATTTGAAGGAATTTTGTAAGAATAGTTCGAAAATCTAGAGACTAGAGACAAAGAGACAAATATTTGCCAAATGTGATCGAACCTTAGTCAATTTGAAAAAATAATTCGCGTAACGAATACCAAATACATACATAGTTTTAATTTTGTTAGAAACTAAAATACATCACTCAGAACGAAAATTCGAAACGAATCCAAAATTCTTTCAATTGGATTTTTATTGGTAATTACAAGATATTAAACATTTGTTTAACCTGGTCTTTATGTCCTTTTACACACACACACTAATTATAGTGGCACCAATGTTAAGGCACTTTAACTACTACAGTAAAACAAAAAAAATTAAATTTTAAACGCGTAACTCATACATCCATTAAATGTTTTGTAACAGTTTGTTAAACTGCCGTCGTCTATTGTTTTTAAATTTAACCACATGCGGTGCCGTAACATTTCCTTTTAATTTCCACAATTTGAACAGTTAAAATCCTTATTGCCACATGAACATTTAAATCCGCATGTAAAAAAATAATAAAAGATCATTAAAACCTTGTTGATGATGTTGCGTAAAGGCATTAAGCTATCACTCGCAATCACACATATACACCTACACTCTCTTTCTCTCTCTCTCTCTCGTACTCTCCCTTTTGTTGCATTAAATAACAATAACGGTAATATGAGAAATATTTAACAAAACACGTGACAATTAAGACATGTTACAACAGCAACACACATTGCATTATACACGTAATACATGTAATATTCAAAAGGATTTTAACTGATTGCTAGAATACGTATGTACGTACATATATGGCCACTTACCACCCACAGTGTCTGCACAATGGGTTGCTGAACCAATTAAAATTTTTACAAAATGAATAAACAATTGCAGAAACACAAACAGTTTAACAAATTTTAATAAATAAATAAAGCGGATACACAAAAAAAAACACGAATACTTTTTTCCAGTTTCTCACTTGTAGCCGTTTTTCTTTTTATTCTTTTTGCAAGTTTTCCCGTTTTTTTCATGTTTTCCTGTGTACCAATATTTAGTTTTGCACCTTTTCGGTAACCAGGACTTTTTTATCCTTTTTTACCGTTATTTTTTTCCCGTGCACAAACACAATATAAATTGTAAGAGAGAATAATGGTTATGAAAGACAATAGGAAAATGGAGATAAAAGGTTTCCACATGAAAAGTAAAATAAACAAATTGTGAAATTTTTAACAGCGGAAAACGATATCCTAGGATATAAAAAAATTTTACGATTTATTACAGTTTTAGAAAACAGAAAAAAAAGACGGGCAAAACAAAATGGGTTCACAATTCTTGCTCCCTATTGCTAGGTGCGGTATGAGAAGTTACTTGCGAAATTTACACGAAATATAATTTGCATCATAAGCACAGTTCCTTGCTCCGAAGTTCCGATTAAGGCGAAGGTACAAGATCTGGGCTTCTCGTACAAGTTCTCTTAGTTTCTGACGAGTCATCAAAATTTTATCTGTGGTCTAGCTTTGTAATGTTGATCAACTCTTCTCGTTTTAATTCAATTACTTGCTTCAATATCAGTGATAGTTGACAGTAAAAATCAAAATTAATCGCTAATAAAAAACAATTCCCTTCCAATTTCACTAAATGCTTAGTAAAACCCTTATTGTCTTGTCTCACTGATAATTAATTTGGCACCCAAACATTAAGCTTCATTGTGTATCCAGCTTTCTTTAGCACCATCTTTGTAAAGATCAGACATTTTTTCAGATACCTGCGATGCTTTCTAACCTTTTCTGAGATAGTTAATGTCCTGAATTTTAATTTATTTTTAAACTCAGATAACTATTATAGAGTAATCACAATCCATTATCTTTTAAAGTCCTGTTCGGTTTTGTCGCGATCAAATATTTCTGTTACAAATTTATACTGAATGGTTGGAAATCAATGTATGCTACCATTAGATTCGGTAGTCGGGAGACCTTCACATTATAAATTTATTCGAGGCCAAAGAATATTGCGACCAAACAAGATTTATTCCGGGGAGTATATTTAACCATTAACCTTCCAATCTAACGAATTTAAGTCTTGTTGTCCATACCATATGTAAGTGGAGGCTTGACAATAACACCAAGGTGATGAAACCGCATTTTGTTGCGGAATGTGTTCTATAAACTCTTGGCTCACTTTTCCAAAATCGACGCATGTTGCTTTCAGATAAAATAATTTTATTCAAGTGATCACTCCGATTGTCGCCTCTACTCAACTAAACCGGCTAAGCTGATATTCTTGCGATAGGGACTGAGAACAGTTTGGTTTAACACCGACTGGCAATATTGTATTAGTAAACAACGAATTTCTTCTGCCCACAATTACAATATATTTCGTTTTCCAAGTCCATTATTTATTTATTTATTTATAAATTACAATACAATTACAAATAATATTCTAATTATATACGAGCGGGATAACTTGACCATATGCTCGGTGTAGTGTCACAGACCAGAGCCTATGGTGCGAATCGAACCCACGACCCTCACGCTAATAGTCTAGCACACTACCCACTAGACTACCAGGACAATAATCCTACATCTATTCACCCTCTTGTCCAGAAACGGAATCGAATGTAAAGGCTTTAAAAATTCTTAATGTTTTAAGAACGCCTCTTTTCCTCCGCCACCCATTCTCCCCTTTCCTACATTCTGTCCTTTTTATCCTATTCCCTCTATTATCCTTCCCTCTTTAAGGACATTGTACAATGGCTCAATTCGACCTCCGGGTACTGTACTTGTCTTAATTGACAAGTACACGTCCTCTAACCTAACCTAACCTAAGAATGCCTCGGTATTCACATACAGTTTTCTATGATCGAAATCGATTGAAGAGCTTTAAGATCCGCCTGACTATCCAAAAAGAACCTTTAATAGAATTATTGTCAGTGCAGAAATAACAAAATGCACTCGTAGTCCTTCTTCCAAATTCAGTGGCTCTTGCTCCTTACGAAACTAATCATACGTACATACATAAAATAATTGGTCATTACAACCCTTCAGTTTGGATTACGACCTAGCTTCTCACACCAACCATGTTGTGTGTGTTAATTTTATACATGCGTGGCGAAGGACCTACAGTTTAAAGTTGATTCCAAACGACAAATTTTTAAGAAACTTTTCATGGAAATTTTATTCACTCTCAGAGTTTTTGCCAGAAATCTGCTGAGAGGAAGTATCGGCGAATATATTCGTTTCATATATCATTTTATTCGAGATGTTTGATCTGACGTATGAACCGTAGCCGTACGGTCTAATAAGTCAACACACCACCTCACTAGACTACGACGGCGAAACTAATCAGGTCTCGTAATTGAAGTCAATAAGGCATCTTTCGTGTGCTCTACAACCAGGCAGGCAGTAAAAATAATATTAACAACGATTCTCATTTAACCGAAATAGGATTCTTTTACCACACTTAAATATTGAATCCAGTTTGTACAGAAGAGCACTTATTGAAAGTGCTTGAAGGTTAGGTAAAATCATTGACTCTAGTTAATGTAGTTTGTGCAAAATTATTATGAAGAATGTTAACAAATCCTTGTTTTAAAATCAATAAAATAGAATCCAAGCGAAATAAGAAGTCACCGCTTTATCTTCTGCTCCTAATTTATTTAATAAGAGTGCAATTAGAAACAATTTGATATTGACTGGGTGTCTGTGATGTTTACAACTGGTAGCGATACTTAATATTTGAAATATTATTACTGTAATCCTACATGTTTAAAATTATATTGTGATAAAGAAATTCAGCGTGATTATCGCTACCAGGCTTCTAATGACAGTCAGAGATATGTTAACCCTATAAACACCACTAGACGTTCGAGGTACTAATAACACATTAAAAAGGCGATAGTTTCTATTGACTGTACATATACGTGGATTTAAATTTAATATGTTCAGACGCATTTATTAGACTTAAATCTTCGGAACAAATTTTATACCATTTTTAACAAATTGTTGAGAGTCGGATTGAAATTCGACATTTCAAATATTTATGTCTTTATTTATTAATTACAATACAATTACAAATTATATTCTAATTATATATGAGCGGAGTAACTTGACCATATGATCGGTATAGTGTCACAGACCAGAGTGTCTGGTGGGAAAGGAACCCACGACCCACACACTAATAGTCTAGCACACCAGTCTAGACTACCAGGGCACCCCATATCAAATAATTTTATTCAATAGTACAGCGAAGTTAAATCAACATAAACCTTTTATTTGAAAGGGATATGCGATATTCTGCCATAATCGTCTAACATATTCTGTATTCCTTACCTATGCGTTCAGATTTTCTTTTCTTTTTATTGCATGAGAATATTTTAGATTTTAGTGTGTCATTTCAAAAAATGTAGATTTTTTGGGGTCCAACAAAAATACAAAATTTATAGAAAAACTACAATAAGGTCCAAACAGCACCGGGCACAGGCAGCAACATAAATGAAAGCCTGTTTTAAATTCATGCAAAAAACAAACATTTCACTTGCAAGACATGTATTTATGTTGACTGAAGGCAAGGCAAACGAAATTCATACTGTTGCTGTTGCTGATGTTGTGAAAATGCATAAAAAACAAGCTCTCTCTCTGGTATATTGTATATAAAAGACTACTGTGGGTACTCCTCTAAAGTGACTTTAAAGGATACAACGTTGACTAAATATTTAGAAATTTAAAAAAGAAGCATACAAACAGGCGTTGCAAAAGCCTAGTAAATCCTGTTATTGCATAATAAAGAACATTTAAGGCGGCATATGCATATCGCCATCACTCCCTTTCAAGTGCGAATAACCGAAAAAAACCGGAGCATTTGTTTGTTTATGTGTAAACAGACAAGCAAACAACCGTTGCAACAGGCCGAACATCAATATCACCAGAGAGAGAGAAGGGAACTGTTGTATGGATCCGCTGACGGTGTACTTTTTGTGGCAGCAACAATGTGGCAAAATTTTGAGGTGTTTTATGTGCGGCATAATAAAAAAAGGGGAAAAACATTTGAGCAAAAAAATGTGAGTAAAACACTGGACAGCAAATGAAATAAAAAATGGACGAAAAGAAAATTTGTAATGAATTTCCATACTGGCTTAGTTTTACTTGTTTGTTGCATGTTTTTTGTTTTTGTTTTTGTGTTAAATGCTTTACAACTGCAACAATATTGCAATATTTACTGTTAACGTTTACAGCATTAATTACATTTACTTGAGCATACGTTTCATATTAAATTTTAGGCCGATTTAAAGAAAAATACGTATTTTATTTACACTTGAAGCATTAATGGACCCCCTCATAGACCGACAACTTCAATTAGAATAATTTCTCACACACTATTAAGATGAAATGCGAACGATCACTGCTCTAATGAATGATTACAAATTTCGTTTTCATTGTTTTCTTTAAACCTACATAGGATGCCATGCGGTAATTTCCTTTATTTCAAATACAATACCAATCAGAAGTAAGAGAAGACGTTTAGTGGCTACTTCAGTAGTTTAGGCATGTAAAAATATTTGGAAAAGAATAAAAGCGAAAGAAAAAGAATGTAGAAGGAAATGAAAAATAGAGAAGAGAAAGGAAGAGGAAAACTGGACACATAGAAAAAGTTAGACAGAGAGCTATTTTGCCAGGCAGCTAATATGTCAGATATTCTCCTCAAGTCAAAAATACTGGTAATCAAAATCTTACTTAAATGCTGAAGAATTCCTGGCGCAATATAAAATACTCAGTGATTTTGAATTTCAAAGCATAGTCCTTCAATTTGTTCAACCATTTCGGATTTCCCTTATTAACACACAATCTTTACAACGAGTCCTCACTTTATTATTGCCCATATCCAGACTCAGAACTCATATCGCCCTAGAACGATGTTGCAGCCTTGGTAAAAGTAGAGTGTAGTATTCAAAATCTCCCTTCTTTCTGTTTCGATAAGGTACAAAGATGAAACATTTCTGAAGCTTTTAGAAACTTTACATGGAAATTTCATTTCCTTTACCAGAAGACTGTTAAGGGGGAAGTCGCCGAAATAAATATTTTACTTATTTCGAATATCGTTATGTTTGTGATATCTGATCCAGGGATTGAATCTTATGCTCTTGTCTACTGCGACATTATGCTCTAATTTTGGGACAATATTTTAGCATATTAGACAGTTACACAATTTTTTTTAGGTCATTACAATCCTTTAGTTAGGATTACTACCTATCTTCTCACTTCACTTACGCTGTGCTTGTTAATTTTATACATAAGCGGCGGGACCTTCAGTTTAAAGTCGATTTCGAACGACAGATTTTTTTTTGGCAATTTTATTTACACTCTCAGAGTTTTTAACAGAAATCTGCTGAGGGGATAGGTTAGGTTAGGTTAGAGGACGTATACTTATCAATTAAGATAAGTACAGTACCAGGAGGTCGAATTGACCCATTGTACAACGTCCTAGTTTCTCACACCACTTATGTTGTGTGTGTTAATTTTATACATGAGTGGTGGGACGTACAGTTTAAAGTCGACTCCGAACAACAGATTTTTGAGAAAGTTTTTCATGGCAATTTTATTTACTCTCAGAGTTTTTGCCAGAAATCTGAGAGAGCTGAGAGAAAGTCGCCGAAGAAATACTTTTTGTATTTTGTCTAGATGTCTGCCCTGGGGCTCGAACCCTGGTTTTACGTCTAATAAGCCAACACACAACCTACTAGACTACGGCGACATACTAGACTAGAGCGACCTACTAGAGTACGTCGACTTCACAAAAGTGCTGAGGGGAAGTCGCCGAAGAAATATTAATTCATATTAATTTTGATGTCTGACGTGGGATATTAACCCGGGCCTTACGTCTAAGAAGCCAACACACTACCAATTAGACTGCGACGACCCAGATATTGGACGGTTACGGTCTTAATTTCTCCCCATGAATAGGTTGCTACATTCCCCGAAATGGTTTCGTATATAATTTCTTTATTCCTTAGCATATTGGGCGGCATATCACTAATGGCAGCAATAGTTAGAAATATCATTGACTTGTCATTGTAACATAAGCTTAATTGCATATCAAATTCGCTTATGAACAGATTTATTGGAAACCAAAGCCAGATGGTAGGTGGACCAGTCTTTTTGTTACCGCTTTTCAAGCACGTATAAATCTTTCGTATGTAGTCGGCGTAGTCTAGTAAGTAGTGTGGTTTCTTATTAGACGTGAGGCCACAGTTCAAAACCTAGCTGTCTGACTAGGTCGAACAAAACGAAATGTAAAAAAATATAAAAATGTAAAATAAAATCTTCGGCGACTTTCGCTCAGCGGATTTCTGGCAAAAACTCTAAAAGAGTAAAAATAAAATTGCCATGAATAGTTTCTCAAAAATCTGTCTTCCAGAATCGAATGTAATCTGTAGGTCCTGTCACTCATAGGTCGTAAAGCTGACTTAAGGGTTGTAATGACCAATTATGCATGTATGTATGGATCTTTCGAGCAGAAATAGTGTCTTACTTCATTGGCTTTGGTAGTTCTTGATCTGCCTTTGACTACTCCCTACACCGAATTTAGCATTTTTGTTTGTTTACAGTTGAACCAAAAATTAGCCTTTTCGCTGAAAATTTCCAAAAGTTACGATTCTTGTTTTCTTCCTTCGTACTGAAAGTCTCATTTCACACTGATAATCCTTATTGCCAAACTGTAGAAAAGAATCACTCACTTGTTATTACTAAATATTGCATAAATTTCTTTCAAGTTTTGCAAATTAAATTTATTCTACTCGTATGCATATGTATATGATTTCATTTTCAAGCAAAAGAATTATGTTCAGATTAAATAACTAATTCCAGAAAGGACTCATACATACATACAAAAGTATGAATTTATATAAAAAGGGAATTTATTTCTTAATTAACATCAGCATTAATTGAAACAAATTAAAATTAATTCAATTTACCTTTAATAGTTTACAGTTAAATACAACCATAAAATATTATTTAAATATAGAAGAACAAAACGAAAAAACAAGAAATTAATTTGTTTATCATTTTGATTTAAATCATTTAATCAATACAGTTTTGAAAATGTACAAAAACGGAAAACTGTTGGTATTTATTTAAATTTATATACATGCTGCTCATGAATAATGTTTAAATAGAACAGAAATTGTACAATATTTATCGGTCATAGTCAGATAGTCGGCCGGCCAGCCATCCAATCATATACATAGTTGGCCAGCATTGGATACTATTTGTTGTGTTGTTCTACTTATGGTTTTGATTCTGGTCTCTATGTTACCATTCGATACCAATTAATTATTTGTTTATATCAGGTAATAATACCTGTAAAATATACCATAAATATTTTTGTATTTTATTTTATGGTAAAATAGTTTTTAATAAAAATACTCACACACACATACGCACTCCGAACAACATACAATATACATACATATGTGTACGATGTACATTTGCATATCGTATAATAGAAATAATGGATGCATTATCCTGTATCCTTATTAGGTTTTCATATATGCTATGTACATATGCATACAATCCTTTACAATTTACCATATAAAATACAATATAAAATACATACAAAATAATATTATAATACAATATTATTTTATTTGATGGATATTGAAAACTCTGTGCATGAAATGAATATTTTGGGCAAGATTTTCTTGCAAAAAAAAGAATTTTTAGAAATTTTCTGTTTCATTTTCTTAATTTGTTTCAAAGTGAAATGTATCAAAAAAAAATTGAAATATAGTCGATTAAAATATCAGCTCAACGTGCTTTTACTTTGAACTGCTCTTACAAGAATCACAATACAATATGGCTCTAAACGTCAGTAAAGAAAGCAACAAAGCATATTCACAACCAATTCAAGTTCTCAGAAACTAATAAAGTTCGTCTAAACCTTAAATAGTTAACTTTGCGGCCGGTTTCTCTAATTCGTATACAAGTTTCAAGCCCCGACGTATCTAACAGATACTTCACACGGCAGGCTTCCGATATGAAATTATTTAAGTCTTATAGCCGTAATTATAACACACAATGACATTTAAAATATCGTGCTAGGTTCTATGAATATCAGCCAAATGAATTGATCACTTCTATTCTATAAAACTCTACAGAACTGTTTTTACATGTATATGTACATTGGGGTGCACAAATGAGTAATGAGCAATTTTAATTGCATAAAAATAAAATTGATAAAGCAAATCAAAATTTTTGTTTTTGTTTTTAATTTAGTATTTAGTATGTACTTAACAAAATAATATAAATTTCAAAACTAAAATGAACAAATTCTAAAAAAATAAAGAACAATCAAGAGGAAATAACTCCGATGTACTCAATTTTGCACCATTCTAAAATTTTAGAGAATACGAGTATTTTTAATATATAGTCCAAAGACCCTTGTTATGTAAAACCTCATTTACGCGACTTGGCATGCTCTCCACCAAATTCTCTATAATTTCTTTCGGAATATTTGTCCATTCCTGATGAATCCCTTGTCAAAGCTCATCTAAATTGGTTGAGGCTAATCAACCCATCCATCTCTTCGCGATTGACCACAAATTCTCAATCGGATTGAGGTCGGGACTTTGTGCTAGCCACTGCACTAATTAAAATCTTTGCTCACTAAGCCATTCTTTAAAGATTTCGGAGATGTGTTTTGGGGTCACCATCCAGCTGGAAAAGTACTTCTTGCGCAAATCGGGAAGATGGGTCTGCAAAATTGTCAAATAATTTTCTTTTTTCATAATGTTATTGATTCTTTGCAGTAGTCCGAGATGCCATCATGTAAACCAACGACATTTCCTTCACCGTGTTTCACCGTTTTCTTAACATGGTGTCTTTCAATTCTTTCTCCATGGCGGTGCCAGCAATATTGCTTACCATTGGACTGAAAGCGGTTGAATTTTGATTCGTCTGACCAGATCACATGTTTCCAGTCAAATTTCTGTGTTCTCTGGCAGACTTTAAACGTGCCTTTACATTTTTAGCCGAAAGAGCAGGTTTTTTCCTTTTGACTGCTGAGGTATAGCCAATATCTTTAAGGGCTCTACTTGCCGTCAAAAAAGCTCCTATTGGTGTTAAAAATGTATCCCTTTTCATTTTTGTTAGCATTAGACGAGCATCTGCATTAGTTAGTAGTTTTTTAAGACCTCTGTCTTGAGGCTTAGGAACAACGGACCGTTTTTGGACTCTGGTGACAACTAACTGACTAACTACAAGTACTTTACAAATTTCCCTGGTAGAATAGCCACTTTCAGTCAAAGCTACAATACTATCTTCAGTTGATTTCGAGAGTTTCTTCATTTTTTAATAGAAATTGATTTTTGTTCGATAAGTTGCAAAAAATATTCGCTCAACGAGATTAAGTAATTAATATTAAACTAATATTTTCTTAAAACGTCTAAGTAGTGCGAAAGCATGAAAAAATAACGATAGTTTTGATTTCGTTTTTGCAAACATATCATAAAATGGAGAGGTGCAAAATTGAGTACATGCGAGTTGATTTTGCTTTGTTTGTTTTTTTTCTTAGGGCTTGATGATTTCATTTTTAAATTTTATATTATTCTGTTAATCACTAAATGCTAAGTAAGTGACAAAAAACTTTTTAAGTTTTTTTTATTACTTTTAGTTTTATTCAATAAAAAGCGTCCAAAGTACAAACATGTACTCAATTGTGGACGACCTTACTATATATATAAACCCTGCTACCATATTAAACTTAGCCATCAGTTATACGTTTCACTCCCCAACTGCCTTTGAATAAAACATCCTTCGTTAGTAGGCCTATGATAAACAGTGAAAATTTGTGTGTGTGTGTGTATGAATGCAAAATAATATTTACCCTTATAATATGCAGTCTGAGAATACACAACTTCTGCTCAATAATATTTACTCCGCAGCCATGATTTCACAGTCAGAGCAAAGTGTAAGGATCCATCTATCCACATATTCATCATTAAGTGGTAGCAGACCATTTTCTTTGCCAGATTTCTACAGTTTTGAAATGAGTTTCACATACATACATAATTGGCCATTACAACCCTTCAGTCAGGATTACGGCCTAGCTTCTCACACCACTCATGATTTCACTCCAGATTTGCACAATATATTATCCCAATAGATATGGTCTACTGAGCTGTGCTGAGTTAATATTGGAATATTTTTCTATCTCCCTTAGTAAAGCAAGTGATATCAATACTTGATCCCTATGGAAGTAGTTATCATCAAAGGCCTTAAAAGTTGAGTCTAACTTTGTGTTTGGATTTATACATATTCTGCAAGGTCTTGTGAATTTTTCTTTAGATATGTTTTCCTTTTACAAAGTTTTGAGTTGTATTTAATACACTACAGTCCTATGTGTGTAGGCTCAAATACATACTATCATAGGCTTGGTTGTGTTGGTAAAGTAGCGGAGTACAAAATTCAACTTAATTTTTGATAATCGAACACTGGGAAAATAAAAAAATAAAAAAAAATTGGTTTATTGTGTTGCGTGTATGTTATTACATAATGAACTTATGTATGTATGTATATATGTATTGATGAATATATTAATGTATGTATGTATGTATTGATGAATATATTGATGTGCGTATGTATGTATGTATGAATTGACTAATATATTGATGTATGTGTGTATGTATGAATGTATTGATGAATATATTGATGTATGTATGTATGTATTGATTAATGTATTGATATATGTGTGTATGTAAGTATGTATTGATGAATATATTGATGTATGTATGTATGTATTGATGAATATATTGATGTATGTATGTATGTATTGATCAATATATTGATGTATGTGTGTATGCATGTATGTATTGATGAATATATTGATGTATGTATGTATGTATTGATTAATATATTGATGTATTTGTGTATGTATGTATTGATGAATATATTGATGTACATATGTATGTATTTATGCATTGCTAGCCTCGTAATGTCTTTTTATAAAAAAAGAATTACGACATAAAGTGCGATAACACACAATGCATTGTGCATTACCATCCATATTTTCTATAAAAAAGAAATCATATTCAGAATTTTCATCAAACATTTTGCTGCGTGTATTTGCAAAAAACAAAAAATCATCAAAAGTTGTGTAGCGAGGTCTTGCTTCGTCAAGTGCTAAACATCAACTGAATTGATTTTGTTGTCTGAATTCAACACAACATATCTAAAGAGCTTGAATATACTCTGGTAGAAGTTTGAACTCCACATCAGTTTTTATTTGCAAATTAGTTCCAAATAAATAAATGAACTACAGTTTCCATCGAGCACACAAACCACATGGTAACGGTGATCTCATGAATAAATAAAGAAAGATACGATACTTTCATTTGTGACAACTTTTCCTCATAAAAGTTCGAGGTAACGATCCACATATGTGTGAGATTGGATTGAGTGACGTATTTTTTTTTCAAGTTACTTCACTTGTGCATCTCTTCCAATGCTTTCAAAATATGTGGATTCAATGAACATCTAGTGAAATACAGCGACAGAAATGATATTTTGTTAAACATTCTCCCAATGATATCAACATTTTACGCAAGAAATCATATTTCCCTGTTGGCATTCATACAAAAGTTATTAAGTCCAGGTGAAAGCCAAAATTAAAGTATTGAACCGACTTAACAGCTAAAATCCAATCTAGTAGTTGATCTAAAACAACTTTAATTCATTTATTATTTTGTAAATACATTTTATTTAAAATCTTTCAATACAAACTGTCATTTAAAGACATTATTTTAAACGTTCATCATAAACGTTATTTACTCTCACATACATTCTCAAAATCTGCATCCACGTACATCGTCCATAACAACCAGGAAATGTAAACCATTTTGAATATTTATTTCCATAAAATGTTCGTCTGATACTTACATCTTTGGATTATTTTTGGGGAAAAATTCCTTATGCACCATAAAAGAATTTCATGCCTAAATAGTTGAATAACAAAATATTTTGAATTTCATTCATTAAGATGGACCGAGACAACACAACAAACACACGATACAACAACTGTAAATAACGAAGTGATTTCAATGAAATTTAAAGGATAAAAACACACACACACTATTTAAATGTTGTGTACTGTACTATACTGTTTTGGTTGGGCAGGATCTTTTCTGTTCTGGTTTTTAGGTTTAATAATAAAAATTTTTCCACACACCATTACCATACTATTACCATACTTGTGTGGAAAATTTATACGTAGTACTTATGAAGTAAATAATTACGATATTAATTTTCTTTCACACATGGCCCCTCTTTTTTTTTGTCATGGTTTTATTTGGAAATATTTTCCAATAATAACACTCCCCTCGTAGCTGCACGTAAACTTGAAATTATTTTCCAAGACTTTCTTCTTCTTCTTATCATCAGCATCAACAGCCAACAATAGCAACAAGCACAAGCATAAGCACAAGCACATGTGTAACTGTTTACCTATACATTTATAGACTTTTATATTCCTGTTTTACATAAACATTTTTAATAACGTATGTATGTGTGTATGTGTGTGTATGTATTTATTGTGTATTGTATACCATGTTTTTGTGGCCTTTTTAATGAGTTCAAAACAGTTATTGCTGTTGCTATTGCTATTGCTGTTGCTGTTGTTATTAAGGAATGTTTATAAGAACGCTCATATTGTTTTGGAATAGAAAAACCGACTGTAATAAAGGAATATTTTCTGTTTTTGGCATTATAAACAGAATTGTCTGTAAAATAGCATAGGAAGAGAGAGATAGACAAAGAGAGTGTGACAGTGTTATATTTTTAATGCTAAAGACTTTATTAATATTACTTATTTGTACATGTTCTGTTCACATATACATACATGCATACATATGCACAATTTCTAGCCTTTTTCTTCTTGTTTTGTTTGTTTTTCTTTTTCTTTGCTATTCAGTTTTCATACTTAAAGTATGTTTATGTGTTAATAGTCTGTAATACTAATTATAATTTTAGTTATGCCCGCAAACCAAGCTGGTATTAATAATGTTGTGGCATTGCTTGATGATAAGTCTGTAATTGAATATGGGTGAATAAATACATACATATGTATATACACAGAAGAAGAAGAAATATATAATGAGGGTCTTATGCATTAGGAAAATTGCTACAGTTATAATAATATAAATAATTCCTATTTAATTTTTCAAAGCCTCTTATTTGATGCCCTACAATACAAAATTTATAAACTCCGTTTATCTCTGAATTAATTTTGCACCTTTTTTATTTAAATTTAAACATAAAAATATTTCACATGTTCGCTACATATGTATTGTATATTCACACGTAATTAGTCATAGCAAACCTTCAGTCAGGATTATGACCTAACTTCTCACACAACTTATGGTGTTTGTGTTAATTTCATCTATGAAAGGCGGTATCTAGCGTTTAAAGTCAATTCTGAACGACAGTTTGTTTTGAGAAACTATTCGTGGCAATATTTTATTTGCTCTCAGAGTTTGTACCACAAATCTGCTGAGAGAAAGTCACCGAAGAAATATTTTTTCGTATTTAGTTTAGTTGGAGATATCTCACCTACATTATGAACCATAGCCTCACGTCTAATAAGCCACCATACTACCTACTAGGCTGCGCTACATAGCCTAACGAATTTTTGCTACAATCTGATATGAATTTCTGGTCAAAGAGAAGGACGGTTAATTGTGCAGCTTGAAATTGCCTTAGCATTCGCACCCCTACCAATCCATATGAACGTAAGAATATCTCCCATTACTGTTACACTATCTATTAGGCAGAGTTATCTATTTGCCTTTGGCAACTTCGCGACTATGGAAAAATTTTGCTTCATTTTCACATTTATGAAGCTTAAATTTGTTGGAAGGCATATCAATCAAATACTTAAATAATGAGGACATCTTTATCTCTCTATATCTACTAACGGATCACTGCGTAATTGACAGACATGCCTAAAAACCTCGTTTCCTTGTTTTAACATGTGCAGAGGCTGATCTCCTCCAAAATGTGGAATCAATACATAATTTTTCCTGCACTGGAAAAACCTGTTAAATGGTAGAGAAAACTTTTCTAGGTATTAGTTTTAGTTTTATTAGCATTAGTACCTAAGTCTCTTTTAGACTTAATGTAGACGGTACTACCAGGTTCCGCAAACAGACTTAGGCCTACCGGGCGGAATGTCTTGAAAATCTCATGATTTCTCATATCTTTAGAAGTGCTGTAACAGCAATGCGATTTTCGTTATCTGAAGTGACCCATATGTTAACGTGAAGTTTTTAAATATTTTATTAGAATGAGTAATTGAAAACACATACAAACAACATTAGTTATACATACATATACAGTCAACCCTCCTATAAAGTGGCGGGTGCGTACCGCGTTGTATGGAAATCGCGCTATAAGAAACTCGGATTTAACCGTAAAAGCCAGGCTAATTTGTAGCGCATTCTATGGAAACCGTCTACCGCGCTGTATGGAAACCGCGCTATAATAAACTCGGAATATATGGAGACCAAGACAAGATAAATTATAAATTATTTTTATTGAATTAAAGAGTTCGGATAAGAATTGTTAAAAAAATGAAATAAAAACTAAACTAAAAGTCTGTTTTCCAAAAAAATAAGAAAGACTTTTGTAAAATGATGTAATTTTTCAACATTCATCCTCACTGTCAGATTTGCAGAACATTTTATAGAAAGACTTGGTCACCAACAAAATGTATGTATTGTGAAAGAGCTCTGAGATGACTGATACCGATATAGTAGACGGCTATGAAATATGCGGGCATGTTCATATAAACATGTGGTTATATATGCTTTTGCATTGAAAATAAAACTGATATTAAACTATCTTACAATATCTAGTTACTAAATTGACTCCTAGGCTGTGCGGAAGGAATTTATGGGATGTTGTTGAACGGAAACCGCGCTATAAGACTACCAGGTTATAGCAGGTATTTCGCAATTTCAGCTCCGCGTTATATGGAAACCGTGTTCTGAGAGTATCGTGTTATAGGAGGGTTGACTGTACCTATTTAGTAAATAGCATCGTAGACATAGAAATACGGTCTCATCGAAAAATGTTATCAATTAACTCGTCATAAGCAAACAGAAAAGCTTAAATATTTAATATGCTTCAATGCCCTTTCACCTTTTCTTTCGTATGCTTTATTGCTGTCACGTTTTCTAAGTTAATCATTCCTATAACATTCTTTCACTTTGCCACTCTTTTGCTTTAACAATATCCTGCTTTATCATTTACCCGTTCTATCGCTGTTTTGAATATATGTCTTCTTTTAGCCTCGCTTTCTCGCTCTCTCAATGTATTTCTAGACCTTTTCCAAGTTCTCTTGCTTTATCGTACTCTCACCCCATAGTTTTTTTTTAGCTGTATCGCTCACTATTTTAATCGCCTTATCATTGCGAGCCATTTCTGTCCCCTGCCGCTAGCCCTAGCTCTGTCTCTCTTTCTCTCTTTGCTGCATTTGCATTATTTTCTAAACACTGCTTTGGACAAAATTAAATTGTAAATCGTATTGTAAAGGGTCCGCCAAATAACTTTTTTTTAAATGCTTTAAAAAAACTACTGAACATTTTCTCAAATTTCTTTTTTTATTTAAAGGAACAATCCTTCAGGTTAATAATGGAAAATAATTTCGTTCAAATGGCTGCCTCGGCTGGCCATGCAGTAGCCTAGACGATCGGTCCAATTTTTAAGCACATTATCGATTGTGTGCAGCTGTATTTCACCAATGGCTTCACGAATATTGTCCTTTAAAGTCAATTGTCTCTGGCTTGTAGGCCTAACACTTATCTTTGAGGGCACCCCACAAATAATAGTCCAACGGTGTCAAATCGCAGCTCCGACGTGGTCACACGACATCAGCTCTGCGGCTGATAATGCGATCTTCAAAAACAGGGCGCAAAACATCGGGTGTAGCTTCGGCTGTGTGGCACGTAGCGCCGTCCTGTTGAAACCAAATGTTGCCAATATCCTCCTCTTCAATTGTAGTGAACAAAAATCCGTTCAACATGGACTGATAACGATCGCCATTGACTGTAATGGCCACTCCTTGCTTATTTTCGAAGAAAAATGGCCCAAGTATGCCTCTGGACCAAAATCCAAAATCCAAACAGTGACTCTCTTTGGGTGCGTCGGCTTTTCTTTCTTTCTGTGCCCCAAATGCGCCAAGATCAAAATGAGCTTGATCTGAAAAGAACCGGAAGGATTGTACTTTCAAATAAAAAAAGAAATTTGAGAAAATATTCAGAATTTTTTTAAAGCATTTTCAAAAAGCTGTTTTAATATTTTTCATTTTTTTTTATATTTTGTGTTGTTAGCAGTATTCTCAATTTTTCCAATCTGCATGCAGAAAATCAAAAATCTATACATGATATTTTTAAATTGTTTGTGGAATGACCCATATGTTCATAGGCATATGCATTAGCAAGCAAGCATAAATGCTTACTTCTTCTGTTTTATACGCACTGCCAGGTGTGTTATTGTTTTTATGTTTCTTTATTTCCTTTCCTTTTTCCTTGAATCTTTTTGATAAACTCACACACACTTACCACATACATTTATGCAGATGTTTATAAATATTTTATTGTTATTCTTTTACTTACATATCTACATGTGTACATACATATGTATTCCTTAATTGCATTTGTTGTTATTTGTTGTTGACAATATCGATACAGTTGTTGTGTCTTAATATTGGCCAACAACATTAATAACAATAAAATTTCAAGGAAAATTATTTGTTATATTGTGTTAATTACAGGTGACATTTTATTATAATTTCCGGTCATTAGAAAATAACAACAACTTGTATTAATTAGAAGTAACTAAAGTACTACACAAAATAAAAGGAACAAAAACAGAAGAAGAAAACTAAAGTTATTTAATGTTTACGAGCAGAGAAATACATAAATTGTACACAGATGTACATAAACATACATACACAAATACAAATAGAAATACAAATACAAAGGCAGTCAAATGTTTTTTTTTTTGATAAATATTCTCATACGATATGAAAAGACTTAATTAATAAACAGTTTTTGAAACATGGAGAGAGATACAGTGAGAGAGAGAGAAACGAATGAAGTGAAGTGTGTTTGTTTGTTTGTAAGCAAACTAAAGTTTATTAAAACTTTAAATTTATTTAAACAATATTTCACAAAAGTTCTTGTAAATTATCATTAAATAATACACACACTTATATAAACATATAAACATACTATTCTCTCTCTGTCACACACATACTACGGCATATGAAATAAAATTAACACTTCCGGGTTTACATGTGCTTTTTTCCCTGCTTGTTTTGAGTGTGTATGAGAAAACTAAATTTGTTTGCCCCCTAAAAATATACTCCATTTCTTAAAAATGAGAAGAAAAAAAACAGTAAACTTGCATCACTTTTGCAATTCAGCTCAGTTGTGAAGGGTTGTGTGAACATCATATCGTTCTTTCCTTCGCAGTTTATTGCAGTTTTACTTAAATTTGTACCGTCATTCTCCCCCCGCCTGCCTAAATGTTATCAAAAGAACTTAGTTTAGTTACTTGCAATTCTTAACTTGTAAAACTTTTTAAATAAATTGCTTCATTCAGTTTATTTTTTAATTTTTTCTATTTTTTTTTTTCAAACCTACTTAAACAGGGTGTAGTGCTTGAGCCCTTAAGATAAGCATTTCAACTTTCATTTACAAGATATCGTGTGTTAGCCATTAATTCATTTCAAAACCGCCAGTTTGAAGTGTCATTTATGTCTTAGTCATCCGAACATGGAAACATTTTCTATCCCACAATTGTCAATATATAGTAAAGGAAGAGTCTGCAAACGTTACAGTTGTGTTCAGGCCTGTGCGTCTTAACAATGCTGAATAAATCTGTTTCTTTAGGGAAAGAACTTTGGAAAATTTGTAGATTCCGCGGCTACCTTAAGGCTTGCATGCGTGTCTTGCATATGAATTTGTATTTCGTTCAACAATAAGTCCACCAATTTGATACCATTGGACTTTTTTGTGTGGGGCTAAGTCAAATATGTTGCATGTCTACATGGATACTCTCTGAATTACGCGAAATATTGTTTGAAAACTACCTCAAGAGTATAGGCTGCTTCCACATTCTGGCAATTATGTTTTAAATTAACTGGTGCATCTATTTATGAACACTTGAATAAGGTGTATGATCGGGTTTGTGAATAGCCTTGGTTCGTTAGAATTGCAGATCAGTTTAAGACTTACAAGGCAAAGTTTCTGATTGTCTGTCGCAACTGCTGACGGGGTTTTACTTGGTGTGTAGCTATATGTTAACGACTGTCTACGAGCAAATGACTCTACTAATTCGCTAAATTCATTTATTGACAGCAAATCTGAATGTTTTAATTTTGTTACTTGTTACGTTAACAATTTCTACAGTGGCCTGTCGAAAGATCGGTTATCACCTTCAGGTTATTTCTTGATGGTCGGCTGCTTAATTTAGATCATCTCCACTCATTATTGTTTTCCAACAAAAGTTTTGATTTCCTTAAACCCATTTCACCCCCACTCCACAGAAGGGTTCTGGCACATTGCCGAGGAAGAGCTGTGACCCAGTAAGGGGTAACCAAATTCTGTCATTCTATCTTCGATTTAACCTCATAAGAGCCGAGTGCTTGCATGTCTGTTTGACTGTCAGATAGTATTGCAATGTTCTGTCTGTTGTATCTCCCATATAAATTAAGTTCAGCATATCTTTCGATAGCATCGAAACGCTAAAAAGATATCCTCAATTTTTTCCATGACCTCGGAATATTTCTTTCTGCGTACTATACCATACCATGACTATTTTGTCATTTCACTCAGATGATTTTTCGAACAATGTTTGTATAGAAATTCGAAAAAAAATAATTTTCTTGAAGACATTTCAGTCACAGTTTTCAGTTTTTGAAGTCGCCGTTGTCTAGTAGGTAGTGCGTTGGCTTATTAGACGTAAAAGCCAGGGTTCGAGCCCCAGGCCAGGCATCAAGACGTATTTATTCGGCGACTTCCTCTCAGCAGATTTCTTGCAAAAACTCTAAGAGTAAATAAAATTGCCATGAAAAGTTTCTCAATAAATAAAAATCTGTCGTTCGGAGTCGACTTTAAACTGTAGGTCCCACCACTCATGTACAAAATTAACACACACAACATAAGTGGTGTGAGAAACTAGGACGTTGCACAATGGGTCAAATCGACCTCCGGGTGCTGTACTTGTCTTAATTGACAACTACACATCCTTAAAAAGAAGAAGAAATTTTAGAAGTTTACAAAAGTTGCTGTTAAGAAAACTGCGTACTTCGAAAAGAAATATTATGTGTAATAATTCTTTAAAGAAGGGCAATGACTTTTAAACAAATTATCTACACGGGAAGATGAGTGTGAAAAAGAAAATGTTGCAAGTATTGAGCTGAACATGTTTTGAATGTTACATGCGCTCAGTGTGCAATAAGCAAGTTTTCCTTACTCAAGATTTCGTTGTAATTACAATCGAGTTAAAACTGTACTTACGTATTAAACAAATAAGGCTTCTCTTATCAACAATTATCTTCTTTCTAGCTCTACACCCTGTTATATCTATTTAGCCTTTTAGTTGTTTTTTGATGGATTTCTTTAAGAAATATGAGCAAATGTTGAAAAAAAAACATTCGTTTAAAGAGTTTAAACTTTCGATTATTTGCAGTTAAAAAGTTTGTTTTTCCTCTTTCAGTGTTTTTTTGCTCATTCTCTTGTGTTGGTCGTCGTTTCGTAAAGCAAGCAAAACATAAAAATTTTCCAACAAAATATGTTTGAAGTTCCAAGAGTCATTTATTATTTTTATTTTTTTTTTATATTTCTTGAGTTTATAATTTGTTTTTTTATTTTTTTTTAAGTGTAAATAATTCGTTATTTGTGTAGTCAGTCAGTCTATTAAATAAACTCATTTAAAAAGTTTTGTCCTTTCATTTCATTTTATGAAGTCTTTTATATTTAGATTTTCATTTTGTACACGCTTATTTACAAAAGTTAATAAATAATACAATTAAATTGTATGATTTTGTTAACTTTTGCTGTTGTTTATGATAAAGAAAAAAGAAAACTGTTGCACAATTTAATTTAATTCGTTATTGTTTAACAATTTTAGTCAGTTTTTAACTTAGAATTCTAAGGGCCTAATAAGTTCATAATTTTCCATAGTTTTTATGAAGATTTTAAATATCTTTTTAATATGAAAAGACAGCAAACTAATTGAATTGAACTGTTGTAAAAACTGTTATAAAACTGTTATACGATGACTGTGAATTAATCTAAAAGAAGAACACCTGCATTCGCTCAACTACTGAAAAGCATGATTGTAGATATCGGCAGTTAAACCCGTCATAGGTCGCTTGGTCGTTGCGAATGGGAAACTTCATAACTATACATGAACATCTGCTATCGACAGTACTGTTTCAGTTCAGATTAATCATACGTGAGTGATTGGAAGAGTGTTGTTCGCTATTGATTAACAGGAGTATGAGAGGAGCTGTTATCTATAATGTCCAACAGAAGAAGAAAATGCCTTCATATAACAACTTCAAAGGAAGAACACGTTTATAGTTACAATTCGAGAACAGTCACTGCCAAATCAGTACCTTTATCAGGAACACATAGTCAAACCACAAAAGAAGCACTGGAAACAAGCATCTACAATGGACATCTTGAATATCAGATGATACGGATTACTAAAAATAGAAACAACGTTCAAACAAATACTTGTTAAATAAGTAAAAAAAATGCAAGGAAAGATAAAAAGGGGTTCTTGGAATGCTTAGTAATAACAGCAGAAACCAGAACTACAGATTGCCCCCGTAATCGGTGTTATTTCCCACTGGCGATGGAAAATGTATTGTTACGAAAATGAAAAATCTAGATACTGGTGTTTTGCTTTTACAGCACTTTAGAATGGTAAACAAGTTAACAAAATTACAACAACAAACACCAGCACAAAAAATGGTAAACAAGTAAACAAAAATACAACAACAAACACCAGCATAAAAAAATGGTAAACAAGTAAACAAAAATACAACAATAAACACTACAAGAATAAATGTAAACAAAATACACGAACAACAATAATGAATGTAAACAACGATGTTTACATTTATAGAGATTTCGAGAAGGCGAAGCCACGAAAATGTGCCTTCGAGAACATTCATCAAACTGTTTAATCTGCCATATAAAAGGCAAGGCAAGGCAGGCGAGTCAGTTAGTAAAGTATAGTCTTGTGTGAAGCCCCGGTGTGTTTGAAGAGAGTAATCGTGGTTTGTTACAAAGATCTGTCGTATAATTGCTTAGTGATTGTTATTGTTTATGCAAAGGGTGTAAACAGTGGACTAACAAAGAAGAGCAATTGTTGTTTGTTGTGAACATCAAATTGTGAACAGTGGCACACAGAATTGTGTGAACAATAAAGAATTTTAATTAAAACTAAACACAAATTTATTTTTTATTTTAATTGCAATCTACGAGCTCAACAGTAATAGTATTTCTTCATTACTTGATGTAATTGATCATTACAACCATTTAGTCGGGACTAAAACCTAATACCTCACAGCACCCGTATTGTGTGTGTTCATTTTATTCATAAGTGGTGGGACCTATAGCTTAAAGCCGACTCCGAACGACAGATTTTTGAGAAATTTTCATGGGAATTTTTTTTTGTTCTGGAATTTTTAGCAAGAAAACTGTTGATGGGGTATGTCGCCCATAGATATATATTTTTTTTATTTCGCCATGTTCGAGATATTTGAGACAAGTGTTGAACCACGGGCTCTCATCTAATAACCCAACATACTACCTACTAGACAACAGCGATTTGATCCCTCTCTGCTTACAAACAATGACTCGCAAATGCAAAGATGAAGAGAACATTTTGAAGACATTTTTATAGCTATCGTAGGGAAGGCTACTGATAAACATCACTGTAATGTTAACAGCAAAAGTCGACAACTGCTTAGGAATTACTCTACCTAACGACATACACCAGATACTGGCCTTTAAAGTAAAGTACAGAACATTCTGCGAGATGAGTAGGCTTAGGCTTACTGCAGATGCAGCCCCAATCAGGTCATTACGCTACAACTTAAAAAATGAATTCCTTCAAGTTGTTGAGTCCTTAACTTTTTTCTGCTCTGAACACATACTCTTCTAACGTCATCGACAAGAGAGACTCAAACCCAGAATTTAACCTTTTTTTGTTAATTATGTTCTCATTACCATTTTAAATATTTGTTTGTTTTATAGTTCATAAGCCTATTTTTATTACAGTTATTGGCCATTAGCTTTACCTAAAATATTTTGTTGTTTTTATTTTTTTTTTACCAATTTTCCTATACATATGACCGACTGCTGTTTTCCAAAGTTTTAACATTACGGCCTAAAATGTTAAATGCTTGAAAGCTTAACCTTTAAAGGATTAAAAACAACAACCAAATACAAGCAATTCAAATACAAAATTTACGCAAATGCTTATGGCCAATTTCATTAAATATTAACAAAGTGATATCCGTTTGTAAACGAAGAGGGTATTTGTTTTATTATCGTTTGGTATTGTTTAACAAGAAAAGGATTAAAAAGCAGTTTTAGCCACAAGGCCTATTTAGTTACATAATGCCACTTGAAACTTTTATTGAATTACCATTTTGAGAAGCATTATGTAGTAAACGTTTAAGGCAAATGGCTTATGAATCATAATGGTGGGTATTGTTGTTTGGTATCGTTTTTAATTAATTACAGCTAATGTGTACAAAATGAAATTAATTGTAAGTGGATGAAATAGCATTATCGATGGGGTATTCTTAAGTCAAAGACTTGTAAACACGTTTAATTTTGTGTCTGCATTTCGTTAAGTATTTTATTGGGATTAAATAGACAATATGTAGTCAACATGCTTTATATCCATTGGAAACTAAGAAAGGAATATCGTTTATGGGCATTAGATTTAAACGTATTTAAATTTTATGTTGACAAGTAAAACTTCTGCAGACATAGTTTTCACTACGTAGAGCGAACTTACTCTGTGATATGCCGTGTGATACATTTGCCAGTCGACTATAAACAGATGTTCTTTAAGAGATAGGCTAGTACTTCGCAAAAATAATCGTCTTTCGAACAGGTCCCTACATTTCATTAGCAGTGAAACACAAGCGCTATCGCACTTCACTTCCTCTCCTATATGCAATCAAAAGGTCTCCAAGTAGATTTCAAGAGTTCGTTCCAACATAGACTTCCGAACTTTGACAGTTTACAACGGCTATCTTGTTGAAATCGCCGTAGTTTAGTAGGTAGTGTGTTGGCTTATTAGACGTAAGGCCACGGTTCAAACCCCAGGTCAGACATCTCTATCCAAACGAAATATGAAAAAATATTTCATCGGTGACTCCCTCTCAGCAGATTTCTGGTAACAACTCCGAGAGTAAGTAAAATTGCCATGAAAAGTTTCTCAAAAATCTGTCATTCGGAGTAGACTTTAAACTATAGCTCCCGCCACTCATGTATAAAATTTACACAAACAACATAAGTAGTGTGAGAAGCTAGGTCGTAATCCTAACTAAAGGGTTGTAATGACCAGTTATGCATGTATGTAATGTATCTTGTTGAAGGTCCATCCATCAAATTAATTGGCATTTATTCAGATTGTTTTATCAAATTACTCTGAACGACCGTAGACAATGACGTCTGTTCGCTGAAGGAGCTCTGAACTACAATCACCAGCATCAATAAGACTCATTTCTGGCTGAATGGGTATGTGAACAAACAAACTTGTCGAATTGGTGTCGATACAAATACATGAGATCCAAGCCAGTGTTTGACGTGGACTTTGAGAACGACGTGGGCTAAGTCATCACTGTCAACAGCGAGCACTGTAGCGATGATTATCAATTCCTTTCAGAATAAATTGAATGATTTGAACAATAGAACGGCGCTAAGGGCCGCGCAGCTGATGTCACATCGTATATTCTCTACAGGCCATTTGACTGCTCGATTATCACACGTGCAGGTGGCCACTGAGGTCGTGAGATTTGCCTCCAATTGACTTTTTCTTGTGATCGACCTGCAGTCTAGCGGTTTCCCATACGAAATGAGCAAGAGTCAATCCCATCCACTTTCCATTTTCTATCGCATTCTAAACTGGTTTGATTAACTTTGCAAAACAGAACCAATCATTGAACAAAAGATATGTGGGAAAATGCTTAATTACTCCATTCCACTGTACAAGCCAAAGGTGATAAATTTATGTTTACTAAATAGAGGAGTGAAGTCGTCGTAGCCTAGTAGGTAGTGTGTTGGCTTATTAGACGTGAGGCCACGATAGAAATCCCAGGTTAGACCAACAGATATCCAACAAAACGAAATATCAAAAAATATTTCTTCGGTGACTTCTTCCTCTCAGCAGATATCTGGCAAAAACTCTGAGAGTAAATAATATTGTCATGAAAAGTTTCTCAAAAAAATCAGTCGCTTTTAAACTGTAGATCCTGCCACTCATTTATGAAAATGAACACACGCAACATATCTGATGTGAGAAACTAGATGGTAATCCTGACTGAAGGGTTGTATTTATTTATTTATTTTATTAATTACAATACAATTACAAATTATATGCTAATTATATATGAGCGAAGTAACTTGACTATTTGCTCGATGTAGTGTCACAGACCAGAGTCTCTGGTGGGAATCGAACCCACGACCCTCACGCTAATAGTCTAGCACACTACCCACTAGACTACCAGGGCACTCTGAAGGGTTGTAATGATCGAACATGTATGTATGAATAGAGTGTTAAATGTGAAATTTAGAACTGCCCTCAAAAATATTGTCTCTTTTTGTGAATTAAGTTTCATCAAATTGCTCCTATTATTGACTAGCAAGAGGAGCATGATATTTCCCTTAATATGGAAGACGATGTCTGATAAAATTTAAGTGTGGGTGCCCTGGTAGTCTAGTGGGTAATATGCTAGACTGTTAGCATGAGTTTCGATTCCCACCAGAGACTCTGGTCTGTGACACTACACTGAGGATATGGTCAAATTACTCCGCTCGTATATATGTAATTAGAATTTAATTTGTAATTGTATTGTAATTAATAAATAAATAAATTTAAGTGTACTAAAGATCCAAATGTTATAATAACTTCGTATAAATATCCCCAATAAAACAAATCTACTTTAACAAAGCCCTCCAAAATATATTTTTTTTTACTTTACACCTGATCTGCTGATCCTTATATGTCAACTTCTCGGTAAATAGGCTTTGAATTGAAAACAATATCGATTTCATTGATTTAATTTAAATGGTAATCTTTCTATTCGTTTACTTTTAACTGATGTTTTAACAAGATACTATTTTTTTAAAGCTTTCAATGTATCACCCTCGTGTCTAAACCTGCATGATAAACAGATTTGATTTGTTTTTTTCGTTTTTTTTTTTTTGTTAAAAAAATAAAATCGAAAAAAACACGTTTTGAATCAATTTCTTGTGTTAGAATTTTCCAACGAATTCTTTAAATTTTCAATAAATTGAAATTCTATTACAAAACATGCTACAAAATAACAGCCTGCAACTCTTTTTCCCACACAATAACAATACAAAAAACAAATTCTGCTTTTTGCATGTCTGCCTAGTATTCATGCCTCTCACCTCCATTATTCAATAAATAACAAATGCAACACACTAACACATAGACACACACATAGTGCATACAACAGCACTGGGGTTATAAAATTGTATGAAATTAAAATAAACAAATAGAATAGAGGAACAAAAAAAAACAAGAAAAATTGCAAAAAAATATCGTTAGAGATCCCGTGGAGGAGAAGAGCAAAGGGGGAGAGAGTGAGAGAGAGGGTGAAAATAAATCTGATAGAATTCAATTGAAAATTCTATTGAATTTGTTGGTTTTGTTTTTCTTGTTTTTCCTCTTTTTTTTGGCATTTTTGTGGGTGTTGCAGCAACACTCTCCAACGCACACACTGTAGATAGCCCCGCACAAAGCAACATGAATAGAAGAGTGTAGAACAAAAACAAAAAAGAGAAAAAAATGGAAGGGAGAATATTAAAAACACAAAAAAATACAACGGGGCATAAAAGCTTTGTTTGTGGCTACAACTTTGTGGTGCACTGTTTTACTATCATGTAAATGTATGCGTATGTACGTATGTATGAGAGAGTATATTTACAATCAATGCACTTCCACAGACAATTGCAATTTTTTATTTTTTCATTTTTAATGTTATTGTTGTAAAGCATAGGAAATCTGTGTAAAAAACAAAGACACATTAAAGCAGCAACAAATGTTTCCAAATGTAATTCCATTTTTATTTGTGCTGTTTTTTGTGATTTTTTTTAATTCAATTTCTTATCGAGATTTGCAAAAATAAAAATAAAAAATAAATAAAGTGGAAATATTTAGCAAAAAAAAAAAAAATAATCACGTTGTATAGCGATTACTACACCTTGTTTTGTTTTGTTTTTTAATTTGGATTTTCAATTTTTATGTCAATTTTTATTTTTATTATGCTTTTAACAATGTTGTTATTGTTATAATTTAATAAATTAGAAGTGCGTATTACCGATACTAGGATAATAAACAGGGTTTAACGAAACGAGTGCCTTGCTCTACTTAAAAGCATTAAGCAAATGGAAGAGTGTAGTCGATTATAACACTTTGTAGAGCATTTGCAGTTATCTGGAGTGAAAATTGATTCAAAGTCTATCATAAAATGTTTACCATTTAGGTAGACATGGCTTACCAATTGAAGAACGTTTAAAAGCGTTTAAAATTTACTACAAATGTTATGATTCAAACGTGACCAGTTTTCGAGCATTGCATGGTCCTCTTAAGCGATGTAGTATTGCACAAGAAATTGTTGAGATTATACAGAAATTTAATGACACTGAAAGCGTTACAGATGTAATAACACCGGCGCATTATCAGAATGCACGTATTGACGAAAGTATCGTTTTTTGTTAGAGGAGGTATGGCAGACAATCTATATACGTTGATTATTTGTAGTCCTCAGTAATTGAGCCTATTTTATGCCTCCTTATTGCTAATTTTTCATATGGATTTGCTCCTCTATCCATACAAAGTCCAACTCATGCAACAATTAACCAAACGTAATCATTTACAACGTCATAGTCATGCTGTTTAGGTGGTAAAGCAATAAGCATTCAATGCTCATTTTCTTAACAAAATGTTCTTTAGCAATGAATTGCATTTCTGATTTGGTGGTTCTTTTTGAAGAGTCTTTATAAAAACCCTTACATCCGAAAAAAGTGATTGGTTCGAATTAAGGGTTGGTGGTGACACTTAGCCGTATTTTGTCAAGTATTAACATACATAATTGGTCATTACAACCCTTCAGTCAGGATTACTACCTAGGTTAGATTAGGTTAGAGGACGTGTACTTGTCAATTAAGACAAGTACAGTACCAGGAGGTCGAATTGACCCATTGTACAACGTCCTAGTTGCTCACAACCACTTATGTTGTGTGTGTTAATTTTATACAGTTTAAAGTCGACCCCGAACGACAGATTTTTGAGAAACTTCTTCATGGCAATTTTTATTTACTCTCAGAGTTTTTGCCAGAAATCTGTTGGAAGGAAGTCGCCGAAGAAAAACCTTTTGTATTTTGTGTTGATGGCTGGCCTGGGGCTCGAACACTGGATGTACGTCTAATAAGCTAACACACTACCTACTAGACTACTGCGACTTCAAAAATTACGATCAAGCTTCTCAGACACTTGTGTGTGTAAATTTTATACATGAGTAGCGACACCTACCGTTTAAAGTCGATTCTGAATGACAGATTTTTGGATAAACTTTACAGGACAAAACAGGAGTTTTTGCCAAAAATCTGCTGAGAGGAAGTCGCCGTAGTAATATTTTTTCATATTTGTTGGAGATGTCTGACCTGGGGTTTGAACTGTCTAATAAGCCAACACACTACACTACTGCGACTTCAAGTATTGCATTGGGAAAACTGTTGCCATGAATTCAGAGTACTAGCAGACTTTTGTGGGCCGAATTTTTCACACTACGTTGTTAAGAGCCACACCTTATTATGGCACGTAAAATTTCACGTTTAGTCAATGTCATATACGCATATAGTCTGTAAACGTTAGAGCATTTCATCAAATTTCGTCAACTTATTGTCCAAAATTTAGGAAAATATGATCGAAAACTTCCTCAAAAGTATTGACTGCTAAAAACTATCTACAGAAGGACATTTGAATGACATTGTATTTCGTATATAATGACAAATTATAAGTATTATAATGAAACAGAGGTTTCATCGAGATCATGACTTTAAATGTGTTTTATGTTAATTTACTTTTGAAGCCAAAACTGCTTATACGATATGCGAGAGCCTTATCAATAAGACTGTGACTTTTTGAATTTCCCGGCTTTTAACTAAAGACGTTTCTCGGTTGACACCTGCTGTAATATGAACCAGCCAGCTGCGTTATTTAGATTGTTTTTAGTGGCTATTAATAGCAGAGTGCTGCGATCAAGGTCACATTTTTCCAAGATGTTACTTTCTAGTGGACTTGTATGGATCAAAAGTTTCCTCAAATATTTCTCAGAATTTTTTCTATTTTCTTAACCTATGTTACGTTGAGATATTAATTTATGGCCGAGTTCTTAATATACCACGAAGCTTTAATTATATGTGAAATCTTTCGTAGGACTTATCATGCATGCATGGACATCTGTAAAGATGCAAATGAGACTATGAATGCTTAGTTATATGTCCGAAATGTATATTAAATACCAGTGTTGAAAAATTTCGTACTTTAGTACTTTTTTCAGTACTTTTTCATTCCAGAAATATCGCAGTATCCCCGTGACGCTTTCAGTACTTTTTTGTTATTACATATTTTATGTCTTGCAGTTTTCAACTATTAATGCATTAGCAACATGTTCAACGTAATGCTAAAGGTAGAATTAGGTTTTAGCCCCGCTTACCCAAACGTCCACGGAACGTACATGCGTTTTTAGAACACGAAAAGCAATGAAAATGCTTACCGAACCGTAATGTAATTTCGGTAAGCATTTGCATTGCTCTTAATATGCTAAAAACGAACGTTCCATCGACGTTTCCATCGACGTTTTGTTACGTTCGGAATCAACTGTTGTCTTTAATGTGAGGATTACGAATAAGTCGTTAGTTTTTCTGTTCCGTGTAAATAAATAAATAGTCTAGTAGGTAGTGTGCAGGCTTACTAGACATGAGCCCACGGTTCAAATCCCATATCAGAGACCTCCATTAAAACGAAATATGAAAAATATTAATCCGGGGACTTCCTTCGGGGAAAAACTCTGAGAGTAAATAAAATTGCCATGATTCTCAAAAATCTGTCGTTCGGAGTCGACTTTAAAGAGTAGGTCCCGCCACTCATGTATGAAATTAACACACACAAAATCAGTGGTGTGAGAAGTTAGGTCATAATCCTGAATGAAGGGTTATAATGACCAATATGTATGTATGTATTTTTTTTCAAAAGTACCATTTGATGCAATAAACTACTCTTTCAGTTATAGTACAGTACCATTTCAAAATTTCAGTTTTGCAACACTGTTAAATACTAAAATAGTGGGAAAATAATCACGACGTCTCAATACCGCTTTTGTAGTCCCAAGGCGAGACTTAGAAATTATTTTAACTAGTACAACAGTGAAGAGACCCACATGGGTATATATTGGCATACTTTGACAGGTAAGTCTGGTATTGATTAAAAAAAAAATAACTGCAGGCATTGTAATAAATATTATTCGGAATAAGTTCGATGAGTAAAAAGCTTTGTTGTCTTTATAAAGCAAATTTAGATTACATAGGAAGCACATGGTAATTTTTAAAATATTAAAAATTGCTGCTATATTTTAAAAAACCCCACGTTTTGATTTCAGCCACTTGTTACAGCAATTACTTTACGTTGCAAGAAAATTATTATAAAAAAAATATTGAAAATATCTTATGGTTGAATAAAATAGTTGAACACCCTGTAGATATTTAACTTTAGGGGATTTTAACCAAAAGCAATTGACCAAAGTAACACTGGCGTTAAGATTTTAAAACCGTTGTTTTGTTTTGTTTTTTTTTTTATTTGTTTTCAGTGTTTCCAATGGTTTTTTCATGGTCATTTCATTTATTTGCTTTGCTTGTTCATGTATTTATTTGTGTGTGTGTTTGGTTTTGAGCTTGTTTTACTATTTTTATGGGATTTCGTTTTTTGCATTTATCCTGCGTAATGTTGTTGTTGTTGTTGTTCTTGTTCATTCTAACCCATTTGATTTTTATGGGCACAATAAAATTTTATTACTTTTCGATTTTTCCCAACATTGTGATAATTTCCACACACAAACAACGGCAACATAAAAATCGTTTTCCTTCTGATTCCTTTTTTCTTTGCGCTTGTATGTCTAATGTGTATGTTTGTGTATAAGTGTAGGGCCACGGAAGTTTTTTTTAACGATTTTGCAATTGTTTGTTAAAATGGCCATAACACGTTGAGTAGAGATTTTTTAATCTTCATTTTCATTTGTTTCTTTATTTCCCATTTTTTGTTGTTTTTGTACTCAATAACTGTATCTATTTGTTGTTGCTGATGTTGCCGAGATCAAATGTAACAAGTTATTCAATGGCTTAGATGGTGTGATTAGATTTTCTTTTTTCTTGTTTTTTTTTCTGTTTGAAATTGAAATTTTACTTGATAATAAAAACCGTAAACCTCCTTCAAAAAAAGGAAAGACACTGCAATTACCACACTTTACAGATTACTTTCTAACACACGCGTTTTGTTTCGAACAAGATTGTAATCCAAGAAGGGGGTGTACGCATAAAAATTTTAAGTGTTTCAACTACAACGTTGAATTTCTTTTCTCGCTTTTATTTATTTAAACAAATGGAGAAATAAACAAACAAAAAACGAATCCCTTTTTGTTTGAAATTGCTTACTTAGTAATTGTAATTGCTGTTCTTCTTGTTGCTGTTATAGTTATAGTTGTTGTTGTTTGTTAATGGGTTTGGTCGGTTGAGTTTAATACTATTATTAGCTGAAGTACCCGGTTATAGTTGTTATTATTTCACAAGTACTTTTCGAAATGTTTACATTATTGTTATTACTGTTGTTATTGTTGTTGGTTTTCTGTTTCAAAATCCACTAATAAACTAAACACTCTCTCTCACTCACTCTCTTTCTCTCTCTGGATGTGTGCTTTTCTTTCACTTGCACTTTGTTTATAAGTTGTGTACTCTTGGGAGAGTTGAAAAAAATGGTAATAATTGGCGCGTGTAATAGGAATGTAAACAAAGTTGTTGCATTTCTCTCTCTGTTATTTTCTTTTGTAGGTAACAGTATGTGTGTGTTTGGGCCATGCATACCCCATACAAATTGTAAAAGAGTTTGTGTATTATGCACTCAAAGTCCCTTGTTTCTTAAGGCTCTTTTGCTCTCTCTCTCTCTCTCTCTGTCTCAATTCATTCTTTGTTATTCTACAAGTATTAAGTAATTATTGAGTACTTGTTACAAATTGCCTGTGTGTGTGCATGTTAGTCTCTTATGTTGCCCTTTTTCTAGACTCCTTTTTATTACAACAGGTTGTCTTGCAATTGTTATTCACGTTATTGTTGCTGCTGTTGTTTTTGTTGTTATTGTCTAAAAACTTTGTTTTTCACACTTATTGGAGAGCACTTAACTCTTTTCGCTCTCTGTTATTGACTTAACCACTGGCATACGAAATAATTAGTAAAAGTAATTAGTTTATATGTTTACATTAAACAATAGTTCGAGTTAAAACAAAACAAAGAAAGAAAAGAGTACAAAGAGTGTAAACCAATAAAGTTAATGGAGTAAATATTCACTTTCTTAACGAAAACACAAAAGAAAGACTGTTTTTGTTAGGGTTAATTATAATTGTAAAGAAAAAGAGGCCAAGTTTTATGAGAGATTGTAAACCTAAGCTGGGTATTTAATAAGGTATTCAGGAATTTAAGGGATTTAAGTTAACATGTTGCATTGTATCGTGCTAATTATGAAACGCACACAATTAGCTCGGAGTAGATAAATCCTTTTATAAGAAAAAGCTTTAATTTGCCCCGCTACTAGTGGCTTGAATGAAATTCACACTTCTACGAGTATAAAGCTATGATAAAAGCTGAGAAATTCTGGTATAATTGTAGTATAACAGATAAGGCACAAGTGTTATATTATAGTGGATAAAAATTGGAACTAATGGTGGAATATTTTTCTACAATTCAAACCTAAAATAAACATATTAACAAAGCCTATGTGCAATTTGTCTTCCTTTACATATCCGATACCTGGATACTCGAGATAGAGATCATATAAACTCAAATACAAACATGCACCACAAACGAGCTTACATCAATAATAGGTCATTGAAATTCTTCCGTCAGGAGTACGAACAAGCTTGTCACATCATTTATATTGTGCGTATTAATTTCATACATGAGTGGAGGTATGGGTCGAAGTTAGCCGGACTACTGCGTGCTATGATGCTTGTGATGAGGAGGAGTTGGAGACTTTCGAACACCTCCTCTGTAACTTAGTAGGTTGAGGTTGAAGACCCCTGAAAGGGGCTTCTTTGAGGTTTTGAATTCTGTGTCGAGAGCCGGCATCAAGGTTCTCAATAGATTCATTATTATGTTGAGTTGATTGAGAAGTGCTAGGGCTTCATTAGTGTAGTCGAGCTCTCTCTTGCGTGTTTGTTAGTCTGTGTAATTCTTCTGCTTCCTTACTCTCTCCCCTTTCCTACTTCCTCTCCTTTTTCTCTATCTCCTCTATTATCGTCTCCTCTTAAAGACGTTTGTAAAATGTGTTAATTTGAGCTCCGGGTTAGGTTAGGTCGGATATAAAAAAGCACACTTGAGCGCGCATAGCAGCCCGTTGTGATGCCGCGAGGTGAACGCAGACCCTGTACTGACCAAGTTCCAACAAAAATCAGGGAAGAGGAAGAACTTGGTCAGCGCAAGGGCTGCACATCAAAAGCACGACTACCATACACTGGAAAACCAGCCAGAAAGTTTGATGAACGAAGCTATATCCTTGACATCAATAGATGATAGCTCCGTCAAGCTGACAAGAAATGGAGAGCCAAATAACCTATATCTGCACCTCGCAAGAGATAAGCACTGACAAAGACTTCCAGGTACTGTGTTTGTCTCAATTGACAAGTACACGTCCTCTAACCTACAGTTTAAAGTCGACCCCGAAAGACAGATTTTCCAGAAACTTTTCGTGGAAATTTTTCATTTACTCTCAGAGTTCTTTTCAAAAATCTCCTGAGAGCAAATCGCTGAAGTAATATTTTTTGCATTTCGTTGTGTTGGAGTTGTCTGACCTGCGATTTGAACCCAGACCTCTCGTCTAATAAGCCAACCCACTACCTTCTAGACTACGGCGACTTGATACCTTTTATCTTCATAACGCCTGTTTGAATTTACACATCTGAGGCCCTTTTACCAGCTGAAGAGATCATACAGAATAAAATACAAACATCCATCAATAGATGCCTACGCGATACAAGAAAATGTTTGATGGTTTTGCACAGATACCAACGAACAACTCCTTTGTATCGGTGACGCAAAAAAGAGAAGATTTTCGTACAGATAAAGAGAAGAAGATATAATTGGTTTGACTGTAACCACAACCATTTTACCATTTAACAACATTTGCACCAAATACAAAAATGGAAAACACAGGGTTCAAGGACAATATGGCGACCAAAGATAACTTGAAACCTTGAAATCCTAAACGAAACTGAGAAATGCTTTAATGCACTACGACACAAAGTAAATACAAGAGAAAGATGGAGATTCTTCGTACACAAGCTATGCTGGTAATAAATTTGGTAACCTTGAGCGAATGGATAAAAATGAAAAGAATAGAGAAAGTCAAGATATTGTATGTATGAATCTTGGAATATGTATTCCAAATTTACATTTCGAGTAAAAAACATTTTTTTATGAATATTATTCAGTCTACCTTTGTTATCCTTTAAAGTTACAAATTGTATTCTAATCCTCACATTAAAGACTTAAAATTTTGAAAATATATTCAGAGTTGTTTAAAATCCAATGTTTACTCAACCAACATTTAGGCATTGAATTAAATTAAAGTTTTAGAAACGAATTATCCTTTTTTCAAAATGAAAAATTTCCATAAAACTTAACTTGAATAGATTTTGGATTTATTCGATTAATTTTGTATTCATTCTGTTGGTTTTTATTACAGAATTATGCTGAAAGGAAAAACTATTCAATCAAAAGGACATTAACAAAATGGACATCATCTTTCTGAATGTTTAACATTAACTTCCAAAAAAGGATAAAAACAGGAAATTTTAAGGCTAACGAGGTAAGTTTAAAAAGGCTTTACAAAGCAAGTTTTATTTATTTTTTTTGGCCTTTATTTAAGTCCCTTGACGAAAAAGAAATCGAAGAAAACATATTTTTTGCATAAAATTTGTTGCCCCTTATTCCCCCTCTAAACATATTTCTTTTTTTAATACAACAAATCCAATACAATTTATAATCCAATAAATAATAAATTTTTAAAATCTCTTTTTGATTATTTTTTTAAAATGTATCCACACACACACACACGACAACGACACTTTAATTTAAGAACCCAGAAGAAAATAAAAGACAAGAATGGAAATAAATGTTAACAACACATGGCTCTGGGACAAAATCCACAAGATTCAAAAGAAAAGCAATTTTTTAAAAGAACCTCAAAAGTAAAGAAAATAAAAAAAAACAAACGAAAATAAATGAAATGAAATAAAAATATAAAGAAAATACTGACAGACAGTTATGACAGACAATTTCGCGATTTCCCTAAAGGCCATAAAAATCTTTCAATTTTTCTCGTTCTTTTGACTTTTTTTTCCTCCTGCCAATCTTTTGCAGGCGTGTGAAATGTACACACTCGCTGTGTGTTACCTTTTTAAATTTTTTTGAAAAAGTGTTTAAAAAGTGTGTGAGTGTGTGTGTGTGAAATCACCCACCCATAGATTTTAAAGAAAGTTTACATATGCAGAACCTGGGACTTACTTCATTACCTTTATAATAACACAATACATTGTAAAACATGTAAGTGGAATAATTTTTTTCTCTTCTTTCCTTTTTTCTCAACATAAAGTCATAAAATTTTATGTACAATACATACATATGTTAGAGAACGTATACATGTATGGAATGTGTTGAGTATAGGGAGTGTGAGATTGAGTAAATGTATATTTATTTCCCCATAATCTAGATATTCTCAGTGCCAAAATAACAAATACAATATTTATAGTCTGCAAAACCCAGCAAACATTTTATGTTCGCTTTTAAATTTTTTTCAATTTGATTGGAAACAAAATTTCAAGCTTTTTATCACAAACCTCTTCATTTATTTAAGACCATCGTGTCTAAGTCTATATGCGAACCAATCATAACCAAAATTTCTTTGCCGATTTGATCGTTGATTACCCAAACGCCGTACACATCCAATTCGAACATATTTTAGGTCAATACTCGAAAAGGTAATGAAAAGTATTCATTATGGTTTTTGATGGGCTTCAATCTCCCTGACCCCCCTAGAAAGGCAATACATTCTTGTATCATTCTAGGACCCGCTTAAGTGCTTTAGTGCATTTGTTTTGCTGATAAAACTTGATGCAAGTCACTGATAGAAATCTAAGAAACAAAAGTAAAGGAATGTTAACTATATTGAAGAAGTCGCCATAGTCTAGTAAGTAGTGTGTTGGCTTATAAGACGTAAAGCCAGGGTTCGAGCCCCAGGCCAGACATCAAGACAAAATACAAAAAGTATTTCTTCGGCGACTTTCTCTCAGAAGATTTCTGGCAAAAACTCTGAAGAGTAAATAAAATTGCCATGAAAAGTCTCTCAAAAATCTGTCTTTCGGTGTCGACTTTAAACTGTAGGTCCCACCACTCATATATAAAATTAACACACACAACATAAGTGGTGTGAGAGACTATGACGTTGTACAATGGGTCAATTCGACCTCCGGGTACTGTACTTGTCGCAATTGACAAGTACACGTCCTCTAACCTAACCTAACCTAACCTAACCTACCACCAATCATAACCAAACTTTCTTTACCAATTCGATTACTCGTTGCCGGACGGTGTAGAAGATATTTTGTGTTAATTTTCGAAAAGGTCAGCAGTATTCGGGATTTTTAAAACCCAATTTTACATCCGGTTCAATCTGAGTCTAAAGCTTCGATTCGATTTGGAATGTTTGTTTATGAAAAACGTAACGGTGTCGAGAAATAACATTTTTTTGTTGTTGTTGCAGACATTGAATCCATGATTACAGTACGCGATATTACGGTTTTGGTTAGACATTGTTTTTAAATTTTATATTCATCGATAGGCAAACACTTCAATCCTATCTATCCTAACATGTTCTTGAATCATTGGAAATAATGATGGACATTAAAATAAAACATCAATGTTTTTCGCTGCCATGAATTGCAAAAAAGCAACGAAATTTTCTGTGCATCAATTAATTTGTGTAATAAAACGGAAGTAAAAAAGCAAAAAAATGATTGCGTAGAGTATGTAGATTACTGCGACAATTGTACGACGATTTATTGTACTACCCTCAAACCACATGTCTCCCGTATGTTATACAGGATGCTGTACGTTTCTTGGTAGGAATTACTTCCTTTTGTAATGTATTTACATCAGTCGCATAGGTTCGAAGTATGTTTGCGGAAATGTATTCTTCCTATATGGGGCTTGATAGGTTTCCTATCCTAAAACAAGTCTTCTGTAAGCCTCTTATGCCTGGTAAAACGTCGGTTACAGATCTTAGGCTACTTTTCGATTGTCTAATGCATAACACTAATCGCTTCGCATTTTATTTACCCAACAAAAGTTAAGGTTGCCGAGTTGAGAAAAGTTTCCGTCTTTTTTCATCCTTACTGTCGCGCAGCATACTCTTCTAAATTCCTCTTTCTACTGCACACAAAGGTTCTGGCCTCATCAGCTGCATGGAAGCTACCCTCTGCTCAAGTTCATCTGGCTGCTGATTTTGGTGAATTACTTCATCACCCAAGATCCAATTCAGCCCAGTTGATACAACTTTTCAATTTAATCTTGATTCAGCCTTGAAGAAGCTGCATGGCAAGAAAGACGGAATGAATGCCAGATAGTATTGCTATCTCCTGTTCCCTGTACTTCTTGTCCAAGTTTTGAGCGCAGATTTCGTTGGTGTTGCTGTGAATATTCCACACTGAGACTGACCCACTATATATCCGTGAATCATCAGTATACAGCAGCTTGGTCTTTCCCTTTAAAAAGTATGTAGCAGCCAAATTATTTCTTTCACTCTTATGAATCTAAGTAAATTCCTTACGAAACGTTTTCCAAAATCTTAGAGCTTACTTTTACTACCTACGGGACAGTTAAGGATGGTACTGTCAGCCGTTCGATTTGTCAGGTCACGATGAGCCATGGCTCCATGGCTCTAGTCCTCACTACCTATGCAATGGACATAATTCAGCAAACCCACATTATTTAAGGGTCGCCTCTCATTGTCATGGTCTCTATAACTTAGCTAAGTCTACCAGAGTTTATTTCGATGCATCGAATAGAAAGCAGTAATGCTTTCAAGATATCAATAAAAACACCATCGAATTGTTTCGATGTATCGATAAGTTACATGGAGTGATTGATGTAAGGAAAGGTCATATAAAAAGGCATACAAGTAACGTCGATGTTGTAATCTGTTTAAGTAAACCTTTTGGCTTAAGGAGGCATTTCTAAAAAGTGTCGGCGAGGCTTCAAACACCACAAACAAATTTTCTTAAGTATGAAAGGCACGAATGGTATTAAAACATGAGAACAAGAGATGCGGCACCACCAATTCCTTCAAAATTTTATATTTTTATTCATAAGCCCACACCTCTGTTTGCTGGGATTATCACTTAAAGTCCCATATACTTTAATAAACGCCAATAAGAAGTTGTTTTTTTCAACTCCATTTCGGCGAAAAAAGAGGACTGAAAACAAAATAATGACTTTTTAAATGGAAGTAACGCCCGTAGAACACACACTACTCCTCTACCTACCTACCACCATTTGAAACGTAACGGCAAGTACTTTAATCAAAAAAGATATGTGTTTAAGGTGTTCTGTTCTCTCCACCTGTGGGAATAGCGGTATAAAAAGCGTTGCGGCTGTCATATTGGACTCGTTAATTTAACATTGAAAAGCGAAAAGCGAAAAAAACAAACACTGAAGAAAAACAGAACAAAATAAATGGAATTTGCGATTAAAAAGAAACTCGGAAAAAAAAACAAAAAAATGAAAGTAATTTACGGTATTTTAAATGAACATTTCTAAGTACACAACTACGACTACGACTACGATTACGATTACTTGATATGGATTTAATGAAGAGACGTTTAAAGGAGTGAAATCATTAAACATTTGGCATATGTGAGATGCAAATTATGAAGAGAGTAGAGCGAATGTATGAGCAGTGATTGAAGTAACTCTCAAGAGAGCGAAATTTCGGTCAAATATTATATCCAGTTTCCAATAAATGACTACTCGAGATCACAATATTACAAAAGATCTCTGTTCTTATGAGACCAACTCGATGATAGTTAGGGACTAACTGGATTACAGATCATGTGGAATTTCCCAGCAATGAACAGCTGGATGAACAGCCAGGAGATGAGCTTCCTTCCATGCCGCCGGACTTCTGTGTGTAGTTGGGACAGATATTTAATCATAATGAAGTTGCCGTGGTCTAGTAGGTAGTGTGTTGGCTTATTAGACGAAAAGCCAGGGTTCGAGTCCCAGGCGAAACAACAAAATAAAATACAAAAAATATTTCTTCGGCGTCTTCCTCTCAGCAGATTTTTGGCAAAAACTCTGAGAGTAAATAAAATTGCCATAAAAAGTTTCTCAAAAAATCTGTCGACTTTAAACTGTAGGTCCCACCACTCATGTATAAAATTAACACACACAACATAAGTGGTGTGAGAAAGTAGGTCGTAATCCTGACTGAAGGGTTGTAATGACAAATTATGTATGTATGTATGTAACGTTGCCAATGAATAAAATTTTTTCAGACCATTTGTTTAGTCCTCGGCAGAGGAACGCGAATCTCATGTAGGAATTAATTTGAATATTTCGTGGTGCAAGCTTTAACAAGTGCGTCGTCCTTGTTGTTGCCTTCGATATCCTCGAATCCCAAAAGAGGCTAATCGTAGAATGTTTCGCTAACTCGCTTAGTTATGATGTACACATTCTCTAAAGATGTGATCGAGGCTTTGCTATCGGTAGGCATGTGTACATTGGTATACGATATACTTTGATACCCAATTCACAAAGCGACAATTTTAATGTAGTGGTACTGCAAAAGGGATGATCTAATATTCAGTTGTTCTAAAAATATTTCACATACGACCTTTTCTGAGGCTAGTTACCGCCCAAAACATTTGTGATTCAAAGAACACTTCGTCGAAATAGAGATCGTCTCGAGCCAGATCAGAATGAATCATCAGAACACATTCTTTAAAGCTGCGCGGCATCAATCCATGCCGGGGAATTGTTCTGTTTGATACCAAGCATTGCCCTGAAATTTGTCAGGGGAATGATCTTGCAGTAGACATTATATTGATACCCTGAAATGTGCAATACAATACATGCTCTGGTAGCAGTAGTATGACACCTTTTCGCGACAATAATAATAATACGGCTTAAATTTTCAAATTCATTGTAAAGTATGAGTGAATTAAGCTTTGGATTTCAAACCAGTTTTCGCCAACGTGACTACCCATAATAGTTCGATACTATCTTCTGACTTACTATGTATGTATGTGTCCATTAGCACATGCCTTTATAGCTCTGCTGTAATCGTAAGCGATTACAAATGCAAATGTACCGCACAATAATTCTCAACGAGTGAAGGTAATTCGACAACAACAACAACAACGAAAAGAAATCTTATTACACTAATAAAAAAAACTCTTTAAACTTAAATAGACGGAGTGGAGTATGTACCCACGTTATTTAGTAATACAAGCACAGAAAAGAAATTCATACAAACATAGATTTTTAAAACATATGTACCACCGTGCACGGTATGTTCAAGTGTTTGCACCTCAATCAGCATCATGGGAGAGATGGCAAAAACCTAAAGTATCCTTAGAAATTTGCATGAATCAACCAACATTTGGCAGGCAGGCAGGATGAGTGAGAGGCATGAAAAAAATTAACATTTTTTTTTTTTTGCTTCACACAATCAAATATTCGCTGTAAGTTTTTCGCTACAGCGATTCAACCAAAGGATAGAAAAAGGCCTGCAATGTGTGAAGAATTTTTTTCTTTTGCCATTTTGCCACAGCAGAAGGCGTGTGTGAATTCTTCCATTGGAGAAAACATGCAGAAGAAGACTGGATGTATGTATGTATAGCTGAGTGATGTAAAAACTGTTCATACGATTTTTGTTTCCCTGTGTAAACTTCCGCTAAAAACGTCCGTTATTTTTGTCGACACATGATGGTTTTTTTTTCTTCTATAACTGCCGTGTTCTATTCGTAGATATTCGTGGGGAAATGTAAATTTCATTGAGTATTACTGTTAATATTTTTGTTTGTTAGCTTTTGTTTGGATTTCTTTTTAATACTCGTACGTTAGACAAGCAAACCTGGCAAATAGCAAGGGAGACAGACAGACAGACAGATGTTGTAAAACGTAAATAGGCAAATAGACATAAGGATGGATGGGCCTCTACACAAATAGCTACACAAACACACAGACTGACAGACAGTTAGACAATTTAGTTTAGGTATGTGGAAAGGTAAATAGTATTCTTATAGATTTAACATGTTTACATAGAATTTATAGAATCAAAAAAAGGTGGCACGAATGTAGTATATCGTAGCTCTGATGTGTGTGTGTTTCCCTTCGAAGAAAGTATCCCATAGGCGCTAATGCAAATTCGTTCATTCATTTAAGCCTCAGTTTATACTCATATTTGTCTTGAACATGTGTTCTGTTTTGTCTTCTTCCTTTTTTGTTTTTGTTGTTAATTTGAAATTAATCAGGAAACGCTTTTCTACTCTGCTGGTTTGAATTTTTTTGCTTTCAAGCATTTTAAAGTCCATCAATGAAAATAGACGCATGCCACAGGGTAACACTTGGAAATTTTTGAATTCTGGTTTGAGACTTTAATTTTAAGCACATTGTGGAGTAATTATATTCGGACAGGTCCAACAATTAAGATTGGGTTTGTACATAAAAAATATTTTGTGATTCTACTGATTCCTTATTACATCGAATTGGATTGTCTCCAGCTTGGGAAGTAAAAGCATAGTTTTTAAGTTTATAAAGAAATTACTCTGCTTTAAACCGTATACAACATACTGGCCGTCATAATACAGGAAGGAATTCAAAATAAAATAGAAAATCATTTGCAACATGAACTGGCAGGTTTTTGGTCAAATAGAAGCAACGTAGACCGGACCAGCTCCCTATGCAGTGTAAAAGGACAGCCGATAGAATACCTGAATCTATCAGAATTTACTGTTTCAAGAAGGCCTTCGGTACCGACAAAACAACATATTCATTTGATTTTTTGAGGCTCAGTTTTCAGAATATTCTCTCTCATGTCAATTGTTCACTATTCTGCTGTATAATATGCTAAGCGAAATCGACAGAAGGGAAACTTCATAAAGAATCTCACACCAACTGGCAGATTAGAAATTTGTCTTCGCTCGCACAATCTGCACAACATTAGCTCGGAGAGCATAGAGCTGGACCATACAGTTCGAATGGACCTTCTACTCGAATTGGTTATGTTAAATTGTATACCGAAAGTAAACACTCCGTCATAAAACTATATTATACTGTCGCGAAGAGTTGATCTATTCTATGGAGTACCCTTGTAATGTCTATTGCAAATCTATTGCCCTTAAAAACTTCAGAATGCTTCTCGGTGTCAAGAAGGACAATTTTGATATACATCCAGATATTACTTCCTGTTCAAATAATTCATTGACATTACCACAGGACCTACATACTGCGTTCGAGAACCAGTTACTAGCCTTCGGTTATAGAACTCGTATGATGCATGACTCACATCTCCATTTATCATAATTTTCCAATAAAAATTTTGATATGTTCTGTCAATAAATTCCAGGTGTCCACGAATACTTTGCCTTAGGTTCCCAAGCATCGTACATTGACAGAAAATATATTCTGTAAATACGTCTCTTTCTTCCTCATCATTATTGCTTCAGCAGAAGTCATTGTGAGGTATTCGCAGCGTACGGATGTGCGTACGAATAGGTTAGTGTTTCGTTATATCTGCTGGGATGAAATCTTTAAGGTATATTTTTTTCGGATTTTATCTACGACAGGCCAGGGGGGTTACTCTCTATTCCGATTCGAAAAGAAAATGGTACGTAATCGAATAACTGGTACTCTTTATTGCGCTCTGGCATTTTCATTACGCATTCCCATGCGCAAATCTGGCATCATTTTCAACTAATTTTGTGAATGCTTTTGCCTAAGCGATACAGAGTACCAACGCATTTAACTTACGCATCGAACTTGCTTTCGCATCGTAATAGATAGTAACCCCCAGATTTGTCTGGTCTCTAAACAAATCACTTAATTATGCTACCTTTTTTGTGTGAGTGCATTTATTTGCCCTTCTACAGAGGAATTTTTGTTGTACCAGCTTAGGTCGAATGAGCTTTACATTCCGCAACATTATTTAGCTCACGTAGAAGAGGGACATCCCGTATTCCTTTGTTTACTACGGGATATCATGTTAAAAATAGAGTCGCCGTAGTCTAGTAGGTAGTGTGTTGGCTTATTAGACGTAAGGCCAGGGTTCAAACCCCAGGCCAGACATCAAAACGAAATATGAAAAAATATTTATTGGGCGACTTCCAGCAGATTTCTGGCAAAAACTCTGAGAGTGAAATATAATTGTCATAAAAAGTTTCTTAAAAATTTGTCGTTCGGAGTCAAGTTTAAACTGTAGGTCCCGCCCCTCATGTATAAAATTAACACAACATGAGTGTGAGACGCCAGGCTATAATCCTGACTAAAGAGTTGTAATGGCCAATTATGTGTGTATGTATCGTGTTAAAATTTCTATCAAATCTGCGAAACTCTTGCAAAGGATTTGGACATCATTTTTATAAATTGTTACTCGTACAACAACTCTTTGTTTAATGTTTAGACCTTTAAGCCTTCATTTTAAATTCCCATAGAAGATAGATTCCCAAATTATACGTTTCCAGAATTATTGTTTTTAATTATCTTTTGTTCCTTTAAGATACATAGCACTGTCAGAAAGTACCTCGAAATCTTCGAGTTGTAGGCATTTGCTGCTTTTGAATAATTTATTGGAGATTTTCCAATTTTGATTTTTGATTTGATTCTCAATACTTCAGTACTTCGGTATTTCAAGACTTTATATTCCATGTTTAAGTATTCGGTAGAGTAAACTTTAATATCTAAGCATATGCCTTATGTAGACTATAGTCAAACAGTCTGAGACCGCGAAGGTCTGTATCCATAATAAATGTTTTACTGATGGGATCTTATTATTGTCCCTCACACCAGTGTATGCAGTTACGATGTTCAGGTTATATTTTCACTCTTCAGTTTAAATATGTTTTTCAGGAGTACTTGATTACAATACATACACTGTCGGACAAAATAAAGTGCGGTTTGAAATATTTTTTGTTTTTTGATTAAAGCATATGTTTATTGCTTTCAAATGTCAGCCTCATGGTGTGGGGATGTTTTTCCTCTTCAGGAGTACGTAGACGCATTAAAATTGATTCCAAAATGACTGGAGAGTACTATGTAAATATTTTGGAACAAAATCTTTACAGCAGTGAGGAGGAAATGGGCTTGGGGAGTTTATCTTTCAACAAGACAACGAACCCAAGCACACGAGTAAGGTCGCTTAAACATATTTTGAAGAAAATAATGTTGAAAAATTTGAATGGCCTGCTCAAAGCCCAGATTTAAACCTCATAGAGCATCTTTAGGTTATCTCAGATGACAAAAACCCGATGGAGTCCAGAATAAATATTCAAACATTTTGGGAAAAACTGCAAAGTGAATGGAGGGCAATTCCTACAAGCACTTTGCAGAACATTGCGCTAAGTATGCCGAAAAGATTAAGAGAAGTCATAATTAACAAAGGAGGAGCAACTTCGCACTATATTTTGAAGTTATTTAATTATTTATAATATTTTCTAGTGAAGTGTTACTTTATTTTGTCACTTGAAATTCCTTATGTGCCACATAGTTTCTATTATAAATAGAAAATATAAAGAAAGAAGTCAATGTTAAGATACTTTTTAGATAAAATATTAACCGAATTAAAAATGAAACAATAATTTATAAACATTTGAAAGCAATAAACATATGCTTTAATCAAAAAACAAAAAATATTTCAAACCGCCCTTTATTTTGTCCGCCAGTGTATATAAAATGGCAACCAATTTGTAGAACAGCAAGTACTGTTACTTCACATGGAAACGAAATTGTTTGGAAAAATAATAACCTACGGAAATCCTTTAATATTTTAAACTTTGCGAAAAGCCTCGAGTAGTCTCTTAATTAAACGAAGTTAAGTTCTTCTGATAAATGATTTATTTATAACACATCTTCATATCTTCCTACGCAAGGCTATAACTTGAATCAAAAAAAAAAAACTTAAAAATCTTTCGTTATCAATTTGTAGAAGCTTAACTTACAGTGCCTGTTAAATGTACGATTTAATTTATGAATTTATGGCATATTTTATGATTGAGATTAATTTATGGATTATTAAAATTGTTGTTCATATTAAATTTTATTGCTTCTGCCAATTTGTGTTTCCCTTTTTTATTTCCTGCCTGTAATATTGTAATAAATTCATGCTCAATTGTTTTATGATAGAACGTTTACAGAGGCTTTATGATGTGAGTGGGGGTAAGCAAGTGTGTGTGAGTGAGTGCATGGGTTAAGCGTTCTTCACTTAAACGCTTTTCCAAATTTACAAGTTTATGTATTTCAACGTATTCCCCAGATAATTGCTTACCTAACGCCTCTTTTTATCTCATATGCTACTACAACAAAAACGGTGGAAGGAAGTGTGAAAATCTTAACAAAAAAAGGAGAATTTTCTTTCATGATTATAGGGATTACTTTTAATGCTCCCTCCCTCCCTGGCAACATGTTCACACACACAGAGACACGTACGTGCGTTTCACTCGTACAAGTTGGTATGTGTGGAATGTTAAAATATGCGTGTGTGTTTAGCAAATTAGTACAACACTTTGTATTTTCATCGATAACATGTAAGAGGGTGAATATGTGTATGTGCGACAAAGGGAGAAAGAGAAAGAGGGACGTGTACGTGTGTATCTATAGATTAATGTATTTCATTATCCTTAACATATATTTATGAGTTCTTTTTCTTCTCTTTCTTTCTTTCTTTTGAGCTTGTGTGAGTATGTTTAAAAGTTTACTCGGTTGTGTAGATGTTCGTGTAAACTTCTAAAGAAAATATCAAGAACCTGAGTTTACCGGCATCTCTATTTACTTTATTGGCTAACGCCATTAATGCTGCTGTTGCTACACCACAATTATCTGCCAAATAACACTTCAAATAAATATTTTTCGTTTATAGTCCTTCCTCATACCATACATACACTAGTGCATGAATGTTCATGACCACACTCGCACACATTCTCACTTAATTCTAAACGTAAGTAACATGGTAATAACTGTAGCATACATTTAGGTGTTGTTAGGTATTTTGTTGTGGTCATTTTAAGGATTTGATAGAAAGATAAACAGACAATAAAGATTACGACGAAAAACATTAAAAAAAGTACTTTTCGGACATCGTTAGAATATTTTGTGGCCTTGTTCGACTATTTACCACACACTTGAAAACTTCAAATTAATTACAAGACAGTTAGGGAAGGTAAATATGATTTCAAGTGTTGTAGTTGTGGAACAGTATTTTAAAGGCATTAAGTGATAACAAACAAAGATTGAAGTGTAGTTAAAAACTGGCTTGTCTGTAGGTAAAGAAATCACAATTACAATCCCTTGCTAAAGAGAAGTCTGAGGTAAAGAGTACATTATGTTCAATAAAATTAACAGAAACCAAGGTTTACAAAAATAATGAGGTGTTGGACTACCTCTGCATAAAATTCTATGGAAAGCACATTAACTATCTTCAATAGGACAACATATTATTATACCAACTTATTGCTTAGTGTAGGCTAGATTAGATGGCGATCCATCAGCTTAGGATCTCTTATGTACCGGGCAATGATATTCAGGAATGTTAAGGTTCCACTCTACTCCTAGGCGTTTATGAGAGTACTGGGTAGTAACATATAAAGTACCTGCAGTAACCATGCGAAAATGCGACTAGGCGACGGATATACCTACTAACTATTAAAGCAATGTTGCCAGAGTACTGACATTGCATAGTAAATATTCAGCCGAGATGGAAAAATAAGCAGTTTCATGCTCCCTTGGTTCAGATTCGAGCACCTCAACCAGGCTTGCCTTCTATCCAGGAAGTGTTAGCGAAAGAGTGGAATTATTTCTTAATAGTAGCATAGTAAACATAGGCGCCTAATTTCCAAGTACGCCTATGCCTTGCGATCCCAATAATTTAGGCCTTTGAATAATACGCCATTTTTCGGAGGATTATGCAACACTCATGGATACACTGTTATTATAATATTCGAAAGGAATTTGATGGCATCCTGGCCTGCTACTGAGGAACCATTTAATCCATATTAGAATGGCAAGGATTTCAGCTTGGAAGACGTGTATCTGTATGAGTTTTGGGAACATGCAAGAATTTCTAATACCACCACCACAACCTGTTCTCTTATCTATCTCTGGATCTTCGGTTTATATCATGTTTCAGTAGCTTTTATTTGAAGTGAAGATGTCTAAATTTTATTTCTTTGAAGTCATCGTAGTCTAGTAGGTAGTGTGTTGGCTTATTAGACGTGAGGTTCAAATCCCTGGTCAGACATCTCCAACAAAATGAATATGAGAAAATATTTCTTCGGGGACTTCCTCTCAGCAGATTTCTTGCAAAAACTCTGAGATTAAATAAAACTGCCATGAAAAAGTTTCTCTAAAATTTGTCTTTCAGAGTCGATTTTACACTGTAGGTCCCGCCATTGATATAAAAAGTCCGCCAAATAACTTTTTTTTTCGAAAATGCTTTAAAAAAACTACTGAATATTTTCTCAAATTTATTTTTTATTTGAAAGTACAATCCTTGCGGTTAATAATGGAAAATAATTTCATTCAAATGGCTGCCTCGGCTGGCCCAGCAGTAGCCTACACGATCGATCCAATTTTTAAGCACATTATCGATTGTGTGCAGCTGTATTTCACCAATGGCTTTACGAATATTGTCCTTTAAAGCGTCAATTGTATCTGGCTTGTCGGCTTAACACTTATATTTGACGGCACCCCACAAATAATAGTCCAAGTATGTCAATTCGCAGCTCCGAGGTGGCCAAACGGCTGATAATGTGATCTTCAAAAACAGGACGCAAAACATTGAGTGTAGCTTCGGCTGTGTGGCACGTAGCGCCGTCCTGTTGAAACCAAATGTTGCCAATATCCTCCTCTTCAATTTTTGTGAACAAAAATTCATTCAACATGGCCCGATAACGATCGCCATTGACTGTAACGGCCACTCCTTGCTAATTTTCGAAAAAAATTGCCCAATTATGCCTCTGGACCAAAATCCGCGTCAAACAGTGACTCGTTTTGGGTGCGTCAGCTTTTCAATGTATGCGTGCGGGTTTCCTGATGTTTTTTTTTTTGCCAAAATCGGCATCTTCTTGTGTAGGCTACTGCATGGCCAGCCGAGGCAACCATTTGAATGAAATTATTTAAAAAAAAGAAATTTGAGAAAATAATCAGTAGTTTTTTTTAAAGCATTTCCAAACAAAAAAAGTTATTTGGCGGATCCTGTATAAAATTAACACACACAATATACATAGGTGGTGTGAGGAACTGTAGGGTTACAGTGACAAATTATGTATGTGTGTATGTATGAAGATGTCTCAGCTTTCGTGTATATTGTCGTAGAGGAATTTCTTTACCAAATGAAGCCATATGACTTTATCGTGATTATAGAGATGCTTAGGGCTGCAGTTGTTTTCTGCTCCAGAAGAAAACTTATACGAAAAAATCCACATTGGAAAGTTTTTTCCAGGACATTTCAATGATGCGCACCCTATCCTCCAGACTTAGTTCCGAGTGATAAGTAGCCTGCTTCCAAACCTGGAGAAATGGCGCGATTTAAGTTTTGCCAGCAAAAAACTATCCAATGTGCTCAACAAATCTTATTTATTGAAAGTGATAAAAAAATCGTAATACGGTGGACAAAGTGTGTAGAGTTCTTAGGAGACTAAAATGATATTTTTTTTATCGAATCATCAAATCAAACCCACTGAATTTATTCGCCTAACCTCGTATGAGTACAAAAATTGTACAATAGTTCATGAACCTAACGTTGCTATTAAAATGATGATTGGCAAGGCTCGGGCTGTTCTTGGTTTTGTGAAAAGATGGGCTAGGGAATTCATTGATCCTTATATAACAAGACTGCTATACATTTCACTTGTTAGAGTCTGTGCAGAAGCAGTTTTTATTATTCTGTTTACGTGGCTTAGGATGGGATTGTGCCAATGGGTTTCCGTCATATGAGGCTAGATTAGGTTTGATAAAATTTCCAACTTTAGAACTTTTGTTTTTAATCTGGTTAAAGGTGATATCAATTCTGAGTTTTTGCTTCGTAACCTGAATTTCAGTATTCCAGCAAGATTTTCACGGCACTATCGTCCTCTTTCTTTATATTTTTATAGAACGAACTATGGATGTAATTTTCGTTTTCGTAGATTATGTAATGATTTTAACTTATATTATGATTTTATTGATTTTAATTGTAGTGTTTGTAATATAAAACGTAGCTTATATGCTGGCATTAATTTGTAAATTATTGTATAAAAATGTATGTTCGTTCTTGTCATAGGTAGTTCCTGTTTATTGTTACTTTATTCAGCTTGTGATTAAGTTCTGTAGCTGATTTATGTTCTCGTTGCCATTACTTTTCCGTTACCCGCTACAGTCCGGACTGTAGTGTGTACGTGTCCCTACGTAATGGGGACAAGCCCTCCGCGATCGGGTGAGGGTGGGTTAGTGTGAGGCCGGGGACGTTCGAAAAAAAACCCATGTTCTCCGGAATTTCGTATAAATAAGGAAATTTTATTTAATGAATTAGGAATTCCGTGTCCTAAATAGCAAATGCCCTGTGAAATAAAAGCACATTTTTTTCTTTGTTTAAATTTTGGTTTATTTTATTTGAAAATTTTATGATTTTATTGAGTTTTTAGCTTCGATTTCTTTTTTTTGTTAAGAAAATATTAAAAAAAACTATATTTTATAAAATATTTGTAGTTTTGTAATTGAGTTTATTTTGAATGCGTTATTGATTAACATTAACATGGTTGGTTGGTTGGGAGGGGGGGTCTATTAATTTATATTAAGAAAACATAATATAAACAATAAATACAACGAGAATTCTTAATATTTCTTTAATGTTTTATAAACTAAATTAAAAAATAAAATATAATATTTATTTACACATAATATAAGCAAAAGGAGAAGGGTACATATATTTTTATTAATTTAATAAAAATTTTAAAAAACAAAATTTTCAAATGGTAAAAAACAAAAAATATTTTAAAGAGAAAGTATTAAATAAAAGAGAGATAAGGAAAGAGTATAAAATGTTCTTAAAAAGATTTTAAAATTCGTTTACAGTAATAATAATAATATGCAGAGCTCTGGGGCAAGTTGTATTGTTTTTTTTTTTTGAAGAGACAGGTATTACAAAATAGTTTATATAGGGAGATTCGTTTATGGAAAGACTTAATTTATAAATAAAATAATTAAAAAAAAAACATTTTGTACATTAAATATTGAATTGATTTTTCTTATAAAAAAATAAAGGTACTTAAACAGATTCGAATTAAACACTATAACATAAATATGATTTAAATATGATATTTTATACACACTACAATTAAAAAAGGGGGGAAGAGAGAATTAATTTATTTACTATAGAACTACTACACACTTTACTTTACATTATTGTTTATGGTATATAGTATATTATAGACACAATTAATTGATTATTGTTTTAAATAGAAGCTTGCTTAAATAACTTTATACATTTAGAATTAAATATGTTTTTGTTTTTGTTTTTAATTCGTTACAATATACATACATACATATATCGCATATAAATACTTAATTAATAATTTTTGGGATTAAAATTTTGTAATTATTTTATTTTGTTTTGTTTATGGGCTTTCTTTCCTTCTATAATTTATTAAATCACAAATTAATATTGCTACTGGTTACATATGATTACTACGTTTATGCTTATGCTTACGCTTACATTTTACACTCCCTCTTTCCTTCTTACTTACTCAACGACTCAACTGCACAGTGTTACGTATGTTACAGTATACGTTTTAATTATTGGCGTTTTATTTTTTTTTCTTTCTTAAATGCTTATTATAGACTATATATAGAGGGGGGAAAAAATTAAAAATTAATTATTTACACATACAAACAACAACAACTTAAGATTATTGTAAAAATAAAAAATAATAATTAAAATAATAACAAACACTCACATAAAAAAATTCAAAAAGAATACATAGTTGATTTTTTTTTTCAATTTTCCAATGAAATTTCTGACAGTTACTCTTGTTTTTTTTAATATTTTGGAAAAGAAAAAAATATTTCAATAAAAAATCACTTAAGTAAACTTAGTATTTAGACGTTTAAAAATGATGATGGGATCGTAAGGCCTAAAGCTTTGCCAGACTAAAGCGGTTTTAAAATTTTCAAATACATTTTATAGAGTTTTCAAAAGTTTTGTGCTGCTTTAGAGAAAAGTTTTATACTCTTTTAAATATTTAACAAACTATAATGGAACCTTCTGCTATGAATAAAACTTAAAAAATTTAATCGCCATAAATATTTATTTAAAAATTATTTAATTGGAAAGAAATTTTGCACAAATTTTACTATTCTGTTCCTTCCTTCAAGTTAATGGCACCATGTAACTCTTGTTGAATCCAGAAACGAATTAAAGTTAGAATGTGACTCCACTTATACATCCGAAACATGAACCCAATTTAAAGTTTTTAAAGAAAGAAATAAACTTTGAAATAATTTGCAAAACTTGATAAGACTAAAGAAAAGTTTCAAGCCTAGAGCGTTGTTAACAATTTGTTAAAAACATTAAATTAACACATGAAGCTAGAAGCTTACAATAGAGTGTAGTTCTAATGAAATTTATAGGCTTTATAAAGCTTTTCATATACACAATGATATTTAACAAGCTTGTTTTAGCTTTAAAGCAACTCAAACTATTATGAAAAAAGCTTTTAATATACTTTTTTGCCTAAAGAAATATTTTAATTAATAAAACAAATTCTGAAGATTCTAATAAAAATGTAATTTAAAATATGTTTTAAATTTATAATTTGAAACTAAACTTTATCGGAAAGAAAAAACCAACAAACTATTGGTATTAAATTGTATGAAGTATTTTAAAACTTTCACAATAAAACTTGTACAAAGTTTTTAAAGCTCCAAAAATTTTCTGCAAAAAAACTCAAAATGAACTGAAAATTTTTTATTAATTGATTTGAATTAAGCTTTTTTATTTCCAAATATCACAGAGCTTTAATAAATTTACTAGGTCAGAATAGTTAAGAAATTTTAAAAATATTTCAGCTTTTCTAAGAAAGAAATTCTAAAATATCTCTAAAGAAGAAAGTATTTAAAAAGCTTTCAGTACTAGCTTCAATCGAAATTCAAACAATATTAATTTTATTGTTAATGAGTTTTCGAACAAAAAAGAAGAAAATTCTTAACACTGCTGACGAGCGACTATCATAAATTGCTAGGTTGGTTGCACTCTTCACCGTTAAAGCTCTTTTTGCACACCGTCCATATGTTGTGTATATAAATTTCAAACATAAGTGAAGTCACATACAATTTTAAAAGAAGAGAAGCTCTTTTCACTGCAATTATTTGCTATCAGGTCTTATATGAAAAGAGAGGAAATTTTTGATTTCTATTGCTTTTTCGGAAGATGTCGCAGAACTGTGAACATAGAGCTTCCATCCAGAAAACCAGCGCTGTAGCCACTTTATGGCATCTACCACAAGAAAATTTTCTCGTAAACATATCCATGTCTTTACTCTGAAAATAAAGCTTTTTAATTGAAAATTCATTAAAATGGAGCTTTTTATTAATTGATTTCGTACTTGGTTTACTGCTTTGTTTAAAAGCTTTCTAAGCGTTCTATAGCTTTTGAAAACTAAAGCTTCTTACTCTGTCTTTTGTAGGCAGAGTAATACTTATTAAATAGTAATAATATCTGATATTTGTTGCTCTTTTTTAAAGATCTTAAAAAGCTTTTTGACAAATTTAAGACTTAACCATATTGTATCTTGAAGCTTTAAGCAAACTCAAAGGCATTTTGAATATAATTTAAAAATTTACATTTCTACTCAGAAATTAAAAAAAATCATTCCGGAAACTCTTCAAAAGTTTTGTTACAAAAGCTTTCATAGCATTTTTCATAGGACAAAAAAAAACTATACAAAAAGCTTTATATGATAATGTAAAGTATTGAAAAAGATGTATAAAAATCTTCTGTTGGATATTTTTCGAGATTAACTCCAAGCTTTTTTAAAATGTTTTAGGTTTTACAAGATTTTTGAAATTCAACAAAAAGTATTGCAAAGAAGCTTTATCAAGCTCTACTTATTACAACATACAACACTAACCAGCTTTTGTTTTCTTCAGTTACAACTTCTATCTGAAACGTTAACCTGATAATATTAACGTTTAATAGAATTGTATTCCTCAAACTTAGATCTCGACCGAAAAGCTTTATGGCCTCTTTCCTAATCCCATCATTGACTAAATAAAACTTTAAAGTTTTTATTTTAATACTTTTAAGGCGTTTTGGCGGTTAATTTCCTACAAACATTTAAACTAATACAGCAAAAACAAATACAAATAAAAATAATTTCAACTAAAAAAGCTTAACTTGATTTGGAAGCATGATAGGTCGACCAAAATCGTAACAGTAAAGACGGTTCTTCACTTTTTACCTCTTGCGTTTGATCTTGTTCTTGCTCTTGCTCTTCCTCTTGCTGTTCATTGGGCCTTTCACTGCTAACCGAGTCTTTGGGTTTATCAAAACGCCAAGCAACCGGTAACCACCAATACGGTTCATAGGTGTCATTGAGCGTAGCAGTTTCTGTACTGCTAACGCTGCTGGTAGCTGTAATAGATTCTGAAGAGGAATGAGGTTCCGTTGTTGTCTCAGAAGCTATAGCATCTGATGTATGTATGCGTGTGATTTTACTGTTTCTATTACTGCGTATTGAGCTACTACTGAGGAGTAAGGCACTCTCAGAGGATGTAGCTTTCGTTGGTGTTGCTTGTATATCGTTGGATATATTCTCTGTGTACTCTGTTGAACTATCTATTGAGTTTTTCTCACTGATACCAACTGTTTTAGTAGATTTTGGTTTTGTAGTTGTAGTTGTTGTTGTTGTCGTTGTTATGGACGTTAGCAGGGGCATTATTTTTGACCAAATTTGTTGGCTGTTTGGTACAGTTTTTGGTGGCAAAGAAGAACTTTCACTCTGGGAAGCAGAAGATAAACTTGTTGGAATTTTTATTTTTAATGTTGTTTTTGGTTTTTCTGTTGTTGTCGTTGTTGTTGTTGTCGTTTGTGCAGTTGGCATTGGTGTTATGCCCTTCACCAGTTCGTTAATTAAACGCAATTCTTCAGTACGATCAATTTCACTTGTTTTTAATGTCATCGCCTCAATTTCTGATAATTTTGCTCTTAACGTTGTTGTTTCAGACGTTGTTGTTACTGACGTTAGTGGTGGTTGTTGTTGTGCTTCTTTAATATCTTGTTTGGCAAAGTGTTGATAGTAAAACCGGTCGTTGCTGTTGCTGTTGTCGTTTTCATTATCGAACGTAAGTAACGGTGTCACTGTTTCGACTGCTGCTGCCTCCCCTGGATCGGTTGTTGGCAAGTTGTTGGCTGTTGTTGTGGTTGTGGCCAACACCTCAACCGGTTCGACTTTCGATTTCTTTAGCACAGCATGTTGATCTGTTTGGCCTTTACTACGCATGCGCTGTAATTCTTCAAAATCCTTAAGTGCCTGTTCTTGCTGCATAAGCAGATCTTGTAAATTGTATTGTTGTTCTTGTTGTTGTTGTTGCTGTTGCTGTAACGTTGCTGGCGTCGAAGACAAAGACGAAAATGTTTCAATTACAGTCGTTTCATCCAATTGTATGGGTGTTGTGGTTTCTGCATTGGGTTCATCAATCATTTCGGTTTCCAAGGTTGTTGAATCGTTAACCCGATCATTATCATCATCATTAGCAAGGCCTTCCTCCGCTATTAAAGGATTCATGGTAACACTGCGTGTAAATTCTTGTTTACTTTTCTGTGGAGGCTCTGGTTCCATAGCGCTGGGCAAAGTGGTCATTTCTTCTTCAATATTAAGATTTAAGACTTCTGGTGTATTCTCCATTTGTTCATTTGTTGGCAATGAAATGGTGGTTAAAATGCCGGCAATGGAGGAAGAATTATTTGCCTGTACCCCCTGCTGGCTTTGTAAAATGGTAGTGGCGGTGGCATTAGCTTGTTGCTGTAACGGCAAAAACGACTCAGTCTGCAACAATGTTTGTATGTCGTTCTCCTGTGGCTTTTCATCACCTACTGAAGTGGTGGCAGCTTCAGAGTCCATTATTGTGGTTACCAATTGCATGCCATCCGTATCTTTTTGAAAAATTGCCAATTTTTGTGGTTGGTTTTGTGTATCCAATAATCCACCAACTGGCAACGAAATGGCATCGATTTTAAAATCTTCATCATCCACCAAACTAGTTGTTGTTGAGGTGCTGCTAATTTCTTTAGCATCAGCAGATGAAGTTTTCTCTGGGGGCTTTGCGAATGCAAAATTATTTTCCGAAATATTTGACGATTCGCTGGCTAAATCAGTTAAAATTTTTGCCGCATCTGTAGCATTTAGTGTTTGCTGCTGTTGCTGCTCCTGCTGCTGTTCGGTAACATTGCTTGCAGTTACATTTTTACCTTCCTTTTCACCACCACCACCGCCTTCATTCGATAATGCAGAATAGTCTTCCAGTGGCTCTTCATGGAATATATTGAATTTACTCTCGAATATATTAAATTTTAAAGGCTCATCCTTGGAGGGTGGTCTCAATTCGACCGTTAAACCTTCCATGGATTTTTCTACATCCCCCATTTGCATACCAGAGCCAAAGTGTGGTCGTGGATTGGCCAATTTCTCCTGCTCCTCCTCGCCGATGTCATCATAATCGTAGAGTTCATCGGAGGGTGTATTGCCCACCACCAATCCGAGTGCATTTAAATCGATTAGCACAGCATTGGAGCCGATAACAAGGGGTATACATTTGGTGTCCACCTGTTTGTGGCCCTCCGGACATTCGACGCGCAACGGTAAAGTAAATATTGATTTTGGCGTTACTTTACGTGATTTTACTTGTTGTTTCTCTTCCGGTGGCAATTCAATCCACGCTTGCCATGCCAAATTTTCCACCGTGCTTTCGATGGGCTTCGATGTAATTGGCAGTGCCATCGTTGTGGTGCTCAAGGGCATCATATTGAGTGTCATTAACACTTGCACAACCACCAATAGCTGTGCCACAAATATTGTGGGTGTAAAAGGCATTTTGATTTCAGCTTCTGTGCTGTCTTTCCACTATTTTAGCAAGTTTTTCTTTCACTTTATTCGCTGTGTTTTCGGTAGTTTTTGTGTTAAGTTTGTGGATTCTTTTGTTGTTTTGATTTCCCTATTGTACGATATTCGATTCGATTTATTCGTTTGTAAATCGTATGTTGCTGCTGATGTTTATTTATGTTTCAGGGGTTTTTATCTGTTTTTCTTGGCAAAACTTGATTCGATTTATGATGTTTTGTTGTAGACATTGAAATGTCTGCGTGTTAATAACGCGTTTTGCTCTCGTGTTCCTCCTGTATTTTCGGTTGTATATTTTGATTTCTTCTTTAATTTCCGCTTTTTAAACTGAAATGGAAATCAAAATGAAAAAAAGAGAGGAAAATGTTAAAATTGAATATCATGGAATATTGTATTGAAATGTCTATTAAATAGAAGAAAAAAAAATAAATAAAGAAAGCAAGAAAGAAATCAATTACATTTGAATCAAATAATTGGTGATTCAGAAAGTAAGTTCAACGAGTTTGAAAAATCTGGGAGGTCTACCCGCAGTGTTTGAGCATAAAAAAGAATACGTAGATGTTAAAGGAAAGATTTGCAAAGCAAGTAAAATTGTTAATATTTCTGAAATAAAAGTGACCGAGAATGTAAAATACTTTGAGCGAGCACATGGTCCAAAAAATAAAAAAGAAACTGATCTTAAAACATGTGTAATTCAAAAAGTGCCTGTTAAAAGTTTTCGAGGTCAAAATATTTTCATTAACACCGATAGTTGGTTTAATGAAAGTCTACAGAAAAGGATGTTACTTACTTGTTTACTTAGTTGGCAATTACAAAACTTTTAGTAAGGATTACGACCTAACTTCTCCCACAACCCAAGTTGTGTGTGTTAATTTTATCAATGAGCTTCAGAACCTAAGTCGACTTCAAACGACATTTTTTTTAAGAAACTTTTCATGTAACTTTTATTTTATTCTCAGTGTTTTTACCAGAAGGCTGTTGGGAGAAAGTTGCCAAAAAAAATAGTTTTTCGAGATGACTGAGCCAGGGGTTGAACCAAGGACTCAATAAGCTACGTACCACAAAGCTAACACCACATTGGAAATTTGCACGTGGGGGTGATGTAAACTGGTCATCGTGAACGTTTGATTAGACCATGTTATACTTTTTCTTGTCGGATTGTCTGTCGCCGTTGTGTGCTAATAAACCGCAGTGGTCCTCTAAAACAACATAACCCATACAATCGATCAAATTCAGTGTAATTTATTAGCCACAGTCATGAAAAACTGGGTATTTCGAATACGCTTTACCCAGGAAAGTCGAGGCGGACATTTTAACGACGTTATATCTCACACATAATTGTATCGAAAAATTTTTTAAGCGAATAAAAAATTTCAATGATACCTCACAGAAACTGTTTTTTTTTTTAATTTAAATATAGGAAGTAGTCTTCTGGCAAAAACTCGGAGAGTAAATAAAATTGCAATGAAAAGTTGTTTAAAAATATGTCATCCGGAATCGCCTTTAAACCTAGGACACGCCACTCATGGATAAAAGTAACACACACAACTTGGGTTGTGGGAGAAGTTAGGTCGTACTCCTGACAAAAGGATTGTAAGGACCAATTAAGTATGTAGATAAGATAAGAGGCGCTTAATGAAAGCATGGATATAAGAAAATTGGTTTTGTTTTCATCTCAAACTGGAAAACTGAGCCTAGGGGGTTTGGATTCAAAAACTGTAACCAGTACAGCATGTCATCAATAGTTGAACTTTTTGGTGGTTATAGATTTTAGAATAAACTTTCGTAAGAAAAGTTAGTTCGACGACAAATAGTTGAGCAAATAAAAATAATATTGAGTGCCCTTGTTTGAAAGGATTATGGCCTTAAAATATCGATTCATTAATAATGAATTGAATTTAAACCATATCGTTACAAAATTGCCTCCACAATTACAATTTTCCATATTAAAAATTTAAAATAAACCGTGAGAGTATGCCCTACTGGGTATAACATTTCCCAACAACAACAAATTTGATATGGCGTAGGGTATAGAAATAAAAATACATTTCAAAACAATTTTTTTTTCCCAAATCTACCTGTTGTTTCTGGCTCTTCAAGCATCAAAAGATTGAAAATGAATTTTTTAAAAAGAATTTTATGATGAGAAGCACTTAACTTGACTTGTGTTTTATATTTTCGTTTCGCTTTATTGTATGTACAGGTTGTTCAACACAGTTAACGTATTTACAGTTATGCCATTAAAGTTAGTATATCGTGTATAAAGATAACAAAATAAAAATTCTCAAATAAAACAAAAAAAAAAAAAAATAAATAAAAAATGAAGGCAAAAGAAGATACATACATACATAAGTACATACATACATATGTATGTATATAGACGATATATGTAAGTACGTAGTATGATGATATAAATGACAATGTAGATTTATTGTTTAAATAAACATTTTAACATTTTTGTTAAAGAGATCTACTACGAGGCAAGAACAAAAAAATTTATGAAAAAGTGAATGCAAGTGTTACAACATTACAAACAACATTCTTAGAATGTAAAGAAAAATATTTAAAAAAAGAAGGAAAAAACCCAGTAGGCAGTCAGATACATAGTTAACCTAGACATAATTCAGAAACCAGAACGGTTACAAACAAATAACACACATACACACACGTTCAATCATAAATAAATTGTTTTTGTAAAGAAGGAAAAAAAGCAAGAATTATCACATCATGAAAAGATAAAAAATACAAGAGGGCCGTCGGGTTTTGTGGTCTCTCTCTCCCTCGTTTTTATATATACAATCTTAATTGTTGGTAGGTTTATGAGTTGCAAACAAAAAAAGAAGGAATTATTTTAACAGACTTTAAGTACTACATGCAACAGCAACAGCAACAGCAACCTTCTTCAACCTTAGCCGATATCTTCTCATTGACAGGCTTAAAAGCCACACACAGTAGTTGCTGGTTGTTGTCAATGATGATGATGATGATGATGCTGATGATCAGTAGGATGATATTGCACGTTTTTATATCGTGTTACCCTACATAGTTACACTTTTAAATCATAATAATGATGACATTGTTCTGTTATTTTTTTATTTTTATTTTTTTATGTTAACTTTCATTGTTGTTGTTGTTTATATTTCCATTGTTATATGGAAATATGGTATGGTATGTATGTTACGTTGTAACTGTATGGTATGCTACGTTGTAACAGCAGCACATGTATTTATTTTTAAAATTCTTTTACATTTTTCTGTTATTGTTGTTGTTATTGTACAACAGAATGTATTTATTTACAGGTCTTAAACCAAAAATAAAATAATTTGAAGTGGAGTAAAAAAATGTTTTAAAAAATATTTAAAAAACCCATGTTAAATTCAGTTCCATGGGAATTATGGTTATGTAAATAAAATCATACTCAACTCATTGTAATATTTTACACGCCATCTAAACAATGCAGTAGAATTGTTCACAACTTAAACAATTTTTTTTAATTACTTGCCAACTCTGCACTGAGCTCTTATTGTTATAAATTTAGAGAATAATTTTTAAAAGAATATTTTCTCATAACTTTTAGAATCTACCTAGCTTCGAAGTGAACTTATTAAAGTTAGGTTATGTGGCGCAAAATATCTGAAATAATCGTATTGGAAAAGAAAATGTGAATGAAATGAATGAGTGACAGGTATGAACTCTTTTTAAAGTTCTATAAATAATGAACAGTTTTTAGTTTCTAAGGCGATGAATTAGAAAAGCTGGCTGTTACATAACCAAATGGTTATAAAATATTGAACATTCTTGAAGAATAATGTCACTCAAAGCCCTTTTGCTCATTTACAACCAAAAAGTTAGAATTTGAGCAACAGTGAATGTGCTCGCCGTAGTCTAGTAGGCAGTGTGTTAACTCAAACCCCAGATCAGATATCTGCAACAAAACGAAATATGAAAAGTATTTCTTTTGCTCTCAGCAGGTGCAGGCCTTGCGGTGACCAACTTCTTCCCTAGTTCGGTGGAACGCGGTCAGTACAGAGCTTGCATTTACTTGTGGCTTCACAACCGGCCACTATGCGTGCTCAAGTGAGCTTGGTATCAAAAATACCGTTCCAATCTACCTACCTACCTTCCTCTCAGCAAGTTTCTGGCAAAAACTCTGAGCGTATAAAAAAATTTGCCATGAAAAGTTTCTCAAAAATCTGTCGTTCGGAGTAAAGTTCAACCTGTAAGCCCCCACTCATAAATATAAAATTATCACACACAACATAAGTGGTGTGGGAATCTAGGTCGTAATCCTAACTGAAGGTTTGTAATGTTGAATTCTGTAATTATGTATGTATGTATGTATGTATACGTAATAATTTCGGAACTCTTTTCGCTAGACCTCAGTGCCTCTGGGCAACTAGACAGTGATACAGATCAAATACTAGTAACGCGAGAAATTTCGAGCAACTTTCAAAGACGTTAATTACATGGCAACACACTATGACTCCTCAGGAAAATTGAGACGACTATTTCGAAGGATACTCCTTGTTAATGACTCCGTATACACTGGCGAGCAAAAATGGATACATAATATTAACAAAATATTTTAAACCCAATATTTTTTGTATTTGTAAGTAAGAAATTGTAAATAAAAAATTTCAGCCGTTGAAATGGCCAGCACAAAGTCCGGATTTAAATCCGATCGAGAATTTGTGGGCAATTGTAAAACGAAAATTGGCACAGTATGAAAACCGTCCAAATAACCTTACCGAATTGTGGCTAAGAATTGAGGCAGAGCGGCAAAGTATAAACAGCGAAATCATCAAAGAACTAGTAGAAAAGCTTACCAAAACGTATTAAATCAGTAATAAAGAATAAAGGATTGTGGACAAAATACTGAATTTTTAATTTGAAACGAAACGAGCAAATTTGGATAAATGCTACTAAATAATATTTAAGCTGTATTTTATATTTAAAAGGGAATAATATTACTGAAAAGTTTTTGTTCTAATTAGAGGATAGTCTAAATAAATGTTTAACATATGGATTGTTTTTTTTATTTTAATAAATAAAGTACAAATATAAATTTTATATTTTTTTTAATGTTATGTATCATTTTTGCTCGCCAGTGGATATATTTACGAATCGGTTGATATTATAGCATCGAGTAGCAGCTTACTCGATAAGAACACCGAACCATTGAAATAATTTCAAAACCCAATTATTGAACATAAAAGCTGCTGTTGTAGGACAATAGAGAGAGACTAGAGTACCCTTAGGATAGCCATGTGCCTAGCAGAGCAATAGGTTTTTATATCATAACCTTTTGAACATTGGACACAGACCCAATACTTTCTACATTGTAAACCTGCAGGCATAGAATTGGCAATGCGGCAATAAATTCCGACGCATGAGTAGCTTCAGATACGGGCAAAATAGTAAAGCAAAGCTGTGTATGATCTCATAAAGGGTACAAACAAGAAAAGAGCTTTGTTAGTATAATTATGTTATTGATTACAAGACAATAATTGTTGCGTGGCTTAGACAGACGAAAATTTCGTATTTTTTTCGAATCGAAATACATAATAACTGCCTGGGCGTTGAGGACTAAGCGGCTTTATGCAAATGCCTGGATAATACCAGGATTAGAAAAAGAGAATAATTTTTGGTCTCAGATCACCAGATCCGCGGAATAACGGATGCCTCAGTAAGAATATACCACGCATTACAATAAATTTTTAAAAATAAAATTTTAACTGATCTTTTCACTAAAATTTCAGCCGTCCTCCATCTATAAATTTATATATGGTAGATCTCTTTACAATGCCAAATTCTGTCCTTGGCAAAAACCTAACAATTCCATTTTATTGATCCATTTTTGTATTTCAAATACATACATCACTTGTTTATATTTTGTGCGCCGAATAGTCTGACCGTAATTAATCGCTAAGACATTGACTGCAACGCGCAACTATTTACACTATATTGTCGTAACAATTCTGTTTATTATCAAATAATTTATCGATCAAATTTGTTTAAATAATTTTAAAAAGAAAAAAAATTAATTTCCTTTGTTTTGATTTTACTATTCTAAACATTTCAAATACTTTTGTTATGTTTTTTGTCTGTTTGTTTTATTTTTGTGTAACGTTTTGTTGTTGTTGTCTTTATTTGTTTAAACAAAATCAAATAAAAAATTGCGTTTATCTGGTGTTTGTTTTATATCTCCTTCTCGCTCTTATTGACCTTGTAAATATTTTTGTTATTGTATTAATTTTTATTTTGTTGTTGTTGTTGGTATGAAATTTTATTAAATATTTCGATTCAATTTTATTTTTTTCAAATCGAATTTAAAAACTCATAAATTTTCAATGGAGGATAGATAGTTAACGTATCACTGTTGGTTTTTAATTATTAAAACAATTGCGCTGCTGAGAATATTTCAATTTGTTTACTTATTTCAATTTAATGAAGATATTAATTGGTGGTGTTTTCTTTATTTTTTTTTTCATTTCCATTTTTGTTTAATAAAATTAAACAAATTTTGGGAATATTAATCGTTTTCGAAATATTTTTGAAATTTTTTTTTTGCCAAAAATTTTCCACACGCTCTGTAAATATTTACTTGGAATTTAATTGTGATTCGCACCAAGAGATTTTTCATAAATTTTTGAAACGTAATTTCATTACATTCGATAAATATTTTAAATTTACGAAACAAATAACAAAAAAAATGGAGAATAAATAAATAAAATTAACGAGAGGTGTTGGAGAGGTTATTCAGCTTGAGATTCCTTTTGCTGTAGTATTCAGAAATTTAATGCATTCAAGCAACAATATTTTTGGGAAACAGATATTTTAAAGTTTTAGTTATTATGGCGTTCACAATTCATAAAAATCGTCGACCAATTTGTTTCATTTAATGCGAATACATTGCCAGCAAATAAATTCGCGGTACATTACACCTCACCATTGAAGTCAGCATAATTCAGTCGGCTTCTAGGTTAGGTTAGGTTAGGTTAGAGGACGTGTACTTTTCTGTTAAGACAAGTACAGTACCCGGAGGTCGAATTGACCCATTGTACAACGTCCTAGTTTCTCACACCACTTATGTTGTGTGTGTTAATTTTATACATGAGTGGTGGGACCTACAGTTTAAAGTCGACTCCGAACGACAGATTTTTATTTATTGAGAAACTTTTCATGGCAATTTTTATTTACTCTGAGTTTTTGCCAGAAATCTGCTGAGAGGAAGTCGCCGAAGAAATACTTTGTGTATTTTATTTTGATGTCTGGCCTGGGGCACGAACCCAGGCTTTTTGCGTCTAATAAGCCAACACACTACCTACTAGACCACGGCGACTTCAAGTCGGCTTCTAAAGAAGGAGGGAAGATTTTCGAACCTCAAATGTAAAGAGGTAGAGGATTTAAGAATCTGGTATGTTTTTGACAACTTCGAGAACAATTTTTAGTCGCCCATCTACCATTAAAAATTTATCAGGGGATTGCAGATTTTCATTATTTTATCGATCTGCACATACCAGACATTAGAAATACAATAAAGGGATCAATATCGGACTAATAAACCTTTCCATTTCCCCTTTTTTCCTCTTCCTGTTGCCAGATTTTAGCAGGCGCTCAACAATACTCAGTCATCGCCCACAAATCAATTAAAAATCAAAAATTTTACACTCCAACACCATCGAGCATGAGTGCTTTTAGATGACATCTTTATTCCCCTATCTAGAATATGAAATTTTGTAGATAGACGGAGAATAGAAAAGAGAAACGTATGTCAAAATAATCTGTAGTCTGTTTACGACTGTAATCACTATAATCGCATGTCTAAGCGCAGTTAGCATGAATCGGCTAGGTATGGAAAATAATCGACGATGAGCAAGCAGTCGAAGTTACGAAGACTGTAGCTTCCATTCGGTTGATGGGGCCAAAACTTTTCTATGGACTGGGAGCATATGTTTGGAAATAAGGGATATGTATAGGTGAATACCCTCCTCAAAACAAGTGGGTTTAGTCACTAAAAACTTTTGTTGAGAAATTACAATAAGAGGAGATTTGAGCCATTCACCAGTATATGCAGCAATAAGCTGAGGTTGTCAACCCATCTTTTGGCATGACACTGTATATTCAGGGGAGACCGTAGCATAGGGGTTGTCTCTAGTCCGACATATAGATTCCGTTATGACGAGAATGAACATTTTTGTAGCCTGTGAGACATTAATACATCCCAGGAAAAAAGTGCCAGAAAATTGTCATTGTTGACAACGAGCAGCATCGTGAGAGCAATTTTCTATTTTCAGACCAATAGGCTGGAAGGAAACATTACAGCTTTGAAGCGCATGGTCTGCTTATATTATATTTGAATGACAAAAAACAAGAATTCCTACAACAGTTTCTGTGTGAATGTGCGATTATTTGGCAAACTAAACTAGTGTAGTTTCAAGAATTGGACGGCCTCTTACATCCATATGTCGCAGTCGAAACTGATATGATTTATCATCTGCGTTGATTGAAGTCGACGTTGTAGTCTAGTAGGTAGTGTATTCGCTTATTAGACATGATGAGGCCTCGGTTCAAACCCCATGTTACTCACGTCCAACACAACGAAAAATGAAAAAATGATTTCTTCGGTGACTTCCTCTCATCAGAGTTCTGGCAAAAACTCTGAAGAGTAAATAAAAAATGGCATGAAAAAGTTTCTGAAAAATCTGTCATTCTGAGACGACTTTCAACTGTAGGTCCCGTTACTCATGTATAAAATTAACACACACAATATACACAGGGCCACAAAAGTATATATACGGTTAACAAATTTCAGGCATTTTTTAAACAATCCGTTTTCATTGAAAATTTTTATAATTGTCTGACAAATTTCCTCGATTATAAGACGGTATTTTGCATTGGTTAAAAAGTTTCTGAAATTGGCCTGTGCAGGGCCACCAAAGCATACATACGATTAAAAAATTTCACAAATTTCTGAACCAATGCAAAAGACCGTCTTAAAATCGAGGAAAGTTGTCGGACAATTATAAAAATTTTCAACGAAAACGGATTGGTTCAGAAATTTCTGAAATTTGTTAACCATATGTATACTTTTGTGGCTGAGTGTAAGTTGTGTGAGAAGCTAGATCGTAAACCTGACAGAAGGCTTGTAATGATCAATTATGTACGTATGCATATATCTGGTAAAGGATTCTGTTAATTTCAAAAGTTGTGATTTTTTCGCCCCCATCCTTTAGCGGAATATTGATTTAAAAATTTTAAAGAAAAAATTTTAATTTTTAGTAGCAATTTTAAAAACATTTTTTGTACTGCCTTTAGTATATGAAATGAGGCTCATTAATAATGTTCATGATATAAGATAATTAAATTTTTATTTTTATCAAATTGAAATCGCCTAAAAACCTATTAAAAAATGTATGTTGCTGTTGTTGCTATTCTCAGAATGAACACAATAATTTATTTGTTGTAATGTAATGTTTTGAACTTAATTACAGTATTTGAAAATTTCCATAATTTGTCCATTAAAATGGCATAAATTTTCTAAACAAAGAAATGTATTTACAATTTAAATTACAAAAACACATTTAGAAAAAAAAAAGATACATTAACATAAAAAAAGACGATGTAAAGCTTTATGCAAAAAAATTAAAATAAAAACGATAATTCACTGTAATTAACAGAGATTTTGTATTATTAAATGGAAATTCAATGGAAAACGGGAAAAAAAACGAAACAAAATTAATATTATTTTTTATAAATAAAAAACCATTGAATTCAATGATACAAAATGTAACAAACTAAGGCCTAAGTGCTGTGAGGGTTTTGAAACAATTCTAGGTCAATGGACTTTATTGAACAAAACAGAAAAAAAAATAAATGAAATCCATGGAATTATTGTACGCACTTGGGCACCAGGTAATAATTTTAATTTTCAATACAAAAAAAATGAAGAAAAAACGAACATTTTTTAGTTCAGTTTGTTTACAACTGCTGTATCAACAGGTGTTTTTTTATTGTTCTCTGTTTTCTTCTCTCCATGTTTTTCGAGGTAATTTAGTTATCAAATCCATAAATGTCCACTCATACAAATTAACCGCTTTTTGACAAAAAAAAATATAAAGAGCACTTTATGTATGAAAAAAAAATAACCAAAATTGTTTAATATTTTCAATACATACGCATACAATATACTCGTACAACATGTTAGGGTGTTCAATATTTACAATAAACAACACAATACTGTACGGGTAAACATGTATACGAACATTTAAAATTTTAGTATTTTAGAGGAGACAAACAGACACAGAGCAGCAGACCACAATTATTATGATAATTTGTGGTATTTATTTATCGGTCACTGAACGCGTCAATTCAGCCAAAAGTCAACATCAGCAGCAGCAGCAGCAGCAAGAGCAAGTATTTAAACATTTGGTGTTAGCAACACTAATAAATATAGCATGTGTGCTATTATTGTTATGTTATAAACAGTGAGGGTAATTGAAACTGTTGTAGTTGCAGTCATAGATTTCATTTTAAATGTTTATTTACCCGCTATGGTTACTTTTAGTATGATAAAGTTGAACAACTTTTTTTTAAATGAAATAAACACCACTAGAAATAGCAGAAATAGCATTAAAAGTAGGTGTGTGTATTTTAAATAATGAATTCATTTTAATTCACATTGACATTTACCATAGACAGACAGACAGAAAGACAGAAATAGAAGGTGACCATGGAAATAAAAGAATTTTAATTATTCTCTAGTATCTTTAGATAAAGAAAACTTAAGTCTTTTTTTTTCTAAAATTTGTTTGAAAAATAAGCTCAAGAATGTACTTGAGTTGATATAAAGAATATGATATTTTCTAAGAATACTTCGTTTACATTTTCAAATACTTGAAAGATTTGAAAGTTTTCTTTTTATATGACGATACTTTTGATCATTTGATTCCCTTTAATAAACTTCTTAACAGTTTGAAATCTCTTAGGAGATATATAAGACGATAAAAAGGTCAATTTTTTAGATGGAAGTCTTTCAAAGGTTTTGTTTGTGGAGGTAAACATATTATTACTTGGCGTCAATTGAAAAAGTCTAAGTACATGCAACGTACACAGAAGTCGCCGTAATCTAATAGGTAGTGTGTTCCCTTATAAAGAAAGAGCTCAGAGTTCAACTCATAGCTCAGACATCTCGAACAAAATAAAATATAAAAAAATATATCTTTCAGTGCCGTCTTCGTGTCAGCAATCTTCTGGCAAATATTTTAAGAGTAAATAAATAAAAGTGGCATGAAAAAATATCTCTAAAATATGTATGTCGTCTGGAGTCAACATTAAACAGTAAGTTCAACCAGTCATAACATTGAACACACACAACTTGAATGGTGTCAAAAGCTAGGTTGTAATCTTAACTAAAGCGTTGTTAAGACCAATTAAGTAAACTAAGTAAGTTTGTACGGAAGAGAACATTAAATATTTCAAATCTTAAATTGATAGAAAAATAAAGAAAAAAATATTTTACAAACCTATCCTCTCAAAATGATTTATACACATGCATACATACATACATACATATGTAATTGGTCATTACAACCCTTTGGTCAGGATTACAACCTAGCTTGTCACACCTCATATGTTTTGTGTGAGTGGCGGGACCTACAATTTAAAGTCGGCTAAAAACGACGGATTTTTGAGAAACTTTTCATGGCAATTTTTATTTATTCTCAGAGTTTTTGCCAGAAATCTGCTGAGAGAAAGGCTTCGAAAGAAATATTTTTTCATATTTCGTTTTGTTGGAGATGTCTTTCCGTTGGTTTGATCCATGGGCTCTCTGCTCTAATATGATAACACACCACCTACTAGACTAAGGCGATGAGTTATACAAACAGTTGGTCTTTCTTAAGAATAGAGGTTTAACATAAAATTTCTATTGAGGCGCTCATCTGAAAATTTGGATAATTCTGATTCAAAATGTGGAGAAGATGCACAAGTTATGTCATGGTTTACATATTTTAAAAAATACGGATAGGCTGACTTCCAAAATGTTAGTTGCTTTGTGTTTGAACAAAGTATAGTGTTTCATAATGCCGCTGTACAAAATGTTTACAATGTATACTATTTCAAAACGTCGTCAATGTGTATTTTTAACTCAGTCAAAAAGCAATCAGGCATCAGATTTATAGCATTGTTTAGTTACTTTGCATATCTACATACATAATTTATATAACGTATAGTAGAACTGCATACAAACTTTGTATCGATACATTTTGAAAGTCAGCCATGATTTAATTCGCTTCTAATAATTCATTTAGAAATTTTCCTGTCCCCCGTTCTCGTCCAGAGAGGACAAAATCAACAACGGAAATCATATGATAATCAGGCAGCACTATCTTTTGAGAAACAGTAAGACTCAATCGAGCATAAGTTATTTAGAATTACAACAAATACATCTCCACAGAATGCGTTTAATCGAGGCATATGGATCTCCTATGCTCTTAGTACCTGGTACATGCTAGAACCTACTTAGCTAAATAATATTAATTAAGGGAACTAAGAAATGCAAAGAACACAATACGAATACGCTGTGTGGACACGCTATGTGCCAATGAAAGGAAATGAATATAAAAAATATCCAATTGATCACCCGTAGTCTAGTAAAGATAGTTTGTGGGCATTTAGACAAGAGCCCGTTATTCAAACACCAGCTTAGACATCTCGAAAAAAACTAAACATAAAAGAATATTTCTGTCGGTGACTTTCTGTCTGCAATCTTGTGGCAAAAACCCTAAGGGTAAAATAAAATTGCAACGTTTTACAAAAATCTGTATTTGGAAGTCGTTGTTAAGCTGTAGGTCCCTCCCTCTACTTTTGGTGAGTCCTAACTAAAGGTTGAAACAACCAATTAAGGCAGAAAGTTTTTAAGAGGATATTTTCTTCTTAAATAATCATAACCCAAATGAATAACAGAAGAGGTATTTACAATTCCATTGGCATTTTCGAACATTTAAAAGTGAAAATTTTAATATTGCATAGTATATTGCATATATAGAGCGTCAGTAAGAGAGAGTAACGTTGGGGTTTTCCTTTTCAAGTAATTTTCTTATTTGGATTTGTTCTTATTTTTTGTTGCTTAATTTTTCAATATTTTTCAACTAAGTAGGCGATTGGTATGGTGTGGCATACGATTGGCATCTGCTATAACCCTGTAACACCAACCTCTTTGAAAATATATTGATTTATTGCCCTGGATATAGCAAAATATCAAACCTCATTTCATTCCTCTGCTTCCCTGGAGATAATCTCATAATCAATTTAAGATAAAAAAATTTTAAAAGAATTTAAAGAAAAAAAAATTCAATTTACAGGTAAAATAAAACAAAACATTTCTAATTGATTCCCTTTTCATGCATGATTTTGTTAAAAAAGAAAAGAGGGAACAAAAAAAAATTTTTTTAAATCATTCTGGTCATCATGAGTTTGCAACACAGGTGATGAGGAGGAAGGACGATGCTGTTAATAAAAATAAAAATAACAATCATCATGTGATGTTTGTTCATTTAATAGAATTTATTTTAAAAACAAAAAGGAATAAACAAATTCCCCAATGTTGGTGTTACCTTTTGACCTTTTTTTTCAATAATTACTTTTTGTTGTTTTTGTATTTGTAATCGTTATACAATATTTTATAATTGATTGTTAGAATTTTGTTTTCACAAAATATTAAAACATGAAAATCATTTCGTTTTTATTTTATTCGTGAAATTTCAATATTTTTTCTTTTTTTTCAAAAACATAAAAATTTTATTGAAAGAATTTTATTTTTAATTCATATTTACAAACAAAAACACATCCAACGTGAGTGTACAAATTTATGCGATATATTGTTTTGTGAGCCATAGGGAACTAGCTATGCTGTTAGGTTTTGAATGGCCTTAGACGAGGGAAAAAACAATTTTTTTTTTGTAACAATAAAAGCTTGTTGCAATTTAACACCTTCTCATATTGAAAATGAAAAAAAGAAATGAAACACAACAAAAACTAAATAAAAAAAATTACATTCAAATTACAACAATTGGTAGAAGGGAGAAATATTCAGGCACGCTTCATGCGAAATATAATACAAAATACCGTACTTTATGGAAAAAAATATGAAATAAAAAAAAAAAGAAAAAACGTAAAATGTAGTAGGAAAGGTTAGCAAACATTTTTAAGAGTATATATATATTATATTATATTATGTAATGATGTAAGATTTAAAGAGTTAATCCAATCCAATCATACGCTGCATATACCCAAACAAGATATTACAAGGAATGCTACAGAGAAATGCACTGGCGAAACAATGTATTGGAAGGTCAACCCTACTAGGAGCAGAGATGGGAAGAGAAACAGCTTCTGTCGAGTTCTACTGGAGTCGAATAAGAACTTTGACTTTAGATGTGCGTTGTTGGAGACCAATTGTTATAGCACTACGATCAATGGAGGATTGAAACGGACCTAGGTATACAAAATAATAATGAATACGATAGAAAGATCAGACTGTTGTCACAGACTAAATGTCTGTTTTTCCAAATCATCATGGACGGATATACCAATCAACAACACGTGCAAATAATAAAAATTTTTATATCACACTGTGTGCTCTGTCTGATCCCAATTTCACCTTCAACGATGAGAATGAATTGGTACAAGTGCCAACAAATGTTTGTGGAATTAAGAACAATATCAAGCCATAAGACCTAAGACCGTACAATTGAAGTCATTGTCTGCTGGAGTGGATTCATCGTTATATGTTTCCTGAGGACTAACCAGGCCATTATTTTCAACGCCGAGCCCTATAGATTTATTTGCACTGAATTGGATGATTTGGATACCACCGACGTGTGGCTGTTTAAACCACGGCGCTACGTGCCACACAGCTCCTGCCGCATTGGATATTCTGCACAAGAGATTTTAGCGCATAGTCTTCTCACAAGGAGGTGACGTGAACTAGCAGCTAAGATCGTGCGATTTGACCTCGTTAGACTCTTTTCGTGTCAGGTTTTCTTAAGTCGCAGTTGTATAAGAATACGTCGCAAACCATAGTGATTCTCAAAGCCAACACAACTCACATACATTATCGATCAAATTCAGCCTGATTTATGCATCAGAGTCATTGAAAATTGAATATTGCGCATGTGCTTTACACATACATACACAATTGGCCACTACAAACCTTCAGTCAGGATTACGGCCTAGCTTCTCACACCATTCAATTTGTGTGTGTTAATTTTATACTTGAGTGGCGGGACCTACAGTTTTAAGGCGACTCCGAACGACAGATTTTTGAGAAACTTTTCATGACAATTTTATTTCATCTGCTGAGAGGAAGTCGCCGAAGAACCATTTTTTACATATTTTCGTTTCGATGACTGACCTGGGGTTTGAACTGTGGCCTTACGTCTAATAAGCCAACACACTATATACTAGACTACGGCGACTTCGAAAAACCATAGCGGACATCTAAACGATGTTATAATCCACACGTAATGACATCAAGAAGTCTTTCAAACGTAAACAAAATGTTGATGACATCTCGCGCACGCTTTGTTTGTTTTTGTGGAAGCGCTTAATGAAAGACCCTATGTATATAGAGTATAATATGTGTTGCATTATATGTCGATAAATATTGATTTATTGAGGATCATAGCACGGCCACAAATATATTCCATTGCACTCGATCAGATGGAGGCGTGTTGCTTACAGTAGTTTAGACAGAAAATTTCCATCGTCGATCGTTCCCACATTTCTTTTTTTTTTTGTGGTTTTCAATAAAATATTTTATAAAATTTCGCATTAAATATTTCTAAAAAATGGGTGCCCTGGTAGTGTAGTGGGTAGTGTGCTTGGCTATTAGCGTGAGGGTCTTGGGTTCGATTCCTACCAGAGACTCTGGTCTGTGACACTACACAAAGCATATGGTCAATTTACTCTGCTGTATATAATTAGAATATAATTTGCAATTGTATTGTAATTAATAAATAATATTTCTAAAAAAACGAAATCGCATCAAATGTTTGCTGGGTTTTGCTTTTACTGTATGTTACGTTATATACGTTGTTATACATAAACAAACAAAACGTGTGAATATAACTAATGAAAATCATAAAAATTTCAACTAGAAAGAGAATAACTACAACAACAGCATCAGCACCAACAACAACAAAGCCATTTACAATTGTATTTTGGCTAAAATAAAGCAGCAACAAAGAAAGAAAAAAAAAACATTCACTTCTCCGAAAAAAGCATCAACGACATATGCAAGTGTAGTGTATGTATTGTAACTTCATGTACATATTTGTTTATGAACTGCATTAAAATGTTACAATTAAAAATTCAAATTTCAAATAAATATGGAAATAAAAAATAAAAAACGAAATAAAAAATAAAAAAAAAAAATGAAATAAAAATTAAAACGAAATAAAAAACAGAGGGCCATTGAAATGCATTGCATTGAATGAAAAATAAAACCAATTTTGTTTTTTTGTGTGTTCACAAATACATAAAATGTGCATTTTTTGTTGTTTCTCGTTGCTCGTTTCTCGATGTTATAATAATAATTCTATTCACAATTGCAACATTATGCTGCATCCCAGCATTCACCGTATACAAAAACCGAGAACATCTTGCTGCTGCTGCTGCTGATGCTGCTTTTAATCCATAAACTATATGCCATAATACAGAGAATTCCGAAAATATGCGGAGTGCAAATAACATGTTCCGATAATATCGCTTTACGAACCGAACAGAATGGGAAACTAGGGGAATTTTTATACAATATCCTCCTCTCCCCTTTCTTTTTTAGTTTCATCTGTCTGAAGAAAACATACACACACACACACACACTCTATATCAATATTCATTTATCAGATTCTATAATAATATTTAGATTTTCTTCGTATTTTTTTCTCTCCTTTTCTGTGTATATTTTAAAATAACAAAAAAAAGTATAAAAAATAACAATAACAACAACTACGATGATGATCATAAAAAAGCGAATGAATGTATGAATGAATGAATGAAAGAATTGTTGCATGAATATATGTATGTAAGTAAGTAAGACAAACGCGTGCCGAATTAATAAACAATGAATCGAATTGAATTGAACACATAGTGAAACATAAACACGATAATACACTCAAACTTTTTTTGTGCGTACACTTAGAAAAAAGAAGTACTTTTTAACGTTAAAGTCTCACAGGTTAGGTTAGGTTCGGTTAGGTTAGAGGACGTTTACTTGTCAATTAAGACAAGTACAGTAGCCGGAGATCGAATTGACCCATTGTACAACGTCCTAGCTTCTCACACCACTCATGTTGTGTGTGTTAATTTTATACATGAGTGGTGGGACCTACAGATTTTTTGAGAAATTTTTCATGGCAATTTTATTTTACTCTCAGAGTTTTTGTCAGAAATCTGCTGAGAGGAAGTCGCCGAAGAAATTATTTTTGTATTTTATTTTGATGTCTGACCTGAGGCTCGAACCCTGGCTTTACGTCTAATAAGCCAACACACTACCTACTAGACTACGGCCACTTCAAGTCTCACAGGTTTGAAGTATTTCAGTGTCTTACTCTTCTGGTTGAAATTATAAAGTGACAAGAAAAGCGAAGAATCCAGATTCAAATTAAAGACAAGAAAAGAAATTTCTCGACATTATTTTCGAAGGCAAAAAATTATGCGGATTTAATCTCTCTCTAAATTATCAAATCAGAAAGCTCCTTGATTCCCTAGAAGATGATGATATCAACAACGAATATAAACATAAACATCAGGTAGCATCAGCTGTTAAGACAGAGAAGGATTTAAATGAAACACAGACCACTTTAGGAAATGATAGGTGGCAACCATGCAATCCTAAGACATGCTACTGTAGACCCAGAATCTGACAAGCTGGAATAACTTAAATAATGAACTTGAGATGAGAGTAAAATTGCTGTGTGTGTGGGTTATTATTGAAGACTAAAACCGCATGAGTTTCTCTAATAGTGTATGCAATAGCAATGTAAACCAAGAAAAGGCTGGTTATACTATGGACTAGGGACTACGATATTCCAATCTAAAAAAGGTGTAGATGTTATTAGGCGTATTAAAATAAATTTGAAAACGTTGCAACACAAGCTAAATGCATCCAGTCTTACCATCAGCTACTCACTTAAGTGGCCATTACTCACACCATTCATGTCGTGAGTGTGTTAATTTCATGCAATGAATAGCGGCACATATGTATGTTTTAAAGTTGACTCCGCACGACAGATTTTTGAGAATCTTTTTATGGCAGTTCTTTACTCTCAGAATTTTTGCCAGAAGGCTGCTGAGTAGAAGTCCTAAAACAAAAAATTTTTCGAATTTCGTTTTGTCAGAAATGCCTGAGCTGGTGTTTGAAGAACTGGCACGCGAGTATATACGTAAACACACTATCTACTAGACAACAATGCCTTCAATTTGAAATCACCACATCAAAATTGCTTAAGTGCTTGATTTTGTTTAATCGAAATTTGTGACAGGCACTGCAGTATGGGCGACTAATCCAGACATGGAGAAACATGGGCAAATGATATAACGCAGCTATTTAACCAGTCTGAACAGAACATGATAGATAGTTTGAGACTGAATGGATCTGTGGATATCTTTTTTTATGAGGAATCTTTTCACGGTCAGCAGTCACAGCTTACGCTATAAGCGAGTTGCTGTAGTGATTATTGGAAACATCAAATCCTCGTCGAAAGCTGTTAAACCACTTTCAGACAGCCAAGCTGCTTTAAAAGCACTAAGGTCTCACATGATGATTTCGAAGACACTTTTAAACTGTCACAGATCTCTTAACGAAATAGCTGAACGGTACTATATTCACAAGAGAACCAAGTCCGAATGATATTCCAAGAACTTGTAGATCAAATCAATATGACAGACATGGCACGATTACCAAACTCATGAGCGCTTTTTCTAAATTAGGTCTTTCATTAGAAACCTTCAAAGTTTAGGGTTGGTAATGTGCTAATAGTTTTCGATTAAGGTAGAGTAGTAAATCTGGCCTAAGCTAGTAATTGGGGCACCAAAAGTCAAATTCGAACTAAGCATTATCATTACCGGACATTGTTTACTTGTCACTTATGCGAGGCCATATTAGAATCTGTTATTTGACCTATGCTTCCTGCACAAGTTTAAGAGACGAATAACAAGAGAAAACAATTCTCCACCTACTGGGTACATGTCCAGCGATATGTCAAAAAAAAAATTTCCTGGTGTTTAATCATGCAGTTGAAATCACTGCTTGGTCGCTTACATGCCCAGTGATAACTCGCTGAAGAAAAAAGTACTTGGACTTTTATCATGTTCTCAGCTGTTAAATTTGCTATGGTTCCAGAATTAGTCTGCAAAATTCACTATGATATCACAATAGGCACACTGGCCTACGTATGTCTAAACTTTTTGTGAGGGCTTCCATTTGTACCTTTCTTCTTAAAACCCTATTCCATTATAAGAGAATAATTTTTATATAAAAATTACGAACAAAACCAGGCTTGAGTGTATGGGAGCTAAAGATTTTGTTCGTATATTTGTTTATTCAATTTTATTGTGGGTTCTACTTTTGTTTTAAGTTTTTGTTTTTGATAATTTTTTTTCCTGCAGTCTTGTCTGCATATCGGTTTACTTTTTTATATTTTTTTTACTGTTTTTTTGCAATTTTTAAAGAAATAAACGAAATCCTCACTTGTTATCTTCAGACAATTGGAGTTTTACACTGAGAAAAAATAAATATATAAAAAAGATTGCAGAGTAACACACTCCGAATTATTGATCAGTTGAAATTTATATTTAAAATATATTATCAAGATAAAAATGAAAAGAGATTTTTTAAAAATTACCAAATTTTTCCCTCCTTAATTTTTCTCAGTGTTTTGTTGCGGTTGTCTTAAATAACAAATAAATATAAAATCCAAAAATAAAAAATGAATATTTTTGTATAATTTCAATATGAGAGAAACAAAATTTATAAATTCTGTGCAAAAAAACAAAAAAATAAACTTCGAACTCGAACTCCAACAACCAATTCTTATGCCGGGTAAAGCTGCAAGAATATACTCCGCGAACATTTTCATGTTGATGGTATAATTTACAAGTTGAAGAAATTTTCAAAAAAAAAAAAATTATTTCGAATACTTTTAATTTAAACAAAAAAATATTCTTTTCTTTCTTTCGTTACTTCATTGTCATGTAGACAGGCACTCGCTGTAAGAATTCAAATTCGGCTGTTTAGTTTCATCTTTTTTTTAATACCCAAAATCAAGAAAAAATAAAAAAAAACAGAACAAAACTGTTCAAATGGACTTGCACAATAAAAAACGTGTTAGAAATTGAAATGTTTTCATTTGAAAGAAGAAACAGAAGTGCAACAACAACAGTAACAACAACAGCAAACATTTAGAAAATAATGCCAAGAAAATAATACGAAAAAAGAATATTTTTTTGTTTTTAGGAGATTTTTGATTTGTAATTGACAGAATTATTATGTTTTTGTTTTCTATCTTCTGCTGGTTAATTCGATCAGATAAACACCCGGGAAAGAGAATGGATTGGGCAATATTTTTAATGGCTATTGGGCATGAAAAAAATTCATTGCAGTAGCTGAGTGTACAACACTTGAATTAATTGATTTTCTATAACCCATCAAATTAATTAATACTTCATTTGGGGTGGAACAATTTAATTAAAAGTATTTGATTTGATGGTTATTCAAATTTTTTTATAAAATTTTATTTTTCATCTGAGAGATACAGAACTACCACACAATATACCTCTATTAATACAAAAAGTATTCTATTTTAGTTTTTTTTATCAAATGAAATTCCGTTTTTTGTTAAATTAAGGATTGAAATGGTAGAAAAGGACATACATTTTCATCCACTACAATTTAGTCAGTATGGTGATCTAGCTTTTCACATCACCCATTTTAGTGTATCAATTTTATCAATGAATAGAGGAATCTATAACGTCGAAACCGAACAAGCGATTTGAAAGTATTTTAAGACGGAAAAATGCTGATAGAAACTTAGGTTTGAACTCTAGCTAGCTCTCACACTATTCGCTAGACTAAGACAACCACCACATTATAAAAGATATATAGAAAGATAAAAACAAATACTTGACCATAAAACTAGTCGCAGACAATTAAATATACAGTGGTCAGCAAAAGTCTAGGTACCCCAATATATTTGCAATTGCTTAAAATTCATGAAATTGCTAAAATATATGGGGGTACTTAGACTTTTGCGGTCCACTGTACGTAGAGAAATCGAATATTAAAAAAAAACAATTTTCGAAAACCTGTAGCAAAATTATGACAGATGCTAATATGTATGTAGGTACGAAGGCTAAAGGGAGGAAACAATCATTCAAACAGATTGTCTCAGGTAATCGTGTTGGCTTGTTGTGTGCTTACCAAATATTCGATACGAAACCATGTATATAAATTCATAGGAAATCCACATTTTTCCTTTTCTTTCAAATCACTCTCTTAGTTCATCTAAGGTCTACTAAATTACTTAATTAGTTACTACAACACTTTTAGACACTTTTAGTCAAGATTACAACCTAACTTCTCACGCCACAGTTCAAAGTCAACTCCGAACCATAGATTTTTGAGAAACTTTTTTATGACAATTTTATTTGCTCTCAGAGTTTTTACCAAGAGCCTGCTGAGGAAAAGAAATATTATTTCGTTTTGTTCGAGATATCTGAACTAAGCGTTGAAACACGGCCTCGACGCAAGGCACACTGCCTACTAGAGTACGGCGACACTTCACTTATCTTTAAAAACATAACGTATAATGCTGTTATCGTTGTTACCCAGTGAATTCTATTACGTGGAAATTATTCATATCAGAACATGTACATAAGAGTTCTCCCGTAGCTCTTACAAGGGCTTCAATAAAAATTTGTGAACATATCTCCAATATGTGTAAAAGCCTTTAGTACTACACAACTTTTCCCACTGCTACTTATTTCGACGCCAACAGGTATTCTTTGCCTCTCTATGAGTTAGGCGAGCCCTTCTTCTGTTCTCTTACGGGTTCTAGTCCGTGATAACTCTAGTAATAGAACAGATTCAACGCAACTTTCATTTCCTTATTTCAATAAACAGAATCTGTTGGCCTATTCTTTTCCAGAACGTATTAGGTGTGATTCTCGATTAGTAGGATGAAATCAGAATAATTTTCGCAATAGATTTCTTAGAATAAATTAAAATACTAAAATTGGAGTAAAACTAGCCATCCTCTAGGCAATCACTTTGTAGACTTTTTTCTATCAATTTCTTAAAATTTAAAAAAAAAACTTATTCGAAATAAGAATCCCTGTAAACGTAATCAACAGGTTCCGTGTAGAAAACAATGAAGTGTTAAGCGTACTTGGAATTTGTGACACGTTAATATACCTCAAAAGGAGTTTGGCAAGGCAACATGATTGGGAGAGAGATTACAGGGAAACCCTATATATATTGAAAGAATTACTGCAGAAGCATATGGCTGCAGAAGTCTACCACATAAAATTCCTTAGCATATGATGACTGTGTAATGTGGCAAGTCCTTTTGGCTACAATGGTCTCTTAAGAGAATTCACACAAACTGTTATCTTAAAAATAATTGTTAAAATTAACGCACACAACATAAGTGGTGTCAGAACGTAGGTGGTGATCCTAACTGAAGGGTTGTAATGAGCAATTATGTTATGTAAGACGATTTCACGTGACTATATTCAATATGAAAAAGATTTACAAGTATTTTATGCTACATTGCTACACCAAATATTGAACTTGCCGGTTCAAACCTTAGGTCACATATCTTTAACGAAACGAAATATGAAGAAAATATTTCTTCGACGACAATCTGAGAGTAAATAAAAAATTGCTACGAAAAGTTTCTCAAACAACTGTTGACTAAACTGTAGGTCCCAAATTTAAACGATAGCATAAGTGGTGAATGAAGCTAGGTCCGTAATCCTGACTAAACGATTGTAATGATCAATTATGTTTGTAAAGCTTTTACCTCAACATTGAAATTATTTTAAATAAACTAAAGATCCTGTATGTCTTATTTATTTTTAATTAAAATGAAAAAGAAAACGTAGTTCCTTTGTCAACACGTATAATTTACGCATTAATCAATAGCACAACAACAACATCAGTAACGAATAAAAAAATATTTTTCATTGATACGATTACAATTCCATTGTAAAAAATGTGCGTTTCAATTAAATATTGTTTTTCTAAATGGAAACAAAATATCAATAGACTATGAAAAATACAATTAAATGCTTAAGTACACATGTTTTTTCTGTTATTTACGAAAAGAAGAAAGAAATCGACAAAATTTTGTTTTTTAAAAAAACCTTGAATTCTTATCACCGCCACACTCAACATTTTAACACAGCAAATGAACTGAATTAATAGTCAAAATAAAAATTATAAAATTGGATAAAATGAAAAACAAAAACAATAAAACAAAACTAGAATCATGTCAACAAAAACAATAATTTATCAAGAAAATTTCAACACACTTTCAAAACTTCTAGATATTTAAACAAAAAAATAAATAAAAAATAAAAGCAAGACTTACTTACTGGTTAAAAACGAAAACAGCAACAAAATATGTTTTCAATTAAAAAAAACATTCACAGCAAAAAAAAAAAACACAAAAAATAACAAATTATGGCACTTAAAATAATTGCAAACAAATATTCACTTTCTTTCAAAACAATTCTTTTTTTATTCTTTTTTTGTTTTTTTTTAAGTGTCAAAAATCACTTGAGATTTAACAATTGTTTTGGAAATTTTTTTTCAATTTATTTTTTTATTTTAAAATTTATTTTCTGTTTTTTTTATACACAATAAAATATTTGTTTTAATTTTTTTTTTTAGATTCTTTGGTAGTGTGAGAGTATTTTCTTTATGGCTTGTAGTTGAAAATATTACGACAATGTGGATGGCACTCTTAATAAACTTTTTAAAATCATAAATCTTTTATTTATTTGCTCATTTCAATTTTTCATATGTTTTCATAATATTTCTTAAAGTTTTTCTCATCATTTAATTTCATTTAAATTTTTTAGGAAAAATCAACACTTGTTTTCTTTAAAAGGAAAATTTTGTTTTTGTTCTATTTTTCCTGTATTTGGCGTGTTAAATCTGTGGAATCTGAATACAAACTGAGCACAAGTATTTCATTTTTCTTGAAACACTTACAATTTGGAAGAAAAAATTAAGAAAAAAAAAGAAGAAATCAACAACGAAAAAAAAAAAAACAAAATAAATATCAAAATACTACCGAAAAAAACATACAAAACCAAAAACAAAAACAAAGCAATAATGAGTAAAAAACAAAAACAACATTCAAATATACTCTTCTACTCACACATACACGCGCACACACACTCAAATGAAAACGAAATTTTAATCTTTTCCCAGTAGAATTTAACAGTCGACCCAAACCAAAAAGCCATACAAACAAATCGATCGACAACGACACCATTTACCGTGGCCTGTATTTATATACGACAAAGAAACGGAAGAGAATCAATTTAAAAATATTTTCAAAATTGTTGCCGTGGTATTGGTAACATTGTAAGGAAATTAGAATTTTTTAAAAATCCCAAAAATACACTCTCATCGATGTTTACAAACACCTACACATCGAACATGAACAGTACTTGGCGGAAAAAAAAAGCTGAATTTTACTCATATTTATACACATGTACGGTACACACTCACTTTGGTTTCCACAATTCTATTAACATGGGAGAGAGAGTGAGAGCGAGAGAGCTTGAGAGAAAGCAAGAATAGGTGAGTATTGTAGTCAAAAGTGAGTGTAAATTGAATGTGTTTGTAAATGTAGATACATTTTAGCTTATGTACCGAAGGATATTTTAACTCTGGTAGCAAGATCACAGCACAAGCCAACATTGGGCACGCAATAAAAGAAAACCAGACACAATTTTTATTAATATGCATAACCTTTACTGCACTAGTCTTCTATTTTTTGGAACAATTACTTGTAAATTTTTTACGTAACCATACATATGTACATGAAATTTTAATTTCATTTATGAATTGCCGACTATCGAATTCACTTAAGTGTAAAATTTTTATTTAAATGTTGTTTTACTAAAGATTTTAGGGAAAAAAGGTTTTTTTAGAATGATAAGACTTAAAGAGAGAAGAAAGTACCTTTAAAAGATCAGAAGGAACACGTAATTATTGTAAAGGGTCCGCCAAATAACTTTTTTTTTGAAAATGCTTTAAAAAAAACTACTGAATAATTTCTTAAATTTCTTTTTTATTCGAAAGTACAATCCTTCAGATTAATTATGGAAAATAATTTCATTCAAATGGCTGCCTCGGCTGGCCATGCAGTAGCCTACACGATCGGTCCAAATTTTAAGCACATTATCGATTGTGTGCAGCTGTATTTCACCAATTGCTTTACGAATATTGTCCTTTAAAGCGTCAATTGTCTCTGGCTTGTCGGCGTAGCACTTATCTTTGACCGCACCCCACAAATAATAGTCCAACGGTGCCAAAAAGCAGCTCTGAGGTGGCCAAACGACATCAGCTCTGCGGCTGATAATGCGATCTTCAAAAACATTGCGCAAAACATCGAGTGTAGCTTCGGCTGTGTGGCACGTAACGCCGTCCTGTTGGAACGAAATGTTGCCAATATCCTCCTCTTCAATTTTTGTGAACAAAAATTCGTTCAACATGGCCCGATAACGATCGACATTGTAACGGCCACTCCTTGCTTATTTTCGAAGCAAAATGGCCCAATTATGCCTCTGGACCAAAATCCGCACCAAACAGTGACTCGTTTTGCGTGCGTCGGCTTTTCAATGTATGCGTGCGGGTTTCCTGTGCCCCAAATGCGACAATTTTGCTTGTTTACATACCCGCCAAGATCAAAATGAGCTTCATCTGAAAAGATGATTTTTTTTGCCAAAATCGGCATCTTCTGTAAGTCGATCGCAGGCCCACATAGCGAAGCGAAAACGCATTGGATGGCCAATATTCGTTCAGCGGAAGGATAAAACTAATTATCTGTCAAATCAGACATGAGCTAAGTGTTACCATTCACGAAATAAGCACTAGTTGAAAAAAAACTTTAGATGGCGGACCCGATAAATAAATTTGACAATTTGTCAACGCAATAATTTAAAGTTCAAGTTCTTTAACACAAGCATTGTGTTGAATTAAGATGTATCTCTGACCTTCTCGCTGAGCTGACTTATAGCACTTAATCCTGCCTCCATTAAACATTGCCACTTAAAGTCTTTATAAATACCTAAACAGCTAAATTCTCTTACTAATACAAGTTTTCTAATCTTCTAATCTATTCTAGTCTTCTTATTCTAAATTTCAGCATACAATGTAGGTAGTCCTGGTCACAATAAATTTTCTTTAATTAGAATTTTACCTGAACCATTTTGACCCTTGACCTTTTCAATTTAAATTATGAAACTGAAACAGGCAATCAAATAATAAAAACAAAATGTTGAAATGACTATTATGTCCCTTAAAATAGCAAAAAAAAGGAAAGGGACAATATCGGATTAAATAGCTCTTGTAAAAGTTATTATGCCAACAAAAAGGATCAGAAAACGATCATGAATAATATATCCATTTATGAGCCTAAAAATGTCAACATTTATTAGATGAAAATTTAAAAAAAATTCCATGAAATATGTATGTACGTATGTTTCGTTATGTTCAACAAAATTTTCTTATGAATACTTATATGTATGTGAACCATATGGTGAATCATCTGGACCAAGGCATTATGCCTAAACTGCCCATAACATTTGTATTTTTCTATTGTACACAGTGAATACAGAATTGTCATAGAGTTTCCCAATAATAATGAAATTTTCATCAAAACAGAGAATCTGCCAAATGCGTACCCCACTCAAGATGCACCAGCACATCTGAAATTGATAAAAACATTGACAGACGTAGGGAAATTGTGATGAAAAATGATCGGATTAACAATAAAGAAGTATTTGTATGAAGTATCTGTATGAAGACGACGAAGTCTAGTAGGTACTGTTAGACATAAAGCCCGGGCTCGTATCCCAGGTCAGCCATCAAAACGAAAATATGAAAAAAAATTTCTGCGGCAGCTTCCTCTCAGCGGATTCCTGGCGTAAAGTCTGAAAGTAAAATAAAATTATCCTGAAAAGTTTCACTCAACTGTAGCTCGGAGTCGACATTAAACTGTAGTTTCCACCACCCATGGGTATTAACACACACAATCTGGGTGGTGTGAAAAGCTAGGTTTGTATCCTGACTAAAGGGTAGTAAAAGGTAAGTAAGCTTCTATGGCTAAGTTATAATGATTCTACCATGAAGTCGCCGTAGCCGTAGTCTATTAGATGTAAAAGCCAGGGTTCGAGCCCCAGGCCAGACATCAAAATAAAATACAGAAAGTATTTCTTCGGCGACTTCCTCTCAGCAGATTTCTGGCAAAAACTCTGAAAGTAAATAAAATTGCCATGAAAAAGTTTCTCAAAAATTTGTCGTTCGGAGTCGACTTTAAACTGCAGGTCCCACCACTCATGTATAAAATTAACACACACAACATAAGTGGTTTGAGAAACTAGGACTGTTATACAATGGGTCTATTCGACCTAAGTGTACTGTACTTGTCTTAATTGACAAATACACGTCCTCTAACCTAACCTAACCTACCATAATTTGATTAAAAAATCCCAAAGTAGCAATGTGTCAGAAGAGTCAATACACAAAAATTGTGTTTTTTTATGATACAAAGCTGGTAGGAAGGTTTGAGGACTTATATAGCCATAGTGACACATGTTTTTAACGCTTTATGATCGTCCTAGAAAGGCGAAGAAATGAAGTAAAAGAAAAGTTATAAAGAAATAGTGAAAGAAAACAAAGCAGGGGGATAAGTTACTCAAAAAGGAATACACACACTTCAGCCAGCACAAAGTCATTATAAACCTTGGGAAAGGCTGAATTTTGGCGACTGGCATATAATTTAAAGCCCCAAACAAATCCTATGCGGATAGCTACGACGAAAAATTCATGGTAAGTATCTGGGTTAATATACCATACCATACCATATATAATACCCTCATATAAATTAATAAATTAATTAAGTAACTTCTGGAAATCTACCAATAATTATGTATGTGAAGTTAAATTCGAATTGGATAATCCAAGACGCAATCCATAAATTTTAGCAGTGCCACATTTGGTGATAACACAGCAAAATTTCCTCTTAACAAAACAAAATTTGCCCTTAACAGAGCACTGTTAGCTACTTAACTGTATCCCTCTGAACATGCCCATTTGTTTAGGAACTAATTTTGGGAAATGCTCTAGGTCTATGAGTACGATACTATAAGCAAAGGAAGGTTCCCAGGCCTTTTAATAATATCAGCAACATAGTCACATATAAAGTGATATGGTATTGAGAAAATTGGCTTTGAAAATATCAATTTTTTGCTTGAAAATTTTCTAGAAGATCAGAGGCCATTTTGGCACATATAAGAAATAATACGCCATACATACTATATGCAAATGGTAGTCCAGAGGGTCCTCTTTCGAACTGTGGTAGTGGGATAGCTGTAATAATTTTGAGAATTGAGAACATTTTCGTCCTTTACCCCCACCAACCATCAACACTTTTCTTCACAAACAATAATAATCATTATAAGAATTATATTTTATATCAATAGTCTGAAATAATTGCAAAGTAGACGAATAATCGACTATTACCACTGTTAAACAGTTAACAGTGCTCTGGTAATGTTATTTACCCTGTTAGAAGCAAGAAGTGGCGCTGGTAAAAGTGTGGGTTTGCGTCTTTGTTTTTTAAATTCGAATTTGTCTTCACACACGTCCAATAATTTCGTTCAATAAAGAATTCCAAATTAAAAAATACATCGTGTAAACATTAGGAATATAAGTGCAAAGAAACTCACTCAATTAATTAAATTTCAGGCAATATTTTGAGCATTTTCTTCCTTTCTGTGGAGAAAACAACTCAAAGGATAATTGGTTGCTCTTTGAGAAACTCGTTACCAAAAACAGGTAACAAAAGCAGTTGCAACAATCTAAAGAAAATTATCTCATCTGAAACAAGAGTGTAATAACAACAGCAGACAAAAGAATATTCAAAAAGAAGAGAGAAACAAGGTAGATAGGAACAGGTAGCTAGGTCAGTAACAAAATAAAATCATGAGTTGTCACTTGAAATTAATAGATAGACGAAGATATTGTATGCAATTAAAAACACAATGACGGACAGTGACCAGGTCACAGCATTAAATTTTCTTTTCTTTTCATTTTTGTTTGGAATTTAGTTGGCTTAAAAGGAAAAACAAATTTCAAATGATTCAAACATTAAATATTGGAAATGATTTTCATGTTTACTATGGTTTTCAGAAGATTAACACTGAAGGGTATGGACAAGAAAACGTTGACATAAATATGTTTTATTTCTCTGCAGGTATCTGGTTCATTCTATTGTTTAATAAGACTTAAAGAGTGTATCTCTGGAATACAATATAAGAAGAATTGAATTCATGCAATATTTTCTAGCAATCAACCCGTCAGTTATTATGATCACAACTGTTGTAGTTTGTTTTTTCTACTCTTAACGCGTACTTAAGACGCGTGCTTAGGTAGCCAGCCAGCCAGCCATAATGCATTTCAAGAAATTCGATCAATTCTACGAATATTAAACGAATGAAATATTTTTTTATATTCACTTTGTATTTACAACAATAACGAAATAATTTTATTACAAAAACGTTTATGAGTTTTTAACTTGTTTTAGGAAAAACTCAACTTACCAGCTGTTAGCCATTTAGCCATGTACGTGTACAATGGTATTAATTTTTACATTTTCCTTGTATGTGTTGATTTTATTACACTTTCAAATGTTTTTCTCTGCACCTTCTTTCGTTTTTCTCGCATTTGAGAATTAATTGTATGCATGCGTTTGCATTGAATTTGTAATGAATGCATTGCTGTAAGTTGGTTGGATTTTTTATGTTTTACAAATCATATCAGCTTTCGTTTAATAACAATAAAATAGAATTGAAACTAAAAAAAGAAAAATAGTTGAATGCTCTGAGTATAATAACTATGATATTAAAAATAGAAGAGTAGAGTATTCAAAAAAAAAAAACTTAAAAATTGATTGTGGATTGAAAAAAGAAAACAAAAACCATTTAAACGGTTTTTATAAAATGAAAGCAAATACAACATTAAACGACCCACTGCATATTGGAAAAATCATATTGGGTTTAGCAAAAGTAACAGTGACAACGGCTTGGTAGGTACCCAAAGAATCGCTAATTTCGGTTGGAAAAGATGAAAGAATGTTCATCATAATTTAGGAATTTGAAAGAAATAAGAAACATAAATAGCATTCTGAATAATCCATCTAGGAAAATCTCATCCTTAAGAGAGAAAAAATCAGCAACAATCCATATTGAAAGAGGCAGAGTGGTCCTTTGATGACGTGTAACACATACAGATGCCAGCTGCATAAAAGCAATCATCTGGTGAAGTACAAAATTTGATTTTTGAAAGTACGACAGGGAAAGGCGTCTTAGTCAAGTAGGTAGAATGTTGTCTAATTAGATGAGAACCCTGGCCCAGACATCACGAACATAACGAAATATGAAAAAATATTTCTTTCGGTGAGATCTCTCAAAGTCGCCGTTGTCTAGTAGGTAGTGAGTTGGCTTATTAGACGTAAAGCCAGGGTTCGAGCCCCAGGCCAGGCATCAAAACAAAATACAAAAAGTATTTCTTCGGCGACTTCCTCTCAGCAGATTTCTGGCAAAAACTCTGGGAGTAAATAAAATTGCCATGAAAAAGTTGCTCAAAAATCTGGGGTTCGGAGTCGACTTTAAACTGTAGGTCCCGCCACTCATGTATAAAAATTAATGCACACAACATAAGTGGTGTGAGAAACTAGGTTGTAATCCTGACTGAAGGGTTGCAATGACCAATTATGTATGTAGTATGTGAGATCTCTCAAAAGACTTTGATAATAAAAAGAAAAGCCATGAAAAGTTTGTCAAATCTGTCGTTCGGAGTCGACATTAAACAGTAAGTCGCACCATTCATGGATAAAATTAACACACAAAATAGAAGTGGTATAGGAAGCTAGGTTGTAATCCAGACTATAGGTTGTAAAGGCAATTAGCTAAGTAAGCCAAGAGAAATGAAATGAGAAGAATAGGCGTGATGCTATAAGATATTTCTATATTCCCAAGAAAACAAATTAGGATGAAAAAATTACAAACGTTTAGAAGGCTATGAAGTATTGCCAATTAAACTCCAGCAATTTTGTTGGCTGTGATGAATTTAATTTCCACCTAAGAGGAACTATTATTAAAGCTATAGGTTAGGTTAGAGGACGTGTACTTGTCAATTACGACAAGTACAGTACCCGGAGGTCGAATTGACCCATTGTACAACGTCCTGGTTTTTCACACCACTTATGTTGTGTGTGTTAATTTTATACATGACAGATTTTTATTTATTGAGAAACTTTTCATGGCAATTTTTATTTATTCTCAGAGTTTTTGCCAGAAATCTGCTGAGAGGAAGTCGCAGAAAAAATACTTTTTGTTTTTTATCTTGATGTCTGGCCTAGGGCCGAACCCTGGCTTTACGTCTAATAAGCCAACACGCTACCTACTAGACTACGGCGACTTCTAAAGCTATAAATTGCGGGCAATCAAAAATGAGCAGTTCTCTATAACCCTACGTAAACGATTAATATAAAACAAAGTCATATTTAGAGTTTGTTGCATTGAAATGAATTCTATTCTTCCTGGAATAAATTTGAAAAACAGCGGAGAGAAGGATATTAGTAAAGATCTAAAAATATTGTACACAGTCGATGTCTAGTATAGAAGAATCAAGACATTATACATATATTCTGATCCAAATTCGATCGTTGCTAAGAAGCAAAAAAAATTTTTTTGAGAGTTTTCTCGGCAATGCCAAGATTTAACACGGAATGGAATTCAATCATTTGCCATATGAACAAGACGATTACGACCTGCGAATACCAAGCCAATACTATAATGTTATTATAAAGAAATCAACGACTTCTAAAAAACATCTATTGCCGTCAGACGCGGACTACTGTATGCGAAGTAATATGGAGATGCTGCTAAAATCAGCATATCAATGAGATTATCAGTCACATCATTTATTTAATTCTCAGACGGTTCGTTTTTAATTGTGGCATGTAGTATGAAAACCGCACATTGACAACACTATTAAAAATAAAAACGTCAAACATAATTGAAAAGAAAAATATAAAAAAATATTCATTCTAGAAAATTCTCGAACACGTTAACAACTAAATAGCTTAACCTAAAAATAAATTAAATATATTAAATAAATTAACCCCCACGTCTTTTATTATCGCAGGGTCAAGAGTAACGCTCTCCACATAATAATCCATAATTTAATACGGGCCATTATACTGATCGTTGAAATCGGTTAAACTTGATTTGGTTGTTAACTCTATTAGGTTGGGGCTTCATGTGGCCGTAATGGTGCAACTAATTATACATTTTATGATATTCTGCTTTAAATTGCAATTGAGAAACCCTTTTATTTATTATGTATCAAGGGCCTATAAACACTTTTACCCACTTTACTTATTTAAATAATTAATAAATATAAAAATAGAAAAAACAACAACAACAATAACAGATTCATTGTTATGATTATGCATAGAAAAAGTAACGGTTTTAGCAAATAAAATAGAGAAAAAATAAACAACAAAGCTGTTGAAACTCAAGAAAATAAAAATGTTTTTCTAACTGTCATTCAAATGTTACAACAACAAATGTGAAATGTAATGCATGCAACTTATAAATGTAATTTATGTACACTGTAGTTACTTTCTTGTTGGTGTTGTAAATATAAGTTTCACAACAACAACAACACAAATATACGGTAGAAAAAGTTTCACCGTTTGGTTTACATTTTTTACGGGTTTTTTTTTGTTTTTATTTTTCAAAACCACAAACAGAATAATTATTTAATTGAACGTGTACTCTCTGACAACTCTCATCGATAGATTGATTTCATTGAAACTCTATTTGTCCTATATAGCCCTCCTCCTGTCCCTTGTAATTGTGTTCTTCTGCGCTACAAACTCTCAAACAAACGTTTTACAACCTTCAATAAATAAAAAGGCAGATAATTTTACATTTCGTATGCATGGAAAGAAACTTTTCAAATGAAAATTAATGCATCAGATTACGATCATTAGCCTCTATACAAACACACACATACACATACACAATTAAACTGACTGATAGACAGCCAGCTAGCCAAATGGACGTATAAACGCATGGACGATTTGTAGCACTTGAAGACGAATTTTTTTCTTTTTCTTACCACTTTTTTAGAATTCTGATGAGAAACAGTCAAAAATATTTAAATAATCGGTCGGACGGACGGACGGACACTCACAGATAAGCCGCAGCAATTTGTCTGAATTTTAAAAAATTTATTTCATGCTTTCTTTACTTTTTTTTATTAAATTTCCCCATCAGAAATTGCAGAGATTATGACGGGAGCTGGGTGATACAAAACAGGGTGGATGGGGGGTGAGAGACATTATTCATCTTATTGTTATTAAGCAGAAGGGCCTGAAGCATTGAAAATATGCATTTATTGGTTTGCTGGCTGGCTGACTGGATGCATGAATGGTTTGCTAGTTGACTGCCTGACTGACTGACAGTCTGGTTGGCTGGTTGCTTGGTTGAATGGTTCATTGGCTATAATAATAATAAACTGCTCGCAACCAAATGCGGTTTGATTGATGTGTCGCCATTAAGTAGCCGTTAATGTCGATTTAATGAGTTTTTCTGTGTTTTTATTTCTATTTTTCCTTTCCTTTGCATATATTGGATTTCATACGTTCGTCTTCTTCTTCTATTCAAGATTCTCTTCAGTATTTGATTTCAAATGTTTTAATCGACAATAAAAAAAAGAATCGGATTTATGATTCTGTTAAAACATTCTCTCGCCTTCTGCTCTATAATAAAGTTTTTGTGGTTTTTCAATTCGTTTAGTTGCTTAACCCTTGTGGGAGCGGAGAAATAAATTTCAATACAAATGGGAGAATCTTCTGTAGCAGCTCTTATCCATCTGATGTTGTTCAGAAAAAAGTATATTCGTAATTTTTGTAAATTTTTTCTTTCACTTTATTTCATTAATCAAGATTTTCCATCTTCTGAAATTAGTTCTAGAATGTTAGGGTTGCCATCTGCCTAGGAACAAAGTCGTGTGCGAAACAGTTTCGGTATGTTGTAGTGGGGTTTTGTTTTTGCCTCCTTAATTTTCAGCACCAGTATTTCTTTGCACATATCCAATGCATTTGCATTACAAGCCTTTAGTCGGGACTAGAACCTAGCTTCTCACGCCACCTATATTGCATGTGTGGTAATTTTATTCATTAGCGGCTTGACAATCTTAGGTGAGGTTAGGTGGAGAAAACTTAGGGGATCCCGTTTTGCTCACAGACACCTAAAAGATAACTTATGGAGTAAACGAAATGAACTTCTCCCTATATAACTGGTACTAAAGTTACTGCATTTGAGACTGAAGGGTAAATCCATTTACACAGCATAGTACCGCTCGTCCAATGACCCTCGTATAACGCCAATCTTTAGAAATAAGCTATCGGGCGAACAGTCTTTCGCCGTTGCCATATAAAGACTGCGGGATACTTGAAATAACACAGGAGGTGCTAGAACTCCGCTTGTTCTGCACCATCTTACGGAAAAATCATAGGGTAGCAAATGTCTGAGTAGGAGGAGGAGTTTAAGGATATGATACCTAAATTTCTGAGGAGCTTTATTCTGTCCTTGCATGCATGCATAATTGGTCATTACAGCTTTTTAGACAGGATAAAAACCTAGCTTCTCACACAACTTATGTTGTGTGGGTGTTAATTTTATCCACAAGTTTAAAGTCGATACCGAATGACAGGCTTTTTAAGAAACTTTTCATGGCAATTTTATTTACTCCCACGGTTTTTGCCAGTAATCTGCTGAGAGGAAGCCGCCGAAGAAACATTTTTCGTTCTGATGTCTGACCTGGTGTTTGAACCGTGGCCTTTACGTCTAAAAAGTCAACACACTTAATACTAGACTATGGCGATTTCGTCCTTCAGAGAAATAAAGTCTAGTAACTCGACTAGACCACACACCAGAACTGATAGCTGGGCTATCAAAGAAAATTAAAATTCTGTCATCAGAAAATTTTTAAATATCCGGCTTAAAAATACTGGAAATGTCTTCTAATCTAAATGAAGATGTCTTCATATTTTGAAAATTTATTTTGTAAAGGGCCCCGCTATACTAACTGGCTTAAGGCCTAGTTTTTCACACCTTTTATCTTGTGTGTTTTAATTTTATTCAAGAATGATGGGAGCTGTACTTTATCGTTGACTTTAAACAAAAAAATTGTGAATTTCATGGCTATTATTTACTGTCAGAGCTTTTACCAGAAGACTGCTGAGAAGAGGTCGCCAGAAGGAAATATTTTTTCAACTCGTGGGCTCTCATCTAGTAAGCCAACACACAATGTACTAGACTACAGCGAACTGCCGTACCATCAAGATATTGTAATAACAAATTATATGATATGCCACGCCCACTCGAAGTAATATTTCAAAATAATAACCTACAAAATAATTAAGTTTGTATATATTAAAATTGTTATAATTACCATTAGTATACCGTTAGTTTCATTCTATTAACGAAACTATTTGCCTTTGCAAGAGTATACAATTGAGTTACGCACTTATGGGTTAATTATGGCAGGCCAGTGGAAGTGGTATAAACCATGGAAATGCCAAATCAATTTATAGAACTTAATGGCTTCGATATTTAATAAGGAAGTAAATTCTACACATCTTTTTAAACGGCCTACAAATACATACAACAATAAATTCCAATCAATTTATTTTAATTTCCTTTTCTCAAAGAACAAAAACTCAAACCATTTTTCATGATTCATTCATTCATGAAAATTTTAGCATGAAAATGTTTCTTTCCACAAATTTTTGTTAAAATGTCATAAATTAAGTAAAAAAAAAATTTTTTTAGTTGCTACCATTAACACCTTTGACACTAACAATTAAACTACAATAATAGTCTTTAATTTAATATCAATAAAACTAAAAACAAAATCAAAAGAAACACTTTAAATACCATACGATACCATATCATATCATACTTCCACCACCACAAGACAACGGAATATTGTGAGAGAATATTGTGAAATGCGGAAAAATAAATTAAAAAATAAAAACAAAAACAAACCCTAGTGAGAATTGTGTGTTAAATGGATCGATTGCTTCACATGAAAACCTTGAGGTGAACTTAATTAAAATTTTTTGGTCAATTCGTTTAGTAGTATGCCTTAGAAAAATAATACGGAGAAGTTTAAATTTAATAAAAAAAATACTAAAAACAAAATTAAATTAAATTTAATTGTATAAGAATACATTGTGATAATTTATTTATTTACGTGCTTAAAAATGAATATCAATCAGATGTAGCAAAGAGAATAGCAAAGTCGTAGAAACTTAATTGAGTCAAATACCAACTAAATTGAACAATTTTTACTAAGTTTCAGTTAAAATCTCATACGGCAGCTGAAGCCAATTGTGAAAAAATTACAGTCAAAACTTACTTCATTTAATTGGTGATTACAACCCTTTATTCAATATTACAACCTAGCTTTTCTCATTACCCATGTAATGTATGTTAGTATTATATAAGAGTGGTGTGACCTACTATTTAAAGTCGATTCCGAAGGACAGATTTTTTAAGAAATTTTTCATGGCAATTTTTATTTTACTCTCAGAGTTTTTGTCAGAAATCTGCGTTCGTTTTGTTCGAAATGTCTAGTGTTTGAACCATGGTCTCAGGGCTAAAAAGCCTGCTACGGTGACTAAGTGTTTCTACTGCTTAAGAATATTAGGTTTAAGTAGCTCTACGAATTGTAGAGGAAATTTTTATGTCCATGAATGTAAATCCGACTTTGAAAGAAAGAATGAATAATAGTGTGGTAAGTGTACTCAGCACCAAAGTAATATTTATGGTGTTTCAATTCAGTTACCAGACATGGGCCAACTCCTTTGAATATACACGTTTCATTAGAACAAAATTTTTTTGAACGTATTTTGCTTTGTAATGTGAAAAACATTCCCATCACCACCAATAGGTTTCATTCACCATTCGAAATGAAAAATTAAATTGTGGTTATCTTCCAAAGGAACCTTTCTGCACAAACAATTGTTTTTGTTCTACATCGAGACCAATACTCAGAGAATGTTTCGTCCCTATTCATGCAATGATTGTATTACACACAATTACTAAAGTATACATACGGTTAACAAATTTCAGAAATTTTTTAACCAATCCGTTTTCGTTGAAAATCTTTATAGTTTCCTCGATTTTAAGACGGTCTTTTGCATTGGTTAAAAAATGTCTGAAATTGAACTGAATTGTGGCCCTGCACAGGCCCACAAAAGTATACATCCGATTAACAAATTTCACAAATTTCTGAACCAATGCAAAAGACCGTCTTAAAATCGAGGAAAGTTGTCAGACAATTATAAAGATTTTCAACGAAAACGGATTGGTTAAAAAATTTCTGAAATTTGTATGTATGTATACTTTTGTGGCTGGGTGTACATTGGTTGTATTACATCGCCGTAATCTAGTAGGTAGAGTATTGGCTTATTACACGTAAGGCCTCGGCTCAAACCACAGTTATCTTCGACTAAACGAAATATAAAAAATTTTTTCTTGGTCGACTTCTTCTCAGCAGATTTCTGGCAAAAATTCTGAGATTAAAATAAAATTGCCATGAAAAGATTCTCAAAATATCTGTCGTTCGGAGTCGACTTTAAACTGTAGGTGCCAGCACTCATGTATGAAAATTAACGCACACAACATAAGTGGTGTGAGAAACTAGGTCGTAATACTGACTAAATGACCAATTACGTATGTATGTATGTATTACACTACAATTCTTGATGGGAATTGAAACTTAAACAATCGCAGATTTTTTCCGTTTTTTTTTAATGAGGTTAAGATATCTAAGACCAGTAAGGCCAGAAGTCACCGTAGTCTAGTGTGTAGTGTGTTGGCTTATTAGACATATGAAGAAAACGTCTTCTTGCAAAAATTTTGAGAGTAAATAAAATTGCCATGAAAAATTTTCTCAAAAATCTATCATTCGGACTCAACATTAAACTGTAGGTCTAGCCACTCATAAATAAAATTAACATACACAACATAAGTGGTGCAAGAAACCAAGTTGTGATCCTGACTAAAGTGTGGTACAGAGATCAGCTATGAATCGCTTTTTCGTTACCCATAAGCACTCATGAAATTTTGAATATAAGTGAGTCAATAATATTGTAATTTAACTACACTACTCTGATTCATTCGTATTCACTACAACGTTGATATATAAGTACAGGTTGCAATGAGTATGCGTACAACGTAGACATCAAACTCATACCATTCGAAATATGTTTGATACATAAGGCTACTCTTTCGGATTCATAAGTTTAGAAAATAAAAATTAAAAATGATTCGAGTGACTCGAATAATTCATTAAAATTTACAGTCTTAGTTGTTGTTGCATTTACAAAAAAGAAAAAGACACATAAGCAATAAAAACAGAGCAGCCATTTAGTGAGTATTTAGTGTTCATACGCGAATCGTACCTATTTTGTGATTCTTGTAAATGTTGAGTTATGGACAGTTGAAATCAATAAAGTGTTGTTAAGTAGTTAAATTTTGGATTTTTAAAAACTCTAATAAAATTACAAAAAAAAATTATAAAAAATATATGCATGTAGAATAAATAAAGCACTTGAATGAACAAAACAGAAAAAAACATGAAATATTTAATGAAAAATTCATGAGACAAACACAATTCGTATGTAGAACACACAGAAAAAATATTCATTTATTAATAAAAAAAAACAAAAAAATATGCAAAGACATACACTTATATGTGCATATATAATAATATACCAAAACAATGTTCAATACAATAATAAATAACGCAAGTTAAACTATTTAATAAATTATTGAACAATTCAAAGTAAAAAAAAATAAAACAAATAAAACAATACGCAAAAATTTATTTAAAAAAAAATTGGAAAAAAATACAAACGGAACACAAGTGAACTGTAATGAACTTTTATGAAAATAAAATAAAAAATGGCAATAAAAACAATGAAAACAAGAATAAAAAACACAAAAAAATAAACAAATTTAAATAAATTGCAAAAGAGCTGTGGAAATAGAATCAAGAGGGTGCATGGTGGAGATGGCAAGTGACACATACCCCTCCCCATACACATGCATTTCATTGGAGAGCACACAAGGCGTAAATATTTTATTTCGATGGGAAATGTTGAAAGTTTTCATTTTCAATTATTTATTATGTTGTTGTATTTATTTATAAAAGAATATAAACAAAATTTTACAATATCAGGATATTACTTATTTTAGTATTCCGTTATTTTTTTCTAATTTTATTGTTTTTAATTTTTTTTATTGAATTTTTTTTTTCATTAAAAATTACCCAAAAAAATTATACAAAATTTTTAATTTTTTTAAAAATTATTTGCAACATCTATTTAAGGTCATGAAACAAAAACAAATCAAAAGACAAAACAAAAAAAAACTAATATTTTAACACAAAAAAGGTGTTTAAATGCTATTAACCAAATGTGTTATTATTTAAGCCACACATACATGTGGTTTTGGTTTATTTGCTGACTGCTAATTAAATGCCTAACAAAACAGCAACAAAAAACAAATGTTGTTACCAGACAATATTTTTTCTTTCAAATTCCCCAATGCTATGCAAAACCAACAACAAAAAATTAAATTTTATTTTAAAATTATTTTAAAATTTATTTTTTATGCGTATTATCGTGCAATCCCCACCAAATAATATTTCAAAAGCGCAAGCACCCCACAAACCCCAATTTTGTTGTTTTCTTTTAATGATTCACAATAAAACCAACTACAATACTTTGGGATTCATTCAACTCAATTACTTGATGAAATAGTAAAACTACGTAGTTAAAGTCCTTGAAATCTATCCGCTTTTGAAATGAAAATAAAACATGTGTTCGTATCGTATTTGAATTTGTAATTGAAATTTTGTTGTTCATTACATTACGTTTGTAGTTTGGCTGATGTAAATAGTAAATATTAAATGATTTTTAACCCATTTTAATAATATCGTTCAAGGTAAACCTGTTGCTTGAAAGCATAGTCTTCGTCAAGATTTCATAATAAAACCCAAAACAAAATGTTTTTCGTTTCATAAATACTAAATAACTACCGGTTAGTTTGAAGGTTGTTATGAAAGTTCATACAGAATCGATGTAGAAGCAATTGATGTAAAATGGCCAAAGGTCAAATTGTATTTGAAAACTTTTATAGCAATTGGTTGAAGCTGACATATCCTAGAATTTTAAGAACTTATTTTTTAGAGTCAGAGCAAGCAGTAGAGCCCTACTATCTCTAGTAAAGTTTACAATGTTAAAAAACTTCATTAATACATCAAAAATCTAGTAACAGATGCTACAAGGTATTGAGATTATGCACACAAGATTTTTTCAAGTTATTAGAAAGACAATGGAAATGAGGGGAATACATTTGAGGCGGTCATTGAAGGCAATGATAAATTTTCACTTTCCTTCTAAGATGAGATCAGTATAGCAATTTTCTGATTGAAGATTAATACAGAGGCATATACTTCTCACCGTGGTCTAGTAGGTAGTGTATTGGCTTATTAGATCTGAGGCCTCGGGTCAAACGCCAGGTTGAGCATCTCCAACCAAACGACAATGAAAAAATATTTCTTCAGCGACTTCATCTCAGCAGATTTCTGTCAAAAACTCTGAGAGTAAAATAAAATTGCCGTGAAAAGTTTCTCAAAAATCTGTCGTTAGGAGTCGACTTTAAAATTCGTGGGATCTGCATTCAGTCATGTATAAAATTAACACAGACAACATAGGTTGGAATTCTGACTGCAGGGTTGTACTGACCAATAACGTATGTATACTTTTTCATCATAGCTATTTAAAGACACTCGGAAAGAATGAGGCTCCCTTTTAACGACTTCTGCCGTGGATGCAGGTCCACTGAGGAAGAGGAGACTGTTGTTCACTTTATTTGCCAGTGCCCGTCTCTTGCTAGGTGTAGATATAGGTTATTTGGCTCCCCATTTCTAGCTAGCTTAACGGAGCTATCATCTATTGACATCAAGGATATAGCTTCGTCCAACAAACTTTCTGGCTGGTTTTCCAGTGCGGGGTAGTCGTGCTTTTGTTGTGCAGCCCTTGCGCTGACCAACTTCTTCCTTTTCCCTGATTTTGGTGGAACTTGATTAGTACAGGGACTGCGTTCACCCGTGGCATCACAACGGGCCGCTATGCGTGCTCAAGTGAGCTTTGTGATAACAGAGCTACCACTCCGACCTAGCCTAACCTATTTAAAGAAGATGGTAGCTATTAAGTAACAAGTTTTTAGTTCTTAGTATCATTTAGATGGAAGAATGCAAGCCTAATAACTAGTATCGTAGTATGCTTATGTCCTGCATATAAGAAAGGTTACAGAACCATATGTCCCAACTAACGGAACAATAGCCCTTCTTCCCACCGGACATACAATTTTGTTGAGAGTATTATGTGAAAGCGAAGTCGCCGTAGTCTAGCAGGTAGTGTGCTGGTTTATTAGATGAAAGGCCACGGTTGAAATCCTAGGCCAGATAAATCGAACGAAACGAAATATGAAGAAATATTTCTTTGGCAACTTCCTCTCAGCAGATTTCTGGCAAAAACTCTGAGAGAAAACAAAATTGTATGAAAAGTTTTTAGAAAATCTGTAAAGCAGAGACGACTTTAAACTGTAGGCCTTGCCACTCACGTATAAAACAACACACACAACATCAGTGGTATGAGGAACTAGGTCGTAATCCTGACTGAAGGGTTGTAATGACCAAATGTGTGTATGTATGTATTTATGTGACTCTTAACACCTTCAGATTGTGAAGTGGATATTAAAGATCACTTCTCGACTGCTTGAGGAAACCTCAACACTATTCCATTGGGTTAGGTTGCAGTATATGAGGACTATGATAGTCAAATGTAATGGCAGATTATTTCCACTTGTTAGGCTTCAACCATTATGTGGACACATATAAACGAAATATTTAGGAATACTAGCATTATTGCATCCGCCGGTGTCGAAATAAACGATTCTTAGTTCCTGAAAAGGAAATAAACTGAGAACAGATTTAAGCTTTTTAACGAGATATTTTACCTCCAGTTGCAGCCTAAATTGCCATCTGAGCACAATTATTGTAAGTGAAATAAATGTATGCGTTTTTGTAAAGTTAAAGCTAAGGTCTTAGGACACAATCTGACCGTGATATTCTTGCACTCGGCAGACAAAGATTTCACCATTCTAATTAACGCACCGCCACTTAAGCTGTGAGACCTTAACTCCATCTCCCCCTGATAGAGTTTAAATTCCTTATAAGCTTTAAAAGCGATTCGGTTGGATTTAATGTAAGAGACTTTGCACAATAAAACTGCTTTGCTCTTTTCAGAAATTGTAATGTTTTCAAGTGAAACAAGTGTAACGGGTGTGACACCAATTGTATTTGTATCAAGCAGAGTACTAGATTTTGTTAGAAAAGCAGAATTTCTCTGCGATAAAGTATTATTATTATTATTATTAGTTTAATTAATTAAAAAAATAGATTAGATTTGTAACGGGTGTGACATTATTCTACTTTGAAGTGAAAAATTTGATTATTTTAATACAAAATTCTCAGCTAAAATAACAATTAATATACCGATGTAATATATAATGTAATGTAATGTAAGCTTTACTAAAAGAGACTTCTTGCAACAGCTACTTTTAGTATTTTTTTAAACAAAATTAATTCAAGAAATTAAGCTTTCAATCATCATTTTCTTCTTTCTCTTTCTCTCTCTTTTTTAGACGTTCAATCAAAATTCAACAACAAACAACAGAACAAAGAAGTCTTTTAAAGGTAAATTTAAAATCGAGCTTAAACAGTATTTTAAAGAATCTTCTTTTTTTGTGAAAATTTTATCAAAACCTATCTTTTATTTTCATGAAGTATGTTACAATAACAAAACAAAAAAACACGAAAAGAATTAAAGAACTTAATGACGTTCACTTTAAATTGGGTCATCAGAAAATTTCTTTATTTTTATGGTCAACGTTGGTGACGGTTCTTCTGCCTTTAACACCAAAAAGACACACTGACACACAAATCAAATAAAAAAGCCAAGAAATAAATATTTATGGTTGTCTGTTAAACATTCTTGATTTGTTTTTTTTTTCTTATTCATTTGTATGTAAAATAAAACCTAACTTTCTCAGACAAATCCAAACAACGTAATCAGTTTAAATTGCTATGCGTTTTCGACTGACGTTTAATTTTTAATGATCACGTCCAGTAGTTTTTTGTTATCGTTTTTCTTTTTTACTTTCTGATCTTCCTTAATATTAGCTAACCTTTGCAATGTTATCTATCAGATATTTGCACGCACAATTCCTTTTTGGTAATTGAGCAGACACCCAAGTTGCGAGACGATTACTTGCGTTCATAAGACAAAGCAAAACAAAAGAAATTCGGTTTATTTTACGTTAGCACCGATTTTGAGGGTTAATATTGTATTTGTTTGTTAAATATATACACGAGAATATATTTTTGCTGATACTGGCGGATACATTAAGACACATATCTGGATAGGTAAACCTATCAGTTTTCCTTAAATATTTGGATGTGATAAAAGGCGAATTGCGATAAGAAAAAACGTTTAACTTCGAAAACAAAAAGGCAGAATTTAGGTTCTTTATTGATTTTTTTAAATGGCACTGAAACACTAAAGCACTTAATTCATTCGGTACTTTTCACGATTCTTCACTCATCACTAACTTAAATTTAAAGTGCTCATCTGCCTGAACACCGCGCTGCAGATTAAAATCTCAGCACATTTTAACATTCTGATACCATCATTAATGATATCGAGACGGTTTATTTTTTAATGTAATTCAGCCTTTACCACACAAATAAATTGAAAATCTATACATAGTAAGTCATCAAGACTCTTTCAAAAGTTATTAAAAATGTCGTTTATTTTTCCAATTTCTTCTATTCGGTGAACATAGATCATAGGCTCGATGTAATGTAATCTACCAGAGTCTCTGATAGAAATGGTGTTCACGACCTTTACAGGAAAAGACTACCAATGGACTCACACTACCACTAGACTACCACGGCACTCTTTCTATCGTGTCTTCCACCAAACGCTTCGTATATTTACATTTAATTTTTGTCAAGAACTCTGACAGTGAATCACTCATGTATAAAATTAACATACACAACATAAGTGTGTGAGAAGCTAGTTCAAGGTTACGATCTAGTGAAGGGTTGTAATGACCAATTATGTTTGAGAGAAATCAAGGAAGTTCCTTATATATTCGAAGGACATAACAGCGTTAAAATGTCTGAGGGAATAGCATTTGAAATATAGAATATTCAATGGTGGCATCTGGGGCATCAACCAGGCTAGCTAGTAGGGCTTAAATTAGCTTGCAGGACTGCTACGTTTTGTGGTTAACGCTTGCAGCATACGAAAACCTCCAATGAAAAATTCTAACGGAGACAAATCGCACGATCTCGGTGACCAGTTTACATCACCGCCATGTGGGATGACAATGTCGCCAAATTGCTTGTGCAGAATATTGAATGTGGCATGAGCTGTGTATTAGCACCATTCTGTTGAATGCACATATCGTTAGTGTTCAGGTAATCTAATCAAGGCCAAAACAAGTTGCTATCATCGACCTAGATTACTTGCCGTAGACAGTGATGGTCTAGCCGAACAACGTTGTTTTCAAAGGAATATGAGCCGATTATACCGCCAGCCCAAAATCCGCACTTAACAGTGAGTTTTTTAAGGTGCATTGAACGCTTTTGAATCTCATGTGGTGTACGATCGTTCGATATTAGACAATTCTTGCTTTGGATCTTATCGCTGCAGATATTTCGAGGAAATTAAATTAATTTTTGTTTTTTTTTCTTTGTTTTAGTGTGTCCATGGTTTTTGTTATAAATCTCTCCATCATGGTGATTGGATTCGATTGGAATAGATTGGCTAAATGAAAACAAATTGAACGCAAGGTGACACTTATCTTTTGTTATCGGAAGTCTATGTTGAGAAAACACGACATTTTAATTAATTTTTTAAAATTTTTGTATCCAAAAAGTCATGCGTAAAATTTCAATTTTAAAAGCAAAATCATAATCCCATCAACTTTATGTTGGCAAATAAAATGGCCCTGAAAGTTTTACTTTCAATTGATGTTTGAAAAAAATTAAAGAAAACAATTTTTTAAAAGAAAAGTACAAAATAAATAAATAAAAAAAAACAAGCTGAGTGTATATTAAAGTGGATTATCGACTACTTTTTAGACGGCGTGACAAAAAACACGTGACTTTTTTAAATAATTAAAATTATAAAAACAAAAACAAAAAAAATATATAATTTATTATAACGTTATATTATCATTTATTTAATTTTATATGTATTTAATTTAATTTTTTTTTTATTTTTCTACAGTCATATTTTAAAATATTAAAAAATTTCTGAACATTTTTAATTGTAGTATTATTTATTAACCATTTTTTGTGTCTCCCGTATGCAGTAATTTTTTTAACCAATTTAATTACTTTCATAACAAGTTTTATTTAAAAAAATATTTTATGTTCGTTGGTAGTAACTGTGGCCATATTTTTAAATGGCAATAATTTTTTTATTTTTATTTTAATATTATTTTTTATTTTTTTGCTTAATGTTCATAAAATAATTCATTTAAAGTGCCATAAAACAACATATAAAAAATGTTTATTTTTTTTGTGTGTATAAAAATATGTTATTAATAATGGTTTTTTAAATACACCTTTTTTTATCGTTTTGCTTGAGTAGAAATTTTATTTTGTTAATAATTTTATTTTTTACTTCTTTTAAAACTATAAAAGAATTATTATTGCACATGGCAACAAAGTATTTAAAAGCCAAAAAGTTGAATTGAAAAGTATTTTTTTCTAAGATCAGGTAAATTATTAAGGAATTATTTGTAAAAGTAGTTGAAACAGAATTTAAAAACTGACATAAAAAACAACAAAATTGTTAAAAAAAAAATATACGACTTGGCTGTTTATTTCAAATCAATAAATAAAAGCATATCAGTCACTTGGATGCTTTTTCGATGTTTCATTTTACACAGATGTTGCCAATAACTATGTACCGTGAATATTTGTGATTGTAGGCTCCATATCAAGTCAAAAGAATTTTAACAAAATTTTATATAACACTTTGTATATGAACACACGGGTTAGTTTTCTTTTAAACAATCGTTACCACTTTAATTATTTGGAATTAAAACTCATTGAAACAAAATTCTATAAAGTTTAGTCAGATATTACGACTGTTCGAACACAACTAAATCTAAAAAATATTTTCTTCGGTGACTGCCTCTCACAGCAGATTTCTGGCAAAAACTCTGAGAGTGAATAAAATTGCCATGAAAAGTTTCTTAAAAATCTGTCGTTCGGAATCGACTTTAAACTGTATGTCTCGCCACTTTTGGATAAAATTAACACACACAACGTTAGTGATGTGAGAAGCTAGGTCGCGATCATAACAGAAGGGTTGTAATGACCAATTATGTATGAATTCAAGAACATGCTGTCAACACCATAACCTTTTCAGCACCCGTTCAGTGAGTACTACGATTCAAGGATATTCGTCTTTCCTTTTTGAGTTACAAGTAATAGTCGCCGTAGGCTAGTAGGTAGTGTGTTGGCTTATTAGACGTGAGGGCACGGTTCCAGCCCAAGGTCAGACATCTTCAGCAAAACGAAAATATGAAAATATATTTCTTTGGCGACTGCCACTCAGCAGATTAAGTAAAAAAATATTGGCAAGAGCGTATTGGCCGACTTATTAGTAATCGACCTTTAATATAAACACGACAGTAGATTTAAATGCCTCGAGAGGATGCTATGCTCGGATAGAAGCTATGGTTATGCAAAAATCATAATTAGAATCTCCAAAAGGACTAAATGATACCTGAACTCGCTGACAATGATAATCACACCACATCATTTAAATATTCACTAATGAATCAAGCATACGACAAATGTAATGTGTAAACTTTATTTAATTATTGTAACATTATGCAGGTGGAAATAATAGCAAGAAAGACAGCCGTAGAACACATTATTATCAGAGCATTGCCTTTACTGAAACAAATTAGCCATTAGATCCCTAGAGAATGTGTACACCACATCTATAATTGTCAAAGAATAGCCGATGCTTCAAGATGGTGAAAACCACTCGAACTGCTATTTCGATCGTATTCCGACGCCAAACTTTCATTTCTCGGTCGGTAAGCCACTTCACTTTGTAAAATTCAGACAAATTTACATTTTATGGCTTTGCGAAAGACACGATTTGCTCACAATGAGAAACAAAGGCCGAATCTACTTTACAACGATTTTTGCAGGAGTTGATCTGACGACGATGAAAATGAAACCTTTGATCATATTTTTGTGCAATTGTCCAACACTTGGTGACCGGATAGAAAAATTTTACAGACTCATCGCTAATAGTCATACAAAGATCAAATGTACTCTGCAACGAATTTTGCAGAGATCGTAATCACGAAATTGAATTTTTTTTATCATATTTCTGTGCGTTTGTCTAACGCTTGGGGACTTAAAATAAAATATTATTAGGCTCGCAGAATTTATTGACAAAAGTCTTCATGAAAAAATAAAATCGATATGGAATTGTGGTGCCTATGGTAGATAAGATATAATGGTAATACAAAGAGATATGATGAGACCTGATAGGTTCCACCAGAACCAAATTCTTGGAATATAAAGTAAAAAGTAATTCAATTTAAAGACTATGTATAAATATTGTAGTGGAGTCTGTAAGAACTTAAACAACAGTTTGATGGACTACTGATTTAATACACAATTTATTGAGTTACTGACATTTGGTAAAAAATTATTACTTGAGCGTTTTATACGAATACAAACTGAATTTCTGAATTTTTGAAATTTTAAACCTTAGAATCCATCCGCGAATAAGTCCTAAAAATCTAACAAAAATAAAATTTCATTAATCCAAGGAAATTTCATTGTTAAAATTTTGTTGTTGTTTTATTTTACTTTTATTTATTTATTTATTTATTTTATTTATTAATCATAGCACAACAAGATAATAATCTTATAAATGAAAGTGCTATGGGAGTACATCAAAGAGGACAAAGTAATAACAAATCGCTCATTATATGAGTAATGAATTGTTTGAAGTACAGTATAAATAAAAATGAATAAGAATAAGAACATGATTTAACCTCAGGAAATAGCAATCGATACAAAAAAATTAGGATAAGAAAATGAATATATGTAAAAAACTAAATTAGGAAAGATACAAATATAAAGAAAAATACAAACAAAGAAATATATTCATATAATGAGATACAATGAAACTTAAATAATAAATTAGAAAAATGAAAATAATTAATCACTAATAAAAATGAAGAGTAAAAATGTATAAAACAATCAAAATATGTTACAAACTACTTAAACAGATTGTATAACTCCTTTTTGAACTTAGTTGCATTGCCTATGTTCTGAATATAATTAGGTAGTGCATTCCAAAGACTGATGGTGTGTATAAAGAACTGTCGTTTCGACAAAAAAGAGTCCTATGCCTTAATTGGATAATTTTCCTACCGCGGTTGGATCTAGCAAATCTAATCCTGCTAAATAAGTATACTGGCTGTTCCAAAGTAATAATCTTATGGAGGAGAATTAGGCACTTAATATTCAATAGATTATCAAAATGAATACCACATATCTGGTAAGAAAATTGTGATATATGGTCCCGACGTCCCTTAATAAATACATATCTGGCTATGTTATTATAAGCCAAGTTGAGTTTCCGCCTATCATCCGCATCACAGTTTGCGAAAATTTCCGATCCATATAAAAGAACAGGAATCAAAAACGTTTTTGCCAGTTGCAGGCGTATAGCAAAAGGGGTCGAATCTATAACAGCCCATAAGTTCCTAAGCATACCATAAACTTTTCCAACGATGACATTAATGTGGCTAGACCACGTTAGCCGACCATTAAAGATAACACCCAGATTAGATGCCGATTCAACAAAATCAATTTTATTCCCCCTGATAATAATTTCCGGCACGTCAAACGCTCTCTTAGACCTGGAGAGCAATAAACATTTCGATTTAGAGGGATTAATACAAAGTCCATTAGCACTAGCCCAGTTGTCAATTTTCCGTAAATCATCGTTAATCGTATCTACACATAGTCGGATATTATCAATACAAGCGCTCCTATAGAGCTGAACGTCATCAGCGTACATATGTACGCTACAATTATCCAAAACACCAGGCAGGTCGTTAATGTATATACAGAACAAAAGGGGCCCTAGAATTGATCCCTGAGGAATACCTCTTCCAACGTGTACCGAATTCGAGATGTTGCCGTTTAGGTAAACTCGTTGAGATCTGTTAATGAGATAGGAACGTATAAGGCTGCAAGCTGAATTAGAAAAATGAAAGAGGGTCTGTAGCTTTCTCAATAATATTCTGTGATCAACTGTATCAAAAGCCTTAGTGTGATCCAAAAGAACCAAAAACGCTATGTAATTTTCATCCATCTTCAACCTAAGGTCATCAACTACTTTGACTAAAGCAGTAGTGCAGCTCCTTGTAGTCGCCGTGGTGTAGTAGGTAGTGTGTTGGCTTACTATTCGTAAAGCCCGGGTTCGTATCCCAGGTCAGACATCAAAAAATGAAATATGAAAAAAAAAAAAAAAAAAAATATTTCTTCGGCGACTTCCTCTCAGCAGATTTCTGGCAAAAACTCTGAGAGTAAAATAAAATTGCCATGAAAAGTTTCTCAAAAATCTGTCGTTCGGAGTCGACGTTAAACTGTAGGTCCCGCCACTCACGTATAAAATTAACGCACACAACATGAGTGGTGTGAGAAGCTAGGCCGTAATCCTGACTGAAGGGTTGTAATGGCCAATTATGTATGTAGTAGTGCAGCTCCTAGCTTTCATAAATCCCGACTGTTTATCAGATAAAAAATTATTACTCGTGAGATAATCGTTCATTTGTCTAGCTATGAGGTTTTCCATAACTTTGGACAGGAACGGAAGAATGGCAATTGGTCTGAATTCATTGTTAGATTTAGGAATTGGGATGATTTTCGACCGTTTCCATTCATCAGGGAAAGAGGACATAGTTAAGACTGAATTGAATACATGAGTAAAATATGGTAAAAGTCTAGGTGACAAAGCTTTTAAAAACAGAGGATCTAAGTCATCAGAACCAATCGCATTCGATTTCACAGAAGATAAGCATTCCAAAACCTCGAGCTGACTAACACAACGAAAACTAAAGGGGTTTTCTAGCGGAACAAAACAAAGGTAATCATAAAGGTTACTGTCAGGTGTAGGAACATTAATATTAACAAATTTGTCATTCAGACCGTTTACATCGACATCAGGAGAAGTATTATGGCATTTATGTCCAATACCAATATCGCGGATTACCTTCCATTTAGCTTTATTATCTAATGCGGAAGCGAACTTCCTGCCGTAAAACAATGTTTTTGCAATTTTAATGTGTTTGGTAACCTCACTACGAGCGGCTTTATGAACGGCTTTCAGATCATTTATGATTTTTTTATACCGAAATTTAATTTATAGAAATCCAACCATATTGTTATGAACTCTCTTAATGTCTTCTGACAAAGCAAGTACAAATAAACTGAAAATTTATGGTTGCCATTACATCCATCGTCTCCTTTTGCTATATGCTCTCAAATACACTCACAATATGAAAATTAAATTACGCACTTTGATGAAATTAAATATTAATTACGATTGTTATTTACACGACGTAACAAAACCCAAACGTATAAATTTATTAAATTTAAACACACATACAAATGAAAAATAAACGAACACACACATAGATACACGGATACACACACCATTACATAGTGGAGAAGAGAACGTACTTCTCATCAATTTAATATTTATGTAGGTAAACTACACAGGCACTCACACGAATGTAGTATTACATATACAGGATGGCGTAAAATTTATATGGACGCTAATTAAATACTTTGACTCATTAACAAATTATAATTATTATTTAAGTAACCGTATAAATTCCAAATTGTATAACGGAAAAAACCAACAATAATATTATGCATACACTTGTATAGTGTGTATGTAATGTAGTCAATCACATACACCCCCAGAGCAATTATTCACTCATCCATACATACATGTGCCCTGTCTGTTACGTACACATGTACCATATGACCCACCAAAAACACTCTCTCGTGCATTAAATATGAGCATAAATATTTAAATAAATGAAATGATGATACTCATGTATAATTTATATTTGCCGTATGAGTGCGTGTGTGTGTGTGAGAGAGAGAAAACTTTAAAAATACAAAAAAAAATTTAGTGATAGTGTCAAAACCTGTCAACTTTTAAAGAATTTATGTGATGGAAAATAAAAAAAACAGAGAGAGAGATTGAAACAATGTAGCAAAATACGAGCATAAAATTGTTAAACAAATTAACAAAAAAAAAAGAAGAAAAAACATTAATTTTGTTAAAAAAAAAATAAAAAATAAAGGAAATACAAAACTGATAAGAAATTCAAACAAAAAAACTCGTGTTTTTGTTTTGATTACTCATACGCTTTGTACGAAATTTCATTTGATTTTGGAAATCAACACCACTAAAGGTGATGGGGGGCATGGTGTATTTATTCTGGGGTACTTCTAAGCTCATCTTTATTTATAACAATGAACTCAAGCTCTATCTGAACGGACCATTCAATACGTCAGCTCATGAAAATATTGCAATTAAAATACTAGAAGCAATTTTTATAGCAAAAAGTGAATAGAAACCTCTGTGTTCGAATAATATTGAATTCCGATAAAGAAAGGAATGGGTAAATGAAGTTCTCTGACTACTATTGAATCTTCCATGAGAAAATCTCATCGTGGACATTACTTAGAGGCTAGTGTCAATCTTTCATACGCTCAAGATCCTAATATTTTGCGGATGACACTATGCCAGACTTTACCAAGTCTCAGAGGAGTGGACTGGAAGAAATTGGTTATAGAAAGTAAGCTGATGTCCCTTAAAGGTGAGCACACAACAAGCCTATATGATAACGACTTAGTTGCATGACGATGGGCATGAGATTCTTTGTTGGTCTGCTCTCCTTCAATTTACCTAGAGGCTAGAACCCACAAAGTTTTTGTCTTTCTCACAACTCTCCCCTAGTCATTTTCATTTGTAACCAGACTACCACAATTCCTTACTTCCATTACTCTCATGTCATTCATATGTATTCAAGATCAATACATAGTACATGGCCTACTTGAGTCTTTCAGCCACGAATTTATTTAATTCTTTAAACCATGTATGGTAGTAATTTTAATCATTAGTGTCGTTAATTGGACTTCGGATAGCACAGTTTGGAGCTTTTTTATGGGAATTATTTATTCACAGAAATTTGATCAAAAAAAACTAGTAGAAGATAGCTTTTAGCTCAAATCTAGTGAGTCAACACTCCACATACTACACTCCTACTACACTAAAATAAGCATTCCCACAAAAGTCCAAACATAAATCGCATTTCAAAACACATTTTTCTTTCTTCTTTAGTTATTCTTCTGAGAAAGTTAGGGATGTCATCACCAAACCCATATTTATTCCCTAATAAAGTCGTTTAGACAAAGAAGTAATTGGTCCACTTTAGTATGCCATGCTTTGCAATATAATCTGACTGTGTGGTACGGAACTTTGCGAATTCCTACTCTTTTTCCCACACTTGGCCCTGCTAAAATGTATTATTTTTATTTCTGTCTTTGAAGCTAGGTTGCTGTAGTTCATAGGCAGGCAAGTTAATTACTACACCAGGCCATCTCTTTCACTATAATACTCTAGGACGCACAAAACTAGTTCTGAATTATTTAGGTTTGAAGTGTAGATTATTAAGAATCGCTGTAGAAAGGTTTGGTAGTGCGATATTGAGCAACATGGCCCTATTTAAGCTCAAATTATATCAAGAAAAGATTGTATTAACGTTGGTTATTGTTATTTGTGCCAATTAACTACGGAAGATACACATCACCCTCTTAGAACACTTTCAAATTCGAATGAAAGCATAAAGCCTACTGACGTCTGTGGACATTCAATTGGCCAGTTTTTGGAGAAAATTATTGTGTAGAATATTCTGCATTATTTAACACTGCAGGAGATCAATACAAATTATGGGCTTATCTTCTTACATGGCAGAATTAGTCTGCCATCTTCTGCTTCTTCTTTCTGCTTCAAGACACTGACAAAAGTAGTCACTACAACAAACCTGTGTTTGTCGACTTTGTAAACTACAACACAGATCATATTGAAGCATAATCTGCTGTGTTATAACAAAAAAAATTTCGAAAACAATCCCTAATGATCTTCAGTAAAAGAAAACTGGTAAAACTAGTAGCAAAACAAATCAGATAAAAATTTAAGTAAATAAGTCTTGCTTAACATATTCTCAAATGACCTTAGCAATAAAGCGAAATTTAAGTGAAAATACCTTAGTAATGACATTTAACGTAAACAATTTTTAATACAATTAACTTTTGAATAATATTTACAGATTTTGCTTCCGGTACATCCGCACTGTAGTGAATTCTAGACTTTCACCACAGCCACAAGCTATTTTACAAGAATTTATTTATTTTCTGAAGTACAACATTGAAATGTGTTGTGTGGTGTCTTTGAGTCTGGTATGGTTTGTATAAATTATTATAAAAAAACAAAGAAAGTAAAAGCGAGATGGAGAAAGAGAGAAAAACAAAAAAAAAATAATAATAACAAGAGAGATTTCGTACTCACCCCATTAACATGGTTTCAGTGGCGAACGTGTAGAATTATATGTAATCAGAATACATTTTTTGAATCTCCCAACAGAGCACGCTGTTTTCATTTCTCGATCTTTGTTGCGATAAGGTTTTCAGTGTTGACCACATTTAATAATGGATGCTGAAAAAAAGAGTGCAAAAGTATAAAATTTGATTAGAAATTTGAAATTGCTCAAGTTTTTAATGAAATTACGAAAATGTTTAAAAATTTTAAAATGTGGAATTTATAACATACGAATGTGCTATTTACGAGGATGGGGAAGGTTTGTACAAAAGTTGTATAGAAGTTGTCAAGGCTATCGGCTGATTTGAATATATTTGGTAGAAAATTTACTATTATACGTTACTACAAACTAGACTGTTTTCTATAAACAATCATGTAGAAGGGATTATTTGCATTCTACTACGAAGATACTTGCAGCCACGGTATAGTCTGCAACTTATATTGTCTGTTCTGCATTTGTTAAGATGTCTGCAGGGCTTTCTTGATGTCAAAAAATGTATTAAGTGGTTGAAAACACCTTTGGCAAAATTATTTACTAACAACTTAATTGGTCATTACACTCCTTCAGTTTGGATTACAACCTACCTTCTCGCCACTAATGCCGAGGCCTTCAGTTTAAAGTCGACCCCAAACGACTTGTTTCTGAGAAACATTTTCATGACAAATTTTTTTACTATCAGAGTTCTTGCCAGAAACCTGCTGGGAAGTCACCGAACAAATATTTCTTTATATTTTGTTTTGTTCGAGATTTCTGTCTGGAAAATTAATCTTCAAAAATGCTGTGATGTTGTGTCTAAAGCACGCGATTGCAAATACAAGCATTCCAAGGACTTTAAACCCAAAACACAAATAATTTTAAGAAACTTCATCTCAACAATTTCTTTCCTTATGAAGGCCAGGCAAGCTAAACTCTTGTGAAAAAGTAATACTCATTAATCAAAGTTTCTCACCACTATAGCAACTACAACAACCCAATACATTTGTAGTTATTATTAGACAATGGCATATGGCAACCCTATTATCCCAGAAAGCCAATGATCTACTTAAATTCGAAAAAAAATGAGAAATTGTTCATGTTCTCCCGATGTCGAACCTGATTTACCATCTGCCGATTAATTTTTTAACAAAATTTTTTTTTATTAAAAATTCAATGTTCCTAAACATTTAAAAATAAAATTAAAGAAAATCATGCCTTATCCTTGATACTTTAATCAAAAAATAAATGAAAAGAGAAGAAGAAAAAAAAAAAATAAAAACAGAAAAAAAAGCTACACTACAAACAAATTCTTGACCCAATAATATGGTACATAAAGAGTGTTTTGTGTAAATAATGAATGACTAGAGTGTCAATAATACTTTTCATTATTTACACTCACACATACACTCACACAGATTCACTAACGTACATTCATAAACATTTACAACGTCAAGCATAACACGACTGACAACAAACCAATCGCCTGTTATCAGACTCTGAGTTGTGTGGGTGTGCCTGTATGGCAAAAATCTGTTAAAATAAATGTCAGTTTTGTGTGTAAGTGTGAGTGTGAGCGTGTGTATTTGCTCTTCTTTATTAAATGAGTTATCAGTCAGTCATCAATCATCAGCATCAGAATACAAATACGAATTGAGAGAATAAAGCAAAAATAATAATTATGCCGGAATACATAGTAGAGGCTGAGTATTAATAAGTAAGCCTGTATAGTTGTTTGCATGTATGTATGTATGTATGTATGTAAGTGTGTGTGTGTGTGTTTATTTAACTTAAGCTAAACTTGGAAATGTTGTAAACAATTTTATAAAGTTTTTGTAGTTGAAACAAGCAACAACAACGACAACAGCAAAAATATAAAATTTTCAATGACATTTATGGATGGAGCACAATATGATGAAAGAGTAAAAACTGAACTTTAAATCTCTTTGGATAGATTGACATGCTGCAGAATGAACGAGTAGAGTAGAGAGAGCGAGAGCATTAGGCAAATAAAAGTACCAAACAAAACAGAGATTATTTGCAAACGAATACAAATACAAATACAAACATAAATACAAAATGAATAGAAAATTATTCATAAATAAACATCCTATTATTATGACTACTACAGTGAGTGTAAAAAAACAGCTCCTACTGTTCTGTTAATACAGTGAGTGACTGGTAAAAATTTCGATTGCAAAATAATATTAATTTTAAAACAGCACCCTGTATCAAATAGAGTCTACACATGTATAAATTAAACAAAAAAATATAAAAATTTTTGTTGTAAGCTCTTGAAAATAGCAAATACCAGGCTGATAGCTACTAGCTATCAGCAAAAATTATCAATACATACGTATGTATGTATGAATGTAAAATAAAAATACAAAATAAAATTGTAAATATTGAAATAAATGACCATTAATTATGAATAAAGAAAAGAAACCAACACATACACACGTACAGAGAGAACATCTCCAAATGAATACTGTAGTAAATATTTGTAGTGCTGATACTAGTCACTAGCTAACATGCCTCCGGTCAGATGAAAGAGATTAAATGTCAGAATGACAGTGTTTTATAATTCTATTAAAGAAAAATTCTTTTTAATCAATAAATTAATGAAATTTCTAGGGAATATTAAATCATCACCCTACTTATGGAAAATGTTTATGAAAAAAAAACTGGGTTATCATTAGCAGGCAGCAGTAATGAGAGCGTAGAAATTAGCAATGATGTGTAAAAATTATTATTTTTTAGTGCGGGTCATGGATTCAATACCGCGCAGTGATTTTAGGTTACTTGGCTTACAAAAATTAGAATATAATTTCAAATTTTTGGTTTGTTACAGAAGACGTATATTTCATTAACATTCCATTATCCGATAACGTATATTTGGGTGATTTTTTCCCAGGCCATGTTAAACACTTAACTTTGCTCTGTTACCTTTAACATTGGCTCTGTTAAAATTCTTGGTTTTTGTCTTTGCTAGTTTAATAATAATAATAATAATTGCATGGAATTCATGTGAGCTAAAATTTATTAATAAATATTTTTATAATTTAACAACGTATAATCCGCTGTTAAAAGAATTTCAATTTAAATATTTCTTTTACACGTATCCCTGTATATTATCTATATGTATGTACGAGTACATATCTGTTACCAATCAATTGTAATATTTTGCCTTCTGTAGGTAGAATCTTGTTCACAAAAAAAAAAACTTTGAGCACTTGAATTCGCATTAAACTTGTAAAAGGGGAAAAAAAAAGAAACAAAAGGAATAAAATAATTTGTAAACAAGTGGCTATTCAAGGCAACTAGCATATAAAAGTATTTAGTGGGGGTATTCACTTATAACTGAATATACATATAAAGAAGGAATTTTTTATTTCTTTCTTATATTTTTAACATTTACTATTTAAATGTTTTTTTTTGTTTTTTTTCTTTTAAATGAAAATTTGATTGAATTTTTAAGAGGCTCAAGTCCTCCTTTTGATTTAAGTGAACTTCCCTTATATGACATTCATACTTCTGACAAAAAATATGCACAATTTTTTGTATGGGAACCAGAAATTGAATTTTATTTTTGCAACTAAATGTACAATTTTAATTTTATTTCCCTTCCTTTTGTTCTTTTGTTTTAAAGAACCATTTTTAAATTGCATTTTTAAATTGTTTCTTATAAACAAAAAAACAAAAAATAAGTTGAAACGAAATAAGCCCAGCCAGACGTCGCCAAAATGAATAAAAATTATTTTATTTTTTAGTTTTAGTTTTTACTCAAGCAGACAACAACGATTGATTATGGTAAAGAAGACCGAGCCGGTATTAAAACAAACCCTTGAAGGAAACGTAAATGATGTGAGTTTGTATGTAAATTATAAAATAAATTATGAAATAAAAACAATACGAAGTATAGTAAAATAATGTACATAGTAATGATAAAAGGCCTAGGTAGACTGTGCGTTGCTTAGTACAAGTGCCGCGTTAATATCATTAGTTGATCTAAGAAAACTGAAGCTATTGAGATTGTGTACATAACATATTTAAATCGTTTGGTTATAGCACTTTTATACCTATCAACGACAATACAAATTTGCAGTTTTTTCATGTTTAACTCAGTTATATTTCAATTTTCTTTGAAAATGCCTTGGGGACTAATAATGTTGTAAGAGTACTAATCGAGGTATAAGTAGCTGGAAAAAATACTCACTTATTGTCATTAATTTCTATTTAAAGTGTCTTTTCCGTCTATTCTCATTCTAAGATTACGAGATACTCCTAACAGAAAGCCATCAATGTGGCAGTACAGTATTGTAGAACCCTCCGTTATAACTGAAGTTGCTTTCGTGATATTACGATTATAGGATCTTTTTATTTTTTTTTATTAGGACCTTTATATGTGGAATATAACGTTGTTCAATTGTCCGCGACGGCTTTTTTATGCATCCATCCAAATTTTCAGAACTTTTAAGGGCTGCAGAACGCAATTGAATGTGTTTTTCTTTAAAAAAAACTCAGAAGTTCTACACTGATATGGAGTAATGGCTTAACAATATAAAATGTTATTGATTAAGACAGATTGATTCAATAAACATTCGTTAAAGTATAATTTGCTCTTTGTGTGGAAATTTTACTTATCACCTAAGGTGTAAACAAAGTCATACATAATGTCCCAAAACTCTATGGTACTCCCTAATTCCTCTCTATCATAATCATAATTTTTATAAGTTCAACATGTGTGTGTGTTAGTCGCATATAAAATATAAACCTTAGATTACATGCTACAATCTTAGTTTTCTAATAAGTGCCCACCCATTTACAAAATTTTTTTTCATCGAGTGTAAGAATCTTATAATAATTAATGGGTTTGCTTAATTGGTTTGGATTAATTAAAAAATTAAATTGTTTAAACAACATTCTAATAAAAATAACCACTTCATTAATATTTGAATTTAAAATTTAAAATTTTTTTTTAATTTTTAATTTTTAATTTTTTTATTGTTTTAAAGAAAAGAACAAAAGACGAAAAGAGGAGAATAATGATTTTTAAATCATACTTTGACATTTACAGTAAATGGTGCTAAAACGAAAGGAAAACAACAACAATATTGTACCACCACACAAACACACACTAGTCACACACAAAATTAAAATTAATTGATTTATGGTGATTAAAGTTAATGGTTTTCACTGTTTTTCGCCAGACTGGCACTTGCAGCAGCAGTGGCACTAGTTTGGTTACTTTTAATAACAAAAAACCAGGCAAGCTTAAGCGAAATTCAAGGAAAAAAAGAAACCAGAAATTTAAAAAATTCACAAGAATTTTTATTTAAATTAAAATATTGCTTGACCCAATTAATTACTTTCTTTTGAGAGAGAAATAAAATTTAAATTTAAATTTTTAATTTATTTTAAATATTTTATGGTGTATTTTTAATTTGATTTTAAAAAATTTAATTTGTTTTGCTTACTTTGTGAATAATCGTTTCAGGCGTTTTTATTTCCAGGGTTCCATATGTTTTTTTTTTTATTTAATTTTTAATGAAATTAATATGATTATGCAATATACGATATTATTAATATTATTAACAGTCGTTTTTGTTTTTTTACGTTTCTTTTTTTAATAATTTATATTGACTTTTAAGCATCAATGGAATCACCGTTAAAATTATTGAATAGTTTAAAAAAAAATGTTTAAAAAAATTTTAATTTTTTTTCTCCGTTCATCAACTCGTTTTATTTTTAAATAAAACAATACATTATAAATATTAATAACAACAACAACAGAAAAAAATACAAATATATTGATAATTTATTGATTGCATAAAACACAAAAACCATTTACAATACAAAAAATACAAAAAAAAAATATTTAAATTTTTTTTATTTTTTAGTGCCGCCACAAACAAAACAAATGGATTTTTTAATTTGTTTTAATTTTTAAACAGCACGAGCACATTACGAGACAAATCATAGTGACCGGTGCTTATAATCGTCGAATGTTAATGACTTACAGAGGCTGGTGTTTTAGAAATTTCAAATGATATAATTGATTGATGATGAGACTTACAAGGAAAATATTTTAATTCCAAACTAAAATCTCCATAATGAAATACGAATACCCTGCAGAACATGATACCATCCAGTATGATTGAATGCATTTAAGGTGACAGTATTCACATCACACTACCAAGTTTTTTTTTAGAAACGTTGAATTTTGAATTGTCCCCTGCACTACTCGATTACTGTACAACTATTAAGACTGAAGTAATGGCTATAAAGACTGGCGTTGCACATATCCAGCATAAGTGTATATGTAGTATGGAGATATACGAATACTTACTTACTTAATTGATAGTGTGCAGCTCCCGCGCTAACCAATTTTCTCCATGACTTCGCTGGGATTTGGTCACTACGGGGATAGCATCACAATGGTATCAAATCTGTCACTTTAACCTACCTACTAACCTACTTAATCATTGATCAACCCTTTAGTCAGGATTACAACCTAGCTTCTGGCACCAACCATCCATTTCATCCATGAGTAACGGGACCTACAGTTTCAAGTCAATTCCGAACGACAAATTTTTGGGAGACAATATTCAGGGCAAAATATTTACTCTAAGATTTTTTGCCAGCAAACTCCTGGCATATTTCGTTTTCTTCAAGATGTTTGGGCTGACATTTGAAATCCGTTGTTTAGCAAGCCAACACACTATAGCAAGGCAACGAATATACGAATGTTTATTGAGAGTCAAGTGACCATTAGTTCCTTAGAGAGAGTGGCCTAGTTCCTAGAGTGAGTACATCTAAAATTGATTAACAATGCCGAGTGTATCTATACATTTGACGGTTGATCTGGCATGGATTCCTAAATACGGGGACATTGAAGGCAAAAACAAAGTCAGTGCCTCTACAGTAGCTGGCACAATTGAATTCATACATGCAACCATTTATCAGGAGTAGACAAAAACGTTCTCATATGAACTTCATTCGTTTGCATCTACTTGTAGAGACACCAGAAAGATTTGGCCCATTATAGGTATTTGCAAAATAAAATTTGCATTAAACCTGATTGGATTCCATCTTCGGAACCTCTTGGTAGTTGTAATGGGACACTGGCCTTTAGATCCACTTGTCCGGAGACTGGGAATGCCTCATAATAAATTTTGCAAAAGATGTGATGACGACAACAATGAGGAGACCATCAAACATACTCTCTGTCACTGCTCGGCACTTGGGAACCTGAAATGAAGAATTTTTCGGGTGCTCAAAATTTATTGACAAAATGTGTCTTCATAAAACTACCGATAGATGCTAGTTAGGGACTGTATTTTTATAACAAAATAGCTTATATGGGAGTTACAACCCGACCTTATACATCCCAAGTTGAGGTCTGCCAATTAAACTAAACCCAAGCTAACGTTATAGGGCATCCTTGTTTTAGTACAGTCTTGGTATAAAATAGTTGTCTAATGTTTAATTTGTGAAGGACTTATAGGTCTGCTTCCTTGTACGTAGGTCTGGCATATTCTTAATTTTTTTATTTTGTATTATTATTTCATTTAATTTTTTTCAGTCTAATTTTTCAGTCAAGTTTTTGCAGATAAACAGGGGAATGGTCTACGGCAGCATGCTTCACGATGACAGCAAGTCCAGCTGTTGTTGCTAGGAAACAACATACTCTATAGGCATGTATGACATTGGGCGTATTGCTGAGGGACTAACTAACCTTTCGATATTGAAGTCATCCTAGCTGTCTGGGTACGCAAGCAATGGATTCGTTGGCGAATTTGAAGGTTTTTATTGGTTGCAGATTTATATAGAGTTCTTCCATTTGTTGAAGTCGCCGTAGTCTAGTTAGAGGACGTGTACTTGTCAATTAAGACAAGTACAGTACCCGGAGGTCGAATTGACCCATTGTACTAGTCTAGTAGGTAGTGTATTGGCTTATTAGACGTGACATCAAAACGAAAATATAAAAAATTATATTTCTTCGGCGACTTCCCCTCAGCAGATTTCTGGCAAAAACTCTAAGAGTAAATAATATTGCCATAAAATTTTTTTCAAAAAAAAAAAATCGTCGTTCGGAATCGACTTTAAACTGTAGGTCCCACCATTCGTGTATAAAATTAACACACACAACATTAGTGGTGTGAGAAGCTAGGTCGTAATCCTAACTAAGGGCCATTATTACAACTTGCCTTTAAACTTGGGTTTAGTTAAAGGTACATTTAGCTAAAGTGAACTTTAAAGTCACCTTTAACTTATTTTCATTTATAACTTACAGATAAAATAAAGTTAACTGTTTTCGAAAATATGGCAGTGCCGGAGCAATGTCGATAAAACTGCTAAATTAAACAAGTTTTTTTTACGCAGTGGCAACGACGGGCTTCGTTTTTTGTTTGTTTTATATGCTAATTTTGTTTAATTTTGAAGTTACCATATTGAAAATAATGTGTGATGTGTATGGCAAGTTCGAAGATAAACTTAACTTTAAAAGTTACCGCCAGGATGATTCTCCCTTTAGCTTAACCTTCACTTCTATCTTATTGGGTACTCATAATAATGAAGAACAATTAATCAGCCTGTTAAAATCCTTCCTTTAGTTAACGGCAAGTTGTAATAATGGCCCTAAATGTTGTACGGAGCAATTATGTGTATGAGCTTTAAAGACTCTTAGGTTAGAGGACGTGTACTTATCAATTAAGACAAGTACAGTACCCGGAGGTCGAATTGACACATTGTTGTCAGGAATTCAAGAACTTTTTTTGAATTTTTTTTCATTTTTCCATACCATCCAATCAAGGTATTTCGAAGTATTTGGATGCAAAGAAGTTACTAAATGTTGATTTTAATTGAATAGTGGCTTACAAAGCAATATTTTTTTCATTTCATATTTTTACAAAATATTTTACAAAACTGCATACAATTCCTACATAACTTAAAGCAAAGCTAAATCGAAGGCAAACTGCCTACTTATGCATACGTACATAAGTATACGTGCTATTATAATCAATTATTTTATTACTACAATGTATAGTATAATGTAATAAATGTTAATGTTAAATTTATATTTAAATAATGAAAGAAAAAAGTTTAATAATAGAACCTGTGGTTAATATTTACATGAACTTCAATAGTTAACGTCCTTCTATTGAAGATTTTTGAATTAAAAAAAAAATTTTTTTTATTACTTTTAATAGCTTTCAGAACTTTGCTTATTATCGTATTATTATTAGAATAAATAGGTAATTTTAGGGGTTCCCTTTAATAATGACGCTACTGTAAATTGAAATATTAAATTTTGTAAAATAAAATTAAAAAAAAAGGAAACGTGTCTAAAGTTGTCTGTTTTAAAAATATTTTATTAATTAAAAAATTATAATAAAAAAAAACCAAAAGCAATAACTTATTTAAAATACAAAAAATAAAAAAAAATACAATAAAATTATATAAATATCACGTTTTAACAATAAATATTTTATAAAACAATAAAAATAAAAAAACAGCAACAAACTACAGCTTTAATTATAGACATTTCTTAATGGCTAATGATTTTGATTATGTATGAAATGACAATTAATAATTATAATATTTATTTCATTTTGTTGTTGTTGTTGTTTTTTATTTTTGTGTAATTCATCATTATAAAAATAATGATTTTAATAAAGCAGAGGAAACAAAAATTTTTTTTCATTCTTTTTTTCCATATTTTATGCGCGTTAAAAAAATGCAGAAGCAAAGTTCATTAACCGTATATTTAAAAAAAAACAGACGAAATACAATTTCAAAACATAAATATCATATTAAAAAATGGAAATAGGTTTTGTTTTTAAACAATTAAAATCGTTTGGGCTCGATAACCAAAAATCAAACACCCTAGCTACCATATGCAAGCAAGAGAGCGCTTCTCGTAAGACTGTCTTATCGATTGTTGTACTTTGTATCGAAGGGGGAAATTAATATTGATTTTAAAAAATCATCTTTTCATTCATGCTTCATTTATAACTTCTTTAGATAATTTGCTTTTGAATTCGTTTTAAAATACATTCATAAGGAATTTTCTAACCGCCGGCTATCTCCGAAAACAAAAACTATGCTCGTATAGCTGAAAATATAAGCTTTAAACTGACCTTTATACCGTACCATATCTAAAAAGAATAAAAATGATATGATATAACAAAAAAAACCAAAGAAATAATGGAAAAATTACACTTTAATTTGTATACCGCCCAAGGGTATATCCCATCGGGACCAAATGTAATCTTTTTTTAATTTTCATTTTTTTAAATTTATTTATTTTTCCACTTTTTTTTAATTTTAGAATACTTTTTCTTATTTATTTATTTATTTATTTTTTTCTATAAATTTTAATAGACTTTGTTCCTTCAACTGATAAATTGCTTTTTTTGGTAATGCCATCTCATTTTCAATGTTAAAGTCATTGTATTGTAATATTGAATATTAAAAGAAAGGAAAAAAAACTGATAAGAATTCAATATGTTTTCGAAGAAATCAATTAAAATTTGGGATTTTTTTTTCAATCAAACCATATGCTTATAAACTCAAATTAAATTGAACAATGAAAAACATTTATTTTCACTCGTAACTGTCACAAAGTCCGTCCACCATTTTCATATTTTTTTACATGCTTTGTTTCATTTTCATCAACCAAGCTTTTCAAGCTAGACAGGTGATTAATCTATTGTAGCAAGTCTTAAGGCCATTATTACAACTTGCCGTTAAATTTGGGTTTAGTTGAAGGTGCCTTTAGCTAAAGGGAACTGTAAAGTTACCTTTAACTTATTTTCGTTATTACAACTTACAGATAAAATTTTTCAATAATATGGCAGTGCCGGAGCAATGTCGATAAAACTGCTTAATTATACAAGTTTTTTTTTTTTAAATGCAGTGGCAACCGCGGGCTTCGTTTTTTTGTTGTATATGCTCATTTTGTTTAAATTTGAAGTTGCCATAATGAAAATAACATATAATATGGCAAGTTCAAACATAAAGTGACCTTTAAATGTTAAAGGTAGGATGATCCTCCCTTTAGCTTAACGCTCACTTCTATCTTATTGGGTACTCATAACGAAAAATAATGTATCTGCCCATTAAAATCCTTCCTTTAGTTAACGGCAAGTTGTAATAATGGCCATTAGGATGATAACATTGTCATGTACAGTGTTCCCGGTCACTGCTCTCAATGTTGTTATTATACTTATATAAGTGTACTGGTAAGAAATTTTGCTCAATCAGTTCAATTCTTTATCAACCTCCCTATAATATTCGTTCTTGATGTTATTCTTTCTAATATTTCAGGCGATAGATGATACACAGGAAAATTAAAAACTCTTAAAAATTTGCTTGTATTGTCCAAGGCATCATGTTATCTCTAAAAAGATTTAAAATTTTCTAAATTACGAATTAAGAAAACTGAGCAGCTAGTTTGAGATAGGTGGCCTGTATAATGGTGTCAACAAACGATGCTCTGATTCCACAAGTGCCAATCAACGTTAGCACTTTATATATTGTTTGCATATATTGTTTACTTTATTTAAATGGTCGGTTTGTGAGCAGTATAGGTTAGAAATGATCAATTCAGTTGTAGTACTTATATTACATAATTTGCTTTTGATACCGACTAAAACTAATCCTGTATTCTTTATTCAATTTAAAAGTCTGTTTCCTTCTAAACTCTCAAGCTTAATACAATTAAGTTGTTAAGACCGATCAATAGGACCAAGACCTTGCACACGGTTTTGATAATAAAATTGGCATACAATCTAAATATGTGAACAAATACGTTTAAAGCTTTCACTGCTAGTCTCGTTCAGAGGACAACTTAAGAACCTTCTTCGAAATTACACTGTTCAGGCCTTACTGTATAAAGAATGATTGTACAGCAGCTATCTCTTGGGAAAATTGACAATTTTTCTGATTTTATACCTTCAGACTAAACAGAGAGAAGTTGAGTTGATTTCGAAATTAGAATTCAGAATAAACATCTAAGCAACTATGTCCACAGCAGAGCGATAAATATAGAGTGTGGCCGAAGTCCTAGTTGTAGAATTACTTCAAGGCAGTTTAATATAGAGATTTGAGTCAAATCCGTTTCATTTCTTGAGAGGTCTGCACGATCTTAAAAGAATGAATTGGTCGCCGTAGTCTAGTACGTGGTACGTGGTTGGTTTATTAAACGCATGACCCTGTTTCAAACACCAGCTCAGACATCTTGAACAAAACGAAATATAAATAATATTTCTGTTCTCAGTCTTCTCGCAAAAACCCTCAGAGTAAATATAATTGCCATGAAAAGCTTCTCTCAAAAATCTGTCATTCGTGGTCACTTTAAACTGTAGGTCGCGCCACACGTGGATAAAGTTAATACACACAACATGGGTGATGGGAGAAGCTAGGTCCTGACAAAGGGTTATAATGACCACTTGAGTACGTAAGTAATATATTTTAGAATGTGGAATGAATGCGATGTCGGTTAAACTGAAGGTATCTACAGTTTAAAGAGCTACAAACATGATAGCACTTTACTGAGGTAAAATACACGGATATTTAGATTCCTACGTAAAACCGAATCCCTTCCCTCTGTGCCAGGAACATTATTGCAAATTGGGCCAAGGGAAATATGAAAATTGAGAGTAAAGTAGTGATTGTTAGAGTCCCATTTTTCACCCTTAAGGTAGGGGTAGACTGAGCGCTTAGATGGTACTTAAGCCGTTAAGGATAAGAATTTGACAAAGGAAGATTTAAAATTCTCTATTTCGGTAATGTACAATATGATTAACGTTCCTGTTTGCTAAATGATGTGTGCCATGAAGATAATAAAGTTTTTTATATTTTAGCAACAGCATATGCCCGCACCCTCTATGGCTCAATAAAAAAAGTTTTTTTCCTATGTTTGGACTTGGAATCATTGCATCATTGGAGATCATTTCTTGTCATTCAATACTTATTGGCCGCCTTTTCCAACTTCAACACCTTACAAGTTGTCGAATATTCACTTTAGTATACATTTAGTGATTATTGGCAACATGTTGCCTATGATCACAATTTGTATCCAAGCTTTTGTTAGCAACATGTTGCTATAGAAATACAAATATTTGTGTAAAAAATTTCAATTTTATTCCATTAAGCTGTAGCTTCATTGCAAAATAATTTCATTGAAACGCTGTACACAATAGCAAATAAAAATTCCTTTCATTTGTAACTTCAGCAAACAACAGCATCATTTATTTACGTTCAATGAATTTTATCTATAATTTTAATATGTTTTCATGTATATTTCTTTAATTTTTAAATTTTTTTTTTTTATAAAAAACCAAAGATATAAACAAGAAAAAATAAACTGTTTTGTATTTGAACTTTTGCACATTATCACCATAACGTAGAAAAAAATAAAAAAAAAGTGATGACGAAGAGAATATGAAAAAAAAACGAAGAAACATAAAACGGAAAAGACGGCTTTGGCGCCAAATGCAACATTTACAATGAAAAATTCGTGCCGATTTATTTCAACTGATTAAGTAGTAGAGTATTAGAAGAGGCACAACACAACACAACGCAAACTGTGGTGGTATTTGCACAAACCAAATATCCGAAACAGAGATAAGGGCAAACGAGTGATAGAGGCGGCAGTGGGTGCAAGTGGTTGGAGGAGTAGAGAAGTAGAAAAATCTAATTAAAATTTTTAACCACAAATAATACACACCACCACACAGTACTTGGGTAATGCTGATGAAAATAATGTCGAAGTGGTATTAAAGTATGCAGATGGATGGATGTATGGAAGTGTTCATTTCAATGATCATTATTAACTTTTAATGAGCATTATGCACGATTTATTTGGTTCTCATCGAATTTTTCTCTTTTTTTTTTTTCTTCTATTTTTATTTAAAAAAAAAAAAAAAAAAAAAAAAAAAAAAAAAAAAAAAACATTCTATTGTTGTAAATGCTGGTGCGCTATTTAAGCATTGAGGCAATAGAAACAGAGATTTTTTTCTTGGGAATTTACACCCAAAAATTGGAGTGTGTGAAGAAACAACACAAAGATTTACACAAATCTGTAGCATATACATCGAATTGAGTGCTTATCTAAAGGGTTAAAGGTCATAAATGATTTAAAAGAGATAATTGGAAGAATTAGTTATAAATCTGTAACTAGAGTAGATGACTCAGGCTCAGTATTAATTCCGAATCAGATTTTACCTACAATGCTTATAGATATATTAAACAAGACTCCTCGAATTGTAAACTTATAATTCAGAGTTGGGAATTTCATTTTACATCAGAAAAATCTCATGATCTTATAAGGTTTAGTCCGAGGAAAGGACATAATGTTTTTCAAACAGAGTTACCTGTTATTTACAGACATTTAAACTGGGTAACATATTACCGAGTGTCCAATATGTAGAAATTTATATTTTTATTGATAAACAGAATCAGTTTTCATGACTTTAGAGAGTCTATACGACATCCCATCTGATCTAGAATGTTAGAGATTTTACGTCATTGCACATTAAGCTACAACCACAGGAAAACGCTCTCATTGAGGATTATCTAGTAATGATCTGGGATAGCTTTCCATAGTAATCGTAATAATAATTCATCTTTTATAGTAATTCATATAACTTAAGGTAGAGTCACAAGATTCGATTGTAATGACCAAGTTAAGGGGGACAATTAAGTAGCACAGGAGGTATAGAGTTATCTAACAGTGATTACCGAACTTTAATTGTTAATAAGGGCCTTCTTGTTGAAGCTGCATCTGTTAAATTCGTTGCCAAATCGCTATGGACGACTATAGACAACGATGTGTGTTCACTGAATGGGCTCTGACCACAATTTTGCATCGAAAAATCATTTTCAACGATGAGATACACTTCTGGATTAGTAAGTACGTGAATAAACGAAATTGTCTTATGTCATATGCTTTCCGAAAAAGTTATTGTTTTGATGTGGATTTTGGATTGGCAGCGTTATCGGTTCATATATGCTTTAGAGGATCGTTGAACAGGGTGCTATCGCTACTAACGGCGATCACTATAGGTTGATGACCACGAAATTCATTTGACTTGCATGGTGTAATCTAAACACCAACGACAACAGACTTTCGCTACGCGTCGCTCATACTACATCGGATATTCAGAACAAGCGATTTTGATCATCACACGTGGAGGTGTAGCACACTGACCACCGAGATCATGGCCTGTTAAATTTTATCATGTGGGGATTTTCTTAATTTATATGTGTATGCAAATAAGCCAGCATAAGTCAATGCGACAGAATTCCAGAAAATTGCAAAATTCAAATGCGTTCCACCCATATAGTGGGTCAGTCGTTGAACACATCTATTAATTTACGAGGTTTAGATACAAAATAGGAAAACTTTTCTCTATTACTATCTTTTGAGGAATAGTAGAGCTCAATGAGTAAAGCGTCTTATTACTACACCCAAAATATGTTCACAGAAGATACATTTTCTAGACAATGACAGATGATTTGTGTGGCATATAATTTTTAAAGAATGGAATTGATATGCCATTTACCGATATCGTATATTTAGTTGATTTCTTCCAAGACCTTTTTTTGTATATTCTGTTAAACACTTAATATTGCTATGTTATCTTAAAATTGGTTCGGTTTAAATTTTTGGTTTTTGTCTTTGCTAGTTAAATTCAAATTTATCCTCACACACATTGGTTTCTCTATATATCCTGCATTTATTTACTCACATATTCAACCATGCGGTCTATCAGATATCGATGTCATCTTAAGCTGTCCTAGATATTCTGTTCACTGTGACATTAGATCATTGCGGCTTATATCACTCATATTTGATTGCTTTGTTTTTCTCCTCTGATTCTTCAGATACCCAAACACTGCATAACGTATTATACAATTTAAAACTGACTGAAGACTTTGTATCCCTGGAAGCTGCTGCTCTAATTTCAGTAAAAATATTGATATTCATACGATCTAAATTGTGTGCTACTTCCCTGCACGCCATCTTAAAATATCACATACAAAATATGCGAGTATCCTGCAGCAAATGTGTGGCAATTTGAAATTTACAAACATTTGATCACTGAGTGTAAACGAAACCGTCAATAGTTTTTGAACCTTCAACAATTTTCTGGAAATTTATAACTTCTGTTGTCTTAAGAAAAAACCAACCAGCCAACAACAATAATAACAGACATAAAATAGAAGACAGAGAACTTAAATAAATAGCGCTTGCGTAAATTCCCAGGATAGCCAAAGAAGTAGCTGCAGTGAGAGCAAGCAGCTGGTGCACAATATTGCCTGCCTGTGAATGCAATAGACAATGATGATGCTATTGGCGATGGGGATGGGAATGGGAATGGGGAGAGTAATACTATCATACACAATATTAGCGGATTAAATATTAGACAAATACACAGAACAGAAGATACCCAAAGATAGATAGACATCCATCCATCCATTCAACCAACCATCCATCAATATAATATTAAATGCAGCAATAAGAACATTAAACAGGAAAATAAGGGAGAACCAGCCAGGCTAGCACCGCGCTATGGTACAGAAATCACTTGTTAACTTTATTGCAATGCTGCTGTGATTGTTGTTGTTATTGCAATGACTGAAAAATAAATAAAATTTAGCTGAGAAAACGTAAAAAAGTTTGATTTTGTTTTTTCAGCATAGTTTAGCAGACTTAAAGTCACAGCCGAGGCAAACAGGCAGCCACACGAATTACCAATAAAAACAATGAGGCAACACAAGGAGATGGATGATGTTGCTGCTGCGGCTGCTGTCGTTTTCAGTTGTATTTTCTGTGTGTAAGAGTGTGCGTATTTTACTTGTGATTCTCAAGAAATTGAAAATAAAAACTAAAAGTGCAACAGAGTCAGTCGTACCACCACCATCAGCAGTCGTCGTCATACAATAAACATTAAATATCTGTTGTGAGAAATTTTTTCTCACAGGCTTAAAAACAGTCTTAGAAAATATTATTATTATTGCAATTGTTATTATTATTAGTATTGTTGCTACTTGGCAAAGACACACACACACACATACACACGTACACTTACACAACCATAAAGGATGGTCGCGTCTTATTGACTGGTGGTGGTGGTGGTGCTGCTGCTGTGGCTCTTTATAAGTTTTACCAACAAGAACATGAACAACTCATCGTTGCACAATTCAATAATAAACATTGTCTTTGCAGTCAGGGATTCAGTTTTTTTTTTATTGCTTTTTAGTTGATTTTAGATTCTGTTTTTATTACTGAAAGTAGCAAAATAATATTGTGCCAGCCAGAACAGAACAGAGAAGTCTTAAAAACTATTAAAAGAAAAAAGAAGGAAAAAAAATCGAAATCGAAACTTAAAAACAACAGCGTCACATGGCTGGGAAATGTGTAGCAGCCACATAAGCCGTCGTTTCTTTAAAAACGTTGGCGTTGTAGTTGTTCAATGGTTATTGCAGTTGCTGTTGTTGTCGGTGTTTTATTTTACCCATTAATCGCCCACTTATTAAATTGTATGTCTGTGATGAATTGTTATTATGTTGTTTGTTTTGCTGCAACTCTAGATGGATTTCTTTACAAGCAAGTAGTACAACAAACTTGTAAGAAAAGAAATTCCCCCATTAAGACAAGTGTTTTAAATGAAGGCAATTTCAGGATTTTTTTCTTCCTTTTGTTTTCTTTGTCTTTAAATGTTTATAATTTCCAAAGTTTATAATTTTCACACTCTATGGAAACAACAAAATTTATTAAAGTTTACGAGAAAAAAAAAAGCGCTTGGAACAGTACGAACAGAAAAAAGAAATTAAAATACAACGTTTTATTTCAAAGCTTTTAATTCTAATAAAAAGGTTAAATTTAAAAAGAATTCCCAAAAACAATTTAAAAATCCAATAGGAGTATCCTCATTAGTTATTAAATTGTTTTTGGTTTTAAAAAATTGGTATTAGCAGCTTCTTTGAATACATGGACTCTCAAATCAACAGACCAAATAAATTTTTTCAGAAGGCTCGATGTCAAAGTAACTTTAGATGGTTACCCTAGCCTTCTAGAATCTGCTAATGTAAACTAATCGACTGTTTCATAAAATATAATTACAACCTTCAGTTAGGATTGTGGACCTAGTTTCTCACACCACTTATGTTATGTGTATTAATTTTATACATGAGTGGCGGGACCTACAGTTTAAAGTCAATTCCGAACGACAGATTTTTGAGAAACTTTTCATTGTAATTTTATTTACTCTCATAGTTTTTGCCAGAAATCTGCTGAGAGGAAGTTACCGAAGAAATATTTTTTCATATTTTCGTTTTGGGGTTTGAACAGTGGCCTTACGTCTAATAAGCCAACACACTACCTACAAGACCACGGCGACTTCTACATATGAATTAAATACTCCAAGCTAGATTCGTCTGTACATTTCTAACCTTTAACAGATTGTTATCATCCTAATACCACCATCACTTTGATGGGCTTGCTTTTTGTGTCCGTTTCTGAGCCTTTTACGACAGTTCTCGTATGCAATAGTATAAACTATGAGACTTAATTTCTTTTTTAAATTTCCAATAAAAAAAATATTTTAATTGTAAAAGGCAATTTCATGGCAATTTTAATTGGTCTCAGAATTTTTGCCAGAGGAAGTCACCGAAGAAATATTTTCATATTTTCGTTTTGATTTAAGACCTGAGGTTTGAATCGTGGACTTACGTGTAACAAGCCAACACAATACCTACCTACATTACGGCGACTTCGTATCATAAAGTAATTAAAGAAACTAAAGCAGATGGCGCCGCTGGTGTGAAACTTTTATTATATTTAGCTTCACGTCTAATAAGCCAATACTGTACCTACTAGACTACGACGATTGTTGAAAGTAACATGTTCAAATTTTACATCTGATGTGTTACTAGTTAGTGAGATAACGCATTTTGAATAAAACAACTCCTGTTTGAAGAAGCTAGAAGGATGGATAAATGAAAAAATACTGCTGAAGCAAAAATTTGGCTTGATAAACATCATTCGTAATTTACACTAAGAAAATCAACATTTGAGAAGTGTTGTATTATGTTTAAAAGAAAAGTAACGACCTGCAAAGATGAGCATAGTGAGCGCCGTAGAGACGTTACCGCTGAAAATATCAAAAAAGTCCACAAAATAATTTTACGATGACAGAAAAGTGAAGTTGATCGAGATAGCTGAGGTTCGAAAGATATCAAACGAATGTGTTGAAGGTGTCGTGCAGAAATATTTGTGCATTTGAAATCGGAAAGAACTATTCAAGGAGGGTACTGCACAAGCTCATAATCGACCACAAAAAAAAAACATCCTTCTGATGATACTTAGCAGTGCTTCATGCTGTTGCACCATACAGATACCAAATTTACAATTACAATAACTGAAACATTGCCCCTTCATTATGCAATAGATTCAAAACGATGTTGAGTAGATTGCATGTAGTAACCCGACTCCAAAACGAGCAAAATATGCAACATTCGGCTGGCAAGGGTTGTTACTTCGGGATGCACATGACATAATATTTTTCACCCTTCCATAGGGTTATTGGAATCTTTTTTATGTTTACCTATGAAATCAGTCCAATTAATACGACTTAAACGAGACAACGAGTTAATAGAGCTTTGTAACAATCCTATGTTCATTAGGGTGGTGTTCAGTGCTGCCAAAAATGGTTTGATCTGCATAGAACTTGCTTTGCTTCTCTTTATTAAGGTTATGCACCTCCTTTTTGAATTCTTTACATTACATCTCATGGTAGTTTTCTATAGGACAAGTGCTCTTCAATACCAATTTCACTAGCAAAAACAGAAACAAATCACTTTAGTGGAGATAATGTACTAAAAGAGTAACAGGACACTGTTATGAATTAATAATCATTCTGTATACGTTCTTGGGTGCAACCGATTGAATGGTACTCTCCAAATGATTTTCGATAGTTAGACTTAGTCTAGAAAAGATGTGAATGTTAATTCAACATCTGACTTGCTTGCTAAAAATCTTAAGCTCACCAATGAGAATTACAAATGAAGTAAATTTATAAGATCCAGAACGTGTACATATTTTTGCAATTACTTTCAATCTACTGCACTTAGATGAGTAATATCTGGTAAAGTTACATTTATGAAATCTTGGGATCCAACGCGTTCGAAAAATTGGCACCCCCTCCTGAAGCTTAAATTTCCATCGTTTTATCGTTTTGCATTTGCTGCATTTACATGTTAAAACTCATATGAAAAATAGAGTTCCCTGTAAGAACATGTGTCATTTGGACTTATAAGGCCCTTGTTAAAGTTTAACTTCTTATCTAGGCCGTCCCAAGTATTTATGTGTGTGAAGATAAATTCGAATTTGAAAATCCAAGACGCAAACCACAATATGCAGCAGCGCCACATTTGGCGTTAACAGAGCAAAATTTGCCCTTAACAGAGCACTGTTAGCTATTTAAGAGTATCCCTCTTAACAAGCCTACTTGTTTAGAAGCTAATTTTGGGAAATACTCTAGGTCTTTGAGTACGCTACTATAAACAAAGGAAGGTTCCAAGGACTCCTAATACAATCAACAACATAGTCACATATAAAGTGATATGGTATTGAGAAAATTGGCTTTGAAAATATAAATTTTTTGCTTAAAAATTCTCTAAAAGACAGTTGCCATTTTGGAACATATAAGAAATAGTACACCATACAGACTATATGCAAATGGTAGTACTGAGGGTTCTCTTTCGAACGGTGGTAATGGGATACCATCTTTTAAATTTCAGTAGTTTTGTTGACAAATAATAGTGATTATAATAAGAATTATATTTTATGTCAATAGTCTGCAATAATTGCAAAGTAGAAGAATAATCTATTATTGCCACTGTTAAACAGTTAACAGTGCTCTGTTAATAGCAAAGTTCACCCTGTTAGAGGCAGGAAGTGGCGCTGCTAAAAGTGTGGGTTCGCGTCTTTGGTTTTTAAATTCGAATTTATCTTCACAAACATGTATTCATGACTACCTAACGTTTTACTTGCAACATTTTTGCCCACACCTGTTGCTTGATTTTCAGTGATCAGTGGCCAGTGGCTATGTTAGCTACGTTCATTCCCCTTTTTTCATTTTCGATCGACCGCTAGCTAGTGACTAGGTATACAAATGTCAGTATCCAAATGTCATGCTAAATTGTAATAACTTGAAGCGAAACCCAAAAGATTAAAAATCAAATAAAAAATGATTGTTTTCCATTAAAACCACCAAAATCTTGATTTGCACGCTTCTAAGACAGCTTCTACTGCAAGTTTATGGTTTAAATGGTCTTCAGGCATTAGAATCTTTGTGGTTCGGCTTAAGCCGTAGAGAATTTTAGAAATGAATACAAATTATCAAGAAGTATCGTTTACTTACAAAAACAAAAATAAAAAAGGAGCTGTTGTAATGGCCAAAGTTAATCAGCTTAAACCAATATAAGAGAGAAGAAAATGAAAACGTCAAAATTACAAAAACAAAATTACAATTCAAAGAAAAATGAAAACAAAATAAAAAAAATTGTTTGTGGTGTTTTGTTCTCTTTCTACCACCACCATACAAAAGAAGGAAAAAAATTAAAAAAGAACACCAGCTCAGACAATAAAAGCTCAGGCAGGCAATTGTCTATGGATTGATATACAACAACAACAACAACAACAAGAAGAAAAAAATTAAATAAAAACCAAAGAATGATTAAAAGAAACATTGTCTGCTACAACAAAGAGAAAAGAAAGAGAGAAAGAGAAAGAAAAAAGGAATTAAAATTAGTAACGCTTATTACATCAACACAGCCATACATACATAAATGAATGCAACAAAACAACCTGTTGCATGAACACATTTCTTCTTCACATTTCTTTTTCGTTCTTTAGTTTTCTATTTTCATTTAAACAACGAGGGGAGAAGGGGCACTTACAGACTAAGAAGAACAACAACAAATAATAATGACGTTAAACCATAATAACTAAAAGAAATAAAAAAAGTAAAAAATTAATACAACAACAACAGCAATGCAAATAAAAAACAGGTGAAACTCAATAAATAATGTTTGTTTCCTGCCAACCATAATGCTTAATGTAATGTATGTCTGTCTGTCTGTGTGACTTGTATTGCTGAATGTGTTTGTGCCAGTTGTCTGTCAAAATAATCATTATGATCATAATGATCATCATTATCATAAAAGAAAAACGTCGGGTATTGGTAAGTGTTGCACCTTAAGCAGTGAGACGACTTTCAAAGAGAAAATAAAAGGAAAAGGAGTCTTTGAAAAGAAAATTCAGTTTTTTTCTTTTTTTTAATTTCATTTGGAGGGAAATAAAACACTGAAGAACAAATGTTGGTAATAAATGGTTACAACAAAATTCAGTTACCGTGACTGTAGATGTAAACTTATAATTTCAAAAAACTTGAATAGTTTTCCTAGAAGCTTTGTGGGTGGTTTGAATCGATATTTTTTTAAAAATCGAAACGAATATATGGTTTCTAAATCATATTAAAATGATTACCAAGTTATAATATAGAATACAAAATCCTTTAGTTCCTCCATTTGATTTCGCTTCAGTTTCATTAATTCAATTGCCTAGGTAAAACATACTCAATGAAAACCTGCTTTAAATACTATAGTACACCGCGTCAGAACGTCGTTAAATTATGAGCTGATTTTCTTGCAAAAAACTCTGGAAGTAAATAAAATTGCTATGAAATGTTTCTTAAAAATCTGTTGTTCGAAGTCGATTTTAAACTGTAGGGTCCCCCAATCATGCATAAAATTAACACACACAACATTGGCAGTGTAAGAAGCTAGGTTTTAATCATGTCTAAAGCGATGTAAGGGCAAATAAGTAATTGTAGAGTTTAGAGGACAAAAGTAACCAAATCGTGGGATTAGAGTAAATGTGAATCAGGGAGTAGTATTATCGCCTATAATTTCTGAAAATATTAGGTGCTGTTATCGACAGCTTATGCAATTTGTTTGATCAAGTCTCCCTGATATCAATACAAGGATTATAATAACTACACACAAGGCAATAGTACACTCGGTTCTAAATTACATAGTCCAGATATTGACACCTTTTCAAAGTGACACCAAATGAAAGGATCCCTAAATCATTTTGAACATTGCTCTCAAGATTGCCACTGGCTGTGCCAAGATTGCTAGTATTGATCATCATCATAATGAAATCAAAATGCTTCTGATTAGGCAGCATAGCGTGCTACTGGCGAAGAAAAATTTGACTGTTCAATCCTATCAATTAGGAAGTGATAACTGAACACACATCAGCCATAACAGACGGCGGTATATCAACGGCTTCAAAGATACTGGACATCCGTCTCGGACGCTTACAAGCAAGCACTTCAGCGAGCGGTATTGGAACATTATCATGTTGATACATCATCCGAAGAACATTCACCTGACATTACAAAGAGTGACAGGCTCTTACACAGGCATACCAAATCTACCCTGGATTCTCGTCATCCCCAATTCTTAAGGTGAGAGAATAATATCCGGAATTCTAAACCATTCCACAACCTTTCAACAAAACCCACACAACAAGAATTACATTTTTTGTTGTACTAATAGGTCTTGCGCCCGATAGATATGTGGCTAAGGCCTCTAGGAAAAAAGTTTCGTCAAATTTAATTGTAAATTTTTAAATTTAAGATTTTCCACGATATCTAATATAAAATTATTAAATATAGAATTAACAAACGTAATTACTTACAAATAATTTAATGAGTACTACACTCAAGAAAAATTATTAGTAATTTGTGAATTTTGCTACACTAACTTTTTTAAAATTTTTACCATATTTTGCTCTCAATTTTTCCAATATTGAGCACAATTTTAAAGAATTTTTTCAATTTAAATTTTACTTAGGAAGGAAACAATCGAACCACCTGTATATGTAAACTGTAAAGGGGAAACACTGTCTCAATTTTACAAATACAGTGGCATTGCTTTTATTTCAAAATGGGTTAATACAGTTGGTGGCAAAAGGAAAGAACAGAACAGTATAGTTTGTTTAAACAACAAAAAAAGGGGATTTATGTGCGTGTGTGTGGTTTAATTTATTTAATGCAACGAAGCGTCAAAGTGTTGATGAACGTGTTGTTTTAACCATCTTCATTACCAAATATAACTCCAATGCATGCCATACATACATATAGTAAATGAATGGGGGGAATCATTACGATTTGAAAATGTATTTGGTAGTTACCAAAAATGGGTTGTTGTTGTTATTACTGGTGTACATAATACGTAGAATAATACAACAAGTTTAAGTGTAAAAACGTCATTTTATTGACCGCTACACACAACAACCGGAAGTTTTAAAAACGAAAAAATGGAAAAAAAAAGAACAAGAACTGCATTAAAAATGGTTGGTGTTACTCAGAGACCAAGAAACTCAACTGCAATAAAACGAGCGATGTCTGTTAGAATTTATGACCACACCATACCACACAGTACCATTTTATATGGAAAACGAACACTTGTTGGTACGCCTGTATACATGCATGCATTCAGTCATTCATTCATTCAGTCACTCATTCATACACTTATTAACGTCGTGTCTTTTGCTATGGTTGGTTAAATTTTACTATGAAATATAAAAAAAAAATTTTGTTATTGTTGTTACTCTCCATATATGGCTGTGTAAAGTGCGTATAAAATAATTCATCAAAAAATCACACACATACACACGAACCCTTCACACATGTATGTTTGAAAAAACACTTTCCAATCAATTTTTTTTTTTTGTTATTGTAGACCAATAAATGTTTGTTTTACGAGCTGTGAAACCCTCTCTCTCTCTCTACTAGAATTTAAGAATTTCATACGCATGTTGGTTTCCCATCACACGATTACAATATAACGCAACGCAACGCTTCGCAACACAACGCATACTTACAGCTTTCAAAACTTTGCGATTTTTGTGTCACTTTTTGAAATTTTTCTTCTTTTTTTTGTGGTCGTTCTCCCCATTTAAATTTCAAGTGATTTGGTGTGATTTGATTTCATTTCTCATTAGAGTTGAGTTCTTTTTGAAGTTGACTACGACTGTTCTAATGTGTTTAAATACAATTAAACAAACGAATGACTGAACACACAGAGAGACAGTCCGACAGACAGACAGACAGACGTTAAGAGACGCTTAATACATATTTAGATGAGCAAAAGGGGTGCTGGTACTACCAAATGTTGCGTGTTTAATTAATTCTTAATTGCATTCATGGCTACAAAAAAAAGAAATCACTTCTATATGCTCTGACACATTTCGTCAACAAACATATGAAGGGGGAAAAATACACTCGAAAAAATATTCCATAAAAAAATTTTTAAATTAAATTTTCTTAAGTGCCAACTTTAGTACGAAGCAAATCTAAATTCATTGCATTGCATTACACGAGACATACAATTTTTTTCGCTTTTCATCACATTATTGCTTCAAGTGTAAAGTCACCTGAATGTAGTTCAATGGGCGTGAATTACACAAACATTTTTCTTTGGGCACTTTTTTAAGCTTTTCTAGTTTTTAGATCTTATTTTAGTTTTTTTCTTCTCTTTTTATTTTTTGCTATTTGCTGCATTAGTTGTCATTTTAATGGCTTTGTTAGGAATTACCACAATGAATAATCTTGTTGCCTTCCTTTCTATTTTTTTGTTTGTTTTTGTTTTTGTTGTTTTTAAATTAAAATTAATTTGCTGTTCTATTTTGTTAAATAGTACTTAAAGTGATTTAAAAGAGTCCCTAATGAAATTAAAAAAGGCAATGAGAATAGGGTGTTTTACACAGGCCGTGAATTATTTTTAATGAATAATAATTACAGTTCCGGTTACGATTTACCAGGAAGGAGTATCTAATAATTCAAACTTTATGAGTATAAAAGGTTTATTAATTTATCTTTCTTTACACACTGACAGGAATTTATTAAAAAAGTATAATTGTGTACAGCCGTAGTGTTTCTTTTATAAATAAATAAATAAGATTTGTGAGATAAAATGCTTTAGGATTTACAGCACTTTACTATTCAATTGCTTTATTATCCGTTGATTTATGGGTTTTATGAACACTTAATTAGTTTGATTAATTTTAATTCCTAATTAAATGCTACGCAAGTGGTAATTTTTAGAAACTTAACCACTGAGATCAACACTCAGTGAATTTGTCCTATCTACTCATGAAGAGCGTTATGTTGAAATACGGAAACATAAGTTAAGAAGAAAGAGGGGAAAAAATAGTGTGTATATCTGTTTTCATCAACATGTTTGCTTAAAAAATGTAACAGATTAGAATCGATCCCTCAACTCTCACGCCCGCACATAGGAACGCTACTCGTTACGCTTTATTTCCAAATAAATTCAGAGAAATGTGTTAAGAATACCTTCTGGAATCTATTACGTGAATAAGAGCCATTAATTAATAAATAGCGTTAAGCTACTGCTACACATGCATACATAATTAGACATTACAACCCTTCAGTCAGAATTACGACCTACGTTCGGACGCCACTTATGTTAGATTTTTACATGAGTGTCGAGACCTACAGTTTAAAGTCGATCTCGAACAACAGATTTTTGAGAAACTTTACATGGCAATTTTATTCATACATAATTGGTCATTACAATCCTTTAGTCAGGATTACGACCGAGCTTCTCACACTACTGATTTTGTGTGTGTTAATTTTATACATTAGTGGCGGGACCTCTAATAAGCCAACACACTACCTTCCAGACCACGGCGACTTCTAAATTTTATTTATTCTCAGAATTTTTCCCAGAAATCTGCTGAGAGGAAGTTGTCGAAGAAATATTTTTTCATATTTTAGTTTTGTTGGAGTATGTCTGACCGGTGTTTGAACCGAGGCCTCACGTCTCACATCTTATAAGCGAAAACACTGCCTAATAAATTACGGCAACCACCAATTTATTTGTTCATCAACCGATTGGAATCGAATCCTCAACTCTCGTTTCGCTTTCTTTCTAAAAAAAAAATTCAGCAGTGCATTGGGAAATCAGGAGAGAAGTGCATTGGGAATTGTTTCTAAAATCTGGATCGTGAATAATGGCTACTCATTAATAAATTCTGCTACTGCTCATGCCAAATCAATTAACGTCCTTTAATAAAGCTATACAGTCTCTTGATTGTAGATATCGCCGCTGATCTTTCAAGCTCGAATGCAGCAGATAATAAAAAAATTTACTTTAATCGACTCTGATAAAAAAAAACCAAGAACTTCATTTTAATCCATTACAATCAAGAAGTCAAGAGCACTATTGATTCGTTAATAAGACTGCAGACTGCTGCCAAATTGTATCGTATGGGAGATTTCAATACAGAAACAGTTTAAAGCCTATTTTTAAAGCAATGAAAAACCATGTTGGGAAAAAAAACGCAACAACTAGAACAGTTAGAGTTCTATGCGAATCGCACACGTCAATCACGAATTTTGCAGTCGTATTAAGATTTGTGCAGAAATAACTTCATTAAAAAATATCTTCCCAAAGTTAAGGAAAATAGAGACACGAAGCTATTTACTCACGTTCTGGCTTACATGCTTTACGCAATTTTATAGCACACATATTGAACAAAAGATTGTCAACTTATTATCTTCCTGAGCTCAGAAATTAAGTATTTTTACCAAATACGTCCTAGATATAGATAAATTGGGTAAAATTCGTCAAAATTTAAAAAGTGCGTCTTTCGTATTTAGTATGCTGAATAGCTATTAAATAAAGGATTCCAAACATTTTTCGTTAAGGTCCGGTAAACCTGGGGGCCGGAGATATAGCCGATGAAGCTAACTTTTTTATACGCGCAAAAAAGTGCACTCCATAAATCGTTTAAAAATGGATAAAAATGGACTTGTGGGAAAAATGGTAGCAAGTATTCCAAAACAGTTTTCCTTACGGTCGAGGTTTACTTGGGAGCCGAGATATAGGCAATGAGATACGAACGACAGATTTTTTAGAATGTTTTCATGGCAATTTTATTTACTCTCAGAGTTTTTTTTTTTTGTCAGAAGACTGCTGAAAGGGAGAAGCCCGCCGAAGAAATACATAGTTTTTCATAATTCGTTTTGGTCGAGATGTCTGAGATTTACGACACAGTCCTAAAGTCTGCAGAGACTTCAAACACAAAACAGAAGCATTTAGAAAAAAAACAAAAATAAAATAATGACACAATTCATTAGCCACTCTTCAAATGAATATCTAATGTTCTCTACTCATCATTTTCAATACTCCTTTTCATGAGGTGACAAAGTGGTGTGTAACGTGAGGTTTTTTTTTTTCTTTTAATAAATAAAATAAAAAAGACCAAAATTTTAGTTGTTATAATGTAAAGCTAGAAACAAAAATCATTTCAAAATTAAGTAATTGAAGGCTGACGTACCAAAGACAAAAACCATTATACACCAAAAAACGTTTTTCCCTAAAATAGCATGACATTGATGTGATTTAAATGCAATTAAATAAATTGCGTCACACATTTTGGGCAATAAATTACTCAATAAAACAAATGTTGACAATTTACTGTCACCCTTTTTATGGTAGTTTTTAAGTTTCAATCCAAATATTTTTGCACTTTAAATTGAAAACTACTCTGTTTGTCAATTGCATTAAATCTCTCTCACATATGATTATTGAATTAATTTTGAAAATGTAATCCATGTGATTTAAAAAAAATAAAAAAATTATTTTAAAATTGTAAACAATATGGGAAAATTCAACCGGTAAGCAGGCAGCAATATTACTAGTCATTATCGTGAGCAGCAGCAACATTATGACAATAATCACAGTGAAAATTTTTTTTTTATTTTTTTTTTCAATTTTTTTCTGTGAATATTTATTTTTTTAAAACATCAGCATGTGAACCGCGAAGCAGATAGACAAGCAGACAGACAAACAAAATTTTTGTTGCGGCATGGTAAATAAAATAGGCTGACAGATTCATTATTATTTTAGCAGCCCTCGTATAAAAAAAAACAATTTACATTGTGGGGTATGATATGGAAGACAGAGAAGGAAAGAAAATGTGTTAAATCAAACAGGAAATGCGGAAATATTGTATGTATGTATGTATATATCATACAATATTAATGTTTATAACAATAATAATAATAATAACATAACATAATTATGTTACATACACGCGTAGTCAGTTAGTCACATGTATGTCAGACTTTATACAGAATCATTTAAAAAAAATGCATCTCCCACTGCATAAATGGTTTCGAATAGTTTCCGATTGGAACAATAAGAGGAGATATCAGCAGAGTAAAGAAAACATACATTCTATAGAACATAAATGCATTTTATTGTATTCGTATTATTCATTTGTTTTTGTCATTTATTTATTGTTGTTGTAATTTGTTATTGTTTTTTTGTAAATGCCGGCATCATCATCAGTATTATAATAATAGATTAAATGAAGATGATTTTGCGAAACAATAAAAACATACAAATAAATTGTTTAAAAACAAAAACATATTTATCCACAATAAGGGTAATCACTTCATACAGACAAATTGTATAAATTCGCATAAAAGATAAAAAAATTGTGTTGCAAATAATGTTCACAAATAAAAATTGATTTGATTTACAATGACAAATAAAACATTTGAATGAAAATGACGGATTGATTGACAGCTTGCGGAAATTTACCACAATCTTACAGAGAAATTTGTTGTAAAAACAAATTTGTTTAAAAAAGGTTCACATCTAAGTGTACATATTTCCTTTTGCAAAGGAACTCAAGGCTTTAGATTTCAAATGTATACGATAAAAGTAACACACCATATGAAATTAGGTAGAGATTGTATTACTATTCACTACAAATAAAAGAAAGGCACAAAGCTAATGACAAAATTTTCCCATTTCAAATGACTTACATATGTTCGACACTAACACTTCAAAATGGCATAAAAGGAGCGTAAATATTCATTGACATGGTAGACATAAGCTGGGACGTCAGTTAATCAATCTGGAGATAACAATTGAACATTTTCAAAATGAATACATATATATATATGTACATACATAATTGGTCATTACAACCCTTCAGTCAGGATTACGACCTCGCTTCTCACACCACCTATGTTGTGTGTGTGCTAGCTTTATGCATGAGTGGCGGCATCTACTGTTTAAAGTCAACTCCGATCGACAGATTTTTAAGAACATTTTCATGGCAATTTTGTTTACTCTCAGAAAAAAAATTTGATTTTGCCAAAAATCTACTGAGAGGAAGTCGCCGACGAAATATTTTCTCAAATTTCGTTTTGCTGGGGATGACTGACTTGGGGTTCGAACTGTGGCCTCATGTCTAATAAGCCAACATACTACATACTAGACTACCACGACTTCACCTTTGACATTGCTATTATGATCACAGCATACCTGATCTCTTAAATCAAACTTAATTCTTAAAATCTTTGCTTGATGGTAGAGCTTTGTTAACTGTGAGCATCTGCAACCTGATTAAACAATATATTCGGAGCTCTGATGGCAACATATAACACGATTCAAGCAAGTAATTCAATTAAAACTGCCAGAATTGATCAGGAACAGGAAAGATGGTGTGTTCCATTATGACAACACCAGAATACACGCTTCTTTGATGACCCGGTAGAAAGCGAGAGATCTTGGCTAAAATGTTTTTACCCCTCCGTCGATATCATTTGCTTCAGTCACTACAGAACTCTCTTACTGGTGTCTACTTAAATTACGTAGAAGTCTGCAATTTTTTTACTCTAAAAAAATTTACTTTAAGACTTTAGTAGATTAAAGGATCAGCTCACTAAAATATCTCATTAAGAGCTTTCTATCCTTAACATCAAATAAAATAAAATGTGTATGAAGTACACGTTTGCTAAACCTATTGATGCCATTATGTGTGGAATATAGCAGCATGCTTCTTATGGACTCTACATCTTCTCTGGTCTGAATCTGACTTTGGGTTATATTTGGTTATACGAGTATTGGCTTTGATCACCATAGTAGGTTAGGTTAGGTTAGGTTGGAGTGGTAGCTTTGTTAACAAAAGCTCACTTGAGCAAGCATAGCGGTCCGTTGTTATGCTACGGGTAAGTGCAGTCCCCGAATTGAGCAAATTCCACGGAGGTCATAGCAGAAATTGATTAGCACGGGAGATGCAAACTAAAAGCATGACCCCCTAAGCTGGAAGCCAGCCTGAAACTTCTATTGATGCTAGTTTTAACGAAGCTATATCCTTGAAATTAATGGATGATAGCTCCGTTTCGCTGACAAGAAATGGAGAGTCAAATAACACAAATCTGCAACACGCGAGATGTGAGTAACAGTTTCCTCCTCTTCAGCAGAGCCACAAGCTCGCCAGTAGTCGTTAGAAGGGAGCTGCAGCCTTCACATAACGCAGTGAACTGTTATCAAGATGACTGTACGATCGAGTTTGAGTGGTTTGTAGCTTCTACCCATACCTCGGCAAATAAAGAAAACTCCACAAGAAAAATCTAACGTTGTCGAATCGCACGGTCAAATGTCATGACCACTGTGGTATGTAGGGGCGCTCTGTTCTAAGAACCACATTTCGTTTTAAACCAATTCAGACTAAAAAATAACTTGGTAACCACATGGATTAATATCGTTCCCTATGCAGTAATTTTATTTGTCTCATTACATACATATAAATGTATATAATTGGCCAGTCTAACCGTTCAGTCAGGATTACGGCCTAGCTTCTCACAACACTTATGTTGTGTGTGTTAACTTCATACACGAGTGGTGGGACCTACAGTTTAAAGTTGATCCAGAACGATAAATTTTTGAGAAACTTTTTCATGGCAATTTTATTTACTCAGAGTTTTTTCCCGAAATCTGCTCACACCACTTATACTGTGTGTTAATTTTTTATACAAGAATGACGGGACCTACAGTTTAAAGTCCAGTCATAACGACAGATTGGTTTGAGAAACTTTTCCATATCAATTTTTATTTTTAAACTCAACCACATTTTTCTTTCTCAAATATTTCTCATGTACAATTTTTATAAAAAGTTTTATGAAAACCAATTTATTAACGGCATATTTCATAAAGATTTATTAATAAATTAATACCGAACCAGCACTAAATGCAATTAATCTTATTTCTTTCTAAAAATTCTTGAAATATTTTCCACACGAAAAACAAAAAAAAAAACAATCAAAAAATTTGTGTCAACTCTTTAACCTCCAGTTCTAGTAGTGCATACTCCTACGAAACTGATAACAAATGGGACAGACAGACAGACAGTTTCAACAATAAATTAAAATTTATCAAATAAAACGAACAGATCTCTCTCGGGGTATATGAAAACAAATAAATACAATATTGTGACACAACAACATGATCAATTGAGTTTTAAATTTTAAAGAAAAAAATTTAAAAAAAAAATTAAAAATTTAAAAATTAAAGAAATCGGTGAGAAAATATTGAAACATTTCAAGATCTTGACCTTATAGATAATATTTTACCAACGATTTTAAATGATTTTATTTTATTTTAATAAAAAGAAGTGTTAAAATTAAATAAAAATAAAAAATTTTTTTTTGGCTTTTTTCGTGTTTTAAAATTAATAACAAGGGCTTGTCATTACAAAAAAAGAAAAAAAAAAAACAAATTTGTGTGATTGGGCAATAAATTTCTCAACACTTTCAATTTTCATGCTTTAAAAATACAAAAAAAAAAAAATACGAAAATAAGAAAAAACGTGGATCCAACGAAATAATAAGTACACCCTACTATACTATAGCCATTGTGGGACAAGGTCCTTAGTGTAAATCCGAGTTTTAATACAATGTATTAATTATTCCTAATTTCCTTTCGTATCAGATCATAATATCAACATACATAATTGGTCTTTACAATCCTTCAGTCAGAACTATGACCTATCTTCTAACACCACTTATGTTTTGTGTGTTAATTTTATACATGCGCGACGGGACCTACAGTTTAAAGTCGACTCCGAACGACAGATTTTTGAGAAACTTTTCATGGCAATTTTATTTACTCTCAGAGTTTTTGCCAGATATCTGCTGAGAGGAACTCGCCGAAGAAATACTTTTTGTATTTTGTTTTGATGTCTGGCCTGGGGCTCGAATCCTGGCTTTTCGTCTAATAAACCAACACATTACCTACTAGACCACGGCGGCTTCACCATCTACACTTACATTAAAAAAAACCGCAAGTCTCCTACACATAGATTTTGCTAAATTTTTAAGAAAAATCATTTCAGAGGGCCCTTTAGTTGCCATATTCAAAACTTAAGAAAAAAATTTCAAAAATATCCCTGCGACACAAACAATATTGTTATGTAGGGCACCGTATATAGCCAATCATGCTCGTCCATAACTTTCTTCATTCTTTCATGATTTTTGTGTTTTGTTGTGCGCGTTTAAAACACTTAATTGTTGTAGTATTTTTCCTACACGTTCAACTCTAAAAATGTTGTTCTCATTATCATATTTTTTTTATTTATTTAAATGTGAACATGTATAGGAAATTCAAATCCCAAACTGAATTGGAATTGGAATCGGAATCTAAATGTGAATGTGAATATTACAATGCCCCACTTCATGCCAAAACAAAAATGCCACTAAATTATAAGAAAGAAAGAAAAGCCAACCATTCTATGTGGGTGACCCCTAAAAAACAAATTGTATTTAATATTTTTTATTTCTTTATTGTTATTATTGTTGTTATTGTTATTATTGTTATTGTTTTTGGTTTCTGCTTCATTTCATAAATATACACAAACAAAATATATTTAAACAAATAATCACACTCTCCTACATCCATACATATAATATTTACGTATGTTGTGTTATGTTTTTGTATAGGATGTCCCCTAATAAGGCTGTTTCGAAGCGATGGCTTTATATCAGTTGTAAACCCTATTACACATATATTGGGTAACCCTGTTAACAGGTGATTGTTGGCTATTTGTATTAGATTAGTGGCCTGTGGCAATGCAAAATGTGCACAGAAAAGTTTGCCGCCAACAATGTTTGCAAATCACCGGAGTTTTATTGCCGAATTTCATTATTTTCTGCTGCCAACGTTAATGCGTGACAGTTCTTCCAGATCGTCTGCATAGTAGGCACCAAGAAACCGTTTTTCTCCTACAACATAGTGCCGTGCAGCTACCCATGAGGGCAGGACAGTCTAATCTTCTTCCTCATCTCTGTAGCTTCTACAGAAATTATTGGCAAGGTGTCCAACAGCAATGCGCCTCGCATGCATGCCCATAATGCAATGCTCCGTAAAGATCCCGAAAGCCATGCTTTTCTGGAGTTTAAGCAGACTTGTAGTGCGACCCCTAGTTTTGACCAAATTTTCTGCGCCATTTTGCCCGTGTTCGTAGTCGACCATTTATTGTTAATAAAATCGTCGATCGCATTGTCAATTATAAGCTAGCGGGGGATTCCCAAAATCGAGAATTCATCGGAGAGATCGAAGGTTATGCCACGCTTGACCAGTTCATCTTTCTGCATGTATCTGGAATGTCACTGTTTCCTGTATCACATCGTTTTGCTATTTCATTCAGATATCTTCGAAAGGAGTTCGTCAGGTTGGAATTCAGAGTTTTGATAGCCGCTTGTTATAAGTTACCGTAGTCTAGTATGTAGTGTGTTGGCTTATTAGACGTGAGACCACGGTTCAGACCCAACAAAACGAAGTGTGAAAAAAATAATTCTTCTGCGACTTCCTCACAGCAGATTTCTAGCAAAAACTCTGGGAGTAGAATAAAATTGCCATGAATTTTGTTTTAAATATCGGTCGCTCGGAGTCGACTTTAAACTGTATGTCCCGCTGCTCATGTATAAAATTAACACACACAACACAAGTGGTGTGAGAAGTTAGATCGTAATTTTGACTGAAGGATTGTAATGACCGATTATATATGTATGTATGTAATAGCCGCCTGACTATCGGAAAGTATGGTAATGTCCCGGTTGGGGATATTTGCGGTCCTAATAATTTCCGCAGCAGCCTGTATCCTCTATAAATCCGCCTGAAAAGCTCTACAGTGATCTGGTAGCCTTATAGACTAGGCTGTTAAGATTGATTCCGACAAAAATTCTCTTTCGAATTTGAAGCCATCGGTGTAATTCGCAATGAGATTCGCCGCATCATTTTCCCAGAGCTCCATGTCCGTAATGGGTGTCCTCAATCACATTGAGAAGCAGAATCTCGGTATAATTAAGGGTCCATGCGTGATCAGTATTCGATTCATGCCACTGTCCAGTCATTCAGAGCCGCTTACTAATATTAGCCGCCAAGACCTTACAACTAATAATCCAGTATGCAATCTGATACCGTAAATGAAACTGATAATGAAAGTCAAAAGCCATCCAACGGAATCTACAGGGTAGACCAGTAATTAAAATGTGCAAACTATGAAAAAAATAGAGTTCATCAGATCAAGCAGATTGAAATATCATTGTTGTGATCCTATGCTTCTTAGAGGCATGAAGAAATTAAAAAGGAATTTTCAAGCGTTTTCATCGATCTTATTTTCAAAGGGACACCCTAAACTTTTCTCATTTAAACTACTTTGGCTTCCTATGATTTATTTTTATATTGTACAACGCAAACATATTGTTTTTTCGGGTTACTAGAGTTTTTAATGAAATTATTTAAATACGAGAGAAAAACAACAGAAAAAAAGAAATTTAATTTATTTGATGAGGCTTTAACTACAATAGCCACGAAAAACAAATCAATTAAATGTGGGATATTCTATAATATTGGAGCGTGTTTTATTAAAAAAAAATACGAAAATAACAAAACAATTGGAATTTTTTTATTTTTTTTTTTTTTGGTAATAAACCTTTAACACCTACTTTAAGAGCGTGAGAAATAATAAAAAAAAGAAAATAATTTTTTGTTTTTTTTGTTTCTGTTTCTGGTATACAGATATTCAAAATGAAAATAACAATCAAAATTCAAATGATTTTTTTTTGTACAGAAACCTCCAATTTGTTTATGTGTGATTAGTTTTTTATTGTATTTTTATTTAATTTTATTTATTTTTATTGTGTGTTATGTTTGATTGTATATATTTGTGTATGTTTTCTTTTTATTTGATCTTCAAAACGTTACGTTTTCCAACGTGTGGTAAAATTTGTAACACTTTCGCAATATTTTTCCGTTTTCGCTTCGTTTCATTCTTCTGTTCTGTTTTTGAAATTGAAATTGTGTGCTGCAATATTTGTTTTTAGTTTTTTATGTGATTTTTTCGCTGTTGTTATTGTTGTTTTTGTTTATATTTGTAATTATAATATTTAATATTTAAATATTTAAACAGGTGTTTTATATTTCATTTTCGGTTATTAAAAACGCCCTCATTTAATTTTTGATTTCGATTTTTTTGAGCATTTCAATAACAATTTTTGATTTTCAATTTTCCACTTGATTTTTGATCAGCTTTTTTTTTTAATGATCAACCCACTACTATAAGTTTTCGAATTAATTTATGAATTTGTTAGAAAATGTTTAACAAATTTTATATGATTTTTTATTTGTAATCACATGCTATTTCACATGAGCACTTATAAAAATACGAAAAATATGGAAAAATAAAATTTGATTTACAATTAAATTAGGTTTTAATTAAAGTGGGTGATTAATTCCTAGGAAAACGTATTAAAAAAAAATTTATGAATGAAATTAAACGTAAAAACTCATAAGAAGCCCACTTAATATATTAAAAAAACCATGCTGTGGCTAGTCTAACGGGGAGAGAAAACCCAAATTAGAATAAAAGTACTTGGACAGTGTATAAAGTTACAATTTCGCTTACATAAACGGTTTCTATATTATAGTCGCTAAACTTCGCTTTGCTTAGTTAATAATAATATAAAAAACACATAAAAACTACTGTAGTTTACCAAGTGGTTTGTTTCCAGGCTAAGAAAGATGGCAACCCTGTTAGCCTAGAAAATCTTACAGAATTCCAAGTAAAACTTTATTGATGAATTTAAACCAAAATAAATAAATAATAAAAAAAACGAAGGAAATGTGTTGTGACAGACCTATTTTAACAAAAATGCACCAACAAATTAAAGAGAATCTCAAATCCTTTTCAGGATTTACTATACTGAAGTAGTTTCTTTTATTACTTACTTACTTAATTGGTCAGTAAAAACCTCTAGTTAGGATTACAACCTAGCTTCTCATACAACCTATTTAGTCTTTGTGTTAATTTTATCCAGGAGTAGTGTTATCTGCAGTTTAATGTCGACACCTAACCAGAGATTTGAAACATTGCAATTTATTTACTTTAGTCGCCGAAAATAATATTATTTTCAAACAATGGATGTTCGTCTAATAAGTCAATACCCTGTCCACCCAGACTACGATGACTTTCTTTTAATTATTGAAACTCCAAACAATGGCTCTGAAAATATTGCACAGTGTAATTCTATATGTATGCCTTCTGATGCCTTTAATTAATATAGAACAGCTGAGAATCATGCCTTCAAACTCTTATCATTTCTTTGGTTTATTACAATTTCATTGATAGAGTTTCTCTAGCTAAGCTGGGCTGATTGATATATTGTATAAATTCCTAGCAATTCCACCCATCGTTGCTTAGAGACAACACCCTCTACAACATATAGTGGCAAGAAACTTTTCCCATGCCCGACATTCTTATGATGTTCGTTGCGAATGTCAACCTCTCTGGGCGTAGAACGAATCAATAGGTTTCCTAGATGGATTATTTAAAGAGAAATTTAAGATTCTCTACACGTAGTGTGCAGGACACATACTAGTAATTTTTCTAATGATTGATACTTGAGCGTCGGACACTTACTATTACGGGATAGTGTAACGGCATGGTTTCCGCTGTTAGAGAAAGATGTAGTAGGCTGGTAAACACATTTTAAGCCCTTCCTTGTACAAAATAAATTAAAACAGAGCATGCTAAAACGTCTTTGTGTTCATAAACAAAATCATAGCAGGCAATCCGTAGCTGATCCTCCGACAAATATACTCGCACACAATGTGTTATTTTATAAATTGGGTCATAAGGGAAATTAATTACACTTCTCCGGGACTTAAACCAGAGTAAATGTATTTTGTAATCAAGCACTTTAACCATACGATTAATACTTGGCATCATATTTCAAAGTCAAGATAGTGAAGGTCCGCTGTTGCTGATGCCAAATAGGCCAAGGTAGGATAGTAGACTTAGTTTTCTATGGCGGTAGTATTACCTGAAGTACCATCTCTAAAAGTTATGTCTCTTGTATGAGAGTCAGTGCAGGCACTCTCGGTGTAGATCATATTTGATGCAAGTTTTCATCCGAAATCACTCGAATCTGGGAAAAATTTAATTTTTCTTATCGGATATTTACTCAACTTCATTTGAAAATGTGCGCAAGTTGCTGTTAAAATATGTGGCTTTCGGTCTAACCCTAGCTACTTGGGCCAGTCGTATGACATGGTACCAGTAAACAATAATTGTTCATGATTTACAGTGTATAGCAGTCTTCTGTGCAATGTTCCCGGACTAAATTATTGCCAGGTTGCTCTGTCCTTTGGAGTTAACTATAAACTGTTAAGCCTGCCATTTATTGGTTAATTTAAAAGATGCAAGAACACATGAATATTTTCGTAATATTACACAATATATACAGATGGTGTGTATTATGTAGTGGAAAAACAAGTCAGATGTAAAATACATAACGGTTAAGAATAATTCATTTACAAATTTTTTTAAAATTTTCTCACTGTGCTCTATTGCATTTTCAAAAATATATTGTATTTAAATTTAATTAATTCATAAAGATTTGAAAAACTAACAAAAAAAAAAATTAGCAACGATTGCAGCTGACATTTGAAAATATTCTCACAAGGTCGACTTATTAAAATTGCTCACGTACACATGTAGTATTTCACAGAATTACTCTGAGATGGGAATAAATGGCATTAAAACTAAAAAAAATTAAAAATAATAAAAAATCTTAAAAAAAACTCTTGTTTTCTGCCAAAACAGGTTGATTACCTTAAAAAAAATACATATACTTGCGGTATTTGAAAGGAACGCCAATAAAATGTTAAAAAAGTAGTTTGACTAAAAAAAAAAGAGTTGGATTTTGATGTCAAATAAATTATTAAGAATTTATAAAAAAAAGAAGAAATTCAGTTTTCGATATGATAGAGCTTTAATTTTTTTGTAATATAAAATACCTTATCGTTCCGCTCACAAAAAAAAACAACTTTTAACAAATTCCCGACCTCAAATGTAAACTTTAATTTCAAAATCTATTTCAGAAAAACTCAATTTGGTGGGTGCAATAAAAAGACCCTTGTCAAGTAGCAAAATAAACACATTTTAATGGCCATAAACTAACATAAAACCATGAGCAGCGTATTAGCTTTCAAGCCGTAAGATTACTTAATTCATTTTCATTAAGATGTCAGAGATGCTCAAGAGTTTTCTGTTTATCTTCACCATTTCTCCACTTAATGGGTTAATGGTTTACATGCGTCACAACATACAAATGTAAAATAAAATTGTTTGATTTTAATGACATTTAATCTCGACCATCTTTAAAAGAGAGAACCAAATAACAAGTCGATACGTAAAAAATTCAAGTTTTAAATTTTCAAAAAAAATTTAAAAAAATTTTTATAAATTTTTTATTTTTAAATAAAAAAAAAACGGTTATATTGTATATTTAATATAAACCCCTTAAAGTTGTTGCTAATTTAGGGTTATTTTTGTTTTATTACTTTATTTACCTTTCGATCCAAGTAAACATCTTATAAAACCACAAAAAATTAGCATAAAAACATGTTTTATTGCTTTAATTTTTATTTTCTTTTTTCTTGTTTTAAAACCTTTAATTAAGATTTGTTAGACAAAAAAAAACCAAAAACAATAGGAACACCATGCAACACAAAAAACCCAATAAAAAATGTTTAAACTTTAAGAATTTCCGGTAAAATATTGGAAAGGGGATTTCTACTCGTATGGGCTATTATTATACAGTGAAACCATGGTAAAACGAATGAAATAAGTAAAGATTTCGCACAATAAACAATTTCTGAAATTCTGAAATAGATTTTGGGAGCGGTAATTAGTGTATTTCATATACTTTTTTATTCATTTAAAAATATTTGCTTTTGTCGTAAACGTAAATCATTTACTTTTCTTTAATTTTTATACTTATTTTTATGCTTGGAAAAACAATTATTTCGTGCTCAAAAATTGCAAAAACTAAGCTGTTGCTATTCAATGTTTACAATTCTTTTAACATTTTTGAAAGAAATTCCTACAGAAGACACCCGCCGTCGACTCCTGATCTCCCAGAAAGGATAACATCAATAACAAACATCATAATGTTATGCAGCAGCACCTCTTAGAGTAAAACTAAATAAGCAAAGTTCCACACCATTACAAGCTATGCAACAAACCTATACATGATCGTATATAGGCAACAACACATGACAAAGCCAATATTCTATAGCCTGTAACATGGCGTATAAATCCCTATCTTTATTAGACGAACAAAATAAAAAGACTGAATCAAATTCCAAAAAATATATAACGAAGTCTAAAAGCTAGTGTGTTGGCTTATTAGACATGAGGGCGTGGTTCAAACACCAGCCCAGGCATCCCCATCAAAACGAAATATGAAATATTTCTTCGGAAGTCTTCTGACAGAATAAAAATACAATGAAAGTTTCTCAAAACCCTGTCGTTCGGACAGAGTTTAAACTGTAGGCCCCACCTTCCATTAATAAAACACACATACACAACTTGGGTACTGTGAGAAACTAGGTTGTAGTCCTGACTGCAGAGTTACGACTTTATGTTTTGACGAATTAAGTAAGGAAGTAATATAACGAAGATAAAAGAACAGCTCCTATGTTACCGATAAGAACGAAAATGGATTAAAAAAAATTAAGGATCACAATGGATTATAGGGTGAAAACTTTGTACCGATTACACTGAGTTCCACTGAGATCCACTGAGTTTTCATGAAAACAAATCATACTAAAGTATTTTATACCATTACGCAAGTTATATGTTATGGACACAACAAGGACTCTTGGCAGGCATTTAATATTGATCTAAGGACTGTCATTTATATAGGACCTACACGCAGGAAATCGCGCCTGCAATGCGTCGGGTTGAAACAAGAAAAATAAGTTGTATGAATAATAATTTAATCTATTTAGATTGTAAAAGATTGAACAAGCTTCTGCAGGAAGAGCGTTCTGCATGCAAACGTATGGCATAGTATGACTAAAGAACGCATTGCCTGTGTAATGCATTCTACGAATCAATGCGTCTTTCTATGAGAAAGACGAACAAGTTCCAGAAAATTGGAGTACAATCTGTTGTAGTAGCATTACGACAATTGAATACCACCCATATTAATGAATACCAGTTATATAATTTATGTTGTAATGAATCAAAACATTTATGAGTACTTTTCTCCTCCCTGTAAGCAAATAAAAAAACCTCAGTTTGCATAGATTTCAAAACACTGGCCCATATATGAAAGTAATACCTGATTATTGCTTACGAATTCGTAAGTAAAAGTAGTCGAATCTTTGGATTGTTGGCTTTTAACCTCTCCGCGTAGATACGGTCTTTAAGGTAGCCCACAAACAAGTCTAACGGTTACAAACTGCATGATCTTGGTGATCACGTGAACGTGAAATTACCATTTCTGGAGCAACATCGTACATGTTTGGTAGCGCTGGACACATCTCGTTAAAACCACATACTATCGAGTTCATAATCTTCACCAGTAGACCAACAAAAATCAATCACAATACGGTTGTTTTAGAAAACCTACGGCCTAATGATACCTCCAATGTAGAATACGTACCAACCAGTCATACTTTCCAAATCGAATATCTTTTGTGAGTTTTTGAGGGCGTATATACCAAGTGAGAAATGAGCATCCAGTGGATGGAAATTTTTTTCAAAAAATCAGAACTAAAACCCTGTTACTCTCAGCACCAAAGCAGCATACCTACGACATTGTGCATGTTCAGCTTATTGTTGCTTAAGTTGAACTTTATATGAATGGAGATGCAAATATAGAGTCAAAATGTTTAAGTTATAATGACTCACAGGACTTACTGCATCGGCCGTACTTCCACATTCTCTAATTTTCTTTCTAACCGTGGGAATTTCTAGCCCACTTACATACATACATACATAATTGGTCATTACAAACCTTTACTCAGGATTACGACCTAGTTTCTCACACCACTTATGTTGTGGGCGTTCATTTTTATACATGAATGGCGAGACCTACAGTTTAAAGTCGACTCCGAACGACAGATTTATGTTCAACTTTTCATGAAAATTTTTTTACTCTCAGAGTTTTTGCCAGAAGTCTGCTGAGCGGAAGTCACCGAAGAATTATTTTTTCATATTTTCGTTCAGAGATAGAGGAGAGGCCTGACCTGGGGTTTGAACCGAGGCCTCACGTCTAATAAGCCAACACACTACCTACTAGACCACTACGACTTCTAGCCCACTTAGTCGATTATAATGACCATAATCGCCCCGTAATGCATGGGTAATTGACACATGTGAACGAAAATAAATAACAAAGTTTTCATTAAATAAATGATACTTCAGGCGAGGGGTTTTGAAATATATTCAGATGTATGAATAACCCGATAAGAAAATTGAATGAAATAAGAGTATTCCTTGTATCATCTTAAGAAACCAAAGCAAAAGAATAGGTCAAACCTTTCGATGGTTCCAGCGATTATAACATTAAATTTACATGCCCAGAAATGGAAGGTTTTCTGGCTCCCCAATAGCAATTTCACCTATGCTTATAGCGGATATGTTTTGAAAGTATTTCAGTAAATAATATGGAGTCTTTTGACATTAAATTCAAAAAGAACAAAACAAGGGCTTTACCAGTAGTACAAAATACAGGTTAATTTATGACCGGTTTTTTTGGTACTTTATCGGATGTTATAAAAAGTTTTTTTCCCAAGTAATTTTGGAATTTCTGTTATACTGTGTGTTGTTAAATACAAGCAAAAAAAACACCTTTTTGAAGTAAAACCACAAGACTTTAATTTCACAAAAAATATATTAAATAAACAAAATGAACTCACCTTTAAATGTTATTAATCCACAATTTACAGGTTTATGTTGTTGCTTTTTTATTTTATTTTATTTTATTTTAGAAATTATTTTCAATAATAATTTAATTTAAATTTATTATATAAATTTAAAATAAAATCAACACTTCTTGGAATCACTCACATCACAAAACAGCAACTCTAATTAACGCGTGTGATAATTTAGGGAGAGAACGTGTTAAAAAAAAAAGAGAGAGCACGTTATGTGAAAAGAGAACAAAACTTAAGGAAGCTCTTAATTTATTTTTTATATAATTTTGCTTTATTTTTAATATTGAATTTTTTTATTTAAATTTTTAATATTTTTGAAAGGAAAAACAATTTTCTTTTCAATAATTATTTTAATTTTTGTTATTTTTGTTAAATGAACATAATAACACAAGATTTTTTTATTTGGAAAAAAAATTACCAGGCTATTGTGCACAGCTTTTTATGCTTCCTTCTTTACTTTTTTTTTGATTTTTCTTTGGATTATTACACTCTTTATTTTGATTATTTATTTCTTAACTGTGAATATTTAATGTAAGTGCTGTATAACAATAACATGAGAAAAACAACACAGATAATATAATCGGCATCACTTATGTACATATATCACCAACAACAAAAATCCATTAAATAAAATGCAAAAAATATGAAATAAAACAACAAAGAAGGAAGAAATTTTCGATTGTTTTACCACGAAAAACGAAAAATTGAGGAAAATTTTGTTGTATTTTTCAATATTTCGTTGACATTTAACACTGAATTTTTTTTCGGATTTTTTTTTTGTGATTTTTTTAATCGATTTGCAATTGACAATCACTTGATATTATTATTCGTTATTTTCAATATGAGAAAATGATCACAAAAATATATTTAAATATTATACTTTACACACACACACATATACATATATGTAAACACTGATAACAACAACACAGTGTAATAATTATTTATATAAAATATTATATTTATTTTATTTTCTTTTTTAAAATTTTACAGCCTTACTTTATTTTATTTGCTGTTACGTTTTCGTTTAATTGTATAATTCACTTGACATTTACGGTACAATATGTACGACACACAAAAAAACACGTCTTTTTTTTGAAGAGTTTTTTCTCCTCTTCTTCCACAATTTTTATGTAAATTGTTTGCTTAATTTTTCTTTTGTTATTATTATTGCAATAATTTTTTTTATTTATAAACTATTCCCCGCTTTCTAGTTTTTTTATTTAAAATATTTTTCGTATTCTTGAGCTTATAATTTTTTCAATTTCTTTCAATCTTTTTCTGTTTTCTGTCGTATTATAAGTCCGTTCAAAACGGTATCTCGTTATTGACTGAAATACGACAAAACAAATGAAACACATTTTTCCCATATGTTGTGTTGATTTTGAGACTTTAATTCTCTTATTTTTTTCTTCTTTTAGTTAGGTTTTGTTTTTGTTTAATATTCTGTTGCTGTCTGACTAAGTTAGCTGTGTTGGCTGGCTGGCTGGCTGTCTCTGTCAACATTGACGTAGACGTTGTCAATGATCATTATTATCATGATCGTCTCTATATGATTATGAAGCCAAAGAGTTTTTTTTTTATTATTTTAAAGCAGAGTTTAAAGTAAAAACAATCATAATAATGACATATAAAGTCAAAGTAACAACAAATACAACAGCATTATAATGATCATTTTGATTAAGCAGAGCTTAAGAGAATGCAGTTGTGTTTGCTTATTACACTGTGAGTATTTTCTGAACTAAAAAAGGGAAAAGGTTGGCTTATGCACGTTCGAATTGATTTTTCAATGATATTTTATATATGTTGGCTTATTTAATATTATTTTTTGTCCAGGTAACATATAGAAAAGATTAAAAAATCCACTAACAACTAGATTACTACCGTAAGACCTATGGCTAATACCGAGTGGATACGTGAGTCAAACTCGTGTAATTGTGTTAAATTTTTTTGTATTTTTTGTAATACTTTTCATTACTTTAAAGAGCACACAGAATCTCCTCTAATCTTTAATTTTTATATTTTCTTTTGCTTTGTTTCAATATTATTAATCATGTTCTGCCTTACTGTAGTACATTCTAAAATTATAGGCTTGCCATCTTTCGTTGACCAGAAAATTTACTTCGTATAACTAGCTTTCGTTTTGCCATTTTGTATTGAGTGTTGTGGTAAGAAACTGTCTTTATTGAGTTCGTTGTTAATGTAATGTCATCTGGAAGATCAGAGGGATTCCTAGATTTTTAAATTTAAAAACCGCGACAAAATATTTTTGAGTTCTCTTCTGGATTCAAATCCAGATTGTTTGGAATTTTAGTAAAGCAACTGAAAGCATTTCTTTTTTCAAAATCAACTGTCTCTATAAAGGAAATGGAAAAACCTGTGAAAATTACGACAAGTAAACTATTCGAAATATAAGTGCGTATTTAGAAACGTATTAAAAATATCCTGCATTATACGATTGATTATCACCGAGATAATTACAATAATCGGTAAAAACTTGAAAATTATAAAACAAATGAGAAATACTTATTTAGGTTATATACAGTCACAGAAAAAGTCTACATACGATGGTGTATGTATTTTCTAATAATTTCTAGGTAATATTTCTTATATTCGTTTTTGTCTTTAAACATGCCCAATTGCAACTGCCTTAAACAACGCTGAAACACTTTTTAATTTGCGAAAAATCAGCGAGAAAAAGTCCACATGCACCGGTGTATGTAGACTTTTTTCCTTGACTGTAAGTAAACATATGTATACTTCAAATGATAGTGGAAAGAACGTAGCGAAGGCAGAAAACAGCATCACGGTACGGTAATGAATGGCCACATGAAAAAAATGATATTTAATAGCATCAGATAAAGGCAGAAAATGTCCTCAGAGATTACAACCCTTTAGTTAGGATTACGTCTTGACATTTTACACCATCAATTTTGTACATGAATAGCAAGACCTACATTATAACACCGACTTCGAAATACAGCTTTGCAAAGCTTTTCATAAGAATTTTATTAACGACGTCCGAAGATAGCTGACTTAACAAAATACTTTTTAAGTTTTTTTTCGATATGTCAGAGCTGATGTTTGAACTCACAAGCTCTCGTCTATGGAGTCAACACCAAACCTACGGCGAACACATGTATAAGATATACAATACGATTAATATTACATAGGTATTGCTGGTAGTTTAAATTTTAATTTAATTCAATGAATTTTATGATCTTTTACATTTAATATCGAATTGAAAGATAAAGTAGAATCCAACTAGGTTTTTGCCTTATTGCCCAGCAATGAGGCCCTTGCCATAATGTATGTAAAGATTTGAGTCAATATTGCCAGGATCTTCTCCCTAGTTCATAGCACGAAGTTCTTTTTTTAGAAAACTTCATGGTAAAGTCAGTGTCTCTTTAAAATATCGTCATATTCTTAATTTTTACACAAACTTTGATGCAAAATTTTTAATTCTTTCTATCACAGGATATGATTCATAAGGTTAGACGTTAAGCAATAAATAATGTCCTATAATTGTATATGTATTGTATATGTATAATTGTAATGTCCTTTAACAAATCGGCCATCCTATTACAAAATAAACGAAATAAAAATAAAACTTTCATGACCATTTAAAGAGCAAACTAAAGTCTTCACTCCTTTACATCACTGTACTGTAAAGTAATAACATTAAAAAACAGAAAACTAATAACAACAACAACGACAACAACACACAAATATCATTATTATCACGATCGTTTCCCACTTTTTAAAACATAAACAGAAACAACGACAACAACTAAAACAAGAAACTGCTATGAGATGCATTTCAGTTCCCAAACACAGAAACACATACAAAACGAGCAACAACTGTTAGTACTATTGAGTAATGAAAGTCGTCGTCGTCGCCGTAGTTCGTCTTTTTTTTATTGTTTTGTTTCTATGTTTTTATTTTGTTTACTTTTTTATTATTTTCTTTAACCCCCTGTTTGTTTTTGTTACAAAAGCAAAACATATTGTATTTGTTTCTGTTGAAGTTTTTTTCTTACGTTTTTTGTGTCTGGTTTTTGTTTTTTTTTTTGCGTGGCTAATATGTTGACTTGTTTTGAGTTGGTGTTTTAACCATATGATCACTGCTGTTGGTATTGTTGTTGCTGTTTTAAGTAGAATTTTATAATCAAAACAGAAAGTGAGAGAACATGTTCGATTCGACGGTATTAGCAAGGCCAACTTAAACATGTTGCTGTGTTTAGGGAACATATGTCCCCATATTAATATCGTAAAATGTTGATAAACAAAAAACCACATCTAAAGATCATGTTTATATACATTTGAGTGTTGCTGTTAGGTTTGTGTTAATTATTTGGGTTTGGAACCGGAATTAGAGAAGCAAATGAAAAAAAAAATAAAGAAAATATTTTAAGAAATCTCTTTAATTAAGACTACTGACTATAAATTTATTGAACCCAACAGAGTTTTGGACACACCTTTAATACATATGTCAGCAGGTCCTTTAACTATCCCCTTATTTCTATTATTTCTTTCAGTTTCATTTACCTAGTTTGTAATGCTAAGCTGTTATTTGGTCTAGTGCCTCGAATGGCAGGCTTCCCATCTATGTTTGCTTAGAAGCTATGTTCTCTGCGAAAATATATACGGTTGTTGTACTTTTTTTAATTGAGTTCGTTGTTGATGCCATTTCTTCTTGGGAGCCAGCGTGAGTTTTGATTAATTATTTGAAGAAGGAATGAAGATTCTCAAATTTTTGTTTCAAATTCAAAACAATCAAAATCTAAAAACTGGGCCCGAATCAAGATTGCTTGTGCTTGAAGTACGGAATTTCAAAAACTGCAACAACGCCACAATTTTTTTTCCGATTTTTAATGATTTTTGAGGGGAAGTTTGTTTAAGAACTTGAATGAAATATAAATACCTTCAGTCTTTTTTACGAACGACTAGTACGCGGCACTCGTTCACATCAGCGGGTAAAGAAACAGGTGGAAGAGTAAGCCCGCACTCATTCTGACTCGTGAGAACGCTATCCGGCGCAGGTAGCGTCACAAGGGTCGATTAAAAGATACATTTATTCTCTCCTATTACTTAGAAAATGCAAATGCAGGTTATTGAAGTATGTACGGTCCTAAGGCAAAGAGCAAAAAGTCCATCTCTCTAGGCTCTTGCCCACAGATTGGCTTACGGATTTTACTACAGTTTTATGACAACTTCCGTAGCCGGGATAATGTGTGGAAGAGAAGATCAATTTCTTCATTTTGGTCGCTACAACCCTTCAGTCAGGATTACAACGTAAGTTCTCACACCACTTATGTTAAGTGTGTTAATTTTATCCATGCGGGACAAGACTTACAGTTTAAAGTCGCCACCGAACGATAGATTTTTGAAGAACTTTTCATGGCAATTTTATTAACTTTTATAGGTTTTGCCAGAAATTTGCTGAGAGGAAGTCGCCGAAGACATATTTTTTTATATTTAGTTTCGTTGCAGATGTCTGACCTGGGGTTTAAAACCTAGGCCTCATGCCTAATAAGCCACTACACTACCTACTAGGCTACGGCGACAACAAACAATCGACAATTATTCCGGAAACCTCGATATTTTATGGCTTTTAACATATTTGATGATTCTAAATCTACATTTCTTTCAATTGTTTAATCAGTTTTCGTTCTATGGACAACTGAAATAAGTTTCGAAACTTGTCCTTTAAGAGAAACAGAACAAAAAGGGATGTTAAAAATATTTTCAAAAATTAATTTCTTTTTCAAAGTTAAACAATTGCATACACACACTCCACATTCTTTTAACAAAATCATGCTTGATGAAGCCATCAAATTGCTTAAAATAAATGTTATTGATTTTTGATAAATTAAAAGAGTTTTGTTTTCTGTTGGCGGTAGTTTTTGTTTTCGTTGTTGTTGTTGTTGTTGTTGGAAATCATCGCCTCTTTTTCATTGTTTTGCTTTTAAAAGTGTTGTTGACACTATAAATGCATTTGCCATGCATTACGAGTAAATAAAAGCAAACAAATGATGCAGGAAATGGGAATTTTAAAATTCCAAATTTTCAACACTTAGGGTGTCCCATGAATTTGTTTTTATAGTTTTTAAATTTCAACCAAAAGTTCGTTATTAGTTTGTTGGTAACGAATTTGGAAATGCTTCAGAAAAAAAGATTTTAAAATATGAAATTCAAGGGCTACCCTTGTGCTCCTCTTCTGTGGCAATAATATGCAGATGAAGTTTTTAATTTAACCAAATGATGATGGATGTCAAAAAACCTAAAGAGACAATACACAATAGTAACAACAACACAAACAACAATAGCAGAAATAAAAATAATATTCTTTTGGTTCAATAAACGAAATCAACTAAAAACGTTTTTAACAACAAAACCCACTACGAACTATAGTGACAATCATCGTCATTATCATACAGGGCTTCGAATTACATACAAAGAAAAAAAAGAGAAAAAAATACGAAATAAAAATTCAAACTAAAATTTTAAATACCCAGCGAACGTATTAAATATTTCAAAAGTGTTTGAAACGAATTTAAAATGTGCTACCATAGTTTTAAGGTTAAATTGTAAAGATATTAACCGATTAAAAAGATTTATTCCAAGAATAGTTATTCCTTCAAAGACTTTACCTGATAAAAAGTTGAACATGGCATCTAAGTATTCAAACTATGCCTCGTGAAAACAGACATGACGGTATGCATAAGACTAACATCGAATTTCAGATCCCATTAAATAAGTTGTTGTATGAGGTAATTGATGTGGATCTCCAAGACCCCTCAATAGCAATTCAATCGAAAAAAATGGATTTCTAAAGCTATACACCTGTGCACTTTTGGTCGTTGCTTCGAAGGATAACTGATTTCTGAGAATATATTGAAACACAGAAGAATGTGGCTGCCTTCCAAAATGTTAATTGCTTTGTGTTTGAACAAGGTATCGTGTTTCATATTGCCGCTGTACAAAATATATACAATGTATTCTATTTCAAAACGTCGTCAGTGTGTATTATTAACGCAGTCAAAAAGCAATCAGGCATCGAATTTATAGTTGGTTAATTTGTATACATAGTTTATATACAGTAGTAGAACTGCATACAAACTTTGTATTGGTACATTTTGGAAGGCAGTCTGTCATACAACAGTATACTGTACTGACACAGTTTTCTAGAACTTCTTCCAGTTTTATTTCCCATATTTCCTTGATGTTTGAATCGCCATGTTATTGTTATTACGCCAGCGGATGCGCTGTGTTGTGGTTAACGTGCTTGGCTATAAACAACAGTAACTCAAGCTTTTGAATTTTAAAGGGATTTAAAAAGGGGCAAATAAATTCTTCGGGGTGTTGCTTGATCCCCTCGAGAGTGTATAACGTCAACAACTATCGCCATAGGAAAGTCCGGCATAGTCATGTCTGCAGGAAAGGCAGAATCCAATGAAATAACTTCCTCACCATTACATCTAATACATTTTCTTAAAACGCATTATTTTTAAGCAACATCAGATGGTAACCCTAGCATACTAGAATCTGCAGAATTTTGATTTATGAAACTGATACCAACCACATAAATAAAAAGATGGTAGGGAAGTTACTTTTTGATACATTTATATACCTTAAGGAACGAAATGGAATACTTTCCCTTCGTTAAACTATTTGACAGTGTTAGGATTCGAAAAAGGCCACATATGTAAATCTTCTAATACTTTTAAAGGCCCATCTTATCCTCCAAGAAAAAGTATTTCAACTAGAAAAATAGCAAGAGTAACACTATGTACAAATTAATATTCACAATACATTTTCACTGTCATTGTCTGGCAGTTGAGAACCTAAGAACAAGAATTGTTGAACGTAAATGAAATCCACAACTTCACAAAACTTACAGGATGGCTGAGTAATGCCGACTAGGAGTTATATTTTCGTGAAGGAATGTGAGTTCTGAAAGAAAATAAAATTGCCATGAAAAGCTTCTCAGAATTCTGTTGTTCGGAGTCGACTTTAAATTGTAGGTCCCAGCACTCTTTGATAAAATTACAACACATAACATGGGTGATGTCAGAAGATAGGTTGTAATCCTGACAAAATAATTGTAATGAGCAATTAAGTAAGTAAAAGACAATAGCGTCCAAGTCAACTATGCTCAGAAGTACCAATTACTAATAGGAGGGTATTGAAAATTATTTCTGCAACGTTCATGAGAGCAATGCTATGACTGCAATGCTCAGACTTTTGCAATGTTATCTGTCAATCCAATTAATCTTTGCAGGAACAAATAATGGCTCCCTCAATAGATTTCTCTATTGCCAAGCTTTTAATTTAAACCGGACTCATACATACATACATAATTGGTCATTACAATCCTTCAGTCAGGATTACGACCTAGTTTCTCATACCACTTTTCATGACAATTTTATTTACTCTCAGAGTTTTTACCAGAAATCTGCTGAGAGGAAGTCGCCGAAGAAAAATTTTTCACATTTTGTTTTGATGTCTGGCCTGGGGCTCGAACCCTGGCTTTACGTCTAATAAGCCAACACACTACCTACTAGACTACGGCGACTAAACCAGACTCAGAATTCTAAAATCTTATCACCTCTCAACAGTTTGCTATCATGTGGTCTAAGAACTTTATAATTTCGGCACAACTGCATCGCTTGTAACTCTTCTATCCCCAATTCAATAGCTGTAGGGTACAAAAACAACAACAACAACAAAATAATCAGGCATCTAGTGTTTTTTGGCGGTAATGATTATGATTTTTGTCATTGTCATTGCTTGCTGTCACTGTTTGATGTTGAGATTCGATTCTAGTGGTTGGTTGCTGATAATAATTATGATAATGATGGTGGTGGTAGCAGTGCTACTAATAGAAATGTGATGGCGGCGTTGGTGTCAGCATCAGAACGGCTTTTAAAATAGTGAAAAAAAGAACCGAACTGGTTCCCATGATAATGATGATGATGATGGATTGATTCATTTTCATATTGTTCGTCATCAATAGACAACGAAATGCAAACAAATGCATCACACGGTACCATCCATAAACATGCACTATCGTTTTATTGTCAATATAAACTGAATTAAAAAACAAAAAAAATAACACAAGAACAGCAGCAACACTTGAAGACTAAACAATGAAAATAAATCAACAACAACAATACTTTTAAAATAATCAAGAAAAAAAATATTGAAAAACTAAAGAAATGAAAGTGAGGAATAAAATTCTTTTACTACAAACTTATAGTATTTACCATACAATGCTAAGGAAAAGTGTACATACACTTGAAATTTTAGTTCAATATTGGTACAGATATTTTTAACAAAATTATTAAATTCTGCCAAAAGATTCATGCTGCTAATTGTGGTCATCAGCTTGAAGTCACGGTAGTCTAGAAGGTAGTGTGACCAGGGTGCGCTTACTCGCTTACATTTACAAATTAAGAAAACCCCACAAGAAAAAGCACGATCTCGATGTCCAGTTGATATCACTTCCATGAGAGATGACCATGCCCTCAAATAGCTTGTACAGAATATCCAATATGGCATGAGCTATGTGACATAAGCGCCGTCCTATTGAAACCACATGCCGTTGGCGTCCAAATCAAATAATCCAGGCCAAATTCATTTAGTAATTAGCAATCTATCGTTCTTACGTTGACATTCGTTCTCAAGGAAATGTCGATCAAATACGCCGGCAGCCCTAAATCCAAACCAAACAGTAACTTTTTTGGATTGCATTGCATGCTCTTGGATGTCAAATGAATTGGTAAAACTTCACATGCGACAATTTTGTTTCTTCACGTATCCATTCAATCAGAAATGGGTCTCATCGATGAAAACGATTTTTCGATGAATATTTGCATAAGTGCCCACTGGACGAGAGCCCATTCCACGATCATACCTCGTTGTCTATGGTCTTTCGTGGGTAATATGGCAAAACAAACTGAATAAACTAATTTGACAGATCGTAGTCGCGTTGTCTAGTAGGTAGTATGTTGGCTCAAACCCCAGCTCAGACATGAACCAAACGTAAATGAAAAAGTATTTCTTCGGCAAATTCTTCTCAGCAAATTTCTGGCAAAAACTTTCTCAAACATCTGTCGCTCAAAGTCGACTTTAAACTGTAGGTCCCGCCACTCATGTATACAATTAACACACACAACATAAGTGGTGAAGGTCGTAATCCTGACTAATGGATTGTAAAGACCAATCATGCATGAAAGTATATATTGCATGCTTTTGGATCTCATATGAATTGGTAAAATCTCTCATTCGACAATTTTCTTTGTTCACGTACCTATTTACCATGAAGATGGCTTCTCGATGAATTTTAGTGTCAGTTGAAAAGTGGTCCTGAGCCGATTCAGCAAACGTACATCCGTTGTCTAGGGTCATATATTTTTTTTTTGCGGGAAGGAGGGAAAATGCTTTATGCATTCATGATGGTTTCACCAGACCCGACTCTCCCACTGGGTATACCGACTAAAAACCTGCCTTGTCTCCTCACCGGAGAATCATTCCACCTCGGAACCACGGTTATATTACTTCGAGGTGAACCCCTTTTTCTGGCATATGTTCCAGTTCCATCGTCGTCAGCCTGCGTCCAGGCTTCGCTCTATTCTCAGTCTGCTGCGTCTAGGTCTTCACCCGCAGGACGTGCTGTACAAAGTGTTTTACTGCGTTTCAGCTCTCTCTACTGTTTATCAATTTCAGCACGACGTTTGTAGGGCTAATGACGCCGATTTCAGCTTCGGGTCGCTGACGACTTTTGGCCCATCGACAACAGCTGAAGAAAGTGTGTTCGGAATCATCTAACGTTTCTTTCTCTTCATAGATACAGTATGGCGAGCGGCATTTCCTCATGTGATGCAGGTACTCTCTGAAATATCCGTGACCGGTCAGCATCTGGGTTATGTAGTAGTCTACTTCGCCGTTTTTTCTGTTTTTCCACACTTGCAACTCGGGAATCAGTTTATGTGTCCACCTTCCATGGTGTTTATTTTCCCAGCGAAAGTGCCATTTTAGGAAAACTTCGTGCTTTATCGCTTCTATGCTCTGTGGTACAGTCGTACTTTGCCTGGCGTTGAAGATCATCCGGCGCTCATATGCTTGTAGGTCTATGGGAACCATTCCGGCTATAACTAGGGCAGCTTGTGTCAGTACCGTGCGATACGAGGATGCCATTCGTAGAGCAGCTATTCTCTGCGCAGACAGTAGTTTTCTAGCCCTGATCCAGGTTTCCAAAGTATAAGCCCAGATTTCAGACCCATAAAGGAGTATGCTATTTCCAGCCTCCATGAGTAACTTCCTCTTACTTGGGAGGGGTCCACCAATGTTTGCCATCAGTCTACTTAATTGAGTTGTTATTCTAGCTGCTCTCGCTGTTGCATACTCTATCTGCTCTGAGTAGGTCAGTTTCGATTCCAGTCAAACCCCAAGGTATTTAATCGATTTCTTCGTGGGAATAACCAAGTCGCCTATATTGATTTCGATCTCGATCGGAATGTGTCGTCTGGTTAGTAGAAGCAGCTCGGTTTTATGCATGGCCAGCTTTAGGTCGTGAGATTCTAACCAGTGCTTATTCCGCATCATGACTTGTCGTAATCTGCGTTGGACTTCGTCTCTGTTTCTGCCCCTAATGACTGCTGCGATGTCGTCTGATAAATCCGACTAGGAAAGTATCCTCCGGTATCTCTATCCTTACCATTTCATCGTATTTGGGTATTTGACGAAACAGACTGAATAAATGACAACTAATTTGACAGATCTTGAGTCAACAAGATGGCCGTTATCAACTGTCAAAGTTCTGAATCAAAAATAATGTCGATTGAAACTGATTAAAATGGTATGGTTTGGTTACAACCTGCATTACTCAATTAGAATTTCCTAACAAAAATTTCATTTAGTGTTTTACTTTTGCATTCAACTGTAACAAAAAACATTTCCAATGTTAATAAAACTATGCAAGGAGTGTTGTGAAAATGTATGTTAAAACAATATTAATGAAATGGAAGAAAGGAAAGAAAAATAAATATTTTTATTAAAAATTAAATAATCACGCTTAAATGCATTTCAAGGCATACACAAACAAAAATTTCAACAATGACAGGGTGCAGGCAGTGCAGCATCATCATCTTCATTCTTAGCATCTGTTCACTTGAAATAAAAATTCCATTAGAGGGGCAGCCAAAACAGAATCAAAATAAAAGGAATTAAAAAACTTAAGAAAAACAAAAACAAAACATAACAAAAATCTCACATTAAAGCAAAATAATCAACAGTGCAATGGTATGTGACGTTTATGCTGCTGACGATAATGTATTGTTGTTCCCAAATGTTGTTATTGTTGTTATTGTTTATTTTATTTAATGGCCCAACCGTCCAAGATAACTCACACTCGCACTCATTCTCTAATTCATTAATTAAAGAAAAAGTGAAAAAAAAGTAAAAGAAAAGTGACTGAAAGTCAAAAACACCATCATTCGATACCCTACAATGCAAGGAATGCGGCTTGGGTTGATGTGCTGCATATGCGCGGACACGTGGGCTATGGGAAAAATAATTTAAAATAAATTGGCGGGACTTCTTGCTCAAAATTAAGGTGCTTTATGGAATAGATTTCAACACAGAACACAACATGATTATACACTTTACGACCGTCTGTAGGGTATAAATGTGAATAAATTAAATAAACAAACAAAAAAATCGACAAAAACAAAAATAAATTTTTTTTCAAGACAATAAACGAAAGTGTCAGTTGTAAAGAATTCCTGGCATTTTGTTAAAATAACATCAACACATCACAATCACTGTGACAACGATATTGTTGCTGCAACAGCATTGTCGGAACCAGCACCAGCTATAGGCCACAGAATCTTCATTCACATCGTGATCATTATAATTATCGGCATCATTGTCATGATTATTTATTTTTATTTTTGTTGTTGTTATTTGTTGGTACTTTCTTTCTGTGGTCTATGTGGGGTCCATGCGTTTTTCTCTTTTTCTAATAAATACTTCTCTCATTAATTTCTTTCAGCGTGTAACTTGTCATTGGGTTTCTTTCATAAGCATTTTTGCTTTTCTGGTCTTTAATTTCTGAAAACTTCTTTGTCTCTACAAAGAAGAAAAGCTGTTGGGATCGGTCATTGGGAAAAGACATTTAAATTTAACATATTATTGCCCAACAGATAAATCTTAATAATGTTACATTATTATCTTTAAGATGTACATACGTACGCTTGTATACACTCTCTAATGCAGCACGTATCATAGACAATATTCACATACACATTAAGAAATTACTTTACAAACCGCAATGACACAGTGAAACAGTGGTTAGAGAAAAGGATTCACATTTTTTACAGGAAAATATTTCTGTAGCCCTTAAGAAATTTCCTGTATATTTCAATTGATATAAAACTCATGATCTCAGACATACGCTCGATTGCACCGTGACCTTTAACGCCTCAAACCAACAGTGTTATATCCCATATATTCAAAATTAGTAGGTACTCTTAAGGCCCAATATAGGTCCTAAAGACTTCAGATTATTTTCTTCTTATAATACTTATGTACATACATACATACATACATAAGTGGCCATTACAATCCTGTAATCAGGATTACGACCCAGCTTCTCACTTCACTTATGCTGTGTTTGTTAATTATATACACGGGTGGCGGGGCCTACAGTTTAAAGTCGACTCCTAACGACAGATTTTTAAGCAACTTTTCATGGAATTTATATTTACCCTCAGAGTTTTTGCCAGAAATTTAATGAGGGGCATTCGCCGGAGAAATATTTTTTTGTATTTCGTTTTGTTGGAGATATCTGGCATGGGGTTTGAACCGAGGCTTCTCGTCTAATAAGCCAACACACTACCTACCTAGACTACGCTTCTATTCAAGATTGTTTCGAATACAAAAATCGGAGAAAGTCGAAACTGACAACACAAAATTAGGGAATGTGGGTTAGTAGGTTCACTCTAAAACTATTTGGCTTCCAGCGATACCATTTGAAATTTGAACTTTTCTTCTCACAACTTATGTTCTAAATTTATAGCAAGAAGACACTGAAGTCGCCGTAGTCTAGTAGGTAGTGTGTTGGCTTATTAGACGTAAAGCTAGAGTTCGAGCCCCAGGCCAAACATCAAAACAAAAGTACAAAAAGTATTTCTTCGGCGACTTCCCCTCAACAGATTTCTGGCAAAAACTCTGAGTGTAAATAAAAACTGCCATGAAAAGTTTCTCAAAAATCTGGCGTTCGGAGTCGACTTTAAATTGTAGGTCCCGCCACTCATGTATAAAATTAACAAACACAATGGTGGTGTGAGAAACTAGGTCGTAATCCTGACTGAAGGGTTGTAATGACCAATTATGTATGTATGTAAGACACTGATGTCATTCTCTGCATTCGTAACGTAAAAAATTGTCAACGTTACCGATGAATTGGTTTTATGGCTCAGAAAATAGGCTCGTAATCTAAGAGAAATAATTTCATCTACTTCAAGCTGTTTGTATAATGCGGATTAAAGCGTAAGCAGGCCCTTTTGTTTTGAAAATTTGACCGAAATTACAGTGATTATGGCCTCAACTGGACGTCTCAAGTGGTGACGACAGTTGCTGCAATATTTCTGCCATACTGTCCGTGCAACAATTAATTTATTTGGGCCAAAATTTTACTCAGTAACGGCTGGGCGCCGTTATTTTTAACAGCAATGCTGGCTAATGAAGTAAGGGTGGCCATTTATAATCTATTTTACTCCATGGTAAATGGCATTACTACAACTTGCGCGCTGTTATTCAGATGGTTTGTAATTAACGAGGAACAAGAGGTTGAATAATGTTTCTACTCATACTTACTTAAATGGTCATTAGAATCTTTAGTTAAGTTTACAAACCAACTGCTCACACCACCCAGGTTATGTATGTTAATTTTATCTATGTATGGCGAGACTTACATTTTAAAGTCGACTTCGAATTTAAATTTCATTTACTCTCAGAGTTCTTGCCAGAAATCTACTGAGAGAAAGTTGCCAAAAGAAATGATTTCTTTCATATTTCTAAGCTGGGATTCGAACCATAGGCTCCGATGTAATGAGCCAACATACTACTTACTACACTATGGCAACTATTACATTTCCGCTTAAGCCTATTTGTAAATCCAGTTGTGCTACAACTATTGGTGACAAACGATTCTGCTTCACGCCATTGGAAGGGTATTTCCAAGCTATCAAGACTACCTTATGCGGCAGGGATTGTCCTTCAATCTCCCTTAGCGAAGGTACGATTGGAGTGCCTAATACTGGAAATCGTTTAAGGCCGAATGGTGGGTAGCGATCTATTAAATAAATGACAGTCTGTTCCCACTCCTGCTTATTTTCTGCAGAATTCGTACGAGTAGACTCTCAGCCGATGTGCATGTCTGCCTAGTAGGCATTGTCCGGTAAAGATATAAGCCCGCTTAGTTAGTGGCAATATAGAATAAAGAAAATATTGAATAGCGACTCATACTTTACATGCGTTTTACATTCGATACAGAAAATGATTATGAGAGAGTTCGGAAAAGTTAAAGTTATACTCCTTTGCCAGTGACAGGTATTTTCTTCACTGAAAAAAGTACTCCAACACCACTGTCCTTACTACTAAACATTAGAAACAAAAAAAAAAACAATACATATAAAGAAAGAATTTATCACTCTGTTAAATAGAAACACACACACACGTTCATCGTTCATGAATGTTTAATACGGTCGGCGGTTTCTTTACATTTTACAAACATTTCATTACAACGCATCCCATTCCATCCCATTTCATCATGTATGTATGTATGCTTACAACACTATTCAATACACCGATATACCAGATCCCAGCGATACACACACACTCCCAACAAGTATACGAGTAGAAGTAGAACAACACACATCACATCACACACAGCATAGAATACAACCACACATGGAAGAGGAGAAAACCACATCGTGTAACATACTTTGCATGATTGATGACAAATTGTGTTTAATGTGGTACTAAAAAACATATACAATAACAACAACAAAAACAACAATAAAATAAAATAAAATGAAAAAAAGATTCACAACAATTGAAAACAGAAAATGAAAAATAAACAGAAAACAATTTTTTGTAAATGTATCTGGTGTCAGAAGAAACAGAAGAAGCATGTATTCATTCAGTCGGCAATTTCTAATCGAAGAAAAGTGCCAAAGAAATGAAAAGAAATGCAATGAAATGAACTGAACCATTCCTGTCTCTGTTTCTGTCCCAGTCCCTGTCCCTGAATGTTACGAATATTAAAAGCTATTAATTGAAATGTTTTTATACAAACAAACGCATAAACAAACGAACAAATTCTTTGCTTTTCTTAAAATTCAATTCAATTGAGGGCTCCCCATCCTCTCTCTAAGTAACGTAATCGTTTGCTAAGTGGCTGACAGCCCGGGCTCTGGGCTTTAGTTCGACAAACACAGACTCGAACAATGTCATGGCGTGTTATTGAAATGAAATACATTTTCTTGACTTCCCTCTCTCTTTCTCTGTCTCTATTGCAATCCAAGCCATTGTGTATTGGGTCAGGTCGTGGGGGGAATATTTTTGTAACAATTTTCATCAAGTACTTGTAATTGTAAAAAATTTTCTTGGTTTTGGAATTTCCAATTGTATGACTCATACTCATATTCATACTCTCAGACTTGTATTTGCATACACAGTTTTTTGCTTTTACTAAAAATTTTGTATTTTCCAAAAGAATTTTGTATTTAACTTTGATGTTTAAATTTAATAAAACGAAATTGTGCACACAATATTTATTTTTAGAAGTGTACATAGACTTAAAACTCCTCAGTTTAATGAAAATATCAGCAAAATTCTACCACACTTGGCATATACGTACTAACGCAAAATAAGACTCTTTCCAATAGAATGTCTGACAATAATTCAAACCTTATTAGACCCTCAAGTGTATTATTCTTCAGATCTACTAGCTCATCAACAAGTTGACTACCTATCATATCATCCACTTTTTATCAGAGACATTCAGAAATATACATACACACAGAGAACATACAAAAATCATAGGCTTTCTGTTCCTGTGTCAAATAATAATTCTATAATAAGTCTAGTTTTGTACCTAAGCGATTGAGATTTGGCCATAAGTCTCTTGCTGCTTTATAGTCCACCAATTCACATTGGTGATTGAATTCTAACTTTTCTTTGATCACTCTAAAGAAGAAATTTCTCGGTAATTTCACCAACTTCTATCCTGTGTTTACCTTCAGAGCTGATCCTACTCTGTTCAGTTGCATTTTTAGTAACAACATAATGACCAGTTCCCCAGGATAATCGAATTCAATAATCCTACATAAGGGTAGGTATGTAGCTTGGAGTGGTAGCTTTGATACCAAAAGCTCACTTGAGCGTCCGTCCTCCTAAGGGAGCTTATGAACATTTTACGTTCTTAGGCCAAATGTGATTCAAAAATGTATATCCCTTCAAAGCCTTTAATGCTTCTTCACTATTAACATACATGTTTAGTCTTGAGCTCTTCGAAATACAGACGACTACATATGTTTTCTGACTAGTCCCGTGACCTTAGCAAATGCTAAAATTTAGGTCTAAAAACTCCATATTCCTATAGAAGACTATCCAATTCCCTGGCATTGGTTCCTTAAATAAAGACACCTACAGCCATGTCGGCGTGCATTTTGGGTCCGGCCATGAAAAAGACTGGCCATGAAAGTGTTTACCCGAATCAATCAGGTATTATCACAGACGATATATCACATAAGGCCATATAATCCGTAAATCTGGCAGTCCGTACGACTGGACACTGCCAGTTTAGTACCTTTAGCAGTATCTCATGGCCTGTTCTATAGGAACTAACTAAATCTAGTTCATTCAGTATAAAGAGGGTTCTAGCTGCTACGTTCTTTACATATTGCTCAATAGGCAGAACGTAAAGGATAACATCCATAATTGGTCATTACAACCCTTCAGTCAGGATTACGACCTAGTATCTCACACCACTTATGTTGTGTGTGTTAATTTAATGCATGAATGGTGGGACCTACAGTTTAAAGTCGACTCCGAACGACAGATTTTTGAGAAACTTTTCATGGCAATTTTTTATTTACTTTCAGAGTTTTTGCCAGAAATCTGCTGAGAGGAAGTCACCGAAGAAATACTTTTTGTATTTTGTTTTGATGTCTGGCCTGGGTCTCGAACCCTGGCTTTACGTCTAATAAGCCAACACACTACCTACTAGACTACGGTGACTTATTCCTGTGCTCCTTGTTTTTAATACATTCGACCATATCGAGTATCCTTATGAAAGAAATGGTCTAACGACCGATAAGTGCAAATTCAGTTTTTCGTACTCGACCTGAGACCCTAGTTTTTATCCATTGCATTCCTTAACAGGTAGTATACATTGAACCCCTGACTAATTGTCTCCTGAATACTAATTCTCCATGACAGTTTGGAGCCAGTATAACTCCCACGCATTTGACATTATCCGCGAATTTGAATGACAAATCATAAACGAATGACTGTGCCCATTACAACCCTAATTCGTTTTATCTGACTTACCCTGAACAATATTAGGAGCAGATGAGGAAACATAAAAGTCACCGTAGTCTAGTAGGTAGTGTGTTGGTCAATTAGACGCGAGTCCACGGTTCAAACCACAAATCAGATATATCGATCAAAACGAAGTCTGGAAAAAAATATTTCACGGCGACTTCCTCTCAGTAGATTAAATAAAAATTACATTGAAAAATTTCTCAAAAATCTGTCGGTCGGAGTCTACTTTTAACTGAGGGTCCCGCCTCTTATGGATATAATTAACACGCACAACATATGTAGTGTGAGAAGCTAGGTCGTAATCCTAACTGATATCACTTAAAGACGACTGTATGACCTCACTAATCATGGACAAAGACTGTCTCTAAGAGTCGAGGATTAATTGTCGATTTTGTCAGACATGGATGAAAACAAGCAACATGTCAAAAACAAGTGAGTAGCTAGGCCGTAATCCTAACTACAAGGTGATCAATAATATATGCTTGTTACAAACTATCGCCGAAGTCTATTAGGTAGTTTGTTGACTTAGTAGACTTAAGGCCACTGTTCAAACCTCAGGTCAGACATCAAAACGAAAATATGAAAATATTTCTTCGGCGACTTTCTCTCAGCAGATTTCTTTGCCATGAAAAGTTTCTCAAAAATCTGTCGTTCGGAATCGACTTTAAACCCTCATGTATAAAATTAACGCACACAACATAAGTGGTGTGAGAAGCGTACTAGTTTATTAGGTAACCTAGGCTTTAGCACCTGGTATCTGAATATAGAATAGAATAAAACTTTTCACATTCCCTCTCTGAGGTTTTCAGAATAAAGCTTTGATTCACAAATGTGTTTTCGGAGTCGAAGTTTAACTATAGATTTCATCAGACAAGAATTAAATTAAAGCACGCAGCATGATTGTGTGAGAAGCAAGGCAGTAATCCTAACTACAAGGTGGTCAATAATGTTACAAGCTTTGTTTGCTGTACACAATTTGCTGCATAACATTATATAACGGAACCTAGCTGCCTGGGCTGTTATTAAAATGTTTACATAGAACTTTATGAAGATAATTTTTCCTGCGAATAGGTTATCAATCAGTCTTGAGAAAAATAAGTCAGTTTATAGGATTGTAAAGAAAACTTTAATGTTTCTTAAGTATTTTGTAATGTAGGGTGCCATATAGTCGATCTTGATAAACCTTAATTAAGTTATTTATTTTGTTGGTGTTTTGAATTAGTTAATAATACTGTTCAATAGCGAGAGGCATTACTAATTTGAATAGAAAATTTTAAACAACAAATAAAATTAAAAATTTTGATTTTAATATCAAGAGTAAAAATAAGTGTTAATTTCCGATTTAAAGCATGGCTTCAGGGCAATTTAATTTCCTTTGAATTTTTCTAACATCAAAGGAAATATGGTTGGTTGTTTATTAATTTCTGATTTCAATACCAATAATTAAAATTGAATTACAGCTTTAAGCACAGTTTGTTTTATAATTTATGATAATATAAAATTAAAGCAGAATTTATTTGAAATTTAAAATTTAACTTTTTAAATAAACATAAACAATAATAAAAAAAATTGTATTATTGTTTGGTAATATTATTGTAATTAAAAATGTAAATAATAAATAATTTGTTTAAATATTTATTAAAAATTAATTAAATTTGTTACCTTAAAGCAATATGGCCAAAACATATCATATGTAATCACTCTACCACAAATCATAAATAATCAGAAAAATAAAATTTTAATTTTTATTCTTTAAATAATTCATTTTCATTTTGATTATATTAATGCAAATATATTTTCCTTTGTATTTTTTGGGTTTTCATTACAATTCTTCATCTTCTTTTTTAGATTTTTTTAATATTTTTTGTTCTTCCATATTTTCCGATATTTATTTTTGGCGCACTTTGGTTTTTAATTACAATTTTTTCATTTCATTTGTTATTGTTATTGTATTACGAAAAATGAAAATTTAATACAAATCAAAGCAATTTTTCATTGAATTTCAAGTGTAAAGACGTTTGTTTTTCTTTTTTCCTCTTTGAGGAAAATTTTTTTTAATAAGATTTAAGTGAACCACCCATCTCCATTATTGATTTGTAAAATAAATAAAAATACACTACAGTTGGCGCAAAAAGTTGTTGACCTTGCAGTCGAAGACACCCAAACAATTTATATTGTGCTGAATACAAACCATTGTTTTTAATGGGTAACCTTTAATCTTCTTATTTTTAATTACCTTTAAAAACTTGTTTGCATACTTTTTTTATGCACTGTAACTATTTAAACATTAATATTTTGTGATTGATTTGTGGCATTTAAATTATTATTATTTTTCTTGTTGCTATGTGGCGCAAAAGTTGTGTCATTATGAGAATTTGAATTAATTTGCCAACGTCTTGTGCTTGAATATCATTGTTATCAAAGAATACGAAAAGAGGATACAGTTGAACGGCTTAAGATACTCCAGAGAGGAAGGATAGGCAGCTCCACCATTTTGGGAAAAAGTAAGAAACAATGGGCACATCACTCCACATTACTCTTTTATACGAGAAGTGTTAGAAGAAGCTACGGCGTGGAATTTCAAGTTGTATTGCCAAGACTAAGTGGACGCCTAAGGGCGGATCACTTAGAGGATGGTTTATAACAATGAAGATGGTCCAACTGATTCCATTAAAATGCTAGAATTTGTTACCTTAAAAAAGGCGCTTATCATTAAAGAATATTCGACTGTTAGGAGTAACCCGTAGGCCTATTAAGTTGGAGGTTTGCTTGGCTTGTTTCCATAAGGGGAGTGAACTGTAGGCATATTAAGTCCTAAGTTTGTTTAGCTTGCTTCCATAAGAGTATATTTTTTATCCCAAAAGGAACTTAGAATTTTAGGGGTGAACCGTCAGCATATTCAGTGCTAGGTTTGTTTAGGTTGTTTCCATAAGAGTGTATTTTTTTAACCAAAAGGAACCTAGAATTCTATGTCACCGGTTTTTTAATTTTTTCATTTGCCTTGTTACTGACAGCAAAAATAGTGTGTTCTAGGATAATATGATTGCCATATGCCGTCTAGATATAAAACCCCATGTGGATATGTGTTTGATTAATCTATTGGGTATAAAAATGATGGAGAAGTCGTCGTAATCTAGAAGATATTTTGTTGAATTATTAGACTCGAACCAATGGTTTAAATCCTAGCTCAGATGTCTCGAACAAAACAAAAAATTAAAAAAATATTTTTTCCGTGGCTTTGTTTCAGCAATCTGCTGGCAAAAACCTCCGAGAGTAAATAAAATTGCCATAAAATCAGTCGCTCGGACTTTAAATTGTAGAATAATACAATAAATAAACCCGTCATGGCCTAGGTTGTAATCCTGACTAAATGGTAGTAATAACCAATTAAGTACGTAGTGCTGCTGAGAAACGTTTAACACTTTAAAACACAAATTACTTTTGAATCAACTATGTAAATTGCGTTCTATTTTATTCTATTTCTACTATTTTTTTTTATTTATTTCTACTTTAATTTGATTCCTTTTACAATTAAAATATTTTTTTTAATTGAAAATTTAAAAAAGAAATTAAGTCTCATAGTCCATATTATAGTTTATACTATTGCATACGAGGACTGTCGTAAAAGGCTCAGAGGCTGGCACAAAAAGCAAGCCCATCAAAGTGATAGTGGTATTAGGATGAAAACAATCTGTAAGTTAAAGGTTAGAAATGTACAGATGAATCCTGATTGGAATATTTAATGCATATGTAGAATCTACGCTGTTATACGGAAGCTAAATCTGACCAATTTCCAGCACAATCCCGCAAAATTTTTCATTAAATTGCCCAGTATCATATACAGTATTTTCTAACACTCTCCAAAACTCTCAATATCAAGGATCTCGGAAACTAAATTAAAGAGAAATATATATTGAAGCAAATCAAATGCAAAAAACGGAACTTAGTTGGCTATAGTGTCAGAAGCAGGCCTGATAATATGATACCACGCTAGAATAGAATCCTTCAGGCTCGACGAGATGAGGTCGATGAAAAAGTGTTTGAATACGTAACAGAACAGCGAGATCTTAAACAGGAAGGCTCAAAAATCATAGGCGGCAAATAATGTAAGCTGGAGATACTTTGTAGTAACCATATACCTTATATACGTTCAGGTCCGATCGCATCAAAACTGTGAGCCAAGAAGCATAAGTTATTCACATATTCGACGTTTTTTAAATGTTCATTTCATTTCTAATATATATCGCTTTACGAGTTACTGTTTGTATGTTCATGTTATTCAATCAGAAGTGTCGTAGAATACCGTGGGAAGTAATTTAAACTCTTTTCTAAAATGAACAACGATGACAAAGGTTTCCAATGATTATATTACGAGCATGTTCTGCTCTTTGGCTATTTTGTGAACTTTACAAGTGACCCCATCATATTGTTGGCCAATGAGTATGCTTTACGCTTATGATCAGGTAACTTTTTATAGTAAATTATTCCTTGAGGGAATAAAACGATTTCAAATCATTTTACTATTGATTAGGAACTCATATTGCATATTGAACTAATCAAAGGGAATACATTTATGAATGGGCATTAATCATGACTTGAATTACAGACATTTTAAACAGGTGAAATAGTAGTTATCATGCCCCTAACCAAGCTGGTTAAATTTTAAAATTAAAAATTTTTAAAAAAGCACAGTATTCCACAAAGCCCGTTAGCTTTATCCCTTTAGGTTCGTAGACACATTTTCACTAATCCACATAGCGAATATTATTAAACGCCAATAAAATCTATACTTTGTCCGAAACGCTTGTGGAACACTCTTTTCTTGAATCCTTAGAATACTTGTATGGATTTCAGTGCATATAACATTAAGAAGCTGTGATAATTTTAAAATTAAGAATGTCCGCACGGACCTTCTCACAAACAGAATAGTTAATTGAACCGCTACTTTAAAAAATGATTCTAGATTTTATCCTAATCCTTGAATCCTTAAAAATGTATGCATTCAGGCAGCTTGAGTTGCTACCAGGGCAAATGACGTTGTAAAGTATTCTATGTGTGTGAAGATAAATTCGAATTTAAAAACCGAAGACTCAAACCTACACTTTTAGCAGCGCCACTTCTTGCCTCTAACAGGGTAAACTTTGCTATTAACAGAGCACTCTTAATTGTTTAACAGTGGCAATGTAGATTAGTCAAAGCAAAAAATTGATATTTTCAAACCCAATTTTTTCAATACCATATCACTTTATATGTAACTATGTTGCTGATTATATTAAGAGGCCCTGGAACCTTCCCTTGCATATAGTATGGTACTCATTAATCTAGAGTATTTCCCAAAGTTAGCTCCTAAACATGTGCGCTTGTTCAGATGGATTCTGTTAAATAGTTAACCGTGCTCTGTTAAGGGCAAATTTTGTTTTGTTAAGAGGAAATCTTGCTCTGTTTACGCTAAATGTGGCGCTGCTAAAATGTATGGATTGCGTCTTGGATTTTTAAATTTGAATTTAAGTATTCTTAGGTTTCATAGTTGAAGGATTTTTCAGAGAATATGAAATCGTTTTTGATACAGAATACTTTAAAATAAAATCACGATATGCGCCATTTTCTTTCGTCTACAAAAAAAAAAAAAAAAATATTGCATGCCTATCTATAACGTCTTTCCCAACCCTGACCCGGGTTTTTTTTTGATTTTTTTTTTTGATGTTGTTGTTTTTGTTTACAAATAATAATCATTTTTCATGATTTTATAAGAGCGCAAAAATTTTTCCATTAACAAAAAAAAAAAAAAAAAAACGCTCAATAGAAAGAAAAAAGAAGGAAGAAAGAAAATCTATATTCGGACACACAATACAATACACATTGTGAGGTTTGTTTAATAATTTTTCAATGATTCTTGGAAATTTAAATAAATATTATCAGTGTCGAGCCACACAAACACATACCAATCGATATGAAAAACCAATTTATAATGCCAATGGAAAACATATAAATTTGAGGCTTTTAAATGAAGGGGTCGCTCTTTGCTATTGTTGCCAAAGATATTTTGGAAAAAAATAAAAAAAATTAAAATAAAGTATATAAGGTTATAATAAGTACAGCTTCTTAAATAAAATATTTAATGAAAAGCAAATAAAGTTTACAAAAATTTATTTCTTTAAAAATTTACACGAATTTTATTTGATTTTTAAATTAAATTTTGAAAAACGTTAATCCCTGTCGAATATCTATCTGGCATGTTTTGTTTTAAAATTTACATGCAGGATGTTTGTTTTCATGTCAAGGATAATAATAAATTTTATGTATTGTTTTTATGTTGATTTTTACAACAGTTTCTGAAAACTATTTCTGTATCTAAGCCAGACACATTCAACAAGATGTCTTCTAATGCTGTAACAAGATTTTATACGTTGATTTTTCCCTGATCCTTTTTGGGTGTAAAATGTAGGTTTTTTTGAATATTTTCCTTCTGGCATCTGTAGTTATCGTTATGTTACGTTTTCTGTGTGTATATGTTTTTTTTTTTTTGAATGTTAAAAAATTCGATGAATTTGATACATGGGTTCAGGATTTGAAATGTCAGTAGGAACTGGCATGAAGTTCATGCAAAACATGTAAAACGGATGAGCAAAAAAAGAAAAAACCTCAAATTTCGAAATCGAAAAAAAGAGATGAATTCAAAACGAAAACAAGAGTAGAAACAGACATGAATGATTGTTCGTTTGGTCAATATTTCATGTTATCGGTTCGTACACCATCAAACTCGGCAAAATGGAAAAACTCTTTAAAAAATAAGGATCGTAAAAAAATAACACAAAACAAGTTTCACTAAAAAAATGGCCAAAAACACACACTACATACACATTCGCCTATAAGCCCCCATATACAAATACTCGTATCAACAACATCATATTTCTTTTGGCATTAACGTGTCAATTACGATTACTGAAGTTTAGAGATGGTTTCTATACATACATCAACACAGACATGGGGTGGATATCATGCATGCATGCATGGTTATACTCATACTCATATTGCCGACTTAATATACATCAAAAAAAAAAAAATGGGTAACAGATAAATAAAATATATATCGTGGTTAGGCCTGACAATGACAATAAAATTAAAAATCACATCAAACAACAATAAAAAAAACAACAAAAATTTAACACATGAACTTTAGTTATAGTCCGCCCAGGCCCAGGCATTATTTGAATTTTATGAAGTAAATGTTGAATTTTCGTTGAAATATTGGAAATAAATTGGTTCACATCAAAAGTGATAAATTTCGTTAAATTTTTCCGTATTTTTTTCGGATATATTGACAGGGATTTAACGCACAAAGCTATTTTTATAAAGTTTTTTAAATTTCATTGAAATATAAAATTTTTTTTGAAACCACACAAAAAACTAAAGCAATAATACAATGCCTAGTACATTAAAGCCTGTGAAGATGTGGCATCAGATAAAATATTACGTACGGGGTTTACACAGCTGTGATCGGACATATCTTGGCTAAACGATTGTTAGTATGGTAGTAGCTTAAATTGCTTTATTATTGCAATTGCATTTCATATTAAACCTAATATCATTGGCCCTGGAGGCAGTTTTACATCACTTTTCGAAGGACACTGCTTTTTGGATACTAGTCTCTCTTGGCAATTGATTACACAGCCCTACAAATTTGGACCTTTTTTGTGCAAATAAGATGGCTCCAGGTGTTTCCGAAGGCATTTTGCGCGCTAAACACGAATTAAAATCAAAAACTTTCCATCACGTCAGGTTTTCGAGAAAAATCTGATTACAGATCTTCATTCAGATTTAAAAAATTCAAAATGGCGGATTCAATATGGTTTGATTAATTTTTATAAACCACGACCGCCATATTGGATCCGCCATTTTGAATTTTTTAAATCTAAATGAAGATCTGTAATTAGCGACCCCAAAAACCCCTGCGTAACAATTTTCAAGTAAATCTGATTAATTTTTAAGGACCTCAGTAATGTGTTTCTTTTTCTCTTCCACCCCTTGACAAAACCCATGCAGGGCTGTGTTATCCAGTATTGATCTCGCGGAGATCCTGACGCAATTGGGAACTTTCGGAAGTATTGACTACATGACACCATACTATGACTTATCCAGAAAGTTCTAGAGATCCACTCTGGATTGACGAGAAGTTAAGAATGGTGTGACTGACCCTGTGAATGTCATTACTGGACAGATGGAACAGATCCGAAAAGAGTTCAAATAGAGTTTTGCAAGATACTGAGGCTAGCATATGCAGTTGTGCCAATCAAAAGTTGTGCTACAGCGCGCTGGACATACATGCATAATTGGTCATTAGAACTTTTAGTCCTCACACCATTTATGATGTGTGCGTTAATATTTATATATGGGAGGTGGAACCTACAGTTTAAAGTCGACTCCGAAAGACAGATTTTTGAGAAACTTTTTCATGGTAATTTTATTTACTCTCAGAGGTTTTTTTGTCAGAAATCTGCTGAGAGGAAGTCGCCGAAGAAATATTTTTTGTATTTAGTCGTGATGTCTGGCCTGGGGCTCGAACCCTGGCTTTACGTCTACTAGACTACGGCGACTTCTTAGTTTTTGGTTGGTGCCCTTTTAAATATGGAGAGCGATAAGTAGCATTTTCGACATATCTTACTATTTTACTATAAAAAGGTAAAAATCCTGTTCAAGCCAGAAAGAAACTGGCCGATGTGTATGAAGAAGGTGAGTTGACAGTACGCTAGTGTCGGAACTGGTTCGCTAAATTTCGATCCTGCAATTTTGATGTCGAAGATCGAACACGTTCGGAAAGGCCGGTTGAATCTAATAATGACGCAAAAAGGCATTAGCTGATGCGAACCGGCAAATAACAAAAGGTGAGATCGGATTGCGCTTAAATTTATCAAATTCAACAGTTTATGACCACTTGATTGATCTTATACGAAAACGGTCTTTCATTATGAAGTCGCCGTGGTGTAGTAGGTAGTGTGTTGGCTTACTATTCGTAAAGCCCGGGTTCGTATCCCAGGTCAGACATCAAAAATGAAATATGAAAAAAATATATTTCTTCGGCGACTTCCTCTCAGCAGATTTCTGGCAAAAACTCTGAGAGTAAAATAAACTGCCATGAAAGAGTTTCTCAAAAATTCTGTCGTTCGGAGTCGACGTTAAACTGTAGGTCCCGCCACTCACGTATAAAATTAACGCACACAACATGAGTGGTGTGAGAAGCTAGGCCGTAATCCTGACTGAAGGGTTGTAATGGCCAATTATGTATGTATGTATGTACTTTTCGAACAACCCAATACTATGTAGTACAGACTTAAACTGCTTAACGAAACATTTTACAGGATATTGCCTTGGATATTTCTTGAGCAAAGTAGGTCTTTCTGAGACCAAAATGTTTTTATAAAAATAAGCTGATAGCTGAAATATTTTTGTATTAATTGTTTTGCGTTTGGCAGACTGAGCGGTGGTTGACTTTATTGCCCTGCAGTTAGGATATTCAGTATCTAATCTGGAATAGTGCAGGAATTCCATAAGGGCCTTGTATTCAGAGGTTAATATAATAGGCCTTGCACAACATATTTACTATGGTCGCAGTGTTTTTCGCTTCTCTAAAAATAATTAGAGACACCCAGCTAATGGAATTGCTGAAAAATATCCAACAAACGTCTTACTGTGTACATCAAAAAAAAAAAAGAAAAAAATAATTGGAGAACAATTCTCAGTTCATTGCTTCTTTTGAAGAATAAAATTGTGAAGCACTTTATTTTGTAGTATAATTAAAATTGCTTTGAAATATGGTATCTTTAAACCATTACATCAAAGTTTCTTTGGATATTTTTAGCACTTAAAATACCTTTATAATGGAATCTTACTAAAGAATGTAATTAACAGGTCTTCTTACCATATTTATTGCTTTTTCTCATTTACAATAGAACAATAAAATTTGGAAAACAAAAAACCAAAACAAAAGAAAACAAATTATAAACCAAAGACATCATTAATAAAGAATGCTACTCAAAAGCATACATAAAAATGAAAAGAAAAACCCTTAAGAAAAAATATTTCATAATAATATGGTAGACGTAGTACGTACGTATTCATATTTCATATGATTTATGATTGATGGAGTAAGTTTTTGTTTTTATTTTTAGCCAGTATTTAAAAAAGCCATTAAACAAAACGTATAACCTGGTTAACTGTTTTGTTAGCAGATCATAACGGCTGTAGTATTTGGGTCAAGGTTTCATTGGGTAAAGACTGTAAAGAACAAAAGATTTGGCGCACATATAACGCTGGTAATGTGTTAATTTTTCACTTTAAATTGTTAAACAAAACAAGGAGAAAATTATTGTAAAACTTTTTAAATAAAAAAGGAGTCTCTTTCACCATTGTCTTGCCTTGTTATAGTAAATTTCATATAAAACTTGTCATTTATGGCCTTAAATGACTTTTATGTTAATCTTAAGCGTTTAAGTCTTTAGTTTATGACGAGTGCTGCAAGAACAAAGGCAAAGACAAGACTTCCGTGTCATAATAAATATTAAAAAGAAATTTATTTTGTTTTAATTTTTATTGCCTTTTATTTTATAATTCTTTTAATTATTACGCATCATTTTTCTCTTCGTATTTTTTATTTATTAAAACTTTAAGAAATATTTCATTTCATTTCATTGTTAAGATTGTCATGCATGTTGCACCGCATCAATGCAAGTCAAAAATGAGTATTTTTTCAGGAAAAGCTCTGACTCTTTAAGAATTTATGACCCTTTGGCATAGTGTTGGCGACTTCCTTGACTTGAGCATATGATTGATGGTTATTTAATAAAAGATGAAAACCTTGGTTCAATGGGTAGATAGGATAGGATGGGCTGATGTACCTCTCATTTTCTTTAGAAGTTGTAAATAAGTTTTATATTGTGATCATGATCTTGATGCTGTAAAATAATTTGTCTCGCTTTTATTTCACATCAATCTTGGAAATGTTTTTAAAACAAAGAAAGATTCTTTGAATCACACAGCAATAATTGAAACTATTTATGAAAGAAATTCAAATGTTTGGCTGTATAATTTAAAAATTCAGGAGTGACATAAGCTGGCCCTCGTGTGTATCAAATTGTTAGCAAAAATTTTTTGACAAAAATTATGGAATGCAAAAGATTCGAAGTCGAAAAATTGATGGTATTTCTTCATGAGGATTGTTATAAAAATTCAATAAAATCTTCTGAAGCAGAAATTTCAAAAAGTTTATAAGCAAGGAAATTCATACATACAAATGCGAGAAAACTGCATGTAGTATACATGTAGCATACATGTAGCATACATGTAGTATACATACATAATTGGGCATTAGAACCCTTCAGTCAGGATAAAGACCTAGCTTCCCACACGACTTAGGTTGTGTATGTTAATTTTATAAATGAGTGGTTGGACCTACAGTTTAAAGTCGATTCAGAACGAAGGATTTTTGAGAAACTTTTCATAGCAATTTTATTTTACTCTGAGAGTTTTTGCCAGAAATCTGCCTCTCGGCAGTCGCCAAAGAAATATTTTTTTCGTATTTCGTTTTGATGTCTTTCCTGGGGTTTGAACCGTGGCCTTATAGCTGATACGCCAACACACTACTAGACTACAGCAGCAGAAAACTGCATACTAAATTGAAAATAAAGAACAATTTTAAGTACCCAAACTGCCTTTTGAATGTTTAAAAAGAAGATATCTTTGCAGCGTATTTTTACTGATGATTATCCATTTCGACAACGCGTGGTACAAGAACTTGTTTGAGATCACAGTTTAAAATTATCTACTAAAAGAAGGGTGTGGAAAAAAGCTTTATTGGCCAATTACCGAAGTTAAATCATTTTTGAAGAGGCCAAGGAAAAAAGGGTTAAATAAAGGGAAAAAAATTATAATCAAAGGCTAATGATGATCCGTAAACAATTTCCACAACTTTATTAATGGCTAACAAGGTCATGTCGAGTGTTTAGAGAAGTTCAAAGAGAATTAATATACGACAATATTTGCAAACCATGGAAACCGCTCTGAATGTGCAAAGAACTGAATTGTTTTTCATCTGCTTCAAAATAGCCAGATGATTACAGAAAAGCCGAGAGATATAGAAAGACGACCTCATGTATAAAATTAACATATACACGATAAGTCATGTGAGAAGTTAGGTCCGTAATCCTATCTGTCGCAGCAGACCTCACAGGCACCATAAGCCAAAAGCATCAGGCAAATTCATCCTGATCAGGGTACGTGAATGTGATGTTCGATATTAGACCTTTCCTTGTGGGGTATACTTAGGTCGCAGATGTATGCGAATAAGCTACAAACCACAGTCAACGTAACTCATTTCAATGGTCAAATTCAGCATTATTTATGTACCAGACTCATGAAAATTTTGACATTTTGAATGGGCTCCACCTAGAGAATCCGTGACAGACGCACATAACGGCATCAATAGAAATCTCTCAAAAGTCGATCAAATTGAACCTGATTTATGCGTCCACAATGATTTTGTATTCCATTCATAATGGCTTAAGTGGCATAAGTCTTTCAAACGAATGACAAATTGCGATGATAACTTACACACACTTTGTTCTGTTAATTCTACTGAAAGATCCGAAACGTGTATATTTTCAATAAATAATCCCTCTCGACTTTAGAGTCTTGAAAACCTTATTTCAAAACAACATATTGAAACGTCAAAGAAAGAAAGTGTGGAAAAATCTTAAAACTGTCAACTGCAGCGTTCATAAAAACTTTAGAAAGAAAAACCCAATTAAACCCTGATAAGAATTTTTCTACTTCACAAGAATATTTCAAGATGAAAATTTAATTTTCATTTTTTTTTAATTGAAAATAAAATAAATTTAATATTCAATAAGCTGTTGTTATTATGGAAAAAGAAAACACATGGCATTGTATTGGCAGTAATTAGGCAGCTGTTTAACATGATAAAATTTTATTTAAAAAAAATTCCGAATTTTTAAGAAACACTTCCTAGTTATAGTGGAAGATCTTGATTTATTTGAAATTAAAATTTTTATCTTTTTTATTATACAAGATGCTTAACAAAAAACAAAACAAAAAACGAAAAATAAAACGAAATTAAAAAAAAGAAACAAAATTAAGAAAAGAAAATTAAATCTCAACCAAACCATGGAAACGCCACTTGACCAGCCACACGTCTACAATAATTATTTTTGTTGTTGTTGTTGTTGTTTTTTGGTTTTTCTCTTACTTTTTGACTCTTATGGATATAGGAGGAAAAGAAGGCCAACAAATTTTGCCTTAACATTGATGTGGCGTGGCATGCAGCGCAACAACTTATAGCCACCCATTTTGCCTGGTGTCTCTGTCTGTTTTGTGGTAGAATACAAAACACAATAATAAGACATGTGGCTTTGACCAAGAGCAAGCGTTTTTAAGAGCCACATTGAAATGCTACATACAATTAAAAAAATAAAAAATAAATAAAAAAAATATTGAAAGAATTTCTGAAGGCCTAAAGTGGTTTGAATTACTATACCCATGCCAACGAAACGCAGACAATTATTGTCAGAATAAAGTGTGTTTGCCATGAAAATTTTTAAGGGGAAAATGTTGCGTAAGAAAACTGAAAGAAAGAAAGAAAGAAGAAAAAAGACTGACAAGTGCTTTTTATCTGCATTAATATTCTCCCCCTTTTTTCTTGTTATATTTTTGTGTGTAAATTTGAGGCCGAAAAACAAATCCAACATCTTTGTAATGAAGATATTGAAAGGGATTCAATCGTTCGTTGGTATATCTTGTTGTGGTTGAATGTTGGGTGTTGAAGGAGTTTGATTGTAATCTTAAGCAACACAGTAGTGGTTCAAGAAAACAAATTAAAACGCAACACCTTCTCAAAAGCAGAAAGACAAGGAGTAACGACCACATGGTTAAAGCGGGGAAAAAAACTTATCAAACCAGCACAGCACTACACAGCATGAATCAGACAAAGTTTTTGAATCACGAAAGAAAAGCACAAGCGCTACAGGATTAAATTGATTTTGGTTTGAACGTGGTACACACCCTTATTTCGTTAACTGAGAGAAAAACTTTAAAGAGCACAGTCAGCAACAAGCTGTTTTATACAAAAGCCACATAAAAAATGTTTAATTACGTACTTATGATCTTTAATTTAATTTAATTTCTTCCTCTATCTTTTCATTGGTGACAAAGACCAATATCTCCCACTAATGCTACACCACTTATGCTACACCACTTATGCAACACCACTTATGTCTCCTTACACTTCCAGATTAGAGTCAAGCTCAATAGGGTTTTCTTTCCTCGCGAATTATTCCAAGCCGGTTTCCTTGGCTATGGTTTCGCTAGATATAAGATAGGGACAGTAGAAATCTCGTTAATCCATTAAACGCTTTAAATTTAATTTCTATTTAAATTCAAACCAAATTGTTTTATAACTAACGCTGGTATTTTATTTTTTTATTACAGATTTAATCAAACTAAACTCGTTGGAATCTCTAATCAAAAATTGTAAGTACAAAATCTCATAAAATTTAATTGATTTTTGAACAAATTTTAATTTAAAATATAAAAAAAATTGTCTTTGCTAGGGGGTTTGTTTATCCAATGTACTACGACTACTACTAAATTGGCCATTACAAGTTTTTAGTCAGTATTACAACGTATTTTCTCACACCACTCCACTTTATGTTGTGTGTCTTTATTTCATCCATGTGTGATGGGACCTACTGTTTAATGTCCACTTCGAACGACAGATTTCAGAAACTTTTCAAGGCAATTTTATTTTATTCTCAGAGTTTCTGCAAGAAGAAAGTCTTTTTCATAGGGTTTGACCCCTAGCCTCCTTCCTACTAGAAAACAACGGCTTCCTATCATTAGATTTTAAAAAAACCAAGTGTGTGTTAGATATCATTGACATTTTTTATTCGATTAAAAGACCTATTGATGCCATTATCTAAGCACTACTAGCTTTTCACATCACTTATGTTGTGTGTGTTAATCTTGCACGTGAGTGGCCGGACCTACAGTTTTTAAGTCGACTGCGAACGACAGATTTTTGAGAAGCTTTTCATGGCAATTCTATTTACTCTCGAAAGTTTTTGCCAGAAATCTGCTGAGAGGAAGTCGCCGAAGAAATACTTTTTGTATTTTGTTTTAACGTCAAGGCGACTACGGCGACTTGGAAAGTCATGTCTCACTTTACAGAAATTAGCTGGAAATTTGAAACCTGTTCATCTTTTTACGGCCTTATTTTCATATGCATTAATTTTAATTAAAAAGTAATCTCTTGTTAGACAAGAGTGTTATTGATACATGCTCCTCTTTAAAAATCAATGAAAATTTGTTTTTAAAACTTCAGGCTAATTTATTGAAAATAAATTTAATTTCTTTTAAACTTTTCCTAAATGCTTGTAAATATTTTATAAACAGCAGCTGGAAGCTCTTTCACTCTGATGTCTCTTTAAATTTATCATAAAAGTTTTTAAAACGTCTTTGAAAAGAAAAAAAATGAATTTTAATGGTGGCGGTTCTCAGCCAGCTAATGTAATTGTTTTTCTAATAGAAAAATAAAATATTTATTAATAAATTAAAACAAAATGAATTGAATAAGAAGAAGAAACTCATCAACAACAATGGCATGCGACGACTGACATTGATTGATTCAATGCATTTCATCACAAAGTAACCATAAAACCCACATAAAGATACTCCACGAATGCATTGTTGAAGCGAAGAAGAATAAAAAAAAGTTTGAGAAAAAAAAAGAGAAATTCTTTATCTATCAACACATTTAAGAGAAAGGAAACAAACAATGAAAATATCCATAAAATCCTTAAGTATCCTCATAAAAACCAAAAAAAAACCAGACTCTAAAGCATAAAAACAATACATAACCATCACTTACCATTTTATTCCAAAAAGACAACAGCACACTTGACTTGTGTGGTTTGTTGTGGGATGTGGTGTGCTGTGGTGATGGTGTTAATTTGAGTAACACTGTAAAGAAAAGCAATAAAAAATTCAAATAGAAATTGTTAAATAGAATATAATTGTCATTATATTTGTTTAAAACAACAACAACAACAAATTAAACCAATTTAAAATCAATAAAATTTTATGTTCAAAAATGTCAATAAAAAGAATTTCAAGTGGTTGTGTTTGGTACGGCGACTCCCTCTTTAATGTTATAAAGTCAAGTACCCTGTTACACACCGTGAGTGTAACAATTTGACCGTCATCCATTACTTGTATGTGTGTGTGGCTTGCCTTACAAACAAATAATTTCATATACCAGTTTAGATGCCACTCCACATCCATCCATCCATTCTCACTCATAATGTTTAACAGTGACTTGGCTTTTGTTTCTTTATTTTGTTTTTTTTTTTCTTCTTCCAGGCTGCCAAGTTATTGTGGGATGTTGTATGAGGGAAATTTAATGGGTTAGTAAACCTGTCAATTTGACAGCCAAGTTGTCAATATTTTATTTTTCGTTTATTTTTTTTTTGCGGTTCTAAATAAAATATGAAAGTAAAGTATGGAATGTAATGGAAATTTTCCTTTTTGCTTTTGTCAGAGCATGGGTATCCTTTTAATAAAAACTCTGGTTAGAGCGGTAATGTTTTGAAAATTTTATATTTTTAAAAAGGGTTTACATTTTAAAGCCATACAAAATGTCATAAAATCGTGTTTTTATTTTAATTTGAACTCTTAAAGCGGTACTGATTTCACCATCATAGTTTCACATAAAAAATATTATTTTTGGTTCAAGGTTTCCATGTGCACTTTATTGAATCTTCATAGATTATGAATACGAAGAGTTTGAAGTTTTAATTTAATTTTGTGCTTTAGGTCAAGGTCACAAAGCCATCAGTTAAACAGAAAAGAGCCTCTACATTTAATACCAGACGAGATTTCTGATGGTTCAGTTAAAATTCAGTATTTTATTGCGCGGTGTAGTAGTAGTAGTACACCAAAGGCCATGTGCTATTCGCGCATGTTAACGTCATTGATATTATTGGTAGAACATTGCAAGAAGTAGCTCCTGCCTTTGCTAACATTGAAAAAGAGTTGGAGAAAATAGTTCTAGAAAACTGTAAATAAGGGCAAATACAAATTCTCCACTTCAATGCACAAAGAATTCATAAGATTTGCATATCATGTGAAGGTTGTTAACTACGATTTTAAGAAAACGAAGGAATCTAACAACCTTAGATTACGACATAGCTTCTCACACCACTTATGTTGTGTGGGTTAATTTAATCCATGAGTGGCGGGACCTACAATTGAAAGTCGACTCCGAATGACAAATTTTAAAGAATGTTTTAATGACAATTGTGTTTTCTCTCAGAGTATTTGTCAGAAATCTGTTGAGAGGAAGTTCGTCTTTTCGTATTTTGTTTTGTTGGAGATGTCTGACCTGGGGTTTGAACTGTGGCCTCATGTCTAATAAGCCAACTACCTACTAGACTATGACGACTTCAGAAAATAGCTTCTGCAAGCTTTCTGATGGGCGATTCTCCATTATCAATATTTTATTACAAAAAATGTTGCCAAACCACATGTGTTATTTCGGAATGTCGACGATATTGATATTATTGGTTGAAGAGTGAGAGAGAAAACTAATGCCTGGGTCTGGCACGGAAGTCGCCGTGGTGTAGTAGGTAGTGTGTTGGCTTACTATTCGTAAAGCCCGGGTTCGTATCCCAGGTCAGACATCAAAAATGAAATATGAAAAAAAAAATATTTCTTCGGCGACTTCCTCTCAGCAGATTTCTGGCAAAAACTCTGAGAGTAAAATAAACTGCCATGAAAAAGTTTCTCAAAATTCTGTCGTTCGGAGTCGACGTTAAACTGTAGGTCCCGCCACTCACGTATAAAATTAACGCACACAACATGAGTGGTGTGAGAAGCTAGGCCGTAATCCTGACTGAAGGGTTGTAATGGCCAATTATGTTTGTATGTATGCAGTAAACAAAGGCAAAACCAAATTTTTCGTTTCAATGCACACAGAGTCCAAAAGATTGGCACATCGTATGAAGATTGATAACTACGATTTCAAGAAAGGCAGACGAATTTAACAACAATAGTACAGTCATAAATAAAACAGATGACATAAATTTAGAGATAAAACACATTAAAGCGGTCTTTCCAAGCAGTTTAAGAACAAAAATTTTTTCATCTTCGGACTAAAATCGCACCGTTGTATGGCATACATGCATGGACAATAGCGCAGCTAAATGAAGCTATGCTTGAAGTCTTCAAATGATAAATTCTTCGTAAAATATATGCCGTTGTTTGGTTTGGTGGCGAGTGTAGACATTAAATGAAACCTGAACTGTACAAGCATTATGCTGAATCGAAGTTATTTCATGAATCAAAATACATGTCATGTGTATGATTGACGATTCTCTGGTGAAAAGATTTTTCAAGATTGAATCAAAGAGAAGATACTGAAGAGGGTAGCCGAGACTCCAGTGAAAAGATCAGAGTGCAGGCGATCTTAAAAAACTTTGTCTGATAAATTGGAGAAAGAGAGCATAATATCGAGGCGTTTGGAATACTATTGTAATTCAGACTGTAGACTATATGGTTGTAATATTGCCACTAAAGAAGGAAGGATATAACATCCAAGCAGATTGATAACATTGTGATTGATGGAAAGGACGTTTCCAATGTACTAAATGTGCACACTCCTTGGTTTCGTGTGCCCATCTTAACAAAATCAATGGTACGATGAGGAGTGTTATCAGGCAGCTTTAGCGAAATATGTTGCATCCAAAAAAGCTTTGCAATCTGCCATCTCATGAGCCATTGTCGAGAACTACAAAGAGAGGAGAAGGAGACTTTTCAGACGCAATGAGAGGGAGCACGAAAGGTGAATGCGTGAGGAAATAGAGTTGTACAGATGTAGGAATGATGCTTAAAATTTTTTCAAAGGGTTAAATATCTTCCTGCAAGAAAAAACGAAAACTGAGTTACACCTCAATAAAACCAATGGTGCGATGAGGAAAGCGAAAAAGGTCACATAAAAGAAAACTTTGCGAGTCATTTTCGAGAACTACAGAGAGAGTAGAAGAATACTTTTCAGTTGCAATGCGAAGGAGCAGAAAAGGTGAGCTCGCGAGGAAATCGAGTTGTAGAGATGTAGAAATTGTGTTCCAAAATTTTATCAAAGGTTTAAGCATACCTTAACTACCTAAACTTGGTAACTTGGTTATCTACAAGTGATGCTGAGGTTATGGAGGCAATGTTTCTTTACTCTACTCCTAGGGGAAGGTTGGACCAATTCCGTCTAGAGAGATGATGGAATACCGAACCCGACATGGAGATTCTGTAGCCGAGGCATATAGAGATCAAAGTAGCGATTAGGCGACTTACGAACAATAAGGCTGCAGGTTATAACGGCCTGTCCGCTGAATTGCTTAAGCCTTGTGGATGGGCCATCTCAGCCTGTCTGCTGAATTGCTTAAGACTTGTGGATGGGCCATCTACAGTATAGTCGTAAGTAAAAAGTAAAGCACAGACATTCATTTACCATACCAAGTAAGGATTTCATTCCCTTTCGAGACATTTTCCTCAAATACATTCCTTTATCAACACTTTAAAGAAAACACCCTTTTTACTGTCATGTATTATCGCATAAAAATAAGCACACACATTGGATATTTGAACCCAAAATTTTGATGGAAAATACATGGAAATATTTGTACGATGTACGACGTTTCTGCATGTTTTCCTGTTTCTCTGTATAAGTATGTTCAAGTGTCAATTTTTATTTGACATATTCTTTATTAATGTAAACAGGGTTATGAATAACATTTTCCTTTACTTCGTTTTTTTTCATTTCTGTTTTGTTTGTTTTTCATTTTAACCAATTTGGGTCTTAATGTTCTATAAAAAGAAAAAGGAGCAAAAAAAGCTGGTGAAACAAAAATCTTAAAAAACTCATACAAAATTCTAAGAAGGTCAGACAGAGATTGTTTTCTTTTTTCCCCATTTTTAAGATTTTTTTCTCCCCTTTTCTTTTCTGTGTTCGTTTTTTTTTTAAAGAACTTGTCATTATTAGTGTGTCATTTATTTAATAATCTTGATGAGGCTTATGTGTACAGTTTTTTAGGCCGTTTTGATGATGTAGATGATGCCGATGATTCATACCTCATTCATCTTGATTTTCATTTTGTAAATGATTTTTGACACACACACACTCACAGTTCAAAAGTTAAGGAATTCAATGTATTTCACACACACACACACAGATAATGTCGATAAAAGCAAAAACGTAGCTGGGAAAACCTTTTCATTTCTTACACAATGATTCCAAACACATGTTAATGACGTTCACTTAATAATTGCTAATGATGTTGACATTTTTTATTGAAATTTCTTTGTCAGCTCAGAGTGAAACATTTCTTATTAACACACTGATAAACATTAAGGTGTGTTGTAGTCTTAAGATTTATTTCTGGAAAATAATTTAAATTTTCATTCTTCGTTTTTTTTTTTAAATTTCTTAATGAGTCTGATTACTTTAAGCCGACCTTAAGACTTTTGTAAACATAATTTGGGGAACATTTTCATGTACAGATATTAAAGCACAATAATTTTAATTCAGTTATGAGCTCCTTGGCAACGTTTATACAATATATCAAGAGATTAAGGAGTGTGCAGTAAAAATTTTGGGATGTATTTCTAAATATGTGGTGTACTGTACTTTAAAGGACTTTTTGTCTATAGAATGGGTATCAAACAGAAATTATGTACGAGATTATTGGAAGTTCTCAATAAAAATGTCATTCATTTACAAAAAGCATTGGCCTTAAACGTACCACTGGCTGTAAAAGCCGAAAAGAACTTTTCACTGTGAAAAGGAACCGTAAAAGTCAAAAATAAAAAATATTTTGTCAAAATACGCAATGATTTATGGAAGAAAAAATCGGATCCTAAGACATTTCAAGTTCAAAAAGTGCCCGAGAGAAATGTGAAAATTATTGCTAAATAAAAAATAGAGAAAACAGCTAATTCAAGGGGATACATTAAGCAAAAAAGGCCTGTGAAACCTTCCTGTGACCTAGGAAATATCTTAAATGGTAAAAAAAATTGTACATGTGGTTGCAGAAGAAATTCTGGCATTACTAACGCCTTTATAAACAGCGCGGTTAGCTACCTCCACAGTTGTTAGCCGGGTGCCTACTTCTTCCGTTTTCTTGCAGGTTCCAAGCAATGGCAATAAGCTAGGATGCTATCAAACTATTCTTATCGCCTCTTTATATTTCCTGATCGATCGAATTTTAGTAGGTTTGTTCACAAAATTCGGCTTTTGAGCAGAAAATCCGAAAAATTTTACTTAAACATTCCTTTACAAATATTTCAGGGCGATTAACATCCTTAGGGAAAACATTCCGAGTTGCGGAGCATAGAACAGAGATTTGGCGAAATAATTAAAAAACCTACTTTTACCCGATGAAGTCGCCGTAGTCTAGTAGGTAGTGTGTTGGCTTATTGGACGTTAGGCCGCGGTTCAATCCCCAGGTCAGACATCAAAACGAAGATATGAAAAAAAATATTTCTTCGGCGACTTCCTCTCAGCAGATTTCTGGCAAAAACTCTGAGAGTAAATAAATAATAAAATTGACATGAAAAGTTTCTCAAAAATCTGTCATTCAGAGTTGACTTTAAGCTGTTCGTCCCGCCACTAATGTATGACACACTGCATAAGTGGCGCGAGAAACTTGGTCCATAATCCGGACTGAAGGGTTGTAATGACCAATTATGTTTGTATGTACTTTTACCCGACAAAAGATTAACGAAGGTTTCGCAACAGCGTTTAGTTACCCAAATGTTTGCCGGTGTAATGTTGCGTTTTGAGACGTCTATGAAATATACTTGAATCATATTTAGCCTGCTACCCAAACATGAGAAATGGGTAATAACTTGAAGTCCCTTGTGATATGTAATGGACTACCATTTTTCACATTTATGCTCAGCACTTTGGTCTTGCTAATATTTATTTTAAGTGGTGCCCTTGCCATTTAGAGGCTGCCTTGTTAAGGTCAGTTAGTCCGCTGCCTAGTCTCCTTATTATGCATTAATTATTGGATATTGGATTCCACTGTACGAAAACTAGTACTACGTAGAAAAAAGGTGTATTGAGTTTTGAAGGAGTGAACGACAGAAAGAGGAAAGAGCTCTTGTGTAAATATTTTATCTGGGTACACCTTGCCATTTAAGGACTTTCCAAATAGAGGAGTGGGAGATTGTCTGAAGTGAATTTTTCGAAATCCATAAACACCAACCAACCAAAGCTGTTTATTTGATACAGAAATTGATACAAAAATTCTGTTCAGACAGTCTCCTCATAGCTAAGACTACGGCTTATAATGGCAGCAATTATTTCATTAATCATCCTCAGGAATATAATTTTCTCCAATAATTCCATTCTTCAGAATGATAACTTTCTTTCTAATGTCTAATCAGAGTGTCTCTTCTACAGAGGATACCTATCCTTTAATTAAGGTAATTGGTCATTAGAACAATTCAGTCACAATAACGCCCTAGCTTCGCCCATCACTAATGTTGTGTGTGTTAGTATTATCCATTTGTGGCGGGGACCTACAGTTTAAAATCGACTCTGAACTACAAATTTTTGAGAAGATTTTCATGGCAAATTTATTCACTCTCAGAATTTCTGCCAGCAGACTGCCGATACGAAGAAATAATTTTTTATATTTCATTTAGTTAATGTCTCTGCTGGGGTTTAAACCACGGCCTACCGTCTAAAAAGTCACTACACTACCTACCACACTCTATCTTTCTGCAGAGGTATAGCATTTCTTTGGAGGTTTGTCTTCAAGAGTCTATTGTGGACAATGTTTAGGATACATCAATTCATTTTGATGGGGTCAGTGCTTTGCAATAATGGCTGTGTTAGATGCACGTTTGCGGGAAGCAGGTTGGATGAGTTCTGCAGCTAGATCAAGTTATTTATGGGTAGAGGTTGTAAGGGTAGCGCTATGGTTTTGTTTTAAAAAATCCAAGAACGACTTAGCCAAGTAGGACCTCTCCACCAGAGGTCAGAATTAACGAGTTCTCTGGCTGTCATACCTCGACTAGCCAGATCAGCAGGGTTACAATGAGACTCTACATGGTTTCTTGAGAGTCAATGGAAGACTCTCTCGATCACCGACTTTGACGTACGATGAACACTTCCCCAAATTACTCCCCTACATTGGCCATTTTACCCGATTGTATTTGGAGCACCTTCATAAGTGCTCAGTACATGCAGAATTGTCCCTGATGCTGCGTCTCATGCGGCAAGAGTTTTGGGTCCCTAAACTTAGAACACTGATTCGAACCTTCATTCATAACCGCAAGATCTGTACGATCTATCGGAAGAATTTGGGTCATCAAATTATGGCTGCGCTACCTCCGGAAAGAACCACGTTAACTCGTCCTTTCACCCACACTGGTATAGATTTCGCTGGACCTTTTATAATTAAATCGTATATTGGACGTGGTTACCGAACCACTAAAGGATATGTGCTAGTGTTCGTATGCTTTGCTACAAAGGCAATTAATTTGGAAGCGACCAATGAGATATCGACGGATTGTTTTTTGGCAGCGTTTACCCGTTTTTCCTCTAGACGAAGAACCACTTTCGTTGGCACCGAAATAATGAAAAAGGACCAGGCTAAGTTCCTTACTGAGCTGAGGCACAAGGTTGTCTCGGAAAACATTTTCCAATCAGTCAAATGGCATTTCATTCCCCCTGGAGCTCCACATATGTGCGGCCGGTGTTAAAAACTTCAAGACCCATTTGCGGAAGATATCAAATGCTCAAAAATTCACTTTTGAGGAGTTCGCTACTATGCTGGCAAGAATAGAAGCTTGCGTGAACATCCCGCCCCTGGCCAACTTTTGTGGCGAATAGAGTTTCGTATGTTTTGGATACTATTGGCATCGATAATTGGAATTCAATTCTTTTCTTTTATTTTCTTACCCACGTTCCACAATACATAAGCGTATTTACATTACTTAAATCTATTACTTATGGACAGAAATTGTGGTGATTTAATCTTTAAATGGGTCTTGTTTGCAATTTGTGAAATTTTGAATAGAAAAACTAACAGTCAAAGTGTCAGCTGCCGACAAGTTATCAATCAGATTTGGGGATAAGTAATCAGATAAGATTTGAGATGGATTATCAAAATCTAAAACAAAAACACTGGGAGACTGGGGTCCAGACTTTGTTTAACCCATAGCAGTAAAAGGCATTTTTTCATAGTCTTTGGCAAACATCACGGAAAAAAATAGAAATTAATGATATGATAAGGATCAAGAGTTGATCGAAGCTCTGACAACCAATTCGATGCTTAAAACTTAAATAAAAAAACTAAAGGTAAAAATCCTTGAATATACAATTCCTTAGAAATTATGGCATTTACAGCCATTTAATCTCGCTCGCCCTTGTAACCTTGTATTTTTCATTGTCGTTCAAAAGTAAACCCACTGAATTATTAATGAAATGAGTGAAACTTTTTCCAAAACAACCTTAAGGTGTTATTTTTCGTTTCAAAAGAAATATGACAGCAGCAACAACAATAAAAAAAGAAAATTGACTTTAAAAAGCAATTTAAAATGAATATTTCATGAACAATTAATAGCCTCGGTCTGGGGTCATCATTTGAATGATTTTTTTTAACTTAAAAACAGAAATAAAAACAAGAACAAGAACAAGCAAAAAAGTTTAACAAGTAACGATGATGTTTCATTCATAAGAAACAATTGTGGCCCAATTGTATAGACAACAACATCAACAACTACGACAACAGCCAGAGCAATATCAACAAAAAAATTGAAAAAATCTGAAAATGACCTACAGAAGAAGAAGAAGAAGATGAAAAAAGATGCCTGCCTGATGATGCTAAATTGTATGTATGAATTGGCTATGAGCAGTTAAAGGGTCATGTTGTTTATTTTTTTGTTGTTTGTTGTTGTTGCCGATATTGTGCCATGTCAATATGTGGTAAATCTGTTTGCCAAGTTATGGCATTTTTGCATATGAATATTAAAACTCATCTCTCTCTCGTTTTTCACTCTCCGTTTTATTTTTCGGGACAACATTTTTTATTACAATCAACAACAGCAGCCTACTAAATATGAGGAGAAGTAAGAGAAATCAACCCCTGTCATACATTGTGAAATGGGTCAGGCCACCATCACAATGATTGCCAAAAAGTTTTAAACTGAGATTTTGATTTTTGCCTGGGCTATTGTTATTATTATTAATGTCATCACTACTGGGGAATACGAGTATGCTTGCTGTTCTTATTTTCTAAATAATTTTAAAATATTTACGAAATAACATTATGATGACATGGATATTATTTGTCAGCATAGTTTAAAGAAAATTGAAAATTTCGAAAATTCTTTGTTTTCCCATGAAAATAATTTCATTTAATTTTTATAATTGAAGAAGTTAAATGGATAGAAGATGACTAGCCATTTTTGATTAAGGAAAGTTTAAAAGGAAGAAACTGTGTTTGGATAGCAACAGTAAAACCACAATTATTAAATTTCTCATTTCACAACCTGGTAGCTTCTGCAGTTATCCTGGTGGGGCAGACCGAATTTGACATTGAAACTACCAATAGCGCAGTGTTTTGTTAGAATTCCTGTTAGAGGGCGAACTGTTCTCTTGTCGAACTCAAAAAGTTCTCTGGTTTTATGGCATAGGTTACATTGACTTTGAGGAACGCTGTAGTTTGTGGCTCATATACCTGTGACTTCAGAAATCGCGCGATCTCCGTGGCTGATTCGCATCACCTGTACGTATGATGACTAATACTTTAAACGCTCGTGCAAAATGTTAGATGTAGCTTGAGAGGTAACACACGCGGCGTCATCCTGTTGAAGCTAATTGCCGTTGGTATCCAAATGATAGAATTGAAATAAAGAAATATAGACCGATAACGCCGTCAGCCTAAAATTCACACCGAACAGTGGCTAACAGGTATGCATTGAACGCCCTTGGATCCCGTGTAGATTAGTATCGTTCCTAATTCGACAATTTTGTTTGCCTACGTTTCTATTCATCCTAAGATCATCACAGTGGCCATGCTCAAGCGTTATGGAAAGGATGCAGCTCCGTTCAAACAACTACTACCGAGGTTGTGGGTCTGCTGAAGAGGGGGAAACTGTTACCCACTTTCGTTGCAAATGCCCATCTCTCGCAAGACACAGATTTAGGTTATTTGGCTCTCCATACCTTGTTAGCTTAACGGAGCTATCATCATCTTATGCCAAGGTATTTGCTTTGTTCATAAAACTTTCAGGCAGGATTCAAGCTTAGGGGAGTCGTGCTTTTAGTGCGCAGCTCCCGAGCTGACCAACATGAGTTCGGTGGAATTTGGCATCACAACGGACCGCTATGTGTGAGCTTTCGGTATCAAAGCTACCCCTACAGCTTACCTACCTGCTTTCCATTCATCCAGAAATGAGCCCCCTTTGCTGAGGATGATTTGTAGATGAAAATTACTGTCAGTTCTAGAAGCCATTCTGCGAACACACTTCGTTGTTTCTGGGTTAGTTAGTGCAGGCCCAAGTCACTACACAAAATTCCGCAAGTTGTGGTCTGCCTAAGGCAGAGGTCTTGCAAGCGATGCGAAATCGACTGTCTCGAATTCTCCTGCTCATTTTCACGGACAGTGGTAATTTTTTCAGCAGATCTTGAGTTTCGTCGATCTAGGGGTGTTGGTCCATCGGGTACTAAACCGGTGGACTCAAATCTATCCACCATATTGTTCATATAGTTCTCTCTCGGTAGGATGATCATGATTATTAAATCGAATAGCCACCTGAAGAGAATAATTTTATAAATTGCACGTGTTGTAGAATGCTGTATCCGTCCAGGGTACTTTGGCAATACAAGCTGAATAAATGGCAACTAATTTGACCCATGAGGCCTTCACAAAATGGCCGTTATTAACTATCAGAATTCAGTATGTCCCTGTTAGAAGACTTATTAACTCAGAACAACTTACATACATACATACATAATTGGATACATTACAACCCTTCAGTCAGGATTACGACCTAGTTTGTGTGTGTTAATTGTATCCAAGAGTGGCGGAACCTAATGTTTAAAGTCGATTTCTAACGACAAATTTTTAAGAAAGAAAGTTTTTGCCAGAAATCTGCTGAGACTTAGTCTCTTCAGTATATTTTTTTGTATTTCGTTTTGTTTCAGATATCTGACCTGTGGTTTGAATCGTGGCCAACACAGTACCTACACTAGACTACGGCGATTACTACTTAGAACTACTGCTACTCATTTCATTTAAGGAGACATAAACAATTATAATTTGTTGTCTAATCCATCACAATGTGTGATAACCTTGATCTAGGACCTTAGTCAAATCAAATAAGTACTGACTGGTTTTTTACTTGTTGTTATACTTTGCTTTTTAATCGTTTTAAGACACACACCCTTTTCTTCTAATGTCAAAGAAAAAAAACTTTTCATTGAGATTATAAAAAAGAAACTATTGATTATTAAAGAACATTTTAAACTGAATAAAAGTCTCCTTTTATTTTGGAAAAACCATAACAAATTGGCGACGAGGTGAAACTGAATTATAAGTGCAAATACTAGTGCAAACGCTCGTCATGGATGCTACGCAATTAAATCAGTTTTTGCAGCAACAACAAAGTCTGCTGGTGCAAATGCAGCGAATGATGGAACGCCATGATGAAAATGCAGTACAAAATACAAGAAGTAATACGGTACAAAATAATACCGCATTGTTACCAAATTTCGAAACATTCGACATAAGCAAAGAAACCTACAAGAATTATATACAAAGGTTTAAAAATTACGTCGAAATGAAGGGCATTTCCAGCAACAAGGAATATTGTGCAAAACTTTTGCTAAACTCCATCGGTGCAAAAAATTTTAACATGGTGGCGGCTTTGGCTTCACCAAAACCACTTAATACAATTGCCTACGATGAATTGTTAGCTCTTTTGGAAGGTCATTTATCGCCGAAGAAGAATGTGTTGGTGGCACAACACCAATTTCTGTCCAAGTACCAAAAAGAAGGTCAATCCGTTTCAGAATTTGTAGCAACATTAAGAGCGGATATAAGTGAATGTGAATTTTTGTCACCATGTGCATGCGGTGCATCAGTGGCCGATCTGTTTTTACGCTCCCAATTTATTAGAGGCATAGTCAACAACAATTTGCGAGAACAACTGTTACAATCAGAATCTACAAAATTTGGAGAAATTGTGTCGAAGGCAATAGCTTTGGAGGCCGCAAAAGCAGACGCGAGGGAAATTACGTTGAAAACATCAGCAACATCAGTAATTAACAAGGTTTCAGTTCGCAACCCGATGAAACACAAAAATTAGTCTCATTCAGAAAAAATCAGCAAGAGGAAAACTGTGGTCAATTATAAGAAGTTAGGTATAGAAGGGTTGTGCTTGAGATGCGGACGAAGTAACCATTTTGCGAAGGAGTGTCGATCAGATAGGAACAAACTCAAATGTACGGGCTGCAACAAACAAGGGCATGTCGTGAAGGTATGTATTTCCACATTACAGAAAAAAAAGTCAACTAGTTGGACAACGTCACCAGGACGAAGTTCAACAAATCATGTGCAGAATGTAGAATATGAGGACTATGGTGTATACAAGGTTGTCAATGTGTATCAAAACAGTTCAGAGCGAGATACAGAACAGTACTATGCTGAAATAAATATTGAAGGAAAAAATGTGAAATTCGAAGTCGATTCTGGCTCAGGATATACATTCTTGCCTAGGAATCAATTTAGGCAACTGAAAATTAATACACCACTACTTCCAACAAAGATCGTTTTCCGTTCATACACCCAAACAACATTTGTACCAGATGGTAAAATTATAGTACGTGCAAAATATAATAATGTTGAAATAACCGATGAGATATACATCGTACGTGATTTCTGTTCTGCATTGTTAGGTCGTTCTTGGATCAGACGACTGGGAATCAATTTAAATAATTTAGACAACAATACAACAAATGTTATTAAACAGGTGAGTGCAATTGGTGATATTATTAGAGAATTTCCTGAGGTTTTCGAACAGAAAATAGGATGTACCCACCAGTATAAGATTTCATTGAAATTGCGCGAGAACGTTTCCCCAAGTTATACCAGGGAGCGAACAATTCCGTACTCATTGACCCAACGCGTTGATAAAGAGTTGGATGAACTGGAAAAATCTGGTATAATTTCAAGGACAATAAACAGTGACTGGGGCTCCCCACTGGTCGTTATACCTAAGGCTGATGGGGGTGTAAGGCTTTGTGTGGACTACAAAGTAGGAGTGAATGAACGTCTTATGGACTCACACTATCCTATTAGAAAAATTAGTGATATTTTTCATAGTCTTCGTGACTCAAAATTTTTTTGTAGACTTGATCTTTACAAGGCGTATTTGCATATACCTGTTGATGAAGAGTCTGCAATTGTATAGACAATATCAACCCATCGGGGTACTTACAAGATGAATCGTTTATCTTTTGGTATTAAAACTGCTCCATCAGAATTCAACAGAATCATCGATCAAATTTTACGTGATGTACCAAAAACGGAATCATATTTTGATGATATAATTGTCCATGGACGTACAATGGAAGAGTGCACATACAATTTGAAAGCTTGTTTGAGCCGATTAAGGGAATTCGATCTACACCTTAATAGTGCAAAATGCTCATTTTTTCAGGAGAGTATAGAATTTTTAGGTCATGTGGTGGAACATAACAAAATAAAGAAGTCACATTCGAAGATTTCCGCAATATTAAACATGCCTACCCCTAAGAACGCAAATGATGTAAAACGGTTTTTGGGCATGGTAACATATTATGCGCGTTTTATACCAAACATATCGTCAGTAACTACACCTTTGAGACAATTGTTAAGAAAAGACTCTAGATTTAAATGGACTATCGAGTGTGAAAAATCGTTTGATACCCTAAAAAAAGAATTGGGAAGTGAACGTGTTTTAATGCCATACAACCCTGACCTAGAGGTCCAATTAGCATGTGATGCAAGTCCAACGGGTATTGCGGGTATATTGTCGCACATTGTCGACGGTCATGAAAGGCCAATTGCTTATGCATCAAGGGCATTGACGCCAGCGGAGCAAAATTACTCACAGCTTGATAGAGAAGCGCTGGCAATAGTTTTTTTCGTACAACATTTTCATGAGTATTTGTTTGCTCGTCCATTTAAGCTTATAACTGATAATCATCCAATCATGAGAATTTTTCACCAAACAGCAAAATTGCCACAGATGACTTATTCACGGTTACAGCGTTACGCCGCGTTTTTGTCAGGATTCAACTACCAGATAGAATGCAAAAAAGGAGTTGAAAATTCTAATGCGGATTGCTTATCACGGGCACCAGATATTTCGATGACTCCCAAGGAAAGTGCAATGAGTCACGAGGTGCACCTTATATGCAGCACAAGCATAAACCAAATTAGTAACTTAAATATTAATTTTAAATCGCTCAAAGAGGAAACCAGTAAAGATAAAGAATTGGTAGAAATTTTATATAAACTGCGTAACGGTAAAAACAATTTTGAACATGGAATCGAAGCTGAGTATACCATCGACAGCGATGTATTATTTAGAGGTCAAAGAGTCGTAATTCCTGCAACACTACGACCATACGTCTTACAAGAACTTCATGCAACACATCTCGGTATGACTAAGATGAAGCAACTTGCTCGTCGTTATGTTTATTGGAAGTCGATCGATAAAGATATTGAGCACTTAGTACGATCTTGTCCATCCTGTGCAGTAACTCGAAGCTCCCCGCCTAAAGTGGAAATACATCCATGGGAGGAGCCGGATGAAAATTGGCAACGCATACATGTTGATTATGCGGGTCCATTCCAAGGTTATTATTTTTTGGTGGTAATAGACGCAAAGTCAAAATGGGCAGAAGTGGGAATTTGTAAATCTGCACCAACATCGTTTTCAACAATGCAGATTTTGCAAAATATTTTTTCAAGGAATGGTTTTCCGAACGTAATGGTTTCCGATAACGCGACGATTTTCACAAGCCTGGAATTTAGAACGTTCTGCAAAAATAGTGGAATTTTTCAAAAATTCATTGCTCCAGGGCACCCTGCTACTAACGGGTTAGCCGAGAGGAACGTTCAAACCTTGAAACACAAACTAACCACAATGGAGAATGAAGCACTGTCGATTCAGGAGAAAGTTCAAGAGATACTTTTCAGATATCGAGCCACACCTTTAATAAATAACAGAACACCCTCAGAACAATATTTAGGCAGACAGATTCGTATAAGGCTCGACGCTCTCAAACCTGTCAAATTTAACAAAACTAAATTTCCCACTAGTATGGCAAGGCAATTAGTCGAGGGGGAGAGGGTACAGGCCCGTTACTATACGAACAACAAGGCAATTTGGAAACTTGGTACAATCACTAAAAAGCTTGGCAATCTCCACTATATTGTGACGCTAGATGACGGCTTCGTATTTAAAAGACATATCAATCAGCTTCATTCCACTGAAGTGCAAAATCCGGTTGCAGATGTTACTCACGATGAACATCCTGCTAGTATTAATGAACAGCACACTAATAATGAACCGAATATAGGAGACTTAGTGGAAATAACCACTAACACTACTGATACAAATGCACAACAACCTTCTATACCAAATCAACAAGCCACGTGTACTACAAGCACACAACATTCTATACCAGACCAACCATCTACATCTACGAGAAGCACGCAACCTTCTACATCCAATCAAAAATCTACATCAACATCTATGGCAAGTGCGCAAGCAAATCAACCAATTCCATCCATCTCTAGAAGAAACGCGTCAGCGGCTTCAAACCAACTTTTACCACAACAGGCAACAAGAGTATCAACACGAACACGTAAAACTCCCAAGCCTTTGGCGGATTATATGATAGAGTTTGATTAGAATGTTATATATTTAGATTATATGTACTTTAGAATTATAATTTTGTAATAAGGGTGAGAGAATTGTGATAACCTTGATCTAGGACCTTAGTCAAATCAAATAAGTACTGACTGGTTTTTTACTTGTTGTTATACTTTGCTTTTTAATCGTTTTAAGACACACACCCTTTTCTTCTAATGTCAAAGAAAAAAACTTTTCATTGAGATTATAAAAAAGAAACTATTGATTATTAAAGAACATTTTAAACTGAATAAAAGTCTCCTTTTATTTTGGAAAAACCATAACACAATGTATGTATTTAAAGAACACAATAAACATTAATTGGAACAATTCAATTGAAATTTAATTGACTCGTCCATTAATATGTAGTATTTCTGCAACATATTAATCTGTTCTTAAGACTTCAATACGAATACTTATGTTCTGTTCTGTTCTGTTCTGTTTTTTTCTCTCAATGGGATTTTAATGTTCTGTGTTGTTTTTTTGTTTTTGTTTTCTTGTTTTTGTGCCATAATTAACAATAAATAGTAATGATAATAGAAAGAAAAAATCAATTTTTATCTTTTAATCTGTTTTGATATTATCTAAGGCATCGAAATAATGAAATAATTAATGATGTTTACCATTTGTGGGATACGTTTCAATTGTGAAAGAAAAACAAGATGAACTAAAATTATACAATTCATTAAAATGCATTGGAAATAATAATACTTAATGCTGTCTAAAGACATAATAAATACAAATACGAATATAAATACAATGGAATTAATATTACAAATTATAATGAGCATGTATACACATACATACTTACATACGTACATATATACATACATACATGGATACATATGAATATAGATTATAATTAAATAAATTAGAATGTAAACCTAAAGGCTTATATCACTCATATACATATTAGAGATACAATATAATTTTATACTTTTCAAATTCAAAACGTATAATAAAATACAATAGAATAGAATAATAGAATATAATAGAGAAAAAGAACAAGAAAAATAAATAAAAGATAAGGACTTTAAGGGATTTTCAATTATTATTTAATATTTTTAATATTTTTGCAGTTCCATCAGAGAGTTGAACTCATAGCCAGACATTGTAGACGTAGCCATAATACACAGTACACACGGTATAACAGAAGACAGTCGAATAGACAGACAGTCAGATACAAACTTAATCAGCTTTTCTCTAAGTAGGTAGAGTGTTCAGAAATTAAATATTTTAAGCGACTGAAAATTTGCACCCTTGAAGCTTTTTGAACTACAGTCGCCACTTTTTATGGATTTTATGGATTGCGTAGCATTTTATTAAAAAAATTAAATTTAACGTTTAAAAACCAATTAATAAGTGCACCGTTAAGCATTTATTCTACAGAAGTCAATGAACTCCAATTTTTCTTTATAAACGCAGCAATAAACCGTGTTTAGCCGTCTTTAGAGGATGCATGAGACCAGGTTGTTATTGTAGCGCTACATCACGGTACTAGGAAAGTCTGAAAATCAGCCAACTTAACATAAGGAAACGAAATATATTTGAAAAATGTGTCTTTGAAGTTGCCATAGTCATAGTCGGTAGTGCGTTGGTTTATTAGACGAAGGCTCCTACACCACGAATAAAGCGAAAGAAAAACAAAATATTTCTTTTGCCGAATTCTTCTCAGCAGTTTTGTGGCAAAAATTCTGAGAGTAAATAAAATTGTTAGGAAAAGTTTGTCAAAAATCTGTCGTTCGGAGTCGACTTTAAACTGTAGGTCCCAACACTCATTCAAAAAATTAACGCACACAACATGTTCTAATTTTTTTTCTTTTAGTCAGGATTAAGATCTAGCTTCTCACTGTACCCATGTTGCGTGTGTTATTTTTATACATGAGTGGCGGGACCTACAGTTTAAAGTCGACTCCGAACGATAGATTTTTTAGAAACTTTTCAGGGCAATTTTATTTCCACAGAGTTTTTGCCAGAAATCTGCTGAGAGGCAGTCGCCGAAGAAATATTTTTCATATTTCGAATTGATCGAGATCTCTGACCTGTTGTTTGAACTGCGGCCTCACGTCTAATAAGCAAATACACTACCTACTAGACCACGGCGAATTCATGTCGATGATGTTAGGATTTAATATTGAAATTCAGTTTCTGTTTGCTAAGTATTTCGGATAAAAAACATTTGCGTTCAACATTTAAACATTGGTAATGCAACAACGCAGGAACTGATTGAATCGATTAGGCAACAAAAAGGCGTTGTAGCGTAGCATATTTTATATAATTAGAATCTTATTTTTATTTTGTAATATACCGATTAGCATTAAATTGTACGTCTCTAGCATGTGTGACTTTCTTAAGATACAGCCCTGTAACTAGTTTAATACAACACTGCAATGGAGGAGCATTATTTCGTTGAATTTAAAACTAGATTTAAATTAGCAGCGCTTGTTTTGATTAATATGAGGAAAAGCCCATATTGAAAAGGATATCAAAGCCACTGTTGCCAATTTAGCTATTTTCTCGTCAAATCTAGCGATTTTTAAATCCAATTTGCGGGAAAAATATGATTTAGCTATTAGCTATAAATCTAGCGATTTTTATGTTGCTACAATTATAAGTTCCCGAAATCAGTGTTACACAAAATTGGAAAAAATTCCACGTATGAAAGTACAAATAATGCTGAAGATTGGCTTACAATATTCAATGAATTTAGTTTTTAATTAAAACTGGTAATTAATTTAATCTTTTTAATTGTTCTTACTATGTACAAACATACAGTGCGCGCCATAAGTGAGTCAACACTTTTTTCTTAAGTATAAAACAGTTTTGTCCTTAAGTATAAAAAAATGTCCTTTATCATGAATTGTTGTTTTTGTTTTAACATTTCATAAGTAATAAATAAACGTTTTTATTTTTGGAAATTTCTTCGACTATTCTCATTTACATTTCTCGCTATCCTAAAAAATGAATTATTTCAGTGGTGTTTACTCACTTTTGGCGCTCAGTGTATATGTTTCCAGAATTTTTTATTTTTTATATGTACATAATTTAAAATTTTTTCAGAATTAAGAGATAAATCGTTGTCTTTTTTACATAATATCAAAATTCCCAAAAAATTAGCTATGTTTTAAGTAAATTTTCTTAAAAACTTTTTAAAATTTATTGTTTTGGCGATTTATCGCTAAATTTTTAAATTTTTTTTAAAATTTAGCTATTTTCTAGCTATTTTTTAGTCGACTTTAGCGATATTTTTTGGAAAAAAGTTGGCAACAGTGATCAAAGCAGTGCACAAGGCATATTCATAGGAGGTAGCCTTATCTCAACAGCTGAGGACATTTGTTCTGTTAAATTTTTTTTTGGTTTTTTGTGTATTTTGTTTCGATATTTAATTTCGTATTTATATTATTCATAAACCCTCATATGTACCGCATGTATCCTTAACGATACACACTCTAGAAATTATTTAGGATTACTATTTTAAAGCCAATTATATTAAAATTTTTGCAAGATGATTAACAATATTTAAGCCTTTAACACTAAATACATATATATTTAAAACTACAACCTAGATTTACTATATTTATAGTTATTTAGATGAAAGTGATGAATTACCAAAAAAAAAATAATCTATGTCTCCAACTAAGTGCCTAAACTATGACTGAAATAACTTGTGTGTTATTTTTAAAACAAATTCTCTTTCAGAAGATTGGGATATAGGGATTAAAGCAAATTGAACCAATATTCGTTTGAAAATATGTTATTATAATTCACAATATAATTCAAGAGATAATAGTTTAAATAAGTATTCAATTTCAAAATTCAGTCATAAAATAAATATAAATTAGGTACACGTTTTAATTGGTACAATAATAAGAAAGAAATAACGTTTGCAGCTGATATTTTTTTTAATTTACAGGTGCTGCTCTATTGTGTAATTTAGCATGACATAAAAATCATAAGAATTTTCAATATATAAAATTTATTTAGTTTTTTAATTGCTTTAACTAATTTCCTATGGAGGTTTGAGGGTTAATTTTTTTGACAAAATGCCTGTTGTTTTTGCATTGTTGTACTTGTTGTAGTGTTGCGGCTACCTCATATAGGCATATTCATACCTTGGCAGTGCACTCAACGGAATCAGTCCTTTCTATTGTTGCTGGTTAGTGAGGGAGGTCGCACAACCATCGTGGTAGCGATGGTTGTCGTTGCTTATTTTGTATATGCAATTGGTTGACAAATTCTAACTGGATTTTGGTCGCTATGGTGGCCGCAAATACTTCAAATTTTTGTGACTCTTTTTTCTATTGTTGCAGATTACTTTGTAAGTATTTCTAAATAAAGAATCGTTATAGCGTATTACGAACGGGTATTCAAAGTAATGCCAATTCATTATCAACAAACTTCCTTAAAATATATTTTCTGAATACCCTACTCATCAGCTACTGCTGGGTAGATAAACCAACAATCAAATGAATCGCAAGAAGCACTTCAGGTAAATAGACAGACAGGATAGCCAGACTGCTTATTAAGAATAATTTAATTTACTTTGAAAAAAAGAAATCGCTTTAAAATAATTTTCTTTTAGATTAAATAATAAAGAGGTAACATTTATTTATCTCTGCAAATGTCATTAGTATTTGCAAAAGCAGTATCCGTTTAATTAAATATAAAATCATCTAACACTTGCTCCTCTCTCACTCCCTGTCACCAAGGTGGGCACTTTCTTGATGCCTTTTAAACTTTTTTAGTTCTTCTTAAGTTCTTTTTTTCATTCTAATAATAATTATGAGTTTAGTTTCGATTCTTCATGTACGTTTCTATCTTTGGAAACATCAGTTTTAATGTCTAATTTTAGTAATTTCCTTAAGAAAGTTTTATATTTGCTGGAAACGTTATTGTTTTTTTTCTTCTTCTTTTTTTGTGATTTGTTTTCATGTGTTTTCTGTTCATCTGTTCTTATGTATGTTTTTGAACCATAAAGGAGTAATATAGTAAGCAGTGGCAGCACCAGCAGCCATAACATCAATAAGTGAACAGAAGAAGAACTCAGAGAGTTTCTCTGGAAAACCATAAAAGGTTCTTTTATAAACGCCATAAAATTAGTAATGCTTGTATCAACGTAACATTCGCCCATGCGAGTATACTTGGCGGAGAAAATATTTCTACAAACGTAGAGTACAGTACAGGAAAAAACAGAACATCAACACGAACATGAACACAACCTTTAAACAACATTATGTTGTTATGTATGTATGTACGCTCTTGTAACACCGTTAAAGGAACAAGGAAGTACTCAAGTTTTACTATAATAGTAAGTACCTGCTACTTCTGCTGCTGCTGTTGTTGCTGCCAATGCTGAATACACCGCTTACACTCTTGTACACACATACATACTTATTCAAGTCGATGGTACTAAAAAAAATTATGCTTTAACCATACGTAGAGAAAAACTGTGGCTGATTTGGAAATCAACTGATAAAACAGAATATTGGTTGGGGGCATAAGTATAATCGCTATACGCCTAATTGTCCACCATGGCTTAAAATTTAAAACAAGTAACATGGACCATTCGAAACGAATTTATAGATGATCAGTTTACAATTGCCATTGAAGTCGCTGTAGCTTAGTAGATAGTGTGTAAACTTATTGACGTGAGCTCGTGGTCCAAACTCCTCGAACAAACCGAAATATGAGAAAATATTTCTTAGGCGACTTCCAATCAGCAGATTTCTGGCAAAAACTCTGAGAGTAAATAAAATTGCTATGAAAAGTTCCTTAAGCCTGTCGTCGGGTGTCAACTTTAAACTGCAAGTCGCCGCACTTATGGATAAAATTAAAGCACACAACATGAGTAATATGAGAATCTCAGTCGTTATCCTGACTAAAGGGTTGTTATAACCAATTAAGTAAGTACGGAAGTTTACAATTATTAACTGCACCCGATACAAAGGTGGGCCATCTATCGGTTTAAATTTTAATCTGTGGTTATTTCGAATCTGGCAATACTTATGTCATTCCATTCTGTCACAAAATTCAGTATATTATCTCCACTGAATGTTATGAATCGATATACGCTTGAGCAACGCTGGAATTTATTGCCAATTGATTTCCAAAACAAAGAAAATTATTCGGAAATTGCACGAAAATGTCATACAAAATTTGGTCGCAGAGAAGGACCAACAGTGCCAGTATACCCAAGTTTATTGCTAAAGTTCGTGAAACTGGTTTCATTGTTGATGCACCAAGACGTGAACGTGCTTGTACAGTGCGTACACCCGAAAATATCGATTTTGTGGCCGAGAGTGTATGTGGAGAATCCATCAACACCAACTCGTAAAGGTTCTCAAGAATTGAACATTTCACGCACCAGTTTACGTCAAATTTTACGAAACAATCGCGGTATGACTGAAGTTAAAGCCACATGACCGTCCGCTTAGTTGTTTAAATGGAAAAACTGCATTTCATCATCATTTCGAATAAAACCCATTTTCATCTTTGTGGATACGTTAATAAGCAAAATTGTCATACTTGCGACTCAGAAAACCCACACGTGGTCGTGCAGAAGCCAATGCACCCATTACGAGTGACTGTTTGGTGGGGCTGGGGGCATCATTTGCTCATATTTCTTTGAAAATAAGTCCGGTGCAGCCATTAGGAGATGATTAATTAATCTAAAACAAAGCAAAGACAAGTGTATGACGCGGTTGCATGTTATATGTTACTACTTTTAACTGGGTTCTAGACAGAGAGGTGAATAAAGCAATTACCAGTAAAAGTGCTATTACTTGTAGGCTCCTAGAAACTTTGAAAGATTGGTGAGACTAAAAAAATTGCGGATAATTGGAAACATCGGGCAAATATTGTCTAGTAGGTAGTGTGTTAGCTTATTAGACAAGAGCGACTTCCTCTTAGCAGTCTTCTAGAAAAAAATATGCTAAAAAATTTGTCGTTCAGAGTCGACTTTAGACTGTAAGTCCCACCAGTCATGGATAAAATTAACACACAACATGGTTGTAATCTCTACTAAAGGTTTGAGTAGTCGTTTCGAACTTAAGGTCACAATAATTATTATTAAAATTGACAATCTTTTCATTTTGTTTTTAAACTAATTTGAGAAGGTCGTGTGCATTGTGTAGTAAAGAAGTGTCCTGATAAGTTGTATTTAAAGAAGTATAAACTATAAAACCCTTCTAATACTTTTGCTCTACATAAACAGGCGATATGACAACAAAAAAGAACACAAAAATTGGAAATGTTGTTGCATTGTTGCTCCGACTGTGGCTGTAGTTGCACTTCATGTTTAACATGTCATTTGAGAACACGTACCATTTAAACAACGATTAGAATTGATTGTAATTACTGGTAAACATGCTATAATAGCACATACACACACACACACTGACAAAAGCAACAATACCCAGTGAACAATATTACTGCAATATAATAACTCAACAACAACAACAATAACAATAAGCCAAACAATAAGAATAATAATGAAGGCAACCGTGCAACTTTAAAGCCACTTATTTAGATACTTATGTCAGTAGAGTATGTATGCCTCTCTGGATGACTGCCTGCCTGTATGCGTACGTACATATGTGCATACATACCACAGTTACGATGTGTTGCTACAATTGTTCTTGAAGTTCTTATGCGTGCATCTCTCGACGATGATGTTGATGACGATGAGTATGAGTATAATAATTACGTAACCTTCCCACTATACGTGCGTATATATATAGTATACGCGTAAAGCGAAAAAAGAAGACCAGCAAGCAAGCAAGCAGCCAAGCAACTATCATCACCATCTCAACCAGGACCATATTAGCCATGTTACGTTATAAGCATTAATGACCATGGTGGTGACCATGATAAGTAGAAACTTGTTAGAACGACCAACAACCATAGGGAATAATGCGTGCGTGCATGTGATTTTCTTTGCTTTCTTGTTTGCTTCTTAAAGATTCTATTCTTGTGTAATATTTGCAAGAATTTCTTTCATTTTCTTTATCTCGTATATGACGAGGTCCATATCGCTTGATTTTTATTAAAAAATAAAGTTATTTTTACTTAAGCTGACAACATTAATAAGAAGAGAAAAAATTATTTTTATAACACAAGTACTTATTGCCGTAATAAAATTAAATTGAAAAGGAAAGGAAAGTTGAGGAAGAATTAAAAACCACTCGTAAAAAGCAAAGACAGGAAAATTAGAACTGCTAACACAACAACAACGTCAGTTACTGCTTGCTTGTATTGGTATTTGGTGTTTGGTGACCACTTGTAATGGTTTTTTGTTGTTAAATTAAGGAAGGAAATGAGTTTTAAGTTTTAAGAGAAACACATTCTTTTTTCTGTCCCATTTAAATGCTTAGTATGGCGTTAAAAATTTGATGGTTGCCAAGTTAATATTAATTAATTATAAATAATTGAGTGACAGAAAACTTTTTTTTTTCAAATACTAGTAGAAAAAATTTTAAACTTTCTTCTTTCTAAAGCCATTATTACAACTTGCCGTTAACTAAAGCGAGGATTTTAACGGGCTGATAAATTGTTTTTCATTTTTTATAAGTAGACAATAAGGTAGAAGGGAAGATCACGCTACTTGTAACTTTTAAAGTTAAGTTTATGTCTGAACTTGCCATATTATATATTATTTTCAATATGGCAACTTCAAATATAAAAAAAAGAAAAAGAATCCTGTCGTTGCCACTACTTTAAAAAAAATTTTAATTTAATGTCGATAGTACAATGGGTCCACTTGACCTCCGGGTACTGTACTTGTCTCATTTGACAAGTACACGTCCTCTTACCTAATGTCGATAAAATTGCTCCGGCACTGCCATATTTTTGAAAAACTTAACTTTATTTTATCATTAGGTTGTAATAACGAAAATAAGTTAAAGGTGAGTTTAAGGTTCACTTTAGCTAAAGTTACCTTTAACAAAACCCAACTTTAAGGGCAAGTTGTAATAATGGCCCTAAGTTCCATTTCTTTGACTAACAAATTTTATTGTTATATTATATAAGAAAATGCAAACTGTGCTCAATTCGATTACATTGGATATTCTTAAAGAACGGTAAGGTCATCATGATTCCAACTATCCACTAATTAAACAAAATTTACATGGGGTTTACATTCTCAGATAAATATGTTTTTGGTTTAATGTCTACTAACAATCCAGAATTATTATCAGATATGGTGTTATTCAACTCATTCTGGGTGAATCAAAGTTAAAAGTTGATTTTTAAACATTTTAACACAGTTCATGTGCTTAAAATATGCCGTATTGAACCGCGATTAAGTTCAAAAGGTTAGGTAAGCCAATACTCGACTAACGTGTGGAACTAATTTTTTATACATGAAATAGTATGCATATGATTTAAAATATCAGCAGCATCACATGAGTTATTTAAAGGTCAGATGTTAGTAACAGAATAAAGTTGTGTATTGGGTTATTAGACGAGAGCCTGTGGTTCAAACGCTGACGTTTTAAACGTAAGGAAATATCAAAAAATTATTTCTTTTTTGTGACTCTTGTGTGACTTGTGACTGTGTCGGACGCCAAACAATTCATTAAAAATTCAGAATCTTAAAGGATCTCCTTCGATATTTCGTTGCCTCTTTCAGTCCTAATGCAGGGCTAAAAAATTTTTTTCTGTAGCCATAGCAATAATTTTGCGAAAATGAACTGAGAGTAGCCGTGTGAGAGTTTGCTTATTTATTTCTACACTTTAACGGGACGTCGCTCTGCTAGAATTTTCCATGAATTTCTTAATATTGTTACGTTTTTTCCTTTTAAAAACGTTTAAAATATGAGCTCGTAGATTGCAAATAAAATAAAAATAAATTCGTGTTTAGATTTAATTAAAATTCTTTATTATTCGCACAATTCTGTGTACCACTGTTCACAAATTTTTGTAAACACCAACAATTGCTTTTCTTTGTTATTCCTCTGTTTATACCCTTTGCATAAACAATAACAATTACAAGACAATTGTTCGGAAGATATTTGTAACGAAGATCTTCAAACCACGATTAACTCTTCATACGCACGGCGTCTTCACACAAGACTGACTGAACTTCATTCTCTCCATAGTCTGCTTTGCCTTGCCTTTTATATGACCAATTATGCAGTCTGATGAATGTTCTTGAAGACGAACGTTCTTGACTTCGCCTTCACGAAATCTCTATAAATGTAAACATCGTTGTTTGCTTTTATTATTGTTGTGTTGTTGGTATATTTTTGTTTACTTGTTTAACCATTTTTATGTTCGTATTTGTTGTTGTATTAAGCAGTACGACATTCTGTAAACAAGTTTGTTCACTGCATTGTTTTGCTTTTGTAGCTTTAGTTTATAATTTTAATAGCGATATAAAAGTAAAACACTAGTATCTAGATTTTTCATTTTAGTAACAATATCTATTCAGGTACTTCGAAAACGTCGCCAAACGTATACAACTAAAGTGTTGTAATACCAGTAGGAAATATTTAGAATGCCACAGCATGAAAAATTAATTACGCTGTCCAAACATATATTTTCAACTCTTTCAGGAGTGTTGGCTGGTGTCGAGGGTTATGGTCCATATTTGTAGGAAATAAAGTAGGTGAGGATAATTATTATAAGAGTATTATAAGTGGCCTTCATATCATCCACTTATAGTTAGCCATTATAAGCAAATCTTAGGTGAATATAATTTAAAAGTAAATATGATTTAACTAAGAGTGAATTAATCATTCACAACACAGTTGAATTTTAATAAATTTAAATAAACACCTTCCTATGGTAACAGAACAGTATAAGAGTACCAAAAATGTCCATTCTATGGTGATAGATAATATTGAGGTTTGCTGACTTGTAAATCTAAAGTAGGAAATATTTAACAGCTAGTTTTGTTGAAACAGAGAATAAAAAAGGGGATTAGGGGCATTTAGTGGGTTGTCTCAAACAATTAAATCTTTTTAATATGCTTACAAAGCTTATATCTTTCAAAATACTAAACCAACAACCTTATTAAAGAATTGTAAATTGCAATTCAAATCTAGAATTTGTTCATTAGTTTACAGTTATTCAATAATTGCACAATTATTAATAAAGATTTATTAAAAAAGCAAAAGGTTTAAAAGACAAACAACTTTATTAAAAAAAAAATTATTGAGCTTTATTGAGTCATAACTTCTGCAAGAACTTGTTGCAACTGGTTTGCATCAGCCGCAGCTAACACTTGCCTTTTACTGTCTGAAATCCATCCGTAAATAATAAATTTTAGATGAGAGTTATTATAAGCCAAACAATTTAAGCTTAAGCTTCGACAAAAACTGGTTGGAATTTAAGAATTGAGAACAAAAAATCTATTCAATATAACCTTGATCAAAAACAAGTGACAATTTTATCATTTATTCACTGTTGTTGCAAAGATGACGATATCGCAATAGAGGTGATGACATAAATTTCATATAAAATTCTAACAGAGAATAAAAAATAGAAGAGGAAACTCAAAAATATTGCACAGTTTGTTGCAATTTTCAATTTTAGCACACAATTATTATGCCGTCTGGGGTAACGTAATGGTATGACAACTTTGTTGCAATAACAATATCAACAAAAATAGAAAAAAAAAAATAAAATGTAATAAAGCAGCAGCAGTATGTCGTTCTGTTTTTTTTCGTATATTTGAGTTTATTTTATAAAAAAAAAATCATAAAGAAAACGAAAACCTTTTATTAAATCTTCAAATAATAAAAATACTTTAGTTAAGTCAGCATAAAATTATACTGCAGTGTAACAATTGTTACCCCCGAAAAAAGCCAAGAACAAAAACAAAACGAAAATCTAAAATGAAAATATATGTTCCAGATTATAAAGGAGTACCAAAAGCAACTATCGAATCTCGAGTGTTTGACATGTGAAAATATTTTCGAAATCGATCAGTACTCATGGATATTTTTCATCAGATTAAATAATTCATATTTTGGTTCAGCTGTTCTATTAGATTATTAGATGTGAGGGCACGGTTTAAACCCCAGTTCAGACATCTCCATCAACACGAAATATGAAAAATATTTCTTCGGCGACTATGCCCTCAGCAGATTGGTATAAGAAGCTAGGTCGTAATCCTGACTAAAGGGTTGTAATAACCAGTTATGTATGTACACGCAGTTACTAAATTATACGTACGGTTAAAAAGTTTCCGAAATTTTTCAAATAATCCGTTTTCGTTGAAAATCTTTATAGTTTCCTTGATGTTAAGACGGTCTTTTGCATTGGTTAAAAAATTTCTGAAATTGAACTGAATTGTGGCCCTGCACAGGCCCACAAAGTATGCATCCGATTTACAAATTTCACAAATTTCTGAACCAATGCAAAAGACCGTTTTAAAATCGAAGACAAGAAAATCAAACAATTACAAAGATTTTCAACGAAAACGGATTAGTTAAAAAAATTTCTGAAATTTGTTATCCGTATGTATACTTTTGTGGCTGAGTATATATACATGTATATGCGCTGCGGTGAATACGTAATAAAGTAGGACTATAAGGTAAAGTTAATTGAATTCTTAATGCCAATCAAAACCCCACAAGAGGTTCAAGCGTTTAAGCCAGTTTACTTCCTCGATCCCAAACGCTTATAAGTGCACGACTTTGACTAGGATTCGGGACAATTTTTTGTAAATATTATAACTCCTGAAAGGTAAACTCGATAATTCATATAGAAAGAGGCGATTGAAGGCAAATGTAGTGGCTAAGAATTTTTTCATGATAATATTGCAGACATAGGGTCTTCGAACAGGAAGTTATTTTCAGAGTTCAAAAATTACATTTTGCTAAAGGTATATCCGTCTGCAAACGTCGTAATCTAATAGGTAGTGTATTAATTTAGTAGACGTGATGCCACGGTTCAAACCCCAGCTCAAACATCTCGAACAAAATGAAAAATGAAAAAATATTTCTTCGACGACTTCCTCTGAGAAAATTTCTGCAAAAATTCGGAGAGAAAATAATATTGCCATAAGAAGTTGCTCAAAAATCTCGACATTAAACTGTAGGTCCCACCACTCGTGTAGTAGGATGATCAAATATGTATGTGTATGTATGTATACCTGTCAAATTAGTCGCCCTTTATCCAGTCTGTTTTGCCAAATCACCATGGGTAACCATAGACAACGACGTGTGCCCTCTGAATAGGCTCTGAAGTGGTTGCCGATTGGCCCTAATTTTTATTGAAAAGTCATCTTTAGCAATGAAGTCGATTTTTGAACGAATGGATACGTAAGCAAACCAAAGAGTTGAATTTGGACGACACCAATCCACATGAGATGACCAATTAATGCATTCCCAAATGGCCACTGTTAGTTGTGAGTTCTATTGACATTTCTGTGAGATCGACGTTGGCGAGGCCATCACTATCAACGGTTATTGATTATCAACTTCTTTTAGCCTGAATTGGATATTATAGAGGTCAACGATATGTTGTTTTCAACAGAACAACGCTACTGGCCACACAGCTTATGCCACAATGACTATATGCGATTTGAGGCATGGTCATCTCACCTGCTGTTGATGTGAACTGACCACTGAGATCGTGCGATTTCACCCTATAAAGACTTTTTCTTGCGGTATTTTCTGAAGTCACAGGTGTATGCGAATGAGTCACAAACGTCATGGCTCCCCAAAGCCTACATTACCTAAGCCATCGGCCAAATTGAGCTTAATTTATACGCTAGTCATAGGAAATTGGAATTTAAAATGCGCTCAATACAAAGAAGCCTTTGCGAACACTTGAACAATGTTATATTCCACACATAATGGCATCACACACATAATGGCATCACCGGTCTTTCAAACAAATAAAAATAATTCGATGATATCTCACACACACTTTGTTTTATTAAATTTAAGGACAAAAAGTGTTTAAAGAAATAACCGATGTAAACTTCTACAGCTGACATCAACAAAACTAGAAAAAACTTATAGGCAGTATATCCTGTAGTAGCCTAAATCAAGTTCATAAGGAATTCCGCAGGCTACTACCATATTTTGGAATATTAAAGGACTTCCTTAACAACTCTTATTAAAAATTATAAACAATTTGAAACACAACAAGTTTCAAGTCTAAAAATTGATATTCTACTGTAAACAAATAAATATTTCATATAAAATCTCACATATTATGCCCACACACATATAAATGCATCATTCTGAAGAATGTTGCATACTGTAACGGTTTATTTTTCATTCCCAGTTTTCTATTTATTTTATTACAAATAAAATTCATATTTTTCCCTTTCATTCTCATTCTCATATACTCTGCCGGAAACAAAAAACAAAAATTCTTTGCATTTTGTGCAGAAAAGAAAAAACTTTTTTCTCTAGATAAACACTACTGCACTCTGTTTGCAAGGATATATCAAAAAACAAAAAAGGATATTTCGTAAACATTTTCATTCTTTTTGGGGTGACAATACCAAAGGAAATTCATGTATAGGAGAGTATGTGTATGTTTTTGACTCGTTGCATGAGTGATATCCTGTTTTTATTGTGTCTTGCTTGAAAATATTTCCGCTTTTTTCTTTCTATTTTTATTCAAAAGTATTGAAGTTCGTATTTACACTCTTATATTCGTTCTTATAAGATTATATACACATTCACTAGTGGGCAAAACTCAATTCCTTTTCAGAATATTTTCACTTAAAGAGGGGATTTGGCACATTGCAAGGATAGAATGGCAAAATATTTCAAGCGAATGTGTTAATTTCATACATGAGCGGACCTACAATTGAAAGTTAACTACGAACGACAAATTTTTGAGAAACTTTTCATGCAATTTGATTTACTTTCAGAATTATTGCCAGAAGACTGTTGAAAGGAAGCCATCGAAGGAATATTTTTTCGTTTTGTTCGAGATATCTGGGCTGGGGTTTGAACTACAGTAACTTCATTCTTTCTGGATTTTTTATTGAACTGTGTTCTCCAATCACAAGAATTGTTGATAGTAGAGATCATAATCTATTGTTTGTCCTGGTTTCACAGATAAGTCATGCTGTTTAAGTAAACGAAGCTATATTCTTGATATCAATGGATATTAACTCCGTTAGGCTGACAAGGAACGGACAGTCAAATAACCTAAATCTATACATCGCAAGAGATGAGCATTGACAAAGAAAGTAGGAAACAGTTTCATCCTCGTCAGAGATTGATTGATGGGATTAGCAATATTTTCGCTTATCTTTCCACAACGAAATGATCTGTAAATATAGGCGTTGTGATCGAGAACACATTGGGATCAAGTTTGATTAGATGGTTGGTACGCCTTCCATCCATCGTGGACCAAGTGAGTTTGGAAGTGCATCAAGATTCTTCATTGACCCAGAATAGGTTGGCGTCCTAGAAGAATTTTTCTCTCATAATGTTTGCGACGGTTATTTTCTGAACTTTGATTCGTTTTTAAGCCCATCTTACTCACGACATACATACATACATACCAGAGATCAGCAATGAATGGTTTTTTCGTATGAGTGAGTCAACAGTTCGATACAACTACTCTGATTCATTCGTACTCAGTACAACATTGATTTATAAGTACAAGTTGCAATGAGTGTGAAACGTCGTACTCATCAAACTCATAACATTCGAAATTTGTTTGATTCATACGCCTACTCATTCAGATTCATAAATTTAGAAAAATACTTATAATACTCATAAATTATTCGATTTATCCCTCAAAATTTAGAGTCTTAGTTGTTGTTGCATCTATAAAGAGAGAATAAAGACACATAAACAAAAAAGCAAAGACAGCAAGCAAAGCAAACACACAACCTTCTTGTGAGTATGTAGTGTTAGTACACGAATCATACTTATTTTGTGATTCGTGTATACGATGAGTTATGGCGAGTTGACATCAATAACATCATGCGTATTGTTGAGTATGAGTACGGTGAGTATTTCAAACTTTGAATATAAGTAGTATCAGTATGACATTAAAATAAGTATGAATGCGTGTAAGTATCAGAAATTATAAGTATGATTCGAATCTACTCATCGTTTTGAATACTCATTGCTGACCTCTGATAATTGGTCATTACAACCCTTTAGCCAGGATTACAACCTAGTTTCTCACACGACTTATGTATTGTGCGTTAATTTTTATACATGAACGACAGACTTTTGAGAAACTTTTCATGGCAATTTTATTTACTCTCAGAGTTTTTACCAGAAATCTGCTGAAGAAATATTTATTCATATTTCGTTTAGTTGGAGATTCCTGACCTGGCGTTTGAACCGAGGCCTCACGTCTAATAAGCCAACACACTAGCTACTAGACCACGGCGACTTCATAGCTTAGCATAGCTTAGCATAGATAATCGTACAAAATTGTGTGATTTTTGCAATATCTCCTACAAAGATATTACATTTTAGATTCGTCTACCGACTGAATCAATCTTAAATAAATAATTCCTGAAAACGATTGTATTATTTTCCATTTTATAACACTTTAAGTAAAAATATTGTGAGCAAGTATTCACTTTTGCTTGGCAGTGTTTACTTGTAAACTTAATTTTTTTATGCTTTTAGTTTTGATACTAAAAACTATATGTGATGATGAATGTATGTATTCATATTCACTTTTGATATTTTCATAGATTTGAAAAATAAAAATAAAATAAATTTTTTGTGATCGTCATATCCAAAATTGAAGTATTATTACTGTGTGTGTAAAAAGTTAAGAATATAAAATGTTTAGAAAACACTTGTTTCAATATTTTATGTAGCTTAAGTAGGTTATAATGTCTTTTATATTGTCGAAAATATACATAGTTGGGGGTATTCACGTAATAAAATGAATTTGAAGAGAATAGGTTACTGATGTTTAAAACTTTACATGAGTAGGCATAACAGGCATTTTGGGATATATACTTCGATGTGAAATGTGTACACATAACAACATAGCTTTATTGGCAACCGATTTAGCAGTTTGGTTAGATATTTCATTATGGATAGACTTACACCACAGCAACTCTCGAAAATAATTTCAAAATAATAGTTCTGTTCGCCAAATATATCGTGCTCTTCCTCCATTTTTTGGTATACATAATCGTTCTTTATAGCAACTAATTCATACATAACCTAGCGTCTCACATCACTTATATTGTGTGTTTTAATTTTATACATGAGTAGCGGGACCTACAGTTTAAAGTCGGTACCGAACGACAGATTTTTGAGAAACTTTTTCATGGCAATTTTATTTACTTTCAGAGTTTTTGCCAGAAGACTACCGAAAGGTAGGTCTTTGTGAAGATAAATTATAATTTGAAAATCCAAGACGCAATCTATAAATTTTAGCAGCGCCACATTTGGTGATAACACAGCAAAATTTCCTCTTAACAAAACAAAATTTGCCCTTAACAGAGCGCTGTTAGCTGTTTAACTGTATCCCTCTAAACTTGACCATTTGTTTAGGAACTAATTTTGGGAAATGCTCTAGGTCTATGAGTACGATACTATAAGCAAAGGAAGGTTCCAAGGTCTCTTAATATAATCAGCAACATAGTTACATATAAAGTGATATGGTATTGAGAAAATTGGCTTTGAAAATATCAATTTTATGCTTGAAAATTGTCTAAAAGATCAGTGGTCACTACTATAGCCACTGTTAAACGGTGAACAGTGACTGTTAATAGAAAACTTTACCCTGACAGAGGCAAAATGTAGCGCTGCTAAAAGTGTGGGTTTGCGTCTTTGGTTTTTAAATTCGAATTTATCTTCAACATGAAACACATGAAAGGCAGTTCGGAAGAAATATTTTTTAATTTTTCATTTTGTTCAAGATATCTGACCTGTGGTTTCAACCGTGGCCTCATGTCTAATAAGCCAACAAACGACCTATAAGACTACGATGACTACGAATAACAATGGATCGTTTTCGAACATGTTTACTCTTGATAAAGAGACAATGATCTGTGTGCAATGAATAAGTTGTTGCACAATGCACAGGAAGAGATTCAAATTAATTAATTCATCGTTATCCTCATCAACTGGAGTTCTGTCCTTCTAGCTTACCAAAAGATCTTGGCTAATAAGCATACAAGATTCAACTCTATTCAAATCTAATACTCTACATAGGCTCATTCTCCCCGTGCTTATTTTGGGGTAGAGGCATGGACCTACCTACGACTTATTGTATTGGAAGGACCAAATCGAGGAAGCTCTGTCATCGATTGGTGTGACCAACTGGCGTAGGCACGCAAAAAGCAGAGTTGACTGGAAGGATGTGTTGCGGCAGGCCGAAATCCGTTAATCAGGTTGTTAATGGCCAAATAAGTAAGTAAGTAAGATTCAACTTGAGCGGAAATTTAAGTCAAGTCGTATGCCAAGTATTTCTTCGACGACTTCCTCTCAGCAGATTTCTGGCAAAAACTCTGAGAGTAAATAAAAATTGCCGTGAAAAGTTACTCAAAAATCTGTCGTTCGGAGTCGACTTTAAACTGTATGTCCCGCTATTTATGTATAAAATTAACACACACAACATAAGTGGTGTGAGAAACTAGGTCGTAATCCTGACTGAAGGGTTGTAATGACCAATTATGTATCTATGTATGCGCCAAACATGAGTGACGTGAAGAGCTAGGTGACTAAATGCTTGTAATGATCAATTGAGGAAAAAAACCCGATACTTACAAAACTTGATGTAGCAAACAAATTCAAACGTGAGATTGATATTCCACTTTTAAGAAGAAAACAAGAGATCTTTTTCAGGCTTCACACGGTCCCAAAAGCAGAATGGGAACTCATTTAAAGAGAGTCTACATGTCTAACCTGCTATTGATATATGGAAGACAAGATTTATACAAAATCTTTCAAAATTTTAAGAAACTCACAGCAATGCCCTTAGGCCTATACCATCCAATGCTTTATTAAGAAACTGTAATTACGTGTACGCAGAGTAAAAAGCTCTACAACTTCTCTGTCATTCTATAGCAAATGGTGGTGTAAAAATGGGCCAGAGATGATTTAGAAAAATCTAATCGATAATGACAAATGCTAGACAGGTAAAACAGGCTGAGTGACTTTTAGTTTACTATGCTACATTATCTTTTAAAAACGTTTAAAAAATGAACTTGATTGCAAATAAAATAAAAATAAATTTGTGTTTAGTTTTAATTAAAATTCTTTGTTATTCGCACAATTCTGTGTGCCACTGTTCACAACTTGATGTAAACAAGAACAATTGCTTTTCGTTGTTATTCCCTTTGCATAAACAATAACAATTACTAGACAATTATTCGACAAATCTTTGTAACGGACATCCTTAAACGCACCGTGTCTTCACACATGTCTGACTGAATTTGAATTTTCTTTAACTTTTCAAATTAAAATATTGGAAATACTTTGCTTAGAAGAAAAATTTCCAAACTTTAAATGACACAAATTTTAAACTAATTTTCAAGAATTTCTGTTTTGTTTTGTTTTTTCTCAATTGCAGTTACCTTTAAGAGACCATTTCGTTTCGTTTCAATTGAGTAAGTTTTCAATGACTAGAAAGTTTTCTTTATGAAAAGCCACTTATTTGTCTAACCACTACTTAATATTCCACTCCATACAATTACAAATAGGAGCACAAGGTGCTGGTAATGATGACGCTGAAAACGACAAATATTACCCAACACCACTAGCACCACCACCGTGATGGTCATGATGATGATGATGATGATGATTCTTTATAATGGGAGTACAGATAGTCTATGAATGCCAGAATGAATGAAAAGATATCACAGCTTAAAAGATAAGCGAAAGACTGAATTTTATTTGCTTCTGTGGGTCTGGGTGTGTGTGTATGAATGAAGTGAATTAAATTGGATTGAATTCTCTGTTTTCACTGTTTTCTCTGTCTGTTTGCCAGTGTGTCGTATTTACTATCGCAAGCATCCACAGGTGCTTTCTTATGCTTCATGAAACACTTTAACAGACGACGTCCTTATAGAATGCAAGTAAGATACTCAAAATTTCTGGTATTTAAATAGAAAAGTAAAGAAAACAAAAACAGAAACAGAAAAAAAAGAAGGCAGCACAGGGAAAAAGCATTTTCAAGTACCAGTCAAGTAGATAAATCAAATAAAAGCATCTCTCCTATCCAAACAAAGAAAACGAAGGACAAGAAGTGTAAAGAAATGAAAATGAAACAGGAAATATGGCTTTAGCTTTAGAAGTCTCTTATGAATTTTGCTTATCAAAATTCATAACACTCTTGCACGCAATAAGGAATTTCTCTACAAATTTTCCAGTGAGATCTGCGAAATAAATCAAATGCTTGAAATTCATTATTATTACGCCGCACACATAATTTTTAATGCTTTTATTAACATTCAAATAAGAAGGTTGTGAAATGGGATTGGTGGTGGCAATCAAAAGTCCAATGTTAATGAATTCATAGCCATAGTTGATGGATTGAAATTTTATTTGATTTTATTTGCCTGTAATAAACCTGTAAAGGTCAAATCAAATAGAAAAACAAAAACAAACAAAATATTGTTCAAAAAACTAATTTTCTTTCCATTCTTTTCTCATGATTTGTTTTTGTCATTTAAATTAAAATCATATTGACGTTATTATTGTAATTTTGGTGTACCCACCAAAAAAAAACAAAAATAAACAAAATTTCATTATGGACAGACTGGCCATTAAGTGCTATGACTGGCCACCAGTCCCAATATCAATATCATTGTCATCATCATTATCATCGGCTGTGTGTTGTGTTGTGTTGTGTCACGTCACATATCACCGCCAGCAGTTCTCATTGTTCATGTAAATAAATTAGACTCGTTTTTATAGTCCAACTACCTACCGGTTGTTTGTAACGTGGCGTAAAGAATTGTTCTTCTGTTTTGGTTAGAAAAAAAATTATTTTCAAATTTTATTTTTGTTTTCCAGAACCTATGCTGATATGGTAGAGAATAAAAAGCATTGATAATGAAAAATGCAGCGAGGCATAACGAAAATTACATATTCGGATAATTTTTTTATTTTACATTTCTTTTCATATGAATCATCATCAAATTTACACAAACAGAAAATATTTAAAGTTCAATTGAAGGATATGTTTGTCTAATATTGGCTTTCACCATCCACGGGTAAAGTAAAGAGTCCGCCAAATAACTTTTTTTTTGAAAATGCTTTAAAAAACAAAAAAACTACTGAACATTTTCTCAAATTTCTTTTTTTAGTTGATAATGGTTGAAAGTTGATAATTAACCTTTCGGTTAATAATGGAAAAGAATTTCATTCAAATGGCTCCCTCTTCTGGCCATGCAGTAGCCTACACCAGAAGATGCCGATTTTGGCAAAAAAAATCATCTTTTCAGATGAAGCTCATTTTGATCTTGGCGGGTATGTAAACAAGCAAAATTGTCGCATTTGGGGCACAGAAAACCGGCACGCATATATTGAAAAGCCGACGCACCCAAAACGAGTCACTGTTTGGTGCGGAATTTGGTCCAGAGGCATAATTGGGCTATTTTTCTTCGAAAATGAGCAAGGAGTGGCTGTTACAGTCAATGGTGATCATTATCGGTCCATGTTGAACGAATTTTTGTTCACAAAAATTGAAGAGGAGGATATTGGCAACATTTGCAACATCAGCCGCAGAGCTGATGTCGTTTGGCCACCTCGGAGCTGAGATTTGACATCGTTGGACTATTATTTGTGGGGTGCCGTCAAAGATAAGTGTTACGCCGACAAGCCAGAGACAATTGACCCTTTAAAGGACAATATTCGTGAAGCCATTGGTGAAATACACCTGCACACAATCGATAATGTGCTTAAAAATCGGACCGATCGTGTAGGCTACTGCATGTACAGCCGAGGCAGCCATTTGAATGAAATTATTTTCCATTATTAACCGGAAGGATTGTACTTTCAAATAAAAAAAGAAATTTGAGTAAGTATTCAGTAGTTTTTTTAAAGCATTTTCAAAAAAAAAAGTAATTTGGCGGACCCTTTATTATTGAAAGTGTCAACTGACTTTTATCGGCGCAACATGTGCAAAACAAGAAATATCTCGTCTTAGTCGTAATGTCTTTAAGAAAAATAACTGCCAATTAAAGCCATCGTAGCCTAGTAGGTATTGTGTTCGCTTATTAGACGTGAGGCCACAGTTCGAACCCCACGTCAAACATCTCCAAAAAAACGAAGTTTATGTGTGTGAAGATAAATTTGATTTTGAAAACCCAAGACGCAATCCAAAAATTTTAGCAGCGCCATATTTGGCGTTAACAGAGCAAAATTTCCTCTTAACAAATCAAAATTTGCCCTTAACAGAGCACTGTTAGCTATTTAACAGTATCCATCTGAATAAGCCCACCTGTTTAGGAGCTAACTTTGGGAAATACTCTAGATTAATGAGTACCATACTATATGCAAGGGAAGGCTCCAGGGCCTCTTAGTATAATCAGCGACATAGTCACATATAAAGTGATATGGTATTGAGAAAATTGGCTTTGAAGATATGAATTTTTTGCTTGAAAATTCTCTAGAAGATCAGTGGCCATTTTGGAACATATGGGAAATAGTACACCATACAGACTATATGCAAATGGTAGTCCAGAGTGTCCCCTACTTTGGTATTGGAATAGTTGGAATAATTTTGAGAGTTGAGTAAATATCCAACCTCCATCCCCACCAACCATCATTTACATTTGAACACTTTTATTCACTAATAATAATGTTAAACCGTTAACAGTGCTCTGTTAATAGCAAAGTTTACCCTGTTAGAGGCAAGAAGTGGCGCTGCTAAAAGTATGAGTTTGCGTCTTTGGTTTTTTAAATTCGAATTTATCTTCACACAATTTAAGTTTGACTTCCTCTTAGCAGATTTCAGGACTTCCTTTCAACAGATTTCTGGCGTAAATAAATTTTCCATGAAAAGTTTCTCAAAAATCTGTGGTACAAAATCGCCAATAAACTGTACGTTCGGCCACTCATGTATAAATATAACACCCGCAACATAAGTGGTGTGAGAAGCTAGGTCGTTATCCGGACTAAAGGGCTGTAATGATCAAAACTATGGAGGTATGAACTGCAAGATCTTCGTAATGACATAGACCTAAAGTTAAGGCTGCAGGGGTGATTTTTACTCTCGATAGAGAACACACGAGTGGTTTTAAATCACATCATCGTGAATCCATCACATCGATTCTGTATGCAGTTAGAAGGGATTTTTAACTTACTTACTTAATTGGTCAGTATAGCCGTTTAGTGAGGATTACACTAGCCATGTTGAGTGTGTAAATTTTACCCAAAGTCGTAGGACCTACAGTTTAAATCGATTCCAAACGACAGATTTTTGAGAAAGTTTTCATTGCAGTTTTACTTTACTCTCAGATTTTTTGCCCAAAGACTGCTGAGAGAAAGCCGCTTAAGAATTTTTTTCCACATATCGTTATGTTTGAGACGGGGTTTTGAACCATGGTCTCACGTCTAACACTTCAGGAATTGATTATCATGGTATAATTGAGATATTCAGTAGTTGGTTGGAACACAGAAAATTGCGAACACGGCTATATGTTACGACCTTCCATACTCATGAATATAACAATATTACTGCGTTAAAAACCACTGTAGCAAGAACAAACATTTCGATTGGTAGCAAATACAGCTTCGTACTTATATAAGCGGATCTAAAGTTGTTCTTTAAAAAGTTTGTAAAACAAAATTTATTGCCGTTTAAAGAGTCTATAAAAATTTATCAAAACGTCTTTACGTCTTTAAACATTGAAAAAACCTTCTGCATGCAATATTTCTCACAGTGCACCACCACCACCTGCAGCAACTAAAACTTCAACTTTTGGTTCGTTCAGTCAGTCATTTATTCGTTCATTCGTGTACGATGACTGTATCTGCTCCACTTGTTGTACTTTGTTTCTCGGTTGCTCTTTTCGATGATATTGTTTTTCTATCTGTTTTTTTATTTGTTGTTGTTCTTTTTGTTTTCTGTGATAATTATTTTTCCACCCGCTTTTTTTCGAAGACGTTTTTTTCTCTTTGCATTTTTGTATAATTTATGCATGTTTTTTTTCCATTTTTTACACTTTTTCCCACCAATGAATATTGTTTGTAGAGCAAACAAAATATCATACTTGGGTAAGAAACCGGTTTTCGAAAATGTCGAATAACTTTGAAACGTCGGTTACCCACAGCTCAACTGTATATTGAAAGCGAACACGAAATGCAGTTTTCATATCGTCAAAGACTTTAAAAAATAGAGAATAATGATGACAGCAGAATATTCAATTCTATTTATTAATACAATCAGAGCTATAATGCGGCATAGGTCTCACTGTCCTATTGTTATGTATTTCATTGTGTTCCTTTAAAGGCCATCGAGCAGACAGGAACATCTTGCTTTGCTTTATTTCTCATCAGTGAAACTATTTACAGTGAAGAGATACCTCGTAGCAGGCTCTAGAACTATAAAGTTCTACTTGTGTTGTATTGGTTTTATGATGATGACGAATTTTGATCATTAAGTACTAATCTGCTCAAGAGGTGGCGCTTTCTGTGCTTTCTGCAATGTTCGTTATTGACGTAATGGGTCAGAAAGCCTCTTAATTAAGTTATTTGAAAATGGGTTCATACGAGACAGGTATTTTAACCACTAATCTTAAACACTTTGTAAACAAATAGAACCATGTCCACCCGATAGGTTCAATTGGAAAAGTGAGTAACTTTAAACATGTATTTCTACATCTTTTGTGAGGATCTCTAGATGATGCTTGGATGACAACTGCAATATTTTGCACGCGCAAATTTTTTTAGTTAAGAAGCTCTTTGAGGCAGTGGCGAAATCGGACAATCTAACGAAGTTTATTAAATAAATTTCGTTGACAATCAAGCAGATCTACGGACGACTGGTTTGGTGTGGTGCCACTCTGCTAGAACTCCACAGAGGCTTGGAGATCGAATCAAATTTTGTTTAATTTTATAATGCGTCGTATTCTTAGAAACGAGACAGCTAATGCCCTTATTAAATCAGGATTTCATTTCAAGCATAGGGTGATTGCTAGCCTTAGTCATCCAATCTGTCACCCCTATGGATTCAACAGCCCGAACAGTGGTTCGGGCAAGGAAACAGATTTCTATGTTATCACCAGCGTTGCCAGTATTTTTTTTTAAACCTTTCATTCCTGGGAATAAAAACTTTTTTTTACAAAAAAAAAAAATTGTTTTCTACAAAAGTTCTAAAATTTTCAAAGGAAACACCATAGACCGGTGCCCTCTCTTGGTGTTTCTTTGCTACTTTTGCCCGGGACTGATAAAATACAGAATATTTTATTTAGAAATGTAAATATTTCATGTTATTATTATTAAATTAGGTGAAAAAATTTTCAAATTTAATTAAAACTTTTTCGCCTCTCAAAAAGCTTAGAAAAAAAGGGAAAACTTGGCAAATGGCACCACTGGTTATGACCATCCATTATCTGGTTCACTGTAGGGACCCAATGAAGCCAACATAAGTTTTCTAATTTGGATTGTGGTGTCAAGTCATTGCCAGGGATCTGAAATAGATCACAACCGAATTTTTGCAGGGTATCAGGCGAAGTCTAAGACGATAAAGTATCTTTCATGGTTACACAGCTTTTGTTAAAAGAAGATTAAATACCATTGAATACTGTAGAAAAAGGCTTAAAAATGCTATACTGAGTTGTCTTGTGAGGTTACACTGACCTAATGATGAACATCCATCCTCGAGTAGCTGGACAAATTCTACGACTATTTTCAACCTTATCCTCCAGGCGTCACCTCTTCACTTTATTTCTTTTTTTGATTTCTTTCGAGTCTGGTGTTCTTCTATTCTTGAACGTGGGTAGGTTCGATGTTGTTGTTTGTCAAGTAGAGCTTATGTGTTTACGATAGACTAGCTAAGGAAATGCTTAATCCCGTTATTCTATCGAGAAGATTTTTTGTTGAATAATCTTTTGACAAGCATTAGTATATATAAATAGAACAAAGTACTGTATGGGTACAGATCAGAGATCAGCAATGAATCGTTTTTAGCTACTCATAAGCATTCATGAAATTTTGAATATAAGTGAGTAAACAATATTGAAATTTTACTATACACTCTGATTCATTCGTACTGACTACAATTTTGATTTATAAGTACAGGTTGCAATGAGTGTGCCTACAACGTTGACATCAAACTCATACTATTCGATATATGTTTGATTCATAAGCCTATTAATTCAGATTCATAACAACAAGGTCATAACAACCCTTCAGTCAGGATTACGACCTAATTTCTCACACCACTTATGTTGTGTGTGTTAATTTTATACATGAGTGGTGGGACCTACAGTTTAAAGTCGACTCCGAACGACAAATTTTTGAGAAACTTTTCATGCCAATTTTATTTACTCGCAGAGTGTTTGCCAGAAATCTGCTGAGAAGAAGTTGCCGAAGAAATGCTTTTTGTATTTTGTTTAGATGTCTGATCTGCGGCTTGAACCCTGTCTTCACGTGTAATAAGCATAACACACTACCTACTAGACTACGGCGACTTCAAAATAAAAAAGAAAAATACTTATAAATGATTCGAGTGATTCGAATTCATCAAAAATTTACAGTTTTAGTTGTTGTTGCATTTTCAAAAAAAGAAAAGAGCCACATAAGCAAAAAACACAGAGCAGCAGGCAGAGGAAACACATAACGTTCTAGTGAGTATTTTAGTATTAGCGATTCATACTTATTTTGTCCTTCGTGTATATGTTGAGTTATGAGGAGTCGAAATCAACAACATCATATGTGTTGTTAAGTATGGATATGATGAGTGCTTCAAACTTTGAATATGAGTAGAGATTCCATGATATTAAAATAAGTATGAATGCGTATAAGTATCAGAAATTATGAGTATGATTCGATTCTACTCATCTTTTTGAATTCTCATTGCTGATCTCTGGTACAGATCATCTATTAACTAGTGATCCATCGTAAAAAACTAGAGGAATAATGAATTTAACTATTAAACTGCAAAACAAAAAAACCGATTAACCGGTTTAGAGTTTGAGTATCTGGGCACTCTAATTGTTTGTTTGTAAAACTGTTCCCCTGTGTGTTTTGGTTCGATGTCGATATGATGTTGCATAAAGTCAGTTGCGCTTTGATGCCTTTCAACCGAAAAAAAACGACTTTGTTGTTGCTATTGTTAAGAATGATAATGGTGACAACAACACCAGCAACGACAACAACTACAACAATGATCATAATGATATTGAGGAAAATGCAGTTCTTCCCTTTTTTTTGACTCATCGAAATATTAACAACAACAAACAAAAATTCAAATTATAATTATTGTAAGAAGTATAATTGTTTTTATATTCATTTCGCTCTCTTTCTGACTTTCTGACTCTCTACGTAGTTTTAATTCCTTTTATCATTTCATTTTTTAAGGTTTTCTTTGAAATTTTCATCTCCTTTGCTTTTGTTTCTGTTTTTTTACCTACAAACACATAATTATGCAAAAAACAACATTCATAGACATTGAATACAATACCAACAAACAATGAAATTTAATTGTGATGTCTTTCATTTTACAACAATAATGCCAACAACAACAATAAAAAAGGAGAATAAGCACACATACATTGTTTGCATTTATTTTTGTTTTAATCGGATGCACCAGCAGAACAAAAGCAGGAATTTATTCGTGTTTCGAAACAATGAATGGAACGAAGAGAAAAGAATTTAAAAAAAAATTTAAATTGTTTGAAGCCACACTCTCATATAAATTTTCATTTTTTTATTTGTTGTTGTTGGTGTATAATGCTCTAAATATTTTAAAGGTGGTATTAAAAAACAAAAAAAAAAACAGAAGAATAACCCTTAAACACCTGGTTTTCAAAATAGAACAATAATGCACATACAGGTGTTGTCTACTTCCCGGTGGTTTGTTCGCAGGGCAAAGAAATGAATATTTAATGGTGAATAGAAAACAGAACTCAATTCTTTAAAGTAAAAAACTGTCTGCACAGAGTTGCAAGGAGAATAATTTTAAACTTAAAACAAGTGGCGTTAAATTAACACTGCGATGAGTCATGGTTCAAAATCAAAGTACATTCGTACGAATGAAAGAATAACAGATCGCGAACAGCACCTCAACATCGAATATAAGTGGTATTTTTGGTGTTCATTTCGATATTTATACCCATGATCTACGATCCTTGTAATCATCCCGCGGCAACTATTCGCAATGTAGTGGATAAATTTGAGTACACTGGTTAAGTAAAAGATCGAACAACACCCGTACGTCCACGAAAGGCAAGATCTACCACCGTTGTCCTTGAGAGCGAGCAGAAAAAAGCAGTCGATTTTACATCGCTTACAAGATTCGCAGAACACATACATAATTGGTCATTACAACCTTTCAGTCACTATTATAACACGCCTTCTCAGACCTCTTATGTTGTGTATGTTAATTTTATACATACGTGGCGGGACCTACAGCTTAAAGGCGATTCTAAACGACAGATTTTCGAGAAACTTTTCATAGCAATCTTAGAGTTTTTGCTAGAAATCTACTGCGCGACTAGGTCCATAATCCTGACTGAAGGGTTGTAATAACCACTTATGTATGTTGCGGGACCTTCAGTTTAAAGTCGACTCCGAACGACGGATTTTTGGAAGCTTTCCATGTCAATTTTTATTAACTCTGAGAGTTGTTGCCAGAAATCTGCTGCGACGAAGTCGCCTAAGAAATATTTTTTCATATTTCGTTTTGTTGGAGATGTCTGACCTGGGGGTTTGAACCATGGCCTCACGTCTAACACAACACGCTACCTACTAGACTACGGCTACTTCGTGTGTTATGACGTCAGCCTGCGCCGTACAAACAATCATATACAACTAGTATTACTCGCTGAATAAGGTCTGGAGTAATGGGCAACTGACCCTAATTTTTATCGAAATATTGTCTTCAGCGGTGAGGTCCATTTCCGGATAAATGGGTACGTGAACAAATAAAATTGTCGAACTACGTACGATACTTTTCCAATCAACACAAGAGCGTCCAATGTATTCCGAAAGTGTCACAGATTGGCATGGATTTTCGGTTGGCGGCATCATCAGTTCATATTTCATTGACAAAGATGGTGGCCAGGCCCTCACAGTTAACAGCTTACACTGTTGATAACCGAAATTAGATGATCTGGATAATGACAAGGGGTTTCAACAAAACAGCACATAGCTCATGGCATGTTGGACATTCTGTAAGCAATTTGAGGGCATGCTTGGCTATCTGACGTGGAAGTGATGGGCAATCGTCACCAAAATTGTGATTTGACTGGTCTTTCAAGCGAATATAAAATATCGATGACATAGAATATAAAAAAACGTTGTATGGGATACCCAACTAAAAACTTTCTAACTAACCATGGTCTTGTGTATAGTTCATTGACTTGTTCAGTACGCCTATCAGGAAAAAAGTCTGTCGTTCAATCACAGGTACCACCAATCAAGGATTAAATGAATCCACACTGCATGGGTGGTATGAGGGTGATAGACCGTAATATTAACTAGAGGGTTATTATGGTCACGACACGTATTCGAGTGCTGACGCAAAATTAGCTCATCTGACGTCGGCATTATGTAGCTACTTCAGCAGTGGAATCGTCTGTTAAGTTGGAATTGTAGTAAGAAGATAAAGAATATTCATCGAGGCAATAATATTTCTCGGAAATGAGTCCCTAGAATCCTCACAGCATCTCATTACTAATGAAAATTCTAAGTTAAATGCAATCAATCTTAATGAAGAGAATTTAGAATGAAAAATGCTTGCAATCTTGGTTTAGGGAAGAAGTCCATAATTTGCCAGCATGACAGTACTATTCCACACTATTGTTTCCTTCATTTTTTAGTAAGGAATACTCATGTATGTACACTAAAGACATCGTATATTATTTTTAAATTAAAATGTATTTCAATAAAATATTTGATTTAAATTTAAAAACTGATTGCCATTCATTTTAACGATTCAAATATTTGTAATCCTCTATTTGGACATCCTTTTATATCAACTAAATGGCTTAATTTGAAACCACATGTCGAAAAAGGTTAAATTCTCTAAACGATGCCATTAAAAATAGTCATCGTCATCGTCATCACCATCATCATCACCATCATTGTAATCAGCCTTAAGAGTCTCTTGCACCAGCAGTTTAGTTGAGTGAAATTTTAAACTTTAAATGTTGGTTGCCTTTTAAGTAAAAGAGAAGTCAATTCCATTAATGGCCAATGCACGTGTTCGGTCGTTAAATGCCACCCTTAAAATTCAAAACGAGTGTAGAACCATTAAAATGTAAAGGTGGAAAGTCGAAAGTTAGGATATGATGGAGTATAGAGTTGCCAAGTTAAAATAATTTATACATACAATGATAAAATAGCAAGCAAAATGATTGGGGGATATACATTTCATTTTGAATTTGCTCCAATAATTAATTAAAGTGCTTAAGAAAATAACTGTGTTTTCTCTTGAGAAAGAGTGTGACCCAAGGAGCAAAGTTTCTCACCAGGGCAAGCAATGTTGCATGTATTTTCGCAGATGGCGTTGTTTCTAAACGATGACAGTTGAGAATCTTATCATTCTAGAAATTGCCAAAGTAGTCAAATTATATTCTTAACTCGAAAAAATAATTATTGTTTGTGAGGTTTCCGACATTTGAATCAATATTCCATGCTTTTCGGGGTTTGTCTAATCTTATAATTATAAGGTCTCTTTGGTATGAGTGCGACTTCGCTTTCATGTCATGTTATTATGCATGCCTATGATTGGGATTCTTTAGAGCCAATGATGGATATCTTCGACATAATTCCTCAGTTTTTTTTCCAGTATATAAGAGCCTTCAGGCATGGCGAAATTCTTAATAAATTCTCCTGTGGTGACGTGATGATTTCTTATCAAGAGTTTTCCTACATCCTCAACGTTTTCAAAGACTCTACGATCAAGTGAAAAACGTCATTTACTGTATATGTGTTATGTTCAATGGCCAAACAATATGGCGAAATTCTGAAAAACATTTTTCATGATTTCAAAAATTCGGCCTAGCAATACTGTCAGCTGTTAAATATCTTTCTTTAGTGAAGGGCTTACCATTTACAAATTTTAAAATCGTTTAACAACCGAAGACCCCGTAAACGCGTCTACTTGTCACGGATTACGAGATAGCTGTTATAGGGGAATTACTGGTTAAGAAATTAAGTGGATTATTAGCAACACCTCAGATGCTGGAGCCAGAGGCCTTCAATTCTGATTTCTTAAACAAAATATTATTTAGTGATGAGTCTCATTTCTCTTTCAAGTCTTACTATCTTAATTTGTCATTACAAACCTTCAGTCGGGATTACGGCCTAAGTTCCCATACACTCAGTTTTATCCGTATGTGGCTGGGCGGGACCTACAGATTAAAGTCGACTCCGAACGACATATTTTTGAGAAACATTTAATTGTAAATTTTATTTATTCTTAGAGTTTTTGCCAGTAATCTGCTTAGACGAAGTGTTGGAAGAAATATTTTTTCATATTTCGTTTTGTTGGAGACGTCTGACCCGGTATTTGAACCGTGGCCATAAGCCAACCTAGACTACGGCGACATTTTCTGGCCAATAAATAAAATTATCGCATGTGGCTCTGATTGTGAAAAGGTCATTGCTTTTGGAAAAGTGACTATAACGTGTGTATTATGGTTCTGGATGGGTCATTGAGTCTTACATTTTCTAATTTTCGAAGAATTGTTATTGTCAATTGAAAGTAGTATGGTTGTAGGACAACCGACTTTTTACCGGCGGCACGTGGTTCCAACAAAACTGTACTTCGAGTCACAGAACACAATCGATTTTGGCTTTTATTGTAATTGAAGTTTTATTGAAATAGAAATTTGACATTTAGATTAACTGGCCATTACGGTCAAGCAAATTGGTAGTTAGGTTTGATGACTTGTATTTGTAGTGAAAACGAGTACAAAGTCACCTCCCAATCACTTGAACCATTGTGTTCATCTTAAAGGTAGACATGCATATTACGAAAGAAATAGTCAAAAGTCATCTGATGTAGCACAGTTTGCCTATATTTATAGGTATATGGTAAAGATCATGTGTACTCGAATAATTCTTAAATATTGCACCATTTGAAAACCAACATTCGTCAAGTCTTCACCCAAAATGTACCAAAAAGTTAGACAAAAACTTCTTAAAAATATCGATTGCAGCAACCATTTGTATTACGAACATAAGTTTCGTATCAAGGTCTTCACATGAAATGAAAATGTCATTGAAGTCGCCGTAGTCTAGTAGGCAGTGTGTTGGCTTATTAGACGTAAGGCCACGGTCCAAACCCCAGGTCGAAAATATGAAAAATATATTTCTTCGGTGGTTTCCTCTCAGCAGATTTCTGGCAAAAACTCTGAGTTTAAAAATAAAATTGTCATTAAAAGTTTCTCAACAACCTGTCGTTCGGAGAAGACTTTAAACTGTAGGTTCCAGCACTCATGTATAAAATTAACACACACATCATAAGGGGTGTGAGAAACTAGGTCTATAATCCTGACTGAAGGGTTGTAATAACCAAATATGTACATATATGTATATGTACATATGTATGTATATATATTTTTGTATGTCTTATTTAAACTTACTTTAATTTTGAAATTGAAAAATATTTTTCCCAATGTATTTATAAACATACAAATAATCTCAGATGTATCGACAAAATTACTTAAAAGTACTTAAAACATATTAACGAGACACGGCAACACTGGTCGTAAGTAAACAAATGAAAAATAAACTAATGCCGTGTTTGTTTCTGCCTTACCGGCATATGCAGTTCTCTTAATTCATAAAAAATATTTGTTAGTTGCATGGAAAAATCAATATTAACTTTTATTCATTATTATTAAATAATAAATTAATTAAATAATAATGAATTTTATTTAATACTTACCAAAAACATTAATTTCTTGTTGATTATCTGCCTGGCAAAAGAACGCCACTTCCATACACATCACTTTACAAAGTCTGCTTCATGTACCGCAGAAAGCATTTAAACGACATTATTTTTAAAACTTTTACAATAAAACACTTTATCCCGTTTATGAATTCATGAATTTAATTTATTTTTTAATCACAATTTCCACTTTTTAATAATTAATTTGCTTTTCATTTTTCTAAATACTCTTCACACAAAAACACTTGTCGGTTTATTTTCGTAAACTAAAGTAAACACACACAGCCAAACACATGTTTGTTTATTTTGTCTGAAAGTACCGCAATTATCTGTCAATTTCTTTTGGTGGCAGATGCTTTGACACTGTTGGCGCATGTGCAGTGGCATTTGTTTGCATTTTCTAACAACAATTTTCTAATGGGTGGTTGGGTTGTTATGCTCCAGATCAGATGCATTTTTATATGTTATTATTGTCACTGGATTTATTTTGAGGCTGGTCAATTATTAGCGTCCTACAAGTATGCTTTAGGTTTTTGCTTGGAATCCGAGTGAATCTTTACAGCGGTTGTTTATAGTAGTGTTGTTAAGCGATAAAGTTATGAAATTGAATTTAAATTGGAATTTCTATTAATGTCATGCACATGAATTTAATTTTTCAATTTAATACAGCATTTATTGCAATAAATTCATTATCGTTACTGCTGAAGATAGTTTAAGACCTTTTGATTAGAAAAGGAATGTAAAAGAAAATATTTAGCAGCATACTTCTACTAAATCTTGTGAGACATAATCCTTTGCCACTAATTTTGTAATTCGAAGGCATTCAATATTTTTTTAAATTTTTAATTATCGTTATATATGTGAGTAAAATAAAGTCTGGATTTTAATTCAAAGTCTGAATAAAAATTTTCTATTATCTGTATACAGGTTAGGTTAGGCTGCAATTGCTATCCATTTTATTTTGACACTTCGATAATTCCTCGTGCCTATCTTGTTCTGCGTACATTCTCTAAGAAATCCCTGAGTATCAATATATGCTTCTAACATAACCTATTAGATTCGACAATAACAGATGCTTGGTCCTTAGTAGGTAGTATGGTTGCTTATTAGACGTGAGGCCACTGTTCCAACGCAAGGTCACACATCTCTACAAAACGAAATATGAAAAATATTTAATCGGCGTCTTCCCCTCAGCAGACTTCTGGCAATAGCTCTGAGAGTAAATAAAATTGCCATGAAAAGTTTCTCAAAAATCTGTCGTTCGCTGTTGACTTCAAACTGTAGGTCCCGCTACTAATGTATAAAAGTAACACAGACAACATTAGTGCTGTCAGATAATAATCCTGACTGAAGGGTTGTAAGGACCAATTATGTATGTATGTACAGTGAGCGTCAAAAGAAACTGTACATAAAAATATACGTTAATAAATTGACGTTATTTGAAAATTATTATTATTATTATTTTTTATTTGAAAATTGTTTCATTGCCAGTTTTTAAAATTGAAAAAAAAATACAAAAAATTTCGAAACATAGTAAAATTTATTCGGGCACTCTCCTTAACTGGTAAAAGTTGAGTTTGGTGGTTGCTAGAATATTATCCTTAGTATACAGTTTCTTTTGACGATCACTGTAGATCCTTTAGTCTGTTGTCCTACAGAATACTGTACCTATTCTACTTTCTCTTCATCCAAACGACGACTGCTATACTCATAATATGGATAGTCCATTAGGTTGGACATACATTCACTTCGACAGTGTCTAGTAGCTACACGTATAATTAACTTCCTGCTAAGAGCCAAAACAGCTCAGCTTTACTTTTCCAGATCACCATGAATATTCTATAAGTGGGGATATCAAATCAGTTGTGTTGTCTGGCCTAAAATTCTTAACTGGAAAATGACACTTTCTTGAGACACTCGAGGCTATGGGAAAGGAATTCATTCAGGATATAAATATGAGGGCAATCATATGAGGTTACTCATTGCCTTTGGTGCGCAATAACTTGGGACTTTGTCGTCCAAATTTGGTCAGTGAGCGAAATCAGTTGAGGAGATATTGAGCTATACAGTGCTATTCACGTAGATATCGGTTGTCATAGTCTCGAGATTTACATACACCTCACAGTCTTGCCAATGGGCAATCACACACGAGAACAATGGCACAAAATGGCAGCTTGTAGGCAAGAGAGCTGAGGAGAGTGGTTTTTTTTCAACCAACTTCTACCCCGCACAAACCAATACAGAAACAACATAAAACCAATACAGAAACAGCATAAAACCAATATACATATATTTATAAAACAGCAGGTGCAGAGTACATGTCTACAATTTTATGCGAGATGAAATAGTCTCGTGTGTTACTGAAAGAACAAAAATTGTGCGGTTTAAAAAATAGTCTCGTGTGTGATAGTACAATGGTATTAAACACCACCTAAAAAAAAGTGCCGTTAATCTGAGAGCGAAAGAAAGCTGACATTCTTAGGGATAAAAACGAAGTTATGTGTTACCGTTTAATCCATCAGTAAATATTCAAATCTCGCCGTCCTAAAGTTTAGATCAAGGAGTCAAAAGTTTTCCTGAAAGGTAGTCTAATCTATGGGTCCTATCGAATGAAGGACAGAATAGTTATTACGTAATCAGCTGAAAGTTGTCACGCTGTTGCTGTGACCAAATCAAGACTTTGCACAGACGTATTTAATAGACACGTTCATAGGAATCCGGCTAGTTCCGTCTTCCACCAGAAAAGGGCGAAACAGGTGGTAACATTCTCACGACTGCAGCGTATAACCACTATATGGCTCTGAGACCGAAAGTCTTTCCCAAAGTCCTCTTACTAATGTAGAAGGCACATCTCTGGGCCCTCAGCATTACATCCCCACGAGAGCTTATAGTAAAGAATCACTCCGAAGTATTTGGTCTCCTTTGAAACTTTAAAATTTCTATCATCCATTCCTTTAATAATCAATTTTGTTTAATATGCTCCTCTTCTACCCTTTGTTTGGAAACACAATATTTAAAAGAAATAAATTCTCTCTCGATTTATGTAAATTTTCTTTGTTAAGCATAAAACTTATAATTAGACTGAATAAATCATGTAAACAATATGTCCCCTTTCTAATTAAAATAAATTATTACTCTGTTCAGTTTCAATGACTATTAAAAAATATTAATTTATAATAAAGAGGGGGAGGGGCGGTTTTGAAAAATACGTCATAATTTATACATAAATGTTTATGAAATATTTATAATTAAAGGGAAATGAGTAAAGAAGCCAAGGAATAAGAAAATGCTGCTTAAAACAAAACACCTAAAAGTCTACTATACTATGCTTGATAAACTCTACCCTAAAACTATATGACACTGCTAAAGTGTTACAGTTTTGTTGTGAGAGAGAGCAGTATAGAGAGAATATTGTGCATTATTCTCTTTGTATTTCATTAAAGTCTAATTATCATTAAAAGCCAACAAAATAAAGCGAAAAATTAAAGGGAAAATGTGACATGCCATGAAATTTATTAGAAACCATATACCCTAAGAAGACAATCACAAACTATTTTTACCCGCTTTGTCTCTGCCTTTTTTGGTGGCTAAATGTCTCTTCAAAGAAGAGTCAACAATTTAAAATGTTGTTACGGTTTTATGATGCCAGCAACAATATTTTACTGCTTTATACCGCAAGTGATTCTGTTTATATTTTTCGGTGAATTATTACCAACGTACACCAGCATCTTCATCATGATTATCCTTACATTGTGCCGTAACATAAATCTCTAAACAAGTAACAACCAAGCCAAGCCACCAGCAACCAGCAACCACATCAACTGAACCCATGGCATTTAACCATGAGATGCAACCCAAACACAATATGCAGGAACACGTATATCAAGAGAGAGCGAGAGAGAGAGAGAGCAAATGACAACTCATGTCTAAACATGAAATTAAACATTGAGTGACAGGAAACAGGATTCTTGTCTTTGATAGTTTACAAAAGCAGAAAATAATTAAGGCGCTAATAATTTAAGATAATCATCGTCGTCATCACAGTGCTATCATCATCATCATCATTATCATTATATTTTGGAGTATTTGGTGTAAAACTAAAATTTGTAACTGCCGTACTTGCACGGCTTTGTAAGCTCTTCGTTGGATGGATATCTTCTTGTGATGTGGAATATTTTGCCTCCAGCAAATTCCTAGTGGATGTTCGTAATTAAGTGTTAGTCACATGATAAAGAGAAAAAATGGGTAAGGAAAAGGGGAGCAAAGTTATGGTTTAAAAATTTTAAATCCTTTGGAAGAGTCATAAATTGAATAAAAAAAACAATTTTGCAACGATAGATTTCTAAAACTGTATCCCTATTGCACTCTCTCGCTTTACTCTTTAAACATTAAGCAGTTACTTTAATTAAATCCCGAAATGATACGAATTTATAAAGAAAAATCATTTAAAATGGTAAACAAAACATTTAATGAAAAAAACTTTTTTCAAAAAAAAAATTTAAAAAAAATTTCTTTGAGTGTATTTGCCTTGGAAAAAAAGTGAACAACTGTGACTAAGATTACTTTGATGTTTAAAGTTTGAATATTATTAATCCACAGCTATTTAAATAAGACTGAAATACAAATATAAACCAAGAAAAAATATTTATTAAACATGGGAAAATATTTCTTAAAAATACAAATATGTATGTATGTATGTATGTTTGATTACCGAAATAAAAATATATTTTGTCTGCAGTTTATTGACAAAACCGTAATTAAATTCCATTTTATATGCTAACATACGATAATTGTTCCGAAAATAAATCTTAATTTTATTCTTCTTCTTAAAAATGTTTAAAAATTTTATGTCGAATTCCATATGTTCCGCAGAAAGGCCTTTTTTGTGTACCCAACAGAAATAAGCAATGAATCGTTTTTCGCTACTCATAAGCTCTCATGAAATTTTGAATATATGTAAGTGGGTCAACAATATTGATATTTAACTATGTACTCTAATTCATTCGTACTCACTACAATGTTGATTTATAAGTACAGGTTGCAATGAGTATGCATGCAACGTTGACATCAAACTCATACAATTCGAAATATGTTTGATTCATAAGCCTACTCATTCGGATTCATAACTTTAGAAAAATATTTAGAATACTTATAATGATTAAAAAAGACACATAAGCAAAAAAGGCAGATCAGCAAGCAGAGAAAACGCACAACCTTCTAGTAAGTATTGTAGCGTTCGTACGCGAATCATACTAATTTTGTAATTATTGTAAATGTTGAGTTAAGGAGAGTCGAAATCAACAACATCATACGTGTTGTTAAGAATGAATATGATGAGTACTATAAACTTTGAATATGAGTAGAGGTTCCATTATATTATAAGTATCAGAAATTATGAATATAATTCGATTCTACTAATTTTTTTGAATACTCATCGCTGGGTACCAGAACCCATGCATACCTCTGAGTATTCAGTAAAGAAGCTTACATATTACAAATCAAACTTAATATTAAAAAATAGTTCCTTAACTCAATTCATTGTGTTCAGAAATTTATTCATTCATTCATGTTCATTCCATCATGATCATGTTCTTTTCATTTAAAAAAATATTTGAAGCCTTTCGCTCCTTACATAAATACCAATCTGGAATAGCTTTACACGAATGTTACTAATAAATTGATATTTATGTCCAAAAGTAGATAATTTGGATTTCATACCGGTATGACTAAGTGTTGAGTACACTAAACAGAAATCCGACTTACCTATAGAATTTATCCGAGTTATAAAGCATAACCCCAGGTCAGACTTCTCAAACAAAGGAAATTTAAAAAAAAATTGTGTCTCTGGTAACTGCCTCTCAGCAGCATTGTGGCAAAAACTCTGAGAGAAATAAAATTGCCATAAAAAAGTTGGTCAAAAATCTGTCGTTGGGAATCGACTTTAAAATATAGGTTTCGCCACTCACGTATAAAATTAGCACACTCAACATATGTAGTGTAAGAAGCTGGGTTGTAATCCTGGCTGAAGGGTTGTAATGACCAATTGTATATGTACGTACAACGAATGATTTGTTTTCTTTTCCTTCAGCTAACGACAAAAAATTGCAAATCCTTGAATTTTATCATTAAAATTCGTGTTTATGGAAGAAATATGTTTCTATTGAAAAATTATCTTCACTGGCGAATTTTTATTTTTGGTTTAACGAATACGTAACAAACAAAATTTCGTTTGAGGCCATTCTAAATCTGCCAATGGATTCTGCAATGTCCACTGCGCGATGAATTTGTAGACTAGACTGTGCTTCTTCAAGAACAATGAAAACCGCCATGCCGCCGTCAATGTATCAAGCTTATGTGCAATGATAACAGTGTTTATTTTTAACCCAAAACGAAAGCATTCATTTCAACCAGATGGTACTACATGCCATAGACAGCACAACACTTGAACCTTGTATTGGACAAGCAATTAAATTTACTTTTTGAGCAGTGCATTTGCACATGCGAAGTATTTCATGTATAGAGAGAACATTGGAGCTCTTTCCCTCCACATCGCATTACTCTGACTGTAGGTGATTGAAGTGACATGCTGGTGATGTGGTTGTGACTGTGCTCATATTGGAATTCAGGAGAAGACAAATAATTTTCTAACTTATTTTCGTTAACATTTTGGATCAGTCAGGATTACGATCAACCTGCTTACACCACTTATATTGTGTGTGTTAATTTTATGCATATGTGGCGGTATTTACAATTCAAAGTCGGCTCCGAACGACAGATATTTTGAGAAACTTTTTCATGGGAATTTTATTTACTATCAGACTTTGTGACAGAAATCTCCTGAGATTAAGTCGCCGAAGAAATATTTTTTCATATTTCGTGCAGTTGGAGATGCCTGACCTGTTGTTTGAACCGTTACCCACAACACGCTACCTACTCTTAATCAAACTCTCAAAACAAACCATTCGGAGAACCGCCTTATTACCAGGAAAGATAAGATTAACAAATAACATTATAGGAAGGTTGGGCATGCAATGCCACTTGAATATTCAACAAAATTTTCTCAGATGTTTCGTGACAATGCTCTGTTCCTTTAAGTTGGCTGGGTGTAGCGGCTAAAAGTCTGCATTACAAATGCGAGGAATCGAGGTACAAGCCCCAAAGAAGAACACATTTGATAAGATTTTTGAATAAAATTCATAATTGAATCTAACGCAGTTCTCTGTGCCTGCGTACCCTGTAGCATTCCTAACAGTCTAGTTTGGAATTCGAAATTAGGGATTTGTGATCCATAATGATTCCATCAGAGTCGTTTTCGCTTGAACTTGTAGTATCTATCATACGGTTTCCACAAAGAAATTAAGCCTTTCTGACGATATTATCTTCTGCGTTTTTGTTGACAGTGAACTGATTGTGATTGATTCTTCTTCTTATTAATATGGGTTCGATACTTTCGTTGGATTATCCACATTCACGTAGTAAAATTTAATGAATAGAATTGAATATTTAACCATATTTTTGGGCAACGTAAAACTGTCACTAAAAACAATTTCAAAGGAAATGTAATAAAGTATGTTATCCTTCCAAACAGACTAGGTTTTCGTAGTCATGTCAGTAAAAAAAATCCTTTTCTCTCTTCCTACAGCGAAAAAAGATAATTAAATTTTAAATGTTAACACAAAACCCGACCTCATTTCCTACTATTATTTGCTTATTTAAACCAATTCTTTCCAAACAGTGACACACTTTCTCACATTATTCTCTAATATTTGCTCAAATGTTTTTTATTCGAAAAGAAATCGTGCTCAAGGTTGTCACCGTTATTTGACAACATGACTGACAATAAAAAAAAAAATTATTTCGCAATTTCGCAATTCATACTGTGGCTATAAAAACCATACAATTTGGCAAATACAGCATCATTAAGTTTTCAAACTTGCAGCAAAGCAAAGTTGCTACCATCACCACCAGAAAAAGAGAGGAACAAAAAGAAGGAAGAAAATGAAATTCATTTTAGCATTGTGTCTCGTTGTCCTGTTGGTGGTATTCGAACCCATTTACGGTGTCAGAGTATGCACCCCTAATGTGGGAAATTGTAACGAAAATGTGCCTGTTTGTGGACGCTTTGGACGTTCGAAATTGTGCAAGAAATTCAAAACTAAATGTGATTTGGATTTTGAAAGTTGTATCAGTACGGCTGGTGAGTAATAAAATTCCATTTGAAGTGTTTTCAAATTGAAATAACAAATGTTTTATTTTGTTAATATACCCCCTCCCCCAGTATATACTCCTGTTAATGCTGACATGTGTACTGGTATAGCATTGAATACACGCCGCTCTTGTTTTGGTTTGAATAATAATAATGGCGGTGGTATTGGTTATCCGGGTTATAAACCAGGATTCAAACCTGGCTATAACCCAGGTGGCAAGTGGTCCCATTGGTTTGGCTATGGAAATGGAAATGGTGTTCTACCACAGCCCGCTGTCAAACCAATTGTCATTAATGCTGGCAAATAAGTTCGAGTGCTAATAAATTCATGCATAAGATTTAACTGGAAAGTGCATATATAGAACATTTAGGCTTAAAAACGATGTTAAAAAAATAAAATAAAATAAAATAAAATACAAAAAGCAAATAATTTCATGTTATTTGGGCGTCTGGGGCCTGGTACATTGTTTAGAGACACAAGTGGAAGATCAATAAAATATTTGGTGAGTAAATAGACGGAAAGACATTTCACTTCTAACAGAGGCTTCAGTACTTTGATAGTTGATAACGGCCATTTTCTTGAAGCAAGATTTGTCGTGAAGGACCTTAGACATCGACATGTGTTTGCTGAAAGAGCTCTAAAGCAGTTGGTCATGACCATAATCTTCCTTGAAAAATCATCTTCAGCTATGAGGCCCATTTCTGAACAAGTGCATACGTAGATAAACAAAATCGTCGAATTTGGGACGATGCCAATCCACATGAAATCCAAAAGCGTCCAATGCATGGCGAACAAGTCACTTTTTGTTGTGGATTCTGTGCTCGCAGCGTTATCGTAACTACTTTGAAAAAGACGTTACTTAGGCCATCACTGCGAGTGCTATAGTCCATATAGTTTCAACAGGATGGCGTTATATCCCACCCAGCTCATGACACAGTAGATATTTGAGAGCGATTTGAGCGCATAGACAGCTCATGTGGAGATGATGTGAACTGTGCGTTTTGACTCCAGACCTCGTTAGAGCACTTCTTAAAGGGCTTTCTTACGTCCCAGTCGTACTCAAATAAGACGGAAACCACAGCAGTCTTCAAAGCTAATATAACCCATGTCATCATTAAAATTTAAATTGATTTATGCTTCAGAGTCATGGACAATTGGACATTTCGAATGTGTTGAACCCAAAGATGCCACGGCAGATATTTGAACGATATTATGTTCCACACAAACTGCCATCAACATGTCTGCAAATTTGAAAAAAGAGGGAAAATTGGAAACATCTCTTGGTCAAACGTGCAGAGAAAAAATTTTAACCGTGTTGTAAAAACTTAACCAGCACAATAATAGGATGTATGAAAGTCGCCGTAGTGTAGTAGGTAGTGTTATGGCTTACTAGACATGAGGCCTCGGTTCAAATCCCAGGAAATATGAAAAATATTTCTTCCGCGACTTCTTCTCAGCAGATTTCTGGCAAAAACTCTGAGAGTAAATAAAATTGTCATGAAAAAGGTTTTAAGAAATCGTTTGTTAGCAAACGACTATAAACTGTAGGTCCAGCCATTCATGTATAAAATTAACACACACACAACATAAGTGTGTAACCTTGTCGTAAACTTGGCTAAAGGTTTGTAATGACCAATTATGTATACATGTATATATGTACGGTCGTCAAGCAATGCAACTGGACTAATTCCTCAGGTCGATAATTGTCATCACCCACTTTCAGTCAAGGTATGATGGTATCGCTGACCTGTATTTCTGCAAAACAAAATGAAAAAACGTTAGCCAAAGTCCAGAAAGAAACTGTTTTGAAAGCTGTCGTACGTTTCAAAACCAGTTGTGGTCTTTCAAGTAAGATTCTCCGCTTGCTTATAAACCTAACATGCTGCAATATTAGCTCCAGTAGTCGTCGTAGCCTAGTAGGTGGTGTGTTGGCTTATTAAACGTAAGGCCACAGTTCGAACCCCAGGTCAGACATCAAAACGAAATATGAAAAATATTTCTTCGGCACCTTCTTCTCCGCAGATTTCTGGCAGAAACTCTGAGTGAAAAAATAAAATTGCCATGAAAAATTTCCCAAAAATTTGTCGTTCGGAGTCGACTTTAAACTGTAGGTCCCGCCACTCATGTATAAAATTAACAAACATAACATGAGGAATGTGAGAAGCTAGGCCATAATCCTGAATGAAGGGTCGTAATGACCAATTGTGTATGTATTAGCCCCAAAAAAATGTACCACCATCCATCTCTTCTGAAAAATGGCCACATGGCAGTTCTTATTTGAAGCATATGAACTAAAAATTGTAAAAAATTATAGAAGATATATTTTGCAGTGAAGGGTGACTCCGCCTTGATTTGGGCTGTAGCCAATTTTCTAATTAACAGAGTGCCTGAGTCTGTTGATAATTGTTCAGTCCTACTGAAGACGTGCGCGAGAGCTAAAGGAGGACATTTCGTATAAATATTTGCTGTTCGCATACAACATGTACAGTGAGCGTCAGAAGAAACTGTACATTACCAAAAAATGTACATTAATAAATTACCGTTATTCTGATTTTAAAATTGTTTCATTGCCAGTTTTTAAAATTGAAACAAAAACAAGCAAAAAACAATTCAAAAAATTCCAAAATATAAAATTTTTTTTCAGAAACTCTCCTTAAGTGATAAAAGTTGAGTTTGATGATTGTTAGAATTTTGTCCATAGTGTACCATTTGACGCTTACTGTATGTAAAACTAAATATAAAAAATATTGTTTTTTTTAGCATAATATGTGTGGAACAGTATATATGCCCCTACTAAGTCCAATACAAGCTCTTCTCTGTGAGGAAATTTTTTTTTTTTGAGATCTTTAAAACTCCTAATTTATCAGGAGTTCTCGTATGAAGTTTCTTTAACTACTCCCTACTCTAAAAGTAATTCATTTAAATTTAAATTTTATTATTTAAATTTTCTTTTCATTTGCAGATACACATTCACAAAAGGAATACATTTTAGAACGGCAACAAAGGCTAATAAAACTGAAAAACATTCTATCAGACACTCAGCAAAATAGATCTGTAGCAGTAGCAGTAGCAATTGCTGTAGCAGTAGCAGCTGTCAATCAAATATTTCAGTTGTGCATCACAAGGAATGAAGTTATAAAGGACTGTACTGCTCTCTGGTGAAAGCTTTAATCATACGCACAAGCTAAAGCTCAATTATTAGTTTGGAAGAATACTAAAGAAAGCTTTTTCCTACACTTAGGCAACATCCTTAAGTTTATTCTTAAAGGATCTTTTATATTCGATTTTCTTTACGTAAACAAAAACGTCAAGACAAATTAAAAAATCATAAAAGAAATGTTCATGCCACAAAGTACATACTATTTGCTACAAATCATCTTTACCACAACTACAACTAGCTTCCATTGAAGTTGAAAACGTGATTCATTTTATTTATTCCATTTGTGTATTGTACATACAAGCGTTTAATTATGCAAATTGAATTAAAGCCAACAAGAACAAGCATTAGTTAGTCAAAATAAATTCAAATTCAACACAATAAATAACTGAATAGCAGCTCAGTGGTTCAATGAATGACTGACAGACTGTCTGAGTATATGACGACCTTAGTAAAGGAGTTAAAGAAAATACAGAAGGCTGGCAGTGTAGCTTGTAAAATTATAAACTTTTTCTTTTTAGTTTCTTGAGTATTCTTATACAAAAAATGTTAGAAAATGCCAGCAATATGATACATATGGCAGCAGCAACAACAAAAGAAGCAGCAACAATTCAAGAGCATGAAACATCAAACGCAAAACAAAAAACGAAGATATTGACATCAAAACAAACAGCACAATTTGCAACACCATCAAAATATTTAGCACTGCCACCTATACTACCAGCTTTAAAACCAATGCCTGCACCCGTAACCGTATCCTCCCTACAACACCCTACAATAGCGCCATTAACGCCATCACCAGCACCACTACCAGCTCTAATGGAGATGGCGGCAACAAGAAGTGCTTTTGAATCCTTAATAACCAAGGAAACCACTTTAACATCAACATCAACATTAACATTATCGTCATACTCAACTACGAGATCATCGTCATCATCTTTATTACGACCAGCAGCAGCATATACGTCATTAGCAGCAGCAACAGCAACAGCAACAGCAGCAGCATCAAAAGTATCTTTTAAAGTTAAAGAAATTTTACAAACTTTAGCCGTAACTCTAGCAACAACGAATGTCAAATACACACATAGCTGCAATAGCAACAACAACAACAACAACAACAATAGCTACCATTGCAGCAGAAGCTGTAAGGATGGCATTAGAAACCATAGAAGCAAAAATATCAAAAGTTTTACAAACGAAAACGTCAGTCATCACATGATTCAGGAGAACGATGATAAAAATGCATTTCACCACCATCACATGCTTTCATTAAATCACCAAAATTGCACAAATGTTTTACAACACAAAGTGAAAGGATACAGGCCTCAACGACAACAACAACAACAATGTTGTTGCAACATAAAACAATTCTTGTTATTGCTAACATGTTTTGTGGCAATCATCACAATATTCTCTTTGCCTCAAACAGTAACAGCAACAGCAACAACCCTAGTGATAGCAACAGTTCCAACAACAACAACAGTTGCCCCTGAACGGGGCCCAACACCCTCTATAACAATGGCAATTAATGAAACATATGAACATCAACTTAAGCACACACAACAACAACAAAAACAGCAACAGCAAGAGTTCTTGTTGCCTGTAATATCCTACTCAGTCTTACGCTCATCATCATCATCATCATCATCATCGAGTGACAACAATAGTAAAGACAATGGCAACAACAACAAAAACAATATTAAATCTGCTGACAACAATGATAACAATGATAACATTGATGATGATATATCAACCCCCCACACTACCTTACTCCCTGCAATTGCCACGGCAATTGAAAATTCACTTGTAAACGATAGAAAAAACATTCAAAACATCACTAGCAACACACCGACTGGCAGCAGCAGCAGCAACGGCATCCAAAGCTTTTATTATCCTTTGGAAAATCATATTATTTCTCGTTTAATACGTTCATTAGATGTTAGTGGGTCCGTTACAGGTGTTGGCAGCAGCAGCAGTGGTATCTCATCCATCTTTAGTCCATCGCCTGGTGGTGGTGGTGGCGCTGGCTCCGCAACCGGTTTGACAAACATTTTCAATCAAAATCTTGACACTGGCCTTAGCAACAACATTGAATGTCCCAGCTTTGATGAGAGTTCCGCCTGTCCGTGCTATAAATTTGAAGATGGTAAGTTGGGAGGGCATTTGATGTCTTATTTATGAAAATCATTTTGAAAAAAATTAGCACAGTGTTACGCTATAATTCTTTTTATTCAAACATTTATCGCAACATGTTGTATACAAATGTTAATCTAGGAAAGTGATTCATACTCTCTCTCTACTAAGGTCCTATCAAAGCAGGGAGAGAAAAGATAAACGAAGCTACTTAAGTCAGTTTTTCTTCTTGCTGGACCACAATTACGTCTTCTCCCATAAAAATTTGGGTTAAATCTGCCATGTTTAGATTTGATTTAGATTTTTTTTTCGAAATTTGTATCAGTCTCTGCTACATGCGTAACAATCTATGGGTCATGCAATTCTGGATAGAGCTGGGAAAGCTTATATGACTCTCTTTACCTGTAAACAAGCCATTGCCTTAGAGACAAAATTCTTTGCCACGTACTACCTAGTGAAGACAATAATAGAACCTGTACTGCCTTACTAAGTATAGGTTTTGTAGAAAACAGTTTTAAAATAACAGAATTGCTGGATCCTAGATGGAATAAGAGAGAAATCTTCAATTTTTATTGCTAGAGCCAAGCGAGCATTTTACACTAACGCACTTTATGCTATTTTAAATATACTTTCTATTGTGCTTCTCCTGGAGCAGCCTGCAACTTTTGCAGCAATCTGGCAAAGCTGTCACTATATCAGCATGACTATTAAATCGTTCTTAGTAGCAGAATATATGCCAAACTTCTCGAACAGTCAGGTCATCTGTGAAAATTATATTAACGTCCAAGCTTGTCCTTGAACGTCATTTATTTTTTGGGGCATTGGAAGATGCTTTAAAGGCTTCTATCGCATAGAGCTCTACGGGAAAAATATGTTGCCTACGTATTAGCCAGAACAGGTATAATTAGGCTAGAAGTTGGGAATGAATTACACTTCATAATTAAAACTGTCCGGGTGTTCATGCAGTCATGAACACATAATTGGTTATTACAACACTTCAGTCAGGATTACGACCTAGCTTCTCACAGCACTTATGTTTTGTATATCAATTTTATACATGAGTAGCGGAACTAATAGTTAAAAGTCGACTCTAAACAACAGATTTTTTGAGAAACTTTTTAAGGCAATTTTATTTAGTCTCAAAGTTTTTGCCAGCAGTCTGCTGAGAGGCAGTCGCCGAAGAAATATATAATTTTTTATATATCGTTTTGTTGGAGATTTCTGACATGGGGTTTGAACCGTGGCCTCACTACCTACTAGACTACGGTGACTTCTGGGTGTTCATTTAATGTGTAAACCTGGCCGAGACATAATACAATACAACCATTGTACAAGGAGGACAGAATACATTTTTGTCACTCGTCTGGACATTCTCTATATGTTCTCTATTCTTGAGGACCATACCATCATATTCCCTAGTACCGTCTCTAGTAACATGGTTGTCGGCTATTCAACCGCTCACACAATTTCTGCAGGATGTGATAATCGAAGTAGGATAAGCGGATTGCTTTCCATTAAATTTACTACTGGCCAGTACTTGTGAAATAAAGTCTGAAAATATTGAAAATTCTAAGGATCCCTAACGGAACAGTCGGAAGTGATTTTGAAAGACAATGCCCAGTCCAAAAGCGGGTTGAAATGTCTCTATCCAAACAACCCTTCCTACTTATTTGCTTACAACTCTGTAACCAGTTGTGTGTGCTAATTTATTACATGAGTGACGGGATTACGGGAGGAGAAGGCTGTTGAGAGTAAGTCGCTGAAAAATATATTTTTTTAAAATATCGTTTTTTGTGCGAGATGTCTTATTTCATGTACAGTGGACAGCAAAAGTCTTGGTACCCCAATACATTTTAGCAATTTCATGAATTTGTAGCAATAGTTTGTATAAATAACACAGCCCTGCACGGGTTTTGCAAATAAGATGGATCCAGGTGTTTCCGAAGGCATTTTGGGCACTGAACACGAATCTGGTTTCAAAAACTTTCCATCACGTCAGGTTTTCGAGAAAAAGGTGGCTGAAACCCCTAAAAATAGCGTTTTTGGCCATTTTTAAAACATTGTAGAGCTAAACACTGACGTGCTATAACCATCGCTATTGTCAGAAATTGGCAATTGATCTTTGTTCTTTAAAATGAGCACAAATTGTTTGCATGCACCCTTAAAGCGGAGGGTGGGTTTATGTCAAAGGGGTGCAAGAGAAAAAGAAACACATTACGGAGGTCCTTAAAAATTAATCAGATTCACTTGAAAATTGTTACTCAGGGGTTTTTGGGGTTGTTGATTATAGATCTTCATTCAGATTTAAAAAATTCAAAATGGCGGATCCAATATGGCGGTTGATTAATCTGATTAATTTTTATAAACCCCGAAGGCCATATTGGATCCACCATTTTGAATTTTTTAAATCTGAATGAAGATTTTTGAAACCAGATTCGTGCTTAGCGCCCAAAATGCCTACGGAAACACCTGGAGCCATCTTATTTGCACAAAAAAAGTCCAAATTTGCAGGGCTGTGCAATTAAAGTTTTTATATTTATTATATTCATTTATTTCTGTTTTATTATAAAACAAAAAAAAATTTAATGTTTTTCACAAAACAAGAGAAAATAAGGAAAAGTTTTTGATGACTCCTTATTTTTGCACCGCAAAAGTGTAGGTACCACCAAGAAGAATTCAGAGTAAATTTAAAATTCAAAGGCCTAATATGTGAAAATGTTATCGCAGTAGCCTAGTAGGTAGTATGTTGGCTTATTAGACGTAAGGCCACGGTTCAAACCCCAGGTCAAACATTAAAACGAAATATGAAAAAATATTTCTTCGGGGACTTCCTCTCAGAAGATTTCTGGCAAAAAATCTGAGTGTAAAGATAAAATTATCATGAAAAGTTTTTTTAAAAATCTGCGGTTCAGAGTCGACTTTAAACTGTAGGTCCCACCACAAATGTATAAAATTAACACAAACAACATGAATGGTGTGAGAAGCTAGGCCGTAATCCTGACTGCAGGTTTGTAATGGCCAATTATGTTGTATACGTATAGAAAATCGATTCAAACTCGCAATAACATGCAGATTACTTACGCCACCTTAATGAGCATACCGAATGACTATCAGATTGAACTGTAACTAGTTAATACTGCATCTTTCTTTATTTACGATGATATTTCCTGTGCTGGAAAAATCATTTTCTTTTTTTTTGTTGAAAGTTGAAAAATAAAACAAACAAAAAAACATTGGTTTTTAATCAAATGCCACGATAGCATATCATTTGAACACTTGTGCACTTATTACGTGACCACAACTGTTCATATGATAATTTATGAAATTAAATTTATTTACGTACGTTATCTTAAAATTCGATTACATGATGATGATGATGATGACGATTATAAATTGATTTCTACTTAATGTGAATTCGTTTCTTTTTTCTTCTCTTTTTTCTTCTTCTCTTTTTGTTTCCTCTTACAGGTTTATTTCTTGAATGCCCGGGTACAACAGCAACATCGTTGCGCACCACATTGGAACGCATTTCATCGCCGATACATTCATTATCCATTTATGATTTTGATCGTTCGGTCACGTCCCTATCACAGGATGTCTTTCAACCGGGTGTCAATATAAGACATTTGCAATTCTCCCATTCACATTTGGAAACATTAAAAGAAAATAGTCTTAAAAATGTACGTGCATCATTGGAATCGTTGAGCATCGTTAATGGTAAATTAACACAGGTATGTATCGCTACATATATATGTATATTTATATGTATAAGTAGTAGTAAATGGCAGTAGTTGTAGTAGTAGTATTAAAAGTATTTTCATTGAACAATTTTCCCTTTCCACACACGCACACACGCACACCACCAGTATATGCATGTGTGAAGTATGGCATCTGGGGTTGGAGGTGTTGATAGGAAATAAATGAATATTTACTGCATTACAACAACAAAAACGACAAAAGAAAGAATAAAAGGAAACCAATGGCAGGTTAATTTTTCCGTGTTGTTCTCTCTCTTTTTCTTGTTCTCTTCATTACATACCAGCCGCCATTTGTGAATATTACTGTTGTTACGGCTGGTATCACTCTGGTGGCGAGGAATGCAGAAGAAAAAAATTGTAAAATCACGTCGGTATGCGTGAATTTTAACGGAAACGGATGTGTTACATGCAAAACATGAATGTCGCTCGTTGTAACTATAGCTTAACACAATAAAAAATAAGAAATTTTTAATAAAATGTTAAAAATATCTGACGAAATTTTTAGTTAAAGGTTGTTAAAGTAAGACAGGAAAAACCGAAGCAAATTATTTCTCTTCACACAGATTTTAAGTAAATTTAATATGACATGTTTTCCTTCAGATGTTTCTGATCTAATTTTTATTTAATTTCTGAAAGTTTTTGTTGTTGTTGTTGTGACGAAATTCTCTGGTAAGTATTAAAACAAAATTGTCATATAACTTGACAAGATTTTCTAGTTAAAGGCAAAGACAGCGCAGCCGCCTCTGTAAACCAGAAACCATGTTTACTTGGTTTGTTGAAAATGCTTAATGACATCAAACGACACATGAAATTAACAAAAATTGTTGAAAATATATTTTATGCTTCTGCAACACTTTGTTAGACATACTCTATCCAATACACTCGAAGAAATAAGTCGGTAAGAATGAAAAATTTAAAATCATATGTACGAATAATTCAAAATTGAAACATGGGGTCTTTATTAACTGTTTCTTAAATTAAATTTAAATAAAATGAAGTATGTGCGAGATATCATGGATAATTTCTTATTCATTTGAAAAACGATATAACATCGTTCAAAGATTCGCCCTGTATTTTCCGGGTGAAGCACCTCCTAAATGTAGAATATTTCATGACTCTGGCGCATAAATTAGGCTGAATTTGAACGATTGCATCGATTGTAGACGTCGCCGTAGTCTAGTAGGTAGTGTGTTATCTTATTAGACGCGATGCCACGGTTCAAACCTCAGAACAGAAATCTCCAGCAACGAAATATGAAAAATATTTCTTCGGCGAATTCCTCTCAGCAGAGGAAATGAATAATTTATCAAATTTCGACTCTAAACTTGAACTGTAGGTTCTGGCAATCATGTATGAAATTAACACACACAGCCATAAGTGGTGTGAGAAGCTAGGTCGCAATACTGAGTGAAGGCTTTTAATGTCCAATATGTATGCATGAGTTATGTCGCCTTTGAGGACCACTGTGGTTTGTGGCTTCTTCGCCTACACCTTCGACTTAAGAAAACTCCACAAGAAAAAGTCTAACGAGGCCAAATCACACGATCTCGGTGGTTATTTCACATCACCTTCACATGAGATGACCATGACCTCAAATCGCTTGTGCAGAATATCCAATATGGCATTAGCTGTATGGCATCTACCGTCGTTCTGTTGAACTTATAAGACCATGGTATCCACATCATCTAATACTCGTCGTTGACAGTGATACCGTAGCTCACCGATGACGCCGTCACGATGACACAGTCCACTTCAAATAGTGACTTTTTGTGATGCATTCATTGCACGCTTTTGTATCACATTGCGGATTGGTATCGTCCCTTAAGCAACAATTTTGTTTGTTCACGTGTCCATTCACCCTGAAATTAGTTTCATTGTTGAATTTCGATGAAGAGTGGAGTCAGTTGCTAACTGCTCATGAGCCCTGTGGAGCTACTACTGCGACAGTGCTTAGCTACATTTGGTTTCATCCTTGAAGTACATAAAGTGTCCCAACGGGTTGCAGAACACCAATAATAAAGTTCTCAATGGAGGATTTCTAGTCCTATCATTCTTTGCTTTGAAAACTTTCAAAAAAGGGTCGTTCGGAATTGACTTTGAACTGTAGGTTCCGCCCACTCATGGAAAAAATTAACGCAGACACCATGGGCGATGTGAGAAGCTTTGTCGTGATCTTGGCTAAAGAGTTGTAAGTTAAGTTAACTCAGTAGTCGCCGTAGTCTAGTAGGCAGTGTGTTGGCTTATTAGACGAAGGACACGGTTCAAACTCTAGGTCAGGCATCTCCAACAAAACCAAATATGAAAAAATATTTCTTCGGCGACTTCCTTTCAGTAGTTTTCTGGCAAAAATTCTGAGAATAAATAAAAATTGCTATGGAAAGTTTCTCAAAAGAAATTTGCCATTCGGAGCCGACTTTAAACTGTAGGTCCCGACACTCATGTGTAAAATTAACACACACAACATAAGTAGTGTGAGAAGCTCGGTCGTAATACTGACTGAAGAAGGCATGGGTTATGTTTGTGTGTTATTCAAATACTCCTGCGACTTAAGAGAACCCCACAAGAAAAAGTCTGACGGGGTTCAATCGCACGATATTGGTGGCCAGTTCACATTACCTTATCGTGAGATGACCAGGGCCGCAAATCGTTTGTGCGGAATATCCAAAGTGGCTATTGTCATTCTGATGGAGTCGATGACGCCGCCAGTCCACCGTCCACACCAAACAATAACAGTGTCACAATGTGGATTCGTACCCTCCCATATTCAATTCAGATAAGTCGTCGCTTTCTAAATATTGCAGAGCCCTATCTACATATGGTATGATCCTTGAACTACATAAACTAAGGGTTGTAATGTCCAATTAAGTTAACTGAGTTAAGTGAGTTTGTATGCGATAACGTAGTTCTCTACCTAAAGCTTCGAGGCAGTTAACAAAATTCCCAAGAAAGCCTTTGCATTGTAGTGCAGTTGATTAAACTTCTTCCGAAACTATATTTGAGTATAACACGTTAATTGCGCTACAATCACTCTTAGTCTGTTTACGTGGTCTGTGCAAGTTTTTCGTGATTCTTTAAGCCTCAACTCCGGTGATATCTGGTGTCCATTAATCCATTAAATCCTCTATACTTAGCAGCTTAGCGTTGGTATCCTTCTTGGCCTTATCTGGTTGATGTCTATCAGTCAGTAAATATATTTTGTGTTGCAATGGAAAACAAATTAAGTGTCATTTTAATTCATAATTTTTACAGGCTGTTGACCTCTCGAAGACGCCTATTTCTTGCGTTGCAAATAGTTTTTCCAAAAATTTCTCTGAGTGTATGATGTTAGAATTTGTAGGGGATACCATCATATATTTTTATCGTGACAATTTATGTGTCATTCATGGAGTATATGAATTTCTGAATATGCATGCATGACGAGTATACGAATGCCGGCAAGTATTAATTTATCAGAAGGCGGAATATGTTTTTCCTGTTTTTCTTGTTTTTCGCATGAAAAATTTGTTTATTTTCCTTAATTTTTCTTTCAGTTTTTTGTTCATTCTGGTTAAATAATACATTCATTTGTAAGTGTCTGCGTGTATAAGGATGCGAGAGAGCGAGAGAGTCTGTGTATGTGTTAACAAAATGAATTACAAACAATTTTGTCACATTTCAGCAATGTTTGCCCACATTTGTACATTTTAGTTCATTTCAGTCCTTCTTTATTTCTACTTTTTTTTACCCCGCATATCTGTAACTCTCTCTGGTATTTGCCAACATCAACGTCGTCGTTATTCTACAGAGAAAAAAAAAAATACAAACACAAATACATATGTACAGCGGATGCGTATCTTAGTGCGAATAAAAATTAAAAATTTGTTTTTGTAACTCATATCTGTATCCGAACAAACGAATGCATATGGCGTTTCAATGCCCTCCACATTTCTCTTTCTAATATATGGGGGTGTACATTAGCAACAGAACAAATTTTTTTCATGTGGGTTCTTCGCAATCCTGCTATGGGTAAGTGAAAAACTTAGGTTCGTACAGCAGTAGAGTTATGATAACTGAATATGTAAAATCAGCAGTTAATAGGATACGTAGACAGGCATTGATGGAAAATAAAATATTTTTTTGAAGAAAAAATCTTCTCACGACTTTTGTAAATTGTTTTTCGATATACTGGTTTGCCTAACAAAAGTACAGTGGGGCGTAAAGTTCACTATTGTGGGATGGATGGCCATGTGATTTAAGGAGAGAACTGAATCTTTGCTATTCTTAACCGTGCGTGTAAAGCAGAGTCTAGCAATATCGCACGTAACCTTTTGGTACCAACGAAATTAAGCTTTCCTATAATAAATATGGATAGCACCCAAGTTAATAAAGCAATCGGAAAACTTATGTTCTGTAACATGTCTGAGATTGCGAAATCTATATCGGCTTTGGCCAACTCATCTTCAATGCTTTTTCCAACGATATCCCTATGTTCCGTAACCCAAATAAGAGTTACCTTTGATTGATCCAAAATTTTCCTGAAAAATCCTTGCCATTCATGAACAAGTATTGATGTTGGAAGTACCTCCGTTAGGGGTTTAAACGCAGCCTGGCTGCCCGAGTTAATCAACAGATTTTCAGGAAAAGCATTGTGTTTCTTTCTAAATTGCTTTGATTTCTGTTTGGAAAACACTGCAGTGGTCAGGCTGCTTATAAGAAGGTTGAATATCAGAACTCTTAATAAACACACAGCCGGCCCTGTCTCTCATCTTTGAGCCAGCAGTGTAAGTGTAGGCCAGAAGTCTCCACTTAGAATAAGGTACCACAAATAGGCATCACATATAGACCCGGATGTGTTTATGTCTTGCCATAATACCAGCATGTTCATAGTCCAGGTAGGGTTAGGATTTAACTGCATTTAGTCTTAAACAGCCACGGCAAAAGATATGTTTATTGAGTACAGCAAATAATGGCCATAAGTTCGTAGTTGCAATGTTAAAATCAAATGTTCTATTTCGAAAGTAATAAGGAACCATAAATCGATTTCTATGTGTCTCTCTCCTCCCAGAATACCATCATATTCATAGTCCATGTTGGCCCAGGATTTAACTGCATCTAGCCTTACAAAGCTACAGTAAAAGGAATGTATACTAAGTACTCTGTCTATTAGCCGGCAATGGCATTAGTGTTTGCACTCCGTCCGCTAAACATGTATAACATAAAGCAAGTTTTCCATAACTGACCCGATAGAGCCAGTATGTGATGGTTTGTTTGAGATTCCAAATTTGTTTGTGATCTGTGATCCTTTTGCGGTAGGTATTCAACTCTAAACAGACGTAGTAATTAAATAGAAATCGACAATATGTTTCATGCTACAGTATGACATGCTCAAATGTGAATCATTACACGGCTTGCATTACCATATGCGTTAAGCGCAATTGTCAAATACATGACAAAAAATGTCTACAATGTACAGCCAAAGAAAAAAGTCAACAGACACCGGTGTATGTAGACTTTTTCACGTTGTTTTTTATCAAATTAAAAAAGATTTTTAAGGCATTTACAATCAAGAATATAACGTTGAAATTATTAGAAAGAAAAATAAAAGTTAACATACAACAGAGTATGTAGACTTTTTTCTTTGACTGTATGTGAACATTTTTGAATGAAACAAGAACTAAATGGGCAAAGAGAAAAGTTTGCAATGTGGGTTAAATATTGGAAATAAATCTCTAGCAAAACGAAATATGAAAAAATGTTCCTTCGGTGACTTCCTCTCAGCAGATTCCTGGCGAAAACACGGAGAGTAAATAAAATTACCATAAATTGTCGTAACCCTGTCCGAAGAGTAGTTATGACTAATTACACTATGCGACAAAATAAAAAAAATTAAATACACTCAGCTAATGACATAGTGTAAGTTGTGAGTTTTGTTGAGTAGAACTCAAAAATATTTTTTTTATATTTCTTGAACCCTCCAAACTTGTTTTATTTGACAAAAACTGTTGTTTTAGACTTTGCGCACAAACCTATTGATTAATTACACAAACCGATGTCCAAAATTTAAACCTTGTTATAACGGAGAGGGATGGACCTTTAAAACGGTATACATATATACAATATTTGAGTTAATATGAAATAAGGTTTGATGAGGTTTTTGTATGCCATTTTAAAGGCTCATCTGTACCCTTTTCAAAAAACTTTAGTTTTTGAAAATAGGTTAAAAAATATTTGTGTAATAAATAATTTTGTTGGAAAAGATAAAAAATACCGTAAAACAAGTTTGGAGGGTTGAAGAAAAATAAGAAAATTATTTTTAAGTTCTACTCAACAAAGCTCAAACCTACACTATGTCATTAGCTCGAATTATTTTGACTTTCGCACCGTGTTACATGCATACGTATCGGGTCCGCCATCTAACGTTTTTTTAACTACTGCTTATTTCGTGAATGGTAACACTTAGCTCATGTCTGATTTGACAGATAATTAGTTTTATCCTTCCGCTGAACGAATATGGACTATCCAATGCGTTTTCGCTTCGCTAAGTGGGCCTGCGATCGACTTATAGAATGTGCCGATTTTCTCAAAAAAAATCATTTTTTCAGATGAAGCTCATTTTGATCTTGGCGTGTTTGTAAACAACCAAATTGTCGCATTTGGGGCACAGAAAAACCGCACGATATACTCGATGTTTTGCGCCCTGTTTTTGAAGCTCGCATTATCAGCCGCAGAGCTGATGTCGTTTGGCCACCTCGGAGCTGCGATTTGACACCGTTGGACTATTATTTGCGCGGTGCAGTCAAAGACAGCCAGAGACAATTGACCCTTTAAAGGACAATATTCGTGAAGCCATTGGTGAAATACAGCTGCACACAATCGATAATGTACTTAAAAATTGGACCGATTGTGTAGGGTACTGCATGGCCAGCCGAGGCAGAATGAAATTATTTTCCATTATTAACCGGAAGGATTGTACTTTCAACTAAAAAAAGAAATTTGACAAAATATTCAGTAGTTTTTTTTTCAGCATATTCAAAAAACAAGTTATTTGGCGGACTCTTTATATGGGAAATAAATGGCATAAAATATTACATTTTTCGATATCTTAACAAAATGTATGAATTTTTCATTAAGACTAATTTTTCATTAAGTCTTAACAAAAAAAAAAAAAATTAAAAATTTTTGTACGTTTCCTAATTACATTCAAAATAAATGATACTTTGTTTTCAACCGCAACATCTTTTTGTTCTATATACACACACACAGTCTACACACAATAGCAGTTAAAAATATAGAATCTGTTGTTAATAAAATACCAACAAATTGCTTTCTAAACCATTAAGTACCATAAAATGGAAAATATCTACTAAAAATCGGCCATAAAATAAGTAACAACACCCCACCAAATATGCTTTTATTATTATCAGTACATAAAAATATTAACAAAAATAAAAACAAAACCAACAACATAACAAAAAAAAAAAACGTAAATGAATGAAACATTTGCACAAAACCAATAACGAAAATTTTATACCAAAAAATATTCGCTCGCTGGCTGGCATATTGTTGATTTTGTTCATTTCGGAAACCAACTCACCATATAAATATTTTTGGTTGGTTTATTTAACAACAACAAAAACAACATCAGCAAATAGCAGCAGCAAACAGCAATATGTACTAGCAACCAACATTTATGAACATTATCAATATAAAATACTCAAACAAAATTACCACACGCATACAAACAAATAAAAATTACACACACAATATATATACAAATATGTATATACGTGTGTATTCGATTACCACAAAATAAAGGAAGTGTTGGTAGAAACATTACGACCATATTTGGCTTAAAAATAAAATAATTTATACGTTTAGTGGCTGGGCGCACTCTGTGGCTATTACTGTAGCTGCTCAGCTGACCTGTGCTGGGCTAAAATTATGCTCAAATTATGGAAATCTTGAAATTTCGATAAAAGCCTTAAAGGATGTGCAAGCATTTAAATAAAAATTCATATTAAATTCGAAATTGGCTTAGAGAAGATTGACCTCAGTTATATTTAATCAGAAAACCAACATCTGTGAAATCCTCTCAAATGATCCTCAGTATATTGGAGGACATTATTTGCTATCCGGGTACTGAGCTGGTGGTTCAATCTTGGCTCAACCTATATTCAGTACATGCTAGGACATACATTCAACTCGACTACTTGGTCCCCTATAATTTTCTCAACAAAAGGATTTGATTTTAGGATTCCAATTCTTCTAGTCTGTAGATCGGCAAGTTCCCAGTAGAACCCTTGAGGTTTACACTGCTGATTCAAAGATGAGTGTAAGAGCGGGCTGTGGTATATACCGATGGGTATAAAATACTGCAGCATGATATACATAAGTACATTAAGGGTTCCGATAACAGATTTTCTTGTAATCTGCCAAATCATTGCAATGATTTCCAGGCTTAAGTTATGAAAGCGCGGCAATGTTTGTTGGGAGATTAAATTTTCTCTGAAAATATCTTTATTTACTTAGAATAACCAGACTGTCCTAACGTATATCATCTCGTTGTCTGTTCTCATTCACATATGCCACAGATTTCACTGAGAAATGTTGGATCATTTAATGGCAACTCTTATATGGGATCCTGAACTTAAAAGTGTCGTCGGAAATAACTTTATTGAAGGCCCACAGCTTATAATCTCCGCTAAGTTACACACATGGCATGCGTATTAAGATTATAGTCATTGAAACAAGATATTCTCCGGTTGTTAGTAGTTGCCGCAGTCGGCAGTGTGCCTTGGCTTATTGGACATGAGACCAGAGTTCAAACCGCAGATCAGACATCTGCCATAAAACAAAATATAAAAAAATATTTATTTGGCAACTTCCTCTCAGCAGATTTTCTGGTAAAATTGCCGTGGAAAAGTTTCCCAAAAACCTATCGTTCGGAGTCAACTTTAAACTGTAGGTCCCGCCATTCATGTATAAAATTAACACACACAACATAAGTGGTGTTAAGAAGCTAGGTCGTAATCCTGACTGAAGGGTTGTTTTTGGCCAATTATGTATGTATGTATGTATGTATGTTTGTATGTATGTATTCCCCGGTTTTTTTACAGGCAGGTTCTACCTCAATGGCAGTTGAAGGGTAAGTACAATATTGCTAGACAGAGCTGGACTAATATCGATCAGAAGAAGAATTTTCCTAATTCACATGGCCTTCCATCACACCATTGTGGTTCCCAAAGGCCACTGCTCTATTGGAAAACATGCCAATATACTTCACATTCATTCAAACGACATCCACAGAAGCTGTGGGTTTGAGAAAGAATATGAGACTATATTTCACCTCATGGATCACTGCCGGTTCTTGTTATGATAAGGCGGATGAGGTTCAAGAGATTATTGTCTGTCATCTCTGACAGAAACCCTACAAAATAAGGATTAATGCAACTGTAAGATACTTTTTGGGATTTGTTTTGGGTATTGTTTCCTGTGTTAAATATTGATTTGAGTTTCTCACATCTATGCCCGATTTATTCTTCTGTTCTTTTGCTTGAAATATCATTCCTCGATGAATACTCATCTAATTCACAAACCTGCATAGTGTAGGATATTCCATTGAAACAATAAAATATTTGGCCGCCACAAAATTGTGGCACTAAATCAACGTCGCCAATTATGCGTATTTCCAGTTCATTTCCCTTTTTTGTTGTCTCAATTGCTTTGGTTTGACTTTGTTTTCATTACTCTTGACTTGTTTAAGGTTCTGCAGTCAAACAACAGTCTACAGTTCAAAGTCGTAAAAAATATAAGAAAGTGGGAATAAATATTCTACTTTCGTGATGTCATAATTTTGTTGTTTTTATGCCCCAAAAATTTATAAGAAAATAATTTAAAGAGTTTATCGATGAATGGAAAAAGTCGTATACATAAATTAATTAATTTTAAAACTAAAAAATAAGTGAACGAATGCATTTAGAAATATTAAATTAAACTTTCAATTGGAAATAGTTGCTTAGTGAAACGCTGGAGGAGATTAAGCCTCAGATATGATATCTTGAAAAAGGAAAAAGAATATAAAAAATACATGAATAAAGCTCCTCAAAACAGTGATTGAAATTAACGTAGATAATACGGAAGGTGTGTTGTCGCCGTAGTTTAGTAAGAAATGTGCTGTCTTATTAGACGTAAGGCCACGGTTTAAACACATGCTCACACATCTCTCACAATACGAAAATATGTAAGAATATTTCTTCGGCGACATCCTCTCAGCATATTTCTGGCAAAATCTCTTGGAATAAATAAAATTGCCATGAAAAGTTTATCAGAAATCGGTCATTCAGAGTCGACTTTTAACTGTAGGTTCCGCCATTCATGTACAGTAAGACCCCGCTTAACGCGGGAGATACGTTCCAATAAGTTCCAGCGCTAATCGAAACAGCGTTCGTACTGTGATTGCGACTTCGGAAAATACAGTTGGAATCTTTATTCTGGACAGATTAACAAAAGAGCGTTGAAAAGGATACATAGTATACACCGTCGCTATATAGTGCACCGCTTTTGGTTGGTGAATGGCCGTTTCATTTGCACACCTATACAACAAGCATTAATACAGTGTAGGATTTAGGGGAATCCCAATATTACCGCGAAATATTGGAAAATACAGTAAGCGGGGTCTTACTGTGTAAAATTAATACACAAATTGCATAAGTGTTGTGGGAAGCTAGGTTGCAATCCTGACTAAAGGGTTGTAACAACTAATTATTATGAGATGAGTACGGAAGGTATGTATGAGTAACCAATTCGTAAACTCGAGTAAAATGTTGTAATGGCAAACAAAGAAATGTAACCTCAATTTCTTGCAACTTTAATAGGCTACAGATTCAATCACATCAGGCACTATAATACTTCCAGATCTAGTGCTGTTTGAATTTGCAGATATCATGAGGGAGCAGATAAACGTAAATGATTCCTTGTATTTCCCTTTCGCTTTGAACAGATTTCGCTCGTGATATCATTTGGCTAATAGAAGAGGGGATGGAGTACATATTTTGTTTAATCCAGCCCTGGTAAGATCATACTGGTCGGTAAAAGTTTATACACCAACATTGCAAAGTTGTAGAAAGAGCTCTAATTTTGCTAAGAAATGAACTTTGTGGACTTTAAACATCAGTGCTTAGAATTTACGATAAATATCTGGAAACACAAACGTTCCTTTTGGAGGTTGCGGCTTCAGAGAATCCACTTGGCCAAAGAAAATTTTGTCAGAAGCTACAACTTCTGCGGGTAGTATCATAAACCTCTAAGGGATTTTGACAGATAGACAAGCCTAATAGTCTTCTCGAATCATCACATTAGCCTCTTATACCACAAAATCATTGTAGAGTTGATAACTCTGTCCTATTAATTGAAGGCAGTCTAATGAGCTGAGCACATAAACTCATTCGGTTGCGACGGCATAATTCCTGTTGATTTGAAAAAGAACAAGAGTGCGCCATGCACTGATATGTGACATTTATAGAGCCTATCTGGGACTCCTTTTTCTGCTTAAAACAATAAGACTTTTAAGCGACAATCACATCAGATCGAACTTCTTTCGAACTGTAATGATAAACGTATTGTACGAGAGTCAAATCCACTTAATCGACTCGTAGCTCTGTGGTAAGCTACATAAACGGTTCTGTAAGATAATCTTCATCGATGGTGAAGATGCCTTTAATAACATCAAACCTTTTGGTGTTATTGCACACTCTCTGTGTAATAAAAGTTGACAATTGTGTCATACAGTTTGCTGGTAATCTTCTCAATGGGATTTCTTTTCATCCATTTTATATGATTTTTGTCTAATGAAAGGTGCAAAAGAGGCCACGGTTTAAGCCCCAGGTGAGACTTCGGTGACTTCCTCTCAGCAGATTTCTGGCAAATTACCATGAAAAGTTGCTCACAAATATGTCATTCGGAGTAGACTTAAAACTGCAGGTACCGCCACTCATGTGTAAAATTTACACATAAGTGGTGTGAGAAACTAGGACGTAACCCTGATTAAAGGGTTGTAATGTATGTACATATGTGTGTAAAATGTGTAAAATATTAAGAGGAAATCAATTCAGAATTAAAATTTGATTGCACAAAGTTTTTCACTACAACTGTTAAGTGGTGTCAATCAAACTTTAACGTAATTTTATGCCTTTTGACTTGAAAAAAAAAATCCAAATTCTTAGTGCTTTAATCATATTCTATCGTTTAATCATTTTTAATTTATGTTCCAATCATTTTTTTTTTTTGTCAATCTAACTGTTTATGCTTTCTTGGGTGCAATACGACATTTTTGTAATTTACGTCCAGAACAGCGGCGTATATCAACCCATTCTATACGATTACGGGGATTTAAGCAATTATGACGTTCTACTTGGCAAGGTGTTAAGAGTTGGCAGCCATCCTGTCTATTGCGATAACAATTCAACTTTTTGTTGCCATCGGGACATTTAATATGACTGCATCTTGATTTGGGTCTGGTTGAACGGGGCCAACGTTTGACGGCACAACGTCCCGAACCAAGGGGGCCTTTAATGTTGCGACACAAAGACCAGCTGGTGGATGTAAGGCCTTAAAGAAACATGGTTTTTTAAGAGTAAACAAAATAGTTTTCTTATAGTTAAACTTACGTGGACGTTTATCTAAACGTCTGCGGCAATTTTCTTCATCAATCGAACACTGTCTGATTTTGCGGCAATGCGAACCTTCTCTTACACATCGTATGGGACTTTTTTCACCTTTGCGACACAAAGGACGACAGCGATTTGCCTCGGCATAAGCGAAAGCGGCAATTAGAATAGCTAGTGAAGAAAAAATTTCAATTAAAAAAATTAATTAAGTTTAGAGAGAACAGAACTTACCGAATATTAGGATGGCCTTGTTCATGTTGATGAAACTTTATGATTGTAAATGAAATTTCAATGTCCTTATATAGTAAAATTAAGGAGGCGGAACAATTAAATTTTAATCTGTGCTCATTTTGCCAGCTAAACAAACAAAGGGAAAAAGCTTATGAAATAATACAATGGAAAGAAATTGAATTGAAATTATTTCTTTGTCAATACAATCCAAAATGCAATTCAAAACGGCTGCTGGTAGACAGACAGACAGCTGGACAATCAATTGAATTCGGCAACAGTTGCTGTTCTATTATGTCATGCCAGGTGTATTGTTTCATAACTGAACGATTAAAGATAATATATTGTATGTACAGACAATGTAAACAATAATATTTTGATAATATTTATTGAATAATTAACAAAAGACATCGTATTGTATAATAACAAAACAAATATCCTAAAACAAAGCCAAAGCCAAAGACCATACACATGCATTTCGTATATAAAGCTTATCAACACGGGGATTAAATTATCAGTTTTGCCATCAACAGCTAAAACGTGAAGAATTTCGTAAAGAAACAAAATGAATAAAGCCATTATCGTTTTCGGTAAGTTTTGAAATTCTAATTCAATCTCATATGATTTAATAAAAATTTTTAAATTATATTTAAAAACAAACCAGCTTTCCTTGTCGTCATTTTGGCCTTTGTCCATGCCCAGCGTCCTCAACGCCCCGACTGTCTCAAGTTGAAATGTGAAGACAACAGCCCGAAACTGTTGTGTGTACGCAGCAAGAGGAACAATTGCCGCCTGTTGACCATTTGCAATGTGAGCCGTCAAAATTGTCAACGTGGTCCTTTGGATGCCTTATTCCGAGTTGAACCCGAACGCTGTCGTGGCATTAGACCTGGTCAAGTACAAAGATGTCGTGATTTACCCAGGAGGGGGACTTTACCCAGGGCTTGAATCGTTGAGACATGATATTATGATGCCAGAGTAAATTGTTGCATTTCTTAATAAAAACGCAAAATTAAATTAAAAAAAACAAAATTGTTCCAAGAAAATAAAATGCTGTTTCAATATATTTATGACGTTAAGTCAATTCGAGGCCTATGCCAATAATGATGCATTAAAATCAGTAGGTAGCAGTTTCAGTTTGAAATTAGAAAGACCAAAATACAAGAATAACTGCTACGATTCTAAATAAGGTGCGGTCACTCAAATATACAAAATTTAAAAACGAATGAAATTAGCAACAGCGATAAAACATTTTTTGAAGTCTAATTCTCGCTAAACTCAAGTGAGATTGTTTTGCGAGATTCAGCAATTCTAGGCGATTCAGTAGCTCAGCAACTGTTATTGTCACGTTCAAAAAGGAAAGTAATTATGGCGAAAGTTATAGATTGAAATTCATAAGACAGAAAACACAGACAATAACCTACGAGTCACCGGAGTCTAGCAAGTAACGTGTTGGCTTATTAGATGTGAGGCCTCAGTTCAAACTCCAGGTCAGATATCTCCAACAAAATGAAAAACGAAAAATATTTCTTCGGTAACTTGCTCTCAGCAGATTTCTGGCAAAAACTCTGTGAGAAAATTTAAATTTCCATTAAAAAGTTTCTCAAACATCTGTCATTCGGGATAGACTTTAAACTGTAGGCCCCAACACTCATGCATAAAAATTAAGACACACAGCATAACTGGTATGAGAAGATAGGTCGTAATCCTGACTCAAGGGTTGTAATGACCAATTATGAACGTATGTATGTATGTATGTATGTACAACCTCCGTACAAATGCAAGTTTGTTGATGTGTTTTATTGGATCCAAGTTTTCTTTTATAATTACGACACGATGCAAAAGTTCATCCGTATTACTGTTGAACAATGCCTGACACAAGTATCATTTGCTTTCTTGAACCGGGTTTATGCAGACATAAGACGGCATTCAAAATTAAAATCACTGTGCCATATGAAATTCTTATGACTTTAACGATCTCGCAGACTTTCAATTTGTGATCGTCTACCGCCATCTCATCAATTTTTTCAATTGTTTCAGGTGGAGGAATTCCAATTGAGAGTTCAAATTGTTCGGCATCTTTGTGGCATGTATGGCCTGAACGAAATTCTTATTGAAATAGATTTTGTAGAGTTCCTATACTGTGTTCAAGCTTAGCATTCATTTGGGTGATGATAATTATTTTTCTTTAATTTTGTTTAATGAGCACACGTAATTCAATTTTCCTCATTTAATCCACAAATCACGATTCAGTCTGCTATCAATGGCTGGTAAGCTAAATGACACAGAGTGTTTAAATTCTGGCAGGAATCAACTGACGGTCGCCTTTTGTGAGTGTAAGTGTTACGCTTTTATTTAAACCTGGAAGAATTCGAAAAGAAACGAACTTATTAATCCACCTGTGATAAGTAATAAACCATCACTCAGAGCATAACCTCTACTTATGGGAATGCTTGTTTTGAATACATTTAACCCACAACCTCTGTAATCGTTGCTTTTCATTGACACTTTTAACCAAAAGATTAAGGTGTCGACAACAGTAGTGCTTCTCAAGATTATAAAAAAATTGTGGAGGTTGAATGTCATCGAAATGTATACACTAACGAATGTATCGCTTGTGGAAATGCCAATGCAAAATGATCATTTGGTGCGCATTTTTATTGGAAGGTGTTATTGGGCTGTATTTGTTTGAAATCACCCTCAAGGAATTGTTATTCACAGCGCTATGGCCTCATGATAACCAACTTTTTTTTGGCGTTTAATTGAAGATTATGAACTGGACATACTGGCTTTAACAAGACGTTATCATAAACCGCACCATACGACCGATTTTAGCTTTATTGGTTTGATAAGTTTTCAAAAAAGGGAAATTTATACTTTAATGGGATGTACCACGAACTTGCCATTTGACGTCAAAAATTACATTAAAACGCAGTGGTCTATCGTTTTAATCCGTTTGATATGTATTTCATTCGAAATCAACAACTTAATATTAGAAAATATTAGAAAAAACAAAAAAACGTTTATTGCAAATTATATTGAACTAAGAAAATTCGATTATTTTTTTTTTGGTTTTTTCTGTAATTTTTATTAAAAACTTGGATACGAGTCATTGGGAAATTTTTTATTTTTTATTCCGATTCTTCTTCACGAGGTCGACATCTTCGTAATTCTTCACCACGCCTCATGCCAGCACAAGCATTAGTTCTTGTACGTTCTAAACGATTACCACGACCACGACGACAGTTAACACGTTCTAACTGGCAAGAAGTCAAACGTTGACATCTATTTTCCCTGCTGCGATAACAGTGTAACTCTTCTCTGGGGTTAGTACAACATATTCTATCGCAGCGACGTGGTTCCTGACGGGGCTTCAACTGAAAGTTCAAATTGTTCGACATCTTCGTGGAATGTATGGCCTGAACGAAACTCTTATTGAAATTGATTTTGTAGAGTTCCTATACTATTTTCAAGCTGAACCTTCGTTTGGCTGATGATAATTATTATTTTTTTTTAATTTTGTTTGATGGGCACACGTAGTTCAATTTTTCTCATTTAATCCACAAATCACGATTCAGTCTGCTATCAATGGCTGACAGAAGCTAAATAGCACACAGTGTTCAAATTCTGGTAGGAGTCAACTGACGGGCGCCTTTGGCGAGTATAAGTGTTACGTTTTTAATTAAACCTCGAAGAATTTGAAAAGAAACGCACTTATTAACCCGTTAGTGATAAGTAAACAACTAGAACTCAAAGCATAAAGCGAACGCTGATTTTGGATGCATATAATCGTTGCTTTTCATTGCCCTTTTAGCCAAGAGATAATGGTGGTCAGGGTTATAAAGAAATTTGAAGATGTTGGAAGTCATCGAAATGTATACACTGCCGAATATATAACTTGTGGAAAAATCATTGTAATCTGTAAAGGCGACGGTTTGGTGTGCATTATTATTGAAAGGTATCAATCGGCTGTTTTTTTTTTCAAAATGATCCTGAGAGAACCCTCTATTCAAAGCACTTTAGGCTCATCATAACCTTCAATTTGGTCTTCTATTGAAGATTATGAACCGCACACATGATCAATTTTCGCTTTATTGCATGAGAAGTTTTCAGCAAATGGAAATTTACATTTTATACATGTATGTATGTAGATATATATGAATATGTATTATGATCATGCCATTTGACGCCGTTAGAACTTTTTGAATGTCTACGTTAAAAACTATCCATGAAGGCATGGGTGGAAACCACCATCTGCCAAGTGGTCGAAAATTAAATCAAAACGATCGAATACTATAACCCTTTGATAAACATTTCATTCAAAATCAACAATTTTATATTAGAAAATATTAAAAAAAATTTGAAAATTGTAATGGTCTTTGTAATAGTTAGACCATTTTAATGCTCACCGCACTTTCTTATAAATAATATTGAACTAAGAAGTCTCGATTGTTTTTATTGTTTTTTTGTAATTTTTATTAGAAACTTAAATACTAAAAAAATGTAGAAAAATTTTTATTTTTTATTCCGAGTCATTATGACGTTCTGTAGGACGACATTTTTGCAATGCTTGACCAGCCCTCATGCCAGCACAAGCACGGTAATTTGTACGTTGCAAACGATTACCAGGACCGCGGCGACAATTAACACAAGCCAACTGGCAAGGAGTTAAAAGTTGACAATTATTTAGTCTGCTGCGATAACAGTTCAACTGTTCTCTTGGTATAGTACAAGGTATTCTATCGCAATTACGTATAGGAGCACAAGTACCCGTACCCAAAGGTGTTTCAATATTGCGACAAGCTTCACTACTGGTAGTAATTAGGACTATTACAGATAAGATTAAAATTATAAGAGTATAAAAATAAAATGTAGCTATAAACAGACTCACGTTGACGTCCTGTTCCTCGGCGTTTACAATTTTCTTCTAAAAGAGTGCATAAACGAATTCTACGACAAAGTTTTGCATCTCTGGCACAAACGATCCTGCTGGGCACATCTTTGCGGCATATAGGACGACAACGGCTTATTGAAGCATCTTGGGCATATGTTAACGCAAACATGATGCAGCCTATTTTTAATTTTCATTGAGAAGAGAAAAGTTTTAAGAATATTTCTTTATTTTGAAGGAAGTGTACTCACCAAAAATAATTATTGATTTATACATGTTATAGAGGAAGAGGTAGTTAAGAACACTGTTAACTTTACACATAAAGTCATGGGGTTTATATATGATTTTTCGAAAGTCCCACAACTTTTAATGTGTTCAGAACAATATCATTTTAATATATTGGTATTAAACAAACAGATATGGTCTGAAAACATTTTATATTTTAAAAATTCTGTATATATAGTAGGTGTATACAAATATTGATATTTTATTAATTTTAATATTTTATTATTTAAAATTAATAACAAAACTTTGTATAATACCGGAAGAACAACCATATATTTTTTTAGAATGAATATATTCTGGAATATTCAACCTGGTGAAATTTGTCTCAAGCTAAGCACATGGTGCTTACTGTAAAAAATTTTCAATGGTTAAGCACAAAACAATACACTTTAAACTTACTTTTTTTGTTTAATATTAGCTTTAAGGACTTTCAAGATTTGTGGTTGTAAAGGGAGTTTTTTATAGAGGTATAGAACTTTAAGTTGGCATTACTTTTCAAGATGGCGACCGATTTAACAGCTGTCAAGTGGTTTATTCTCAGTTTGGTTTGGCAATACATCATGAATAGACTCACGCCTTAACAACGCTTGCAAATAGTGCAATTTTATTTCGAAAATAATGGTTCTGTGCGGAAAACGTATCGCGCACTACGTCCATTTTATCGTCGACAAAATCGTCCATCAGAGCAGTTAATTCGATTAACCATGGAACGTTTTCGCACCACGTTTACTCTTATTGATAACTCGCATCCCCAGAGACGCTGTACGGTGCGTACAGAAGAAGCTATTGCTGCTGTAGAGCGTAGCATTGAGGAAGACCCGAATGAGTCCATCCGCCATCAAGCACAGGAATTGGATCTGTGTCCATCCACTTTATGGAAGATTTTGCGGAAGGATCTTGGTTTGCGTGCTTACAAAATCCAACTCGTGCAAGATTTGAAGCCAAACGATCATCAAGTAAGGCGTAGATTCGTCGAATGGGCCCAAAACGAGATTACCGTTGTTCCCGATTTTCATAAGCGAATTTTGTTTAGCGATGAAGCGCACTTCTGGTTGAATGGCTACGTCAACAAACAAAACTGCCGCATTTGGAGTGAAGGTAATCCTCAAGTGTATGTGGAAACACCGTTACATCCAGAAAAACTGACTGTTTGGTGCGCTTTATGGGCTGGTGGAATCATTGGTCTGTACTTTTTCAAAAACGATGGTTGCCAGAACTTTACATTCAATGGTGATCGGTATAGAGCCATGATTACTAACTTTTTCATTCCTGAATTGAATAACCATGATGTCCAGGAGATGTGGTTTCAACAAGACGGCGCAACATGTCACACAGCTCGTGCCACAATAGATTTATTGAAAGACACGTTTGGTGACCGCCTAATTTCACGTTTTGGACCTGTGAATTGGCCTCCAAGATCTTGTGATTTAACACCACTAGAGACTACTTTCTGTGGGGCTATGTAAAGTCATTGGTCTATGCGGTAAAGCCACAAACGCTTAACCATTTGGAAGACAACATTCGCCGTATTATTGCCGATATACGGCCACAAATGTTGGAAAAAGTCATCGAAAATTGGACGTCCAGATTGGACTACATCCGCGCCAGCCGTGGCGGTCATATGCCAGAAATCTTATTTAAAATGTAATGCCACAAGATTATCTTTCGGATAAATAAAATTCATGTCAATGGAATAATCCATCGTTGTTTTATTGCAACTTAAAGTTCTATACCTCTATAAAAAACACCCTTCATACATACATAATTGGTCATTACAACCCTTCAGTCAGGATTACGACCTAGTTTCTCACACCACTTATGTTGTGTGTGTTAATTTTATACATGAGTGACGGGACCTACAGTTTAAAGTCATCTCCGAACGACGGATTTTTGAGAAACTTTTCATGGCAATTTTATTTATTCTCAAAGTTTTTGCCAGAAATCTGCTGTTTCCAAAATCAACAAAAATTAAAAATCATTTGACCCTACAATTGGCGAAAAGTGTTAAAGAGAGGCTCATTTGCTTAGAAATGATAATGTTCGAGGCTTCAAATGTAAAAAAAAAACATTTAATACCTGCGTACAATTCTGATACTAAAGATAACATTAAACTTTTCATTATCAATGCGAAATTAAAGACTCATTTTAATGAGAATTGGAAGTTCATTTTGCATTAACTTGAGTTCTTTGTTCCTGTGTATTAGGATTATCACACCAAGTTTAATCCAAGGCTGTTATAAATAAACTTCGTTTAACGTCCAGCAGACAGAAATTAATCCACGATTTGCACTTAAACATACCGAAGTCTTTACCAAAACAGACTATTGTTGGCTAAATGTGTTCATCTCTTCCTAATCGCTTCTTAAAATGTCTCTTACCTTCAGTATTAAAGATCTCGATTGAATTGATTATGGTACGAACAGCTAAAATTAGTGAATCCGTTGCTTGTTTTCAACGATCGATGAAGAGAAGCTGAAGAGAGAAAAAAATTTGCAAAGACTTCGGATATTATAAGTACAAATCATTGATAAATTTCTGTTTGCTGGATATCAGCCAAAGTTTATTTATACCCATATATACATATATGTACATAATTGGTCATTATAACACTTTAGACGGGACTATGACCTAGCTTCTCACACCACTGATGTTATGTGTGTTAATTTTACACATGAGTGGTGGGACCTACACTTTATAGTCGATTCCGGACGACAGATTTTTTGACAAACTTTTCATGGCAATTTTATTTTACTCTCAGAGTTTTTGACAGAAATCTGCTGATAGGAAGTCGCTGAAGAAATATTTTTTAATATTTTCGTTTTGATGTCTGACATGGGGTTTAAACGGAGGCCTCATGTAACACTACCTACTAGACTACAGCGACTATTTATACCCACGGTTCGTTAAATTTGTTGTGACAATCGTAATATATGATTTACGTAACGTAACGTATGATTACTATTTCTCAGGAACAAAGAATTCACTTTAATTCGAAATCAACTCCTGATTCTCTTCGAACTGAGACGATAATTGAGCGTTGATAATGTAAAATTTATAGGCCCTTATCTTTGGTATCAGAATTGGATGCAGGCACTAAATAGCTTTTATCGCATGTTAAGTCTCCGGCATGATCATTTCTAAGCAAATGAGCCTCCCTTTTACACTTTTCGCAGACCCCAATTTTCGGGTCAAATGATTTTTAGTTTGGGGGTTTTAATTTTTGGAAATCTATCCTTAACAACGACAAACCACAAACATTGTAAGTTCTCAAAAGCTAATATGGGAAAATTAAATGAAAATATCAACCTTCTGATGTTTGCTGCTGAACCAGGTTGAATATTCCACAGCATAGTCATTCTAAAAATGTATGTTTTTTAAATGCTATTGTAATCGAGAATATTCTTCCGGTATTATAAAATGTTTTATTATTTCTTTTAAATAATAAAATATTTAAATTAAGAAAATATAATAAAATTATTACCAGACTATATTTGTTTAATAAAAATGTTTTAAAAAGTTATTATTGTCAATATTGTGGGGACTTTCGAAAAATCATATATAAACCCCATAACTTTATGTGTAAAGTCATCAGTTTTCTTAACTACCTGCTCCTCTATAACATGTATAAATCAATAATTATTTTTGGTGAGTACACTTCCTACAAAATAAAGAAATATTATTAACACTTGGGTCTTTTTAATGAAAAAAAATTAGGCTGCATCATGTTGGCGTTGACATATGCCCAAGATGCTTCAATAAGCCGTTGTCGTCCTATATGCCGCAAAAATGTGCCCAGCAGGATCGTTTGTGCCAGAGATGGGCAACTTTGTCGCAGACTTCGTTTATGCACTCTTTTGGAAGAAAATTGCTTTCGGCGAAGAATGGTGCCACGTCAATGTGAGTCTGTTTAAAGCTACTTTTAATTTTTATGCTCTTATAACTTTTAATCTTATTTTCGTAGTCCTAATTGTCACCAGTAGTGAGGCTTGTCGCAATATTGAAACACCTTTCGGTTCGGGTACTTGTGCTCCAATACGTAATTGCGATAGAATACGTTGTACTATACCCACCGGACAATTAAACTGTTATCGCAGCAGGCTAAATAATTGTCAACTTTTAACTTCTTGCCAATTGGCTCGTGTAAATTGTCGCCGCGGTCCTGGTAATCGTTTGCAACGTACAAATTACCATGCTTGTGCTGGTATGAGGACTGGCCAAGCATTGCAAAGATGTCGTCCGCTACTAAAAGATGATGATTCGGAACAAAAATAAAAAAATATTTTAAATGACTAGTATTTAAGTTTTTAATAAAAATTATAGAAAAAAATATAGTTTTTTAATAATTTATAAAAAACGGCGGTGAGCGTTAAAATGGTCTAACTTTTAGTATATACAAACTGCAATAAAAATTACAAAATTTTTTTGTTTAATATTTTCTAATATTAAGTTGTTGATATGGAATGAAATACATATCAAAGGGTTGCAGTGGTCTATAGTTTTGATGTAATTTTCGACCACTTGGCAGATGGTGGTTTCCATCCATGCCTTCATGGGTAGTTTTTAAAGTAGACCTTCAAAATTGTCAAATGGCGTCAAATGGCAGGATCATGGTATATCCCATTGAATAATGAATTTCGTTTTTTTGAAAACTTATCATCCAATAAAGCTAAAATCGGTCATATTGTTAAAGCCATGTACTGTCAAGTTCGTAATCTTCAATCGAACGCCAAAAACGAAATTGATTATAATGAGGCCATAGCGCTGTGAATAGAGGATAACAATTCTTTGAGGGTGCTTTCGAAAGAACACAGCCCAATGACACCTTTCAATAAAAATGCGCACCAAATGGACATTTTTAATAGTTGCATTGGCATTTCCACAAGCGATATATTCATACATTTCATAGACTTCCAACCTCTTCGAATTTCTTTATAATTTTATAGCACAGTACGTCGATTATGAACAGCGTAAACTTTTGGCTAAAGTGCCAATGAAAAACAACGATTACAGAGGTTGTGCATTAATTATATGTATCCAAAATCGGAATTCACATAATTTATGCTCTGAGTGCTGATTTATTACTTATAACTGACAGGTTAATAAGTTCGTTTCTTTTCGAATTCTCCGCCTTTTAAATAAAAGCGTAACACTTCTACTTTCAACAGACGCCCATCGGTTGATTTCTGTCAAAATTTTAACATGATGCGTTATTTAGCTTATGTCAGCCATTGATAGCGCACTGAAGCGTGATTTGAGGGTTAAATGGGAAAAATTGAATTACGTGGGCTTATTAAACCTGATTTTTGAAAAAAGAATTAATATCACCAAAATGAAAACTAGGCTTGAAAATAGTATAACTCTGCGAAATCAAGTATAATTACGTTGAGGCCGTACGAGGCAGGAAAATGCCGAACTTTTTGGACGCTCAGTAGAGATTTCTTCACCTCAAACAATTGAAAGAATTGATGATATGGTGGTAGACGATAAGAAACTGAAAGTCTAAGCGAGTGATTTCGATTTTAAATGACGATTTATGTGCTCAAGAGAGGCTACACATTTTTCCACGTCTGACTGTAACTGATAGGGGCGTTTTGTGTTGTTCAACATTAAAATTGTCGATTGTTACATGACGTAACCATAAACGAAATTTGGTTTTAATACAACACCAGTAACCCTCCATTTGTATAGACGTTATCTTCTGTGTTTTCTGCTATTCTTACCGTAATCTGTTCAACCGAGATCTTCGGCATGAAACATTTTGAGAATCAATGAGAAGAAGATATACACGTTTAGGTAATAATAATCTTCTTCGGAAAGTTTAAGTACAAATCGTGAATTTATTTCTATTAGCTGGATATCAAACGAAGTTTATTTGTATTGAAGTTGATAACTGTAATATACGAAAAAGTCCGTTACCACCCGAGTTGCTATGTTTGTCAGGAACAAAGAACCCACGTTAATGCAAATCAACTCCTGATTCTCGCCAAACTGAGACGTTAATTGAGCATTGATAGTTACAAATTTAGAAGTCCTTTATTTTGGGATCAGAATTGTACGCAGGCATTAAATGGCTTTTTTCTCATGTTAAGTCTCGATCATGATCATTTCTAAGCAAATTCTTTTCGGTGATCCCAATTTCCTGTTCAAATGATTTTCAGTTTTGGGGATTTTGAAAATCTGTGTTTAACTACTACAAACCACAAATCTTGCAACCCTTCAAAAGCTAATATTAAACATCAAAATGTTAGTTTAAAGCCTAATGTTTTGTGCTTAACCATTCAGAATTTCGTAGAGCAAGCATTTGCTTGAGAAAAATTCCACCAGGTTGAAAAATCCAGAATATATTCTTTCTAAATGTGTATGCCTTTTAAAAGTTATTATAGTCGGGAATAATCTTCCGGTGTTATAAATCGGCTTTTAAATAATAAAATATGAAAATTAATAAAATATAAATATTTGTATATACATACATATGTACATATACATATACAGAATTTTTTAAATATAAAAAATGTTTTCAGACAATATTTGTTTGTTCAATACCAATATATTAAGAAGTTATTGTTTTGAAAACATTAAAAACTGTGGGGACTTTCGAAAAATCATATATAAAGCCTACCACTTCATGTGTAAATTTATCAGTTTTCTTAACTTGTTCTATAACATGGATAAATCAGTAATTATTTTCGGTGAGTATACTCCCTTGAAAATTACTTAAGAGTTATTTTGACTTTTTTATAAAAAAAAAAATTAGGCTGCATCATGTTTGCGTTGACATATGCCCAAGACACTTCACTAAGTGGTTGTCGTTCTATATGCCGCAAAGATGTGCCCAGCAGAATCGTTTGTGCTAGAGATGGGGAATTTTGCCGTAGACTTCGTTTATGCACTCTTTTGGAAGTAAATTGCTTTCGTCGAAGATGGGTGCCACGTGACTGTGAGTCTGTTAAAAGCTACTTTTAATTTTTATGCTCTTATAACTTTAATCCTATCTTTAATAGTCCTAATTGTCACCAGTAGTGAAGCTTGTAGCAATATTGAAACACCTTTGGGTACGGGTACTTGTGCTCCTATACGTAATTGCGATAGTGTACCTCCTTGTACTATACCCAGAGGAGAGGTAAACTGTTATCGCAGCAGGCTAAATAATTGTCAAATTTTGACTACTTGCCTGTTAGAACATGTTAATTGTCGCCGCGGACGTGATAATCATTTGGAACACACAAATTACCGTGCTTGTGCTGGCATGAGGGTTGGTCAAGCATTGCAAAGATGTCGCCCTCTACGAGGTTGGTGAAGACTTGAAATAAAAAATTTTCTAATTAACTAGTATTTAAGTTCGTAATAAAATTTACAAAAAACCAATAAATAAAATCGAATTTTCTTAGTTCAATATAATTTGTAACAAATGCCAAATGGCATGATAATGGTTTATCTCATTGAGGTGTATACATACATACATAATTGTCATGTCTTTCAGTCAGGATTACGAACTAGTTCCTCACAACAGTTATGTTGTGTGTGTTAATTTTATACATGGGTGGTGGGACCTAGAGTTTAAAATCGACTCTGAACGACAGATTTTTGAGAAAATTTTCATGGCAATTTGATTTTATTCTCAGAGTTTTTGCCAGAAATCTGCTGAGAGGAAGTTGCCGAAGAAATACTTTTTGTATTTTATTTTGATGTCTGTCCTGGGGCTCGAAGCCTGGCTTTTCGTCTAATAAGCCAACACACTACCTACTAGACCACGGCGACTTGTGAATTTCAATTTTCTGAGAACTTCTCATGCAATAAAGCGAAAATCGGCCGAGTTGTGCAGTATCATGTGACTATAGAGCTATAAAGGTCATTAAAAAAACAGCCCAAACACATTTGAGCAATAATGAGCACCAAACGGTAATTTTTACCGTTTGAATTGGCTTTTCCACAAGTGATATATTCGGCAGTATATACATTTCGATGACTTTCGACATCTAGAATCTTTATAAATTTGAAATATCTTAGCACAGCATACCGATTATGACCACCATAATTTCTTGACTAAAAGGTCAATGAAAAGCAATGATTACAGAGATTGTATCTTATATTTATTCAAAATCGGCATTCGCATAAGTAGAGGTTATGCTTAGAGTTCTGGTGTATTACTTATCACTGATGGGTTAATAACAGAGATCAGCAATGATAGATCAAGATGAGTAGAATCGAATCATACTCAATAGTATAGTATAGTATTATAAGTATTTTTCTAAAGTTATGAATCTAAATGAGTAGGCATATGAATCAAACATATTTCGAATGTTATGAGTTTGATGTCAACGTTGTACTCATACTCATTGTGCTCATACTTATTAATCAACGTTGTAGTGTGTACGAATGAATCAAAGTGCATGGTTAAATTGCAATATTGTTGACTGATTTATATTCAAAATTTCATGAGTGCTTATGAGTAGCGAAAAAACGATTTATTGCTGATCTCTGGTTAATAAGTTAATTTCTTTTTGAATTCTTCGCCTTTTAACTAAAAGCGTAACACTTCTACTCTCAACAGGCGCCCATCGGTTGATTTCTGTCAAAATTTGAACATGATGCGTTATTTAGCCTGTGTCAGCCATTGATAGCAGACTGAAACGAGATTTAAGGATTAAATGGGAAACATTGAATTACGTGGGCTTATTAAACCTGATTTTTGAAAAAATAATTAATATCACCAAAATGAAAGCTAGGCTTGAAAATGGTATAACTCTGTAAAATCAATTATAATTACGTTGAGGCCATACCAGCTAGGAAGATGCCGAATATTTTGGATACTGAGTAGATATTTCCCCCCCCCCTCCTCAAACAATAGAAAACATTGGTGATATGACGCTAGCCGATCGGAAATTGAAAATCTGAGAGATTATATGGCACGGAGTTTTCCATTTTAAATGACTACTTATGTCTCCTCAAGAGAGGCCTCGGATTTTCCCTGTTGTTCAACAGCACAATAGACGAACTTTTGCACTATGTCGTAACCATAAACGAAATTTGGTTTTAATAAAACACCAGCAACCCTCCTCGTATGAACGTTATTTTCTGTGTTTACCAACGTTCTTATCATAATTTGTTCAACCGAGTTCTTCTATACCGCAGGCAAGAGACATTTTAAAAATCGGTGAGAAACTGATACACACGTTTAGGCAACAAAAGTCTGTTTTGACAAAGACTTGGGAAATTTTAAGTACAAATCGTGGATTTATTTTTATTTGCTGAATATCAAACGAAGTTTATTTGTACTCAAGTTGGGTTAAACTTGGTATGATAATCATGATACACAACGAAGTCCATTTCCACTTAAGTTCTTATGTTTGTCAGCAACAAGGAACTCACGTTAATGCAAAATCAACTACTAATTCTCGCCAAAATTAGTCTCTAATTTGTTTGCCTTCTCTTTCGTATTAACATTGTATACAAGCATTCTATAGCTTCTCATGCATGACCAAGCAAATTAGAACCTCTTTTCTACTTTTCGGAGACGCCAATTTTCGGGTCAAATGATTTTTTGTTTTGGGGTTTTTGGAAATCTATCTTTATCTACTACAGAACACAAATCATTCAAGATTAAAAGATAATATTGGCTAAACAAAACAAAATGCAATGTTTTGTGCTTAACCATTCAAACCTCAGTACAGTAAGCAACAATCTGTTTTACTTGAGGAAAATTCCGTCAGGTTGAATTATTTCAGAAAATCCATTCTAAAACTGCATGCTTTTTAAATCTATTGTATTCGGGAATATTCTTCCGCTATTTTAAAGCCTTTTGTTATAACCTTAAAATAATAAAACATTAAAATTAATAAAAAAAAATCAATATTTGTATACACCTACTATATGTACAGAATTTAGAAAATACAAAATGTTTTCAGACAATATTTGTTTGTTTAATATCAACATGTTAAAAGGTATTGTTCTGAATACATTACTTATTGTGAGGACCTACGAAATGATATATAAACCCTTCCACTTTATGTGTAAAGTTATCAGTTTTCTTAACTACCTCTTCCTCTATAACATGTATAAATCAATAATTATTTTCGGTGAGTACACTTCCTTCAAAATAAAGAAATGTTCTTAAAACTTTTCTCTTGTCAATGAAAAAAATTAGGCTGCATCATGTTTGCCTTGACATATGCCGAAGACACTTCATTAAGCCGTTGTCGTTCTATATGCCGCAAAGATGTGCCCAGCAGAATCGTTTGTGCCAGAGAGGGGCAACTATGCCGTCGAATTCGTTTTTGCAATCTTTTGGAAGAAAATTGCTTACGGCGAATAGTAGCACCACGTGAACGTAAGTCTGTTTGAAGCTACATTTTATTTTTATGCTCTTATAACTTTAATGTTATTTTCATAGTCCTAACTATCACCAGTAGCGATGCTTGTCGTGATCTTAAAACACCTTTGGGTCCGGGTATTTGTGCTCCAATACGTAATTGCGATAGAATACGTTGTACTATACCCACCGGACAATTAAACTGTTATCGCAGCAGGGCAAATAATTGTCAACTTTTAACTTCTTGCCAATTGGCTCGTGTTAATTGTCGCCGTGGTCCTGGTAATCGTTTGGAACGGACTAGTCACCGTGCTTGTGCGGGCATGAGGGCTGGTCAAGCATTGCAAAGATGTCGTCCTACACAACGTCACAGTCATCATTCTTAATGACTCGGAATAAACAATAAAAATATTTCAAAATGTTTCTAGTATTTAAGTTTCCAATAAAAATTACAAAAAAACCAATAAAAAATTTAAGATTTCTTTATTCAATATAATTTGTAAGAAACGGCGTTGAGCGTTAAAATGATATAACTTTCAGTATATCCAGGAATCAATACAAATTTCAAAGTTTTTTTTTTAACATTTTCTGATATGAAATTGGTGATTTGGAATAAAATGCATATCCAAGGGTTGTAGTAGTCGATCGTTTTGATGTACTTTTTAACCACTTGACAGATGTTGGTTTTCAACCACGTCTTCATGGATAGCCTTTAAAGAAGACGTTCGAAAAGATCTAACGACGTTAAATGGCATGATCATGGTATATCGCATTGTATTCTGAAAACTTCTCATGTATACTTACATAATTGGTCATTAAAACTTTTCAATCAGTATTACGACCTAGTTTCCCACACCACTTGTGTTGTGTGCGTTAATTTTTATACATGAGTGGCGGGACCTACACTTTAAAGTTGATTCCGAACGACAGATTTTTGAGAAACTTATCATTGCAGTTTTATTTATACTCAGAGTTTTTGCCAGAAATCTGCTGAGAGGAAGTCGCCGAAGAAATACTTTTTATTTCATTTTGTTGGAGATGTCTGACCTAGGGTTTGAACTGAGGTCTCACATCTAATAAGACAACGCGCTACTTACTAGACTCTGGTGACGTGGAAGTTATAGTCTGTGTTTTCTGTCTTATGAGTTTCAATCTATAATTCTTGAACCAGTACCAGTTGCTGAACTACTGAATCGCCTAGAGTTACTGAATCTCGCAAAACAATCACACTTGAGTTTAGCGAGAATTTTTGAGAAATCTTTCATGACAATTTTATCTTTACACTCAGATTTTTTGCCAGAAATCTGCTGACAGGATGTCGCCGAAGAAATATTTTTTCATATTTGGTTTAATTGGGGATGCGTGACCTAGGGCATAACGGTCGACTAGTTACATTGGCTTTCCCACAAGCGATACATTCGTTAGTGTATACATTTCGATGACTTTCAACCTCTTCGAATTTATTTACAAATTTAAAATATCTTAGGACAGCATACCGATTATGACCACCATAATCTCTTGGTTAAAAGCTCAATGAAAAGCAACGATTACGGAGATTGTGCATTATATTTATACAAAATCGGCATTCGTTATAATGTTAATAAGTTCATTTCTTTTCGAATTCTTTGCCTTTTAAATAAAAGCGTGACCCTTCTACTCTCAACAGACGCCCTTCAGTTGATTCCTGCCATAGTTTTAAGATGCTGCGTCATTTAGCCTGTGCCAGTCATTGATAGCAGACTGAAGCGTGATTTGAGTATTTAATCGGTAACATTGAATTACATGGGCTTAATAAACCTGATTTTTGAAAATAGAATTAACGACACCCAAACTTGGATAGAAAATAATATAAGAACTCTGCGAAATCAATTTCAATTTTAATTACGTTGAGCCCGTTCGAGCTAGGAAGATGCCGAACATATTGGGCACTCAGTAAAGATTTCTCCACCTCAAACTATTGAAAACATTGGTGGTCTGAGATATTATTGAAGTCATAAGTATGTTATAAGTGAAAGTGTTTTAAATTTTCAATGGCAACTTCTGTCTGAAAAAGCTTTCCTCAAGAGTAAATTGTAGGGATGTTTGGCGTTGTTCAACAGCAAAATAGACAAACTTTTGCACCATGTCGTAATCATAAATGTAACTTGAATCTTATAAAACACCAGCAACCTTACATTTGTATGGACGTTATTTTCTGTGTTTACTGCTGTTCTTATCATAATTTGTTCAACCGAGTTCTTCTATACCGCAGGCAAAAGACATTTTAAGAAGCGATGAGGAGAAGATACACAGGTTTGTACCTCAATAGTTTGTTTATACAAAGACTTCAGAAAGTCTAAGTACAAATGGTTGATACATTTTTATTTTCTGAATATCAACTGAAGTTTATTTGCATTCATGTTGGGTTAAACTTGGTGTGATAATCATAATACACAACGAAGTCCGTTACCAGCCGAGTTGTTATGTTTGTCAGCAACAAGGAACTCACGTTAGCGCAAAATCAACTCCTGATAATCGCCAAAATTAGCCTCTAATTGAGCATTTGTAGTTGAAAATTTATTTGCTCTTCTCTTTGGCATTAGCATTCAATAGCTTTTCAATAGCTTTTCATGCATGACCAAGCAAATGAGAACCTCTTTTCTACCTTTCGGAGACGCCAATTTTCGGGTCAAATGATTTTTAATTTTGGGGTTTTTAGAAATCTATCTTTATCTACTACAGAATACAAATCTTTCAAGTCGAAAAGATAATATTGGCAAAACAAAACTAAATTCAAATTTCGAGTGTAATGTTTTGTGCTTAACCATTCAAACCTCCGTACAGTAAGGACCAATGTGCTTTACTTGAGGAAAATTCCATCAGGTTGAATATGCCAGAACATAGTCATTCTAAAACTGCATGCTTTTAAAAAGCTATTGTAATCGGGAATATTCTTCCGGTATTTTTAAAGGTTTTGTTATTACTTTTAAATACTAAATTATGAAAATTAATTTAATGTCAATATTTGCATATACATACTATGTACATATATGCACAATTCTGTACATATACATAGTATATGTGTATATATAGAATTTTTTAAATATAATAAAATTATTACCAGACAATATTTGTTTAACACCTATATTTTATAAAGTTATTGTTTTGAACATATTAAATATTGTGGCGTCTTTCGACAAATCATATATAAACCCCATGACTTTATGTATAAAGTTATCAGTTTTCTTAACTACTTCTTGTTCAATAACATGGATAAATCAATAATTATTTTCGGTGAGTATATTTCCCTCAAAAGAAAAGACTTCTTGAAACTTATTTGGTCTTCTTAATAAAAACCGCCGAAAAATTAGGCTGCATGTTGCTAGTGCTGACATATGTTGCATCATCTTCACAAAGCCGTTGTCTTCCTATATGCCGCAAAGATGTACCCAGCAAAGTCGTTTGTGCCAGAGATGGCAAACTTTGTCGCAGAATTCGTTTATGCAGTCTTTTAGAAGAAAATTGTAGACGCCGAGGATCACTACGTGAACGTGAGTCGTCTTAAGGCAATATTTTACATTTTAAGCCCCCTTATAACGTTTATCATATTTCCATAGCTTTGATTACCACCAGTATTGTAGCCTGTCGCAATATTAAAACACCGTTGGGTTCGGGTGCTTGTGCTCCAGTACGCAAGCCCCGTCAGGAACCACGTCGCTGCGATAGAATACGTTGTACTAACCCCAGAGAAGAGTTACACTGTTATCGCAGCAGGGAAAATAGATGTCAACGTTTGACTTCTTGCCAGTTAGAACGTGTTAACTGTCGTCGTGGTCGTGGTAATCGTTTGGAACGTACAAGAACTAGTGCTTGTGCTGGCATGAGGCGTGGTGAAGAATTACGAAGATGTCGACCTCGTGAAGAAGAATCGGAATAAAAAATAAAAAATTTCCCAATGACTCGTGTCCAAGTTTTTAATAAAAATTACAAAAAATCCAATAAAAAAAATCGAATTTTCTTAATTCAATATAATTTGCAATAAACGGCGATGAGCGTTAATATGGTCTAACTTTCCGTATATACAAACACAAATACAAATACAAATTTCAAATTGTTTTTCTAATATTTTCTAATATTAAGTTGTTGATTTGGAATGAAATACATATCAAAGGGTTGCAGTGGTCTATCGTTTTGATGGAATTTTTGACCACTTGACAGATGTTGCTTTTTAAACATGCTTAATGGTTAGTTTTTAACATGGACGTCCAAAAAGGTCTAATGGCATCAAATGGCAAGTTCGTGGTATATAAAGCCATATACTGTCCAGTTCGTAATCTTCAATTGAACGCCAAAAAAAAGTTGGTTATCATGAGGCCATAGCGCTGTAAATAACAATTCTTTGAGGGTGATTTCAAAAAAACACAATAGCAATAACACCTTCCAATAAAAATGCGCACCAAATGATCATTTTGCATTGGCATTTCCACAAGCGATACATTCGTTAGTGTATACATTTCGATGACATTCAACCTCTACAATTTTTTTTATAATCTTGAGAAGCACTACTGTGGTCGACACCCTAATCTTTTGGTTAAAAGTTAAATAAAAAGCAACGATTACAGAGGTTGTGGGTTATATTTATACAAAATCGGCATTCCCATAAGTAGAGGTTATGCTCTGAGTGCTGGTTTATTACTTATCACTGATGGGTTAATAAGTTCGATTGTTTTCGAATTCTTCCAGGTTTAAATAAAAGCGTAACACTTCTACTCTCAATAGGCGCTAGTCTGTTCTATCCTTCCAAAATTTAAACACGCTGTGTCATTTAACTTGCAAGTCATTGATAGCAGACTGAATCGGGATTTGAGGATTAAATGAGAAAAATTGAATTACGTGTGCCCATCAAACAAAATTAAAAAAAAATAATAATTATCATCAGCCAAACGAAGGTTCAGCTTGAAAATAGTATAGGAACTCTACAAAATCAATTTCAATAAGAATTTCGTTCAGGCCATACATGCCACGAAGATGCTGAACATTTTGAAATCTCAATTGGAATTCCTCCACCTGAAACAATTGAAAACGTTGATGTGGCGGTAGTCGATCACAAATTGAAAGTCTAAGAGATTGTTGAAGTCATAAGAATTTCATACGGCACAGTGATTCCAATTTTGAATGCCGTCTTATGTCTGCTGCCTAAACCCTGTTCAAGAAAGCAAATGATACGGGTGTCAGGCATTGTTCGACAGTAATACGAATGAACTTTTGCATCGTGTCGTAATTATAAAAGAAAACTTGGATCTAATAAAACCACATCAACAAACCTGCATCTGTATGGAGGTTGTACGTACATACATACATACATTCATAATTGGTCATTACAATCCTTAAGTCAGGATTACGACCTAGATTCTCATACCACTTATACTGTGTGTCTTAATTTGTATGCATGAGTGTTGGGGCCTACAGTTTAAAGTCGATCCGGAACGACAGATGCTTGAGAAACTTTTTAATGGCAATTTAATTTTACTCTCAGAGTTTTTGACAGAAATCTTCTGAGCGGAAGTGGCCAAAAAAATATTTTTTTCGTTTTTCATTTTGTTGGAGATAACTGACTTGGAGTTTGAACTGAGGCCTCACATCTAATAAGCCAACCGCTGCTTGCTAGACTCCGGTGACTCGGAGGTTATAGTCTGTGTTTTCTGTCTTATGAATTTCAATCTATCTATCTATCTCCTTGCCATAATTACTTTTCCTTCTTGAACGTTATAAAACCAGTTGCTGAGCTACTGAATCGCCTAGAATTGCTGAATCTCACAAATCAAACTCACTTGAGTTTAGCGAGAATTAGACTTCAAAAAATGTTTATCGCTGTCGCTAATTTCATCCGTCTTTAAATTTTGTTTATTTGAGTGACAGCACTTTATTTAGAACCGTAGGAGTTGTCCTTGTATTTTTGTCTTTCTAATTTCAAACTAAAACTGCTACCTACTGATTTTAGTGCATAATTATTGGCATAGGCCTTGAATTTACTTAACGTCATAAATATGTACGTTCAAACAGCATTTTATTTTCTTGAAGCAATTTTTTTTTAAATTTTATTTTGCCTTTTTCTTAATATAACAATTTACTCTGGCATCATATTACAATGATTGATTACTTAACGATTCCATGTCTGGGTAAAATCTTCTTCTTGGGTAAATCACGACATCTTTGTACCTGACCAGGTCTAATGCCACGACAGCGTTCAGGTTCCACTCGGAATAAGGCATTCAAAGGACCACGTTGACAATTTTGACGGCTCACATTGCAAATGGTCAACAGGCGGCAATTGTTCCTATTGCTGCGTACACACAACAGTTTCGGGCTGTTGTCTTCACATCTCAACCTGAGACAGTCGGGGCGTTGAGGACGCTGGGCATGGGCAAAGGCCAACATGACCACAAGGAATGCTAAAGAAAAATGAAATGAAAATTCAAGAATATTTTTTAAATTTTGTATATTTTTTTAAACTTACCGAAAGCAATGATTGCTTTATTCATGTCTTTTTTTTCTTTTTATTCTTTTGAAAGTCTTGTACTATATCTGCTGTCAATGGCAAAACTGATAATTTAATCCTGTTACTCAAGGGGTTTTATATACGAAATAATTTCCTTTGATTCAAAATAAGTAGCACAATGGGTTTTTATTGTATTGTTTCTAGTCTTTCATTGTGTTATTTATTAATTATTAAATAAAAGTTTTAATTCAATTGTTTATGGCATCAGTATTATCTCTTATGGCTTTTTGTTACAGAATGCACCTGCATTGTTTCAGAGGCTAGACGTTTTGAAATCACATGTTCGTATGTCTGGCCAGATGTTAATATATTCTGCTTGACCTGATAATTAATTAATCTAGTCCTTAATAATATTAACACACGTTTTGTTGTGACATAAATATTCAACATTATGGTGAGCATTCATATACACTTTGTTAATAAAATATCGTTTGCACTTATGGTGGAGCTTATCTTACGTATTTTTGATCATATTTGGATTAAAATTTTTTGTTAGAAAGTTTGTAATTTTCAATCAAAATCAAAGTGAGTATGTTGCGGTTCTTAAATACAGAAAATTAGGCTGTATTTCCAAGTGAGGTCCTTATATAGAATTTCTACATTCCTGCAGGAAGGATTATTTCGTTTCGTATACTCTGCTACAGCTTTCTCGAGTTGGTGGCCAAGTTTGTCGGGTTATTGAAAAAACACTTTCATTTACTTTCAAGACAATGTGTCATTATATTTTTCTGAAATAATGTATTTGAGAACGAGGGAACTACTTGATTTCGACAAGAAAACGGTCGCATTTTAACAGGAATTCTAATGGGACACTGCGCTCTTGGCAATTTCAGTGACAAGCTCGGTCTGCCCCATCAGAATTACTGCAGAAACTGCCATGATATGGAGGTAATGGAATGGAACAGACGTCATCGGTATTTTGGTGACAAAACTTTTGAAGATCTGGGTCACGGTTTCATCAGGAGCTCGGGATGGTTCAAAACCACTAACCACTACTGACAAGACATGTTAACTCCCACTAAGTAACACAATGGGCATTATGACCACCGTGTGAACTTTCCGCTAACCCAGCCTAACCTACATAGACCTGCATGTCTCTGGTGGTATAGAACAGTCTACTAATGAGTAAGTTTTTCAGCTTTATCGACACTAAAGCTAACTTCTTAGACTAATTCTGACTTCCCAACAAGCTTCGAGAATAATCTCACTGTTATTAATGCATATGTCGCCACTTTCGTATCGGCAAATATCATTATATTGCCACCTTGCCTGTTTGTTTCATCATTCGAAGCCCTTTCCACTGCGAAGACCTCCGCATGAAAAAACAATTGTAATCTCGAAACTTATATTATTCCACAATCTTCAATAAAACGACAGAATAGGGGTCCCCATTCTGATGTCATCCGGATAGAAGCTGATGAAACATTATTACTGTTCAATTGCCGTCAGCCGTCCAGCACCTAAATTTATGATTTAAAATTGTAAAGTTCTAATCAGTAGTTTTCATCAAATCATAGATGCCCACATCTATTTTACTGGTCTTGGCTAGTTTCCCTCAAGCGTACAGCGTTTGAGCAGGAAGTGTAGAAAAAAAGTCTTCAGCCAGCAAGGAAACAAATGTATTCAAAGTTACTCGTATTGGCAGTTCCTTAGTGCTCCCTTTGCTTCTGTATATACAGTTGTAGATAAACGGCGTAAAGATGACTATCCAAACTGTATTATAAAAACCCCTTGAACAAGAGCTCTAGCCCCTAGTCTAATGACATCGAGAATTTCTGTTATTATCAGTAAGAATGATATGAGAGTAAAATGTCATCTTTCTTTCCAATGCCAAGATACAAACCTCGCGGTATTATTCATAACCAGTACACGTAGACCTCAGAAAAGTCATGTATTTGTTTCATAAGATTGTATTCACACCAGTTAGAAAAACTCCAATAAGTCCTGCTTTAAAAGGATTACATACATAATTGGCCATTAAAACCTTTAAGTCGGGATTGAAACCTAGCTTCTCACACCATTTATGTTGTGAGTGTTAATTTTTATACATGAGTGTAACTGTAGGTCCCAGTTTAGAGTCGTCGCCGAACTACTGATTATTGAACACAATTTCATGGCAATTTCATTTACTCTCTACTGAGAGGAAGTCGCCGAATATGTTCCCATGTTTCAGTTTGTTGGAGATGTCTGACCTGGTGTTTGAATCGTGTTCTCACGTCTAATAAGCCAACTCACTATCTACTAGACTCCGAAGACATTAGAGTTACTAGAATAAAGGATAACACTGCGTAACAATAATCATATGTTGGAACTTATTTGAACTTTTCTTTGTTCTATGTACTGAAATGTCTCCTCAAGCCTTTTTGATATTTTACCACCGCTAACGCAACGGTCTGTTGTTTGTGTGAAAAGGAATTTTTAAACACTTCAAGTGGAAGCTGTATTACCTTTTTAATATGGCTGGAAATAAAACCTTTTATCCTTGCAAAAAGAATTTTGATAAAATCGAGGTTTCGAACGTATAAATTTGCAGGTATTACGTATTACGCAGAAGTAATCTGCGAGCAGTACATTCGTTATTAAGATTTTAATTTTTTTTTACAGCCCCGATTAGCCAAACGTCCATTGAACGTAACGGAACGTAAGTTCGTTTTTAGTATATGAAGTTGCTCTTCATATACATACATAGTAAATGCTCACTGATATTACCTCACGATTCGGTCTCATTGCTTTTCGTATTCTAAAAATGAACGTACATTCCGTGGACGTTTGGCTAACTGACGCTGCAGAGTGATTACTTTTGATCCTTCATCAGACGGGTTGGAAAGAAGATGAGTTATTTTACTTATGGCAAAGCAAAGAATTACTCCATGTACTCGAAATGGTATCAATAACTGCATAGGGTAGGCTGAATGCTCCTCGTATTTGCATCCGCACTGGTACTAATGCGTTTCCTTTTGTTAATGCTCTATTACCTAAGGACATGAAGATATTTTTACATTTTGCTGGAAGATTGCGAGTGGAGCAACAATCTTATCTAAATTGGTGTAAGATCAAGCACAGAGAGTTTTACTACTTTAGCAGAGATGGAACACTGTTTCTTTTTATTTTTAGCTGAGATATTTATTTATATTTTTTATTTTCTATTTTTTATTTTTATTTAACAATGAACATATTAGGAGGACAAAAACAATTCAAAATCATTCTCCTCTACTTCTTTCTAATATCACGGCATTGTTGTTTTCTGCCAGGCTTAATGCCACGACAACGGCGGGAATCAACTGCAACCAAAGAATTCAAGGGGCCACGTTTACAGTTGATGCGACTTATTTGACAAGCGGTCAAAAGGCGGCAATTATTCTTCTTGCTGCGTGCACACAAAAGTTTCGGGCTGTTATCGGCACATTTTATTAATCTACATTTGGGATTGGGTGATTGTGTCTGAGCTTGAACATATGCGAAAATGCATACAAGTAGAGCTGATTTTAAAAGAATAGAAATTCAAAATTTATTTATTTTTCATACATATTTTTTTTAATTGCAACACTTACCGCAAATAATGATGGCTTTATTCATTTTGAAAATGTTCTTCTGTTTGCTTTGCTTGATTGTGACAAAACTGACTGATGTTTAACCTCTAGTTTTAGCAGCTTTATATACGAATTAATTTCCTATTTTAGCTTGGAATTTAGCCATCAATGTGTTATTATGTAAACCATCTTTTGTTATTTATTAAATAAATATTTTGGATTGTATTGTTATTGCTTTCAATGTTATCTTTTATCGCTTTGTGTTAAACAATGCAACTGCACGAGCGATAAGAGTGCAAAAAAAACGGAAACAGTTGTCGAGTTTAATTAGTTGCCACATGTCGCTTGTCTTTTTGAATATCTCAGGTGGCATATATATGTTCCTCTTACTCCTCTAGGGAGCATAGGGCCGCAACGGTGGCATAGGAGAGTTCATTTATTTGCGAGTTTATCGGCATTATAATTTGCATTCAAATTGCTGTGCCTGCAACTCGATACATGATAAAGAAAGCATTTGATTCTAAACGTATCAGTTTTTCTTGTATCACGTGATGAGCTTCGATAATTACCTGTTAATTGACAAATCCTACCTCTAGTTATCTATCTATTTACCTTTGTTGTTTCCTCTGAGCCGTTTTCTATGTAGAAGACCACCGCTTAAAGAAAAGCTGACATAATCTGGAAGCTGGTATAAGCAGAGCTTCTGTAAGGTTCAGTCTTTCTGTTCTGACGTTACCTGTACAGAGGTTGATGAAATATTATTTTCAATGGAATGAAAGGACAAACCAGTTTCAAACTAAATTCAAAGTTGTTCTCTTATAAGCAACAATTATTGGCAAATCATTTGCTGTGACCATATGCTTTTTACTGCCATTGGCGTCTTTTACTCAATCTAACAGCATTTAATTATAGAAAGTGAAAAAAACATGGAAGTATTTGAACATTGGATAAAGTAACATACTTAAGTTTGCTGCTGTGGGCCAGTGTTCCTACACTCCATAAAGTATTGTTTTGAGGAAATTCCTTTCGGTATCCCAACAGCAAATAATATACTCATATATTAAAGTGGCTGCCATTATGTTTTTTTCGCACGATCCTCCACATTTTACATTCAATAGTTCCTTAAATAATTGAACACCTACGGTTAAAATTTTCAACTATCCAATAGGAATTTATAGCTTTATAGGACATCTGAAGACTAGATTTTGCGATTTCTGATACCTAATTTAAAAGTAAAGCTTTCCAACTGTGGTATAAAAACGATGTGTTGAAATTTCTCATTCCTTATTGTCATATTTTCGGATCGCGTGGCGCTATAATGAGAATTAATACAATCACTGATGTAAGATCAACTATCTAAGCTATTACGCCGTATTCACATATAGTACTTACGAAAGTTCTCATTGTATAAGAACTTTAGCTCCTGGCCGACAATATTGTTACGTTTTCACCTTTTAAAAACGTTTAAACTTTGAACTCGTAGATTGCAAATAAAATAAAAATAAATTTGTGTTTGGCTTTAATTAAAATTCTTTATTATTCGCACAATTTTGTGTGCCACTGTGTACAACTTGATGTAAAGAACAACAATTGCTTTTCTTTGTTATTCCTCTGTTTCTAGCCTTTGCATAAACAATAACAGTTATTAGACAATTGGTCATCACATCTTTGTAACGGAGATCTTCAAACCACAAATACTCTCTTCAAACGCACCGCGTCTTCACACAAGACTGCCTGCATTTTTACTAACTCAGTTGCTTGCTTTCCTTTTATATGGCAACGTAAACAGTGCGATGAATGTTCGTGGCTTCGCCTTCTCAAGATCTCTATAAATGTAAACATCGTTGTTTAATTATAGTTGTTTGTGTATTTTGTTTACATTTATCTGGCACAAATTACAAAATTTTTTGCGGATCTCAATGTCAACAATTTTTCTATATGGTATTCCAGTGCCCCTCTACGTTAGGTCTTCCAATAGTTTGGTAGAGAATCACTAATTTAATGTAAGTCTTAAAAGAAAATTATGCTACGAACACAATAAATGCAACAATTTGCTTGTTGTCGCGTTGCCTTTACATAACTGGTCATTACAACCCTTCAGTTAGGATTACAACCTACACCACTTATGTTGTTTGTGTCAAATTGATACATAAATGGAGGGACCTACAGTTTAAAGTAGATTCCGAATAGAGTTTGGGGTTTCCGGTATTTCCCGAGAAATTTGTTAAATATTCTCGGGAAATACGGTAAATTTTAAATTAACGTATTCTTGTACATACATAAGGAAAATAATCAGAATGTTCAAAAAAAGTCCTTTAAAAAATGCTACTCTTCAAAAATATGTAAAGGAAGAATTCAGTAAAGAGTATCATCTAATCCTAGATGTACGAACTAGGTGGAACAGCATGGTTGGAATGATACAATCATTTCTAGAAATTAAAAATGCAATAAAAAAGGCTGTAATAGATTTACATTTATCATCATTGTTTGTTGAAGATTATGTCCCACACTTGGAAACATTGGTAAACGTTTTGAACCCCATAAAAGATGCAGTGGAAACATTAGGCAGGCGTGAAACCAATTTGATAATAGGTGATGCTATTACGAATACACTTTATGAACAGTTATTACCTGTTGATTCTATACTTTCGGAAAAAATGGTTCACACAACTAAAAGTAAAGTAAATGAAAGATATAAATTGGTAAATTATCTAAACACTTCACAACACAATGATATTAACATAACAAAGACAATGTTAAAATCCTATGCAGAGCAAATGTACAAACGCCTATTCTAAGGTACTGAAATAACATCGGCTGAAGATGTGATGAAGACATTTCCGTTGCACAAGTATATCAATGTTTTAAAGAAAAGTTGGAAAACGCCATTAATGGGGCTAAAGAAAAAACAATAAATCTGAAATTAAAAACAGACAGCTTATTTAAAAGAGAACTAGATTTATTTGAAGCTCGTACAAACAGAACTAAAAATTTAGACATACTTTTTAATGCATTGTTAATGCTAAAGCCCACTTCTGTAGAAAGCGAACGTGTTTTTTTTCGGTAGCTGGTAAATTTTCAACAAATTTACGAAATAGAATGTCCGATGAGTTATTTAATGCAATAATAATTTTAAAAACTGATCTTTTGAAAACTTAGTTCCTCGTAAATTTTTTATATTTTTATTTTTAAAGAATATTTTTAATTAATTCTTATTGATAACTGATTCTTGGGAATCCCGGGAAATAGAATTTTTCATTCCCGTTTCCCGGGAAATGAAAAAGTCCGGGAATTCCCAAACTCTAATTCCGAACGACATATTTTTGAGAAACATGTCATGGCAATTTTATTTACTCTCAGATATTTTGCCAGAAATCTGTTGGCATTTCATATTTCGTTTAGTTGGAGATGCCTGACCTGGGGATCGAACCCTGGCTTTACGTCTAATAAGCCAACACACTATCTACTAGACTACGGCGACTTCATGTAGCGTTGCCTTTAAAGTAATTATTTTCATATACACCCATGTATTCTATTTTTGAGAGATTGCTATGTTTGTTGCATTGCGTTTGAATGATTGCGTAATTAACATCAACTTATAATAGACATGCTTATGTATATACAATCAAACGACCAGATCAGTTAGTACAGTTTCCATAATACCCATTCTAATGGCGACCAATGAATGGCCCTTTACCTCTGAAAGTTCCATCACAGACAAGAATTTAAAAGAAAATTGTTTACTCAAGAAATTGTTTGGAAATCATTTTCCACATCATAGTCTTATTATTGCATCCTTATCTTCCATATTTATAAGGCAATTCAAAATCAATTTTAAATCATATCATAACTATACTAATACTCGTACGGTACCAAGCCTTTGTAAAAGGAACGAAAGCGATCTTAGCTAAAAGGCTTAGAAAGACTGGTTTTACTACCTTAGCAGAAATAGAACAAGTTTAAGTTTTATTTTTTAATATTTAATAATTTTTAATTTTAATTTATTAATAATTTTTATTTTTTTTTTTATTTTTATTTAGCAATGAACACATTAGGAGAATAATAACAATTCAAAATCATTTTCCTCTACTTCTTTCTAATATCACGGCATTGTTGTTTTCTGCCAGGCCTAATGCCACGACAACGGCGGGAATCAACTGCTACCAAAGAATTCAAGGGGCCACGTTTACAGTTGATGCGACTTATTTGACAAGCGGTCAAAAGGCGGCAATTATTCTTATTGCTGCGTGCACACAAAAGTTTCGGGCTGTTATCGGCACATTTTATTAATCTACATTTGGGATTGGGTGATTGTGTCTGAGCTTGAACATATGCGAAAATGCATACAAGTAGAGCTGATTTTAAAAGAAAAGAAATTCAAAATTAATTTATTTTTCATACATATTTTTTTTAATTGCAACACTTACCGCAAATAATGATGGCTTTATTCATTTTGAAAATGTTCTTCTGTTTGCTTTGCTTGATTGTGACAAAACTGACTGATGTTTAACCTCTAGTTTTAGCAGCTTTATATACGAATTAATTTCCTATTTTAGCTTGGAATTTAGCCATCAATGTGTTATTATGTAAACCATCTTTTGTTATTTATTAAATAAATATTTTGGATTGTATTGTTATTGCTTTCAATGTTATCTTTTAATCGCTTTGTGTTAAACAATGCAACTGCACGAGCGATAACCGTGAAACAATTGTAACTGTTGCCAAATTTAAATTGATTGTCTTACTATACGTTTCCCTGTTTGATTTGTATTTTCCCTGATAAAGAATTAATTTGTTTCATGTATTAACATGTGCACAAGTAAAATTTTTAAAATTAATCTTGTTTACATATTTAAAACATTTCTAGCCTTAATGACCGAATTCTTTATGCGTTGAGTGGTTAAAAAATTCACAAATAAGTTCCGACTTTGTTGTTTAAAGAGGTATGCATAGAGGGATATGGTAGCATAGACTGCTAATTTACTTTAACATTCTATTGAGTTTGCTAATTCGTAAATTTCAACCTATAGTTTTAAAAGTTTACATGAATTTTAATTTTTGTTTAAATTTCTCGCAAGAAATTTCAAAAGGAAATAAAAAAATGTCAAAAACCTAAGCTAAGAAATCAATTACACTTGTCCTTGTTCTTTCTGTTCAAAGATTATAAACAAGAAAGACACAGTTTATCTCAGCGATATGAGTCTGAAGAAACAAAAGGCTTACTTTCATCAGGTACGTGCAATATTGCCAGACTCTGCTGTACACGTATGGACAAGTCAAGGACTGACTCATTTCTGCCCTTGAATCGTATGTCCATCCATCACACAACAGCGATTCTTACGGGCCACTGTCCGTTTGGTAGGTTTGCAGAAAGACTTGGCATTCTAACTAATGACTTCTGCAGGATCTGTGGGTCTAAGGAGCTTTCTAATATAAAGATTACTGCAATAGAAAGATTTATCTTAGACTGGGGATGGTTTTTTCAATGGAATGGTTGATCTCCGGGTAGAATTAATTATGGTATCACAAGAGGCCTAAGTACTAGCCTAAGTTGGACCTCTTTCCTCGAAGTAATCTGCCACCTAACCTGTATAACGCCATTTGCAATTGTGAGTGTTGTATATATTGGTGAGTTGGAAGCTCTTAATGTTCTGGGCATGAAAATTTTATGTGATGTTCGCTGGAACCAGCATTCAAGGTGAAAGAAGCATTAAAGAACCATGGTTTTTCAAAACAGTGAAATAAATACTTCACTCCTACTTGTCTCTATTATTTACCCCACTTATATTCCTCCAGAGTTTGAATACAACTCTCTCTCTCTCTCTCAAGCTATAAGGACCACCAAGCACCCACTTTTTCGAACCTTTCGCAGCTTTTCCATAATTCGATTTCCACATGCGACAATTTTGCTTTTTGAAGCATCTAGCGATAGAAAAATTAGTTTCACCACTGTGCTCTAGCGGAATAAAATCACCTAAAATTACATATTTTTACGTAGTAATTGATTTTTCGTAGTGCATATTAGTTTGTATTCGATTGGTCTGCAGAACACGCTATGCATTACGGAGAAAATTCATTCTTCAACAACACTGTCTGCGGAAAGTTCCCCACTGAAGTTGTTCCTTTTATTTATGACATCTGTATATATTCAATTCTCAGTCACTATGCTCATTTTCTTCTCTCCCACAATTTATTTTCCTAGATCCAACATAGTGCAATTCATAAGCAGGGGCCATCCTTTGAGTGTTACAATTTTATTTCTGTCGTTCTGGTATTGAAAATAAGATCTGAGAGTTGGTTTCGTCATAGTCTAGTAGGTGGTGTGTTGGCATAAGACATGAGGCCTCGGTTCAAACCCCAGGCCAGACATATCCAACAGAAAATAATATGAAAAATAATTCTTTGAGGACTTCTTCTCAGCAGATTTCTGGCAAAAAATGTGAGGGTAAATAAAATTGTCAGGAAAAAGTTTCTTAAAAATCTGTCGTTCGAAATCGGCTTTATACTCTAGGTCCCGCTACTCACGTATAAAATTAACACAATTATGAGAAATTAAGTCGTAATCCTGACTAAAGGGTCGGTGTTGGTTTCACAATAAAAAATGAAATAAAAAAGAGATGACTTTGTTAGGATTCTTTGTCTAGAGTAGGTAGGCTCTATGCTTTCTTTCTTACATTTAAATCTAAATTTAGATGATTGGGCATGAAGCAGTTGACTTCTATTAAAATGTTAACAAACTGTGTCATTTAGTTTGAAAAGAGAATTACGTGTATTTTTATAATACTCAAACCAAGATTGAGCTTGATATACATCACCAAAATACGCATCAATAATTTCAATAGTAAGAGAAAATTGTTTACTGGCCTGCATTGCAAACGTAGTGTCATTGAAGATACCGATCGTTCTGAAATCTGGCCACCATCGATCATAAGCGCTTGACAACTTCGCAGACTACAACTTTGGGGTTGTTCGGACGCAATATGAAATAGATTCACTTAAACATGCCAAAGTCATAACTACAGTAAGAGGATTTCTCTCGACATTTGAGAAGTCCAGGCCGCACTACTCAGCCAACAAAGTCTTGGTGACCATAGAGTAAGTACCTTTAAAATTGTAAAACACTTGTGGTATATATTACGTTTTCTTATGGGAACGAGGGTTTGGAAAAAACGCCTTCAAGTGCCGAAAAAACAATTTGTTTTCACGAGCACATACATATGTATGTATTCTCTACATCTGTCGTATTCTGCATAAATAGTTTCGAACGTTTATCTGCTGTTTCCTAAGTTAAAATATTACTTTGTCTGAAAGAGATGTGACAGCAACGATGAAATAATGTCACAAGCTTAACTAATTTGATGACAAATCTTTTTTTCTTTTATAAAATTGGAGAAAACAGAGAATTTTTCACTCAAAAGGTCATAGGATTTCAAAAGTTATGATCTTGCAGTCGTCATAGTCTAGTAGGTAGTGTGTTGGCTAATTAGACATGAGGCCACGGTTCAAACCCCATGTCTGACATCTGCATCTTAATCAGTGCTGGCAAAAACCCTGAGAGTAAATGAAATTGCAATGAAAAGTTTCTCAAAAATCTGTCGTTCCGAATTGACTTTCAACTGAAGGGTCCGCCACTCATGGATGAAATTAACATACACACACAACATAAGTGGTGTGAGAAACTAGGTCGCTATCCTGACTGAAGGGTTGTGATGATGAACGAAATATGAAAAATATTTCTTCGGCGACATCCTTTCAACAGATTTCTGATTAAAGCTCTGAAAGTAATAAAAAAATCTGTCATTTGGAGTCGGCTTTAAACTGTAGGTCCCGACACTCATGTATAAAAATTAGCGTACACAACATAAGTTGTGTGAGAAACTAGGTCGTAATCCTGATTGAAAGGTTGTCATGATCAGGGAACATTTTTGTTATTATACTTTTAAAGAGCATACGAATGTCTAATGCTATCGTGTTTTTTTATTTCCTTATGTTGCCTTGATTTAATTTTTCTTGTTAGGCCGGTGATTGATGTATTGGTGTATAAGGTCTAGACACAACACCCTTTGCACTATACTGGGTTTCACTATTGTTGGGACTACGTTTTCTTAAATATACGGACATAGCTTTGCTTTTCTATGATATTCGCTATTGATGTTATACTCTCTGGGATCCCAGTTGTATCAGTTTTTGAAAATCAATAATTCCTTTAAGAGCTTTAGAAATGGCACTCTTTGTTAATAATTTCATTCATTTAAATTGCCTAAAATGATCAATAATAGTGATTATTGTTCTTAAAGTTCTTCATATTTTATGGGTCATATCTGAAGCATGTGCTTGACATTATTTTCATTGCAACCATGTGTCAAGGTGTTCCCATTACAGCGTATGAATTCTGTAATTACTTAAGTGTTCTTAGATTTCCATAAATAAATGAAATTTTTTTTCTTTCTACTTGCAATGTTTATAACATAAATGGGTCGATAAATAATACAAATCTAGACGAACATGTGTTTTTAATCATTCTTTTGCTTTTAATTTGCAAATGAGAATTCCACAAAAAAAACCCAGACACCATTGTCTTCAAGTCTTTTCACGCATCGCCATTATTCCAGTTTGTTGCACAATTAAATCAGTCGTCATCGTTTAACCAGAAGCCACAAACACGCTCTATCACTATCACTATTTGCCAGATTTAAGGCAAACAAGAAATTTAATTAAAGACCCTCAAGCTAAATGGGCAGAAATTGTCTGCGGCAGAATCCAATAGAAGCTGAAGCTGACACCGAAACGAACCGAACAGAACAGAACAGAAGCAGTTTTAACACGCGCCATAAATACAAACGACAACGACGAGTACAGACTGTGATAGTGTTTGCAAGTAGTGGTAGTACATACTCGTACATATAACAGACGTAAAATATGAATAAAATAATTCTAGTATTTGGTAAGCATTTCCCTACCATGTCTCTATTAAATGATAAAATGGTTGAAATTAATAAAAATATGGTTGCTGTGCTCTCTCCCTGCAAACAAATAAACGAAACACGAAATAAACCCTTCAAGTATTTGCCGCGATTGTAATACTGAATAAGGCTTTAGTGCTGGAGGCTTTGGTGAAGCCATGTCGCCGACAATGCAGCTCACGGATACCAAGTCAAATTGTATGTGCCCAGGATAAGGATGGCCGCAATTGTCGTAAGTTAAAAGAATGCAGACTACGTGAGCTAAATTGTCGTTTAAGAAGTCGCAAACAATCAAGTGAGTTCGGGATTTTTTTTATTTTTGTTAAAAATAAAACGAAAACTTTGTTGTTTTTTTTTGTATTAAAATTGTCAGTGATTTTATGACTGACAAGAGCAAAAACAACACAAAAAAAGAGAAGAAAAATTCTTATACTGGAGCTTTTGTTAAAAGTTTTGTACGTTTTGTTTCACGTTGCAGTGCTGTTGCAAACGTATATGCAACGTTGCCGTTTTATAAAGGGTATGACAGGCGAAAATAAATGTGCGCCACCTCTACCAACAACGGAGGTAATAATGAGAGATGGTCGTGCACATAGAACATGGCTGGCTGCCGATAAACGTTTGCGTTTACCTTGTTCCGTTGCTAATGGTAAACGTGCATGTTATCGGTGTCCTGGCAAAGGTGACATCTGCCAATTGCTAACTGCGTGCCAGGCAAAACGTGCAAATTGTCAGCATCGTTACTAAAATCGTAAGTTTTACCAGGAATTTTCTTTTTTATACCATTGTCTGTCTGCGTGTATGTCCTTTAAGTGTTCGCTTACATTTCATTTCATTACATTTCGTTTCGTTTACGTCATATAACATAAAATTTCTTTAACTTTCTTCATTTATTTGATTCGATTCGATTCGATTTGGTTTGATTTGATTTGATTTCTTTGCATTTTTCATTTTCCTGTTATTGGTGGTGACTTTTGTTGTTTTGCCAGTTTAAGTCTCCTGATATCTGGAGTATGTATGTATGTATGTTTCATGATTTAACATAATTATTGTAATTTTTATTATTTGGTTTCACCATGATTTCTTCTTCTTTATGTTTTTATTACAGTCTTCCCTTTATAGAGCTCATTCGTTTTGATGATAATGAAAGTGCACATCTTAAACCAGGTCATGTGTGTAAACGTAAATAAAAAAAGAAAGAAAAAAATTCAATTAGTTTAGTGGCTTACATTAAATGATTTTGAATTTTCAAATAAAAGTCGCAATAAAAATTGTTCCCCTCATGAAAAATAAAATCAAATTATGCGTATATTTTTTCCTCTTTTTATTATTAAAATGGATTTATTAAGTGGTAATGGATTTTACGTTTTTGAAATTGAATGTGTTACATTAGAAATAGTAAAGTTAATTAGGGTGGCTTAATACTTGAGGCTTACTTTAATTAACAGTTCTTTTTTATTGGTACATACATAGAACAATCTGAGTATCATTTAAAATTGGATATTAATAGTGTAAACACATGATTCTGTAAGAAAAATTTCATTTAAAATATGTGAAACGAAAAATTTAAAACCGGACTATAATCGTGTCCTTATGAGAAGAAAAATGAATTTTTTTTTTTGGATTTATTATACGTATTAAATTTGCTGAAAATAATCGCCAAATATTTATGCAAACACACGCGAAGTTTAGTAGGCAGTGCGTTGGTTTATTAGACGTGAGGCCTCGGTTCAAATATGAAAAAAATATTTATTCGGCGCCTTCCTCTCAGCAGATTTCTAGCAAAAAACTCTCACACTAAAATAAAATTGCCATGAAAAGTTTCTCAAAGAACTGTCGTTCGGAATCGACTTTAAACTGAAGGTCCCGCCACTCACGTATAAACATTAAAGCACACAACGTAAGTGATGTGAGAAACTATGTCTTAATTATGAGTAAAGGGTTTTAATGACAAATTATGTATATATTAAACTTGCCGACAATAATTGCCAAATATATATGCAAATACACGCGTAGGATTAGTAAACATGAAGTCGCCGTAGTCTAGTAGATAGTGTATTGGTTTATTAGACGTGAGGCCGCGGTTCGAACCCCCCGGTCAGATATTTCCAATAAATTAAAATACGAAAAAATATTTCTTCTACGACTACCTCTCAGCAGATTTCTGTCAAATAAACTCTGAGAGTAAAATAAAATTGCCATGGAAAAGTTATTCAAAAATCTGTCGTTCGGAATCGACTTTAAACCCGCCACTCATGTATAAAATTATCCCACACACAACATAAGTGGTATTAGAAGCTAGGTTGTAATCCTGACTGAAGGGTTGTAATGACCAATTATGTATGTATATATCCTTAAAACTGAACTGAAATAAAATATTTCTACAGCCGCGATGCACTTCAGTGAAGCAATTCTGTTGCAAGTGAAATATATAACCCTATATAGACCAGTAACCCTAAACAGACCTAACCCCTATACTGAATATATTACTTTTCGACTCTGGGGTAGCTTAGAAAATTCTTGGGAGATCAAATACTTATTAGACTATCATTTTGCCTCAGAAGAACAGATTGTTTCTACGCTGAATTATTAGTTGAATTTTTTACGTGGTCACTAATCAAGTCAAGTCGCCGTAGGTAGTGTTAGGCGACAGCCCTTGGTTCAAACCTCTGCTTCACAACAAATTGTGAAAAAAAGTTTTTTTCGGAGACTTCTTCTCATCAGTCTTCTGGCATTAACTCTGAGAGAAAAAAAATTGCCATGAAAGGTTTCTCAAAAATTTGTCATTCGGAGCCAACTTTAAACTGTAGGTCCCGCCACTTATGGATAAAATTAACACACACAACATGGCTGGCGTAAGAAGCTAGGTTGAAGTCCTAACTAAAGGTTTGTTATGACCAATTAAAAAAATACTAATAGTATGAAGCAGGTTCGCGAGACACTGTTGTGGTAAATAGCACATCTCTCGTAATTTTTTGTCATGGTCTGACCTTCATGTCTAGTAAGTCAGGTTGGGTATTGACAAAATCGTCTACATCGATGTACGGTCATTCCCCGACGTCCTTAATGAAATTCACTAGAATTGCTCAAGACCTCCTCTTCGGTATCACCACGGTAGCAACAATTTCCATCCCAGTCATGGTCACTAGCAAGCCTGTATACGCCAGCAACCTGGATAAATCCTTTGTACTGCAGCTTGTTAGCAACATATTATATCCGTTGTCAGATTGAGAGCATGTCTGCTTTGAGATCTTACAGATATATTGCCTGGAATATTCATTTCCACAATGGAAGTGGAGGACTATGGCAACTACAATTTCCATCCAACGGTGACGGAGACTCTAAATGTCGGTAATCTAGATAAATCCTTTTTTCTGTAGCTTAGAGTAATATATTACGTCCGTTGTTGTGTTAGGGCGATATCTGTCTTTAGATCTTATAGATTTATTGCCCTCCAAATGGAATTTGCATTTTCAAAGTAGATGTGGAGGATCCAATAAAGTTTATTTAAGTCAGATCGATAACAGTGTAGATCCCTGCTAAAAAGGAGGTACAGGTAATAGAGGGAGAGACAATTGAGAAAACCACTTTGTTGGATAAAGCACAGTTTATCCTCATCTATATTTTAATATCGAATCAATGTCAGGTTCAATTGCTTTCTGAAATTGACTATCAAAGTAGACTTTTCGGGTGCTGTTCTCTCAGAAGAACATGATAATTTTGATATCGATAACTATGAAAAATTATTCGATCGCAATGAATAAAGCATTATTGATAAAAATGATAGTTGATATCGATAACTATACGAAATATTTTCAGTATTAAACGAGTTTTTTAGTACCTTTAAATAATTTCCATGGTTTTTAACATATTTTCCTCTCTTTCCTTGTCTTTGCAGTTACCGTCTGGCGCCTTAAATTCAATGCATAAATTAAGTGCTTTAGATTTCGATTACAATGAAATCGCCAACATTAAAGACTACAGTTTCTATGGTCTGCGGCTATCCAAACTGAATATGAAAGGCAATCGTTTACAGGGTATACCGGAACATGCTTTCGTCGGCTTAGAGGAGTCAATACAGGAAATTGATTTTTCGGAGAATAGCTTAAGAACCTTTCCACTGTTGGCCTTAAGGAAACTCGATTATTTGCGGATATTACGTTTATCGAATAACAAAATCTCAACATTTTATGGTGACATCCAGCTGGCGACAAATAATGCTAGTGCGGCAGCGGCTTTACGATTGCCGTCTTTGACATTTTTGGATTTGAGTTCAAATCAATTTACAGAGGTAGGAGATGATTGTTTTCGTACATTCCCGCAACTGAAAACTCTGTCGATGTATGCCAATCAAATTGAAGTGGTTAAGCCGGAGGCATTTAAGAGTTTGAAGGAATTAATGTCGTTGGATATGTCCCATAATCGGATTATTACATTGGATGCGAAAATCTTCGAAAAGAATAAAAAATTGCAGACAGTAGACTTGTCCCATAATCATATACATTCGATATATGGTGTATTTTCGAATTTACCACATTTAAGGGAAATATTTTTATCGGAAAATAATATTCTGGAATTGCCAGCAGATGCCTTTACCAATTCCTCGAATGTGGAGGTTATTTACCTAGAGTCCAATGCCATTGCACATGTAGATCCCAATGTCTTTTCGACGCTGGTCAATTTGGATCATCTGTATTTAAGAGCCAACTTTATACCCCTGATACCGGTAACATTGCTGGATCGTTGCCATAAGTTGTCTTCCTTGTCGTTGGATAACAATGAAATACAGGATCTGGAGATTGGCATGTTTCGCAAATTGGAATTTCTCCGGGAAGTCCGATTGCATAACAATCGCATACGACGCATACGTAAGGGTGTTTTTGAACCTTTGCCTGCCTTACAGGAGTTGCATGTCCAAAAGAATAATATTGAAGACATAGAACCGGGAGCTTTTCAAACATTAAGTAATTTACAGCATATTAATCTGCAGGACAATCAATTGACCGTATTGGAGGATATATTTCCCAAGGAAAAGGAAAATTCTTCCTTGCTAACCATACAACTGGAGGCAAACTATTTGAATAAAATACATACGAAGACCTTTAAGAATCAGAATAAAATACAAATCATGTGGCTGAGTTACAATGAATTGTCACGCATTGAGAAGTATATGTTTGAGGATCAGGAGGATTTGGCCCGTTTGTATTTGAGTCATAACTTTATACGTGATGTGGATCGTGAGACATTTTCGAAATTGAAAAATTTGAAATTTCTAGACTTGAGCTATAATCGTATAAAGCAATTAAGGAGAGACTATTTCGCGGCCTTAGGAAGTTTGGAGGAGTTGTCTTTGTCCCAAAATTTCATTGAAGCCATTGAAGGTTATGCCTTTAACAAACTGAAAAGCTTGAAAATCTTGGATCTCTCGCATAATCCTTTGTACCAGATCACCAATGATGTCTTTCTGGAGGACTTGCCTTTAATGTATTTGAATTTGAAAAACTCCTCCTTAAGGAAAATTGAAGTGAACACCTTCAAGAGCTTACAAAATCTAAACGACTTGAATTTGGAATGGAATCTCTTAAGTCCAGTGGATATACAAAAACTGGAAATACCCGGTTTAAGGACCTTGTATTTGTCCCATAACAATTTTACCCATGTAGGCGGCAAAATCATAACGAATATGTTTGATAAGCTAAGGTCGCTACAGCACTTGACCATGGCCAATTGCAGTTTATCCTTTCTGCCCGAGGATATGTTCATTAAGAATACCAATCTAGTGAAATTGGATTTGTGTGACAATGTCTTAACCTCCATGGATCGTAATTTGTTTTATGGACTCAATGTCTTTAAGGAGTTGAAAGTATGCCGCAATAGCTTAAATGAGTTTCCCCACATAGCTTTGTATAATCTAAGTACCTTGGAACATTTGGATTTATCGCGTAATCAGTTCTCTACCATAGATTTTTATAAACTCAGTGGCACCATTAACTTAAGACACTTGAACTTGAAGGATAATAAAATCACTTCCTTGACAGGCTTCAATGCAGTCAACTTGACTCAATTGGATACCGTGGACTTGAGTGGCAATTTGTTATTGTCTTTGCCTGCCAATTTCCTAAGGCATTCCATTAATTTGCAGAAAGTCGATCTATCCAGTAATCGTTTCTTGCAAATACCTTCATCGGCCTTGTCGGATATTTCCATACCACGACTGTCATGGCTTAATTTAACCGCCAATCCCATTAATAAAATCTATACAGTCAAGGAGGAAAGATATCCTTACCTCAAGGAGCTGTACATCTGTCAAACGAATCTGTCTATACTTACCTCCAAAGATTTTGAGGCCTTTCAGGCCTTACAGCATTTGCATTTGGTTAATAATCGTATTACGCGTATATCGCCAGGCGCCTTCAAGGGCCTTACAAATCTTTTGACCCTGGACATCAGTGTCAATGAATTGGAATTGCTGCCCAAAGAACGGCTGCTCGGCTTGAAGCTGTTAAGGGTATTGAATATTTCGAATAATGTTTTAAAAGATTTGGAGGAGTACAGTCCGGATCTGGCCCAACTGCAGGTTTTCGATTTATCGTTCAATCAATTGGATCGCATATCGAGGAAAACCTTTCGTAATCTGCATAGCCTAGTGGAGTTGTATTTGATGGGTAATCGCATGACGGTCTTGTCGAATGATGCTTTTCGCTATTTACGCAAACTGCATGTGCTAGACTTAAGGAAAAACTATTTTGAACTGATACCCATAGAAGCCTTGCAGCCATTGGAAACGAATATTAAAACCTTGAGGCTAGAAGGTAAGTATTGCCCTGCTAACTGTACATCAACAGCAGCCATTTTGGTTGAAATTAATTTGAAAATTTTGTTTCCTCTTCTTGTTTTTCTTTTTTTCCTTACCACACATTCCATTATAATCCCGTACAACTGTGGCAACATGAAAACTTCTTTATTGGAATTATATATGCGGCACTTGCACTCATTCATTCATTCATTAAATGGCTCAACAATAATTAAACGGCTGGAAAAAAATAAAAACAAAAAAACAACTTAATCCTGTGCAGAAAATCCACTGCATTGCAGTTGTGATGCACAAAAACTCTGGGAATGGTTGCGTGATCATCGCAAATGGTCCTCCTTGACGACCAGTTTAACATCATCCTCTGCTTCGACGTCGATTGTAACATCAAGTTTAATGTCATCGAACTTGCTGTCGTCATCATCGGGCGGTGCATTATCATCGTCATCGGTAATGATGTCATCGCTCGATAACATAAATTATCTGAGGTGCGAACATCCGGCCGAGTTGCGTGGCAAGATATTTGCCAAAATGGAGCCGCAACAATTCTGTGATGCACCATTAATACCGAAAATTGCCATACAGGATATACAACCGTATTCGGTTATTGTATCGTGGCAAAGTCGTGAGCATTTAGGATTAAATGGCTACGAAATTATTTACCATGCCATCAGTGATGGTCATACAACGGGCACAAGTGGAGGTGGTGGAGGCAGTAGCAGTAGCAGCAGCAGTAGCAGTGTTAGTGGCACGATAACGGGAGGAGGAGGAGGAGGTAGTGGTGTTAGCAGTGGTGGTGGTGGTGGTATTCCAGCTGATATAGATGAGGTAAGTTTACTATATTCACACACACACACACGTACACACCATATTTGCTTACAAACTCTCACGTTTGTAGCCGTTGCACACACCATTTCCTGTTGCTGTTGTTATTGTTGTTGCTATACGTTACGCAGCAACAAAATTACAGCAATAAAATTAACAATAATTATACATCAGAGGCATCAGCAGCACAGAAGAAAAGCAAAAGAAAAAAAATCATGTTGAAATGTTGGTCTATATTTGCGTGTGTGACACAGTTTTCCCTTGTCTGTTTGCATGTTGTTCGACAAGAAATGTGGCGGTGGCAGTTGAAATTCCAATGTGTACCAAATATTAGCGAAAAAGCTTTAAAACATGTACGAATTCCTATTGATTGGTTGAATGAAATTTAAATTTTTGTGCAAAAAGTTTTCTCTTTTTTAAATTGAAATTAAATTGGTTAAGCGAAAATTGGATCCTTTATTGGCATAGAATGTGGAAAAACACTAAAAATTTTATCATAGGTAGGCCTTCAAGTAAGCTTATTGTGAGCTCAACACCGAGGGATGCCAATCATCATCTTGCATAGCTTCTACCAGTTCATTACTCTAAGACAAGTTATGTCTGGTGAAATAAAACGTTGGGATATCTAGCTTATGAAAGTAGGGCATTGGTATCGACATACCACATACCCTGCATTCATCAATTTGCCACAAAGCCAATACCGCTTCGGTATATACATATATAAGGTGGAGTGTTGCATGAGTACGCTCATGTGTAATGTACTCTAATTGCTTTTATTCAGTTCAAAAATACTCATAGTTTTCCCCTTATCGAATCGTCTCATAGTATGTTTGTAAGGCTTCCAACTGAGTTCCGGTTCCATAATAATCGATGCAACGATTCCACTCACTTCTTCAGCTTGGTCTTTATTGCATTGAATGACATTGTCTTAGGCAAGCTTATTGTCTTGTCTTTATCAGTCCGGCTCTATCAGTCGGAATATTAAACCATTTCATACCTAAAGTAATATGTAGCTAATCGCCTTTTTATATACCAGGTCACTCCTTGATGCCATATTCATATTTCCATGCTATTGCTCGAATTGTCATTAGACTACTTGTAAAGATATTTAAATCCTTGTCCTTATTTTACCAAATTACCACTGGCCTAGATCATATATTCCCTGATTGAGCATACCGGCTGCTCATCAAAAAATTTACTTGTTTACCAGATGATTTCTATATAACCACTCGAAGCTTAGTTCGGAGTATTGGGCATATGTAGGAGCAATTAGAAGCCTAATTGATAGGACTTTTGTTATGGAAGTTGCTTGTCTATATATTTATCTGCACTATTCTGGAGGTAAAAGGTTTCCGATTGGCTAAGCGTAGTTGTTTTTTGTGCCCTCTAAGTTCCCATAATATTTTACCTTTCGGAAAGAAGGCAATGTTACGTAAGCAATAAATGGTCTTCATAACTATGTTCGCTGATAAAATCGTTTGCCTACCGATATACATACATACATAATTGGTTATTACAACTCTCTCTCTTAGCTCTCACTTAGCTTCTCATACTACTTATATTGTGTGTGGAAATTTTATACATGAGTGGCGGGACCACAGTTTAAAGTTGAATCCGAATGTCAGATTTTGAAGAAACTTTTCATGGCGATTTTATTTTACTGCCAAAGATTTTGCCTGAAATCTGTCGAGAGGAATTCCCCGAAAGAAATATTTTTTTCCTATTTAATTTTGTTCGATTTGTCTGGCCCAACACACTGTCTACTTTGGAAAGAAGGCAATGTTACTTATGCAATAAATCGTCGTAATAAAGACGCCGTAGTTTAGATGCCAGGCCAGTTTTCAAACCCGCACAACGAAATACGAAAAACACTGACTTACTCTCAGTAGATTTCTGACAAAAGTTCTAAGAGTATATGAAATTGCCATGAAAGTTTTATCAAAAATCTGTTATTCGGAGTCCACTTTAAAACTGTAGGTCCCGCCACTCATATATAAAATTAGCACACACAACATTAGTGGTGTTAGAAACTAGGTCGTAATCAAGACTGAAGGGTTGTAATGACCAATTATGTAGGTATGTAGGTATGACTTATATTTTAATTTAAGTGGTATTAATCCCCACGAAATCAAAAACTACTGCGAAACTGCTACTCGATTGCATGCGGTATTTGTCTTGCAAAAAACGTTCTCATATCCTAGTGGCCATTCAAAATCTATACCATCGAGGCATGTTAATACAGACCATCGTGGGTTTATAACGTTCATCAACTTCCATGTTTGTATTGTTTCCTCGAAGCACATTAAAAGCTGAGTTTCGATTTTAAACTTCAGCTGTGACATCTGGAAAAAATTATGAAGAAAATCTTTTTATCGACGATACCACGTATGCTGAGCAGTCTTCGGGCAAAAGATTTCCGAGTAGCAATCCTGCATGCCATGAGAAGAGCTTCTTACATCTATGGGGCATGATGGAGTCTAAATTAAAGACACTACATTGTACAGTCGCTGTGGTCTAGTAGATAGTGTGTTGGCTTATTAGACATGAGTTCCCGGTTCAAACCCCTCTTCAGGCATCTCTAACTAAACGCAATATAAAAAAATATTTCTTCGGCGACTTCCTCTCAGTAGATTTCTGGCAAAAACTCTGTGAGTAAATAAAAATTGCCATGAAAAGTTTCTCAATAAATACAAATCTGTCGTTCGGAGTCGACTTTAAACTGTAGGTCATGCCACTCATGTATGAAAATTAACGCTCATAACATAAGTGATGTGAGAAGCTAACGGGTTGTAATGACCAATTATGTATGTACTTTGTACAGGAGCATTTCTTGCTAGCTGCCTTTAGTATTTATCAAGCTTATCCTTGGTTTGAATGATGGACCATTTCTTACCTTACATAACACATTATCCCTGCTATAACTCGGAAATCGTTCATATCTAATTCTATATCATATTCTAATCGCAAGGTTGTAATTATAATTTGATATGCTTAAACTTTGTTTGGACTGAATTATTTGTATCTCTTCTCTTCTAGTTAAACAAAAATACAATACAATACAAAAATTATTTGGTATTTAAATTTCTTGCTGAAAGTTAAATAGAAATTTAAGCAAACATTTTCCCTCTGGCCTAGAACAACATGAACAAAAGTACTTGAAAAAAGAAAAAAAAAAGGAAAATGCGATAAACAAAACACCTTTTGTGTCCTTTTCTACTCAAACTTCAAACACTATTTTTATACTTAGCATTTCGCCTAAATCTTACAAAAACAACAATTAATTTCTCTTTGTTTTTTTCTTCTCATTTCTTTGTTTCATTCTCGCACCATACCAAAACAAAACAACGGAGCAGATACGCGGCAAACGTTTAAATGGTTCTGCCAATTCGGCAAAATTAACAAAACTTAGCCCAAATACACGTTATCACATTTGTGTTATCGGTACCGGTAATTGGCTATCAGAGCCTGTAGCCATTGCTTTACAAAGGATACACTTTAATGACACCTTCCTGATGCCAAGAGACGAACCATCATCATCATCAGCGTCATCATCAGCATCCTCATCTTTTGCTATAAATGATAATACGATTGTATCCTCGTCGACGCCTTATCATTTATCCTATACGGGAAGTTTTTACAATACAAATGGCATTATGACCTTTGGCGAACATTCATCGTTGGCCCAGCCACAACAACAGCAGGCATTAATAGAAAACACAATTGTAACGGAGAATGCTTTACAGGAAGTGTTGAAAAATTCACGTTTTTCCACATGCACCGACGTACAAACACTGGACTCTACACCGAGTGTCATCACCGATGAAAATGGTCTGGCCACGAATGGCTTCATACATTCGATATTGACGCGTCGGCTGGGTCTCATTGTGGGCTGTTGTCTGGGCATTATTGTTTTTATTGTCATGATATCGGTGCTTAGCTATGTAAAATTGAAGAAACAACGCATTGAGAATGCCAAAAGACAGGCAAATATGCCACCCGATTATATGTCTTATCGCCATTTCTCCATACCGAATGAGGAGTTGCTACGGATGGGTGTCACTACAAGCAGCACCATTATGTCGAGTGTGCCGAGTGGCATTAGTGCGCATATAAGTGGCACCAGCTTAAGCACTAGTGCTACGACAACAGCAACCGCCACTACACCGATTGGTATTTTAAAAATAACAGAAAATACAAATGCTGGCGGCGGCATTGGTGGGGCGGCAAATGCAAATGTAACTAGTGGTGGTGATACAACTACAACAACAAAAACAAATACAACGTCTGCCGTTAATGCGGTTATGGCCGGTGGCAATGGTACTGTAAATTTAACCACATCGACCACAATTGCTACGTCGTCATCACCCTTGGCAGCAGGCTTAGCTACAGCGACAGCGACAACTTCTTCGGCAAATGAAGTTGTAACGGCAACAACCGGGCTGGCAAATAACCACAGCAATCATCATCAACATCAGCATCATCATACGCAGACACATCACAACAACCATCATTTGCACCATCAGCGTCAACAGCAACAGCAACACCAACAGCATCCACATCCACATCAACAGCACCAACACCAACAGCATCAGCTTTATCAAGGAAATGGTAACGTTGTTGGCGGTTATATGGCAGCGGGAGTAGTTTTAGGAGCAAATCATTTAAATAACGTCGCTTGTTAGTAGTGGTAGAAAGAAAAAAAAAATAAATTCAAATAACAAAACAACAAAAACAACATAACGACTAAGTTGAGGTTTAATTCGAATACAACTTCAAAATGAAATAAAAACGAAAACGTAAACGTAAACAAAGAAACTAAAAAGAAAACCAAAAAAAAAAAATAGAAAATAAAGAGTATTTATGTACGTAAGTAGTTTTATAAGTGTATGAATGGTTTATATATGAATGTATGAGTGTGTATCATATAGTAACAGAGTATTTGTAAGATTAAATTTTCGTTTCTTTTCTTGTTTTTTTTTGTTTTTTTTTTTGGTTCATTTTCATTTAAGCCATTTGAAAGCTTTGGCGTTTTGCTTTTTGGCTTAAAAACAACAACAGCAACAAAAACAACAACATTATTTTCAAGTTGTTTGTCTGTAACGTTTATTTTGTTTTTGTTTTTCGGAGAATTAATTTAGTTTTCGCGGTTTTGTTTCTCTATTCACTTGCCAACGTTCTCCATTTCAATTTGTGCTTTACCTTTTCACGTTGGCCTCTTATCTGTCTTAATTTCATCTTTTGTTTGTGCTTTGCCTTTAATAAGATTTAAATTTTAGAATTTCTGTTAATTTTATTTTGCCTTTTTGTTTTGCCTTCAATTGTGTTGCTTTTAAAGGATCCCAAAACTCTTAAAAACAATCAACTTGTTTGAGGCCATTTTGAAGCAGCTTAAATCGCTGAAAAGTAAAGTCAAGTAATAGGCATTTTATTTTCCTTTCTGTTCTGCATGAAATTAGATTAAAATGGAGGAGGATTTACGTTCAAATTGAGAATTATTGTGCTTGATTGTGACACAGGATATCTGACAAGCTTTTGTAAGCAAAAATATTTCAAGTGGATTATTATTTAGCCGGTTAAGGTGATTTAGTGGGGGGTTTTAAGAAATTTTAACAGAAAAAAATACAAAGATTTTAAGGTTTTTTATATTTAGGACGTTGGATTGTATTGAGATGTATTCCATATTTTGAAAATGAGTATGAAAATTCATCCTGCAGGTCTTTACTCTAAAATTATTTCATCTCCGAAAAAATTGCTCCTGCTGTTCATGATATAGAAATCAATTCATGTACATCCACAATATTAAAACGGAATTTATAATTGAAAACAATACTTTCATAACAATTTAATTTTAAAAATATCTTAAGGTTAGAGGATGTGTACTTGTCAATTAAGACAAGTACAGTACGTACCCGGTTGTCGAATTGACCCATTGTACAAAATATCTTAAACTTTATAACAATTTTTATTAGAAAATATAACATTTTAATCTTTTTATATTACAAGTATAACTCAATAATGTTTTTCTACTCTTTAGCTTCTAGATTTATAGCAAAGCAATCGAATAAAATCTTAGCTACGAAGTTGTTCTTAGCCTAGCCTAGCATACGATTTAAGATGCATTTTTTTAAAATTCTTCAATTAATTGCACCTTCAAAATGGACCACCAGCAGAAAAAACTCTCCGTCTTTAAAAACATTGCCAATAATTAAAGAAAAATTAAATCATTTTTGTGGCAGTACAGTAAGTAACACAAGTAAATGAATTTCAATTCAATCCTGTACTTTGAAGACTCGTTTTGTGTAAAAGCTTAAGTATTTAAGCAAAGGTATCAAAAATCACAAAAATCATGATGATCGTCAAACTATAAATATTGAAAGAAATATTTCTGTGCATAATTATTTTTATTCCATTACCCATCTCCACCTACTATTGTTGTCACTACAAGAGGTAACGCAAAAGCAGATACTTCGAGGTAAAATATTACTTTGGTCACGTATGATTACTTTGGCACTTGCAAAAATGAATACTGATTAGACTACAATCGTTTATCCGTATAATTTCATGTCAACAGTTATGTTGATGTAGCAGCTGCTCCGTTCTCCTAATAAAGCATAGTAAACATCTGAGTAAACATCACTGTAAACATCTGAAGGTCGCCGTGCTCTAGTAGGTAGTGTGTTGGCTTATTAGACGAAAAGCCAGGGTTCGAGCCCCAGGCCAGACATCAAAATAAAATACAAAAAATATTTCTTCTGCAACTTCCTCTCAGCAGATTTCTGGCAAAACCTCTGAGAGTAAATAAAATTGCCATGAAAAAGTTTCTCAAAAATCTGTCGTTCGGAGTCGACCTTAAACTGTAGGTCCCGCCACTTATGTATAAAAATTAACACACACAACATAAGTGGTGTGAGAAACTAGGTCGTAATCCTGACTGAAGGGTTGTAATGACCAATTATGTATGTAAACATCTGATATGATAGGTGTATATCGACGCTTCCGTTCTATAACATTTTAAGTCGAAAAAGTGTGTTTTGAGTTATCAGCTCTCAAAGTTTTCACGCGATATGTGTATTCTAAGTAGATTTTTCCCTATAACTTCGCAACGGATCGGAGCATCTTAACCAAATTTTGACACTATTTAAGTTAGAGAACGGAGAATTTAAAGAACAAGAACATTAAAAACGTTCTTAGTACACTTAGAACGTTCTAGAATGGAGGCGTCGATATATGATTTCCTTTCGATCCAACACCCTGTGGTTTCATCAGCCTGCATTCTGTTTCAATGCAACCAATTGAAGTGATATCTTAAGCAGTTGTGTCCCAAAGGCCTTATGCTCGCATATTAGAGAAAAGCCTTACTAATCCTAAGACAGCGTTCAAAATCCTAGACAGTGTTCATATTGCTCCAACCCCGCCTTGATTAAATACCACAATAAAGATCTGTATAAATAAATTCTACTGTGGATCTATCTCTCGCCAGTCTTATATCAAATGTAGATTTACATTGGTGTACTCTGAAATTTTAAGGCCTCAGTTGAAAAAATCATTGGGTGTTTACTCTTAGGTACAGATATCCTTGTATGAGATCCAAATTCACTCTTTTCCTAACTTCAGAGCCTTGGCCTAAGGACGATTCTTCTAAATCAAGGGAATATAACCTAGTAGGAAAATCCTATTTAGACTTAATGTGGTCAATGATTGCTAACAAGAGCATAAAATTCGAAATACTTCCTATAACCATGTCAGGCCATACTATTTCGTGTCGTATCGTGCATCTACAAATGTACGTAAGTCAGCAGCGGTTCCATCAGCCTCTAATATACCACTGATACCCACTGAAGGTTTACACTGGTGTAATCTGATTTTAGAAGATCTCAGTCGGAAAAATCAATGGCCTTCCTTGTATGAGGTCCACCTTTATTTCCACCTTCACTCTTTTCGTACCTTCAGGAGAAAATCAGAGAACATAACATCGTACGAAAAGCTTATTTAGCCTTAATGTGGTTAATGATCGATCATAAGAGCATACTTCCTAGAACCATGTGAGACTGTACTATTTCTTAGAGTATCGTGTGTCCGCAAATGTGCGTTGGTCTATCGCGGTTCCTTCCGCCTCGAACATACCACTGTAGCAGTATCCCAAATAAATGTTTTCGCTCTTACGTAAGTTATTCGGTAAAGTTCGAATTGGCGATGATTTCTGTACCCAATTCAACAGTGATCTGTATGATCTCCTCAAGGACATGGATGTTGTGCAGCATATTCAAATTCAGAGGCTGCGCTGGCTCGTCCATATCGTACGGATAGAACAAGTTGTTCTGGTGAGACGAGTATTTGATGCGAGTATCAGCGGTAATTCCGTAGTATAAAAATAAAACCGAGGCAGCTCTGTCATCGATTGGACGCCTATAAGGAAACTCTAAGGCAGTTTGAAATTCGATGAACGGATTATTAAGGCCAATTAGGAAGATAAATAAATATAATTTACTTCAGTAAGTAATAGATTAAGACCGATTCTAGCATTTCCGTACAGGATATGGTTGATGTCTATGCTAATTTAATATGTGTTGTTTTATTTCGTAACCGACCCTATAATAAGTATAATAAGTTTGAAGAGAGTAATAATGTTCATTATAAAGGGTCCGCCAAATAACCTTTTTTTTGAAAATGCTTTAAAAAAACGACTGAATATTTTCTAACAGGGCGCAAAACATCGAGTGTAGCTTCGGCTGTGTGGCACGTAGCGCCGTCCTGTTGAAACCAAATGTTGCCAATATGCTCCTCTTCAATTTTTGTGAACAAAAATTCGTTCAACATGGCCCGATAACGATCGCCATTGACTGTAACGGCCACTCCATGCTCATTTTCGAAGAAAAATGGCCCAATTATGCCTCTGGACCAAAATCCGCACCAAACAGTGACTCGTTTTGGGTGCGTCGGCTTTTCAATGTATGCGTGCGGGTTTTCTGTGCCCCAAATGCGGCAATTTTGCTTGTTTACATACCCGCCAAGATCAAAATGAGCTTCATCTGAAAAGATGATTTTTTTTTTTTGGAAAAATCGGAATCTTCTGGTGCAGGCTACTGCATGGCCAGCCGAGGCAGCCATTTGAATGAAATTATTTTCCATTATTAATCGGAAGGATTGTACTTTCAAGTAAAAAAGAAATTTGAGAAAATATTCAGTAGTTTTTTTTAAAGCACTTTCAAAAAAAGTTATTTGGCGGACCCTTTAGTTTTAATTGTTTCTAAGGCCTTACGGAGGATGACATATCTTTTATACTTCTTAATATAAATCATGGCTTACTCGCGTATAGTATTCGTTTTAAAACGATAAATCAGAATATATATATATTATAATACATAACAATTTTTCAATAAATCTTTACGTTCCACGCGAATCTTAAACGAGGAAAACCTTCAGGTTCACATCATTGCCGTCTGTTATTTATGTAAATGGAATCCAAACACGATCAGTTGCCTCAGTATACCGTGATACCTTTTAGATGGGCCTTGATCCTTTAGAGCTTAATGTAACACGACAGAAAATAATGCATATACCCAATACATTTAATACATACATATGTTTTGTGAAACTTACTGTATATGCCGCTGTATTGAATTTATTTTTGGAATAAAAGTCTTCCACAAAGAAAGAAAGAAAAAAACGAATTTAATTTCAAACTTTTTTCTGATGCAAATAAAAAAATAAATTCAAGAATTTCACTTTCAAATCCATCCTACCCATTAAAGGGACCAATTTTTGATAAAATAATGATTTCTACTTCTCTTAACCGATGGTTGTTGTATACTTCCTTAAAACCAATTTTAGATTTTTTCTTCAAATTCTAAGTCCCATGCCATACATTAAAAATTAAAAAATTATTAACAATCAAATAAGCTTGACAAAGAATTTAAAATTTTACAAGCAAAGCTATGCTTTATTTACTCTATGAATTATAAAATATTTTTTTTTTAATTTCTTTAAAATAAATTAATAAACAATTAAACATAAGTTATAATATATTATAGAGAAACTAAACTAAACTTAGGAAAAATAATACCTAAGAATTATAAATAAAATAAAAAAAATCTATTTTCAGTTTGGCTTTGTTGACTCTTTAAGAGATGCATTCAAAATATTTAAAATTAGAAAAAAAAATTAATAAAAAAAAATTAGGTAAATATACGATAATTAACTACAAATTAGAAAGAAAAAATAAAATCAAATAAAAAATAATAAAAAAAATATTAATTATAAAGGAAATTACAGTATAAGGCACAAACTAGGTTAGTGATTGTTATTTGGAATAAAAAAAACGTGAATATTGGAGATTAATTTGAAAACTTTAGCAAATAATTTATTTATAATACAAGACATTATTAAAACGACATCATTTTGTATATAAATTTAATGAAAATAAATTATTAATAGTTTAGTTGTTATATTAATGAATTATTTAATTAATATTACACAACCAAAAACATGCATAGAACACATGACAGAAATGAAAATGAAAATGAAAAACAAATAAAAAGCGCGGTAAAAGCAAAACTCTTTATAAAATTAAAGTTTTAGCTGAGTTAAGGAAACATGTTATTAAATAATTAATTAATTTAATTAAAAATTTAACTAAATAAGCAAACGATTAAAATAAAAAGAAAAACTCTAACACTTTTAAAAACAACATACAAACTGAAGAAAAAACTGCTTGAAACTAATATTTCTACTAAAAATAATAACAAAATAAAAATAAAATTAAATACCTAAAAATTAATTAAAAAATTAATTATTAATTAAAATAAAACAAAAAGTAGCAATTGTTTTCTTTTTAGTTAATCATCATTAAAAAAAAAAGAAATTGTAAAACTAAATTAAAAAAATATTCCCAAAACTCAAAGAGTTTCATTTGTAAAACGAAGAAATTAATTTAAAAATATTAAAAATAATAATAATAACACGAAATTCAAATAAAATAATTAATTTTTTTATGTAAAACATAACATTTATTAAAAACTATACATTTAATACAAAAAATAAATAAGATCAAAACAAAAGGAAAATAAAATTATCAAAATTAAGCCTCAAAAAGAAAATAAATTGAAGGTATTAAATTAATATTAATTTTAAATATTTATTATAAAATAAATAAAAATAAAAACAAATAACAATAATAATAACAATGATGACAGCAATTATTACAACCAAAAAAATATTTTAATAAACCATACAAAAAATAAATTAAAAAAAAATCAAATAAAAGCTCAAGAAATTCATATTTCATTATAATAAAAATCAAAACTAAAAAAATATTGGAAATAAGTTTTTGTGTTGTTTTTTGGCAACTAAGAAAAGTAAGTACAGAAACTACTATGAAAGGTAAGTTCTATGCTAGTAACCCATGTCGAAATCTTGAAAAAGCCAAACAATATTTAATTATGGGAGTACCAGTATGACCCATAGACAGTACTAGTAAACTTTATGATTGTGTGAAATGCTTTGCAATCAGACGGTGTAAAAGGATTAATAGAGACGGTGTAATAAGAGAAAGAGTATTCTGTTATATACCGACCTATACCGATACCGTCTAGGACATATAGTGGGACATTCTAAAAGCAAAATATTCAAAGCACATTGGATAATATTCGAGTTGTTTGCAAGCAAAAGTTTACATTATCGAAAGATAAGCTCAAATCAACATGGACAGAAAGTAGGATGGGCGACATAGCAATACTTTCTGACAGTAAGGCCGTCCTCCTCGTACTTAGTTCCTATGAGGCTAATTGGAGTTTAGGATGGAAAGCTAAATCAGCTACACACACAATGAAACTCCAATAACAGTAGTAGCAATGTAAAGGTAGCTTCCATCCCAGATCCTTTTTGTGGCGTTTATAAGAGGAGTTTTAGAAGGTATGCTCTGCGAAAAGAAAAATGAAGACAGACGCACACTCTTTGTAATTCGAAAAGGTTTGCAACAATCTTAACACTTGTTAAGTAGTTACAATGTAAAATTATTTGAGTTCTGTAGCAGACAAACGGGAATTACACTGTGGATGAACCAGTATTTCGCCGGGCATAGTAGCGTCAAAGAACACTTGGTTAAGAAAAGGATCAATTCGTAAAAAATATTTTGACACTATTACGAGAAGCACTAATCGCCGAGCATATACTTAGAATCTATGCGACTTAAATGCATCCTGCAATGAGAAATTTGGATGCTTGTCAAGTAATAGATAGGAACGTACAGAACCGTAAAGAAGACGCTGAAAACATGTTGAGTGCCCCGCTGGCCCTGTTTGCAGTATGTTAACTTCAGTTGACGAGGCCGTGTCTCTGGTCTGGTCCGTGCTTTTAATTATCTAATATTAAAGCGATTACGCAGAACAGAAAAAGGAAAGTGAGAATTATTAATAAAAAGCAATTTACGAAAAAAGTGACGGACGTCAATGGTCTCTAAAAAGAAAATTGTCTCACTCTAACCCTCGTTCCTATCTCCTATAAACTATTTTTCCTGTATTCCAACACAAGGCACAATGCATGAATAGGGACCCTCTGCATGAATAGCGACCATCACCAGTGTTGTCTCAAAAAAAAAAAAAAAAAAATCGGATGTTCGCGGTACTCCTCTAGCTACGCGCAATATGACTACTTTCTGTTTTTCACTTTTGTTCCAAAAATCAATCTATGCATAGAAAACATTGAAGTATTTTGCAGAAAATCGATATAACATACAGACATTGCATCAAAAACATAAATGTTTTCCAATGTCTATACCGCATTTTGTGTCATTCAGCAAATCATTAGCGATGCTCCAGCGACTGTTTCGCTGTTCGAAATTGAAGGATTTCCAGTCACTTTTCTTTTGACATAACACGACTGAATTAATGCCATTAATAAGGAATTAAAAGATCTCTAGATCCTAGTATCAATGTAGTAGCTCTACAACTAAATAGTTCGGAGTCCCATTGTAGAACACACTCCACAACAACTAATACAACCAATGAAACCAGCCCTATTCTATTAGATGACGATTAGATGGTTGAAAAAAAATCATTAAAGTGTGAAATCATTAAATCACCAAGTTGTGAGTATCGAGCATGGTAGTGTGACCCTAGTGATTAACGTTAAAGATGGATTATCTTTTACGGGAAATATAAGTTCTAAAATGCATTACATATGTATGTGCCAGTTTAGGAAGTGAGGGAGATTTCCCTTTCTATAGTGATGATAACATATTGGATGCCTAAAATGCTTGCAGTAGACATACATACATACATACATAATTGGCCATTACAACCCTTCAGTCAGGATTACGGCCTAGCTTCTCACACCACTCATGTTGTGTGCGTTAATTTTATACGTGAGTGGCGGGACCTACAGTTTAACGTCGACTCCGAACGACAGAATTTTGAGAAACTTTTTCATGGCAGTTTATTTTACTCTCAGAGTTTTTGCCAGAAATCTGCTGAGAGGAAGTCGCCGAAGAAATATTTTTTCATATTTCATTTTTGATGTCTGACCTGGGATACGAACCCGGGCTTTACGAATAGTAAGCCAACACACTACCTACTACACCACGGCGACTTCAGTAGACATGCCTCTTATAATCTCTTGCTCCATGTCAAAAAGATGACATACTTATTTCACTTTTTTACTGAACTTTTTGACTGACGCTAAAGAACGCTAAAAATAATCACCTGAATAAAAAAGCTGTTTATTCCATTGCAGAGTAAAAGTATTGTAGTTTGAATTTATTGTTGGAGAATATTTATTTATGAAATGGATTTGTAAACAAGTATCAAACAATAGTTTATACATTTTATTCAATATATAGCTGTATTTAAATATTAATTAATTAAACAATTGATTTTTTGATTATTTAAATAATAAATACAAACACAACTGTTTACATATTAATATTTGAGTTTTTAAACTTAAAATAAATTGTATAAATTTATTTTGTTGTGTAAATATTTATTTACTAGGGCATTCACTTCAACTTCCATACATTGTTTACGACGACTTGGAAATATTTTCATTCTCATTTAAACAAAAATTATAGGAAAATATTTTGTTTTGACATTAAACTTCCGGTATTTACATACATACATACATAATTGGACATTACAACCCTTCAGTCAGGATTACGGCCTAGCTTCTCACACCACTCATGTTGTGTGTGTTAATTTAATACATAAGTGTCGGGACCTACAGTTTAAAGTCGACTCCGAACGACAGATTTTTGAGAAACTTTTCATGGCAATTTTATTTACTCTCAGAGTTTTTGCCAGAAATCTGCTGAGAGGAAGTCGCCGAAGAAATACTTGTTGTATTTTGTTTTGATGTCTCGTCTGAGGCTCGAACCCTGGGTTTACGTCTAATAAGCCAACACACTACCTTCTAGACTACGGCGACTTCATACCGTTATTTACAAGTTTAAATTGTATTATTATTGCAATTTCCAGACTGATAGGGTTGCCATACTTCATTGTATAGGAACAATTTATCTTTAAGGAAATATGTTGGGTTGTTGTATTGTTTTTAGTAGTGAAGAAACATGCTTTTTGAGACTTACTCTTGCTCAAGATGAGGCTCTGCCTGAACTACATATTTTGAGCGTTGTTGAGGTACAGAGGTCTTGGGAAAGGAATCTTTGACAGCTACCATGAGGAACATTTTTTCATTTTCATTTATATTCCACGCCGTCTTTAATTGTTTTCCATAACTTCAGAGCTTTAAAGTTTTAAATATTCTCTATCACTTCCCGAGTAAATAACTAATGAAACTTTCCTTTCATTCTTCATGTCTTAATTTAAGAGCAACGTTAATTGGAAATAATTTAAAATCAAAATGCATAATTTATTCATGACATAGCGAAACGAGACAAATCTAATAACGTGAAACATAAGAACGGCAATAAGAAATCCAATAAATAATCAAAACATAAGACTCGCACCACCACAACAACTTTCAACTTCACCCAAAGTCTCTACACCATCTTATAAAAGGAGTGACACATTAATTTTCTTTTACAAAAAAGAGAAAAAAACAGTTATTTCTGGTCATAAGCCGAAAGTTTTTCATGAAATTAAAATAAATAATTCTCCACAAGCATTTATGATAATTACAATGAAAATTGTGCTGCTTTTAACCAAGAGCAAGGAGCACAACACAATTTCCTCCGCACCACAACACCATGCCATGAAGACAACAGCAGAAAAGTCAACAACGTTATTAACAATGACTTTTCATTACAAAAACACACCCACACACATACACAGATTATGTTCTCTACTGCCACCAGCGCCCTGACAACCCTACTACTCCAGAATGAAATCCCCAAATAAAGGCAGCCAAGCAGATGTTAAATTTCAATAAAACTAAGGACCTAAGCAATGCCAAAAGAAAATGGTGTGTTCGGTGATTTGGAAGAAGGGAAAAGAAGGACTAAAAGTGCTTAAAAGTTAAATTTTGTAAAGGTAAGAAAGAAAGAAATGTAAATAAAATAAAGCAAAATTTATTGTTGAAAAATCTCAGCCACAAGAAAGATTCTAAATTTTAAAACCGGGTTAAAATAAGGACACGAATTATATCTGACGTGCAAGAAATAAAATGAAAAATGCTTGCCAGTGAAAGCAAAAATTCAAATTTAATGCTTCCAGGAAAAAGAATTATATGGCGTGTTCTTAGAAATTTAACGCCATTAAATTGCTTACAAATTGAAAACTAGCCAGTCATCCCATTTAAAAGCCAATTATGCTCTAATAAGCCTACGCACAGGATTAATTGCAAATTAAAATTAACGCTGATTGTTGTTTGTTTTAATTGAAAATACTCTTGTTGAAATCGAATGTCATTCTATGAAGGGTAAGGAAATCGGAAAAATAATGAGAATGCCAGACATTTATTAGATCTGTTACAGGCAGTCCTGTTAGAGTCTTAAGGCAATATGATATACAGTGGTGGCCTTATAATTAGAAATGATGTTTCTGGAACAGATTTCTCTGGAGTGAGGAAGCTAAGTTTAATTTGTCCCAATCTGATGGAAAAACGTATGTAAGACGTCATCCAAACAAACCCATTGATCCCAGGTACACAGTGAAAACTGTAAAACAAATTAACAAACATAAATGTTGCTAAGTCGTTTCTAATTATAAAGCCACCACTGTATTATTTGGAAATCACTTTAAAAATTATATGCATTTGTAATTATTTTTTTAGTTCCCTTATGGAGCGTAAAGCTATCAGTTTCTTAATAAAGTCTTACAGCAATATCTGATGCTAGAATAAGAGCGTGGCAATTAAACGAAAGATTTGGTGAAAATAAAAATGATTGGGGACGTGATGTATTGGTTAAAGTGACTGAATTCAAACCCAGTCAGGATTATGATCTAGTTTCTCACGTCTCTCTTATATTATTGGCATTAATTTTATCTATAAGTAGGGGAACCTACAGGTTAAAGTCAGCTCCGAATGACACATTCTTTTGAGAAACTTTTCGTGACAATTTTTAATTAGTTTTAGAGTTTTTGGCAGAAATCTGCCGAGAGGAAAAGAAAGGTCTGATTTTGACTCATATTTCTTCACTTAATTGATATTTACAATGCTCTAGTCAGGACTATAACCAAGCTTCTCACACCACATATGTTGTGTGATTTCATTTTATCCCTCATTGGCGGGACCTACAGTTTAAAGTTGCCTCTGAGCAACCGATTCTTGAGAAACAATTTCATTTACTCTCAGCCATAAGACTGCTAAGAGGAAGTCGCCGGAAAAAATATTTCATATGGAGACAGCCCTTCCACACGCCAAGTATTATGTTGAAAAGTTCTAAGATTCTTCCTTCGTGCAGTACTGCAAATTATACACTTGATTTTCTATGGAATTTCAAAAATAGAAAATTTTGCTGATCAACTTGGACTGTATCGCTCTTACTTCAAAAGCCAGCTTTTCTGAGCAGTTTCCTTCTAAATATGCTTAAATAACAGGTATTTCTTTTTATATACAATATTGCCTCTAAACGTTTATGAGGATTTCCAGGTCCCATATTTGCCGAAATCGTCGAAACTTAGTAGTTAGTGCGTTGGATTATTCGACGCGAGCTCGTGGTTTAAACCCCAGCTTAGCCATTTGGAGCGGAACGATATATGAAGAAATATTTCTTTAACAACTTTTTCTCAGAAGTATTCTGAAAAAAACTCTCAAAGTAAATAATATTATCATGAAAAGCTTCTCAAAAAATTTGTCGTTCGGAATCGACTGTTTAGCCTGTCACAGATGAAAAAAATTAACACACACAACATTGGTGGTGTGAGAAGATAGATCGTAATACTGAGTTACAACTCTTTATCTAACCAATTAAGTAACTATCTATTCATGGCTTGGTTATGGTGCAAAAATTCGGAATATTTATTCTTTTAAAAACATTTAAAATATGAGCTCGTAGATTGCAAATAAAATAAAAATAAATTTGTGTTTAGTTTTAATTAAATTCATTATTGTCCACACAATTCTGTGTGCCACTGTTCACAACTTGATGTAAACAACAACACCTGCTTTGTTTGTTATTCTTTTTTACACTCTTTTGCGTAAACAATAGCAATTGTTCCACAGATCTTTATAACGGAGATCTTCAAACCACGATTATTCTCTTCAAACACACAGCGTCTGTATACAAGACTGACTGAACTTTTTACTAACTCCGTTGCCTGCTTTGCCTTGCCTTTTATATGGCAAACGTAAACAGTCTGAGGAATGTTCTTGAAGGCGAATGTTCGTGGCTTTGCCTTCTCGAGATCTCTATAAATGTAAACATCGTTGTTTCACTATTGTGGTTTGTGTATTTTGTTTACATTTATTCTTGTAGTGTTTGTTGTTGCATTTTTGTTTACTTGTTTATCATCTTTTTATGCTGGTGTTTTGTTTTTGTAGTTTTTGTTTATAATTTTAATATTAACGATATAAAAGCAATACACCAGTATCTAGATTTTTCCTTTTAGTAACAATGTTCTCAAGAAACATTGGGAAACTCTGCTGCTCAAATTTCACTTGTTTTCATTTGAAAAAAGTACAAAAGTGGCTGCATAAGGACATATGCTGTAATAGAAAATATAAAGAAAATAAAATCTTCAGTATAGTCAGGAGAGTTGTAAATCGTTTTACGCCTCATAATCAAAAACAACAACAACAACAAAAAATTAAAACAAACACAAAAAACATGATAAACGAAACGAAAATTGTTCAAGAAATTTAGATGGACTTCACCAAAACAAACCCGAAACAAAATGAAAGAAAGCAAACAACAACAATCCTTTGGGCAACTAGGGAATCATGAGGAGTTTAAACGAAAGAGCAGGGGGTAGCAGCTCAAAGGTATCATTAGCAGTTGAGGAGGTAATAGAATAGAACGCAATGCACATACACACAACAGAACAGTACTCGTATATTGTGGTGGAATTAAAATGGAATACAATTTTCAAATCGTCATTATTGTGATACCAACACCAACACCACCACCACCACCATTACCATTGAGCCAGCCAGCAGCAACACAGGAACAAAATTATGCTGAGCATAGTCCGAATTGTAAATATTACGCTGTTCTCTGTTATTTTCAAATTCACTTCGTTGCCATCTTGATTATTTCAATTCTTACAAACAGAACGAAGGACAGACGATCTGAATGGGAACGAACTGGTGTTAAATAACCCATTCGTTTATGCATTCACTCAAATGCTTAAGCACAGGCCGAGTTAGGAATGCGAAATATACAGCAGGACCCAATGAATATTTGTGAGAGAAGCTGTACTAGAGGGAGAATGTACAGAAAATGTAGAGGAGGGAAGGAGGTTAAGGGTTGAGCTCGTAAGTGATTAGGTTGGCAAATGTTTAAAGGGATTTTGCAAAGAACAACAACAACAGCAATAGCATTATATTAAAAGAAAAAAAGAAAATAAAAACTGAAAAATGTAATAACTTTTCAACAGGGTGAGCGAGCCAGAGCATTACGCTTAACACAATAATACATCAAAAAATAAGGCGAAGAGAAATTGTGAAAATCATTAGACAGGTAGATTTATGTTCATCTTCATTTCTTTGCGTTTGTTTTATTTTATTTTTATTGTTATTTCTCATTTCGTTCTTCGTCTTCTTTATGCTGTTTAATGTTGGAATTTAAATTTTTTTGTTTTGTAATTTTTTAAGGCATTGCCGCAAGCCATTTTACAGTTGATTGTTGTTGTTATTGTTACCATTGTTGCTGTTGCTGGAACATTTTAATTAGTTTCATATAAAACGCTGTAAAATTTAAGGCCTCATTAAAGCCAAGAGCCTAATAAAGTGAAGATTGTCGGAAGACATTCCAATATTTGTGCAATTAAAAATATTCCGTCCTTTTGAAATGTTTAATTGGAATAATAAAAATTGAAAATAAAAAAGAAAAAATAAACACAATACTCGTATAATTAATTGAGCGAAAACCTTCACTTGAAGTCAGTACTTTAAATTTTAATAACAGCTCTAGGTAAACGTAATGCAAGATGTAACATGAAACGATGTAAGTTTCATATTATCTTGCCATTGGGCTATTGAATACTACAAATTTTGAAGATTTTCTTTATTTTGCGCATTGAAAACAGCTTGGTGTTTTAGTTTAGTTTTTGTTGAAACGACTTCTACGCCCACCATTTTATCAGTCCAATGTCCCCATTATTTATCCAATATCCGTAGTTAGATAGTATGTCCTACTGACTGTTTCCCCATCTTTGAAACTACTTTAGTATAGATTTTTTTCTTTACTAGAAGTATGTATACTATGCTTCGAAATTTCCCCGTTTTTTCAACAAATGGTCTAACTTATCCGCTACGTCTATAGGTATGACACTAGTACCAAATGAATTGTTGATATGGCCATTTGTAAGTTCAACAACAAGCTGCTTCATGGCTAACAGCTCATGATATTATGAATTTATTATCAGCAGAAGGATTTTAGCGTTGTTCTGGTAGACATGCGGTCACGTTTGTCTAGTAGTGGAAAATTGTGTTTAATTTTCTATTTTTTATCTTCTATCTATCTTTTGCATGAATGATCCAATATTTGTGAATGTGCTACACAGCACAAGATTGTTTTTAGACGCCTCATCGTTTTGACGTGCCAGATGTTAGATGCTTTGTCGTCATGATATTTTCCTCTGTAGTTGTTTTTGTTATTTACTCTGCATGTTTTTCTATTGCAAAGGCATTCGTTTGAAAAAATACTGCAAACATCTGGAAACTTGTATGACTCTGCAAAGTTCCGTAGTTTGCAAGAAAGGATGCGCGGACCATTTCATATATTCTGGAACAATGATGAATCATTGACATTATTTTACAGCATCTACTTTTCTCAATTCTTCAATTTTCTATAAATATTTGGTTTACTTAATCTAAACATTTCTGTAACCCACATAGTTTCGGATGTAATTGACCGATTTCCCTTAAACGTATAAAATTTGAGCAAGAAGTAAATAAAGGATACAAATTATATGTAGACAGTAGGTGAAATATCACAACAAGGCCATCCTTCCACCAGTGCTCCCTTTCCTGCAATACATCCACTCTTCTGTATTCCCTTATGTCTCTTTATGACATATCTCCATTTGGTGGCATCCTTCGAGGCTATGAAGCCTTATGTTAAAAAAGATGTCTCTACGAAATGCGTTTCGATTTCAATTCGAAATCAGTTGCAAATTTTTATTTCAATCCAGTATAGAATCAAGAATAATCCATAAATACTAAATCTTTGACAAAAGCTATGTAAAGTAAGTAGCTTTTCCAATCCCGTCTTTGCATATATTCAGACCTGTGGAAATGGTGTAAGAGCATGTCCATGGACTATTCTGATAAAAATAATTCGGTTTATTCCATACACTAACTGAAACGTATGGCCTTTTGTGCTACGATCAATTTGAATAAATCAAGTGGCTATAGTATCTTGGCTACATAAGTGATACCATCACAAGAGATGGTATTGTGTTCTTACCGTTCTCCAAAGGCTGTGAAACTTACATCGTTACTGACAATTTTATAAACCGGTAGTTGCATAGAATATTCAAAATTTTCTAGCCTCTTATCATCTATGAGAGACAACTTTGAGCTAAAACCGCAGTGGACGATATGAATTTAGAAATCTGAAGAAGTAAATTAGAGCGAATTGGTCATACACATCATAAACCACGTATGCAGTCTAGAAGGTTGTAGATAAAGAGGACACCTGAAGACGCTATGTTGAAACATTGTTACGAAAATGAAAAAAAAATCTATATGCTGGTGTTTTGCTTTTACATCATTTAAAACTAAAATTATAAACAAAAAAATATAAAAAAAAACAAATTATCGCAACATAACAGCAAATACCAGTATAAAAAATGGTAAACAAGTAAACAGATATACAACAACAAACACTACAAGAACAAATGTAAATAAAATACACAAACAACAATAATGAAACAACGATGTTTACATGTATAGAGATCTCGAGACGGCGAAGCCACGAAAATTCGCCTACAAAAACATTTATCAGACTGTTTACTCTGTCATATAAAAGACAAGGCAAAGCAGGCGAGTGAGTTAGTAAAAGTCTTGTTTGAAGACGCGGTGCATTTGAAGGGACTAATTGTGGTTTGAAGATCTCCGTTACAAAGATCTGTTGAACAATTGTCCAGTAATTGTTATTGTTTATGCAAAGGATGTAAATAAAGGAATAACAAACAAAGCAATTGTTGCTGTTACATTAAGTCGTGAACAGTGGCACACAGAATTGTGCGAATAAAAAAGAATTTTAATTAAAACTAAAAACAAATTTATTGTTATTTTATTTTCGATCTACGAGCTCGTACTTTAAACGTTTTTTAAAGGAAAAAAGTAACAGTATGTATATATTCGATATTAATTTGGTTTTATGAGCAAGTCTGGAGGATACTCACTTTTATTATTAACATAATTAAAAATTCCTAATTATTAATATTTGCAGGTTTTTATTTTGTCAATAAGCTTATGAATATCACACGGTATTTGATAGGTATTCAATAACAATAATTTCATTTTCAATTTCAGTTTTAATTATTCAAAGATCAACCATTCTGATGAAGATGCATATTTAAACGGATTTTATATTTAGGGCCATTATTAAAACTTCCCGTTAAAGTTGGGTTTAATTAAGGGTAACTGTAGCTAAAATGAACTTTAAAGTCACCTTTAACTTCTTTTTGTTATTACAACCTATTGGTAAATTAAATTAACTTTTTCAAAAATATGGCAGTGATGGAACAATGTCGGTAACACTGCTCAATTAAACAAGTTTTTTTTTTAAACGCAGTGGCAACGACGGGCTTCCTTTTTTTGTTATATATGCTCATTTTGTTTGTCTTTGAAGTTGCCATATTGAAAATAATATATAATATGGTAAGTTCAAACATAAACTTAACTTTAAAAGTTACCGGTAGAATGATCCTCCATTTACCTTAATGCTCACTTCTACCATAATGTCCGCTTATAATAATGAAAAACTATTTATCTGCCCCTTAAAAGCCTCCCTTTAGTTAGCGGCAAGTTGTAATAATGGCCCTTAATCTCTCTAAATAAGTTTATTTTAAGCTGTTGCTATGACAAATTCTTTGTCTGTGTTCACAAAGTTAGATTTGTTGCAACTGATTTGTATACCAGCAACTATACTAGCAAGTATACCTACTGTATGTTTACATAAACCCCCTTTACTTAATATTTTTAAAGTTATTACAAAAATAAACAAAGAAATGTTATCATAGCAAAGAATTGTGTTTTAATTTTTGACTTTACTGTCAATGGATTAAATAAAATGTTTATAATAGATTAACTTTATTTCATACATCGTTTGTTTTTCCAATTACTTTTTTTAATTTTCTTTTTTTTTGCAATCAATTATTAAAATTTCGTTAGTAGATCATAAATCCAAACATATTTTTCAATTACATTACATTCTAAAGAGATTATTTGTGATTTTTGGTAAATTTTGTTTCTATTTTTTATTATTAAAATAAATTAAATTAAAAGCTGTTTTTGTGTGTCTATTTCTCACCCCCTCTAACGTTATTTTTCTTTTAACAAATAACGAACAATTTTTTATGAAACCCTCATTCATAAAAGTATTCATATTTTTTCATTGTTTTAAACAATTTTTAAAAAATTATTTTTTATTTTGAAAAAAAGAAAACAAAAGTGCAGAAAAGAACGTGAATATAAAAATAGATTTTTTTTAATAATTTAGAACAGGATACGCTATAGTTTACACATGTCAGAGTATGTGCGGCATTGTGTCTGTGCATGTGTGGTGTTGTTGTAGTGTTTTTTGAACCATGACAAATTAAAAACAAATAAAATAAAAATTATTTTTTCTAAAAAAAAGGAAAAAAACTTTTCTCATGGACATATTCAATTGCTTTTTTAGGAGAACAAAAAAAAAAAAAAAAAAGAAAGGAGCAGGAAAAAAAATATTTTCATAAAAATGTTTTTGTTATATTTCCGGATCCTTTTTTCTAAAAAAAAGTTTATTTTTTTATTTTTTTCATAAAAAGATTTAAAAACTAAAATTTGTTTTAATGAAACGAAACGATGAAAGTTAGTAAAACAGAAACATAAACGAAAACAAGAATATTAATATAAATTTAAAATGAGTACAATAGGAAGTTCAAACTAACACATACACACGCATATGCAACACATACATACATATATGGTAGATATGACAACGTCTTTGTATTTCATATTTTTGCAAATGTCCAGTTAAAACAATCTTGTTTTTTTTTTGTGTTTCATATTGTTTATAGAGAGAGAGCGAGAGAGAGAGAGAGAGAGAGAAAAATATTCATTTATCCATAAATATACGGATATTTGCTTATGTGTGTGTGCATATAAGCAATATAGCATATGTGTGAGAGTATGTGTGTGTGTGTGGGAGTAAAAACACTTCCCCTATACACATGTAAACACCATATTGTATTGTATTTTATTGTTCAATTGTACAAAATGACATGGCGTATAAAATAGTGTTGCTGAGTTTATTTATTTTACTCCTGCCATTGTAGAATTCGTTTAAAACGAATCACTTTTCAATTTAAAAGCTGGCAATGGCAATAAATATTGCCATGAAAAGTTTCTCAAAAATCTCTGTTGTTCGTAGTCGACTTTAAACTGTAGATCCCGCCAGTCCTATATAAAATTAACATACATAATAAAAGTGGTGTGAGAATCGAGGTCGTAATCCTGACTGAAGGGTTGTAATGACCAATTATGTATGAATGTATGTATGTGTATGGCAATAGGAAAGTTTGAGGAAATCTGATGTATTCACAATTATACTCAGATTACCGAAATGCTCTGGACTAGATTCGGAGATGAATACTGCATAGGATTAAAGAAAAATCTTCTATTCGACTATTAAAAAGTATGAATCACTCATTCCTTATCTCACATATATTCCATCGAAATTTGCGAGAACTAATCGAAAACCAAGAAGGATTAGTATAACATACGTTGTGTTGGCAGCGACCCTCAATGTGGTTTGTGGTTTATTCACACGCAGTTCAGAAAAACCTGAAAGAAAAATTCAAACGGGCTCATACTGCACCTTCTCTACTCAGATAACATCCACGCGAGGTGACCAAGCTCTCAAATTACTAATATCTATCACGCAGAATATCTAAAGTGACACGAGCAGTGTTGTACGTAGAGCCGTCCTGTTGAAACCACATGTCGTTAGTATCCATATCATCCAATTGAGACTAAAAAAGTTTTTACTCATGGAACTACAATGCACAGCATAAGAAAAATATAGAACGATAACGTCTACACCAAACAGTAACATATACGTAACGGTCTTGGATCACATATGGTTTGATGTCATCTTAAACTTGATAAGTTTGTTTGTTCACTTACCTATTCAAACAGATATGAAATGTAGTTCTTCGTTGAAGATATGTGTCGTAGTTAATGCGCGTTTATCTCCAGTTCCTGACTCAGTTGATGTTCATAATAGCCTTATTCAGCTGTTAGAACAAACTGTGATTAATAAAACTTATACGTATGGGTAAACAATCTGTTTTTTATTTGAAATAATTTTTTTAAGAATTGAAAACAGTGGGTGTGGAAACAAATTCCGTTATTAAAACTTATTTAAATTCAGACTAATTTGAATACATGACTTTGGGTATTAAAAAAAAGTAATTTTGCCTTATTAACCAAGAGAACTTTGCGTTTTGTATACATTTGATTGATGTTAGTTACCCTTCTTTAGATTCGGCTCTTCTGCACCTGTAAATTAAAAGTTTGATTTGGATCAGGTTCAATGTCATGTACTTCTGGATTTTGCTAATATTTCACGGTATCCCCAGAGTATAAGGACTCTTAATCGCGACTAAAATTTCAATATTTTATTGGAGTAAGGTTGCTGAAAAAAGAAGGCAGCCAGTGTTGTATGTTATTATACGTCCATACATTGTTAGTCATTACGGTCCTTTAGTCAGGATTACAAACTAGTTTCTTATATTGTGTGTGTTAATTATATACATGAATGGTATAGCCTACTTTTTAATGTCGATTGCGAACGACAAACTTGAGAAGCTTTTTTATGGCTTACTCTCAGAATTATTGCCAGAAGTCTGCTTATCAGAAATTGTCGAAAGAAATATTTTTCATATTTCGTATAACTCGAGTACATATCTGTCCCCCGTTTAGTTTCCGTTTCCGTCGTTATGCGTTTCACTTTCTAAATCTATCTGAAGCTGGTATGGATCTTTTATATATGTGAGTGAGCTTATGGTACAGATAATCGGCAAGAACCACCCCCATCCGGCGAGCCACAGCCCGGCAAAACGCGAGAATACCAGCGACGCAGATTATATGACCACTTTGATTTCAGCTGTTTAAATTTTTTTTTTGTGGCAGCTATAGCACATTTTTTTTATAGCATATTACCACTGTCAGCTCTAATCAGTTCTCACATTATAACTTATGTTATCACCTCAATTATCAAACGTCGTAGTCGCCGTAGTCTAGTTGGTAGTGTGTTGGCTTATTAAACGTAAGACCAAGGTTCAAACTTCAGGTCAGACATCTCTAATGAAACGGCACATGAAAAAACATTTCTTCGAAGACTTACTCTCAGCAGATTTTTAGCAAAAACTTTAAAAGTAAGTAAAATTGCCATGAAAAGGTTTCTCAAAAATCTGTCGCTGGGAGTCGACTTTAAACTGTAGGTCCCGCCACTCAGGTATGAAAAATTAACACAAACCACATAGCTAGGTTGTAACACTGTCTGAAGGGTTGCAATGTGTTGTGTATGTATGTAATTAACGCCAGTCTAATAGAGGGGGTCTCTATTCCTGTTGAGAATATCTGGATAATCTCTAATCTGGTTTGTAAGACATATTATACATAAGACAATGAGAACAAGTACAGAGAACAACCAACAACAATCCAACCACATACTTTATCCGAACGTTCTTTTGTAGAAGAATAGATTTTTATTTACCACGGCTCTGTTATTTTCAATTCTTTACATAAATAATGCAATTAAAAAGGCATGTTTAACCCTAAGTCTCTAGCAAAACGTATATCCGAATATGTAATAGAGGTGTGCAGTCCAAAATTTTCTTCCTTTGTCCCACTGTTTAGTGTTAAAAAAAACAAAAAAAGGAAAACAAAAAATTATTCAAAATTTATTACTTCAAAAATAGTTATACGCTCTTCTCCGTGTTCGCCTTTTTTATTGTTGTTTTAATTTATTTATTATTTTATTTTGAAACTCTGACTGACTGTATATTTTATTTCTATGCCTTGGCTTTGTTAACGTATTTATATTTGTTGGCATAACACCAAATATTTTTCACATTTTGTTGGCCATTCCTTATTTTTTCATTTCATTCGACAACAAAAACAATAACAATTGAAAAAACAAAAACGATAAAAAATGGAAAAAAATCAAAAACAAGAATAAGTTTTAAGGCCGCAAACATAAGGTCCAAATAATTTAAATTTTTTTTCTTGTTTTTTTTCTAAAACATTTGCAGGTTCTATGAGAAATGGAAGGACAAAATTGATTAAATTGGAAATGGAAACGGTACGTTACGGTACTATTTAGTTTTCGTCTCTTTTTCTGTTTTGTTGTTTTTTTGGTGCCTATTTTGATGGTGTAAAATTTATTTTGTTAGTTTTACGCCTAAAGTGATTAATATTTTTTCTTCTTCTTCTTTTATTTTTAACATATAAAACAAAAACAGAAAAAAAACTACAATAGAAACTATTGGAGAAAAAACAGTTTGAACTGCTGTTGTGGTATCGTCACGTACCATAGGTTTTGTTTGCTGGCATAAGAGGATTTTAATTGATAAGGTTGGCCTGAGGCTGCTGTGGAAATGAATGTCGTTTTTTGTTTTTTTTCTACTTTTTATATGGAAAATATTTTATTTTCTGTTTTTTTTTTTGTATAATAAATTGTATTCGACAGATCTATGCTAGAGTCAGTCACACATGTTTTTATCAACTTATTTTAGGTGTTTTTTCTTCTTTTTTTATTAAAAAAGAGAGGTTTTTTAGAAAATTGGTACCCAATATAACAAAACGCTTGAGGGATTTAAAAGTGTCAGAAAACCACCAATTATTTAATGTTGTTGCTGGCTGGGCAATAAAGTAATCTGGTTAAAAAACAAAAGCACAAGTTTGCTGTATGTTGCGCCTTAAGCACTTAAAGTAAGAAGTTTAAGTATTTAAAATTTATTAAAAAAAAAAATTATAATTAAGAAGCGAATACATACGAATAAATAAAAAATTTAATCTGGCTTTAATTTTTTTTTTTTTACAAAACAAACAATTTGCAAGGTATTCTTCAATCAATCTTAATCAAAAATTTATATAAGCAAGTTTGACAACAAAGTCCTAGTACTAGTACTAGTGGATATGCCCTAACATTTTATACGGCGGTTCCCAAAGAATGCAATCCTCTTCATAAAATTCTCTACAATTCAAAATGTAATCGAATTATTCTCCTTCAAAAGAGAAACATGTTAACAAGTGTGACACCAATTGTATATATAAATCTGATTCTAGACCCCACTTTATAACAGTTAAGCATGGACTTAGTTGTATAGTTTTTATCGCAAGGTTATGTAGCAAGTAAGAAGTACAAATTATTTTAAAATTTCGCACCATTTGTGAGAACTCAAACACAGCGAACAAACGTATGAAAAAGGATGTTCCAAATACAAAATATTAAAGATGACTCACACTCCATTTATGCGGATTACATCAATAAAACGAGTTTGGTGTGTAACAACTCAGAGTGCTTTTTTCCTCAATAAATCAGATCCAAAAGTCTGAATATTCTGTAAATGCAACGATTGACAAATTTAGAACCGTATCGACACCCTTTGGTGCAGAATTCTGTGTTTCATATCTATATGAGGTCTTCCACAGGGATTTCCGAACTTTGACAGTTGATATGGGCTATCTTGTTAAAGATACTACCGTCAAAATAGTTGTCATTCATTCAGTCTGCAAAATTCCCATGGACGACCGTAGACAATTTCATATGTTCTGTGAATGATCGTAGAAGCAGTTGCCAATTTATCGTAATTTTCATCGAAAATCTATCTTCAGTGATGAGGTCTATTTCCAGATGCATAGGTAAGTGAAAGAACAAAATTTAAGAGGATACCAAAACACATTAGATCCAACAAAGTTCAATTCATTTTGAAAAAGTCATTGCTTAGTGTGTATATACCTCTGACATTCCATACTTTTTTTATAAATAACGTTGGCCAGGTCATCACTGTCACCGGCGAGCACGGCGAATGATCTAGATACCAACAACATGTGGTGTCAACAGGAAGGTGCCGCATTGGATATTCTTCACGAGCGTTTTAAGGTGATGTGAACTGGTTACCGAGATCGTATAATTTGCACCCATTGGACTCTTTCTTGTGGTGTAAACAAAAGTCACAGACGCAGGCGAATAATCTACGATGATGTTATATTTCATCAATAGATATATCAATAAAATCAAGAATTTCAAGGCATAACGATGAGGTAAATGAATGCCTGAACGTTTATAAGAGACGCATATCGAGCCATAACCGCAAAGAAAGCTTAAGCAACATATTTTTCATATATCATTTTTTGGTATAAATAAATTCATTACCCTCATTTGCATCATCTATAAAAATTTCAGGGTCACACTGTGCACCGTTATGAAATTATAACAAAAAAAATTTTAACTTAAGTGCACTTTGAAAATTTGTTTACTTTTTTGTGACAGCGACTTGTCGCCTAAGATAAAAATTTCTTCATAAAAAATTTGAAAAATATATTGGTTTTAAAAATTATAATATAATAATACGTGTTAAGTATTCGTATGTAAATATCTAAAAAATTTATAAATTATGACAGAGGTGAATAAGAAAGTGTTAAAAATTTGTTAAAGTTTTGTGTTCAATAACAATTTTTTCTACAAATTTAATAAGCGCTCCCTTGTTCCATACAGCGATTCAGATACATCTTCTGATGAAGAAGAAACCTGTGTGGGACAGAGAGAATTTAAAAGGCAACGAAAATTACATTTACGGCTGAAAATGCAATACAAGTGTTCTGTCTAATCCGTGTAAGAACAATGAAAATTTCGTTGAACAATTTACGTTCTGCTATATTTGAAAAAGATAACCCGAACATAGGTCTTAAATATGGTTATTTTGAAAATTCTGAAATAAAATATTTTGGTATAAATTCGATTTTACGATTTAGACGACACTCTGAAATACTAACCAAGGGACCTGCAGAATTATATAAAAGTCCATTGAAAATTTCCTCTACAAAGTACAGAGATTTAAAAACACTCTGCGACAACAAAATCATACCTGAAGGATTTCACCACGAATTATTATATGTACAACATGATCATACATTTTTATTATCTTCTTGTAACCAAGTACAGTGTTCATAATGATATATAAAACATTTTTATTTTTCGATGTTAATAAAAAAAGTTTGAATTAAACTATCTGCATGGTTTTATTTTATATATTGTAACCTTTAAAGGAAAAGTCCTAACTCTTTTTTTTTGTAAGCCCCAAAAAATCTCTACTTAAAAACACGTAACAAAGAAGAAATTCGAGTCCTTTAACGCCTATTTCCCATATTACGATAATAATTCTTACTGTTAGACATTCACTGTAATAATTACAAAAATATTTAATTTATAATACAAATAAAAAGCCTTTTATATATAAAAAAATAGATATATGTATAAAATGTTATAATAATCTCCTAAAAAGAATTATTTTAAAAAATTATAGTTTAGTAAATGAAAAAAAAATCCTCCGTCAAAAGAATATTTTATCTTAACCGACAAAATTTTTTCCCAGTAGTTAATCAGAATGACATTGTTGTTATTATGCTTATATGCGAAAGCAATTGCATTCATTTTGTTGCTCTAACTTGATTTGAACAAGAAATAAATAATAAAAACCTTCCCCTGTAAAATTTCGTTTTTGTCGCTTGAGCTTTTTTTACGGTTATCAGCATTTTGGGTTTGAAGTTCTCTGTATTTATCTTTATCCCAAAATCCCACCTAACAATTCGGGCATTCGTAGCTTTTCCTCCATGTCCGTGAAATTGAGAGCAAGCAATTATTGCGTCTATTACACTAACTTTCTTAATATAACGTTGTCTAGAACGATTATGAATAATGGTAGTAATAACCTTGTTCGACATCCATTTTTATAGCAACCATAACGTCGAGGAGGTGGTCATGTAGATCAAATCATTTAGTATCTGAGGAAAGATTATTTATAAAATGTATTATGCCTTCGGCAGCACTAGAACAATAAAAAAATACGTTATATTCATAATGACTTAGACAATTTGATATGATCAATGGAAATACACGATGGCATATGACAACAAAAAGCAATTGCCTGGATACTGAGTGAAGCTGGGTGTTGCTGTAATCAAATTTTTTTTGATATTGGTGAGGCTCTATCAATAAGTATACAGGACCCTTAGAGGATAAGCAAACTGTAAATTTGTTTATAAATTGTTTGAGATCCTGGGTTTTCTTCAATTTAAAACTTACAAACAAACTTGGGCCTCTGAGTGGACTTGCTAATGCTGAACTTCACATCTCTGCACATCCAATTTAACTTTCTTTGATTTTAACACAAAAGCTCCAATGAGCTAATGTTGAAAAGAGAAAATATGCTGAACACAAAAAAAAACAATTTTTTTTAAGTCGCTTGTCCACATCAAATCATACTTAGGATATGTTTAGTTAGAGGACGTGTACTTATCAATTAAGATAAGTACAGAACCCGGAAGTCTAATTGACCCATTGTACAACGTCCTAGTTTTTCGCACCACTTATGTTGTGTGTGTTAATTTTATACATGAGTGGTGGGACCTACAGTTTAAAGTCGACTCCGAACAACAGATATTTGAGACATTTTTTCATGCCAATTTTATTTACTCTCAAATCTTTTGCCAGAAATCAGCTGAGAGGAAGTCGCCGAAGAAATACTTTTTGTATTTTGCCTTGATGTCGAACCCTGGCTTTACGTCGAAGAAGCCAACACACTACCTACTAGACTACGGCGACTTGCAATCCTACTTAGAGTGTCTATGAAGTATAATCTCAATCTGTCTACTTTATTTATCTATGCACATACATGTCAAATCCAAAATGAATTGGAAAAAACGCTTAAAAATTAAAAAAAGAAACAAACTTATTTATTTATTATTTAACAATTTTAAAACACTTGGATATGATTTTGACAATATTTTATATTGAAAACAGAATTTAAATTGATTTCCTTCATAATGCTGCTCTAAAAGACATTTGATGTATTGTTCTTCAAAAGTTTTTTGTGTCTTTCATCTGCACTACTACTAACATAAAGACAACTATTTTTTCTCTCTATACTATACTATATTATACTATACTATACTATACTAAAACTAAACTAAATCTTTCAATTTCTATTTGAAATATTAAATAAATTTCCGGTATTTGATAAGGGATTCTGTTTTTTGGGGTGAGTGGCAAGGGGGGTATTAGAACAAAAGCCTGATAAACTTAATTTCCGTATAACAATGACTTCAAAAATATTTACGAGATATTCAATTTTGTTGCTCAACAACAAAAGAAGACTCCTGACAATCTAATGAAAAACAAAAGCAGTTAACACAACCAACATGTATTTAAACTTTAAAGTTTGTTATGAAGTAAATAAAAAGTCTCTCTCTCTCTCTCGCTCTCTGTCTCTCTTATTTTATGGAAAATGTGTACTAAAAACATAAAAATTTATTTAAATAATATTCTAAACATGTAAATAAATTACTTCATATGTATCGTATAAAATAAAAAAAGAGATTTTTTTTATAAAAGTTTGCTTGTAAGCCATTAAGAATAAGAAGAAAAGAAAATTTTAATTCCTTAAATTATTAAAATTTTAAAGAAAAATACCTCTACAGACACAAACCGCATTACATTTAAACACACTCATAAAAATAAATTTCAATACTCCTACAAACTCATTAAAGACTTTGAAGTGAATAATAATAATTCATCGATTTGTTGTAAAATAAGAAAAAAAAAGATATGAAAAGAAAAAGAATTCTGTAGTCTGTGGTTGTAAAATTTTTGAAATATTAAATCAAATTGTGAAAATTGAGTAAAATACCAAACATTGACCAAAATAATGTCAGAGCTATTCAAAATATTTGTTTTATTCATTTCAATTTAATCAATTTTCTAATATATTTTATATTTCTAACAACGACTTAGTAATGTGAATTAAAAAAGAAAATAAAACAATATAAAGAGATTAAAATTTATTAAAATTTTAATTTCAAATAAAAATTTTTTTTCTTTGGTGAACTGAAATTAAATTATAAGAATTGAAAATTAAATTCCTATTTAAAAATAAAATCAAGCTTTAAAAGAAAATATAAAAAAATGATACGGGTTTAAAAGCCAAAGGCTTCAAAGCAAATTTTGGAAACCCTTAAATAACAAGAAAATATAGTCACTTCCATCTCCTTACACAGTTTCTGCAGAAGTTATTTAAGGAAATAATAGTAGTCTAGTAGGTAGTGTATCGGCTTATTAGACCTAAGGCCAGGGTTCAAATCTCAAGTCAGACATCAAAACTAAAATATGAAAAAATTTTCTTCGATGACTTCCTCTCAGCAAAAAACTCTGAAAGCAAAAAAAAAAAATTGCCATGAAAAGTTTCTCAAAAATCTGTCCTTCGGATTCGACTTTAAACTGTAGGTCCCACCACTCATGTATAAAATTAACGCACACAACATAAGTGGTGTGAGAAGCTAAGTCGTAATCCTCACAAAAGAGTTGTAATGACCAATTAAGTAAGTAAGTAAGAAGTCTTTCACTATGCCTTAAGTCATCCTTCGGAGTGTTCTGACAACCTCAATAGTACGGCAGCACGATAGAAAGTCATGTGATTTAAGTACAAATTTTTAACCATTTCAGTTCGGTATAGTTATATTGCACCTACCTTACTGTAAAACAAACTAAGAATACGATGTTTAACCAAGTCTATCGGCCCTTATGCCCTTTAATTTTAATGTCTGGCCTGGGGCTCGAACCCTGGCTTTTCGTCTAATAAGCCAACACACTACCTAATAGACCACGGCGATTTCAGTCTCAGCCTATATATATTGCATATAAATTCTTGTTGTCAACGAATTTGATCCTTCCAGTAAAACAAAGAGTGGAATACTCAGTTTATTCGAGTCCATCGGCACCCTTATGCCCTGTAACAATGTATAGATTGCGAGATGTATACCAGCCCGAACAAGTTAATAAGCAATGAAATTTTCGACGAGATGACTATGTCAATGAAATCATATAAGAGTTACCTCTACTTTCATCATTACAATCTTTCAGTCAGGATTAAGACCTAGTTTCTCACACCACTTATGTTGTATGTGTTAATTTTATGCAAGAGTCGCGGGACCCATAAGTTTATTGTCGATGCCGAACGACAGGTTTTTGAGACAATTTTCATTGCAATTTTATTTACTCTCAGAGTTTTTGGCAGAAAACTGCTGAAAGGAAGTCGCTGACGAAATATTTTTTTGCTATTTTGTTTTTGTTTTAGATGTTTGACCTCGGGCCTCCTCACGTCTAATAAGTCAATACACTACCTACTAGCCTACTGCGACGTCAACTTATTGGTCTTAAAAACTCATTTGTTGGATTTCGACCTACTAAAGCACTTACTTCCCATAATTTAGCCTTCTCCAGTCGATAACATCAGCATATGGCAGGGCGTCCTCAATTTGGTCCTTTCAACGCTCTTTTATGCCGACTTCGGCCAATTCTCGCATCAAATCCTTTTCCGTAACGTTCATATCGGTTTGCATGCGAAACCGCCAATTGCACAGCGTTTATATTTCCACGACCCAGAGAAGCACAGGAAAGATAAACGAATTGTAGAGCGTCAGTAACAGCAAGTAGGGGCGTACATCGATTACGGCCGATTGCTATACCTTCGGTGTAATCAGATAATTTATTTATCTCTGCTCCGCCATTGCAAGCAAAAAATGATATCAGTGTAGTGATCAAGCACCGGAAGGCTCTTGACTACCGATGTTATAGGAGTTAATCTTGTTTGGTCAAAAATTTTCCTGAAAAAATACTCAACCTTCTGTTGAAGCAGAGCACTGAGCTGATAGCAGTAATGCTCAAGACATACTGAAATGCTGAGATCCTTATAATTTTTTCTGTAATAGCTTTAATTTTAGGATTATAATGAGACATCTCGGTGAGGTCTTTAAGGTATATACCGATGACTCCAAACTGTTGAACAGAGTAAACTGTGGCATACATACATATATATATATTAAGGGTTCTGAAATTACACAGATAGTACAGCTAGGCGCTGCTTTATTATCTAATTTTTCTGTATCGTATGGTAATTCTTGTTACCATTGCTAAGCCAAAACTGATAGACTTTTGCAAGAGTTTTCAATCTGAGGAGAAAAAGGAGACAGACTATCGCTCACCCGCTCTAAACCTCTGGCCTAAGTACTCGTAAGACCTTATGTTTCAAGGCAGGTTCACTATCTTACATGGCCTATTTTATCAACTAAAAGCTACTTTGCTATGATTTAACAGCATTCAGCGATGAGCAATGAGAGTATTATTGTGTCGTTGGCCAACAGGACTGCTTTGACCGCCTTATCAGCCTCGGGTGGTAGTCAATATTTTCTTTTTTTTCTTTGTATTTTTGTGTTTTAAAAGAGTTGCTTTAAAATTATCAAGCGGTAGTCGCCGTAGTCTAGTAGGTAGTTAAACGTAAGACTTCTTCAACCAAACGAAATAAAAAATAATAATTTCTTCGGTGACTGCTGCTCAGCGGATTTCTGAAAAAAAAAATCTAGAATTAAATAATGAAATGCAATGAAAACGTTTTTCAAAAATCTGTGGTTCGGAGTCGACTTTAAACTACAGGCACTGCCACTCATGCATAAAATTAAGCCGCAAAACATATGTGATGTGAGAAGCTGGGACGTTATACTCACTGAAGGGTTGTAATTGACTAATTATGTATGTATGCATGTATATATGCATGTATCAAGCATACAAATGGAGCATACATACCTATTGAATTTGTCTTTACTGCACCCTGAATATAAGAATATAAGAGCTGTGCTGTTGATTGACTAACATAAGAAGAAAGGATATCTGATTCTTAACCCAAAAAAAATGTATTTTGATTATTTATAAAAATAGAATTTCATTGTAATCTGATTAAAAAAAATATTTATTTCTTCTTAATATACATTCATATGGTAAGGTAACATGCTTACATATATAAAAATTCTTTTTTTTTTCTTGTTACCTACAAATAATTTTTTATTTATAATCTTTTGATTCATAACCTGACTGTTAACAATTTACATTTTTCCAAAAGGTTTTTTAAACAATTCAACGCATATGTATTTAAGTAGGTTCCTTTAATGTTTTTATAAGCAATTTTTTTTGTTTTTTTTTTTTTAATTTTTTATTGAAACTTTTTAAGGTGATTTACATGCATAAGAGAATGTAAATGAAATATTTCCCAATGCTTACACATGTTCTAAGAATTTAAATTGAAATTCGTTGTAAAAAATAAAGAAAGCTTTACCAATAAAAGGGAATAAAAATAAAATAAATTAAATTCTTTTAATTTTTATAAAAAAAAATCCTTATTTTTAATTTCATATTTTTTTCTCTGTAATTCTGTCTTATAAATAAAAGAATAAAAAAAATTCATTTCGAAGAAAATCTCAATCAATGTGAATAAAATATTTTATCGGTTGATATACATTTGTATTTGAGAGATTTCTTTAACTCGGTATTTATGTTTTATTTTTCTCTTTACCAAATAAATCTTAATTTAAGATTTAAAAATTTCATTTTAAATGTTTCTTTTTTTTATAGGTAATAATAAAAATATTAAGGAATTGTGTCAAACAAAATATTGTTTAATGATTGGAAATTTATGACACATGAATCAACATTGGATTTAAAGTTCATAACAATAATTGTGGATTAAATTTTATTACTTTTTCTGTTTGTAATACGAGGGCAGTGCTAAAAATAACTGATTTAACAAAGAAAACATCAAATTCTCAAAAATACATTCTTTTTTGTTAAATTTGCACCTCATGCCCTGAGTAAGGATACTACGTATCATACATTGTTTTTTTTTTCATTTTAAAGATGTCAGTCAATAAAAATTGTACCACGTGCATCCCAAAAAAGGGAAATATCATGAGTATCTTAAATTTTTTTTGGACTCGATTTTGTGCGTTTACATTGCCAAGGGCCAAGTTCTATCTGGAATAACGAATTCGGTGAATAATAACAAAATTTTCTACAGAAAAATCTTCACAACTCTGCTTTTTCCACTAAGGCCAGCAACATCTTTCCATAAGACAATTTAAAAAAAAAAACAACAAACAAAAAAATTTCACATCAATTTTCGCATGCAATTCTTTCTATAACTGCAAGTATTGAGTCCTCCAACAGAGATTTCCATATTTTGAAAGTTAACGACGACCATCTGGTCGAAGCTGTCTGTTGTTTATTTAGTCTGTTTTGCAAATTACCATGAATTGACTTTGAAAAAGAGGCCTATTTCTGGATAAATGAATTTGTAAACAAACAAAAAATTGGCGAAATTGGGATGATAATAGCAAACATGGGATCCAAAAGCGTCGAATTTATTTCAAAAAATTCACTGTTTGGAACGAATTTTGAGCAGGTGGCGTCATCAGTTAGTATTGCTTTAAGAATGCCGTCTTTCAGACTATTACGTTCAACGGCAAGCACTGTAGATTGGGCCGAATTAAATGATATGCACACCAGAGATAAGCAATGAATCGCTTTTTCGCTACTCATAAGTACTCATGAAATTTACAGTATGAGTGAGTCAACAGTATTGAAATCCAACTTCTCTGATTCATTCGTAATGAGTAAAACATTGATTTATAAGTACATGTTGCAATGAGTATGAGTACAACGTTGACAACAAACTCATAACATTCGAAATATGTTTGATTAATACGCCTACTCATTCAGATTCAAAAATTTAGAAAAATATTTAGAATACTCATAAATGATTCGAGTGATTCGACAGCAAGCAGAGCAAACATACAACCTTCTTGTGAGTATTGTAGTGTTCGTACGTGAATCATACTTATTTTGTGATTCGTGTATATGATGAGTCATGGAGAGTCGAAATCAATAACATCAAGCATATGTTATGAGTACCATGAGTATTTCAAACTTTGAGTATGAGTAGTATGAGTATGACATTAAAATAAGTATGAATAAGTGTCAGAAATTATAAGTATGATTCGAATCTACTCATTGTTTTGAATACTCATTGCTGACCTCTGATGCACACCAACGAGAGGGGTTTTTATAGAACAGCACTGCGTCCCAGATAGCTCCTGAAACATTGAGTTTAAAGCACGAGCGATTCTGCAGATAGTCACATATTTTATAGAAATGGGTAAACATTTCTTTGTTCAGAATCGGTTTGTTTTGTTCTCATAACCAATGCTTGTGAGTTACAATTACCAGCATAAAAGTATCATATCATTGGGGAATAAATTTTATGTCTTTCGAATTCATTTACTCATTTAGTTTTAAGAGTTCATTTCATTTATTTCACAATTTTAATAAAATCTTTCAGTGTTAAATCGGTCTTTTTCCTTTTTGTAAATTGTATTCGTTAAAACAACGCCTTTTAGTCTTATGTATGGTATGCCCATTTCATAAAAATAAACACTTTAAAGGCGTTTATGGCAGACATCCGTTTCCTTTTTTTTTTTGTTTTCGAATCATAAAAAAAGTTCTGAAATACATAAAAATGTAACAAAACATTTATGAATACAAAATATGAAGTCGAATAACACAAGGACAGGCTCGAAAGGATAGTAAAATTTCTTTTAAGAAAAATAAAACCACGCTCTGGTATGTAATAAACGGTTAAGGAACACAACAATTTGCTTCAAAAAGGCTAAAAGGAATCAAAACGTCTGTAAGGTGTAATACGTATATGAAATTGAAAAGAAAAGAGGCATCATTGAACCTGAGCAACAAAATATTTCAAATAAAATGATGAAATGACTGTGAGAGTTCAATAAAAAATTTATGCCAATAATTTGCATTTTTTTTTTTTTTTTTGATTTTTTTCTTTTTTTTGCAAGAGAATATAAAACAGGATCAAATGGATTTCAGTTGTCGAACACTTTTATTGATGGCCGTTATAAGAGCATTAAGAAAAATGCATAAATTTCGCAAAATAATGAAAAACCCACACAAACACAACAGAAAAAATAAATAAAAAAAATTTCAATTTAAAAGGGTTTAAACGCTTACGTGTTCTGTTCATGGGAGCGGTGAGATTTAGAAAAAGAAAGGATGTTGAATTAATTAAAGTCGATTGGTAAGAACTACTTAATGAGAAATATATTCTGCACTAAAGCTAATTAAAAATGCTTATTAGAATTAACGTTGATCTGTTTCTACTTCTACCATGAACTGGTAGGCAATTTTATATATTCTCAGATTTTTTGCGGGAAGTCTGTTGAGAGGAAGTCGCCGAGGAAATATTTCTTTATAATTCGTTTTATCTGGCCTGGAGTTTGAACCATGACCTCACATCTAGTAAGTAAACACACTACCTACTAGACTACGGCAACTTCAACTTATTGGTCTTAAAAACCCATTTGTTGGATTTCGACCTACAAAAGCACTTACTTCCTGATCCTATCTATTTGGTAATACCAATATATGAGAGGCTTCCCCAATTTGGTCCTTTCAACGCTCCTAATACTCGCATCAAATATCCGTCCCACTGGAACATCCTCTCCCATCCGATCGACACAATCCGATCCAACATAGCTGCTGCATTTTAATGCGTGTAAACAATGTTTATATCTGTTTGTATGCAGAAATTATCCTCAATTGCGCAGTGTTCATGCACGTAAATAACTTCCGCGTCTTAGAGAAGCACAGGGAGAATGAGCGAACTGTGGAGCATCGGTAGTTGCTGTCGGCAAGTAGGCACGTACAGCGATTGCGGTCAATAACTATACTTTCGATGTTGCTAATAAAATTATTTATCTTTGTTCCGATGTTTTCTGCAAAAATCAATTAACCATGTTTTTGGCAAAAATTTTCATGAGAAAATATTGAACCTTCTATTGATGCAGGGCACTGAGCTGGTATCAGTAATGCTTAAGGCAGTTAAGTCCTGAACCAACTTGGACTGTGGACATACTGCAATACTGGGATCCTTATAATTTACTCTACAAGGGTTTCAATTTTCCAATGATAGGGAAATACTCGGTGGGGCCTTTGAGATATACACACAGTTACTAAATTATACGTACGGTTAAAAAATTGCCGAAATTTTTTAACTAATCCGTTTTCGTTGAAAATGTTTATGGTTTCCTGGATGCTAAGACGGTCTTTTGCATTGGTTAAAAAATTTCTGAAATTGAACTGAATTGTGGCCCTGCACAGGCCCACAAAGTTATGCGTCCGATTTACAAATTTCACAAATTTCTGAACCAAAGCAAAAGACCGCCTTAAATTCGAAGAAAATTATAAATATTTTCAAAAAAAAACGGATTGGTTAAAAAATTTCTGAAATTTGTTATCCGTATGTATACTTTTGTGGCTATGTGCATGTATATCGATAACTCCAGAATGTTAAACAGAGTAGGCTGTAGCATACACACATATGTATGTATGTATATATGTATATAGTATTGCTAGGCCCTGCTGAATAAAAAGAGGCCTTATTATCTTCTTTTCCTGTATCATATGGCAATTCTTGTTACCATTTCTGAGGCAAAACCGAAATGATGCGAAAAAGAATTGAAATTCCTACCACGTGATCGAAAAATGTCAATGAGAACTTGAATGATATTCTGTGGAACGTGTAGGCCGTTTCAAAAAAGGACTTTTCTGGTATTTTTGTCGAAAACTAATATATTAGTCGGCTTCAGATATTGTGTGGCCATTAGGTACAAAAGAAAACATTAAAAAGAAAAATCGCTTCTAAAATAGCGACTGTTTACCTCTAATATTTGCCATTTTAATGAATTAAGTTCTGTTGAGCAGATTCCTTTTAAATTTTAAATGATTTTTCCCCATTATCGAATATATCAGTATGTTTCTTTATATTTCTGTTTATTGCTAACATTATTTTCCGTCACCAAAAACTTCTTTTCATCAAACTTTAGTTCTCTAAAACAAATTGTAAAAATTACTTGGAAGACATGTTTTGTAACTTAAACTGATATAACTTATTATCTCGGAACTATAACTAGATACTTAGTGTTCCATATTAAGTTTTTATTTTATCTTCCATTCCAAATTACGTTAACCAGCTCTACGAAGACACAGAATGTCGGATACAACTCTGAATCCTAGAAGAATATTTAAAAGATATTAAGGTCAGCATGGAAAAATCTTATGATTTTGTAATACTTACTGGTACAATTTATATAATTATGGAGACTTAAATGACAAAGCGATTCAAATATCTGGAATGTAAGGCCATCTTGACCACATATATTACGTATCACTTCGGTTGCGCTACAGGCGACTGGTAGATTGCATAGGCCGGCGCGTCCGCCACGTAAGCACTGACAGTAAGAACGATTCACCAATTGCCATTCTATATAAAGGAATTTCATTTAATATTAAATTTATCGTATGCCTTCTTTTTTTCCCATAAAAGTACCTCTGTTAGTGGTAGAAATAACACGATTAAAATCACATCTCGTTGTAAATAATTGACATCGATTACCAGCCGTTCGACCACACACCGCTTCTTGCAAGTTTATGGTACAATCATTGATTTCATTTGTTCTGAATTGGCAACAATTTGTTAAGTCAGTGCGTTGCCAAACTGTTTTAATGAAAAGGAAAAAATTGTTTTAAATAAAAATTAAGTTCATTAGTTAGTAAGACGGCACTTACTGTCATCTCTGCAAACTGATTGTCGATAATCACAATCACTTCTAAAAAGTTTGCATTGATCATTCCGTCTACCACAAACCCTTACATTGCGTACACAGTTTAGCTGTCCCTGACACCTGCATGTACCAGAGCTGTCAAACGCAATACCTTGACACCTTTGTGGCTGAGTAAGAACAAGTTCTGGAATGAAATTTTTAAATCCCAATTTCTTGCTCAAACACGCATTGCTTTTACTTACTTTGCCCCTCACATTGGGACCATCTCATATCGCATTCTGATCTAAAAGGATAACATTGATTTTGCGTTGTACGTCCACATACGCTTGTTGTATTCGAGCATTGTTCCAGAGCTGGGCAAAAGCATGAACGTGTATGATGCAAAGGGAAATTTCTACATTGTGCTTGGTCCACTGTCTTCCATTCTATAAAATAAAGAAGCTCTGCTAGTAACTCCAATTATAACTCTTTGAAAATATTAACAGACCTTCTCCAATGCATCGTGAACGTTCCAACTCACAGCTATTACGGAAGAGTTTACAGCCATCAAGAGTTTGTGCACACACTTGGCTAGATAAACTTGTAATGGAAGAGCTTTGTTGACATGTTTCCAGTTTAGGACAAGTGCACATTTGTGCAGCATCCCCCAATTTGAAATGTTGACATTGTAAATCATCGGTTATGGTCCAAACTGAAAGTGCATTGCAATCAAATAGAAATATTTCTGAACATACCTCGTACAACAATAAAAAAGTAAATAAAAATCATACCTTCCCCTCTGCACCTGGCCAATTGTAGATCACAATCACTTCTCATTAATTTACAACCTGTGGGACCTTTAACACAAAATGATTTCGTTCTATTGCAGCAATTTAGCAAACGAGGACAGGCACACCAGCGCCATTCACCTTCCTTATAATTTTCACACTGTAAAGTAGCAGTTGGAGACCAGGCTAAATGGGAAGAGAAAAAATATATCACAGAACTTTGAAAAAAAAAAACGAATGAACATTCTCTTCCTACCCTGGCCATTGCATCTGGCTTTTTCCAAATCGCATTGATTTTTCATTACCCTACAGGCTCCTCTCCAATGAACACAAATATTTTGGCGATTATTTAGTGCACACGTTTGTAATCTGGGACAAGAGCATCGTTGCTGACGTCCCACAGGGAAATTTGCACATTCTTCAGCATTTGCAGTACACCAGGCTATTTGAAGAGAAAGGGGGATTAAATTATGCTTCAAGTATAATCTAGGCATGGTTTTAGAATTTACTTTCTCCTCTACACTTGGCCAATTCAAAGTCACAGTTATTGGCCATTAGCTTGCAGGTTCTTTGATTGCGTACACATGTCCGGGTAGAATTGGAGCGAGAACATGTTTTTAATTCGGGACAGGCGCAGTTTTTCAATTGTCCCATAAGGAAACCTTGACATTGTAACCTGGAGGTGATGTTGAAAACTAAAAAGATGGAAAAGCAGGGATGAGTATTTTATCCTCCTTAAGGGAAAAGTCCCAAGTACGTACTTTTTTAAAAATATTTCAATTTAAAATTTTTATAAAAGGCAGAAATTCCAAAAATTTATAAGAATACAAATTTGGTACTTTTTATAAAAGTACTAATTTTGTTTATTAAGAGAAAAGTACCAAGTACGTACTTTTAAAAATATATATATATCAGTTTTGAATATGTATTAAAGGCAGCAATTTCCAAAATTTATAAGAATACAAATTTGGTACTTTTTATAAAAGTACTAATATTGTTTATTAAGGTACCAAAGTCGTCCTTTTTTAAATAAAATCAAAAATCAATTTCATAACTTTTATAAAATTAAGAATTGCATACTTTTAAAAATAATATGAAATTTAGCGTACTTTTTATAAAAGTACCATTTTTGTACTCTTTACAAAAGCAAAAATTTGGTACTTTTAATTAAGTAACAATTTGTAGAAAGTACCGAAATGTAAAACTCTATTATATAAATTACCTAATTCTACCAATTCATATAAGGTACCAATTTGGTACATTTTCTAATTTGGTACTTTTTATAATTACCCTCTCCTCTGCATCTCATTTGCTCTAATTCACAATGATTTCTTAATAATTTACATCCTCTGCTTGTTTCTATACAAACTTGTGTGGAATTTTCGCGGCAAGTCAACAAATTTGGACAAGCACATGATCCTGCATTTCCTGGACGTAAAGCTTTGCATTGTATAGCTGGTAAGATTTTTAAATCTGGAAACAAAACATTTTTAAATTTTTTTACTTAAATTTTTTTCTTAAAAATTTGTTTACTTTGGCCTTCACATTTCGCTCTTTCTAAATTACATTCGTTGCTCATCATCCTACAGCCTGTAGTGGTCTGCACACAAATATTGGTATTGTTACGAGAACAGGTTTGCAGATTGGGACAAGAACAGTTACGAGTTTGACCAAAGGTAAAGCCTAGGCAGTGTAGATTAGAAACGGTTCTAGTAAAATTTCGTTGACATTTTTCCTGTTCCAATTCGCACTGATTCCTTAGCAACTTACAGCCGGTAGTTAATCTGGCACATATAAAAGTGGATGTTCTCGAACAGTTAAATAAATTGCGACAGGAACATACAGTGGTGTTTTGATAAGTAAAATTGTGGCAGTGTATGCTGGGTACAATCGTTAAAGCTAAAAAAATAAATCGTTTTTCAAAACATAAACACCTTTTTTCCCCGTGATAAATACCCACCTTGACCTCTACATCTTGTCTGTTCCAATTCACATTGGTTCCTTAACAAAGTGCAACTACTAGCGCGACCCCTTACACATAAATTGGTTGCATTGCGGGAACAATTTTGTAGATTCGGACAAAAGCAAGACCTCTCTTCGCGCTCGGAAAAACCCTGGCAGTGTATCAAGTCCACCACGGACAAAGCTGTTAAAAATAATTTCTTAATCATTAAATTTCAATAACCACACCCTATAAAAACTTACTTTCCCCTCTACATTTCGCGTCTTCCAATTCACATTGCGTTGTAAACACTTTACAACCTCTGCGTGTTCTTGTACATATTCTTGTGGAATTTTGTGAGCACGTTAATAAATTTGGACAGGTGCAGTTTCTCTCTTGGCCAATTAAAAAATTTAAACACTGTACGCTATGAGTGTTCAAGAGATCTTGAAAACAATTTAAAAATTATTTAAACAAGTGTTTTGAAAAGACTTCCGCGTTTTAAACTTACTCTTGCCTTCACACCGCATCTGTTCCAATTCACATTCGTTGCTTACTAAACGACATTGATGCGTAGCAGCAATAACACATATACTGCTGGAGTTACGATTACACGTACTTAATTTGGGACAATAGCAGCTGTTTGTAGAGTTAATTGTGAAATTACGACAGTGTATTGTAGCAACTCTTTTAATATCACGACCCTCGCATATACTACGTTCCAGAACACATTCGTTACGTATTAAAGAGCAGGTATTGTTGTTATTATTTTCACGTACGCAAATATTTGTGGAGCTTACTGAACAGTTCCTCAGACGCGGACAGAAGCAGTTTCGTGTAGTGTTGACAGGCATACCACGGCATTGTAGGGGTTCGATTATGCTTAATGCTGATGGAAAGAAAATTTACGATTTAATGAGGAAAAAGTGCAATCATAAGGCCATTCTATTAAAATAGATTGGTAGTTGACCTCCGATCACATTTAGTTAAAGTTCATCTAAATTTCATGGTGTAGCCTAATTATCTAAAACCAATTTCTTGAATAGCAGATGAGGAAAATTATACATCCATTTTCGTGATATTTTTTACTTGATTAATTTTTTTTTAAACGACTTTTATTTTATTCGGCATCTTTGTCTCCAAAACTTTTATTGTTTCAAGTGTCCAATGTCGAATGTCCTCTATTGGGGACATTTCCTATCCTATCTTATACAAAAGTTACAGACCTTGACTTTAACTATCAGGTTAGCTGGACTTATGTCTAATAAATATATGTTCACTTTGTAAACATCAAACTCATTGACACTCCCTATAATGCGTGGTTCTTAACAAAAAGGTTTCTAAAATTTACTTCTAATTCCTGTAATTAAAAGTTTCCCAAATACCTCACGCTGTTGTCCAATAGAGTAGGAGGTGCGGCTTAAATTCCTTTTTATTTTCGTTTCATCATTAAGTCCACAAAATTCAACATTTTGCACCCATGCCAGGCTTCCAAAATGTCTAAAAAAATTCCGTTTTTCTGCTGTCCTCTAAAGCCTATAAGGATCTTAGAGAAAGAACAAGTGATACTGGTATACCATTACGAGTTCCTCTACCTCAACGTCGAGAAAGACGAGCTGATAATCTTCTTGGAAAGCCGTAGTGCCGTTACAAAAAGTTGGGCCGCTTTAGCCCTTTCATTCATACAAGAAAAACTTGACATAAGGAGCCGTAGTCTAGTAGGTAGTGTGCTGATTTATTAGACATGGAGCCTATGTGCAATCCCCCTGTCAGACATCTCCAACAAAATGAAATACGAAAAAATATTTCTTCGGCGTCTGCCTCTCAGCAGATTTCTGACAAAAACTCTGAGAGTAAATAAAATAATCATGAAAAGTTTCTCAAAAATCTGTCGTTCGGAATCGACTTTAAACTGTAGGTCCCACGACTAATGTGTAAAATTAACGCACACAACATCAGTTGTGTGAGAAGGTAGGTCGTAATCCTGACTGAAGAGTTGTAATGACCAGTTATGTATGTATGTATATGAGGCGTTTAAATTTCTTCACCGACAGTCTACTAGCAATGGTTTCCAAGCATACAGTCCAAGTCTGTCCAGAAAAGTAAGAAGACATTTTACCCAGCTATAGCACGGTACACATTTCGTGGGAACCTGCTCACCAAGAAGTGATAGGAAATGAGAAAGTGAATAATCTCGATATATCGAATAATCGAGATATTGATGACTGGAAAACCATGAGTACCACAGTTGGGCGGCCTTACAGGACAGTCCGCCTTACATGTACACCCGAACCATATAGACTTGGTGACTGCAGGGCTTGTGTTAAAGACATTGAAACGATGTGATTATCTTTTGCGTCATATTGCAATATTTTAGGTAAGACATTATACCAGACATAACTCGTCTCAGAAGAGTAGACTGCAAAAAGCTAAAGAAGCTTGTACAAGATACAGACTTCCCATGGAGAGCAGGGTAACTATTCCTTAATAGTGACTGCACGATAAGTCGACTTGATGGCTTAGGTCTCTGAGACCTTAAACCCTATGGTTGGTATACATACTCCATATAGAATTAGTGCTAGGAAGGTCATTCAACAATACTGTTATTGTTTTCGATCAGTCCGATAAATTAGAAATTTTGGGTTGTACAGAAAATATGGTGCTCTTTTAAATCCATTCATTTTTCTGCTTAAAATCAAGGAAATCTCATTTTCAACAGATATATTTTACTCAAAAATATCATGAATTTTAGTTGCAACAGCAGAGGCTTAAAGATTTCTTAGATTTTCCATTGTTCCTGAAAAGAGCTGCTGTTGATACCATGCTCCTCAGCCTGATATGAGTTCTGGGTGTTAGTTTATAGAAAATCAGATAACTTTACTTAAATGAATGTCGAACTGAGAGTGGTCTATCTGAATCGGTTGCGTCAGTTAACTGCATTTTAATAATAGTCGAAGAGCGTTACTCGTATCCTGAGAATATAATTGTTCAAAATTTCCGGTCAGAAATTACACAAGAACGTGTAAAAACAATAATTCAATAATTCTTGTTTCTTCCACTTGTCAAACAAAAATGGTGGATTTTTACTAGAATTTAGGATTACAGCTTGGCCTGCAAATTGTGAGCTAAATGATTGCATATTGGTTGCGACTTTTGGCAATAATGGTCAACGAAAAGAGTCACGAATATTGCACCTAAATTATCAAAATTTACGCTTCTAATATATTTGGTTCGCACCAATTACAAGTAGAGCTCGGGATGTAACATTTACGAAGATCTTTTGATTCGTCGATTTTCAAGCTGATGTTACGGTTATGAATAGCTACGTTGATATTGTATACTTATCGTATAGAAATCGAATATTTGCTGTGTTAGAATCAAAGATTTCTTATATTTCACTTCCATGACAGCGCAATCATTACCGGTACGGTAGCTCATAGCATTGACATTATAAATTTAAAGTAATTTAAGCCCAAGATTATCATGACTTATTGTCTTCAATATTACAGCCTTAGCCCTTAGTTTTTATAGTTTATGAAATCATAAAACTTACCTTCACCCATGCATCTAGCTTTTTCCAACTCACAGCTGTTTAGCATAAGTCTACATTGATTCCTCAATGAAGCCACACAAATATTCGGAGAATTTGCACTACAAATGCCCATATTAGGACATGAACAATTCCTCAGTTGTCCAGCAGAGAAATTGTTGCACTGAACGCTATCCACAATGGTGAAATCTAAAAATGGCATCAAAAAATTATTTAAAAAATTAAATCAAAAACGAACTTCATTTTACTTTTTCCTTCACAACGAGCTGCTTCCAAGTCACATTCATTTGTCATGAGCATACAACCTTCTGCTGAACGGACACAGATATTGGTATTGTTACGTCGACAGGTATCTAAGCGGGGACAAGCACAAGGTTTACCTTCACCAGGAGCAAAACCTCTGCATTGTAGACTTGAAACTAGATTGGCAACTGTAAAATGTTTGCATTAGAAAGCATATCTAGTGCCTAGCATAAGTTGTGTAATACCATACCTTCTCCCATGCAGAGAGACTGTTCCAATTCACATTCGTTCCGTTTCAAACGACAACCAACTCTGGTGCGTATACAAATATTGGTGCGATTAACTGAACAGCTAGCCAAAGCTGGGCAAGCACAATTTCCACTTTCACCGGGCCTTAAAGAACGACACTGTACAGATTGGGTGCGGTTAAGCACTAAGAGACGTGTCGTGATTAATGCAAAGTTTTCTTAATTGTTCTTAAAAATTATACCTGATCCTTGGCATCTCGCACGTTCCAAGTCACATTCCGTTCGCATCAATTGGCATCTATTCGCAGCATTTATTACACAAATATTGGTGGCATTCTGTTGACATCTTAACAGATTGGGACATGTACAAGTCCCATTAACGCCCACACTAAATCGCTGGCAATGTAAATTGTCCACATCCAATAGTCCTTAAAGCCAAAAAGAAAGACAACATTAAAGGACATTTTATTGAATGTCAATTGAGCATAAACAATAATAAAATCCACTTACTTTGACCTCGACATCTATTGGCCTCCAGATCACATTCATTGCTATAGAGACGGCAATTATTTGCATCCAATTGAACACACAATTGCGTCTGATTTAGTGAACACATTTGACTCTTGGGACAAGTGCAGTTACCTGTTTGACCGAAGCTAAACTCTCTACATTGCATGATGTCAAGTGGTTGCCAAACTAAAAGTGAATTCAAATGTAAAGTAAAACAGTGTGTATGTATGTATGCCGATGTGTTTGTAATATTTTAAAAAAAAATTCTTAAAGCTTCTTAATACTCACTGTCTCGAATACAACGAGCTCTAACCAAATCACATTCGCTTCGAAATAAACGACATATATGGCCGCCCTGATGTCCACAAATACCTGTAGCCGTTGTTCCAATTGTTGTTGCCGTTCGATTTGAGCATGTCCTTATTGCTGGGCAAGCACAGGGCCCTGTTGTATTGGCTCTCATATCTATGCATTGTACTGTATCAGTACGATTCCAAACTGGTGGCAGGGTAAAGAGTAGGTTTTAAGTATTTGGAGAACATAAAACATATAAATCTTGGATTGTTGCTGTATTTAAAAGAAAAGAAAATATTTTCTACACCATTTCCTATATGAAAACAATTATAATTTATTCTTCTTCCAGCTGCATTTACTTTCCGTAGCATAAGGTCAAGTGTTGTACCAAATAAAAATGACACACTTTAAGAAATACAAACAGCAGGTCTACCATCATACGTCGGCGTAATCATATTTTTTAACTTTACAGAGATATCCTTGATTTCTAGTGTCCTCCGTATGTTTTCACTCTTCAACATGGAAAGCTTCCTTAACATCTATAAATTTTAGGCGTATTCAACAGATCGAATAAAGCATAAACCCACTACAAACTGCCAAATCGTTTTATGCTGTTGTATAACTAATACTAGAGGCCAAAAAGCTTTCGGACTTAAAAGAAGAGGTGCCTTAGTACTGAAACCATACAACATATTGTACTTCTCTTTAACTTTATAGCGTATCCCTATAATGCCTCTTGCAAGCATATTGCCTGACAATTTTCGGAATGCTGCTCGTCGTCAGCAATGACCATACGCTGCCTAGCATTTGATATGTCCTTCGGTATTTCCTTCTGGGAGGCATTGATGTCCCATAGGATCCAAGGAAGTGTTGCGTTGATTCATACTCATCGCCACAGAACATACATGTTAGGCTCGAGACATTCTCCATCCTGAAAAAAAGTACAGTACCCTGTTAAAAAACCGGTTACCTAACTCAGTTTAATTCTTGATAGCCTGATGCATGACTGAGGTCTCCTCTTATTGTAGTTTCTCAACAAAAGTTTCGAGTGCATTCAGCTTAGTTTTATAAGAAACTTTGACTCTCTTTATTTTTCTTTTCGTTGAGCTTAGCTTTCCAAACGTCCGCTCCCACACCACAGAAAGGCTCTGATCCCCTTTGACTCTCTCTACCTTCCTTTTCATTGAACATAGCTTTCCTTTCCAAACATTCGCTCTCACTAAATGGATGGGTTAACCCCCTTCTTGCAATCATGTCTGCTTGCTCATTGCCGCGAAATCCCACATCAATTGTACTGTATTTAAAAACGTTTGCATAAATAAACATAAAAAAGTCTTAATTTTCTATGTAGCTGATTCTGATAGCCCCACACTATTTTAAAAGTCAAGCGATTGAGTGGGGGACTGACTGCAAGATAGTATTGGTATGTCTTGTCTTTTGTACCTCCTATCCCAGCTGACTTCAGCACATCCTTCGATGGTATTGACTACCACTTGGAAGGTACCCGCAAGTTTATCCATGGGTTGGACATATTTCTTTTTGGGACCAAAAACTTTTACTTCTGTTTCAAGATCCGTTCTTGACCTCTCTATACATCACAAATGGTTAGGATTAAGACCTGGCTTCTCACACCACTTATGTATGTTGTGTGTATTAATTTTATCCATAAGCGGTGGGTCCTACAGTTTAAAGTCGACTCCGAACGACAGATTTTTGAGAAACTTCTCATGCCAATTTTTATTTATTTTCAGAGTTTTTGTCAAAAATCTGCTGAGAGGAAGTCACCTAAGAAATATTTTTTCATATTTCGTTTCTGTTGGAGATTTTTTGAACCGAGGCCTTGCGTCTAACAAGCCAACACATTACCTACAGCGACTGCTAAATCTGTCAAATGCTAGTTGTCGTTTATTCAGTCTGTTTTGCCAAATTGCCATGGGCGACCATTGACAACGGTGTGTGTTAGCTGAATGGGCTCTAGAGTAGTCGACAACTGATACTAATTTTCATCGAAAAGCCTTTTAAGGTATGAGGCTTAGAGAAACATAATTGCCGTATTTGAGATGACACTTATAAAAATGTGGTCCAAGAACGTCCAACGCATTCCTAAAAGAACTTAGGCTGGCGACGGCTTCGGTACATATTTCTTTGAGGACAATGTTGGCCAGCCCATCACATATTTTGTCATATTTCGAGATGTCTCACCTTGAATTTGAACCGTGGCCATACGTCTAATAATACAACGCACTACCCATACGATTACTAGATTACTCCCCCCTTCATTTCAAAAGAAGGCTGCCATGATATTTACAGTGCCTGACGTAAAATTTCCAACGACTTATATTTCACTACGAAAAAAATAATTTTATTTTTCAAAATTTTCTAGAGATCTCTGAGATCTCTGAACAAATATGCAATCTTATGGAAATGGTGTAAAAAAAATCAGACACATTTTTTTCACTTACCTGTTGCCACTGTTGCATTACAATTTTCCCTTTGCCAGGCACATTCATTAGAAAAGCGTCTACACTCGAGACCATTTGTGCCGCATATATTAGCACTCGTTCTATTGCAAGTATTTAAATTACAACCTGGTCTAATGGTTTGAGACAAAACGCTAGGATATAGAATACACAGGATCAATACACAAGCAAATACTTGATATATTTGCATGGTTATAGGAATAACGCACGAAATTTTAATTAAGAATTTCACTTAAAAAACAAGATGAAAAAAAACTTGCCCAACAAAACCTGTAGGAAACAGGCTTGAATGGTAAATAAAGTTGTAGGAAATAATTTTTCTTTATTATGACCCGGCATATGGCTGGCTTTATGAGGCGCATAATTATGCAAACACTTGGTATTTTTTTTTTATTAAATAAAATGAAGAGTATGAATTCTGTTTTATAAATATTTTTATTTATTTTTAGAATATGTTTTTATTGTGAAATTTTTCTTTGTGCTTTTGCCAGTTTATTGTGCATTTTTCTTGCTGAACTTTTATTCTCTTTTTTTATTGTTCTTGTGGAGTAAGCGTGTGTCGTTGATATTTAGCAATACCTGCCAATTGTTATATGTATATTTATTTACTCTACCTACATATTTGCCTTCATATATCACAGTGTAACGCACAATATTCTATTTTTGTTTCCTTTTTTTCTTTCTTTGGAATATATTTGTAACTAAAGCAGCTGAAAGATATCAGCAACAGCAGCAGTAGCTGGTCCCATAAAGAAAATAAAAATATTCCCATAAAAATTTTCATTCTTTTTATGGAGTTCGTTCGTTTTGCGAAGAGCAGAAGAAGAAATGTCTTTTGATTTCCATATCAATACACCTGTTAAATATTTAAGTGTCAATAACAAAAAAAAATCTTCCTGCACAGCTCACAGAACTGAACTCAGTTGAAGTGAATTGAATTGAACAACTCCAGGTGCATAACGACTTACTTTTACTCATCTTATGCATGCACAATTGAAATTGCTTCTTCAAAATCTTTCCTTAGAAACTATTACATCATAAACAACCATTTGATCCTGCTCATAACACATTAAATTGGAGCACTCCTTCCAGCTCTTTCTATCAAATTCATTATCTGAAGCTGATTCAAATTGCTTTACAAACCTTTTGATGAAACGTATACATCATGACGTGTAATGAAGTGTCTTAAAAATAAGCTGAAATGACAAAGAAATATTGTGAAAATAAGCAATAAAATACAATATATTTTCGACTTTCTTGTAATATCGTATCCGCATCCGTATCCATTCAACCATCCATCCATCCATACATACACCACAGCAAGTCTATAATTCACAGAAAATAATACAACAAGACAAACTTTGACAATAAAAGTTTCATTAAGTTTTTCCAATTGTTTGTCTCCGTTTGCCTCCGTTTGTCTATGTTTGTGTGTGTGTGTGTCGATTTATTCAAACAAATTTTTAATTTATTTGCTCAGTGGTGGTGAGTTCAATGTCCAATTTATCGTTCCATCTAAGATACGATGAAATGGCATTTTTATGGCATCAAAACCAATTGTGTTGTCTTCAATAGTTAGCATAACAGCAACAAAACACATTTAATTGTTTTGAAATTGCAATTCCTGGCAAGTTTAAATTCTTAAATAAATTTACGGTGAAAGGTAAGCAATTAAATATTAAATTGTGAAGCAAGTTCGACATCGATCTAACTTCAGTTCCAACATTGGCTTCCGAACTTTAACAGTTGATTAGGGCTATTTAGTTGAAGCTACATCTGTTAAATTAGTTGCCATTTATTCTACTGGTTTGCCCAATCAACATGAACAATAATATACAACGATGTGTGTTAGCTGAATGGGTTCTGGAACAGTTGGCAACTGCTCCTTAGGTAAGTCGGTAGGGAAAAGTTTCTGTCCTCTAGATGGAGTCAGAAACGGACAAACTTAGGCCTCACATAGGTCCTATTTTGATACCACAGTTTCACATTCTACCCTAGTCCAGGAACTCGGAGCTTTCGATAAAGCGTCTCAGACTGCCAATATCCATGAATGGCAGTTCATCCAGATCCTCCATGCAGTAGACACCCAGGAGTCTCATACTCCTCCTTATCTCCACAGCTTCTGCAGAAATAATTTGCCAGTAGTCCAAGACCAATACGCTTCGCATGCGTTCCTGTAATACAATGCCTCGTAATAACCCCGATAACAGCACTGAGCCCACTTTTTTGGAGTTAAAGCAGAGCCGCCGCGCGTCCCCTATCCTGCCTTGGTCAGATTTTATACGCCGTTCTGCCCGTGTCCGAAGCTGCCCATCATCTACTGTTGACAAGGTCCACGATTGTATTGTCAATTATAAGCTTGCTGGTACCCAAATTGATCCCCAATGCAGAGAATTAATCAGAGAGCTTGATGGTCGTGCCTCTTCTGACCAGTTCATACGCTCTGCACTTACCGGGAATATCCTTATGTCCTGGTATCCATGTAATACAAACATCACATCGATTCGCCATCGATTCGTTAAGACATCTGCGACAGTCGTATACCATCCTGGAGTTCATTACATTAGAATCCAATGATCTGATAGCCGCTTGGCTGTTGGAAAGTACGGTGATTTTCTGGCTATGAAAATTTTTTCCACAATAATTTTCACCGCAGCCTGAATTGCCAACACTTCCGCTTGAAAGACGCTGCAGTGAGTCGGTAGCCTTGTAGACCGGGATATTCGGATTGATTCCGAATAAATTCCACACCCAACGGCTCCATCCAGTTTAGAGCCATCGGTGGAAACAACTGCTCCTTATTTTCATTGAATAGGCCTTTAAGCGATGAGACCCATTTCTAGACTAGACAATCATAATTGTCAAATTGGGGACGATAGCAATTTATGTACATGAGATTCAAGAACGCCCAATGCATTTCTTAAAATACTCTGTTTTGAACTGGCGGCAGCATCGATACATATTTCTTAGAAGACAACATTGGCCAGCTCATCACAGTCAACGACCAACTTCTTTCGGCATGAATTGGATGATTTGGACACCAACGCCATGTGGTTTCAACAGAATGGCTGTAAGTGCCACACAACTGTTGTCACATTGGATAATCTGCACGAGCTACATTTGAAAGTTGGGGTTATCCCACGTGGAGCTAAAGTGGACTGGACACTGAGATCGAGCGATTTGTCTTCGTAAGACTTTTTCATGCGGAGTTTGGTTAAAGCGCAGATGTATGCGTGTAAGTAACACACCACTGTAGCACTCAAAGCCAATGTAACCCATACCATCGGTTAAATTCAGTCTGATTTATGCAACAGAGTCATAGAAAATTTATCAAAAATCCGTGTTATTTCTCTAAAATATTAGTTATTCAACACCGGTCAAAATCAATGATTATTGAACTCTTAATAAGAAAAATTAAGAGCTAGGGTCTACGGTTGATAGCCATTTTAAAATAGCTTACTGCCACAAAACATTTTCTCCTTTTCATTTGGTTTCGGCTCTTATTTAGTCCGTTATCTTACTTCAGTTTCATTAATCAAGTTTCTTTTCTTCAGCTAAGCAGGTAAACGTTCCATTTTAAAGGGTATTTAGACTATCGCACAAGCCGTATGGTCTGTCAAGTATTTTGTGTTGGTTTCAGTAACACTAATATCGTGTAATGAAAACGTATGACATTCAGAGAAAATGCGAATATAAATTTGGTTGACGTTTTCAGCTCTCTTTTTTTTTTAAAATTTTCAAATACCATCAGCCTTCATTAGATCACGGGTGCATTCACTTTGATCTGGTGATGTTCTTTCATGCTAAACGCAAAACGATCTGCCGTAAGATTTTTACAAATGGTGGCATTCGAAGTATTTTTTCTCACTTTATGTATGCAAATCCTTATCGTGTAAATTGGCCTTTGGTAGGTAGTAAGACTGATATAATCACCGTGGTCTAGTAGGTAGTGTGCTGCACACGGTTCACACCCCAGGTCAGACATCTGCAACAAAACGAATATGAATAAAATTTTTTTCGGCGACTCTGAGAGTAAATAAAATTGCTATGAAAAGTTTTTCTAAAATCCGTTGTTCGGAGTCGATTTTAAATTGTAGGTCCTGGTGTGAGAAGCTAGGTCATAATCCTGACTGAAAGGCTGTTATGTTATGTTATGTTAAGACTGATAAGACTGTTCTTTGTAAGAATCGATTGAGTTATTTTATTGTGTGTAGTGGTGAGCAAGTTTAGCTCTGTGAGTTTCTCCTTTTTCTTAAGAAATGTCCTGTTCTTTCCAATGATATTCGTTGTTGATGTTATTCTGTCAGAGATTATTATATTTCATGCCTTTGATTCGGTTTCCTTAATAAAGTTTTTTTCAGCTTTGAAGGCGATTGGTCTACCATTGCAAGTAATAGGCTAATAGCACGGCTATCAGTTTTTTTCTAGTAACAACATCCTATTTGAACTTATAATGGGTGTTGAGGTGATAAATATTCTATTCGTTTTCACGAGGTTATGTTGTCCAACCTTCCAACCTGGTGTTCATTGTTGTGCACCACTCTGGTATGGGAGAAGAGATGAGGGATAAGAAGGCTTCCTATCTGGATTATTCTTCTCTACTGTCGCCGAAGTCTGGTAGATAGTGTGTTGGCTTATTAGATGTGAAATTCCAAGGTTCAAAAAAAAAAGTGAAAAAGTATTTCTCCGCCGACTTTCTCTCAGTCCATGGCAATTTGGCAAAACTGACTGAATAAACGACAACTAATTTGACATATATAGAAGTCGCCGTACGGGATTGGCTTTTTGGACGTGAGGCCACAGTTCAAACATCTCCATCATAACGAAATATGAAAAAGTATTTCTTCGCCGACTTTCTCTCAAAAGATTTCTGGCAAAAATTCTGAGAATAATAGAATTGCCATGAAAAGTTTTTCAAAAATTGGTCGTTCGAAGTCGACTTTAAACTGTAGGTCCCGCCACTCATGTATAAAATTAAAACACACAACATAAGTGGTGTGTGAAGCTATGTTGTAATCCTGACTAAAGGGTTGTAATGACCAATTATGTATGAATATATGGAAACGCTTTCATTTTATAAATTTAAAAATCCTTCCAGGTTTGCCTCCTACTTGAGAATTAATTCTTATTACGAAAAGATGCTCTGTTCTGTTACTCTACCAGTAATGAAAATACCGTCTGCATTATTCAGTTACAATAACTCTGCCTAAATTCATTCCTAAAGTTTTGAAATTGTTGTTTTTAATCAATTACCCTGAAATAAATTTCATTTGACATGACAACATGTCATCAATGAAAACACCTTAATAAAGCCGTTTAAATCAATTTCATAAAGAAAATATTTCGTCAAGAAAATAAGTTTACCCCCCCCCCCCCCAAAAAAAAAAAGAAAACCAAAAAAAGGAGAACACATATCCCTTATCCCTTAAAAACGGTTACAATTTGTTCTAAACGGGGCATTCCATTGAAATGGGCACACAAGTTGAGATCATCGATGACAATTTTCTTTCTATAAATCCAGAAAATTTTAATGATGGCAACAAACACACTTTCAATTTGTGTACAACAACAATATGAAAAAAGAAATAAAAATGAGGGGGGGGGGAATATAAAATATTGCAATATTTTTATGGCTTTTAACCCTTTTCGGTAGCATATTGTTGACAGTGATTTGACTGTTTTTTAGAATCTTTTTGTTTGCCATCAGCCATGTCAATAGGCCTTCTTTTCATCAGCATCATCATGGTGAAGTGCTTTATTTGAAGAGCGTAAAACATATCCCCTCCAAAAGTTATTGACACATTCAATATAAAAAAACAGGCATGAAGAACTCATAAAGAAAAATAAAAAAAAATTGAAAATAAAATTTCCTTCTCCTATGCATTCATTCCTTTATTGTGTGAATGGCAGGCAGTGTATAAGGATTCAAACAAGTATTCATCCTCCTTATATGCTCGTGTAGGTGACTTTGACTCTCAATGTGTGTGTGTGTGTGTTGGAGTGTGTAAATAAACAATTTTTGAATCTTTAGCAATATCCGTTTTAAGCCCTTCTGCAGCAAAAGGAAAGAAAATAACAGAAAAAACTGTAACGGCGTCACTAAGGATTTTCGTTTTTGTGTCCTATATCATTTCCATTGTATTTGTTGTTGTTGTTGTTGCTGTTGTTGTTTGTAGTGTAGTTGGCAAACTCAATCTATTTGATTTTCCTATCTTTGCAAATTTACTGGCGAACAAGTCAGGTTTGTTTTATTTGCTGCTTGACTTGCTGTTACTGACTGTATGTACGTATGGTATGGTCTGAATGACTGACTGAATGGATGGATGGCTGTTTTGGTATAAAAGGCAATAAAATGTGGAAAAAAATTTAAAAAACAAAATCGAATTGAATTGAATTGAATGTGTCAACAATTTTATAAACATTCTATGATGTCTACAATCGCGGCATTCAAAACATGCATGGAAATTCACAAAACAGCGTTGAAAATTTCAAAGGTAAGTTGAAATATTTAAGGTAGGGACTTTACATTTTTATTTAAGTTGGAGTTTAGTTGAATTGGAACATTTGTTAATGATGTAATTATTATTTTGTTTAGAAAAAAGGACAGTTTCTGCAAAAATTTTATTAAAAATAAGTTTTGGTCAGAGAAATTGTTAAAAGAAACGTGTCAGCAATACCCTAACAAGCTCAGTTAAATTCGAGCACTAAAATACATACATACATACAGAATTTGTCATTACAATCCTTCAGTCAGGATTACGATCTAGCTTCTCACACCACCTATGCTGTGTATGTTAGTTTTACAAATGAACGGCGGGACCTACAGGTTAAAGTCGACTCCAAACCACAAATTTTTGTGAAATTTTTCGGGGCAATTTTATTTATTCTCAGAGTTTTTGCCAGAAATCTACTGCGAGGAAGTCGCCGAAGAGATATATTTTCGTATATCACTTTGTCGGAGATGTCTGAACTGGGGCTTCTTTCGAGGCCTCACGTCTAATAAGGCATCACACTACCTACTAAATTACGACGACTTTATCCTAACAAGCTCGGTTTAATGCAAGCAATAAAATTCTTTTTAAAAATCCTTCCTAACATAGTGTGGTGCAGTCACTGCAAACTATAGCAGTCAATATTCAAACCTAGTCATTTATTACGGTTTTGAATTAAAAAATGAGACTTCCCTGATCCCTCATAGAAGATAACATAAACAACAAACATCGGAGGAAGTTTAGGCAGCACAAACACTTGAGAATGATTGTAATTCCGTTTGGAAATTTCCTCAATACTACATTGAAATAAACAATCAAGTCAAGGGTGTCTCAGTTTTTAAATTTAGTGTCATTTTTTGCGTAAGTGGCAACTCTGGAATTTTTAAATCGTGTTAAGGATTTAAATCTTATTTAAATAATTGATCATTACGACCATTTAGTCAGGATTACAACCTTGCTTGTCACACCACCTAAGCTGTATGCGTTAATTTTTATACATGAGTGGCGGGACCTTCAGCTTAATGTCGACTCCGCATGACAAATTTTTGAGAAACTTTTCATGGCAAATTTATTTTATATTCGGAGTTTTGCCTGAAAACTTCGTATTTTTGCGAGATGTCTGAGCCCGGTGTTGAAACACGAACTCTTGTCTCATAAGCCAACGCATTAGCTGCTCGACTACAGCGTCCATGCGTTATAATTATAAAAACTTGTTTAAAAATTTGGAAAGTTATGCTGAGAATGCTCTCAAACTTCGAAAATAAAGTCCACCTAATGTGTCAACTATTTTAAGAAACTGGATCGATTAAAAACACTTAGGGGCATTATTACAACTTGCCGTTAGTGAAAGGGAGGATGTTAACCAGCAGATAAATCGTTTTTCAGTATTATAAATAGACAATAAGGTAGAAGTGAGCGTTAAGCTAAAGGGAGGGTAGGATGATCCTTTTAACTTTTAAAGTTAAGTTTAAGTTTATACCTGCCATATTATGTATTATTTTCAATATGGCAACTTCAAATACAAACAAATACAACAAAAAAAGATGCCCTTCGTTGACACTGCGTTTAAAAAAAATTGTTTAGCACTGCCATATTTTCGAAAAAGTTAACTTTATTTTAGCATTATGTTGTAATAACGAAAAGAAATTAAAGGCGACTTTAAAGTTCATTTTAGCTAAAGTTAACTTTAACTAAACCAAACTTTAACGTCAAGTTTTAATAACAGCCCTTAGACTGGTGGATTTCTTGAAAGTATTGCTGCTGCGAATGAAATAACTCAATTGGGTATCGTTCTCAACAACTTTAAATTTCACTAACCTCTACGCAATGAATTTAGACAACAAACCATCGTCTTTGCCAAAGCACCGGTGGGTTTCTTGAAAACAATGCTGATGTAGAGTGTCGCCCGAACCGTGAAAACACTAGTTCGACATCGTTTGCAACAACGACGGCAAACTTTTTATAGATCGTTTAAGGACATTAAGACTTCTGTACATCAATGCATCCGTGAGTTTCTTGAAAATATTGCCAATGTAAATGAGAGTGCAACACAAAATGAGAAAAAGTCTTTTCTGCTATGAATGAATATTTCCATCTGAATGGCATAGGTAGGTAGATAGTTAGGAGTGGCTATCCCCTCAAGGCGTTATGAGCGGATACACGTATGCCACACGCTAGGACCATTGTAATGTCACAGTTTCCCATTTTACGCTAGTCCAGGAACCACTTGCAGCAATGCATGACAGTTCATCCAGTTAATCCATGTAGTAGGCACCCAGATGCCTCTTTCTCCGACAAACTGCGGGGTATGTACACAGTAGGTGAAGAACAGTCTACTCCTCCTCCTCCTCATCATTACAGCTTTTACAGAAATCATTTGCAAGGTGTTTAAGAGAAATGCGCCTCGCATGCGTTCCAATAATAATGCAATGTCCCGTAATAATCCCGACAACAGTGCTGAGACTTCTTCTCTGGAGCTTAAGCAGAGCTGCCGTATGCCATCTGTCCAGCATTGGTGAGATTTTCTGAATGACATACTGAATATGCAATTTTGTTGAAGAAAATCAGAAAATTCTTATGCAATCCATCAGCAACTGTCTGGTGGTCAAGCAGGACTTTGAAGATGAAATTGAAATTACAGCAATTAAAAAAAATTTTAAATCTGAAAAAAATCAAGATTTCATACACCCCCCTTTAGGGACAGCATTTTTTCCATGTAAATATCATCATTGTTGTTTATCGCAAAAAATTTTGCAATTGATTTCGTCTTATTTTTGAATTTTCATTGACTGGATTTCTTCGAAATTCATAGGATAGGAAAGCAAATAACCCTTAACATTCATACAAGTCAACTCATATTTACGGCATATGAATCCTTAAATGTCAGTCTTTCTGTCTATATGTCTGTACGTTTGTACATTTTGCTTATTTGTCAATGTTTATTTTGTGACAACATGTTGATGGAACAACATTTTTCGTTGTCGTTGTCGTTGTCGTCTAAAACCTAAAAGTTTCACCTCTTCACACAAAATTGAATTTAAACGCCCTTTTCATAGTGATGTCTGTCTGGCTTGTTTTTTTTTCTCTCATTCTTGTTTTTCTTCTGTAATTCGTTTGACTCCTTTTATTGTTATTTTTTTTTTTGCAAGAAGTATGGCATTTTGCTATTCTTTTACTCTTTGATTTTTCAATATTCGCAAAACATTTCATGGATTTTTCATTGATTTTGATGTTTTATGTCATCATAATGTTTAGGTTTTCTTTAAACAAAAAACAACATTTCAGCGTTCAATAGATTTCAATAACAATACAATGGCAAAAAGGGTATGAATATTTCGTGTTATTTTTTATAACATTTTATAGGTTTTGTATGCCAATAGGATGGAAGGGCATACAAAATGTACAAAATGTACAGATTTTCTACGCAATATTAAATATTGAATAAATTTTTATTAAATTCCAATGGAATTATTGAAATTTTTTAAACGACAAACAAAAAAAATAATCTTATCCTTTCATGACATATACAGACAGCCTTTAACAAATCTGCACATAATCATCTCAAAAATATCGAACAAAAATGTTGAAAATAAACAATTATTCGGTTAGCAAGTCCAGTACTATTGCTTACTCCCGTATAGATGGCATTTTGCAAGTGAACGCCATAAGTGAGTCAACACTTTTGTTATTAAGTATAAAACAGTTTTGTTCTCAAGTATAAAAAAAGTTCCTTTATCATGAATTGTTGTTTTTGTTTTAACATTTTATAAGTAATAAATAAACGTTTTTATTTTTGGAAATTTATTCGACTCTTCTCATTTACTTTTCTCGCTATCCTAAGAAAATGAATTATTTCAGTGGTGTTTACTCACTTTTGGCGCTCAGTGTACATATCAACCAATGGATTGATGAAAACCGTATTCCGTTCGCTACCAACTGGTATTAAATTGGCAAAGCGTAAAAAACTAAAAGAAAAATTAACACAATCTAATTATTAATCTATTTAAACATGCCCATAGTTTTGCCAGAAGCCCCGAGATTTATTGTTAAGATTGGCTTTAGAATACTGCTTGAAGAAAAATGAAACTGCAAATGTGTGGAAACTTTTCAAAAGGCGCTACTAAGAATGAAGAACGTTAACTTTGATACACGGTAATCACATGAAATGAAATTACAACATTTGGAGCCACCTCGAAGTAGTGAAAAATTGGTGCTTAGAAGCTCAAGTTCTCAGAGAACACGAGGGTGGTATTCTATCGACATTGTCTAAATGACAAAAGCATTTTGATTTTCTTTCGCTGTTGACCTCTTTGATGGGCATAGTTGGATTAATTATTTGCAGGCGAATTAAAATCTGAAGCACTTAAGCGCTATCATTTAGATTTCGGTCTATGCAACAAATGAAGCTATAAAAGACAGCTGAATAACTGTCAACATACTGTTGTTCACAGTGCGCCACTTAGGCACAATTAAAGTCGAGAAGGTCTTGTGTCTACCACAAAAATACAAAACAGCATATACCTATTGCTTAGTGGATTTGAACTTGCATTCGATAATGTATTCCAACCCTCAATGTAGGATGCACTCAGCAAGAACGTTGTACCGAATTTCTAATTCTAATTCAGGAAGTCTATACAGATGAAATAATGCAGAGTCTACTACGAAGGAGAAATTTACACAGACTTAAAACAGAATTGTTTTCTTCATCACGCATTATGCCTAGAGCTTTTGGACTGGACAACTCCTACTCGGAGGAGTTTTAAAGTCATTGCAATCTAGTTGGTAATGTGTTAGACGAGAACCCATGGTTCAAACTCTAGCTCTCAAACAAAACGTAACGTATAAAAATATTTCCTTTGGCGTCTTCTTCACAGCAGTCTTCTGGCAAAATTCTGCGAGTAAATAAAATTGCCTTGAAAAGTTTCTCAGAAATCTGTCATTTGAAGACGATATTAAGCTGTAGGTGAATAAAATTAACACGCATAACTTCGGTGTTGCGAGAATTATAGTGGGTGTTGACACAGTGTATATATATATACAGTGAGCGCCATAAGTGAGTCAACACTTTTGTTTTTAAGTATAAAACAGTTTTGTTCTTAAGTATAAAAAAAGTTCCTTTATCATGAATTGTTATTTTTGTTTTAACATTTTATAAGTAATAAATAAACGTTTTTATTATTGGAAATTTATTCGACTATACTCATTTACTTTTCTCGCTATCCTAAAAAAAGTGAATTTTTTCAGTGGTGTTTACTCACTTTTGACGCTCACTATATATATACCATATATATATATACCATATACCATATATATATATATATATATATATATGTATGTTCCTTTCACTCCTCTAGGGAGCATATTTAAGTAAATGAGGGCTTAAAACATATTAAAGATGACTTTTCATATGCAAACAAAAATTTAATTTCAACTTTATTTCAATTTAAATATGATATACTAAGTACGTATGTACGTACATGCATGTGTATCAAATTCAAATGACATATTTTTCCGATTATCTTATTAGAATTTTTTTTTTCTATTCAATTTCCCCTTGACATTCCCTTCAAATATTGCCATTTGGAAGAAAATTTTTTATAAAACTTTTGCACATATGGCTACAGACATTGATTGTAAACGTCGGATAAGGTACATTCATCTACCATAAAAGTATTTGTTGTTATATTTTTTCAATAAAAATATTTCTTTATTAGTATTTGTATACATGTATGTGTATACATTATGCCATAATACAAGCAATATGTACATACAAGAACCTGTACAAGGATATGAATGTATTAGTTGGATATGAATGTATAAGATGAACTTAATGTAAGTGTTTGTATGGGATTTTAAAGGTTATTGAATATAACCGACATACACTAGACATATGGTACGTACAAGACGTTAAGGGTCTGCTCAATACATCAGCTATTTCATGGAGATATGAAAAATATCTTTCACAGGATTCCTCTTAAATAAAGCTCCTTCAAAGTCGTTATTGCCAGCTGCTGTCATATTGTCTCTCCTGTTGATACTGTTTATGATACAAACAAACGAAAGTCGAAATAGGGAAAAGAGAAAAAATATTGTCATCAAGTACAGTAAACACGTAAATATGTCTTTTGTCATCACATTTAGCCCGTTACGAGTACCTGTACGAGTATGTCAATGAAAAAAAAAGAAAGGAATAAAGTAGAGTAAATATAATAAGAGAAGAAGCATAATAACAATGTGTTATTATTTTAATAAAAATGTCGTTAGTTGTTTGAAGGAGCATTTCTTCCTCGTGTGATAACATTATAAATATGTTCTGCTGATTGTCAAGTGCAAAAAAAAAAAGAAAACAATTTTCGTGGGGTGGCATTTTACTGAGAAATATTATAAAAGTGTGAATAACGTTATGATAACAATGTAATCAAAGTCAGTCAATGTTATTATAACATATTCATGTAAAAATTGATACGTATACTCGTATATTTATTTATTTTCAATTTAAGACAAGTTAATAGACACAACAAGCATGCGATAATAAAGAGGTTGAGAATGCTAATATTTATTGAATTTTGTACCTGATAAGATTCTAAGCTCTTGATGGAATTTCAAAAGTGCCAGATAGGTTTTCCAGTCATTTAAGTTTTCAATATGGTGGTATGGTGTAAGGGTTAAAGTTCGTGATTAGAAACCCAGTCCAGATTTAAATTTGGAAGAAATATTTTCAAAAATTTAAAAACTAAGAAGCTTAACTCGCTTTGTAGATAAGCCATACAGTAAACGCTCTAAATCCTGATTCCCAAATAGCGTAAGAAGAATCACAACGCTGTAAAATGTGGAAGATAAGGCTTAGTAGTTTACCCATAGGGAGGAAAGTATGTAATTCGATTGAAGCAAGTTATAAAAGAAATTCATTTCATATCATTGGAAACAATTATGTCTCAATCTTCACTCAAAATCAGTCATTTGTTTTGAAATCGTTTCAGACGAAGATAATACGACAAACATTTTCGCACATATTATCGTTGTCATGCTGCATACATACATAATTTGTCATTACAACCCATCAGTCAGGATTACGACCTAGTTTCTCACGCCACTTATGTTGTGTGTGTTAATTTTATACATGAGTGGTGGGACCTACAGTTAAAAGTCGATTCCGAACGACAGATTTTTGAGAAATTTTTTCATGAAGATTTCATTTTCTCTCAAACTTTTTGCCAGAAATCAGCTAAGAGGAAGTCGCCTAAGGAATATTTTTTCATATTTCGTTTTGTGGAAGATGACTCAGCTGGAGCTTAAGTCATGGCCTGAGAATATATGACTACGGAGATTTCATATCATATTTCATATCATTGGAAAAAATGTGCATCAATCTGCAGTTAAAATCAGTCACTTGTTCCGAAATAGTTAACAGACGAAGCGAACATATTACAAATATTTCCGCAAACATTACCATTGCCATGGTGGTTATATTACCATAAAAGGGTTCTTAAAAACTAAACTATAAACAAGTCTTCTAGGGCGCCAAGCATTCCAGAAATGGGTCTTAAGCAGGTGTATTGGCTAGCCTTGTCAGCTGTTCATATCGCTATAAAGGTCTAATAAAAGAGCTAAAATATAATAAATAAAATGAGCTGAAAATTACCACCAAAAATATTTTATTTCCCACTTTCCATGCTTTTCAAACGCACGATTAGTAATTTAAAGCATGTTGAAGCATGTAAACACAACAAACAATCTGATAAGTAATATTCAGTAAGGACCGTTCTACGGCTTGGCGTCATTCTGTGCAAACTGACGCTGTAGTGAGTGTTATGTTGTAGTTCCAGGCGTTTGCAAAGCTTTTGACAGAGGGTGGGACGCTGCACTTTTATTGGAAACGTAATGCATTTAGTATCGGTAGTTGCTTCTCTCAAATTTTATCGAGTTTTTGCAAGGATACGTAGCTATGAGACAATAATTTTTTTTATTTTTTATTTACAACCAGAAGTCTGATGATGGGCTTCAGTCATGCAATGCATTTTGTTAAAATTAGGGAAATATATTTTAGAGGGAAGACAGTGACAGTATCCAAAAACTGTATGTACACTTTCTCACATATCTTTATGTAACTTCGAGTTAATTTCTGAAAATTCTTTATATTATGTTCAGACATGCACTTTTATTGAGTCAATATTCGGTTTATTGATTAACATATTTTAAGTGTTTAAACATAACAATATACGCAGTTCAGCTGATTATTCAATATTAATTTGACAGCTGGTAAAGAAAACAGCTGGTTTAAATTTTTTTATTTTTTTTTTGTTGATATTTGAATTGTAAAATATCAATAGAAAGTGTTCGGAAAGTTGTAATATGCTCACTGAACGTACTTATGACAGTGCTGTATTTCAAGTTTTAATCAATATTATAACAATTTACGAATTTATTGAGCAATAATTAATTGACATATAATATGAAATATTAAGATCAATAATGCCGTTTATTGCGATTTACTCAATATCAGTGCATAAGTATTTGGTTAAGGTAAATTGACGTTCACAGGCCAGTTCACTCTGCGCATTATGTTACCCAGTGTATATTTGAAACAAATCTTTTAACCGCCTCCGTAGTTTAATTAACATTAAATTTCTAATTATTGTGAAACTTCATTAGAATCGCAATCAATAGAATCGCAATCATGCAGTTCACCACCTGATGGTTTTTCCTCCGAATCGGCTCATAAATAAAAAACATGGTGAATGGAAACGTAGCAAACAAGTTTGTCATATTAGCAACAAAATCTGTTGAGCATGAAACTTTTCATAGCGCATTCATAATTTGATCATTAACAGTTTCCATCTGCAGTTAAAATTAATTTTCATACCAAAACCGAAACGAAGCAAACAATTTTTCTCAAAACTTGTTTTCCAAACTGTCTTTAATCATTAACTATTAAAAGTTTCATAAAAATAAAGAAAACAGAAAAGAAACAGAAAGGAAAAACAGAAAAATGTAGCGAGAAAATGAGAGAAACTTTCGAATAACACCGCAAAACATTGTTAGGAATGTTGTTATGTTGTTATGTTGGTTGCGTTATCTGAAAACCGAAAAACTTGCCACAATTTTGCGTGATTTTTATACACAATTTTTTGCTTCCAGTCTTTTTCTGTTGCACTCTCATCTCATTAAAGAGTTTTCGATAATAAGAGTAGCAACAGCCAAAGCCAACAACATGTTTCTAAGTTCGAAAGGAGTTTTGCATACAACAGATGATGAATTCAAAATTAAAAAAACTAAAGAGGTTTTCGTTTTTTTTTATTTCTTTTCAGCAACTTTTAACTTACTTTGCAACGTTTTTGTGGGGTGGGGGGAGTGTGGAGAATATAAATCGTATTACTCTTTACTGTAGTCATGTTAATAATGTTGCATCATGATTTTCATTTTGTGATGTCATTGTTGACTTTCCGTTTTCCTTTTTTTGTTTTCTCCATGTTCATTAAAATTACATCACTTTCAACATTTGCTAACATTATCGTTGTTGTTATCGTCTTGTTATTTTACAATATTTGTTAGTTAATCTGCGCATAAACGAATTTACATACAACGCAAGCAACTACAGTGAAATGTTGCAGGAAGAGAACTACGAAAATTTAATGAATTAATGACTGCAAACAAAAATGGAGCAAAAATTAAAAACCCTTTCCTCTTGATATTCAAAGGAATTGTAGGCCAAAGGCATCCTAACAGAAACCAATTAATGAATTTTTGAATAACATGATCATATGCATACCATGTATTCTGTTAAACACATAACGTTGCTCTGTTCATAACATTGGAGACTTTGTCGAATTCATCTTCACTCACACACACTACAGCTACAATTCTTTGTCTATTTAATTATACATTAGCTCGAACAAATATTAAAGTCCCCGTAATGAAATTCGAAAGTAATTCTCATTTAGTTCATTAACATTTATGAATAAGTAAATGAAATTGTGTGAGGGTGGATGGTGGGTTTGCGTGTAATGTGAGAGGCATACCACTAAACAGATTGTAGTAATGAACTCGTCTACCACATCTCAATCTTCTACAATTGTCCAGCATCTTCTCTAGAGACCTAGTAATTACTCTCAAAAGCATTGTAATCCTGTTAACAATCTTCGAGCTATGTTGGAATTGTAGTTCAAGGGAACCCAAATACACGAGAGAGTATCCCAGAAGCCTATTCTATAGTATTTGAATTAAAAAAAATGTTCTCATAAAAATAGGAGGAAATGAAAATGAATTCGCAGCTTAATTCATGAAATATTTGATGTCTTTACAAGGAAATTACTTTTATCATATTTTCTACTATTACCGGCTGTCAAAGAGAAACGAAAGGACTCACTTTGCTGACATTTTGACAGTCAACTGACAAATGCTTTTCCACAGCAGCAGTTTCGATTTAGAAGTCGCCGTAGTAGGCAGTATGTTGGCTTATTAGATGTAAGTTCACGGTTCAAATCCAAGCTCAATATTTTCGAACAAAACGAAGTATGAAAGGAATGTTTCTTCGGTGACTTGTTTCAGCAGTCTTTTGGCAAATACCCTAAGAGTATATAAAATGGACAAGGAAAGCCCCTCAAAAACGATTCTTTCGGAGTATTCTTTAAACTGTAGGTAACGCCACTCATGGATTAAATTAGCACCCACAACAGGGGTGGTATGAAAGCTAGGTTGTAATCCGGACTGAAGGGTTGTAATGACCAATTATGTTTGAATGTTTCTCAAAAATCTGTTGTTCGGAAACGATTTTAAACTGTAGGTTCCGTCACTCATTAATGAAATTAACACACGCAGTGAGGTCGCCGTAGTCTTGTAGGTAGTGTGTTGGCTTATTAGACGTAAAGCCAGGGTTCGAGCCCCAGGCCAGACATTAATACAAAAATACAAAAAGTATTTCTTCGGCGACTTCCTCTCAGCAGATATCTGGCAAAAACTCTGAGAGTAAATAAAATTGCCATGAAAAGTTTCTCAAAAATCTGTCGTTCGGAGTCGACTTTAAACTGTAGGTCCCGCCACTCATGTGTAAAATTAACACACACAACATAAGTGGTGTGAGAAACTAGGTCGTAATCCTGACTGAAGGGTTGTAATGACCAATTATGTATGTATGTATGTAATATGGACGGTATGAGACTAAAGTGTTGTAATGACCAATTAAGTAGGAAAGTAATCACAAGGAGTGGCAAGTTGCGATGGACTAAATTTGAAAAATACGAAATTTGTACATATAAGCGTGCGCTCACTAAGTGTCTCTGTAAACTAGGTCATGACGACGAAAAAATTGACTCCATATGTCCGTATGGATATCAGTTATGAAACGCAAGTAATGACTCAAAATCAAATCATGATTTAAATTCAAGACTAACTGAACACTTACTAATAACGTCTTGCATTTAAAAATAATACACCAAAGGATGCACCTCGATATCAAAAAGGAGTCGACGTTGTCTAATTTGTAGAGTGTTGGCTTAGTAGACGTGAGGCCACGCTATAAACCCCTGGTCAGACAGATCTCCAACAAAACGAAATAAGAAAAAATATTACTTCAGCGACTGCCTCTTAGCAAATTTCTGGCAAAAACTCTGCGTGTAAATAAAAAATGCCATGAGAAAGTGTCTCAAAAATCAATCGTTTGGAGTCGACTTTAAACTGTAGGCTTCCCGTTTATGTATAAAATTATCACTCATTACATAAGTGGTGCTAGAAACTTACTGAATTGTTGTAATGTAATACATGTATGTATGTAATTCCCTTAAATTTATGGGATTAATTCCGGAAAAAGAAAAATACACCAGGCACCCACTTAAAACCGAGACATGAGGGGTGAATTTCGAATGCCAGAGCTATTAAGGAAAACTGTGAGCAAAATTTTTATCTTTAATCCTACCTTACGTGCTCTTGGTTACTTTACCAACATCAGATTTTACTTAAACGAAGTATAGAAAGACTCTTTCTTGTTCGGATCTATTTTAGTAAGACTAGTCTCAAGTTCTTTGAAGCAAGTTCATTGATAATCTTTTTCAAAAGGCCTTCTATTTTCATAGAACAGGCATAGAGCGCCGTGCAAGAGCAATTGAATTGCTAAACATTAACAGTGTCGATCCAACGCTCATAGGGATTAATTCTGATGATAGACATACCAACCATTTGGTCCACTTACATATATTTCTTCTAATAAGCCCATTCCATATCTCATTTATTAGTGTCATCACATTTGGCCTGTTGTTTACACACAACAAACAATACTTTGAGTGAAGATTTGCAGTCACTGATCATAATTTTACTTTTGAATTTTAATAAAAAATAGCACAACCCATATACTCCATATATCACGACACACGCGCACACATGTCTCCTTTAGCAATGACATGTCAACAGTGTTCGTAAAGGTATTGTATGCCGTGTAAAAAAATGCAAAACAAAATATGAACGAACTTTTTAACCACTTTTATTCATAATGAGGATGTTGTAAAGGAAAGAAAAACTTAACAAGAAAAAGAAAAACCCGCATACAGTGTCACTTGCACCCTTCATTTCTTTAACGCTGTCATACCATTCCATTATTTACTATGCTATGCGTTGTATACGTACGTTGTATATCGCGGTGTTAGAGTATGTTTTTCCTTTTTTTAAATATGGAATGAAGGATGTAAAACATGTCAACGGATGTCAACTTACTGTTCTACACGAAAGATGATGAGATAATCAACAACGGCAACAACAATAACATTCAACTTGTTTGCTTGCTTGTCTCTGTTTGTTGCAAACATGTTACTTTTTCATTTGCCACCCTCCCTCCCCCTTTCAATTTTGTTCATTGTTGTTGATGCCACTAACACTGCTTTAACAGCTATTGTTACCATTGCTATGGCAGTTGAGGTGGCAAATTCCTTTATTTTCCTTCCTTCGTTTTTTCTTTCGTTTTTTTCGCAATGTTTTGTGGAATGTTTGTGTTGGTGTTGGTGTCGGTTTTTCTTAGAAAAATTTGCTGTTGCTGCTGTTGCTGTCGGTGTTGTTCTTGCTGCTACATAAGCGAAATTTTTGTGTTTTGTTTGTTTGTTTCTTTTACAACAGGATGACAATAATAATCAAAATGACAATGTGTCACAGCTTGTATGTGTTTGTTTTCATATTACACTCTTGCAGGGCAGGTTGGGGTCTATTATCTTCCGTTTTCTTGGCAAAAACATGTTTAAGAAAGTTGAGGGATTTTTTTTTCTTTTTCGTTACATTCAAATACCTTTTATCCGTTTCACTCATTCACCTTTTTTTGTTAATAAAACATGTTCCTAACGGGTGTTTATCTCTGCAATATTTTTATTTATTTTTTTTTAGTTGTTGTTATCATTTTGATGATGATGTTGAAGTATTATTGTCATATTTTTCGTTATTGTTTCATATTCTCAGAATTGTTGTATTTTGTAAGACTTCCATCGAAGAAGTTGTTCTTACTACAGTTTTTTTTATTGAAAAGACAAACGTTCTCAGAAGTACTAGAGCAATTCACTTGACAGCAACTTGTTAAGAAAGTGGGAAAAATATGGTAATAACGGTAAACAAGAAAAACGTTTAATATTCACTGTTAGGTTCTCTTAACAACCTCTAACAGTCTTTAGAGTAAAAAGTTACAGTTACTGTTAAAGTAAACTGTAATCATGCATAGTTTTAATAACGTTAAGCATTATAAGTTTTTAAAATGGAATTTGGTTGCATTTATATTGACTGTAAGGAGAGAAGTAATGTGTTTATATGCACTTTGAATTTGTTCTGCACACACATACAGCATTCGACATTACAACCCTTCAATCCGGATTACAACCTAGCTTCTCATATCACTTACATATGTTGTGTGTGCTAATTTTATACATAATTTGCGGGACCTACAGTTTAAAGTAGACACCGAACGACAGATTTTTGAGAAACTTTTCATGGCAGTTTTGTTCTCCGAAGAAATATTTTTTCGACTCCAAAATATTTCCTTACATTTGTGTAGGAGAGGCACCTCTAGGTTTCGTCAATGATTGCCCTTAATTGCTAATTAATACTTTTCATTGCTTTTTTATTTTCCTTCTTACTTTCTTTAGCAGTATATTGTTTGATTTTAAAACGGTTGTTTCCTCGTTTTTTTTTAATTGAGTTTCCCAGCCTTTTTGGTGCTTATGGGCTTCGCCTTGACAATATGGCTGATTTCATTTTCTTTTTGCTTTTCAAGATACCTTTGTTACTGATGACATTGGACCAGAATATTCAGCATATTAGCACCAATAATCCCCTTTAAAGGCTTGGGTTATTTTTGCTTTAAGGACTACTGTGGCTTTTTGCTTATTCGCAGACATCACTTAAGAAAATCTTTCAAGAAAAAGCACAATTTCATCGAATTGCACGGTGTCTGTGGTCAATCCTCAACACACCTGCGGAGAGTGTTTCAAGTGGCATGACCTGCGTGGCGTCTGTTTAAGTCGTTGGTGTCTTGACTATCAAGCTCCGCCGAAAAAAATTGTTTATTACCGACCTATATTTGACAATGAAAGCCTTGTAACGTCGTTCTTAAAGAAATATGAACCAATGTCATCGCCATCTCATTCATCTAGAAATGTACCTCATCTTGGAAAATGATTTTTCAATAAAAACCACGGTCAGTAGAAAACTGTTTCAGAGTCTATTCAGCGAATACATTTTATTGTCTGTGATTGTCCATGATGATTTGACAAACCAGAATTCGACAGATGCAGATGATCGTTATAAATTACATCTGCCTGCTCTCTTATAGATTTGACCACATAGATTTAACAGCATAGAAACATAGTAGTTGCAGAATATATATGTCCTCGAAACTAAAACGATATTTATAAACGGCGTGTAATACTTTTACTACTTGGATATCAAAATTGAACCGCACAAACAAGGCAACGCTGTCTAATATTTAAATTGATCCTGTGGTGGTGATCCTCTAATTTATTTATTTTATCACAAAGAGCAATAAATTTAACGCTGTGTTACGCTATTCGCGAACATTTCAACGTCACCACAACTGGTCATTTTTGTACTGAATGCTGGCAAATCCGTGTAAAATTCCGGAAAACGAAAATGTCGCTGTAAAGGGAGAAAAACTCTATTATCCTACAGAGAACAACTTGCTTTGAAATTTTGAAATCTTTAGTTCCCAAATAAGCTACACTCCTTTTATAGACAACTAGGCAATGCGCCAGAAGTTAACAAACCATACAAACGTCTTCAGGTAATTGGAAATGCCAGACAGTTGTTTAAAACATACGCTCGTTATTGCACAACGGGAACTCGAATAGTGAACATACATATATATTTATAGCATAGTAGGTAACGTAGTGGGTTATGTTAACCCGTGGTTCATACCCCAGCTGAGACATCTTACACAAGACAGCTTCCTCTAAGCAATCTTCTGGAAAAAACTGTGAAAGCAAATAAAATTGTTATGAAAAGCTTCTGAAAAATCTATGATTCGATAAAATTAACATACCAAGCATGGGTAGTGTAAGTAGCTAGGTTTTAGTTCTTACTAAAAATACACTTAAATATAAAAAATAATGTTTTTAAAGTACCAAATAATATCTACTTCATAGTAATTCTATTTGAAATCAAATTAAATTCTTTTAAGATTACATTTTGACCAAGACTACTTCTTAAAAATTATGATTCATTTATTTATATGTTTTTAATTTAAAGAATTTAGGATTTTATTTGAATATTAAAAAAGAACAAACGAACAAACAAATAAAACACTTAAAATTCTTTCATTAAATTTGAATTATAACACTTAAACTCTAAGAAACTATTGCTCTTGTTGTGTTGTGTTTATAAAAACAAGATTGTTTTAGAAAAGTAAAGAAAAAAAAGAGAAACTCCTTTACACAAGAATAAAAAGAGCCAAAGGACAAGTGAACACAAAAACCATAAGTCCTTAAAATTGTTTATGTAAATATAATTAGAAAACATGGACACACACAGATACACACAGCCAGAAACAAATATAAACAGACTTAATGTATAAAACAAATCCGTACACATACATATACATTAAACCACCCACAAAAGCATGTTAATGTCACAAGTCAAGTCCTTCAGAGAATCCAGAATAGAATGGAAAATACGAAAAAAGAAAACTAAAAATTAAAAACTAAAAGAAATAAGAGAAAAAACAAGTAAAACTGACCTCAACCTAAAACAAAAATATTTGAAAAAACAAACCGGAAGTCGTCTAACTTAATATAAACAAACACATGCATACACAAACACATACATACCATATATGTGTGTGTGTACATATACTTACTTAAACAAAATCATTATAAACTTAATGCTACACAGAGGCTATTTTGTGATTTCTATGGCATAAACACACACATACCCGCTTACCTACCTTATACTCATACATACACAGTGATAAATTTTAAGCTACTTAATTTACAAACACAGAGAGAGATATAGAGACAAAAAAAAACTAAAATTAAAATAACAATAAGGGGAAAAACGTAAAGTAAATGAAAGGAAAGAAAATTAAAGTTTTTGTTTGTTTTACGTAAAAACTTTTAGTTGTACCAAATGAAAAATAACAACAACAAAAAAAAATAAAAAAAAAATAAAAGGACACAGAGAGACTATTTTGAAGGAAAAAAAGAAAACAAAAAAAAATTCAGTAAAATCTGTAAAAACAAAAGAAAGTAGCAAAAAAGAAAAACGGAATTTGCCATCAACCTCTGTGTTGATTTTTAGCCACTGAACGATTAGTAAAAGCCCCAAAATGAGCCAAAAAAGGAGGAAGAAATGGTAAAATAAATTGTGGAAGAGCTTTTGTAAATTGGTCAAGAGAAGTCCAAAATATCTTTATTACCGTATAAAGATGTTAATGACTTTGGTTGGTTTTTTTTTCTTTAAGCCAATAGCTGTGGTGGTTTAAAGGCAACTAGCCGGAGTTCGTTTTTAATATACTGAACCTTTCTATTTTCTTTCCCTCTTGTTTAGACTTTTTTGTTATATTTTTATACAAAAGTCAATGCGACAAATAACTAGGGATTCTTGTGCAGTTCACAAAAGTGCACTTGAAAAAATTGTTGTGTTATAAGGGAACTCTTCTATACTCTTTAATATGTTCACTCTGGAGCCCTAATCACATAGTACCTCTACATTCAGTATAATGGAGCTAGGAAAATGTGAAGAGGATAAAGTTACTGCCGTTAAGTATAAATACATGTAAATGGGTACTGCTGCTCAAGAACGAATTAACTTTGTACTGCGAAAATATTGTAAAGAACCCACAGAATTAAATGCTTACATACATACAAAATTGGTCATTACAACCCTTCAGTCAGAATAATGACCTAGTTTCTCACACCACTTATGTTGTGTGTGTCCATTTTTATACATGAGTTTTTGCCAGAAATCTGTTGAGAGAAAGTCGCCGAAGAAATACTCTTTGTATTTTGTTTGATGTCAGGCTTGGGGCTCGAACCCTGGCTTTACGTCTAGTAAGCCAACACACTACCTACTAGACTACGGCGGCTTCAATTCAATGCTTAACTGACATTATTAAGTATTTTCGAAATATTTTTATACGTTCCAGAGGTCAGCAATGAGTATTCAAAAAGATAAGTAGATTCGAATCATACTTATAATTTCTGATACTTATACGCATTCATACTTATTTTAATATCATACTCATACTACTCATATTCAAAGTTTGAAATACTCATGGTACTCATACTTAACAATACGCATGATGTTATTGATTTCGACTCTCCATGACTCCTCGTATACATGAATCACAAAATAAGTATGATTCGCGTACGAACACTACAATACTCACAAGAAGGTTGTGTGTTTGCTCTGCTTGCTGTCTTTGTCTTTTTTGTTTATGTGTCTTTCTTCTTTCTTTGTAAATGCAACAACAACTAAGACTATAAATTTTGACGAATGATTCGAATCACTCGAATCATTTATAAGTACTTTTCTAAATTTATGAATCTGAATGAGTAGGCGTATGAATCAAACATAGTTCGAATATTATGAGTTTGACGTCAATGTTGTACTTATGCTCATTGCAACTTGTACTTATAAATCAATGTTGTACTGAGCACGAATGAATCAGATTGCATAGTTGAATTTCAATACTGTTGACTCACTCATACTGAAAATTTCATGAGTACTTATGAGTAGCGAAAAAGCGATTCATTGCTGATCTCTGATACGTTCCAAAAGCCTCAAAATTGATTTCGAGACTGATACATGAGTTTTTTTCTTATTGATTAGACAAAGAAGTTTAAATAATAAGAATATTATATTGATTGAAGCATTTCTTGTAGTGTTTTTGAAAGCTAGTTTCGATGTTTTAAAAATAAGCCAATTCTAAGCAACATTACATTGGATTTTCATGCCCTAAGCACAAAAAATTTTTTTAACCTCCATGAACCACACTTATTCTACCCATACATACATATGCATAATTGGTCATTACAACCCTTTAGTCAGAATTACGACCTAGCTTCTCACAACACTTCTGTAATGTGTGGTAATTTTTATACATGAGTGGTGGAACCTACAGTTTAAAGTCAAATCCTGACGACAGATTTTTTGAGAAACTTTTTCATGACAGGTTTATTTACTCTCAGAGTTTTTGCCAGAAATCTGCTAAGAGGAAGTAGCCGAAGAATTATTCTTTCATATTTCATTTAGTTGGAGATGTCTGAACTGTGGTTGGAACCGAAGCCTCACGTCTAATAAGCCAACATACACTGCAACTTCAATTCTACCCATAGATTCGTATATTGTCGTCGAATGCTACTAGTAGTTTGAGTTGGATTACTAGATTAAACCCCTGACTACAAATCGTAGTTAGAGTATCATGAAATATATTTTTCTACAGCATCACCTAAACAGGCTCCGTAACATACATACTTTATTGGTTGTTACAACCTTTCAGGCAGAATTACGACCCAGCTGTTCACACTATCTCTGTTATGTATGTTAATTTTCTACATGAAAGGCGGGACCTATAGTTTAAAATCGACTCCGAACGACAGTTTATTTTAAAAAACTTTTTCATCGGAATTCTATTTTATTCTCAGAGTTTTTGCCAGAAATCTGCTGAGAGGAAGTCGTCGAATAGATATTTTTCGTATTTCATTTTGTTGGAGATGTCTGACCTGAAGTTTGAACCAAAGCCACACATTTAATAAGCCAATACCCTTCCTACTAGACTACGGCAACTAGCCCTTCATGAACCACACTTATACTAGCCATAGTTTTTGATATTATCGCCATACTCTACTAATAATTTAACAGAAGTACAAATCGCAGTTAGGGCGGAAAGATATTTTAGAGATTATTTTCCCACAACCTCAGTCCGATTTTCTGAGAGTATCGTATTGCCATTTAAAGGTTTCGAAATCCATGTTAAAATAGTAGATCTCGCTGTTCATGGGTAACACCATGGGTGGGTGTAAGAAGCTAGACGCAACAGCTGTGTAGTGCGTTGTTGGTGTCACTCTTCTAAAACTTATATCTGCACTACATAAATCGTATTTAGAACATAAAATAAAAGACAAAGACACCAACTATGGTATTTCAGATATGTCATGATTCCTTTAATTCCAGAAGAATGTTTCCAAATTATGAAAGTCTTCTTTAAAAAATAATTATGTATAAAAAATTATCCGTCCGTTTAAGGTTAACATAATCGGTCTAAAGAGCAGGAAATTTATACAGTTATTCAACTTTTTTGCACTAATTTTACTTTTCTCAACTCAAAACCATTAGCAAGCGAAAGAAATGAGCTTAACCAAGAGAAATTTAGTGCTACAGTGCGAAATCTTAAAGAAGACGCCGAAATGTTGATTCATCATCGTTCTCAAATTGTTGGACTTTATACCTCGACTATGTGAAAAATTTTATGTAAGCTACTGGGTTTAGGAGCTTCTAGAATAAAGCCCGTCTAAGAATTGAGACCAAATGACCACCAGTTTCGCTGGTTTTTTTCATATAAAACTGATTGACCGAAGATGAGTGTTTTTTGGTGTGTAGTGGTGAAGTTCTTTTTTGTTTAAATAGATACGTCAATAAGCAAACAGTTACGGTGTCGTACAATTTACATGGTGCCGTCATCGGTTCATAAATGAATTAAAGCTACTGTCCAGATGATTGGCGAACCTTATTAGGTCATGCTAACTCAATTTTTGTTTTCAAAAATTATTCAAGTAAGCATCAAAGACATTTGGTTTCAACAAGATAATGTCATTTGCCTTACAGTGTGCTTAACAATTGATTTTGAAATAAACATCTTTGACAACTTTCATTCCAGAATAGTTCCTATTCACTGGCTCCTCAATCTTGCGATTTACTGACCTTGGATTATTTTTATGGGGCAATGTAAAGTGATTAATTTATGTTGACAGTTTAGCAACTCTTAAAGCATTGGTAGCCAATATTCAAAGCACCATTTTGTATCACTCGCTTCTATGCAACAGAATTCTAGCATATTTTTGTTCCAAATAGTAAATGAAGAAATTTCTAATGCTTCTTCCTTTTTCAAAAGAAAATTGCAACGTGGAAAACTTGTGGTAATTTAAACTTAATACCCTCTGTACATGCCACATCTATTATCTATCCACATCACTTATTATTATTTGCTTATGTATGTACATAATAATTAGGTTGACAAGTATTAACAGAAAGAAGAAACGACATCTTTTTAAAAAATTCTTTTTACATGCTGTGCCTAGATCACTGTTGAAGTTTAAAAGTATACAAGTTTTTAAAATTAATGTAAAAAAAAAACTAAATTTCTTGAGAATATTAAAGTCAATTATAATTTATTTGACAGTAATGTTGGCCTACTCTAAGCGGTCAGCTTTAAAATATTTACCATTAAATGGATTTCTGCCACAAAATGTGGCGACAGCACAAATCTCTACAGTACAGCAAAAGCACAGCCAGCATTAATAATTTTAAGTTGTCGAGCATAGCAGTTAATCAGTCTTTTAACCACAACAGCTTAAAATAGGCCTTAAAATAAAGCTTATTAACACGGCAAATACATAAGAAAACATTTATACGTCTTTAATTACTTAAGAAACTAAAGTTCTGCAGCATACAATCAAGTGTGAGTCTTAAAAGAATTTAAAAGATTTGGGCAAAGTTTTTTAAGGAACCATAAATTTAATGAAATATTTGTGGCCTACGGACTATGGGCTGTGAGTGTAGTAAATAAGCTTTTAATAGTATTTTCCGAATTGTTAATTTAAATACATCTGTGTTTCTATGTCCTGTGTGAATGGTAACATGTTTTTTAATTTTCAAGGTTTTATTCAAAATTCTAAAACTGAATGCAAATGTATTCCACGAGAATTGAAATAAAAATTGAAATTGAATTTAAAAGAAATATTCTTTCGTACAACTTTTACGCTCACTTACGTACACACCCGCACACACACATTCAATCAAATAAATGCAATTAAAATATGGTTACAAATTAATATTCATCATACGTCATGTGGTGATGCAGTTGAGTTACTTGGCACACGTTCGCCTACACGTACAGAATTATAACTGTAATACTACAGTTATAATTGCAAACGTAAATTACGCGTACAGAGTGTATCAATGGGTCTTTTATAAAATAGTTTTACTCTCTCTCACTCTCTCTTTCTATCTTTCCATGTTTCCTTTATTTTTTGTACCGCACACAATTTCAGAACGGTTTATGCGCTTGTGTGAAAACAGCAGAAGTACATTCTTTATTATACAACAAAGCATCAAATGTACACAAGCATACACATACATACTTGCACTTTCACAAGCGCAGCTTGATAATTTGATATTTATAAAGTGTATACACGTGTACTCTACACGACATCTAGGCAAACTTTTCAAAACTGTGATAATTCTGTGACTGTATTATGAAATGCCATAAGATGCTGATCATTCGAGGAAATTGAAAAGTGGAGAAGTTAATGTGATAATAATTAGTTTATCAGTCAACAGACAACTGAAATAATGGATTGAATAGCTCAAGGGTTTAATGAATTCGTAGAGGTCGTTTTAGAACACTAGGGTCACTCTTTTTGAGGTGTAACACGAGACAATAAACTGAAGTGAAAGTGGTTTTAACAAAAAAGGTTCCACTAGCCACATAACACAATCGATTTTAACTTTATTACACAAGAATAATATATGTTTTGCAAACGTGAATTGACCACCAAGGTTACTCGATTTGATGCCTAATAATTCGCCTGATATTGCAGCAACGAAACATTCCTTAAGTTTTCACCAAGATACCGCCCGAAACGTCTGAAGTAGTGATCGAAAACAATTTTAAAAGGATCATCTACGGCAACTAATGCAAAAACGCACATTTTATCGAAATCATAGCTTCTGTTTTATTGAAAACGAAAAGTGGATAACCCTATAAAATATAGATTTTCGCTTACATTAAGATTCATACATTATGGCACATGTGAACCTTCTTTTGATAGCTACTTTATCTCCTTTCCGTTATTCAAGCCACTTCTCTTTTCATTGCGATAATGTTATGGAACTTGCAATAATTTGTACTCCTGAAGCTAAGACAAATTAGATTAGAGTTCCTTAAAACCCACGTAAGTAGTTTGTGTAGGACTGTGTACTGACTATGTATATAATAAGGTTCTTACAAGTCTTTTCAATAATCAGGCGATTCCAGGAATTTCTGCCGAAGCCTAGATTTGAGAGAGCTGTGGGCAAGATTCAAAAAATATGGGAAATGATTGTCACATGAATTAAATGACTCACAGATGGAAAACCGAAAAACCACTTGTGAAATACTAATTCATGGACGCGATAGAAAATCAATTTTGCATCGCATTGATACTGGCAATGAAAAAATTGATTTATTTTTAGAATACGAAACGGAAAAAATCAAGGATTAATCTAGGACAACCATCAACTTCGACAGCAAAACCATATCGATACGGCAGGAAGACAATGTTGTATGTCTGGTGGGATCAGAAAGATGTGTCGTAATACGATCGCCTAAAAGCTGGAGAAACCGATACCACAGATCCCTACCGAAAACAAAGGATCAGTTTGAACCAATGTTTGATGGTATAAGCCACAAGACATTCCAATTTTTCAACATGACAATGCATAAAACCGCCTAGAATACAATCAAAGCATTAGGCTGGTAGCTATTAATGTCGTATTTGGAACTTGTCCTTCCAAGTAGTATTTGTTTTCATCGATGGAACACGCATTGGTCGAGCAACGCTTCGATTCCTATGATGACAGGGAGACAATGCTGTCTTTTGGGATCAGAAATGTGTGAGGTGCCACGAATGCCTAAAACCGATCACACAGATCGCAATCGACAGCAAAGGATTAATATGACACAGGAATTGATTGAAAACCAACTAGAATAAGCCACAAGACCTGGAAATTTTGCAGCGTGACAATGCACTTGCAGGCAAAGTTAACGCGTTTCAGGATTTAATCAAGCCATTAGGCTGGGAAAAAGTTTCTCAAAAAATCTGTCGTTCGGAGTCGAGTTTAAACTCTAGGTTCCACCACTCATGTATAAAATTAACACACACAACATAAGTGGTGTGGGAAACTAGGACGTTGTACAATGGGTCAATTCGACCTCCGGGTACTGTACTTGTCTTAATTGACAAGTACACGTCCTCTAACCTAACCTAACCTAACCTTAGGCTGGGAGCGGCTAATGTCGTATTTGGATTATTTCCTTCCGATTAATTATGACCCAGGAAATGATTGAAAACCAACTAGAATGAGCCACAAAACAATCTAAGTTTTAGGCTGGGAGTCGCTAACCTATCCGCCCTATTAGCCAGATTTGGATCCTTCCTATTACTATTTGTTTTCATAGATGGAACATGCATTGCCCGAGCAGCATTTCGATTCATGGGTGACGGTAGTGCATCAAACCGTCAAGTTTTCATTTTATTTCTAAAAATTTCTCTTTAAGATATTTTGTAGAACGTGCAACATCTATAAAAAATAGACCTAGATCGGCTGTTTGTATTTAAAACAGAATTCATCTAGATTGTGGACTTGTATACATACATACATACATGATTGGTCATTACAACGCTTCAGTCAGAATTACGACATAGCTTCTCACACCATTTATGTTGTGTGTGTTAATTTTATATATCAGTGGCGGGACATGCAGCTTATGCGACCGACAGATTTTTGAGAAACTTCTCAGAGTTTCAGAGAAACTCTCAAAATTTTTGTTACAAATCTGCTGACAGGAAGTCGGCGAATAAATATTTCTACATATTTCGTTTTGTTGGAGAAGTCTGAGCTGGGGTTTGAACTGATGCCCCACGTCTAATAAGGCAACACACTACCTACTAGACTGTGGAGTTGTATACGAAATAGAATTCAATAAGAAAAACCACACTTTCCTCTTAAAAGAAATCCCTCCATTTGTTATATTCATAGTCGTTGCAAGCCACTAAAAAATTGAGTGTGTAGTGCAACAATTATATTTTATTGTTGTACAAACAAAAAACACAACGGTTAACTCATTTCCTTCTTTAGCCTCAAAATACATATACAATTATGAATACCAGAGACACACATACACGTATACAACGTATACATACGTTTTTACAATTTCATTTCAAACCATATTGTGTGTCATTTAAATGTATTTCACCAACAACACCAATACAAACGTTAGTTAACCACTACAATTGAAACGAGTGTAACAGTTATAATGCCAAAGCAATTTATATAATATTTCAGTGTGTGTATTTATATGTGTATGAGTGTATGTAGCTGTTGTATATATGTATAGGTTTGAAATATTATAAGTGTGGTTAGGCACATTTCCGTTTAAATTGTGATTACTTCCGCAACAATAAAAAATAGGGGAAACCTCAAATATAGGTTCATTGAAATAAAATTGCCTCAAAACTTTGGTTTTCTTTTTTGCCTTCTTCTTCTTTTGATGCTACTGTTGCCTTCTTCGGTTGCCAGCTCTTTGCCCCTGCTTAATAAAATTATTATTTTTAATACACATTTACTGCCAGAGAGACTCATTCATTCATGTATTCATTCATTCATTCATGCCTTTATTCCATTATATTGTTAGATGATGAGGTTTTTATGGCTCAGTTTGTTTGTTACAAAAAGAAGAAGCAACAAAAAAAGAAAGAAATTAGAATACAAGAGAAAGCAAAAGGACGTATTGAATGGAAAACATTGCACTTTGGTTACACGCTGCAAGCTGACAGTCAGGCTAAATGCTGCAATTATAATGATAAGTGGCATCTTTTGTTTAGAAGTGTACATACAACGTTTATGATGATGTTGACGTTGATGATCATGATTGTTGCAAGTAATTACATTACAATGTAACCCAATGTAGCCTGTGTAATAATAATTGTTTTCTTTGGTTGCTTAAATCAATTTTTTTTTCTTGCATTTCAGATTTTTCTTATTTTGGTATCCTTTAGTGTTGCATCAAGAAAAATAATGAATGAAAATTCTTTTTTTTTGTGTTTAGTTTTTTTCTATTCATATTGATTTAAACAGAATTTCTTGTCTGAGGTTTGTGGTTTGTGTCTTGTGTTATAAAATGAAATCAGGCTGCACTTGTGCTTAAGAAGTGCTTGTAGAAAAAAACTAATTGGGATTGATGCCTTTTACAGGCATTCATAATGAGCACAAGTAGGAATAGGAATATGTATAGGAATTTTTAATTTTGATTTCTGGCCATTTAGAGAAATTTTTATTTTTCAAAATTGGCATAAAAACATTGCAAAAAAGGAAAGAAAAAATTCAAGATTTAATATGACTTATTGCTTACAGGCAAATTACAATTGCTTTTAGAGTTACATCACAAATTAAAAATTTGGCATTAATTCAATTCGTATATTAGTCTAGAGACTATACCAAGAAGACATAAGAAGATATTATTTAAATTAAATTTTCGAACATGAAAAATGTATAGCTCTGTCGTCAAGACTCTAGTAGGTCATAAGTTGGTTTATTACATAAGAGCTTGTTTTATAAGCCCCCGGATAAGACATCTCGAACGAAACGAATTTAAAAAAATATTATTTTCGGCAAAAACTCGGAGTGTTAAAAAAATTGCCATGAAATTTTTCTGAAATCTATCGTTTGGTGTCGCAATTGTAGATTCCGTCACTCTCTGATAAAATTAACACACACTACATGGGTGATGTAAGAAGCTAGGTTGATGTCCTGACTAAGAGGTTGTAAGTATAATATTGGTCAGCAGAACTCAATATTACTACTCTGGAATAGGTAATAGCGATAGGACCCAAGTAAGTTGCTCCCATTGAGGCAGCCGCCACTTCAACCCAACCATATCTTAAGACCCTCATTGAGTGTGTTAGTTTTTCATAAATATATAGTAGAGCCTAGCCAAAGATGCTGAGAATAAATAAAATTGCCATGAAAAGTTTCCCAAAAATTTGTTGTTCGGAGTCGACTTTAAACTGTAGGTCCCGTCACTCATACATAAAATTAACACACACAACATAAGTGGTATGAGCAACTACGTCGTAATGCTGATTAAGGGTTGTACTGACAAATTATTTATGCATGTAGTAGAGCCTATAGTTTGCTGTTAATTCCGCAAACAGATTTGAAAATATTTTTTTATAGCAATTAGTTAATCACAGATCTTTTACCAAATGACTGCTAAGAAAGGAGCGTCGAAAGGACTATTTTTCCGTCTTATTTTTATTTATTTATTTATTTATTTTCTTTTACATTGAGTACTGATGCCAACATAGTAACAACTAGACTTCGATGACTTAAATGACTGATAAGAATCACATCGATAGGAGAAACAAAGGGATTTAAGAAAAATAAAAGTCGCCTTATTTCTGATCACATGTCGAATTGTTTATAGACAGATGAGCAGAGTTTAGTGATTTAAATTGGGGGTAAACCCGAACTAACTCTCAAATGAATTAATTATCAAAGTTAGATGTACTGTTTAAACAAATTTCAGTTGTTCTATAACCCAATTGACAACTTTAGGTTATGTAATCTTAAATTGGAGAACACTTGAAGAGCGTTGCTGACTTGAACCCTATGAAGACGGTTATTTATTATTATTATCCTTTTCGTCATACAAAGAAGACTTTTATCTGGTTTTTCGCGGGCATTCCGATATTTCTATGAAGGTATGGATTTTAACCAAATTAACTTTGACTAGACTATCAACTATCTCCTGGTATCCGAAAATCCTTCATTTCAGTTTCACAAGTGTCGGGCAATAACGGAAAAGATGTTATGTTGTCTTCGCTTCTTTCTCATTATGGCAGCTCTTGCAGAAGTCGTTAAGTGGTACTCGCCAGTGTCCCATATATTTTAATGCAAAACTTTGTTGCGCATATATCCATATCGGACTACATCTGTGTTTATTATCTCATCTACATACATACATACATAAATAGTCATTCCAACTCTTTCGTCAGGATTAAGGATCTAGCTTCTTACACCACTTACGCTGTGTGTGTTAATTTTATGCATGAGTGGCAGGACATACAGTTTAAAGTGGATTCCATACGACAGAAATTTTTGAGAAAATTTTTCATGTTAATTTTACATTACTCTTAGGGCCATTATTACAACTTGCCGTTAAACTTGGGTTTAGTTAAAGGCAACTGTAAAGTTTTACTTTAACTTATTTTCGTTATTACAACTTACAGATAAAATTTTTCAAAAATATGGCATTGCCGGAGCAATGTCGACAAAACTGCTCAATTATACAAGTTTTTTAACGCAGTGGCAACCGCAGGCTTCGTTTTGTTTAAATTTGAAGTTGCCATAATGAAAATAATACATAATATGGCAAGTTCAAACATGAAGTGACCTTTAAATGTTAAAGGTAGGATGATCCTCCCTTTAGATTAAGGATCACTTCTATCTTATTGGATACTCATAATAACGTTAAAATCCTCCCTTTAGTTAACGGCAAGTTGTAATAATGGCTCTTAGGGTTTTTACCAGAAATTTGCTGAGAATAAGTGGCCGAAGAAATATTCTTTTAAATTTCGTTTTTATTACTCTCAGAGTTTTTACCAGAAATATGCACAGAGGAAGCCGCTAAAGCAATATTTTTTCATATTTTTTTGATGTCTGACTTGGGGTTTGAACCGTGTGGTCTCACGTCTAATAAGCCAATACAATCCCTACTAGACTACAGTGGCTACTATTATCTCAGCTTTTGTAAATGAAAAGAAAAAAAGAGATTTGTGTGAGACCACTTGTTTGGCCCTAACAAAGGAACGCCAATCTCACATATGAATATAATTGAAGTTCCATTGTGTCAGTTTTGATAACTTTAATCTTATATGTTCAGATGCATTATAATACATTAATAAGGTACTAAATGTTTCACAAGGAATCAAAAAATTAGTTATACAAACATTGAAAAGAGGCGAAAAGTAGTGGTTGAAGTGCTGCAGTCAAAACCCAAGTAACCCTGATTTAATAAAACAGAGCATTGGAAATAATAAAAAAAATTGGAGAGATGCTCTTGTGACATCAGCCCTTTAAAGGAACGAAAGGGAATAAATGTTTACAGAAGCGTAATGAGTGACATAAAGTATAATTTCATCTGCCATATCAAGTGACGGTATGGTTTGTTGCAAGTAATATTCACTTATAAATCATAAAATAACTGCAGACTGTTAAATAAAATGATTGTCTTCATTTATATTTAAGTGTCAATTACAACTTAACAGCAACTTTATTAACATTTTCAATTTAACAATGCAGTCCCGGTGACATGTGGCAAAAATGTTTGAAAACATTTAAGACATTACAATTGAAAATCGAAACTGAAATGAAGGCAATGAATGCACACACAGATTATCATTTACACACTTGTAAGAGAAATAACTCGCATGTAATGACTCATGCCTCTCTATTGAACTCTTTCCCTATTACATCGTTACTTTTACTCAGCATTAAAGAAGTTTTCTTACAACAACTTTATACATTACGGTAGACGATGCAACAGGAGCAGTCGTACCAATAAAAAATCTTAGAAAAAATCCACAAAAGAAATTGAAATGAATACTAACACGTATACGTATACGGAATGGGACAGGTTTTTTTTGTTAATACTTTTGCAAAAACTCTAATTCAAATGGAAAATGTTGCAATAACTGTAAATGGATTCTCTCTTCTCTTTAAAAATGTTTTTTTCTCATCCAGAATTCCATACTCAGCTCCTAAGCTTTCTCAGCAATTGAATGTTTTATTTTTTCAAAAGAATGTAAGTGCCATTAAGTGTGTGCCAATGTATGGGTGCAAGACATGCATCTGTAGTGGACAGGCTGCATAACAATTTGATCACAGACGTATTTTGGAACACATACACTCCAGTATAAGCGATGTAAGTGCGAGACATATCAATGTAAATGTAAATGTAAATGTGTTTTCAGTCTTGTTATGTGCATGTGTGTAAAATGTAAATCAGTTACAAGCAAAGGAACAGACGATCACAAACAGGAGTAGAAAAAAGGAGTAGGTAGGAAGGGAAGCTAAATAAAAGATATGACAGCCGTTGTAGACATGCCCTCAAAATATTTGTTTGTATTTTCCCTTTGAAATGAGATTGAGGGCAGAGTAGACAGTTGGAAAATATTGAAAAGACATACAAGTTCTTCCTCAGACTAGTCCAAAGCTACCAAAGCTGGGGTAAAACAAGGTTGCTTTTAACCTCAACTGTTCACAATCAAATTGGACAATATCGCGAGCTATATTTGTTCACAGATAAAGGCGATTTACATGAAGTCTTTCACGCCAACTGGAGTATTTGAATTTTGCGTATGTTATTTGTATAAGCTCTGTAAAGTTAAGCTCATAACTTGAAATTAATTTGATGAAAATCTAGGCTGCCAATCTCTTAATACGTAAATAGCTTCTGGTAACTAGGAATTGTAGTGACAGTGACTGGCAGCACGTATTCGAAACTACAGTCATCGTCGTATAGTCGGCAGTGTGTTGGTTTATTAGACATGAGGCCTCGGTTCAAGCCTCAGGTCAGACCTCTTTAACAAATCGCAATATGAGAAAATATTTCTTTCATTAAAATTATAAACAAAAACAATGAACTTGTTTACATGATAAACAAGTAAACAAAAATATACCAACAAAAACCAGTAGAAAAAAGGATAAACAAAAATGCAACAACAACAACACTGCAATAATAAATGTAAACAAAAATACACAAACAACAATATTGAAACAACGTTATTTACATTTATAGAGATCTCGAAAAGGCGAAGCCACGAACATTCGACTTTAAAATCATTCATCGGACTGTTTTCGTTGGCATATAAAAGGCAAGACAAAGCAGGCAACGAAGTAGAAATTTAGTCAGTCTTGTGTGTCTACGAACTCATATTTTAAACGTTTTTAAAAGGTAAAAACATAACAATACTATGAGAGATCTGTAGTGTAACAATAATGCCTCTAGTTTGACCAAAGATATTTCCAGAACTGGACGATGTTACATAGGAAAATGAAAACCATGTAAGCTGTTCACACCTTTTGAAAACTACATTCTCCTAAGAAGGGTAAAAATAAGAGAAAAAACACATTCTCTTTTACACAACATTCGGAAATTCATTTTTACACTCAATTTTTCCCCAAGTGTATAAATATTGTGTATTATGGCTACTATAACAACCACGGTAACAACTACTTACAGCCTGTACAAAAGTACATTATGAGTGAGTGAGTAAGAGCGTACTTGTGTGTTAGTGTGTAGGTGTGCCAGGCACATCAACATATATTAAAAAGAATTTGCATTTTAGATTGCAATGCGTAAAGCAAATGATATCCTTTCTAAAGTCTCTTTTACTAACACATGCATTTCGAGAGCATACATACGTATATGATACAGCAATCGGCTACTTTACACACACGCATACATATGCAGGCAATGTAAGTAGGAATGTATATTTATGAGAACCTAAGCATGTGTATTTCAGAAGCAATATTGTGTGAATAATTGGCGCATAAAAGTTATTTTGCATGTATCCTTTAGCATATATGGACATATATACATACATGCAAACGGCTACATGCTAATAAAGACACGCACGCATACACACAGAATAGCAGACCATACATCAACATACATACGTGCTGCATATTCAATACTAACATCAATTTTTATTTGAGAACAGATGTAAAGGACTTGTACGATTTTAATTTTGCGTGTGTATGCCAGGGTGTATGAACAAGCATTGCCTACGACTAGCCATAAGTGTGTTGTATTATATTCATACATACATTGTAGGTGTGTTCATATATACATATGTGTGTAAGTTCTTATACATACATCCTACATTAGTTGGTAATTTTTATTGTAAAAGTCTGTTACTTATGGATCTCACATAAAACGTTTTATCGTTTCCGATGTGTCATAATAATTTAACGATTTCTGCAAGATTTCAACTTTCTTACGCAACAATTTAACACACTATTCCTGTCAAGTTACATCATAGCATGGTATACGTTAGTTTTTTACAAGTAATAAATATTACCATTATAGCCATGAAAATAAAAAAGCTATTAAAAGCAATTTAAATAAGAAATAGTGTGTGTGTGATAAAAACTGATTTTTATGTTTTGTAGTTTTCATATTAAATCTGTCGAAATAAATGCAATTTTTATTAGAATTAAGTGATTACATGTTTTTATGTTTTTATATTCTTACTTTTTTACGCATAAATTAATTTCACCAACATAATTATTTATTATGTTCCTAAATATAAAGCTAAAACAAAATTAAGACATCAATTTCAGCGAAATGGAATTTTCTTTTCTATTTCGTATGTTTTAAAGTTTTACTAGAGCTTCTAATGGTAATACTAGTGCAAGCAATATTTTCATGGAAAACCAAGGAACAACTGTCGGCTATCCTAAAATTAATTTCCGTTAATCCAACGCAGCAAAAGTAGGCCTCAAAACCGCACAAACCAATAGCAATGCATTTTAGTTACCTCAATAAACCATATGTGTACTAGATCATACATACGTAATGATCACTACAACCCTTCAGTTAGGATTACGACCTAGCTTCTCAAACAAGTTCTCATGTGTATGTTCATAGATAGATTTTTGACAACCTCTTTCATGGCAATTTTTACCATAAATATGCTGAGAGGCAGTCGTCAAAAAATATATTTTTGCTTCATTTTGTTGGAGATGTCTGATCTGGTGTTTGAACCGTGGCTTCACGTCTAATAAGCCAACACACTGCCTCGTAGATTACGGTGACTGCTAACATAACAACTTTCTTTTGCAAATGAGAAAGGTTTTTGTGAGACCACTTGTTTGACTCGCAACTAAAGTAACCTCAATCTCACGTATGATAAAGATTTCAGATCCATTATAATACATCAATAAGGTACTAAAAGTTTAACAAGAAATCAAAAAAATTGCAATACGAACCCAAATAATCCTAATTTAATTAAACTTAAACAGTGCATTGAAAATAATAAAAAAATGGGGAGACGCTCTTGTGACAGCCCTTTAAGGAAAAGTCCAGCTATTTTAAAGGGGAAATCTACCTACTAGACTGCGACGGCTACTTCCGATGACGACTAGCTCCTGATGGCAATATAACAGAAGCAGTAGCAGATGACCGAACACAATCCTGTTCGGTTTTCCAGTCTCTCTTCGAAATCTGGAGAGCAAACAGAATTTCTAAAATCCTGAAATGAAACAGAATAAAAGAAAATGTTTGATTTTTAATAGCAGCGTTTTAAATGCAGTAGCGTCAATAGTTCCACTTGGAAACTAACTCAAATCAGCTTTAGAAACATCCAAGTTTTGCCAAACGGTGGCTATGTCCTCAGGACCTCTTGTCTTACTAAGGAAAATTTGCTTAATTTGGTAAAATAAAGCAAAGGATGACCAGGACAAAAACGAAAGAATAAGTTGATTCATCTAGGCCAGGAGCATGAAATCAATATCTTTCGTAAACGTAGTTGAAATGAAACGGATTTGTTTGATGATTTTGAATGGCTGGTAAAGAGGACAATAGCTTTGATAATCTGGATTTAAACAGTTTCTGTTAAGGTAAAGGAAGGAAGACTGGAATGTAGTAACTAAAGGGTCCGCCAAATACCTTTTTTTTTTGAAAATGCTTTAAAAAAAACTACTGAATATTTTCTCAAATTTCTTTTTTATTTGAAAGTACAATCCTTCCGGTTAATAATGGAAAATACTTTCATTCAAATGGCTGCCTCGGCTGGCCATGCCTACACCAGAAGATGCCGATTTTGGCAAAAGAAATCATCTTTTCAGATGAAGCTCATTTTTGATCTTGGCGGGTATGTAAACAAGCGAAATGGTCGCATTTGGGGCACAGAAAACCCGCACGCATACATTGAAAAGCCGTCGCACCCAAAACGAGTCACTGTTTGGTGCGGATTTTGGTCCAGAGGCATAATTGGGCCATTTTTCTTCGAAAATATGCAAGGAGTGGCCGTTACAGTCAATGGCGATCGTTATCGGGCCATGTTGAACGAATTTTTGTTCACAAAAATTGAAGAGGAGGATATTGGCAACATTTGGTTCCAACAGGACGGCGCTACGTGCCACACAGCCGAAGCTACACTCGATGGTTTGCGCTTTGTTTTTGAAGATCGCATTATCAGCCGCAGAGCTGATGTCGTTTGGCCACCTCGGAGCTGCGATTTGACACCGTTGGACTATTATTTGTGGGATGCCGTCAAAGATAAGTGTTACGCCAATCCAAACATACCTGCAGCAATTTGTTCAGTATCCTCTTTTTACAACCTATCTTCTCACACCATTCATGTTTTGTGTGTTAATTTTTATTCATGAGTGAAGGGACCTACAGTTTAAAGTAGCTTTCGAAACACGGATTTTTGTGAAACTTTTCAGGGCAATTTTATTTACTCTCAGGGTTTTAGCCAAACAACTACTGAGAGGAAGTCGTCGAAGAAATATTTTTTTTTCATATCCCATTTTGTTCAAGATGTCTGACATGGGATTTGAACCATGGCCTTATACTACACTTCTTCGACTGCAGGAAAGATTCCGGTATGTAATCAAATTTCCATATGTATTCAGCTTAATTCGAACAGTTTCAAGCAGTGTTTAGATCTGTACTTTTCATTTATTTATTTGTTTTCTTATCTATTGGCCGTTCATGAATTTGTTCATCAAGTTATAGAAATGTAATCTGCCATACTCAAACGGAGTGTCACTGACTATTCCTCTATCAGGACTCCCTCACTAAGTAATCACCCATTAAACAAGCAACGGATGATATCAACAACTGCTTTCTTACCATTAATTTGCATCTAACGAAATGAAATGAGAATGATTTTTTCGTTTGTGAAAATCTGTTTAAATAAGCTTCTAATTGCAAAATAATGCCATTTTCCATTAAGCTCTTGATAAGAGCTCTCTGTATTAGAAATTAAAAAAGAACAGAGACACGAAAATTATTCCCAAGAATATCCATCGCATTAAAGAAGAAGTTTGTCTTTCCATTACCAAAAATCCAAGCAGCGGTAGATTTTTAAGTGAAAAACTTAATTGCAAACATATTGAACATGTGAATGTCAAAAACACAAACACAAGCAACAGAGATACTCACATATTAGAGTGGAAAAATTAAAGATTTTCCAATCACCACTAACTATGGGAGAAAGAGGAAAAAATGAAATTCCTGTGTAAGAGAGAGGAGTTAATAAAGACAAAAGAAATTGTTGTACAGACTTAGTGATGAAGACAAGCAAAATGCAACATAACATCGAATGTTTATTTGCAATGCAGAGAGACATATTGAGAGGAGAGTTAGTTAAATGGAAGAGGAAGAATGAGAACGAGGAAAAGAAAATTGCAAATGAAAGAAATACCTTTTCGATTATTGCAATCTAAGAATTTTTGTTAAATAAAAATGGAATCTCAATTTAATTTTTTTTTTGCAATTTTCAGCATAAAAATTTCTTGTGATGGACACAAAGAGACAGAGACAGAGACTGAGAGTATGTATGGAACATATCTAGAAGTAATGATAAGAGTGCCTGTACTATGAGAGAGAGAGAGAGAAAGAGGGAGAGGTTATAGAACAATAAAATATCATTTCTAACGTCTGTTTTGAACATTTTGGAGACTTGTCTTCTTGGTAACCAATTTTTCTTTTTACTTTTGTTGTTGTTATTTCTTTTATTTTAAATCTTTTAATTTTTTTTTCGTTCCGCATTCAAAATAAAATTTCTGGTAGATTTCTTTTAGCTGATGTCAGCATATGAACTACGATAGTTTTCTTTAACAACTTCGGATTGCTGTTTCCATTTTTTTTTGCTTTTTTTAGTGAATGTTGCTTTTGTTTTGCAAAGTAGTGACAATTGTTCACACCATCACGTTGACAACGACAAGTGACTGTTAGTACAGCTTCAGCAAACGTTTGCAACTAGAACTGCTATTGTTACAAGTGCTTGAAGTCTAACAACAACTACAATTTCAACTTCCTTGTCAAGTGGAGCAATGTCAAGCCTTTGGTAGTCTTTTTTTGGGTCTCTCTCTTTCTCCCTCTCTCTTTCTCTCTATGTTCCTTTGTATTTTATTTGAACACTTAACAAGCTGTTACTAAAGGCAACCTACATACATATACACACACACACTCTTACCCTTTCAGTTGCCGAAAATAAAATGAAGTGAAAAGAAATACGTTGAGTAGTAAAGCCTTTAAACCTCAAAAACCTCCTCTACCTCAGTAAGAGAAAAATGAACGAAAAGATGAAAAATTTTGTAATTTGTAACAACGAGAACGAAAACTAAAACAAGAGCCCAAGAAAAAAAGAAAACGGAAAACTAAACCTCAAATAGTGGTGGTTTTTGTGTAGCTACAGCTACAACAAAAATTATCTTCATGTTTAAACAAATTAATTTCCAACAGCAACAACAACACGAACAGCAAATAAAAAATATTTTTAACCAAAAAATAAACGAAAAAAAACAACAAAAACGATATCCTAAAAATTTTCCCCCTTAATGACTTCACAGCATTAATTTTTCATGTTTTTTTTCTTTCATTTTAATTTTAAACTCCCTCCACGAGTAAAGACGCAAAAGTGGTTTAAAATAAAATTCCTTTAAAAGCTTCTCCCCATTTTTTAACTTTAACTCTTTAGTTTGTATTCATTCCTTAGAGATGTGAAGAAAATTCTCTCTTTCTCTCCCTCTCTCTCTCTGTATATGGTACACGAATACATCGTTATGTGTTGGCATGCGGGATGCTTGCATGTGTGTGCGTGTTTGTGGATCTATGTGTTATTGCAAACACCACTGTGACAAATTAATTAAACTGTCGGCTCCCCTGTGGATTTTTCCACATACACACACACGTGCTGTATAGTGTATTAATTTCTTGTGTTCTAAGTTAGCTGGTGTCTCTATTTGTTTTTTTGTTTCTACACAACTTTAATATTTTTAATTTCAAATATTTACACCATTTCCATATGCTTGAACAATATTGAGCACTTGTATACAATCAAGAACTTTTCTTATGTGGTATACCGATACGCATTAAGGCGTTAGTATATACGGAAGACGCCGTAGTCTAGTAGGTAGTTTGTTGGCATATTAGACGTGAGGCCACGGTTCAGTTTTTAGGTCAGACATTTTCAACAGAATGAAATACGAAAAAATATTTCTACGTCGACTTCTGCTTAACAGATTTCTGGCAAAAACTCTGAGAGTAAATAAAAATTGTCATGAAGGTTAGAGGATGTGTATTTGTCAATGAAGACAAGTACAGTACCCGGAGGTCGTATTGACCCATTGCCATGAAAAGTTTCTCAAAAATCTGTCGTTCGGAGTCGACTTTAAACTGTAAGTCCCGTCACTCATGCATAAAATTAACACACATAACATAAGTGGTGGGAGAAACTAGGTCGCAATCCTGACTGAAGGGTTGTAATGACCAATTATGTATGTACATACATATGTCCGAGGTGTACTGATATGAAGTGAGCGTCAAGATACAAATGTCTCCATAGGGAACATTTATTGTGTACGGGTCTCAATTTTTTGTGTTGACGTCAAACCAAGTCAGTACACATCGAATCAGTCAATAACCAACATTCTTTCATTATGTTAAATATGACTAGTTTTGTGCCAGAAAATGATGATTTGCGGCAAGCAATTTTTTTTTTCATTTGAAGAAATATGCTAAATTGTCACATCGAATGCATATCGAGACATATGGTGATTATACTCAATCAGCAACAACATACAAAGGTTGGTTCCGGCGGCTCAGAGATAACGATTTTTATGTCAGAAATAAAGGACGTGGTAGACCATCAAAAAAGGTTTAAAAACCCCGAATTGCAAACAATGTTGGATGATGATGACACTTTAAGACAGAAACAAATAACAGAAATTTTCAATGCTACGCAACAAACAAATCCTGGCTGTTTAAAAGCTATAGGAAATGAGTGTCACATGAATTGAATGACAGACAGACAAAAAGACGGAAACCACTTGTGAAATATTGTTTCAAAGAAACGATAGAATGTCAGTGTAGCATCATATTGCCACTGGCAATGAAAAATGGATTTATTTTCAGATATTTAAACGGAAGAATATCCTGGGGAATCATAAACTTTTGCTGCAAAACGAGATCGATTTGGCGAAAAGACAATGCTGTGTGCCTGGTGGCACCAGAAAGTTGTGATGTACCACGAGCGCCTAAAACCTGGTGAAACCTGTAACACAGATCACCAACGGCTGCAAATGATAAGACAATTTGTCTCCCTAATCTCAATGTTTTCGCCAGTAGACTGTTTCGAAGAATTCGCGTAGAGAAATATTTTTTATATTTCGTTGCCTGGGCTGAGGTGTGAACCAATGTAGTATCAGATTTTGCGAGATATTGGATGATTTACCCCCTGTTTTTGTAAGACAGCTGACTTCAGACGAGCATCTATGAAAAGCATTTAAATACAAATATTTTTAGGTTTTTTCAACACATTGCTTCATATACGTAAAGTTCGTAAAGGTTTTAACAATAAAGAAGTAGACCCCGTAGTTTTGTGGACAGTGTGTTGGCTTTTTAGACGTGCGACCGTGGTTCACACCTCAGCCCAGGAACCGAAATATAAAAAAAAAAATATTTCTTTATGCGAATTCCTCTAAACCGTCTTCTGGCAAAAACTCTGAAAGTAAATAAAATTGTCATGGAAACATCCTTAAAAATCATGTCGTTTGGAGTCTACTTCAAGCTGTTGGTGCTGCCATTCGTGGATAACATTAACACACACAGCATGGATGATATGAAAAGTTAAGTCGTAATTCTGATAATACAAATATACTTTCATCTGCAATAATTCGTCTTACAGAAGCATTTTATAGTGCCCTTCCACAGGGGCTTACGAAATTTGGCAGCCATATTGTCGAAACTACTACACGTGTCAAATTTTCCCAGCAATAAAGTTCTGTAAATTTATCCTATTAGAGTATGCGATAATGTCAAAGGAAGTCTTCTGATGTATCGGTAGTGTATTTAATATAAAGGTATAATAGAGTTACAGAAATCAACCCCCACCGTCAAATATTTTGTCCCGTAAAAAATCTTTTCATTTCACATAGTTTATCTTGTTCATATTCCCCCACTAATTGTCTGATTGTTCAAACATTCATTTCCTAGTCATAGTTAAACTAAAAATTAATTCAGTAGATATACTCAAATTATTTTTTAAATTCCCCAAAATTTCCTTTTGAAATGGTGTAAAATATACAAATACTCCCATGTGTACTGAGTATGCTGCGAGTGTATGTATGTATTTTATATCCTTTTGTCTTCTTATCATCATATTCATGTCCCTGCTCTTTTGCTCATGTTCATGTTCACTTGATGTCATACCATTTATTTGAATTTACTCTCTCTCTATAATATCATGTATGTTCATATGTGTGTGTGTGTGTTTAAGTGCTTATATGTTGCCAGTTTGATAACTGTAAGCGGTATTCATTGCAAATCACTTGCAATTAGCAATGTAAGCTTAATGTGGTTTTTTCCTTTCCTTTAGTAAATTATTTGGTTTTATCAATTTTATACATGCGAGTGCATTTTCTAATTTTAATTGAAATTTGACTTTATCTCCTACACTACGGCAGAGAGAGAGAGAATGTTTTTTATGTTGCATAATAAAGGAGAAACAAAGAAGAGGAGAAAACAAAACGAAAAAAAATATTGTAGTTGCAGTAGTGCAACTAATTATTGCTAAAAGACGCAAAGTCTACAAGATCATAATACACGGGGGAGTATGATAAACATTTTTCGTAAATAAAATAATCAAATATAACGTATACGTTGTGGTGTACCAAACATTAGAAGTATTTTGTAAAATTAATGAATGAATGCCTCGTTACGTTTCTCGTCTTGATTAGAATGGTTTTTAATGGCGTAAATGAGAATAATTTTTTAAAAATTAAATGAAGATAAATTAATTGAAACATGGAATATAAATAGAACAGGCAATGGCTTAGGAAATGATGAATTTTATTGCGAAGCATATCTAGGGGCTTGAGTTGTATTGTAAATCATAGTGAATTAGTTCATCACAAAAATAAAATACTTTGAGGTCTATTTAACGATTGTCGGAATTCAAAAAAAAAAACTGATTGAAGTTTGCTGAGTAGTGCATAATAAGAGTAGTTTATACTGACACTGATAGTATAGAGTTCAGTGTACAAATAAAGAATCTTAGGTATGATACTTAATCCAATCGCAAACGGTTAATTTCCTATTGTAGATGACAGATTCTAGCAAACTTAGTAGCTGATATATTATAAATAGAAGCCTTCATAATACCAATGTACAAACTTTTCAATCTCGGCTCAATAAAATTAATAAAAAATAAAAAAAAACTGTATTAAAAGTCAACGGCAAGATCTATCGGTCGATGATTACCAAATTACTTTGGCTGAATTGTGCAAGCTGCATACCAGTGGCATGTGGCTATGTGTCACATAGATCATGCCCCATAGGATACCCTTCACGTGCAATTAGAATTGATGTGAACTGGCAACGAAAGTGATGTGAACTGGCAATCGAGATCGTTCGATATCATCCCGATATTATTTTTCCTGCGGGACTTTGTTAAGTAGCCGACAAAGATAATTGGGAATTTCAAATACATTCAACCCAAAGAAGCCGTGGGGGGCATTGAAACGATATTATTTTCCACATCTAAAGTCGCCGTAGTTTAGTAGGTAGTATGTCGGCTTCTTAGCCGTGAGGCCACGACGCAAACCCCAGGGTAGACATCTCCAACAAAACGAAATACGAAAAAATATTTCTTCGGGGACTTGCCCTCATTAGATTTCTGGCAAAACTTTTGAGAATAAATTAAATTGCAGTGAAAAGTTTCTCAAAAATCTGTCGTTAGCAGTTGACTTTAAAATGTGGATCCCGCCACTCAACTATAAAATTAACACAAAATATGTAAGTGACGTGAGAAGCTAGATCGTAATCCTAACTCAAGGGTTGTTTGAAAAATTATGTATGTATCTATGTACATTCCACATCTTCTGGAATCAATAGGCCATTCAATGGAATAAAAAATTTCGATGATATTTTACGCACCTACTTCGATCTTTCTAAATATAAAGAAGGGAAACGGAAAATGAAATACCTTGTATAACGTTCAATTACAAATTTAACGAACAATGAAACACCTTCTCTTCAATTTTGACATGAGTTTTATGTCTCATTTTGATCGATAATATTGTGCCACTATCCATCTGTGTATGTCTTTGACGTTCCGGGATAAAAAATTAATTCAATAGCAAAAGGCCTCCACAAAACTTCACAGCATTAAGAGAGTACTACCTATACAATGATCCAAGCAAATGATAGTCTTATATATGTGTGTGGTCTGATATTGAAAGCCTTTAAAAACAAATCCCTACCAATCCCTTTACACAGGATATATCTTCCTTTATTAAACTTTCAGGCTGGTTTCCAGCATAGGGGAATCCTGCTTTTAATGTGCAGATACTGCGCTGACGAACTTCATAGATGAGTTTGGTGAAATTCGGTCAAGACATAACATAATTGGTCATTACAAAACCTTTAGTCAGGATTACGACCTAACTTCTCACACCCCCTCACACGACCTCACTACCCTCACACTCTAATAGTCTAGCACCCAGCATTACCTTTTTCGTTAGAATATGAACATTCGTAATCCATTTAATCTTTATGTTCTTTTTTTACACTACGACTGGCTTAAATTACAAATTTCAGAAAATTTTTCTTGGCAATTTTATTTTATTCGCAGAGATTTTCACAGAAGTCTACTGAGGGGAACTCGCCGAAGAAATATTTTTTAATATATTCCTTTGTTCGTGGGGTTTGAACCGTGGCCTCACGTCTAATAAGGCAACATACTACTTCTAGACTACGGTAATTCTTGATTATTATGATGAAAAATCTCATCTCTCCTAAATTTAAAAGCAATTTAAAAGGAAAACCAAATATTATACGAAATTCGTTTTTATTTCACATATTATTCAAACTCCAAAAGCAAAATTCAAAAATTTTATTCACGATTTGATAATTTTTGAAAAATAGAAAATTAAGGTTGACTCAGATAAAGCAGACAAAGAAAGCAGACAATATTTTTAAATTAAAAACCATCAAAATGGAAAATTGTTAAAGAAATTAAAAGAGAAACACAGATACACAACGCCATGAAATATAAAATAAAATTAAAATAAAATACCACAAATAAAATAAAATATTGAAAGAAACGATAAAAAAAACGAAAATGAAAACGAAAAAGTTAAACCTGCTGCAGTTACACATTAAGAATGAAAGAAAGAAAGAAAAAAAATTGAAAATTGTTCCGTAAAACTCCACTCATTTACGCTGCCGTACATGCTCTATGTGGCGAAACAAATGTCTGCACTTTGCCATTGCACCACGAATTAATTGCAATACTTGATTATCCTTCGAAAGGAATAAAAAAACGAAAACAAAAACAACGTGGAAATAAAGTGAATAAATGGAACTGAAGTACAAAAACTTTGCCGTTTATCAAGAAGTTTTTCGTTTGTTGTTCGTATTCATACTTTAACAATTGCTCAATGGCTAGATGGATGCATGGTTTGGTTTCATTTGGTTTGGTTTGGTTTGGTATCGTTTGGTATAGTTTGAGTCTAATTTTTCGTTGAGTCTGCAGTTAAAGTTGCGAGTAACTTAAAATGTTTTGGCTGCCGAATACTACGGCTACGATTGCCACTACTATTACTGGTTAAAATAAAACGTATTGCTTAAAACGTTTTGAACCACCACCTCCACCACTAGCATCTGCCGTTTATTCACTCACACTTACATTATTTAGCACATGATGCATTTGCTGCTTTATAAGTTCTTTGTGTAGTGTAGTGGTAACTGCAGTAGTTCTAGCTGGGCTCTATACGCTGTTAACAGTGACGTCCAAGTTTTGCGCGATAACTTAGTAAAGTGGGAAGAACAACAATTACAACAACAGCCATAACAATGCGAATATATCAACAACAATAAAGAGTTAACCAACATTTCTATTACATTGTACAGCAGTTTTATTGTTAAAAATAATAGTCATACACACTGTTTTTTTGCATGTAGCCAATGTCTTTATGCGAATGTTGATTAAACGAGGGTTGTGTGATAATGTTTCTGGTATAGTATTAAATCCATCATATTGTCTTTCGAACAAGTTCGGTTTCAACTTTGAGAAAAAATGAAAGTCTTTTTGTCTTATATTTGAAACGGGCTTCAGGAAAACAAATGCACGCCGCTACATCATTTTTGTTCCACAGTTTTGACGCGACAAATGAATCTAATTATGTTTCGTGTACTTAATAGAATTAATATCATTAACAGTTCCACATATACGACCATCTAGTGGATTTGATGGCTCCACCTAAATCTCTTAGTATCTCCCAGGTTTTCAAAGAAATGTGAGACATTGGCATGGTACAAAATAATACCTTATCTGTCGACAGCAAAGATCAAAATCAGTATCAGGTTTTAAAAGTTCATAAGGAGTTTACATACATACAAAATTGGCCATTACGACCCTTCAGTTAGTATTACGGCCTAGCTTCTCACACCACGCATGTTGTGTGCATTAATTTCATAGATGAGCGGCGGGACCTACAGTTTAAAGTCGACTCCGAACAATAGATTTTAAAGAAACTTTTCATAGCAATTTTATTTACTCTCAGAGTTTTTGCCAGAAATCTGCTGAGATGAAGTCGCCGAAGAAATTTTTTTTCATATTTCGTTTTGATGTCTGTCCTGGAGTTTGAACCGTGGCCTTACGTCTAATAAGCCAACGCACTACCTACTAGACTACGGCGACTTCATAAGCAGCTACACCTTTAAATCCTTCCACACAGACATGATAAGCTTCATCTTGCTTCGTCTGTTTCAAACTTTACTATCCTAGGCCATCAATTTTTTTTACTTACTTAGTTGGTCATTACAAGCCTTTAATTGAGATTACGGCATTGCTTCTCTTATAGCCATGTTGTGTGTATTGATTCGCCACTCATGGATAAAATCTACCTACAGTCGAGTCCAAAGGACAGATTTTATTTATTCTCAGAGTTTTTGCCAAAAGACTACTGGGGAAAAGTCGTCGAATAAATATTTTCGAATATTTCGTTCTGTTCGAGATGTCTGAACTAGGGTTTGAACCACGTGCTCGCATTTCGTAACACCTTTCGTACATACTAGACTATGGTAACTATCACTGATCACCTACTTTACTGATTCGCTTCAGAAATGATACAAGTTTTGTTGCGTTTTATTATCATATACAATATTAGTTCATGTGACGCTCAAACATCGAACTTGATCTTCTTGATGTGTCTTCAATCGGTGGGTAACCTCTTGGTAATGAATGCCTAGTTTCCTGGCAACATACATGCTGCTAATATGACGGTCGTTTTGAATTTTTTTTATGATTTCACAGTCATTTTGATATTCTAAATATCAAATTAAAAACGAGCAAATTACTTCGCTGTTTTTTAAGTTACAGCAGTGTCTTCGAAAACTTGGGAAATGTTTTAAGCAACCTGAAACGCATTCTTGTCTTTCCATAAATTCTGTGAGTTCAATAATATCTTCTAACAAACTGAAGCTTAACACGACATAATATCCGAAGATGTACCATTTTAACCGAACTTTCTCAAGAACCTATATTTCTCTCTCTGTTTTAAATCTATAAGCTCTTAATACGACATTGAATTAATTGCTGGATGCAATTAATAAAGTATTCAATATTTTTTTTGTCAAAAACCCAGATAATTGTAAATTTTTATTAAACAAGAAGAAGACGTTGTATTCTTCTTATTTTAAAACTTATACTTCTCACCCACTCCTCCCATAATGCAATCTCATATTAGACACAACAGAAAATTAAAAAAAACTATTCTTTAATAAAAACAAAACAAAACACAAGAGAGGAGAAGACGAAAATTAAAAAGAAAAGTCACAATACCCATTTGGATCATTAAAACTTGTTAAAAGAAAGTAAAACTTGAAATGCACTTTTGGCCTTTTCTTTCTTTCGATTACGTATTTGAAGTTTTACTTCTCTCTTTCTCTATTCTGTTTCGGTTTTATTACTCCAAAATATTGGGGTTTTCCTTCCATTTTTTGTTTATTTGCAATTTTAGCCAGCCGTAGTGTAAAAAAAGAACCAAAAAACTCGTTTAAATGGAATACGAATGTTCATATTCTAGCGAAAAAGGCTATAAAGGATTGGATGCACTGGTACACTAAAGGGCTAGTGTGCTAGACTATTAGCATAGGAGGGTAGTGAGGTCGATTACCACCAGAGAAAGTTTCACTAGATATATGATGCGATTGATAGTGAATTATTGATTGTATCGTCCACATATTTTTTGGAAGAATTGTGTTCTATTCAGAGTAATTCAAACCAGACGTACATTGATTGTGATCCACTTAAAGTCTTAGAATTTTAATTTTGATATTCTTGCACATTTAATCGACAGCTCCAATCCGTCAGGTTGTGAATTCCACAAGATCCTTTCAATAGTCTAATATAAATGATCTATTGTAAGCTGTTATTGCCATTTCCACTTGTTAATGCGGTTGTTTATTTCTCTAGTGGGTTGGAAGTCATTCTCTGCTGATAAATTGAAGATTTCGCTGTCCAATGGCTGTCCATGTCAAGTTAACTCTAATCGACAGATTTTTTGGGAAACTTTTCATAGCAATTTTTATTAATTCTTTGAGCTTTTGCTAGAAATCTGCTGAGAGGAAGTCGGCGAAGGACTATTTTTCGTATTTCGTTTTGTTGGAGGTGTCTGCCCTGTGGTTTTGGACTGTGGCATCACTTCTAATAAGTCCAATACCTACTAGACTACGGCGACTTCTAGAGAGAAACCAAAGGATTACTGCAAATATAGCAGAAGGTATCAGCACATAGACGCCGGGCTATGCTTGACTGCTGTTGCATTCATGCGAAGGGATTTTGTCTTTGGCAGGTTTGTTCGTCATACTGTTCCTTCTATAATTACGGCTCAGCCGTAGCCTTTAAAATATGTACCTGAACGTATATGCCCCCAAACACGTGTCGTCTACTCATTAAAGAGAAATTCGTTTTGGTGGGGTGCCTTTGCATTCAAGTATCATCAAAATTGTAATATGAGAGCTTCTCAAATATTTTTGAGGTCGCCGTAGTGTAGTAGGTAGTGTGTTGACTTATTAAACGTAAAGCCAGGGTTCGAGCCGCAGGCCAGACATCAAGGCAAAATACAAAAAGTATTTTTTCGGCGACTTCCTCTCAGTAGATTTCTGGCAAAAACTCTGAGGGTAAATAAAATTGCCACGAAAAGTTTCTTAAAAATCTGTCGTTCGCCTTTAAACTGTAGGTCCCACCACTCATGCATAAAATTAACACACACAACATAAGTGGTGTTAGAAACTAGGACGTTGTACAATGGGTCAATTCGACCTCCAGGTACTGTACTTGTCTTAATTGACAAGTACACGTCCTCTAACATAACCTAACCTAACCTTCTCAAATATTTTTTCAAAATCTGGAAATACAAGGCATAAAAGAGATCTCTTCTTCAAAGAGTATTTAGCAATAATAACTCTTGTGGTGTTCACTTAGTCTACACAGGATTTATTTTGCCTGAAACCAAGTTGTACAAAAGAAGATACTCCCTACAACACAAAAATTACTGTCGCAATGACATGAACTTCTACCATATTTACCATACACGCACTGCGTAATATAACAACAAACACCAGCATAAAAAAATGAATAAAAATACAACCACAAACACGACCAGAATACATGTAAACAAAATACATAAACAACAATAATGAACGTAAACTACGATGTTTACATTTATAGAGATCTCGAGAAGAAAGGCACGAACATTCGTCATCAAGAACATTCAACAAACGGTTTACGTTGCCACATAAAAGGCAAGGCAACTGAGTTAGTGAAGTTCGGTCAGTCTTGTGTGAAGACGCGGTGCGAGTCATCGTGGTTTGAATATCTCCGTTACAACGATCTGTCGAACAATTGTTTAGTGATTGTTATTGTTTATGCAAAGCGTATAAACAGAGAAATAACAAAGAAAAGCAATTGTTGTTGTATACATCAAGTTGTGAACAGTGGCACACAGAATTTTACGAATAATAAAGAATTTTAATTAAAACTAAACACAAATTTATTTTTTTTTTATTTGCAATCTATGAACTCAATTTTAAATGTTTTTAAAAGGTAAAAACGCAACAATATTTTGATTAAAACTAATTCGGACACTCTAACTGCAACCACCCTAATACTACATAGCTGTGTGTGTGTGTTTGTGTAAAAATCCTTTTATATTTTTATATGCAGACTAATCGCAGAGCTGAGAGTAGCAGTGGCAGGCACAACATTTATAGTTTTGTTCTACAAACGAATATAGTTTCAATGGTCGTCCAACGTAGTAGGAAAAAATGTGAAATAATTTAGCATTTCACTTAACATTTGAGCCAAAACTAGAGAGAGAGAGAGAGAGAGATCGTGCCCAAGGAATAAGAATAATGTCTTACTTAACAGATTTCGGCTAAAAGCACCCAAAAGGAGCAAAAGAAAATAATCAAGAAAACTATACTAGAAAATGTAGAAAGAGAAATAATAATGAAATGATGTTCGTCGTAATGCTCGTAATTATGTACGTATTTATACAATTACTTTCACAACAGTGTAGTCGAGTGTTCATAATCACAGTAGACATTTTAACTAATTTTAAATGCACGACAAAAACAAAAAAGTACGGGACTAAACTGTATGTGACTAAATGGAGAAACTCAAGTAACCAAAACTATTGTTCAGTTAAAGTTAATTACGAAGAAAAGTAGTACAATTCAGCCTGGGTAAATTAAAGATAATTTTTTTTTTAAAGTTTGTCAAGAGATATACAGATAAGGAGCGTATTAAAGCTTAAATTTAATTAAAAAGGATTATAAATATTTAAAGTATTTAAAAATTTATTAAATAAACAAAGAAATATTTTGAAAATGTCTCCATAAAATTAGAAATATAAAATGTAAAAGTTTTTAAAGTTTGATTAAAAAAAGTGTGGAATAATATCTTGTGATATTGTGAGGTGTTTTATTGACGTGAAAAAAGTAAAAAATTTACTCACAACAGATGTGATATCAAAGCTACCAAGTGGATGATGTAATATACACAATTTAGTTTTTGATACGGTGATTTGTAGTTCTGTAGTAGTGATACATGTATCGTCAAGTTTTTCTGCAATTGTTCGTTGTAAACTCCACAATCCATTGTAATATTTGCTTTTTTTGCACGAAGCTGGGCACAGACAAAGTCTTCAAGATGATATTAAATCTGCCACCTTATTCCCTGATTCTATGCAGCGTCTGATTATAATATCGATGTGGTGTGTCTTTACCATTATTGTTACGCAAATGGAAACGACCTAATATAATTTCACATGAAAACAATAAGCAATGTGTACACAATACACACGACACAAATACACACTAACAAATACATCGAACACGTTCCAAGTAAACCAACAACAACAAGCATGAGAGAAAAAGGGATAAACAAGTGTGCAGAGTGCACAAATAATAATGTGGTCGCGATAGAGTTCTCGAGAAGGCGAGAACACAAATCTTTTACTTCAAGAACGGCAAGACAAAGTAGGCAACAGTCAGTAAGAATTCAGTCAGTCTTGTGTGAAGACGAGTTGCGGTTTGAAGATCTCCGCTATACAGATTTAACCCTTTCATGCCCGAATTTTTTGAGTCAGAGCTAAAATTTTTTTAATGACATGTGTTTGTTAGTCATTGACCTAAATATGAAGTGATATTAAATTCAGAGTCGTACGTATTCTGGTTTTACACGTTTTTAACCAAGCTTGTTTGCAAAAAAAAAAAAGGTTGTAAGTAGATAAGTATAACGAACTAAACAATCAACGAACTCATATTCTAAACGTTTTTAAAAAGGTAAAAACGTAACAATATTATGTTCTAACAGCGTCTATGGTAAAATGCAATATACTGCAATCAAAATAAAGATTTCGTAAATTCCACAAAATATTTACAACCATAACCATTAGCCGGCTTTATACTTAAACGCAAGCTATTTATAACTTCCTGATTAATATCTCTCCGATACATGGTGGATTGGAGTTCGAACCTAATTTGGAAAAAAGTATTAAAATCTCTTGCCACGACCGCTTTTTACTAGTATTTTATTAAAAGCGCTGAGAGTAACTAAAGCCGTAAAACAGCTTTAATTTTTTTTTCAGAGTCAACGTTAAAGCTTCGCCCAACTTATATTCAGTTTTTAACGCATTCCCGTTTTTAAATTTATACGAAACAATGCGTGTGTGAGATATCCCCGAAAATGTTCAATCGTTTGAAAGACCTATCGATACCATTATTTCCGCCATGACTAAAAATGTCCAATTTTCCATTACTCCGGCGCATAAATCAGATTGAATACGACCGATGCCATAGGTTGTGTTGGCTTTGAGCACCAGTATCGTTTGCAGGTTATTGACTTACATCTGAGACTTAAGAAAATCCCACAAGAAAAAGTCTAAAGTGATGAAACCGCACCATCTTCTAGATCTGAATAGTTCCACGGGGACAATATTACAGATTTTATTGATCGTATTACAATTGCAAGGTGAGATACCAGGGAATTGATTTCGATTATATTAAAAATGTTTACGGTAGCGAACAACAGCTCCTGCATATTCCCGCCTCCGTAATTTTGTACATAAGTGGAGCGTGTTGAGCATACATGTACTAGGTGAACGCAACTGCAGTAAGATTGATGGATCAATTTTTGAATAATTTTTGAATAATTACATCTGCGGCCGTATATAGTATTGTAACTGATAGCATCACCGAGCAATTTCTTTTCCATATTTGTTGGCCAGCAGTTTTTATATTTATTACGAGCGATCATGAGAGCAATACTGAGTTAGCGATATCAGTATCAGTTGTATCACACACAGTCTTTAAATAACCATGAGTACTGGCACGTTATTTATAAAACTGTGTTGCCTGTTTCAGTTAGAGGTCAAATGTTTTCCGAAACTGACAACTTTTCGCATTCCATGCGGATTGCACGCCAGGCCCATTTTTGCAATATTGTATGTCGGGTAATGGAATGTGTGTGAATTCAGTGCAAATTTTACAATCTCATCTCCAGGGCAAAAGGTGTTTATCTGCATTTTCTTTAAAGCTCTCAGTTATATTACTCTTAGTAGCTGTACTTATATGGATGCAAGCTATGTTCCACTTCCATAAATAAGAAAAGATTTCACATTCGCATTAAATATCTGTATTTCGATTGTATATGATAGTTGCCAGTACTACCATAATTTTTGAAGAAATTCAAATACTTATTTCGTACCTTGCACTGTAGGCTTATTATTGAGAAGGATGGAATTGAGTTGTTTGCTCTCATGGCTTTTGTTACCTGTAAGGTTATTTGACATCGCTTGCTTTAAAAGGTTTTTTTCGCGTGTTTATCGATTTAACCGTAGATCGAGCCTTAAAAAAACTTCATAATTCTAGCTTATATATCACTTTTGATACATACTTGTAGTAAATGGAATTGTCACGATTATTGATAGACTTTGTTAAATAATTTTAATATTTTAATTCATTTTAATAAAACTATTTAGTTACTATTATTACATTTTATTATTACTTTTATGAAATCTGCGTCAAAATTTTTGACATGATGTACATTGGCATGGTTTTTTACATAAAAATCAAGCACTTCATATCAGCTTGGTTTCATTTTCTTCTAAATGGTAATAATTTGACGTCTAGCACCCTGCTTTGTGGCGATTTATAAGTTTCCAATTGCTTAGACAGGACAGCTTATTGTCACTCGCATCAGTAACACTCTCAGTTAAGGGCTGGCTGAAACCTGATGGTACAAACCATTCTTGTGATTCGTTAGAAATATTTGTTGTCAACGTCATATGAGGTAAGAAAGTTTCCTGTTGCAATAGAACATCGACTATATCAATAATAATTTTCTCTCTTTGATTTCTCTCAGGTTTCCCTGATATGGGTTTCCCCAAATACTGCTGTAAGTAGTTGCTACGTACGTTGCATGTACTTGAATCTAAAACTGCCAATTCGGTGGATCACGATATTTATAATGACCATCAAATTCAATTAGTTACTAATCTACAGCGACAAAATTAAATATGAGTTGAAAAGGTAATAAAACAAAACAAAAGGAAAGAAAACATAAATCAATACCAAGCATTACTCCGTAAATCTTTTTATGAAGCTTGATTTATATAAATATTCTTAAACTAATTTTCCTAACAATCACTGTAAGTATTCATCATATCATTGAGTATCAAATTTCAATTCAAATCACTGGAGGTAATTTTCATTTTCCACAATATGAAAAAATTTTGAAATCTGTTGCTAAAAAACTTTAATTTGAGAAGAAAATATACCAAAAAGGAACATAAGAACATAAGCATCATTATTCAAAAATATTTTCTTTAATTTTCTTACCTTTTAGGCGAAAAAAAATTACATTTTAAAAAAATCTTAAAAAAGGATATATGGGCTGCTCTGAAAGTATGATAGCTAATCCCAAACTATTTATACAGTATTATTTCTTACATAAAAATACAAGTTGTATGGTAAAAGTTTTATGAAAATGGTTAAAATTTTCTAACAAAAAATTAAGATAAATATAGTTTTGTTTTTAGAAAAAATAAATCCTCTTCATTCGAATTTCAAAGCATGATTATTAAAGGATGCAAGACTTTCAGCTCATTTATCGAAAAGGCGTAATAGGTGTATATCATTATCAAAGCGAATGATTCTGTTATCTCAAACGTACGTAGTTGACAGAAATATTATCATCTGTAATAAAACATGGGACAAAACACATTTTTTCTAATGTTTGTCTGTCACGTGAGATAAATATGAGAAGAGCAGTAAGAAAGACTCTACAAAATTTCAGGAAACAGCGACTAGTAATCTGCGTAGAAATTGGTAATATTTTTTCATCCCAAACTACTAAAGGCACTTTGTTCTGTTCCAAGTGGTACCATTGGCGTACCATAATTGTTGCTGCCAATACTTTAGTGAGTTCATAAGACGCGCTTCTATTTTCTTCTTCTCCAAAGTCTTTAGCAGGAAGAATATATATAATATAATAAAATATATAATTAATATATAATGGGTCATTACAACCTTTCGTTATAAATTGGAAATGTCTGACCTGAGGTTTGAACCTTGGTCTCACGTCTAATAAGGTAACACGCTACATACTAGACTACGACTACTTCAATCAATATCAAGAACATATCAAGAATAGAAAATTCAATCATTTCATTTTCGTCCCACACTAATATGCTATTTACGATAAAACTTCACAAAATCTTTGAAATCTTAAAAAAATTATATACACGATACAAAAAAATCTCTCAACTATCCGTATGTATCAAAAATGATACATAAGCTAGAATTATGAAGTTTTTGTATTTTGTAATCCCTGTTTGAAATTTTCTTTTTTTATTTGGATTAAAATAACGGCAATCACAATACTAACGAATTATTAACATATCAGGCATCTAACTTTTTCTGATTGGAATGTATCATTTTTGATACAAAGCTCGATCTACGGTTAATCGAAGAAAGAACTATTTTCTCATATTTCGTTTAGTTTGGGAGATGTCCGACCAACACACTACCTACTAAACTACAGCGACTACATGAACATGAACTACCGATAGCCACAAATCAAACTCCATTATGAAGAGAAATTACAAAATGCAATGACAGATGTCCTAACATGGACTGTCATTGGACAGCGAAATCTTCAATTTATTGGGAGAAAATCATGGCCAACGCACTGTATTAACTAGTGGCGATGAACAGCATGATTGGGAATTAAATGACAATAACAGCTTACGATAGATCATTTACATATTGGACTATCGAGAAGATCTGGTTGTACAGGTTATATGCGCAAGAATATCAAGAGCAAAACTCTAAGGCTTTAAGCGAATCATAATCAATTTATGTGAGTGGTTTTAATTGTGCTGAATAGAATACAATTCTTCGAATATATTCTTTCAATATATATGTGGGCGATTCAATCGTTGATAGTGCGGATTCTGTCATACATCCAGTGAAACTTTCTTTGGTGGTAATCGACTTCACGCTAATAAAGGGGCCGCCAAATAACTTTTTTTTTTGAAAATGCTTTAAAAAAATTACTGAATATTTTCTCAAATTTCTTTTTTTTATTTGAAAGTACAATCCTTCCGGTTAATAATGGAAAATAATTTCATTCAAATGGCTGCCTCGGCTGGCCATGCAGTAGCCTACACGATCGGTCCAATTTTTAAGCACATTATCGATTGTGTGCAGCTGTATTTCACCAATGGCTTCACGAATATTGTCCTTTAAAGCGTCAATTGTATCTGGCTTGTCGGCGTAACACTTATCTTTGACGGCACCCCGTAAATAATAGTCCAACGGTGTCAAATCGCAGCTCCGAGGTGGCCAAACTACATCAGCTCTGCGGCTGATAATGAGATCTTCAAAAACAGGGCGCAAAACATAGAGTGTAGCTTCGGCTGTGTGGCACATAGCGCCGTCCTGTTCAAACCAAATGTTGCCAATATCCTCCTCTTCAATTTTTGTGAACAAATATTCGTTCAACATGGCCCGATAACGATCGCCATTGACTGTAACGGCCACTCCTTGCTCATTTTCGAAGGAAAATGGCCCAATTATGCCTCTGGACCAAAATCCGCACCAAACAGTGACTCGTTTTGGGTGCGCCGGCTTTTCAATGTATGCGTGCGGGTTTTCTGTGCCCCAAATGCGACAATTTTGCTTGTTTACATACACGCCACGATCAAAATGAGCTTCATCTGAAAAGATGATTTTTTTGCCAAAATCGGCATCTTCTGGTGTAGGCTACTGCATGGCCAGACGAGGCAGCCATTTGAATGAAATTATTTTCCATTATTAAACGGAAGGATTGTACTTTTAAATAAAGAAAGAAATTTGAGAAAATATTCGGTAGTTTTTTTTTTAAAGCATTTTCAAAAAAAAAAGTTATTTGGCGGATCCTTTAGTCTAGTACACTACCCACTGGACTACCAGGGCACCCTGGTTGTTGCATATCTATTTTGCACGTGTATGTAGTTCTTCTTTTAGAAATACTGTGGCATTTATGTGGAAAGTTCAGCTTTGGAATGCATTTATCATCGTTTCTTTTTCAGTGTTATATTTCTGTTAAGTTGAGATTTATGTCAGTTCTATGGATTTTCAAGATAATATGTCTTGGGATGGTAGAGGTTAAAGAAATTTTAAAATTTTTTTAGAAAATAATATTATAAGAATTTAGGGTATATTCTGATATCAATAGCATGGTTTAATCAAATATTTCAGTTCGAATGATTATCTGTTTAACCTTCGAAAAATAAATGAATTGAATCTTCCATCAAACCTTTTACAATTTCGTTTAACATTCAATATAATGATGAAAATTTGAATACCATGTAAATAAAATTACAAATAATAAAATAACAATAATAGAAATAATAATAAAAAGAATTTAAACAAATACTTTGACTTTGGAAAATATGTATTAAAAAAGTATACAAAACAACCACAAATTCATTTTCTAACAGACATTTTTAATACAAAAAAAAAAAAGAAAACGAAGAAAATGAAAGAATATTAGAGAATATGAACACAATTTCCATAATTTAAGTTCTTTCTTTTTTTCTTTAGCTTTTATATGAAACGACAAATTCAAATCCAAATAAAATGAATAAAATAAAGGAACAAATTATAATAAAAATTGGAAAAGAAAACCCGAAACCGAAAAGCCATAAAAAAAAGAATTTCACAAAAATCTACAATAAATACCCAACTACCATTACGAATTATACGATAAAAACCGGAAGATAAAAAAAGAAAAACACAGAATTTCTAGACACAAAATGAAATGAATAGAATAGGAGAAGAATATAAATTAAATGTATAGAAAAAAATGGAAACCAAATCTCTTTCATTTCCTTTGGAAAAAGAGATGGCTCGCATGATGCAACAAATTTGAATATTTTTGTGTGCAACACATGCTTTTCATATAAAAATTGTTTCAGTCTTTACTGCACTAAGCAAATAACATTTCAACAATCCTTTCTTAGCTGCTCTATATTGTTGGCTAATGCTAACGATTTCGTTAGAGGTGAGCGTATGTACATATGCATTACTCGTTTGGAGTAGAATAAACACTTAAGCAAAGCGGCAACCATAAAACCAAACTCTACCACCTTTACCAGCATATGCTGGCAATGCAAATGGAACACAGGTTTCCTAAATGATATCGTTCAACTATTGTCCGTAGTTGCCAACACAGTGAGTGTTAGCATTTCACCGCACACTACAAAACCAAAGTTGAAAATCGAAAAGTGTTTAAGTCGTTGCATTCAGATGGAATAGAGAAACAAAAACGAAAAAAGGAAAATCGTATCATAATAGAAAATGTAGTTAAATATTTTGATGTGTATTGGGGATACTGCATGTGTTGCTGCTTAAATTGTGTTCGGTTTATTGCTGTACTTGTGCAAATACACTGGTGGCCAACCTAATAAGTAAAGCAAACGGTGAGGATTAAAAAAAAACACAATATGTTCGTCAAGAAATGTTGAAAAACAAAGATTGAGCAAAGAGCAGTTTAAAAAACTTCAACTACATAGTACACCAAGCATAGTCAGTACATCAGTATTGTTACGAAAATGAAAAATCAAGATACTGGTGTTTTGCTTTTACATCGCTTATAATTAAAATTATAAACAAAAGCTACAAAAACAAAACAATGCAGTAAACCAACCTGTTTACAAATTATCGTACTGCTTGATATAACAACAAACGCCAGCATAAAAAATGGTCAACAAGTAAACAAAAACACACCAACAACACTACAAGAATAAATGTGAACAACACTACAATAATAAGAGAAGGCGAAGTCATGAACATTCGCCTTCAAGAATATTAATCAGACTGTTTACTCTGTCAGAAGTCGTCGTGGCCTAGTAAGTTAGGTTAGATCGGAGTGGTAGCTCTGATATCACAAAGCTCACTTGAGCACGCATAGCGCCCCGTTGTGATGCCACGGGTGAACGCAGTCCCTGTACTAACCAAGTTCCACCAAAATCAGGGAAAAGGAAGAAGTTGGTCAGCGCAAGGGCTGCACTGGCCTAGTAGGTAGTGTGTTGGCTAATTAGACGTGAGGCCTCGTTTCAAGCCCCAGATTAGGCATCTTCAACTGAACGAAATATGAAAAAATATTTATCCGGCGACTTCCTCTCAGCAGATTTCTGGCAAAAACTTTGAGAGTTAATAAAATATTGCCATGAAAAGTTTTTCAAAAATCTGCCTTTCGGAGTCGACTTTAAACTGTAGGTCCCCTTACTCATGTATAAAAATTAACGCACACAACATAAGTGGTGTGAGAAACTAGGTCGTAATCCTGACTAAAAGGGTTGTACTGACCAATTATGTACATATGTATGTTTACTTTGCCATATAAAACGCAAGGTAAAGCAGGCAAGTGATTTGGTGAAGCTCAGTCAGTCTTGTATGAAGACGCGATGTGTTTGAAGAGAGTAATCGTGGTTTGAAGATTTCCGTTACAAAGATCTGTCGTACAATTGGCTCGTAATTGTTATTGTTTATGCAAAGTGTGTAAACAGAGGAATAGCAAATAAAGCAATTGCTGTTGTTATATCAAGTTGTGAACATTGGCACACAGAATTGTGCAAATAATGAAGAATTTTTATTAAAAATAAACACAAATTTATTTTTATTTTATTTGCAGTCTACGAGCTCATATTTTAAACGTTTTTAAAAGGTAAACACGTAAAAGTATATTCGTTTACTGAATTTAATTTAATCGAATCTAAACTCCTTTTTTAATTATCCTTGCTATAAATGTGCCAAAGCTCTTTTATGTTTGCTTACATGTAATCTTTAATTTCTTTTATTATTTTAAAAGAAATTATCATTGAATAGAAATCTCATTTCCCGGCACAAACACTCAATTATCCGCCTAGAAAAATTTAAATTTTTATATTCCTACGGAAAGTCTTAAAAAACCCAGAAGCCTTTAACAAGTGCAGTATAACAGTAAGAAAAACTATTCTCTCCTTAATACCAGCAAGTGATTGTGTGAAATCATAAAACGTTTCTATAGAAACATTAAAACAACATGTGCCACACACTAAGCAGTAAGCAGTAACAAGTAAAAGCAATCAAATGCATTTCCATGCGGTAATATTATTCCATTTAAGGAAGTATATGAATCAGGATTATTAAGCAAAGCCAACACAATAAAATCTACAACAAAAGGAAATGTTTACTAAAAGGCTTCAAACAACCAATACAATGACAACACTTTCATTTCCTGTAAAATTGTTACGTTTGTCCATATTTTCAAGTGAATTGCCTTAATGAGAAGACTTCAAAATTTATATTCCTACACGTAATTGAAATATGCTAGTAATGGTAAGCTGATAAAATAAATTAAATACAAATTAAGGGTCAATATTTTTATCGAACTGAAGAGCTTAAAATCATTGGCTATCGGATTCACACATAAACCGCTACTACGCTAATAAACATTAAAAGATAGCACTCCACTACATTTTGCAGCTACCCATGACAACCTTTGTACAACTCTTGACACCTAACTTAGATGGATTTCGTGCATAAATAATTGGTCATTACAACCCTTCAGTTGGCACCACTTATGATTCGTGTGTTACTTTCATGCATGAGTGACGGGACCTGTAGTTTGAAGTCGACTCCGAACGACAGACTTTTTTGAGAAACTTTTTATGCCAATTTTATTTACTCTGAGAGTTTTTGTCACAAATCTGCTGAGAGTATGTCGTCATGGCAATTTTATTTAATCTCAGAGATTTTAGCAGAATACTGCTGAGATGAAGTCAGGATTACAACTTAGCTCCTTACAGCACCCATACTGTGTGTGTTAATTATATCCGCGAGTGGCAGGACCTACAGTTTAAAGTCGACTCCGAACGAGAGATTTTTGAGAAACTTTTCATGGCAATTTTATTTACTCTCAGAGTTTTTGCCAGAAATATGCTGAGAGGAAGTCGCCGAAGAAATACTTTTTGTATTTTATTTTGATGTCTGGCCTGGGGCTCGAACCCTTGCTTTTCGTCTAATAAGCCAACACACTACCTACTAGATCACGGCGACCGCCGTAATTTTAGTCAACAGTCTCAAAATTGATAAATTTCAGCTGTAGAGCGTAGAAAAACGTCTAACCGGATGCAACCGGAATCCAGGAGGAATGTGTTAACCCTTTAAGCTATAAAAATAGTGACAACATAGCAATTGTATAATACGCAAAAAAAGTATCTAATTTAGTCACAATATAATTCCACCAAAAATTTTTTCTTCACCCCTTTATAAAACTTTTTGAAAAATGTTTAAATCAGAAAAGAAATTATTCGAATACCACTTAAAAAATATTTAACTTTCTCCCATAATCACTTTCAGTTTTTTTTCTTTCACTTTTCCTCTTAAAAACTACCAACTATTTATTAGCCGGGCAGCAGTTCATTAAGAAATTAAACGAATGAAGAAAGTGCTGAAGCTGAAGTTGAATTTTTCAACATCATTTGAAAAATACTTCAATCAATAATCATGAGTTTTAATTTTTATTTCTACTTGAAATCATTATCCGCACAAAACTTAAAAACAAAAGAAAAAAAGAAAACGAGAATTACTGAACCTAAATTGAAAAGAAACAAACAAACAAACTCTCTTCAATATTAAATAGTTTTTCAACAACAACTATTAAATACAAAAACACTCACAGAAATAAAGAACGTTAAACGCGTATCATCAAATTAATTGATTGAATTTTCTATTGTTACACACCAAATTTTTGTGGGTGTAGAGCGAACAAATCGTAAAAGAAGAAGAAGAAATAAATTAATGGCCGTTAAAATTTTAAAAATAATAAAAAAAAGACGAAAATAATACGGAAACATTTAAAATATAAAAATAAAATTGCGGAGAAAGGGTAAATGATTGTTAAATCAAATAGAGCTGCAACTCATGCCAAATTATACGTAAACTTTGGGAAACTATGATGGAGCAGCGTGGGAGTATGAAGAAAGAATGGAGGGAGAATGAATAAAACAAAACTGGCTTTAAAAAGTTTTTATCACTGAATAATTTCAACTGAAACTGTGGGGGATTACACATTTATACGGATAGATTTGAAAAATACGAAAGGAAAACTCACGCTCAGCACTTTATTGTAGAAAACTTAACGTTTATCATCGCTGTCAAGGCCTGGCTCTTCCGTTCCCTAACAGGCAAGAACTCACTTCATAAAGGTATTTAAAATAAAACCTGCTTTAAGCCCAGAGTTGAGTTGGAGAGAGAGAGAGTAACAAGTTTTCTATGTGAGCAAACGAAAGCTTCAAATTTGTATAAAAATCATTTTCAAGCATCTCTTAGATACTGTTATCAACACCAAGTAATTTATTTTCCTGTAAGACCTTTGCCTTATCTAACAGCTCTGTGCAATCACGGATGTATGTCTTGTTATTCAATTGCACTACCAGTCCCTCCAGTTATTTGTCCTTAAATGCTTTCAAAACGTATTTGTTCACCACCTATATCTCGCGGACTGCCGTTCCTCAGATCAAATTTTGCCTTTGCCTTCTCAACTTTGGCAGTTCCAGCATAGCTTCTTTCATATACTCTTACAGTGCCAGTCTAGCAGGCAGGCTCGCAATATTTGTTCTCCTTTTTAAGGGGTTATATAAAGGCTAAGCCGAAATGCCTATCTTAACTACAAACTGTCCTTCCATTGTGACTGCCTTTTGAGTATTGAAGAAGGTAAAAGTATATCCGCCAATATGGCAATCGACATTGGTTTTGGCCATTTCCGTTTTATCAGATGTTGTCCTAAAATCTGATCTTATCTAGTAGGCAGTGAGGTCAGACAACTCCAACAAAACGAGATATGAAAAAAAATATTTCCTTGGCGACTTCCTCTTAGCAGATTTCTGGCAAGAACTCAGTGTACTCAAAAATCTGTCATTCGGAGTCGACTATAAACTGTAGACCCCGCCACTCGTTTATAAAATTAACACACACAATATGTGTATGTGTATGTGTATGTATGTATGTATGTTTTTTATAGCTTTACGAGCTAAAGGCTGGGAAACTCTAAAAGACGTTGTTATCCCGGCCTACCAATGTACACGATTCGCCGCAAGACTTACTCTCGGCTTGCTGAGCGCCTGCGTACTAAACCCAACCTCGTTCGTCACACTTCCAACCATTTGCCCCTCCCGGAACCACAATCCAGTATTACTTCGGGGGTGAAAATTCAGCGAGTGCTGCCCACCAATTCTGCTGACCTTGTTCTCTGAGCCAGTCTTTTCTGCATCAATACCCTCCTTGCGATAACACATACTGCATTCCAATTGTCATATGAGGTTAACATTAGGTTAACTACTTTATCGGGCGTTACCTGGCATCCTATCGTCCTCTCCAGGCAATTACGTTGATCATCGTATCGCGGGCAGGTAAAGACAATATGCTCTGCCGTTTACATGTATGTATGTATGTTATGATCATCATCGATTTTATTCTCCTCTTCAACAGCTTTGGTCATTCAATATTTAGCACTAATTTACGGGTGCCTTTTTATATATGAATTTCACGTGACCATTGCAGTTTAAGCTAACATTGATATTCACATCCAAATATTTGGTGACCCTCTTCGATACCGTCTTTGTAACACCAACAGTCACTTTCATGTTTTCATGACTACTTATCTTATATATATGCACCTAAGTGCCAATCCAGCCTCGTCAAGCCATGCTGTAACAATGTAAAATGCTTGTAGTCGCCATCTTTTCTGTTTTCCATAGCTACCATAATTGCGGTATATAATATTCCATATAATGTTTCATAGTACATTATCCTTATAATGTTCCATCCCAATATACATTGATTCGCTCCATTATCTGTTTGATCTCTAAAGTAATCGTTTAGAATTTTCTTTAAGAATTATTATTTAGCCATAGTGAAGTGAGCTTTAACACTCTGTTCACAGCATTCTTCCTTGGAGCCAAACCTCCAACATTCAGTTTCAATTTGAACCTCTAGCGACAACCACAAAGCAGCGTATTTTTCCGAGAGAGCTCGTTGCATATTCAAGAGAAGATATTTCGGTTTTACGTTCTGTATGACAGATTAAAATTTTTTCTAGATTTCTCTGCAATCATGCCGCATCACTAATAAGTCCGAACAAAGCTAGAATGTGGAGTTTTTTTTTTATTACGAACTACTGGCAAGTGAAACATAAAAATCATTCCTACAATATATTAATTTTAGATCTTTAAGCAGATAAAATTGTTCAGTTGGACGGGAGTACTTCTTGTTTTGACATGAGACCACCCATATGTGTCAGTGTTGGCATTGTTGGACTTTTGTAAAGAATATAAATTTTAAATGTGTATGAGTGAGTTGTAAACGAGTTGTGGCAGTGTTTAAGCATTTATTAATTAAACTTTTTTCTCCAAAACAAAACAAAACAAAAAGAGAAAAACTTTATACAACTTTAACCATAAAAAGAAACAACAAACAAACACTCTCTCACATATACACACAACAAGAAAATGCTGTTGCAGCAACTTATTATTACTTTCGAAAATAAAAAGAACAAAAAAAGGACAAAAAACAAAAACAGTCAGTGAACAAAGTGATGAATTGGGTTTTTAAAATAATCAACATTGTTGCAAACACTATTTTACAGTTGTTGGGGGCATTTGAAAAAATAAAATTTAACGAGAGAGCAGCAAAAGACATCAAAATAACGCCAACCAAACACCAACACATACAAATGTAAGTATTTTAACCTTTGGCACTATACTTGCATATATATATACACCCATGCATAAATACATATACACTTGCATATATAATTCTTTAAATGTTGCTGGGTGCGTATGTGTGTGTGTGTGTTTGAATGTCGGTTTGAGTGATTACTTGAATCTCATGAAAGATCATGAGCAACATTACCAGTGTGTAACATTGTTGTTTAAAAACTAAAACAAAAACAATAAGAAAACATACAACACAATAACAACAATGAAAGTGTAACAAAAATGAAAGCAAAAAAACAACAACAACTCAGTGAAACTCTGTGGTAACATAAAAAGAAAAATAACATTGTGGTGGTGATTTTCCAATTCTTGTTTGCGTCTTGTTTTATTACTGTGATGATGTTTGTTATTGTTGTTGCTGCTGTTATAACTTTCAATGTATTGGATGTGCTTAATGAAGTTGATGTGTGAAAATGTTTATTTTTTATGTGTGTGTGCATATGTGTGGCTATTATGCCATTCAGACTTTCATTTTAATTTTTTTTGTTGTTTTTTATTCTGTTGTTGTCTTTCTTTTTAATCCTGTTACAAATGTTTAAGTGTAAGTGTTTGTTACAAATATCTGCGGTTATACTGCAATCAACTGGAATAAATAATTTTTGTTTCGTTTGCATGTGTGAATGTAAAAGTGTTTTGCGTGTTTTTTTTTGTTTTTGTTTTTAAATGAGCCCTCAAGTGGCACCAATATCAAGAGTTTTTAACATTCACTAACATTATTTGGCTTTTACCACATTTAAACAAGCATCGTACATTCGTATATTCACACATACTTGCACACAATTAGTATCTGTACATACATGCATATGTATGAATTTATGGGTCTGTCACTCTCACACATATTTTTTTGTTAAACATGGATTTTAACAGAAAAATTATCTTTTATATGCGTGTGTTATAAACAAATTATAAAAATGAATGTGTTATGTATACAGAGTCGTGTATTAACAAAAGTTCAAAAAGGTTAAAAAATTGTTTTTGCTAAGAAAAGAAGCGAAATAAATCAATATGATCCCCTTCATTTCCAGTTCTAAAATGGCATCTGATTATTAACATTCTCAACTGAGTTCTGTCGGCCGTTGAATTTTCATTTCCTTTGTTAGGTTATGCATATCTGTTATCGGCATTAAAATAAAACGCAAGGAACCCAGGTTTACTAAAAACATTGTTGCTGAGACATTGTTGTGATACTCTTTTCAACAAAAATCAATCAATCACTTGCATAGGTGGTAGAACTGTTGTATTAAGATATACAAAGGCTGTGAATTCTTTTATATGAATTTTGACTGTTTTTTTTTAAGCGCTTTCATACCAGAAGGTTATTTTAAATTCAGATTATTTGAACTCTTTCTAAAACAGATTGATAGATAGTTTGATATCTAAGTCTCGTATAGCTTTTCACGATCTGAGGGTTATTTTAAATTTTAGATCATTTGATTTTGGTTTCTATGTCATCATAATGCATAGATTCTCTTGTCAACATTCCAGATACTTTATTGCCAACGTATTATGCCCCAGACACCAAAAAAGAGAGGGTCTAACCTAAGCGCTGCGATTCTACGATTCCTAATAACAACTTCCAAATGACAGAGTTTCATTACATAGATGCTTTTTAAGAGCTTATTAGTTTTAAATTTTAATAAAATAAATTGAGTGTGAGTCATAATTGAAACTTTTTTTGTTTGAAATTATTATTGATGCCATTATGTGTAGAATACAATATCGTTTAAAAATCATACATGGTTTCTCTGGGTAGATTTCATCAAGAATATAAAATTTTTCATGAATTTGGCGCATAAATCGGGTTGAATTATACCGATGGCATAGTTGTTAGTCTTGAGGATCACTGTGGTTTGTGATTTACTCGCATATCGCACGATTTCAGGGTCCATTTCATATCAAACCCACATGAGATGACCATACCGTCAAAACGATCGTGGAGTATATCTAATGTGGTATGAGCTATGTGACACGTAGCACCATCTTGTTGAAACCACATGGGAGTTCAAATCATCCAATTCAGAAAAAAAAAAGTTGGTTATTATCGACCCATAATGTTCGCTGTTGACCGTGATGACCTGGCTAATGTCGTTCTTAAAGAAATATGGATCGATGACATCGCCAGTTCAAAACCCATACCAAACAGTGCGTTTTTCAAGACACATTGAACGCTCTTTAATCACAAATTCGCCAATTTTGTAGAGCCCCAACGCTGAGGATTATATTTCAATGAAAATTAGGGTCATTTGCCAATTACTCTAGAGCCCATTCAGCGAACATTTGTTGTTTACGTCATTTACCTTAAGTTACTGGACCAGTTGATTTTTGTACGGAATTCAGGCCAATTGTTGGAGCTGTAAACTTCACCGGGTTGTAGTCTGCGATATCTCAAGTCCATATGAGCTACACGTAGTCGACTGCCTTGGATTTTTCTGCACACGCTCACGAACAGCGCCGATGCGTTCGTCACCACCAAATTGAAAAGAGTCCTCTCGACAGGACAATTATGGTGATCGTAAAATGGACGAAGATCATTGTTGTTTGCCGCAAGAGCATTTTGATGATCAAATTAAAGTTATTTTACAGTGTAGTTGAATGCAAATTCGTCCATGGCTATTGGACAAAACAGACTGAATGAGTGACAAATAACTTGGCAGATGTAGCTTCAACAAAAATGGTGATGTCAGATGTCAAAAAACAAAATGGCCGTTATTAATTACCAAAGTTCTGGAGTTGTTGCTGAAATGTCCGATAATATCCGAATTTTCTTTCAGAAACTTATCACAGATTTCCTCCTTACTATAATGTTGCTTTATTTTGTCCATTTTGAGAATTTTCGTTTCTTTTTTTTTCAATCTGATTGTCTTTGTTGTTGCACTAAAATTGAAATTAACTGCTCGTTAAATGGTCTTTAATAATCATTTTGGAATTTACTTTGTAATAAATTCGGCTTCCCCCGGGGGCTATATCTTCTATGTGGATGAACAACCCAATTATTTCGCCTTTTTAAGGCAAAATGCTACTGCTCAATCCTGTTGAATTTCATTAAATTTCTATTCGAACAACGTCCTTAGATATGAATTAGAAGTTGTGATCAGATTTATTTTTTATACGCCTTTGGTGATGACATTGTACTTTTGCCGTATGTTAGTAAATAATTGAAATTTTTGTTCACTTTTGGCACACATGTATGTACGTATGTACATATGTATGTACGTATGTACTTACGTACTTATAATAGCCACTAGAGATTGTTGCATAAACACACATACAAGTGAACACATATAATATGTTTATACAACATGACCTTAAACACATTTGCATATGAGCGTGTACGGGTCTCTGTAATAAAATATTTGCCAGTGTACAGTGTTTTAAGCATTAACAACAAACTGACATTTCGGTCAATGTGGTTAACTGCGGATGAGCGATACATTTTATATAATTTTTCTTCTTCTGTTTTTTTTTTCTGTTATTGTTGTTGTTATTGTTGTTGTTTCGTTTTTTTACATATGGTTGCTTGTTATTCATGTAAAACCACATGTGAGTATTCATGATGTAAATCCCAAAACTTTTTACATCCCCCGTTTACTCGCTTTCCCAAACAAATTTTTTTGTGAAATCCATATGATTTCACCCAATTTTTTGGAGAATTGTTCACAGTTTTTTTTTGGTTTTTTGTTGCTTTTAGCGTTTTATTTTTAGATACAACAACAATGACAATAAAAAATGGCAGCAAAAAAAATAAATCGTAACGAATAAATGAATTAATTTGCAAAAGTTTTAATGGGAAAAAGAGAAAATAAAACATTTGGCTTATGTATGTATGTTTAGTTTTAAAAAGTTGTTGTTATAGATTAAAAAATAAAACACTGAATCTCATATAAATATGGGAGCCAACATATCCAGTCAACATTCTATAATGAAATCCAAAAATCTGTAAATCGATAACAACTTTTACTTTCAGATTAATCGAGTATTAAAACTTTCAACATATAATACAACGGTTTAGGACTGATGGTGCAACAAGAAAAAGAACGCACAAACAAACGCCATGAGCGGACATTACGCACCAAAGATAAAAGCGGACAACATAGACCACGTCGAGCTTCATGGAACAACAACGACAGAGAACCCTCATTATTCTCCTAGTAAAGACAAGACGAGCGAACTTCTCAAATCTTTGCTTAGTTCGATCCGTAGGCAAGGCCCTACTAAAGTCCACCATATTCCCCTTCTCGATGATACCCATCGCTTCTAAATCCATAAGATCTTCGTAAAGCGGACATGTAGTAAGTACATTCGGCCAGTACTTAGGTCCCACAGTCCCCTGTCCCACTGACGCCCCTCATATGCAAGAATGCATTGAGCAAACCATGTCCCGTCAGTAAGGATCCCAGACTTAAGCTAAAACCAAGGTGGGAGTGTTCTAGTACGAATATCAAGTAAGGTTTGATTTCATATGCCGCCCTGCCCTGCATCTACGTAGCCAATAAACCAAGCATTCCATACTTGAATACAACTGAAAACAAAAAAATTGTCTTAACCTTTCTAGAAAGACAGACACCTAATGTACCACAGAGAATACCATAAAAAGGAAAGTTAAGCAGAGCAATCTCTAGAAAAGAGAAATAGTTATACTCAGTGAGAAAGTTTTCTCACATCTACGTTTCATATAACTCCGTACATCTACAGAGGAGGCGTCACTTTCAGATAAAGTCATCAGATTCAACTGGCAAAGCTTTATTAATGAAATTAAAACAGGATAATGAAAAAACTTTATTTACTTCAGTAGTCATCCGAATCCTTTAGTCAGGACTACAACCTAGTTTCTCACACCACGCATGTTATGTATGTTTATGTTTAGTGGAGAAAGTTGACTCCGAAAAATAAATTTGAGAAACTTTCCACTGCAATTTTATTTACCCTCTGAGTTTTTGACTGCTTAGGACTGCTGTATCGAAGTAGTCGAAAGAAATATATTTTTTCAGAGTTTTTAAGACATCTGAGCTGGGGATTGAACCACGTGCTCTCTTCTTGTAATGGCAATAAAACACACTACCCAGTAGACTACGATGAGTGCAATGAAAAAATCTAAAACAAAATAAGAAGAAGAAAATGGATCGGTGCTATCACTTAAAGAAACTAAAAGGATAATAAAAATTTCTTCGATTGAGAAGAAATTCTCCAAGTCGCCGTTTCAAGCAATGATAAGTGACGTACGTAACGTACGTAACGTCTGCGAAAAATGACCATCTTGGTTTGATCCTTTTAAGGTGCAGTTTGTTGGGCCTATACAACAATTTGAATGAAATGAAATGAAGATATTAGGAAAACTTAATTTTTAATTACATTTTACTACACCAACTCACCTTAGACATATGCTTTTTGGGTTATCTAAAGATAACTCAATCCATCATCCAGTTTAGGTCAAAATAAATTTGTAATTATTGTACTATAATGCTCACCGTTAACTGCGATTGCCTGGCCAATCCTTAGAGAAATTTGTATATACCCCTGATGCCATCATCCCAACAGCTACAACAAATAGTGAAGTTTTCGCGATTCAATGCGCTGTCTTGGATTTCATGTGGACTTAATATATGTACTCCATTACTCCAAAAATGGGACTCATCGCTGAAGATGACATTTCAATGAAAATTACGATCACTTGCATCCATTTTGATAAAACAATTTTAACTGTGTTGAATGTTGAATGTAATTTGCCAAAATAGACTGAATAAAGGGCAACTAATTTTACAGTCGAGTCAGATAGCTCTATCAAAAAGGAAATTAGAAAAAATATTTCTGCACCGTCTTCCTCTCAGCAGATTTCTGGCAAAACTTTTGAAACCATGAAGTGTTTCTCAAAAATCTATCGTTCGCAATCGACTTTAAACTGTTGGTCTCGCCACTCATGCATAAAATTAACAAACATAACATAAGTGGTGTAAAAAACTATTTAATTATGTGTGAAGTTGACAGCTGGTAACTTCTACAAATTGGCCTCTAATAAGTTACAAAGTTCGGAAGAACCTGTTGATTGATAGGTTAAATACCACAATATTTCCATTAAGTCTAGGCCGCTAATAAACTACTGCCTTATGGCAAATTGCAAATTGTACACGTGCAATTATGGAAGGTATGACCAGCAGACTTCTCTCAATTTGAAGCCATAAATCTCACTGGGTGATTGATATATTATAGACGGCATTTAATTAGGCAAGTTTTATATAAACTAATCAAGATATACTCTTGATTTTGATGATGATTTTGATGTTTTTCTTGTATTTATAAGCTTTAGTTAATTGCTTTAGTTAATTTCGGTTTCATGAAACGGCATAAGAAATACTTCTAGTCCCATAAGTCCCATTTTATTATACTTCACCCATGCCTAGTAGGAAAGAGTATGGATATACAGAATACGCATTATGTAGAAGTAAAATTTCTTATGGCGGGTTGTAACATTACGACCCGCTCTCTGAATCTCACCAAAATCTTTTTTAAAATTCATTTCCTGATGAGGGTGGGTGGGGGAAGATAGAATGAAAATAAACACAAACAAAGAGCGTAACAATGTGTTGCTCTCAAATCTAAAAGTATTCACAAATATACAGAAGTACGAACGATGAGAGCCAAGCATTGTTACGCTCATTGTTTTTGGTTTATTCCTTCTGTGAATAGCTGCCAGATTTGACGATTTATCGTCATTTTGACGATTTTGAACTCCAAAAATATCATATTGACGATTTGACGATTTAAGCCCTTATTTTGACGATTTTTAGATATTAAAAATTTACGTCATATTTCTTACTGCATTTCTTACTTCCTTACTGCACTTACTTTGCAATTGTTACTAATCAAATTTTCCGTCAACACATTCAGCAGGTACTTGAATCCTTCTTTGTTTACCCTGTAATATTTCTGGAATTTGTAACGATTTAACATCAAACATAAATATTTTAGTATGTATAATTCTTACTTTATCTCAGGGAGTGATAGTGGATTCGATTCATGTCGAATAGATCTTCGCTGCAACCTTTCCATGGATAGTTTCTCCTCTTCTAGCACCAAAAAAACGAAGATATACGATACTCGTTTTTTAATATTTGTATTTTTCTTCGAAAAATTGTTTGAGAGGTAATTCACAATTAAAAATTTTTGTTTATACAGCTTTTAGAACTAATTCACAATAAAAACTTTTACTCCCAATATATTTGTAATACCGATTTTTTTTTTTGTTATGGGAAAAAAGTTTACTCCTAGAATTGCATAGAATTGATGCTTAATTCCAAATTTATGGGGTATACTTTATTTTTAATTGTATTTGAACTATATTACTCATACGCATCATATTACATGTACTGGAATACTTACCCTGAGAAGTATGCAATAAAAACTTCGATTTTGTCATGTATGAAACTAATTGAATTAAATATATCTCATACGTCACATATGTTGAATTTTACACATTCACCCTTATTCTGCGTTTCGATTCGAATCGAAATTTTCTCTGTTTGGCAACTTTGGTATTCTGTGTTCCGTTTCGTTTCTATTTGTTTCTTCGCTTGTATGTATTCTGCGTTACGATCGTAGCTAAGTTTTTCTAAGTTGTGTATGTGCTAACGGAAATTTTTTCAATTTTGTATAGTTTTTAAAAAAAAAGGGTAAAGTTAAAAAAAATGTAAGTATAAAAGACAATAATTTTATTTTGTAAACATTTAGCAGTAAGAAAAGCTGATAAGCTTAATAGAAATGCAGAATGATATCCTTTCCTATCCTATCCTTTCCTGTTGTAGTAAAGGAACTTTTCTTGTGATAGTTTTACAGTTTTTATATGTGTACCATCAACACACATAGCGACCCCTGGAAAGCTAGCCTTAACATAAAAATCTTGTTTTGCTTGCATCTTTTCCTCATCAGTCTGGTTAAATTTTATCTATTGTGAGCACAGCTTTGACTGCATTATATCAAGGAAAAACGACAATGACTTTGACACTGCGGGCTGAGCCATCCCAACGTTGTAATCAGCACCCACTCCGTATTGGTAGCTTCCTTCAGCAAAAAATCTCAAAACAGCTACAACTCGGTTCAGCGGTGATAAAGATGCTAACGTAGTTGACTGCGCTTCTGCAGCAAATGCCTAACACATACTTAAACGCGTCTTTATTGAGGCGAAAGTTTTTTTGAAATCTATAAAACCAAAGTAATAATTTCACACATATGTATATTACACAAAAGTCTCACAATTTATCAGTCATCTCGAATGGATTATAATTGTTCCTCAACCTCCGCTTTTCAATTCTTAACTCTGCATTCTGGGGTGCGTTGTTTTCCTCTTCCAATAACAGCGCCGCTGCTACCAATTCCATTTTGTTAAAACAAATAAATTTTGTTTTTGGGCCGCAACAATGGAAAATATTAAAATATCACCTCCGACGCGCAGGATTCTTCATACTAATATTTTGACCACAAATTCCTCTTACTCTTAGCTTATGCTTTATTTAATAATTGTTCTCACAATCATTAGTTTTTATTTGTTTATTAATTTCATTTATTACTTTTTTGTGCACAAAATTTATTAAAAATGTTTACAAAATTGTTTATTATTACTGTTTCTATTTCACACGTTCTATTTCACAGTTTTTTGTCAGAATACCTTTTTTCGATTCGAGCGTAACTGAATGCGGGAACGTAATCGAAGCGCAGAATAAGGGTGATTAAATATAAGCATAATGTGAGTAAATATAATGGATTGGCGATCTAAAAGTTTAAATTTAAAAATGTAATAAAACAAAAATAGTTTGAGATTTTTATAAATTTATTGTTTTGCTGTGAACTAAAACTGGTCCGGTTGGAAATGGATTTTTATTTCATTTATATAGCTGCCGCGGATTTATGCCCTTATTTTGACGATTTTTAAAAATTAAAAATTTACATAATATTCTTTACTTTAGTAAAGGGTGTTTTTTATAGAGGTATAAAACTTTTGGCTTCAATTCTTGGATTTTGTAAGCACGCAAACCAAGATCCTTCTGCAAAATCTTCCATAAAGTGGACGGACACAGATCCAATTCCTGTGCTCGATGGCGGATGGACTCATTCGGGTCTTCCTCAATGCTACGCTCTACAGCAGCAATAGCTTCTTCTGTACGCACCGTACAACGTCTCTGGGGATACGAGTTATCAATAAGAGTAAACGTGGTGCGAAAACGTTCCATGCTTAATCGAATTAACTGCTCTGATGGACGATTTTGTCGACGATAAAATGGACGTAGTGCGCGATACGTTTTCCGCACAGAACCATTATTTTCGAAATAAAATTGCACTATTTGCAAGCGTTGTTCAGGCGTGAGTCTATTCATGATGAATTGCCAAACCAAACTGAGAATAAATCACTTGACAGCTGTTAAATCGGTCGCCATCTTGAAAAGTATTGCCAACTTAAAGTTCCACACCTCTATAAAAAACACCCTTTACATTAAAAGCCACTTTAAGCTTTGTATTTACTTTGCAATTGATACTATTATGTTTTTGTTAGTAAAAACAAGGAGTAAAGTATTATATTTTTAAGTTATTTTCGAATACCTGTGATGATTTTTCTGTATTTTATTCTTTTTTAACCACTTAAAAGCTAAAAACTTACAACTCCTAAATACCCTAGTAGTTGAGAATAATTTAGCACTTGTCGTTGCAGACTATTTTAAAAATTCTAGTATAGCGTCTAATATTGCCATCGGAAGAACAAAGGCAAGCGCCGTTATTTTTTTTTCGTACGACCAACACTCAGGGGATGGATGGCATTGAGTTTGGAACTATGTTATGAGCAGAAGGAAAGAGAGAACAGTGTTTATGGACACTAGGCTTGTATATTTTTATACCATAAGTAACAGGATAGACCTCTGCAGGAATTGAGTTCCACATATCGATACAGTCCGACTAAAAAACATACTTTTTCTGTAATGCAGTGTGCGATCCACTGGCCAATGGACCACATACGGATGTGCTGGCCGTAAAAGACGAGCTTTATATAGGAATATATGACTTTCTGGAAAAAGTCCCCTTATTTCGTTCAAGCAAAACCATTTTATAGTAGCGACAGAACAGTGAAACACAAACCACATTGCAACGATACTCCAATGATTCAATGGAGTTGGATATATCACCGTCATTAACGAGATACTATGGCCTCTCCTGTACACGGTCGAGAAACCGCAAAATAGACGTTGAGGCGCCAACCCATACATGAGAGTTGTATGCCATTCTCTGTCAGTTATAAACGGTGTAAATAGTAAGATCGGATGATAAGAGCTTAAGAAGGAACTGAAAAATGTGTCAGCATTACACTGAATTTTCATGCTCAGAACATCAAAAGCTTCTGACCCCCTAATATCTACACCGCCCATAGATATAGATGATGTAATATTATTGCTGGGCTTATGTGTCAATAAACAACGTTGGGATAGATTGTTTAAACCTTAAACAATTTTTTTCTGAAAATGATGCCAATTTCTCCATTTTTGGAAAAAAAAAATATTAAATTAAGATGAGGGACGTTAGCTTTTAATTTCCAATAAATTCTTTGTTAAATGTTTTATTTTTGAACTCAGATATGTAGATACATTGTTTTACTACAATAGAAATAATTTTGGTTTTTAAACAATTTTAATTTATTTATTTATATTTTCTGACGATTTTTTTACGATTTCAATACACGTCTTTGACGATTTTGACGATTTGTCACAAATATTTGACGATTTGGTGTCTCATTTATCTGGCAGCTATGCTTCTGTATTCCCTCCCGCATTCAGAAATGTTCTTAACCAGACGTCGGCACAAAGAGAACATGATAAAAATGTGAGTGTATTTGTGAGAGGCATGTGTTAACCTAGAGCTAAATTGTTAGTAATAATTATTAACTACTTATTAACCCAATGATATGCATATGTGAGCGGAAAATATAGAAAAATTTTACTGCGCTAAATCCCTAAAGACACCGTATTTAACTTGGCAAGTATTCTTCTAAAATTTGAAATCATTTCTCATTGATATTAGTGAATACTACTGTGATATTTCTTTGAGTGTATAATTGAAATCTGAAAAAAAGCGACATGAACATTTTTCTTTAGAAGCTGAATGCACTTTTACGCTCTTTTTAACGAATATTCTTGATGTTCGTGTCCTATGTGTGTAAAAAGCCGAAGATGTTCTTCCCCTGAGGGACATTGGTATCGGCACCAATGTCTGTTTTTAACACCAGAATAAGTGACTTCAGAAAAATAAATAAAAAAGTGGTCAAACAGCAAAAACGCACGATGACTACAACGCATTGTTACACTCTTGGTTTCTGTATCCTTCCCTTCTATCTTTCCCCCCGCGTCATGAAATATATTTGAAAAATATTCCAAAATATGTTAAAACGCACATTCTTTATACTTTATTTTCTTAGCTAGTAGTAAACGGATTACAATATGCATGTATGGGCCGATACTTTGTTTTCCAATTGTGACTTTAAATGCATTCACATCCAAAGTTCAAAGTACTATTGTATTATGTACATATACTCCAATTTTCTTGTTTTATTGAATAGTATACGATAAAAATTGTTGTTTCTGCTTAAATAGTTACAAATTGATGATACATATTAAACATTTCATTAATGACGTCAATCCCTCTGTATTAATTTATTGTTTTTTTTTTGCTATTTAAACAATGATTTAATTTTATTTACATACGGATTTTTTTCTCATTTTGCTAAATTCCTTTTTTCTTATATTTTTTTTTTGTTCTAAAAACCACATGAGAGCAAACATTTCAGCCACAACAACCACTAATAATATCAATGAATTTCTATTACTAATAATAATAAATAATTATTTAAATTGCATCTGTATATTGGTATATTGGTATTGGTTTCCCATTGCTAAATACCATACAAGAGAAGAATATAAAATTTAAATCAATTGATTTAAATTTAAATTGCCCATAAATTAAAAGGGCTAATTGAAATTGGACAAATAAAATAAAAACACAAAAACATAATAAAATTATTTATAAAATATTAAAAATAAATATAAAAATTCAGAAATTTTCTCTTGTTTATGTTAATTACGGTATTTAAAACTAAACTACAAATAGATATTAAAATAATAATAATAATTAAATACTGAATATTAAACAGAAAAAATTATTATCTTTTTTCAAATATTTAATAGTTTGCTTAATATGAGGATTAAAAAGGGATTGAAGGAGGAGTAAAGAAAGAGGGAGTAGTATTTCGGGACATTAGTTTTGTATCTATTAAAATTAATAGAAACAGAAAAAAGTTCTGTAGGCAATGCTTACCGTATATGGATAGTGCAAATGGTCACACACAATGGGCAGGTCACTGGCCTATTGATCGTCAATGGATGTGATTTATTTGATAGACAAAATCGACGGAAATCTTCCACAACAGCCAAATTCTCAAGCGATAAGTTTTAGGTTTAAATTCGTTAAAAACATGTACAAGAATTGTTTTATTTTGTTTCATAAAAGTTAATTTAAAATTCTCAGGCTAACTCATGTATGAAATTAACGCACACAACATTAGTGGTGTGAGGAGCTAGGTCGTAAACCTGACTGTAGGTTTGTTTTTTTTTTTTTTTTTTTTTGTCTTAGGCCGGAGTTGGGAATCTTCGAAAGACATTTTTGTTCCAGCAAAATAGTGAAAATAACCATCACTGGTACCTACGTACTAAACCCATCCCCTACACACTTCAACCACTCTCCCTCTGCGGGACTGCCGTAAGGTATTACTTCGCGGAGGGCTGGTTAGCTTTAAAGCTTGGTCACACTAACTTAAGTTTCGCCTCCGCTCCTCCAGCGTTCGGAGTTCTATTATGACTTCAGCCATTCTCTGACTGTATTGGCTCCATAGAATCCTAGAATTCAACACCCCCTCCATAAGTCGAGTTGGTCCGAAACTCGTTTCCCCGGGCCATCTAAATCTGTGAGAGCATGTTAGAATATGCTCCGCATCTTCCTCCTCATCTACACAGTTTGGGCATAAAGCGGAAGTATCATGACCAAATCAGTGCAGGTATTTCCTGAAGCACCCATGACCAGTTAGGAACTGGGTCACGTAGTAGTTCAGCTCGCAGTGTTCGTTATCCATCATCCAAAGGGTTACATTAGGGACAAGGTGAAATGTCTCCCCTTTAAACCGTCCTCCCATCATCCGCCAGTATGTCTATTGGTATTGTCTTTGCCAATACCAATACCGCTTCATCAGACACTGCCCTGAAGCCACTTACTTGTCTTATCGCGCTTAGACGATACACCGAGGACAGTATTCTATCAATTTGTCGTCCCCACGGAGAGTGCCTCCGACCATATTGGGCAAACATATAACATTATCGACGCCAGTGCTCCCTGTGTTACAGATGCCTTTTCGCCGATGTATTTGACGTGCTCCTTGAAGTTTAACCTATCGTCGATAATCACTCCCAGGTATTTCATCTCCCTCTTAGATTCGATCTTAGTACCTCCAACGGTCACTTCCATCTTTTCCACTATTTTCCGGCCGCTTATCAAGACGGCCTCCGTTTTATGTGCAGCAAGTGTCAAACCTGCCTCATCCAGCCATGCTCCAACATTTCGAATCGCTGTGTTTGTTTTTTTTCTCTATTTCTCCTACCGTTTTAGCTACCGAGACTATGGTAATGTCATCCACAATCTCCATTAAGTATGGCGGCGTAGCCATGTTAAAGAGAGCTATCATAATGCGCTCCCAATTCGCTGAGATGACTATAGGGTTGTAATTATGTATGTATGTAACCTAATGCTTACGCTGGATCAATGGGCACATGGGTCATACGTATGTCTATCCAGTCATGCAGTGACCGATAATAATTCTAAAAAATATTGCCATATCGTTCTTACCAAATATTCGCTACTTCTTTGTCGACTTACGATATTAGCTATGAGAAAAGACTTTTTAAAGTCCATTAAACTCCGTCTTTAAATGTAAGTAAAACAGAGTGTATGTCAGATTGATATTTTTTATTAATTTCGAAAACTTATTGATGCCAATATGTGTCTAAGCTAACATCGCTCAAAAGTCTGATACGGCTTCTCTGGTAGGAATGAATCCATTATGTCCAATTTTCCACAACTCTGGCACATACATAAATCATGCAGAGTTTTATCTATGGCATGGCTTATATTGGCTTTGAGGACTGCTGTGGTTTTTGGCTTTTTCGCATACACCTGCGATTTAAGAAATTGAGAAAACCCCACCAAAAAGTCTAAATCATATGTTTTCGGTGGCAAGTTCACAACACCTACGCGTCAGATAACCATGCGCTCAAATGGGACGTTCAGAATATCTAATGTGGCACGGCCTGTCTGGCACGTAACACCATCTTGTTGAAACCACATATTGTCGGTTTCAAATCATCTAATTTAGTCCAAAAGAAGTTGGTAATCAGAGACCCAATGCTGGTTGATGACAATGGCATTTTCAAAAAATATGGACTGTGACTTTTTCGGGATGCACACGTCATTGTCTATGACAACCTTTAGTTCTTGTGTCAGTTGAATTTTCTATCTTAGTAGAAGTCACGATGCCAATTGTCAAGTTGTAGACTGCGAAAGTCTGATGTCTTGTGAGCGGCTCAATCTCGACTATCTCGGGTTCTCCTGCAAATTATCACAGACAACAGCTATAATTTTGGCAGATATAATGGAATCTTAAAATTCCACATTCGTAGATTAGCATACTATGAACAACAGGCTTCATTATTCCATCACTTAAGTAGTTGGCTAACCAACCAATTTGTCAATTTATTGGAACATCAAGTCGCCAATTAGCTTTCAGTCAGAAGACGCAATGTTCGGCTTTTACGATGGTTGGATTAAGACTTCATAGCCTATTGCAGTGATATGGTATTGTTATCAGAAACACAATAGCCATTTTTTACACAATTCTGGTCTCTCTTTTTTTTTTTTTTTAAATCAAAAATTAATCAGAAATTTAAGCTAAACACCTGAAATACTTGGTGATTTGTTGCAAACGTGTAGCTTAATAAATGAGTGCCAACTTTAGTGAGAAAGAATAACTACAGATATTTTTTATTCGATCCAATATTTAAACCAGAAAGTTTTTCTTTCCCAAACGATAAATTATTATTAAAGATTTTTTTTTCAAAAAAAACACTACCCCATTAATTTATTAACCTTCAAATTATCACTAAAAATAAATAAATATTTACATGACTTTATAAAAATTAATCACTGCTTAATGCATGTTTTAATTTTAAGTTAATAAAGCCAATAACTTTACTTGTAACTCATTGTTATTGCTCGGTATCAAAAACTAACCCGTAGGCAATGCTAATAATAATGGCAGAATGAAAAAAAAAATGAAATGTGAAAATAATTACAATTACAATAAAAAAAAACGCCGCCATTCAATAGAAGTAGAAAGCGAAACAATAAAAATGAGAAAAATACACCACATTAAGGGGATTTATTACAATTGCAACCAATAATTATAAAAACGACAATTGTTTTATCGGGGGACCTATGAAGGAAACATTAAGCCGCCGGATAATTTTCAAATAATTTCATATTAAAAATTGTATTTTATTGCATGGCATTCATTCTCTCGCATTTGTTTGTTCTCTACAAACTGGCATAAATCAAAATTTATTAGTTATACATGCTAAGTATGTACCGTAATGCCGTTGTATAGCACATGTATGCGTGAGAGAAACCGTATGCATGTACGAGTACATATGTGGGTGCTATGCTATATATGCATGTGTGTGTTCATGTTTTAAAGCAAATTTAAACTTAATTAAATGAGATAATGTACTCTCACTCATTCACATTCACAAACAAACAATTTTATTTTATATTCCGTTGTTTATTTCTCTCTCGCTCTTTCTCTTTCTATCTGTTATGATGGTATTATTATAATTTCTGTTGTTGTTTTTGTTGATATTCTCTTTATAGAAAATTGTTTATTAAATAAAGTGTCTGTTGTTTTAATTTTTTTAAATATTTTTTCCTCATCGATAGAAAACAATTTTTTTTGTTTCAATTTTTTTTTTTGTTTTTTTAAATTGTGTTATTAATTCTATACCATGCACAACACAGTCAGTTAATTATGTTTAAAACATATTTTATTGCAAACAATTAAAAGTAATTTGAACTAAATTTTATTATTAAAAATTCATGCTTTAAACAGACAGAGAGCGAGAGAGAGAGAAAAAAAATATAACAAGAAGGGAAAGAGTAATTTATGCTAGCATATGTAGTTGACTATGTGTGTTCTATAACTGAGTCTAAGTGGGTATTATGAATAAATTCAGTTTAGATTTAACAGAGATGTCAATTATAAAGCAGAGCATAATCAAATCAGAATATTTTAAGAGCTAGTTGCCGTAGTATAGTAGGCGTCTTCCTCTCAGCAGATTTCTGGCAAACTCTAGGAGTAGATAAAACTGCCATGAATAAGTTTTTTCAAACTCTGTCGTTCTCTGTCGACTTTAAACTATAGGTCCCGCCACTCATGTATAAAATGAACACTTACAACATACATATGTAAGTGGTGTGAGAAACATGGTTGTAATCCTAACTGAAGGCTTGTAATGACCAATTATGTTTGTATATGTATATACATATGTACAAATGTTCCTGATTTCTCAAATTTTCCGTGCTATTTTTACTATCAATACTCAGGGGATAGACCCTAGTTATACAGTTCATTGCAATGTATCCAAAATAATAGGTTATTAGAGGAACGAGAAAGGGAATAGTGTTTATAGGTGTTACATTTGAGTCTGTTTATGTTATATGTGACAGAAAGAACGTCTGCTGGAAGAGATTTCCACATATGAATAGTGTGGCTAAATAAAATATCCTCTCTATAATTCATTATGCTATCCCATGGCCAATCAACTACGAAAGGTGCTCTAATAAGTTTATAGAGTTTGCTACCCTACTGTAATAAAGAAGCATATTTTCGAGAAGTGTTAAGTGCTACCATACATGTTCACGTACGGATAAATTAATTGATGTAAAATGCAAGGCGATAAAAATTGCAGTAAAATATTTAATGTCTACGAAACCGAGGCGCTTGAACGCTTCATAAGACAATTGAAAAATATACTGGTTCCAGCGAACAACCCATTAAAGTTTTTCAGATTGGAAATATAGTCCAACGGTGTCAAATCGCAGCTTCTTGGCGGACAATTGACATCACCATTTCGGCTAATTAAACGGCCATCAAACGTTTGACATGAGATGTGTAGCAAGTTGCGCCATCCTGCTGAAACCAAACATCGTTCACATCAATATCATGAAGAGAGGTTACAAAAAATTTGGTTATCTTGACCGTACTGGTTGCGCCTTCCGAAATTTCAAAGAGATATAGGCGCTTCACAACCCACACCAAACAATCACTCGTAATGGGTGAATTGGCTTCTGTAAGACCACGCGTGGGTTTTCTGAGCCCCAAGTACGGCAAGTTTGCCTATCCACCACGAAGAAAATGAGCTTCATCCGAAAGTCTTTTTTTTTGGCAAAATCGACATCATCGTTTAGTTTCTCGTTGGCCCAATAAATCCCAACGATGCTCAAGCCTAAATCGATTCATTACGTTCAGTGGAGATAATATACTTTTAAACCGATAGATGGCCTACCCTTCTTTTTTTTATTCTATGCTATGATTATATGTTTGTGCCAAGCTTGAGCTGAAGTCCCACCTATGCTTACGAGTCTTTTCAAATATTTCTATTTATTGCAGTGAAACAGCCACTGACACTGATTGAAAATTCACTCTTGTTGAGTGCAGCCTTCTAATCTTTAATATTGTTACGAAAGTGAAAAATCTAGATACTGGTGTTTTGCTTTAACATCGCTTAGCATTAAAGTTATACAAAGCTACGAAAACAAAACAATGCAGTAAACAAACCTGTTTACAAATTATCGTACTGCTTAATATAACAACAAACACCAGCATAAAAAATGGTAAACAAGTAAACAAAAATATACAAACAACAATAGATATTTCGATAGTCGAATTCATGAACATTCGCCTTAAAAAACATTAATCAGACTGTTTACTCTGCCATATAAGTGAGTGAGTGAGTTAGTAAAAAGTTCAGTCAGTCTTGTGCGGTGTATTTGAAGAGAGTAATCGTGGTTTGAAGATCTCCGTTACAAAGATCTGTCGAATAATTGTCTAATAATTGTTACTGTTTATGCAAAGTGTGTAAACAGAGGAATAACACAGAAAAGCAATTGTTGTTGTTTACATCAAGTAGTGAACAGTGTCACACAGAATTGTGCGAATAATAAAGAATTTTAATTAAAACTAAACACAAATTTATTTTTATTTTATTTGCAATCTACGGGCTCATATTTTAAACGTTTTTAAAAGGTAAAAACGTAGCAATATCGTTTCAATTATCTCACGCATCTTCAGTCGATGAACATTAAAAATCTTTTTCAAGATTTCACACGGACTTGATGGGTATTCACGTTGTCCGCTTGTTCAGCAGCTTTTCTTCGGAAACTAAGGAATAGACTCCCCCAGAATAATATCCGATAGTACTAATACCAAATCATACGGCATTAAGTGGGAATAAAAATTCAAATTATCATCAATCAATTTAAATCATATACTGGATTATTTCCCAGCTCTGCATCAAATTAACATATGAAAACGATAGAAAAAAAACAGAAAAAAAATTTTAATATGAAATTGAAGTATAATTTATGTTGATTTAATTTATGATTTTATTAACAGATACAGACAAACGTGTATCCGTACGTACATATATGAATGAGCATACCCATATGAGCACAAAGTGCTGACAAAACTGATGGAAGGTTTTTGCATGAAAACCACAAAGTGGTTTTTTCAAATGGTTTTTAATACGCATAATAACTAAATACTTCTGGACTGGACTATATTTAGTTTATTTTGTGAAATATCAATTCAAATCTGCACTCCCAGCACTTGTGTTAAAAATGATGATCATATTAATAATACGCTTACACACATACATATGCACACGCCAACGCTTTCATTTAGAGAATGGAAAAAATGTATTTAAACACTAATCGTGTGGTCTACACACTCACCCAGAGGCGTACACACCCAATTAGTCTGGCATGTAATACACGATTTAGTTATTTAGGCATTTAAAATATAGTCAATTATACATATAATAACGCCACTATCATTAGCATGGATAATGGATATTTTACTGAGGCTAAGGTAACATTAGGGAGCAACATATTTTCCGGTGTGAAAAAAGTTTAAATAACAAAATTGGTTAATTGTTGACGCCTTATCTGTTATAAAAAGTTCAGATTATAATTTTGGAAACAATTTGTCATACAAGGGTGTGTAAATAAGAATGCGTATTTATTATTAATATTTAGATAAAGTAAGGTAAGGTAATCTGGCGGACCCCTCTTAAAGGAAGAGATGCCACTTAGGCCTGCAGTTAGGCTTATTAAAATAGCACAATCAATTCGATCCGGCAGTAAAATATTCCCTAGGGAAAAACCAATCCAATTCCAAAATAAATCTTCCTTTTGGAGCAATCTTTATATGAGAGACCACGCCGAAAGATGTCGGAACGTGAGAAGTCAAAACTTCCCTCTCTTTAAGACAAGAGCAGTGCACTGATACATGAGGTGAAAGACAGTCACTTCCTTCAGATCTTCCTCATAATCACAGCTCTTGCAGAAGTCGTTTGCCGGAATGCCGAGTCTTTAGGCTAGCCTACCAAAGGGACAGTGGCGCACAAGAATCGCTATTGTTCAACAGATAGCCATGCGATTTAGCGACAGAAATAATTCAGTTCTCTTCTTATCCATACATGTCCAGAAGAGTCTAGCAATATTGCCTGTACTCTCTTGCTGCCAACAACATTAAACTTCCCTCTGATAACTGTGGACGATATTCAACTTAACTGAAGCAATCGGAATACGCATATCCTGTAACATGTCGGAGATTGCGAGATCCGTATCGTATCGTCCGTAAGTGTTACCTTTCAATGATTCCAAGTTTCCCTGACAAATAAACGGTATTCATGGCCAAGAACGGATGCTGGAACTAAGTTCGTTAGGGATTTTATCACAGCCTGTCCGACCAAGTAACTCAATACATTTTCAGGAAAAATCCCGCCACCCAAAAAGCTTTGCTCAACCTTGCCATGACCTCTGCTTGGCAAACATTGCAGTGGTAAAGCAGCCTATAGGAAAGTTTAATACCAGAACCCAGCACAGGCCACCCTGTTCTCATCTTTAAATCATAAGTAGAAACCTAAAGGAGGCCATTGGGAGTCTACAGACCTTCAGACCAGAAATCCAGTGGCATTGATGTTTGTACACCAAGGTTAGCTGCATCAACGCCCAAAGAGCCAGTATGTGATGATTGATGAGAGACCCCAGACCTTGTATACCCCAGATTTTGTATACCTTTTGCACCTTACATACATACAGATTTTATTGGTCATTACAACCCTTTAGTCAGGATTTCTACCTAGCTTCTCACACCACTTATATTGTATGTGTCAATTTTATACATGAGTGGTGGTACCTACAGCTTAAAGAAGCCTCCGAACAAGAGATTTTTTGAGAAACTTTTTCATGGCAATTTTATTTAACACTCAGAGTTTTTGCCAGAAATCTGCTGAAAGAAAGTCGCCGAAGGAATATTAGCTTCATATATCGTTTTGTTGGCGATCTGTCTGACCTGGTGTTTTAACCGTGGCCTCACGTGTAATAAGCCTACACACTACTTACTAGACTACAGCGACTTCAGTGCAGCTAATATGTCCTACGATATTACAGTGTGAATATACGATGCCTTACTAGTCCTGTTCTGTTTACTTTAAAGCATTTCAAAACTTTGAGCTAAAAAAAAAAACAATCCAGAACTGATTACCACCCTAATTAAAGCACTCACTCCACTCACGCACAATACAATAGTAATACGTACTCACACAGAGAGAGAGATTTTATTGCTTTAAGTGATGATATGTAAATGTGATTATATTTGTATAAATAATCCCTATTAAGCATATTTGCTTATGATCTCATATGGCATAAGGAAAAAAACAAAGAAGAGAGTGCGTAACATTCACTGTGACCCCAATCTCTACCCCTTACTGCCATACAAACAGGCACGAAAACATACAAAAGCTTTCATCTTTAAGATGTTCTCTGCTTGTTATCATTATTATCTTATGTAAGTGACGAAATATGTATGTACCTGTGTGTGTAGAAAGTAAACACATATACGTTTACATAATAACAACAAGAACAACAATTATGTGCGACCACTATAGCAGTGTAGACTGGAATAGAATAGAACAACAAAACTATTCATTAACAACCAATAGGCCAAGTTGCGTCTCTATTTGTAAAGTGGTGTCTATACCATACACTCACTATTAACGCCTGATTATATGCATTACACACATACAAGAATTCTTCAATCTATGCATGCAATAGTATTGAACATCTTAAGGTTTTTGACAAAATCACACACACACTTTACAATATACTCGTACATGCATTAGTATGGCTGGCATGAATATTTGCAGCACGTGTATCTGATACTTCGATCGTGTTTGTGTTGATGTTTGTTGTTGGTTTTAGTCAGCTCTTATAAGTGCATGTGTGCGCCCTTTAAAGATTTTTTACGTATGTTTGTGTTTACGTCTGTATACTTGACTTTACGTGTGTTTGCCGACATTGTGTTTCTTAAACTTTCACTTCACCGCACTGTGCACTGAATCACGTAACGCAGGAATTTACTTCGGGCATCAATTACACAACTTAACTTATTGTACAAATGAACGTAGATAAACGCATAAACAATAACAACGTAAGGTAGACTGAGATATTTCGTATGAGTGAAAATAGAGTTTTTCTATTGGAAAACATTAATTTAAGAGAAATTTCGATTAAAAATCGATTAATAATTGAAGTGTTTTTAATGCCAGGAGCGAAAAAAAACAAATTCATGGTCAAATTCGAAACTTAATTACAAAACAAAATAAAAATTCTTTGTGGAAATTTAAACCATTGCCTTATAACATGCTTTTTTCTCTACATAAATTGTTTCTCATATTTAATTAATAATGAAACAACGATATTCACATTTATAGAGATCTCGAGAAGGTGAAGCCACGAACATTCGCCTTCAAGAACATTCATCAGACTGTTTACATTGTCAAAAGACAAGGCAAAGCAGGCAACTGAGTTAGTAAAAGTTCTAAAGTTCACTCAGTCTTGTCTGAAGACACGGTGCGTTTGAAGAGAGTAATCGTGGTTTGAATATCTCTGTTACAAAGATCTGTCGAACAATTGTCTAGTAATTGTTATTGTTTATGCAAAGTGTGTAAACAGAGGAATAACAAACAAAGTAAATTGTTGTTGTTTACATCAAGTTGTGAACATTGGCAGACAGAATTGTGCGAATAGTAAAGAATTTTAATTAAAACTAAACGCAAATTTACTTTTATTTTATTTGCATTCTACGAGCTCATATTTTAAACGTAACAATTTATTTTATAAACGTTACTATGGTTGTATGGCTTGTAGGTTTAAAACCCTTTAACCAGGACTACAACCTAGCTTCTCATATCACAAGCCAGACAGTGTGTGTTAATTTTATTCATGACTGTTTCCGTATTGCTTTGTGGCGGATCTAATCGCAGTAGCATACGGTTTAAACAATTTACATTGGAGCTTCTAAAAAATATGTTAAGAAGAGAAATGCTTCATGAAACTTGCTATTAGAGCACGAGGAAAGTATTGTAAACAATTGCAGCCAATGCATACGGTTTAAACAATTTACATTGGAGCTTCTAAAAAATATGTTAAGAAGAGAAATGCTTCATGAAACTTGCTATTAGAGCACGAGGAAAGTATTGTAAACAATTGCAGCCAATGATATAAAAAATCAACATCGAAATTCCACAAGACATAATTATATTAGAATACGCCTAGAAATATGAATGATGTTAAGCCGAACCCGAGGCAGATATTGGTGGGAAAACAATGTGAAACAAATGGAACTGCTATCTCTTACTAGTCTTACCCATGCAAAAAGGAGTTTAGATAGTCTCTGACTCCTAATCAAGAGGGAAGTCATGTCCAAATACATGGTTTCGAATTGGTACTGACGTAGGATGATGCAATATATGGTAGTATTACCATGAAGCTGCATCAATGTGCGTGGGGCGTTGGTAGACGTATTGTTTCCACCCGTGCTGAACGCAACGTGGTGTGTGCCATCATGGAGATACTCATGTTAAGCCCTGGACTAACTGGTCTTTCTCATGGAAGTAGACATATAAATCCACTGGCCGTGAATTATTACGGAATAAGATTGGATTAGAAATGAAAATATGTGAAAAATTTTCAGTGCCTGTTATTAAGGGAGCAGAACTTCGACACAACTGCATAGTCTTTTGGCGAACATAGAAGGACTATCACCAAATAGGCATTAATAAAGAAATACAACAATTAATAGCAACTTTGTCCAACCCAGGAAATTTAGACGGACTCCGAACGACAGGTTTTTGAGAAACTTTTCATGGGAATTTTATATTCTCCCAGAGTTTTTACCAGAAATCTACTGAGAGGAACTCGCCGAAGAAATATTTTTTCATATTTTCGTTTTGATGTCTGACCTGGGGTTGGAACCGTGGCCTTACGTCTAATAGACCAGCACACTACTTGCTAGACTACGGTGGCTACTCTCTTCCATATTTTCGTCAAAATCCTTAATACTGTGCATCTTACTTACCCACTCAAATGTTGATTACAAACCTTTAGTCAGACGTCACTTTCAAATAACATCACCAGATTTATCAGGTTCACCTGGAAAAGCTTTATTAATGAAATTGAAACATATGTTGTGTGTGTTCACTTTATCCAAGAGTGGCGGCAGTTACAGTTTAACGTCGTTATGGACATCAGATTCAGAAACAGAATTCATAGAAAACTATAAAAATTTTTGATAGAAGACTGCTGATCTTTTGTCCGGATGTCTGAGCAGGGATATGAACCACGGGCTCCATTTAATCAGCCAATACACTACCAAGTAAACTATGACAACATTATAGCATCTATCGAAGATATTAATATCATTGTGTCTACCAAAACAAAAAAAATTTGATTGTTTAATAGGAATTTTAAAAATTAGAACGCACAACATAAGTGATGTGAGAAGCTAGGTTGTAATCCTGAATGATGTGTATGTAAGTTAAAAGGAAAATTTTTAAATAATTAAAGAGGATTTCATTTTATTTATTAAGTATTAAACACATTAGGGGAATAGTTTATTACAGGTATTGTTTAATAAATTTAAAATCTTAACATTGCTTCTTCTAACTCTTTGGGATACCCTAGCAAAACATAGAATAGATAATGTGGTCAACCTGATACATGACATGAAAAAGAAACATACAGAATTCCATACATTTTCTTAAGTACGTTGGTAATAAGAAATTGTAAGGGAGACAGAAAATAAATAAAAAATAAATTGAAAGAACATTTTCAAAAGTAGTATTATTGGTAAGACGATGACGACTTCAATAGAAAAAATAACTTAAAAACTCATGTAAGAAAAAGAAAATGATGGTGGGTTGCCAATGAAAAATGGAATAAAAACAGGAATACAATTACAAACTACTTTTGCCAGGACTTAGTTTAACTGGTCCAGGTCAGAGTCTAACGAAGAATAAATGTTACTTTTCAGAAGTTCAAACATGAGGCGACTGACTGGAATACAAGCGTTGTAAACTAAGAAAATATTGTAAAATTTCTTTTTTTTTCTTGTTTTTTCTCTACTACTTGTTGAAATGGAATAAAATGAAATGAAAAGAAAAGAGTAGAAAATATAGAGAAAATATTATATATTTCAAGGATATTACTTGAACTTATCCTTAATTGAATTTGACCACAAACAAACATTAGTTTTCAATGCATTGGAAATTGTATCAATGTATGGGACAATGAAAACAAAAACCAACATACAGGATATTTACTACAAGAGCCACAAACGTATTATACTAGTGTCTCTACTGTATTAAAAAAATAAAAAATTAAATGTTAGAAAAAATTAACAGTGAAGTTGAAAAGTTTTTAGAGATAATGATGACGATTTAATGTATGTATATATATAGTTAGTCGCAGCCGCAGTCTAGTAGATAGTGTGTTGGCTTATAAGCCGTAAGACCCCACCCCAAACCCATGGTCAAAAGTTTGTCGTTCGAAATCGATTTTAAACTGTGGGTCCGCCACTCATGTATAAATTTTAATGCACACAACATAAGTGGTGTGAGAAACAAGGTTGTTGTCCTGACTGAGGGGTTGGAATGACTAATTTTGTACGCATGTACAAATGCATATACAGTTATATTGCGGACTACAAAGCAATTTTGTTACGAAAATGGAAATGGTGTTTTGCTTTCACATCGTTTAAACTGTAAACAAAAGCTACAAAAAAACAATAAACTTGTTTACTAGATAAACAAGTAAACAGAAATATACCAACAAAACACTGCAAGAATAAACGTAAACAAAAAACACAAACAACAATAATGAGACCACGATGTTTACATTTATATAGATCTCGAGAAGGCGTAGCCACGAACATTCGACTTTAAATCATTCATCAGACTGTTTATGTCGGCATATAAAAGGCAAGACAAAGCAGGTAATGGAGTCAGTAAAAATTTAGCCAGTCTAGTATGAAGATGCGTTGCGTATGAAGAGAATAATTGTGGTTTGAAGATCTCCGTTTTAAAGATCTGTCGATCAATTGTTATTGTTTACGCAAAAGAGGGCAAAGAGGAATAATAAACAAAGCTATTGTTGTTGTGAACAGTGGCACACAGAATTGAGCAAACAATAAAGAATTTAATTAAAACTAAACACAAATTTATTCTTATTTTATTTGTAATGTACGAACTCATATTTTAAACCTTTTTAAAATATAAAAACGTAACAATATTTTTTTCAAATATTTTTATTACCATGTATACCATCGAAAATTTTCAATATGGACAAAATAAAGCAACAGCTTTATAAGAATACGAAGTCGCCGTAGTCTAGTAGGTAGTCTGTTGGCTTTTTAGACGTAAGGCCACGTCCAAACATCAAAACGAATTTTGAAAAAATAAATCTTCGCCAAAAACTCAGAGAGTAAATAAAATTTTTACGAAAAGTTTCTCAAAAATTTGTCGTTCGGAATCGATTTTAAACTGGAGGTCCCGTCACTCAAGGTTGTAATGACCAATTATGTGTGTATACCATATAAGACAACATTTTGCTCTTCACTGTATGCTAGAATGTAACCAACTAGTAAACAAAGTCAAAAATTGTTTGTTTTTCTACCACAACCCAGGTAAGATAAGAAAAATCTAATGAATACTGGAGACAAAATAAATACAAAAGATATTGTAAAAAAACTAAAATAACAACAAGAAAAATAAAAAGAAAAATAATAAAAAATTATGATAAGAAATATAAAGTTATTGATTCTCTACAAGCATCTCTGTATCTATAAAATATTAAAGATTTATGCCTTGATATCCTTGATATACGGTTTTCAATAAATAAAATTTCTAAATAATACAACAGTCTCCGATAGTAATCAGTAAATACTCATATCATTTCTTAAAAACAAAAAATTCTAACTTTACACATACAATCGTATGCATTTACATAAATTAAAATAAATTAAAAACTTTTTCCGTAAAACCACAAAAAGTAGAAACGATTTTTTTAAGATTTTTTTCAATATAAAATCCTTTAAGGATTTTCTATACCCATTTAAAATGATTCTTCTTTTTCTTTTCGTTCAATTTTTTTTAACTTTTTTAACCTTACAAACCAGTATTTCAAGAAAAAGCCAGCTTGAAGCAGGTTGACTATGAGTTTAACATGAAAAAGTTAAAAAAAAAAACGGGGGGAATAAAACCAAAATGAAAGGCAACCAAACGAAACATTTAAAAGAAACAAGAAAGAAGGAAAAGAAATACTTTTTAGACAGTTTTAGTTGGCTTTTACTTAAGGCCTTTTTTGCATTCTCCTTCTTTTTCTTTCAAATCTTCTAGAATCTCTTTTTTTTTCTTTGTAACTAAAAGCAGAAACCTTTTTAGAGTTTAATTTTTTGCGAATTATTTTCGAAAAAAATTTTTTTCTTTTCTTGTGGCAGATTTATGTTGAACTAAATCAGTTTTGCCTCTTTCTTTCCAACTTTAGTTGTAAATGTATGGAAATATTTGTGTGTTTTGGTGCTCTGTGCTGCCAACTCTGTGACTAGTTCCACCACAGTGCCGTTAAACACAGACTTCGCCTTAAGCCGTCAGCTATTTTTATGCGAAAAAAAATATAAAATAAAGAAGCAAATTACCAAACTTTCAAAAGAATTAAATCAACCAATAGGCAAACGTCTTCAATTCCTTTTCCTTATTGTTTCAGACAGCTAAAACTAAAGAAGCGTTTTTAAGCTTAAAGACCGTGTTCTTAAACTTTCAAGTTCGAATTGGGAATATATTTTGATTTTTCTCGCAGAGATAAGCGGTTAACCTATATCTCTTACTTGGAAACAACTATATTTGATGTTATATAGCAGAATTGAATTGAAACAAGCTTGCGTCAACATGCGTCAACATACGTCAACATGCGTCAGTAAGCTATAATTCATTTTTGGTATCGTTTTTACTACAACCTAGTAGATAATTACATGATATTTACATTAAAATTTGATTATCAGCATACGTCTGCTGCATTTATTACTTACATGGTCGATTTGTTTAGTCCACTTTTTTACAGCTTTTCCAATAAATTTGGCCGTATGAAGACAATGGTGCCAAATGAATCTGTTTATCATAAAGTCGAGTTAAACGATGGTCGTTTAACTTTAATTCTTGCGTGAGATATATTTTATAAGTACGTTATTTAAGACAACAACAACTTAAAAACGTCTACGAATTGACACTTCGGCGTTTTTTAGAGATTTTTTATAGTTTATCGAGAAAAGTAAATGAGGACGAAAAGAATTAACAAATGCACACTTTTCTGGTATACTAAGCTGATTAGTGCCTGCGTAATTGACTATGACAACCCTTTAATCTGGATTACAAACTAACTTCTCGCCTCCGCCAAAAAAAAGTATTTGTTATTGTGCATCTTTATTATTCCTTTGGCTAGTAAAACCCTTTAGTCAGGATTATGACCTAGTTTAACTCCACTCATGTTGTGTGTCTTAACTTATTTCAAAAATGGAGTGACCAACTGCTTAATGTTGATTCCGAACGACAGATTTGAGGAAGTTTTCATGGCAATTTTATTTTACTTTCATAGTTTTTGTCAAAAGACTGGAGACAGAAAGTCGCCGAAAGAAATGTATATTTTTTCATATTTCGTTATGTCCATGATTTCTGTGAGAGGGGTTGAATCCTACTACTAATCAAGTTACATTCATAAAATTATAAATTTCAATGTGCGTCAACATGCGTCGTCATGCGTTATTGTAAAGCATAAGAGCGCTTGGCTTATATAAAAAGAAATTTTCCTTCTGCGTGATATACCACGAATTTTAGACATCAGTTGAAACAATTGCAAGTGAATTCAAGAGCAACAAAATCATGTATTGCAACCTTTGACCTTAAAAGACTGCTTTAAACGGCATAATGTTCCAAGTTTAGAACAAAGCACAACATTTATCTTATAAAACGATTTCGGACTTATAAAATCCAAAGCAGTATTTTAACCAGAAAAAGATTTTCTTTTCAGTGCAAACTTTAACTGATTTACTGTCGCTGTTGTAAACTTACGACCGCCTAATATCTGTGCTTGCGTTTATAAATGTTTCGAACTATTTAAAGCAACGAGTTTGTTTGGGGGCAAACTCAAGAGTTAAGTTTGTGCCGTTTCTTTTAGGATTTTTTCTTTTAAATATTCTAGTCATTGCTGTTTCATATTGTTTTTCTTTTTCCAAAAAAAAACGGAAAATTTCCTTCATTCCTTTGAAAGCAAATTTTTATTTGTAAGTATAAGCGTGCGTGTTGCTGCTGCTAGAACTGCTGCAGCCTCTGTTATTATTTCACGTGTTCTGTTTTAAATCCGCAACTTATACGTCAACCTTAGTTCTTAAGGCTTTAGAAGCTCGCAAAACGGAAAAAAAACTAAGAGCTGACTAACTGACTCTACTTAAACCAATTAAAAACACCAAGAACAACAGCAACAACAGCAACAACAACAACAACCAGCAGAAAATATTGCAAACCAGAAAAAATTTACAACAGAACGGAATAAAAGAGAGTAAAAGAGGGTAAAAGAGGTAATAGGGTTAACAAAGAACACTTGGCTTTCGGTTTTAGTTGAAATGAAAACGGGAGCAAAACGTTTGAGTGGCGCATGTTTACTCGGTACAATCTTTTCCTCAAAAAGCCACATTAATAAGTAAAATATGGTGTAAAATGAAGTTTCTTTGTTAACTCTGTTAATATTGTGGTTAACGTAGTGTTTTCTCTACTCTTCTTTCAATGTGGTGAATATTAAAGGATGTTAAGCATTAGCGTAAGGATGAATGCAAAGAGGATAACTTTTAAACGAAGATGCTAAATAGTGTTGTATTGAAGTTTTGAATTTAAAAAATTTAAATTAATTAAATAAATTAAAATAAATTAGGTATCTGAAAGAATAAATATTTTGGATTTCCTTGATATTAATATTTGACGGCAAGTATGTAAATATTTCCAAGTTGACAACTTTAAAACTGTATTATGTGGGTATATTTCAAAATATCCACATAATAGTGTTACAAGCATTTTACTAATGCTTAAGACGAATGATCTACAGATATTTGACTTTAGTGTAACGGCAACCTTGCAACCTACTTCTTTCAAGTACAGGCTCCTATTCGGATGGGCGCACTTAGGCCACATGGGACCCGTTGTGATACCACAGTTTTCATCAATTATTTCCTAGTCCTGGAACAGCTTCTAATGAAGCAACTCAAACTGCCGAGATCAAACTCAAACTGTTCGACAGATCACCATGATCATCGATGTAGTTGGCATCAAGAAGTCTCTTTCTCCTTTAACATAAAGACGGGCGTGTTTAAGGAAATTTAATTAGGTTAAGTTTGTTATCGTTAGATATTTTATAAATTACATACATACATACAAACATACATACATAATTGGTCATTACAACCCTTTAGTCAGGATTACGACCAATTTTCTCATACCACTTATGTTGTGTGTGTTAATTGTATACATGAGTGGCGGGACCTACAGTTTAAAGTCGATTCTGAAAGACAGATTTTTGAGAAACTTTTCATGGCAATTTTATTTTACTCTCAGAGTTTTTGCCAGAAATCTGCTGAGAGGAAGTCGCCGAAGAAATACTTTTTGTATTTTGTTTTGATGTCTGGCCTGAGGCTCGAACCGTGGCTTTACGTCTAATTAACCAACGCGCTACATATTAGAATACGGAGACTTCAGTAGGCGAAGAATAGTTTCATATTCCTCCACATCTCTGCAGCTTCTACAGAAATCAATTGAGATGTGCCCCACAACTCGCGTGCTTACCCATAAATCAATGCTCCGTCACGACTCCGACAACTACATGCTTCTTTGGAGTTTGAGTAGCCTTGCAGTGCGCTCATCGAAGATCCAGCCTTGGCCAGGTTTTCTGCGCCTTTCTGCCGTATTCGAAGCCGCACACCTGCGGTTGACGCAGTCTGTGACCACATTGTCAATCATGATCTTACAGGTCATCTGTTGGACCCTAATAGTCGAGAAATCGTCAGAAAGTTTAATGGTCGTGCTTTGCCTAGCCAGTTTATACGCCCTACAGGTACCCGGGATATCATTGTGTCATTCCGTAAACCTGTTTAGGTGTCTGCGGCAGTTGTACGCTGTCCAGGAGTTCATTACGTTGGAGACCAGTGTTCTAATAGCCACCTGGCTATCGGAGAGTATGCTGATGTTTCGATTGGAGGCATTTGCATACCAAATAGTCGTAACCGCAGACTGTATTGCCAACACTTCCTCCTAAAAAACGCTGCACTAATCCATCAGCCTTATAGATTCGGTTATGCCGATTGATTCCACTATCAACGGCTAATTTCTGCTTGGATTCATCCGTGAAGATTTTCACGGAGTCCTTTACGAATACCATTCTCACATCACTGTAAGTAGTTTATAAACCAATATGTGGTCATGATGTACGACCACATTCAAACACATAACAATGTAGGCATTAGCAAGATTATACAAAAAATTTGAAGAGACTGTAAGCATTACAATTGTGGCCAGGCCAACTTTATTTACCCCACTTGATCATTACAACCTTGTAGTCAGGATTACGAACTAGTTACCTACACCAACCCATTCTATTTCTGTTAATTGTAGCCATGAAAGGCGGTACCCTCAGTTTAACGTCGATTCCGAACGACAGATTTTTGAGACAACCTTTTACGGCAATTGTATTTACTCTTGGAGTATGAGCCAGAAGATTGCTGAGAGGAAGTCGCCTCATGAAATATTCTTTTTTAAATATTTCCTTTTCCTCGAGATGCCTAAGCTGCGGTTTCAGCTACATGCTAATGTATACTAAGCCAACACATTTGCTAGTACACTATTGCGTCTTCGGCTTCCAACTCACACAACAATTATACCCGGCTTATCATTCACAACCCTAATCGTATGCTAGAGCGACTGCCTTTAAATGCTGATACATACAAAATTTTAATTACAACCCTATAGTCAGGATCATAACCTAGCTTCTCACAGCACTTATGTTGTGTGTGTTAATTTAATACGTGAGTGGATGGGGCCTACAGTTTAAAGTCGACTCCGAACAACAGATTTGTGAGAAGGTTTTCATGGTAATTTTATTTACGTTCATAGTTTTTGCCAGAAATCTGCTGAGAGGAAATCGCCTAAGAAATATTTTTTCATATTTCATTTTGATGGACATGTCTGACCTGTGTTTAAGCACATTGGAGAACCCAAATGTGATTGTGGAAAAGTGTCTGAATGTCTAATGAGAATTATGGTATGCCATGGTCATTAGATTGTATTTTTTCGAAAAAAATCCCGAAAGGACCATTACAGTCACTTCACAGCGCTATGGCTTATGATAACCGCCTGATATTGCCTATAATGGAAGGTTTTGATAGGAACGGTATGTGGTTTTAACAAAAAAGTACACACAAGTCGACCGATTTTTGGTTTTGATATGAACGTCATGTGGTTTTAACAAAAAGTACACACAAGTCGAGCGATTTTGGATTTAAGGCTGGAGAGAAAGAGTCTGACATTGTTAGTCGGTCACCACGATCAAGCGATTAGGTGTTTTTAGAGTTTTTGTGTGAATGCAAAAGAGTTTTTAATTAACGTGAGTATTTTGTGTTCAGGAAAAAAAAACTGTGCACGCAAAAAGGCTATTCGTACTATACACATCGTTCGATAGAGTTTGAACACCTATGCGACTTATAGCTGACTGAAGTCACCGTAGTCTTGTAGGTAGTATGTTGGCTTATTAGACATGAGGCCACGGTTCAAACCCGAGGTTAGACAATCTGCAGCAAAACGAAATATGAAAAAAATATTCCTTGGTGGCTTCCCTTCAGCAAATTTGTGGCAAAAACTCTCAGAGTAAAATAAAATTGATTAGAAAAGCATCTGAAAAATTTATTCTTCTGAGTCGACTTTAAACTGTAGGTCCCGCTGCTGATGTAGACTATTAACACACACATCATAAATGATGTGTGAAACTGGGTTGTACTCCTGACTGAAGGGCTGTAATAAACAATTAAGTAAGTATGTAAGTAGCAGAGGTCAGCAATGAGTATTCAAAAACATGAGTAGATTCGAATCATACTTATAATTTCTGATACTTATACGCATTCATACTTATTTTAATGTCATACTCATACTACTCATATTCAAAGTTTTAAATACTCATTGTACTCATACTTAACAATACGCATGATGTTATTGATTCAGACTGTCCATGACTCATCGTATACACGAATCAGAAAATAAGTATGATTCGCGTACGAACACTACAATACTCACAAGAAGGTTGTGTGTTTGCCTTGCTTGCTGTTAAATCACTAGAATCATTTATGAGTATTATAAGTATTTTTCTAAATTTATGAATCTGAACGAGTGGGCGTATGAATCAAACATATTTCGAATGTTATGAGTTTGATGTCAACGTTGTACTCATACACATTGCAATGTTGTACTGAGTACGTGTGAATCAGAGTAGTTGGATTTCATACTCAAAATTTTATGAGTACTTATGAGTAGCGAAAAAGCGATTCATTGCTGATCTCTGGTAAGTAGGTAAGTTATAAGAAGCATTATTAATTTAAATGGTGGGAGTCTAGATTACGAAAACCTATCTCTATTATGTTTGCTTAGAAATATTAAAAGCCATGACCATGACGCATAATATATCCCCCTTTTTCGGTTTTACATCTGTTGAAATGTTGTCCAACCAAAAATTTATTTTGGTTCAGGGACACAAATTTATTTTAAGATTTTTCATTTCGAAATACGTATCAAATTTCCTATTAGACATTAATGCCACATTATGTGTGTGAAATCATAACGCAATTCAATCATTCAATCATTATTCATTACATTATATTCAATACATTACATTGCTGAAAACATTACTCAATCAAAAGCAATATTTTATTTCGTTGTATTATTATGACTTCACAAAACAAGAAAGCAAAAAACAAAGCAAAATCTAATGAATTAATGTCTGATATTTATCACACATAACAAGGCCATACTTACATACATATATACTTACATACATACATACGTAAGTAATAATTCTATGCTCCTCTTTTTTCTATTATAAATAATGTTTTCATTACGTAATTGATTCTTAAACGTAATTACATCTAAAGGACCTAGTACAACAGCAACAACAGATAAAGGCCATGCAAGAGAGGAAACATTGTAATTAAATTTTTTTTCTGTTGTTGTTGTTTTTTTCCAACTTTTCCATTTCATAGACTATTTTACTCGAATGCAAATATTACTTTTATTGAATACCATTCTCACCCACACTCATTCCCTTTTCCTATTTGGCTTAAGAACAAACAGAAGAGACAAAAATATTAAATAAAACACAACAAAAGGACTAAAAGAGAAAGAAAAAAGAACGAAACGGAAATGAATGAAAAGATTTGCAATGGCACAGGAGAATTCTACGAAAGCAGAGGCTTGCTATTGCCTGACAAAGCTATGAGTGACAAACAGTGTTGCATACATCCGAACATACAAAAAAGGACTTTCAAATTGCAAAACATAAGCTAAAATGAACAACCCAAACAGGACTGTTGTGTTAATACATTCACAACACAACACATACGAGTACAGGTTATGCAGCGCTGGAATGGCAAGGGCAGTGTGGTCTTTTTGTAAAGCTGATGCTGGTTATGAAGTTAATTCTCTTAGGCGAGTATAAGTGAATATAAAATTCACTGAAAAAAATTAAAAAAAAAATCAAAACAAAGCAACACCATGAAATGAAATGAAAGAAAATAAAGAATAACAGAGAAGAATTAAAAAAAAAGAAGACAAGAAAAATTGGAAAAGAAAAATTCACATGAATGTTTTCCCTTACCAACACAAGAGATGACTTGAACCTGCCTTTCACTACACTCAAGTGTACACATTACGTGTATAAGTGAATGTGTTTGTGTGCTAAAGGTTTCCTTAAAAACATTTACTTGAAATTGCAATACAAAATAACTGACTAAGTGACTGCCTCACTGACTGCCTGCCTGCCTGTATCTCTGTCTGCATAAGTAAGTAAACGTATGAATGACTGACTCACTGGCTGACTGACTGGTATGTTTAAGCATTTGAATGGTTCCATATGGCAAACAATACAATGATCCTGTTTCTGTTATGAAACATTCAGGTTTAAATATGGCAACAAGTACATTATGAAACACACACTGAAAAATGCCCTCTAGAGCTTAACTTATAAAATAAAAAAGGATGAGTAAAGGAAAAGAACTACGATAACAAAAAAAAGGGAACTATTTTCACAAGATCCAACAACAAAATTAAAGTATTGTATGAATTGAAAATGTACAACAACATTTTCATTATATCACGTTAAACAACGTAAACATGAAATTTATTTTGAAGTTGTTGACGTTATTTTATGTTTTCTTGGTCTATCAGTTACAACCAGGCCTTTCTTCTTGAGTGAAGGCTTTAAATAATGAATTTTTTTTTAAAGGGGTTCCATAATATTTGTTTGACAAAATGTAATTCAGAATCAATCCATATTTGCTCTAAACAATGCATTTTGAAGGTGACTAATCTCCCAGAGAGAACAACATCATAAATGAAGGTCTGGCGGTGCCACCTGTTAGTGTCAACGTTTTCTTGTTTTCTCACTACTACGCCAATATACTATCACTGAGATCGATGTTACTGAGTAGCAAAAGATGGCAACACTTTCATATTACCATACGATCTCTGGACCTATATGCAGTTTCTATAGGAATATATCTCACAAACTCCTTTCTGACCTCAGGATACTGTTGCCTTCTCGATAATAACTGACTAATACGGGATAAGTGTTCAATCACAAACTAAACACGGAAAGTCTGATGCGAAACCCAACTGTCTTTCTATTATAGTTGCCAAGAGAAAGTTTAGATTGCCTCACACCCGTCTGCCTTTAATAAGTCTCCTGGCCTCTATAGGCCAGGTTGAAGTGGTAACTTTGATGACCAAAGTACACTTTAGCATGCAAAGCGGCCGTTTGTGATATCCAGATCCGGGCTCTTTTTTATATTTCACAGAGAGGTTTTGACTCCACGAGTGATGTTCGCTTGCATGTACAATCTGGGGTGTACTCCTACATAACCAAGTATCCAACAAAGTCTCAGACTGATCTTAGGTTAACCATATAGAGGCTTGATGCTCGATCTTGCTTGTCAAATATTGTCTACTTAAGCAATTCTTTCGATGGCGTAAATTTCCGTGAGGTTTCCTTATGAAGTAGACGCTGTAGTATAGTACGTAAGGTGTTGGTTTATTAGACCAGAACCCTTGGTGCAAAACCCAGCTCAGCCATCTCAAACAAAACGAATTAAGAAAAAGATATTTTCTTCTGTGAATTCCTCTCAGCAATCTTGCGCAAAAATGTTTTGAGTAAATAAAATTTCCACGAAGAGGTTCTTATTTCTTCTCTCGTTCGGAGTCGACATTAAACTCATGGACAAAATTAACACACATAATATGGTTGAAATAAGAAGGCTATCTAAAAGGTTGTAAGTAAGTCCCCACATGAATTCTGAATACTTTGACCCAACGACGTACCACAGAACTGTCCAGATCATAAAGGAGCACACAGCCTTAAAAATTAAAAAATAAATTTTCTGGTTTTGTCCAAGAAGCAGTTAAGAAGGAAGCTGTCAACCACATTATCTAACGGGTCACGATGCCATTTAATAACTTTGTTCTTAACAGGTTATCCTCCTCCTCCATTATCATACTCTTATTCTCTTTGGTTCTGAACCTAATTAAAATCTTTAATAGACATTCGTATGGCCATGTCTGGGAGTGTCCAACCTTTCTTAAAGAAGCGATAAGGAATATATAGTAGTAAAAAATATAGTACTTACGCTCCAAAACAATTTGCATTCGTGATCATGAAGTCGCTGTGGTCTAGTAAATAGTGTGTTGGCTTATTAGACGTGAGGCCTCGGTTCAAACCCCAGGTCAGGCATCTCCAACTAAACGAAATATGACAAAATAATTCTTGGGCGACTTCGTCTTCCCAGATTTTTGGCATAAACTCTGAGAGCAAATAAAATTGACATGAAAAGATTATCAAAAATCTGTCGCTCGGAGTCGACTTTAAACTGTAGGTCCCGCCACTCAAGTATACAAATTAACACACAAAACATAGGTGGTGTGAGAAACTAGGTCGTAATCCTGACTGAAGGGTTGTAATGAGCAATGAGTTTGGTGCGGTTTATGGGCTGGTGGCATCATTGGACCGTACTTCTTCAAAGATGCTGCGAATCGTAACGTAACTGTGAATGGTGAGCGCTACCGTGAGATGATATCCAACTTTTTTTTGCCCTAAATGCAAGAACTTGAATTGCATGACATGTGGTTTAAACAAGACGGTGCCACATGCCACACAGCACGCGTAACAATGGACTTATTGAGAGGCGAGTTCGGTGAACATTTTATTTCTCGTTCGGGACCGGTCAATTGACCGCCTAGATCGTGCGATTTAACGCCTTTAGACTATTTTTTGTGGGGCTATGTTAAAGCTCGTGTCTATATAGGCAAGCCCGCTTCAATTGACGCATTGGAAGACAACATTGAAGCATTTATTCGTGAGATACCGGCCGAAATGTTGGAAAGAGTATGCCAAAATTAGACTAAGCGGATGGACCATTTGAGGCGCAGTCGCGGTCAACATTTGCATGAAATAATCTTCAAACATTAAATTATATGGACCGTACTATCGATTCAAATTTTTCTTAATTTTATATGTTTTTTTTAATTTCCCTATATAATAAATAATTGGAAAATTACGACATCGAAAATTCTAATCTCTAAAGAAATTTATTTCAGCAATAGCTTTATCTTTTCCGTATGGAAAATAGAAACGGAAACAGTAACGGAAATAAAATATACGAGCAATGTTTTTTACAACTAAAAACTAATCTCTCTCTTTTTCCTTGTCTTTTTCCATTTTCCTCAATCGCACATTAATTCCCTAATAAAAGGGATTTAAAAGAAGGAAACAAAAAAAAAATACAGAAATAACCTTTTCAGTTCTATTTCATTCCATTCTACTCTATTCAGTTACCCTATATGTGTACTCTCGTAAGCTGTATGATGAGTTCGCCAAAACTTAAACAGAAAGACAAATAACTTTTGAATATGTTTTCATGTGTAATGTTACGTAGAAATATTAACATTCATGCAACATGATGACGAAATGTGAAATAATTTTGACTAACTGACTGACAAGCAGGAAATCTAAGATTGTAGCGTTAAATTTTAAATATTTTCAGTTCAGTCTCTCTTACTAGAGGCGAATGAAGAGCAAAAATTGTCTTATAAATCAAGTGGATTTGAAAAGGAGATAAAATATAAACAATGACTAGAAAGACGTTGTAATATGGTTAATAATACATGGTGACAGAGTAGGTATGAGTATTTTTACTTTAGAGTGTATAAGAGGTATTTAATTTGAAGTTTTGTATTTGTAGTTTTTAAATAAAATTTATTTTAAGATATTTAAAACAAAGCATTTCTAAAAATATTAGATTTTAACAGGGATTTGTTTCTCATCTTTTGAAGTCAGAGTCCACTTATGGCATTTCCAATAAATACTTGCTTATTATAAAAAAAACCTATTGCTTAGAGTCTTCCAACACGTACTACCGAACTTTGTAGTTGATAGCGGCATACATACATAATTGGTCATTAGAACCCTTCAGTCAGGATTATGAACCTAATTTCTCACACTTATGTTCTGTGCGTTAATTTTATACATGAGTGGCGGGACCTACAGTTCAAAGTCGACTCCTAACGACAGATATTTTGAGAAACTTTTCCTTGCAATTTTATTTGAGTTTTTGTCAGAAATCTGCCGCAGAAGTATTTTTTACGTAAGAGATTACGGACCAGATAAAATTCTGCAAAGGAGCAAAAGAAGGTTTTTCTGACAGGGAACTCACCAAACGTGTCCTCCATACATACATAATCGGTCATTACAAGCCACGTATGCTGTGTGTGTTGATTTTATACATGTGTGGCGGGCTCTACACTTTAAAGCCGACTCTGAACGACAGATTTTTGAGAAACTTTTTCATGGCAATTTTAGTTACTCTCAGAGTTTTTGCCATAAATCTGCTGAGAGGAAGTCGCCAAAGAAATACTTTTTGTATTTTTGTTTTGATGTCTGTCCTGAGATTCGAACCGTAGCCTTACGTTTAATAAGCCCACAGACTACCTACTAGACTACGGCAACTTCAAATTAGTTGTCATTTATCCAAACTGTTTTACTAAACCATCATGTACAATAGCAAACAACGACCTGTATTTGCAAATTGGGCTCAAAAGCAGTTCACAACTGAACCTATTTTATATCGAAAAATTATCTTCAGCAATGAAGCCTATTTGTGGATGAATGAGTACGTGAATAAAACAATTGTTTGGAAGCGTACCAATCCAAGATACCCAAGAACATCAAAAAAAGGTACTGTTTGGAGCGAATTTTATGCTGGAGGCGTCCTTGGTTCATATTTCTTTAAGAACGAAGTTGGCTAGGCTATCACTGTTAACGATCAGTAGTAGAGGTCGATAATTACCAACTTCTTTTGGCATGAATTGTATGATGTTTACTCCAACAATATGTGGTTTCAACAGTACGGCGCTTAGTGGCAGACAAGCTCATGTCATGCTCATGCTTGGAGACCACCGAGATCATGCGATATATCTCCGTTAGATATTTTCTTAAGTTGCAGGTGTATAAAAATAAGTCACAAACAATAGCGAACCTCATGCCCTACATAATCCATGTAATCGACCAAATTCCGCCCGATTTATGAGAACAACGTTGGTCAAGAAATAACTGTTAACGGTCAGCATTATAGATTTATAATTGCCAACTTCTTTCGGCATGAATTGAATGATGTGTACTCCAACGACTTGAGTTTGCCACATTGGATATTATGCACTAACGATTTGAAGCCGTAATCAACTTAACTGGAGGTGATGTGAACTGACCACCGAAATCATCCGATTTAACCCCATTAGACATTTTCTTGCAGAGTTTTCTTAAGTTAAAGATTTATGTGAACTCACGCCCAGTCTAATCCATACCATCGATTAAATTCAGCCTGATTTATGTGCCAGAGTCATAAAAAATTTGACATTTTGGATGCTCTCCACCCAGAAAAATCGAGGCGGACATTCTGAGCGATGTTATATTCCAAATATAATCGCAGTAATAGGTCTCGAAGTCGCCATAGTCTAGTAGGTAGTGTGTTGGCTTATTAGACGTGACTCCACGATTCAAACCGAAATATAAAAAGTTTTCTTCGCCAACTTCCTGTCAGCAGATTTCTGGCAAAAACTCTGCAAATAAAATAAAAATTGCCATGAAAAGCAGCCCAAAAATCTATCGTTCGGAGTCGACTTTTAACGGTAGGTCCTACCACTGATGTATAAAATTAACACACATAACATAAGTGGTGTGAGAAGCTAGGCTTGAAGGCTTGTAATAGTCAATTATAGTCCGCAGCTTTAAACGATTGAAAAATTTAAAAGTACGTAGTTTTTGAAATATTTTTGAATTGTTTTAAATCCTATAAAATTCTTTGTCTTACTGGAAAACTTACAAACAAGTGAGCCCAAAAACTAAATGAAACATAATTCTGGAATAATAATCCACAATTTATTTAAGTTACTTTGTACCAATAACCTCTTGTCTACAGATCATCTAGATTTCTTTAATTTTATATACCATTTGTTTGTTTTTTTTTTCTGTGATTTAATCTTGTTCAACACCCCCCTACCAATTAATCAAGAAATTTATTTTTGTCTTAATGAAACGCACACTTGAGTCCTCCAATTAGATTTGTCTCTCTACTTCAACAAGAGACATCTTTATTGCGTTAAAGTATTTAGTCTGAGTCCTTTTCTTTTATATTTTGTAGAAACGTTTAACGTTTATAAGTGGATTGTAAACAATCATTTTCTACAATCTTTATTACAGGAGCAAATTAACCATAGGAATACAAAGAAAAAAAAACAAAGGAAAATAAGGCACAGAAAGAAAGCATTCCCGTATGGGTGTAATGTATATACACATACATACTTACATACATGTGGGAGACATAAAATCTAATACGTTTAGATCGTAAATAATTTAAAATTGCTCGTAATTTTCAATAAAAAAATATGAAAAATTACAATAGAATAGAATGTAGCACTTAAAGATGTGTGCCTAAACAAATGTATTCACTAATATGTTATTAAGTATTAGGTAGGGGTAAAAGATATTTTCGTTTCATACGCTATTCAAATGAAAAATTCTAAAATAATGAACTATTCTAAACTAAATACATATTTTGAAATTTAATGTAAAAAGAGAACCCAATACATGTTTGCATACGGTATTGTTTCTAGGCATTAATGGATTGCAATCCGAGTATCCTAGATCTTGCCATAGTAAAGTAATTCATCTGCTTAGCTGGTAAAACTTACAGAGGATTAAGAAATTCATGTGGCAGATGCTTTATAGCAGCAAAATAAGTGAATCAGCATTCTAAGAAGATCGCTGTCAATTAAAGCTTATACGAGTTCAACTATTTTTTTCGAGACGTGAGTAATACAAACAGTCTGCATTGAAATATATATTTGCCTCCATGATTTGCTTTTATCCATTGGGAGTTTCAGTTGCACCGATTCCGTTTCTTCTACATCATGGCAACTTCTGCAATAATCCTGGTGCCCATAGCGCAATGTCCCTTTACGATTCCTGTTAGAGTGTCACTCTCTGTAGATTCGAAAAAATTTGCGTCACATCTTTGGTTCTACTCTTCTATTTCCAATATCCTCTATGATGGTTTCTGGCGATAGAACTTCAATTCTTAGTTTCATGGCCTTTTGCTTATTTTTCGATAGATTTCTCTGAATGTACATAAGTATGTTCTGCATCGTCCATGAACATATTATGGTGAACTACAGTATGGTGAACTACATATATTCATTCTCTATATATATTTTCTGAATTATCCGTCACCTGAGAACAGCTGCGTTACATAAAAATTTACGTGTCCATGTTTTTTTTTATTTATCGGATACAATTTTAGCCGTCTAACTTCCTTCCTATCGTTGTGCCACAGACTATGCTATTTTCGCTGGGTAGTTACCATTACCGCCTGTCTTTAATTTTGATTTTAGTGGTTCACGAATCTTAACCAATTCTAGCCAAATATTTCTACTGCAACTTGCGTCAATTCTGAATCCTTTTACGTCCTAATTTGGTAAAACGTAGCTTAATTACATGGACTGAGTTGTATCTGCCACCTAAGATCGTATTTATTAAAAAAAAAGTTCATTTAATTACATACAGAAAACATTTTCTATTTCTCAACAACGAAACTACTTTGCCTCTCGCCCAATTTACACAACGGTAGACGACGTAGTATATTTAAGCATGTATTAACACGTTCATGAATAATAGCATCAAGTGTTACTATGTATGAATAAATATGTGTGTGTGTATACAAGTTTTTGTATGATTATAAATGTTAATGTATGTGTAGATGTATGTAGTATGGTATGCATTAACACTTGGTATGATTGTAAATGTACGAGTATGTGTGTGTGTTTATAAAACAGTATAAAATAAAATGGCTGTCATGTCTATTGTGTTAATTCTTTGCTCATTTTATTTCATTAAATGTAATCCTTTTGTATTATTTTTTCTCACTCCTCTCTCTGTGGTTCACTTTCGCTCACACTCTCTCTTTCTCTATTCATTCCATTCACAGTCTCTCATTCCATTTTGCTTTTTTATAAACGATGATGCTGTATTATGTTACTGTGTTACATATACAGCTATAATCGTTGAGTACTGTTTTTTCTTTTCTATGTGTATGTGTTGGAGACAGAGTATTTTTATGCATGTGTATGGGTGTTTTTTTTTTTTTTTTTTTTTTTTGTTAAGATTATTATACTTTATTACTCTTTATTGTTTTAGAAAATTATACTCATGTATGCCGCATTCTAATGAGGTTTTTTTCACTCATTCTTTTTTTGTTTCTTGTTGCATTTGAAAGAAAAACGGTTCAGGTTCTTTTTTCTTCCTCTATTATGTACATTTTTTGTTTTTGTTGGCAATTTAGTATGAGTGAATAGGGCCTTTGGTTTCATAAATTTTATTAATTCATGTGTACGTAAGTATGTGTGCCTAAACATAATGGAATGTGTGTGTTTATGTTTAAAGAGCTTGTCTTGTTTACTTTTCTTTTAATGATTTTACCACAGATATGGTTGATTTCATATTGATATGGAAAATTTCTGCAGAAATTTCCGAGAAATTCCTGCCACCTAAAACGAATACGATAAACATTGAATATCACAAGCAGTTCAATCGAACCAACGTTTTGAAAAATAATAGAACTCAATAGACAAAGCTCCTAGCCACTATAACCAATACACAAACCAATACTTTCTAGCTAAATACCGATGGCAATCCTATCATCCCAGAACTGTTACAAAAAGCAGTGCATTTTAGCTAAATAGCGATGGCAACTCTATTATCATAAAACTGCTACAAAAAGCAGTGCAAAGCAGAGAAATAATAAAAAAGAGAAGACGCCTTGTAATAGCCATACGTTACTTAAGGAAACGAAAACGAATTCAAAAATAAATAAAAAGTTACAAAAATTTATTTATTTTTCACAGTTAACTTGTTGGATCTGCGAAAATGATTCGATTATATCTCTTTCAAAACCATTCTCATCACTAATAATTCTCTTCAAAGTAACGTTTCATCACACGTCATAACTAGTAGCGGGTGAGTTGCGGCCTCAATTATAAGGCTCGGGTACTTTAACAACTTATAATTGACCTGCAAGGTCTATTAACCGGTAAGGTCTATCAATCACCCGTCTTGTTAACTAAAGTTAGCAGCTAGTGGGTGCATTCCTAATTGAAGTGGTAAAATAGTTGACGGAATAAGTCCAAAAAAAAATTCCACTGAAATCTAAACAAAACTGCGATTCGGCAATCATAATTTTTTATTGATTTTTTGAAAGTTGTCCCATAAACAGTCTCAAGGAGAAAAAATATGTCCACACTAATTATATAACGCTTCTGGCCACGAACAAATGTAATTCAACATTTTGGATTCATGAACAAGAAGGACTTACATCTTCTTTCTCTGTAATCGATGGCAAAATAAGCGAGAAGGCATAGAAGTAAGAATTTGATTTCTAACGTCCATAAACATCATGCAGAAGAATGGGTGGCCAAGTGGCAAGTTTTGTGAGAAGCTACTGAAAAGGAAGAAAATTGACCATGCCAACGAAATAAGTCATATACATACAGCCTCAAAGCAATGCGAATGCAGCAGTTCTGAGGTGGTCATATCTTCAGAAGAAACGAGAGTGGTTTTTAAGGGTTTTTGTTGAAATGATGTTGTCCGGAATGTATTTTCTCATTGTGTACAGGACAAAACCAGAGTTTTCATATGCTCCAGTGATGTGTTGATTTTTAATGCTGTTTGCTTGCGTAAAGTAACTGCTAGACGTTTCATCTTTGGTATGCCCTAAGGGAACAGTGCCTGGAATTTCCCTTTTTATCTTGTCTTATACGCTTTTCTGTGAATTTTGAATCAGTGATCTTGAATCAATGGTTTTGAAATAATAGGAAAAAAATTTCATTTCGCAGCCCGGAAATATTTGCAAATTCAGGCAAAATAAAGGGCGCAGAATTCAGGAAATCATTAATTAAGAATGTGGCATATTTTCTCTCTGAGAAAAATTTTTGGGAAAAAATATTTTTTATTTCTAAAGCCATTCAATTTCTAAATGATCCAAATAAACCAAATAAAACCGCTTGTTAGACGAAAAAGGCTGTGTTGCGGTTATTAAAAACTTCATAAGATTTAAAAGAAATTTCTTCAGAAAAAAAAAAGAATTCAACATAAATTTCAAATCCTTAGCAAACCTAATAGTTTTTTTTTTATATAAGACAAACACTCAGGGAATGGCGACCTTTCATGCAGAGCATTATGTTAGAATTAAGAAAATGGAAAATAAAACGGCGCTACGGAAACCGTACTACCTGTCGCTAGTTAGGTTGTTGGACTCTAGACATTTAACAAGATAGTAGTTTATCATGCTTTTCATAACTTTGGAAAGAGCGGATCATATTTCTATTAAGCGTTAGTTCTCAAGGTTATTAGCCTCACTCTTTTTGGGGATTGGCTTACATTAGCAACCGTCCAGCGAGATGGAAAAATACCGGCATGATATGAGGCGGGAATTTGCTAAGATGGGTTTGGCAGTAAATGAGGGCAAAACAAAGTATATGTGATCGACAAGTAGAGACGCGCGGCGCATTGATTCTCAGATTACGGCCGATAACTATACTTTTCTACTATACTTCTTGGCTCCGCCGTTACCAGCAAAAATGATGTCAGTCTGGAGATCAAGCGCAGGATCACTCTTGGCAACAGGTGCTACTATGGTCTCAATAGGCAATTGAGTAGCAGAGACCTCTCTCGTACCGCAAAACTAATACTCTACAAGACGCTCATGCTACCCGTGCTTTTTATGATGCAGAGTCATGGACCTTTTTAAGCACTGATGCAGTAGCCATGGGAGTGTTTGAGAGAAAAGTACTGCGTAAGATCTTCGGTCCAGTACGAGTCGGCGATGATTTTCGTATCCGATCCAACAGTGAGCTGTATGAGCTCCTCAACGACATAGACGTTGTTCAGCGTATTAATATCCAGCGGCTGCGCTGGCTCGGCCATATCGTTCGAATGGAGGAGGATGCTCCGGCGAGACGGATATTTGATGCGGGAATCTGCGGAAGTCGGGGAAGAGGACGACCTTGTATCCTTTGGAAGGACCAAATCGAGGAAGCTCTGTCATCGATTGGTGTGACCAACTGGCGTAGGCGCGCAAGAAGCAGAGGCGCCTGGAAGGATGTGTTGCGGCAGGTCGAAATCCGTTAATCGGGTTGTTATGGGCAATTAAGTAAGCAATGATATGAGGCACTGAAAAGGTTAGCTAATGGACACTGCTTCAGGACCAGTGCTGGAATACCATCCGGCCCTCAAGACTTGTTTATATTGAGATCCGTAAGCTTATATTGTACTCTTACACTAAAACAGTCTTTATCTGTCTGGAACAAAACAAAATCTCCAAAAGAATTCATAACGATCATATATTTGTATTTGTAAGTTTTTTAATTGCAAGTTTTTTGTATATTTTTCTCTTTTTTTTAATTTTCAATTTCTATTGAATTTAATTTGATTCCATTAGAGAAGAAACCTTTTCATAAAACCTTATAAACACACTCACAACATTTACTGCAATTAATAACAATAAAATCCACCTAATTTATCCATTTTTAATTAAATTATTTTTAATTTTTTTCCTGTTACTCTTTAACAAACATGAAAAAAATTTCATTACAATGAAATTTAATATGCAGATGCATATGCGTGTCTGATTCAGTGTAAAAATTACTCCTATTTAACAGCATATTATGAGTAGTATACACAAACACTATTGCATACACACTAACATATGATATTTACACATACATCCATATGTATGGTGTATGCACACATAAAAACGAATGCAAACAATGTGGCATGCATTTTGATGCTCCATATTTTATGTGCTGCATAAACGTATGAAAAAGAAGAAGAGTAGAATTAGAAAAAATTATTCACAGTAAAAAAAAAAAGGAAAAATTTTGTTTAATTGCAACACAAGCGCAATTTGTACGCCACATGTAAAACATGCAAAAAACAAGAAAAAGGATTCCAACGAAAACATAATTTAACTGCAGTAAAATTCATGGCATTTGAGAAATGCATAAAAAGGACGGCACAAAAAAATTAAAACGAAAAATAAAAAAAATTTATTTCAGTTTTATTTTGATTCATTTTAAGTTTTTCACGTACATATTTGCCAACAAAGAGCGGCAAACATAACATATGTTTTTACTTGCTCCTCTATTTTTGCACACTCACACACATACACGACTTTTGTTGAATCGTTTTTCTTTTTTTTTCTCGCGGTTTAATAAACACCAACCTTTTACGCACCCTCAGAGCCAATGTAATGCGACACTTTTGGTTTTTAGTGTGTGTTTAACTGCTTCGTTTTTTTTTCTGGCTGGTTTATTTTAGTTTTTCTGTGTTTCTTTATGCTGCCACTTCTTTGTATGCGATTTTTTATATTTCTAGTCCGCGTTTGTTCTTTCGTCCTTTTTATTCCCTAAGGTTAATTAAAAAAGAGGGCGCCATGCAAACCAACTGAATGTTAAATATGAACAATTGTATTCAAAACTTTTGAGCTTGGGAGAGCCGAGGGAGATTTATTCTCTTTTTCTCCCTCTTTTTTGCTTGAACGTAATACTTTATTATAATGTTTTTCGAAAAACATTACAAAGTGTTTGGAAGAATTATTGTAAAAATATTTTAATACGGGACACTTTCTCCTGTTCGCTTAACGTTGTCTATTTTTTTGTTTGTAGCATATGTTGCAAATTAAATTATTAAATTAGGTAGAGAATTAAAGACAAAAGAATAGAATATGACAATAGAATTAATGTTAAGATGGCAGTAATAATGCAGGCAATTTTGAGTATTGAAAAGGAATACTCAAACACTTTTTTGAAGTTCATCTAGCTCATCACCTCGTTATCGTAGCTTAGAGATATTTCGTTTTATTTCCATCTTACCTTCAGTTGTACCAGAGAACATATCACATAGTTATAGAAATATGTATATTTGCCACCATGGTTTTTTCTCTTCCATTGGAAGTTTCCGTATTTCTTAGAGGTAGTTTTCCACTTTGACTAGTGAACACTGTGATATTTTCTCCTTAAAGACGGTCTAGCTTTTCGCATGTCGATTTCTCTGATCTCCATAGATTCACAAAAGTTTGCGACACGTTTTAAGTTCTATTCTACTGCAACCATCTTCTCTACGATGATTTCTGGCGAAAAACTTCAGTTCTCAGTTCCATGGCTTTTTGCTTACTTTTCCATTAATTTTACTGAATGAAAGCACGTTTTGCATCATCAGTCAGGATTACGAACTACCTTCTAACACCACTTATGCTGGGTGTGTTCATTTTGTACATGAGTGACATGATCTACTGTCTACTCTCAGATTTTTTGGCACAAATCTGCTGTGAGCCAGTCGCCAAAGAACTATTTTTTAATAATTCGTTTTGTTCGAGATATCTGGCCTGGGGTTCGTACTGGACTATGTCGACTACAAATAATTCAGGATTTTTAAATTAAGTCTACTCGTTTCTGAAGAAAACACGTTGAGACATCGTCTCAACCATCTAAATTTGAGAATTAGTCTTAATATCGAGATTTCTTTTTACTCACTACAGTTCCAATAATGAATATAGGGTCTGTAACAAAGGAATTTCGCTTCCATCTTACTATTTATTTTCAGTTTCATTAATTAAGTTGTTCCAGCTAAATAGATTACTGGTACCTTAGCAAGTTCTGAAACAATAGTGTTGCCATCTGTCGTAATCTAGTCGTAGAAATAACTACTTGTGTAATAATGTACGATGTTCGTTATTAATATTATTTTCTCTCGGGAATCAGGGGCTTGTTGCATGCACAATTTGATGAAATGTTAAAACCTCTAATTTCTTAAAATTTACACAAATTTTATCATTCTTTCTCGGATTTGAACCTCGATTACTAAGGTTTACAGGCAAACACATTCACCCAGACAACGCATTACCTCGAAATGTTTACCAAAACTCTTTTTTTGCTCTGCTGCATTCAACTGCGTAATTTAAAATGTTAAATATACGTGCAAAAATGGAATACATCGGTTCCTTCCAAGGCGTGATTGCCAATGACCTAAATCTCAATATGGGACGTTCTACACTGTGTTATATGTTATGGAATGTATTTAATGTTTTTGAAGAAAGAAAATGCCTTCTTTGGATCAACTTGGACGTGACAGATGAAGAAACGAAAGCGTCAAAAATGCATTTCTACCAAAAACTCTAGGAGTAATTGAATCGGTAGACGGCACCCATGTGAGGCTAGTAAAACCCCCGTCGCGTTTTGAACTTTATTTTTGCAGAAAGGAATTTTATACTTTTTAGAGTTGAAATAGGAAACAGGATTGCTAGATCTTTCATACTTATTAAATAAAGCAAATATTTCATCAGTTCACTGCAATATACTCTTGTGATTTGAAATCGCAAATTTTTAACGTTAAGCGTTTACCAGAACACCTACATATTTGGCAATTTCGAATCGTATAAATAAATTTTTAGCGATCTGCGTTCGCCAGAACATCCGCTTGGCATTTTTAAAACGAAAACGCAAAATTTAGGCGACTAGCGTTTTTCAGACCATGCCCGATTATCGTAGTTTACGCCAAAAATTTCGTTTTATTTTAGTTTTACGTTCAGTTGTATCATATAGTTTAGAATCAGCACACTTTATTATACTTTATTGTTTATAATTCATACATACATTCAAAACTGCTCATTATTCATTTCAGTCAGGATTACGGTAGGATCAGCTTATCACAACACTTTGGTTTTATACAGTAGTGGCGGAACCTACTGTTTAAAGTCGATTCCGAACGACAGTTTTTTGAGAAACTTTCCATGGCGATTTTGTCTACTCTCAGAGTTTTTGCCAGAAATTTGTTGAAAGGAAGTCGCCGAAGAAATATTTTTCATTTTTCGTTTTGTTCGATATGTTTGACCTGGGGTTTGAATCGAGACACACGTCTAATACATACAAGACCACGGCAATTACAAATAATTCAGAATTTTTAAATTAAAACCACGCGGTTCTGAAGAAAAAACAGTAAGTCATTGTGATATTTTTCTCGTAAAAGGACCACCTCAATTTGAGAATGAATCGCAATATCGAGATCTCCTTTTACTCCGTTTTATTCCAATAAAGAATATGGGGTCTGTAACAAAGCATTCGCTATCATCTGTTTTCTCGCATACTTACTTACTTTCAGTAATGAATACTGAAGTTATCCCAGCTTTTTGCACAATGGGTCAATTCGGCCTTCGGGTACTGTACTTGTCTTAATTGACAAGTACACGTTCTAACCTATCCCAGCTAAACAGATAATCAGTCTACTGTAGCAAGTTTTGCATTGATAGTGTTGCCATCTGTTGTAGCCTAGAAATAACTACTTGTGCGAAACTGTATGATATTCATTGATGTTATTATTGATGTTATTCTCTGTCGAGAATCAGTAGCTTTTTGGATGGATTAAAGTTTGATACCAATTGCATACATTTTATCATTTTTTCTCGGATTTAAACACTGGTTATTAGGGTTTACAGTCAAAAAAATTAAGCAAAATAATGCTTTAAATTCCAAATCCCTATTCTTTGTAATAATTTGAATACATGTAGAGAAATGAAATACAATTCTTGCGTATGGACTGGTGCCTTGAGATATATTTTAAGGCTTCTCAATGTTGTACAAGAAAGGGCGAAGATGTTACATTGCTTTATCGGTACTATAATAGATTAGGCTTTAGCGAAATAAAGCATTAGTATTCATTTTTCTGATACAGCGCAGCCGTTCATGGTTATTTGGCCAGTAGAATCCAATGTGCATTACCAAGAAAATTCCTTCTGGAACCTAACTGTCCATATGTTCAACGATCTTCCTGCAAAAGTAATGGCCAACACCTAAGTGTTGGTTGGTAACGAGAATCAACAGTTACTTGAAGAATCTTTCTCAAATATTGAAAATTCAATAAAGATTTGCCAGAAAAGAGGCACAAAACTAAATATACGAAATTGTAAGCGCTTCAGAACGTGCAATTCAATTTATCTGGAGAGTTTGAAAGTGTATCGAGTTATAATTATTTGAGCAAATTTCTAATGAATGCCAACAAGATGGTGACTGGCTATTTACAGTAAGTCTAGGTATTAAAACTTGTCTTCAGAATTAAGTCAAAATACCCACATAAAAGTCGCCGTAGTCTAGTAGGTAGTGTGTTGGCTTATTAGACGTAAATCCAGGGCTCGAGCCCCAGGCCAGACATCAAAAACAAAATACAAAAAGTATTTCTTCGGCGACTTTCTCTCAGCAGAAACTCTGAGAACAAATAAAATTGCCATGAAAAAGTTTCTCAAAAAATCTGTCGTTCGGAATCGACTTTAAACTGTAGGTTCCGCCACTCATGTATAAAATTAACACGCACAACATAAGTGGTGTTAGAAACTAGGTCATAATCCTAACTGAAGGGTTGTAATGACCAATTATGTATGTATATATGAGTGAATACCCACATCTGGATATATTAGTCTCTTAGTCCAGTGCGGTATTTTAATAATGAACTGCTCGAACTGTGTGAAGGTGTAAAATGAAGTTTATAGCACCTCACTATCTCTGATGGATAGGGCATGTTATGCCCATAGAAGACGAATATGCCAAACAAGGTTCAAATGAAAGGATTGTCTCGAAGAAGAGCTCCGAATTATGATTTTCCACAACTGACAAAAGTAGAAAAATTAAGTTTAGAAGATAATTGTGTCACAGAATAAAACTTTAAAATGATGATATAAAGTCACATGTTTCATTCACTTACTAATGTTTCTAATTCCTAAATTGGTAGGAAGAAATCAAACAGATTCTGATTTGCTACTTTATCTCTATCTTCTTCTACGTTCCCCTAGTTCCAGACTTTTCTAATTTAAAACTTTAATTACCCGTTTCACATCAGATATGTATATGTCATGTAAATAACGTATAAAACCGTTGATTCAACAGCTAACAAATCAAGATAAAATTAATGAATTTAAAATAAAACGTGACGTTAGAATGTAATTCAAGGAAAAATTAAACAAAATTTCATTTGAAATTCGCATTTCACAATAAAAAATATCACAATTTCTAGATGGAATAGCGTGTAATGCGTGTGGATTTGACTTGTATGTGGCATTTAAAATATACAAATTTGTGAACATAATAACGTTAAACTTAACGTAATGTAATGTGAGTTAATACAAGGATGTAGGAAAACAAGGATATGTGTTCGCTTTTTATTTACATACATGTTACATTACATTGCCTTAAAATCATGTGTCGACATTTAGGCGTGCGGATTTCGGTATTCCAAATAAATCACGATCCCACCACACACATGCAATTTGTCACAATAAGCCTTACCACAGATACCAAGATGGAGAGAGTGAGCTTCTTAAAGATCTAAAAACGGAAATGCTTACATTCACAAACACTAATACAAATTAAAATGGCATTGAACGCAATTACACCATAAACACAGTTATGCAAATGAACCTGTGCGGTACATTTCACATTAAAAGCACTCTTAACGTGTAATTCAAAATGATTTTCAAGAATATGAGTTTAAGAACGTTTTCCTGGAAATTATAATCCACTGTAAGTAAAATGACTCTTCCTTTGCTCTTTACATATGACAATACTGATAATGGGTGCGTGTGTACAAATACACATTATTTGGTATTTCCGGTGTGGTTGTAACATGGCATTGTTTTCCTTCTTGCTCTTCTTCGCATACTGTCGTGAATTTAAGGATGCTTAATAAACATCTTGGTAAACACATTAACATCGGATTTCTTTTCGTATTTCTGTAATTGTCAGCATTTTAATGATAAAACCAACAAGGAATTTATTTAACATTCATTTAAAATTTTAATTTAAATTCATGATGAAATTATTGTGTTTTACATCTACACCTACTGGTATTAACACAACATTTTTAAGCCACATCTAAAGGTAATTCCAATGATAAGTTACACATGCTGATCAAATTCTGAATAAAATTATTAAGCAACATGGAAATAATTCAAGTTATTGTATTATGGACTGAAACGTAAAGCGAAAGGCAAAGATTTTACATTGCAAACAGCGTGAAGAAGAAGCAAGAAAAGTGGTTTGCCTACGAATAGATTTTTTTAAATTTGCGACGAACACTCAGGGTTTGGCCTGTATTTGTTGCAGTTGAGTTGGAACTAGAAAAATATTTTATGTAAAGGAGGTAAGAAAGAGTAGTATTCGAGGATAACAGCTGATAGGAAAGATCTCGGCTAAAGAACGAATTCTGTCTATAATACGTTGTGCAATCCACTGGCCAATCAACAACGACTGGATGTGCTCTACGTGAAAGACGTGTATAACATACAAAGCTGGTCATTACAACCCTTCAGTCAGGCTTACGACCTAGCTTCTCACACCACTCAATTTGTGTGTGTTATTTTATACGTGAGTGGCGGGACCTACAGTTTAACTTCGATTCCGAACGACAGATTTTTGAGACACTTTTCATGGTAATTTTATTTACTCTGAGAATTTTTGCCAGAAATCTGTTGAGAGGTTGTCGGCGAAGAAATACTTTTTCTATTTTGTTTGATGTCTGGTCTGGGGTTTGAAATCTGGCTTTACGTCTAATAAGCCAACACACTACCTACTAGACTACGGCGACTTCTGTATCACATAACTGGTCATTACAACCCGTTAGTCAGGATTACGACCTAGTTTCTCACATCACTTATGTTGTGTGTGTTAATTTTATCCATAAGCGTCGTGACCTACAGTTTAAAGTCGACTCAGAACGACAGATTTTTGAGAATGTTTTCATGGCCCTCTGAGTTTTGCCAGAGGCAGTTGCCATAGAAACATTTATTGATATTTCATGAGTGGCGGAACCGCAGTTTAAAGTCGACTCCTAACGAAAGATTTCTGGGAAAATTTTTCGTCAATTTTTTAATTTCTGGCCAGAATTCTGCAAAAAGCAAGTCGCCGTAGAAATATTTTTTGATTTTTCGTTTTGTCGGAGAAGTCTGACTACGGTGACTATAACAGACGTGTATTAGGATTATTAAATTGTATTTTTGTAAACAATTCTCTTCATTTTCCTCGAGTACATGCCGTTGAAGTAGTGATAAATCAAAGAAACACAAGCCACATTACGACGGTACTTTAATGAATCAATAGAGTTGGATACCCAGCTGTCTTTACTAAGCCTTAAAATTGACTTCTGAGCACCGGGCACATACATGTGAGTTAAATACCATTTTCGAACAGATATAACTGGTGTAAATAGTGTAAAGAGATATATAAAATAAAGAGATCAGATGGATCATACATACATAGAGATTTCTCTCTGTATTGTCTTTTGGGATTTAATAACCCATTGGAAAACAGTTACCCTCTAAGATTTTTTCCTCAGCTTTTAACTTGCTTACTTACTTACTTAATTGGCCATTAAAAACCCGATTAATGGATTTCGGCCTGCCTTAATACATCCTTCCAGGCGGCTTTGATTCTTGCGCGCCTACGCCAGTTGGTCATACTAATCGATGACAGGGCTTTGTCGATCGCGTCCTTCCAACGCAAACAAGGTTGTTCTCTTCGCTGACTTCCGCAGATCTCCGCATCAAATACCCGTATCGCCGGAGTATGCTCATCTATTCGAACGACATGGCCGAGCCAGCGCAGCCACCGGATGTTAATGCGCTGCACAACGTCCATGTCGTTAGATCGGATGCACTGGATCCGAAAATCTTACATAGGACTTTTGATTCGAATACTCTCAAGGCTGCTGCATCAGTGCTTAATGGTGTCCATGACTCTGCGCCATGAAGAAGCACGTGGATGAGCGTCTTGTAAAATTGTAATGAAATTCTTGTGTGAAGTTGAAGGCACATGATTTATTTTTTCAGTCATTCGAGAGATATTTGATGAAATATTATAAGTTTATTACTCCCTAGTATTTATATTGCCAATGGCTATGGATTCTAAACTTGTGGGTCATCCAACAATATACGATACTTTGAAGACCAGATGTGCAGATCAGATATGTGTGCCTCCTACATTTATTTAAGACAGCTTAGCAAAGCCTTGTGGAATTCACAGAAGACACCTACAAAATATCAGTCTTATGGCACGAGTTATTGATTAAGAAACCGTTATTAGAAGGTACCAAAAGGTACTCTAAATAGTACATTCAACTTAGTACTGTCGCACTAAAAGAACAAATCCTGAAAATTTGTTTTCCTGATTCGACTACAAATTTGTTGGTTTTTTGTTCGAATCGAACCCATGGTCACGGCATTTGAAGTTTAGCACAGTACCTACTACACCATTCGTAGTTATTTTTAATGTTGAATGTAAATAAAAATTTTTTAGAAAATTAAACACGTGTGTGAATACAATTTTTAAATTTCAAACTGAATGGCTTACATTATATACTCTCACCTACTTCCTTCAGCAATTAGCCCACTGGGATTCAAAATTAAAGCCCATTTTAAGTAACACATCAGAAGAGAAGATTTTAAAATTAAGCATGTATGCGAGTGTGTTCAAGAGCCTGTTTGTTTGTTTCTCTGTATTTTTCTTTTGATAGAATACGTGATAGTCCTTCTTCTGTCGTGCACAAATCCATAAGGAACATGCCTTCACAACAGGCAACAACAACAACCAACAATAACCAAAGAGAAAAGAGGTGCAAAATAAAGCAGAACCAAAAAAGACGTGACATCTACTCCACTACAAAACATCATAAAATATTATTTTTAAGAAGTTCTTCACTCTCTTCGTTTACAACACGACTCAATAGTCTTTATTACACGTCTCTATGTATGCGGACGTGTATGTTGTGTATTTCTTTTAGCATGTGAAGAGAGAAAATATCTGTAATCCGTTATGAAAGATTTTTTGTTGACGTTTTGCGTATGGGAGTGTATGCGCGTGTAAGTAAATAAAATAATTTTTATTTTGGTTTATGAGAGAGAGAGAGCGAAAAATATTGAGAAATTGAGTACATGTGTGTTTAGAGATAAAATATGGTGCTTGTATAGGAGGAACATTTGTGTCAATAATATGGTGTTGGTGGGAGAGTGCGGTATCGGGTTTGTGTTTACAAAAAATGACATTTTATTGTGTAAATGAGATTGTGTTTCTGTATTTATTTATATTGTTTGCTTTTTTCTGTATTGTAATCATTTTTAAACATGTGTTAAATACACTCACGCACAGCCGTACATACTGTTGTAGACTTAGACTTAATGCCAGCATATGTATGCGTGTATGTATGTGTATAAGCTGTGTGAAATTTGTACAATAATTATATGAGATTTTGTTGTTACATATTATAATAATATACATATGAACAGAGGCGTATACAGCATAAATTTTTAAGGGGAGAAGGACCGCTGGCTTTCATCTTGTTATTCACGTCATCCATGTTTAGTTTGTTAATTTTATCCATGAGTGGTGGGGCCTATAGTTTAATGTCGTCTCCTGAAAACAGTCTTGAGATCCTGACATGTATCGTTAGTCTCATTCGCCAATGTGTTAAGTCTCTTTTTTCAAATTTTACAGGAGACACAAACATTGCGGCTTCCTCAGTTTTTAAAATTTGTAAACTTTTTAAACGCAATTATTTTTACAAAATAGCTCTCTTTAAATTGACCTAGATCAAAAATTAAGAATAATTAATAATTAATATTCGTGGAGTTAGCACGTGCTGTTAATATTTTTCGTAGTTTTATGGACTTAGCGTTTTTGCAAAACACAAAATTACAACAACTTTAGACTACATACTGAAATTTTTTTGTCGTAAAATATGTATTTGGTATAGTGTTATCGTTTTGCATTAAAAACTCAATTTTGGAAAAAAGTGGACTTAAGGTCCTTGCGAATTATACTGACGGTATGATTCTTCTTTCAAGTTCAACACACTACTCCAAGACTACATACGACCAACAAGAAAACTGAACACTGTTAATATTTATAATTTTATTAAGAAATAAAAAAAATTACAAAATTTAGTTTTAAAGTCAAAACAAACGTATTTCCAATGGCTTTACACACTATTATTATCATTCTTGTATTTATAAGTGACCACTTTTCAAGTGTTAAAGCCGTGAGCTACTATTTACTTACGTACTTAATTGAATTTTAATCAGGATTACAATCCACCCATATTGTGGGTGTTAATTTTATCCATGAGTAACAGAACTTACAGTTTAACATCGATTTCGTACGACAGATGTGAGAACCTTCGCATGGGAATATTATTTACTGTCAGAGATTTTGTCGGAAGATAAAGCCGCCGAAAGAAATATTTCTTCCAAATTTCATTTTGTTCGAGATGCTTTAGCAGCAAGCACTGGGTCTCATCTAATAACTTATTACTTTACCCACTAGACTACGGCGACTATAAGCCCCTATTCATGCTTTTTCCAGCATTTCTTTCAGTATTCAAATTATAGCTGTTTTATACCTGTACACAGTTGAATTCACTTCAATATTATCATCAACGACAAATGGTCCGCTCTAAAACATCACATTCTATTTACTGTCAGAGTTTTTGTCAAAATAGGAAGTCGCCAAAAGAAATATTCTTTCATATTTCGTGTAGTTCGACATGCTTTAGCTGGGTTATGAAGCACTGGGTCTTGTCTAATAAGCATCACCTTACTTGCTAGGCCACAAGGACTATGAGCTCATATACATACTATTTCAAGCATATCTTCCAGTATAAAAATTCTGACTGTTTAATAATTGTACACATTGGTATTCACTTCAATTTTATCATAATCGACCAATGGACCAATGGTCTACTGCAAAACATCACATTCATTGATTATCAAACTCGCCTCTTTAAGATTCTTGGTATAGTGTGTCCTACGACTTGTAATGCAGTAGAAACTACACGTCAGCCAACCTATTTTAGACGAAAACAAAAAAAAATATCGGCTGTTAGTGCAGGGTACCATGCTCCATTGACTGCAACGCTGCTATATTCATAGTGCTTTCAGTAGTACGGCCCAATGATGACTTAGGTCTACAAATAGCGCCAAACGCGTTGATTAAACTATTCAAACATTTTCAAGGGTTATTCTTTTGTTGTGAGATTTCAAGCCTTACTGAACATTTTCAGCAATAGCCATGATGCGTAGCTCTTTTTATACTGCAAAAATTTACACTGGGAAACCAAACAGTACGGGCTACGATGCAACAACGATCCATAATGACCTAAATGAATAAATATTTGGACTAATGCGATATTTTTTAAACCCATTGTCTAATAAATATTTTGAGAAATCCGGTTCAAAGCGTGGTTTAAAAAAATCTTTAAATATAAAACAATAGTTATGCATATCCTTTATCCCTACTTCCCTCTAGGCCCGCTCCTTTTCTATGGATGTGTATCTATGTATGTGTATATGTATAAGTTTTTTTATTAAAATACAATTTGTACGTGTTTTTTGTTGTTTAATGTCCCTTTTTTTCTTGTTTTTTTGTTTTTTTTCTGTTGTTCTATTTATTCATTTCATATGGTAGAAATTGACATTTTTACCTGTCGATTTCGAAATTAGAAACATGTTTTATTTGTTATTTGTTTTGTAAATGAATAGAGAATGAAAGAGAATAGAAACGTATCGTATGTGAGCATAAGCATGAGGATAGAATAGAATAGTATTTTACAAAATTATGCAAAGTAATTATGTAAATGACATGTTAACAAATACAAAAGGCATTACCATATACTATACAACATACATACATACATATATTGTATATCGTATATGGTATATGGTATGATACATTTCTAAGGATATATAGTATGTCAGTAGCTGTTAACCAATTATATACAAAATACTATTGAAAAAAGGATAATAAAGAATTAATAATAAAGGAATTGGGTTAGATTACCTCAAGTAAGAATGGGAGAGTTAACAGAAATGGAAATTGTTTTTTAAATGAAAATCACAAAAAAGTTTCTTTAAAATAGAAACTTAAATAGATACAGATTATCTTAAATTAGAGAAGGGGGAGTAGATATTCAAATATAAATTAGATATTTCGGAAGAGCCTCACCACGTGAAGCCATGGCAGATGATTTGAACAATGTTATATTCCTCACAAATAATAGAATTCATAGGTCTTTCAAACACATAAAAAAATTCGTTGATATCTCACGCATACATACATACATAATTGACCATTACAACATTGCAGTCAGAATTACGATCTAGCTTCTCACAACACTCATGTTGTGTGTTATAATTTTAAAAATGAGTGGCGGGACCTACAGTTTAAAGTCGACTCCGATCGATAGATTTTTGAGAAACTTTTCATGGCAATTTTATTTACCCGCAGAGTTTATGCCAGAAACCTGCTGAGTGGATGTAGTCGAAGAAATATTTGTTCATATTTCGGTTTGCTGGAGATGTCTGACTTAGGGTATCCCACACATAAACACAATTAAACATAAAGGAAGAAAAGCCATACAAAGAAAAAATTAATTCGAACCATCATAGCGATGCTTGAGACCTCTACATGAAACATGAATAAAATAGATGACGCTCTTTTTCACCAAAATATTTCACTAACGCCCTGCATCTCAGAGAGAAGAGGAATTAGAGGAAATTTTTCGAATAAAATAAGGATATCGGAAATGCTTAGAATCAAGTGAGGGACTTTAGATACATTTCAAGAAAATAAAAGTCATGACAACAAATAATGTTAATAGATCGTGCTCTAAGGTCCACCAACAATGTAGTGGCAACACGTGATAAATCAAACATCCGGCTAAACGGAATAAAAGTGACATTCGAGCAATTGGGTTCAGTATGGAAAATGTAACAAATATTCTAGGTCTACTCTGTCAGGTCGTAAAGCAAAATCAGCCTATTATCGTATAAAATCATTCATTGAACAGCAAATGTATCAATACCACTTACAAGATAGTCCAGCTGAAATTCATCAGCAAACACCTCTTTAGAACTTTACCAATATGGATTTGGATTGGTTATAATCGATGCTTTATAACTTGAAGTCGGTCAAGAAATATTTGAACACATACGATAATCTGAGGACTAAGGACTAAGGACAGCCACAAACTGATTGAAAACAACATCATAAATACACGAAATAAAATTAGTGTTTGAGTAAATAATGATAGAAAGTGAGCAGTTGGGCAAACCGAAAAACAGATTTTTGAGAGACTTTTCATGGTAATTTTCAATTTTATTTTATTTTTGCCAGAAGACTGTTGATTGGAAGTCACCGAAGAAATATTTGTACATATTTCGTCTTGGTCAAGTCGACTGAGCTGGGTTTTGAACCATGCATCTGAATAAGGCTACACACTACCTATTAAACTATGAACACTTCAGCACTTTAGTCTAGAAAATTGTGGTTTTCCATGGCTTCATGTCTTTATGCATCAATGCCTATGACGGATGCACTGAATATTGTAAGGTATTATAATGTAATACGGTGTTCAGATATGCAGCTTTATTGCAAAAATCGCAATAAACTCCATTATTGAGCTTAATATTTCATATAAATTTTCAATTAATAACCGCGCAATAAATACGCAAATTGTTATAATATTGAGTAAAACAGCACTGTCATAAGTGTGTTTAGTGAGCATATTACAATTAATCGAACACTTTCTCTTGATATTTGACAACTTGAATGTCAGCAATGACAAACAAAAACAAAACCATAAAACAAAATAAATACAATGTTGTTGAAACAACCAGCTATTTTGTTTACCACCTGTCAAATGAATATTGAATTATTATGCCTGAACACTTAAAATATTGTACTCAATTAACCGAATATTGACTCAATAAAAGTGCATATCTAAACGTAGTATAAATCTAACTGATTCATTGGGGAGCACCATATCTTTTACTGCAGTTATTGTGCGACAACACTTTTACTGTTGCAGAATACAGGTCAGGTTTTTATAGCTTTCATAAACATGTAATCAAACATTTCTTCCCATTTTTAAGAATACAGCAGCATCTAATACCGACTCAATAGCCTTTTAATATATGTTTTAAACACCAACTAGGTGCAGCCAAGCAGTTAAATTCAATATCATGACAATTTTAACACCATCATCCATAAGGCAAACATCAAAATTTCCCTCCATTAAAATTGGGGAGTAAACTCTAAGGAGGTTCTTAATAAAAAAAAAAACTGAAACAATTTTTATTATCAACTTAAAAAAGGAGAAAACCCAACCCAATAACAATGACCTCGAATTTAATACTTATTTGGCATTTTGTCCTTTAATCTCACTTTTAATCGCCATTTTAATGTTTTCACTTTACTGGGTCAACAGCTTAATTTTCTACTCATTTTCACTTTTTTTTCTCGTTAACTTGGCCAAGATGATGAACACAACAACACTTCGAAGCACAAGACAACCATTTTTTTATCACTTCCTTTACAACTGCTTAACACGAAGGACTTAATTTATAATTTTCTCGGATTCGTTTTTTTCTATAATCAGCTCTCTAACCACAAAATTTGGTGAAAATCCATGGCCTTGACAAAAATTTTGCTGTTTGTTTGTTATTTCACCTGGTTTGTTGAAATGCCATGATTATCTGTGTGTTAAAATTTTTTAAAATTACTTTAACACCCCCCTCAACAGCCTTACCGAGAGAAGGATGCCAATTTATGAGAAAAAAGAAATGTTAAGTGTAGGGTTTTTTCTTCGCCTGTTTGGTGGTTCGTTTGTTCGCTTTACTTGGCTTTGCTTTTCTCTTTTCTTTGCTGAGATATTTTTATAATTTTTATGTGCCTTACGTTGTTAGCCACCCATACTTGCAGCTCTAGGCACAGGTAATTTTTTGGTAACACAAAATAAATAAAAGTCATGACATTCTTTTCTTCTGGTTCTTGTTCTGGTTCAGAATCTTTTTCGTATATTTGATAGGAAGGCTTTTTCTTCTGCCTTTAATTTATGACAACCACCAGATTGTTAATGCTGTATACCATAGCTATGAATGTGTTTGTATGTGTATTTAAGCTTCGATAGGTATATAAAAGAGAATATTTTATTATTAATTCATGGCTGTTATGGAGGCGTTTACATCTAAGTGTGTGTGTGTGCCGGTGTACCATAGCATTTTTTTAATAATTTTTTCTTTTTCTGTCTGAGGTCATAACGGTGTATAGAGAGAGAATGTCTATCGACCATAAAAACTGACCTCCTCGTACAAACTATAATTCAACATAAATTAAGTGAAGCAGAAATTTTGTAGATAACATTTTATTTTATTCATTAAAGTGTAAATTTTTCACTTGTCAATATTTTAAATTTATTATGTGAACACACACACACACAAATCTTTATACCAATTTGTAGATAGAGGTGTACATACCTTCCTTAGTATGGCATTAAATTGTATTCATAAATAAATATAACGATAGATAGAAAAGGGGTTCAAAATAAATTTTAAATGTTTAAATAATTAAATTTTAACTAAATTGTTATATTTTCTAAAATTAATTCAAATATTTATTTAAGTTTATAAATGATTTACTGGTTTACATCGATCACAATCGACGTAATCTATGAGATAGTTGATTGTCAAGATAAAAAGGTTCAATTAATGCGTGCCTATGTTTCATTCTAATCACCGCAGAAGCAAAATACCGTTTGCGAGCCTCATTGATCTCCTTTTATTGTAATTTCCCAAGAAATGTTTTGGTTGTCTCAAGCCCATTGGCCTGAGAGGAGTCTTCTCCTCCTTTTATTTTCCCATTCGTTAAGCATGTCTTGCCGAATATCCAACCCCCCTCCATAAAAGGATTCTGACCCCATTAATGGCTCATTGTAGAGTATTAACATATGACCTGCTACCCAGCAGGGTATATCTTTTAATTTCCCAATAATAGTCTAATAATTTCAAAACACATGGTAATAAGCATTATCTCGCCAAGAAAGTTACCATGATCATTGTTTCTTTGCATTCATTTGTCAAAAAACAATGAAACTATGGAGCTATTTTTGCACTAATTATGAATCGCTTGAGCATTCAAAATTACTCAGGTTTTGGTTCAGTTATGTACGTAAAAAGTAAACTAACATTCCAAAATCAGAAGCTTTGTGTTGAAAATTAGCTAACCATGAACGCAATAATCAGAATCGTGTACGGAGCAGGGCACTGATCACTAAACCGTAGATCAAGATAAACTATCGTGTAAGTTTTAACGCTTGTAAGAAGTTATGCATTAAAAGCATAGCAATAGTGATCACACTACACCCGCAAGGAATTTGAAACATTGACTTGAATTCTTATGTTCTTCAAAAGAACGAATTTGTTTTTTGTACCTTCTTAGTTCTTCCACTGCAATTATATGCATAGTGAAGTGTCCTCAGTATCTCAGCTTATCAAGAAATAATTTCATCTCATCTATACAAACCCTTAGACTAAGTAATGAAATGAACCAAAGAGATTATAACCTGGCGTTAGCAATTTTATTTGAAGTGACCAGTCATTCTATTTGTAGAATTTAACACACACACGACATGGCTGGTGTGATAAGCTAGGTTGTAATCCTGACTAAACGGTTGTAATGGCTAGTTAAATAAGTAAGTAAGTACATCGAAATGTACCTTAATAAGAGACTTTGATCCTTCTGGCTATTTGATGCGTCGCTACAAGATAGAAGTGGTTTTGTCATCGATCAATGATCAATGACGCACTTTACTTCTCATCCAATATCTGAAGCATTAACAATATTTCGATTGGCACAGGCTTGGGATCTTCCATTGTAGCACAAAATCGACCACCTGGCTACAAATGGGTCAAACAGACAAATGCAACAATAAGGGGAAATTAAATGAACGGAAGTGCTTTTGAGCGGAATTCCAAAGGAGAACTACAGACAAAATAACATCTGCAACAAGTCGTGGTACTATATCAAGTCTTTGATTATTATAATTGAAGAAAATTCACGAAGGGCATCGTTCTCGCTATGCTAGCAAGGTTGATATATTGATATAGGCAGTAACAATTTCAGAGAAGCCATTGAGCTATTAGACCAACAATATATATATATATGTCTCTTTGATGAGCATCTCAAAGTAATCCCTTACCAATAATACATACATAGATAATTGGTCCTTACAACTGCTCAGTCAGGATTTCGACCTAGTTTCTTACGCCACTTATGTCGTGTGTGTGCATTTTATACATGTGTGGAGGAACATACAGATTAAAGTCAACACCGCACGACAGATTTTTAAGAAAGTTTTCATGACAATTTTATTTACTCTCACAGAGTTTTTGCCAGAAATCTGCTGAGAGGTAGTCCCCGGAGAAATATATTTTCATATTTCGTTTAGTTATCTGACCTGGGATTTAAACCGATTCCTCACGTCTAATAATCCAAAACACTACAATAATGCACTGTATTAAACAAAATGCAAAACGTTTAAATCCTTCTTTTTGTCAATTTATTTAAATTTGCGCATTTTCCAATAATTTAATTGCTTAAAATCAAGGATAATTTAATTTGTCAAAAATAAATTGGAATCTGAAACTTAAAACAAATTTAATAAATCCCCAACAAAAAAAAAAAAGAAAAAAATTACAGCAAAAAGAAATCCAACATGAAGTTAAATCGCAAAAAAGGAAAAAAGGAATTTTGTATAATTTATTGGCATTTAAATGGCTTTAGGAAACAAAATATTTAAAAAAATTATTATTTAAACAAATAAAAATAAAAAAATTAACAAAACAAAATAAAATTGTGGAATTTACGAAAGTGTTTAGCAAAATTTTTTCTACAAATATTTGAAAATTTAACGCCGAAAAATAAGAAAAAAATTTAACAGAAATGCCTAAAAAATAGAAGCAAATAATAAAGTTTGGCTTTTATTTTTCTTTTTGTTGCAACAAACAGTCAAATAAACAGTCAAATAAACATTAATTTAAAATTTTTTTAATTAAACATAATTTTTGAGAGACAAGAAAAAACTTAAATTTAGCAGGAGTATCACAAATGAAGCGAAAATCATAATTTAAGGCAAATGCAGATTTGATAGCGAAAGCCTACGGATGTCACCCTTTTATTGAAATATAAACGAAGGAGTTTCCATATCAAGAAAAGAACATATCTGTAGAAAAACGCCTTTGCTTAAGTAAAGGAACAGTGTTTTAAAACAGAAGATAATTTAAAAGAATTTATTTAAAAGAAAATGATTAATTATTTATTTATTTTTTATTTTATTTATTTATTAATAAAGTCCAAATCCTGTACGACAAGATGATAATCTTATATTTAAAGTACAGGAACGTAATATGTACACAATAATTAACTTAATTTAGTAAGTGAATAACTGACTTAATAATAACAAGTAATGTACAGTTGTGTTCAAAATAATGGGAGCGCCCTTCATTTAAAAGAAAAATTTAAAATTAAGAAAAATAAGAAAGAAAATAGCAAATTTTTTTGACTTAAAATTTATTTCTTATTCATTTTCTAATTTTTAACAACTAATTATTTAATTGAAACTACGAAAACAAAAAATATTTTATGTAAATAAAGCTTACTCTCAAAATTAATTGTTCTAAATAATAGGAGTGTTAGCAAACAACCTAATAATTTTTAAACAAATGGCACAAAAGTTTGATATTATCTTAAAATAGTAAATTTATTTTAGTATTTGGTTGAATAACCTTTGTTTTTAATGAATTCAGCACATCTACAAGGCATTGAGTCAATAAGATCTTGGCATCTCTTTAAAGGAATTTAATGCCACGCATCGCGCACTGTGATCCATAGTTCTTCTGCATTTGAAGGTTTTTTTCTCTGCAGCATACTTTTTAACATCTTCCCATAGATGTTCTATGGGATAAAGGTCAGGAGACTGAACTGGCCATGCCATAACCTTTACCCCATTAACCCGAAACCACTCATTTGCCAATTTACTGGTGTGTTTCGGGTCATTATCTTGTTGGAATATCCATTTTAGAGGCGTGGAGTGTGGTAACATCACTTCTCTCAAAATGCCAACATAGACGTTTCTATCTATTATGTCTCTAATTGGATATATTGGGCCTACACCATTAGATGAAAACCTTCCCCATATAATTAGTTTTGCACCACCATGTTTAACTGTCTCTTGTGTATACTAAGCTTTATATTTGGTGTTGGGCGGACATCTAACGTACTGTCTAGACGTAATGCCACCAAATAAAACAATTTTACCTTCGTCGGTCCACAGTATGTGTCTCCATTTTTCTTTCGGCCAATTGATATGTTCTTGGGCAAACTTTAAGCGTGCTGCTACCTGTTTTTTTTTGTCAGCAATGGCACCGTTCGTGGACTTCTTGCGAATAAATTGTTGTCCATCAGACGCCTACAAATAGTAGGGCCACTTACGGCAAGATTCAGATCCTTTTGAATTTTTTTTGCATACGCCGAAAGATTCATTTTGCTGTATCGCACAATTCTGCGGTCATTGACAGTTGATGTCTTGCGCTTGGGCCACGCGTTTCGAGCTTCTTATATATTTTAATGCATTTGCGATCATTTGATTGGAGCAACTTAAGGTTTCATCAATTTCTTTAGAAGTTTTGCCTTTTTTTCGAAGATTTTTAATTAGTTTTCTCTTTTCTTAAGGACAGTGCTTGCCTCGTCCCATTATTACAAAAATGTATGTGAATCACTGTAGAAAAGGTTTTAACTACATTTTTCCGTACTTATTTTTCACTTTTTTCTTTAAACTATGTGCTGTTATGTTTTTATTTTTAAAGGAACACTCACACTCCTATTTTTTGATTAACTGAATTCAAGGGCAAACACAGAAATGAATCAATTTCATCGTAAATATTAAAATTATTACGAAATTGTTTTTTGTATTTTATTTCTTACATATCGTTGTAACTACCATTAAAATATATCATGTTTTGCAAATTGGTACAATAAAAAATTTTAACTTTGAAATTATTACATGGTAGCACTCCTATTATTTTGAACACAGCTGTATATGTAGATAGATGCAATAAGGGGAATAAAAACACTATAAAAAGGAAAAAAAAGAGAAACAAAAAAAATTTGCTAATATATATAAAGAAAAAAAAATTAACGAAAATATTGAAACAAAAATATCCTGAAGCTATTAGCGTTGGTGTTGCATTGCTGACGTTGTGGAAGAATGTTCCAGAGTCGAATAGCATGCAAATAAATAAGTAGCGATGCCGAGGAACTATAATATTCCTACTACGGGGTGATTGGACCAAACGTAGCCTGTCAAATAAATAATTCGGTATCCGCCTGTTCACAATTCGATGCAAAAGTAAAAGCACACGAATATTGAGAAGATTATCAAAGGTCACACCGTAAAGGCTCTTAGCTGCCACAGAGATATGATCACATCTTCTCAAATTATAGACATATCTAGCAATATTATTGAACAGAACGTTCAGCTTACGTTTGCTGCCAGAATCGCAATTACCAAATAGCTCGCATCCATCAAATAAGTTTTCGCAATTAAAATCCTAGTTTTCAAAGGTATATAGACTTGCGTGGACCAAAGTGCGCGTAACTTAATATACGTCTGCCCTACCAGTGAATTAATGTGATCATCCCACGTCAAATTGGAGTTAATTAAAGCTGACATAACCGAAATATAATAGAATAGAAATCTTTATTACTGATGGCAAAAGAACAGAGAACACATCTTGTTAAACAACAATTCCATTGTAATATAAACCTGACACAGTAGAAAAAAGATACGGTCTCTAACACCAATAAAATCCTTTTAGAACAAATCCAAACAATTATTGACTGTAAAAAAAGTAAAGTGTAGACGATTATAAATACAATATTTCATCTACAGGATGGCATATTCAGAGCTGAGTGTAAAGACTGAATCAGATCTGCTCATAAACTTTATAGAGAATATTTAGTAATATTCTCGTGTTGCGAAGTCGTAAGGACAAGAAATCTTAGAGATAAACTACCAGCTGGGTGACCCATGTTAGCAGTCAAAGTTGAACACATACTTTCATCACTCTTCTTCTTGTAACTCTAGGGATTGCGGCTAATAGACATCGCTATTCTTTCGCTATTTCTCTATTTGCTGCTCCTTGTGAATTTGTGATGTTTCTATTGACGGCTATAAGACATCAATTTTCTTCTCTATTTTTCTGCGTCTTCCAATATTCTGATGTTTCCTTTGACCCAGTAGTCTAATATCCTCCTCTTCAATTTTTGTGAACAAAAATTCGATCAACATGGCCCGATAACGATCGCCATTGACTGTAACGGCTACTCCTTGCTCGTTTTCGAAGAAAAATGGCCCAATTATGCCTCTGGACCAAAATCCGCAGCAAACAGTGACTCGTTTTGGGTGCGTCGGCTTTTCAATGTATCTGTGCCCCAAATACGACAATTTTACTTGTTTACATACCCGCCAAGATCAAAAAGAGCTTCATCTGAAAATATGATTTTTTGCCAAAATCGGCATCTTCTGGTGTAGGCCACTGCATGGCCAGCCGAGGCAGCTATTTAAATGAAGTTATTTTCCATTATTAACCGGAAGGATTGTACTTTCAATTAAAAAAATAAATTTAAGAAAATATTCAGTAGTTTTTTTTTAAAGCATTTTCAAAAAAAAAGTTATTTGGCGGACCCTTTAGTTTGCACACAACTCAATACAAAGAAAGAACTTAACAGAGCAGCCGTTTAAAAGCCTGACGATATGTAAGTCTAACATCTATATCCATTACAATCTCATTCTCAAAGTATCAAAAAAATTTATGATCTGAGAAGATCGAACTACTTCAGTATCAGGCGCTAATAATTTGGATAACACGATAACTCCGTATAGCCAGATACTTCGGAGCCTAACTAAGATCCAACAGAACCCTGTCAAATCCTATCACTAAAGCACTGCCAAGTGGTACAGACTGTGAACGCTGAAAAGTGTCAAAGGTTTCGCAAGTCAATCAATAAAAGAATGAATCGAAGATCTCCAGACGCGACTACGTTGCAAAAATATTCCTCCTATAAAATAATAAAATGAACAGATTTGATTTAGTCATCGTATGCTAGTAGTTAGGGTGTTTGGCTTGATTTGATTCAAACCACAGTCAAAAACTCTTTAACAAAAGGGTATATGAAAAAATATTTCTTCGGCCATAGTTACGATTAAACGTTTCTCAAATCTGTTGTTCGGAGATGACGTTAAACTCTATGTCCCGCCACTCATAGATAAAATTAGTACACATAACATGGGTGGTGTGAGAAAATAGCTTGTAATCCTGACTGGTTATAATGACCAATTAAGGAAGTAAGTAAGTTAGACTTGATGGAAAAACACTTACGGAACAGGAAAACACTCACGAAACAGGAAACTCTCTCCTACTGAAGCCCTCATATTAGGAAAGGTGTTACTTTTTGCATGGAGGAGGGTTAATGTCGCGCCAACGTTTGGATAATGTACTTCCGAAAACAAAGTATTTCAGAGAAACAGTATCGTATAAAAATATGCTAAAAGACAATCTCATCTCGATGAGCATTGATTAGAAGATGATGGCCCATGTTCAGGCAGACTACTGGCTAAAAGTGTGAAGGTTAATAAAACCTGCCGTTCGCAGACGATTTTAAACATTAGTTTCAACAACTCATAAAAGAAATGAACACACACAACACGGGTGGTCTGAAAAGATTGGTTGCAATCCTGGCTAAAAGGTTGTTATGACCAATTAAGTAAGCAAGTCTTGGACTGTTTCATGGTGGTGTAGGCGACAGGCAGCTGAATTCTTTCTAACACCATATCATAAATTTGTTTAAGGGCTTCATAAACTTTTTTTAATTTATTAAATGTACACCATATTGATACACAGTAAACATAAAAATGTCAAATAAAAAAATTATATTTGTAATGCGTAAAATGAAAAACGAAAAACGGCGAAATATATCATTAAAACCCTCTTTAAATCATTTGTAGACATTAAGGATTCGTGTGACAACCACTGTACAAACATTATAAAATATTTAGGAAATAATAAACAAAAAATGCGAAAAATGTCACGTTTTGTGTAAATTTAATTACACACCCAGTACAACTCATTCTTATATGCTTAGTAGTACGTACAGAAGAGAAGTACGTACATATACAATGTATGTACATATAAAAGAAATATTATATTTGTTGTTTTTGTTTTTATTTTTGTTTTTATGAATATTATTATTATTATTATTTATGTATGTATGTGTACGTTTAACATCTAAAACCTGACAGGGATTCTGATACTCACATTTATGCCATACATATGCAAGCAAAGAGACAACCATTAATATTAAAATCTTAAACATTACAATACAATAACCCAGTAAACATAACAATGCATTAAACATCGAAGGAGTAACGGAACAATTTTCAACATAACTGATGTTAGTATGTCATCCATCTGCTGTAAGTAAAAAAAACTTTGAAGACGAATATAAATTTAAATGTTCGCTGGGTTATTTCATTTACATACCATTTCAAGAAGAAAAATCTCTCTTCCTATTTGCTTTGGATAATTATTTTTCCATTTTTTTTCTTCATTCTCTGCCACTTTTTTATGCATTTTTAATGATTTCGCCTGTAAAAACTTAAAGCATTAAAGAACGATTGTTCTGTCTGTCTGTCTGTCTGTCTGCCTCAGTGTTTATTGGTAGAACAAAATTTATTATAATTTATTGTTATTGTTATTGTTGCGATTATTTGATAAATTTCTGTACTCCTAATAATAACAATAATAATAATAATATGCGATTAGCAATAATATGTGGGTATTAAGTAAAAACAATAAAGAAATTAAAATGAAACCATTCCCAGAGTCTTATTGGAAAAGTGAAAAGTGTGCGAGGGTATGACAATAAAGCCAATCATGTTTTATTGTGCACATTTTTTTTTCTGTAATTTTTTCAATAAAAAATCCATTAATTATGCAATAAAAGAAAGCAAAGAATAAGAAAAACTTGCTAAGGAACTGTTCCCTTCTTCTGTTGGTGTTAGACATTTTATTCAAAGGATTTCTCAAACCGTGATTTAGAAATTTAAGGATCAAAAGAGATTTCTCTTGAAAATTTCTTCTATTGAGTGATTATATGCAAGTGAAACCAATAGTTGAAGAAAATTAAAAATACCAAAACCATAAGCCGAAAATAGAAGAAGAAAACTTTGAATTCCCACAAATAAAGTCTTTTTTAAGGAAAGTCCATGAATCACAATGATTAAAAGTAAGCAGAAGTTTCTCTAACAAGCTTCGGAGGGATAAGGTAAGGTGGAAAGAAAGAGCTTAAGCCAGCATTTAGGCCCATTCTTATAGCACAATCAATATTCAACATACATCCTTCAGCCAGGATTACGTCCTAGTTTTTCACACCACTTACGTTGTGTGTGTTAATTTTATACATGAGTGGCGGGATTCTACAGTTTAAAGTCGATTCCGAACGACAGATTTGTTTGGCAAACTTTTCATTTCAATTTTATTTGCTCTCGGAGTACTTGCCAGAAATCTGCTGAGAAGAAGTTGCCGAAGAAATTTTTTTCGAATTTCGTTTTGATGTTTGACCTGTAGTTGGAACCGTAGCCTCACGTCTAATAAGCCAACACCCTACCTACTAGACTATGGCGACTGCTAATATTCAACATTCCCTAAAGGAAATCAAGACAATTCCAAAATAAATCTTATTGTTGCAGCAATCCTCAGAAACCTCCGTGTTTTTGTGACAAGTAAGTTGAAAGGCAGTCTCGTCCTCTTCCTCAGACACAGTTCCTGCATAAGTTGTTTGCCGGAATGAAAATTTTTTGGCATTCCTACCAAAAGAACAGTGGTTCGTGAGAATCACTATTGTGCGATTGAAGGATAACAGTGGCTCGGCCTTCTTCTTATGCACACATGTCCAGCAGAGTCTAGCAATATTGTAAGTACCTTCTTGCTGTCAACGGAATTTAGTCTCCCCGGAGAACGTATGCCCTGTCATGTCATGTCAGTAAGTGCGAGCGTCGTACCGACTTAGCATTGCAATTTCCAACGATGTTCCTAGGACACTGAACCCACATAAGCTTTAACTCGGCATTCATTAACAAGAAGGGATAATGGAACTACTTTCGTTAGAGACTTAAACGCAAGCCTGGTTGTCGACTTAAATCAAAAGATTTTTCGCCGCTTTCAAAAAAGCCTTGAATTTGTCTGGAAAACGCTGCGGTGGTCAAGCAGCCTGCAAGAAAATTTAATATCAGAGCCTTTAATAAATATAGCACAGTCTACTCGGCCATAAATCTTAAAGCCTTGGTTCTAAAGCTCAAGTGTCCCATCTAGCAAGTAATAGCGTACTAGGTAGTGAGTTGGCTTATTAGACGTGAGCTGAGACGTTTGCTGAGATGTCTCGAAGAAAACGAAATATGAAAACAATATTTCTCGACAAATTTCTCTTAACAGTCTTCTGGCAAAAATTCTGCGAACAAATAAAATTGTTATGGAAAGCTTTTAAAAAGTCAGTCGTTCGGAGTAGACTTTAAAGTGGATGTCTCATCAGTTTCGCTGCCGCCATCATCGGGCTTTATTGTTTCTAAAAACGACTACTGTAAACAGGGAGTGTTAAAGACCTATACTTGAAGATTTTCTGCTATCTCAAGTGAAATAATTTTGATCCCGAAGGCTGCATTTCCGAATTGCCGTGTGTGTTACTTTCGGTAGTTCTTCTTAAAGGGTTTGTTGGCGTCATGAAACTATGTCAACAAGACTATTGAAGTTCTCAAAGAAAATATCTCTACAGAACGCAGAAAACCAATCTGCTTTAAATCGTGGGTGGCCAAAAGAGTATTATAAAATTTTAAAAAATTTAAACAACTGATAAACACATATCAAACACAAAATTAAAGATTTTAATTTATTAGAAAAATTTCACCGATTTTAAATTATTTATTTACTTACTTTCTTTATTATTTTTATTACTATAATTTCTTTTTATTTTTAATGAACTTTGTTGCATAAATAATAATAAAAATAATTTTTTATTTTTAAATTAATTTTTTTATTTTACGTGCTTCGTGAAAATCAAATCAATTTTCAAACTATAATTTTTTTTCTTTTGTTGATGTTGTTGTGTTTTGTATTCAATGCTTAATAATATAAACTCTTTTCGCGTATAAATAATACCTCGTCATTGAATAACGCAAAAATACAATGCAAGGGTAAAAAAAAAATTTCAAGGGTTATATGCGAATACGCTTAAACAAATATTTACAAAATAATAATATTTTTCACGAAATACTTGCAACATTTTTTAAATACAATTTTACCCCCTTTTATTATTGCAAGTATATAATGGGCGATTTTTTAAGAGCCATAAGAAAATTTAAAAAAAAAACACATAAAATTCAGAAAAATTCATGAAATCTTTATTTGAATCGATAATACCGCGACTGCGCCTCAAATGGTCCATCCGCTTAGTCCAATTTTGGCATACTCGGCCGGTATCTCACGAATAAATGCTTCAATGTTGTCCTCCAATGCGTCAATTGAAGTGGGCTTGTCTGTATAGACATGAGCTTTAACATAGCCCCACAAAAAATAGTCTAAAGACGTTAAATCGCACGATCTAGGCGGCCAATTGACCGGTCCAGAACGTGAAATAAAATGTTCACCGAACTCGCCTCTCAATAAGTCCATTGCTACGCGTGCTGTGTGGCATGTGGCACCGTCTTGTTGAAACCACATGTCATGCAAGTCAAGCTCTTGAATTTTGGGCAAAAAAAATTTGTATATCATCTCACGGTAGCGCTCTCCATTCACAGTTACGTTACGATTCGCAGCATTTTTGAAGAGGTACGGTCCAATGATGCCACCAGCCCATAAACCGCACCAAACTGTGACTTTTTCTGGATACATTGGTAGCTTTTGCAAAGCTTCTGACTGATCTTCACTCCAAAATCGACAATTCGGCTTATTTACGTATCCATTGAGCCAAAAATTAGCTTCATCGCTTAACACAATTTTTCGATAAAGAAGTGGATCTTCGGCCAACTTTCCAAGAGCCCATTCACCAAAAATTCTGCGTTGCGGTAGGTCGTTCGGCTTCAATTCTTGCACCAGCTGTATTTTGAAAGGCTTCACACCTAAATCCTTCGCATAATTTTCCACGTTGTTGAGTAACAGAGGCCTAATTGCTGCGAACGGCGACGAATCGATAATTGATGCTCATCTTTAACACTGGCCGATACAGCCGCGATATTTTGGTGGTTTAATGTCCAACAATGTAAATTTGGTGCAAAATTTAGTCACAATAGCCCGAATAGCCGCTTCAGTAGGTCGATTAAACTGACCATAAAATGGAAGAAGCGCGCAATGAATTTTCCTAACAGAGCACGCATTTTGATAATAAAATTCAATGATTTGCAAGCGTTGTTCGTTTGTAAGACGATTCATGGTTAAATTATAGACGAAACAGAAGATGTTTGACAGTGAAACAAAACACGAAACGTGCGTGAGCTGTTTAAACCAGTGTTGCCAAAAAGATAATAGCTAAAAAATCACCCGTTATAATTTAAATATGTATTGTTTATATTGGTTCAAGTTTTTTTTTTTGTATAATTTTTTTATCTGTTTATTATTGGTTTTTATTGACATCTTTGACATCAAGCTGTTATTCAGCAAACCAATAACTGTTACCTTCACTCCTTACCTCATAATTTCTTCTTAACAGTTTAAAAATATTCCTAGAAACCTTACTGTTACATGAAACCTTTAAACGATTTTTATTACCTACACTGCACTGGCGCGAATACTTAGAAAAAAAGATTTAAAATCTTGTGCCAGACATGGTTTTCATCTTTTTTAATTAAATATTCATGGAAATCCATTGTAAATATTAAACAAAAACAAAGAGAAATATTAATTTATTCCGCTTGTTTTGAAGTGACTCAAACCGAGTCGTTGTGAATATTGTATCGTTGTCCTAAACAACATTGTCTGTTCATAATACTAAGCCTGAAAAAGACAATTGGAACAGTATTTTGCTTATTTCTACCCACCTTCTCTAAATTTTGAAACCAAATTATAAAAAAAACCCGATACATATCAAGCTGTTATCAATCTAAAAACAACCGGCCATAACTTGCCACTGTCACTATAGCAAAGAAGCAATTGAGTGGTATCATGTACCCATGTAAGCCAATCTACCTTAATAATACGATCAAAGTAACAAAGACCATATGCACGGTACAGTGTCACTGCTTGAATCAGAATCACACTAGAATACCATGGCACCCGATATAGAAAGTAATCGTGGCTTAAGCTTATGAATTAGAAATTTTTCTTGGATAATTCTCGCTGTAGTCTAGTATGCAATGTGTTGGCTTATTAAAAGCGAGCCCGTGGTTCAAACTGCAGCTTGAAACAAAACAAAGTATGATAAAATATTTCTTCGAAGACTTAATCTCAGCAGACTTCTGGCAAAAACTGTGAAAGCAAATAAAATCTGTCGTTCGAAGTCAATTTTGAACAGTAGGTCCTGCTACTCATGGAAAAATTGACTATTGAGCGGCAACATGTACCATGGCAAGCTAATCTATTCAATTGCGTAGAATTCTTTCCTGTTGAGAGAAAGTGATCATTAGGAAGGAAAAAAATATTTAAAAGACATAAAAAAGCTTAGTCAGCAAAGAAAAAAGTTTTACGGGAAGCGGCGTGCGATCAAAAAAATGGTGACAGACTAGACCTAATGAAAGCATTCATACATACATACACAGTTGGTCATTACAATCCTTCAGTCAGGATTACGATCTAGGTTCTCATACCACTAACGTTGTGTGTGTTAATATAATGCATGAGTGACGGGACCTACTGTTTAAAGTCGACTCCGAACGACAGATTTTTGAGAAACTTTTCATGGCAATTTTATTTACTCTCAGAGTTTTTGCCAGATATCTGCTGAGAGGAAGTTGTCGAAGAAATAATTTTTAATATTTTCGTTTTGATGTTTGAGCTAAAGTTTGACTCGTGGCCGTACGTCTAATAAGCCAATACACTACCTACTAGAGTTGGGTAGTTCGCGAACGAACTAGTTCAATTGAACTATTCACACAACTGAACTAAAAGAGCCGCTCATAATAATGAGCTCTTTTAGCTCCGTAGTTCAGTTGGCTCTTGTTCTCGTTTCTTATTCGTTCATTTCGTTCTTTTATTTTGTTTATCGTTCTCATGTGTGTAGTTCACGAACGAACTATATAGTTCAATTGAACTATTCAACGAGAGTTGTGTAGTTCACGAACGAATTAGTTCAATTGAACTATTCATACAACTGAACTAAAAGAGCCAACTGAACTAATGAGTTCTTTTAGCTCCGTAGTTCAGTTGGCTCTTGTTCTCGTTTCTTATTCGTTCATTTCGTTCTTATTCGTTCTTTTCTGTTGTTTATCGTAGTGTTAAATGGTAGTGCCATCATTGGCGGTGTTACCACATACTAATAAAATAACTTATGGCAACATTTTTCCTACATAAGCGCGAAAATTGCAAAAAATAAAAAATAAGCAAATTAAAATAATATATTTTTTCAATTTAACTCAAAGAAGGGTTAGGCGAGAAATATCCACAGAAATTCTTATTAAATATACTTTTATAAAAACATATGTAATTTTTGACGATGTATTAAAATTAAAATTTTTTGCTTTTGAATTTCTTGAATATAATTCAAATTTTATACATTAGAAGTAATAGCACATAATAGCTAAAAAAATTTTATAATATATTTCTTTTAATAAAATTTCTAAGTGGGCTCCATGAAAAGTTAGTGCATAGCGTAACGATTGTGAGTTTGACTCTCACAAGATAATCTGGTCTGTTACGCTAATAAGTATGTTTTTATAAATAATAGTGTCAACTAAAAATCTATAAGATTGAAAAAATTTAATTAAGACAAAAGAGATTGTAAATGTATTTATTTATATATGTATATAAATAAATTCAAATTTATATTTTTCTGTTTATGTTTTTCTTAATATTTATATTTTATGTATATATTATTGTTTTTAACGATTCAATTATCAAAATTTCCGCCAATCCATTGACTTAACTTTTTGATAGAAATTCAAATTTTTCGACACTGGTAGGTCAAAAAATCTTGCCAATAAACGGAAAAGGGTTCAATTTCAAAATCTGGATTTGCAAAATTCTCGCTAAACACTAGATTTCATTCATTTATTGCCGGGTATTCAAATTTTTCAGAACAGGTAGGTAAATTGTCAAAGAAATAAATTGTAGGAAATTTCCGTCATAGCAATAATACCAAAACAGTGCTAAAAGGGCCGCAATTGAAAAATGGGTTGAATGTGGTCATGCTACCTACCCTACAAGTGTAACGTCACACAAAACAAATGTTATTCTCGTCATAGCAATAATGTCAAAAGAGTGCTAAAAGGGCCGCAATTGAAAAATGGGTTGAATGTGGTCATGCTACCTATCCGTACAAGTGTGACGTCACACAAAACAAATGTTATTCTTACTGAGAGTTTTCTGTAGCATTCACCCATTATGAAAAACTGCTCAATAGCTCTCTTCATGTTTTTTTCTGGAAAAAAACATTCGACTTACAGAATCAGGGTAAAAAATCAAAATGAGAGTTATTTGTAATAAACATTTTTTTCTCAGGAAGAGAGCCACATATATAAATAGACAACATGGGTGAATCAAGCACTAGTTATTCGAAAGAGTTCATATTGGTATAGTGTCGGATGATCAAAGTGATCTAAGTGAATTTTTATTGGTATAGTGTCTGATGATCTAAGTGAATTTTTATATTTAAAAATGGCTGAAAAAAGAAAATTTAGCGCAATATGGACTCATTTCACGGCAGAAGAAGGTAATAGAGCAATGTGTAAATATTGCAAAATAAACCTAAGCATTGCTGGGGGTTCTCATGGGAATCTTTCTCGACATATGAGAACAAAACATCCGCTTACACCATTAAATCAAGAAAGAAAGACTACAATCCCACCAGAGGTACTTGAAGAAGACATGCCAGACGTACAACCTTCTACCAGCTTCCAATCCAGGCAAAGTGCAACGCTCCCTCAGCAACCCCAACAAAATATAACACAATATTATATTATATATATATATATATAATATGTTAAATACTATACTATATACTGTTATTATTTTATTCAATAAGTTGATATAAATACACGGAATGCATTAATTCCTTTAAATGTATATATGTATTGTTTACATCATTTTAAATATAAATACAATTGAGAAAGAGAGCGGAGTTGTTTAAAAGTACTGAACTATTGAACTAAAAGAACGAACTAGTTCATTACAGAGAGCTGAACTAGAAAGAGCGAACACTCAAAAGAGCTAAAGAACCCAACTCTACTACCTACTAGACTACGACGACTAACCTCATGAAAGAAGTTCCACAAAAATAAAAATTAAATATTTTTAGAACCTTTTAAGGAGTTAAACCATGTTTTCTTTAGTTTAATATTTTTTTAGTCGCGAAGTCGACGCGGTCTAGTAGGTAGCGTGTTGGCTTATTAGACGAAAACCCAGGGTTCGAGCCCCAGGCCAGACATCAAAACGAAATACAAAAAGTATTCCTTCGGCGACTTCCTCTCAGCAGATTTCTGGCAAAAACTCTGATAGTAAATAAAATTACCATGAAAAGTTTCTCAAAAATTTGTCGTTCGGAGAGGACTTTAAACTGTAAGTCCCGCCACTCATGTATAAAATTAACACACACAACATAAGTGGTGTGAGAAGCTAGGTCGTAATCCTGACTGAAGGGTTGTAATAACCAATTATGTATGTATGTTATATTTCTTCAGTTTTTAATTTTACCATTTTACCTGTTTTTCTAAATTTATTTCACCCAAATTTATTCTAGCACACTTCGGAGGGTATTTTTGTTTTGAAAATTTAAATTAAAAAGAATTATTTTTCAATGCTTAAATGCACGACATGGGGTAGTCTACAGTATTGGTATTCCTTTAGAATTAAATTTGATATATAATCAAATTCTTTACCAGCAATTTGAAAACCAAATTAATAGCAGAAGCCAGATACTCAAGGCTACATTCATATAAAATAAGGCCAACTTATATTACATCCTGTTCGATTGTATCGAGCGCATAAGTTTAATTTTTATACAAATACTTTCCTGCAACCTTAAGTTGAACATTTTTTCTTTTTTTCTTTCTTCATTTCCAAAAACCTAACCAATACATGACTCTCATTATTATGCGTAAGGTCAAGGTTGTAAATGTTTCAATAGCCAAATTATACAGCGGGTAACTTTAGCTGAAGGGCATCTGGCATTTGTACTCGTATGTATAGAATATTGAGTATGTTCTTTAACTAAAATCAGTTAACCATTAATGAACTGAAATGCTTTTTATTGATTTCTTACAAATTCACGAAATTATAATAAAAAAAATTATTTTCAAGCAAATATTAGAAATCTTTGTACGTGTAATGTATCAGTTGTACATTCCAGTTGAAGAACAAAATTTTTGAAAGCGAATGTTCTCGATTTGTTGCTTAAAATAACACAGAAGTAATGAAGGATATTGTAGCTTATTTTATATACGAATATTTTTAATTTTCTTTTGTTTTTATTCCCTTCAAAATGTAACAAATATTCACAATTACTTGAACTTGCTTTCAATCCTTTGCAAACCTTTGGTTTATTTTCTAAATTTTAAATGAAGAAAATAAAAATAAAAAAAATTTGAGAAATTAAATGTACGGCACTGTGATGTTGTGATTCGATGTCTACATTTGAATTGCCTTGAACTTAATGTCCTGAGTCAATGTTAAAATTAAAGGCAACGTATTTTGTAGAAGGAAACACGAACCCAAAAACGACTCGCCTAACACCAAAGGAAGCAGAAAGAGAGACAAAGAGAGAGTGAGAGCTAAAAAACCGGTAACAAGAAGAGTGTTTTTATCTCTAAAAGAGTGCAAGAATCTCTTAAATTTTGCTTATACAGCTGCTGAATCTGTTAAGGGTGTTGCTCTGCAACATGTTGCTTGAAAATAAATTGAAATGTTCCTCAACATTTTGACTTATTTAAAATGTATAGATTTTCATAGGAATTAAAATACTTTCATTGCAAAAGTGTTGATTGAATTTTCCCTGCCATTAAACCCTTTATGATAATGGACACCATAATATGATGTCAATGTAAAGTTATAGCCTTAATTATTTAGGCTAACATCAATACACATATCAACATATGTACGTGCATTTGTGCGGGTGTGTTAAAATTAAATCCCATTGATTTGATTTGATTTATTGCTAATAAAAGCAGTTTAAATCCTCTTGCAATTAGTATAACAAGCTTTGTTTAGATTTTTGCTGCTTAATGTGCCACTAATATTGTTATTAACAAACACTCAATAAATCTTCAGTGCAGCAAATATTTAATATATGGCATGGCCTCTATTGAATGGCCTTCGTATATTGGTGTTCATTATTATTTTTAGGCAACAAAATATAACAACCTTGACCTTTCCGTACAATATTGATGGCAAGTTATTGAGTGTGCTTACATTTTCGATATTTAAAGTCATTTTATAATTAAATATTGTAATCAGTTTTATTTTTTAAAGCTCCAAAAAAAAAAAAAAGAAAGTAAAAAATACAAAATTTTAAATTTTGTAATTCAGGAAGTTTAAATAGAATTGAAATAAAGGGTCCGATAAATAACTTTTTTTTTTGAAAATGCTTTAAAAAAAAACTACTGAATATTTTCTCAAATTTCCGGTTAATAATGGAAAATAATTTCATTCAAATGGCAGCCTCGGCTGGCCATGAGGCAGCCTACATGATCGGTCCAATTTTTAAGCACGTTATCGATTGTGTGCTTCACGATTATTGTCCTTTAAAGCGTCCATTGTCTCTGGCTTGTCGGCGTAACACTTATCTTTGACGGCACCCCGCAAATAATAGTCCAACGGTGTCAAATCGCAGCTCCGAGGTGGCCAAGCGACATCAGCTCTGCGGCTGATAATGCGATCTTCAAAAACAGGACGCAAAACATCGAGTATAGCTTCGGCTGTGTGGCACGTAGCGCCGTCCTGTTGAAACCATATGTTGCCAATATCCTCATCCTCAATTTTTGTGAACAAAAATTCGTTCAACATGGCCCGATAACGATCGCCATTGACTGTAACGGCCACTCCTTGCTCATTTTCGACGGAAAATGGCCCAATTATGCCTCTGGACCAAAATCCGCACCAAACAGTGACTCGTTTTGGGTGCGTCAGCTTTTCAATGTATGCGTGCGGGTTTTCTGTGCCCCAAATGCGACAATTTTGCTTGTTTACAAACACGCCAAGATCAAAATGAGCTTCATCTGAAAAGATGATTTTTTTTTCCAAAATCGGCAACTTCTGTAAGTCGATCGCAGGCCCACTTAGCGAAGCGAAAACGCATTGGATGGTCCATATTCGTTCAGCGGAAGGATAAAACTAATTATCAGTCAAATCAGACATGAGCTAAGTGTTACCATTCACGAAATAAGCACTAGTTGAAAAAAAACGTTAGATGGCGGACCCTATACAACTCCTACAACATTCTACTCATTATGACGTGCCATTATAGCAAGTTTTAAATGTAGTTTGATAGTCCAAATCGAAAGTTGTCAAGACATTTCCACATCATGTCGGAACTGACATTTACGAAGTTACTTAGCTCTATTAAATATTAGCGTTAGCTTAAAAAAACCAGATAATGTTACCGAAGATTAGGGAATTTGACTCTTAAATTATTCTCTTATGGTTTCATGGCAAATATGCTCGTTGCAGTGTCCCTACTCGATTCAGAACCACACTAAAATCCTCTCGATATAGAAAGTATTTCTGGGTTAAACTTATGAATTAGGGATTATTCTTGCATTTTTGTTGCCGTTGTTGTCTAGTAGGCAACATCTTGAATAAAACGAAGTATGAAAAAAACACCTTTGACAACTTTTGTTTGCAAGATTTACTTTACCTCCACTAAACTCTTGGGATCATATAGGACAGCAAAGTATTCTGGAATTTGAATTTGCAATCCAGAATCACTAAAGCGGCACAAGTGCTGTTCATTGTAAGAGAGAAACGGGACTAAACTGGGATATGAACAGTAAAAATGTTTACTGATTATGCCAACCTTATCTCTTAGGGACGCGTAGTTTGGAGATTGAAGAAAAAATCATCGAACCCAGTTTGAAAATATTGTGAGGATAGTAGCGATTGCTTACTATATTTAATTGGCTAATTCTAGATATGTTGGTTAAAAATGTGGCTAAAAACACGTCAATGGGACTGAGGACAATAAAAATGTGGAAATACTGAAGATGTGGTCATTCTAAATATTCCCATTAACTACACAATACCTAAACCTGCTTTTGATCATAGTTTTACAACAAAAGTAACGGATAGATCCTATTACGATAACGGTTTATACCTTTCAAAGAACGTCATCCAGGCGTATACACTGAAGAATCTATATCATGCGACAAAATTGGGTGTGGAAGCTTTTGCAAGGAAGAGATGAACTTTAAATAATTCCAGGGTCTCTAGGCGATTAATTAAAATTGCTCCAAAACTATCGATGAGTGATTTCGGTACTAGAGAATGTTGAGTTGAGAAATGTGCAGTCAAGCAACAAGTGAAGCGACAAATAGATTCCTACAGTTTACTGGCAACCAATCTAAAACTGATGCTCAAAACCAGCTTAACAAACATTTTGTCTCCAAAACTCTGGTTGTCACTAGCAAGTGCAGTGAATTTAAATCCAACACAGCTTTCAGCTCTGCTGGTCCTCAGGTTTATTGTAATAACTGTCAATCTCTGTATCTTGTCTAACTCTATTTGTTTTCATAGTTATTATATCTCTCCAGACATATGGCCTCATAGATCACTATCTCTCTGACCGTCATGGTATTCTTACTTACTTAATGGGCATTAGAACTCTTAGTTAGGATTTCGACCTAGTTATGTAGGTGTATTATGTATTGTAGATTAATTTTATACATGTGTGGCGGGAGCTAGAGTTTATAGTCGACTGAGAAAGACAGATTTTTGAGAAACTTTTCAAGACAATTTTTTTTTACTCTCAGAATTTTTGTCAGAAGACTGCTGAGTGAAAATTACCGAAGAAATCATTTTTCGCACTTCGTTATGGGTCTTCTTGCTTAATAAGCCAAACACTACCTGCTAGAGTATGGCGACTTCATCATCATATCATCATGGTAGACATAGAGTGGGAAATTACTGGCTTGTATGCCAGGATTTCCCTGTAAGCCATCTCCATGTTATTTTACCATGTCAGTACTTTCCTGAAATGCTTTTTACATGAGCCCGTCAAGCCAATTTATTATCCGCTGTTATTTTCATACCATATTCAAACTATTTTACTTCCATTTTCTGTGATATTATTTCATACTGTAAGCGAATATTCTTTTATTTATTAAGTTACTAATGTGGTCTGGGCCGGTATTACAAACCAAGCTCACTGACATGTACCATGGCTTTATAACCTCAAGGTTTCATTGAATTTTATTATAAAGAATTTCTTCAATCAAATTTCCCTTTACTCATTAAAACTATATTATCTGCATGTCCTTGGCAATCGATACCAGATTCGGATAATTTTGTCAGGCATTTATACATAACCAGGCTACACATTTGTAGTAAAACGACCCCAAGCTGAGCTGAATGTCCTTGGCTGTCGATATCCGCCTTAGTTTTTTCGGGAATTCATTCACAGCCAGGTCCTCACATTAGTAGTTAAAGGATCCCAAGTGAAGTTCAGTCAGGCTTGCGATGTGTTTGAAGAGAGTAATCGTGGTTTGAAGATCTCCGCTACAAAGATCTGTCGAATAATTGCCTAGTAATTGTTATTGTTTATGCAAAGGGTATAAACAGTGGAATAACAAACAAAGCAATTGCTGTTGTTTACATAAAGTTGTGAACATTGGCACACAATTGTACGAATAATAAAGAATTTTAATTAAAACTAAAAACAAATTTATTTTATATTTTATTTGCAATCTACGAGCTCATATTTTAAACGTTATCAAAAGGTACAAACGTAACAATTGATTGAGTTGACCCTTATACATATGTACATACATAATTGGTAATTACAATCCTTTAGTCAGGATTTCAGGACTACGACCTAGTTTCTCGCACCACTTATGTTATGTGCGTTAATTTTTATACGGGAGTGGCGGGACCTGCAGTTTAAAGTCGACTCCGAACGACAGATTTTTGAGAAATTTTTCATGGAAATTTTATTTACTCTCAGAGTTTTTGCCAGAAATCTGCTGAGAGGAATTCGCCGAAGGAATATTTTTTTATATTTCTTTCAGTCGGACATCTCTGATCTGGGATTTGAACCGAGGCCACACGTCTAATAAGCCAACACAATACCTACTAGACCAAGGCGATGACTCTGACCGTTATTATCTCGTTGAAAGCATAATTTTTCGTAGATCGCAGGTATAGGACCACTGCCATCCGTCTGGATATCACAGGCTCCATACCCCTTTCATCTTTCTTCAGAACACTATTCTTTTGCATTGAATACCTCACAATATCACTCAATATGGCATGAATTATTACAATAAAATAAATAAACTAACCTGTACCTTTACAAGAACAGGAAAAAAGCCGTATAAATATGATGTTTAAAATGCATTTACCACAGCCTATCAACCTATGCATGGTTGCCATACAAACTTTTGTCAATTTCTAGCGAATATAAAAAGTATGTATGTATGTATGTATGTATGCCAGTGAAACATCATTAATTATATTTAATCATAATGTAAAAAGCAGCATGACGTATGGCTGACACTTAATTAGTCATATTAACTGTTATAAAATGAATAAAAATTAATTTTTACCACATACACTAATGGGACTTATTAAAACTGTACATCACCTGACTGACCGATGGCCGGTGACTGCAAATACGATGAATTTGTTAGTGGGCAGTAGCAGCATTATTAAACGATGCAACCAAGTTAATCAATTGTAAAGGCCATAATTGTAATTAAAATTTAAATGAAATTAATTAATTAGTTAGTGGAGGACTGTTTAAATTAATCGTACAGTTTGTTAATTTTCAATTTTAATCAAACGTTGTTGTTGTTGTCCATAAATTGTTGCTGTTGCATGTTAAATGTGACACAATTAACTCTTAATTTCCCTTTCGTTCTTTCATTCTTTCTTTCATTCTTTTGCCTCTTTTATTAAAAATGTAAGGGTAAAGGATATAAAGCTTATTGCCTTTTTTCTTTTATTTTTCAAGGATATTTATTTAGCATGTCTGTGAATGAAGTAATACTTCTGTCTCAGTATGGTGTTGTTTTTAATTTTTAATTTTCAACACTTTTTTTGTGTCGCCGTAAATTTAGTCAGTTTATAGGGGGCGGATATTTTTTGTTTCTTGTTTTTTTTTATCTCTCAGTTCAGCTTACGTGCAGACAGCATAAAGTACCCACGTATTTGTCAAAGTCACACCAAGTGTGTACAGAGTGACCCAAAAAAAAGGAAAAATAAAACGAAATAAAAAATAAAAAAATGAAGAAAAACGGTCTCAATTCATTCATTCTTTCAGTCATTCATTCATTGTAATGCAAATGAAGCGACGTGTTAGAATCTTTAAATACTTTATTAAAATACTACAACACACTGGGTATTTTTAGTTTAAAATCTAATACGTAACGCTCATTAGGCCTATTAGTTCCCTTAGGCAATATAGCAGTTTGCCAACCATGTTCCCCTTTTCTCAAAATTACTCTGATCTTCCTCCGATGTTGATATGAGTGCCGAATTAATTTAAAGACCGTTAACGTTAGGCCGCCCTATAGATTGTTAAATTGAATGCTTTACGAGACATGTTTTAAGAAACACGTGTTGCGATTGTGAAAACTTATTAAAAATTTTTCAAATATTTTTAATGAGACCGCTCGCAAACATCGACGAATTTTCTGTAGAGAAATGTTTCCGACATTCGAAGAGTGATCCAAAAACTTGAGAAAAACTGTGTCGGTTATAGACAGTAGGACACCTGTGTGTCAATATATCGATCGATCTTTTGAAAACATTCCTGCTATAATCGAAAGTGTGGCCGAAAACCCAAACTATCAGTTGAGAATCGTTCTTAACAGTTTCAAAACGACGCACATGAACCATTTGCGCAAAAAGTGCTCTTCTCCATCCACAAACTTGTCGAATTTGTGGCTCAAAAATTTCTCGTATAATCCAATGCGGCCACAACCGACAACTGCCTGGTGAGAATTTAGGTCTTCATTTTTCTAATATGAGGCAGAAATTGGACGGATTATAAACGCCATTCATTACAGAAGCATGATAATGGAGCTTCTACACAACCGCAAGGATATGAACGACATGTGGTTAAGTAATGGAGCAAAGTGAAGTTCCTTCCAATTTTTCGTAAAAAGTCCCCTTCTCCGATGAAAAGGCTTCCATCTAAATGGCTTACTAAATGAACAAACTTGTCGACTCAGAAAAGTCTCCTGCAATCCATTAGAAACAAATGCACCCACAACGTACAACTGTCCGGTGCGAATTTTTGGAGGATGAGGCGATGTGTGACTATGAGTGACTATGAACGCCATTCATTACAGAAGCATGATAATGGAGCCTTAACTGAACAACAGCGTATTGGAGCAAAGTGAAGTCATTTCCCATTTTTTCATAAAAAGCCATGTTCTCTGATTAAGCGCATTTTCATCCGAATGGACTACTGACTAAACAAACTTGTCCAATTTGTGGCTCATAAAAGTCTCAAGCAATCCATCAAAGACAAATGCACCTACAAAGAGCAACTGTTTGATAAGGATTTCGATCAGGCGGCGTGATAGAGACTTACTTTTTTGAAGATGAGGTCGAAATTACAGTGACTGTAATCGGCAATTATTAGAGGAACACAATAACGGACTTCTTGTGACCTCAACTGAAAGGCATGGACTGAGGTTGAAATAACTTGGCTTCAAAAGCCACACCGCATGTGACGCAATCGATTTGGAGAACAAATCAAAAGAATGCTGCGATTCAAGGGCGTAGAATTTTTTGAGAAGTCTTGCATTTATTCTAATGAACATGAGACATGAGGAAGTCGCCGAAGTATAATAGGTAGTGTACTGACTTATTAGACGTTTCAAACCCTAGGTATGATATCAAACCGAAAATATGAAAAAAATATTTCTTCGGAGACTTCCACTCAACAGATTTATGGTAAAAACTGTGAGAGTAAATAAAATTGTGGTGAAAAGTTCCTCCAAAATCTGTCTTTCGGAGTCGTTTTTAAACTGCAGGTCCTGCTACTCATTCATAAAATTAACACACACAACATGAGTGGTGTGAGAAGCTAGGTCGTAATCCTGACTGAAGGGTTGTAATGACCAATGTAATGTAATATAAAAGAGTTCTTGTATCCTCCACTGGAAGACATGGATCTAAGGTTGCAATAACTTGGCGTCAATTGCGACATCGCATGTGCGACAATCGATTTCTGGAACAAATCATCTCAAGAAGCCTGCAATTTAATTCTTTTTCTTCTTGGTTTTGTGAAAACTTGGGTTTATACAAATAAACATGACACAATTCCTGAGACCCAAACCCGGGAACAACGTCTTATGGATAAAATGCAGTCACTTCTGTGTGAAAACCTTATGGAAGGAACAATGATCTGCCAAAAACACGTGATTTTGTTTTAAAATGAAAATATACATTCTTACTGAGACACCCTTTATTTTGATAAACGCAAGAATATGCAACCTGCATCTAAATTGTCGAAGAATATGGAGCTTAAACCCTGCGTTTCATTCAAAACCTCGCAGACTGATTAACCCATCCTCCTAGCTCGACTATCTGTTGGTATCGCACAATATATCAAATAGCCTTACATTGTATATAAAACTATACCTTAACTAATGATTCTGGACTCTTCCTATTTAAGGCTTAAAACGATAACATTTCTTGATAATATTCAATACTGTACCGACTCCAGAAGTAGGCCATGCCTACTATAAACAATAATTTTTTCCTTAATTTTTATTCCCGTTTTTTCTTCGTTCTAGCCAAACCGAAAATAAAAAGAGAAATTATAATAAACACAGGAGGCTTATTAAGATACAAAAGAGCCATTACTAAATGGGTCAGAGGTCGCGCCGCATATACAGACACATACACTCACACACAAAAGGAATAAACTGTGGTAGAAAGTAGCAGCAGCAGTGGTGGTGGTCTAAGGCAAAAGAAAGGAAATTGTTGAAAAGAAAGAAAGAAAGAATGAAAGAAAAAAAGTAAGAAAAGCTGTTAAGGTCATTTAATTAATTAACCCATAAACGACAACAGTATACAATAAAAACAAGCATAGACACACTAACACACACTTACAAAACTCTATACAAACCATAAATAAAAATATTTGAAAATATCAGAGAAAAGAGAGAGAGAGAGAGAGGACTGACAGGCAAGGAATGAAAATATATTGTGAACCAAAAATACTGCCCTTGTTGAACGTGAAATATTGGGCAAGAAATGAAAACGGAGAAGGAAATAGAAACGTGCGCATTCACTAAAAACCGCGTTAGAAAACCCAAAAATGTGGTAAATCGTAAAAATATTTTAATTTTTCCTTCATTCTTTCATTTTACGCTGCCCTAGAAAGCTTATAGAGTCTGTGATTTCCTTCTTTAAAGCTCAATAAACGAAGAGTCAATTGCCGCAGCCACTTGTTTTACTTTCAACGATTTTTTTTCACTTATTTTTTACTTTTTTCGTGATTAAAAAGGAATGCATAAGTGGGTTTGAGAGTGTTGGTGAATGATTCTTGTTAATGTTTGAATTTATTGGGAAAGGGAGCGAGCAAAATTTTTTAGTTTTTCTTTCCATTCCATTTTCAACAAACTTCGTTGAAAGATACCTTTTCACTTGCCACCTAACAGGGGGTATTACGAATCAATGTTCTGTTAAATTGTGGCATTCAACATAAAATAGCAAATGAAATGGAAATGAATCGTATGAAACTGAAATGAAAGTAAAAGGAAAATGGAATAATTTTTGTTTTTAACAACAATTTGCATCACAAAATAATAAAATGAATGGCAGTGGTGAACATCAGAATGGGAATATGATGTTCTTGGCTTTATTTTCCTTTTTATTTGCATGAGGGTGGTTATATGGCTTTTTAATTATTTTCATCTCGTTTCCTCTTTATTATTATTTAAATAATTTAAAAATTTTTCTTTTTAAATAAATATTCTGTTTTATTTCAATATTTTTTGTTTTATTTTAATTTTCCCGTCTGTATTTAATTTTGCTTCATTGCAAAATATTCTTTTGAAAAATTTTTTTTGGTCATAATTTATCTTAGATTTGTGAAATTATTTTAGGGATGTTTGGTTTATAAATTAATATTCTAAACTGCAATAGATATTCTGAATTTATGCTAATAAAATGGCTATTATTGCCTGAAGATACATTAAATTTGTATTTAATTAAAAAATTTCTTGTGAAGGAAGTGAAAATTAAATTTAATTAAATTTAATTTAAAAAAAAACCTGTGCTATTACAGTAACCCTTCGATTTACGTCGCCTCGATTAACGTTGTTTCGATTTACGTCGTCAAATTTTTTGTTCCCTTTAACTTCAATTTGCGCCGTCATTCGATTTACGTCGCCTTTTTTGGAACCAACTGCGACTTAAATCGAGGACTTACTGTAACTTTTTTAAGTCCCTTGTTAAAAACATAGTAATTTGTAGTATGAGTATGAAATTCGATTTATGTCGTTTCGATTAACGTCGCCCTTTTTTGGAACTAGCTGCGACGTAAATCGAGGGATTATAGGCCTTACTAAACCTTATTTTCAGATTCATTGTTTTAAACTGCTACCATTATACAAACAGTTACTATTTTAAAAATAATAAAATTTCTTGAAAACCCAAATCCAATAAAAATTTGAGAGCAGCAAAAACGATATGTTTTACAGCAACCAATCGAATTAAGGCATATGGTAAATGGCCAGATGCATTATTTGCTTTTTCGTTACTCTGTCTAGGGAGTTTTTTTCAGGACTTAAGTTATATGGCATCGCTAATAACTTATTTCAAGTCATACCAAACTTTCTATGAATGACATTACATTTTTTTCTTATAGAATGTATCCCATCAAATAAGTACACTCTATACACACAGTTACTAAAGTATACATACGGTTAAAAAATTTCCGAAATTTTTTAACTAATCCGTTTTCGTTGAAAATCTTTATGGTTTACTTGATGTTAAGACGGTCTTTTGCATTGGTTAAAAAATTTCTGAAATTGAACTGAATTGTGGCCCTGCACAGGCCCACAAAGGTATGCATCCGATTTACAAATTTCACAAATTTCTGAACCAATGCAAAAAACCTTCTTCAAATCGAAGAAAGATGTCAGACAATTATAAATATTTTCAAGGAAAACGGATTAGTTAAAAAACTTCTGAAATTTTTTAACCGTATGTATACTTTTGGGGCTGAGTGTATGTCTAATTTTGCTTATGATTCTTTTCTTCCAAGAATTTTATCAACTTTTTTTGTAGATGACAGTAGCCGATATTTGTTTTCGTTTGAGGCCAGATCGAGCATTTAAGGATTATGACGAAAAGGCAGGCTGTCCATGTTGTTGTACAAATGATATCGATTATAATGGTCGCCATAACATACATAATTGGTCATTACAACCCTTCAGTCAGGATTATGACCTAGTTTCTCATACCACTTATGTTGTGTGTGGGACCTAGAATTTAAACTCGACTCCGAACGACAGCTTTTTGAGAAGCTTTTCATGGCAATTTTATTTACTCTCAGAGCTTTTGCCAGAAATCTGCTGAGACAACAATGCAAGAAATACTTGACTACGTGTGATCTCTTTACTATTTATTCTTGCCTTTATACAAATGAACATGAGACTTAAGGAAGTTGCCGTAGTCTAGTAGGTAAGGCCACGCTTCAAACGCCAGGTTCAATATCAAAAAGAAGATATGATTTCTGGCAAAAACTCTGAGAGTAAATCAAATTGCCATGAAAAGTCTTTACTATTTACATTTGTCTACCACTGTGAACTTTTGCAACATTCCACAGACGAATGCGAGAGTGCTCATTAGCGCTAATAGAGCACACCTTTTATTGATCTATTACAGCAGGATCACAACGCTGTTGTATTTCACCATTGTATTCACTTTTTTTAAGGGAACAACTTTCAGGCAATAACTTCTACACATGCAGTTTGTGGTCTAATGCAGGAAAAATAGTTATAGGAGAGGAGGAAGAGGGATATTGTGCGAGAAATATATTTTTGAAACAGTCCTTTGGTTTTTTTAGAACCTTTTCTTTGTGAAATAATTCTCTCTTTCGTTTTTCTATTGTAGTTACTCAGATATAATGTCAAACAAATAATCACAAACACTCAAACTCTGGTGCCACGGCACTGGAAATTCTGTACACTACCAACTAGACCATCGGGGCACATAATTACGTACTACATAGAAACTGGATCTATTGAAATGAAGAAATAGTTCTCAATAATCGGTAAATCACTCAATGCCCGCACTGTTTGTTGAATTCTTTGCCTCCAGAAATCCTTAGCTTCACTTATAACGAAAACAAATTCCTGTATAATGCCAATAAATCCTATTTTATCACAATGCATATTGCTAGTAACAACACAAAGCAGTCTTTAACTGACAGCAAATGCAATTTATCCTCATCGAGACTGCCGCAACCATTTCTTAGAATTTAGGTAAAAAAAATAAGATATCCTATGATATTGACTGAGGTTAAATTATCCGAGCCTATTTGAATCCTAAAAGTTCCCGCTGTAACACCGACGTTACCTATTCCTTCATATAATTATATAACGACGGGAATCTCTCAGTGATTCCTATAATTTTAGGAAGTCTTTGACTAGACGCCTTCTGACAACAAACTCTAAGTGTCAAAAATGCTTAACGTGAGGTTCACAAATGAGGTACAATGATAGAGCATATATACTTAGGTCCTTCATTCGTCCTTTTCATTCTAACGTATACAGAATTGGTACCCAATATCAAGTTCTATACGCTATGAACCTACTAAGTTGGATCCTTTATCTACCATATATCGATATCGCCCCAGAAATGTTTGATATCTCTACAAATGGTTTCATTATTTATTTTATTTTAAAATTCTATGAATAGTTATTGCATTAAACTCACACTTTTCAAACCCGCGATGCAAAGTTTAGAAAGTTAAAGTTTTAAAGTTTCCTTACTGAATGTTACTTGAACTCCCTTTCAACTATTCGTAAGTGTCTACACAACGAATTATTTTTAATGAAATTCAATTCAAAAACTCATAGGTAACTTCATTTTAACAACTACAAGTTACGAGTTTGCAATATTTTGCTCTTCCTATGCTAATAATAAGCCGAAATTTTCCTAAAGAAAAGTTTCATTAACGTAAACTACTACTCCTACTTTCGTACTTATTAATTGTAGACCCCCATGACGTATACTTAATATTTAATTACGAATACTTTATAAAGCATACGCTCTCATACTGTTTGCATAACGAGTACAGAGAATCAATACTTTTCGATTTTTCTTTCAAGGGTTTATTATGTTTTTCATATGTTCCATTTTTCACTCTTTCTCTCTCTGTTTCTCTTGCTTTACTCTCTGCTAGTGTTTCCCTTTAATCAATGCATTAATTTTAAAACATGTTGAAATTTAAATATTTAATGTTTTTTCTTTTTTTTCATTGTTTATGTAAGTTTCGTTCGCCGAAATGTTAAAAATTGTTAAATATGCCCAACAGCACACACATACACACACCGGCAAAACCGAAATTACACACACATACACACTCACCAACTCCAAATGCAATGCAAACGAAGGGAATAAAAAAAATAAAAACGAGACAAAAGCAAAAAGGCACAAGTGCATGTGGCATTATGCAAAATGAGTAAATGAGAGTGGGTATGTGTGTGTGCTGAGTAAGTAAATGTATATGTATGGGTGTATGCGTAAATATTATGTATTTTATGCTTTATTTTCTTCAAGTACAAACTCACTTGCTCTTATAAAACATACATACAACTCTAGAGACTGACTCTCTCTCTCTCTTTCTCTGTCTTGTAAACATATACATTTCTTTTGAAATACCATACACATATACATATATAGCAATACCACACATACCAACATACCAACGCTTGCATTTAAATAAATATCCAACAACTTGAAATATTTGTTTATTCTTTATCTTAATGTCGTTGTAGTCTGCTGCCGCAGAATTTTAAATTTTTCTTTGTTTTCATACTTCTTTATAAATACACTTACACACATACATGTATGTTATGTGTGTGCGTATTTTTTCTTTAATGACGGCAAGACAAGGTGCATTCAATTATAATAAATTCTTTTGTTTTTATAAACATTTTTAAAAAATTTGTTTCTCTCTCCTGAGCATCTTATTTTTTTGTTGTGTTGTGTTGGGCATTAAATTTTTATGTATTCTTTCCTTCGAGTTAATTTTTTATGTTAAACAGCTGTTGTTTAATACTTCTTTTTTATGCTGCATCAAGCCTGGTTGAAATATAAACAAAACGAAAATTTTTTTGAAAGTTTATAGACGCAAATTTCACACGCTGCACTAAAAAAATAAAACAACAACATGTTGAAATCAAATAATTTAATAAGAAACTTTAAATATTGAGATATGGTATCTTCGTAGAAGATGCAGACACCAGCAAATATTGACATAATAGGGGCAACGATAACTTAACCTATTGCGGCACTGGAAGCTCCGTTGGGTTTTACTCCACTGCACCTGGTAGTGGGGATCAAAGATTTGGAGACTATGGCTAAGTTGATTGCAGACAAATCTAAAATGAAATTCTTTTGGGGAATTTTGTGACCTAAAGGATCAGTTGGCCCACAGTTTCCTCCTTAACTATTGATTGAACACGAGACGAGACTTAGTAACGAAAATGAATAAAATAATCTGGATGCCGCAAACTCTTCGAAAAGTGGCACTATTATGTGGAATGCAGATGGGCCAAGAACGGTCACGAGTGCGAGTTTTGAGTTCCAGATTGAAATATTCCGAGTAGGGGACTATCTGGGGAAGCTGATAAAGCAAATTAAGTTACCCTCTCTGACCTTCCATGTCACTGGGTGGAACTGGGGGTAAATATTTAGAAAGATATACCCAAAGGAAACGAAGATAAAGAGAGAAAAAGTTTTAAAAGGATACCAAAGACGATAAAAAAATTTCTTAACAACTATTAATAAGACGTGTTTTGAGCACACACATATTATGATGGAGTGTGTATTATCGGAGTGGGTATTATATTATGAAGTCGTCGTAGTCTAGTAGGGCCTCAATTCAAATCCCTGTTCAGACATCTCATATTAAACGAAATATAAGCAAATATTTCTTCTACGACTTCCTCTCAGCAGATTTCTGGCAAAAACTCAGAGATTAAATAAAATTGCCATGAAATCTGTCGTTCGGTGTCAACTTTAAACTGTAGGTCCCGCCAATCATGTATGAAATTAACACATACAACATAACTGGTATGAGAAACTAGGTTGTAATCCTGACTAAAGGGTTGTACATATATGTATGTTTTGAATGATGCGTCAAACTATCCAGGTATAACCTAAGGTTAGTAACCGGACTTTTGTTAGGGCACTATAAACTCATAGTACACTTGTGCAGAATGGGGATCGTATCGAACCCAACATGTAAATTCTGTGATGATGAGAATGAATCATCAGAACACGTTCTTGGAAACTGGTAAGGTTAAGTTAAATAGATCGTATGATTGCATTAATATGGTCCTTTTGATAATTTTTCTTCAGATACCCAAACATCCAGCAGTGGACCTCATATCTGAAGGCAATTTGTCGATATAAATTTGTATCAACTGCCTATCCAGCAAATACGCTTCGTTCTCTATGGACATCCGTGATGATTTGTTAAAACAGACTGAATAAATGACAACTAATTGGACGGATGTTGATTCAAATGCCAAAGTTTGGAATTTGGAATATCGTATATTTATATATAAGGTCTTTCATTAAGCGCTTCATATCTATAAATTTAGATTAGATTTCAGTCAAATCAGATTTCAACGAAATCCTATATTCGAAATTCTGTATTTAAAAGACCTATTAATGCTCTTATATGTGGGATACAATTTCTTTCAAAGAAAAACTTCAATATCTAACAGATGTAGCTTTAACAAAACGACGCTTCTCAACTAGCAAAGTACGAAAGTCCTTGTATTTTAATATTAAAAATTGAACGATAGAAACTTAAACAATTTTGTTCAACGTTACAAACAAATCACAAGATTTATTAAATTCACCCTTAAATTGTAGCCACAAATGTAAATATGCACAGAAAAACTGCTGCTGCTGCTGCAAATGATGGCAAACAACCAACTAAAACTAAAATTGTGGTTTAATACAACAACAGCAACAATATCAAAAACCAACAAAAAAAACTTTAAAAAAATTGCAGGCTTCAACACCCACACACATAAAGGATTGCATAAAGGTCTCTAACTCTCTCTATTGTCTTCAGTTTTAAAGTTAAACTGTAAATTTGTGTTGCTATTGTTGTAGGTTTTAACTTTATTCTTGCAAGATTCTGCAAATTTTTTTCTCCACCAATTTTGTTGTTGTTTTCTTTTGTAATAAAAAACCTCAAGGGTATAAACATTGTTATTGTCGCTCGAGCTGTTGTTGTTTGCTTTTCTATACACATTTTAAACTGACGACGATGACGACTCTTTTTTAAACTTTTTTTCCGTTTTCTGGCTTCTTTTGTTTGCTAAAGTGTATGAGGAACAGCGGGTGCAGTTGCAGTGTGAGTGACTGAGCGAGAGTCATGGCATATTTCAAGTGTGGGGAAAAAGGTACTCATTTTCCCTTTTTTTAAGTTCTTATATTGTATGCATATGTACACGTAGATGCGTGTATGTGTAAATGCATCAATGTTGCATATGCAAGAATAAAAGAAAACGTTGTCATCGTAAGTGTTCGTTGTTTTGATGTCACACAAGACGTCGTCTGCTCATTTTCATAATTGGATACTTAAGGGAATTTTCTAATTTACAGAGTCGAGTATACCAGCACATACACGCATACAGACGTAAATACATACGTACATAATCATATATAATGCGATGTGCTATTAAAATGCTTGTTAATGCTGTTATGTAGCATGTGTGTTTATGTTTGTTTGTTAAAGTTTGCATATGTATTTATATTTATATGCATATGTATGTAGTGGCATTAATTCATTATGATTTTTTATTTTATTTTTTGACTTTTAATACACAGGAAAAAAAAAGAAAATAAATTGAAAATATATCAGTTTTGTTTGCATGTGTATGAGAGTGGCAGCCTACTCCACTTCTTCCTACTGGTTTTAAAATTCAACGAAAATTAATTTATTTCCTTCAAAACGAAATAATTTGAAAAGATGTACGTACTTAAAGTGTTTAAATTAAAAAAAATAAGAAACTGATCTGCAGAAAATATGAAAAACCTTGAAATGTGGTCCAATAAACTGTTTTGATACCATATCCATGGAAAACTAATATATTCGGTTCTAAGAAGAAGTTCTGCTTAAACTGTGGATCTCTTCAGCTGGCTGCATAATAAACATACGCTGTAGAGAATTTCTAGAATCATAGCACTTAATTGGTTATTACAACACTTTAGTCAGAATTACAACCTAGCTTCTCACACCACCTACTTTGTGTTTGTCAATTATATTCATGACTGGCGGGATCTACTCTTCAATGTCGACTATGAACCACAAATTTTTAGAAACTTTTCAATGCAATTTTTTATTTACTTTCAAAGTTGTTGCCAGCAAACTCTTGAGAGTAAGTCGCTGAATGAAATAGTTTTTGGTTTTGTTCGAGATGTTTGAGCCAGACTTTGAACCCCGGGCTCTCTTCTAATAAGCCAACACACCACCGAATTGACTACGGCGACAACAGGAATCATTATTGTGATATTTACTTGCCTTTGAAGTCGCCGTAGGGTAGTGGGTAGTGTGGTCCAAATCCCAGGTCAGACATTTCCAACAAAATGATATACGAAAAAATATTTCTTCGGCGATTTCCTCTCTACAGATTTCTGGCAAAAACTCTGAGAGTAAAGAAAACTGCCATGTAAAGTTTGAAAAATCTTTTGTTCGGAGTCGACTTTAAGCTGTAGGTCCCATCACTCATGTATAAATTTAATACAAACAACATATGTGGTGTAGGAACCTAGTTAGTAATCCTGACTGAAGGGTTGTAATGACCAATATAATGTATGTATGTATGTATGTACGTATGTATGTAGGTATGTATGTATGTATGTCGTTTGCCTAAATAATAAACCAAAGGAGAGTGAGCAGATACATTACCACATATCCTAAAAGTCAATTTTAAGGTGTTTTCTGGCCTTTTGTAGCATGGGTGCCTTATTTAAGGCAATACTTTACATTGAATGTATGACACTGTTGGTCTGTAAATAAAATCTCCAAATTATCCATTCTAAAGGCCCTCTGACCCTACATCATCAAAAATATCAAGCGGCACTTTCATCTCTTACGACTCATTGAGCTAAGTTCTTCAGCAATATATTCAATATAACAACACAGTATATTTTCACATAGAAGAACAACAATTGTTAGCCCTATCACAATAACAACTTTCTATCGTGAACTATCTTGGATTAGTTCTGAAACTGAAACAAAGCAAAGGAATACTAGGAAAAAAATTTAAAAAGTTTTCAAGAATTTTTATTTTTAAATAACATCAGCTGCGCTCCATGATTTGTTTCAGTGCATGTAAGTCATTTAATTTATTTCCTTAACACTTTCCTTTCATTATTTTTTATAATTTAATGTTGTCATATTTATATTTACGAGGGTTGTATTAAAAGTCACAGAAGGAAATAATGTAATTGAAGTATTTTATTTCTAAACAAAATATTACTTCTTTATGTTTTCATTTCTCTCTATGTCTCTATCTCTCTCACTCTCTCTGTCTCTCCCTCTCTCTCGTAATAAATATACATTCTCATTTAGAAGTTTTAGAATAATACGGCAATCTTGTGTTTCATGTTAAGAAACTACGCTCAAAGCAAATGGCTTTTCCTGACGTTTCTGTAATAATCACTGTGGAAGTTGTTCTCTCTGAAGAGCCTGTGTTTTTCTGTATGAATTAATTGATAGAGAATGTATCCAACAACCATGCAGAAAAATTTTTTGCCTTCAGCTTCGATGTCTGGATTTGTGGTCAAATCACAACTCCACTCAATTTCACAGACGACGTTATTTCTGGACAATGATTACAACGCTTTGTAGGAGCCTTACAGTCCTTAAAGTAGATGTTCGAGAGGTCTATGTTGTGTTTTAACTCAACATACTATCTACTAAATAAAATTGCAATGAAAAGTTTCTCAAAAATCTGTCGTTCGGAGTAGACTTTAAACTGTAGGTCCCGCCACTCATATATAAAAATTAACGCACACAACATAAGTGGTGTGAGAAACTAGATCGTAATTCTTACTAAAAGGGTTGTAATGACCAATTATGTATGTATGTACTACCTACTAGACTAAGAAGACTTTACTTTTGACAAGTATTTAAGCTTTATAGCTGATCCTCGTACATTTCAAGAGAGTGTAGTTATTTTGGGCTACATAGCTTTGTTTTTGTCTCCACTACAAGAGTTAAAATTGCTTACATCAGTTACCCTTAAACATGTATATATGTGCGAGCACATAACCTTGTCAATGCGATTTTTCATGCCACGCAAAACATCCGCATGCATATGCAACAAAAATTTTGAAGTAACCGCTTAGGGTAGATGTAAATGCAAAAAAAAAATGGAAATACAAGATGAAGGCAAAACTGAGTAGATTAAAACGGGAGAAACGTTTATGAAAAATTAACAACGAAGAACGTTAAAGAATGAAAGAAAACCACACAAGTTAATATAAATTTACAGCAACTTGTCGTACTTTAATGTTTTTATTATGTTGCAAAACACTATTGTTGCTGTTGTTGTTGCTGCTGCTGTTGTTGACTTTAACAGAACAGTGTTGTGTCAAAACCAATTTTCTTTTTTCTTTTCATAATTGTATAGACGTGTTACAAAAAAGTAAAGAAAAAAACAGAAAAATTGTGGTACAAGTACACATACTAACCCTTATGAGTTTACGAAATAAAAAGAAAAAAAAGATGGATGCCAACCAACACTGTTAATAATTGGAGCATGCAACATCATACACTTGGCATTATGACGTAATTTTAACCGGCAGCAAATTAATTTTTAGCACACACACACATATATATATAAAGGTAAACTGCATTTATTTATGTGTATACAAGTGTACAACCTGCAACATCTCTTTTCTGCTGGTGATGATGATGATGATGTCACATTTGATGTGCCTCCTATCCTTTTCGATTTAACATACATATGTATTTACATATAATAAACTATAGAAGCATATGTTGTGGTTGTTGTTTATACACAGAGAGTGAGAGTGTTTTTTTTTTCAACACTTAATAGTGCCGGTGGTGGTGTCAGTGAAGACAATTTTGAGTTAATTGTAGAGGAGACACCAATTGCAAACATTTTCGAATTGAAATCACATTTTACAGTGGTGTATAATTAAAATGACAACATCACTGAAAAGGACACTGACAATCACATTCATACCAATACATACATACTGTGTCAGCACATTTTAATTTCACACCTTTTTAACATTGAAACGTATTCCCTACCTCGGCTCTGACACAATTTAAAACGCAATTGAATTAAAGTCACGATACAATTTAATGGAATAAAATATGAAAACAAATGCTAGGTTATGAGGAAGATTTTAATTTTATTTTTTAATTATAAAAACTAAATTGAATCTCTGAAAACACTTGTATAGTGTGATGCATATGCTCCAATAGGTTTTAGAGTTTAGCCTTGAATAAAATTATTGCTGCTACGGCTTATAGGAATGAAAAGGTTAATTATCCCACAAATACTTGAAATTATTATCGATTTGAGACGTACAAAAACAAACATTTTTTTGTTGCGCTTTACAAAACAGCCAATTAGTATATGAAATATACTGTGGTTGTAATGGCCAATTAGCATTACAGACTAACAGAAATTAAATTTATTCATTGATATGTTCGTTTTTTTTTTGGATGAAATTTTTGAATGGAATGTTTTCGCACTCGACAATAACTTGAAATACTTGAAGTCGCCGTAGTCTGGTAGATATAGTGTTGGCTTATTAGACGTAAGTTCATGGTTCAAACCCCAAGTCAGACATCTCATACAAAACGAGATATATAACAAAATATTTTTTCCGCGACTTCCTCTCAGCAGATTTCTGGCAAAAACCCTGTGAGAGTAAATAAAATTGCCATGAAAAAGTTTCTGTCGTTCGAAATTGACTATAAACTGTAGATTCCGCCACTCATGTACAAAATTAACACACACAAGTGATGTGAGAAGCTCGGTCTTAATCCTGACTGAATCCAATTATGTATGAAAAATCTGTTGTAATAGCAGTAGATTAGTGAAACACAAGCCAAATTGCGACAGTACTACAAAGAAATTGCAACGAATCAATAGATATACCCTGTTGCCACTTAAGACCACCTTCGCCCGCTCCTGTTCGTTGTCGTGAAGCCTCAAAATAGTCTTCGAATCACAGGCTTATATATGAGAGTTGTAATCCATTTTCTGGGAAATGTAAGTTTCTCCCGCTCATGAAAATTGTGCTGATTCCAGCAAAGATCACTCCGAACATTAAAAGCTTCAGACTTCCAAATATTTACACAACCTATTGTTATATATAATGCAATATTGTTGCTGGACTTGTCTCTCAATAACCCGCATTGGTTCTTTTGCGCATTAAAATTAATTCCACTCATTCGTCCTCATTGGAGATTGACATTAGGTCGGATGTGATTGAGTCATTCATGTTATGCATTTTCGTCTGTCTGTCCAGGTCGGCCGGCTTGCCATAAAAAGTTTTCGCCCTCTTTCTAAATTGAAATTTATTTGTGAATTTGTAATCAAGCACTTCAATCAATACAAAACTCCATTCTACTTGATTGCCTTGTGCCAGATGATTTGGATATGAGACATCTAAGTTGTTCTCAATATAAGCATCACTGCAAAAGTATGAATTTGAGAATTGTACTCGTTTGATCAATACGAACGTAACTACAATTAATTTATGATCATGATTTTAATATCAAAACTATAGTTGATTAATAACACCATAATTATGTTTCAAAGCTGGTACATACTGAACAATTCTAGCCCAGTGATCAATACTAGCCATAAATGGACTTTAGCTTCGTCCTCTTGTATTGAATCGCATTAACAAGTTGATCACAGAGGCTCATTTCAGAGAGGACGATTCTTAGCAAATCCCAATAAACGCAAGATAAATCCTTCCTCTGTTATACATATCTAGAGCCTATAAATCTGATCAACAACAGGTTTAACTTTCGTAAAGTCCCTTATGCGGATGGATTTATTTCGTCACTCTTCTAAAGCCCCAGCGGAAGATTTCTGAAGGTAGAGTTGTCGGTCTAGGCGTTTCTAAAGCATTTGGCAGTGTTCTCCGAATAAAATTCTGCGAATAGAGCTGACTTTAATGCAGAAAAGACTTATTTACTCTCAAATGACACATAAGTTGAGTTATACGTTACCTTTAACTATGGGTGTTTCAAATATTTGGAGGCAAAAGCTTCTAATGGTTTGGATAAGGAATATCAACATGATCTTTGCTGGAAGCAGCATATTTTACAATTGTTGAAAGAAGAATTCATATGTCAATATTGGAATTATTCGACTATATGCAGAAGGTTATTCAAGCATATTGATTTATTAGACCACAATCACAATGTGAATATGTTTAAGAAAAATTATCTTATAAATTTACTTACTATTCATCTGTTAGGTAGAGCACATTCAGATGTTATTTAACCAATGGATTCCACAATACATTACAGAGAGATTTCGGCCACACAATACACTGCATAAGTATAGGCCATCGCCAAAGTGTAGGTCGCATGTCAAATAAGATCTGACTTGGTTTATATTGATTATATCGCGATAAAACCAGATATGACTTCGAATTATGACGTTTAATTTCTTTGATTCAAATCTAAACCATACGTTTCAAGCTTATTTGTCTATTCAAATCCATTTAACAATTTCTTTCCATTGATTCAATTGAATCAGAATGGAAATAAAACATGACTATGATACATAAAAGCAAAACTCTTAGCACAGAATAGCTTTTTATTTCATTTGTGGCAAATTTATTTATAAAAAAAATGAAGAGAGGAGAGTGGAAATGCTTTATTTGATCTCATTTTATAACACCATTTTGTTTTTTTCTATAAAACTTCAACTAATTTTCAAAGAACATCATCATCATTATAAGCCTACATTTTCTATTTTCTTTTCATTTTCATTTTTGATGCTGATAATAATGCGGTGGCTGATGTTCTTCAAAAAAAAGGAACTTTTTTCTCGCACCTTGAACATTGAAATTATTTTCTAATGGAAAAAAATCAACAAACATAACAACCTGATACTAAAAAGTAGAAGATTATAACAGAAAAGTGAAGAGGAATATTTTGCTAAAAAAATCTTTACCCTTCATCTCATAAACTGTTGAGACTGCTTGTATTTATAGTTGTTATAAAGTGGTGTGTGGTGGTATGCAACATACAATTTTCATAAATTTTTATATCATGTACATATCCACATACCATCATACCCACATACATCACAGGTAAAGTCGTTGCTATTACAGTCGACATCGTCTTTATTGTTGCCAGGTATATTGCCCTTTATGTGTTGTTTGCCGCTATTTCTATTGCTGCCGCTATATTAGCGTATGTTGCATGTTTGTACAAGTTGTGGCAGCTACTCGCTTGCATGCATACATATGTTTGTCAGTATTTGTTTGTTTTGTTTGCTGGTTTACAATATTTGTATGCATGAAAACATTTTTGACGTTAACTTTTTAATAAAGTTGAAAATGTGTTATCGTTATAAAAATATTTATGCACAAAACTTTGTTACAGAAAACAACAACAACAACAACAACAACAACAACAACGACATAAATAACAAAATATATAAAATAAAATAAAAAATATATAAAAAAAACACAAAATTATAATAATAATCATTATCCGTTTTGGTAATACTGATGTTGTTGCCATCACTGATGTACTTGTATACGTATATAAAATTTAAAATTTGTAAAACAGCCAAGAGGAAAAAGTTAGCATGTATTCACGTTGTTTTAGCCTTTTCCAGCTTACTCAGCTGAGCCATAAGACTCAATCTGATTTTTAACTTGAATTCATAACTAACATCGCACGATTTCTATGCATTCATTAACAAAGCTGTCACCATAGTCTAGTAGCTAATATATTGGCTTATTAGATGGCTCAGATATTTTCGAAAAAATAAATATTTTTCTTACCACTCTGCTGCCAAAAACTCTATGAGCGAATAAAATTCCGATGGAAAAATTCTCAAAATCTGTAATTCAGATTCGACATTAAACTGTACGTACAGCCATTCATGTAAATATTTAACACACACTACGTGGGTAATCCTGGCTAAAGACTTGTAATGACCAATTTAGTAAGTGAATGTTAACAGCGCTGTTTTGTCTCTAAAAGATTGGGAAATTTATTCGTGGGTTCTACAAATTCTAGATGCACTCAATTGTTTTTCTCGTGAATTAAAATGTTGTCTTTATTGTTTGATTAAAAATTGTATAGAACATTCTGGTTAAGCTGTCCTACCTGTCAAGAGTGTGAATAAGACAACTTTGCCGGAGTAGTTGATCAAGTTTTCAGTCCTCAGATGGTTAAATTTAAGGCAGCAAAAGTGAATCTTACTCAGAAGTATAATAGAAATCCAAGCAGATAGGATATATTTCCTCAGGCATGTGAACCACTGCACACCTATTTAACTCAATTGGCCATTGCAAGCCTTTAGTCAGGATTACAACCAAGCTTCACAACCATTTATGTTATAAGTGTTAATTTTATATATGAATAGCGGGACCTATAATTTAATATAATAATAATATAATAATAATAATTTAATAATCCAGAAGACTTCTGAGACATATACCGTTTTATTCGATATACTTGAGCTAGGGTTTGAACCACGGGTTAGCGTCTAATAAGTTCACATACTACCTGCTAAATTGCGATGACTTCAAGTGCACACAAACTCTAGGTTTTAACAATAAATTCTACAGAAACAGAAAAAGAGACATTTTTTATTGGCGTTGAAAATGCTTTTCTCGGAAAGCTAAAATAAAAATAACCTGATTCTAACTAGAAGCCTCGTCTCCTATCAAAGACTAATAAACATAATAAATAAGTGAAATTACGATGCAGGAGATATAGGTACACTGACTGTGAAGAGGGACTTACTATGTAGACAGATAATGTTCAAAGAGTGTTGGCCTAATTAACCACAGGCATGCTGATTATTGTCGAAGTCGATGTAGTCTAGTAGGTAGTGTGTTGGCTTATTAGACATAAAGCCAGGGTTCGAGCCCCAGGCCAGACATCAAAACAAAATACAAAAAGTATTTCTTCGGCGACTGCCTCTCAGCAGATTTCTGGCAAAAACTCTGAGAGTACAATTAAATTACCATGACAAGTTTCTCAAAAATCTGTCGTTCGGAGTCGACTTTAAACTGTAGGTCGCATCACTCATGCATAAAATTAACGCACGCAAAATAAGTGGTGTGAGAAACTAGGTCGTAATCCTGACTGAAGGGTTGTAATGACCATTTATGTATGTATGTAAGCTGGTTATTGTCATCCATCATTGGTTGGCATTCTGAGAACCTATTCTAAAAATATGTTTTGGTTGATTACTGTTGGTCATCTGTAAAGAAAAAGTAAATGATTCTGTAAGGCCTGGCTTATATAGTGTTGCTTGGCAATAAATGACTTTATGGGGCGAAAGTGCAACGAAATGTCTAAATCATGAGGATTTGATTCGTTTCATTTGGTCATTTCGGTAGGATTGTGTACTAAACATAAATTGAGAAATAAAATCTTGTTTTTGAAAATCCTTAATAAAACTAATAACAAATATTTATAAAATGGCTTTACAATAATATAATTCGTTTAATTTAATGTAATTACAAAAGCACTGCTACTTTTTATTCCACCTCTTATATATTTTTGTTCAACTTATATTTTTTTATTACAGCTGCTAATATTTAGTTTTTAAACATAAACTATGAATTATATTTTGTAAAATTTAACTAATTTTTATGCTTTTTAAACTCAGTTTAAAAACAATTTCTTTTTTTTTTGTATTCATTAAGCTTCTGATTAGAGAATTAGTGGTTGACCAAATATTTTGATATTTTTTTCATGAAAACTCATATGCCTACAGCAATGAGGAAAATTAATAAATAAAACATTAATTAAATATGTATTTAATAAAATTTAATTTCAACTGGATTTCTATTATACTTTAATTTCGTTATAATTTTGTGGGCAGGAATATATAGCACCTTCCTATTGTAGCCACGCTTCATATGTATGCAAATCATCCAATTCAGATCTAAAAATGTTGGTAAATCAATGTTTTCTTCTAATCAAAAATTAAATATATTTCTGAGAGACAATAAAATTATCATGAAATGTTTCTCAAAATCTGTCAATCGGAATTGACTTTAAACTGTAAATCTCGCCATTCATGTATTTTTCTTTTCTGCTGAGGAGGAGTAAATGTACCTAACCGCAACATAGGGGAAGTCGTCACTATCCCCCGTGTGTGGGGCCCTCACCTACTAAATCTCCCCCTCCTCTTTTGGACTCTTTTTGCCCACTCCGGAACTACTGTGGTATTACTTCGAAGTGGAGTCCGTCTGGCCATTTGGCCCCTTCATATTCATATCCGCGTCCGCATTGTGCTATAAAATCTGAGAAGGTGTTTAAACATTCATTCTAATTCTCTCATCCAAGTCAAATTTTTTAGATTTTAGCAAGGCCTCAGTGAAACTAGCCATGCTTTTGCAATTTTCCTCGCTGCTCAAAAGTACAGACGCCGACTTTGGCTTCAAGATTCCTTCTTTCTAAACTCCATCTCTCACAATGAAAGAAAGTGTATTGCGCATCATCAATCGACGCATCATCATAAATGCAATTTGGTAATGTCATCTCCCCCATTTTGAACAGATATTTAAAAAAATAACGGTGTCCGGATAACAGTTGTGTAAAATAATAATTAACCTCACCAAATTTCCTCTTAATCTAGCGGGTAATATCTGGGAGAACTTTTGCCGTCCATCTACCACTTGTTCCAGTGTTCCATTCCTCTTGCCACTGTTGTATGGTTCGCTTTCTGGCGTCGTCGACATTTACTGTATCTTCGTGCAAGTTTTTAGTCTCCCACATTCTCTTCCGCTCACTTGCCTGTAGACCTACAAGTATTACACCACTGATTACTAGCATTGCTAACTTAGATACAGTCCATACACCAATGCACGATTCGTTGTACCGATGAGAAAATTTTATCTCTACAGCCGACCTTCAATGCTTCTTTCCAGATCTTACTGCCGTAAAGCCGAATAGAGTCCGTTATTGCCATCATCAACCTGCGTCTGCTCTATACAAGACCACCAATATTAGCCATAAGCCTACCAAGTAAGGAGTCACCTTAGCGGCTTTGGTTGCAGCGTGTCAGATCTGAGTCCAGAACGTCAGTCTAGAGTCCAGTCGAATACCAAGATAGTTGACTACTTTCTGCGTGTGGTGTCGCATATCATAATGTCAATTTCCGCCATTGATGTATGGAATTAACACACACAATATAAGTGGTGTGAGAAGATAGGTCGTAATCCTGACTGAAGAGTTGTAATGACTAATTATGTATGTATTATGTACTCGTATGTATAGAGGTCAAAGAGGTTTATGTTGAGAAATGAAATGGCAAAAAGCGTTTTTTGCACTGATTTTGAGTTGGAATTTTCTAATATTTTGTGGCAAGTTTGCGAAAATGTTTTCACAATTATTTGTTACTCTCTTAATTTGACATCATTTTTCAATTGAAATTAATGCCCCAGCAAACATTCATATATTTTATTCATAAACAAAACAAATTGTTATTGCAACACAAATATGACAATCAAATAATTTTCAAATTTCTTAAAAACATATCCAATTGTCTGTGAAAATGTATTGAAATACCCCATCAGTTTGTCGTTTAATATTTTCCAATTCATTTGCTATAAAAACTATAAAATTTTAGGACAAAAACCCTCTAAATACACACACAAGCATGCATGCACAATTTCATACAGGGAATACAGACAATAAGATGCTGTCCTCACATATCAATTATAAGCGTTGACTCCTTGAAAACCATAAATGCAGGAAATACTGGCTTACGTAGCCAAGACAATACATACGAATACAATTATTATAAAAAAAATAACACTGCAGTGGTCGTTATAATTTGTGTGATGATTATTACAGCGATGATGATGATGCTGGCTGGTGGCTACAACAGGCAACATCAAAAGTTGCATGCAACTAATGCCATAAAAAATGAATTTAAAACATTGAATCCATTTTCAATGGATTTGTAACGTAGCAAATATGTGCATGTATACGTTTTATTGTTGCAACAGCAACAATAGCGTTAGCAATGGTGGTAATAACAACAACAATAGTAATAAAATTATTATAACGGCTATTGTGTATGGTAACTAGCATTTATGCAGCCATTACAGCTGTCAGGTGAAATCAGTGCAACCGACTGACCGACCACCGTCTATTAAAGGCACACGGCCACTCACTTTATATGTAAACATACATACATACATATATACATACATATGTACGTCTGTTTGTTTACATGAGAATTTCATGGTGTGTAGAAAGTTAGCAGACAGTTAAACACACACATTCAAATTGTTTACATTACTTGTTTCAGTATGTGTGTGTTTCTAGACCATGAGACATTAATGGCCAAGTATAAATAAGACAATAGCGTTGCCTCTTTCAATAGCTTTATGAAAAACAACAACAATAATGGCACAATAAAATGTAGAAACAGAAAGAGAACACTGGATATTGGAAAAATTCTAGACTTTGTGAATATTAAATGGCATTGAACGGTGGGCCTATGTCAACGGAGACACACTAAAATTAACACTAAAATGGCGTAAAGATAGAATGGATTGGCGAAAGATTTTCAGAAGTTAACGTCCCAACATACCCATCAATATCATCTGTTTCTCCTTTAAATTGCAGATTTTTCAAAAGCCTTCATTGCATGCATCTTTGCGCACATAAGCACGCTTAGAAACTGTGGTGGAACGGAAACCTGACCAAACGACTTTGTATGCGATGCTCTCATATGGAAATTATAAACAAGTTCCACTCCAGGACTAATACTTCCTGCATGTAAGAGGCGACCTGATCAACCTCCAAATAAAGTTTCTGAATCTTAATTTAAGAAGCTCAGAAGCTTAATTCAAAAAGCTATCCCTGGCTTAATCCCAATCACATAATTGGTTTCTATCCTAATCAGTTGTTATCTACTAAGGATACATGGCCGTCAGTTCTCTTTACCGGAATTTCACGGAACTTTCATCAAGCATGAAGGAAGAGATTCTCTTTCAATTAATACGCCACTAGTTATTACGAGTTCTGAAGCCTCTTCGAATACTGGCAACTCCAATCTTAACATCTCTTAAGGAACTTTTAAAAGTAAACTTGAAGAACATTACCCCGTACATAAGACAGTTGAAAAGGCTCTAACCCAAAGACACTTCCTAATAGCATGCATCAGCACCTTACTTCATATAATGTTGCAGTACATACGTACTTAATTGACCATTTACAATCCTTCAGTCGGGAGTAAAACCTAGGTTCTCTTATTATACATGTTGTGTGCGTTAATTTCATACATGAGTGACAGAAGCTACAGTTTAACGTCGACTTCGAAGGACAGATTTGAGTAACTTTTCATGGTAATTTCTTTGCTATAAGATTTTAAGCCAGGAGACTGTTGGGAGGAAGTCGATCAAAGAAAAATTTCTTTTTCTTTTTATTTCGTTTTGCTTCAGTTGCCTGAGCTGGAATTTGAACCACGGACTCTGGTCTAATAAAGCAACACACTACCTACTAGACTATCACCTTGAACACAGTGACCATGCATACAGGTCAGGAAAGAATTCGGCTCCCATTTAACGACTTCTGCCGCGGTTGCAGATCCGCTGAGGAAGAGAAAACTGTTATCCACTTTCTTTGTTATCCACAGTTGTTTGTCTGTTATCCACATCTCTTGCGAGATGCATATATGTATATGTAGGCTCTCCAACCCTTATCAGCTTGATGGAGCTATCGTCCAATGATGTCAAGGATATAGCCTCGTTTATCAAGCTTGCGAGGTGGTTTTCCAGCGTGGGGTAGTCGTGCTTTAAATATGCAGCCCTTTCGCTGACCAACTCCTCCTTTCTCCCTGGTTCAGAGGAACTTGGTCAGTACAGAGACTGCATTCACTTGTGGCGTCACAATGGGCCGTTATGCGTGCTCAAATGAGCTTTTGGTATCAAAGTTGCCACACTAACCTAACCTAACCTAACCTACTAGACTACGGCGACTTCAGTGTTGTAGTGGAGTGGTTTTAATTAGCATGCCTAAGTGAGAATTGAGTAGGTTCTATGGCGTCATGTAACTTAGCTTAACGAAACACACTTTCATTCATCTTTGATCACAAGTAGAGCTGTGCTTTGGCTCATTATGATGTGACTTTTTTCTTTTACTTCGTAAGCAATTAATGTAACACTTAAAGATGAACAGTACACATGATAATTTGTCTTTCGAAGATTCTTAGTTTCAATAGAATACGGCTTAGTTAAAATGTGAGTCTACTTCGTTCAGTGTTCTTCAAATTTTGCGTTTCAAAAACGTTTATCGACCATTTTCAATCAACTAGAACGTACGGTGTTCGTCACTGATGACCATTCATAAAAATGAATTTCAACTTAAAACGTAAGAACTTCATTAAAAAAATTTCAATTCCAAATATTTTCAACAAAACAATAAAAAAAATTTGTTCGGCATACTTAACTGAATTAAAATTTCATATAAAACCAAAGGGAGAAAAAAATTAATTTTATTAACTAAAAAGCTTAAAAACATTATTACATTAAACATTAGCATTCAAGCAAAACAATATCTCTCTCTGAATGTATTGAGTTTAAATGGCTCTCTGAGGACACTGGCCAAGTCAAAAGTTTTAAACTTCAACGAACGCTTACAGTTTGTGCCCGAATTGCTTTTAAAGCGAGAAACAAAACAAAACTATTGCTACACTAGCATCCATAAAAACTTTAACAACAACAATAAATGAATGTTTGGAACATTGTATGACTGCCTGATACTTGTTTATGTTTTTGTTTTCCTATACAATACACAGGCAGGAGAGGAGATTCAAGGACTCGTTCTAAACATATATGAATGAGTAAATATTTAAACTTAATGTGTATGTGTGAGTGTGTTTGTGTGTGTAATATGAAAATGGTCATTTGCTATGGAAAAAGTGAAACAAACGACATTAAAGGCAGCCACTAAATGTACTCCACATAAATGCAATAACAATACTCTTGCATTGGCTGATACACATACAAACATATGAAGCCATAGAGATTTGGAAAAAAGGAAAAAAATTAAAGCAGACATTGACTGTCTGGTCGTTACACACACATGCACACACTCACACAGAATTTAAACTTCTTTCTTTCTTTTGTGCCGCACTCACTGATGGCATTGTAAACTGTTCACATTAAATTCCGATGCTTCTTCCACTTCCATTTGTGTTTTCGTGCTTTTTACGCTTCTATTTTTTTTTTCGTTTTTTTTTATTCCGTTTTTTCTATGTTCTCGTGGCCATATTCTTTCCCTGATTTCTTGCTTAAATATTTCTTTTATTGGTCACGTATCCATTTATGTAATAAATATTGTACATTTTACAATAATCTTCTAATGGCCCGTACATGAAGACGCAGCCACGTTGTAATAAATAGCAGATGATGGTGGTGGCGGTCTTCTATTCGTGGCATTCGCATGTTTGCCATGGGCAAAAACGGCAAAATGATATTTACTTTAAAAATATTGTGTTTTTATTATTGTTTTCTTTAAAATGTGAAAATCTATTTTTGATGAGTTTTTCTCCGTACGCATGAAAAATGGCGAGTAAATATTTTGATTTTCAAAAGATTTGTAAAACATAAATGAGAGAAAAAATTTTTTAAATTTTTAAAGATTCAAAACAATACAGAATTTAAGCATTATTTAATATTTAAGCAATTTTTTTAATGGTATTTGGTTTTCCAGTATAAAAAAAGATTCGTGACATTTGATAACTCATCATAAATAGATTAAAAATAGATTAAAAATACTGCCTGTAAATGATTGAATTTTATTATCGAAATTCATTTTCTTTCATTATGAGAGTTGGAGTTTAGAAAGAACGAATCTTGAGGCCAAAGGCGGTGTCTGTACTGTCGAAAACTTCTGCGATATACTTCTGAACAGCGAAGAAAATTGGAATAGCGTGGCCACTTACACTGAAGCCTTGCTGAAATCTAAGAAACTTGGATGAGAGATTTAGTCAGGATTACGACCTAGTTTCTCATACCACTTATGTTGTGTGTGTTAATTTTATACATGAGTGGCGGAACCCACAGTCTAAAGTCGACTCCGAACGACAGATTTTTGAGAAACTTTTCATGGCAATTTTATTTACTCTCAGAGTTTTTGCCAGAAATCTGCTGAGAGAAAGTCGCCGAAGTAATACGTTTTGTATTTTGTTTTGATGTCTGGCCTGATGCTCGAACCCTGGCTTTACGTCTAATAAGGCAACACACTAACTACTAGACTACGGCGACTTCAAATGGATGTTTAAACACCTTCTCAGATTTTGTTGCGCAATCCGGACGCGCAATGTATATAAAGGTCCAAATGCCCAGAGGGACCCCACTACAGTAGTTCCGGAGTGGGCACAAAGAGTCCAAAAGAGGAGGGGGATATTTAGTGGGTGACTGATAGTGACGACTTCCCCTATGGTGCGGTTAGGTATATTTACTCCTCCTCAGGGAAAAAAAAATAAAAACTTATCGAAAATCAAAATGTGAGAGATTTTTTTTATCTTTTTAGCAACAGAACTCATCAGCAAACAAAATTGTTAAATTTAATACAAAGAGGCAATTAAATAGCAGCCAATGCACGCTAAAAGATGCACTGTTTGGTGCGGTTTGCTGGCCGGCAACAGTAGAGGATAGTCCTTCTTCCAGAACGATGTAAATCGCAAAATTTCGGGAAGGTATTGTGACATGGTTTCAAATGCGCAAAATGGAAGAATATTTTCCAGGTATGGTTTAAGCAAGATAGTGGCACTTGCTCTACGGCAACCACGAATCCATTAACCCTGGAAGGTTACTGTTCGCAGGGTTAAATTGTTCGTCGATTCAACGAAGAGTAACCTTAATGTATAAAAATGAAGAGTAACCGTCTAGGGTTAAGGTTCGAGTATTGAAAGTAATTATCTTTACGTTTTAAGAGAGTCCATTCACCGCAAAAATTTGGACGATTTAATTTCCCGTACTATATTTTATGTAGGAACAAGTGAAATTGATATGCAAGACAATTAGTGCTTCAACTGTTTTGAAAAATGCAAAATGTTTTTAAATTAACAAAAAGGGGATTATTTGTTGTTGTTAAAGAAATTTAAAATTTTTTATTATTAACACTTAAAAAAATACAAAATTCAGTAACTTAAGTATATATATTAAAAATTCAGTGCATTAACAGGCATCGTTTGGGAGGTATTTCTACAAAAAAATGGCCATGGGACACCCTATTGTATAAATTTTTCTTCAAATTAAAAAAAAATTATTATTGGGTTATTTTTGCATTAAAAATAACAATAAATAAAAAACCGGTTTATCGGTTTCGAAACCGGTTTTGAAACCGGTTTCTTAAAAAAAGGAATATTTTAAAATTATTCGGAAACCGATTTACAAACAACCCAGTTTTTTGCATACTCTAAGTTCTAAATTTGCCCGTTTTTCGCCCCTTCCCCCTTTTTGGACCCCGTTTGGTCCAACTTTATAAACGGAACACCTCCAATAGCTATTTTGGAAACTTAACCAAGCTAAATCATAAAAAATACCTTTAAAACAGATAAAATACAGCATTTATGCATAAAGTACTAATTTTTGCCCATTTTTTCTCCCTTTGTCCCATTTTTTTTTTCACCTTTGAGTCAAAATTTTGAAAAGATTTATTGCCTATAACCTGCACCGACAAAAGCTCGATCTATATCCCAAATTTCAAGAAAATCGGTCCAGGCGTTCAGGCGTGATAGGCTAACAAACAAACAAAAAAACAGACTTACAGAAAGATTTATAATATACATATTAGGATAACCCTGTTGTAATAGGACCTTAATGGTTCACGAAAACTTTGTACAGATTTGAATTTATTCTTATTTTGGGACGATGAAATCGAATCAATAAAATCAGCAGTTAGTACGTTAATATAAGAAAGCACATATACGCTTATAAAGTGTGAGACATGACCTAACTACGAGCCTGGCAAAACAACAATCAATTGGTGCAATACTATACGATTATAATAAACAATAATTAGGGAAGACATTTTTATCCAAATCTTTACTATCTTGACGAGTTCTATTAATAAATCCTGAAAGCTTCGTATGAGATCATTTGAATAGCCTTTCAATAGAAGAATAGCAAACTGACGTCTTAATCTGTTTGAACTAATTCTGGTATCAACTTTCTCAAAAGCGTCTGCGTAACCATGTTCGGGAATCCATATTAGCTTAACCGTCGAATGTCTCACAATGTTCTCTAAAGACATTTGGACTGCTTACATAATCTTCGATATGTTGTTCGTTTTCTAAAGAGATTGAGTATTCACATTAATTTCAATAAAAATGTATGTATTTATTATCAAGCAAGCACTATTGTGAAAGAAGTTGATAAAGGATATCAGGATTACTGCGGAGTCTAGTTTTAGAATCTAAGCTTCAATTGAGTTAAACAATCTTTGTAGAAAGAATAAGAGAAGCAATTAATAAGACTGCCTACTAAAAAATCAGATTCGACGAATTAGTTTAGCATATAGTGCGTTAGCTTATTAGACGCGAGGCCACGGTTCAAACTCCAGGTCATACATCTCCAACAAAACGAAATACGAAAAAATATTTCTTCAGCGACATCCTCTCAGCAGATTTCTGGTAAAAACTCTGAGAGTAAATAAAATTGCCATGAAAAATAGCTTGCGCCACTCATGTATAAGATTAACACACACAACATGAGTGGTGTGAGAAACTAGGTCATAATCCTGGCTGAAGGGTTGTGATGGCCAATTAAGTATGTACGTATGTATATAACAGGGCAGATTTTTTTCTCTCGTGAATGCTTAACGTCCGTGTGAGATCATTTATTGGCCTCTCAGTAGAAGAATAGCAAACTGACGTCTTAATATGTATATTTAAACGAATTCTGCTACCAACTTTCTCAAGAGAGTCTACGTAACCGTTCCCAAGAACCCATATTAGCTTAGCCGTTAAATGACATTCTGGAGAGGTTCGTAGTCTAGAAACGTTCGTACTGCTTTCACAATCTTCGAAATGGTGTAAAATATCTAAAGAGATCGATTGATATGCATGTATTTATTATCGTTGTAGTCTTATATATAACACACACAATACAAGCGGTGTGAGAAACTAGATCGTAATCTTGGCTGAAGAATAATATCCCTACTTAATACTGCTTATGAATTTCTTCCATGATTTTGGCCTTCATGGCCGAAGGTGTATACACTGGTCATTAAAAACAAAGAAAATTGTCACTCTATCCCCTCTTTCCTTTCTCCTATAAACTAACTTTTCCGTATTCCACCAAAATGCACTGCATGAATAGGGGTCATCTCTGACTGTTGGTCACAAACAAAAGTGTGTAAAGCCTTGTCTGAAACAATAATGTGGGCCATACCTTATTCCATAAGGTGGTAAGGTATCAAGCCATAGTTCCTTCAAATTTTATTAAAGAATATATTGAACGTGCTTAAATATCACACAAATAAAATATTCGAACATGGCATTCAATACTTAAAGTGCTATGAAAAAGCGACGAATTCTTCTGTAATGTTCATGAGTTCATGGTAAGAACGACTAAAATCGTATAGCCTGGCACATTTTTTGTGCAGCAAACAATATTTCACTTTGCAAAACATTCAAGGATAATAATTGTATTATTTAAGTTTTTAATAAAACAGTTAACGCAGGCTTCTCTTTTAAATAAAACAAACGATAGTTTTCTTCAATCCATTTATTAGCATTTATTATCGAATTAATTATATCGCATAGAAAAATAAAATAAAAACGCGAAGACTATTATGCTCTCTGCAAACATTAATATTCACGCAGACTTTAAAAGACTGCACTTATAATTAATTTTATACACCCCTTTCTCGTTGCAGCTAAAGAAATACCCATCAACCAATAAAAACGAAAACGAAAACTATATGAGGTTATAAACAATAAATTGGAAAAAAAAAGAAATTTTCTAATTAAAATGCATGAAATTCAATGCAATACACGTTTGGCTGCAAATAATTTCCATAAAATATGTTTCATTATTGCATTGCATTAAACAACCACAGACCGGGTGGGTCAACCGATCAGACAGCCACTTTAAATTATTTTCTCTGCTTTTTTGCTTGTTTTGGTGGTCTTGTTCTTTCGATATTTTCTTTTAATGTTTTTCTTGTGTTTAATAAATTTAAAAGTTTTTTTTATTATTTTGAACTTTTTTTGTATAAACTAAGCAGGAAAGTGTTTTATAGAAGCAAATAAGTGGATTTATAAGTGCCACTATAAGGGGCAAAAGCTAACTAGTGGATGCTAAAGATAAAACACAATAATGTTTTCATAATTATTTTAGAAAATATTTATCTCTGTGCATTGCTTAATTAACATGAAATATTTTTAATTTACAATGTGGTCCTAAAACAGAATTTAATTTAAAAAAATATACCAACTTCGATAAAGATTTTCTTAAGATTTTCTTTTTTGTAACAACTCTTTCGTTTGCATACTTTTAAACCTTTGGTTAGAAGTTATTTTTCTTACCAATGATATTGTTCATTAAAAGCGTTACGGTTTGTTTAAATACTGCAGCTAAACAGCATTAAATCGCTTTAAGTTCCGCATTTAATTGCATTACATTTGAACTGAAGTTTGCCCCATGTTGCAGTCATGTATTTTTCATGAGATTCTCTATACAAAACACATTGGAGATATTTTCGTACAACAATGTTAAGAAAGTTAATGAAAATATTAAAACAGCACTAAGTGTGTGACCAAACAAAGACCATAGAATTTCTTTCTAACCTTTGCTATGATATTTTCATCCAGTTTTAGTGATTTCAATTAGACTAAGGACCTATTCAGTATTGTGTATTTAGAAAAAAGTCTTTAGTCCACTGAGGCCTTATAAAACTCCACAATTGCCTTTAAACGGCCTTCTTTTGGGTTAGTAAACAGGTTATTATTAAAAAGACAAGGAAATCACACAATTCCAGTATTGGAAGAAGAAAAACAGGGATTTAATGAGAATTTGCTTCATTAATTTCGAGAAAACCTTCGACATGTTAAACTCTAGCGTCATTTGCAGAAAATTTAAGAGAAAAACATACGAAGATAATATGATTTTCGCCTCTTATATGCAATGCATTTCAAAAAAGAAAAAAAATCATTTCTGCTTTACACGGCTTCCCATTTAAGGTTGCACTGTCCTATTTAATTGGTCATCACAACGCCTTAGTCAGGATTACGATCTAGCTCCTCGCACCACCTATGCTGTATGTGTTGATTTTATTAATAGGTGGTGGGCCTACTGTTTAATGTCGACTCCGAACGACAGATTTGAGTAAGTTTTAAATTTCATTGTAATCTCAGAGTTTTTGCCGAAGACGCCAAATAAATATTTTTTCATATTTCGTTTTGTCCTAGATGTCTGACTATGATTTCTATTTCTAATGCTAAAGCTCCTGAATATCCTACATGAAGCACTTCTGTGTGGATACCTACAGTTTTTTCGAAACCATATTTCACTCCCTCATACATTACAAACGACCGTTAAGTCTGGATTACAACCTAGCTTTTCACACCACTTATGTCGTATGTGTTAATTTGTATACATGAGTAATGGGAACTACAGTTTAAAGTTAACTCCGTGTGACAGATTTTTGAGAAACTTTTCCACAACAATTGTATTTACTCTCAGAGTCTTTGCCAGAAATCTGCTGAGAAGCAGTTTCCGAAGAAATATTTTCTTTATATTTCGTTTTGTTCGAGATGTCTGGCCTTTGTTTTGAACCGAGGCTTCACGTTTAATAAGCTAACACACTAACTACTAGCCTACGGCAAATCCACTCCCTCATAACAAAGATAAAAATGCTTAAAATTTATGAGGTTGTACATCTTGTCGGGCCTACTATTCTTTGCTCCTATACTAGCCCTCTAGCGTGATGTTCTGTGTGCTAATGTTGTTCATTCTCTTGATTTTGGTTGCCTTTGTTTTTGATTCAATGGATGCTGTTAGAACTTACGATCTACGAATTAATAATTAACGAGGTCCTTGGCTCTTTGAAGCATAAAACATGGACTAACAGCTTCAATAAAAAAAATTACTAGAAGACATCGCATAACAAATTAAAAAAAGCCAGAATCTTCTCTCAAAAAGATTGATGGTGTTGCTTAAGTCAATGTTAGTATTCTTCTTATGCAAATCCTTTAAGGAACATATGTCTGTTAGAAAATATCTCCTCCAGGTTCTTACTCCCTAGGGTTTTAATATTTTTTTTTTCACTGATAACCAAGTTTTTTCAGTTCTTCTGCATTAGTTTCTAGGACGACAGGATTTCTGCTGTTGGCTTGCATATTTGGATACGAAATCTAGGCTTTTAATTTTTTTAAAATTCGAAACAACTCTGATGTTTGTCCTCAACTGTATTCAAACTTAGAATGCATGAGTTCCTAGTCAAGCATTTTAACCACTAAACCACCTCAACGATGTGAAACGGCGATAAAAAAAATCCCCTAATTATTGAATCGAGAATCAAAGATTCCAGAAAGATTTTTTCCATTTCTGTTTAATTTTTATTTCTAAAACAATAAAAAATGCATACACTTCAATAAACGTGTCCTTTCATGTATTTTTTAATTTCATTTTTTATTGCCAATATATTTTGTATTCCAATAAATATTTCACAATCTATGCCAACAATTCATATTCGATTACATGAATTTCACCTTTGGCAAGCACATAAAACTACAAACACTTTCAATGTTTTAAACAATAAAATAAATACGAATTGAGCAAACAAATCCTTTTTATTTTTACGCAAATCAATTTTACATTCAATGCAACAGCATATCCAAATGCCCCATCACAAATTTATAAAACATGCAACACAAACACACAAAAAAAACTAAAACTATAGGGAGAGAGAGACAGAGAGAGAGAGAGCAAATAAAATACATAAAATCAGTTTTACTTCATAAATAAAATCATTACAAAAACAACAACAACAGCTACAAAAAGGATATAGTCGGTCAAAACCTCTCACATGATATGCTACAACTGAAACATTTTTTTTTCATATAGAGCGACGAGCTTGAGAACTTAAAATGATAATACAAGTGAGAAATATGGTTAGAATGAAAATTTTTATATTTTTAGGATCTTCCATTAAGCGCTACCCGTCTTAAATTTCTCAATGTGTGCGCGAGAAGGCCTATGTGTGGAACATAACATCGTTTAAATGTCCACCACGGTATCTCTAGGCTCTCTACCTAAAATATCCAAGAATTTTCTATTATTCTGACGCATAAATCATGCTGAATATGGTCGATGGCATGGATTGTGTTGGCTTTGAGAATCTCTGTGGCGTGTGCCTAATTCTTATACATCTGCAACTTAAGAAAATCCCATAACAGAAAGTCTAATGAAATAAAAATTCACAATCTCGGTGGCCACTCCTCAACACCCTCACGTGAAATGATCATGCCCTCAAATCGCCTGTGCAGAATATCTAATGTTGTATGAGTAATGTTGCACGTAGCACAGTCTGGTATAAACCACATATTTTTGTCATTCAAATCATCCAATTCAAGCCAAAAGATATTGGTAATCATCCTCGTTCTCAAAGAAATATGAAACAATTACGCTAATAGTCGAAAATTTCCTTCAAATACTGACTTTTTCGGAATACAATGGACGCTCGCAGATTTCAAATGGATTGGTGACATCCCACAGTCGAAAATTTTTTTGTTTACGTGCTCATTTACTCAGAGAAATTCGGGTCTGTTCCCAATTGTCCGAGATCCCATTCAGAGCGCACCTATCATTGTCTATGGTTGTCCATGGTGATTTGATGGAACAGAGTGAATTAATTACTATTAATGTGGCAAATATATTAACTGTCCATGTTTAGAAGTCCCTGATGGAATATCCTATATAATCTAATAGATCTGGTCCATGATATTTGATTTTAATGTATGATTTCTTACATATGTAGCGGCTATGGTATGTAACCCATAGCCAATCAGCAAAAAGTGAAGCTAACGATAATCATTTGACTTTAGTTCCTACACGAGCTGGATTTTATATGTATATGAGGGTACCCTAGCAGTCTAGTGGGTAGTGTGCTAGACTATTGGCGTGAGGGTCGTGGGTTCGATTACCACCAGAGACTCTGGCCTGTGACACCACACCCAGCATATGGTGAAAAATACTCAGCTGGTATATAATTAAATGAACAACATAACCTAAGATTTTTACGTAAAATTTTTTTGGTATTCGAAGAACAAAGTCCAACAAGTTAAGTGGGACAATGAATCGACATATCAGCGTCTTCTTCAAGCTTTGCGTTATTGCAGCAATATTCTCTTTGGAACCCACGTTTTTTTGCCATTTTGATGATTTTGAATCGAGGAGACTTAAACTAATGCGTAATTGGTTAATAACTTCACGATTTCCTTGCCTACTAGGGCGATTATTTGATCGTAAATGGACCTAATGCTGTATGAACTTCGTAAAGACAACTTTATTAATTTCATTTCTTTTCGTGTATTCATATATCTACTGGAAATAAGTAATTCACGTGGACTTTCTCAACGTCTCTGGACAGAAATTCACATTCTTACTTGTCAAACTAAAGTTATCGATATCGATAGTTCTCATGCACACATGGTATACGTTCTGTAAACTTACAGGATTCGACCGATACATTTAAAAATGCTTTTCCCGATGTCTACGTGTACGCGATTTATTCTAATTTTTAGTTTCTAATGCACTCAGGGCCATTATTACAAAAGGGAGGAGTTTAACGGGCAGATAAATTGTTTTTCATTATTATAAATGGACAATATGGTAGAAGTGAGCGTTAAGCTAAATGGAAGATCATCCTACTGGTAACTTTTAAAGTTAAGTTTATGTTTGAAATTGTCATATTATAAATTTTCAATATGGAAACTTAAACAAAATGAGCATATACTTGTACAACAAAAAAAACGAAGCCCGTCGTTGCCACTGCGTTAAAAAAAATATTATGTAATTGAGCAGCGTTATCGACATTACTCCGGCACTGCCATATTTTTAAAAAACTAAACTTTATTTTATCTGTAGGTTGTAATAACGAAAAGAAGATAAAGGTGACTTTAAAGTTCACGTTAGCTAAAGTTACCTTTAACTAAACCCAACTTTAATGGTAAGTTGTAATAATAGCCCTAAGTCTACCAATATCGACAAAATTGATTGTGTCCGATAGGATAAATACCAACTAATGTCGCTCTGAATATTAGTTAATCCCTGCTGTATAGGGTATTTGCAATGAATATAACGTATAAAAAATTAAATTTCAATCGAAATAAAACAAAACACGTCGCATCACTTACTTAAACTCTCTTTCACTCTGACTATAAACGTGAAGGCATTAATTTTGATCGAAAACGTACTATTTAGAATAACAACAACAATTATATACCATACCATACCATACCATACAGTAAGGATATGCTGCTCTCTATTATAGTCACACACACATACACATGTATACATACATACATATATAAAAATATAAAATAAATCTGACATATAGCAGGAAAAAACGAGCCAACAAGCAGCAGCATCAATAAAAAATATAAAAAAAAATAAAAAATACAACAAAACTTAGGTTTTCAAGCGGCAATATGTGTAAGTGTTTGAGCATGTATTTGCAACAAATCCAAATGCAATCAAAACGAGGGATTGAAACGTATAGCAGTAGTAACAACAACAACAACAACAGCAAATGATATGAATCTAATGGATGTTTGAGAAATTTTAAACACATACAGAGAAGGCATTCAAAAGATTTCGACAGAAAACACAAAAAAACAACAAACACACACATGCACACATCCAAAAAAAATAAGGAATTCAAGAGTAGAAGTGAGAAGAAAAGTAGCACTTCTACTTAAGTCGTCTACAATAGAAATGGAAATAGACACTCACTTGCATGTGTACATATACACAAAACAGACTTGCCTCCTCTCACACTTGGAAATATTTACAAAGAAATGCATGCCACAAATTGTTTTGAGAAAGAGAGGATTAGGATTATACAGAGGTCTAGTTTGAGCGGATTTTTTTGTTTTAAATTCATTACACAGATAAACTTTAACTAGTATTCTGCTATTGAGTCATAAAAATTGTTCATTCGTGCGCTACTGTAAGGGAAGTATATTTCATCTGTATTTCATTCATGAAAGTTTTATTCGATGAATTATTTCCCACAATTCTATTGCGAGTCTCTTATTTCAAGACAGGCTAAGCATGCTACTTTCAAATCCAACGAAAAGAAAGTCAATTTTCTTGCATGATTTCGAAACTTGAAAAAAAAGAGCTGAATTCTGCAAACTATCTGCATCAACAGACGCCTAAGAATAATTTTGTAATTCGACTAACAAGGAGTTTTGGATAGCGGTAGGATAACGTAAGCAAACCTTACTTAAACATTCGTTGCTTAAACAACAAGATAACTACAGAACAGCTGCACTTAAGTGGAATACAAAAAGAATCCGAATAAGACCAAAAACAGCAGCAGGATATCAGTCTGTAGATGTCAATTCATGAGCAAAAGACGAGTGCATAGAAAGACCATATCCAGCTTTAGGAACTTCAGGCGAATCATTGCTGATATTGTTCTTATGGAATATATGCGCATACATACATACATAATTGGCCATTACAACCCTTCCGTCAGGATTACGACCTATCTTCTCACACCACTTATGTTGTGTGCGTTGAAATTTATAGATGAGTGGCGGAACCTACAGTTTAAAATCGACTCCGAACGACAGATTTTTGAGAAACTTTTCATGGCAATTTCTGTTTACTCTCAGAGTTTTTGCCAGAGGAAGTCGCCGAAGAAATATTTTTATATATTCGTTTTGATGTTTAACCTGAGATTTGAACCTTGGCCTTACGTCTAATAAGCCAACACACTACCTACTAGACTACAGCGACTGCGAGAATAAAACGGCCTGAATTTGTAAAATGGCATAGGTTATGTTGCTGTATTGTGGCTTACTCGCATACACCTCCAATTTAAGAAAACCGCGCAAGGAAAAGTCTAATGGGGTCATATCGCACGGCCTTGGTGACTAGTTCGCATCTCCTCTATGTGAGATGACCATTATGAAGCCACATGCCGTTGGTGTCCAGATCTTCCAGTTCAAGCCAAAAGGAATTGGTAATCAATTGTAATCGCTGTTGACAGTGATGGCTTGGCCAACATGGTTCTCAAGAAAATAATGACCATGTTCGCTTTAAGAGTTTACGATACACGTCCAAGGGGATTTGAGAAAACAGACTGAATAAAGGACAACTAATTTCACAGATGCATTCACCGTAGTCTAGTAAGACTAGACTAGACTTCCTCTCAGAAGATTTCTCTGAGAGTAAATAAAATTACCATAAAACAGTTTCTCAAAAATCTGTCATTCGAAATCGACATTAAACTGTAGGTCCCGCCACTCATGTATAAAAATTAACACACACAGCGTAAGTGGTGTTAGAAGCTGGGTCGTAATCCTGACGGATTGTACTGACCAATAATGTACGTATGTGTAATTTGACAGACGTAGCTTCAACAAGATCATTATCAGCTCTATAAATTTAGTCAAAGTCATTGTTGGAAGACCCGAAACTTGACTTTCAATCAATCGCTAAAAAATTCATGAAGTAAGAACCATAGCTCTGACTCCGGAGAAACGATAACAACAAAAATCATCGATATGTTAATTTCTAAGGAAAAAGTAGTATCCAATTAGCAAAGTTCCTCACCACTACAGGCAATATTTATTTACAAAGGATATTGTCCGAGATATGACAATGTATCCTAAGACCGGCAATCGCTTCCTGAGAATAAAAACAAAACTTACTGAATGACACTGACAGTTACTTACATAATTGGCAATTAACAACCCGATTAACGGATTTCGACTTGACGTAACATATCCTTCCAGACGCCTCTGCTTCTTTCGCACCTACGCTAGTTGAACACACCAATTGATGACAGGGCTTCCTCGATTTGGTCCTTCCAACGCAAACAAAATCATCCTCTTCGCCGACTTCCTCAGATCCCCGCATCAACTACCTGTCTCACCGGAGCATCCTCCTCCATTCGAACGACATGGCCGTGCCAGCGCAGCCGCTGGATATTTATACGCTGTACAACGTCTATGTCGTTGAGGAGCTCATATACCTCACTGTTGGATCGGATGCGGAAATCATATCCAACTCGCACTGGACCGACGATCTTACGTAGGACTTTTTACTCGAATACTCTCAAGACTGCTGCTGAAACCGACACAAAGTAATAAAAAAAATAGGAGACAAGGTATACGCTTTTTAGTAGCTACATATTCCTTCATACGGTTCACCCTATATACGTATGTACATACAGCTGCACACACAAATCAAGCAAATAAATTCAAACGTTAGCAAATCAAGCGCATAAAAAGTGAATAAAAATATTCAAATCACGCCTGTGAGACATCGACAGTATAACGGATACGTATGTCTCTGGGAATTCTTTGACTCTTCCTTTTATTCTTCGTTATTGTTTTCGCAGTCAGTCTATGGAACTGGATCGTTGGTAGAACAGAGAAGTGTGTGCGTATATATGTTTGCGGTAGGATGCAATATTCAAAAGGAAATGAATATTTATCGCATTATAATAAGATGGATGAGCGTTTGAAAGTTGATTAAATATAAAAGAAAACAATAATAAGAATGACAATGATAGTGAAAACACCAGCATTGGTCAATAAAGAGAATGTTTCTTCCATGGAAAGTGCAAAACTAGAATATGTTGTAAAATATTTAAAAACTTAAGAAAAGTGAAAAGTAATTGAAATACATAATGAAACACAATAGAATTTCTTTAACTGCGTTAAGGCAAAAGCCTTGTAAATGATTAATTCATTCGCCTTTTTCAAGGGATTTTCAAATGAAAAACAGACAGTATTTGAAAAATTTATTTTTTCATGGCAACTCATTTCACTTTTGGAACCACTTTCATGCATTTGAACTAAAACGCAATTGATTTTTCTCTTCCTCCAGGTTTTTTTGTTAGCAATTCAGTCTATGTTGGCTTAAATATTCTTTCACTTCAATGCTCGCAAATTTCTGTATATAATCAAAGTATACGAGGTGCATTGTTCAAATAAAGTGGCATAATAAAGTTATTATGGCTTCAGTTTTACAAAAAGTTCAGAAGATAGGTCATGACATTTGCACAAAGTTTTTAGAAGGACCTTGACACCACTTAAGAGATAACGGCACTCAAATACATGTGACCAAATTCTTTAGAAAGCAGGCATTCTAACAAATAGAAGCTGCATAGTTTGGACCAATTTATATAATTTCCTACGTTCTAAATTCATTTTGTCATCGATTACAAGATAGCGTCGATACAATAGCTACATTAAAAGCTTTAAATAGAAAAGGCGCAACCCATATATTTCAGAAAATAATGCACCAAAGCTGCATACAAGAAGACAATTGGAGCATCATTTAATCTTTTTATGCCAATCATAGTGTAAAACAATATTCTCTCATATTAACTGTTCCAAAACGTTCTGGATGACGTCATAAGTCATAAATATTCAAAGAAAGAAGTAATTGCATGAAGTTTCTTACATCAACTCGCTTATTTCATTTATCCAGATGATATTCGTCTAGGAGTCGGCGTAGTCTAGTAGGTAGTGTGTTGGTTTATTAGACGTAAAGCCAGGGTTCGAGCCAAAGGCCAGACATCAAGACAAAATACAAAAAGTATATCTTCGGCTACTTACTCTCAGCAGATTTCTGGCAAAAACTCTGAGAGTAAATAAAATTTCCATGAAAAATTTTCTCAAAAATCAGTCGTTCGGAGTCGACTTTAAACTGTAGATCCCATCACACATGTATAAAATTAACACATACAACATAAGTGGTGTGAGAAACTAGGACGTTGTACAATGGGTCAATTCGACTCCGGGTATTGTACTTGTCTTAATTGACAAGTACACGTCCTCTAACATAACTTAACCTATTTGTCTACAATCGTATATAATTTCCAATATGTAACCAAAACTAGAAGATTAGAAAAGTTCACCGTATACTGTGGACTTTGATAGATAATGTTAACACTGAGAACATCATGGTCTAAATCCAACCAGTTGAATACGTGCATAGATGACTATGGCTATCTTGCATGGAAACATGATAACAGCAACAAAAAATAGGTTCAGCAAAAGGCATGAAATATTTCAGACATTTTCCATAGAGTGAGTACCTAGACAATAATCAAACGCAAAAAGCCTTGAATAATTAACGCATGTGTCTACTCTGAAGACGCCGTAATCTAATAGGTAGTGTGTTGTCTTATTTAACAAGAGTCCATTGTTCAAACCTCAGCTTATACATCAAAAAGAAATACGAAAGCAATATGTCCTTTGGTGACTTCCTCTTAGAAGTCTACTGGCAAAAACTCTCAACGTAAAATGCCTCGAGTAATTAACGCATGTGTCTAGTCTGGAGACGCCGCAATCTAATAAGTAGTGTGCTGTCTTATTAGACGAGAGTCCATTGTACAAACCTCAGCTTATACATCAAAAAGAAATATAAAAGCGATATGTCCTTTGGTGACTTCCTCTTGGCAGTCTTCTGGCAAAAACTCTGAACGTAAATATGTTAAACTTTAGGTCCCGCCATTCATTAATAAAATTAAGACAAACACAATATGGGAGGAGCGCGAAACTAAGTTGTAGTCCTGACTTTGGGATTGTAATCACCACTTAAGTAAGTTAATTTTGTCTACTCTATTGTGCGGAAGTGAAACGGCTAGTTTCGGCTGCGGAGGCATAAAAACATATACAGTATATTCCGGTCTAACACCATCAGCCGCTGGTATCTCTGTTAGTTAGTAACGCAATAACACAATGGGGTGTGACCATGTACCCCAGTGAGTGAATTTGCCTGTGAACGGCGAGCTACCCGCTAACTCAACCTAATCTATCTTAACCTAGTAACCCATTCTGAGACAAATTAAAAAAAATCCGTACCACCTTCGGCATCACATTGATGAAATCAATGTTGAATAACAGATTTATGTAAGTCTTATGACTCCAAGAGGTGTAATGGCAAAATTATAAGCTCAACTTACTGCCATTAAACGGGTATATAAGTGATACGCTTCTCCAGGAAAGCTAGGTAGAGACCAAAGAAAAATATTACACTGTATGCGTGTACATTTCAAAACACAAATAAAATCTTTGGAATAATTAAAAAAAACTGGTCAAGTGAAACTACAGCATTACCATCAGATAATCTGTTTATGATTTTGGTCTCCTGAGAAGCTAGAGTTGTTACATGAGCATTGTACCGAATTTGTGCTGACTTGAGGACAATTGTAAAATTGATCTAGGCAGACAGCTCAAAAGGAAAGCTGAATCACTATAAGTAAGTAAAGAAAAGTAGGAAGAAAAACTACAAATATTAGCTGTCAAGACTTTCGTGAATATCTTCTGTACTTAGAATTGCTTTGCTTGGCTAAAGTTTTATGCCCAAGAGAATACTTTAAAGTTTTATTTGATTTACAATGAAGTAATATGAGCATGGGCCGTGCAAACTTACTAAGATTGGCGTTTGAGCGAAAATCATGTCAATTAATAAAGTTATAGGAATCTCCTGCTGACCTGTGGCGTCACAACGGGCCGCTTTGCATGCTCAAGTGAGCTTTTGGTATAAAAGCTCCAACCTATCTACCTGCTATATATTCACTGCATTTATCGGCAAAGTATTCTGTCTATTGTGCTCATCTTAATAGTGAAGAGAACTATGAAATGAGCGGGCCCCGAAACCATTACATTGCTAAAGGATCTCAATATTACAACAGAAACCGTTTAGCAGAGCGATCATTATCAAGAGTGCCTCAGTAATACAATTTGGTGTTACGAATACAAAATTATTGTCGAATAGATAAAGATTTCCCGCTGAATAGAAAATCTTCTGTAATGTTAGTACCAACCTGCGTAAATACATATGTACGATGTATAAATGTATGTGAACACGATAGTCTATCTATCGGATTACTTAAATGTTTGTTGTATATACGAGTATGTGTTGGTGTTTTTCAAAGCAATGGCATAAGAGTGTCTCTCTGTAATCGATTTATCAACCAGCATCAGGTGGTTGAGTTCAATTGGAAAAATTCAATTCAGTACGTAGGGCAAAAACTTTGACACGACTAGGTCAGTCTATTTGATTGTCTCATGCGTTAAGTGCTGTGGAATTTATAACATTTTTGAACACTAAAATAGCTACAGTACACTATGATCGAAATTAGTTGGAAAACTCCCTTTTTTGGGAGAAAAGATATGTATGTACAGTATTCTGTTAGAAATTATGGTAGTGTTCACAACAGTCTATTTCAGTTCCTCAATAGCTTTAGGAATTTTAAAATTTTATTTTTCTCTCCAATTTTTCTCACTTTCCCACTCATAAAGCACTTCCTTTTAAGGTTTTGTCAGTATTTTACTGGTTTGAGAAAAATTCCTTGAATAGATAACGTAAATTTTGTTCATCAATTCCTTATTTTGATGAAATTATTAAACGAGTCGTTAAATGCAGACGTTTTTATTGGTTTTCAAAAATTTTGAAATTATTTTGAATGATGATGTTATCGTTGGCGATGTTGTATGTGAAGGTGATGCTGATGATACCGTCTGTCGTCTCTTACAAAGTCAGTATGGCACATGATGCAAGAAATAACATTTTTTTATTAAATAATAATGAACGATAAAAATGAAAATGATAAATTTTATGATTGGAAATTAATTTAACTACTCGCACTTTTTTTGTGGCATTTTTATACACTTTTTTTCAATATTATGTTGCACAAGACTATGAAAGTTAAGAACTTTCCATAGCTTAATATACGACATAAAAAAGGAGTCATCAGTTAGTAATAAATTAATGTCTACGAAAATGTGTATTTGATTTTTTTTAAATTTAAAATTAAATATCGCATAGCAAAAGGCATAAAAACTTATCGTTTATTGAGATCAAACCATTAATGAAGATAGTAATCGATAATGTACGAGTGAGGGCAATGACTTCGTGGCTTTCGGTGGGTCCCGTTTTTAAACTCAAAATTAACACAACTCTTGTCAACAAACAGGAATATCTGCGATCTCTTATGTCCTTTTTTTATTTTCCAACTTTTCCGCAGTAACGAAACAATTAACACTCTGAGCCTTAATGGTTTTACCGGGCGATGTTTTATTTGTTTATTAACTACTGATATCGAGCAACATGTTTAATAGTTTGCTGGGAGTATCAAACTGTGGTAGCATTTATATTCAATCAGCTTTGTTGAGTCGCCGTGAACCGTTTAAAGCCAGAACAACGTCTCCAAGTTGTGGAAATTTAATTTGAAAAAAATTAATCTGTTCACAGGGTTCATAAAGAACTTTTTCAATATTATGAGCTAATAAGCGAGCTGTTAGTATATTGTTTGATCGTTTTTGCACTGATTTCACTATTTTGATTCTTTTGAGAATACCGCAGAAAAATCATGCGGTTACGCATCTGTAGTTATGGGCCTTTATCCTTCGATTACGTTGAAAATTTTAAGAAATATTCTTTAAATCGCTGTAGTCTAGTAGGTAGTGTTATGGATTATTAGACGTGCGGCTACGCATCAAGCCCCAGGTTAGACATCGAACATAACGAAATGCGAGAAAAATAGTATTTCTTCGGCGTCTTCATCTCATCAGATTTCTGGAAGAACTCTGAGAGTAATAAAATTGCGATGAAAAATTTCTTGAAAATCTGTAGTTCGAAGTCGACTTTAAATAGTAGGTCCAGCCACTTAGGGATGAAATTAACACACGCAACATGAGTGACGTGAGAACCGAGGTCGTAAGGGTTGTAATGACCATTTAAGTAAGAAAGTTATCTTGGCTTTTGTGTCTGTAAAGTACTGTAAAACAAAAATTGAGGACAACGATCTTGGGTTTTTGCTGGCTGAAGATGAACTTCATTTCTGGTTGAGTGACTGCATCAATAAGCATAACTGTTGCATTTAGAGCGAAAACAATACTTAAGCCGCTAAAGAAATACGAAGATTAAGAGAACTGTCTACTCTGCATACCAAACGCAATCGAGACGATTTGAGTTTTCAGAAATTATTACATTTGTTTGCAAAAAGATGGAGTAACCTGCAACTCAACGCTTTTAGTTGGAGACAAATTTCTTTCCATAAGTGGTTTTGTTCACTGCCCTCCACCCTAGATTATTGGATTTCTTTTTATGGGGATATGTACGCATCTCTTGAGGTATTGAAATCCAATCGTCATGTCGTCAATGGCGTCATATAGAATAATTTACTTGAAAATGTAGTCAAAAATTGAACGGATCGAATGAACCACATAGCATCTATCTGCGTTCACGTGCGGCTTTAAAGCCACTCGTTTTAAAGCAGAAGTACTCTACAGCGGTATTCTCGTTTTTAATTGTCAATTCTAGTCTAAGACGTACAGATTATGTAATACATACTTGCAGAAGCACATATGTATGTATGTATATAGCCAGAGTGGCGTTTCATATTGTCATATATGATTGAAAATGGAACGGTCTTTACTCTAAGATTAAGACACATACATATATGCGTACAATGCATCTGTAAAATCTATGCTTTTGTATGGCTCTGAAACATGATTGCTAAACTGCAAAGATTCGCAGAGTGACGTCCTTAATACAGGATAACAACAAATGAAGGATAATAACAAATAAAAATCTACTACAAATTGCCGCCCAAGAAGATATTCGCATGCAAATGAAAAAGGGTAAGACTCTCAGTAAATCATGCAGTGCTCTGATCGAATCCTTAAGGTAGACTTAAAGCAAGAAGACTGTACGCTACGTAATAATACCGCGATAAATAGAAAATCGTCGACATTCTATGTGACATTTCTGCTTGGAACTATAATGGCTAATGAAATTATGTTGTATAGAAATTTTGTGGTAATCATAAGGTTATGGTTTCTTACGAAACGAAATATAGAAAAATATTTCTACGGCTACTTTCTCTCAGCATATTTCAGGCAAAATCTTTGAGAGTGAATAAAATTACTACGAAAAGTTTCTCAAAAATCTGTATTTCGGAGTAGACTTTAACCGTAGGTCCCGCCAAGGTTAAAAGTTAACAAACGGAACATAAATGATGTGACAAGCTATGTTGCAATGCTGACTGAATGGTTGTACTGACCAATTAAGTAAGTATGTAAGTAAATTTCATAAATAATGAAGAATTCCTTGTTAAAAAGACGACAAAAAATTTTAACTTTATTTCTGCGGCATAAAATAGAACTATTTGTCAACCAAAAATGACATATATGTATATATATGTATATATACATATATATATGTGTTCCTTTTACTCCTCCAGGGAGCATAGGGCCTCTACAAGTTGATTCCAATTAGCTCGATAATTAGCGCAATGTTTGACTTTGTTGCACTGTAGACGTAGTTTGATTAGTTTGGTTGTGATTTGGCGATTCCAGGTGTGTGATGGTCATCCGATGTGATTGCTTCCCTCGAGGTTCTAATATATGGCTTTCTTTAAGATGTCATCTAATGGCTTACGAAGAGTGTACCTATGCCTTGCGTCTTCTTATTTCCTTCTCAATTGGTTGCTGGTTTGTATTTCACCAGAGTTGAGCATTGCATATTATGGAAGACCAGTAAACACGCAAGATTCTACGCAGGCATTTGTTAATAAATATCTGAAGAGACTGGGAATCGCGCGGTGCCACATTATACGTATCGCAACCGCAAAGTAATGTGGATTTAACGTTGAAGCTGAAAAATTTTAATTTTGGTGCATCTCGATATGTTAGACGATTTTAATGCGACTGCTGATGAACCACCGAATTTATAAATTATACTGTCCAGATAGCAGAAGGACTCCACTTTATCAATTTCCTTGCCGTATATTAGGAATTTACGCGTTATGCGTTAGCATTTATCCTGAGTGTTTTGGTTTTGTGGATATTCATCTTCAGTCCAGCTATCTTTGCAGTTTCGCTAACTAGATTTAACATTGATTTGGTTGGGTAATGGGTTTGTTTTCTTCTCATCAGATTTTGGTAAAATTGGAATTCAATTCGATTTAAACATGCTTCTAATTTAATAAAGTTGAAGATCTTATAACATCATTACATTTCGTTACAAACACTCAATAATTAAAATGTTTCAATTATAAAAACCACCACAAAGAAATTTTTGCGGAAAATCCAGAAAATTCTATTTGCATTCCAACCACCTGATCCCAAAAGTAATTTATTTTGCACTGAATATTGTAAAAAAAAAGTAAAAATTCCATTCAAACAAAATAATATCAATCAAACACTCGAATGAAAAAAAACAAGAAAAAATTAAATCGTAAATTGATATTTATAATCGGGTTTTTAGTGCAACACCAGCCGCTTTTAAACTGTCTATTCGAATACCAACACAAAAAAAAAAGATTTTCAATAAGCTTTTCTTATGCTACAAGACAAAATCCTATCAAGCGTTTGCCAGGAGAAAAAGGAAACATTTGGCAGAGAGTGTATGTAACAACAGCAACTTGTGCAAGTGTTGCAAATGTACTTGTAAAATATGCGTATGCTTATGCGTGTGTAAAACATTTATTTGTGCTGGGGGGTCGTGTTCGTTTAGAACATTTTGTAGCTGTTGACTGACTGACATGCTGTAAGTTTGTTGAAGTGTAAGAATTAATAAAAAAAAAAGTGCAAAAAGGTTTTTCCATTCCATTCCTTACATTTCGTTTTTTTTCTTCTTTCATCTATTTTTTGTTCGTTTTATGTCGTTTTTTTTTTATTTTTGTTTTTTAGACAAATTGAAGTTTTAATTAAAAATTCAACTGTACACTGTGCTAGAGCGTACAAAACCGCAGATGTTTTGTATTAAAATAACTACAAACTATTGAGGCAATGTACAGATACAACTTCTCTCTGTTCAACCCTTTTACGTTATTTTTCTTTCACGTTTTTTTTTACATTTTAATGGGTTGTTCGAGTTTAGCGTACAAAAGCCAAATCAGGCTGTTTAAGATTCTATTATAAAACTGTAGAGGTGAAGGTGTAAAGGGTGTTGGCAATGGGTAACGAATCATCTTTGAATGCCTGTAAAGTAAAGTGTTAAGAAACATTTTCCAATAGTTTTAATGAAAAATGAAGACAACCGTGTAAAATGAGTTGAATTTTTGAAATAAAAAACAAAACAAAAAAATGGATTTGAAAAATGAAAATTCCAAAACAGTATTATACAGGGACGTAGAATATTGAGAAAATCTTTAGAAATTTTTGTTGGTAAGTAAGCTTTCATGAACGCAGATTGAAGAATACACTCATAAAATTATTTCGTACTACTCTTAATATAATCTTTTCGAACAGAGGACAATGGACTTTAGGACTGTAATCGCTCCATAAATATGGCAACGGACTAAAAAACGTACACGTCATAAGCTCGCGGTATAATAAATAAGGATAACTTAGATTTATTTTATTAAACCTTTTAAAACCGTTATTATACACCTGGCCTGTTCTATATTCTAATTACGCCCTTAGATATTTTTTTGTTTGATTCAGTTTCCCGGATATTGTGAAAGGTCTTTTTGACATTTTTAGAATTAAAACTTCAAAGACAGTTTAAGCCCACAAACACCAGATACTGGAGATAACAAATAAAAGCTAATGCGGCACTCATGACCTTTTTGTTGACTATAAACCAGTTTACGCTACAATGTCTATCATCTGTGCTCAGTTAATAAGGTTGAGCAGAATGATTTTAATTGACTCATGCATCCGTCAAGGGGAAAAAGAAGCTCTTCGAACCGTGCAAAGTTTCACACAAAACAGCATCCTAGCACGAGGCCTCCTTAACATCGTAATGCAAGGTATTCTGCTAAAGGAAGGACCAAATTTTTTTCAAAAACAATCACTGCAGCGTAACAGTGGTGCTTCAATGCTACAAACCGACTGTCTGCTAAGATGTGTCTGGCAGTAAATATGGGCAAATGCAAATACCTGGGTACGATCGACAGCTATACTTTGATATTTTCAAGGAATTTATTTATCTTATGTGTGCCGTCACCGAGAAAACGATCTTAGTTCGGAGCGTAGAATCAAGCAACAGCCACTCTTGCCAATATGGTCTATAACCTTGGCTGTGACCTTTTATTATAGCCATTCATTCTCCCTATGGTTGTCTCAGTAGGTATGGAGTTGCTTTAAATGTCTTCAAGAGAAAAATCCAACACATTCGGTTCTGCGTGAGTTGGCGGATAATTTTCGAATTCAACCCCCAGCAACGACATAGAAGCTGTTCAGTGGCTGATCGAATAGAGGAATATATTCCGGACAGATGCTTATTTGAAGAGAGGCGATGACGTCGATGACGACTTTGTCTGTGTTAAAAGAACTAAGTTCAGAAGGCGCCGTCATTGATTGCCAAGAACAATTGGGGAAGAAACTAACAACTGGAAAGTGCTAAAATTGGGCAAAATCAGATGAAATCATCAATGGATCTCGGGGTTGAATACAGAAAAATCTAACTCAGGTTCACACTATCTTAAAATGTTTTCTTTCTTTGATGGGAATGGGAGACATGCCTTATTTTCTCTTTTGTTTTAAACTCAGTAACATAACCCAGCCTAAACTGCGCTGTATTTGAACTATAATTTGATAATCTCAAATTATCAATCTTTATTGATTTATAAATAACATAAACATATCCCCTTAAATATACGTTCTTACTACAACAGCCTCTTTTTTAACCCCAAATCCCATCATTCGGAGGTTAATTAAAAAATGTTAATTCCTCAACTACCAGAAATAATTTTTGTTCTTTAAAAACAACAACAACTAATTTACTAAAGATATTCGGCTAATTTTAACTTGAAAATCTGCTTTGTAAAAAAAATTAATTAAAAAAATTCTCCAAACAATGAACAGCAGATGACAATCATTGTGCCAATCAAACGACGTTGTTTTACATGAAGGAAAACAAAGTGAAACCAATTGTTGGCATAACGAAATCCATGGGAACGAACTGTCAATAAAATGTGTTGCCTTCAACACCAAACAAATTGGCATCGCTAAACAATAATCCGCAAAGGCAAAATATGTTTTACAATCGCAAACAATGGGTCAATGGTATTGTGGAACGTTGATATAAAAAAAACTTGGAATATTTTTAGAAATTTTATAAATTGTTGATTGGAAAATTTAAACTTAAATATTTAGGAGTACAGGCAGATGGTTGTGTATGATATTATAAAATATATGATATTAATAAGCATTGAATAATGTTAATAGATAATCACAAATAATGCTTAAATGTGTAGTGAAGGAAAGAAAAATTTAAAGCTCTTAATTTGTAAGAAGTACGGACTAAAGTGTGACTCAAATAGCCGTCACGGCTTTGATAACAATCCATTATTCTTCTCACGGAATTTTCCATTAATTTTCCAAAGAGAAATCCCATCGATGACGCGTTGGAGCTCGAAATAAGTTCAGGACTTGTTTCATGTTTATTCGCATAAAACCAAAATTTTACAAAACCTGCCAAAGAAATAAGTCGCGTGGTCTTGGGTGTCACCTGACATCAGAAGTTCTTAAAAAATTGAAATACTTTATGCAATAAATACATCGTTCCACAAACATTGTGGCATTTGACGTCATCTTGCTGTAATCACATGTCGTTAAAATCCTTGCCGTCCAGTTGTGGCCTAAAGGGGTTCCCTATCATGTTGCAGTCATGCATGCCATAGACAGTCACTGCAATCTTAGCTTCATCTACAAATAAGTACAGCACCAGGCAGTTGCTTGTTGTAGGAGCATTGGTAGCATTCACTAAGCCGTTCAAATGGAAATCCGCTTTATCGGCGCATACATACATAATTGGTCATTACAATCCTTCAGTCAGGATTATGGACCTAGTTTCTCACACCACTTTATGGTGTGTGTGGCGGGACCTACAGTTTAAAGTCGACTACGAATGACAGACTTTTGAAAACATTTTCATGGCAATTTTATTTGTTCCTAAAGTTTTTGCCAGAAATCTGCAGAGAGGAGTACCGAAAAAATATTTTTCTTCATATTTTCGTTTTGATGTCTGATCTGGAGTTTGAACCGTGATCTCCCGTCTAATAAGCCAACACACTATCTAATAGACTAGGGCGACTTCATTTTATCGGAGCAGATGATTTTTTTCGAATGAATTCCTGTGCTTTTAATGCACTGCTAGTTTGAGCTGCCGAGTAAGCTGATTTTTATACGCATGAATGTTGAAATTTTTTTTTAAAATTCGATGCATAATGTTTCCTTAAATTTGAAGTTGTAGAGAGCGATGCCTAGCTATTGGTGTTCTTTTTGACAGCCTACAGCAGGCTTCATCCATTTTACGATAGGCATAATCACGCTACCGAGAGAACAATTCGCATTGCGATGGATAAATTCGAAACGATTGGTTCAATAAAAAATCGACCAACACTCGTACGTCGACGAAATACAAGATCGCCACTGTCATGCAAGAATGTGCTAGAGAATCTAAGTCAGTCTCGTCCCTCACAAGAACTCGGCTTTGCGAAAGCCACAATTTGGCGAACTTTGGCTTGTAACTTGGTTCAGCGCCTTTACAGAATCAATTGACTTGGGAACTGAAGATAAAAAACTAAAACCAATGACGTGTGTTCGCTGAGTGAAATCTTGAACATTTGGCAACTGACCTTAACTTTCATAGAAAAATCTTCTTCAGCAATGAAGACCGTTTCTGGATGAATGGCTACGTGTGCAAACAAAATTTTCGAATTTAGGGCGACACCAATCCATATGAAATTCAATACACACTGAAAAAACTACTGTTTGATATGGATTTTGAGCTGGAAGACACAACGATACCTATTCTCTTTGAGAACGACTTTGATCAGGCAATCACAGTTTATGGCGAGCATTATAGGTCTATGATTAGCAACTTCTTTTAACCTGATTTGGATCGTCTGAGCACCAACGACATATGGTTTCATCAGCACGGTGCTACGTGCCTCAGAATTCGTGCCACATTAGGTATTATGTACGAACGATTTAAGGGTATTTTCATCTCACCTAGAAGTGATGTAAAGAGCACAGCGCTGCATGGAAAATAAAACATTTGGAATACGCTCCACCCTTGGCGAATATATGAACGCTTGCGCTAACGAATATTGAAACGCTTTAATATTAAAACATTATAGGTGTTATTTTTGCAAAAGCGATGAGAATTTACAAAATCATCACGTCTTAAAGAAAACAAAATAAAAAATTAATTTTTAAAAAATATGTATGAATCTCAAATGACATTCAATTAAATCCGATCAACCAAATGTATTTCAAATTAAAAAGAATGTAAAAAACACGAATTAAAGAAAGAAAACAATTCATTTTGTTTATCTTTAAGTGACATGTGTTTATTTAAATGACTTGAAACTTGTTTTGAATTATTTGCATGAATTCTTAAAATTATAAAAAAAAACAAAATCGAAAAACTATTAAATTGTCACAAATCATTTGCAAAATAGTTACACAATAACAAAAAAAACACAACAAACATACGAGGATTAAAATAAGAAAAAGTAAATAAATGAATGCCCATCAAAGGAAACATATGGATTTCCTGAAAGAACAAAAAAAATATCGATTTCTCTCATACATATTAAGCATTCCCCTTCCCCCTTGTATACGAGCATAATAAATGAAAAATTAGAACTTAAACTGGCTGAATATTGTGCAACATATGTCTTATAAAAGGTGACAGATAATCTTTTATAAATTGTCATTCAATTTTAAGCCATTACTTTAAATATAGAAAACAAAGGGGCAAATGAAAATTTGATTCGTTAGCATGATTACAACAGGTGTAAACTATTTGGAGGATAGGAAATGATAATAAATAACGATTTCTTCTTAAACGACTTACTTTATTATTCTTCCTATAAAATTGTAGAGGTATTTGAATGCAAACTTATTTACAGGCAGTATTACGGATGTGTTACTTTAGTATGAATATCCGTGACGTATGATTAATATTTAGTTTACCGTACATTACCCATACGCATCGGCATACTATTGCCATGTTTACTGCAAGAATTTTTAAATAATTAATCACTGCGAAACTATAGAACATAAAAAAGTTTGCTTGGCAATATGTAAGAGTACCATTAGAAGCATTTAAGATCAGTCACACAACAAATTAACCTATAGAAGAATAGTTAGCACATAACGTAATGAAACTCATTTAAATTGGCCGAAAACCAAAGTAGTAGAGTGGCAGAAGAAAGCCAAGGGCCTTTATTGTAAATCTACTTAAGTTTGGAGCTGTATAAGGCACTGAATATTAAAAATTAACTCCTTGTTTCTGTAAGATTCAATTTGTATAGGGTGTGCCATTTAAAAGTTTAAATTCTAAAATGCAATGAAACAAAAACTGAAAAAAAATTCTCATATTTATTCCTTTGTTGTGAAGTACAATTGTTTCGGTTAGAAATGAAATATTATTTTCACTCAATCGGACCAATTTTCATGCAGTTTTTCCAGTGTATGGGATCGTACCTCGGCAATGGCATTACGAAAATTGGCCTTCAAATGCTTAATTGTCTCTGTTATGTTGGCATAATACTTTTCTTAATCTAGATACTGGTTTTACATCGCTTAACATTAAAATTATAAAAAAAAACCACAAAAACAAAACAATGCAGTAAACAAACCTGCTTACAAATTAGCGTACCGCTTAATTTAACAACAATAAAAAATGATAAACAAGTAAACAAAAATCTACCAACAACACTACAATAATAAACGTAAACAACGATGTTTATATTTATAGAGATTTCGAGGAGGCGAAGTCATGAACGTTCGCCTTCAGGAACATTCATCAGACTGTTTACTTTGCCATATAAAAGGCAAGGCAAAGCAGGCGACTTCGTTAGTAAAAGTTCAGTCAGTCTTGTGTAAAGACGCAGTGTGTTTGTAGAGAGTAATCGAAAGATCTGTCGTATAATTGCTTAGTGATTGTTATTGTTTATGCAAAGGGTGTAAACAGAGGAATAACAAACAAAGAAATTTTTGTTGTTTACATAAAGTTGTGAACAGTGGCACACAAAATTGTGCGAAAAATTTAGAATTTTAATTAAAACTAAAGACAAATTTATTTTCATTTTATTTGCAGTATACGAGGTCATACTTTAAACGTTTCTAAAAGGAAAAAACGCAACAATATACTGAATTTTGTGACAGAATAGAATGACATAAGTATTACCAGATTCAAAATAACCAATCGTTCAAATTTAAAAAAATAGATGACCCACCCGATATAAAAATAACTCGAACATTTTCCAGCCTTTTAATGATTTTTCATACAAATTGATGTTCGTCTAAGATCGTCTGCCTAACAGAAAAATAGGATAAGAATTTTCCACTTCCGAAGGCATTTTAGCATTTCAGCGTTTAAATATGCCATAGCAGTAGATACCCAGAACTCATTCAAAATTAACAGGTAGTCTCAACAAATGAGCGAAAATATTTTATGCTTCCAATGCAATTTATTCCTTCAGAAGAGCCATGTGGCGACCATCTCCTGAGAGCCATGTTATAGTAATGTTATCATGTCTGTTTCTCAAGAACTTACATGAAGTGCTTCGAGTGTTTAAAAGTGTTGTGAATCCAGTGTTTTATATCTACAAGGAATGCATTTAAGGAAGCCGAAATAGAAACTAAAGGATTTGGAAAGAACTATGCCCCCTTTTGACCTATATTCTTACCTACCTTTTCCATTAAATCTTGAATAATAAAATAAAAAATAAAAGAAGAATAACTTTACTAAATAAAAAATAACAACAAGTTTCAACAATTTTATCTTAACCAAATTAAAATTAACCAAAATATCTCTACTCTGTAGAAAACATAAGAAAATAAAACGTGCTAAAGCAACAATTCGAATCGGGAAGAGAAAAAAATCTGAACATCAACTTAATTTCACAGCGAAGAGAGATAAAACATAAACCGCTTGATACCGGGTAAAAATAATTATTTTCGCCAGCTTTTATTTTCACAAAAAAAAGTGAAAAAAGAAAAAAATTAAAACGCAAAGACCACAAGTGAATTATTTTGCCAAGCAGAAAATGAAACGTACAGCACGATTATACAATTTTATTATACCGGCTTTAAAGCCATAGCGATAGTAGCCAGCAGCAGCAGGCTTGTTATTAATTTAGTTTTTTTTAATTATATACACATACAGTTATATTATAATTCCTATACATACTTATACACATACTACACATACCTTATAAATATTGCAGATTTTATTTTTATGAGCATTAAAAATTATTTTCTATTTTTGGTTCCTTGTTCAAGTAATTTTATATTCATTTTAATTTACTCCTACTACTCCCCGCACTTTTCGTTTAATGCTACTGCAACTAATTACAAAGTTAGTCGGAAACATTTACAAAACATTTAGCGAAATATTCCCATTTTCCGAAAACGTGTTGAGTTTTATAAATAAGTCCGCTACTTACCCTTATACACATACATACGCGCTGAGTTTTCTTTCTTCTCCTTATTTTGTGCCAAAAACTTTTCATTTTGCAACTTTTCTGTAATCGTACAGGAATAATTTTATTATCAGTCTACAACACAAAAATGTGGAAATAAAAAGAAAATAAAATTCAAGTGAATCAGTTCGCTATTGAAATGCTTAAAAAATTGTGCATGCAAATGCTGAAAATTACATGCAAACTCCCCATCAATTTTTACTTCAAACATAAGAGTACTGAACTCATAAACGTTCAAAAAAGTAAAGAAAAATTGAAATGTATCTCTCAGCATCAACGGCGATAATCAGATGCTCGATTAAGAGGCGACTTCAGAATACCGTATATAACATACGTAAAAAAATCAAAATATGTTTGTTTTTTTATAATGAAATTAGTAGTTCCAAGGTTAAAACATAGAAAGGCGAACGTAGAGACAATTTAAGCTTTTGGTAGACAATTAGAGACGAGAGAAAAAGATTTGAGGCGTACCAGTAAGTATACTTAATTGGTCATTACAATCCTTTAGACAGGATAACAACCTAGCCTCTCACACCAGCCATGTAATGAACGACGATTTGGAACGACAGATTTTTGAGAAACTTTTCATGGTAATTTTATTTTCTCTCGAAGTTTTTGAAAGAAGTCTGCTGAGAGGAAGTCGGGGAAAGAAATAATTGTTCGATATTTCGCTTTTGTTGAAGATGTCTACGCCAGGGATTGAACCAACACGCTATTTACCAGACTACGGTAACTTCTAGAGGTTTAACGCTTGCATCAGCCTATACACGAAGAGCCTAATGATATTAACTTGCATTCTGACCCTGTTCTGTATATAAATAACATTTGTACAGATTCTGTGATAAAGAAAACGAATCACGATTACATATGTATACATATGTGGAAGCACGTGGAGGCTTAACAAGTACTAGGCATGGAGACTAACAATTAAGGATTGTTGACGTAAATGAAATCTTGTAAAACTAATGTGGAAGCTTCATACTCTTTTGAAAGTAAAAAAAAGCTTTTGGTATATGAACAAGTCAAGAACGAATGTTGGGAAGGGAGCGACAATTCCAGAATGAAATATATCGAGCCCATGAAGAAACTCGAGGTTATCTTCCAAACGGAAGTCTGTCCTATCAAATGATGTGTTCAATTCATTTTGGATGGAAGGTACAAAGAGTGCGTCAGAACGACACTATCTGAAAGTCAGACAGTCATTCGGGCACACGACTCTTATGCGGTTAAATCGAAATTGTGTAGGACTGTCAGGAGAAAATAATGTTACCGTTTGCAGCATCCCAGATCATATGTGAATTCGGTAGATGAACTTTTCGCATGGAGGGGACACATATGTTTAAAAATGTATGTTCAACGACAAGGAATATAAAGAAAGGTAAAGTCTGCTGTCAAATCAAATGCGTATTGAGGCAATAAAAGCTTTTATTGGGAAATTACAATAGGAGGAGATCTGAGTTTTGCTTTAGACTAGCTAAGAATAAACTTTGTGGTCACTGTAGACCTAAAGTACGCTTGTTCACAAAGGGAATTTTCTCGAACTCAACACTCAGATTCTGTGACAATTGGAATGAAATATCAAAACACATTTAAGCCACCTATGAGGCATTAAAACATATCAAAAGGTAGATTGTGTGTTGTTTTATTAGACAACAGTCTGTGGTTCAAACCCCAGCTCAAACATCTCAAACAAAACGACTACTTCTTCTCAGCAGTTTTCTGTTAAAAACTCTTAAGCTGTCTGTATAGCTAAATTGCTAATAAACTACACGGACAATAAACGCAAGGCAGCGAACAAAGCAATCTCTCAAAAAAAGGATACGTGGATGTATATGGCAATGATTGTTATAAAGGCAACGTTGCGTTTGCTGCGTTGCGTTTATTGTAAAAAAAAAATTATCATGAAAAAGGATCAGCTACAGTTTATACTCTACAGTTTGGCATTCTTAACGATTTGACGCACTTTTTAACACACCACACTTGACATTCCTGGCCACACTTCTATTTACGAACAAATTAAAATTTTTATTGCCAAATGATGTAAATATTTTTGATTTCAATGCGTTTGCTTTAAAGTTTCTTAATAACACATACATATGCACCAGTGTGAGACGTAGTGCGGTATTATGTTGTCATAAGATACTTCACAAATTAAAATGACTTGTAGTCGCCGTAGGCTAGTAGATAATTTGTTGGTCTCGGTTCAAATCTCAGGTCAGACAACTCCAACTAAACGATATACGAAAAAATATTTCTTAGGCGATTTAATACATAAAATTGCCATGAAAAAATGTTTAAAAATCTGTTGTTCGAAGTCGATTTTAAACTGTAGCTGCCACACTCATTTATAAAATTAATACACACAACATAAATGGTGTGAGAATCTAGGTCGTAATCCTGACTGAAGGGTTGTAATGACCAATTACGTGTGTATGTATGTATGTTGTATTCCTCCTTCAAAAATATCTCTTTTTGTCTCCTTGTGCCAATGTTGTTTCTAAGCCTTACAATACGTAGTGTTGTTTACTTATATTGATTCTACAATGTAAGTTCCATTGTATTCCTGATTGATTAAGCAACCTTTTGCTATTGAAAAAACGTGAAAAAGGCATTCAATTTGAAATACAAACCACTCAATTATTAAGGAAAGAAGTTTTTTAGAAGAATCTCTTAATTCTCACACTTTACCTAACTAGTTACGTCAGCTAAAATCTTCAAGACCATTTCAAACACTGTAGCTCAGCATATTAACATGTCACTTTTTATTCTTCTTCCTCTTCTCAGTTGAATGAACTTAGGAAAAGTGCAGATAATAAATGTCACTCTCACGTACGTGTCTACTATTTCTGGCACTCGTAACATTTTTCCCTAAATCTCTGTGAATCTAAAATAACGACGAATGTGAGTTCATATTAAAAAAAAATGTACACAATAACCACTAATATGAGGACACATTCATAAAAATTATAATGTCAACTACTTTGTGTTTTATTATTTTTTTCTCCTTTTTTTTGTTATTTTTGTTGTTGTATAAACATATTTAATATTAAAAAATGAACTCGAATTTTTTTTTCAATTTTTTTTTTGTAATTTTCCCTCGACTTTTCTAATTTTTATCATTTAAGGAACATGAGTAAAATAATTTTTCTTTGTGGTTCAGTTTTCTTTTTTTTCAGTAAAATTTACTTCCAAAAAAAAAAAACAACAGAAGAAGAAAATGGAAAAAATATGTGAAATGAAATTTGTTTCTAGTTAAACTAAAAAGTTCTGCTTTTTTTTTAGCATATTTTCCTTCTACTTTTTTTGTTTTTTTCTGGCTTGAAAATGCAACGCATTTGTCATTTTATGACAGCAACTTTATTTTGATTGTAGTACTCACGTAGGCTTAAGTGAGATCTACGTGTTTCGAATAATATAATGGGTCAGCTAGCATGTATTTCTACACAGTATATGGTAATGTTACTGTGTTTGTGTAAGCTGTTTCACAAATGTATTTCTGTGTGTGTGTGTGTGTGAAGGGCCGGATACAAATTTAGTCGTTAAAGCTCTTTCATTTGTAGTATTTAGTGGAAATTATAACTTTCATATGATTTTGTTAAATTGAGTCAATAATATCACATAATTTTTTATTACACAAACCAAAATTAATCTTCTGTTAGTCACTTTTTTTTTGGTGGTGGTGGGCGTTAGTGTTCTAAACATATTCATTTATTATAAGGGAAGTGGCTCTTAAAATGTGGAAGTCGTTTGAATATGAAAAACAAATTAAATTATTTTAATGGTTATATACTGCATATGGAAGGTATGGAAATTAAATATTGTTACGAAAATGAAAAATGGTGTTTTGCTTTTACATCGCATAATATTAAAATTATAAACAAAAGCTCCAAAAAAAAAACAATTCAGTAAACAAACATGTTTACAAATTATCATACTGCTTAATATAACAACAAACAGCAGTATAAAAAATTTGTAAACAAGTAAACAAAAATATACCAACAACGCTACTATAATTATACATATAACATGACGAATATTTAAATAAATTATTAATTCTGTAGAATACAAATATAAAAGGAAATAAAAAATAAATAAACAATGAATGTATATACAGTGAGCAAAAAAAAAATGTGTACACTTATTGTAAAAAAAAAATAAATTATTCCACAGGATTTTGTTTAAGATGACTTTCTAGAAAATCCGTTAGCCATAGTTAAAAAATCACCACTTTTTTGCCTAAAAATGTGGGAATTTCTTAGTTTCGACAGTTATTTTCTTTATATGTAACCAATAGAGAAATGTTTATAATCAGAATATAGTTTTTAAGCTTTTTGTAGTCTTAGAATATAGTTTTTAAGCTTTTTTTAGTCTTAAGTACAATAAATTTCTTTTTATAAAAAATTTTTTGTTTAAAATTTATTTCGAGGTAGTGTGTGTTAGTTTTTTTTTTGCTCACTGTACGCAAACAAAATATTTGACAATCTCGTGTACTTAAAAACGCAATCAGCTGGGCTAATAAAATCACCTTCTATGAATTCGCCTTGGTCCTTATAGTTGTGATAGGAATTTTCTGTAGCATGTGTCGGAATATAACAAAACCTCAACAAACTGAACTAAAAATTTCGAATTTTTTGTAATAATTTTATTCCCACATTATTCCAAAGCACATTAAAACATGATAATTTACCTACTCACCCATGGATGCTAGGGATCTGATCGAGCAAAATAATTTTATTCACAGGTTTTGTAGAAGACAGTGGAACGATGTTGTATTCCAGACATAATGGCATCAATAGGTTTTTCGAATGAATAAAAAATTCCGATAATATCTCACACTCACTTTATTTTATTTAAATTTAAAGATAGCAAACGCTTAATGGAAGATCCAATAGAATGCTCATATGGCAGAAAGTTTTACTGTCACACATAATATTATTCAAGTCCAGCCTCCAGAAGCATATTTTCCCACAGCATATTTTTCTATTTCCGACAGAATGTACTTCGCTACATGTGACTACCGCCTGTAGGTGTGTTGTATAGAAAACGGTCAATCGATTCAATTATACACACTGATATCTGGAATTTCAGTGGCTTATCAATGAAACATCATCTCCACCTTAAAACCACACTGCATTCTTTACAAAGCTGTCCTGTTTTAAATTTGAGACCCCAGATATGTAATCGTAAGAAGAATATCGAATTTTCGCTATGCGCCTGTTAGCGACAACAGGACTATAATAGAAATGTAGTTCCATTCTCTCCTTTTAGTAATTGTAATACCATGAATCCAAACGCTATATATATTTTCCGTATAAAACAACTGCGACTATTTACTTCGATAGGAGGTGTAAAAGACAGGACATAGCAATAGTTACATACAGTTAAGCACTAGTCTCTTATGAATTTTAATCGGGGACAGTATGGGACGTCATTGATGGGATCGAATGGTTGGAAATGTATGCTTAACGAAAGAGAATCTAAAGAGGCATAAAAACTCTTCGGAAACCAAGTGCGTTTGAGATAATTAAAACTTTCGTTGTGAAATTACAACAGGCAGGGACCTTGATGTTAACACCCAGTATTTTGATAGGATCCTGGTAGATCATGTGACAATGAGCATGGATTATAGGAACATGGTCTCAGTACTAATCAACCTTTTCACTACAATAATAATAATAACAATACCATTGAATAGTAACAGACACAAGTAAGGCTACATCGCTCCTATTAATTTTCATCTGAGATAATATGTGTGTGCTCGCATGTTGCTGCCAGCCAACATGCATTGTATCACACCAAAGTTTGAAAGAAGGCATAAGCACATTACAAATCCGGTGGAATCTGGATCGAACCTCATATTTTCACGAGTGTTTTTAAGGCTGGAACCATGTGTTCGGAATATTAAACTGTTCAACCATCTCTGTTTGGAAGAGCTTGTGCTCAGGAATTTCAAGAATTTAACTGTGGAATGATTGTCTGTGTAGATATTCATTCGTTTTAGGGCTTGTATTGATTTTTTTTATTTATTTTTTTTTTTATTCGATTAAGAGCGAAGTAGTGCTTACAGAACCAACAATATCAGAACAATCAAAAAATTCATGAACTATTCATCTTCCATGTGACCTATTATACGACTAAATAATATACCATAAATATTCATATTCATCTTGATTATGATCGCCATGATATTGAATGACCAGTAGCCAGATTTGTTACAGCCGTAAACATCAAAAGCAGATGTTCGTGTCATCGCATCACATCACATCGAGTAAGAGAGGAAAAAGAGATGGAGAATTAAACCAGGATTACGACCTAGTTTCTCATTTATGTTGCGTGTATTAAATTTTATACACTTTAAAGTCGTCTCCGAATGACAGATTTTTGAGAAACTTTTTATGACAATTTTATTTACAATCAGAGTTTTTGCTAGTAGTCTCCTGAGAGGCAGTTGTTGAAGAAATATTTACTTCATGTTTTGTTGTGTTGAAGTTGTTGTGTTTTGAACCGTGGCCTTAAGTCTAATAATCCAATACACTACCTACTAAACTATGGTGACTTCTGAGGCTTACTCTTAGGTTGTAAGCATTAGAAGTGAATCAGAGACATTTTTTAAATTAATCATTCTTTTCCAATTTTTAAAGGCTCCTCTCTGTTCAATTAAAGTTATTTAAATATCTTTATATGTATGTATGTATGTATAGTGCTTAATTTGCTTAATTAAATTGAAGTAAATTTAAAATTCTCAAAATATTATCGATTGTAACCACTTGTATTAACCACTTTAATTCAATTTGAAAAATTTTCCCCCAATTTCAGTTTTCATTATAAATTTAAATTTCTCTAGTTTTTGTTTTATATGCACATTTAATTAAACAATTATAGCTAATCTACATATTTTATTGACTATCGACTATTTTATAAAATAAAATGAAATAAAAATTTATAAAATTTACAATTTTTGATAAAATATATGTACTCGTATGCATGTATTTCAAATCAAAATCGATTGTGCAAATAATTTCAAATTTGTATTCAAAATAAAATCTAAAAAAATAATTAAATTAATAAAACTGATATTGTTTAAATAGAAATATTTACACATTGTTAAGGCAATTATTGGTTTTCTATTGGCAGCAAAGAAAGAAAATTAATAAAAGCAAACAGAAATAGAAAAAAACAGAAATAAAATGTTAATTTTTCTTCTCTTTTTTGATTTACTACATGCAGTCGCATTTAAAATCCTCAAATGAAATCAACAAATGCTTAGCAAAAGCATTACTCTAGAAAAAGATTATTAAATCGTATTTAATTTATATTTTAAATATTTATTTAAGTAAAAAATGTATGTGTACATTTGTATGTACATACATACATACCATATATATAAAACCAAAAGCATATAAATTTAATTACTGTATCAATATCAATATCACCATCACAATCATCATCGTCCTCATCCTCATCATGGTCATCATCCTCATCATCTTCAATAGTAATAATTGTGTCCATTTGCCTTAACTTACACTCACCCATTTATTACTCTCGTACTGGATTGGAAACATTTTAGCACATCTGTATTTGAAATTTATCTCTACAAATTGCCTTAATTGCCTGAATTTACAAGTAAAAACATTTACATTAACAAATAGAAGAAAAAAAGAGGAAGGATTCTGTTTTGCAATCATAATTTTGTAATGCAACAATAATACACTCGAAGAAAATTATCATGAAAAAATTGTTAGAAATAAACAGGAGGAGTATACGGTGTCATACATCACATACATCACGGTGTCAGTCGGGATCACTTATGTTGCTTGTGTTTATTATATACATGAGTGGTGGAACCTACAGTTTAAAGTAGACTCCGAAGAACAGATTTTTCAGAAACTTTTTCATTCCAATTTTATTTTCTCTCAGAGTTCTTGCCAGAAATCTGCTGAAAGGCAGTCGCCGAAGAAATATTTTCTTTATAATTCGTTTTGTGGGATATAGCTGACCTAGGGTTTGAACCATGACTTCATATCTGATAATCCCCCACACTACCTGCTAGACTACTTTATATTAGGCTAGGTTAGCTTGCCTTTCACAGGCAAGTTCACTCGATGGTTATATAGACGCCTCCGTTCTATAACATTTTAAGTCGAAAAAGTGTGTTTTGAGTTGTGAACTCTCAAAGTTTTCACGCGACATACGACCATATGTGTATTCTAAGAAGATATTTCCCTATAACTTCGGAACGGATCGGCGCATCTTAACCAAATTTTGACAGTATTTAAGTCAGAGAACGTAGAATGCAAGAACATTAGAAACGTTCTAAGTACACTTAGAACGTTATAGAATGGAGGCGTCGATATGGCCCATTGTGTTACCTAGTGTGTGTGTAAGGCCCTTGTCATCCTTTAGTGGTGGGTTTGAACCAAGCCAAGCTTCGGATGAAACCGGTTAGTTCCCCTAGTGGCACGTTAGCCGCCATGCCCAGATATTCTAAACTTCTGTGACCCAAAAAACTATGACGTCTGTTCTGAAGTGCAGGGCACTCGCATAAAAGGTGTTGCACCGGTTCTGATTCCTCTACATCATGACAGTTTCTGCAGTAATCCTGGTGGGACATACCAAGTTTGTCATCGAATTTGCCAATAGCGCAGTGGCATGTCAGAATTCCTGTTATAATCGAGCGAATCGTTCTTTTGTCGAACTCAACCAGTACCCTGGTCTTCCGTCCCTTCACTGCTGGACAAAGCAGCTTCGAAATTCGGTAATCAGGTATGTTGCACCACACACGGTTGGTTGAATCCCATGCTGCTTTTTTTAATTTGGAAAAGGGGTCCATACTTGGCTCACTTTTTTACTCCCTGTATGCAAATGACCTTCCTTTGCAGATCAGATATTCCAAAATTCAAATGAATGCTGATGACGTACAACTTTATCTAAGTTGTTCGAAAACGACTATGAATTCTGCTATTAATGAAATAAATTTTGATTTAGATAGAATTTATCAATGGGCATCTGCTAATGGACTACTTCTTAATCCTATTAAGTCCAAGTTTTTATTAATTGGCAAAATTCCGGCGGGATTGAAAGGGAATTTGAATATTTCTCTCAATGGGACAAAAATTCAATTGGTAAATACAGCCAAAAATTTGGGCGTTACTTTTAATAACTCGCTGACATGGTCGGATCACATTAATCAAGCATGTGTCATAGTTTATGGGAAGAATTCCGGCGGGATTGAAAGGGAATTTGAATATTTCTCTTAATGGGACAAAAATTCAATTGGTAAATACAGCCAAAAATTTGGGCGTTACTTTTAATAGCTCGCTGACATGGTCGGATCACATTAATCAAGCATGTGTCATAGTTTATGGGAAGATTAGAACCCTATGGCAGACTCAGCACTTTACGCCCATGAGGATAAGGATGCTGATTGCAAAAATGTATTTAATTCCTTCTCTTTTATATGCCTCTGAGATTTTTGCTGGATGCAATATGACTTTGAAACGAAAGCTCAACATAACGTTTAATAATATTGTTCGATATACTTTTGCTTTGAAATGATTTGACCATATATCTCCGTATTTAGTACATGTCCTTGGAATGCACCTCGATGACTATATGAAGTTTAAAAATCTTATTTTTTTACATAAAATTTTAACAACAAAAAAACCTGACTCTCTTTACAACAAATTGGTATTCACTTCGTCTGCGAGGAACAATAATATTCAAACATTCAAATACCGAAAGAGTGCTTCTTTTCACCAATTTTATATATATACCATTTATCTCTGGAACCATCTCCCCCCAAATATTCAATTTACTAGCAACGCAGTGCGATTTAAAAGCTTGGTAAGGAATTATTACAAAAATTCATAAATTTATCGTTTTAATTTTCATTTGACTTTGTTTATTACCTCTTATTTATTCTTTTGTTTATTTTTTTTTTTTTTGATTAATATAATTTTTTGATTAATATAATTTCAATGTATTATGTAACTTATTTGATTCTGGTGCTGTAATTTATAAGATAATTTGATCTTGTTGCATCAGAAAAACAATAATTATAATAATAAAATAAAATAAATAAATAAAAATAAAAGTATTCCTGTAGAGGCACATATATCCCCTGTATGATGTTTCTTCAGACATCTCTGATCCCTTCCGTGCTAGTTCGCACGCCTTTTCGCTCCACTCTATGCTTTATATTAAGAGTTCGAAATATTATCTGGGGTTAGGATTGTCACCTTCATCCTATCCGTATTCTCCATTTTCTTCCCCTTAGTCACATTTCGCGCAGGGTTGTATATGTTTCGGCTTAAAGTTGTGAAGGTAGCTACGAGTATAAAAATATCCATGGTCTATCACTGATTGCGCTGGATATCGAATATAAATCGATAGACCTGTTGACCGGTTTCATCAGCATTTTAACGCCTTTGTACTCGATACGTAAAACGCATTGTAGCAATATAGCTTTTTTTCGCGTAGCTTAATTATTAGGTCAGTAGGCTTTAATACTTCTAGCCCTAGAGCTCCATCTGTGCGTACTGTACGCTATTGTAATGACCAATTATATGTGTATGTACATATATATGACGTAAGTAAGTATGACGTTACATCGCCACTCCTACCAATGAAATGGCTACGCGGCACCAAACAGAATTGTTAAACGATAATAGGGCTGTTCGCTGACGGTGTTAAGTAAAGACGATCCGCTTAGCTTGCGCATAAACTACCAGTAGCTCGAGCCCAGTGGAAACCGTATTGACTGTAACTGCACAAATTGTTTCACAGGGGAAAATGCAAAAAGCATGTGAACCATTTTAATTTAATTCTAATCTAATTTTCTTAGTTCCTCTTGCTATGACTTACCTTTTTCTCGAGCTTGCAATTACTTCGAACCAATAAAGTTTAGGATATTTTATCATCATGACTGGTAAATACAAGTGGCTGTAAAAATATTCTATTCGTCATGCCATTTGCCAATCTAAATGGAGATGTTAAAAGACTAAACTGGACAGATAGAGAAAGAGCAGGGAGAGAGCGTAAAGCACAAGACATTTCTATGCCATGGTTATCAATAATATTAAGTAAATAATATTTATACTATACTGCACAGTACATTTGTGAAATTAGATTCCAAGAACTTTATCCAACCATTTAAATATTCAAACAGCTCAAGCACAAGCTAAAGCACAAGCACTTCTACACTCATGCACTGCAAATGCCAGTGAATAACTGGCAAAGAGTTGAAGGAGTGGGGGAAAAGAAAAGTTTTCGAAAGCAAAACATGTTCATTGATTTTCACAAATAATTGTTACGAAAATTTTCCCAATGAATTTTGCATTAATTGTGCAGATGTTTATAAATATGGGCATGAAACGTGCATGCAGCATACAACATGTAACATGGATGGATAAAGCGAAGAGTTCACAGTTTAAGAGACAACCAACCAGCCAACAAAACCCCGTTAACATTGGCTAGATAATGATGATGACGTTGGCAAAGTTGAACACAAAGTAGCTGTGTGTGTGTGTGTGGCAATCATTACAAGATCTTAATGAAGGATGGCGTTGCTTGTAAAATAAAGCATTTGATTCAATGAATGAATGAACGAATGAACCAGGAACTGTAGAAATGAATGAAGAGAAATTGAAATCTGAATAGACAGTGTTTGTGTGCTTTTATGCATGCTTATGAATACAGCCGGTTGGTTGTTGTTGCAACATCATTAGATAATTGTTTGTTTCGCTTTCATTTATTCCACATTTTTGTTTTCATGTACAGCGAGCGAGTGTATGCATTTGTGTGCATGTGAATGGTATTGTTGGTTAAAGTTTCGTTTTTCTGGCATTGCCAAACAGGCTAGCAGGAATGCATAATTGATTCAGATCTGTTGTCTGTGCCAATTTAAAACAATTTTGAATTTGAAAAAATCAATAATTAGCCATAACGTTTCTAGAGTGTCGACATTAATCGCTGTTAATATCTAGTTAAGGAATTTTGCATGAGTGTTTTTTGGTTTTGCCAAAATGGTTTTAAATTCAAGAAAAATATATTTTTTTTAAAGGGAATATTTGAGATGAACAGCAATGGCACTTTACTATTAGGGGTAAGTAGAAAATGTTGGATTTAGGCCTTATATTCAATGTTTAGTATACTTACTTACATACTTAATTAGTCATTACAGCCCTTTAGACAGGATTACAACCTAAATTCTTACACCACTCATGTTAGGTATATTAACTTTGTTCATGAATGATGACGAGATCTATAGTTTATAGTTCAACTCCAAATCACAGATTTGAAAGGCTTTTCATGGCATTTTTGTTTTATTCTCAGGCTTCTTTGCAAGGCCATGCATGCAGATGATTGGTCCCACTGGAAAAAACTTAAAACAAAATTATTTCCTGCCTATACATACATGGAATAAATTTATTTGGAATTCCTTTTTATATGCTTTAAGTAAACACTCTAACAAGCCTAATACCTAACAGATTTCTTCTTCTTTTATGGATACTGGGGAAGTACAATCCACACTTTAACCAGCAGAATAATTAATGATCGAGTGATTAGGCCATTGTATGATTTTCTACAAGATTTTAAAATTGATTATTCAATCTATAAAGTTACACTTCAGGCCATGTAATAAATGGAAGAGTATTCGAATACTAGAGTAGCCGTAACCTAGTTGGTAGTGAGATGGTTTATTATTTATGGCTCAAACCCCAGGCCAAACATCTCAAACAAAACAAAATATAAGAAAATATTTCTTCGGTGAATTTCTGTCAGCAGTCTTCTGGCAAAAACTCTGAGAGTAAATAAGTTTCTCAAAAATCTGTTGCTCGGAGTCGGCTTTAAACTGTAGGTCCCGCCACTTATTTATAAAATTAACACACACAACAAAAGTGGTATGAGAAGCTAGGTAATAACCTTGACTGAAAGGTTGTAATGATGAATTATGTATGCACTCAAACACTTTCACTTATAAAACTACAGATTATGCAACAGAATTTTATTAGCTTAGATGTACACAATACAGAGGACAGCACACATTTAAACAGTTTCATGATTGCACCAAAAATAGGAACTAGTTGCCCAAAAAATTCAGGTTCGAATCCAGAAGAAGACAATAAAAATAATCGCCATGATTGCGAAGAGTTTATTACTATTTCATCCGCTCCGAAGCAATAATGATATTGTTCCTAGTCGCAGTTGTCTTGTAAGTAGTGTGTTGGCTTACTAGACATGAGGGCGTGGTTCAAACCGCAGTTCAAACCTCTCCAACAAAACGATATGTAAAAAATATATTCTTCAGGTAATTTCTGGCAAAAACTGTGAGAATAAATAAATATTGCCATGAAAATGTTTCTCAAAAATCTCTGGTTCGGAGTCGATTTAAAACTGTAGGTCCGCCACTCATGTAAACAATTAACACGCACAATATAAGTGGTGTGACAAACTAGGTCATAACGCTGACTAAAGGGTTGTAATGAACAATTATGTATGTAAGTATGTACTCAACATTTTTACTTATAAATCGACAGATTACGCATCATAATTGTATAGGCTTAGATCAACACAATACAGATCCCAGCACATTCAAACTGTTTCATAATTGCATACCAAAGATCGGAAAGAAGTTTACTACGCACCCGAGCAATTCAGGTTTGAATCCAGAAGAAGACGATAAAAATAATCATTATGATTTCGAATTGAAAATTGAGAAAAAATTGAGAGAACCCCCTGATCATTAACATTAACTCCGAATATTATGAGGAAGCAAGGCAACGCTAACACTTGATAAATATTCACTGGCAATGCGAAGAGTTTGTACCACTTCATCCACTACGAGAATAGTCTAATAAAATTCCGCAAAAGGTATTGTTTCTATGCAATGACAGATGGCAACACAATCATTCTAAAACTTGCTATTGGAGACAAATGATCTGTTTTGCTGGCGAAAAGAGCGAAAATAATTATTTATAATTGATTGTCGCTTGTTAAGAAGCTTATTAGGAATCAAGGAATCGAGTTTTAGTTGTAACATTATGTTTTTGAATATAATTTTTCAGAAGCTTAACCAAAGAAGCTCAATCTACGCTATTTCGTCAGGCTGGCAGAATAGAAAGTATGGAATGATATTGAAAATTAATAGGACTTCAGTCTTATTTAAAAACTATTTTGGGATTCTCATGCTCTACTGGTGTAGCAATAAGTATGGGTTTTTAACAGCTTAGAAGCCCGAGAAGCTATATAAGAATGTAATTGGAGCTTGGAAAGACCTTTTCCTTCAGGCTACGAAACTAGCACCTTACATACGAGTTTAATTTAAATATACTGCGATGACAAATATCTTCGGGTAATCTATTATGTTTTTTGTAGCTAAACTTTTAGCTTCAGCAACCACACGGAATTAAAGCCAACTGCAGTGAAAACAAAACACAAAAACAGAAAACAAAAATTAGGTAAAAACACACAAAAGAAAATTAAAATTTCTTACGTATTTTTTTTTTTTTATAGAAATTCCAGTTTAGCTGATAATCGATATTCAATTTAACGCTTGCTTAATCAAGTTGATTGCAAATATATTTTCCTCGTTATTGCCCTAAGCTTGTTTATTATCATCATCATCACTCTTCCTGGAATAAACCAAGAAACCGAGTGCCAAAAACTTTTTACATCCTGTTGTTATTTTAGTCTCTTTTGTTTTTCAACTTACGTTACTGACGTTATAACGGCCATCGTTAGCGTCAGTTTCATCAGCAGCGGCATCAATATGGCCATAAAATATTAAGTCGTTCACGTTTGCATACACCATGGCTTTCAATTACAAAAGACAAGAAAAACAAAAGCCAAACCAAAGCGAAATAACAGTGAATTTGTAAATATTTTTCCAATTTTATTGCATTGATAACAAACCATTTGGAATGACCTTCATCATGTATTAAAGGTATGTTGTTGAAGAACATGTGTTTGTTTACGAATTAAGGTTGTTATCTGCCAATCCTTATCGATTTTTTATTATTTTATTTCATTTCATTAACTGCACAAAACCTCATTGTATTCATGCATTTTATCGCAATAAGACAATAAGTTGGCTTATCATTATGTATCAGAAATTAAAGAGAGTCGTTGCAACAACTAATATCGCTAAGAATTCGTCATATCGAAGACATTACATGTCATATGTATTGTTCCCCTATTACCAAACGGCATGGCATAGTTTTTTATTCCTTTTCGCTCTTGTAAACAATATGAAGTAGTCATACCCTCTTAGTATTGCATTACTTTGTTACAATTTTATTAACCAAGATTACTTAGTTAATCAGATGATGATGTATTGTATTATATTGGTCTGCTGTATTGCAACTTTTACTTTTAGAACCTGAACTTAGAAATAACTTCAATTGCAAAGCTCGCAGAAGGCAAAACAAAATTATTCATGGTTTTTGAAATTTTAAAATAATTGGACTTTAATATCCCTCAAAAACATTCATCCAGGAAACCTCTTAAAACCACTTCTGATAACCTAGAGAAAATAAAACAACACAACCATCATAGAAAGGCTAGGTGGTACCATCACTAGAGAAAAAATAGAAGTTGCAATATGTTTTCTTGAAACCTGCCACCACAGACCGACACAGTGCTCTTCTGGAAAAAATTATTAAGGAATCTACAACAAAACCAAGATGTAATAACAAACTTGGGGAGATGTTTTGTTACAAAATTATTAAATTTGAGACGATACCAATTCACATGAGATCCAACAGAGTCCAATGCATCCCGAAAAAGTAAACTTTTTGTGTGAATTTTGGTCTGGCGGCTTTTGCCCAGACCATCACTGTCAACAACCAGCGCTACAAGTCGATGATAACAAACTACTTTTGGCCTGAGTGATATGAACTGGACATCAATCAATTTGTGATCCTGCCATTTGACCCCGTGACACTTTTCCTAGTAGAGTTTCCGTAAACAGCAAGTGTACGCGAATAAACCACGTATCACAGCAGTCCTGAAAACTAACTTATGTCATCGTTCAAATTCAGCCCGATTTATGTGCCAGAGATCCTCCAATAGGTCTTTCAAAGAAATAAAGTATTACGATTGCATACACATACAAACACACATAATTCGTCATTACAAACATTCAGTCAGGATTGCGATCTAGCTTTTCACATCACTTAAGTTGTGTGTGTTAATTTTATACATGAATGGTGGAATCTACAGTTTAAAAACGATTACGAATGACAGATTTTTGAGAAACTTTTTCATGGAAATTTTATTTACACTCAGAGTTTTTGCCAGAAATCGGCTGGGAAGAAGTCGCCGAAGAAATATTTTTTCATATTTCATTTTGTTGGAGATTTCTGATCTGGGTTTTGAACCGCGGCCTTACGTTTAATAGGCCAATACTCTATACTCGACTTCAAATATCCCAAATACAGTGTGTTTTATTTAAATTTAAAGATAGGAAGCGCTTAATAAAAGACCCGATATTAATATTTCATTAATAATCAGTTACACTGGCAAAACTGTACACAGGTTTTAGGTTAGGTGACGCATTCTCCTCAAAGATCTCAGTTCCCCCATTAGACCAACGTTTCGCCCTATTCTGGTTTCACAGTCAATATCAAATATTTCCTCCCCCTAGGAAAATCTGAAATAGTCAGGAATTCGAGTTGGAATCCTAAAAATAGATGTTCTATTCAAGAAGTTACAAAGAATCTTCAAATACTTTCCCCTTTTGGAATCCCATTGATGATCGGCATGTTAAGGATGGGTAACTTTAAGCGTCTGGCTTAAAGCATTAATTTTGCTAAGCGTTTATAGGCTTTAATATGGACAGAAAACTAGAGCCTTCATTAGAAGGCCTAATAAAATATTAAAATCTGCAATTTACAGGGCCCATATCTATTTATACCATTTCCTGCTACAGCTCTGCTTTTAAAACCAATGTTTCGAAATGCATTCGCATACCTGTATCTTTTTAGTGAACTACTGAACAGCCGAATGAATATATTATTGTGTTAAAACTGACTCACTCTGTTGCATTATGCATATGCTAGATGGCCAATACAGCCTCCAACATCATCAGCATCAGCCATAACACCCATCAAAATGATGCTTTCAGTATCCATTTGTCCGCATGCCTGATTGGTTTTCGCGTTCATACGCTTTTGAAGCTTTTTTTTGGATAGGTGTGGGTGCGTGAGCATTTATTAAATGGTTGTTGTATAGGATGAGCAATATTTTTTTCATGGAATCCATTTTACTCACACAAAACACTTGTACTTGCGTTTAACAACCATAACGATTGTTTGTACTTCCAGAGCAATTTACATTGGATTTTCGTTGTTGTTATTCTCGTGCATAGGCGAGTACCTCTTACCTGTTATGGCCACCTCATAAAAATCAAATATTTTCTCTTTATTTTGAATGTTTTCTTTGATTGATTCTCATCAACCACAAATGTCTTAATGTGTACGAGAGAACTTTTAAATGATGCTTCAGTTGAAGAGTGTTTTTGTAATGGTCGGTAGCATTTGAAATGTTTCTTAAAAGCAATTGAAAAACAAAGCAAGTAAGACACAAAGGAAAATAACTCTTCCCAATTCAGCCAATAAATAAGCTAAGTTCATATGGTTACACTAAAACATTGTTACGAAAATGAAGAATCTAGTTACCGGTGTTTCGCTTTTACATCGCTTAACAATAAAATTATAAACAAAAATACAACAACAAACACCAGCCTAAAAATGGTAAACAAGTAAATAAGAATACAACAACAAACACCAGCATAAAAAATGGTAATCAAGTAAACAAACATACAACAACAAACACTAGAAGAATAAATGTAAACAAAATACACAAACAACAATAATGCAACAACGATATTAACATTTATAGAGATTTCAAGAAGGCAAAGCCACGAACATTCGCCTTTAAAAACATCCATCAGACTTTTTACTCTGTCATATAAAAGACAAGGCTAAGCTAGCGAGTGAGTCAGTAAAGTTCAGTCAGTCTTATATGAAGACGCGGTGAGTTCGAACAGAGTAATCGTGGTTTGAAGAGCTCCGTTACAAAGATCTGTCGAACAATTGCCTAGTAATTGTTATTGTTTATGCAAAGGGTGTAAACAGAGGAGTAGTAAACGAAGCAATTGTTGTTGTTTACATCAAGCTGTGAATAGTGGCTTACAGAATTGGGCGAATAATAAAGAATTTTAATTAAAACTAAAAACAAATTTATTTCCATTTTATTTGTAATCTACGATCACATATTTTAAACGTTTTTAAAAGGTAAAAACGTAACAAAATCTTCACTTTCTATATTTTAAACCATCTTCACACAAATGTTGCTGTATTTAAATCTCAATTTTAGAAAATCGTGCTTAAAGAAATAACCCTTCCTGCTTCCTTAACCCTCAATCTCCTTGCTTTTAAGGCTCATTACCGAAATACGAACAGAAAACTTTTAAAGTTGGTTGTTGTGTATATCAAACGCCGAAAGCAGACATAATTTCTAAATAGGAAAATAAGGAAACATTACTGCCAGACAAACTCGCTCTCCCTCTCTCTTTCTCTCTCAAAAAGGAAACAGAAAATAAAAGTGGAAAAAAGTTGTTGCCACAAACGTTATACAATGTGGCATATGCATATATATTTGCATGCTTATTTGTAGACATCCTTGCATATCCTTTTTACAACGCCATGTCACAGTTTCCTCTTCTTTTTATATTTCATAGAATATTTTAACGCTCTTGCCGGTTAAGTTTTTTGCTTTTTTTGGTTACGGCTGTATTGCATTGAAAAGATAAACAACAAACTGCTTCGCGCGTATATTGCATTTTATGTCAAAAGCAATATTGACAGACATCACATATTGCCACAAAGCACAGAAATGAAGTCGATGTGGATATATGTATGTATAAGGCTGAGTATGTAGATGGCTTTTAAACCAGCAAAACTTTTTAAAATTTTTTTGATATGAACAGAAATGAACGAAATGTGTCTCTCATCGTTGGTAGGAGGAAAATAAAATATTTTCCTATAACTCTTCTCGAAATTTCGTTCATAGAAAACTAAGCATATGGAAGTCGGCATTCGCTGTTAAAAGTTTAGACATTCTCGCGCTTGCAAAGTAATAAAAACCTTTTCTAATATATATTGAATACTTCATTGAACACTTCCTATTTTTAAATTTAAATAAAATAAATTTCTATGACCCATTCATGCCTTTACGAGCGCCTTCTCTGATTGAAGCACTTAAGAAATGTCCAATTTTCCCGGACGCTGGCTCATAAATCAGGCTGATTATAACCGATGGTATGGTTGCTTATGAAAACCCTACAACAAGAAGTTTAACTCTGTCGAATCGCACGATCTCGGTGGCCAGTTCACATCACCTCTACGTAAGATGACCATGCCTTCAAATCACTCGTGCAGAATATCCAATGTGGTATGAGTTAAGGGGCAAATTGCACTGTCCTGTTGCAACCGCATGTGGATGGTGTTCTGATCATTCCATTCAGGTCAAAAAGAAGTTGATAATCATCGCCCTATAGTGTATGTAGTTTTCTGAATATCGATGAGGCCGCAACAATACAATAGCAAATGAATAAATTCACAATATCACGCTAGGTTAGGTTAGGTTAGCGGGTAGCTTACCGTTCACAGGCAAGTTCACTCGGTGGTCATATGGCTTATTGTGTTACCCAGTGTGAGGTAAGCCCCCTTCTCTTGAACCGTTAGTGGTGGGTTTGAACCACACCGAGCTTCGGATGAAACCTGCCAGTGCCCTTAGTGGCATTTTCGACATCATGCCCAGATCTTCCAACGATCTGTCACCTAAAAACCTGAAATGCAGGGCACTCGCATAAAAGGTGTTGTATCGATTCCGTTTCCTCTACATCATGGCAGCTTCTGCAGTAATTCTGGCGAAATACAATCAATGTTCATTTTGAAAATAAAAACCATTGGCATCTCACATGGTAGTCACTATTTTCAATAGCAGTCGTATGGCAGATGCAATCGACTGATAACTCTACAAGAGTGCTTGGTATAGGTCAGCCGCAATATTAACGAGTTTCTGTACCGTTTCGTTGCCATGCACGAAAAGTGAAAACCCGCTATGAAACACCACAGGACAAACAGTGTTCAAAGTATTTAATTTCTTGGACTTGGTTTTTGGGATGAGCGTGATATAAAGTCGCCATAGGTAGGTTTTTGAATTAGACGCGAGCTCTTGGTTCAATCCTCGGGTTAGACATCTCCAACAAAACGAAATATGAAATATTTCTGGCGTCGTCCTCACAGAAATTTTCTGGAAAAAACTCTGTCAAAGTCGACATTAAATAGTAGGTCCAACCAGTCATGAATAAAATTAACATACACAGCATGGGTGGTGTGAGAAGCAAGGTTGTGGTCCTGACTAAAGGGTTATGATGTAATTGAAAAGTTTAACAATGTCTGAGAAAAAATTCAGCAGAATACAGAAGTCATCTCACCTTTTGAGCACAAAAATGTTTGAGTTTGATTGCTAGTGAAAAAAATTTGCTGGGATATGCATGTGTGTGTGTAAGCCTACTTTAAATACATTTACTTTCAATATTTTTTTTCAGTTTATTGGTATTATAGGTTTTTTTACATCTGATATGTCGTTGTTCATATAACTTGTTGTACTTGTTTTAAGGAAATTCCTGTCATTTGCCTATATTTGTTGTTGTTCTAACAACCTAGCGCATAGCACAGTGATGCCACGTTTTTACACAATAACTTTTTATTCAAAAGGATTAAATTTAATCCCCTTTTGATTTTGTTAGAAAATATTTAAGAAATAGAGTGTATATTATATCTTAAGAACTTTACAAATAAAATGGAAATGTTTGAACATAGAAACCTTCATGGAAATCTACGTTTTCAGGTGGCATCTTTAGTTGTTTTACTTTAAAGAATTTCAGAAACTTTTACAACAATTTTATCAGCGTTTTTTCCTTCACAAATCTTAAATTTGGAAAAATGTTTTCAAATATATTTGTAACTGATTTTATGTCTACTGCATGCCGTTTTAGTATGTGCATGTGAGTGCGTCGTGTGTTTTAATACCTCGGGATAATATGAAGTTTTGAAGGTTGTTGCAGGAATTAAATTTCTTTTGAAGAAGACAACAGCCTTCTGAAGAAGGCTTGCAAACATTTGAGGAAAATTTAATTCAAAAAGTTAAACTAATTGCTAAACATAGGGATCATTTAATTTCCATAAACTTTTCATACTCTATGCCAAGAAAACTTATTAAATTATTCAACATTCCGTACTAATTAGAAGCCTATTCCAAAATACCATTAAAATACTTGATATTCAAATGCATTTGAGGTCTATAAAATACATTTTGAATGCCAATCAATCAAAACTGTCATAATTCACACTCCCAGAAAATAAATTCTAGACATTTAAAAAATTCCATTAAAATTCTAATTAATCACTTTAATTGCCCATAATTTATAAAGCAAATATTTTAATTACTCTTTCAAACAACATTCCATTCACATCACTTAAAATATTTCACCCACTGGTTTAATTGTCAATTCATGCACCTGCACATGGGGCGGTGTTGCAAGGCAATACATCACACCCGCTGAAATATCTTCTGCCTTAAGCATTACCATTTGCTTATAAGATTCCGGTACAATTTCGGTATCCACTAAGCCAGGACTGACACTCTAGAAATTAAACGTATATTCGTTAACAATTGATTCTAAACATTTAAAAATTGTATGCATATCATTACCGTTATTTTAATTTTCGTTTTTAAATCACGAAATTCTTGTCGTAATATTTCCGTTAAACCGGTAACAGCATATTTGGTAGGCGGATACATATTAAAATTGCTCATGGCACCCGGCGGTGGATTAAATATCTGATGACCCACAACACTATTTATTAATATAACATGACCATGATTTATATTTGACTTTTGCATCAACTCAAATGCCCGTTTCGTACAGTAAACAATGCCCATAACATTGGTTTGCACGGTTTGTTGCAAAGTCTCCATATTCATGGTTAATAACTGGCCTGCCTGATATGTGCCGGCATTATTAATTAAAATCTCGATGGCACCCAATTTACTTTCTATCCAATCGAATGCATTATTAACCGAATTTAGATCGGAAACATCACATTTAACCGGGTGCAAACGAGTTTGTAGATTGGCTGGCAAGGAATTACGAATTTGTTCTACGCGTTCTTTGCGTCGTGCTAAAGCGGCAACAATGACTCCAGCCTGAACCAAATCCTTAACAATGGCAGCCCCTATGCCCGAACTGGCGCCAGTAACAACAGCCACACGATTTTGCCAACGTTCCATTAGAGAATATTTTATTTTAATTTTATTTTTTTATTTATTTTATGTTATATTTTTATTATATTTTTTTTTTGTTTTTATTTTAATTTTATTGTTAAAAGATAAGACCGCAAATAACTGCTCGAGATCTCAATCAGAACTAAAGAACCTTATACTGATGCGTGTCGTTTAAATAGCTAAAATAGTGAGGCAAACACGAACAGAAGACGACGAAATGATCGTATTTTAGTACTACTAACGTAGTGTCATTAATTTTATTAACCCATTAAAATTGTTGTTTTACATATTGTTATGCCCTACAGAAATCTATGACTAGCTGAGCAGTTAAAAAGCTTGATTACAGCCCAAGCAATCCATGTTCTCAAATATGGGCGTTGTCAAAAACTTTCAAAATATTTTTAAATTTTCAAAAATAAGAATTTTTAATCTCCCTTGCGGTAAGACATCCCCAAATCATCTTCAACCATGTCTCCCATGTTATGATGTTTAAATCATAGGATGTTATTTCAGCACTATATTTAGAAAAAAAGTATGAAAAGCTAAGCATGAAACTAACAAACCAAATTTGTAGCATTATAAGAGCTCACATGGTGATTAGGGTGAAAGTTCAAATTTCATTTCAGATACCGAATCTATGCCTCTTTTGTTTAAAGTGAAAGAATTTGAACTACCGAAGAAATAGGCAATGAAAGCGTCAGTAGTTTGCTGTCGATGACTGTCAATATATTGATTGTGCCTGTTGTATACGCAGAGTTATGAGTTAAGTTCAATAAGCCCATATTAGTTAGGCCTTTAGCCACATAATCTGTATGTGAAATGCTCTACATGCAGTCTTTTTTCAAATCCATAAACTCTACTCCCTGTTTCCATTCTCTCACAACCTATTTCCCTTCTTTTAACAGAATGCACTGAAGGAGTAGGAGCTGACAAATATTGAAAGAACTGTCATCATCTTACGTGGAAGGTCGAACGTATATAATTCGTCATTACAACTATTCAGTTATGATTACAACCTAGTTTTTTTCACCATTTATATCGCGGGTGTTAATTTTATACATAAGTGGCGGGACCTACAGTTTAAAGTCGCCTCCGAACGACAGGTTTTTGAAAAACTTGACAGAAAACTGCTAAGAGGGAAATTTATCAAGAAACATTTATTCATGTCTCGTTTTGTTTGAGATTTCTGAGTTGGGTTTGAACCATGGAGTCACGGTTCAGTAGACTACGGCGACTACAGTGACTTAGTAGTCGAATTAATGAAGTTAAGCCAATCCATGCAAGTGAGGATTTAAAGGAAGGAAATATTTCCCTACAGAAACAGGTCTGAGGTCGGTTACTGCAAAAGCTGCCAGGAGGAAATGGAATCGGTACAACACCTTTTATGTGAGCGACATGCACTTCAGAACAAACGTCAACAGTTTTCGGTACAACACCTTTTATCCGAGCGACATGCACTTCAGAGCAGACGTCAACAGTTTTCTTAAGGCGGAACGTTTGAGGTTCACGGCATGGTGGCCGACAATACGCTAAGGGAACTGGCTGGTTTCATTCGGCGGCTTACCTCACACTGAGTGACACAGCTTACAAAATGAACTTGCCTCTGAACGACAAGATACCCGCTAACCTACCTTAAGCCGTTGGGCGCAGCAAAATTCAGACTTCAATCTGATTGAGAATTTATGAGAAAATTTTCAACAGCTTCATTTAATCTAAAAAAATCGCCGTAGTCCAGTAGGTAGTGTGTTTGCTTATTAGACGTAAAGCCAGGGTTCGAGCCCCAGGCCAGACATCAAGACAAAATACAAAAAGTATTTCTTCGGCGACTTCCTCTCAGCAGATTTGCGGCAAAAACTCTTAGAGGAAATAAAATTGCCATGAAAAAGTTTCTCAAAAATCTTCCGTTCGGTGTCGACTTTAAACTGTAGGTCCCACCACTCATGTATAAAATTAACACACACAACATAAGTGGTGTGAGGAACTAGGATGTTGTACAATGTTTCAATTCGACCTCCGGGTACTATACTTGTCTTAATTGACAAGTACACGCCCTATAACCTAACCTAACCTAACCTAATGGAAACAAAAAAACCTGGAGTCGTATCAAAATTCTGAAGAAATGACAAACAATTTTTTGTGGAAGGTCTAACAATTTTTTTATTTATTTTATAATAAACAAAAATTCTAAATTTTACATTAATTTCAACTTTTCGGGTGCAGAATTGAGTATGAAGAATATAAATTTAAATTTAAATTGAATATTTAATTAATTTAAAATTTTCTTTGATTTTATTTTATTATGATATGTTTTACACATTTGGACTTTGCATTTCGCAGTTATGAATCTTGAATTTAATGGGTTAAACTGTAAAACCTCACGACACTTTACATTTATTTGCTATTTTTATTAGAATTTGAAATTTAATGTCGATCACATACATATATACATACACTTAAAAAAAATAAAGAGTATAGAATAAATTAAACAATCACTACCACTTAAATATTGGAATTACAATTTAATTTTAATGGAAATATTTGGAAAATATGAAAAATTATCGAAAAATACAAATCATTATGTTGCTATGAAACACTAGTCTTTCATTAACATTTTTTCAGTGTATTTTCCATACATACTTTGTCTCACACTTAACTTTTCCATATGCTGTCGGTGTGTACATACATATATTATACATTACATGACTTGCATGATCATATTACAATTTCGATACGCCCACTTAACGACGTTGCCGCCGATGGAGCATGTTAATAAGTAATTGTCGACAATTTTAAAATACAAACAATTGTTTTTAATATTCATTCTAATTTAAACCGCACCGGCTACCCCCAAAAGTAGTGATAGAAAAAAAAATTTAATAAAAATATTTTTTTAATCCAAAAAAAGAAAAAAAACTTTACTTCATTACTATTCATATGCGTATCGACAATTGGAATTGTAAAAATAGTGTTACATCATCATCGCCTTGTACAAACTTAATAGGCATACACAAATGTATATGAATGTGAAATTAAATTTACAATAAATTTGTAAATAAATAAAACAATTGTTTTATTTAAATTAATTTAAAATAGAAATTGAAAACAGTTGTGAACAATTCAATTGTAAATTGTCAGTTCGCGTCTCTAGATTTTAAAAATAATTGTACCAGAGTTCAGCCGCTTAATTCTTATAACAAAATTACAAACTGAACTCTAAAGTGAGTTTCTCATGTGTGTATGGGGGGGAGGGTTAATAAGAGACACAAACGTAACACAGGTTAAAATTCTGTTGATTTGGACTACAAATTTGCTTGATGTTTGCTAATAATACTGGAAATAGTATCAGTAATAAAGTTAAAAAAAATTTACTACGTTTAGTGCAAAAATATCTTCCATTAGGGTCTTCCGAAATTTGACAGTAGACAGAGGCTATTTTGTTAAAAAATATATCTGTTAAATCCTACATGCACTCACAATTGGTCATTACAACCCTTCAGTCAGGATTATGACCTAGCGTCTAATACCACTTATGTCGTGTGTGTTAATTTTATAAAGGGTCCGCCAAATAACTTTTTTTTAAATGTTTTAAAAAAAAAACTACTGAATATTTTCTCAAATTTCGTTTTTATTTGAAAGTACAATCCTTCCGGTTAATAATGGAAAATAATTTCATTCAAATAGCTGCCTCGGCAGTAGCCTATAGCAGAAGATGCCGATTTTGGCAAAAAAAATCATCTTTTCAGATGAAGCTCATTTTGATCATGGCGGGTATGTAAAGCAAATTTGTCGCATTTGGGGCACAGAAAACCCGCACGCATACATTGAAAAGCCGACGCCCCCAAAACGAGTCACTGTTTGGTGCGAATTTTGATCCAGAGGCATAATTCGGCCATTTTTCTTCGAAAATGAACATGGAGTAGCCGTTACAGTCAATGGCGATCGTTATCGGGTCATGTTGAACGAATTTTTGTTCACAAAAATTGTGGCGCTACGTGCCACACAGCCGAAGCTACACTCGATGTTTTGCGCCCCGTTTTTGAAGATCGCATTATCAGCCGCAGAGCTGATGTCGTTTGGCCACCTCGGAGCTGCGATTTGACACCGTTGGACTATTATTGGACTTGGGGTGCCGTCAAAGATAAGTGTCAAGCCAGAGACAATTGACGCTTTAAAGGACAATATACGTGAAGCCAAATACAGCTGCACACAATCGATAATGTGCTTAAAAATTGGACCGCTAATGTAGATTACTGCATGGCCAGGCGAGGCAGCCATTTGAATGAAATTATTTTCCATTATTAACCGGAAGGATTGTACTTTCGAATAAAAAAAGAAATTTGAGAAAATATTCAGTATTTTTTTTTTAAGTATTTTCAAAAAAAAAAGTTATTTGGCGGACCCTTTACATGAGTGGCGGGATCTGCAGTTTAAAGGCGACTACGAACGACAGATTTTTGGAAAACTTTTTCATGGCAATTTTATTTACTTTCAGAGGTTTTGCCAGAAATCTGCTGAGAGGTAGTCGCCGAAGAGATATTTTTTCACATTTCCCCTGGGGTTTGAACTGTGGACTTACGTCTAATAAGCCAAAACACTAACTATTAGACGACGGCAACTGTCATTTAATCTGTCTGTTTTGCCAAATCACCATTATCGATCATAGACAACCATATGCGTTTGTCAAATGTGCTCTGGATCCGTTACAAACTGACTCTAATTTCAATCAAAATGATCTTCAGCGACGAGACCCATTTCTGGATGAATTCGTACGTGAACAAACAAAATTGTTTGAATTTGGAAAAATACCAAACCACATGAGATTGGATCTCAATATAGTAAGCCAATCTTGTTCATCAAGAAATTTTTTTAAGTTAGAAATTGAAAATACACTTCAACGCCCAACAGTGGGCGTGTAAATTGGTGTATTGTATGGATGTTCTTCCCTTTTTAAAAATATTCAATAAAAAATAAATGTTTTTCAAGATGAAATGGCCTTCACAATTTTGAAACATGATTTCCTCAATCCAGTCGGCTGCATTGACTGTGACTTTGTTCAGGTGTAAGGGACTTGACCATAATATCACTAATATGGTGAAGAATCAAAAAACTTTTCTTTCATCTGATGAAACATCACTAAACACTCTACTGAACAATATTCAGGGCGCAGTTCTATTTCTATTGTCAGCACAATACCCAATGCTGTTTAGCAGTTTTAAAAATGCCTCTAAAGTCAGCTACTTCACATCCTTTTAACTAATCATTCAAAACCATTTTTTGTATGTCCTTAATGGTTTCTACTGTGGAACCTTCAAATATTCTAGTTAAGGTCACGGTTAAACCCTTTCTATTTTAATTTTCATTACCACTATTTAGTTAGGATTATATCCTAGCTTCTTACATCACTCATGCTGTGAGTGTTAATTTTATACGTGAGTAATGGAGCCTACAGTTAAGAGTCGATGCTTAACGACAGATCTGTGAAACTTTTCTTTGCAATTTTACTTACTCTCAGAGTTTTTCCAAGAAGATTGCTAATTTCGCTTTGTAGATAAAAATATTTCCCAAACAGTGTTGCAAAATTTAAATTTTGAAAGGGCACTGAACTATAACTGAAAGAGTACTTTTTTGTATCAAATAGTACATTTGTAAATAAAATATTTATTTATATTTAATACACGTATGGGACGGGACAAAAAACTAACGACTTATCCATGTTTCGTATATACAAAACAGCTGATTCTGAACGTAACAAAACGTAAAAGCTCCGTTTAGTCAAACGACGAGCAACTTAAATGCGTACCGAAATTACATTACGCTTCGACAAGCACTATCATTGCTATACGTATTCTCAAACGAACGTACGTTCCGTGGACGTTTTGCTAACCGATGCTAAAGACTAATTCTACCTTTTCATGTGGTATCTTTAGCTTTTTTACTTTAAAATAATTTGCAGACTTTTAAATTAATTTTATACGTGTTTTTTCTTTTACAAATCTTAAATTTGGAAAAATATTTTCAAACGAATTTGTGACTGATTTTATGTCTGCTGCATGCCGTTTTCGTAAGCGCATATGACTGCGTCTTGGGTTGTAAATATGGAAATACCTTGGGGCAATATGAAGTTTTGAAGGTTGTTGCAGGAACTAAATTTCTTTTGACTACAACAAAACAAATAATATTTTATTCGTAAGTTTTTAAAGCAAAGTTTACTTCAAAAAGTTAAACTCATTGCCTCACATACGGATCGTTTAATTTCCATAAAATTTTTAAAGTCTTTACCCAGGAAAATTATTAAATTATTCAACTTTCTATATTAATTCCAAGCCTATTCCAAAATACCATTAAAATACTTGCTATTCAAATGCATTCGACGTCTATAAAATGCAATTTTAATTCCAATCTATCAAAACTGCCACAATTCACAATTGTGACACAATTAAAAAATTCTATTAAAATTCTAATTAAATACTTTAATTGCTTATTAATTATTATAATTTACAAATTAAGTATTTTAATTACTGTCTTAAACAACAATCCATTCAAATCACTCAAAATAGTTCACCCACTGGTTTAAGTGTCAATTCATGTACCTGCACATGGGGCGGTGTTGCAAGGCAATACATCACACCTGCTGAAATATCTTCCGCCTTAAGCATGACCATTTTCTTAAAGGATTCCGGTACAATTTCAGTATCGACTACACCAGGACTGACACTCTACAAATTAAACGGACGTATAACCATTAACAGTTGAATTTAAACTTAAAAGAAAAGAAAATGTATATCATTACCGTTATTTTGATTTTCGTTTTTAAATCACGAAATTCTTGTCGTAATATTTCCGTTAAACCGGTAACAGCATATTTGGTAGGTGGATAAATATTAAAGGAACTCATGGCGCCCGTTGGTGGATTAAATACTTGATGACCCACAACACTATTTATGAGTATAACATGACCATGATTTATATTTGACTTTTGCATCGACTCAAATGCCCGTTTCGTACAGTAAACAACACCCATAACATTGGTTTGCACCGTTTGTTGCAAAGTCTCCATATTCATGTTTAATAACTGGCCTGCCTGATAAGTGCCGGCATTGTTTATTAAAATCTCGATGGCACCCAATTTACTTTCTATCCAATCGAATGCATTATTAACCGAATTTAGATCGGAAACATCACATTTAACCGGATGCAAACGAGTTTGTAGACTGGCTGGCAAAGAATTACGAATTTGTTCTACGCGTTCTTTGCGTCGTGCTAAAGCGGCAACAATGACTCCAGCCTGAACTAAATCTTTAACAATAGCAGCGCCTATGCCTGAACTGGCGCCAGTAACAACAGCCACACGATTTTGCCAGCGTTCCATTATTTATTTTAATTTTATTTTTTTCCGGTTTTTTTTGTTTTTATTTTTAAAAGATAAGACCGCAAATGACTGCTCGAGATCTCAATCAGAACTAAAGAAGTTTATATTGACGCGTGTAGTTTAAATAGCAAAAATAGTGTTAGGGACACTAATAGAAGACGACTATATTATCGTATTTTAGTAATACTAACGTAGTGTCATTAAGTTTATTAACCCATTAAAATTGTTGTCTTACATACATTAGTTATACCCTACACAAATCTATGACTAGCTGAGCAGGTAAAAAACTGGCTTACAGCTTCAACAATCCATGTACTAATTCGGGTGATGTCAAAGAGCTTTTCCGACTTTCCAAATTTTAAAAATTAGAAATTGTTAATCCCACTTCAGATAAGACATCTAGAAAGCCCCTTCACCCATGTCTCCTATAGGATGGTGTTTCTCATTGAGAGGTATTTCAATACTACATTAAAAAATGTATAAGGTGCATAAGAATTGATATCACGGAATCACATTTAAAAGCGCTCCACTGTTTTAATTATCAATATCCCGAAAAACGCAACACAAGCATTAGTAGTTTGCAGTCAGAACCAACCTCAAAGTCGATGGGTGCCCCATTGTGCCTGTTGTATTCACAAGGTTATAAGTAAAGTTGAATAAGCCCATATTAGTAAGGCCTTCAGTCGCATTGTCTGTATGTGAAATGCTCTATCCGCTCTATCACCGTCGTTCCTTTCTCTCACAACCTATTTCCCATAAAATCTACTCCCTTTTTCCTTCCGGTCACAATCTATTCCCCTTTTTCTAACAGGATGCACAGAAGAACCAGAACCTGACATACAATATTGAAAGAAACGTCATCATCTTACATACATACATAATACGTCATTACAACCATTCAGTCAGGATTACAACATAGTTTCACACACTATTTATATCGTGTGTGTAATTTTATACATGAATGGCGGGACCTACAGTTCAACTCCGAACTACAAATTTTTGAAAAACTTTTCATGGCAACTTTATTTACACTCAGAGTTTTTGCCAGAAAACTGCTGAGAGGCTATCTCCGAAGAAACTTTTATTCATGTTTCGTTTTGTTCAAGATTTCTGTGCTGGGGTTTGAACCGTGGATTCACGTCCAATAAGTCAACACACTACCCAGTAGACTACGGCGACTACAGTGACCTAGTAGTCGAATTACTGACGTTAAGCCAATCTATGCAAATGAGGATTTAAACCTTTTATGCGAGTGCCCTGCACTTCGGAACAGATGTCATCGGTTTTTTAGAAGAATTTTTATCATAATTCTGAAGAAAAATAAACAATTTAGTGGAAGATTTTTGATGCCTCTTGATTGTTTATCGCAAAATGTGTCAATTTCACGTTTGATCGACCACAAAGAAAAATAATAATATTTGCAAAAAAAAAGACAAATATTAGCCGACTTCTGGCAGTCGTGCAAACGTGAAATTGACACATTTTGCGATAAACAATCAAGATCCATCAAAAATTCTGAAAATTTTTTAACTAAAAGTTTATTTGATAAGATGACATATATAAAAAATATATCACGACTGTTATACTATTTAAATAATAACTACGGTAATTTTTGTCCGATTTTATAAAAAGAAGTGTCAATCTCTTCACAAGATAATACACTTTCAGAATGTCACCACTTATTTTATATTATTTTAAGTAAATTTTGCAATTAAGAATAGCCAAACTAGTGATAGAAAAAAATGTAATAAAAATATTTTTTGTAATCCAAAGAAAAGAAAAAACTTTACTTCATTACTATTCCTACATATGTATGTGTATCGACAATTGAAATTGTAAAAATCGTGTCACATCATCATCATCAGCCTTATGCGAACTTAATTGGAATGAAATTAAATTTGCAATAACATTGTAAATAAATAAAACAATTAATTTAAAAGATAAACTGAAAACAATTGTTAACAATTCAATTGTCAATTGTCAGTTCGTGTATGTAGATTTTAAAAATAATTGTGCCGGAGTTCAACCGCTTAATGATTATAACAAAATTATAAATTGAACTCTAAAATGACTTTCTCCTGTGTCACAAACGTGACAGAGATTAAAATCGACTGTTGACTTGTATTACAGACTTCTTTAATAGAAATTGTAGCCGTAATAATTGGCCATATATTTTACAACATTTAGAGCAAAAATATTTCAAATAAAGAGTCTTCCATTAGCGTTGTCCGAAATTTAACAGCTGATAGTGGCCATTTTGATAAAACTGTCAAATTACATACATACATAATTGGTCATTACAACCCTTCAGCCTGGATTACGACATAGTTTCTCACCACTTATTTTGTGTGTGTTAATTTTATACATGAGTGTTGGGACCTACAGTTTAATGTCGACTCCGAACGACAGATTTTTGAGAAACTTTTTCATGTCAATTTTATTTACTCTCAGAGTTTTTGCCAGAAATCTGCTGAGAGGAGGTCGCCAAAGAAATACTTTTTGTATTTTGTCTTGATGTCTGGCCTGAGGCTCGAACCCTGACTTTACGTCTAATAAGCCAACACACTACCTACTAGACTACGGCGACTTCAATGAGATCTTGCTAAATCCGGCCAAAAAATTTTTTGCAAAATTTGGATGTGTAAACTGGTGCTTTGTCTGGATGAAGAGCTTGTACTGTCTGTTTACTGTTTTTCCCTTTTTGAAAATAATCAATAAAAAATTTATACTTTTTATGATGAAATTGCCTTCACCATTTTGAAACACGATTATCTCCATCCATTCTACTGTTTTCACTGTTACTTTTTACAGGTGTAAGGGACTACACCATATCCAATAAGGCCACGAATCTACAAAAAAAAATGCTTTCCTCTGGCGAAGCATCACCAAACACTTTACTGAAAAATTTTCAGGACATTGTTTTAGTTTTATTATTAGCACAGGGCCCAAAGCTGTTTGGCTGTTTTTAAAATGCCTATAAAGTGAGTTACTTGACATCCTTTTAACTGATCTTTCAAAGAGCATTTTCGGGACTCTCTTAATCTTTTCCACTCTTGTGGAATCTTCCAATAATCTTGATATGTTCTTTTTTAAATCATTTCTATTTTAATCCATTACAATCGCTTAGTCTGGATAGCTCTTTATGTAGTGTGTGTTAATTTTACACATGAATAATGGGACCTACAATTAAACGCCGATTCTGAATGACGGATTGGAGAAACTTTTCTTTTAAATATTACTTCCTCTCAGCAGTTTTCTAGGAAAAACTCTTTTTTCATATTTCGTTTTGTTACAGAAGTCTAAACCGGGGGTTGAACAACCGGCTCTCGTCTAATAAGCCAAAACACTACCTACTAGACTACGGCAACTTTAAACCACTTTCACTCAGTACTTTATAGTTGTAAAAGAGATAAAAGACAACCCCGAATGAACCGACTGAATAACACACTGGTAGTCAATTTTTGAATACGATACAATGTATTTACGTCCGATAAGACTGCCACGACTTCGAACTGTGTTCCCTTGTGAAATCACAAAGAGGGACTTGCCTTGTACTGCATCAAAAAAATATTTAGGCTGAAGCAGTTCATTGCAATGAGTTTTAACGAAAGGCAAAAAAGTTGGGCTGCACAAATGCAATTATCCAATGGGTGGTGTGCGTCTATAAATTATAGTAAAGTAATACCTCTTTTCAATGGAAAAAAGAGCGATTATTTCAAGAAGTATAGTAGGTAGTGTGTTGGTTTATTAGGAATGAGGCCTTGGTTCAAGCCCCAGATCGGACATCTCCAACCAAATGAAATATGAAAACATATGTCGGCGGCGTCTACCTCTCAGCAGGTTTCTGGCAAAAATTCTGAGTGTAAAATGAAGTTGCCATGGGAAAGTTTCATAAAAATCTGTTCGGAATCGACTTTAAACTGTAGGTACCGCCAGTCATGCATAAAATTAACACACACAACATAAGTGGTGTGAGAAGCTAGGTTGGAATCCTGACTATAGGATTGTAATGACTATCAGAAGCTACAATTTTTATACGTTTTTTTTTATTTTTCAATGCATGGCCTTCAACCAAAAACTAGCCAACTGTAAGACCTTCAACTTCACACGTAATACAAAATCGATTGTTGTTTATCAATGGTATCCCATACGTCCCGCACATACTCATTCTGAAGTTTGATAATTATTAGCACTCTTGACTGTACTCATATAAAATAATATTTACACTGTAAATTTAATATGTATGAACATACGTATGTACATCAATAAGCCTACTAAATAAATAATGATTTCAATTCTAAAAATAAGAATTTAAACATACACTCAGCCGCAAAAGTATACATACGGATAACAAATTTCAGAAATTTTTTAACTAATCCGTTTTCGTTGAAAATCTTTATAATTGTCTGACATCTTTCTTCGATTTTAAGACGGTCTTTTGCATTGGTTCCGAAATTTGTGAAATTTGTAAATCGGATGCATACCTTCGTGGGCCTGTGCAGAGCCACCATTCAGTTCAATTTCAGAAAATTTTTAACCAATGCAAAACACCGTCTTAACATCTAGGAAACTATAAAGATTGTGAACGAAAACGGATTAGTTAAGAAATTTCTGAAATTTTTTAACCGTATGTATACTTTAGTAACTGTGTGTATATACTTATGTATGCACGTAAACATATGGACGTAAGTAAATAAACTTTTCAGCTTTGCAAATATCAAATATCTCAACTGATAATGCAATTGCATTACTAAACAAACAAAACGTTAACGATTGATTTCTTTCTTACAAACACTATAATTACACTCAAAATCAAAAACAACAACAGCAACAATAACAAGAAGAAGAAAGAAAAGCAAATAAAAATAAAAATAAAAATAAAAATAAAAATTGTTTTTATGCCCAATCAGTTAAATAAATAAATCGACAGATAAGTTCTCCATATGAAATCAATCAAATCAAAATGCGAGTTTCAATAAATAATTCGAAAATAAATTCAACGCATCATTGCGTAAAAACAACAAGACAAACAGAAATTATAAAACAATTTGCCAAAGAAACAATAACATACACATGCTGGCATACATACATACATATGTATAAAGTTTTTACACACCCACAAAAACAAAAGAAAAGAAAAAAGAAATTCGAAAAAATGTTACGTTTTATTGACAGAAAACAATCCGTTTGAAAATTTCGCCTGTCAAGGTATGCAAAAATAGATAGAAACTGGAAAACAGCAAACAGAACAAAAGAAAAATGTTCCTTTTTCCCTTTCTTTTCTTTCCATTTTTTTCTTCCATAGATTTTTGATTTTATTTGCATAGCCAAACTCTTTAATAACAGGTGATTTTTTAGCATTACTGGTTAAAGCAGCTCACGTACGTTTCGTGTTTTGTTTCACTGTCAAACATCCTCAGTTTTGTCTATAATTTAACCATGAATCGTCTTACAAACGAACAACGCTTGCAAATCATTGAATTTTATTATCAAAATGTGTGCTCTGTTAAGAAAGTTCATTGCCCTCTTCTTCCATTTTATGGTCAGTTTAATCGACCCACTGAAGCGGCTATTCGGGCTATTGTGACTAAATTTCGCACCAAATTTACATTGTTGGACATTAAACCACCAAGACGCTTACGTAGAGTGCGAACTGAAGAAAATATCGCAGCTGTATGGGCCAGTGTTAATGATGACCATCAATTATCGATTCGTCGCCGTTCGCAGCAATTGGGCCTCTGTTACTCAACAACGTGGGAAATTTCACAGAAGGATTTAGGTGTGAAGCCTTTCCAAATACAGCTGGTGCAAGTATTGAAGCCGAACTACAAATGCATCCACAAAAAGTCACAGTTTGGAGCGGTTTATGGGCTGGTGGCATCATTGGACTGTACTTCTTCAAAGATGCTGCGAATCGTAACGTAACTGTGAATGGTGAGCGCTACCGTGAGATGATATCCAACTTGTTTTTGCCCAAAATGCAAGAGCTTGACTTGCATGACATGTGGTTTCAAAAAGACGGTGCCACATGCCACACAGCACGCGTAACAATGGACTTATTGAGAGGCGAGTTCGGTGAACATTTTTTTTCACGTTCGAGACCGGTCAATTGGCCGCATAGATCGTGCGATTTAACGCCTTTAGACTATTTTTTGTGGAGCTATGTTAAAGCTCATGTCTATACAGACCAGCTCACTTCAATTGACGCATTGGAAGACAACATTGAAGCATTTATTCGTGAGATACCGGCCGAAATATTGGAAAAATTATGCCAAAATTGGACTAAGTGGATGGACCATTTGAGGCGCAGTCGCGGTCAACATTTGCATGAAATAATCTTCAAACATTAAATTATATGGACCGTACTATCGATTCAAATAAAAATTTCATGCATTTTTCTGAATTTTATGTGTTTTTTTTTTTTGAACATTTTGCCTATAGCTCTTAAAAAATCACCTATTAGAATAGAAGCAGAAGAAGGAGGAGTTGGGAGGCATTTATTTTAACAATTTCGATAAATTGCCTTCTTTTTAAGCCTATTTCTTTATGTTGCCATTTAGATTTCAAACAAAAATGTTGTCTGTCTCTTCATTTCATGGGAAAAATTACTTGAAGCCGTTTTATGTAACTCTTCCACGCCCCCATAATAACAACGTAAACAACTGAATATACGAGTGCTCTGCTCGTCTACATGTTATTTACACACGTTTTCTTATAAAATTAAGAAGATTTACAGAAAAAAACACATACAGCAACAACAAGAACTATATTAACAACAGACTTGTGTCGTATTATCATATCGAAACGAAAAGAAAAAAAAGAATTCTTAAACTTTTTCTCAAAATATATTCACTGATTGCATATTTACTTACTTACTTTAGACAAATAAATTTTTTTCTTTCTGTGTTTTACTCAGAAATTTAAAGGAATGAAATCATATGTTGGAAAAATCTTTTAATGTATAACAATAAAGGACACATTTTTATAGTCTTTTTTGCGAAACCTTGAGCTATCTTCTCTAACAGTCGTTTAACGGGTTATCCAATATACAGGTCTTAATCCGGCAAAATATTTGAAGTTAATTACAAAATTAATTAAAAAATAGAAGACACCGTAGTTCAGTAGGCAGTGTGTGATAATGACAAGGAACACAATTTTTTGTCTTTTTGTGTAACCTTAGACTCTCTTCTCCACCACTCGTTTAATGGGTTCTCCAATAGAGGGGTTAATTCGGCAAATATTCTGACTTAACTATAAAATTAATTACAAAATAGAAGCTGCCGTAGCTCAGTAGGCAGTGTGTTGGCTTATTAGACGTAAAGCCCACAGTTCAAACCCAAAAAAAAATTTGAAAATAAATTTCTTCGGTGACTTCCTCTCAGCAGATTTCTGGCAAAAACTCTGAGAGTAAATAAAATTGCCATGAAAAGTTTCTCAAAAAAGCTGTCGTTCAGAATCGACTTTAAACAGTAGGTCACGCCACTCGTGTATAAAATTAACACAGATAACATAACTAATGTGAGAAACTAGGTCCATAACTCTGACTGATGGGTTGCAATGACCAATTAGTATGTCAATTACATGCCTTCTGTTGATTTCTAACCCAGCTGCGCTGAATCTGTTTGATCCCCTTCTCCATTTGCCTTCTGCATGTGCACATTGCCAATCGATGGTAGTTCTTATAATTATTCTGATGGGGTTAAGCTACGAGCCATCTAACGCCACTTATATGCGCGGATTTGGTGTTTAACGCGATTTTATTTTGTAACAATCCATAGCACTTCCTTGCCAAAGATAGGTAGGTAGGTTGTAACAGTAGCTTTGATTACGAAAAACTCACGTGAACACGCATAGCAGCCAGCTATGAGGTCACAGTCCCGAATTCCTCCAAACTTATCGAAGACATTGCTCAGTGTAGACTCTGAACTCCGTTGCCAAAAGTCCAAATATTTAGAGAAGACAACGACTAACAACAGATTGCCATATAGCAGAAGGGACGTGCAATTGTCGTTGATTACTTGGGTATTCATTCCGATGTGGAGTTTTAAGGAATTCCATACTGAGGCATAGATCCCATATTCAAAGTTTGTCTTTTCATATCTGTTATGCTTAGGAAATGCCAGAACAGGAAGGACTTCTGGACAATATAAATGGTTGAGCGTTCTGCATATCCTCATCTTCGTTTGAATTGTAAAATTTCTTAAATCATGCAACTCTGTCGTAATAATGCGGCTTCAGTAATCCAAAGAATTGTTATTATTATTGTGGTACTATGGTGCCTTACTACTTACTAAAGCCATTCGATCTATTATGCTCCCCTCATACTTTGTAATTTCTCCTGTAAATTGTGCTGAAGTACTGTGGTGCGTTGGTACTTACTAAGACCAATCATTCTATTATGATCCCCTCATACTTTGTAGGGTATCGCTGTGATGTCTATTTTAAACTTAACGCCCTTATAAACTTCAAAATGTTGCTCGGTTCAGCAAGAACAGTTTCCTGCTCAGCTTCTGGTATGCACTCAGGTGTTTCCTTCTTGGATGCACTAATGCCTCACATTTGCCACGAATGTGTTCTGATGATTCTTTCGCACAAATTTCTACATACTGGACTCGAGCTCAACCCTCATTTTTAATAAGAGTTTTCATTGCCTCCAATCCACATGGTTTAAGAAGACCCTTAGCCTCTCTTTATCTTCCCTTTCGTTTAGCATATGTTTCCACAGAATTCGAAGAAAATAAAGTATTTATTAAAGCTTTAATTCCTAAAACAGATTTCAATTAAAATCCAGGAATTTAAGGAATGGCAAATATGTTCTGATTTGGTCCGCAAACAAGCAGAAGCTTGCCAAATATATCAATGAATCCTTTTAATTCTCTGCTTTGGATTAAGTTACTCCTTTTCTTTCACTTCCTTTTTCATGCCATCATCATCAAATAACTCCATTTGTATGATTACTCGCACACACACACATATTTATACATGTTTGTTGGTATGAATATGCCGTTATATTGAATATCCTCCATACATACAAACATACATATGTGTACACTGGCATGTAATTTTAGTCAAATAGATTGTGAGAGAAGTAAACACTTTATTAGGCTTAAAAACGAAAAACATTTGAACAAATAAAATTGAAAAATACTCAGGATAAAGACGAACATAACCAAAGGAAGGGAATACAAAAACAAAAACAAACAAACAACAAACAAATGGGATAAAAATAAATGGCACACTCATAACACTGAAGAAAGGATTTTGAGGGCAAGTTAAATAGAAACAATTTTTACTCTCTCAACAAAATTAGTGAAAGAAACATTAAGTTTGTATTTCTTTGTTCGAAACCTAATCAGTAAAGAAAGAATAAAATAGAATAGAAATAGAAATCGGCTAAAGGTATTATTTAAATCCAATTTACGTTTTTTGTTTATGGTTTTCCAAAAAGGGATTTTAAATAAATAAATTTCTTTGGTAATATAACTCGAATTAGTGGAACTCATGTAACATATTGCAATTCGAATAAAACATTTTAATGGTAATTGAAAATTAATTTCCATTTAAATTTTTTAATATGATTTCAACTCTCTGTAACGAGTTTCAATCACTATTGTGAGGCAAGTCAATGAAGAAGGCTTCATATTTATAGCTTTTCTGCATATTGAGTAGGACCTTAATATGCCAGGATATCTAAGGACTTTAGTTTTAGAATCTAAACTACAATTGAGTTAGGCAATCCCTTGTAGAATGAATAAGAGAAGCAATAACTAAGACCGGCTACTTAAAATATCAAAGTCGCCATAGTCTAGTAGGTGATATGTTGGCTTATTAGATGACAAAACGAAAATATGAAAAAATATTTCTTCGTTGACTTCCTCTCAGCAAAATTCTGGCAAAAATTCTGAGAGTAAATAAAATTGTCATGAAAAATTTCACAAAAATCTGAAGCTGGGAATCGACTTTAAACTGTAGGTCCCGCCACTTATGTATAAAATTAACACACACAACATAAGTGGTGTGAGAAGATAGGTGGTAATCGTGAATGACAAAAATGACCAATTATGTAAGTACAGTGGACAGTAAAACTCTTAGTACGGCAATATATTTTAGCAATTTCATGAATTTTAGCCAAAAGTTTGTATAAAAATGTATAGTTTATATATGTATTTATTTTATTAATTTATTTCTGTTTTATTATAAAACAAAAACAATTTATTAATGTTTTTCATAAAACAAGAGAAAAATAAGGAAAAGTTCCAGATGAGTCCATAGGTACCCCCAAGTAAAACACTGAGTAAATTTAAAATTGAAGGGCCTAATATATGAAAATGTTATCTCTTGTATTTAGTAGAATATCCCTTAAGGTCAAGTACTCCATTTAACCCATTTGGAATAAAATGTCAAAATTTTGTTTAGTGTTTTCTGGTGGCACCATGAGCAAGTTTTTCGGTTAACCCTTCTTTCAAATGATCTCCTAAATACTCTCTTGAAGTCATATCGGGACTTTGTGCAAGAGTATTAAGCCTGAGGGGACTTTTTTTTGTCAAAATATATTGCCGTAGTAAGACTTTTGCTGTCCACTGTATGTATCAAACTGGTCAAATAAATACCAGTTTTAATGCGTCTATCACTAGCAAAGGGGATTATATTATATGCGGATACATTTCACAGTGGAATTGTGCCGCACGTAGAGATTGGAATAGTGACAGAAGTAAACTTAAATCATTCGCACTAAGGGCTGTCTGCTGTGAATTTGTATATCACAGCTCTGTTCCAATTCATTTTATACAAAGAATAGCTATAAATGGGTTTACCAACCTGCTAATGCATACTAGTATGTTCCCCGCTTTCAAGAAACCATCTTTAGAAAACGTACTAGTACGTGACGTGCACACAATGTATTAATACTCATTTAAAGTGTATCGAAATAAAAGCTGTATTGGAATACTGTAAAGTTTTATTGTACCTGCGTCGAGATTTTTTTAATTACAATTTTCTTTTTCAACAAAGTGTAAGAGACTAAAATCTCTGGTAGAAATTAAAGTCACAATCCTCCCACACTCGTAGATTAGTATGCTCATCACTAGGCTATCAAGGTACCCAATACAATGTGGTTCCAGAACTACGCACGTATGAGGTTGCTGCATTCATCATATCGGGATTGATTTCAAAGGCTGTCATACATAGAGACGTCATTGCAACACCAGTAGTAAGTATTCCCGGTACTTTTTTTATTCGTTCGGTCTGGATCTTCTTGTATTATTCAATTTATTTCCATCTGTGGTTGCCTATAAACATTGCCTTCGGTGAAAATGTATTGTTTGACGTACCGAGTGTAATAGTGAGAAACTTTTCAGGAGGGTGAGACTGTGTGATTTTCCTATGATGATTGTTTTTCATTTTTTACTCTCTGCAAAGGTTAGGAACTTTTAATTCTTAAACTTTTGAAACCGTGATGAAAATTTTTTCAGTTTCTGTTATAAGAAAAAATATTCAGGACTAGCCTACATTCTAAGGGGGGAACTGGTCTCCATCGTTGAAGTAAATGTGGCGTAGTCATAACTGCCAGATAAATAAAGCATCAAATCGTCAAATATTAAAAAAAAAATCATAAAAATCGTCAAACACGTTCATTGAAATCGTAAAAAAAATCGTCAGAAAAATAAGTAAATAAATTGAAGGGTTTTTTAAAAAAATTAATTTTATTGTATATTTCACTTCATCTTCTTCCTATTTACACCACTTATATCCTGCTGAGAATCGAATACAACTCTCATGTATGGGCCGCTACCAAAACGTCTATTTTGGGACTTTTCGACCGCTAGCAGGAGATTCATTAGAACATCGTTGCAATGTGGCTTTTGTTTCACTGTTCTATCGCTACTACTACGAATTTTGCTCGAGAATCATGTATTCCTACGTAACTCTCGTCTTTCTCGGAGAGCACCTGCGTTTGTGGTCGATTGGCCAGTGGATCTCACACTGCATTACAGACACAATTCGTTCTTTAGTCCGACTATTCGTATGTGGAACTCCCGTCTTGTAGTGTTGTTTCCTGTCACTTATGGTATAAAGGGTTTCAACTCTAGTGTCCACAAACACTACTCCCTCTTTCCTCCTTCCCATAACATATTTTCCTAGTTCCAACACAATGCCCGGCATGAGTAGGGGCCATCCCATATTGGCACTTGCCTTTGGTCTTCCCAGGGTAATATTAGAAACTATATTCGAATCAATGCAAAGAAAATACAAAGCTTAAAGAGGCTTTTAATGTACTAAAGTCAAAATCTAAAAATCGTCAAAATAAAAATATAAATCGTCAGTCATATCGTCAATAAGATATTTTTGAAGCATAAAATCGTCAAATCTGACAGCTATGGTCGCAGTGCAAGAAGCCAACGTAAGCATGATCCCATCTTCGTTACACGCATTGTCTGTTCTAATACAACCCCCATTTGCTAGTAGTGTAGATGTGTACTTATTTTATTGTTTTCCTTCTCAAAATTCAAATTTTTGATAACCATAACCCCTTAAAAAAGAGCTCCTGTTTATAATCGCTTACAGGAATTTGTTAATTTTTGTATTAAAAACTTTAATACCCAGATACGGGTGTATGTTATGTCTGTTACTCTTTCATGTTTATAAACAACAATATGATGCAAAAATATTTGGTCAACAACATATGCAATGTTACGAGTATTACTTCAGCATTTGCATAAAAATATACGAGTGAACAATACATGCCATAAGGATGAGGGTGTACATCTCTAAATAACGAATGATTTGAATAATTTGTAGTTAAACTGAAGGACTTCTATTTGAGCAACGAAGAATGGGAGAAAAAATGAAAATAGAGGAACAAATGTTGAACTGTAAAGTTAGAAGAAAAACTGTATGTAAATTGGTTGATAATGATAATGGCTAAGCAGACATTAGGAGTCCAGTACATTAAATACAATTGTTCGTCAAATTTTTTATATTAAGCGCTACATCGTTATTAATGCCATATTTTTGAAGTAATTGGTCAATTCACACAAGCCGTTGTATCGTTGTATTGAGTGTATTGTTGGACGAATATGCAACAGCGTATGCTTGTTGTTGTTTCATGTAAGAATCCGATACACTTATACACATTTTTTTTCATACGTTTTTAAAAGTTGTATTGGTTTCGTGCTATCAAACTTTGTGAATGCCAACGAAATACACAATACAGCATAGCATTAAGCGTTCATAAACAACCAAGTGTATTCAATACAACATACACGATACAAAGTCGTGTGAATTGGCCAAATTTTTAGCTTTAGTTGCCAATTGTTAGTCAATTTTACGGGATAATTGATGTAGGTGGTCCATGATTGAATTCTGAAATCTCTACTTAACACTGGTTGTTCGAAACAATTTACTTTTAGGTTGTATAAATGCTTTGACCAAAGATAAATCGGTAGCATAATGCAGATCGTACATACCATGACATATTGGTCATTCCAACCCTTCAGTCAGATTGCGGCCTAGCTTCTCACACGGCTTATGTTGTGTGTATTAATTTTTTACGTGAGTGGCGGAACCTACAGTTTAAAGTCGACTCCGGGCAATTGCATATACTCCCACACTTTTTGCCAGAAATCTGCTGAGAGAAAATTGCCGAAGAAACCTTTTTTGTATTTCATTTTAGGGGAGGTGTCTGACGTAGGGTTTGAAGCGTGGCCTCACGTATAATAAGCCAACACACTACCTACTAGACTACGTCGACTTCTAGTCTATAAAAAAGGATATAAAAACCGCTCTTATATCAATATTCGCCTTCCTCTGAGTCATGTAACAAATCTAATCAAAAGTCTTTCTGTACCCCACTGTACCCCCATTGTATAGGGCATTTATAATGAAGGGTCTTGTTGTTGTTGTTGTTTGTTGATATATGGTTCTCGTTTAAGAAGCAAATGTATGTACATATTTTTATAATTCGTTCTGCATATAATTTTTGAGGATGAAAGAAGGAAAAACATCAAAAAAAAACAAACGAAAGAACACACATTATACAGTCATACAAGCATTTATATCCTGTACTAAATTATGTAATTTTAGGGGTACAGCTGTTTCTTTATTTTCCATTTTATTTTCAAATGCTGTTTCTTCTTTTTTCTTCTTTTTTTCTCTTCTTTTTTTTTGGCCATAAGTCAAATTTGAAATTTCCTATGCAAATTTGTTGCAAATTTCCTGTAACACAATACATTTAAACAAAAAAAAAGCAAAAATAGAAAAAAGTAAAGGAAAAGAAAACACTCGCTAACAACACTCTTTCAAAACGGTTGAGGAAATTGAAATCATATGTGGGAACATAAGGCTTTAAATGTACAGTGAAGGACAATTGTAACAGAGTGGCCAGTTAAAGAGGCTAGCATGTGAATTGATTAGATAAATTTTAAAGCGATTTACAAAACAAAATATTGTTATTATCAACAATAAATTTAAAACTTAATTTAGAATACAAAAATATATGAATAAAAAATTATTAAACAAATTTTTAATCCTTTTGCTATTCACTGTAACTGAAAGTACAGCGTTTTGACAATAAATTTTATAAAAATGATTTGTTGTAGCGGAAGAAATTTTTATTTAAAAGGTATTTAAAAATAGAAAAAAACGAAATGAACTACAATAGTTTTTCAATTTCTACACGTATTGCAAGTATCTTTAAAAAAAGTGTTGATTGAACTGCGTTTACTCTAGAAGAAAAAAATCTGAAATAATCGACACATCATGGTAGATAAGAGGTTTGCAACACTGGGCGCTTACATATCCTACCCAGGCATAGTAGAAAAATCTTGCCTTAGCTGCAAAGGCAATCCGAATTGGAATAGCAATGTAGTTAAGTTAGGTAGCAGAGATGGTGGACATTGCCCGAAAAAGTAAAAATCTGAGGAATAGATAGAATAGATAGTATAGAAAGAGAGTACACAACAAACTCTAGCTAAGCTCAAACTATTTTATACCAGATCAGCTTAGTATTTCAAAGAGTGCGGATCTAAAAACCTGTTAACAGACATTGTTAGGCAAAGGCAGAGGTAGTAATTGTTGTATCATTCTACTTCACATCGTCTCAGAGTCCACAAATGTCACAATTTGAAACACAATACTATCTCCCATGAGCACTCAAATGCCACGTGTGATTTGCACCAATACAAGCAAATAATCTCTTATGGCCCTAGAGCCACCAGATTTTCTTCATTATGATAAAGATTGGTTTCTATGTAGACTGTTCTAACCATCAAAGCGCGTAATCTATTCTCGTTTTAAGTGACTATAAAGGAATGTCAAACATATGATCCGTGATTTGCAGTTTAGTTCCTGATTTAGCTGCTTGGCTATTCGTAAGGTTCCTAATTTCTCTTCAGAATATTCGGTAATATCTTAGCCAGTTGAAAACTTCGTCATAGAGAATACTATACGCATCGTTTACCATTGCCATTACCATCCATTTCTCAAAAAAATACAAATCCTTATTGACTCCCGATTTTAATAACCATTTGATACATGTCTTCATGGAGAAACACTTTGGAAACGGACGGATCATTATAGATTCCCACAGGGAAATCATTATCTAAAAAATACGATGAAAGGCAGTTGTCAGATTTACTGGAGTGTGATCTACGGTCAGGTTAGGTAGTGAAGTGGCCATATGTCATATACTATTCCTTCCTATAAGGAGTTCCAAACTTTGGACGTTGAACGACTATATTGTTCAAGCTACATCTGTCAAATTCATTTATTCATTCAATTCATTTCTTTATTCTATTTTGCCAAATCACCAAATCACCAAATTCTATCAAAGTGGGACCCTAATTTTCTTGAAAAATCATGTTCGGCAATGAGAACCATTTTTGAACAAATACAATTGTCAATTGTCAGGCTCCAGACTGTGTTTTCAGCCTAACCTTCCTGCTTAATGGACTATTTTTTCTGTTCTCTATACCTTTCCAAATGAAATGCATGCCTGGATTATATTTTTCTTCATGCCGAGGCTCTTTCAGATGAGTTTTATTTTTGATGTGCTTTACTAATGTCATGTCATGAACTCCTTACGATACTTTATGCATGTAATGTCGACATGAAAATTTCTTCTCAAATGAAGTTATTGTAATAACTTTAATTGACTATTATTTGCTAACTTTTCGCTCATTAGTACGTTCTTTTTTTTTTTGTTTGTTTTCATGAAAAATTTCATTTTATTTGTTCACATGCTTGGGGCAATTTCACAATGAAAATATTATTTAAAGTTAATTTGTTGTTATTATTATTAATAACTTCACATATATATTTATTACAGTTCTGTTTACCTATCACACTTAATGTCATATATTTATTGCGCTGCCACTTACTTTATTATTTAAAACGAATATTTACAACTGTTACTTGCATGCATTTAAAAACAAAATAACGAAGAGTTTCATTTTTATTTTATTTTTTTCGAAAACTTTATAGCCCACAGGTTAACCGCAGCATGCATGAACAATGTTCTCAATATAGCCATGAACATCAAATTGTTGTCAATATCTCTGTTACAGTGAAAAAGAATTATACCAGCAACAGTGTGGCAATTGTAAACTACAATAAATGCATGAATTTGTTGTAAAATTAAAAATAAAAATGCATTTACTTTTCAACATAATTTTGTTCAGTGTAATTTAGACGAACATACTGATTGTGTACTTTTAAAATAATGTTTTAATTTCGATGCAAATGTTCGCAGTTAATAAAAAAGAAGACCACAAAAGTAAATCATGACCTACTCCATGTACACGTATGAGGAAAATTGTATCAAATACAATACAAATTATCGGATCGTTCATTAAGCTCTTCCTATCTCCGAAATTTATTTAAAACAATATGTATGTGAGATAGCATCGACGTGTTTTATTGCTTCGAAAGACCTAAGCGATGGCATTTTATGTGGAATATAATGGAATATAATGCCACTCATCCGAAATATCCGAAAATTGGTTGTATTGCCTTTGAGCACAACTGTCGCTTATGGCATATTCGCAAACATGCATAATTGGTTATTACAACCCTTCAGACAGGATTATGACTTAGCTTCCCACACCATTTACGTTGTGTACATGTATGACAGATTTTTTGAGAAACTTTTAATGCAATCTTATTTGCTCTCAGAGTTTTTGTCAGAAATCTGCTGATAGGCAGTCGCCGAAAAAATGTTTTTTATTTCATTTTGTTGGAGGTGTCTGACTTGGGTTATGAACCCCGGCCTTACGTCTAATAAGCCTAGACACTAACTATTAGACTACGGCGACTTCATATACGCATACATCTACGATTAAAAAAACCCCACAAGATAAAGTTTAACCGGGTGAAACTGCATGATCTCGGTTGTCTGTTCACATCACCTCCACTTAAGATGACCATGCCTTCAAATCGCTCGTGCAGAATATACAGTGGGCATGAATTTTATAGCATGTAGCGCCGTCCTGTTTAAATCATATGTCGTTGGTATCCCGATTATCCAATTTAAACCAAAAGGAATTGGTTAACATCGATCTAAAGTGCTTGCCATTTATGGCCCGACACACTTATTCTCTAAGAAATATGAGCCGTTGACGTCAAAAGCCCAAAATCCGCACTCACGGCTCTTGTGTTAATTGTGTTAATTTTTTTACATGAGTAATGGGACCTACAGCTTAAAGTCGATTCCGAACGACAGATTTTTGAGAAACTTTTCATGCCAATTTTATTTTACTCTCAGAGTTTTTGTCAGAAATCTGCGGAGAGGAAGCCGCCGAAGAAATATTTTTTATTTCAATTTGTTGGAGATCTCTAATCTGGGTTTTGAATCGCAACCTTACGTCTAATAAGCCAAGACACTACCTATTAGACTACGGTGGCTTCATATTCGCATACACCTATGATTAAAAAAACCGCACAAGAAATGGTCAATCGGCACGATCTCTGTGGCCTGTTCACATCACCTCCACCTCAAGTTGACCAAGCCTTCTAATCAGTCGTACAGAATATACAATGTGGCATGAACTGTGTAGCACGAAGCTCTGGACTGTTGAAAGCATATGCCGTTGTTATCCAGATCACCTAATTTCAAAACAAAAGAAGTTGGTTATCAGAACCCTAAAGTGCTTGCCATTGATGGCCCGGCTAAACTCGTTCACAAAATAATTTGGACCGATGACGTTAGAAGCTCAAAATCCGCACCAAATATCTTGGATGTTATATGGATTGATATCGTACCAAATTCGATAATTTTTTTGTGCACGAATCCAATTTCCGAAAGTAGGCCGAAGATGATTTTTCTGTGAAGGGTAGGTAAAGTAGCCAATTGCCCCAAGGCCTTTTCGACATACATTTTCTATATTATTCGCAGGCCAAAGTTACAGAAAGTTGTATGGGCCATCCTGACCACATTTATTATTTTAATTCAGATCGGAGAAATGCAAAATTTTATCATACAAAGCAGTGATCAAATAATAATCGTCATCGATTGAAAATTCTACGAACAAATAGCATCCCGCTAATACCAACTCAAGCAGTTTCTAGTACAATAGGTTAGCCATCTTTCATTGAATAGATACAATACATATATAACATAATTAGTCATCACAACCCCTTTAGTCAGGTTTACGACCTAGCTTTATACATTACTTATGTTGTGTGTGTTAATTTTATACATGAGTGGCGGGACCTACAGTTTAAAGTCGACTTCGAACGACACATTTTTGAGAAGCTTTTTATACTTTAACTTTATTACTCTCAGAGCTTTTGTAAGAAATCTACTGAGAGGGTGTTGAAAAAGGAAAAGTTAAAATTTCAATTTGTTTGGAATGTTTTAACTAAGGTTTGAACCGTGGCTTCATGTCTAATAAGCCAACATACTACCAACTAGAATACGGTGACTTCAGACAATGAAACAATGCAATGTTGTATGGCATATATTGATCAAGAACTTTGCTCATTGTATCCTATTCTTTCCCAAGTCGTGACCCTTCACGACCTTCCTATGCTATACGCTGTTGAACTTATCATTTTTGAGGGGTCAGAAGGCTGCTAGATAATTTATTTGGAGGAGAAATGAAATCTCTTTTTTCCGTTTTAAATTCAAATCAATTATAATGGAATTTACTTTGTATTTTGCAATATTCGAACTTGGGATGCCAACTCAATTGTGTTTACTTTAGTGTAACATTACTTAGTCTTAATTGCTGTTTTAATTGGAATACAGTAAGCGTTAAAAATCCGTAGTAGAACTGCTTTTTAACAAGTTTAGATGATTACCTGTATGGAACTACTGTGTAGTGTACTATGCAGCCAATATTAAACTACGACATGTCATAATAAAGAAAATAAGTTTTTAATTTTATTAAGAATACCTTAATTTCATATTTTCAATGCTTCTATTGTTAATGCATTCAGTTGTGGCAAAAACACATGCCACATATTTCAAACAATACGTACTTGCCACCAACGTTAACGGAAGCTTTTAATGCAAGTACTACGTAGAATACCTGCCTGATGCTAAATAACAAGTTATTCCTTGAATTGTTTCCTCTCTAGGGAACAACAACATCAAGTATTCACAACAATAGCAACCAAAGTAATCGTTGTTGTTATTCATAAATGTTCCTTCAAAAGTGGTACAAGGAAATGCAAGGAATATGATGCAAAAGCATTTTGCATTCATGGCAAGTACAATCAATGACTCAAGTAGCTACGAGCGTAAGGGTTATTAAAGAAACTTTAATTGATGAAGATAATGTTTAATGAATTGGATTGGAATAAAATAAAATAAATTTCCATGTCAGTAGGAGTAGCAATTGTAAATTCAATTGACTGAATATTTGAAACAAAAACAAGGAAAAGCAAAAAGAGAGAAAAACTTAAAATGAAAACAGGAAGAAAAGTCAAACAATTAAAACTCAAATAAAACGTTTGCTATTGCGGAAATGTTTTTCTTTTTTTACACTTATAAACAGGAAAAGTTTTTTTCCAGAACTGCTCCAGTTATTCACACATAATGTGGTACATTGCTTGAGTATACTTAAGGATGAGTTACAATGTGTGCAAGACTTTTATTTTCCTATTAAATTTACTCTCCTAGCCTTACTTACACACGTGTATTTACTACCTTATCTCGGCAGCAACAAGAATTAATTATGTGCCGTATATGCGGTAGTTAGCATTGGTCATTATCCAAATATATGTACATTTTTATTTACGTTAACTATTGCCACTGTTGTGGCCATATTCTCTATTCTCCTGAGTATATTTTAGTAAAGATAACATGATACTAAATAATTACCACCACTATTATTGTTGTTGCTGTAGAGCATTATTTACAATAAATAATGTTTAAAGAAAAGACTTAATATTTGCTTATTATCAATTAATATTAACACCATTTAAATGTTTTGCCAAATTGTCCTTAAAAACCTTAATGACATCCTAGTGGTCAACATAAATATTCAGATTATTTTGTACACCAAAAACTAGATGATAAACAATGAATAGAGTGGCATACTATAATTTATACGATTAATATGCTGAAGAAGAGATATTTTAATGTGATAACATAGCTTTTTGAAATATAATTTTGGTTGAATGTGTTAATTTTATACATGAGTGGCGGGACTTACAGTTTAAAGTCGACTCCGAACGACAGATTTTTTGAGAAACTTTTCATAGCAATTTTATTTATTCTCAGAGTTTTTGCCCGAAATCTTCCAGCACACTACCTACTAGACTACGGCGAATACAACATTATTCTATAGAATCCCTAACTGTATTAGGGTGACTTTTGCCACGGAAACGCTTTTAAAACTACTCTTTATCCATCCGATTCGGGCTCTAGCGCAGCAGTTATCAAAAATTTTTTGGTTGTGTATTAGTGAGTAAGAGAGAGAAAATAAGTTGAGATAATTTATTTATTTATAGCCATAGAAAAGCGTCAGTAGTATACGCTAATTTGATATTCATTTCATCAACATACATTCATTAAGCTATCTATCTTTGACTTAATAATTTTAGATAAATAAAAATAAAATAATTCATTCTTTATTAAAAGAACATAAAACTATCCATCTTAGATCATGTTTTTTAGATAAATTAAAATAAAAAAATAAAAAACCTATTTTTCTCTAATAACATTATGCAACAACCTACCTGTTACATTTCCATAAAATGTTTCTAAAGTAAACATGATTTCAAAAATATTATAAGAGCTGTCTACGCATCGAATGCAAATGACCAGTTTGATGTCAGTCCTTTCGTCTAAGCAAAGTGAAAAATTTTCATAATTAATTAATTTTTCCATAATCTGAGATTCGATAGATGTTCCTAACTGAAGAGTGCGACGGGCTACAGTTTTGTCAGACAGTGGAATTGACTCTATAAATTTTGTATTGTAATTAAGCCTTTGCCAAAATTTTTTGATACTTGTTTAATAAAAACGCCATCACTAAATGGTCTGCCCTTTCTAACAATTTCCAAACTTATTAAGCTTGAAATTACCATTTTTAATTTAGGAACTAATTTTGGTTCGGAAATTTCCTCTCTTTCCAACCAACCTTTTAATTTTTCTAACAAAATTTTTTTTTGGCTATTAAAAACTCTTCCCTTTCCTTATCATTTAAATTATTAATATGAATGTTATAACATACAAAATGTCTTTTAAAAACATATTCCCTATATTCCTTAAATGTTTTGTAACATACAAGGCATTGAATATTATCAAAAGCATCTTTTAAAATGAGATATTTTTTGATATTTTTTGAGTGTCATTGTAAAATGAAACGATAACGCATCCGCCACACATGTGTTCTTGTCGCAGTCTGATCGACAACTAAATCAAAAAGCACAAGAATGCGTGTGAGTTCTCTCTACGCAATTGTGCTATGAAATGGTAATCCCTGCTCAAGTGTGATGTAATCTCAAATCTTATCGCCAAATTATTATTGGGCCATTGGGCTTGCTCAACGCGGATTTAATTGATAGAATACCTACGACATCAATCAAAACCAAAACTGCATCGCTCTGTTACCAGATCGATTTTCATGGTCAAACAAATCCATGGCACAAAATGTCTGTAGAGGCTTGTTACTATGCGAATGGCTCCAACCATGAATATGGGACAGCACTGGGACTATATAGAACAACCAAAAACTAAACTTTTTCTCAGTCTAATAATACAAGTTTCCAAGTACATGCAATCAGAGAGTGCAATTTTGACAAACTCAAAGTAAAGGTATTTAAATAGCTTCACTTATAGTCAAATGACAATTAAAGCAATAGCATCTAGACAAATGCGATTGAGCAATGTCCTCGACTATAAGAAATTGATTGAAAATCTGGACATGGCACAGCAGGCCATTAAAAAGTGATAGGAAATGAGGAAGCAACGAATTACATAGGGTATAACAGAACATAAGCCTGGATAACTCAATGATATTTAAGGGATTGAAAATTAGGCTACAAATGTTTGCGGACATGTCACAAAGACTATTGTGAAGCGAAGCAGCACGAAAAAATACAAAGAAACTCTAAAGCGATGCTGATGAGAAGAAAACCTTAAGAATATTAAGACTAAGTAAAGATGAACTGATTACACTGATGAGCGTTCTTAAGGGACTCTTGCTAGAATTAGCCAAACATACACGGAACTCACAAACATTCACGGAATATGAAATATGAAAAGCAATGAGAGTGGTTACCAAATCGTAATGTTATTAAAGTAAGCATTTGTATTGCATTTCATATGCTAAAAACAAACGTACGTTCTGTGAATATTTGGCTAATTCAGTCTTATATGTACATCCGAACCGCAAAGGCGCATAGAAACGATATTATGACAGACAAAACTCATCTCAGAAAATAAATAAAAAAATAAATAAGTTCAGAAAGTTAAAAGGAAAACATATACCCTTATTGGTGATTGCCCAACAAGCCGACATAATGACTTGTGTATGTATATGCCGTTAGGCATGATACCTTGAAATTCTAGGGTTGGTCTCACCCCTTTAACCTACCTAAGTAACTACCATTTAATTTAAGTTTCCAGAAATTTACGTTTAGGCCTATGTGTGACAATCCCAATGTTTTGGTTAACAAGTCGACGAACTTTCTCAGATCTGATAAAGTCCTCCGTTAATGCCCATCTTCAAATATTTACTGACGAACTAAGAAAATACACATACAAAAGTATGTTCTGCTGTTTCCTCGTTGTACAGACGGCATTCTTTATTAGGTAATCACTTGAAAATACAACCAGCCTGTTAATAGAACAGCTAGACGGTTTCAACAGCAGTTCCACTCACTTAAGATCAGGATAATGTCTCCAAGACAACGAACAGAGTTCATATTAACACTCCTCAATCTAATAACTTATACCATAGTACGGTTCTGATTTTACAAGTGTGTCCAATCCCTCATTGTTGTTACTACTGCGGTTGTAAAGAGGTGTCATTATTCTGCAACCATACAGCGTATTGTGTTACCCTTAATCTATATATGATATCCCTATAATGTCTCTTCTAAAAGTATTCTGCTGACAAACTTCAGGACAATGCTCGTTATCAAGATGGACCTGATTCAAATACAGATTCTTCTGTATGGCATGCATTAACGCCATGAAGTTTGGCATGCAGTAACGTCACACAGGTTACAAGTACGTGTTCTGATGATTAATTCCTAATTAGAATCAACATATTAGGAATAAAGAATCTCAAATACCGAATAAAATTCTTGTTAGTTATCCCAAGTTGCTCATGGATAGACGATGAATCGAATCTCCTGCTATTGTAAAGCATAGATTGCCTCAAACCCAGTTGGTTGGAGAAGAGTCTCAGGCTCTATCTGCCTTTTAATTTGCTGAGTATATCCTTCTGAATATCTTTCTCTATTCTAACATAGCTTCTCCTTGCTAATCTTATATTCCCCAATAATGTTTCTCAATGCCAGAGTGCGGGTAACATTCATATACTAACTTCGATTTGGACGATCTGAGAATAAAAAACATACCCCTAATGTTCCAAACAATTTATTCTTCTAAAAGAGTAACGATTAACATAAGGCATCAACGAATTTTTGCAATTTCTGTTCGGGTACCGCATATTACACGATATTTCTTAACCAGACTATCCCCTCAAAATCGAATCTAACAATTTTCTATGAGTGTATAACCAATTTAACTATACTTTCGTACAATTCAGATGCAATCTGACCAGCGTATGAGAAGGATCTCATTAATGTAGGGCATAAAACTGTGACCACTTTTTATGATAAAACTCGTACATTGTAGAAAAACCCCAGAATTACCCACAAATTTATACTTATTCCAACACATGCACTTGTATTTATTAATGTCCCATATAAATAAATTAAGGAGCCTACATACATACATCCGTGCATATATAAATAAAATGCTTACAAGTACAACAACAATATTTTATTATTATTACATACAATATAACACCATCATACATACATATGTATGTACAAAAGGCAATAATAGCCAACTAAATTTCGTTAAAGTGCTGGAATAAAAACTAGAAATCTTAGGCTACCTTAACGACCCTAAGGATTCAGGCTGTAATGGCAATACCAAGAGCAGAGAGAAACTAAAATTTATGACTTTAAATATGTGACGTCATAATCTAATTATAACAACAATTAAAATTTATTTATCACAACACCCAAAACAAACAACAACAAGCGACGACACTAGTCATTCCACGAACATTATGTTGCCATTCATATTATGCTGGCTGGCTGGCTGAATTGGTGGCCAACAGCAGTTACGGGTAATGTCATCAAATAGCAAACAAGACGAAAAATTTATGGAAAACGGAAATAAGAAGGGCAAATGGAAGCAAAACAAAAATTCAACTATGAAATGAAAATTACAAAAATGAAAAGACAGTTTTTGTACAACAAAGACAACGAAAACATCATCAAACATTTATAGTTTGCCAAAGACCCAAAAAAGAGACAAATAGAGAGAGAGAGAGAGAAAAAGGAAAATTATACAAACACACATACATACATACATACAAAGAAAGAATGAAAATTGATGGCGGAAATTAAAAATTTTTCCAGTCATTTTGTAATTAAAAGTGAAGAGAATGGGAAAATATGATACGAAGAAAACAATTATCGGTAAAGCAGTTGCATTTATCATAAAAATTGTTTGAATTCTAACAGAATTGATATGAATGTGTAGAAATGTGTTTTTGATTTTCCAAAAAAAAATTTATTATTTGGCACAATTTAAATGGATTTCGTTTTTTGTTTTCCTTTCGATGAAAATATCAACGTTGAAGGAGATTTATTGAAAAAGGGGTAAAGCAGGTATGTTTTTATAAAACGAAAATGAAAAAATTAAAGGACATTTGTTGTAAACAATTTTTGTTTAAATTTAAGGATAGAAAAACCTTTAAAAATTCCAGCATAAGGTCACCCTTATTATAAATAACAGAAAATATGAATTTTATCAAGGAGTTTATAAGGGTTTGAAGAGGTTTAAATTTCAATACTCAACCAGTATTCCTTAATTTTATTTTTTACATCATTTACGGTAGAAATTGCTTGAATAGATATATAAATACATACGTGCATACATACATAATGTGTGGCACGTAGCGCCGTCCTATTGAAACCAAATGTTGCCAATATCCTCCTCTTAAATTTTTGTGAACAAAAATTCGTTCAACATAGCCCGAACACGATCGCCATTGACTATAATGGACCAAAATCCGCACCAAACAGTGTGGGTTTTCTGTGCACCAAATGCGACAATTTTGCTTGTTTACATACCCGCCAAGATCAAAATGAGCTTCATCTGAAAAGATGATTTTTTTTTGCCAAAATCGGCATCTTCTGTAAGTCGATCGCAGGCCCACTTAGCGAAGCGAAAACCCATTGGATTGTCAATTGGCTTCAACTCCTGAACCAATTGAACTTTGTATGGCGTCATACCAAGATCTTTATGCAAAATTCCTCTCAATGATGTCTCCGAAATGTTCAATTGTTGAGAACGACGGTGAATTGATGTTGATGGCGCTTCACGCACACTTTCTGCCGCAGCAGCAATATTCTCGGGTGTATGCACTGTTTTTGGTTTTTCACGCTTTGGTTTATCGATAAAGATGCCAGTTTCTTTCACTTTTTTCACAAGATAACGAACATACGGGGCTGACGGTGCTTCTCATGCAACATTACCATGAATTTCAAAGTAATGTCGCAATACGACCTTATGTTGTGTGTGTTAATTTTATACAAGAGTGACAGGACCTACAGTTTGAAGTCGTCTCCGAACGATAGATTTTTTGAGAAATTTTTTAATGCAAATTTTTTATTTACTCCGAGAGTTTTTGCCAAAAATCTGCTGAAACCAACACACTACCTACTAGACTACGGCGACTGTCAGAAATTTCTTACACTCTACGTAAATTTTTACTTTAAGGATTGCCCTTAAATTTTTGATGGAACTGAAATCGTGACAGCCTTTCGACAATGGATGTAAGTCTTTTGGTTGAAAAATATAATGAAGTCGCAGTAGTCTAGTAGGTAGAGTGTTGGCTTATTAGACGTTAGCCAGTGGTTCAAACCACAGGTCTGACATCTTCAACAAAACGATATATAAAAAAATATTTATTCGGTGATTTCCTCCCAATAGATTTCTGGCAAAAACTCCTCTGAGAGTAAATAAAATTACCCTGAAAAGTTTCGCAAAAATCTGTCGTTCGAAAACGGCTTTTAACTGTAAGTCCCGCAACACGTGTAAAAAATTAACACACACAACATAAGTGGTGTGAGAAGCTAGGTCGTAATCCTGACTGAAGGGTTGTTATAGTGATCAATTATGCATGCGTGTATGTTAAGCAGTTGCAAACAAAATCGCAATGAATTTCAAGCGTGACTGTGTTCGCCCAAATACTCGAACTGGTAATGACTGGAGTGAAATTAACGCTTCTCTAAAGATTTAGCACAGATCTTAAATCTTACAGCTTACAGAACCACAGCAAAATGAAAACAAAACATGGCTCAGTTTCTTCAGCTCTTTCTTCTTCGTTTTTTCTTCAATTTAAAGTAATACGAGTCTACAGAGGTATAGCAAACTTGAATGCAATTCCAAAACTCTTTGAAAAAATTGTGACTGACTTTTTATATCATCAAATATCTTCAATTTTAACCTGATGGCTTTCGAAAACTATGTTCAACTTCTACTAATATCATGGCATTAACAACTAAAGTAAATGAAGGGTTCATCAACAGGTAACAAACTGATGTTATCTATACAGACCTCAGTAAAGCATTTGAAAGAGTCAACCATGATCTTTTGCTTTATAAACTATATTGCATGGGTTTTAGTAACAATGCAGTACGTTGACTGAAATGTTATCTTTCTAGTAGAAATCAGCAAGTGAAATTTGAAAATGCTCTATGTAAAGTCATCGATATTCCCTCCTGACTGCCTCAGAGAAGCCATCTTGGTTCAGTACTATTCACATTATTTATATTATGTTATTATTCATTCTAATATACTCATGTATGCTGATGATGTTAAAATTTTTAATTCGCTTGATAGCATATCTGGTCAATCAACTCTTCAAAAGGATATTGATTATTTTTGTCAATGGTGTGAAGCCAACTTGTTGGAGTTAAACTTTAATAAATGCAAACATATGTCATTTCATCGTTCATTTAAACTTGATACGTCTTATCATTTTAAAGACAAAATTTTGGAAAAGCTTTTAAATATAACTGATCTTGGAATCTTGTTAGATCATAAGCTTACGTTTTCTGAACACGATGGTGAACAAAGCAAATTGTGTTTTAGGATTTATAAAGCGCTGGTCAAAGGAATTTACTGATCCCTACGTAACAAAATAATTATATATATCTTTGGTGTGTCCTATTCTTGAGTATGGATCTATTATATAGGATCCACATTATCTCATTTACGTTAACTTAATTGAATCTGTACAGAAGCGCTTTCTGTTATTTTGCTTGAGAGGACTTGGATGGAACTCATTTGTTCTCCCTTCGTATGAAAGTAGACTCGCTCTTATAAAGCTATCTACACTGAAAAGTCGAAGAATAATACTAAGTGTCTCTTTTCTTCTGGGTTTAATATGTGAAGATGTCTATTATGATTATTTGTTACGTAAAATTAATTTTAATGTTCCAATTAGACCTTTTTGTAATTCTAATTTATTAAATTTACAATTTCACCGCTCAGTCTATGCCAACAACGACTCTTTTTTTTGCAAATATGTTTAAAGTTTAATAATCTTTATCATTTAATTGATCTTTCTGAAAGCAATTATTCTTTAAAGAGAAAAATTATATTGTACTTAAATCATTAAATATTAATTATATATATTGTTTGTAAATTTAAATTTAGTCTGTAAGGAACTAAATAAAATAAATAAATATATAGGACAACACACAGTCGACTAGACTATGGCCACTTCAATGTAAAATTAAAGTCATCAATTAATCTCTTTAGCAACACATTTCTTAAATTAGTTACTTACGTAAGTATTCCTAAGGATAAGGCATTTTTTTTCAATAATTTTTCGTATTTTCTTTAAACTCTTTATCTATTTCGTTTATTTTGAGAAATCTTTACTAAATAACATGAACTAGTACTTTAAATAGATAAAAATGTCATTTTAGGTATATTTAATATGGACTTGTGCTATTTTCGTTAGACACGAAAAACTTACAATCATTTGCTAGAAATAAACAAGACTTTCTGCTGCTATAGGCACGTGATGAAAATATGCTGTCAGTATATCCTTTCGATAATATGCCTGCCATAAACACGAAAACGAAATACAGAGACAAGTAGAGTTTGAAAAACTTTCAACACGTGTTTAGCAAAATAAAAAAGAAACAAGAAAAACGATTATAAAATCACCAAGAAGCGAAATCATTGAAGTCTGCATTATATTTATCGATTTTTTTATTTTCAACACTTTGGAAATACTTTTTACAAGTTTTTAACGTAGAATTTAAGAGAAATAATAATGAGTGAATGAATGAATGAACGAATGAAATAGTTTGTTTGCTTTAGCTTTCTCAAGCCCCCAAGAGTACTTATCCTTGAACTTGTACGTACAGAAAGTATTTTCTTTTTCTGTTTATTTTTGCATTCAAATATTTAAAAAAGTTTTGTTTTTTATTTCCTTTTCCTCTTTTATTTCAAAATTTCTAGTGTATGTATTGCATACTACAAATTTTTTCATATAGCCTTTCTCCACCTTCCACTGTAGGGTATAGTGTGCATGCTTGTTTGTAACGAGGGTTGTTAAAATATAAATAAAGAAAGAAGCAAACACATCTAAATATTCGTTTTATTCTCGGGTAGAATTCTTAGTTTTTAATATTTCCTTTAACACATTCTCATGTTTTGTTTGTTTGTTTGTTGAACTCTTCAAGAATGTTAAGGTCATTGTATATGGCAAGTTTTTGATATTTATATGACGGCATCTGTTACAATTATGCACTTGGCAAATGGGCCTAAAGTTTCCTCAAGATGATGATGACCTTTTATGTAAGTTAACTTGTACGCTCGTACGCATTATAATAAAGCGGTTAAGAGGCTTTAAAGTATTTCTGTTATATGCGGATATTTAATAATTTTTTAATATGCATAACGGCAAATTACTTTTTTACATCATAAACCGTATTTTTTAATTTGTAGAAGGTTTTAGAAACAGGAAATGTTTTGTTACTAGACTACATGCAACAGATCTTTTGGGATAAAAATAGGGGTTGAATGAAGCCGCCGTAGTCCAGTAGATAGTGTGTTGGCTCTGGTCCAGGTCAGACATCAAAACGAAAATATGAAAAAATATTTCTTCAGCGACTTGCTCGCACGAGATTTCTAGCAAAGTTAGTTAGTTAGTTTCTAGAGAGTTAGATAAAATTGTCATGAAAAGTTTATCAAAAATTTGTCGTTCGGAGTCGACTTTAAACTGTAGGTTCCGCCACTCATGTACAAAATTAACACACACAACATGAGTGGTGTGAGAAGCTAGGCCGAAATCCTGACTGCAGGGTTGTAATGGCCAATTACATATCGACGCCTCCGTTCTATAACATTCTAAGTCGAAAAAGTGTGTTTTGAGATATGAACTCTCAACCACATACACCTCAACGACATACGACCATATGTGTATTCTAAGAAGATTTTTCCCTATAACTTCGGAACGGATCGGAGCATCTTAACCAAATTTTGACAGTATTTAAATTAAAGAACGTAGAATTTAAAAATGCAAGAACATTAAAAACGTTCTAAGTGCACTTAGAACGTTATAGAATGGATGCGTCGATATGTATGTTATGTATGTAAGTTGAATGAATGAAACGTTCCCTTGATTGGAAACTGAAAGATGAAGGAACTGAATTATGTAGACAATTGTTTCGTTTTCTTTTTGCTGCAGTTATCCTTTAGAGAAGTGTTTATTTCGTCTCAGTCATTTCCAACACGGGTATTTAGGCGAACAAGCGATTGCAAATTTTTTTTGCAACTGCTTAAAATATATACATACACAAATACATGCGTACATAATTGGTCATTACAACAACCCATCAGACAGTATTACGACCAAGCTTCTCACACCACTTATACTAAGTGTGTTAATTTTACACATGATTGGAGTATGAGTATTATGTCGAGCATCAAGATTTTTTACTTCAATGTGTAAGAATCAGAGATCAGCAATGAATCGCTTTTTCGCTACTCATAAAATTTTGAGTATGAGTGAGTCAACGGTATTAAAATCCAACTAATGTGATTTATTCGTACTCCACAACATTCGTACTCTACAACATTCGAAAGTTGTTTGATTCATACGCCTACTCATTCAGATTTATAAATTTAGAAAAATACTTATAATACTTATAAATGATTCGAGCGGTTCGAATCATTCGTCAAAATTTATAGTCTTAGTTGTTGTTGCATTTACAAAGAAAGAAGAAAGACACATAAACAAAAAAGACAAAGACAGCAAGCAGAGCAACACACAACCTTCTTGTGAGTATTGTAGTGTTCGTACGCGAATCATACTCATTTTGTGATTCGTGTATACGATGAGTAATGGAGTATCGAAATCAATAACATCATGCGTATTGTTTAGTATCAGTACCATGAGTATTTCAAACTTTTAATATGAGTAGTATGAGTATGACATTAAAATAAGTATGAATGCGTATAAGTATTAGAAATTATAAGTATGATTCGAATCTACTCTTCGTTTTGAATACTCATTGCTGGCCTCTGGTAAGAATCAATAAGGGGGTCTTACTTCTAAATTAGTCATTACAACCCTTTAGTCAAGACTATAACCTCTATTACAGCTTAAACTCGACTTCGAACGACAGATTTTCGAGAAAATTTTCATAGTAACTTCAGTCCCTCTCAGATTTTTAACTAGAAGATTACTAATAAAAGAAATATTTTTTCATATTTCGTTTTGTTTGAGACGTTTAATCCGGCTCTAAATCGCCAAAACCGCCTCGAGTCTGATAAGCCAACACTCAACTTTCTAGACTATTGTGACTTCATTATATTTTTAATCAAAAGATTTGCATCCATTGTCGGAAGTCTGTCACAATTCTAGTTTCATCGAAAACTTATGGACAATCCTTAAAGTGAATATTTACGTACAGAGTCATCAATAGTCTAGTAATCCAATTATGTATGTATGTATGGTTTTCATTTGAAATTTAACTTGATTACAATAGTTCTCTTCTGGTCATATACATATGTCTCATTTTGTCTCATATCTTGATCTACTAAGGATGATTTTATTATGCCAAAATCATTTCTGATTAGCTCTACCACAAGCAGTGAGATAAGGATCCATGTTTAGCATGTCACTTTGGCTTTAAATGACGAACATATGTCGCCATCTATATGTCACAGCTCAAATCATTTTGAGACAACTGTCTGATTTTTTGGTTAAAGTCTTGACTAACAAGATTCTTGGCTATACATACATTCCTACACTATCAAAAGCGGTGAGATTACATTGGAGAAATATTTTTGAAAGTTGCTAGTCTGAGAGGAATACTGACTCTAACGTGTGCTTGCAGCTTAAGCTGAGAGTAGAGTTTATTGAGTAGAGACTAGAGAGAGAGTAGGAGCTTTTAACGGTTTTATATTTTAAAAAAGCTGAGAATTGTTTAAAAAATAAGTCGAATTAGTTGTAAAGGGTGTTTTTTATAGAGGTACAGAACTTTAAGTTGCAATAAAACAACGATGGATTATTCGATTGACATGAATTTTATTTATCCGAAAGATAATCTTGTGGCATTACATTTTAAATATAATTTCTGGCATATGACCGCCACGGCTAGCGCGGAAGTAGTCCAATCAGGACGTCCAATTTTCGATGACTTTTTCCAACATTTGTGGCCGTATATCGGCAATAATACGGCGAATGTTGTCTTCCAAATGGTCAAGCGTTTGTGGCTTTACCGCATAGACCAATGACTTTACATAGCCCCGCAGAAAGTAGTCTAGCGGCGTTAAATCACAAGATCTTGGAGGCCAATTCACAGGTCCAAAACGTGAAATTAGGCGGTCACCAAACGTGTCTTTCAATAAATCTATTGTGGCACGAGCTGTGTGACATGTTGCGCCGTCTTGTTGAAACCACATCTCCTGGACATCATGGTTATTCAATTCAGGAATAAAAAAGTTAGTAATCATGTCCACCAGCCCATAAAGCGCACCAAACAGTCAGTTTTTCTGGATGTAACGGTGTTTCCACATACACTTGAGGATTACCTTCACTCCAAATCCGGCAGTTTTGTTTGTTGACGTAGCCATTCAACCAGAAGTGCGCTTCATCGCTAAACAAAATTCGCTTATGAAAATCGGGAACAACGGTAATCTTGTTTTGGGCCCATTCGACGAATCTACGCTTTACTTGATGATCGTTTGGCTTAAAATCTTGCACGAGTTGGATTTTGTAAGCACGCAAACCAAGATCCTTCCGCAAAATCTTCTATAAAGTGGATGGACACAGATCCAATTCCTGTGCTCAATGGCGGATGGACTCATTCGGGTCTTCCTCAATGCTACGCTCTACAGCAGCAATAGCTTCTTCTGTACGCACCGTACAGCGTCTCTGGGGATGCGAGTTATCAATAAGAGTAAACGTGGTGCGAAAACGTTCCATGGTTAATCGAATTAACTGCTCTGATGGACGATTTTGTCGACGATAAAATGGACGTAGTGCGCTATACGTTTTCCGCACAGAACCATTATTCATTGCAAGCGTTGTTCAGGCGTGAGTCTATTCATGATGAATTGCCAAACCAAACTGAGAATAAATCACTTGACAGCTGTTAAATCGGTCGCCATCTTGAAAAGTAATGCCAACTTAAAGTTCTATACCTCTGTAAAAAACACCCTTTAGTTAGTCAAGTGGTACAGAAATGTTCACCGAAAATCATACGATTAACGGCATCAGCAACCTTAAGCCTTTGAATATTAAACTGTTACTGTAAATTGAGATAAAAATTTATTAACCATGCTAGTTATTTTACCAAATTTTACAGTGGAATAAGAGATTTATTATACAAAAAAGTTAATGCATTCTAGGCTTATAATGAAACTCTTAAGAACTTATTCACAGAATTTATCATTTTAACTATGTCAGCCATTGTGTATGAAACTATACTACAATTTTATGCTATGATATGTAGTAAATCCATTTCATATAATATCACCCATTGGCTTAATTATCAATTCATAAATATGCACATGAGGCGGTGAGGTTATTGCAAACATAACAGCTCGAGAAACATCCTCTGGCTGAAGTATTATGCCACGACAAATCTTTTTTTGTTCATCGGTTATTAACTCCGTATCCACTAAACCGGGACTAATGCTCTAAAATTAGATAAAACGAATTCAAAATAAATTCCATTCTTTAAGCTTCAATTTCTATTTTCATAATTACCGTTACTTTTACTTTCGTGCCTAATTCCCTAAATTCCTGTCTATAGATTTCATTTATAGCCGTAACGGCATACTTTGTAGCCGGATAGATATTGAAGGAGGGTACATGACCCGGTATAACAGGCACCTGATGACCCAATATGCTGTTGATTAAAACAACATGACCTGTCTTGTCACCATCACTGTTGCCATGCAGCATTGATTCGAAGGCATAACGTGTACAATTCACAACACCACCAATATTGGTTTGTAAAATTTGTTGAATTTGTTCCATTGGCATGCGACACAATTGGCCCAAACGCATACAGCCGGCATTATTGACCAGCAAATAAATGGAACCATATTTATTGATGATTTCCTTGAAAACACTCTGCACTTCACGTTCGTTCGTAACATCGCACTGCATGGGATGCAGGCGTTTTTGTTCACCCAACGGCAATTGTTGCTGTAGTTCAGTAACACGTTCGATACGTCGAGCCAAACCGATAACAATCATTTCTGCTTTTAATAAATCTTTTACAATACACGCACCAATGCCCGAACTGGCACCAGTGACCACTGCTATTTTTGTTTTTAATTGTTCCATGTCCACCCCAAAACTGCTTGATTGTGTGGGTGGGAGTGCGAGTGTGTGTGTGTGTAGCGAGTGTAGTCCTTTAACTACTTAGTTGGTTGGCTTTTCAATTTGTGTGTGGCAAATGAACAAAAGGCGACAAGAGTATGATGTTTCCGATGTGACTGTTTGTTGCTCACTGTGATCACAGCAGTAGATGCAAAAGCATTTTGTATTCAATACGGAACAGAAAGAAAAACAAAGCATTTCGAAAAATTTAAGAATTCATTTGATTCACTTTGCAAGCGAACCAAACAACAAACAAACAACAATAACGGTTACAATTACCTGTTGAAAAAACACTGATGATGGCTGGCTGGGCTTGTTGAAAGTTGTAACCACATTCGTAAACCGCATCCATACAATATACAATCTTGTATCTATTTTCAATTTTCTTATACTATTTTACAGGTGAATGTTACAATAACAATACAAATATACACGTATCTCGTATGCAAACATTTACTCAAGCATTTAAAATTGTTTTTGTTGGTGTTGTTGTTCCTCTCTGTTGTATATTGTATAAAATATATTGATTTACAAAGAGAGAGAGATTGTAATTGTAATAAATATGATACACATTTATTAGTATAGTCTTTGTAGTGTTATGATGATATAAGGAAGCAGATAAGCAGAGTTTGTGATCGGTCAAGACCGACTGCGAAATGTCCGCACATAATATAATAGCAGTCAAGTAAGCGAGGTATTAATCCATATTCAGTGTATGCTTAGCGATGATAGGTGAACTATTTTCCTACTTTTCGGAGCCAGTCTGTTCGATCGCAACATATCTGGGTTGCAACAGACACACATACATAATTGGTCATTACAACCCTTCAGTCAGGATCACAACCTAATTTCTCACACCACTTATGTTGTGTGTGTTAATTTTATCAATAAGTGGCTGGACCTACATTTTAAAGTCGGCTCCGAACGACAGATTTTTTTTAGAAACTTTACATGGCAATTTTTATTTACTTTCAGAGTTTTTGCCAGAAATCTGCCGAGAGAAAGTCACCAAAGAAATATTTTTTCATATTTTGTTTTGTTGGTGATTTCTGACCTGGGGTTTGGACTGTGGCCTCACGTCACACTATCTACTACGACTACATCAATAGACATAATGTTAATATTTTGCCAGAGGAACATACAAGAATATGCGCTAATTGTGGTATGAGCCTATCTTAAACGGATTCATAAGTACACATATCGACCCATCTCAGTTCAATTTAGTAGAATGGCGTACCAAACATGCTTTATACTTCAACTGATATGAGTGGCTTGTCTAGATATTCTTTATTCCTGTATATATTTTTAGGAGCCATGTGACTATCACAAAAGGTTTGTTACAAGGACATTTATCCAGAATTTTACCATCAAGTGCGTGATTGATAACAACCCAAAATTGTGGCAGTAAAGCAAAAGCCTTTATTGCCAACTGCATCTGCCATAAAAAGTACTGGTGATTCTAAAGTTAAGATTGCTGTTGTCCAGAGGGTAGCTTATTAGAAGGAAGGCCTCGGTTCAAACCCCAGGTCAGACATCTTCAACAAAACGAAATATGAAAAAATATTTCTACGGGGACTTGCTCTCAGCAAATGTCTGGCAAAAACTCCTCTATGAGTAAACAATAATTGGTATGAAAAGTTTCTCAGTAATCTGTCGTTCAGAATCCACATTAAACTGTCTGTCCCGCCACCCATGTACAAAATTAGCACACACAACGTAAGAGTCATGAGAAGCTAGGTTGTAATTCTGACTGAAGGGTTGTAATTACCAAATTATGTATGTATGTGTGTACCAAGCATGGTTTATCTTTTAGCTGATATGAGTGGCTAGTGTAGATATTCTTTATTCCTGTTTGTTTCTTTAGGAGCCATGTGATTATAACAAAAGGTTTGTTACAGTGACTTTTAGCATAGTACCACCAGCTGAAGTCGCCACTGTCTTGTAAGTAATGTGTTGGCTTATTAGAAGTGAGGGCACGATTCAAACCCCAGGTCAGACAATCCTACAAAGTGAAATAGTTCTTCGGCGACTTCCTCTCAATAGAAATTGCCATAAAAAGTTTCCTAAAAATCTGTTGGTTGGAATCGAACGCAAGTTTCGCCATTCATGCATAAAATTAACAAACACAACATAAGTGGTGTGAGAAGCGAGGTTGTAATCTAAACTAGAGGGTTGTAATGACTAAAAATAATATTGGAAATAGACTCTCGTTTGAAATCTGTTTTCGTTGGGAATCTAGTTGTATCCGGCCTAGATTATTCGATAATAACAGAAAATCAATCCTTTTCCAATACAATACACCCTGTATTATCCAAAATTTGCAAGTGTTTCAGTAAAAACTAAGAAGCGTCCCTGCAGTATAATGCTTATTTTCTTATGAAATTTTTTCTTAAGCGCATCTTATGAGCCGCTTCCAAAAAACCACTACCGAACAAATTGAAATTGCAACACACCTCAACCGGCAGTAGGGCATAAAAAAGAAGAAAAACGAATTCGAATTAATTCAAATAAAATTGAAATACAAGTAACTTGAGTAGTAATATTTCCTTTTATTATTGTAAACCACTAATTGGTGCAACCATTTGCAATACTTTTGAAGTTCATGGATGACTTAAGCGAAATTGAAGTTCGTTGTCAGACGTTATTTAATTACGACATTATAAGTGTATGAAAACTGCAATAAAATTAAGGATTTTATTATTACATACGTATATATGTATTGTTTTCATTGGTTAAAAAATAAGAGACAAATATTTGTCATCGTATACACATGGCATATACGAGTCATACGCAACAGTTTATTTAAAACTCGTAATTCTCTTTCAACAATTTGTAGGTTCTTGTAGGTTGATATTGGCTTATGCAAAATATTTATTAATTTACTTATAAGCCAGTATCAAACATTAATGAATTGTATCAAATTGGTGACAATTACTTCATTGAATGGGTAAGAAAATCCGGCATTTGAAGTGAATTTATCTTAAAAAGGCAATCTGCTTAATAATAGTGTTTGATATTCAAAATACTTCGCAAAATACTGAACAACATTTCCGGTTAATTCGATTTAAGTTGGTATTTGCCAACTCACTTACTAAGAGTCTAGGTAAATTTTTTGGAAAAACAAGTGATTTAGAAAAGATTGTGCACAAATCACCTGTCAGAAATTGTAACAAATTTCAATTAAAACATTCTTGCCCTTTGTTATAGAATAAAAATATGAAACTCTGGAATTTATATTTTCTTGAACGCATATTCTTGGCTCCTGCGACGTTTATTCTGAGGCGAACTTTGCTGTATTCTTTATGGCGCTGGTCTATAAATGGCACGGTATGATAAATGGCACTTGTTGTCTGCATAGTCAAGCAATTGAAGCCCACTACTATGTCGACGAAGATCTCGTACAAATTCTTAAACGTTGTCTCATTTGTGTAAGGAGCTTGTTTTGGACTCTAATAACCTCAATAACTTACATAAACGTAGACAAATTAATGATACCACTCCAGTTACAGCGATCAATTGCGCCTCACTTCTTAGCTAGTTTTACGTTAATATCTCGTACATCATATTTGCAGATACAATGCGTGAAGATGTGTTAGTAAATAGTTTGGCTCTGTCTTAAAACTTCGGTAGTAAAATGATAGGCAGTAGTAATGACATTCATTAGAGCTAGAATTATGGCATCTATTATTAGATGGTGATTCGAGTATAATACGTAAAATGAGGGGGGGTAACAACTTTTTGAATTTCCCGGAAATACAGTAGGTATTTATCAGTTGACGAAAGTCCTTTTTTATAGATTAGGTTGCGTTTTCATGGATTAGGTTACGTATTGCTTCCCTTATAGCCACTTGGGGTTAAATCCGAAGGAAATTCAATTCAATTCTAACTTTTATGAAAATTGTTCGTCAATTTTAGCGATACGATATAACGATAAATACAACATTCATACGGCGTGCCCAGTGTTGTGATTCCTGTGTATAATTTGTCAGTATAAAAATATTTTTATTATCAGCTAAGTCACTAACAACAATAAGTATAACTACCTTCTTTCTATTAGGTCTTCCAACAAGGACATTGTATGGACAGTTTGTAACGGTGATTCTATTCGCAATATGATGCATAAATTCGAGTTCACTGGTTTAATAAACCATCGACCAACAACCTGTACGTCGACGAAATACAAGATCTGCTAAAAACCATCACCGCTGTCCATGAGAGTATGCAGAAGAATCCGAGGCCGAGTCGATTTCACATCGCTTACAACAATTCGGATTTTTGTAAACCACAAATTGTCTAAATTTGCGTCGTGACTTTTGATTGCACCCGAAAAAAATTTAACTGATTGAAGAACTGAAGGTAAACACCAAAAAAAGCCCGAGTATTTGATGAATGGTCGCCGTAGTCGGTAGTATGTTAGCTTATTAGACGTGAGGCTACGATTCATACCCCAGCAGATTTCTGGCAAAAACTCTGAGAATAAATAAAATTGCTAAGAAAAGTTTCTGAAAAACCTATCGTTCTGAATCGACTTTAAACTGTAGTTTCCTCCGCTCATGTATAAAATTAACGCACACAACATAAGTGGTATGAGAAGCTAGGTCGGAAACCAGACTGAAGGATTGTAATGACCAATTATGTATGTATGTATATACGTTTGATGAATGGGTTGTGGAGCAGTTGACAACTAATCATAATAAAAAAATCATTTCCAGTGGTGATACCCATTTCTGGATATTTGGAAACCTGAAAAAACGAATCGAAATTCGGACGATACTAATCCACATGAGATCTAAGAGCGTCCAATGCTTCCCACAAGGTTCAACCTACAACTTGTGATTTAAACAGAACAGTGCTATATATCACACAGCTCATGCCACATAGGATAGTCTGCCCGAGCGATTTGACTTATTATTGTGCGGCTTTCTTAAGTCCCATATGTATGCGAATATGCCACAAACAATAATGGTCCTCAAAGCCAACATAGATCATGCCATTGAACAAATTCAGTCTTATTTACGCACCAGAGTCAAGCAAAATTTGAAGCCTTGGTGGACAATTCAACTACGTTGTATTCCACACATAATGGCATCAACAAGTCTTATAAAAAACAGGCTGAATTTTTTCGGTGATACCTCACACACACTTTGTTTTATTTAAATTTTAAGACAGGAAGAATTTAATGAAAGCCCTAACAGATAAGGTAATACTTGACGTTTCACAGTCGCTCAGCTAAGTGGGTTGCTTTACAAATATTTCCAAGTCTAGGTTGTGTACAAACAAGGACGTTATACTTGGTCATCTTCTGTAGACTAAAATTTGTCTTGAGGACTTGTCCCCAAAAAAGAAATGAGGAAAAGTGAATATTTCTCAGTACTAATTAGAGCAAGTAAGGCCCCAGTATAAAATAAAATGATGTTGTTTCTACTTCTTTATTTTTTTTTTTGAAGTTTTAAATCCCTTTTTAATTAAATTTACGCAATAAATTTTACCTCTAAAATTATTCAGGATTTTAATTTCCTTAATGTGATGGGAAAATAAATTTAAATTCGGAAAAAAATTTTAAAAATCTTAATCATTTATTTTAGATTCTAATGATAGAGATGAAAGTAAAAGATACTGTTGTAAACAAATATCGCTTCATTATGTGTTGTAATTTGAATACATATTCTAAAACCTATCTTTTAAATGATTTGTTTTGTTTTGTTTTTTTTTATTCGTATTTTATTTCAGATAAATGTTTGAAAAATGACGTAAATGTTCGTTTTATGCCTTTGTTTGCACGTGTTTGCGTTGTATGTATGTATGTGTCATTTTACAAATTATAAACTTAATTTAATTAAATTTTCTCTCTCTCTCTCTCTCTCTCTCTCTAACCCTGCATATAATAAAAAAACGAAACGAAATACAAGCAAATGGATCAACATAAAAAAGGAATTACTGGTATAAACTTGGTTTCCTTTTCTTTGTTTTTTTTTATTTCATTTTAAAATTACATTCGTATTTAATAACAGCAACTGAAAAACCACTGGTATTTTGCTACCATTACCATTCATATACATACAAATATGTATGTATGGTATGTATTCTACTCATACTCCAAAGTCCTACAACCAATCTTATTATAAATATTTATGTATGGATGTGCAAGAGTATAGTGAGCATAGACTTGAGGAGAAATCTCATTTATACAAATATACACACACACAAAGTACATATAATACACGTATTAGTGTATGTAGATGTGCATAGCGTATGTATAATTTTAAAACACACACTATAACATGTACATTTATTTTAAAGTCGAAATACACAAATCCATTGCTAAATCTCTTCCTAAAGCCCTACTCTAAAAACACATAAAATCTCTTTCATGCATCTATGTTGTGTATATATGCATGTTTGTAGCTAGTATAACTACACTCATATACATGCAACAGGACATTCATATAAACACACGCATGAAATTCCTCAAAACAGTCATATTACGTTTTTGTAATTTGAAAAACCAAAGAAAAAATGAATACCATACGCTGTAATTAGATATGGCAAGGGGGTGAACAAATCTTCTTTTATTACTGAAGACTTTGATTAGAACGCCAGTTTTTACGAGAACAAATAAACGGAAGAATCACTAAAGATAATTGAATTTTGTTGCTGTTACGATGCTACAGGTATTAAGAAGACTTGAGAGAATTCATAGAAACGTAAGATAAGTGGTGAACAGCTTTTGGAAAGAAAACTAAAATTGGTTACACATTAAATCGGTTGTTTAGGGCACTGTATAGCAAGATGTGCATTTTGTTAAAACCAAATGTTGACGATGTTAAGCTGATTAATTTTTGAAAACAAAAATTCACTCCACATTGATCGTTAACGCTCGCTCGCACCATAACTACAGATCCTTTTCATGTAAGCTAGAGGCCTTACTTAAAGTTTTTCGTATAGTCGAAGGACAAAGGTCAATTTGTGAACAACAAAAAATTTTTTTCAAGACTTACAGCAGCAATATTATTTTCAGTATGAACATTTCCTTCTTTTTTGTTGTTGTTTTGAATTAAGCTGAGTAAAATTGAAAAAAAGTAGTCACGAGTAGTTAGTATTATTTACTCAAAAGAGAATGAAACGATCAGTTCCGATAGTTCTCATACAGCGAAAAATAAACCAAGACTCAGTACAAAATCCCAACATTTTCGCATTCATTTTACCATACATTCCTCACAACATACAAACCGTGTTATGGCATACAAATCATTCTCGTGTACACATGGATATGATCGACATGTGACACGATGGGAAAATCATTTAGGTTAGGTTAGAGAACGTGTACTTGTCAATTAACACAAGTACAGTACCCGGAGGTCGAATTGACCCTTGTACAATGTTCTAGTTTCTCACACCACTTATGTTGTGTATGTTAATTTTATACATGAGTAGCGAGACCTACATTTTAAAGTCGACTCCGAACGACAGATTTTTGAGAAGCTTTTTCATGGGAATTTTATTTACTCTCAGAGTTTTTGCCAGAAATCTGCTGAGAGGAAGTCGCCGAAGAAATACTTTTTGTATTTTGCCTTGATGTCTGGCCTGGGGCTCGACCCCGGGCTTTACGTCTAATAACCCAACACACTACCTACTAGACTACGGCGACTTCTAAAAATAATTTATGAGCGATCTATAATTGAAGCGATCAATAATAGAAATTGTACTTGGAATGAAGATACGTGGAATAGTTTATTACATACATATTATCGTACAAAATTTGTTTCAAACCCAAGGGGCTATACAATAAATAACAAATCGAATCATAATTGAATATGGTGTTGGTATCGGGAATATACATACATACATACATACATAGATACATACATACATAATTGGTCATTACAATCCTAACTAAAGGGATTACGATCTAGCTTTTCACACCACTTATGCTGTGTGAGTTAATTTTATATATGAGTAGCAAGACCAACAGTTTAAAGTCGGCACCGAACGACAGGTTTTTAACAAATTTTTTCATGGCAGTTTTATTTATTCTTAGCTTTTTTGCCAGAAATCTGCTGAGAGGAAGTCGCCGAAGAAAAGTTTTTCGTTTTTCTTTTTGTTGGCTTATAAACCATGACCTCTAATAAGCCAATACACTATCTGCTAGACTTCGGTGACTTGATCGGAAATATAAGTTTATAGTCTTACATCGATTCTATAAAGTATATGGGCCCTAATTTTTCCTGATAATAGTTTTATCGAACTAGTATCCATCTAAATCATTGATTCTTTCGTTCTTTTAGCGAGTAACTATGTATTAAAAGCGGTGTGAAATTTTAAAATAATACGTTCAGAGCTAGGGACAAAAGTTTAGCACTTAGTTTTAATACGCCTTACCACGTTACGTTTCTTTATATAGAGATAAGAGCAAATATGTACGAACGACAAATTTGAGCAACTTTTCATTGCAGTTTTATTTTATCCTCAAAGTATTTGCCCGAACACTGCTGAGAGGACTTTTCGAGATGTCTTAGCTGGTGGTTGAACCATGGACTCTCGTCTAATAAGCCAAAACACCTACCTACTACACTATGGTCTAATGTATTATGCTTGCGTAAGTGGGACAGATACCAACTGGATCGTAGTTTGTTTTTAGATCTCTATTATCCTTTCAGAAACATGGAGCTGTTACAAAGCGTATCCTTGCATATTCTCATTATTTGCTTCATGTGTTACAGTTTCATTCATTTCAGTTCTACCAGCTAAACAGTTCATTCGGCTACTGTAGCAGGTTCTAGGATGCTAAATCCCTAAATCCTGATTCCTTGGTGTTCTTTATTCAATTGGCTCTGCGTGTCTCTTTCGTCTTGTAGCCGCCGTACAACTCGTGTATGTTTGTGTATAGAATTGGATTGTGTTTTATATTAAAAATGTTCATATGTATGGGTAACCTTTTTACATTGAAATTTCATTTTTATGCGTGTTAGTTTAAATGTTTATATGTGTGTTCAGTGTGTGTTATTATTTAATTTCTTTTTTTTTTTTTTGTTTTTGTTTTTTAACTGAACATAAGACCAAAACAAACAACAACAATGTGGTTGCTTTTAAAGAAGACCAAAAACATTGTAGACCAACCACTCCACATACACGAAAAATAAATTTACTGATGTGGGCAGCAAACGAATGATGATGATGGCTGTCGAGTGTCGGAGTGTATAAATGGATTTTGGTTGATGAAGATGTAGTCATTGTTGTCGTATTTTTTTTCGCCTCGTATGAAATTGAAATAAAATCACGAATAAAACAATCAGTATTATTTTTAATACCAGACGATGCTTATAATATTTCGTTCAACTAAAAATAGAGACGCGTATTTATATGTTGTTTACAATTTTGCAACAAAAAAAATATAAACAAACTCTCACTTACTTCCACAGACTTAAGTTAAGTAAGACTCAAATTTTTCATGACAATGGTCACCGGTACAGATAGCAGAGTTAAAGTTATTGTTGTTGCATTTAGATTTTACATCCTCTCTCCTATTTCCTGTTGGTAAGACAAATCTTTTTAAAGTTAAAACGCTTAAGTTTCTACAAATACTTATATGTGTATGGTGGTGTGCAAATGTTTACTATGACTGTACCTAACTTTAAACAATTTATCATGAAAGTTTAAACTTTAAAATTTTTTTGGTTAATTTATTAAATTTTTATTTAAAAAGTTTTCAATTTTTTCTTGTTTAAGCGGTATTGTTGCAAAAGAAAATCGAAAACTTTTTAAATTGAAAAATGTTCACATTTGTCAACCATTTTTTCAATTTCATTAAATGATATGTTTTAAATTTGATAAGACACAAATGAACAGAATTTGTATCGTATTGCTGCATGTCATCTGTAGCATTATTTTAGTTGTTATCTTTGTTAGTAACATTGTTCGATTTTGTTTTTAAATATTCTGATCTTTTGCAACGTAATATGCATATGCATATGGCTCATTGTGTTACGCAGTGTGAGGTAAGCCTCCTTTTCATGATGCTTTAGTGGTGGGTTTGAAACACCCCGACCTCCCTATGAAACCGAACAGTTCCCTTAGTGGCACGTTCGCCACCACGCCTAGTTCTTCAAATGTTCTGTCACCCAAGAACCAATGACGTCTTGTCTGAGGTGCATTTTCTTGTCTGAAGTTTCATTTTAGAGCACTTCTTTGATAAAAACATTCTCTCTAGTTCTAAAACAGAAACTCTGGTATCATTATTTACTTATAATTAAAGAATCAAATTACAGAAGGGATGGACACAATAATATACATAACATTTCATATGATATAGCAGGGAGGCTATGGTTGTTCAATTGATTCTATTGAAGCAACAGTAGTCTAGTACAGTGCATTGGCTTATTAGACTGGAGCCCGTATTTCTACAGTCTACTTCAAACTCTATCTGTCTTTTCTCTGCATATTGTTTTGTTAGGTTAGGTTAGGTTAGAGGACGTGTACTTGTCAGTTAAGACAAGTACAGTACTCGGAGGTCGAATTGACCCATTGTACAACGTCCTAGCTTCTCAAACTACTTATATTGTGTGTGTTAATTTTATACATGAGTGGTGGGACCTACAGTTTAAAGTCGACTCCGAACGACAGATTTTTGGGAAACTTTTTCATGGCAATTTTACTTACCACCAGAGTTTTTGCCAGAAATCTGCTGAGAGGAAGTCGCCGAAGAAATACTTTTTGTATTTTGTCTTGATATCTGGCCTGGCACTACCTACTAGACTACGGCGACTTTGCTTTGTTAATATTGTCGATTATAACTGTCAACAAAAGGCAAAGCGACGTATACTTCACATCCATTTCGTCATATCCAACGTAGTCCCCATGTATTTATATACCATAGCCCGGGGACTTTGTATAAGAATCACAAGCCAAAGATTTTACGACTGTAGTTTCAAGGGCTGGACAGCCGTATCATGGTAGCTACTACATACCTCTTACCAATCCGTCGGAAATAATTTACAACTCGTCAATTCACTAGAAGTACAGCCACCAGTCTGTATACATCTTTCCTACTGTAGGACATGAGCGATCCAGAACAACTGATATTTTCATAGCACGAGGCATATTGTGTGATCCTGCGTAATCTAGAGCACTCCATTTGCATGTTTGTGTTTAAAGAATTTTTTCGTATTTGGTAATCCTAGTGATATTATCTAAAAAAAAGGGTATCGCGAATCCATGGTTATTTTCAATCATTTATTGAAATCCATAAAGTTAGTTCATTTCCAGAGTCTCTGGAGTGATTTGTACGTGATAGTTGTAGTCTAAATGATACGTAAGATCTTATGAAGACAATGATGATTCACTAACCTTTATATTTGCTTTATATCCTAGTCATATGACTGTCTGGATTTTATAATCGCATTGAAAAGTGCTATTTTCGTATATAAAAATAGAGCGAAACAATTCCAAATTACGTCCATGTTTTTATTTGTGCCAATTTCAAATTATTTCTGCCTCCAAATGTCAGCCCTAAGTTTTGTAGGTCCCTTACAGCCATATCCTCCAACTTTACTGATCACTTAATTAATATGTTTAATTCGAAATGCAATTATTTTCAAAAACTCCTTTTTTCCATTGCAATTTGATATGTTCACCCAATTTTTCCATTTTAACAGGTTTCATGCGAACATATTACAAAAAATAGGGGGCAAAAGTAAAAACCAAAACAAAAAAACGAATCCAATAATTCATTTCCATTTATGGTTAAAAGTACAACGGAAACCCATCATCATCAAACATCTCTGTAGTAATTATACAATGAGATTTAATTAATTTCCTTAAGTGCCTTTTGCGTTGTACATCACTGAGACTGAGAGACATTGAGTTTTACCATAAGCACACTCACACATGCACACTGACTTTCTTGTTCTCATAACGATTTCAATATTATAGGGTAGACGAATTGAAATGCATTTTTATTATAGACAGTGGAGTGTAAAAATTCCTCAGAATGTTTATTTTATTGTGAGTAAGCAAGCAAATGTCCTTATATAGGCCACCTCCTTTCACGAATTTATATTGGCGTGGCGTGGTATAGTGGGTGATTTAAAATTGGAATAAACCAATATTGAAATACTTATACTTAGAGACCTTATACTTTAGACCATGTACGGTGGGCCACACTTCAATACTGTATCAAGTAGAATCGAATCAGTCAGGTTTTAGATGTGACTACAGAATACAGACGAACACATAAGGCTCACACTCCCACTCAGGAAGAATGGGTTGCTGAAGCTGTCGTCGTTAATGGTAATATAACGATCTTCACCTATGGCTCAAAAATAGAATGCGGAAGTGGATCTGAGGTCTATTCTGACAAACTCGACCTGAACTGGTCACACAGAGTACTTAAACAGGCCAGCATATTTCAGGCGGAGATTTTTGCTATACAAAAAGCTGCTTGCATGGTTGTCTTTCGAACTTGATCATATGTATGAACAGTTAAGCAGCAATCAAAGCGCTGGGATCCCATCTCGTCAAATCAAAGGGTGTCAAGAGTTGCATGGATATACATCGAAACAATATCCGTCTCTACTGGGTATCTTTCGGACCACTGAGGCATAGAGAAACGTAAATGCGGACGAACTGGCACGGAAGAGATCGGAGATGTCTGAGAAGGAAACGATAGATGGGATAGGCGCCTCTATAGGAATACTTTAACAAATTGGAAAAAGCAGCATGGAATTCAACATACCGTGGGTGGTCAGAAGTACGTTATTGCCGAATTTCAAAATTACAGTCGAACCATGGAACTACTTGAGTTCGAAAAAAAAACGTTTCACATGCTAATGGAAATTCTAAAAGGCTACTGCGCTGTTGGCAGTTTCTGTGAAAAGTTCGGTCTGCCCATCCAGTATTACTGCAGAATCTGCCATGATGTAGAGGGAACGGAATCGGCGCAACACCTTTTATGCGAGTGCTCTGCACTTCAGACGTCATCGGTTTTCGAGTGACAGAACATTTGAAGTCATGGTGGCTAATGTGCTACTAAAGGAAATGGCCGATTTCATCCGGAGTTCGGGGTGATTCAAATCCGCCACTAAGGGAACATGACAAGGGGTCTTACGTCACATTGGGTAGCACAATGGCCATATGGCCACCGAATGACTTTGCCTGTGGACAGGAAGCTACCCGCTAACCTAACCTAACTTAAGTCATCCAAGAAGAATAATCGTTACCCATCGTTCAAACATGGGGTTTGAAAAAACTGAACTCCGTGCTGATTATTGATGCTGTCTGAACTACGTATGATATATGTATGCGTTGTTGGTATTATTATTGTAGTCGCCGCGCCGTAGTCTAGTAGGTAGTGTGTTGGATTATAAGACGTAAAGCCAGGGTTCGAGCCCCAGGCCAGACATCAAAACAAAATACAAAAGGTATTTCTTCGGCGGCTTCCTCTCAACAGATTTGTGGCAAAAACTCTGAGAGCAAATAAAATTGCCATGAAAAGTTTCTCAAAAATCTGTCGTTCGAAGTCGACTTTAAACTGTAGGTCCCACCACTCATGTATAAAATTAACACACACAACATAACTACTGTGAGAAACTAGGTCGTAATCCTGACTGAAGGGTTGTAATGACGAATTATGTATGTGTATGTTGATATTACTACGTATGAAACGAATGGTTCAGGAGTTTTCCTGGACGAACTGTTTCAAAATTGTTCGTAGTCTCCTCAGCTATTAATAAACCGATAGACTCTTTAAATTTTTATTGTTTTAAATCTTTATTTATGAACGAATATGCCTCAATTCATTTTTCATTTCAAATCCTTTCCTCTACGCTGTTTAACACATCACTGTACCTTTAAACAAACTTGAATTGCACACAAAAGACACACACATTCTTCTTTTTTTTAATTCTTTATGAAAAATTATATTCTTGTTCTCCATCTCTTTGGCTTACTAGCTACTTCTCTTCTTGGTTGTTTTGTGTTATTATTGTACTTTCTTTCTATTTCTTTCTTTCTTTCTTTTTTTTGTGTGCTCTTATTGTTCTTTTGATCATCTCAGTTATACTCTGTACAATTGTAATACAACAACTATTTTGCTTAAAATACAATGAAGGCGTTCCCTTTTTAATGTAATTTATCTGCATGTGTGTATGTGGCAGTATGCAAGGACATGATACGTTTGCAAATGTATGCGTATGTGTGTGTGATACTGTGAGCAGGGATATTGTGTGAATAATATTTTACAAAAAGTTTTTATTTTTAACTGTTCAACTATTTTGTTTGTTTGTGGCCTTTTAACTTGTAGACTTCTTAATATTATTCTCATAAGCTAACGTACACATACGCATACACATATGCCCCTATGCCCGATGTATGGGGTCAGAATATAAATGCTTTCTTTCCCTTTGGTTCGGTTTTTTTTTTAAACTCTGTCTCTTGTACGATTGTTTGTGTTTTTAAGGGACTTTGTATAGATATTGTAATACGTACAAAGTATCCTGTAAGAGGATTTTAAATGTTTAACACAAAATACGCATGTAGAAACACATTCGAGTCCCGAGATATACATGTACACACATATATATAAACAAAACGATATTTTATTTCATTTTATTTTAAAATCATATTTATTTTAAGACATAAGAAGCAGAAAGGGAAATATGTATATCAGAAATATATAAAGAAAAACAATTAAGATTATGAATTGTCTCGCAAGAGAATGAGTAGGAGAAAACTAAAATAATGTTTCAATTTTAAAAAAGGATAACAATTTAAAACAATAATATTTTGCAACTCCTTTTTAGTTCGAATGTAACTTCTTCCAATACTAATAAACCAGCCACAGTTCTGTTACACTTATGGAAAACACGAGTTTACCTATACATATATACAAAGAAAATATGAAAGTCGGTGCTTTTTTAAATAGTGGCTAACACAATTTACATTTTTAAATAATTTTGAAAATCTTTCAATTTCAGGCGGAAACGCCCTGACAATACAGAAAACGTCATAAGACTAGAGTCACTTTAGGCGGAAACACCCTAACACTACATAGAACGCCATAGGAGTAGAGGCAGTTCATGCGAAATTTTCACAGTGAGAGTTTCTGTAGTCGAATATATAGTGTGTTGGCTTTTTAGACGTGTCAGACATCTCCAGCAAAACGAAATATGAAAAGATATTTCTTCGGCGACTGCCTCTCAGCAGATTTCTTGCAAAAACTCTGAGAGTAAATTAAATTGTCATGAAAAGTTTCTCAAAAATTTGTCGTTCGGAATATACTTTAAAACTGTAGGTCCCGCTACTCAGCATAAGTAGTGTGAGCATCTAGGTCGTAATTCTGTTGTTTCCATACAATGACAGATGGCAACTAAACTAACACAACGAAGAAATAAACACGACAACCGACCAACGAGATAAACTAGATGCTCTGTTTCAGCGCTATGACAACCTTTAAGCGATCTAAAGGAGTATTGACGATAAAATAATATTCATTCATACGTTTCTCGCTTGACTTGCAGTTACGCTAAAGGACGCCCAACAAATCAATCGCAATCAATTGCGTCACTCTAATACCAGATCGATTTTCCTGCTCAAAAGGATCCATGCCACAGATGACGTGGCAATTAATCAAGCGGAGATACGCGCGATAAGGGAATATGTTGTATGGGCTAATAATCATTTGATATACTGGACGTACAGGGATTCGAACATCTGTACAGTCATTCAAACGACAATAAGGGTAATAACATCTAGGAATACACACATACTTACATAGAACCATTACAACTCATGATTACAACTCTTCAGTCAAGATTACGATTTTTCTTTGTGTGTAATTTTATACATGAGTGAAGTGACCTACAGTTTAAAGTCGACTCCAAACGACTTTTCATGGAAATTTTTGTTTGCTCTCAGAATTTCTGCAAGAAATCTGCTGAGAGGAATTACTACAGGCATGAAACGGTGCACATAATATGTCTAATACCTAGACATCATGGAGTGGTTGAAATGAGGAAACGAATATTCTGGCAAATAGCGCCAGAGTATTACTTTCCATAAGCTTGGATAACTCAATGCCTTTTAATGCACTGAGAGAAGAGAGAAACATAAATAATTTAAAACAAAAAAACAGTGACCTAAATACGCACGCCACACTTTGCTTTGCGTGTACTCCTGAACAATATTGGCGTAGTGGAAAATGATGAATACAGTGCTTATGGCGTACAGCATTGAACAACAAGTGGAAGTCATAAAATTGTTTTATCAGAATACCCCATTCCGTTCGGCCAATGTATCGCCCATTTCAAGATCACCATAATCATCCTACTAAGAAGATTATTCGCAATGTAGCAACATGTGGTTTCAACAGCGCGACGCTACGTATCAAATACCACATGTCACATTGAAGTCACAGTCAACTCGCGCGGAAGTGATGTGGACTGGCCACCGAGACTATGCAATTTGCCCCCTTAAATTTTTTCTTGTGGGGTTTTCTTAAGTCGCAGGCGTTTATGAACAAACCACAACGGTCCTCCTAGCCAACATAGTGCCATCGCTCAAATTTAGATAGCTCTAGCAGGAGAAGTTGTGGACATTTCAACATAATGGCATCAATAGGGCTTTCATACAAAAAATTTTAATGATAACTCATATACTTACTTACTTAACTTACTTAATAGATTATTACAACCATTTAGTAAAGATTTCGGCCAAGCTTTTCACACCACCTTTGTTGTGTGTGTGATAATTTTATCCATAAGTGGCGAGATTTGCAGTTTAACATCGACACCCGATGACAGATTTAAGAAACTTTTCATGGCAATTTTATTTACTTCGCTGAGAGAAAGTAGCCGAAATAAAAATTTTTTTCACATTTAGTTTTTAGTTGTTGGATATGTCTTAGCTGTTGTTTGAACTACGGCCGGACTCCGTACTTCAAATGATAGGTTTTGAGAAAAAAAAATTTAATATTTATACTGCCATAGTTTTTTCATGAAGATTCCTGAAAGAAAATCACCACGAGCTCTCGTCAAATAAGCCAACGCACTGCCTTCTATACTACGTTGACTTTCACTCACACACACTTGATTTTCTTGAAATTTAAATAGGAAAAGCTGACTGGTAGACCTGATACTATACTTTTGAGAAATTTTGTAGAGACTACGAGACCAGCTAGCATTGTATTTGGTGCGTACTCCTATTTACTTATTCATTTACAATTACAAGTTATATTTAATTGTATACGAGCTGAGTAACTTCGATCATATTTTCGGTATGGTCTGTGACACTAGACCGCAGTATATGCTGGTAACCCAAAACTCTAGCGCTAATAGTCTAGCACACTATCCCCTAGCTTACCAGGACACCCTTACTCTTACTTAATCCTTTAGTAATGTTTGTAGCGCCAGAGATTCAAGATGTCTAAATGAAGTAAGCAAGGCTATACAATGCTTTGCCCTGGTAAGCAGCGTATTTTTCGAAAAATTTAAAACAATTTAATAAAACAGTATATAGTAGTTATTCTGTTCATTTAATTTTTATTTCATCAATTAACTATTTAATTTGTTGTTGTTGTTGTTTTTTTCTTTCTTTTGGTATTTATTTTTGGTTTATAATCATAATTTCAATCATAATTTATTTGTAGTAATTTTATTTAATGTATGTATCGTTTTTTATATAATACGTATGTATGTTTATTATGTATGTATATCATTTTCATTTAGTATATATATGTGAGTTTTTTTTTTAATTAATTTAATACTATTTATAACATATGCTTCGCTTTATATATATGTATGTATATACTATATAAGTAATTTAATATTATTCAATCATTTATTTTTTTTTTTTTTTTGTTTTTTTAATTCTTTTTGTCAATAAACTTAACACATGCTGAAATTAATACATTTTTATTCATGACTTTTGTTTTTCTAATTTGTTGTATTTATTTTTATTTTATTTTTTTATTATTTTTTATTATACAATAATTATATATGTATTAAAGAAAAAATTACAGTAAAAAGGAAAAAAATAGAACAACGATTAAATGTCAGCTGTTGGATGAAAGTGAGATGGTAGGAGATGGTTCTAGGAGCATTAAATATGGTCATTTGAATTTTTATTAAATTTTGTAAATAATACATAAAAAGTCTTCAATTATTATTAACGTTTTACTTAAATTCGTTTCATAATTAATAACATTTAAATAATAATATTTAAATTTCATTTTTTGTTCATCTTTTTTTTTGATATTTTTTATTTCCTTTTATGAATTATTTTAAATCATAACAAATAATTTATTTTTAATATAATTATTATAATTTTTCTTTTAACAAACATTTACATTGAAATTTAGGTTTTATTTTAATTATTAATTACATTGCATAGTCCAAGAGCTGAATTGTTAGTAAATATTTTATGAAAATGATGATTTCAACATAGAGAATCTATAATGAAGGTTTGATTTTCTCAAAAATGCATATTTAATTTTTATTTATTTTTATTTTTTTAATAAACTAAGGTTCCTTTTAGTTAATATCATTGTTTAACATTTATATAATGTTTCATTCATAATTTATTCGTTTACCATACCATATTAATTATTCCAACTTTTATTTATTTTATTTGAATTACAAGGCTCGTCATAGTTTAACAGATGAAAGACTGCTTAAGACTTTCACAATCACTATTTATCCTCGAGTTTAATGGAATCTTTTTTAACTTTTTAATCCCTTCAAAAGGGAAACAAATTTGTGCTGGTAATATAATTAAATAAATCGTTGCTGCTACTATACTATGTGCTTCTTTAAATGGTATTCGAAATTTCTTAACCACATAATTTTGTTACCTCTTGGAAAAGGGAATTAAACAAATAATTTACAGTGACAACGAAAGGTTTAATAATATATACAACACTGTTTAAAGTAACAATAGTTTGCCTATTATTGTATATATTATATATTGATTTGTTTTACAAACATTTTGAATTAATTTCCAGCATATTAAGAGTTAACTACTTTCGTAATTATTTTTATAGGTTTAATCTATGGTGTGAACTTGTATTGCAGAAGTGAAAATTTCCTCCTAATAATTGCTTTTTATATCATAAAGTTTATGCCAAAGAAGACTATCACTGTATACAAAGTTTCTATGAATGCCGCTATTGAATTTAGTAAGAAATTCAAATACAATGAACCAGCTGTACATGCACATTCCCGTCCCTTAGAAGATATGACAAAAGATATCCTGAAGTCGGACCCGGTTGAGGTATTTTTCCAAGCGACACTAAATTGAAGGAACTCTAAACCCTTCAGAATAATATTCTCAGAATGACGAACATTGTTTATTTTTATAAGAAAACCAACACAACTAATTATTAGCAGCATGCCATTTGCCTTATAATCACAGTCATTAAGTTATAACGAAAGATTCACTTACCAAACACGTCAGGTAAGATAGGATAGGATAGGACGAGGTCCACCCTAGCATAACTGAGATGCTGTTGGAGATAAATTCACAACTCCTACCACCAGAAGATGATTATCGGAAAACTATCTACAGAGAAAGATATCAAGCATCTCTTACAAAGCTCCTATAGAACTGCAAACCTATTTCAGTTAGACCTGTGACTCGACCGATGACACACTGTTAAACAAACATCCAACAATTAAATATCTAAGAAAGCAATTTGTTAAGTTCTCGATCTTATATTTTTATCATTCTAGAAGAGGACTCTCTCGACAGCGACAGCTGAGTTAGAACAGAGATTTAAGAATTTTAGTTATTAAGGGAATAATATTTCAAAAGATAACCACAAGAGGGTTTCCAAATCTATGAAAACGTTTAGTGCATCCAAAGTGTGGCGAAGAAAATAAATTAGTTATACTGTCTAATGAAGTTAAACTCAGGAATACTGAGAAAACAATACCAAGAGAAAGAAAATGCTTGATATGGGTATAATCTTTCCGCATAACTTGAAGTGAACACAAAAAAATATCATAAAATTAGCGAACGTTAGTCAGCAAAAGGAAAGAAAAATTGTAAGGTAGACGGGGAAAAGATTAAGATTAAGAAGTAAAGGTATACCAGATGTTGTGAATAGATAAATGGAACATACAGAGAAGTGGAACATGCCAGCTAAGACCAGTAATCTAAACCAGATTCGATATTGCATCGTGTCGCTTAAATAAAAATCAAACTATACAGACTTGATCATAACATGATGCACATCGAATGGAAAATGTAGCGAAACTAAAGCTAATTTTCAAGAATGGTCGTGGTAAAGAAGTTCATTGAATCAGTCATTAAATTATGTTTGCAGTAGCAGTGAAAACTATAATACCATGACAGTAATACAACCTGTGTGAGAAAAAGTGACTACCGAATAGGCTGCTAGAACGATGACCAAAATTATTAAAATCAGACAACTGCTCAGTAGCTTTGAATAGAAAAAAATATAAAAAGCATGAAATGCTGTAAAGTGGTGCAAAATCGAAGGAAGATCAATAATTAAAAGTTAAAATTTATATCGTTTCAGAATAAAAGCAATCGTCTGGCTCATTACAAGTAGACCATCTCTAGGAGGCGGTTAGAGAGCAGGAATTATTTTTCAAAATTGAAAAATTTTACAATCACTATTTGTTTCCTTTTTTTATTCGAGAAAGTAGAAAAAGTTGGAAAGGAATTGGCCATTTTATTTTTCTCTTCTTTCCCTTTTTTCAATCTAAACTTTAAAGAATTTGTTTTCCAAAAGCTTTATTTCGGTTTCTCGTGATTGCTAGTTCTCAACAAAGGGTTCTACTTCCTCTGGTACAACGATTTTTTTATGGGGCAATTGTGGAGTTAAAACTTTATCTCCCAAAACCCAACTCTTGAGTGTCACTTTGTATGTTTAATAATCCACTAGGTTCTTCCGATTTTCTTTCAGGCAATAGCACACTTTCCAAAAGTTTAAGTTCGGCTCAAATTGGTCAATTCGGTCTCATATCGAAGTATCAAAGTAATGGCTGCCTTCCAAATTGTTAGTTGTTTGTGTTTGAACAAAGTATCGTGTTTCTGTACAAAATATATACAATGTTTTCTATTTCAAAACGTCGTCAATACATATTGACGCAGTCAAAAAGCAATCAGGCATCAGATTTATAGTTGATGCATTGTTTGGTAACTTTGCATATGTACAAAATTTATATGCCGTAGTAGAACTGTATACAAACTTTGTATTGATACATTTTGGAAGGCAGCCAATCTATAACAGTTTCGCTAGAATAATCCGTGCTAACTGCAAATCTCAAATAACAAATTTCCCTTGAGAATATACATATATCGTGCCCTGTAATTCTTTTACTATTTGAATTGTATTTTGTTTCGTTTTGTTTTTTGTCATTTGGTACTTTAAAAATAGTTATTTTTTCTTTAAGTTATTTATGGAATATAATAACATTTATTTTAATTTTATTTTTAATTAATTTTTATATTGCATTTTATCAATTGCTTGTTTTTTTAAGATATCGTTATCGAATAGGGGATTTCTATTTTAAGTTATCGATTTTAAATTTTTCTTATGTTTTTTTGCAACAGGATTGCATGCAGTATGTATTTTATGATTTTCGTTTATTTTTAATTTTGATACGTTTAAATTTAATTTATTTTTGGTTTTTTTAATGGAATCTATTTTATGTATGAACGTTTTTTATAAAAATGCAATAATTTTTCTTGGTTAGTTTAATTAATTGTAATGAGAATGACTAGATTGAACTCATTTTATCATTTAAGGTAGATTTACAAGAGTACGGCAGAGAACTACTTTATAAATTGCTGCCTGCTATCGTTTACTAACGGTGAGTATACATACATTAACTGTTACTTGTTTATGGGTATGCATTAATTATAATTCATTTTAAAGTTTTTCGACATAAATATGCATGTAAGTATGTATGTATAATGTTATTGTCAACTAATATATGTTTTTCATTTTGTTTTTTAATTTTCTTTTTTTAGATTTAACAACTCATTTAGTTTATCATGGTAATTTTAATTAAAGATAAAAACTTTTTAAAATATCATTATTTTTTTTCAAACAGAATTATGTTAGGAAGTTTCTAAAATGTTTTATTTTATAGGTTTTTTTTAAATTTTTTGTTGCATTTTTTTTTTCATTACATTTTTCAGTATATAGTTAATGCATATAAATAGCTTAATGGGGAAGGGGGGTATATGGTTCTTTTTAAAACGAGGGTTAGGAAAATGTTTTAACATTTAACAATTACAATATTTATTTATTTATTTATTTATTTATATATTAATTATTTTTTAATTTAATTTTAAATATTTGTTGCTTTCATTCTGTATCTTTGGAACTTTAGTTTTAATAATTATATAATTAAGCTTAATTGTTAAATTATTTTTAGCCTTTTTTTAAATTTTTTAAATCTGTTTTTATACCATAATGAACGAGTATAGTTTTTTATTTTATTTCCTTTTTTTCTTGGTATTATTTTTATAGTGTTTTTAAGCAACAAAATACTGTACGATTTAATTTAATTTCTTTATATTATGTAGGTATGTATGTATATAGTATATATATATTTTGTTTTGTGTATATTTTTCTTTAATATTTTAAATTATTTATCTTAAAACTAAATTATCTTAATTAGAGTCTGAATCTGAGTCACTAGGTGGCGGTACTGGTGAAGCTGTTTTAGCAGCGGGTTCTTCGCGTATAGGTCTAGTTGCTGCCAAATAAGCATTTGTGGATTCGCCATGTGTTGTTTCAATGCCAACTCTAAAAAGACGCATAAGAAACGTAATGTTTTAGCTAAAATAAATAAATATTTAATATTAAAAAAAAATTCCTAGACTATTAGCATAAGGGTTGTACGTTCGATTCCCACCAGAGACTCTGGTCTGTTATTGTTAATTGGTAATTGTGTTGTAATTAATAAATAAATAAATGAAACAAATAATGTAAAATTTAAAATATAATTTTGGTTAAATTAACGTTCACTGGTTTGTTTAGATATGTAATCTACACAAAGTTATCGTTCTGATTGGATCATATCAAAAAATTTATAGAACAACATTAGAGTTGAGCATAAAAGTAGGCATAGATGGCGCTACTAGTATTAATTCCATATGATTTTTAGTTAAACCTAACCTCCTCCTTTTGGGATATAGCATTTTGAGTGAAACAAATGTGAAGCAAATTTGAAGAAAGCGAGAGCCCGTGGTTCAAACCGCAATTCAAACATCTCAAATAAAATTGAAATCTAAAAAATATTATTCTCTGCAATTTCTCTAAGCAGAATAATGGAAAAAAATCTATCGTTCGAATGCGATATTAAACTGTAGATCCAGCCACTTATTGATGATGTGAGAAACTAGATTTAATCCTCACTAAGTCCGCAAGAAACGTAGTCAATAGCATCGAGTCTGCTGAAGTTGAAGAAACATATTTGAAATTCATGCCTGAATATTTGGGCATGCAAAAGCTCTGCTCAAACTGCCATATTTAGCCATGAGCTCGCAACGAGCCCAAAATAGCGGATTGATGATTCTAACCAGTATTTGCAGCTGTGCCACCACTCAAAACCCGAATGAAACATCTCTTAGTCGTATGACACCGTCGTGAATGATGCAACAGCCGACACTCAAGTTTATGGCATCTATATTTTATTTATATTATTATCTTTAGATATGTTAGATCACTATTTAATTGGTGCTGGCGGACGGATACAGCGTAAGTTTGTTAGTTGATTCGATTCGCTATCCCTAGCATCAACAGATTACTAGATTATTTATTAATCCGGCAGGCGCAAATTACCCTTTATTGCTGCAAGAAAGCGATAGACCTAAGCCCTGGAATAATTTGTAATCAAAACGATTTTTTCTAAAGAGCCGTGGAATTGGCAACTATTTTGTGATTTTAGAAGTCGCCGTAGTCTAGTAGGTAGTGTATTGGCTTATTAGACGTAAAACCAGGGTTTGAGCCCCAGGCCAGACATGAAAACAAAATACAAAAAGTATTTCTTCGGCGATTTCTGGAAAAAACTCTGAGAGTAAATAAAATTACCATGAAAAACTTCTCAAAAAAATCTCTCATTCGTAGTCGACTTTATACTGTAGGTCCCACCACTCATGTATAAAATTAACACACACAACATAAGTGGTGTGAGAAACTAGGTCGTAATCCTGACTGAAGGGTTGCAAAAAGTGTCTATGGAGTAGATATTGAATGAAACAATATAACCGACGCTTCTTTGTGGTACATGTAGGCTGCTTTATGTAGTTAAACGAATTCACACGTGAGAATGGCATTCCTCAACAGAGGAGCAAACTAATAATCTCAAACAAACTTTTCTGATACAAAAAGGGATGAAAAACATGAATAATATTTATGTCGACTCTAAGCTGCATCTATTTGACAGGTTGAAAATAACAAGGAAATATAGGAGACCACGGAAAAGTAAGACAGCAAACGGTGCCAAAGCTACGTAAAATATTAAATAACGAAAGATCTGCTCTTTGGCCCCGCTTTTCTATTTCTTATAGTGTACTGGTTAATTTTGTTCCTGCAACATTTAAGCTTAGTTGACTTTTCTAAAAAGAGGCCGATCTCGTCTTCTGTTTGACTATCACTTTAATGTAACCACATTTGTTTTTTTACAAGTTTACTACTCTCACTCTACGTTTACCGACAGTAAGTTTACTTACCTGTATTCATGTCTCGCTAAATATCTCACATATTTTTCAGGTGGTTCATCGGAATCCGATTCCTGTACACTAACCGAACGTATTGTTGTATGCGAGACTTGTGTAGCCGGCATCGTAAATTCAACGAAAGCATAGGGCGCTAGTTCACTAGGAATTTGATCATAAGAGGTTAAAGCCATACGACACACCAACTGATGGGTAGTATAGGCGCCTGAAAAATATACAAGAAAGGGAAATGACAATAAATTAAAACGGATGCCAAATGGAAGAGTCTACCTTGGCCTTCTTTTGGCAAACGTGGACATCGCCAAACAATGGCACGATGATGATGCTCGTATTTGGCTTGACCTGATGTCACTTCAATAAGTGATTCTTGCAAGGTATCTACAGCGCCCAATATACGTTCAATGCCTTTGATTTTACCCGTACGTCTGTGAGCTGATTTGACAGAACCATATCTGCAAATGAAGAGAGGGAAGCATACATATTTTTAATGCGATATATAAATCCGCTGAGTGCTTTTGAATAATTAAGATTTACCTGAAATGTTTCTCTACCCGAAATAGATAAATCCAACATTCCGGTATTGGAAAACGCACCGAAACATCTTCACATGGTATTTGGCCCAGTTTGCGTGACGTAAACCCCGGCACCAAAATATCCGCTCTTAATTCAACTTTATTGCCAATTACAATCCATTGAGCTTTGAGTTGTAAAGGAAGTTCACGATTTTTAGGCGGTCGTATACGGAAGCGCAGTAATTCAATATAATTTGCATCAGGCGGTTGGAATCTAGAAATCAAGTAAATAATAGTTTTGAACCCACTTCTCATTGGATAGGAGGATACGATTAGTGGATACTCACTTTATAATTCTAGTTTTCTCATATTCATCCTGATTGACAATCGTATGAAATTCCACAGCTTCTAAACGTATCCACTCTTCGGTAGCTACGGGTATAATATCATGACGTCCCACAACTTCTTTACCCTGGCGCCACATGTCATTCACTCCCAACTCGATAAAAGGCATACCTGAAACAAGATTAAAAAAATATTCTTAAAATGTTGCCACCCTTCTTGGTTTATTGCTTTGAAAATAACCTGTTAGAAATGCCAAAAAGAATACCCGCACTCTAGCAATTTGTTTAAGTATTTTTCCTTCAATATCCTGTTCCACATAGATTTCATCCACGGCTGTTACTTGTACTTCTTCCATTTTGTATGTCAAGGCCCGTTCCCTTAAGGCGGGCAAACGGAATAGGGCCTCTTCGATGCAAACAGAAAATTGTTTCATGTCTTCGTAGTTCATGGAACCGATTTTGAAGAGCTGTGATGATTGTGGTGCATGTTCTACGGGTAGACCCAGCTTTTTAAGATCACTGCCAAACTCTTTGACACCCTCGTAGTCGCCGGCTATGGCATATTGTGCAAATTTGGTGAGCTTATTCGTAATGCGTTCGGCTTTAGTAACCTGGCCAGGTCTAACGCCTGGTCTCTCCTTATAGAAGATGTATTGCAATTTCATGGTAAAGATTTTACCGAATTGGTCATATTGCTGGGCGCCTATGTCTGATACGGAATATGAAGGCTGTAGAGGAAGTTCCTGGAAGGGTTGCTTATCGGAAGCCTGATTGAAGAGCTGCACAACTGGTACATCGTTTTGCATAACCAAACGCACAAATACCTTTTTCCAAAATCGTTGACCTGTAATCTTCTTTTTATTCGGTTGTCGCAATTGCATTTCCCATCCTGAACCCACATAATTGAGACGTGGGAATTCTTCCAGCGGTTGTGAAACATCATCATCGAACAGTGGTGTTTGCGGAGTATCTTGTGAATCTGTGCGTTTTAAAGCTGAGTCTTCCTGTTGAGCTGGCGCCGGAAAGCCGGTATCTTCAAATGGATTTACAGTGGCGCTATCATCGGCTGCATATTGGCCAGCTGGTGCAGCCCGTGTGGGTGGTGGTGGTGCCAATTGTGGAGCAATAGCAATTGCTCCTTCGGTTTTTGGTCGTATAACAACATTAAAGTCTTTTTCAACGGATTCTACTGAATCTGAGCGTACAGGAGCCTGCATACTGTAAAAGTCATCGTCCTCATTTCCAAAGCCATCGGCTGAATCGCCAAATGCATCAGCACCTGAGTTGGGTGTTCCAAAAGCACTATCACCCCAAGCTAAAAACAGAACTCATTAGCAATTAAAATATTAAAACAAATTGAAATACGTACCATCTGCGGTCGTGGGTGTTACAGCCCCCGATCCTGGTCCACCAAAGCCATCTAATATACTGATGTTATCCTTCTTAACAGACTCGAATTTGACTGAGAAAGCGTCAAATTCATCAGGTTCAGCAAAAATATTTGTGGCATACGCCTGAGTCTGTGGCGCTTCAGCAACAGGCTCTGGATCTGCAGCGAATATATTAATAACAGCCGCGGGAGCTGTTACAGTTTCTGTGGTTGTGGTGAAAATATTCGCTGTCACTGTGTCAGCTGTACTGCTGAAAATATTTTCTGTCACAGTATCAGCAGAACTTGTAAAAATATTCTCCAATACGGTGTCCGTTGTACTCGTGAATATATTCTCGACCACCGTGTCGGCAGAACTCGTGAAAATATTTTCAGTCACAGTATCGGCCATGGTAGTGAAAATATTTTGTGGCACCTCTGCGGCTTCATTATCATCCGAAGCAAATATATTGGCAACAGCTTCGGGAGCTGGAAACGTTTCTTCTTCTTCATCGGGACTGGCGAATGGATTGGCGGAACCAGCACCACTTGGTGGTGCAAAATCTAAACCGGTATCCATCTCTTCAACGGCTGGTTCTTGTACTTCTAGATCTGCATCACTTGCAGCATTATCGGTTAAGCCTTCCACTGGCGATTCCGGCAAAGCTTGTGTAGTTGCCGCCGACTCCGTAGGAGGACTTTGATCAGAATCAACAATAGAACTGGCCTGAGGCACAGTGGAAACATCTGTTGTTTCATCATCTTCAGCTTGAGGATCCGCTTCAGTATCAATTACTACTGCTGGTACATCGTTCTTAGTTTCGGGCTGAGGCTCTGGTTCTTCCTCATCATCCGAACGTGGCAAGTCTTCAACTGTAGTAATTTCAATGTCTGGTGTCGGTGCTCGTTGTTTGTTAGTTGGTTCCTGAACAGTTATTCTATTATTTAGTTGTGAACTATTATAAGTGGCTGATTGTGGTTCCGCAGTGATATTGTGAGTGCTTTCATCGGGGCGGGTTAAGACGGAAGTGAAGATAACTGACTCCTCCTCGTTTTCTTCATTCTCTTTAGTTTCTGGCTCAGCAGCTGTAGGATCCAGCACAATGTCATCACTTAATAAATCAGGTTTGGCCACTGGTTGAGCAGGTTTGTCAAATAGACTTAAAATATCTTCTTTCGTCTTTGGTGGTGGAGGCTTTGGTGGCTTGGTAGTGCCAAACATATCGAAGAGATCTTCTGAATCTGCAACATTTTCTTGAGGTTCTTCTGCCTTCGGCTGAGCTGGTATTGGAGGTGGTGGCGGTGGCGGCATAGGTCTTGGTGGTGGCTGATGAACAGACGGTGGCGATGGTCGTGGAGGTGCAGGTCTGGGTGGTGGAGGTCGAGGAGGTTGTTGTTTAGCTGGCGAGGGCATTGGTGTAGCACCTTGTATAGGCGGTATGCCAGTAGGAATACCAAATGGATTATCATTTGCCATTACGGCATTTGGACCACTACCCATTAGGTCACCGTCAAAACCTTGCGTATTACCCGACGAACCACTATCGGAAACATCTAACAGATCAGCCAAACCACTATCAGGCGTAGGACTGGGTGAGTGTAAGTCTCTCATTGATACTGGGCTTGGTGAGCGGGTAGCTGGTATACGGCCCAATAACTCTGAACTTGTTTCATCCAATTGGCTGGAAACCGTGTTTATAAGTTCTTGTGTCTTTGGCGGCAATGGTCGTGGTGGAGGAGCTTTTGTCTTCTGCTCTTCCTCCTCATCCTGGGATGACTTAATGCTTAGAGCATCATCTTCAGCTTCTATGGTAGTGCCAAAGAAGCTCATTGCCGGATCAATATCATGTTCTTGATGTTCTGCATCATCCTCAGCATCATCACCAAATGCAAATGGATTAACATTTGCATCCGAAGCGGCAAACGGATTATCATCAGTACTTTTATCTGCTTGGATAAGGAATGGATTGACTGTAGGATCATCCACACCCTCCAAATCATCATCCATCAAGAAGGGATTGGCCATTTTAGTTCTCTTTTCTTTCCCTTTTTCTGATCTAAACTTTAATGTTCAATGAGTTCGTTTTCCAAAAGCTTTATTTCGGTTTCTCCTGGCTGTAAGTTCTCTGCTATGGAAGTATCAAAGGGATCTACTTCCTCTGGTACAATGATTTTTTTATGGGGCAGTTGTGGAGTTAAAACTTTATCTCCCAAACCCAACTCTTGAGCGTCACTTTGTATGTCTAATACGCCAGTGGGTTGTTCCGATTTTCTCTCAGGCAATAGTTCACTTTCCAAAAGTTTAAGTTCGGCTTGACCAGGCCTCAAATCAGCCGCTATCGAAGTATCGAACGGGTCTATTACTGTTTCGGCAAAATAATCAGGTAAATCTTTACTTTCTTGAGCTGGTGTTAGTACTTTTGTATTGATGTTCTCTTTGACTGCTAGTAAGTCTTCTGCAGGCTCTGGCGTAGGAGGAGCTCTGGGATCAAAGTCTGGATCCGATAAACTGTGTTTTAAGCTAGACTTGGCTAATAAATCACTTTCCAAATGTTTGAGCTCGACGTCGGATGGTTTATTTTCTGGCACGTACGATGTATCAAAAGGATCTTCTGTTTCCCTTTCGGCTATTGAAGATCCCGAAGGAGCGTAATAAGGAGTTAAAGGTTTCTTATTGCTACCTCCTTCGGAAACTCCCAAAAGATCCTGATTGGGTACCAAAAAGCCTACGGTTTTGTTTTGTAAACTTAAACTTAAAGAAGATTTGCGTCTGGCAGGATCAAAATCTTCCTCGATTTGTGGTGTTGCCACTGGCTTTACTGCAAGCTGTGTTGCAGTTGGAGCTTCAGTTTCAGTACTCTGTTCTTCGGCTCTAGGATCAAAGTCCGGATCACTTAATGAATGTTTGAGTGTAGTTTTTGACAATGTTATTACAGCGCCAGCTACTGTCGTATCGAAAGGATCAAAATCTTCCGAATCTAAATCAACGTTAAGGTGCTTGGCGATTATTTTAACTGTAGCAGGCGGTGGTGGCCTTGCTGGTGGTGCTGATTTTTCCTCAGCTCTGGGATCAAAATCGTCGTCTTCTTCGAGTACTGTGGTCTTTTTAATAACTTGTTCAGCGTATGAAGTATTGAATGGATCGTCGTCTTCTGCTACTTCGTCGTCACTGACATAAATAGCACCTGGCACCAAATGAGGACCTGAACCAGGTCTTGGTGGAGGTTTCTTGGCTTTATCTGGAATAGAAAAACATAAATTTTAATACAGTGTTTTCGTAAATATGTTTGGTCAACAAACCTGCTTCCTGATCTTCTTCCGGTAGCTGCTCAAATTCTGCCCAATCAGCTGCAGAAAAGTCGGTTAAGACCTCAGCTTTTGGCAATGGGATCTCAGTGATTACTTTAACTTCTTCTTTTTTATTTAAGGATTTAGCAGCTAATTCAGCAAATTCGTCGTCTTCGGGACTCTTGAGTATGTCAAATTCAGAAAGATCAGGCAAATTAGATTCCCCTTGCTTTTCTGCGTCTACGTCTTCGTCGTCTGAAGCTGGTTTCTTGGGTTGAATAAAACTTAAATGCAATGATACACTTAAATCGATAGGAGCATCTGATTCTGGCACATCATCATCCAGTTCATCCAAAAGATTTCTCTGAGGCTCTGGAGCTAAAAGATCCTCCTCATCTACGTCGCCCTGATCGATACTTTCACTGAGCAATAGATTTTTAATGCCCTTGCGTAGCTTACGCTTGGGCTTGGCAAGCTCGAGCGCCTTTTCGCGCTCTACGCGGCCCGAAAGGACCTCTACGGCAGCGCCTAAACTTACAAGCTTTTTGTTACTTTTGGCTTTGTCAGCACCGACAATAACTTTTTCGGCGTAAGCAGTATCAAAAGGATCAGGACCGTCGTCAAAGTCTAAAACAGGCGAATCGGGTATCACTAATTGTACTTCACCACTGGTAATGGCATCAACATATTCGGTAACAAAGATATCGTCTACCTCAGCTACGTCTTCACCCTCCGATTCGGAAAGTTCGACAACCGCTTCGGCTAGCTTATCACGCTGAGCCTCTAATTCAGCAGCTTTGCGTTTCTCCTCCTCTAAACGTTCGGCTTCACGCCGGGCTGCCTCCTCCTGCTCCTGTTTCTTTTTCTCCGCAGCCGAAGGTAAACGCTGATAAAAGGATTCCTTTTTAATACGATCTAATTCGTCTTGGGTCTTATGGAGTATAGTATCAACACCCGATGTAAGAGCTTTGAATTTAGCCCACTCGTCGTCTTCGGCAGATTTTTCCGAAGCGTTACCGTTTGCACCGTTAGCTGCACTAGTTCCTGTGCCTGTTGCTGTTTCGTTAGCTGAAGCCGCGCTGGCGGACGCTAACTCAGAGGTCGAAGCAGTATGGGATGTTGCAGCTGTTGATGCTAAACCTTCAACATCTGATGCCGCATCTGATTCACCAGCATCTGATTTAGCAGCAGCAGCTTCCTGCTTGGCCTTTAGTTGGCGTTTGTACTCTTCAAGCTCTTCTTCGGTGAAAAGTTCTTGATCTTTTTTCGACTTCTTCTTTTTCTTTTTAAGACCTTTTGGTAACTTAAGCATTCTCTAATAGACGAGACATCGAAAAACGGTCTGGAATAGAACAAATTATTGTCATATATTAGAATGCAAGGATACAAGAAAATATTTTTTAACGGAAATATAACGAACGTAATAAGGATTTAAGGATACGAGATACGAATAATATGATACGATTGAACAAAGACAAAAGCCTTGAGTGGTATGATAAATGACGCATATATTGCAAAGTAAATCACGAAAATTAAATTAAACAACAGTGAGAAGCTACATGTACAGCTAAAAGGATATGTCGGTAACAATACAACACAATAGGATACGTGGGGGGGTATTATTTTTAGACAACTCACCAAATCAATTGATTACCCTTATAAATCATATTCAATCAACTTACAGGTACGGTATCTTGTTTCTTTTTTGTGTTTCTGTGATACGGCCAATTATCGATGATTACTTGTTCGAAAAGCAAAAACAAAAACAAAACACTTTTCGTATATCTTCAGGATAGGCTTTCAAATAACAAACAACAAAAAAAACCATGTGTTTCCTTTTGGTAGGATATTATCACTTTGGAAACAACCACCGTTACTTACAATACCGCTTTTCTTGTTAAACGGCTAGCAATTTACCGTTACTCAAAGCAATAGGGAAATTCGAAAAAAAATTTTTTTTTGGTTCGAAAAGCACTCTCTCTCTCTGCCTTGCACGCAATAAAAACAGAGAATGTTGCAGGGAGAGCAAGAGAAATTGGAAAAAAAAGACTTACTTTAACACATCCATGGTACACTTAATTGTTCTCTCTCACTCTCTCTTATTTTCGTTTAACTAAAGCAGATACAGGAAAATCTATATTCACATCACATCCAAATGGGAAAAATCGATTTTTTGCACTTTTTTCACACTCAACAAAAAATGGGAAAAAATTACTTGAAATTCTTTAACAAAAACTTCTAAAAATCTAAAATAAATCAATTCTATTAACAAAAAACATTCAAAATTAATTAAAAACTTAAGAAAAATAACAGAAATAAACTTAAAATTTAAACAACCAAAGAATCATTTCATTCAAATCATTATCTTGCTTTGAATTTTCTTCTTTTTTTTCTTTCCATTAACACTTAAAATTATTACTTTTTTGTTACTTAGTTTTCTTTGCCAACAGAAATAATTTAAAAATTAAAACTTACGTCTCTCTTTGTTTTTAAAATTGTTAAGGTTTTCTATTTTAATTGTTAAATAAAGGATTTAACTCTTTTTCTTTAGAATTTTATTTCACTTTTTTCTGTATAGTTTTTCTTTGTTAGACCACCACTGGATTACGTAGCATGTATGAGTTATCGGAAAATTCTTTACTGAATGAAGAAAATTTTATGCTAAAACTTTCCTTTTTTCCAATTTGGGAGAACAGTAAACCAAGAGCTTTTTTTTGAATGTCGAAAAAGCTCCGCCGTAATTATTCTTCCTGATGCATGGTTGACCTTAAGCATTGATGTGAGTATGTGTCGTCGTATGTCGTATGAAATCAGATGACAGTTACAAGTTGTTGTTTATTTTAAGGTATTTGACATTTATCTCCCCGCATTATTAGTGGCTAGGTGGGTGGGATAGTAAGTAAAAGAGAGAGCCAGTAATGAAAAGAGAATTTCTAACGTAAATAATCAAATCAAATGCTGATGACTTTTGACATTTGTGGTTGTATTAAATAGCGCATGCGCCATATTATGTCGTGATTTTTATTTATTTTTGAAAGGATATTTCAAAACATGTCATATACTCAATCCGTTACTGACAGTAACAAATTATTTTTAAATATATACGTTAAATTTAAAATCGTAAATTGTTTGTTTTTATAGTTTTTGAAAATTATTTGAATTCATTTGCAAGAAAATATTTTTATATTATTTACGTATTCATTAATATTTAATTGGCACCTAAAAAATTACAGGATTTCAGATGTAAAATAAATGTACCAAAGAATTTTTAGTCATCAGAGACTGCAAGATTTAATCGTATTTTTTGTATCACACATAACATAATTGGTCATTACAACCCTTCAGTCAGGATTACGACCTAGTTTCTCACAACACCTATATTGTGTGCGTTACTTTTATACATGAGTGGCGGGATCTACAGTTTAAAGTCGACTCCGAACAACAAATTTTTTTGAGATATTCTTCATGGCAATTTTATTTACTCTCAGAGTTTTTGACAGAAATCTGCTGAGAGGCAGTCGCCGAAGAAATATTTTTTTATATTTCGTTTTGATGTCTGACCTGCGATATGAACCGTGGCATCACGACTAATAAAACCGACACACTATCTACTAAACTACAGCGGCTAACATAATCAGTGTAAGGCCAGTAAAATTCATATCATGATAAGGAGGAGGATCCAGCTACCATTATACACAGTACAATTTCTCACAGGGCATTGATTCCAGTCAACGATAGATGGACCAGCTAACATTCTAAAATCTGTTACAGTAAATTGGTAGCTGTTCGCTGGATAAAGTTGATTAATAAAACTCGAGTAAAAGATATAATAAGAAGGTGAAGGAAATGGTTTGTCGCAGCCCTAAGTTTCTTAAAGGAATGAGGAGAGATTAAAGAAAAAAGAAATTCAATATGTTAGGATTTATTGGCTCATTATTCCTAGCCGATATACTGGAAATTATACTATAAAGCACGTGATTTTAATTGGTTTTATACATTCAAATTCATCCGACTCCTACAAGCCTCTCTGTGCAAGATGCTTGAATTCAGTAATGAACGTTTTTATAGAACGTTTTCCAAAGTGAGTTACAAGCTTTGAAAATAAACAAAATTTGAAATTATTTTTCATATAATTATTAAAATTCAGTAACTGCTTACTCTAGAATATTCCTAGATAGCTTTTTTATTCAAGGCTTAAAGCCTCTTTTTGATTTTTTATTTTGTTCATTTCTGTTTTTTTTTTATTAATTTCTTTGTTAATAAATATTAATTTTATTGTGTATTTTAGTGTAAATTTTAGAAATTTTTTCTTATATATAAAATATAATCTTATAATTCTTAAATTCTACATTGTTTTTAATTTTAATTTAACATTTATTGCATCATTACATTTTTCATTACATTCTAAGGTTTTAATCTAAAAACTTAATACGTGAGCGAAAACGACAACTGCCATCCAACCACCATTTTTCGATATTTTGATAGGTCTGGGTCTTCAAATAATAATTCGGTTGATGCAACCGTTTGCATAGATCGCAGAAAGGCGTATAAAATTTTAAATCATAATACTGACGCCACCAAAAGTAACGCATATAAGCATCAGAATTTTCCGACAGATACTTCAGGTAATTGACCAAATCTTGTGGTGTATCATAGTCCTCAACGTTGATGTAGGAATGAGGCGGTAGAAAACGTTCATAATCTGCGCCACCGTAGACTACGGGTATAATATTGCGTCGCATTATATTGTAGAGTTTCTCAGTTATATAATCGATACATAGAGAGTTCTCAAATGCGAAATAAAATTTATAGGTTTCGTCGAGTAGTTTATCGCATTCTTTGGAGTCTCGTTGACAGCTGAAAAAAAGAAAGGAAATGTTTTTTTTTAATTTTAGATGTTTTTTTAATTGTCGCAATAGATTCTAATGTTAATATCCTTTTGGGCACTTGTTTACTTAGCAATTATTTGTTTGCAAATTCTTCTATAACTAGTATGTCATAAAGCTTTTCTTTTTTAGTCCATCCTCATAGAACAATAATAACAATCGTAAATGCAAGTCATCGATAAATTTACTTAAGAAAATGCAAGTCATCGATAAATTCATTCAAGAAAATTCCAATCATCGATAAACATCTATGACGGCATAAATCGAATGACAATGTACACAAATGGAATTGAAAAGGAATAAAAAAATTTATGACGTACATTGAGGCAGCGTACATACAACTCATCGATAAATTGACTTAAGACAATGTAAGTCATCGATAAATTTATTCAAGAAAATTAATGCCATCGATAAACATCTATGACGTAGTAAATCGATTCACAACGTACATAAATCGCAGTGAGAAAGAACTAAAAATTTGACGACGTATATCAAAGGATTAATGCAGTCTAAAGAAGATGGAAGAAATGCCTTATGGCGTGAAGAGTAATTAAAAGTCTTTAAAGTAACCGATATCATACGTAAAATCGTTGGTAGTTCGTAGTTTAACCATTTTACTTTAACAAATAAAATCAAAATTTTCCAACTCTGTTTTGTTTTGATCTTATCGCCAGGCCCTTATAAAATTAACTTATCAGTTACAATATATTTTTATTATCAAAAAACAAAAATCAACAATAAATCAATCGAATTTACCTTTTCGAACCACATTTTCCATATATATCAACCTCCATATACTTCTGTAATTCCCCCACTAGTTTCTCACGACGTGATAACGTTTCACAATTTGATACAAACCAGGCGGCCATTTTTGTTTTGTACGGCCACAATTCCCATAACAAAGTATCATTATATCTATTGATTACCGGACGCCATTGAGGATACTCTGCGGCCAACATGCGTTGGCCAGTCTCTTTATCCACAAACCAATTGTAGGTCCATAAAATATCCGAATCCATGCGATAAGTCATGGTTAAATTATAGAAATTATTTTCATCACTTAAAATATGTTTCGTTTCACCGGGTGGCTCTACCAAAGCAAACACATACAATTGTTTCCATGATCTGCGTTTGGGTATGGGATTAATGAACGGAAATGGCTGGGCAGTATGAAACACAATTGCATCATACATATCCAGTTGTGGTAGTATATCTCTTTGATTTGTTAGCACACAATTGGAGACAGGACACTTGAGCTCTTTGCGAAAATATGATGGATCCAGTAAGTCATCGGGCAGAGACCAACGTTTATCACCGAAAAATGTATTCCATAATAAAATGAAACGAACTTTACTGGACGGGTCTTCATTATCAATGTTTGTTTTTGCATAAGTTTTCACTAAACGATATTGATTAAATTCCGGCACCATATGATCCACATATAGCCAGGCCACAACACTGATAGCACAAATCACACTCAAGATAATTAAAAGCCGTTTAATTTTACATTGTTTAAGATTCATGAGGTTATTTTTCGCATATATTTGATGCTCTGGCTGTAAAACTGAATCCACTGCATGTACGTTAACGGTATTATTATGGCCTACTAATGGTTCCCGTTGCGTGCCTAACATTGCCGTAGATAATCGTCGACTGTGTTGAATTTCAATCGTTAGTTACTCTCTCTCTCTCTGTCTTTAGTAGTGAATTTCCCAATGAGTGTTATTATGCGCTGCTATTTTTGAGTTGATTTCTTATCAAAACTATCAACACTTTCGACGAACTGTTATTAGCTAGAAACCCCTTCCTGTCCACAGGCATATAAGTATGTTTAGCTAAAATTGTTGTTATTTTTTGTGGTTGTTTTCTTTGTTTTTTTTTGTTTTTTTTTTTTTTTTCTTAAGACCTCATTAACAAAACGGATTTTCTTGTTCACCCTTTACCATCACCTGTCTCCTTTCGATTGTCCGTAATGACGGTGTATAATTTGGTGAATAATTCGAAAGTTATTTTGTGTACCGTTTGACCGTTAATTTCATTTCATTTGCTGATTACTGCAGTAATTTTCTTTATCGTAGTTAGAGCTGGGGTGACGTTTTCACTCTTCTGTATAAGTTGGTCAGTTATTCTTCACATATTTTTTTTGTTATTGCTTTTGCAAGGCGATATTGTGCTCCTTATGGCGAGTGATTGGTGCGTGTGGCAGAAGTAACGTTTCTTCGAAACACTTGCTACCTGAAAATAAAAAAAAAAATTCATAACATGTGGTATCACAATTATTTCATTAAAATCTTATCGATTAAAAATTTTTCATAACAATTAATAAATTGTTATTGCAAACGTGTTATGAATTTTGTGGAAGTAGTATGTGTGATAAGGTTTCGAAACTATAATATGAATGATTATGCATAAATAGTGTTGAAAATAATCGACCTTATTTGAAATGAAAAACAAAGTTCTTTATCTTTCAGTGTCATATAGATAGCATAAACACATTCAACGCGTCGAGTGCAGCACAGCAATCTATAAAAACTATAATACAAACGTGTAGGTATATAGCAATCATTATATTCTACTGTTCATGACAATGAACGGGTTTTCACGGTCAATGTGATACGATGCATAAACTAGAGATTTATAAAAACATGAAAAACCATTTTTTTCGCACCGTTCCTAAAGAAATAATCAACTATTTACTTATACTTTGATACTCCCAACTTTAAAATAATTAGTGAGCATATACATATAATAATAAAGTCGCCGCTGACGTGAGGCCGATATGTCAAACCTCAGGTTAGACATCTCCAGCAAAACGAAATATGCAAAAATATTTCTGCGGCGACTTCCTCTCAGCAGTCTTCTGGCAAAAACTCAGCGAATAAATTAAAATGCCATGTAAAGTTTCTCAAAAATCTTTCGTTCGGAGTCGATTTTAAACTGTTGGTGCCGTCACTCATGTACATAACTAACACAACATAAATGGTGTGAGAAACTAGGTCGTAATCCTGTCTGAAGGGGATGTAATGCCCAATTATATATGTATGTATGTATGTAATGCGCATGCTATTTAGCTGAAGCGACAATGGCAAAATTGCTGCGCCGCATATTGAGCATCAAATGTGTTTATAGCCTTAGGTGTAGTATCGCAGTAAGCCCTAATAATGAATGAATTTGAAGTACTATTTTTAGCAAACCCAAATTACCAGTTTAACGTATTCCATGTGATTTTAAATTTAATCTCTTAAAAAACATTATTTCCGTACCCAATAATAGAATAAAAAAAAGGTTGTCATTAACAATTTTTAAGCGATTGTGGTTCAATAAGTCTAATCAAATCATAAAAACAAAAAACATTTCGTAATACTTCGTAGTGCAATAAACCATTTATGATGGAACAAAATTTTATTCCATTAACTGAGAATTTTAAACCTTTTCAGTTCATAAAATTTTAAAATTTGAATTTTGATTTTAATGATAGCTAGTGTTAAGTACCTACTCGTATGTACGTATAGGTGTACCATTATTGCTCTTTATCAAGCAACCCAAAGCAATAGAAATACCGAAAAAAACACTAACAAATATTTGATAAAATATTGCAATCTGTGGTTATCCAATTGATAATTCAGTTAATATTGCGACAATTTCATATACAGAGCATAAAAACAAAAAAAAATTACTCAAATTAAAAATCCCCACTCTTTTCATATGCTTTTAACGCCAGCGTAAAATATTGAAAGTGATTATCATAATTATAGGTACTAAGAGTTGAAGCTTTAATGGCTTAAAGTGCTTAACTACATTTCCGATAAATCTAGTTTCGAATGCAGAAGGAAATGAAGAAAAATGTTATCAACAGACTTTAAGTTAAGAGGTTTTAATCCCCCTTCCAAATAATTCATTCGGTAAGTACCTTGATCTCCATCTACCCAGGAAGAATAACTTCAATAACATTATATTTATTAACAGTTTTCTCTCTTTAAATTCTAATCATATCTACTCTTTTGCAGGTGACAGTAAAACTGATCATTCATATTATTTTAATCGCAGATCGAGCGTCTTCGAGATTGACGCTTAACGACTTAATATAAATGATTCACTCACATTCGACCTGCAGTCAATCTCCGAATAAGTTGATTTTAATGCGCGAAAGAACTAATATCTCAAGCTCAACAGTAAAAGTAAGTCCTAAGCTCTTGACGTTCTGCAGATGAAAATTCAATATGATGTTCGCTGAAACCAGCATATTTTTTACGTCTCGAAAGACGCAATCAAATACCTCGCTTTCTTAAGGCAGTGCAAGAAATAGTCCTTACTAGTTACACCCCACCTAAAATGGAATACAACTCTAATCCAAGGGACCGTGCCTCGTAATTGACTTTGAGGCTCCTCGACCGCATACATCAGGAGACGAAGAGAATTTGTAATGACAACAGGTTATCAAACCCGTAAACCTTGCCGTAGTCTAGTAGGTAGTCTGTTGGCGTATTAGACGTAAGGCCACAGTCCAAACGCTAGACCAGACATCTCCCACAAAACGAAATATGGAAAATATTTTTCCCCTACTTCCTCTCAGCAGATTTCCGGCAAAAACTCTGACATTAAGTAAAATTGCCATGAAAAGCTTCTCAAAAATCTGTTGCTTGGAGTCGACTTTAAACTGTAAAATTAACACACACAACATGAGTGCGAATAGACAGGTTGTGATCCTGACTAAAGGGTTGTAATGACCAATTATGTATGTATGTATGTGAGTTAAGTAAGTTTATCCAACATTACTGACTCTTGACAACACCTTCGTAATATGATTTGTGTTTCACTATTTTACCTCTTCTTCAATATAATATGCTCTAGGGAAATACAGAGTCTTGTTTCCAAAAATCGCATATTGTTACGTAATATCTGCCACGTAGAGCTTGTCCTTTCGTTGTCGATTTGCCAGTAGATCACAACAATGCATTACGGACAGAATTAATTTTTTAGTCAAACTATCCTTATGTGGATCTCCCATCTTACAGAGTCTTTGGTGACACTTATCATATAAATGGATTCAAATCTATTATCCCCAAACTCTACTCCCTCTTTTCTCCTTGCCATAACCTATTTTCCTAGTTTCAACACAATGCACTGCATGAGTGGGGGGTATCGTCTGAGTATTGTTGTCGTAACTTAAAAAACTGACCAAAATGTTAAGAATCAATGAGCAAAGTTCCTTGTCATTACACATTACATTGCAACAACGTTGTACACTTTCAAAGACTGTGTTGGGTCTAGGGAACAATAAATGACTTTTTGAATAAAACATAGGTAGCCTCCTTCCAGTCTACCTAGGGAAAGTTTCTACAAATTTTTTTCCTACCAAAAGAATAAGAATAAGATGAGGTAACATAATCCTTAAATATATTCCAGTATTTCTGGCATTATTGTACGAAGTACACATGTTCCTCAAATCAGGCTGTAGTCTGCTATCTCTGCTTGTCAAATACAAACTGAATAGCCAAAATAAAACCAACTTTTGACAACAGACAACTGACAGATGTTTGTTGACAAGACCAGTTTTGATTTTTCAGTTAATAGAATAGAAATTTAAGAATGCCACAAACTTGCTAACCCACCATCGTATTATAATGGTTAATTACTAAGATTGTCATCAATTATTTTCCTAGTTTTGCTAGATCTCCTCATCAGTCACAGGTTATTAATCACGTGTATAGTTTCTAAATCACTCCAGATGTGACTATGTGTACTTCTCAGCCCTCTTTTTTAATTTTGCTACGTTATCAGTAAAACCGAGTTATCTTATCTAATTGGGATCCCTTTGAAGCGGGTGAAATATATTTTTTATGTATAAATAAATATTTATTCAAGATAAAAAACAAATTAAACTATTGTTGAGTAAATATTGTGATTCACATCGAAAAATACAGAAACTAAATTGTTGTAATGATATCGAAAAATATTTGACTTTTTCTTCCAATCAAGGCACACCTGTAGAAGAGCGAAGTAATCCCAGGTAAAATTGTTTTCTATGCGATTTGTTAAAAGGAGTTGTTAAGGGCTACGTAGTTATAAGAGCTAACTACATAGTTTACGCGACATGACAACTTTTCAAGAGCTGTCTTAAGAAAACTAAACCGATAAACAAGTAAAATATAATATGAATAGCGCAATACACCGGATATTGTCTAGTCCATTGGACATCATAATTGGAATTTAAAGTTTCCCAAACTTGTCATACAAAGTCGACAGTAAACAGGACCTCCTGTGGATGAAATTAACACATACAACATGAGATGTGGACAATAGGAGAACAGGTTGGCTACTGGGCTTGGATAAGGCCAGCTTAAGGTTGGTTGTCGGTTTTATCATTGGGCACTGCGAGATTAGGTCGCTAACGCTGATCCGTTCCAGATCCCAGCCGGACTATTGCAGGACATGTTGTAATGAGGAGGAGTTGGAGACTATCGAACACCTCCTCTGTAACTGCCCAGCCCTTGGTAGGTTGAGGTTGAGGACCCTTGGCAGGCCCTTCTTTGAGAGTTTGAATTCTGTGTTGAGGACCGACATCAAGGCTCTCCACAGATTCATTAGTGGCTTAGGCTGGTTGAGAGGCGCTAGATCTTCATCAGTGTATTCGCGCTGTCCCCCCTTTTTGTTGCGTCTCATCTGTGTAATTCCTCCACCTCCTACTCTCCCCTTTCCTACATCCTCTCCTTTTTATCCCTCTATTATCCTTTCCTCTTTAAGGACGTTGTACAATGGGTCAATTCGACCTCCGGGTACTGTACTTGTCTTAATTGACAAATACACGTTCTCTAACCTAAGCTATGGTGGAGATGGCTAAGCTGGGGTTTGAACCGTGGTCTCACATCTAATAAGCCAACACACTACCTACTAGACTACGGTGACTTGAGTGGTGTGTGAAGCTAGTTTGTAAACCTGACTAAAAGGTTGTAAAAACCACATAAGTAAGTAAGTTTGAAACGATGATCGTTTTGGGTACACCTTTTGCCTTTGTATATTAGTATCAGGTATGATATTTCTTCAAGCATATGTTGGCTGATTGTACAGAATAAAATATGATAAATTGTTTTCAAAATATATGTAAACTTTAAAATACATGATAAAGCCTCTGATGCTTCATTGAAGGTCCGGAAGAGCCGTTCAACTATTTTCCTTTTTTCCATGTGAACATGAACTTTTTGAAATATTAAAAAAGCCTTTTAAAAAGTTACTGAAATTATCAACTGTTGCTCAGAAACTTTTCAAACACTACAGTTTAATTGTAATCAATGATTTGCTGCATGTGTTTGACAAGCAATCATGTGACAAATAAAATCATTTAAAACGCCATAAAAACAACAATTTTCGGGTGTTTAGTGCCATAGTCTTCCCTATACATTCATTTCATCATCATGACAAGCCTAAATTGATGCTATCCGAGGATAGACGCAAGAGGATTTTAATTAATTTAAATTAACTCAAACGATGAACACATACATACGTACACACGTCAAGTAAATTATATTTTCGAAATTATAAAAGCTTGCGAATATAATGGCAAAAGTTAAACAAAAAAAACGCAAAAAAAAACAAAAGCAAAAATCTGCCTTTCAGATGGCAGATTTCATTAAAAATATACGCATTTTATTATAAAAACAAAGCCCATTTCAAGGTCGAATTAGACAGACTCTTAAATTTACAAAGTGAATAAATCTTATGAATCTCAATGGGGGGTTTAGAGAAATTCAGCCGCATAATATGTCTTTACTGATAAGAAAATTATTTTTTCTAAAAGCACTTTTTTTCATATGTTTCAAGACGTAAAAACGGAAATACGTTATAGGCAAATTGGTTTTGGATATCACAAAATTTAGTGGACAAAAAACGCTCCGTAAGAAGTAGATTTTTAAAATATTTCTAAAGAGGTTTGTCGTTTTGCAACAGATGGCTTTGTGTTTTACAATTTTTTTTTCTGTTTTTTTTCTGAATGAATGCTCAGTTGACAAATATTTTGTAGCAACGTAAAGACGACATGAATAAAGGCTCTTCTATTTTCTATTACTAACCAACCAAATGTGATCAAAACATCTTTCGTAGAAAACAAAATTCAAGCTCATGTGGTCATTCGTTCTTAAAGGGTCTGAGTCTTATTTTCTAAAATCAACTGACGAAATACTTTCAGCAGTTTGCGAAAGAAAAATCGTGGTACAGTTTTCATTAGAAAGAAAGAATGGAGAATATGGTGCGATCAAGATTACCTTTATCAACGACCAAATTTTGAAAAAAAAATTCCAACTTAACTTTTACAATAAGCAGATCTATTGCTATTTGGCTCAACTTTAGCTTTGCAAAGCCTTCTCTCTGATTTTCGTGCTGCTGCCGCTTGTCAGATAAAAACTGTAAACATTTTTAATTAATTAACCAGAAAGGTAGAAAGGGTCTTTGCATGACGAAATTTTTCTAAAGACACTATGATACAAAAAGGAAACATGATCAACTTGGTCGATATCATCATTCCTAGCATGAAGTCTCCACGAAATTCGCATGCTGCATATGGTCGAGTGGTTTATCATTACTTCAACTGGTATAAAAAACAGTAACGGAGAGACAGCCTTGACGAACTCTTTCATTCACTTCTTTCACTTAAGTAAGTGTGAATGAATAGTTCCATAGGAGAATATGATGGAAGAAAAATAATTAAACTGAAATATATTGATTCAAATTAGAGATGCTTGTAGAATGGCGATAAAAATCAGAGTAAATTAAGTGAAGTGTAATGGAATGGAGAAGTCGCCGTAGTCTAGTAGGTAGTGTGTTGGCTTATTAGACGTAAAGCCAGGGTTCGAGCCTCAGGCCAGACATCAAAACAAAATATAAAAAGTATTTCTTCTCAGCTGATTTCTGGTAAAAACTCTGAGAGTAAATATTGTCATGAAAAGTTTCTCAAAAAAAATCTGTCGTTCGGAGTCGACTTTAAACTGTAGGTACAGCCACTCATGTATAAAATTTAACACACACAACATAAGTGGTGTGAGAAACTAGGTCGTAATAATGACTAAAGGATTGTAATGACCAAATTATGTATGTATGTAATGGAATGGAAGGCGAACCGCAGGGCTTATATTTCTTGTGCTAGAACTAGAACTTTTAAATATTATGAAGAAATATTTGTCGATATAGTCTTTGTAGGCCAGTTGGTAGAAGACGCGTGGCCACGGTTAAAACTTCAGGTCAGACATCTCCAACACAACGTAATATATGAAAAAAAATTCTTAGGTGACTTGCTCTCAGCAGATTTCTGGCAAAAACTCTGAGAGTAAATAAAATTACATTGAAAACTTTCTCAAAAATCTGTCTTTCGGAGTTGACTTTAAACTGTAGTTCCCGCCACTCATGTATAAAATTAACACACACAACATAAGCGGTGTGAGAAGATAGGTCGTAATAATGACTAAAGGATTGTAATGACCAAATTATGTATGTATTTAATGGCATAGAAAACGAACAATACGGTTTATATGTCAAGTGTTAGAACTAGAATTTTTAAATATTATGTTGTAAATAGAGGCGTAGTCTAGGGAATAGTCTGTTGGTTTATTGAGGGTTTAAACCTCAGCTCAAATATCTTGAAAATAAAAACATGGAAAACAAATATTTCTTTTGCCAACGTCCTTCCCCTATGTCTTCTTATAAAAGCTGTTAAAGTCAACAAATTACCATAAAAAGTCGTCTTAAATATGTCAAAGGAATTCGAGATGAAACTGTAGATGCCATCACTCAATAATTAATACCTATATAACAGATGGTGTGAGAAACCACACCGTAATCCTTACTAAAAGGTTTTAAAGGACAAAAATGTATTGGCGGCAGCCGAGTATATGAAAAAATATTTCTTTTGGCGACTTCCTCTATAAGCAGTCTTCTGGCGAAAACTCTGTGAGTAAAATAAAATTGCAATGAAAAGTTTCATAAAACTGTCCTTAGGAGTTGCTATTAAACAGTAGGTCGTACAATTTATGGAAAAAATTAACACGCACAACACGAATGGGGAGAAAAGCCCGGTCGTAATTCTGACTTAAAGGTTGTAATGAGCAGTTAAGTAAGTAAGTAATATAGTAACAATTATGCTAGTTTTGAAGATTTTTGAAGACCGAAAAATTAGGTAAAATAATATAAAAGTTTCTTTAAAGTTTTCTTGAATAAATTTTCAATCGTCTGAATGCAAAAAAATTTAAAATTTCATTAAATTTAGCGTAAATTTTTAAATTAAAAAACTGACTCCATTCTTCTTATCAAACTAACCGGCAATATCTTTGTTTTTGTAGCTATAAATGTCATTAAAAAAAAACTTGTTTTTATTTTGAAATAAAATTATCTTACCTTTCATTCGTTTAATACTTTTCGAAAACATTTTTATCATTTTATTGTTATTTTTTCTTCTTATTTTATTTATTTATATTTAATATTGTTTTATTTATAAAAAATATACCACAACAGCAATGAGAATTAATTAAATATCTATAGAATGCACTTGATAAACAATTGTTTTGAATATTTTCGTCAATATTGTGAAAATTATAACGAAGCCATAAACCAGCAATGGCTTCAGCAATTCAAATATGAACATCATATTGATGCAGCAACACTCTCTTCTCTGGTCGAACAAAAAATATTTTTATTTTTGCAAATTTTAAATTTAGCAAATGATACACAGAAAAAAAAAACAAAGACTGTTTCAAGTTTTTGGCCGTTGTTTGCATACAAACAGCAGCAATAACGGCAACGTAATAACAAAAAAAGGAGAAACAGAATGTTCAATAAATTCTTATTTTATTTTAGTTTTTTAAATGAAGTCATTTGCTAATGAATCATTTCCATATAAATAATCGATTCAATTATTTTTGTATTTTTTTATTATTATTATTTCAGTATAATTTTATTTTAGTTTGTTTGTTTCTGTTTTGTCTTTTTTTTAATTTTTCTATAATTACAACAATTTGTTTATTTGTATTATAAAATGTCAAATGGCCGCCAAGTCATTAAAAACGTTTTTGTTTTCTTTTTATTACTTTTTCCCCCTTTTGCTTCACTCTTAACCGATTTTCAATTCAATTTTCACTTTCATTACTTTGCAATGCCATGCCATGTGTTGTTTTTTTACGGCCCCTCTTTAGTGGACAAATAAAAGGAAATCACTTTGAATCAAAACAAATCAAATCGGCCTATAAAACTAGAGTCCGTGTGTGTAAATCGGTCAGCACAACACTTTGATGTTAACGCGTTTAACAACAACAACAAGAACTATAAGGAAACAACGTAAGAAATAATAATAAAAAAAAATTATAATATAATAACGGTAGTTAAACAAAAAACAAAAAAATTATTGTAGAATTTAATTGTGCCGTTAACTCGTCAACGTTAAAATCGTTACTAATCGTTTGCCACGACTCTACTTATGAGGTCCAAAAACTCAACAAAAAAAAAAATAAAAATTCACACACTCAATCACTCAGAGTCACACACAGTCTTGCAAACACATGCTGGAAAATGCACGCAAAACATCTAAAAGAAAGTGAATGAGTAAATGAATGGCTGGATGAGTGAATGAATGTGTGTCAAATAATAATAGCAACGTCTCTTCGGGTATAAGAACAACAAAGTGAAACGGTCCAACTCGACTATATGTTACCCTATAACAGCTAACATTTCAGATGTGTATGAACTTATGGAGCCTCTCTCTCAAGATTTAGGCTTTTGTTCGAAAGGGTCCTCAATTTGAGAGTAAATTTTTCAAAACCATTTCAATGGCTGCCGATTTTTAACACAGTACGTAATACCAAAAACCAAAAACCAAATACTTTATTAGTCTCGCATACAATAGAAGGCAAACAATTTTATTGTTGTTTCGAATTTTAATAATTATGAGGCCTTATTTTCCCTTCAACTAATTCAACCAGAAGCACACTCGTGGTGGATAACAAGATCAACATACATTAAAGCAAGGTCTAACAGCGACTTTTCTTTTTGAGAAAAATAGAATTTATTGAGCCACTTCAAGCAATACAACAATCCGATACACTTTCACAAAAAATGCTGCTTGTATGTGAAAGAGATGGCAAGCCTGTTAATCGAGAACTTGTTACATTAGGTTAATTACGTGATTAAATTTATATACTCTCATAGCCTTTGCCAGCAATCTGCAGACAGGAGGTCGTCGAAGAAATATTTTATTTGGTTTTGTTGGAGATGTCTGACCTTGAGTTTGAACAGTGGCCTGTCTCACGTCTAGGAAGCCAACAGACTATCTTCTAGAGAACGGCGACTTCAAGAAGCTCTTTGAAGAAATTCCATTATTTCTTTTTTCTTTCACAGCACTACCACAAAGCATTTCTTCCAATTCCTTTTTAACTTTTTTCTGTGTTTCAGTTTCTTTACAGCAAATTTTTCCAGGACCTAAAAAGGGCCTAAGATGAAAATTTTTGGCCTAGAAACAACGTCTTCTGTGAACATGTATTGAGTGTATGTTGATTAAGTTTTATTCTTTCAAAATGGTGGAGCTACTTGATCTTGCTAGAGTGTTCGTGGTTTATGGAAAATAGCTGTCAACGGCTTCCATGACGCAAAGTTTTACACCACTTCCGATGGTAGAATTGTTTGGAACTAAAGCAATAACAAAAATTGTGTAATCACGACTACAAATGTATCGCTCATGATAATTAATAGTTCCTGGTTTATCTGAATATCGCTTTCTTTGAATAATCCCCTCTGGTTTCAGAATTTCGTAAATTTTCCAAAAAAAAAATTTTGTCAACATGTCATAACATCATTATCTATTACCAGAAAAGCATTGAAGTCTCCGTAGGTAGTGTGTTGGCTTATTAGACGTAAAGCCCGGGTTCGTATCCCAGGTCAGGCATCAAAACGTAAATATAAAAAAAAAATTTCTTCCGCCATTTACTCTCAGCAGATTTCTGCCAAAAACTCTGAGAGTAAATAAACCTGCCATGAAAAAGTTTCTCAAAAATATGTCGTTCAGAGTCGACGTTAAACTGTAGGTCCCGCCATTCACGTATAAAATTAACGCACACAACATGAGTGGTGTGAGAAGCTAGGTCGTAATCCTAACTGAAGAGTTGCAATGGCCAATTATGTATGTATGTATGTGTAGAAAAGCATTTTCAGTCACATTTTGAAAGAAAAATTTCTAATGCCACCACCATACCAAAATACGCACCTAACAAACGCACAAATAGATGTGGAGGCTTCTCTGCATATTGGTCTGTATTTCTAAAGACCAAATACGAATTTTTTTTTGGTTTAGAAACTCATCGAGCTGAACGTCGCAAAAATACGTTAAACGTCAATTAACGAGACTTACTGAAGCAAAAACACTTTAGTGAGGATTAACTCTGAGCAACAGATTTTTGAGAAACTTTTCATGGTAATTCCTATTCTTTACTTCCAGAGTATCTTTCTATGGTAAATGTTTGAATATGCTAGTTCTACTATGCCACTACGTGTACGACGTATATACACACATCTGAAATTCCAACAAACTTTCATCATCAATTGAGAAACGTTACAACTTTTGTTTCAATTCCTGGTAGTCTAGTGGGTAGTGTGCCAGACTATTTGATTAAGGGTTGTAGGTTCGATTCGCACCAGACGCTCTGGTCTGTTACACTACACCGAGCATAAGTTCGAAGTTACTCAGCACGTAATTAATTAGTAAATAAATAAATATGATTAAATGTTACTAGCATTACCTCAAACCACAATCACCATTAATATCCATGTAGACTATAAATACTAATAGAATAAAACTTTGAAAACAAAAACCCCAACAACACTAAAACCAAAACAAAATAATTCTAAAACAACAACAAAATAATAAAAAAAAAAACAAAACATATTTGTAGACATACACTCACAGTACTAGCAGTACACAAATACAATTGTAGTCATTATACATACATACATATATTTCCATACTTTTCTGTAGAACAGAAAAAGTGAAAAAATAGAGTGAGTACACACAGCGTAATATAATTATCAGTTTTAGAATATGCCTCCTCATATCATATGAAATCAAATATTTACCATACAGACAGCAGTGTGCTACATTTACGACAACGATTTTTTAACGATCGACTGTAATAGTTGTGTGGATGGTAGAGTGAACATTTTGTGTAGAGCGCAACTTAAAAATGATTCACGTTGCAAATCATCTCATAACCGGATTTGCAGCATTGATCACCATCTCAACTGTTTGCTTGAAAGCTGGATACACAAAGAAACACGATGTCTTGGTGCCACATTTATCATTACATTTAATGGAACGAATTTCCATTTGTGAAATCGAAACACTTATGTGAAGTGCATGATTACAGGCGATGAAAAGTGAATCGTATGACAGTAATGTGCGAAAAAGATCATGGACGACAAAGTGAGTATAGACAGGTAATGCAGTGAGTCTGGTTGGATTGGAAAAATATTGTTTATTATGAGCAATTGATTTCGATTTACTAGAGCAAATTAATTAATCAAGCCCAAAGGTATTGTACTTTCGTATTGTCTTAGTTAAGAAACTTACTCGTATTGATGACACGACAGAAACTGAGAACGTTTGACTGGGAAGTTTTAATCTCGGGCTTTCAGGCTGTCCTAATACCTGCAGAATTGACTTGTGGCTTTGCAAAACGTAATTTGATCAGTCTTACGCTCAGAAAATTAAGAAGTTTTAAACTGATGGAGTAATGGCTACGAATCCTACGAAAGGAAAAAAAATTATCTATCAAAACGAAGCATATTTCGTTTTATAAAGCTCGTTTCAAATATTGGATTGTATTAGAGATTCACGAATGTTTTATTTGCAAACCGATTTAACAGTTGGAAATATGTATGTTTGGTATGCCATTTCATGGTGAATGGATTTACACCAGTGAAATGAAATTTTTCATCAAAATAATGGTTCTTTTCATCAAACTGATCATACACTTTGTTTATTTTAAAACGAACATAATCATGCTTCAGAGCCAAGTTGTACCCGCTGTACAGGATTTCATTGAAGTGGCTAAAAGTTACTTAATTCATCCCAATTCTTTGCAACTGGGATTATGTTATTCCACTTTATGAAAGAATTTTGGCTTAAAAATCTTCAACCTTCAACTTGTGCGACCATCGTATCTACCGCGAATTCGGCAAATCGGGTGAAGCGCAAATCGTTATGGATATTGAATTTTCATTCAAAATTTTGTTCTTCTAAATTGTAAGGATAATCGCCGTAGTCTAGTAGGCAGTGTGTTGGCTTATTAGACATGAAACCACGAGATCTCTGTATCTCGAACTAAATGAAATACAAAAAAAATATTTCTTAGGCGACTTCCTCCCAACAGATTTCTGGTAAAAACTCTGAGAGTAAAAAAAATTGCCATTAAAAACTTTTTCGAAAATCTCTCTTTATAGTGTAGGACCCGCCACTCATTATAAAACAAACACACACAACAAAAGTGGTGTAAGAAGCTAGGTTGTAATCCTAACTGAAGATGTAATACTAGATGAAGATGTTGTAATGACCAATTATGTGTGTCTGTTTAAGTGCATAATTCACCATTGCAACTGACATCTTGACATGTTAGAAATTTTTTCATACATAAATCAATTGTCATTAATCTTAATGCTACGCCCACTGCAATTGATTTACTCACTTTTGAAGAAAGTGCCATTTTGTGTTACTTTATGGCCGACAAGTCGTGAAATTTAATCCAGATTTTACGCGGCTACCGTGGCAACAATGTGGCCCAAATCAGGTTTTAACATTACTGTCGTCAAATTTTCTATCCAACAAAGGCCTTTACATTGACATTGAAAATATATTTCTTTGTATATTTATGTATTAATTCGTGTTCAATTAATTTTGTCCAACACTGTACACAAGAGTAAGAAATATCATTTGTTGTAAACCTGCTTTCGTATGTATAAGAAAATATTTTTGTTTTTACTTGCAACCGAAACTATTTTGAATTGATAATCAAAGTTTTGTTTTATTATTTCCCGTGCCAAAGGTTGGCTGAATTTAAAAAAATGCATTATCTTCGATTTAACCGACTGTATCAAGCCATAGTATTGTGTTGCCTTAAGTTTGCGGCGTTTACGGTTTGTAGGTTTTTTTCTCTCCTCTTCTTTTCTATATTCTACTATACGAGTACAGCAGTGCAACCATATATCCCTTTGGTTGAGGTACCTGTGCCCGAGGTGGTCATATGCAGTACAAAAAAACAAAATAAAATGAAAAGAAAAAAACGTATTAATAAAAATAAAAATTAAAAAACGGGGGAAAAAAACTAAGGTTATTTTACATTGTTTTGGATTTATTTACAGTCAAGAATTTAAAAAACAACACGATTACGGAAAGGTTTCATTCAATTGATGGTTGTCTGTGTTTGTGCAAAGCAAACAAAAATTGCAGAGTGTCAAGGAATTTTTTGTAGGAAACTTGCCAAGGCAATTGAATGTGTACAGAAAGGGCCTCTTATTTGGTTGTCTGTGATAACTATGTAAGGTTAAAGTGAAAACTTTCAATTGACAATGATGTACTCCAGTACTTGTACGGCCACAATGAATTTCAGTAAATCACTTTTTTAGTATTAACACTGATGATACAGAGTTAAAACAATATTTATCATCACTTTCTTCTCAAATTACAAACTAAATGACGTGTTTTCTTAACAGGTTGGCTGTTGACAACTGACAGATGTTTGTTAATAGCATCAATGTTACCTCTATTGAAGTAGTTTAAACCATATTTTCCACTGCACATACATATATAGGTAAGGGCCGCCATAGTCTAGCATGTAGTATGTTGAACTACGCGAGTTCCAACCTTAGCTCTGACAATTCTGAAGGAAGCATAAAAATATGAAAACTTTTTTCTTTCGACAACCTCCTCTTAACAATCTTCTGACAAAAGATCTGAGAGTAAATAAACTGCCATTAAAAAATTCCCAAACTAAAAGCCTTGTCACTCTTGCATAAAATTAACACACTCAACATGGGTGGTGGGAGAAGCTAGGTTGCAATTCTGACTAATAAATTGTAGTTGTGTAAATAGAGTAGATAGTAGTACAAGTTCTTTTTTATACACTACAATACACCTCTTCCAGAAGGAGCACTTGCATTATTATTCAGTTGGCTGGTAGATAGATCACCCTTAGCGTCAGCAGCCACATGCACATGTATGCAGAAAAATCGCTACCACAGCCTTTTCTTTACTCTGAATCGCTTCTGTGTGAATTGTGATTTTATTGGTATACAAAATACATTTTCTTCAAGTTATCATGCAAACAGGTATTCTAACAGAATACTGTGCTATTTGCAGTTTTACTGTCAAGCTTTTTTTGTCCCACAAGAATTATTGAAGAAACTGCCATGATGTCGGGGAAACAGAAACGGGGGAATTGGAATCAGAACAGACGTCTTCCGATTTTGGGCGACAGAACGTTTGAAGATCTGGGTATGGTAGTGGACGTGCTACTAAGGCAACTGGCCAGTTTCATCCGGAGCTCAGGGTGGTTCAAACTCATCACTAACATATTATGACAAGGGGACTTACCCCACACTGGGTAACACAATGGTTTGGGCCAGCGAGTGAACTTGCCGCTTACTAAACCAACCTATCACACTGTTTCTCGTTTTGAAGGATGCAGTTTCAAAGGCTCAAAACAAATGATAATTATGCACAGAATAATAGCAGACTTTGATTACTTGTCTATGCTGGCCATAAAGTCTAAATATCTCAGAATCTATTCAGAAATCAAAATAAACCACCATAATTTCAAGTCAAGTAGTCGCCGTAGTCTAGTAGGTTGTGTGTTGTGTTAATAGACGTGAGGCAACGGTTCAAACACCATGTCAGGCAACTCCAACAAAACCGACTGCCTCTCAGCAAATTTCTGACAAATACTCTGAGAGTTCGGAGTCGACTTTAAAATTTGTGTCCCGCCACTCATCTCTCAAATTGACATACAAAACATAAGCGCTCTTAGAAGCTATGTCGTAACCCTGACTGAAGCGTTGTCAGGACCAATTCTGTATGTGTGTGTGTAATTTAAAGTCAAAATGTTTTAAAAAAAGAAATAAAATTCGCTTGGAAATACCTTACATCTATGGGCAGTTGATGACCAGTTGATAGTTTAAAACCACACAAAGAAATCAAATAAAAATCAATTCCTATTCAAAAACTGACTTAAGAGACGTAAATTTGAATTCCATAACCTGTGATTACCCTTAATTTCTACTCAAAGATAAAGCATTTTTAATCAATTAGAGGCCGTTTTTGGTTTTATTGTTCTTCAATGTTTTAATAACAATTTCGGTAAAATTCTTTTTTTTATTAATACAACATATTAACTACGTTATACGAATTTCAGATAGTTTAACCCTTTTAACAAACTAGGCCCTTAGTTACCCTTGTATATGACCTGCTAAAAAAATTACGAAAAAATCTTTTGAAAGGCACGAAATACTAGAAGGTCATAGTCATTGTTATTTTAAACCAATTTTGTATCACGTTCCAGTAAGAAAAAAGAAAACATGATTATTGGTAAAACATTTAATACATACAACGTCTTTCAGGTCTGTCCTTTTGACCGAAAGAAAAATAAGTAAAAAGAAATTAAAAGAACAATTCTTGCCAAGCAAACGTAATAACACTTACAAATACAATACGATACATATGTACATACAACAGTTGTAATTGAACGAGTGGATAAGAAAGAATGAAAGAAAATTGTTTTCAAACTCATATTTTTATAACATTAACAATAACAAAAAGAAAAAGGGAAAGAAAAAGAAAAAGGGAAAGAAAAATTAAAAGAAAAACCTTGTTTTTCTAACACACATTGCTACTGCTACTGGCATTTTCTTTAAGCAATTTTCATTAACCACGTCATTATTTTCAATTATTCATTCATTATTGAATAAATGTCTGACAGTAAAAATTGCTTGCCAACATGTACACTATGCCACTATATGTATATGTACATACAGTGAGCGTCAAAAGAAACTGTACACTAAAACACTGTACACTGGCTAAAATTCTAACAATCACTGAACTCAACTTTTACCACTTAAGGAGGGTGCCAGAAAAAATTTGACAATATTTTGAAAATTTTTGTAAATTTTTTTGGCTTTTTGTATGGCAAATTAACAATTTAAAATAAAAATAACGGTAATTTATTAATGTACATACATAATTGGTCATTACAATCCTTCAGTCAGGATTATGAACCAGTTTCTCACACCACTTTTGTTGTGTGAGTTTATTTGTATACATGAGAGACGGGACCTACAGTTTAAAATCGACTCCGATTAATTTCAGAGTTTTTGCCAGAATTTTGCTGAGAGTAAGTCACTGAAGAAATTTTTTTATATTTTCGTTTTGATATCTGACCTGGGGTTTAAACCGCTGCCTTACGTCTATTAAGCCAACACACTACCTACTACACTACGGCGACTAAAACACTATACACTGGCTAAAATTCTAGCAATCACTAAGCTCATCTTTAACCACTTAAGGAGAGTGCCCGAAAAAATTTGACAATATTTCGAAATTTTTTGTAATTTTTATTTTTGTTTCAATTTTAAAAACTTATAATGTAACAATTTTAAAATAAGGATATCGCTGATTTATTAATGTATATTTTTTAATGTACAGTTTCTTTTGACGCTCACTGTACATACATAGTAGAATACCATATATGGGTCACTAGTACGAGTATCTATCATTTTGGTATGGAAACAAATTTCTATTAACAAAAACTAATTCATTACAAGACACATGTATGTATGTATGTATGTATGTATGTACATATGTATGTATGTACATATGTATGTATGTATGTACATATGTATGTATGTACATATGTATGTATGAACACTTTAACATGTTGTATTACTCTTAATTATAATGTTTGTTTTACATCTTCAAATCGATTGGGAATCTGATAAAAAAAAAAATTGATTTCTGGCAGCTATTGCTGTTGTACTGTTTATGTCATTAAGTGGTGTCTCAATGATGATAAATTACTAACACTATCAACAATATTTAATTGTCATCCTTACTAACTACCGCATTAACGTAATTATTACTGTGTAGGTGGTGTGAACAGGTATGAGATAATGTCATAACAATCAACAGTTTACAATAAATGTTTAATAACTGGATTCACATGTGAAAGCATATTGTTATGTATGTATACTGGCAAGCAAAAGAGTTCGAACATGGAAGAAATTGTTACATACACATATAATATACGCCATGTTTTGTAAAGCATATATAAAATGTAGAAGAAGGTATTGTTATGCCATGTTTTGTTAAACATTTGTAAACTAGACAGTTTACCATTGGAAACACGCTGTTTGATCGAATCAAACAATTTCTGCCAGATAAGGAAGAATATTACTGGATTTGTCCACATTAAAATCGTGAGTAGCATTAAGTGCCCTGGTGGCATATAGTTGGTAGGGTGCAGAAAATCAAATGCCAAGGCCGTGGTTTCGATTTGCATCAGAGCGCTTGGGTGTTTGTTTATGATTGTCTGATTGTTTATATAATATTATATATGATTAACCACAATACAAAAAAGGAAATGGAAATTATTACAAAGTAATTCACGAGAAAAAAAGTTTCGTAGGTTTACACTGGTCTATAAAATAAATGTCACACACTACCCCTTTCATTTCTCCTATTAACTAACTTTTCTGTATTCCATCACAATGCACTGTATGAACAGGAGCCAGCTCAAAAAAAAAAAAAATAAAAAAGTGAACCCTAAAACAGGGAAAACGAACTAAAATACTGAAATTTGTTTACGTTAAACGTATATCTATCTGTTGTATCTATCATTTAAGTGCTGATAGGGTCAACACCCACACAATTTTGTACGCCAGTGTACGTATGCATAGGTTTATATAACCTTAGTCATAATCTTTATTAAGCCGTACAGACTATTATGATGTATTTAAATTTAATTAGAGTATGCACCATTAGTAGCGTTTTTTTTTTCTTTTTAGGATGAGCACTTGGGGGATGGCCTATACTCATGCAGTGTATTGTCTCCTTATGTAGGTGTACATAGGTTATGCGATACCTGAAATAAATATTTTTTTATTGTAAGTTTATGTGTATGTGCATTCCACATACGGATAATCATCTATACTGACTCAGTTCACCATGTGCGTCGAACATCAAATATTCACTAAAAATTCTTGTAAGTGATTCACACTTCATTATTACCCACTTCGGATAGTTTTTTTGAGTTTAAAAAAAAGTCCATCGCATCAATTCATTCTCTCCGAAAAATCCATCCACGACATCCCTCTTTGGTGACCAGAAAGTATAAGAACACCACAACTGCTCTACTTTTTAAATAATGAACTTAGCTCTAACTTAGCTCTTTTTGCAACCAAAGACTAATAACAACCCTATCTACTATATTAGCCAAGTAATCTACTTAGCTGGAATAACTTGATGAATGAAATTAAAAATGAAATGAAAATAAAAAGTAAAAAATTTTCTCCCCTACTGTACTTCTAGAAGGGTCTAAGGGTGAAAATTCCTTAACAGAAATATTTCGACTAGATCGCTGTGACTTCAATAGCATGGTATTTATATAATTTAATTTTCATATATGAAGTCGCCGTAGTCTAGTAGGTATAGTGCTGGCTTATTAGACATAAGGCCACGGTTCAAACTCCAGGTCAGACATCAGAAAGAAATATGAAAAAACATTTCTTCGGCGAATTCCTCAGATTTCTGGCAAAAACTCTGAGAGTAAAGAAAATTGCCATGAAAAGTTTCTCAAAAAAATGTCGTTCGGTCTCGCCACTCTTGTATTAAATTAACGCACACAACATTAGTGGTGTGAGAAGCTAGGTCGTAATCCTGAATGAAGGGTTGTAATGACCAATTATGTATGTATGTAAGCCTACAAATGTTCTATTGGACTTACTTAGAAATTCTATGATTAGTGGCGCCGAGTGCTAAGGAATGCCCGTGTTTCGAGCTTTGAACTCCTAACACTTACATATCCAACTCCGATTTTAATATATTCGGTAGTAAGGGTTGAAAATCCATGTTGGGCAAGGTGGAAGAAGGCATAAACAAACATATTTATTTTTGTTTACCGTATAATAGCAATCATAATGACAAAGCCTCAGCTTTTCTAGTGTTAATATGAAGAAGTAATTATTTTAACGCATTTATAACTTTTGTATCCGTGCATAGATTTTGAATACAAATTTTAATTTAAAAAAGTTTACACATTTAAAAAAACACAATTTAACTTACTTTTTCTTACAAAAATTATTCCACTTTTATTTATATTTCACTGAGAAAAATGATTTCATTTTGAAAAACTTTCCATTCAAATATTTATTTTCAAAATATTATGAAAAAAATATTTCGAAAAATACTTGTAGTTGTTGTTTTTGTTAGAAGATAACAATCTGAACTGTAGAATAAACTAAATTAGATAGATTGTCTTAAAAAGTGTTTAACTTGACTATGAGAAAATTTTAATTCGAAAAAAATATCACAAAACAAAATATTCAATGGAATGACGACTGCTGAACTAAGTTGCAAAATGAAACTATAAAAATTCAGTACAGCAGCTGGACTGCCACTTCTGCCACTGGCACTACACACCCTTCCTAACCTAATACATACATATATTGACGAGAACTACGACTATAAGATAATGCCATAAAACACAGTTTTGACATACAAAATAAATTAATTCACAAACTGTTAATATATTAAATGCATTTTCATTTTTGTTTCAATAATTTTTATTGTTTTTTTTTTTGCTTACAATATAAAAAAAATTGTGAATAAATTATTAATCATGCATTCGTCATTTGCATCTGCATAATGATTGCATTATTATTGTACAACAAAATATCGATTAAAATATTTAATTGATTAGAAACATTTGCAAGTGAGGTAGACGAGTAATAAATTAAAAAATAATCTTCTCAACTAAAATAATTAAAAAATTTAATTTATTTTAAATGAATGAGGTTACATAAAATGGATTAAATTTAAGAAAAAACATTACCGTTATAAATTATGCTAGCTTAAGTTGGCAACCGCACGTTATGTTCCGTCATTTAACCCTTGTCTGGCATTTTCTTAATTATCCCGTTAGTTTTATAAGGGCATAGTTTTTATCCAAGCCACTTTTGGCTACACACGCTCTGTCAATGCATTCTGCGTGCCCAAGTATCCTTCGTGTTAGTTCTCAAGTGCCGAACAGTAACAGAGACCATGTTCTGTGGTTTCGTCTTCTTTCTCTCCCTTAAAGCTTTTGTAGTATTTGATGTAAGATACTCCCAGTCTCTGGAAAAATATATGTTTGAAGTCATTAACCTGCACCGCAGATGATTTTATGCCTCTTTCTGATCGACTTTTACTATAACGACTTAGCATCTAAGAATAGTAGTAGGCGCGTCTAAGCGACTGAACAGTGGCTTGAATCGAACCCTGGTTACACTAAGATGTCGGGTGAATTCGGATTTATATGAATTATGGATTATACGACAACACAATATGATTTCCTAAAGAAATTGTAAACATCCATTCCGAATAGAGAGGTTTGAAAGAGTTTTGCACATCGTTAAAGACTTGGTTGTGATTTTCACTTTTAATGTATCCACATTATTAGAGCTGTGGTGAGTGGATTTTTTCGGAATTGGTGGACACAGCTCAATCCGTAAGACTACCGGATCAATGCAGCGTCTATCAGGTGGCGAAAAGAATTATTAAAGATGGTAATGTCTCCGGAAAACGTATTGCCATAGGTTTTAAAAGCTAATGGGCTTTCAAAGCACTGTGTGTTTATTTGTTTGTGGGTTTATTTGTTTGTTTGAAGTCTATAGACGGCTAAATGGCTGGACTGATTTTCTTGAAATTTTAACAGTACCTTCCTGAATATCTGCAACGGACTATAGGCTACTTTTTATTTTAAAATTTTAAGTAGGCGAGTTGCCACGCCCACATACCCAATAAGCATTTAATGTTGCATATCTCATAAACTGCAACAGCTAGAGTCCTCAAATGTTGTATCACCCCCCCCCCCCCCCCATAGTCCATATATATAAAAATTAATGTTTGTTTGTATGTACCTTATAGAATCGTAAACTATGATCTTTAGAAAAGTTGTTGCGCATGAGCCGACGAAGGTTTCTAAGTTAGTTTGACCAATTTCCGATAGGTGGTGCCGCTGAAAATTACTTAAAATGAATTAAATCGTAAACTGTGCATTCTTTAACAAAGTTGTTGCGCATGAGTCGACGGAGGTTGGTGCGATTAATTTCCAATGGATGGCGTCACTGAAAATTATTCAAAATGAATGACAAGCAATTGGTCGACCTACACCTCAAGCACGGAAGAAAAGAGCATTACGTGCCTCAGAATCAGACGGGCATTGAGACTCGAAAATCTTCGAGTATATGCCGCTTAGACCCGTTCGCTTGAATCACTTGAACAACGAGAGGTGAGATTAGAAACTGATCGAATGCGTACTACTCAGGCCCGTTCATCTGAATCATCAGGACAAAGAGAAACAAAATCAATAAAATTATTCAAAATTAATTGGACATTTGTGTAATGTCTTTCCTTCAAATTTATTTTAGTTGGTGGTGCAGCAACACGCGCAGGGTACAGCTAGTGTTCATATAAAATGGATATCGAGCTACGACGATATTTCAGGTAATTGTAGAGGGGAAGAACTGGCCAGGCATTGCGCAACCATTAAACCCCTTTAAAGATCTGCAGGCTTATGATTGGCACCGCAGTTATTGATTACGTCAAGGCTAGTTGGGTGGCTTTGGAACCGGGCAGAACGGCGCAGAAAATGTAGTCAATCTGGATAGAGGGCTTGAGCTCCAAAAGAGAACGCTTAGTGTTGCTGTTGGAGTCATTCCTGGGCATTGTGAACACAAATGGGAAATACAAAGGACTTCTGCAGGAGGTGTAGTGATGTGGAGAAGGAGTTAACTGTTCTTCTTTAAAACTATGTCGGAAGAGGAACAACACATTGGTGTCTACTACATACATAATTGGCCATTACAACCTAGCTACTCACACTACTTATGTTGTGTGTGTTAATTTAATACATGTGCAATGGGATCTACAGTCTAATCTGTGGTTTGAATGCCGGCCTCACGTGTACTAGACTTCGACGACTACAACTACTACATACGTCATTTAAATAAACTGTCTCTTATAGTCTAAGTTGCTTTATCAGAAGTGACGAACATTTCAGAGATTAGGTGAAAATGTAAAACTGTGATATCACATTGTGGCCTAAGCGTGTCTGTCCAAGCTCTTTGGGTGGATTTCCACCTCTATCTTCATACCTACTTAACGCTTCCAGCTTGGATTGTCCATTTATTTTTTTCTGTTAAGATAAAATCATTTGCCAACAGAGAAACTACGAGAACAATACGTACTAATAGAAACTAGCCCATTAAGATCGATTATTTAATGCCCTGCTCAACCCATTCTAATATAGTCAAGTCGATTCATACATTCCTTCACCAAATTTCCTGAATTCATATTAGCAATTGCGATCCGCTCTTTGATAACAAAGTTTAATCGAAAACACAGGAGTAGAGGGGTAAGAACAAATCTTCAGCCCTGAAACAATAAAAATAAACGCTCTCAGCACTTTACTTTCAAATATTAACGGCTGCTCTAATCCACGAAGTAATCCGGCATCACTCAATATTTCTTATTGGGCGACTGGTAGCACTCTTTTATTAACGGCTCATTTACAATTCTCACATACAGATGTCACTCAGTGTGTGCAAATAACCTGTCAAGTTGTTTTTGTAATTTTGCAAAATATAATCATTTGTTGTTGACAAATTTTCTCACTCTCCTGCATTTAATTAAATTTTCCACAAATCGCAGAACAACAATCGAAAAATAACAAAGAAAACGCAATAAATTATTTACAAATGTTAACCAGAATATAGTGTCAAATAAAAGTGCAAATAAAATACAATTTCGGACCATAAATGTTTTAAACAGAAAAAAATAAAATTAAAGAGAAAAAATGTCTCCAACACAACAACAGCAACAACCAACGCAATACAATTTTAAAGTGGTTCTGCTTGGGGAGGGGTGTGTGGGCAAAACATCGATTGTTTTACGATATGTAGAGGACAAATTCAATCCCCAACACATTAGCACCTTGCAGGCCTCCTTTCTCTCCAAAAAGGTCACACTGGACAATGGCACAAAGGTGCAGTTGAATATTTGGGACACAGCTGGCCAAGAGCGTTTTCATGCGCTGGGGCCCATTTACTATAGAGGCTCGCATGGTGCCATTTTAGTGTATGATATCACCGACCAAGACTCGTTTCAAAAGGTGAAAAATTGGGTAAAAGAATTGAAACGTATGCTGGGTTCAGAGATCGTCCTAACCATTGCGGGGAATAAAATAGACTTGGAGGATCAACGAACGGTAATGGAAGACGATGCGGTATCGTATGCCGAGAGTGTAGGTGCTCATTATTTTGAAACTTCTGCCAAAACGAATGAGAATGTAGAGGAGGTATTTACGGAATTGACAAGACTTATGGTGCAACACGCCCAACAGAACAATCAAAAGCAGCGAAAACTAATGCAGCAACAATTTGGCCAAAGACGTTTAATTGTAGAGGATTCCACAGAGGGCAACGATGATAATCAACACACCCAAGTGCCTGAAGGTTCTCGTTCCTGTTGTGGTTAAAACACACACACACATATTCAATGTACTTGCATGGATAGGGGCTAAAGAGTCCACCATAGCCACCACCTCATCGATTCACCACCATCATTAATCAACCAACCACCAGTGGAAAGTTTCTGTATGTTTCCTACAATAAATGTTAAAATGGCATAAGGCATGAGGCATAAATGAATGTGTTAAATTAAATTTATAGTGTAATTATTAAAAATCAATTTAATGTGATAAAATATTAAAGATTTACAAAAACAAAAACCGATAGAACGAACGTATGTATGTATGTATATTAATTACATGTATTTAAACTTAAAATGTTAATAATTTGTTCATTTTTATAATTTAATTTTTCTCTCGCGTCTTAATTAGTAAAATAGTATAGACATTACGTATGTATTTTCTTCTATATTCTTTATAAATAAATAAATAAATAATAATTATAATAATAATATTGATAATAAGAAATTAGCTTAAGCTTTTATGTACCAAGTCCCTGTGAATATACGTACTAAATTATATTAAAAGAAAAAAGTATTTCGCTTATCTGAATCGTTCATTCATTATCTTTCAATTATCCATAGAAAAAGAAAACACTCATATTATAGCTGATGGTAAGTATGGTATACATTGGCATAAACCGTTTATTATGATGACTCATATTCATATTTTGTAGATAACACCGAAAGTCTTTTATTACATACCCAAACACAAATGTGTATACGTGATGAACAAGACTGCGAATTACACGATGGCTAAAAGGTAAGCAATTTTAAATGGTTTTAAACTCTATGGAATACATTTATAGTTTTGCATATATATAAGTGCTAAGGACAGTTTAAAAGGAAGGATAGATATTAAGGTTTTCCTGGAAATAAGTTCTAATTTAATTTAATTGTTTATTACGAGTGTTAATGGGCAATATTTTATTTAAATATGTCACTAATATATTTTATACGTAAAGTAAATATGTATTTGAAATGCTTTAAATATTCACACACGTCTGAAGCTGCACGCATCTCGCCACAACATGAGTCTATAGAGTCATTGCCGGGGTATATTTCATGGCAAACCATGTCCTCTGAAATAGTCGACAATTTGTACTTAAACGGGTTCAAGCCAGGACTGCCAAAGAGTCATTCTTCAAACGAGTTAAATTCTGATCATATTCTTCCGAAATTGGTTGGAGGGTCTTTCATTAAGCGCTTCCTATCTTTAAATTTGTTGTTTTTCAACCAATTTTTTTTATTTATTTATTGAGAATATATTGTATACAAAAAATATACAATTATTTATTCAAAATCTACCCATTTAGCCCTCATATAGACCTTAAGTCGGATTGGCCAATCATCAGTTGCCGCACCTCGTCACAGCACAAATGAAGAGAATCATTTTGGGGGTATATTTTGTGGCAAACATGTTCTCTAAAACCTTATAATTTGTAGTCTTATGGGCTTAAACCGGGACTGCCCAAAATCTAGTCTTTAAAGGCACCAAGTGTTGTTTCGGTAATAGGTTGGGTTTGTTTTAGCTTTATGAGCTGATGCAGAATTTTGTTCGAATGTCCATAGGTGTGTTTAGAACATATCGCGTATTTCATTAAGCGCTTACTATCTTTAAATTTGAAAAGCACAGTTTGCGCGAGTTATCACCGAAGCACATCCGAAATGTTCAATTTTCTCTGACGCATACATATATATCAGAAAAATTTAACCGAAGACAGGGATTAGCCGCATGCACCTTCCATTTTAGAAAATCTCCATGGAATGGCAAACGGGGTTAAATCGAGTGATCTCAGCGGCCAGTTCACATAATCTCCACGTGATTTGATCGTGCTTACATCGAAAAAAAACTATATTTGTGATAAAAAAAAAAAAAATAATGCCTCGAAGAAAATAGTATGTATACTGACTTATTTTTGACTAGGTTTGCTACACATTCAAAAGGCATGTGATGAGACCAAAGTTAAACAAGAAAAATTCAGTTTTGCGTAACACATTGATATGTAACTTTTTTCCGTTGCCCTAACTTTAAAACTTTGTAACTAAGGAGTTACAAATCAAAACGTTTTGAAATCTGGTTCCTATAGGAAAACAGAAAAATTGGTTTGAATATTCGAAATATATTATTTTTGTTTGGTCATATACGAGGTATATCTAACCCAAAGTGTATATTTACCATTCAATTTTTTTTCGATATTTTGAAGGAAATACTTTCAGTTGTAATCCATGTTTGCAATTTTTTTTCAAGTACTTGAAACATTATTTATAATAAGCCTCCATGGGTGCTTTCAACTAAGACCTTAAATTATGTACTTTTCTTTATTATTCATATATTTTTTGTTTTTTTCTATATTACATCATTTATTTCCTGGTCGTCTCAAATAAGTGTGTTAAACTCTAACGTAATCTAGATCTTTGATCTGTAAATCAGTTGCTAAACATTAAGTAATGCCCCTCTTGACATACGGTGAACGTCAAAAGTGTACACAATCACCAAAATCAACATTTACCATTTAAAGAGAGTGCCCGAAAAAATTTTACAATATTTCGAAATTTTTTGTAATTTTAAAAACTCTCAATGAAACAATTTTAAAATAAATATAACGGTAATTATTTAAAGTATTTTTTAATGTACAGTTCCTTTTGGCGCTCCCTGTAAATATTATATGACAAAAATCTTTGAAAAATTCCTCTACAATGGCGTCAAAGAATCAAGTACGCTACAACCATTAAAACACCAATAGGATAATGAAAGTGGTTAGATCTCTCTATGCGAAAATCGGCCAGCCTATATATGTACGGCAAGGGCAAGGTTAAATGAAAATGTTAAATATAATAACAAGCTTGAATGAAGTAAGCAATATAACAATACTTATGATAAACCTGTTATAGAAATCTGATGTATCGTATGTGCACCATAAATGATTGTTCCATGACAATTAAAAACTTTCTAGTTTACCGTGTTAAACTTGTTTCCTAAAGATGTTGGCTATAATTTGTAACTTTCTAATCACATTTTCATACTTTTAACATTTCATATCATTTAAATAAAATACTTCGTTTGTTTATTGTACTTTATTGTTATATAAAGTGATGTAATAAATTTGCATTTATCAAAAAATATAATTCACATTGTATGTATGTATGTATATATAAATGCTTTTATTAAAATTATTATTCATATTATATTTTTCTTTTTAAATTTATTTTATATAATACAAAACTATCTTTCCTTTTTCTTTTATAATTTTAATTTTAATAAGACTCTTAAATTCGACACAAAGACATTATTTTAAATATAAAACAAAACGAACATTATTTTGTTATTTTTTATTATAAAAAAAGACGAACTAAAACATTTTTTATGTTTTTTTTCCTTTCTTTAACTTAAAAACTAATTATTGAAGAATAATAATTGTCTTCTTCTGCTTCTTGTTTTGCTTTTTATTATTATTATAATTATTATTATTATTATTATTATTATTATTATAATATATTAGACGAGTTGTGATCATTTTCTTATAAAAGATTATACATTATATAGTAGAGTTCTAGATTAGAATTAGAGAGCTAGAAGGGAGTATAAAATTGTTTTGTTTTGCTTGAATATGATAATTAACTTAATCACAGAACTACTATTGATGCAAAAAATAAAAAAATTAAATTATTAATTACATGTTATTTGAATTTATTTTAGCAGCTGTCATCGTTGTTTACATTGTCAGAGAAATATTGTAGAGAATTAAATCACTTGTTACGATTATATCTCGAAGGATCAATTTCTTTAGAGAATTCTGTCATAACTTCTTTGTAAATGACTGGATCTAGATTGCGTCCCAACATATAGATGAGCCACCAATCGCCAATATCTAGTTTCTGTGATAAAATGCGACAAGTTTCCAAACTGATCATACGATTGCGAGCATGCAATAGGCGAGGACGGAACTTGGGCATAAACAACATCATACAACTGTAATAGAAATTGTGGAAATTGTTAAAAATTACTGAAGTAAACTGTTATGTAAATAACACAACTTACCGGAATATTAGTAAACCAATGAGCAGGGCCAACAGAATCATATACCAAAACCATATGAATACATAGGTTTTCTCATTTACAATATTCAACGGCAGTATACACAGTGAATCGTGTTTCTGCAATGAACCGGAAGCACCAAATTTATGGAATATACATTTCGTGACACGTGGGAATATATAAACCATTGGATCGACTCTTTGCTCTTGTGGCACATCCGATAATTGCATTATTCTGGTGCCGTACGACATAAATTCACCATCAAAGAAACGATTCATCAGATACATTTGCACAATGATGTTGACAAAACACAAAGCCTCACACAGCCAATACCTGATGGCATACATCTTATGACGTTTGATATGTTTGGTCAAATAGTCAAGTAGAGCATCACGTTTAGCCTCTTTCTCTTCTCGTGTACAGATGGTGATATTCAGGCCCATAACAATCATACGCATTAAGCCACCTTCAAATTTCTCCCATAAAAATTTGGGTGTATAACATGCAATTGCCTAAAGAAAAAAGGAAAAAGAAAATTTGTTATTATTATTGATTTAATTTGATTATGGTTTGTTGTTGGCCATTGATCTTTTAACATTTTATTTTTAATTTCTTTATTAGCGTTTCAAGCATGATGCGTGATTTTAAAAACTTTTTAATTTTTACTCTTTTTTTTCTTGTTTTCTTTTTCATTGAATATTTCTTTTATTTTCATACCAAATCATCAGAAATTAAAGTCACGTCTAAAAGCCAGCGTTTCATTATGGTCAAGAAAAACAAAAAATAAAAGCCATGTACTGTTGAAATGACTTGTAGAATTGTTGTTTAAAGAAAAATAAACAATTGCATATAATTTAATGGGAAATTAATACCAATTTTAATTTTTACATTAAAGATGAACTTTCAGTCTAAATTATTCAGAAGTAAGCAAGCTTTTTTAGGTCAAAATTTATTATTCAAAATAAAATGGAGTTTAGAGATACCAAAGCAAAAATCGAACTCACATCGGAATTTGAAGTTGAAAGTGTTAAGAGGCCATCATGGTCAGGGACAGTTCTATGTGCCACTTACAGGAATCGATATTGCCATTGCCGCTTTACACGCGATTATGCCTGCATAATGATATGCAGTAAAGGATATAATATTAAAGCCTGCACGTGCTACTATTAACTCGAATGATATTCGCAAACCTACTCAATATCAGCGCAACATAACCTGAACGTTGAAATCTTACTCTCGAAATAAAGTCGCAACTACAGTCAGACTCCCATTTCATACATAAAATGGTTCAACGTTCTATATGAGAGCATTACACGTATGCTTACACATAGCGAAACTAGCAGTTGCAGCTGAAAATGCTGCTTAGATAGGTGATGTTCGAACTTCTTAGCTTATCTGTGCACCATCCGAATTAGAGATAAACCTGGATATCTACTATCGGGTGCTTATTTTAAAATTCATAACATGAAGTTGACAACACTGTTTTACTTGATAACCAATTTGAAAGCTGATATTCGATTTTTGTTTAGTTTCATTATGGATAAACTTATACCAGAGCAAAGCTTGGAAATTATTGAATTTTTTTTAATCAAAATAATGGTTTTGTTGGTCAGACTTATCGAACCCTTTGTCCATTGTATGGCGTACATACATACATATTTAATCACAATTCAGAGCGGCTAATGCGAAAAACAATTAATAGTTTTCGGACAATGCTTACTTTTGCTGATCATGTGCATCCAATAAGATACCGAACAGTATGCCCGTAAGAAGCTGTAACTGCTCTTTAGGGAGGCATTGTAAAAGATTAAAATCAGTCAATTCGTCACTGTTCTCCACAATTAAGAGTATGTCCATCTACTCTATGACTTTATCAAAGATTTTACGAAAAAATTTTGATTTAAAAACTATCAAGATTAAACCTCCTTTAGCTGGCATTAATCTTGCTGATATGATGGAGCCACATTCCATGAAGCGCGCGCGCCACAATTGATTTCCTCAAAGAAATTTTTGTTGAAAGAATAATTGCACTTAATGGTCCAATTAAATTGACACCAAGATCGTATGATTTAACCCCATTTGGTTGTTATCATTGATTTTAGCTTAAGGGCAAAGAATCTAAAGGCTGACTTCCAAAATGTTAGTTGCTTTGTGTTTGAACAAAGCATATTGTCTCATAAAGCCGCTATACAAAATGTTTATAATGTATACTAAAGGATGTTTTTTTATAAAGGTATAGAACTTTAAGTTGGCATTACTTTTCAAGATGGCGACCGATTTAACAGCTGTCAAGTGATTTATTCTCAGTTTGGTTTGGCAATTCATCATGAATAGACTCACGCCTTAACAACGCTTGCAAATAGTGCAATTTTATTTCGAAAATAATGGTTTTGTGCGGAAAACGTATCGCGCACTACTTCCATTTTATCGTCGACAAAATCGTCCATCAGAGCAGTTAATTCGATTAACCATGGAACGTTTTCGCACCACGTTTACTCTTATTGATAACTCGCATCCCCAGAGACGCTGTGCGGTGCGTACAGAAGAAGCTATTGCTGCTGTAGAGCGTAGCATTGAGGAAGACCCGAATGAGTCCATCCGCCATCAAGCACAGGAATTGGATCTGTGTCCATCCACTTTATGGAAGATTTTGCGGAAGGATCTTGGTTTGCGTGCTTACAAAATCCAACTCGTGCAAGATTTGAAGCCAAACGATCATCAATTAAGGTGTAGATTCGTCGAATGGGACCAAAACGAGATTACCGTTGTTCCCGATTTTCATAAGCGAATTTTGTTTAGCACAAACAAAACTGCCGCATTTGGAGTGAAGGTAATCCTCAAGTGTATGTGGAAACACCGTTACATCCAGAAAAAGTGACTGTTTGGTGCGGACGTCCAGATTGGACTACATCCGCGCCAGCCGTGGCGGTCATATGCCAGAAATCATATTTAAAATGTAATGCCACAAGATTATCTTTCGGATAAATAAAACTCATGTCAATCGAATAATCCATCGTTGTTTTATTGCAACTTAAAAAAACACCCACTATAAAAAACACCCTTTATTTCAAAATGTCGTCAATGTGTATTTTTAACGCAGTCAAAAAGCAATCAGGCATCGGATTTATAGTTGATGCATTGTTTGGTTACTTTGCACATCTACATAGTTTATATACAGTAGTAGAACTGCATACAAACTTTGTTTTGATACATTTTAAAAGTCAGCCAAACTATAAACATTCAAAGAAAAGTTTGTAAAAATTGGAGTTCCAGATTGCTGCTAGTAAACGTCAATCGTAGCGACCATATTTAAACATCACTGTCATAAAATTTTCTATCCAACAAAGCATGTTTCATTGATATTAAAAATATGTTTCTTTTATGTTTTATTAGGAATTAAACTTGTGTAGTGATAAATAACAGTAATCACGTCTGATCGATTTTAATAAAATTCCAGCTCCAACACATTAATATCAAGTTCTCGTCTCTAAAAACCACTCAAATGCATGAATTCGTATAACACTATGGTAGGGTTGCCATTAAGTCACTAGCAAATGCCAATGCAGTCGAAATTGATGAAAACCCTGCCTTTAGTTGCAAAATTCCTTTATCTGTGATATCCGATGCCTAAGTGTAGGAGATTTCCTAAGGTATGATTGTTAAAACTGCAAAGAAGGGCGACTTAAGAGAATCTGAAAATTATGACAACAAGATCAACGAAAAGATAGGCTGCTACACTTACACATTTGATGTCTGCATGCAGAAGATGATCCCAACTGAATTGAGGGACAGTATTGTTGTTAAAATTGGAAAGAGGAAAGATCTGCGATAATGGCATAAATTCTACTAAATTGAAGTCGTCGTAGTCTAGTAGGTAGTGTGTTAAACGAGACAGTTTAATTATGAAAAAAAAATATTTCTTATTGGGACTTCCTCTCAGCAATCTTTTGGTAAAAACTGTGAGAGTAAATGAAATTGCCATGCATTTTCTCAAAAATCTATCTTTCGGAGTCGATGTTAAACTGTAGGTTCCACCATTTATGGATAAAATTAACACCCATAATATAAGTGGTATGAGAAGCTAGGTTGTAAACCTGACTAAAGAGTTGTAACTAAGTAAGTAAGTGTTTGACAGTCATCTACTGACAAATCTGTTTCAGTACTTGCTACTTATTCTCCTCATCTATCCTTTACTTAAATGCACCCTACTGTCTAGACTTAAAAAAATCGTTTTGAAGGTTGTATAAGTGTTCCTAATTTCGTTAGCAGATTTTTTTATTTGATTGCCTATTATCCCCACATTATACTTATTTTTGTAAGCGACTGTGTTAATGTAATTCCAAACGGTATTTTGAACCCGGTTTCTCTGCCAAGTAATCTAAACGTAACGATTTTATCAACAAAAATTTTTTCATATTAGGATCTTATTTGGGAAAAATAATAGATTTCCTTACAATTTAGTTCCACTGTGGATTTGTGTAAAGTAATCATGGTTTATATTGGATGGAACTATAAAATAAACGATTATATGTACAAACCACATGAAAACCTTAATTAAAGTCAATTGAAGTGGAATTGAAAGAATATCCATACCATGTACAAATATGCTTGTATACTATATATGTATGTATCTTCTGTATATACAATAATAAAATCAAACATTTATGTATAGAAGCATAGTTAAAGTATTTTTTTTTCTTTAAAAACAACATAAATTTGCTTAAAGAATACTAAGCTCGTAACATGAAAATTGTCTTGAGCTCAAGACGTTCTTGATGATGTTGATGATTTTTTGGAAATTTAAGTACATGAGCAATGAAACAAGATCACTTTAGAAAAAGAAATAAACAAAAAAACAGACTCTTGTGGTGTTTTCAACCAGTAAATGTATGTTAAAGCTTGTCTCTGAAGCCAAAAAAAAAAACCAAAGAAAAACAAACCAATTTAAGTTTAAGTTTCGAAATACAAAAAAGAAAGAAGAAATTTAAGATTTTCGAAAAAAGAAACCAAGTCTTGGTCATTACAATAAAACGTGATCAATCAACTGAAATGCTTCAAAGATCAGTAAGTCAATTTAACTTGGTTTTAATTTTTTTTTTTTTGAGAACGAACATAAATTTTTTAAAACAAAAATACAGAAATAACTTGCAAACACCAAATAAAAGTTTATTTTTATTTTTTATTATCAATTGTACATACTATACATATCCATGCATACAGTGAGCGTTAAAAGAAACTGTACACTAAGGATAAAATTCTAGCAATCACAAAACTCAACTTTTACCACTTAAGGAAGTGCCCAAAAAAAATTTGACAATATTTCGAAATTTGTTGAAATTTTTTTGAAACAATTTTAAAATAAAAATAACGGTAAATTATTAATGTATATTTTTTAATGTACCGATTATTTTGACGCTCACTGTACATATGTGTATATGTTTTATGAATTCTTGTGTTTATTTTTAATGGAAATTTGATTAAAAATGTTGTTTAAATAATTGAACACTAAAAAAGCGTGTGAACAGAAATACAAAAAAAAAAAACAAAACAAATCAAATAAAATACATGCAGAATATGCCATAAACAGAAATCACGCATTTGAAAGAAAAAAAAATTTATCGTAACGTAGTTGTATAAACTAAACCAAATTGAATTGAATTGAGCGTTTTTTTAAAGCCTTGTTTTGTTTTTAAAAATCATTCCCAATTATATTGTATGAACAATTCATAAATATCAGTTTTTTTAGTTTTGACCATAATTTTTTTGCTACTGGTAGACTACGTGGTATTAGGTTGCCATTTAATTAAAAAATATTTTCTTTAATAATAAATGAAAACACTCACCTGAAAGAAGAGCACAAAACAAACCCACTGGTAATAGGTGTAATATTTTTTAGCATCTTCATCATCGAAATCATTGGCAATACCAGGATGTGCCACTTCACGGCCAACCTGTAAACAAAAATAAAAGAAGAAATTTTAATATTTATTGGAAAATAAAAAGAAATTTTTATTAACCGTTTTAGTAAGAGAAAAAAATGACCCGACTATGGATAGCAACTGAATTTCAACTACATTGCTAGTTTCCAATCTTGGTTTTACTAACAATCAACATTTAAAAATTTTACCTGTAAGATACCTTTTTCACGAACTGTAAACGTTTTGGTTTCCATATGACAACGCTATTAAAGTTCAATTGCTGTTCATAACTTGCGCATAAAAAAAATCTAGGGTCCTGAACCGAACTCATTTTAAACGATTACGATGTTTCTAGTCGTCATCTACGAACTGTCATTATACTGGTCAAAGGATATTTGCAAGATGTCTCCATCTTTGTCAACACGTGAGTATATTTTTGACTCTTTCGACGAAGCTCCTTTCTCTTTTTGATTGAAGATTATATTCGTATGTATTAGGTCATGATAGCAAAACAACTAAGAGTGTGAGCTTCTGCGACAGCGATTAAAAACACTCTTGTGGTGCTTGTAACAAAACAAGTCTCACACCCATACAGAAGCATGGAATAAATGAAGGACTTGATAATATAAGTACATATAGCTTGTTCCCTGGGCATTTGAGTGAATGTAGCAATTATCTGTTTTAATTCTACTCTCAACAGTCTTTGCAGTTCCACCGCCTTCTACAATAATGCTACCCAGGTATTGAAATTCTTCCATACGGTGCACATGAATTTAAATTTGTCTTTAGCCTTAATAACATTTATCTTGAGGCTAACTTTATTCAATTCTAGAGACTCAACGAAAAATAATTTCTTATGTTTATATCAAAACATTATCTTTTGAAGCTCCGTTATCTTTTGTGCTCAGTTTTCCAAATACCATTGCACAACCTCTGTATACAGTAGAAGCCATTTATGAACCGCTGAACCTTGCAGCATTATGTCCTTTACACAAACGTTGTTTATCTTCATGACTTTGGTTTACCTATCAGACTGTTAATTTTGTGTCTGTGTCGAAAATCTTGTGCGAGAGTAGAATTGATAGATCCTAGAGTACACGTCAGAGATTGCACGTAATTTTTACTTTCTTTGAACAGATTTCGCTCATAATATCATCCAGCGTTCTGAACAGTTGGGCTGATAGAGAGAACCATTCTTTAACTCAAGAGCTAGTATGTAATTATTCTTCTGTTGTAAGGAATTGGCAATTGAGCATTCTCAGGCGTAGTTCATATGATTCAAATTATTTTCTGCGGTACATGTTTTTTACTTTAAAAAAATAAATTGTTTGCGAAGTTTAGATGTACATTCATTGAGTATACGTTTTATACGCTGCGGGCACGGTCCGTAATTCTTTTGAAATGCGCAAGGATGAAATGCCATTACAGTAAAAGCCGCTGACTGAATTTTTGTGAACATTTGGTTCCAACAAGATGACGCAAAATAAACATACTCGTGTTTAACCTACGATTTAATGCAAAATCAATTTCATCAAAATCGTGCCAGAAATGGCCCTCTTTGGATAAATAAAAATAAAATAAAACATCGATTTTATTATTAAAAGAACATAAAGCTATCCATCTTTGGCTTAAAAATTAGGCCATGTTTTTTAGATAAATAAAAATAAAAAGAATAAAAAAACCATTTTTTTATTAAAAGAAAAAAAAAAAACGAGCATTCCAAAGCATTTAAAAATAAAATGGAACAAAATAAAAAATAAAATACGCCCAGCTAGACATAGAACATGTTTAACACAAAATATTCTTCGAGTGTTATTCTGAAATAAAATGATAATGCATCCGCAGCACATGTATTCTTGTCGCAGTCTGATCGACAACTAAATCAAAAAACACAAGAATACATACACATGTACATACGTACGATGAGAGCAACACATTGTTGCGCTCTTTGTTTGTGTTCATTTTCCTTCTGTCTTCCTCCCTCTCATCAAGAAATGATTTTTAAAAAATTTTGGTGAGAGCGTGTCGTAATGTTACGACCCGCCATAAGAAATTTTACTTCTACATGATGCGTATTATTTATATCCATATTCTTTGATAAAAGTCAAAAAGTGTACCAATCAATTATTTATCTTGTAGCCCCGTAGGACATGTTACACCAAAAAAATTCTTTCTAACAATATTTCTGTGTGGTATGATTATAGATTCTTAAGATCTTAAAACATCAGACATATGCTGTTAACAATGGTGCCCAAATAACATATAATTAATGACATACTCAAAGAATTCATTCTTAAAAGGCTTTAGAGAGATATTTAGCTTTTTAGATGCATTATTCGATCATTTTCGAATAATTTTTAATCATTATTCGAAGAAATTCTATCTGTTTGTGAATAAGCATAAGTAATTCGAAGGTCGACAAGGATTGGCCTTTCTATACCTCCTTACACAGCCTAGTTTCCTAGTTCTACCAATAAGCACTGCATGAATAGGCGCCGATAATATATAAAGAAAATCAAAACAATTTTACAGTTGTTTTAAACCTTTGGTTTTTTTTAATCTGAGAATGTTCATACTTTAAATTTTTCAGGCATCATTCCTTTTTTATTCAAAAGAATAATTTCACATATGCGTTCTACAATTGATAAATGCAAATAAAAATAATGAATAAAATCCTTTCATAAAACAACAACTTAAAATAATTAAAAGAAAGAAAAAATAAATAAATAAACAATAAAGCCCGTATAAGCAATTCAATTGAAAAAAAGCTTCCTTAAGTTTCCAGCTAAAGGGACGGCATATTGACACGAGATTATATGAACATTTCATTGCGTAGCGTGTATATAACCCATCAGATGCACATTTTCTGAATTATTAAAAATTATGGAAATAAAAAACAGCATAAAAACAAAAAAGTTTCAAGCAGACAAGGGACATGGATTTTATAAACCTTCTGCTAAAGAATTTCAAATTTTAATTTATGCGCAGACAACTAAATGACGCCCCATGTTTTCCTGTAGGTTTTCCTCTAACAAAAAGATTCAGTTTTTTTTTTCTTCTCCTCTTAAGATATGTACGTTACTTAAATGAAGGCGTTATCTGATTTTAATTATACTTTAAATGATATACGAGTGCAAAACTATACATACTACAGTTTGGGAATCTCTACACATGTAAGAGGCATTTTATTTATAGGGATTCCTTTTGCTCTACAATTTTTTTTTCGGGATTTTATGTTTTGCACATACGAAGAAGATCATTTCCTTTTAAAAGCAAAAAAATTCAGCCATTCTTAGTATGCTAAAACTGATATTAAAAGATAGCCTTTCAAAGAAATGGTAATTGGATATGGTACCATCGTTTATTTAATTTTTTTTGTTTTTTTTATTATTTTATAGGCATCACTACTTATTTAACTGACATTCATTGTTGATTTTGAAAAGAAAAAGGAAACGAAGAATTGAAGTTGAAGTGGGGGTTATTGCGAAAACAATCTTTTTACAAACAGATTTCATGCAAAGAAAAAAAGAAGAAGCTCTTATGATGCTTTAGAATCTGTGAAAGGAATACATTTGATAAAAGCTGCCTTTAATACCACTAAGTTTCAAACAAATTATTTTTTTTTCAGATCGACGAAAACTGAACTGAAATCCTTGAAGCAATGCTAGGCATATAAGTTGGTTGAAGGCGACGAGACCAGTCAAAGGACTAATGTATGTATGTTTTACGGCATACACCTAAGCCATCAAGTAGTCTTATTGTGCTCCTATAGTTAAAGGATCCAACCATACTTTTTATAGGAAGTGTGTATCTTGTACAAACTACTTCTTCTTCCAATCCACTTCTATGATATATAACCCGTACCCGGTAAAGTATCAAATTCAAAATATTATAATCTAGAGCTTACAAATGCCGGGCAATGTCATAGAAAGTGTTTCATTATTTTGACGACTTCACCACATGCCTTGCATTCATCACTTTCCACTGTGCCAATACGATTCATATAAGGCGGAGTGCCCCTTGAGTACGATCATTAGTGTCCTACAATATGCCATATTAATGTCCTACAATACCCATGGTTTTCCTCCATCGTGAGCGACAGGGTATTTTTGTAATTCCTCCTATATGTGTAATTATTCCACAATAGTCGATGTGACGTCACTGTCTACTTTCCCACTTTCTCTACATACATACATACACAATTGGTCATTACAACCCTTTAGTCAGGATTACGACTAGTTTCCCACACCACTTATGTTGTGTGCGTTAATTTTTATACATGAGTGGCGGGACCTAGAGTTTAAAGTCGACTCGGAACGACAGATTTTTGAGAAACTTTTCATGGCTATTTTATTTACTCTTAGACTTTTTGCCAGAAATCGCTGAGAGGAAGTCGCCGAAGAAATATTTTTTCATATTTCGTTTAGTTGGAGATGACTGACCTGGGATTTGAACAGGGGCCCCATGTCTAATAAGCCAACACATTAATTATTAGACCACGACGGCTTCACTTTCTAAATTTTTTATCAATAAAATCAAAGGCATTCGGTTATCCAAGCGTATGGTATGTAATACCATGGCTTTGTTCGTCAGAATATTCGCGTACTCGTGCCTGGGTACCCATACAATCGTACTATTCCATACCTGGTGTAATTGTTAATCGCCATTTTATCCTTTAGGACAGTCCCTGATAGGATGTTATTGTCATGAACATGTGTCAATGTCCGTTCACCTAGTTGTCATTGACACAGATTATGCATTCCCTACTACTAGCGCGTATCCCGCTTGAAAAACCGTGGTCGCAGATAAAGTTTGGTTTCTGGTTTTACTATATACAGTCCCATTCTCGTCCTGTCTTCGTGTTTAGCGCCATTCTTATAGTAACAAGTCTCTACGGGCATCTGTGTCATGAATACGTTTGACTAAGAAGCTCGATCTAGATGTAGAGTGATGCAATTGGTTGCTATCATTATGTTAAGCATTCTGTCAAATAACTGCACATCAAGAGACTTCGTCCAGAAGTCGTTCTATCCACCTATTGCCTGAAAACGATACGCCATAAAAGCCACCTCATATCTCTGTCGGTTGGATGAAGAGTATTGTTTCCAATGATATTTGAAGTGATGTTCTCATGGCACCACCAAACAACATATCCTATGAACCTTTTCAATTATTTTAATATTGCACTTCCTGTCCATCGATGCATGAGTAATGAAGCATGAGTATGTTAGAATAGGTCTTACTACTCTCCTGTAAAGCCAGCTTCTCATTGTGATGGTGAGGCTCCATTTAGAACCTAAGGGGCCTCTCTTATAAAGGGACCATAGGACAGTGTTCTGATTGCAAACATACTTTCTTCACTTCTTCCTGATGTGTAATTATCCATAGATCCTCAATAAACATAATTTTGGACCACCTTATCGAGCGAATGTTTCATCTGAAAAGCATACTTCTCAACCATAGAGAAACATAGACATCGCGCATTAAAAATTAGACACTTAGTTGCAGTGCTGCATATTTGCAGTTATTTGTTTGCAACTGAACACAACTTTTGTATGAGACTAGAATGTCCTGTTAGAAGTCGCTGTGGTCTAGTAGGTAGTGTGTTGGCTTATTCGACGTGAATCCACGATCCAAACCGCAGGTTGGACATCTCCAACAACACGAAATACGAAATAATATTTACTTCGGCGACTGCCTCTCACAGCATATTTCTGCGAAAACTCTGAGAGTAAATAAAATTGCCATGAAAACTTTCTCCATTCGACTTTAAACTGTTGACTTTGAACTGTAGGTCTCGCCACTCATATATACAATTAACTCGCACAACATAAATGTGTGAGAAGCTAGGTCGTAATCCTGACTAAAGGGTTATAATGACCAATTCCGTATGATGTATGTTAGAATGTCATTCTCTATAACTATACATACATATGAAGTTCAAGACATTGGTTATATCGTCGAATAATCTCCCGGTTGTTGGTAGTGCTGACAGAAATTTTGCGATCCATCACAGTGTTTATGAGCAAAGGTAAAAAAATTTTAGACTTAGCTTGGAAGAAAAACTGACGAGAACTGAAGCAGTGACTAAAACTTCTTCAGATTGCTGATGTATATCTGTTAACGTCGGATCTTACGGCTTGCGACTTAAAGCATATCTTCAAAAACAAAAGAAGAGGTAGAATTATATACAGAGGTGGCCTTATAATTAGAAACGACTTAGCAACATGTACATATGTTTGTTAATTTGTTTTACAATTTTCACTGTGTACCTGGGATCAAAGGCTTTGTTTGAGGACGTCTTACATACGTTTTTCAATCAGATTGGGACAAATTAAACTTAGAATCGTCACTCCAGAGAACTCCGTTCCAGAAACATCGTTTCTAATTATAAGGCCACCACTGTAAGTGGAGTTGTCGAAATATATTCAGAGAATATTTAGAACAGGAAACCAATTGACAAATATTGGACGTGTTGTTAAGTAGGGGTAATTTCTTAAGTAGACTTTGGACAAGTATACTTAATTTTAATTAAAAATTGAAAGTTATATAAAATCTATGATAATTTCATTTTTAATACACTTACCTGTCTTCGAAAAGCATCGGGCATAGTGAACGTACTATGAATCCAACAAAATGTATTCACCACATGAGTGGGTATACCCGTTACAATGCAACTAATCGGTTGGCCAACATATTGTGTGGCTGTGATAATTAAACTGCAAGCCAACAGCAGAACTGTAGTAAAGGAGTTATGCAAACGAAATATTGTATTATCCGTCTGTATATCCTGCCATTTTAAGTAGCCTTTTAAACCGGCCAGTAACTTATACATGGTGGTGGCAGAAGTATACTAATAGAAGGCAGTGTGGAAATTTTTTTATTTTTTTGTTTTTCACAAATCAAACTAATACACGTAGTACGGGAAAGCATAAGAAATTATAAATGAAAGAAATTACTTGTAGTTTTTGAAAATTCCTAAGAATGTTGTTAATTGTAGTGGAAGATTCATATCAGCTGAAATGAAAATGGAAGAAAAAAAATAGTAATGAATAGTTAAAAAATGTGTTAACAAGTCTATTAAAAAATAACAAAAAATATTTAAAATATTTTTAGAATATGCATGGCTTGTACAAACATTTTTGCTTATGAATGTAAAGTTTTTGTCATCATGACAGAGATCTTTTAAGTGCTAATTATAGAAAAATGTATTTGTTAAATACTATTTGTTAATACGTACATACAATTCAATTTGATTAATTTACACTTTTTAAAGGAAAAAAGAAACTGACATATGGTGGGCAATGAAAATTCCAAAAATAAATTTTTTTTCTTGAAAATCGAGACGTCTGTCTCTGTGTTTCAAGTTCAAGATAAAATTTTATTTTTAAATTTACCACCAACTTTACCAGCCAAACTCCACATAAACTGTATGCTTCAGTTCCTTTCTCCCCTTTTATAAATTGTCAGCTGTATGTTATATTTTGTAAAAAAATTTCTGAGTATTTTTAAGAAGAAGTAAGGAAAACTATATTTTAGTTTAAAAGTTTATTGTCCCCAATATTTTATTTATTTTTTTCACTTCTTTATTGTTGATTCTATTACAGTATTCTGTAGTTATTTATACGTTTGTCCAGTCTTTTTATGCGTTTTTATTTTGTTATTCTTTAATTTTAATTGAATAAAAATTTTTCAGATTTTTTTCTCCTCCATTTTTCGCATTCTAAAGTCTTCAATTATTTTCTGTTATTTTTTCTCAATTTCAAAAATTTCAGAAGATACACTTAAAGAAGAATAATTTATGGTAAAAAATCCATCTTTATTGGCATTAATTGAGTTCATATGTACCATACATATGTACATATGTATGTATCATGTGGTGTTTACCCTCATAGAGATGGATAGCTTTATTCATTGAAATTATTGAAATCATTTTCATTTATCATTTCATTGGTATTTGCATATGAAAATTATTTAAATTTAAACTAATTTTATTATTATTAACAATAAATTAAATTTAATTGTAATCAAAGTCAGAGACTCCAGTCTTTGAAAGAATTTTTAAAAGGAATTTTTTCTACATTAAAAAATTGTAAGTTACCCTCTAATTTTGCAACGATCTTACATTTTAAAAATGTTTTTAAAAATTTATACAGAATTCTTAATTTCCATTAATTTTATTTCATTTCCACAAAAATCATTTTTTTTTTGCAGCAAATCAAAAAGATTTGAATTTCTTAAAGAATTTATTCTCATATACAACACAAGATTTATTGTCATATTTTAAATTAAAAAAAATTATTAAATTTAATTAAATTATTTCTAATTAAAAACCATCATGCAATTGTATTGAATCAAAACCATTAAATGGCAAGCTAATTGATTGATAAAAATCATGAAATAATTTATTAACTTGTCTTGTCTTGTAAACCATATTGGACAAGTAAGGTTTTCGAAACCAAGTACTTTTAGCAACCAACAACAGCTTTGACTGTTTTTACAACACTTGGTTAAGCTACGAATCAGGTGGACCAAAAAATCAAACTATGCCTCAATGGCTACCGTGCCACATTATGATTTTTCAAGCGTGGCGATCAAATAATGTATGATCTCAGTCAGTGATAATTTCTGTGAATTGAACACATCTTTTGTGATAATCAAATTACAACTACGGCAATATCACACAGGGATACGGAAACAAGGGCTGACCTGAACTGCAAGACATTCATTATCAATTCTCCATGCATTACTCGGTAAACATTATATGAATACCGAGTTATCCAGGAGTGAATGGAAATAAGTAATCGAATCGAATTGAAAATTCCGAGAGAATAACAAAACATAAAGCCGGTTAGTCCAATACCTTATGTATTAAATTACAATGAAAAGTAGCCTACAAAAGTGAGCGGTAACGTCACACAGACTTTTGTGAAACAATGTACAGCAGGAAAATCGGCAGAGATACTATGGAGCTATCCCGATGAGTGGAAAAGTAGCCTTCGTAAACTCGAGAAGCAAATATTTTAAGGATGATACTATTTTAGATACAATGTGTGAATTTATTGCTCACGGGTGAATTAATTGTAATTTAGTGTTCAAGTGTAATTTTTTTCAGTGTAAAAAACGATTTCAGTCATGTGACAGTGCCAAAAATGCTTAGCAAGGTTTGCTCTGAGTCGACAAATAGATTTGTCAGAAGCAGTTTAATTGCTGACAATACACACTGGTGGAGTATGGAAGACGTTGGCATCACAACGTTACAGTTAAAGAAGCGATTTACTGTACGATGATTATTGAGTTCTTTTTACACCTAAATAGAAAAATTTAACTTGGTTCACATTGGAAGCTTCAACAAGGTGGTACCACATGCCACACAACGCCTTTTCCTGGATACAATGATTTCTCCACAATCACTTTTAGGTTCTCCTAAGCGACAATTTCACTTGTTGATGTATTCACCCGTTGGAAAATAAGCTTTATCACTGAAAAAACGTTTGTTCGATATATCAGCTTTCAATTCACATGTCATCCAACGGATTCTGAAAAAAAGTCACTGTTTGGTATAGATATAGAGCTGGCGGACTTCATCAGTCCATATTTCTTTGAGAACGACGTTGTCAAGAGTACTTCCCTCCTTTTTTCTGAATTGGATGATCGGAATACCAACGACATATTGTTTTAACAGAACGCCGCTACGTGCGAAACAGCTCATTGCGCATTGGATATACTGCAAAAGCGATTTGAGGACAGGGTTATCTTACGTGGAAGTAATGTGGGCTGGCCATTGAGGTCATACGCTTTGAGTCTGCTAAACTTTAACCTATGGGGTTTTCTTAAGTCGCGGATGTGTGGCTGGTAGTCTGTTGGCTTATTAGACGTAAGGTCAAAGTTCAAACCCCAGGTCAGACATCAAAATGAAAAAATATTTCTTCGGCGACTTCCGCTCAGCAGATTTCTGGCAAGAACCCTGAGAGTAAAATAAAATGAAAAGTTTCTCAAAAATTTGTCGTTCGGAATGGACATTAAACTGTAGGTTCCGCCACTCATGTATAAAATTAACATACACAACTTAAGTGGTGTGAGAAACTAGGTCGTAATCATGAGACATGGAATATTAAATACTTCCGATGCTCTCTACCCTAAGAAGACATGGCAAACATTTGGACCATGATGTATTCCACACATAATGACATTATAGGTGTTTCAAACGAATAGAAAATTTCGATAATAACTCACAGACATACATACATATATAATTGGTCATTACAACTGCTAATTCACTTATGTTTTGTGCGTTAATTTTATGCATGAGTGGTGGGGCCTACAGTTTAAAGTCGACTCTGAACAACAGATTTTTGAAAAACTTTTCATGGCAATTTTATTTTACTCTCAGAGTTTTTGTCAGAAGACTGCTGAGAAGAAAACGCCGAAAAAATATTTTTTTCATAATTCCTTTTTTTATCAATTTGCGGACATCCATTTAAGCTTTTAATGATTTGTTTTTATACAACTGAGAGAACGTAAAGTCTCAAATTATACCCTCAGTGTACACCTTCTTAATTGTATATTCTTCCCTAGTAGTTTCAATGATTTGAAGTTGAACTTCGTAAAGACTTAATGAGTTTAATGGCACACAATTAAGGGATGTGAAGACCAACCTTTTCACCACAGATGTCAGGAACTGGGATCAGATCATTCTTGGTTTCAATGAAATTTCGAAATAGAAAGCGTTTAAAAAGACCCTATAGATAGATAAAGGCAGGCCATCTTCTCATAATTACTGTTATCTGTAGTATAGGAGCTGATCGAGATAAAAATATTTTCCTTGTTGGAGCCACTTCTCTTTATAAATTTTTCTTTTAACATTCGCGAATACTTACTTTTTATTTTTTCTTGTAATATTTATTATTTTCTTGTAATATTGACTTTTACATTATAGACCTGAGCTTTAAGGTTATCTGTAATACACAATATATCGTTGGTCTCATGTAGAAAGGCCCTAACTCACACTTTCTTCGAAATTGATTTTTTCTGTGATTCCAATGTGTATTTGTGTTAAATGCATTAGTCACAAAAAAATCAATTTCGAAAAAAGTGTGAGTTAGGGCCTTTCTACATGAGACCAACGATATACTCTAATATATTTTTTTTTAATTTTTACAGTTATTGGGTTTTTTTATTGCAAATAAAATATAATTTTTTTTCTCATTTTTATGATTATTTAAAGATTTTTTTTACTGTACAGGTTTACTGTGAAAAATGCCTCTATGTAAACTTATCAGCTATTGTATGTACAACTGTTTGCAAAACGACGACCCCTTTTTCATTTATAGATGGAAAATATAGAAAATATAATGCATTCAAGTGATTGTCAATTTGTAATTGTTATGACAATTAAACTTTTGAACTTTTCCATTACAGTTATGAAATAATTTATGCAGTAAAGCGGTGTGTCTTAATAAAATGAGCAGTAAATACCGGTCAAATGAAATCAAGAGTTTTATGATCAGAAGAATGGAAATAAATTGAAAATCAATTATTTAATTGGAAACAGATTTAAATGATAAAGGCTCGCCAGAGAGGCATATCAAGATTATAACAAATGTAGGTCATTTCAAAAACAACTGAAGCAAAAAAAAAAAAACATTTCATTGCTAATATGTAACCGTTTTCGAATATTCGAAAATTTGTTTTGAAACACAACCTGCATACAGATTTCACCTTGACATTCAAAAACGAGCCTTTTTTCCCATTCTTTCTTTCTGTTACAAATTCTACTCGTTTTTTTTATTTCCGTAAACGTAGTGAGTTTTTTACGCTTGTTTTCAGAATAAAATTTTTCAACGCCTAATTTGCATAACAACCCAAGTTATTTTACTGATTTAAATATACCTGTTGCTTATGTGCCATATAAAAAACAATAAAAAAAATATTTTGTTTCTCAAAACATACACACAAACTATAAAATGATTGTTTATTTACAAGTATACGTTGCAAACATTAAATTGACTTAAAAACAAGCCACCACCGGGCAGATAAATTTACCCTGTGATTATATGAAATAATTTGAAAAATTGCATAAATACAGTGATATAAATGTATTAAATCATCTAGAATAATACCATATAAGCAGATCTCTAATACTATATTATGCTAAGCATTTTCACAAATATTTCAATCATGCTATCCAATCTGTTGGGGTTATTATCATATTAAGAATCCCACACCTTCATTTCAAATTTATTCATTTAGCGGCTTTGTGTTTGTGTGTGTGATTGACTGTCTGACTGACATTAATCTAACACAAGGTTTTTCATCACGTTTGTTTTTTTGTTTATAATTTCAAAGGCAGCGCAAAAAAGTGTCATTAGAAAATTGCTTTTTGCTATCATTCGAATTGTAGTAAATTAATGGACAAATTGAATTAACCCATTAGGTATGTTGGAGGCAGATGTTTAAACTTCAAAGCTGGCATATTATAATATTATTTATTTATTAATTATAATACAATTACAAATTATATTCTAATTATATACGAGCTGAGTAACTTTGACCATATGCTCGTGTAGTGTCACAGACCAGAGTCTCTGGTGGGAATCGAACCCACAACTCTCACGCTAACAGTCTAGCACACTATCCACTAGACTACCCCATATTATAATAATTTTTAATAATTATTTTAAAAATACTATTCCTTGGGCAATATGACGCAAATTGAAAATCGTAAATGAAGCCCATGTTGCAACTTATCATACCAAAAATTCAAGAAAAATCGTTAATTAATCTACGATTATCATTGAATATCGAAAATATTATTTTCGTTTGTTCTTTAAAAACAATATTGAATACCAATATGAGGGTATTCAAAATTTTTATTTTAAATTCCATGACATCCATTGAAAATTTTTGTGTTTGATGTCCAAATGATCAAATGAACTGCTCAGTAGATTTCAACGGGTGATATTTAACCGTTTTTAAGTTGAGAATTCGAAAAACAATGTTTCAAAATAAAATCTGTTGCATACTACGCCGCTTTCCTATCTCCTATAACTATATTTCCCTTATTCCAACACAATGCACTGACATTTATCCAAGATTTTCGACAGATAATTGTGGAACTTTGGCCAGCTTCTTCCTGTACACCTGAGACTTCGCAATATATAGTCAAGTGGGATTAATTGTTTACCACACTCCCAATGTATTCGTGGTGTCTTTCGACATATGGTCTGTGGCAAACAATAGTCAATTGTCACATGTTCCTTTGCGTATAACGTTCCAATTTCCGTCGTTTTAGAAGAAGTATGGTGCAATAATGCCACTCAACTTCCAATCGATCCAAATACTGCATATATCATGATGCTTTTGAATTGCTTCTGGCTTTTCTCCACAACAAATCCGGCCCTACTGCTTGTAAACGTTTGTTCCGTAGATCGATTATGATGGCCGTATATTGAAGTCACCGTAGTCTAGTAGGTAGTGTGTTGGCTTATTAGACGTGAGGCCACGGTTCAAACCCCATGGCAGACATCTCCAACAAAGCGAAATATGAACAAATATCTCTTCGGCAACTTACTCTCAGCATATTTCTAACAAAAACACTGACAGTAAAAGAAAATTGTGATGAAAAGTTTCTCAAAAATTTGTCGTTTAAAGTCGACTTTAAACTAAAGGTTCTGCCACTCGTGAATATAATTAGCACACATAAAATAAGTGGACGTAATCCTGACTGAAGGCTTATAATTGGCAATTATGTAAGTTATTCAGCCTTTAAAGCAGAATTGTGCAATTGTGGCTAGCTTCTCCCTGTACACTGGAGACTTCTCGTATTCTCAGAAAATATAGTCTAGTAGAGGCTAGTGAATTAGGCTCCAAAAGTGAGATTGCATATTTACCAAGCTCTCCATGAGTACTTGGCATGCCTTGCCGTGTGGCATGTGACACCATCTTATTGAAAACTTATGTCAACCAGTCCCAACTCTTCCACTATGAGCAATCAATAATATAATCAATAATAATGGTCATTTGACTATAACTTTACCATTTCCAATGTTTTAGAAGATGTTTGGGGCAATAATGAATACATGTTTAAAGACATTTATGGCTATGAAAAGTATCTGTAGAGAAAAATTATATTTAATCATGAGATCTTACGATGTAGCATCATATAGTGGCTAAAATCCAGTAATTTAGGTTTGAATCCGATAGATGACAAAGAAATTATACTAAAAAGCTTTGAATTCTAGAAATTAAAACGCTTTCATCATCCGCATTCCATGTTGGACGCCTCTTATTTGGAAGGATCATCTTAACAGCAAACATCGTAGGAAGTTCAGATAGTTCCAATTCTTAAGTAAAAGTAAAACCCATTAAGCAAAGTCTTACTCCTATAAACTGAATGCAAGCAACAAGACATAGTTTTTTACAGGGGGCCTTTAACAGATGGCATACTTATGATCCTAGAAAGCACTGCAATATACAAAACACAGGCTTAGCTGGAAAAACTTGATTAAGAACATTGAAATAAAGCACTGAAATAATAAGAATATGGGGTAAGCGATACTTAATGAAACCAAAAGAAATAAAAAAGTTTAATTACTTCTCTGGATATGAATTCAAAGAAGTCTGTGTATTATCAAACTTTTCTGCTACGAAACTGTTTTAGCAACTTTTGAAAGGCGTTTATATTTGGCTTCAAAGCACAAATAATTCTATTTATGTTAGCCATATAAAAACCAAAATTTATAATTATTTTGCCTTGTCACGTAAAGGATTCAGCACGTACTTCAAAAAGAGGCGATAGTATCCCATAAAACCATGGAAAGAATTAATTTCAAATTGTTTCTTTTCACATCAATGATCACAATATTATCTGATCTTAAACAATAGTTTTTTCATACTATTTTCGGTTTTGGGGGCAAATGTACCAAATGAACTAAAAAACATTAAATTTGTAGGTTAGGTTAGGTTAGAGTCAAGTAGACAAGTACAAAATCCGGAGATCGAATTGACCCATTGCACAACGTCCTAGTTTCTCACACCACTTATGTTGTGTGTGTTAATTTTATACATGAGTGGTGGGACCTACAGTTTAAAGTCGACTGCGAACGACAGATTTTTGAGAAACTTTTTCGCGGCAATTTTATTTACTCTGAGAGTTTTTGCCAGAAATCTGCTGAGGGGAATTCGCCGAAGAAATACTTTTTGTATTTTGTCTTGATGTCTGGCCTGGGGCTCGAACTCTGACTTTACGTCTAATAAGCCAACACACTACCTACTAGACTTCAAATTTGTAACGTTCTAAAAATTATTCTTTTAATCGCCTATTTAACCGAACTTTGCCTGGTGGCTATCATTGATCTCGTATAATAGGGCAAAATTTGTGTTTGTGTTTGTAAACTTGTTCTGATGAATACCAAAAAATTTCGATATTTGGCTCGATAATGTAATAGCAAAACACTCTCTCAGATAGTGTTTGCAAGCGAAGATCGATTGTGTAATAGGGGCTGTGCGATAATGACATTTTAATACCATTTGGACGCATTTATGCAACGTGTCAAGTGAATAGACTTGACGTTATTTTTTATTTTGTTTATAAATAAAAATAAAAGACAAGTTGACTAAATTAGAGAAAGTAATTAAGCGTTGAACACTGCATATTATACGATTTGAACTTTTGGAAAATATCTGTTTTTCTTGGTTATTTCCTGTGTTTAAATAACTGTTGTATTGTCTTATTGAATAAATATTTACCAGTATGTTGTTTTAAATTATTGTTAAAAATATATTGAAGAATAAAAATAAAAACACTTGTTGGATACAAATTTAAAATAATTTTTAAAAGTCACCAAAATTTAACGATCTTTTGAAGATTTCAGAAATTATCTTAAAAATCAATACATGGTATTCCCTTAAGTTAAACAACTTTTTCGATAGAGAGAGAGAGAGAGAGAGAGAGACAAATTAAGCTATGTCAAGTGTTATCAATATTTATTGAAATATTTGACATTGAAATCAATTACAATAACTATGAAAAAACAACAACATTATCTAAAAACTATTATGCAAATATAATTTTCATGCGACAATACATACCGCAAAAGGTATTTGTTTAGCAGATGGGGTTACAATGTCGTTCTTAATTAAAATAGATACTGAGTTTGGGTTTTAAACAATATATTTTGCAAAAATATTGTATTACATTAAATACACATACAGTCAAAGAAAAAAGTCTACATACACTACATAATGCTAATTTTAATTTTTTCCCCAATAATTGTTATATTTTTTCATATTCGTTTTGTTCTTCAAACATTCTTTATTGTAAATGCCTTAAACAACTCTATAACATCTTTTCCAATTTGATAAAAATCAGCGGGAAAAAAGTATACATACAATGAAATATATAGACTTTTTTCTTTAACTGTAAATAAATTATTTATAAACGATTGTTGGAAGAAAAAATATTTTGTAGATGTTTAAAAACTTGTCTAAGCTTTAAAATCATCTCCGGTGTATATAGACTTTTTTCTGTGACTGTAAATAAATTATTTAAAAACGATTGTTGGAGAAAAAAATTTTGGAGATGCTTAAAAACTTGTTTAAGATTTTAAAATCATCTTTTTAAATTATTTCTTTTAATCTCATTTCATTTAGAATTATTTTGAGAACCACCTGGCCTTTGCATTGCATTTGTATTCAATGCAACGTAACACGCATTCACTGTGAAACGCTTCGGCAATAGAACGGAAGTATGTTGCACGTAAAGCTAGCCATTATTTTTGTATTGAAGAACAAAAGCCGCCAGCAGACCACATAATTTTAAACAGATGGTTATGGTTAAAAAAGAGACAATGAATTCAAAAAAAGTAATCAAAAATAAATTAAATTTCTATCATTCCCCCACTCAACCACATACATATAATACATAAACCCCTCAAATAGTTAGTAATTGTTCGTGAAAATATTGTAACAATAAAAGAGAATTTGTTAGATAATAAAGTAATTTAATAAGAATAAATAATAAAACGAAATTATGTTAACAAAGTACGAATAATTATTATGAATTAAATCAAACTGGTTTGGGAAAGTATCCCAGTAAACCAGTTTTTTTTTTTATATTTGTTATTAAGATACGATGTCAGTCAAGTTCATGTAGTGTTCAAATAGCAAGAGATTTTGTTTAAATTATATTGTTAATAAATTAAATAAATGACACAGAGAATTAAATATTAATTTATTATTAAATCGTAAATAAAATTTTATATTTTTTAATTGCTTAATTAATATAAATTAATTGTGCCAATCAAGGTTTGCCTGTTTTTTTTTAATAACATAATTATTATTTAAATGAATTATAAAAAAAGGGATTAGGAAGTATTTTATTAATAAATACGAGGATAAATTGGAAAGTTCTTATAAAAAAAGAATTTCATGTGGCTCAAAAAAGAATTTTTTTTCTCAAAGCCAGCTAATACCATATCTTTTTTCGCCTTTACCGGTATTTATACCAGTACTAGCTGTACACTGCGCGTGTTACTGCGCCACCAAATAAAAGAAATTTGAAAGAAAGGCATTACACAAATGTCCAATTAATTTTGAATCATTTTATTGCTTTTGTTTCCCGTTGTCCTGATGATTCAGATGAACGGGCCTGAGTAGTACGCATTCGATCAGTTTCTAATCTCACCTCTCGTTGTTCAAGTCGAACAAGCGAAGATTTTCCATTGAGACTTGATTCTGAGGCTCGTAATGCTCTTTTCTTCCGTGCTTGAGGTTTAGGTCGACCAATTGCTTGTCATTCATTTTGAATAATTTTCAGTGACGCCATCCATCGGAAATTAATCGCACCAACCTCCGTCGACTCATGCGCAACAACTTTGTTAAAAAAAAATGCACAGTTTACGATTTAATTCAATTTGTGTAATTTTCAGTGGCACCACCTGTCGGAAATTGGTCATACTAACTTAGAAACCTTTGTCGGTTCATGCGCAACAACTTTGCTAAAGATCATAACATGATCAAATGCACAGTTTACGATTACTCCGATTTTTGTTTAAGCACTTTAACGACTATTCAACGGCTGTTTATAATTCTGTGTAAATAAATATCTTTTATAGTAGTTAAGGCATTACGTATTAACGCCTAGGCAAACAAATGTCTTCCTATGCTTAAAAAGTTTATCGATAAGTACCATAAGAATGACAAACCCTCACGCTAAATGAAAATTTTTGGACAAGTGTCAACATAAATGCCTACAATAAGGGCCAAAGAAAATATCAAATATCTCTAGTTTTTCAACGTTGAAAATAAACTAAAGGGCTAAGATTACATATATGCACATTATTGTAGCGATTTTTGCGATAATAACGAATGTAACATTAACTCAGCACACGATGAATAATTCGAATAGAAGGTTTTTCAAAGTCATGGTCTTCCGTCTAATTTTTAAGCACCATATATTCTTCTATTCACATAATAATAGGGATATAATTACAATTATATTTGATTTTAATACACATGTTTACAATTTAATTAAGTTAATCATATTAATTAAATTTGAATAATAAAAATGTTCCATTCAATTAATTTAGAGAATTGCAAAAAAGGGAATTTTTACTTTAAAATTCTGCCATACAAACACAAAGTATTAGTATTTAGAAAAAAATTAAGCGTTGAAAAGAATAACGAGATATGTTCTGTAAGATATAAGATAAGATTCAGAATTTAACGTAACAAAAAAAAAATGTTAAACTGCACCACCTCGGTGCCTAGTTCTCATCACCCCAACGTGGGATGACAATGCTCTCAAATCGCTTGGGTAGAATATTCAATAAAGCATGTGATGTGTGGCAAGTACTGCGGTCCTGTTGAAACCACATATCGGTTGGTGTTCAAATAATCCAATTCAGATCAAAAGAAGTTGGTAATCCTCGACCTATAGAAGTTTTTACACGGCCTGGCCACCTTCGTCCTCAAAGAAATGTAAAATCATGCCATACAGTAACTTTTCTGGATTGCATTGGACGCTCATAGACCTCTTGCGGACTGGTATCGTTCATATAGGTAGTTCGCGTACCTATACATCGAGAAATAGGCCTCATCGCTAAAGATGATTATTCGATGAAAATTAGTGTCAGTTGCCAACTGCTTCAGAGCCATTTCGTGTGTTCATTTCCAATTAAATTTCCAATTAAATGAAAAATGAAAATCAGACCCATTTCAACAAACACACGTCATTGTCTTTGGTCGATCCATGGTGATTTGGCAAAACAGACTGTATAAATGGCAACTGATAATATTAATGTATAAAGCTCACCTTTCACGTTGAAATCATGGAAAAAAGTATGAAAGATCGTCACATAAGCAGCGTGGACCTAACTATGGTACATGGTGTTCATGATCAAAAATTATCAGCTTTTGAAGTAAGCTGGATGACCGTATTTATATTTGCGTTTCAATGGAACGAAATCGAACCATTGAAATCGTGTGATTAAAAGTAGATCATGTAAGACAATAATGTGCAAAAAAGATCTTGTAAAAAGCAATATGATGCTTCACAGATGGCAGCATAGCCAAGATAGACATTAAGAGAAGAGAGAGTGGAAGGGAATTGTTTATTATGTTCTATGAACTCCTATAATCTGGTCAAACGATTGAGTCTGATCTCTAATAAGATTAAAGCAAACAATGTTATTAAAGCAGTCATAATCACTCAACAGAAAAGGTGTTGTATTCCATTCAAACTTTAATGACTCGGAAGAGAGCTAAGAGAGTTTTGCGGAAAGTTTTTATGCCTACACTGTATAGTCCGGATCTTATGCTCTCAGATTATTATTTGTTTTGATCTCTACAGAACGCATTGAGGGTGTAATGGCTTTACCACGACAATGGCAAAATGTTGCCAACCAAATTGTGCAAAATTATAACAGAACTTTTTCGTAAACCAAATTTTTGTTAAATGTTTTGTTGTTACATGCATAGATACATACAGAATTGGTCATTACAACCCTTAAGTCAGGATTACGACCTGGCTTCTCACAACACTTATTTGGCGTGTGTTTATTTTATAAATGAGCGGCGAGACTTACAGTTTAAAGTCGACAGATTTTTGAGAAACCTTTTCATGGAATTTTATTCATTCTCAGAGTTGTTGTCAGAAATCTCCTGAGAGGAAGTCGCCGAAGAAATATTTTTTATATTTCGTTTTGTTGAAAATGTGTGACATGGGGTTTCAACCGTGGCTCCTGTCTAATAATCCAACACACTACCTACTAGACTATGGCGACTTCAAATACTTGACATTACTGTGTCTTGCAAAATTATATGGAATGCGCGATATTCATTTATATTTTGCAACGAAAGATAAATTGTTAGAAAATGCAAATATTTTGCAGAACTTGTATGACTATACAGTTTAATGACTATGCAAATAAAGGCGAAGTGATATGTTTAGCAATAATATTCAAAAAATATTAATTTTATTTTATATTTTTACTAAAAGGGTTTCATTAAAACATGCAATATAGTTGAAATATAGTGGGATCATGGGTGAGATCTTAAGATAAGAGTTATGTACAAACATGCTAAGTTAGGGTAGAAGATTTTAAACAGATAAGACAGAACAGATGATGAAATGATTGTCAAGCTTTTGAAGTTGTTTAACATGTTCATTTTAATAACAGTTGAGTGTATCACTTCGCAATGATCATTAATGGAAACTATGTTAAACGGTAATGAATACTTTCCGGTAATTGTATGAATGGAATAATAAAAAACACAGAAATGTTGTAGAGAGAAAAAATGTTGAAATAAAAAAATTACAATAAATTAATGACTAATAAATAAATAATATCTAAGAATTTTCAATGTGATCTGTGTGTGTAAGTCAACTGAATAAAATATTATATTGAAAAATTAAATAAAAAAAATCAAATCATAATAAAATAAAATAAAATTTAATTGTTCAAATGTTATTAAAATGCTTTTATGAATAATTGTGATATTTTTATTGAAAATAATTGCGAAGGAAATAAAAAAAAACTTTTTAAAATACTTACAAAATCATTTGTTATGAAGTTTTGTTTGTTTATGTTCTATGTATACAAAATAGCAGCAGCATACAAACAATAACAACAATAATGAAAAATATTTTCAACTTTAAAAAAAGATGTTGAATATCTAACCAACATACAACACGTTGCCTGTTGTTATTAAGATAAGATTAATAATTGTCGGATGGTGGTATCTTAAGATGCTACCCTACTTAGTAGGTTACAATGTTAAAAAAACAAAAACAAATCACACTTTTTTGGCTCAAAAATATTTGGAAAACAACGTGGGTGTTTTTTATCGCCTTTGATATCGTATTTAAACCCGGTAAACTTCTAATACTTTTGTTATAATGCTTTCGTATTTATTTTTTTTTTTCGTTTACGTTCTATTTTTTCGATTTTAATTGTTACAACAAACGAGTTTCTACAGGCCAATTGTAATGAAAATTAGTTTGTTTTCTGTCGAATTTATGATAATTTTCTAGCACGACGATTTTGATTCCGAGAATTTTTTACGAAAATTTAAACGACATTTACTTTTATAAAATCAATTTTATTTAAAAACAAATTTATTTGTATGAAAAATATAAAAGAAAATAAAAATCTACACGCGTCGCCAGATATTTTAAGCTGAGTACTGTGAACACACAAATACTACACTAATATGCTCGTACAGTGGCTGATGTTTAAGAAGCTCGAAAAAAACATTTCGAACACGAACAAACGAATAAACCGAACGTATACAACAGACAGGCAAAAACAGAAAACACAACTCTAATAAAACGACAAGAACAACAAAAACAACAACGATGGCCAGAGCAAAAATGAGGGATAGAAGCAGCACAACAGCAACAGCAGCTATTAAATGTTAAACAGTAAATACACAAAGTAACTGAAACTCGTGTATAAAACGTACTTACAGATACAAACAACAATAGCAACAACAACAACAAAAGAAACAACAATAATAATAGCAACATTTACTATACACAAGCATAGTATTCACAAATTCACAACGAGCTGCTGTAGATGTGGATGATGATGATGACAACGGTGATGATGACGATGGCGATGAGGGTATTCGAAATATTCGAATGTGAGAGAAATAAACACACAAAAAAAAACACTTCGGTATTGAAAATTTTACACCAACATACTCTCTTATTTACTTACACATAAACTGTTAAAACAACTCCTCTATAGAGACTCTATTCTCTCTCTTTCTGTCTGTCATTTTACACCACTACATAGCAAACATTATGCCTTAAGTTGTATAAACAAATGAAAAATAAAAGAGAGCAAGAGCTAAAGCAAAAGAGAGTAGAGCGACTAAGGAATCTTAAATGTAAAAGTTTGTTTTCAAATATTCAGAAATTGTGTTTGAATATATACACACACACACACACTCACACTTAAACTATGACTTGAGAATAAATCCAGTGTTTAAACTCTCTGGTGGCAGCTGCAGAACTTAATTATGTATGTTGCAAGCATTAGTTGCATACACACACATACACACACACGCGTAATAAAATCATCATTAAACACATGTCATAAATCACAAAATCACTATAAAATTAAACATTCGATGCAACTACACACTTACCTCTCTTCCTAACTCTCTTGTACGTTGAAACTCTTTGAACTAAGCATTCCTTACACGTATTGTAAAACGAACTGTTGTGGACAAAAAGCCGGTTTTGATTTTAACATTAAAATTTTTAAACTTTCAATAGAAATTTTTTTTCTTTTTTTTACCACAAAACTAACCTCAAAAATAAAAACAACTGCTGGTATTACAATAGACCTCTACATGTCATTCTTTCGTGGTATAATGCCTTTAAGGTACACCTCAAAAGCAAATGCAAAAACAAAAACAAAATATTAAATTACCTTCACTTCAAGCTAAAAAACAAAATAAATGAAAATAAAAAAGAACCTGAAGTAAAAAGTGTTTTTAAAATTTTATGTTTTTTTTTTTCTACTGAAACTCACTTCAATTACAATTGTTGTTGTTATTTTCTGGAAGATTTCACCTTTGCCTTTCACTTTGTGTAGGTGCCACGTACATATGTAGGTACAATATGTATGTATATAATACTCTGCAGATATGCCTGTATACATTCATATGGATATACTGCTTACGTTGTACGTGTGCACCAATATCTTAAGCAATAAAACCAGGCTGCGCACGCCTGTTTTGACGCACGTACTCTCTTTTAATGCAGCCTGTCAATTTGAACTGCTCTGGTCCGTTTGTATCTTGAAGTTTATCGTTAACATATGGTTTGTAAAATTTAGTTATGGATTTTAAAATTAACCCATTTGTTTCCATGTGGTCATAAACTACGTAATGAAGGGAGTCGTAAAGTCTGCGAGAGTATGTGTTGTAGCATGGGTTCCGCTGGATTATTTAAGAGAAATGAGAAAATCTCAGACAAAATCGTGGTATAAATCTCCTTCCAATTGCAGATAAGAATAAAGAGGTAAAAAAAAGTAATGAAATTAGGACTTGTGGTTATTGTAGTCTAATTCGGCTGTCTAGACTAAACCTCCCAGGCCATACCTAGGTTGCGACATCTTGAAAAAAACAGCAGTCTTCTGGCAGAAGCACGGAAAGTAACAAATTGTTAATTGTCGTTCGAAGTTGACCTTAACCCTTTGAACTCGGCACCGTTTCGGACGTTACCTACCAGCAACTCGACGCCACTTTTAACGAAAACGTACATCCTGGAAACGTGATATTATACAGTATAATTTTAGAACCAAGTAACGAATTGTAATGAAATTTGTTTTATATGAATTTGACATTTGAAGAACATTGAAGAACACATATTTACAAAAAATATTAACAATTTTTTCTATTCGACGCTTCAGTACGAATTGAAATCTTGTATATTTCTTCTCTCGGTTATCGGATTTCGTTATTATCATATCAAGTTTCCCATTTCATTGAGGCACACCCTTGTAGCTTTGGACGCCTCATCCGCTATATCTACAATTTGCTCAACAGATCAGAGAAGTGTGCAGTCCGTCGTGAACGCACTCCGCATGTTCCTTTTCGATGTGTAGAACGGACGATTTATTTATCATGCATCTTGATAATTTTATCAGATTTCGATCAATTTTTTGTGCCATTTTAACAGAAAACTACAGGAGAACACGTGTTTCTTAAAAAATTGCAATGGAATAATTTCATTGTCCGTAATCGCTAACAAACTATCATGTCCCCTCAGAGGGGGCAACCGAGTGATATGCTAGGTTTACGTTGTCCCCTCAGAGGGGACAGCAAAGGGTTAAATTATTGGCCTCGCCACTTGTGGATAAAATTAGCACAAACAACACGGGTGGAATGAGAAGCTCAGCCGTAAATCAGGAGAAAAGGTTGTACTTTCCTGAACAAAAGTGTCACGAAGAACTATTCAATACCTGTCGTTGGTGAATTATATTTTGCCTTTGGTATTCCCTTATGAATAAAGGAGTTGAAGGCAAGACGTGAGTTTTATATTCCAGCAACGATGATCAGCAGTATTCTAAGCGGGATAATAGTTTGTCGCGTTATCTTTTCAACATTTTAGTAGAAAAGGCGTTACAAAAGCAGCATTGAATACATTAAGGAATATTATCACTGGTTATCCAATACTATTTGCGTACTTCGATGATATGGATATAATGGGACCAACATTATGACTTGTATCTGAGGCCATAGGTATATAGGACGAACATAGGTACTCCGATTGTCTCAGTTAAATTGGATATTAACCACTCGTCTAACATCGAGGCTAAACCTTATTAGAATTAAGATGGCAAGCGCAATATTGTAAGACTCTGCTTCATGCGTATGATAAGAAGAGAACTGATTCACTTCTATCCTTAAATCGGTTCAAACCGCAGGTTAGACCTCTCCAACAAAGTGAAATATGAAAAATAGATTTATTCGGCGACTTCTTCTCAGCAGATTTTTGGTAAAAACTCGGAGAGTAAATAAAATGACCATGAAAAATGTCTCAAAAAATCTGTCGTTCGACTTTAAACTGTAGGTCCCGCTACTAATGTACAAAAATTAACACACACAACATAAGTGGTGTGAGAAACTAGGTCGTAATACTGACTAAAGGGTTGTAATGACCAATCATGTATGTATGCGTCAGTACTCTACTCTTGTACTAAAGAGAAGAAGCTTTTTCACCTCTCACTTATTACTGCAATAGCAATCATTATTTATTATTTATTTATATTATATTATTTATATCTTTTGGATTTGGGTTGGTCTCCTCTAGGAAATGTTTGATCCCCAGGCTGGATGTTGATTGTGGCATCATAATGGGCTTAAACTCTGGCCTAAGTGCGACCGCCAAGATAAGCCCGCCAACTTATCTACTCTAACTGAGGTCTTTACAAATGTCGAAAAGAAATCGAAGAAGCGAATTTGGCATGCAAAGGACAAGAAATTGACGAAACTGTTCAAAGAATTTGTCTATCTTGGCACCACAAATAAATAAAAATTATAAAATGAAGGATCATGCTTGCTAGTAAATGTTATTTCTTTCCAAAACATTGAAAATTACGCAGTACAAGATGCAAGCGAATATACATACATAGTTGAAGATGTGGTAGACTAGTGTGTTGGCTTATTAGATGTGAGACCCTGCTTCAAACCCCAGGGCAGACATATCCAACAAAACAAAATATGAAAAAAATTTTGTCTGTCAGCAGATTTATGGTAAAAACTCTGAGAGTAAATAAAATTGCCATGAGTCGTTCGAAGTTGAATTTAAACTGTAGATCCCTCCACTCTTGTATAAAATTAACACGCACAATATAAATGGTGCGAGAAGCTAGGTCATAATCCTGTCTGAAGGGTTGTAGCGACCAAATTGTGTATGTAATGTACATGTTGTTCGTGGTATTTTCAAGGGAAAGATGCTTTGTAAAGTGTATGTGACCATTTGCATTGGCGGCGAGTACTGGTAATGGATGAATCATGAACTGAATTAGCTTTAATGGCGATATTAACGCAGATTTAATTGTAGCAAATTAGAGGATTTCTATTTGTCGAGTTTTTAAATAATAATGGTGAGAAGACATTTCAATATCTGAAGAAAAACGCAAAAGATGGAAGGACTTGCACTTGCTCTTTTAAGAAACAAACATTAGTTGAATTTAAATCTGGTTTGAATTTATTTAAACCCAGAATTGGGTTGAATCATATGGTATTTAAAGTATGCTAGTGCTACTAAGCCAAAGGGATATGCACCGCACTACTACACATGCTTACGGGGAGAATTTTGATTGAATTAATAATAGGGGCCGAGATTAAATTAAACAGCATGACTTAATAATTCGAATTATGAACGGAAAAACTTAAGTTGATCGACAATTGAATACCATGTGAAGATTAGTTTTCAGATTTTAACGAATTGAAAATGTTTTTAAAAAACCAGATACGAGGATTAAATTATTATTATAAATTAAATACAATAAATAAAATAATAAAAATAATAACTAAGAATATATTAAATTGGAATATTATTAACATATTTTTATACAGATTACATCAGCTTCAAAAAAGGAAAGCAAATTATTTTCATAATTTTAAATATTTTATTGCCTTTTCTGGTTTTTCTTCTTTGTGGCCTTTAACGTGACAGTTTTATTTTTAAAGATCATTGATCTTGAGTTTGATTTGTAAATTTATTTTCAAGTTACGAAATTTAGTTGATATTTTCAACCACTTTGCCGTCAAAGCGACTCAACAAATTATGAAGACAACAAATCACTTATATTTGTTTGTATGAAGTTTTGTAATAATTAAACTTAATTTGTTTATAATAATTGTAAGACTTAAAATATATACTTTAAAGTAAAACAAGAAGGTAATCCAGAATCAGTTAAGGTCGACTATTTAGGGTACTCTACGAAAAAGTATAACCTTAAGAATAATTTCGATAACTTTTTCCTTGACAATACTCATGAACATGCATTGTGGACAGAAAATGGAGGAAGAGTTTAAGAACATTAGATTCGATTCTCATGATATTATAAGAGACAGGAAAACCTTCTGTTGAAAATATATTCCATATGCGGACACATGACGAAAGAACAAAATTTTTTCTGTAATCCATAGTGCAATTCATGATCAGATATGATCTTGAAGAAAGTCGAGTATAAAGCAAAATATATGCAATTTTCACAAGGGGTTAAATGCAGTGAAAGGGAAAGAAATGCCAAGAAACGTTTCTTTACAATTTTGTGATTTTTCCCGATACTTCATGACAACCATACATCAGTTTAAGGAGTAATACAGTTGTCACTTACATACGTTATAGGTCTACGATTACCAACTTATTTTGTAATGAATTGGATGATCTGGACACCACAGACATGCGGTATTAGCAAAATGACCATCCATGCCACACCAGCTCATGCCACATTAGATATTCTGTACGAGCAAATTGAGTGCATGGTCGACTTACTTGGGGATGGCGTAAACCGGCCGATTTGATCCCGTCAGACTTTTTCTTGTGGGATTCTCTTAAGTCGTCGATATATGCGAATAAGCCGCAAATCACAGCAGTGTTCGCAATAAATAGTTTGAACCCCAGTGATTGATACATACATACATACATAATTGGTCACTACAACCCTTCAGTCAGGATTAAGGCCTAGCTTCTCACACCACTAATGTTGTGTGTGTTAATTTTATACATGAGTGGTGGGACCTACAGTTTAAAGTCGACTCCGAACGATAGATTTTTGAGAATTTTTTCATGTCAATTTTATTTCTTCTCAGAGTTGATGTCAGAAATCTGCTGAGAGAAAGCTACCGGAGAAATATTTTTCTTATTGATGTCTGACCTAGGGTTTGAACCGTGGCCTCACGTCTAATAAGCCAACACACTACCTACTAGACTTCGGCGACTTAATAACAGCAGCAGATCAGTTTAAAGCATACTACAGTTGCCATTGACGTTATTCATGCATGTGATGGCACTATAGGTTAACGATTACCAACTTCTTTGGGTCTGAATTGGATGATCTGGATACCAAAGACATGTGGTCTCAGCAAAATGGCACAAAGTGCCATACAACTCATGATACATTAGATATCTTGCACAAGGAATTTGAGTCATGGTCATCTTGGTTACGCAGATTGTGCAATTTTACCCCATTAGAGTTTTTCTTAGGGGGTTTCTTAAGTCGCCAATGTATGCGCTTAAACCACAAAGCGCTGACAATCGAATGTTTGAGCGCCAATAATCGATACAAACCATAAAATTTAAACGCTAAACGTTGTAAAAATTGTTAATTCAAACACAAGAGAGTTCATATACATATATGTATATGCCTTAACAACCCATTCTGTGATAACTATGGTCCCAATTTATTACAGTAAAGAAAAAAATTCCAATGAACTCTTGGTTGAGAATATCTCCTGATTTAAAATGAATTCCAAGCAGTGAATTTCGTATGATGCAAACCTTTGTACACGAAAAAGAAAAACTCTACAATATAATTGAATTAAAGATTTTAATGAGAACATTGACCAGAGAGGTCAAAACTTCAAGTGGAGCAATCAAGCAAACTTCGCTGTTTGCCTGAAACTCTTGTTTACAATTGACCTAAAAGCCCAGCTACATGACAAAATAATTTTCAACTCAACGTATAGGAAAACTAAAACAAAAAAACGAATAGAAATGCAAATAAAGAAGTTTCACTCAAAATTGAAAAATATTGTAAATGATGCGTAAAATTTCGTCATCATCTGCAGCAGCAACAGAAGCGACAATCAAAATACAATATGCGTCTTAACGCATCATATAAAAGTATATATGTATGTACGTCTATGCGACATTTGTATGCCATGCTACAGCCTATAATTTATTTTCGGCCTTTGCCCCGCAGCAAGAAAGGGAAAAGCTGTGACAGGCTCGATGGCTGGCTGGCTGGCACTTTGTTTATTGTTCAGTCTCTTGTTCGTCGTTTTTTTTTTGGTTTTTTTGGGGTGTGAATGTAGACATACAGTACAGTACAGTACAGCAGCACAAAGAGCATAAAAAAATTGTATGACCCTGCTGCGTATGTTTTTTAAAATATACAGGAAATAATTCCAACAACAAACACAACCAACAACAATAATAATAATAAAAATCATAATTTTAATGAATACGTACATACATGCGTATGCTTATAAACACAACATCAACTGATGTAATGTTGCAGACACTTTTTGTAAATAAAAATAAAAACAAAAAATTAAAAAAAAACGTTAAAAAATTGTTGTTAAAGATGAATGAATTTAGGTTTTGTGTACAAGTACGCGTCATGCAGCTGTGCTGTACGCAACATATGCGCCATCACACATAGACTTGCACATGAGTGTCTGCTTGCCTTCTGTTAAAATTCTCGCCTCATATGCAAACACCACCACCACTATGCAAAACTCTTTGGGGTGCTTTTCATTCATTCTCTCACTTGGCGAAAAAAAAGTACTCATGCAACACTCAAAACACATGATAAAGGAATGTTTTGCCACAAATATTTTACAACACATTGCAGCAGGGGAGGAAAATTACGTTTTTTTGCCTGTTAGAGGCAATCGAAATACGAAATATTTAAAGCTGTTGGTGTATTGATGAATAAATATTGCTTAAACAAGACTATCGTTAAACGTTTATAATGGCTTTGATTTTGCCAATTTTCAACAAAACTGGTTAAACAGGGTTTTCATTAGGTTTTGTTGAGTTGCTTTGCTTAATTCGTGTCTGGCACAATTGCAGTTGAACCCACTGCTTAAGCAGTGAAGTAAATAACCATTGTCATCTAAGCTAAGCAAAAATGCTTATACAGAAGTTTATAAAATCAGGTATGGCACTCACAAAGGCACCCGGGACTATATATTTTGGATACAGAATCAGAAAAGTTATGGATAAAGAAAACGGGAATGTAATAGGGTAGATATTACTTAATTTTCTATTCATTGTCGTTTTTTAAGAGAACCAATGAATGTTTCTTCTTCTAAGCAAGTAATTGAGGTCTACTACAGTAGGTACTAGAATGATAGTTGCCAACTTTTGCTCATTTGTAGTGTTGAAAAAGCATTGCTCCGGTGGCACTGTCTAACCTATGTATGTAGTTATTCTCTCTAGGTAATCAAGAGTCAGGAGCATTTATAATAGTTTTTACGGAAGAGAACTAAAATTTTTTAATTAAAAAAAATTAATTTTTTTCTGTCGAATGCAAATCTACCTCACGAGACTTCTGACATTCCTTTAGTCGGACATATTCAAACAAAATAAATTGAAACTATTATTACTTACTTACTTTATTTAATTGGTCATTACATTCTCAAAAAAATCTGTCGTTCGGAGTCGACTTGAAACTGTAGGTCTCACCACTCATGTATAAAATTAACACACACAACATAAGTGGTGTGAGAAACTAGGTCATAATCCTGACTAAAGAGTTTTAATGACCAATTCGACCTCCGGCTACTGTAGTTGTCTTAATTGCCAAGTACACGTACTCTAACCTAACCTAACCTATTTATTCCCAGAAGACTACTGGGTCGCCAAATGAATTTTTTCATATTTTGTCTTGTTCGAGATCTCTTAGCAGGGTTTTAAACCGCGAGCTCTGGCCTAAAAAGCCAACACACTACCTACTAGTTTACGAAGACTGGTTATTGGAAGTTCTTATTCTCCACTTGAAAGTGAACTAATTTACACTGATTAACTTAGGTAGTGTGTTGGCTTATTAGACATGAAGACTCGGTTCAAACCCCAGGTCAAACATCTCCAACTAATTGTATGAAAAAATATTTCTTCGGCGACTTCCTCTCAGCAGTGTTGTGTTAAAACTCTGAGAGTAAATAAAATTGCCATGAAAAGTTTCTCAAAAAGCTGTCGTTCGGAGTTGACACATAAGTGATGTGATAAACTAGGTCGTAATCCCGACTGTATGTAATGACCAATTATGTATGTATGTAACTGAATTAATAACTCTGTCTGCTAACTGTATGAGCAAAGATGGGATTAAGGCAGACTTCTTTTTTCACTTTAAGTCGACATCCACTGCTGCTTGAACTATCTATTCTGGTTGAGGAGGGCAGTAAGAACAAAAATGATATCCAAAATTTTGTGATAACTTATGGGAAAGAAAAATATTTGAATCTGGTACTCCCTATATGCATTACTCCCATCTGTGAAAACCAACTGAAATATGACCCAAAGGTTTTGAATTAACTTAAACGTACTTTGTCGTAGTCCAGTAGGAAGTGTGGGGACTACTAAACGAGAGCTGGTGGTTTAGATATCTGGAACAAAACAAAACACGAATATGACGGCGACTTCTTCTCTGTAGCCTTCTGGTAAAAACTCTGAGAGTAAGCCATTAAAAACTGTCTTTGTTGCAGGCCTATTTAAAAATATCCACAACACCAAACGGATAATGAATTTTACAAAGAAGTTTAAAATGTTTTTGCAAACAATTGGCCCCCACAAACACTAAAAGCTTAACCTACTCTGCTAATTTAACAACGGCAACACACGAAGAACACATAAAATATGTTTTTCTAGTTGAATGCCCTCAAACTCCTAACACAGAATGGATAGACCGCGTTTATTTAATGAAGCTGAAGCTCTTAGCTGACTTGACTACAGAATACAACAGACTCACCATGAGTCTCTCTTGTTGTAGTCTGACCAAATCGAAGTATGAATATAAAGAAGATCTTCACAAATAAAAAATAACACGATCCATTATGATGATGATGATGTTGAAAATTGTCAACATGTTAAATATGTTTATGTGTGGATAAATTGATGAGTATTTATTTAATACAGAAAAAGAAAAAATAAAATTAAAAATTAAACCATTTCCAAAGATAAACTTCAGCTAAGAAAATAGAAAATAAAAAAACTCGATTAAATTTAATGATTCCATATGGCATTCATTCCCCATTGGCAATTAATCATTTATTTTCTTAATGTGGCTGTTGTCAATTGGTCAAACAATAGATCGATCGATCGATGATACTTTTTTGATTTGAAGCTATTTCTGTTGGAGCAGAAATTCTCTTCTAAACATTCTTTGCTGTTTCGTATTCTTTTTAAGAGCTGTTGTGTTTTTTTTTTTGTTTTTCTTAGACAAACTTGAACAGGAAAATCATGTTCAACTGTTGGTATTTTGTTCAATAAAAAAAGACACGAAATAAAAGTAAAAAAAAAACAAAAAAAAAAAAACACAACAGATTCGAAATAACAAAACCTGCGTTTAACGTCTTCTATTATATGGTTTGGTTTTGTACCTGTGGAATGTACTGTGGACTGTCATATCCTCACATAGCGAGAACCTTCATATCTAAGCAATGAATTTAAAAATTTTCAATTTTATTAGGTTTCTCTAGTCAGTAGAATTATTTCTTTACGTGTTCCTGTTTTAAGTCGTCGTAGTCTAGTAGGTAGTGTGTTGGCTTATTAGAAGTGAGGTCAGAGCTCAAGCCCCTGGTCAGATATCCCCAACAAACGAAATATGAAAAAATATTTCTTCGGCGACATCCTCTCAGCAGATTTCTGGCAAAAACTTTGGGAGAAAATAAAATTCCCATGAAAAAGGTTCGTCAAAAATCTGTCGTTCAGAATCGATTTTAAACTGTAGGTCCCGCCACTCATGTATACAAATTAACGCACAAAACATATGTAAGAGTCATGGAAGCAAGGTCGTAACCCTGGCTGAAGGGCTGTAATGACCTGTATGTATGTTTCAGTATTAAAGAAAAATATAACAAATCTAAGTTTATTTCTATCCAGTAATCTCAAGTGCGGCTCTAAAGATTTCATATTCAAAAATTTCCATAAGGAACCTGATTCTGCAAAACGAGTTACAACATGAGTTGTAAGATTGTAATATTAAGCTTAATCGTTCCAATGGTCATATCGCCAAGAACAAAATTAGTTAGGCCCCTGTTAACCTAATTCAGCTTCCGGTCACAGTCCCATACTATTTTCCATTAAACCTGATAAAAACACAGTGCTCGAATAACAAGCTACTTGTCAGGTAGATGTCCTATCCTATTTCCAATTTGAATGGAGCACAGTTTCTCTATGGGTTCAGAATATTTAATTCTGGTACCAAGAACTGCTGGATTTAAAACTGTTATTTTCTCCTTTCAAGCCCACTGTATTTATTTACAATATCTTCACCATGTTTGTAATAAAATGTCATTACAGTCACGTAAGTTCTTTAAAAAAAAAAAAGAAAAACAATTAACCGATGGGTTCATATGTTTATACACGTAAAAAAACCAGTATATAAAAGCAAAGAACAACAACAATAAAGAGGTTTACAGAAACAAGAAAAAATCGAAAAAAATAATAATAAAAATTATTTAATTTATCGATAGTTGTGGCATGTTGTATTCATTAAGCACATATCGAATCATCCATGTGTATGGATGACCAACTACCAGTATCTCACTCACATCGTATAACAATAATGGAATGATGTTTCGTATTCAGTTCAGGAAAGCAACAAGTTGCTTACATGTTAAACTATAAATACAACAACAATTGCAACAAACATTTAACACAAAATGTTTTAATAAAAAGAGAATAGTTTTTATTTTTTTATTTTTTTCTTATTTTAAAGAAAGACGCACCCATATAAGAATATATCGTCTCAGTAAGACAATTATAAAGTCTAAAGGGGCCATACATATATGCTGGAAGAAAATAAAAACACATTCCGAACGTGATTTTAATTCAAATTTTAAAAAAGTGATATGGTGGCCGTGATGAATGTTCACGTTAAGAGTTCAAAATGATTTGTACGAGAATTTTTATGGAGTGATTATTCAGTTGGTAGTTTTAAAAGTAACGGTCTTTAATAATTAGATTTTGATATGGGTTTGAAAAGAAACGGCGTAAAAAGAGAATATTTATCGGTATAAATTATTGATTAGTATAGCAATAGGTTTCAGGTGTAAAATATTGTTGAAAAAGCGCAAGACTGGATACGGCAATTTCTTCACCATTGCACCCAACACAGATAATATATGGTAACCCTATCATTCTAAAACCAGTAAATCAATCTCCTGTTTAGCTGGAATGTTTTTATTATTAAGCAAAGCAAATTCCTTGTATGTAATAAGTTATCGATAAAGTTATCATTTCGATAAAACTTTTATTTCATTATAATGCTTGGACCGTACCATTGTATACAATACACATACACTACCACTGAAATGCATGCTATCGAATTGCTTGCCACTGTTTATCCTGTGGACGTTGTTTCCAATTATTTTTATCTCGACCATAACTTAGGTTAGGTTAGAGAACGTGTACTTGTCAATTTAGACAAGTACAGTACCCGGAGGTCGATTTGACCCATTGCAAGACGATAACTTAACAAATGTTGGTTTTTAAATATTCCAACGTTATAAGATTATCTGCTTTGAAGCGGTGTCTGACGTATGTTCACAAAAAAAATCTTACAGCGTCTTGGTGACCAACTGACGTCTGCTTTAAAACGCACATTGTCCAGTTCATAGTCTTCAATTGCAGGCAATTTCGACCTCAACAAGCATTTTAAAAGAAGACTATTTCCGATAAAACGAAAACCACTCTTCATAAAATGTTAATACTGCATTACGCGTCCTGTTACATTCTTTCGCAAACAGATATATATGACCTTAGTGTTTCCGACAAAAAGTTAATTCCTAAAACATGTTTTGGCAAACAGCTCGATGAATCGTGAACTGTATGAGCCAAAGGGCAACATTATGGTAGTAAAACGTACAACTTCGATGGCCCTTCCACGTCGTTTGATATTCCTCGATGTGAGAAACTAGAGAAGTGCATACGATTGACAATAGGTTTTTGAGTAAAGTTCATTGTTCTCTACAGAAGCTTCATAGAAGCGGATGCGCCATGCTGAGTTTATGGGAAAGGTATGTTATCTAACTGTATATATGTTTTATAGCATCCATATAATACGGGATACCATTGACTCTTTTTACCAATCTACTAAAGGATGTACAGGTAGCCGAAAATATAAACACTTCCTTCAATCACTTAAACATCAAACAGTAGATGAAAGAAAGATAACTTTGATGTATGAACTACGGATTTCGAATCATATATCACATTAATATTCTTACAAAACTTTATCTATGAATGGTATACCAGTCATCTTAGTCTATAAGCTGTATTTAAAAACCTAGCAATGCTTAGCATGGTAGGCCTTGGTCTACCATCAAAGCTATACGAACGGCAAGTATTAATGTCATCTGAAAATGAGCAGATACGATTAGAAGTTAATAGATTCGAAGATACAACATAAATTTCGGAGTCGTTAAGTTTAGCTTAAACCTTTGCCAGAAATCAACTGAGGGGAAGTCGCTAAATAAATTTTTTTTTATATTTCGTTTTGTTCGTGATGTCTGGCCTGGGTTTTCAACAACGTTCTCACATCTAATAAGCCATCACACTACTTACTACACCACTAAGACTTGTTTCTTCTAATATTTGCGTTAATTCCATCCCTTGGGTTTAAACGATTGGCCATTTTATATATTAAACTCCGATTTAAACACTTCCCTTTACTCCTTCTCCGTATAACCAACAATTCAAAATGCTGCCAACGAATAAAATAATGTTTGCTGGGATAGCGATCGACCATTGCTGACCTCTAATTTAGTTGTATATTGAAAAGCTGCTCTACATACATTCTATACTGATGAATCTCTGATTTTCCAAGAAAACAAATTTAGACAAGGAAACGATAAAAAAAATATCGTAACTGATATGATTCATCGATTACGACAAAAGATGGTATATGAATGACGCCACAATAATTCAAAATACCAGCATCTATTCTACCAAAATGCGTTTTATTTTGTTCATACGAAAGGGCTAAAACACCTTCGAACAAAAAAAAAAAAAAAACAAACGCAATGAATTAAGGAAACAACCACCATTATTATGAACCAACATGCCATACCACATATTGGTATGGCATAACAATAAAAGGCATGGAATACATATATAAAGTGGTAACTACGCAACCGAAAAAGAAAAACTGATGACGTTGCTTTGACTAAGAGGAAGCCAAAATTCCAAGAGGCAAAGTCGTCATTTACTACCTAAGCAAAGCAACAAAACAGCGAGTTAGTTAGTTAGGCCTAAACGAAGCCAACCATATAGTCCAACCGACTTAAATAGCAACACAAAGCCAGGCAGTAGACACGAGAAAGAGAACAAAATTCAAGTAACGATTTTAAAAGAGAAAAACACTCAATTCAATAAGAATTGACAGCTAGAGAGATAGAGAGAGAGAGAGCGAGTTGCATACAATAAAATGTTTTTTAGAAACAAAACGAGAGAGGAAGAGAGTTTTGCAAAACCGGCCATAACTGACGCCATTAAAATAACACAACAACTACGAAACGTCAGTACAGGCTTGACATTTGAGTGTTTTGCTTTGGTTTTCAGACCACAAACCAGTCAAGTATAAACAGAAAACCCTAAAGAAAGAACCAAAAATTGAAACAAAACAAAACAAAACGAAAACAAGTAGTTTAACTTTCGTGTTGAATAAATTTTGGGTGAAAAACGATAAACAAAAACAAAAAAAAAGTTAAAATTACACTACAAACAAGCAACAACAATAACTATGTGGCAACAATTGTTATTACAATGTCTTCTATTGAGTGCAGCCTTAAGCACCGTCATGGCTATTAATTGTTACGTGTGCGATGCTTCCGACACCAACAGCCCTTTTCAATGCGGCGAATGGTTCGAACGTTTCGATGAACCCGATTTAGAACCGCAAGACTGTTCGAATGTACACGATGCGAAATTCTGCATAAAACATGTGGGACGTTTTGAAGGTGGCATCGGAGCCAAACGTTTTTGTTCATCGAAAGATTTGGGCAACTATTGTGATTATGTACGCAATAAAGGTGATCGTATGGATTATCGTTCCTGTATTTATACCTGCAGTTCGGATGGTTGTAATGCGGCTTCCAGTCTTCAAAATACACAACAATTTGCACTGATAAGCGTAGGTTTGGTAGTGTTGGTAAGCGCTATGAGGTTGAAGAACTTGTGGTGTTGAGTATAGACAAATGAAGGCAGTGCAGTAAAAGAGTGTGTTCGTTTTGTGGAAAAAATTTTAGATTAATTTAGAATTATATAAAAATTAAGTGAATATATTTGCAGTGATTAATTTTAGCCGTGTGTTGTGTTACTTTATGGTAAAGGAAACAAAAATTTAAAATTAAAAAATTATTTCGAACAGTTATACTAGAGTTTAAAGAGTGTTAGCGATAGCTGGCAAAAAGCTAAAATATTCTCAAAGGTTTTCTAAAAATAAAATTCATTTTAAATAAATTTAGCAATAGAAAGACTACAACTCTAGACACATTAGACCATCACATAACACAATTTAAAGGAGAATAAATAAATAAAATGCAAAGCTTGATATTTAGCTTGAATCCAGAGTTAAAAATAATATTCTATTCTTAGATTTGAAATTTTAAAAATCTATTCTGAATTTTTTTTAAATGTTTGATATGCGAAATAAAGAAATCGTAAACCTAGCTTTCAGTATAGTTTCCTAAAGTAGTTAGTTTTTGGACATTACATTGCTATGTTCTGGCCATGGCACTTTGTTATTGAACGCATATTTAAAATCCCAAGTTGTCCCAATTAACTCTTCTTTTTCTACAGAGCGTGCTTATGGTAGTCTTTAGCACAGCATCTAGCACAACGTTAAACGTATTTGGTGACATTTGAGCACAACACCTATACTAACGTTAAATCGATTTCGTGACATAACAAGACAACAAGTTTACATGTGGCTCCTCTGGATAGTGGTTGATTGACAGAAATGATTTGTTTAATTCCTCCTCTATTATTCTTAGGCAGTTAACATACATATTTCAAAAACAATCGTCTTCAAGAAGAAATGATTTTTCTACATTCCTTCTACAGACTGTTCCTCTATGACTCTTAGGCTGTTAACCTATTCGAAAAACAATCGTTTTGAAAAAAAATTCCATTCATTCATGAAAGAATGCACTCTTTTAATATGCAGTTATATTGTTGCGTCATACGTCCGTATATACTCGTAGTAGGTATAGACACAAATAATTTTCTCTACTTAAAGTATGACTTCGTTTTGATTTGAGACACGAATAGTCGTGAACAATTGAAATAAATGAATGAATGAATGAACGAATGATTGTTTGCAACTATTTTAGTACTGGTTTAAGAAACGAAATAAAAAAACACATAAAAAACAACAACAAATAGCTTTACTTAATTAGTTTAATAAGTGCCTTAACTATAATGTTATAATAATAATACTTAATAAATACTACCTTAGAAACAAATAATTGTAATATTTTTCTTTGAATACTGTTTTCTTTTCTCTGTGTTAAATAATAAAAAATATTTTTAAAAACAATTGTTAAAATGTGTTTCTTTCTACTCTCTCTCTTTAAAAAACTTGGTTTGCTGATCAATATTTTTCTTTGTTTAATCTTCCTCTCTTTCTCAAAGTATGTATAGATAGTCTACGTTCGATCTATCGAAAGAGTGCAAGATTATTTGAAAATTAAAACTCTCTTTCAAGACTTATGTACTTTGCAAGTACAGTGATGAGCAAGCTTGCATTGAAAACTAATCAGCAGACATTTCGAAATTCCTAAGCTGTGGTTTAAAAGAGTCTCATTCTTCATTCGTAATCTCAAAATAGCTTCTTTGATTAATGATGACCCGCATTTATTTGTTTTGTTAATTATGCAACAGTTTTCAATATTTATTTAAACAATTGCTGTCCAGTCCATTAGCGTCTTGTCTCGTCTCGTCTTACATGTAATCAGTGTTTACATTTTAAAAGCCTGAAGTAGAGATTACAATATTTGTGTTTCGGAAAATTGCTCTTTCATGAAGGTTACATTCTTCGCTATCTCTTAAGTACGTGGTAGAGGTTAAAGACCTATGTAAACACTTAAGTAAACTGGTATACATTTGTAGATTTGGGTTTTAAACAAGCAAATAGAAAAATGTTTGAGAGCAAAGTAGAAAAGATAGAGAAGTTTAAAATGTTTAAAGCCATTATGTTTCAATAGGGATCTTTTACTAAGTTTTATGGTTTACAGTTTATTTCGTGTGCCTAATTGTCTACATTAAATAAGAAATTGTAAAGGGTCCGCCAAATAACTTTTTTTTGAAAATGCTTTAAAAAAAAACTACTGAATATTTTCTCAAATTTCTTCTTTTATTTGAAAGTACAATCCTTCCGGTTAATAATGAAAAATAATTTCATTCAAATGGCTGCCTTGGCTGGCCATGCAGTAGCCTACACGATCGGTCCAATTTTTAAGCACATTATCGATTGTGTGCAGCTGTATTTCACCAATGCCTTCACGAATATTGTCCTTTATAGCGTCAATTGTCTATGGCTTGTCGGCGTAACACTCATCTTTGACGGCACCCCACAAATTATAGTCCAATGGTGTCAAATCGCAGCTCCGAGGTGGCCAAACGACATCAGCTCTGCGGCTGATAATGCGATCTTCAAAAACAGGGCGCAAAAATTCGAGTGTAGCTGTGTGGCACGTAGCGCCGTCCTATTGAAACCAAATGTTGCCAATATCCTCCTCTTCAATTTTTGTGAACAAAAATTCGTTCAACATGGCCCGATAACGATCGCCTTTGACCGTAACGGCCACTCCTTACTCATTTTCGAAGAAAAATGGCCCAATTATGCCTCTGGACCAAAATCCGCACCAAACAGTGACTCGTTTTGGGTGCGTCGGCTTTTCAATATATGCGTGCAGGTCTTCTGTGCCCCAAATGCGACAATTTTGCTTGTTTACATACCCGCCAAGATCAAAATGAGCTTCATCTGAAACGATGATTTTTTTTGCCAAAATCGGCATCTTCTGCTGTAGGCTACTGCATGGCCGGTTGAGGCAGCCATTTGAATGAAATTATTTTCCATTATTAACCGGAAGGATTGTACTTTCAAATAAAAAAAGAAATTTGAGAAGATTTACAATTACTCCTGGCATGGAACGGTGCGCATTACATGGGCACCTTGTTATCAAACAATAAACGAATGTGAGGGAATGAATAACCAAGCTAAAACCAATAGGAATTAAAGCATAAAAACTAGTTTAACTCAACGGCTTCTAGTTCGTTAAAGATCTAGCTACGAAAGTGAGCAGAAACATCTCATTTGCTATTGTGGAGTTATGATATGGGAGGAAAATTGCATAAACTCTCGAGGAGATCCTAATGGGGGAAAATAATGACTGCATTAAGACAAAGTATAGGCAAAGAAGTCGCCATAGTCTAACAGGCAGTGTGTTGGCTTAAAATTGTAGGTCCCGTCATTTATGGATAAAATTAACACACACAATATAAGGGTTGTAAGGAAAAGAAGTCGCCATGCTATTGTAGGCCGTGTGTTGGCTTATTAGACGAGTGTCCCTGGTTCAAGCCCTAGCTCAGACATTTCAAACAAAACGAAGTATGAAAAGATATTTCTTTCGGCGACTTCCTCACTGGCAAAAACATTAAGAAGTGCCATGAAAAGCCTCTCAAAAATCTGTAGTTTGGAGTCGACTTTAAGCTACAGGTTCTGCCACTTACGGGTAAAATTAATACACAACATAATGACCAATTAAGTAAGCAAGTATGTAAGTGCACAAATCAGAATCCATACGGGACATACCGCCTTAAACGTAGATTTGAACCGTATAGGACTGATAGATAATAATGAATGCTGGACATGTGGTCAGGAGATTGTCTTTATTTTTCTATATTATTGCCCAAGTCTAGTGCGTTGTGGCATATGGTTAGGAGATTGCCTTTATGCTTTTATACAATTGCCGAAGTCTAGTAAGCTCGAGAACCCAATGTTTCAGGAAGGACACTGTACCAGACATAATTCATTTTAGAGTAGTATACAAGAAAAAACTAGAAAATATGGTTGGTATCTCTTAATGGTACTATCGAGATTGAAGTGGCCGTAGTCTAGTAGGTAGTGTGTTGACTTATTAGACGTAAAGCCAGGGTTCGAGCCTCAGGCCAGACATCAAAACAAAATACAAAAAAGTATTTCTTCGACGGCTTCCTCTCAGCAGAATTCTGGCAAAACCTCTGAGATTAAATAAAATTGCCATGAAAAGTTTCTCAAAAATCTGTATAAAATTAACACACACAACATAAGTGGTGTGCGAAACTAGGTCGTAATCCTGACTGAAGGGTTGTAATGACCAATCATGTATGTATCTCTTAATGGTAAACGCCCAACAAGCTGACTTGATGGATTAGATGTAGGGCGATAGGCGTGAGGCCATGATTTTATGGTTGGTCTCCACCACTTCAACCTGCCTCCATCACAGAAAGACATAAAGAACCAGATTTGCTATATAAAAAGAAAAACGAAGAAGCGTAAACTTGCATATTCGTCTAGGAAAGTTTAGGGAAATTTAAGTACAAAACGATAAAATTGTAGTATAGGGCTATGGGACACGACATATTCGTGAGTATGTAAGGTAACATGAACTGGCTAACGATTTTGCGCGATTTGATCCCATAAACTTTTTGTTTCTGGGATTATTCTTAAGCCTCAGGTGTATGCGAATAAGCGCCTCAAACCACAGCGGTCCTCAAAGCGAAAATAATTCATGTCGTTGGTCGAATTGAGTTTAATTTAAGTTTTAATTGAGTTTGAGCTTCACATCTACATAACATACATAACATAATTGGTCATTACAACCCTTCAGTCAGGATTAGGACCTAGCTTCTCACACCACTTATGTTGTGTGTGTTAATTTTATACATGTGTGGCGGGACCTACAGTTTAATGTCGACTCCAAACGACATATTTTTGAGAAACTTTTCATGGCAATTTTATTTACTTTCAGAGTTTTCACCAGAAATCTGCTGAGAGGAAGTTGCCGAAGAAATATTTTTTCATATTTTGTTTTGATGTCAGACCTGGGGTTTGAACCGTGGCCTTACGTCTAATAAGCCAACACACTACCTACTAGACTATGGCGACTTCTTCCATATATTCCACAACTAAAAGCAACAATACGTCCTTCAAACGATTAAAAAATTTCGGTATTATATCACAAAGTGTCTGATTAAAATTTAAAGGCAGGAAGCGCTTAATAGAAGATCCGATATTACACCAATGATATGTTTGCCAAATGCAATACAATAATAATACAATAATCAAATGTGCTGTGAAGTAATGCTGGTGAATTTTTTTTTGTCAAAAGTTATAGCACAGTAATGTCTAAGTCATTATATAGCGCCTGAATAGAGATTGAATTTGATGGAGATTATGGGAAGATTTTAAGACCCTCCTGTACTTTAGAAAATTTGTTTCTTTTTCTTTTTAAAGCAGAAAAAACCTAAAATCTTTCAATCTTAATTTAAGTTCAAGTTGATATGCAAAGAACTTTTGTTGGTCACACCAATCGATGACAGGGCTTCCTCGATTTGGTCCTTCCAACGCAAACAAGGGTACCATTCCATTTAGGGAGTTAAAAATGATTTCCCAAAATCTACGGATGCAAAAAGATTTTCCCTCAGCAATACCAAATATATGTTGATCGGTTTCACTTTGCAATTTCCGCTTTAACTAACAATGTACACTTGTTTGTGTATGTATGTTTTTCAAAGATAGTTTAACATTTTGACACGCAAGTTTTGCCATATTTTATATTGGAATACCAATAAATCGATTTAATGAATCAATTAATTTAATTTTCTTAATGAAAACAAATAAATTGTGTTTCTTTTTTAAAATTTTTCCAATTTTTCCCTTTGCAGTTCGATAGCAAATTTTTCTATAAATTGTTGTTGTTGTTTTATTACTATGGTACATAGCCTCGTAGCCCCGTAACGTAACGTGTGTAGTAAGCGTTGCAATTGTTTCAGTTTTTCTAAAGCTTCCCACAATCGATCGTTTACTTGTTGGCAGTTCGTATGGCTGTCATTTGTCGAATTGAATTGAAACGAAATGAATGTGTGTCAATTCGAATAAAAAAAAAAACAACAATTTAAACAAAGAAAAAATCGATCATGTAAAATGATCTTCTCTCTCCACCACTTCTCATTACTGACATCTTTTGCCACTTAAATTATTGACAGCAGTTGCCGTTCAATGTATGTATACTGACTGACTGGATGGAGGCTACCTATATAATGCATGTGTTGTTGTAACTGATGTTTTATAAAAATTCTTATTTTTATTGCCATTTCAACTCATACTCCAATTCCGATTTGGAGTACACAGTTATTGAACTGTAGGCGATCTTACAAGTTCACATGTGAGTTTCGTTGGCTTTGAGTTTCGCTCAACTTTTCATTTAAGATTTATACGATGATATCGTATAGGTACGTATAGTTAGGTATGTTGTATAAATCGCTTTTATATCGTATTTGTATTTGTATTTGTCATTGTAATTATTGTTTTATTTCTTTAATTTTTGTATGTGCTTGAGTGGAGTGGAGATACAAATTGAAATTGAATGTTTTGCTTCATTAGAATGTAAGTGACACACTTTATTTCTGTTTTTATTTCTTTTTGTAGTTTTTAATCGTTTGTTTCTTTTTTTTTTTGAAATCTTTTGTTTGATTCAATTGTAAATTTTTTTGAAAGTTGTTTCTTTTTTATCATTTTTTTTATTTTTGTTTGATTCTTTCATTTAGCCTGTCTAGATTTTGCTGGCAATTATCGTGAATGTTGTCTGTTCCATTTGATTTGTATGGGCAATTTGTGTAACGATATCAGGCTAATGAATTAAGCAGACATTATAATTGAAAATTATATGTGTTTTGTTTTTTGCCAACATTGAATAGGGTTTGGTTTTTATAATTCAAAAAAAGAACACAAAAGAATAGGCTTTTCAGAGCATACTTGCTTTATATTAGAGACCTAAATACATACATACAAAGCAATACTCAATAAACCTGTTAAAATATAGATTTCTAGACAAGGCCTGTTTAAAATAAAATGTTTCCTTTTTTTCGTAATTATGTAGGCCTGCCTATTTAATACGATCCATAAATATCAATACAAGTTCATTTTTAAGCGATTCCTACTTTTAAATTTAAAATAAAACAAGGAATGGGTGACATAAGTAGTCGTGGATTAATAGGTAATCTGTTTTCTTATTAGGCATGAAGCCACGGTTCAAACCCCAGGTCAGAAATCGCCAAAAAAACGAAATGTATGAAAAGCTATTTCTTCGGCGACCTCCTCGCAGCGGATTTCTGGCAAAAACTCTGAGAGTAAACAAAAAATTACCATGAAAAGTTTCTTAAAAACCTGTCGGAATTTTCGGAATTGTCTTTACACTCAAGTATAAAAATAACATACACAACAAGTGGTTGAAATGACCAATTATGTATGTATGTACATGTATGTACACACAGATACTAAAGTATACATACGGTTAACAAATTTCAGAAATTTTTTAATCAATCCGTTTTCGTTGAAAGTCTTTATAGTTTCCTCGATTTTAAGACGGTCTTTCGAATTGGTTAAAGTATTTCTGAAATTGAACTGAATTGTGGCCCTGCACAGGCCCACAAAAGTATACATCCGATTAACAAATTTCACAAATTTCTGAACCAATGCAAAAGACCGTCTTAAAATCGAGGAAAGTTGTCAGACAGTTCGAAAGATTTTTAACGAAAACGGATCGGTTGAAAAAATTTCGGAAATTTGTTAACCGTATGTATACTTTTGTGGCTGAGTGTATGTATGTACGTCAAAAGAAACTCCATTAAAAAGTATACATTATTTTTATTTTAAAATTGCTTCAATACCAGTTTTTAAAAATGAAACAAAAAAATTACAAAAAATTTCTAAATATTATCCAATTTTTTCGGGCACTCTCCTTAAGTGGTAAAAATTGAGTTTGGTGATTGTTAGAATTTTATACTTAGTGTATAGTTCCTTTTGACGCTCACTGTATTTATGCATATATGTGGGTAATAGCCATCCTAATTTAGTTCGAAAGACCTATTGATGACATTACGTGTCGAAATTAACATCGTTCAAACACCCGATACACCTCTGTGTGGAGCGTATTCGAAATGTTCAATTTCCACGATTCTAACGCATAAATCAGATTGAATTTTACCGGTCGCATCGATTTTGTAGGCTTTTAAGACCACTAGATCTGCAGATTATTTACATGAACCCGTGACTTAAGTAAACCCCACAAGAAAAACTCTATTAGGGTCTAATCGCACGATCTCGATGATCAGTTTCTTATCGCTTCCACGTGAAATGAACATGCCCTCAAATCGCTCGTATAGAATATCAAATGGTTTAGTTGTGTGGTACGTAGCCCGCCCTATTAAAATGTCGTGCCGAATGTCTTCGAGGTCTAGATCATTCAATTTAGGACAAAATAAGTTGCTAATCATTGACTTATAATGTTCACTGTTGACAGTAATTGTCTGGACAACGTCGTTCTCAAAGAAGTAGGGATCGATGATGGCTCTAGCCCAAAGTCCACACAAAACAGTGACTTTTACGGGATGCATTGCACGCTCTTGGATATCATGTGGATTGGTATCACTGTAAATTCACCAAATTTTGTTTATTTACGTAGCCTTTCACCCAGAAATGGGACTCACAGCAGAAGATGACTTTTCAATGAACACCCATTTTGGTAACACAATTTTATTATTTGCATATATTGGCATTGAAGTCGCCGTAGTCTAGTAGGTAGTGTGTTGGCTTATTAGACGTAAAGCCAGGGTTCGAGCCCCAGGCCAGACATCAAAACAAAATACAAAAAGTATTTCTTCGGCGATTTCCGTAGTAAATAAAATTGCCATGAAAAAATTCTCAAAAATCTGTCGTTCGGTGTCGACTTTAAACTGTAGGTCCCACCACTCATGTATAAAATTAACACACACAACATAAGTGGTGGGAGAAACTAGGTCGTAATGCTGACTGAAGGGTTCTAATGACCAATTATGTATGTATGTATTTATTAGCAAATGCTATATCGGTCGATGGATATTTGGCAAAAAGACTAAATAAACGGCAACTAATTTGACAGTTGTGGCGTGGAAGTCCCTGTTGGATTGTTACACATTTCATAACCTTCTCTGTATGATGTTCAACGAGGCTTGATCGGATTCCCGTGTACTCTTCTCTAAGTTTTATCAGCAACAAGAAGAGAAGAGAGACAGATATTTTTCCAAAGGGAAGGACCTGAGAAAACTTTGACTAAAAACTATATCGTGTGTTAAAAATATCTTATTTGTAGGTGAATATAAATTGATTAGATCCTGTAGGAAATATCCTTCAGACCTGGTTAGGTAAAAGATTTCTTTAATAGCACTGCATACCATAGCATGAGTCGGATTAAACAAAATGGCAAATTATCCTCATGTATCCTGCCAGATTTTCAGTTGCACATCCGGATATGTATGTCAAACAATTTGTATTCTTAGAAGGATACTCTCACGCAATAATGGCCGAAGTTTGCGTTCGCATTATTGCCCTCAGCATGTTTGAGAGTGCTTCAATGGGCTAATTTTGACTCATTTTGACCGACGATTACTTTTATCCTCATTTTATATGCTTGTATTGCGTACATGCAATAAATCGACCATAGTCGGCACCGTCTAACTTTTATTTACAGATAAAGAATATTGTCCACTCAGGTAAAAATGTCTACATTTCCTAAATATGTTTTCCATTGACTGTTACGAAAACCTTTTTAGTACTTTTAAGTCGGCAGCAATAATACACAATTTATTACTCGATTGTTGTGTGTAATTTTATGAGGACTTTGTGCCGACATCGAAATTTAATTGGCCTCCGCATTTTATCTGGATTTTCTTACTACGTTTTTAAAAAATATTTTATTTTTTGTGTTCACTTTTTCTACTTGAAAGTACGAGCATAATATAACTTTCAATCGACTTTGAACTAATGCTCGTAAAAAAATGCGTGCAGTTTATACTAAATTTGTCTATTTTTTCTTCTTTCTTTCTTTCAGTTGATATCAGTTGATTCTGTTAAAGTCAATTGAAAAACCCAATGAACAATTCAAGTCAAACGAACTTAAAGAACACGCGTAATTGAAGGCAGATCAGTAAAATAGAAAAACACACAGTGAAAATTCAACTAAAGATCACTTGTAAAGATTATAAGATCATGGAGATACAACAACAACAACGACAACAGCAAAAAAAAATGAACATGAAATTTAAATAAAATATTCAACAACAATTTAAAAAAGGTGGAAAACAAATAAAAAGAAATATACACACACGCACACAGACAAAACGTCTACCTATACAAACACAGAGTAGAGTCGTCTCTTAAGATCGAGATAATCAGTTTCAATTGACAATTTTGAAAAATAAAAATACAATCCATGAATACGAGTGTATGGGTATTAGGCACAGTAGAACGACAACTAACAGAACACGAAACGTTGGACAAAATTTGTTTTTGTTTTTTAAACAGAGGTGTTGCACAAAACTAGGGGCTTAACTGTGCATGAAAGGTTAAAATTTTTAAAATTTTAATCACGTTTAATTTTAGGAGTTAAAGAGAGAATATCATTAAAATAGTGCAGAAATAACGGCCTGTTTATGTAAAGCAATTGGTTTCAGACGATCGTCTGTTTGCATGAGAAAACACTTAATTTCTTTTGCGTTTTCCATTCGTCTGAAACCATTCGCCTTACCGAAACAGGCCATTATTTCTGCTCTCTTTCAGACGAACGTTTGTTTATTTGAAAAACACAAACGAAATTGAGTGTTTTCTCATGCAAACAGACGTTCGTCTCAAACCATTCGTCTATCAGAAACAGAGTATAAGTTGAAGATTGAACAGAGACTAGTGGTACGTACCCCCATATTTAAACTCAATTCGTGTGATGAAATTAATTTTAAAGCAACCCTCATAGTTAAATCACGGAGAAAAATTATTATAAATCGAGAAAAGAGACTTCTAACTCCAACACCAATATATTTAGATAAAAGCACACTGTGCAACACGCTATCAAATGCTTTGGAATTATCTTGAACCATGGTCACCAGATCGATAGACAAACTTTCTGTACAAGACAGTAATTTTCAGAATTATGAGCCACAAATGTTATTAAGACAATGGGTCAATAAGTTCATAACTTTGTGAAGTACCCGGTCCTTTGCCAATTAAAATTTGAACATACTGAGTCATGTATTTGGCCGCCATTGACAGAAGACTATCGCATCATTTCAAATTGCGGCTAAGCTTCATATATACATTGTGAACTCTGCACCTTCAAATTCTATGATAAAAAAGCGGTTCGATAAGTTTCATTATGGTTAAGTTGTTGAAAGTTTTGGATGCCCAGTTGAGGTCTCTTCAATTGTAAAAATTTCAAAAAATTTATGTTGTTGTGTGGGCCAATCAGAGATGGTAAGTGGGATAGATTATGGAAGCCATCTCATATGGCTCAATAGTTTCAATACTGTATGGTCGCGATTGTTGAATAAACGTATAAGTGTGACAACTTCAGAGGCGAGTTTGGCAATGTTGAACACCAATATGGGCGAGTTATCGAATGGTATCGTAAACTATACGTAAACAATTCAACAAACAGCGGTAAAATAGTGGGAAGCTTGCAATGTATCGACGCCAAAGGCGACATGGTATTCACCAATCGATTGTTTTTTGTATTAGTCTGCCAACTTCGTAGGAGTTTAGCGATGTTAAACCCCAATATGGATGAGTTATCGAGGGTTTTCGTAAACGTGAACCCACCACCACAATGCAACCAAACAGCGGCAAATTATTGCGTAGGTTGGTGTGTATCGACGCCAAAGAGGGCGTGCGTTGGATAAAACAGTCAATTACGAACATTACGCCAACGAATTGGGAATTTGGCCAGCAGAAAATTTCTTAATCAACAGACTATCGCTTAATGCATTGTTCATCATCAGCTCTATTCTGCGGATTCAGTCCCAAATGCACACACATACATAATTGCTCATTACAATCTTATAGTCAGGATTACGACCTAGCTTCGCACACTCAATTTTATACATCAGTGTTGCAATTGTTATTTACTCTGAGAGTTTTTGCCAGAAATCTTCTGAGAGGCAGTCGCCGAAGAAACATTTAATCATATTTCGTTTTGTTGGAGATGTCTGACCTGGGGTTTGAACCGTGGGCTCACGTCTAATAATCCAACATACTACCTACTAGACTACGGCGACTACAGTCCCAAGTGCTATTTCTTATTTTCAAATCTGACGAAATGTTGTAGCAAAACAAGATTTAACTATGAACACATCTCACCAAAAAACAAGCCCCTTTTCGTTCTACGACCCTGCAAAATATCTTTGTAATTTTTTTGAGTATGTCATGTTATACAGAAGTGATCTGTTGTTGTATAGAATTTTAGTGTTTGATTTGACTGGCCAAACTGACTGTAAGTTTGAAACGTATTTACGGTTGATGATAAAAGCAATATAATGTTTTTAAATTTAATTAAATAATTTGAACACGTTTATACATACATTTATGACAAGTAATACTTACATTCATTACATTACACTGCAACATATACCGTTCACATGTGGTGGTCACTTGCGATCATGGATGGTAAGCAGAAAATGTTGCTTTTCACTAAGAGTTGTTCGGCTGTGTTTGCATTAATGTTTACAATCATAGTGTATGTACATGTTGTATGCTGTTGCAATACAACGCCAACATTAATATTGCAACACATAATCATTCACTCAAAAAAATTAAGAACATGACATCAGAGGTCAAGCATTCTAAAGCGAAGTTGTAACTTAATTTTTGCTAAAATTATTATTCGGATAGAGAACACAAATACTTTTTTAAAAATTTTACGATTTCTAAAATCCATTTGTTTTGTTTTGTTGTTTTATTTCAATTTCTGTTTATAATCTGGTAAAAGCATATGAAATAGAGCTCACGTTCAAGGTCATTATCACATAAACACAGCACGTCTGCTTTACAAACGAAAAAGAAAATTGCATGCGAGGAGATTGAGAGAAAAAACAAAAAGAAACAGCCCCGGTTTTTATTTCATACAACATGAAGCAGACATTGTGCATACGAATGAAGAATTTATTTTTCCCTGTTTTCTATTTGTATGAGTACGATATGTTTTTCATAATAAGTCTGTTTCTGAAAATCTGTTTAACCACCATTACACGAATGCACTCAAATCGTCTGCATGTAAAAGAAATACAAAAAAACTGTTCTTCACGTTTTTCTTTTTCTAGACTTTTCAAAAAGCATATGAAATCGCAGGGAAAATCTGTATTAGGCAGGGTTAATAGAGGATTTCCTATTGAATAACGAGCCGAGATAACTATAATATCACATGAATGGGACACATTACATCATAGCTTAGTGGAGAGTTGGCCTATGCAACCTCTCATAAAATTTACAACACTTATATTCAACTAAATGTGGATCATGTGGGCTAGTTACAGCATAGAGCGAAGTGTGCTTATTAATGGCAGTGTGACAATCAACACTTTCGATGTTTTGAACCATCGTCTATCATCCTCTCCTATCTTGTATACATTTAATTATTACCTGAATTGCTATTTATACCCTTAATTCAAATTCGCTAAGATGTAAAATTGAAATAAATCTTTTGTAAAGGTTTAAAACCAAGAGAATAAATACAAATATAACAGAGGCGAAAACGGTAAAATTAGACCAGGTAGAAGATTAGTTTATGTCAGATACAACAATCGATACACCAGTTCCTTTGTAATATTTTAATTACTCATTACCGTATAGCTAACATGTGCTTTTAGTGACGCTCAAAGTACATTTTAGTTTTATATCTAAGACATCAGATAAATTCTTAGAAGAAGTTTAATGCTCCGGTTAGTCAAACGTCCACGAAACGTAAAGAAACGTACGGTTGGTTTTTAGCATATAATTAGCCATGTAAATGCTTACCGAAATTACTTTACTGTTCGCTCCCATTGCTTTTCGTATTAAAAAAACGAACATACATTCCGTGGACGTCTGGCTAACCGGGGCTTAACTCATTTCCGTTATACGTTTCCCAGCAAGAGCAGAGCAGTGGCATAAAAGGTGTTCTCATACTCATTGCTTTTAAACTGTCAAGATGAAATTATAACTGCCTCATAAAGAGATAACCCAGAATGAAGACTAAATTTTCAGAAACAAGTATTTTAAGGCTTCACGGAAACGAAAGCTTATTGTAGTCATTTTACAGTCGCCTTGATCTCGAAAACGCGTAAATGACCTAGAGGTATACTCAGTTTAATATTCTAATATCCACACTTACATAAAATTTGGATTCAATGCTTGCAATACCATGTCTACACGCCACTCTGGTTGGAGGCAGTGTTTTAAATGCAATCATGTAAGCCAGCTGCGTTGGTGTATTCACTTTTCATTATTGTAGACTAAGTTTTGCAATTTTCGTAGATGTCGGCTCTTCATTGCAGGACACTTCCTTGCTTATTATATCCAAATGTACAATGATACCCGGGAATAAGCTCTATTGAAGTAATTGCTTTCTTCATCGGCTCTATAATCTTATGTTTGAAACTCAACTTGCTGTGTAAGACGATGTCGAGGTTTAATATTGGTATTCTTTAAGTCAAATAACGTATACTTCCATGATAGGAGTATGACTTCGGTTCTATTGGGATCTGTAGCGAATCACATTTCCCTTGATCGCTTTGCAGGGTATTTCAGGCCATACGTGTATAATGGGGATACATTTTCCGATCGTAAAACCATGCGTGTATTCAACAACTGTTCGTCAGTCTAAACATTACTGGCTTCAGAACTAGATCCCTTAAGATTTTTGTTGTTGTTCTTTTTTATTTCTTTTAATTTTTAAGGAACATAGCGTTTCTCTTTAATTCTTTGCTTTGCTTCTCTTTCGTTAATTAAGTTGTGTTTAATACAAAGCAGGTTCTAGAATAATAGGACCGAATAATTATCTATCATTTCCTAGAAACAATGCTGTCGTTGAAAAAATATTGGGTTGTGTTGTATTGGGTGTAGTAGTGAACCAAATTTAATAATTATGTCCTCGTCTTTCTCGATAGGAGGAACTACCTGACCTTTCTAGCTTATGCTTGATGTTATTCTCTTGGTGGTCAGGGGATTTACTGATTATTATGCTATTTCTATGATGAATTTCTTCTATTTTTCGTTTTCCAAACTGGAAATTACATCACTCTACCTTTTAACTGTCAAGCTCTAGGGGTTCCTTTTCGAAATGAATTAATTTCCAATAAGTTTTTAACCGAAATTACTTTTTCTCCTAGCCAATACTGAATTTAAAACAAATGCAAACCATCACAGCACTCTATTTTCTTAGAGTTTTATTTTGTTTTCGTTCCTCCTGATTTTCCAATGAAATAGGGAGAAAAGTAAATAAAAAAAATAACATTTTACAAGTTGATACGACAGAATCCATAAAAACCATTAAAAACAAGGCAACTGTTTCCCTTCATTTCTGAATTTTCCTAAAACTAATGACTTTATATCACTTCTACGGAAAATAAACCATTAAATAAAAACAACAACAAAAGCAATGTAACATTGAAATGAAATGCATTTAATACAACCATCCTTCCATCCAGCCATCCATCCATCCATTTCTATTTATAAAAAAATTCCATTTTAAGTAAATAAACACACGTTATTCTGGAGTTTTGTTCACGGCCTTATGAGGCTGCATGGCTCTGAAAATGGTACTTTAACGGCAAGAGAGAAAAAAGTGTGAATAAGACTGTTTGTATGTATGTATGTATGTATGTTACATAAGGGATTTTTCTTAATTGTCAAATTCATGGCATTCAAAGTTACAACAAAAACAACAACAACTACAATATTAAAATGTTTTACACATTTTTAAAGAAATCCATGAAAAGAAATTCTTGTTTTTGTTTACTTCTGCTTATTGAGGGAGTTTATGACTTGACAATGTGGATGATGATGCATTTACTTCAACATCAACATCCACTCCAACAACATGCATTTAAAGAATTTGAATAGAAATAAACAAACAACAATAAGAACAAGATGAAAACAAAATGTCATGGTTGTTGATTTTATTTGAAATTTTTAGTTTTGTTTTTGTCTGCTTCTTCTTTTGGATTTGTTTTATAATTTACTTCCTGTTACTTTTACAATTGCCCTGTATGTTGTTATAATATTTTTTGTTTACAATTTTTTGGGGGGTTTGAAAAACATTCACACACACACCCACATGGCTGCACTCTCATCCTTTCTTCAGAAATGGAGTAATGTTGAGTGACTGTGTGAGTTAGAATTTAAGAGAGCAAGTTGCGAGAGTCATCTAGAATTTTCGAAAATACTTTTTGAGTTTTCGTTAGAGAGAGGGGGGTGATTTTTTGAAAAAAGAGAAGAATTTTGTTTTAAATTTTTTTTTCGAACTTACTTCGAATTTTGAGTGTTTGCAGGATGATGCAGGAAGCTACAGTTGTAAAGTCACTGCATGTGTCAGTTCGTATTTGATGGTATGCAGTAAATGAAGTATTGTAATCAAGTACGTAGAATATTGTTTTATTACGCAATTGATTATAATCTGCATTAACTGCGCAATCATGTGAATTTGAACAGGTTCAACAAAGAGAATACATTTTTATAAAGGATAAAGACGTACATACATAAATGGTCATTACAACCCTTCAGTCAGGATTACGACCTAGTTTCTCACACCACTTAAGTTGTGTGAGTTAATTTTGTACATAAGTGGCGGAACCTACAGTTTAAAGTAGACTTCGAACGACAGATTTTTGAGAAACTTTTCATGGCAATTTTTATTTACTCTCAGAGTTTTTGCCAGAAATCTGCTGAAAAAATAATTTTTGTATTTTGTTTTGATGTCTGGCCTGGGGCTCGAACCCTGGCTTTACGTCTAATAAGTTAACACATTACCTACTAGACTACGGCGGCTACAATAATAAAGGATAAAGAACTCATTTGAAAATAAGAATTGAAACTACTAAGAAATCAAAAACATTATATCAGTTGGACCGTCGAACTCTAGGGTAAGTCCTCTACATTAAAAACTACTTTTGGTGAATTACGAGTAATGCAGGAATGGATTTTACCTACGCCATGTATAAGAGAAAAAAAGCGCAGCATATCCGAATGAGGGTGAAAGTAGTGCCCGCAGAAAGTTTGCTCAAATTCCAAAGCAGCACGCTCAAATAATATTGTAGAGGAAATGGCCGACTATTGTATCACAATGAATCAAACACGATCCAAATGTGTCTAAGAAAGCTATTTAACGGAATGATATGTTTGTGATTTGTATTTGTATTTTCAATCAAAACACTTTTGGTTGTTGTCTCTGCAGGAGATTCAAAGGTTACCCTCTTGTGAGCACCTGAACATAAAGACATAGAAAGTTAAAGCTTAGCTAAGGTATTTGCGAAACCTGGAACAACTATTATTCAAACGATTTCATTTATAAGTTGATATTTCTCTTATATTTTTGTAAACAAACTTTACTCCTTCGCAAAGGGTTTCTGTACCCAACTATATACAAACCTGGGGCTTTATAGATTTATGTACATAGAACAAGGTTTGCATTAGGTCAACCAAGAATCCATCTTAGAACTCTGTTTAGATAGGCCGAAAGGCTAACTTACAATGAAAGCAGAGCACTCTTCATCTCCTGTCATTATCCGGTACCAAGTAATTATCAACAAAATTTGTCTAGCCTTAATAAAAAAAAGAAAAAAATGGTTGAAAAATTATGACATCTGGGAAGTTTAGGTATATGGAACAATCGGCACATCATTCCTTCTCAATGCTTTCTATATCTCTATGGTATCTAAACCTTTTTTTCTTGAAATTGATGAGCAAAAACATAGAGGTGCACGTCCTTTTACATACTGTTCTATTCTAAACCGTAGGCTGGTATAAACAGACTCTATTTCGTCAGAGACCTGTCTGTTTATCTCACAAATTGTTCATTATTTTACTTTGCCTCAAAAACTTAAGCGTGCACCATTAAATCACCTCGTATCTTAGTTTTTGGAAGGAGCTATTTGGGGGTACTTAACTAAATGGAATTAAAAACTTTCAATTTGCTTTCACCAACCTAGGCAGCATCTAATGCTGGCAATCATTATGAGTCTGTGCTACTTTGTGGCCCTGAAACGTAAACTGAAATTAAACGTACGCTGCTAATATTTTGCAACAAAAGCGGAGACATTTAATTACCGTTCATAACTTCTAATGATAACTTTTCACGACTACCCAGAGAAGAGCATGCCAACGCCCAAGTAAAGAGATGAAAGTACAACTGTCTTACTTTCATGATTAGCAAGCTCTAGAGTGACGTCCGCTAGTCCTCGAAGACTAGAATGACCAAAACCCATTCAAAGTGAAGCCAACAACTCCTTACATACGTACATACATACATAAAAGGTCATAACAACACTTCAGTCAGGATTACGGCCTAGCTTCTCACACCACACATGTTGTGTGTGTTTATTTTATACATGAGTGGCGGGATCCTACAGTATAAAGTCGTCTCCGAAAGACAGATTTTTGAGAAACTTTATCATGGCAATTTTATTTACTTTCAGAGTAAAGAAAAAATATTTTTTATATTTCGTTTTGTCTGTCCTGGATTTTGAACTGAGGCCTCACGTTTAATAAGCTAACAGAATACCTACTAGACTACGGCTACTATTTCGTACAACTTACGGACTTTAAATTCTAGTCTTAATCAGTCAAAACAGGGAATTCTATTTAAATAGCCCTTGTTTTTTTTGGAATACAACTTTAATAACAAACCATTACTCAATAGAATGTTGCCTGCTACAAATTATGTCCCATCATTGGTAATGAAGAAATAGCTTACGGATCCACCCGTATCTAGTCAGCTACATGGAAAACAAATTGAAAAATTCATCATAAAATTATACATTCGCGGTGCTATGGCAAAACTAACCGTTAACATGCCACCATTGCCAACGTAATAAAATGTTAATGAAACCATTTTAAAGCCATAAGAAAAAATATTTCAAATTCATTAAATTTAAAGTGCCACAGCAAATTACCTTTTGGACAATAAAACAATAATTACGAACCAGTCTTGAAATGATTTTTAACAATTAAAGGAGACTCAAACTGGTTTTTAAAAGCTTTTATAATTTTCGACAGTTGCTTACATAAATTCAACGAAAAAAATTGCTTTTGCTTTATAATAAAATTATTTTCTTTCTTACGGTTACATTATTTAACACACGTCCATACATTGTTCACAAAGTTTTTATATGGAATTCAGCAATAAGAAAATAAAAACCATTTGAAATGAATAAAAACTGACATTTACTTTTTTTTCATAATGCAAGCAACAAGATTTACTTCAAATTATTCAAAATCAAATTTTTGTTTTTTGTTTTATTACAAAAAAAATATTGGCAGATTGCGGTCAATGGCAACTTGATGACTTGACACTAGAGACATACAATCACCGACTAAGTGAGGCTGTGGTTAGAAATATGTGGAGGAGAAAAATATTGTATTTAAGTACCCTACCCAAATGCTATTTGAGTACTACAATTGCAAATAAACAAGAAAACTAAAATTTTCTAATACAAGACCTGCAATGCCTTATGGAATTAATAAGCCATTATACAGGATCGCCGCCACTATATAGTAGACGCCGTAGTCTATAATTCACTGTGCTGGCTTATTAGACGTGAGGTCGACTTGAAACTGTAGGTCTCGCTACTCATGTATAAAATTAACACACACAACATAAGTGGTATCAGAAACTAGGTCGTAATCCTGACAGAAGAATTGTAATGACCTACTATGTATGTGTGTATGTATGTTATACAAGATCTTTTTTAAGCGGTTTCAATCTTTAAATTTAAATACAACATGTCTGAAATATCATACAAAAATATTTATTCGTTTGAAAGACCCTTTGATGGAATATAAGATCGTTCGAATCCCTCGGTGGAGCGTATTCGAAATGCAAAAATTTCTTTTTTAAATTTGACCGATGGCATGGGTTTTGTTGGCTGTAAGGATCAGTTTGGTTTGTGGCTTATTCGTATAAACAGGCAACTTAAGAAAACCCCACAAGAAAACATATTACGGAGTCATTTCACACGATCTCGGTGGCCAGTTCACATCATCTCCACGTGAGATGATCAATTCCTCAAATCGATCGCGGAGAATATCCAAAGTGGCATGAGCTGTGTGGCATTAACTTCATCCTATTGAAACCACATGGCGTTGATCGTTTAGGTCAAAGGAAGTTGGCGATCATCGATCTATAGGTCTTGCGTTGGTCGCGAAGCTTGATCTCAAAGAAATATGGACAATCCACACCATACAGTGACTTTTTCGGAATTTATTAGTAGCTTTTGGATCTCATTTGGAATGGTATTGTTTTAAATTCGTCCTTATTAGCTCAGAAATGGGGTTAATAGCTGAAGATGACTTTTCGATGAAAGTTAAGGTCAATTGCCAACTGCTCCAGAGCTCATTTATCGAACAGACGTCCTTGTCTATGGGTGTCCATGGTGATAACTAATTTTACAGATTTGGCTTCAACAAAATGGCATTTATTAACTTTCAAATATCGGAAGCATCTGTTGGAATACTCAAAAAATTACCAGTACAGTAAAGCAAGACCGGTAGTCTAATGTTTTCAATCACGATCAGGCAATTGGAGAAGCTCACATATATTCTGATGAATCAAATTTAAAATACTCAATGCATGTGTAAAGTATACTAGGTATGGAGATGAAACTTGATTATTACGAAATTCAAACCAATTTTGGTGGAACTTCATTTCCTCGAAAATGGCTCGAACGATTATTTGCACGTAAAGCTTTTTACAATCTGGACGGACTACAGCTGCATAATCCAATTGCCTGCATACGCGTGAAACCTAAATTTTTAAGGTTTGGATGGCTACCTCTGGAAGAATCTAATTTCATGAGAACGGCTCTATCGAGTATGTGTTCTGAAAGCTTTTTGTAATCTAGAATTGATCAGGAATCATAGTCGCATTGACGGATTATATTCCGAAGAAATATTTTTTTTCATATTTCCTTTTGATGCCTGACCTGGGATACGAACCCGGGTTTTACGTCTAATAAGCCAACATACTACCTATTAGACTACGACGACTTCATTTGAGTTTCCAAAATTAAAAATTTATTACTCAAAATTAAAAAAAAAAAGAAATTAATTTTTCGACACTCCTTGTAGATATCAGAAATGAGGATTGAACTCACCGGATCTGATCTTCCAAGCCAACACACTACCTAGTAGACTACTAGGACTGGTATTACCATCAGTCAAGGTAATAATAAATAAAAGAGAAAATATTTATTTTTAATTTCCTTTGAAATACACATAATTGGTGATTCCAACCCTTTAGTCAGGACTACAACCTAGTTTTTCGGATCACTTATGTTGTGTGTGTTAATTTTATAAACGAATGACGGAACCTACAGTTTAAAGATGACTTCGAACGACAGATTTTTAAAAAAAAATTTCATGGCAATTTTATTTACCCTCAGAGTTTTTGTCAGAAAGCTTATGAGAGGAAGTCGCCAAGAGAATTATTTTATCGTATTTTATTTCGTTGGAGATGCCTGAGCTGTTGTTTGAACCGTGACCTCACGTTTAATACGTCAACACACTACCTACTAGACTATGGCGGCGACTTTAAACTACTTTTGAAACACTTGATGAAAATCAGTGCGTTTTAAAAAAATAATACATACATACATACATAATTGGCCATTACAACTCTTCAGTCAGGATTACGGCCTAGCTTCTCAAACCACTCATGTTGTGTGTGTTAATTTTATACATGAGTGGCGAGACCTAGAGTTTAAAGTCGACTCCGAACGACAGATTTTTTACGAAACTTTTCATGGCAATTTTATTTACTCTCAGAAACCTGCTAAGAGGAAGTCGTCGAAGAATTTTTTTTCATATTCCGTTTTGATGTCTGACGTGGGGTTTGAACCGTGGTCTTACGTATAATAGGCCAACACACTACCTACTAGACTACGGTGACAGCATTTTACGCCTTTTAAATGCCAAATTTTGTGTATTTTTCATAAGCTTATAACTTGGGAAGAAGAAAAGCAGCTTTTTTATAGGTGATCAAAATTTTTATTAAAAAATAAACATTTTTGCATTTCCCATATGCAAAATTATATTCAGAATATATAGTATAGTATATTGCAATCACTCTACTATTATTTCTTATTATTTAATGCAATGTTACAAAATAAAAAGAGTATGCAGGTTTTATGTGCCAATTATAGTGTAAACACCGTCACTTACTACAACTCAAAACAAAAAAAAAATAATTTACTTTCAGAAATATTTTTCTATACACAGAGGCATACAAAATTGATTGGTTTTCTTATATTAAAATATGCACATTTTAATATGCACGTAAATAAAAATTAATATTTTTTTTATTTTTTTGACAAACTACATCGTGTTCGTGGTGTGCTTAATAGAAACGTTAATACAACTTTTGAAAAAAAAATTCACAAACTAATGAATTTTAATTGCATAAAAATATGAAAAGTGGCAGATTATTAGCATTTTATCTGTATTAATTCATATTTATCAACATTAATTTAAATATGCTAAGAATAATACTAAAAAAATTATTAAAAAAGTATGAATTATTTTTGAATAACTTACTTGATTAATTAATCGCAGACAGTTTTTAATTAATATTTATTGCATTTCATTGGCCATTTTACTGTATTTAAAAAAAGAAAAAGAAATTTCTTTCTAATAACAATAATTTTACTTTCGCAATTAGAAAAAGTATGTAAAAATTTAAATAAATGTTCGATTAACTTATGAACCTTAATGTTGCTTGAATTAACACTATGAGAGCTGTTCGTAAAAAATGATAAAAAAAATTATTTTAAAAAATGTAGGAATTGTAAGAAATTAATTTTCTTTTGCTTTGATTCTTCCTATCAATTTTAGTCACCAAATTAAAATATTAATTCTGATTTCTTTAAGTAAAAATGGTTTTATAATGAAAATATAAGAAAATTTCCAGTCTCAATATTTAATTGGTCTTATATCTGAAAAAATTTAACATTTTAGTTGCATTAACATTAAAAAACATTCTAATATCAGCTTCTACAGCATCATCAAACAATCAGTCAATCAATCAATCAATCACATGCTTATTCAGAAAAATGTGATCAATGAAACTGAGCAAAGCAAAAAATTATAAGATGAGACAATTACGCAAGTGGTCATTACAATCCTTTAGCCAGAATTTCAACCTAGTTTTTCACACCACACATGTTGAATTTGTGTGGTAATTTTATCCTACAGTTGTACGCCGACTGTGACCGACAGATTTGTAAAATTTTTCACGGCAATTTTATTTACTCTCAGAACACTGCTTGGAGGACGATACCGACAGAATTTTTGTTAATATGTCGTTTTTCTCAAGCTAGGGTCCGAGCTAGGGTTTAAACCACGGGCTGTCGTTTAATAAGCTAACACTACTAGACATCTTGTCTTATAATCATAACCAACGATGCATGACAATCCTCTAACTTCTAAAGAAACTTGAATAGTAAAACTGACAAATGAACGAAATTGAATAAAAATATTTTTCATAGAACAATACGAGGATTGTTAAGACATTCTTAATTGCTTTTTTTTTTTAAAAATATTTATTCCAATCTCTGTGACAAGGAAGCACTAATTTACATATTGATTAAGCTTTTCAACGAGACAGTATTTATGCGAAGTGTTGTGTATTTATGTGAAGTGCGTTATTTGTGTTATGGTCGCGCAGCCCATGGATAATCTTCTAACCTACGGCTTGGTAATGCAAAGCACCAGCTGACAAGATATTGATATGTGATCAACCTATGATTTAATCATGTTTTGTCTCCAGTTTATTGCTTTACTTTCCTTTAAGGAATAAAGAATTTTTACATTGTTACATTGTCCTCCGCATACAATTCCTTACTGTTTTCTTACTTTGCTAAGCCAGTGATTGATTGACATTAAGCAAGCTCTAAGATGTTAGGGTTGACATATGTAAATGTCTCTAAATAACATTCCCTACTACTACAATATGCCGCGTATTGCAAAATATGGGTTGACCAAAAAATATCAAGGATTTGGCCATCGTGTTCTGTGATTGGCACAGTGCATCAAGGTGTCCTCACGAGCTCATACGTACCTTGGCCGAAAAAAGATAAGAAAAATAAAAAAATAGTATGTAATACATACATACATAATTGGTCATTACAACCCTTCAGTCAGGATTATGATCTGGCTTCTCACACCACTTATCTTGTGTGCGTTAATTTTTATACATAAGTGGCGGGGGACCTACAGTTTAAAGTCGACTCCGAAAGACAGATTTTTGAGAAACTTTTCATGGCAATTTTATTTACTCACTGCGTTTTTGGCAGAAATCTGCTGAGAGAAGTCCCCGAAGAAATATTTTTTGATATTTCTTCTTTAGAGATATCTGACAAGGTTTGTACCACAGCCTCATGTCTAAAAAGCCATCACACTACAGACTACGGCCACTTTATCACAATAATGCCCCTGTTAAGTTGCAGTTCTATTGAGTTGACAAAAACTGAATGTGGTAACCCCTACTCCAAAAAATGGTGCCCAGAAGATCTTCGAATATTGCAATAAACTTGCTAATATGATTTGGACACCTTTGCGTTCCTTTACTTTATACTTCCTTTTATTTTTACTTATATTCGCTTTTGTTTTTGTGCGTTTGATCTTCTATGGAACTTAGAATTTCTAAAACTCCATTGTTACTAAATATTGTACAGATCAACAAGGCTTCTGAAAGAAACATTTAAAATGAATTTCTCAGCTCAGACATGAATAAGTCATTATAAAGTCCATAGAACAGCTTCATGAAATGTAAATTGCAAATAATAAATAATTTTTGCTCTAATTACCGCACATAAAATTTATTTGCAATTATACTTGAAACTGTTGGCACGTGTGTAAATTGCTGGCATTTTTTTTATTCTGATTGTGGTTGACATTAAAATTCATGCAATTATTTGAAATCAATGCAAAGAAAAATATGAAAAATAATTTGTAATAAAAAACATATGAAAATAAAACAAAAACAAATCGTTAATAATTATAAAAATAGCTGTTCAACATGGGTTAAGGATTAATATTGTATCATAAAGAAACAATTAAAATCAATATTAATATTTTTGTCTGCATTCAAAAATTTCTATTTCTATTAATTCCACTACAATTACACAATTATTGTACGTATCTATGGAAAGGTGAAATGAAATTGTCTTAAAAACATTTATTTATTCATAAAATAGTTTTTGTTTTTTAATTAAAAACATTTATTTTTCTTTATTAAACTAATATTACTTGTCTAAGTTGCTTCTCTAATGCCGTAAATATGGTCTGAGTTTAGATCGTGCGATAATGATAATGAACAACATCTTGATTATTATCGTTCAAAATTGTTTGCAATGATGTGGGTGTTATTGAAATTTGCATTTTATTTTATTTGTTGAAATTTATGCATTTTTAAATAGTCCACTTGCTAGCTTAATTAAGAACACTTTAAAGAGGTTAAATATTTAGACTTAAGCTTAAAGATGCATTGAAATAGTTTAGAAAAACAAAAAAAAAAAAGAAATGTGGAATGCTGTAGGGAAAAAAATTTTCTTAGTCTTTTCAGCAGAAGTTTAAAGTCGGAGTCATCAACAATTCCGGAAAGTCATCAACAATTCCGAAAACTTAACCCTAAGCCCTTAAGGTAAAAAATTCCTAAAGTTTGTTACATACATATACACATACATAATTGGCCATTACAACCCTTCAGTCAGGATTACGACCTAGATTCTCACACCACTTATGTTGTCTGTGTTTATTTTATACATGAGTGGCGGGACCTACAGTTTAAAGTCGACACCGAACGAAAGATTTTTGAGAAACTTTTCATGGCAATTTTATTTACTCTCAGAGTTTTTGCCAGAAATTTGCTAAGAGGAAGTCGCCGAAGAAATACTTTTTGTATTTTTTTGATGTCTGGCCTGGGGCTCGAACCCTGGCTTTTCATCTAATAAGCCAACACACTACCTACTAGACCAATACGACTACAATCTTGCTACATACATACACACATACATAATTGGTCATTACAACCCTCCAGTCAGGATTACAGCCTAAATTCACACACCACCTATGCTGTGTGTGTTCATTTTATACATGAATGGCGGGACCGACAGTTCAAAGTCAACGATAGATTTCTGACAAACTCCTCATGGCAATTTCATTTACTCTCAGAGTTCTTGCCAGAAATCTGTTGAGAAACAGTCCCCGAAGAAATATTTTTTCATGTTTCGTTTCGTTGGAGATGTCTGACCTGGAGTTTGAACCATGACCTCTCTTCTAATAAGCCAACATGCTATCTACTAGACTTGCAATCTCACAAATTCAATGAACCGTAGATGTCGAGACTTTATAAAAGCGAAGACAACTTCAACCACGCATTTATATAGCAAAAGAGTTAGCATAGGAGAGAGTAGCATATGAGCACGAATACCGGCTCGTTGTGAAAACACATTAAGCGATGCTTCAAAGCCACATGATAAACGGTGAGCCTCTTAGAATCACGTTGAAAGTTTAATAAACCTAGTGGCAAATAAGATATCAAGTATCGATAGCATCGTTAGACTATCATTAAAGTTGTAAACAAATCAGAAAAACTGGGTTCCAGCCAGAGGCGAAAATTGATCAATGAAGAGGGAGCAATACTGCTTCCTCTTTAACTGATGTAAAACTGTTGCAGAAGTCATAAGAAGGTCAGACAGGTCTCTGTATATGATTATCCATAGCACAATACATACAAGATCCAGTTCAATATCCCCACAACTCAGTTTAAATTGTTAATTGGAACATTTATTCTATCATTTAATCCCTGTGAGTCTGTCAATGGAGCAAGATTTTTTCTTAACCTAGGACGTGTCAGAACCCAATAAATACTTTTAAAGTAATAAGCAGTCTGACGTAAGGATTGGCCTGACGTGGATTGGCCTTCAGTCGAATATTATTACCACGATTACCTGTGAGTGTGACACAATATTGACCAGACGGTCGATCAAGTAAGTTCCAAGAGTTATGAGTTATATACCATTTAGTATAAATATATCAATGAATACCTTTAAATAATGGACAGCCCGACGTAGGTAAAAAGTATACCTAGTTACGTAGATTTGTATGGAGTTTGGCACAACGTTGATCAAAGGGTATATCAAGTGAATCTCTACAATTATATACCAGTATATACCATACCAAGCATATATCAAAGAAGTTTGAAATGACAATACAAGGAGATCTCTAACATCGATTACACAGCACTAATGGTTGCTATTTCAGCCTAAAACAAATCACATTCGAAGAAAAATCCACAACCCAGATTATTTCGCATTCACGGAGCTGACCATAATGTGTCAATTAAACGATCTTTTTATCAAAAAAAGTAAATAAATACTGTTGAAGAGCAAGCTTGGCTTGATAAACAATACTCGGCCTTTACCACAATAAAATTTACCGTTGAGGAGTGGTTTGCCAAGTGTATACGAAACGAAATGAACCGACGCTCCATAGATTTTTTTACCGACGAAAACATTAAAAATGGGTACAAAATAACTTTGAACCACAAAGTCAAGTTGATCAAGTTAGGTAAAGTCGTAAAGGAATATTTTAAATACGTTGCGCATGCAACGAACAATGTATGAAGTTGTTCTACCATAAACAATCTGTATATATGCGCCGTAGTGTAGTGTGTAGGCTTATTAGACAAGAGGTATCGGTTCAAGCCCCAGGTCAGACATCTCGAATAAAACGAAATATGAAAAAATATTTCTTCGGCGACTGCCTTTCAGCAGATTTCTGGCAAAAACTCTGAGAGTAAATAAAATTACCATGATAAGTTTTTCTAAAAATCTGTCGTTTGGAATCGAATTTAAACTGTAGATCCCACAACTCATGTATAATATTCATACACACTACAAAAGTGGTGTGAGAAGCTAGGTCGCAATCCTAACTGAAGTGTTGTAATGACCAATTATGTTATGTTGTATATGTATACATGGGCAAATATGTGGTACTTTTTAGCCCAACTGTTATGTAGATACGTAATGGTAAATAAAAATTAAAGAAAATGTGGATATACAGTTTGATGTGACTGTATATGGTTTTTAAATATTTAAGATTCTATATAGAGCACAGGGATTTTACTTTGCATTGTGCAATTTTGTGAAATAGGTTTTTTTCCAACTAAATGTTAATAACACATTAAATTACAATGTTATTCAACTACTACTGTGTGTTAAACTATTTCAATATTTTAAAAACGTCTATGCAAATTACTAACGTACCTAAATATGGACGTAAGTGGCAAAATATAGGGTCTGTTCTGAAAGTAATTATCACTTTTATATCTAACCACAATGTATTCGACTTAGAATCACCTAATAAAACAAGAGGAACACGCCTGTGTATCCTAATAAATCGAAAATTTTAATAAAATTTTTTTTAGAAAAGGTACTCTTCGATGCCTATTCTTAATGCAGGCGGCAGTTATGAACAGAAGTTGCTGTTTGGATGACAGATTTGTAAAGATTTATTCCATTCCCCAATAATTATACGAGGTGTAGGGTATTAATTTATAGGGTTTACTTGCCTGTCACTGTTTAATATTTTTAATCATAAATCAACTTTCGATGACTTTGCCAATATTTTCATACAAATCATTTTATTTTAATAGGATTAAAAAAACACTCTTGACCCCATTTTTATAAAAACACGATTTTAAACAGAAAATGAAACACAAATTTTTTTAATTGTAAATAAACTAAAAAACAGTGTATTTTTGTTTTGGTATTAATTATGAATAAAAAAGTCGAAAAAGAAAAGAAAAATTACAACTACAGTAATAAAAATAATACGTAAAATAAAAATAATTAAATTCCATTGAAAGAAATTCAATCCATTTTACTACTACTGCTGGGCTTATTCAGCAGAGGCGTATCAACTTCATCGATACGTAATGTTTGCATGCGGCTGGGATCCATGTGGGCATGATCTCTAGCCAAGGTATCGTTAATGCTATTATCAAGTTGTTCATCTGGAAATTCACTGGCCAGATGGTAAATAACTTTTTTGAATAGGAATTCCGATAGGTTGCTACGCAAGAAGAATAAAAACATCCAATTGGAGAAATTGCATTTATTGATAACCGCGGACAATTCTTTTTCATCGAATTTGCCTGGTTTAGCCCAATACAAAGAATAACGTGTAAATTTTAAGCTAAAAGAAAAGAAAATTTAAAATATTCCAGAAGAAAAAAAATAATTCCATACTTTTTGTAAAAGAACAATGTAAAGACACGCCATATGAGACCCAAAACTGTAGCAGCCAATACAAACAAATACCAGAACCATAAAATCGTATAGATTTTCTCATTTATGATATTCAAGGCCATTACACACAAAGTATCGTGCATTTGCAGTGAACCGGAAGCACCGAATTTATGGAAATGACATTTCGTTACTTTGGGGAATACCACATCTAAGGCATCCATTTGATTAGTCCAACGTTCGTGTAGCACCTTAAGGCCCAAAGAATAGAAAGCTCCTCCCAAGAACACATTAGTCCAATAGATTTGCACTAAAATATTCACTAAATTCAATATTTCGGCAAATACTAAATGGGCACCCCATGATTGATTCAAACGCATACGATCAATCATAGTACGTCGTATATCTTTGATGCGCGAATCCATCTCATCCATAGAGGGTATATTTAAATTGCCAATTTTGAGTGATTGATTTTGTAGATATTTCGTAAGACCAACCATTCTAAGGCCAAATACTAAAGCTTTTATACGGCCACCTAAAGAGAAAGATAGTTATTGATGATGGTGTTTTAAAGCAAGTTAACTTGACAGTAATTGAAAAGAATTGATACATTAGAGTGACTTTTTTTTAACAATTTTATTCAATAAACAGAACGTAAATATTTATAAAAAATTCTTATTAATTGAGTGAAATTTTTCTTATCACCATTAACAACTTCCTGGATCAAAGGTCACTTCGATAGGTTAGTTTTTGTAACAGGAAACTTTTTTTAAATTTTTTATTAACTTTCTTACTTTCGAGCTACGAAATGTGTTAACAACAATTTTTCTTCACCTTATAAAAACGCACTAACAAGCTTTAAATGAACTGAATTCTCTAATACAACTTGGTAGAGGACAGACTATACCAACCCTTTATGGTGTCGACCTTAAAATCGTTTTGTACTTCCTGCAAGATTATCAGATAATCAGCATTTCAATGGCTTGGGCCGAAATCTCTGCACCTAGCTCATATTTTTATACAGTGAGCGTCATTAGGAACTGTCCATTAAAAAAATATACATTAATAAATTACCGTTATTTTTATTTTAAAATTGTTTCATTGACGGTTTTTGAAATTGAAAGAAAAAAAATTTCGAAATATTGTCGAAATTTTTTCGGGCACTCTCCCTAAGTGGTAACAGACGAATTTGGTAATTGGTAGAATTTTATCCTTAGTGTACAGTTTTTTTTATGACGCTCACTGTATATCTAAGATGTTATTTAATGTATGGTACGTCCCGAAATCTTATTCTCTCTACAGTCGGTACTGGTTACCGGCATTGTAGATGTGTCACCGATTCCTCACTACTGTCTCTTTTACAGTTGCCTAGTCCAATACAATTTGCTCCTAAAGTTCAACGTCCAATTCAGATTGCCATAGTCTCTCTGATAAGAGACGTTCTTACAACTCTTCTTAGCGTCCTACTGAATTTGCTACCAACAGACAAGTTGGTGAAATAGCCAGCCGCGTACCATGAGACTAAAGTCGTGCGTATGTCTTAAGTACTACTGTTGATTTGGAACTCTTGAATTCAGAATCTTTTCGAATCATTGGAATCAAAGATTATCGCTTAAACTGTTTATTACTCTAGTAATATTTAATCTGAGATAATGGTTATAAAAAACAGCCGCGAAACACATTCAGTATTAAGGATTATCGAATAATTATGACTCGAGGAATTATGACAGTCGACATGTGAATATCTGAATATAAATATATAAATAAATATCCGTATATAAAGGAGCGCTCTCAGGAATCCCCATAGAACTCTGGCTCTTCAATTTCTATATGGTACACGTCCAAAAACTGAAAATAATTCACAACAACTGATGTAGAAGCCACCGTAGTCTAATAGGTAGTGTGTTGGCTTATTAGACGCGAGGCCACGGTTCAAACCCGCTGTTAGACATCTCCAACAAAACGAAAGATGAAGAAATATTTCTTCAGCGACTTCCTCATCAGATTTCTGAGAGTAAATAAAATTGCCATGAAAAAGTTTCTTAAAAATCTGTCGTTCGGAGTCGAATTTAAACTCATGTATAAAATTAACACAGGCAACATAAGTGGTGTGAGAAGCTGGGTCGTAATTCTGACAGAAGAGTTGTAATAACCAATTATATGTGTATGTATGATGTAGAAGCCGTAATGCTCTGTCATTCTTCAATACTTTGAAACCAAAGTAAAATGGTTTTGGGCACCAAAATTTTATCGACAGAACTTGTTGAGTTAGAGGTGATTTGGAACAAAACCAAAAATCATAAAATTGCCTGAAGGATTGAAAAATATCAACCATGGATTAAAGACACATGGACCATATATTTTATAATATAAACCGTGATGCGACTCAAGCAAACTATGTTTCAGATGGGAGCCAATTTAAATTGCTCGAGCGCGATAAGGGGATTTGCTCCCAAGAATCATGTGTTCGTACGTAACTCTTGTCTTTCTCGCATTTCTTCTCTTGATTCGCCAGAGGATTTCAAACTGCATTTCAATCAAAATTCATTATTTAAACAGATTATGTGTACTCCCTTTCTGCAGAGGTCTTTCCTGCCACTTATGACAGGAAAATCATAACAGATTTAAATCTAGTGTCCACAAACACTACTCTCTCTTTTCTCCTTCGCATAACATATTTTTCTAGTTCCGACATAATTTACTGCATGCGTAGGAGTCATTTCCCGCTTGTTGGTTGAACAAAAAAATTTTTACCATGAGTTCTAAATTGTTCCAGTTTTAAGTCATTTCGGCCTACCTACACCATAGTCTTGTGAACAAAGAACTTTTGTTTTTGGACTGAATAAAAAACATTCTCTTTTCTTTGTGAATATCATTCCTTTCTTATAATTATAAGAGAAAATCCTTTATTTTGAAATATAACTTCCTGAACCCAAGATTGTTTATATGGAGCTATGATGGTCAGTGTCTTATCGTACAAAACAGAGCAATCAACCAATTGAGGAAGTGGAGTGGAATATAAAGAAAAAAAATTATATTTTTTAAGTTTGATGGACTGAAACTAATCACTACGTGGCTTTGATTTCAAGGGTGGTAAGTACCCTAGAAAATAAGCCTGACTAACAAACCAATTCCTTGTACAATAAATTATACTTTACCTTCCCACGTTTTCCATAAGAAATGCGGTAAATAGAAACATAAAGCCTGGCCAAATAATACAAATGGTACCCATTGATAGTAAGCATGACGTTTAATCGGCTCCTCTTGGGTTTCATAGGGACCAATGCCTGGTTGAAAAATGGCACCAGTTGATAAAGCGCTATTATTTAAATGGCGAACCTAAAATTATTATTTTTTAATTAAAATTATAAATTAAACAACAGAAACAAAATAAAAAATTTCAAATTTTACTTACCAAAGTAAATGTTGGTGTAAAAAAACAATACGTGTTAATCACATGCGCGGGTATTGTATCCGAAATGCATTTAATGTGATCGCCAATGTATTGGCGTGAACAGACCAATATTGTGGCCACTATTAGAATTATGAATGTCCAGCGATAGTGTAATTTAAATACAATATTATCGATGGTAACACGTTTCGGATTAAATTTCAGAAACGGTGTCACTGAACTGAATGTGTATAACATTTTTGCTGAATTTCAATTTCGTGTATTTTTAAACTTTTTTTTTTGTTTTATTTGGAACACTTTTATTTATTTGGAACACTTTTTTTATTTTTAATTGTAATCAAATTTATTTCATTGTAAATATAATGCAATAAAGTAATCTTAGATTTCGTGTTTTTTTTTCTTTTCGTAGTGAAATATCGTTGTTTTTTTTTTGTTAACTTAAGTAAAAGCGCTTTAGTTTACGTCCTCTTCATAACGTTCGTAATACATTTTGTCAACTAAATATTGCTCTTTACTTCATATCAGTTCCCAGTCCCCTATGGCTAAAGTTTTTCTTCTCATTACACACTCTATTATTATTATTATTGAAGACTTAATGTTCTCAAGTTTTATATTTTTTTATCAGAATTTTTATTTTTTTTTTATTTTTTACTTCATATTTTCTCCATATGAAAGAGTATTCTGTTCCATATTAATTTTGATGTTTAAAGTATTTTATTTGAGTTAAAATTTCTTGTGATTGTTTTTATAGAAATACAATATTGCGCTTTTTTACCCGCTGGCCTCGTCTGATAAGATAATATTTGACTTCGTTAGCAATTTGAGTTGAAGAAATTGTTCTCAATTTTGTTTAAAATGAAAACAAAACAAAAAAATTTAATATTTTTTTAAAACAAAAGTGAAATCTTCTCAATCTTATCGGTTGATTGTTAAATGTCTTTATAAGATATTGAAAACGAATTAAATTTTTATTTCTTTAACAATAATAGAGGATAGAGGCAGGGTAACGACCAATTAGGCTCCAGCTTTTAAGTAAAGCCTTCGCTTAAAAACTGTATGAGTTCCAAAGGCATCATGTAGATGACTGAAGATATTTTCATTCTTTTTTTTACATGATGCTGAATGCCAACCTAAGAACCAACCCGGGGACAAACCCGAGAATCAACCTGAGGATTCAGATTAAGCGGACACTAAGATCTCCAACTAACTTAAGATCTGGAAAGTCTAACATTACAAGTTAATGTTGAAAATCAAATAAATTTGAATAACAAAACAACCAGTTGAATACATTGATAGCTTAGTAGCTACCTAATACAGTGGCAGGGAACCACAAGACGCAGAAAAAGTCACGAATAGAAGGTTCAACAAAGGACGAACGGAATTCTGGCATTTACTAGCGCAGCAATCGAACAACACACTCAAAAACAAATAGAAAAAATAGAAATAAATCGTCCTGATAAATTGTCCTGATAGTATAACAAGACTGTCACTAGGTTGAAATCATACAGGCATAATAGTCTGTGTATTAAGACAGCTCATTACAACTCTTCTCCCAGGATTACGATCTAGTTTCTTACACCACTTACATTGTGTGTGTGTTCATTTTATGCATGAGTAAGCGAACGACAGATTTTTAATAAAGTTTTTCATGGCCAATTTATTTACTTTGAGTTTTTGCCAGTAATTTGCTGAGAGGTAGTCGCCGAAGTAATATTTTTCATATTTTGTTTTGTTGAATATATCTGACTTGGAGTTTGAACCGAGGCCTCACGTCTAATAAGCCAACACACTACCTGCTAGACTACGGCAACTACAAATGACTTTAAATTCTGTGAAATTGTTTTTGAAGTTTTTAAAATTGTTTCGAAGATTCCCATCCAGTTAATATTATTATTGTTCTGTGAAGTAGCAAAATATATAGAGTTTCTCTACGATGTCTACTTTTATGTGTCTCCATTTTGTGCCTAAGAACTTTGATAATCTGATATAAGATGCTTGAGAAGGTTCTTTACCCCTTTTTATCTTCGCTTTTCGACGAGTATACCATGTCAATTCACAGAAACATTTGGCACCATAATGGGTTTGGAAGTTTCGATTGTAGAATGCTAATCGACCTGCATATTGTCGAGACACAATAGAGAATGATCTACTTTCTCTGCCTAACTGATATAATTTGTGTAGAATATTGATTCTAGGCCTAAGGATCGTCTTTAGTAATTTACAAAACTTCAGAAAATTATAGTACCAGTATACCATGCCTGTTTTCAGAATTTTTTTTTTAAGTTTACTTAAGCAAGTGTATTTACATGTTTACTTTAGCAATAACAACAACAATGATTTTGTTAATTAATTATTCATAATTTATTTAAATCGTTTGACTCATTTCTTTTTGTTTTTATTATTTCATATAAATTTACTTAACAACACAAAGGGAAATGATAACAATAATAATAATAACAAAGCCTGTGTATTATGACATATGATAACAATTAGTAAGGAAGTTCTTTACAAAAAAAATATAAAACAAGATATTGTTCCAGTTGAGCAACAATGTAAATTTACTAAGTTCATGTGGCCTTTTGTAAACCAAGGCTTCAGGCAAGTTTAAATTGTGAGATGACTTATAGCACAATAATACTTTCAACCTAATTAGATACATACATACATAATTTAGTCAGGTTTACGACCTAGTTTCTCACACCACTTATGTTGTGTGTGTTAATTTTATACATGAGTGGGGGACCTACAGTTTAAAGTCGACTCCGAACGACAGATTAGAGAAACTTTTCATGGCAATTTTATTTACTCTCAGAGTTTTTGCCAGAAATCTGCTGAGAGGAAGTCGCCGAAGAAATACTTTTTGTATTTTGTTTTGATGTCTGGCCTGGGGCTCGAACCCTGGCTTTACGTCTAATAAGCCAACACACAACCTACTAGACTACGGTGACTTACAGTTAGTTAACCTAGTTAGATAAGACATTTAAAAGTCGTTGTATGCTTCTTTATAATTGCAATATCCATACATACATACATAATTGGTCACATAACCTTCAACCAAGATTACAACCTAGGTTCTCACACCACTTATGTTGTGTGGGTGTTAATTTTACCCATAAGTGGTGGGACCTACAGTTTAAAGCCAACGCTGAACGAAAGATTTTTAAGGAACTTTTCATGGCAATTTATCTACACCTTCAGCACATTGTACGTCGTTGACTCGCAAAATATTGGAAAGAAATTACAACTCTTTAGTCAGGTTTACGACGAAGCTTCTTCATCACTTCACTAGTTATGTTGTGTATGTTAATTTTATACATCAGTGGCGGGACCTACAGTTTAAAGTCGACTCTGAACGACTGATTTGTGAGAAACTTTTCGTGACAATTTCATTTACTCTTAGAGTTTTTGCCAGAAATCTGCTCAGAAGATGTATTTTTTCATATTTGTCATTTGCACATGTTACGCATATTTTTGACACCGAAAAAATTTACACTGTAAAACCAAGTAAAAAAATCACCCTTTATACCCATTTAACTTATCAGAACTGACCAAAACAAAACATTATAATGCCAGTCATTGGTCGTCGTTGATTATTTAAGCCATTTCACCTTAAAACCAGAAATTTATGAAGAAGCAAAAAATAAATTTCCTAAAAATGTGTGAAACATTTATTTATACTCCAAAAATATAAGAAAAATATTGCATCACTTTCTATATAATAACGGTGAAAACACCGTTACTTTGTAAAAAAAAAAAATTATCAATTGAAAGTAGGAACAAAACACCTTGACAAGTTAACAGCAAAATACTCGTTCATTTAAGTTTTCGTGATAAGATAGTATACAGCCTAGACGGTATACTAACTAACTAATGTTAGGTTTGTTCTAAACTAAAACACCAACACAATTTAATTATCACAATATTTTAAATGAAAAAAATTAATTTTAAATAAGAAAATGATACGTTTTCTTCATTATTTATTGAGGCAATCTATTTAATTGCCTTTTTATCATTTTATCTAAGAAAAGGAATCTCAAAAACAACACACAAAACTAAAGTGATGAGTAAATTTTGAATGAAAAAAAATTAAAATGAAAACATCAAACAGTCATAAAAAAACTATTTGAATAGCTTTATAATAATAAAAATAAATTATCTTTTGAATTTCGCACATGTCTCTTGTTCCTGTGTCTCATTTCAAGTACCAAGAAACTGAGTGATTACCACCAAATTATTTTTAGCCAATTCTATAGTCATTCGAAGTAATCTGTTGTATAATGTATTGGCCATAAAATTGTGTTTTTTTCGGTAATATTGTTTGAGGAATTTTAATAAGAGAAGTGATTTATGGAAAACATTGGTAATGAGTGTTAATTATACCAACTAGTGGTTATTTTATTATTAAAGCTTTTGATTTTTATGGAATTTGAATATTGATTAGGAAAAATTATTTCTATGCGAGACAATATAGAGGATCCGAAAAATAATTCATTTAAGCAAATGATAGGAATGGAGCAAAGCTTTCTCAATTTTTTAAAGCAAAGTGTCTAATAAATACTCATATATATTCATACATACAGCCATAGTATTTACAACCCATAGTCATAGTCATTACAACCCTTCCGTCAGGATTACAACCTAGCTTCTCACATCACTTATGTTGTGTGTGTTAATTTTACATATGAGTGGCGGTACCTACAGTCTAAAGTCGATTTTGAACGACAGATTTTTGAGAAATCTTTCATGGCAATTTTATTTACTCTCAGAAACCTGTTGAGAGGAAGTCCCTAAGAAATATTTTTTTTCATATTTTATTTTGTTGGAGATGTCCAACCTATGGTTTCAACTGTGGTCTCATGTCTAATAAGCCAACACACTACCTATCCAAACGTCAGATTTTTGAGAAACTTTTTCATGGCAATTTTATTTACTCTCAGAGTTTTTGCCAGAAATCTGCTGAGAGGAAGTCGCCGAAGAAATACTATTTGTATTTTATCTTGATGTCTGGCCTGGGGCTCGAACCCTGGCTTTACTTTTAATAAACCAACACACTACCTACTAGACTACGGCGACTTCCTCTGCCTAACGGATAGAACTTGTCCAGACAGTCTAATATTAACGTTGAATTAGACTCCTAGTAGCATAGTGCCCGTGGTGTGGCTGACACATATTTCCCCTTTATTTTCTGTTCCAAGTTGAGTCAAATATCTTCCAATGGTGTAAACTAATGCAGTGAAAAAGTAATCACGAGCACTATATATCGATGACTATTAACTTCTTTTGACCTGAATTGGGTGATCTGGAAACTGACGATGTGCGCTTTTAACAGGACGGCGCTACGAGTCACACAGCTCATACCATGTTAAATATTCTGCACGAGGGACTTAAAGGCATGGCTATCTCACGAGGAGGTGAAGAGAACTGGTCATTAAGATCGTGCGATTTGACCTTTTTTATTTGTTTCATGTGAGGATTTCTTAAGTAGCAGGTGTATGCGAATTATGTATCAATACAAAGTTTGTATGCAGTTCTACTACTGTATATAAGCTATGTAGATATACAAAGTAACCAAACAATGCATCAACTATAAATCCGATGCCTGATTGCGTTTTGACTGCGTTAAAAATACACATTGACATTGACGACGTTTTGAAATAGAATACATTGTATATATTTTGTACAGCGGCATTGTGAAACACGATACTTTGTTCAAACACAAAGCAACTAACATTTTGGAAGGCAGCCAACCCATGCCACCGGAAAAATTCAAACTGATTTATGGGCCAAAGTTGTGGAAAATTGGACATTTCGGTTGCCTCAACTCACAAAGCCATGACGGACATCTGAACGATGTGTGTGCAACATAACAATGGCATTAAGAGGTCTTTACAAAGAATATAATCTTACGATATCTCACATGCACTTTGTTTTATTTAAATTTAAAAATAGGAAGCTCTTAAAAAAGATTCAATAGATAACAATGAGTGTAAGGCAAACAATTACAGGAACCGCAACCGATTTCAGATCGAATTAAAGAAACTAACGTTTCTTAAAGTCGCTGTAGTCTAGTAGACTACGTGAGTTGGCTTGTTAGACGTGAGGTCACGGTTCAAACCCCAGGTCAGACATCTCTATCAAAACGAAGTATGAAAAAATATTTCTCTGAGAGTAAATAAAAATCTATCGTACGGAGTCCACATTAAACTGTATGTCCCGCCACTTTTGGACGAAATTAACACACATAACGTAAGTGGTGTAAGAAGGTAGGTCGTAATCTTGACTGAAGTGTTGTAATGACCAATTATGAATGTATGTATGTATACGAATGACTCTCTATACGAATTGCTTATTTTCAGGCCAATAACATACATACATTTCACATAAATCTTCGAACTCTATAAAAAAATTTTATTGGATCAAAACAAAACAAACGTGTGACTTTATTTCCAAAAAAAGAAAGAAAAACAATCAGAATTTTTGGTGACAAATTTATTATTTTAAGCAGTTTTTAACACCATATGTTGCAGTAAATTTATAAGATTTCGTCAGTAACAAAAATATCTTAGAAATTTGATCGAACCAAACAAGGTCATCATATAAGAATGAAAAAAAAACAGAAACAGAAACTAACAACATAATAAAAAACATGAAATACGATAAAAAATTTATATTTTTAACACGGTTTTGGTCGATTAAATCTTTTTGAAAATCAATATTTTCAACGACTTTAACGACTTAACGTATCAACACTAACACTGCCACTTAAGGCAAAAATATTATTTGATTTCAAGAATGTATTAAATTACGTATGATGTTGCATAGTTGACAAGTAGTAGAAGAAGATGAAGAAGAAGAGAGAAGATAAGACAGTGGCACGTTACAAAATGAAAATTAAATAAAAATTATTACAACTAATTATGGTTACAGGGCAATAACATTTATCTGGAATGTCATTCTCTTGTTTTTTTCTTTTCTTCAATTTTTATCTGGAATTTAGATTCGAAATTATCGGACTGCTGATATTCGTTATCGATCTTGAATGTGGTCTTTACTTATAAAATTCTATTCTAGACAGCATAAAATAACAGAAGGCATTGAAGAAAAAATATTCTTGGAAGTCATTTAATTCAATACGATTCAATTGGAGTTGAAAACATAGAAAGAAAAATAAATATGACAGTTGTAAGTCACGTATGAATTCGATATTTTTCTTTCTTTCTTTTTCTTTCCAACTTGCAACTGAAAAAGAGTCCAAGACACTACGCGCTCCATTTTATTTGATTCGAAATCAGAAATCATATCGTATCGTATCGTATTTATATTGTATCTGTTCTGTTAAATCTTCACATATCATGTTCGACAAAGTGAAAGAACAGATAATTTGCTTCTGCTTTTGCAATTTCAATTGGCCACAATTGCAATTGAAAAAATGAAAACAAAAGAGCAAAACAGGCAATAAATTTTAATCAATAACATTTTAATGCCAACGATTACAAAATATTTTTTCTTTTTTGACGACATAATCTTTGGATTACTATGTCGGAATAGACAGACAGACATATAGTAAAACAAACACGCAGATAGCAAAAGACCATAAAAACAAAGTTGAGAAACAAAATACGAGAAGTTATTCTTTTCATTTTCATTTCTAGTTGGTGTTTTCTTATCAAAAATTTTGAAATTTTTTTGGTATTGAAATTTCTTACAATTTTTTTCTATTTCTTGCCATGTTTACGTTTTAAATTCTTTTTGTGTTTAAGTGTTACTTACAAAAGGTAAATAAAAAGCGATAGACGACAGGCATAGCAAATTAAGGGTAATCACTTCAACAAAATTGAGCAATCAGTTAAACAAATAAATTTTCATTAGGATTTTCGAATTCATTCAAACTCTCGTTCAAACGTCGGCCTCAGCATCTCTGGGCGAAAAGAGTCTAAAATTTCCACGACTCTAACACATACACCAAACTGTATTTGATCGATTTCAGGGTTTATGTCGGCCTTAAAGACCGCTGTGGTTTTTAGCATTTTTGCATACACCTGAGATTCTACAAAAATAGTTTAACGACCAGTTCACATAACCTTTACGTTATATGACCATGCCCTCAGATCGCTCTTACAGAATATCCAATGTGGACCGATGACGTCGCCAGCCCAAAATCCACACCTAACAGTGACCTTTTTGTCAACTGCTACAGAGCTCATTCAACGAACACACGTTGTGGTCTATGATTGCTTACCTTCATCTCCTAGCTCAGTTAAATTTTGTACGAGTGCAGGCATTCATAATACATGCATAATTGTTCATTACAACCCTTCAGTCAAGATTACAACATAGCTTCTCACACCACCCATGTTGTGTGTGTTAATTTTATCCATGAAGAGCGGAAACTATAGTTTAAAGTCGACTTCGAACGACAGATTTTTGAAAGTCTTTTCATGACATGAATGAATGGTCTATGAAGGGCCAAGTTCTTTTGAGCTACGCGAAATCAACATCGGACGCACACTCTCATCTTGCATTTTGTCGACGTGCGGGTGTTGGACGATAGTTTACTGTACTACAGGATTTGAATTTATCCAGCACATTACGTCCTCTCGGTTGAACGCCCACTTTGATGCAAAAATTTTATTATTTGCACGTATTGTTGGAGGAAATATCCGTACGGTGATTTATTAGGGTGATCTTAATAAATGACAACTCATTTGGCAGCTGTAGCTTCAAGTTTCAAAGTTCGGGCAATTATCAACAGCTAAAGATCGGAAGTTCCTCTTGGAAGATCCGATATAAATACAAAATTAGCGATTTGGGTTTCGTTCTTTATTTTAGTACCTTGACATCAGACAGTACCCGCAGGGATTGAACATAGTAGGCCTTTCGAGTCAATATAAACCGAGATGCAAGAATGACCTAAAATGTCACAAAGATCGGTATGGAATAACGACGCAGAAGGCTAATTGCTAAGATTCTCTCATACAGACGGGTGGTGTGTATGATGTTATTAAGTCTGAATAACTCTGAAGTTATAAGGGTGATAGGTTTGCAGATGCAGTTCAGCCGCACAGATACAGTAAGTAGCAGCGAATGTATAACCTGTAGGGCAAGGCAACATGGGAAACTTTTTATGTTACTGTCCCATTTGTATGCATGAGGTTACGATATTTTATGGATGACGCTTTAGTACATAGATATATACATAATTGGTCATTACAAACCTTCAGTCAGGATTACGACCTAGCTGCTCACAACACTTATGTATATCATGGGAATTTTATTTACTATCAGAATTTTTGCCAGAAATCTGTTGAGAGGCAGTCGCCGAAGTAATATTTTTCATATTTTCGTTTTGTTGAAGATGTCTAACCTGGGATTTGAATCGTGGCCTCACGTCTTATAAGCCAACAAACTACCTACTAAACTACGGCGACTACTTTAGTAGAGATTACTAATCTAAGAAGAGTGGATTGCAAATAATATGGTGGGCATAGATGTACGAATGTTACGCACTATAACATTCATATCGCGACTTACAATGCATATTGCAATTAAGCATACAATTCTTAAACCAGTATTAAACCGGAATAGTATTGTTACTTCGACGCGATTAGCCATAAAGTCATGAAAGTCAATAAACTAACGCTTTATTATGTTTCATTAACTCACATTAAAAGAATACCAAATAAAATAGTTAAAGATTCATAAAAATTGTTTTTCAATAACAAAAAAAATAGAAAAAATATTCAAATCTAAAGACAACTAACTTCACAGTAAGGTTTGGTCCCTTTAGAATAGAATAGTTAGAGAAAACAAATTTACATATTTATAAGCTAAAATAACGATAAATAAATTTAAAATAGTTTTATGACACTGTATATTCTAATCTTAACTTGAAGTATTAGGAAAAAAAACCAGCAATAAACCTGTTCAAATACCCAACCATAGGCTTTCAAATAGAAAGATTAGAAATCAAAAGAATACAAAAAAAATACTTGAAATATTTCAACCCACACACAAAAGAAGACATGAACAAGAAGAACTAGATTTTTATGATTTCATTTAATAGAACCTGATAAGCCAATAAAATGGCTGGTGGTACAAAATACGATACAAAACTGGAGTAGAGTAGAAGTGTTTTATTGGAGAAAAAGATCACTTCAAAGCTGCTATACAAACGTGCTTAAATACATTTTTGGGAAAAAAATGAATAAAAAATAACGTATTTATGATGTTTAATTTATTGATAAAATTTAACAATCATTACCACGTTTAATAATTATTATACCCTACATCACCTTGATTCTGATGTTTGCAACATCAACTATTTTAACAGCTGTCCAATATTTTGAAGGTGCTTACTTACTTAATTCGTCATTACAACCCTTTAGTCAGGCTTACAACCTAGCTTCTCACACTACCCATGTTGTGCGCGGTTACTTTATATCTGAGTGGCGATCGAATGAGAGATATGAGATACTTTTCATGGCAATTTTATTTACTCTCAGAGTTTTTATTAGAAGACTGCAAAGAAAAATTCGCCGAAAGAAATATGTTTTCATATTCGAATTGTCTAAGCTGGAGTTCGAAACATGGCAACCTACTAGACTACAGGGACTTCACACGAATGTAGTTATCGTGGCAAAAATACATGAATTGGACTTTAATTTTCTCTCTTATCCACCATATTCTCTAAATTTAAATCCAAGTGGCTATTTTTTGTAGTCGCCGTAGTCCAATAGGTAGTAGGCTTAAGAGACGTGGGGCCTCAGTTCAAAGCCCAGATCAGACATATCCAACTAAATGAAATATGAAAAAATATTTCTTCGGCAACATCCACTCCAGCAGATTTCTGAGAATCTCTGAAAATCTGTCGTTCGTTGTCACTTTTAAACAGTAGGGCACACAACATGGGTGATGTGAGAAGCTAGGTAATGTTGACTAAAGGATCGTAATGATAGATCATGTACGGCAATTTTTTGTTTAAATACTTTAAGAAACAGCTCAGTAGAATCATATTAACTCAAACGATAGTATCTATCGCAAGCAAATATAAAGTAATAAGAAATCTTTTAAGATCTGGTTATAATCATCTGGTTATAAGATGCCACCGAGAATGAAAAATGGTGAAATGAAATCGTCGAATTATCTTTAGAAAAGTTGCTAATGAACTAAGCATATCGGCTGACTCAAATTCTGCAATCTTTTCAGATGTTGTGGGTATACACCAGGTAAAGCAGCTTATTGTGGACGGCATTAAAATATTGAAGAACTAGTGGGAGACATCAATGCTAGATTTGAGGTTAAAATATTGACATCAAAGTCCAATAGGTTCTATGACGTAGCACAGAATATATCAATCATATATGAGCCAAAGAAAAAACACTTCAATCTCTATTTAACATTGTCAGTTACAAGTGTTGCTGAGAATTCAATAGCGTTTTACGTTTCCGATGTTGCAAAAAAACACTCAATACTTTCAAACGATAATATATATCCTCAAACATCGATAATTCGTCGCCGTAGTCTAGTAGGTAGTGTGTTGGCTTATTAGACGTAAAAGCCAGGGTTCGAGCCCCAGACCAGACATCAAGACAAAATACAAAAAGTATTTCTTCGGCGACTTCCTCTCAGCAGATTTCTGGGCAAAACTCTGATAGTAAATAAAATTGCCATGAAAAAGTTTCTCAAAAATCTGTCGTTCGGAGTCGACTATAAACTGTAGGTCCCACCACTCATGTATAAAATTAACACACATCCTAACATCAGAAATCAAAATTATAATCATTACTGAGCTCTTGTCTTCACTGCCTGTGTATGCCTGCTATTTTTTCAAAATAATAAAACGTCTAAGCAAAGATAGGGCAAAAGAATTGAAATTAAATTTATACCCGACTAGTTCTTCAAAATGTTTGGCACATACTCCATTGATTTTAATGGTGTCTACTGCGTAATAATTTTAAAAATGTATTTATTTCATAAAAGAGTACTTTTATAGAGTGTTTTATAGTTGGTTTTGGGCTACAATACCTCTTTTATTATTATTTTATTTATTTATTTTATTTATTTATGAGTGTAATTACCAAAAAATTTTTATTTCATGTTTGCATTTTGGTATTCCAAAACATATTTTTTGTAATCCATAACTCACGTTTACTTTAGAAAATTTTAAAATAAACCGCACGTTTAAGGCATTTTCTAAAGAAATATCAACGAATAATACTTTATTTTTGAAAACGATTTATCATTGTACAAACAGATATTATTTGACAGGGTCATGAAATTCAATTCAAGTAAGTACCTGAGAAAGAAAGTATTTGCGAAGATATAAACCGTAAAGTAATTGATTTAAATTTAGGGGATATTTTTGGGTAAATTTTACCTGCCTTTAAGCACGTAGTTAATAAGAAATTCATGTAATATTGCAGTGTTTGCCTCATCTTAGTTAAAATCCTAATTAATCCGAGATTATTTAAATTTTTTCTTTCATACTGTAATTTCCGCTGTCTATTCAGAATTAAAAAAATGTTAGAATTTATTTTCAAACTTTATGATGTCGCTTAACAAATTCTATTGATGTGATTTTGCAGTCTATTTTGATATTTTCGTTATCGTTTTGGACTTTTTAACAACAATCGGTACCACTCGGCAGCAAATGAAATTGAAAGTAGTTTGAAAGGGTGTCCATATTACAAATTTTACCGAAATTATAATTCCCATAAGAGTTAAAGAATATAAACGATTATAAAAAAATTATCAGGTATAATTATACGCTCTTATCTTATAAGCTTGATAAGCATAAGTGTTAGAATGAAAATTTTTTTACTATAATCGTGAAGATATTTTCATTGTACGATTGCCTACACATGGTCGCAGTGGGTACAAATTACATGGTTCATTCGATCAGTCCTTTCTACTTTCTCTAATAAATCGGACCATAAGATTTCCAATAACACAGGTTTGCTGGCTTATTGACCTGACTTAACAGATTCTCATAAAAAAATAATACAGAGGCATTACAACCGAAAGAACGAGGGGACAATGAACACCTACTGCGAGATATAAAATTTCCACCAGTTGATTTTGCAAGTGCTGAAGCGCATATCGTCGTTGTCTAGTAGGTTGTGTCTTGTTTTTTAGACATGAGGCAAACCCCCCAGGTCAGACATCTCCAACAAAATGAAATATGAAAAATACTTCTTAGGCGACTTCCGCTCAGCAAAGTCTGAGAGTAAAGAAAAAATCGACTTTAAAGTGTGGGTCCTGCCACTAATGTTTAAAAATAATACACACGACATAAGTGATGTGAGAAGTTAGGTCGTAATCCTGACTGAAGGTTTGTAATGACCAATTATATATGTATGTAGTGCAAGTTGCAACATATTAGTGGATCCAAATACCATTAATGTTTAGATGATTAACTATTGAAAACAATGTTAGCATCGCCATTTACCATAACGACAGCCCCTTGCTCATTGCGAAAGGAATAAGATGATATCGCCAGCGTGTTAACCGCACCAAACAGTAAAAATTGGTCATTTTAAACGGCTTCAAGATTGTCTTCGCAACAAATACGACAAATTTTTTTTTCCTATCCCATAACATACTTATATACATAATTGGCCATTACAACCTTTCAGTCAGAATTACGGCCTAGCTTCTCACACCACTCAATTTGAGTGTGTTAATTTTATGCATGAATGTTGGGACCTATAGTTTAAAGTCTGCTCCTAACGACAGATTTTTGAGAAACTTTTAATGACAATTTTATTTCTTCTTAGAATTTTTGCTAAAAATCTGCTGAGCCGAAGAAATATTTTTTCATATTTTCGTTTTGATGTCTGACCTGGGGTTTGAACCGTGGCCAACACACTACCTACTGGACTACGGTGACTTCAATATTATTTTTCCTATTACTACACACAATTCTTTGACAAAAGCTCATATCTGCGGTCAGTTTAAATGAGCATAATCAGCAAAATCCTAACGATGGTCTTGCAGGGGCGGTACTTGATGGGCACATAAGCCAAGAACGTTACATCAAAATTTCGAAGAACAAAGACCAACAAATTGCGCAATCGAATCGAAATTTCAATGTCTTCTTCAAGACTTTGCGATACAGCAGCAATATTCTCTTCTGTACGCACATTCCGTTGTCCTGTTGATGGTTTTGAATCGGAAAAAACGGCGAACGTTATATCCACTCCAATATAGTCAAATTCCGTATTTTTTTTACTTTTAAGTTAAGCTACCTCGAAATCTTGCGGTGATGAATCTGGGTTGTTAATTTTTTTAAATATGGTCGGCCTGTATAATCCTTTATCAATAAATCGAAAGCGAATTAGTATGAAATATGACTGCAAAACCTATCTTTACATTATTTTTGCAATTATTTTACTGATTCAAAATGTCTTACACGCAATAAGTGTTAAAGGTTTATAAAGTTTTGTGGAATATAATACCACTATTTTCTAATGTTATCATCTCTACTTCAGTGAAAACATTTATTTTTTGTATATAATTGATTTATTTCTCAAAAATGTTATCAATCATAATTTTAAAAGACAGAAATAACAATAAAAATTATGTCGAAATCATTATAAAGATAAATTAGATTACAAAAACACTATTCCAATTGAAAATCAAAAAATAGTAATAATTATACACACCTTGAAAAGAGATTGTAAAGTAAATTAAAAACTAAAACAGATATCAACGTGAGGGAAATGTTGTAAATATATTGAGGTAAACATATTGATGAATTGACATCGCCTACTATCCAGTGTATGTGTTGATTTATTTCTTAATTAAAGTTTTCTAAAATATCGCATTGAAATTTCATTAAAATAATATTTATTTACACCATCAAGATAGTGTAAAACAAATTTGACTATAGCTTGCAGACTTTCATGAAATAATATGGCAACGTTTGCCTTTTTGAATATGCCTAATAAATATGGCAACATAAGATTATAATACCTATACAGAAAAACCCTTTAAAACAAGATACAATACTTTAAGCCGTGTCAGGTACAATATATATACACATAAAATATCAATATCATGTATATACACTCGTACACAACACAATGAATGAATATAAAACCATAGTTCATGAGAAGATGAGTAATGATTCTACAAAAGAAAAAGATAAACGAGAAAGAAAATTAAAGCCACTCAAAAGTGCACTGTTTTTTTTTAAACTCAACATATAAAAACAGTGTTGCACAAACTTTTTGACAAGCGATACAAAACAAGACTTAACCCATTAACGTAACTGTGATAATAATATTAGATTAATCATCGGCATCAAAGACTCAGGTTTTTCGGTGTTAACACTCCATTTCGCTTTTATCTAATGAACACTCCCACTAAACTCTAGAGGATAATAATAGTAGTAAACTAGTTCTTATCTTTTACATACAGTTTCTGAAATTTCCTTAATACTTTTCTTATTGACAGTTGATTATTTAATGGTACAGGGAAGTACGAATATGCCAGACCGAACCTAAAATTAAGGACGGCATGTCATGTACATACAGTCGACAGCAAAAGTCTTAGTACGGCAATATATTTTGACAAAAAAGTCCCCACAGGCTTAATACTCTTGCACAAAGTCCCGAAATGACTTCAAGAGAGAATTTAGGAGATCATTTGAAAGAACGGTTACGTATTCGCTAAACCTCAAACAAAAGTCAACCGAAAACCTTGCTCATGCTGCCACCAGAAAACACTAAACAAACCAGGTACATTCAATTCCAATTGGGTTAAATGGAGTGCTTGACCTTAAAAGATATTCTACTAAATACAAGGGACAACATTTTCATATATTTGGAACTTTGAATTTTAAATTTACTCAGGGTTCTCCTTGGGGGTACCTATGGAGTCATCTGAAACTTTTCTCTTGTTTTATGAAAAACATTAAAAATTTGTTTGTTTTATAATAAAACAGAAAGACTTTTGCTGTCCACTGTATGTATGTATGATGGCACAGACATTATCTAGTCTTCCCCAGAAATTTACATGACTACCATGAAAAATGCGTAGCATATCATGCGTTATGAATATCACAACCTACGTGACTTCGCCGCTAAGTACATAGAAAAGCAGATGAAGATGTATCAAATGGATTAGATAAGACGGGACATGAATTTATTTCTTGGACAAAGTCTGCCGGTCTTGTTGTATATCAACTAAGTTCACTAATTAAGTTTGAAGATCGTATTGCTGTACAGCTACGACATGCGGAAAGTTATGAAAAAGATCGTAAGGTAACTTTTAGCCTTAGTATCGAAACACTAGGCCGTAGTTTTTTCCAAGTGAAACACTAACGAAATGGTCAATGAAACATAATATAATATGCTTCTAATGGAAGCCTCAGGGTAGCATAAGTAGAGATCGCAAATCCATTAATTCCGAATATAAACAAATTAGAGTACCTGGTATATTCGGTCTACTAGGTAGTGACAGACACCTCCAACGAAACGAAATCCGAAAAAAATATTTCTTGCGGCAATTTCCTCTCAGCAGTCATCTGGCAAAAACTCTGAGAGTAAATAAAAATTATCAGAAAGTGTTGTTCAAAAATCTGTTGTTCGGAACGACTTTAAACTGTAGCTCCCTCCACTCATGGGTAAAATTAACACACACAACATGGGTGGTGTGTGGAACTAGGTTGTAATCCTGCCTAAAGGGTTGTGAAAGGAGCTGGTGTGCGCAAATATTTGTACGAATATTTGCACAAATATTTGTACGAGTGAAAAAAAACAACGTCTTCTGTAACATAGTGGACAGGACTCAGGTCGTCAATGGTTTGTTTAGAAGGAATTGAATGTCCTTAACTATATATATGATGATTTTCTTGCCTTTTTTAATTTCTCGGGCTTGTAGTCAATTACATTAACCACTACTCCATGTCGCCTCTTAAGACAATATTGGAGTTAATTTTCCTTACGAGGTGTATATGGAAACCTTTAATATTCATGGCTAACCATATCCAAAGTACTACCGTCCACTAGACCCATGTGCAATTTTGTTGTAATAAGAAAAAACCAAAGGTTTGGCACCACTGTCCTATGCAATTGAAGTAAACATGTACACCAAAATAAGAAACACATGATCCACCCTAAAAAAACCAATAAAGATGATAAACAAAGTGAAGCCGAAGAGAAGTGGAAGATAAAAAGAAAAACCCAAGCCATAAAATAAACCAACAAACATATGGAAGACACATACATGCATACGTACATTGTGCATTTACCTGAAGTGCTAAAAGAAAGAAAAAAAACGTATGCACATAAAAGTATGTAAATCGTTAAGACTGCGACAGAGTATGTGCCTGTATCTACCGAATACAGTTTGAAAAGTCTGGATTTTCGTTGTGCAGAAGATGCACGAAAAAGATGCAATAACGCTAGACTAAGCCAGCCAGCCAGCAGCATACCTGTTGTTGGTGGTGATATATTGTTACCACCACACATTTAATCTTACCACCACTAGTACAAGTTATGTACTCTCTTTGCACTCCATTTCATACTTATACAGTGACATTTTGCTATGGTATGGGTAGCAAGAGAGAATAAGAGCATAAGTTTCGAGCTCGAAATTGTAAAACAAAAAAATTCACTCAATTCGTGTGATAAGCGAAAACACATCAGGGTAACAACGCCAACGAGATCTAAACAAAACAGTTGAAATAATCTATTCGAACAGAACGCATAAGTGTGACGGTGTCACCAGGCGTAATTTTAAGTGAAATTTTATCATTATTGCCCCAAAAAAAAAACAAAAAAAAATAAACACCAGAAACAAAAATTATCTCGTTTTAGAGAATAAATTAATTTAAAATAACACAACAACTCGAATTTCAAGCAAGCAAAACAACGCGTGTGTTATACAATTGAAATTGATTACAAACAACAACAAAAAAAGATACGAAAAAACGAAATTCATTATTATGAAGTTTAAGTGATAGAATTACGGAAGACGCGTTATGCTGTTTAAAATATAAACAAATAAAAAAAATTTATTTCAAATAAAAATAAAAAAAAACAAATAAACAACGACTCTGTTTAATTAAAAACAAAAAAAATCAATTTAAAGCGCTGAGTGTGTGTTTTGTTTTGGATACGGTTTCTAAAACTCCAGCAACATGTTTGATGTCTTTGGCTCCGTTAAGGGGCTACTGAAAATCGATCAAGTCTGTATCGATAATAATGTTTTTCGCATGCATTACAAAGCGACGGTGGTCATCTTGATAGCCTTCTCTTTACTGGTTACCTCCAGACAATATATTGGCGATCCCATCGATTGTATAGTGGATGAAATACCCTTGGGTGTTATGGACACCTATTGTTGGATTTATTCGACATTTACGGTGCCTGAACGTTGGACCGGTGTTACCGGCCGTGATGTAGTACAACCGGGTGTTGGATCTCATGTGGAAGGCGAAGATGAAGTGAAATATCACAAATACTACCAGTGGGTTTGTTTTGTGCTTTTCTTCCAGGCCATATTATTCTATGTGCCACGTTATTTGTGGAAGTCATGGGAAGGTGGCCGTTTGAAAATGTTGGTCATGGACTTGAATAGCCCCATTGTGAATGAGGAATGTAAAAAGGATAGGAAGAAAATCTTGGTGCAATACTTTGTGGACAATATCAATCGTCACAATTTCTATGCATTCCGTTTCTTCTTATGCGAGGCTCTTAACTTTATCAATGTGATCGGGCAAATCTATTTTGTCGATTTCTTTTTGGATGGTGAATTCTCTACCTACGGCAGTGATGTTTTGAAATTCACCGAAATGGAACCGGATGAACGTATAGATCCTATGGCCCGAGTGTTTCCGAAAGTTACCAAATGTACATTCCATAAATATGGTCCTTCCGGTTCGGTGCAAAAGTTCGATGGTCTCTGTGTGTTGCCTTTGAATATTGTCAACGAGAAAATCTATGTATTCTTATGGTTCTGGTTCATCATTTTGTCTATTTTATCTGGCATCTCATTGGTGTATCGTATTGCTGTGGTCATGGGTCCCAAATTGAGACATTTGCTGTTGCGTGCCCGTTCCCGTTTGGCCGAAGTCGATGAAGTTGAGGCGGTGGCTAAACAGTGTAACATTGGCGATTGGTTCTTATTGTATCAATTGGGCAAAAATATTGATCCCTTAATCTATAGAGAAGTGATATCTGATCTCTCCCAAGAATTGGGCGGTACTACAAGCCATAAACAACGCATGGATCCCTAAGTAATACCACCATAATAAAGTATGAATTTCTTTATTTTTTATTTTATTTTATTTTTACTTTTTAAATTAATTTAAAGACATTTTACAATTGAAAAAAAACTAAACTACTTTTTTGCATACAAAAAACAAATTAAGGGGGTTTTAAATTTCGATAAACATTTAAAATTTAAAAGAAAAATTCTATACAAACGGGATACAAACAAAAAATCACAAAATTGCTGTGAGGTTTTTCTGTTAGAAGTATTAAGAAATTAAAAAAAAAACAAAAAAATATTTGAAAACAAATTTTTTTCTAGACAAAAATCAACATAAAAATATTTTTTTATAAATAATTTTAGTTAAAAAACAAAAAACAAATTTACTTTTAAGTAAAAAACTATCTTAAAATTTAAAAACATAAAACGAAACGAAAAACAAAAATTTAAATAAAAATTGTATAATTGTTAACAAAAATTTAAAAAAAAACAATTGGAAACTTTATTTTTTTATTTTCAAAATTAACTCAAAACTCTTATGCAAAAAAAAAGAGTGCTAGAGTTGTGCTCTAATAAAGAGCTTAAAAAAGGAGAGACTAAAGAAAAGTTTCACTCAAAATAAAACAAATTCACTCATTGAAATTAACTACCGGTTTTACTTTAAAAGAGAGCCACCACAGAGCGCGAAACAGTGAGAGATAACAAGGAAAACTCTTTTTCGATATTAAGAGTGACAGAAAGAAGACTTATTATTTATATTTTGCTTTTCGAACATTAAAAGCAACATGGCTGCTCATGCGCTTTATAGCGTCCCTACCTATATACCATACCATATTGTTTTACAAATGATCAGTGATTACTATTTCAGAATCACCACCACCACCAACAAAACTTATATAAATAAAAAACTAGTTACAATACCCTTTTTCGAATAGTTTCGAAAACACGTAAAGGTTTCGCTGCTTCGCCTCTTGTCTCCGCTACCTAATAGGTATGTAGGTACATACAATATAAGTATTTAGCTTGGTAGCTTGCTTGTTTCCAGGTGAAATTTCATCACAAAAAGAATGGTTTTTTTTTAAATCCCAATTTTTTAACGCTTCTCTTACACGTATTTTTATATACTTTTTGTAAAAATCCAAGACAGATTTTCAAACAAAAATATGAAGGGAACTGGTTTAACAAGCTTCTCTTATTCACGTTGATGATTATTTTCGATGTTATGGCTGGTTTTCGGTGTAAAAATTTACTTTTTTTTTTCTTGCTCTAAAACAAGTTCATGGCTTTTTGAATAATTGTTTCCCAAAAACAAAAAAAAAACAAAAAAATTTTTAAGTAGAAGAGAAGTGGGGGTATACATACTACTACTACTACTGGCTTTTAGATTTTTTAAACGAATTTTTTAAGGCATTTCTTATAATACAGGTTCGTACCTTGTTAATAACCGAGGGCTACCTGTATTGACATGAAGTGATTTTTTTTACTTTCTTGTTATAATAAGACAGGTTTAAAGATTAGAAAAAGCAAAATGTAGAGAAAAGAATATGAAGAAAAAAATAAATTTGTAAAAGGTAATTTAAAATAATAGTGATGAAATTTAATTTAATGTTTTTGTTCAACAGTTTGAAGTTATTTGAAAAAAGAAAAATGTTTTTTAGGGTATTAGTACCAACAGAAGTTATAATTGGGTCATATTTTATGAGTAACTCTCGGCAATCCAAGGTTTTCTTTTAATAAAAAATGCATGAAAATATTACTTCTTTTACCAGGCTTAAAACGTCTGTTATACACTAGCCTTTTAGGTCTTATTTCGGGATATTCTTTAACCTTTTGACTGAAAATTAAAAATACCCCAAAAAGGCTCATGGTGCCAATAACCTTATTAATCGAATAAATATATGATTAAAAATATATTTTTTAAATTTTCTGGTCAAAAGGTTTCAAATCGTTTAAGATCCTATAAGAATAAGGATGATAAGGACACTAACATTTTAATCGCATCTATTCAAAGCTCTGAATCATTGATTATTTTTCTTGCATTTCTTTTACTTTTAAAGAAATACAATTCGTTAAAGATCTTAAAATAAAATATAAAACTTAAGATCTTTTTACACAAAATTACTAGGTTCTAATACAAGTTTTTAGGAGAGAAAGAAAAGTTTTTTACATCGTAGTTTAGAACACTTTTTCCAACTTTTGGAAATTAAAAATCTTATTCCTTAGTTTTGAGCGCATACTACAATCAGGTAAAGATTAAAATTGTTTGTTCCATACAAACATTTTGTAAATCGTTTCACTTGAATTCTTTTTTTTTATGAAAGAACACAATCGAATAATATGAAATGCCAGATTTTTAAACGACTTTATGTGCTAACTAAAGAAGAAGATTTTTAAATATTACAAGTAAAGCATTATATTTCAATTTAATTCTGTCACGTATTGAAATTTTGAACAGAAATATAAACCCTATTTGTATAACCAAGTGCTTTCGGACGACCGAGTATTTGTATGAAAAAAAGCTCAAAAATACTTGAGCAATTGAAAGCTTGTAATATAAACTGTCGGTCGGCTAAAATCGTTTTCCCTACAGAAATGGTGGATTAAGACTTAACAGTGTTATATAAAACTAAAAACTTTATTAAAATCAAATATTATAGAACAGTTTTCGGACAAGAGTTCTGAGAGTGCTCTCACACTCAACAGTTTTCGGACAAAAATTCTGGGAATGACCAATACCGTTAATTTTTAGGTTAAATTGTAGGTCCTGCCACATATAATCAATACCTAGAACATGACTGGTGTGGAAAGCTAGGAAGTAATCCTGACTAAAGTGTTGTAATGACCAATAACGTATGTATGTATTCATATTCGTAAATATATTCTTTGAAGGCTATAATGAGCAAAAACTTTGATGCTATTAAGAGAACTGACTTTGAGCAAAAGCAAAATTGCAAATGGTACTTGTAATCACACTAAATTCATCGATAAGGGAGGACCTAATGGTCATGTAGCTTTGTTCTCACAAAAATTTGCACGAATATATAAAATTTAAATAAAAATCGTTAAACTCGACTGAAATATTTAAAAAATTTCAAGGGATAATGGCATTTATGAGTCTTACAAAATCGCTGATATATCATTCCTATTCACTGTGAAAAATGATTTAAAAAAGCTTGACAAATCTATTAAATCTCCGCGCACTATGTTAATGTGGTGCCTGTTCTATGGATAGAGTTTTTATTCCTATTATGGTACTGAAATGATTATCTCGACCTAAAATCTTTGGAATATAACCAAGCCAGGATTTTAAGTGTAAAACGTTAACAATATGAGTAAATTTGTTTTATTTTAAGAGATAGGAAAATAAAGAAAGTTTTTTATTTAAAAAAAATTATTTTGAAACAGAAAAGCCTTAATTTTAGAAAAAATAAAAGTACAAGAAATATTTACAAAACAAACAAAAAGACAGACTCAATTTCTTTTAATAAAAAAAAATAAATAAAAATCCTAAATTAAAAAAAAATTGTATAAATCTGCAAGCAAAAATGCTTTTTAATTTGAATTTAATTTGTAAAAAAAAATTTGCTATTAAATTTAAAAACAATTTCCAGGAACAATAAATCATTTTTTTGTAAATTTTTTAATATTAAAATCTTTACAAAATAGTATTTCAGACATTCCTTAAATAACTTTTTATGATTTTAATTTTTTTTATTCAATTAAAATTAATAACAAAAAATAAAATTATAAAAAAGCTTTTTCAAGCCAATTTACACAAAAATATAACCGTTTGCCTGCCATATAAACAATAACTAATTTCATATCACTAAACATAATAATAAAGTAGTTAAGATTTTATAAAAAAAATGAAAAGTTATCATAAACATTTTAAAAATAATTCCCCATAAGAAAAAATTACAAAAAAAAATACGAACATGATGACGTTGCGTAGACCTGTTAAGAAACCTTTTCTTTAGAACAGCATTTGCTAACAGATTTCTTTTGAAATCTTATCTTATCTTAAGAGTCATTCATATGTATATGCGTATAACAGTGTTATTTTATATGAAAAAGATATGAAAAAAAAAACGAAATCAAAATGAAGAACTCAAAGTCAACATCTTGAGTAAAGCAAGGGAAACCAAGACAACAATTTTGTGTTTTAACAAGAGCTCGTTAATATTTTTTTTTGAAAGATAAAAAATATATCTTAACAAACAATTTCATGTTGAATTTATTGCCAACTAATTTGATTTTTTCGAAATCATTTTTTATAAAATAAAAAATCACTTAAAAAGTAAATTTTTTTAATTATCACTTAGACAATCGAAACTCTCAGCGTGGCTATGATTAAAACGGCTTTTAGTCAAGTCATGCTTGTTATTAGAGCCGCCCTGTTTAAAATGTAAAATTTTCTTATTGTTACGATAAATAAAAAAAAATAGAAACAAAATGTAAAACAATGGAAAAAAATCAAAATTAATATTTAATGTGCCAATTTTTACACTTGTTTTAACCATTATCGCTCACCATCAACGCCATCACCGCCACCGCCCCAATATAACACGCATTAGATGAAAACAACAACAGCTAGAAGCAACAATTTTATTCTGCCAACAACAACAATAAACATGAAATTAGCAGCAACACCACCAACCAATATTAATTAACGTCATCATCACTATTAATTAATAATCATCAGACAAATTTCTAATCATATGATAGAAATTAAATTTTTTGTTTTGTAGCAAGGCGCTCAATTAAGCTCAACTTTTTTCAAAAGTAAGTAAGAATTTCGATTTTTTTCTTATGTTTTTAAATTCTTAAAGTCTAATTTAAATTACAATTAACACTGTTTAAGCCACAGGGGGTTAATAAAGAATAACGTTTTACAAGTGAGAACAAAATCAATCCAGGTTTTAAGTCAGATTTTAATAGGCATTCACTCGAAATAGATGTTAAGAACACAGTAGTAAAGCATTATTGTTTAATTAATAAGCTGAGCTTCAACAAATTTAAAATAATTATTAAATAATTATATTCCCTTCTAAAATGTATGGTATTTTTTACAGATTCTCTTGTCATTGATTATCAATATGAATATTTTATTTTTCTTAAATTATTAATGAATACCTATGTAATTTACCGTCTAATTTGCCAATGACCCAAACTTTTGTCAACCATTGCCTTTGCAAAATATTCTTTTGGAGACAAAAATTCATGGTGTTGTAACGTTGTTTGATAGGGCATCAGGTAGTCCTAGTGTAGGACCAATAGGGTCAATGACATGTTGATATGCTAATCATTCTCATGCGCTTTAAAGAAAAGCTGTCCAAGCGATTTACCTTAGGATATAATAAAATACCAAAGTTATACAAAACATTGCTTTTCCTACATACATACATAATTGGCCATTACAACCCTTCAGTCAGGATTAGGGCCTAGCTTCACACACCACTTATGTTGTGTGTGTTAATTTTATACATGAGTAGCGGGACCTACAGATTAAAGTCGAATCCCAACGACAGATTTTTGAGAAACTTTTCATGGCAATTTTATTTACTCTCAGAGTTTTTGCCAGAAATCTGCTCAGAGGAAGTCGCCGAAGAAATACTTTTTGTATTTTATTTTGATGTCTGGCCTGGGTCTCGAACCCTGGCTTTTTGTCTAATAAGCCGACACACTACGTACTAGACCACGGCGACTTCAAGTCTTTAAATAGCCTTTTCAACTTCAGCACATACTATACGTCGGCCATTTTGTTTCGAAAAATATTGCATTGTTCCGGTGTCTATACTTGACCTATAAATACATCATACACATATAATTGGTCATTACAGCCCTTCAGTCAGGATTACAACCTAGTTGCTCTCACTTATGTTGTGTGTATTAATTTTATACATGAGTGGCGGTACCTACAGTTTGAAGTCGACTCCGAATGATAGATTCTTGAGCAACTTTTTCGTGACAATTTTATTTACTTTCGCAGTTTTTGCCAGAGACCTGCTGAGAGAAAATCACCGAAGAAATATATTTTAAAATTTCGTTTCCTTCGAGATGTTGGACCTGAGGTTTTAACCATGGCCTCACGTCTAATAAGCCAATATCCTACCTACTAAAGTACGGCTTCTAGCAGTCGCTTGACCTATACAATATCTAACATTCCAGTGACCTTAAGCAGCCAAGGTGACCTTAAGCAGCCACTGTAAGGTGAAGTTTCTTTATAATTATTTGAAACCTCGTAGACATAGAAACAGTTTCGTCCCTGATAATAGAACTTAATTTTTTTTCACGGACGACCAAAAGTTCGCGTAATACTTGCTTATCTAACTGGTTATTGCACTGCATCCTACATCACATAAGTTTTCAAAAACTATCATTAAAATGTCCGCTTCGCTTTGGTCCTTTATGCGATATGCGGGGGACTTTTTGACTAAAATGGTTTTATGGCTGTAATCAGAATTGTTCTTCAGGTTCAGAAATTAGAAGTCATTACTCAGCCCATATTATGGATTTTAGCTGTGGTCTTCAAAATTCATTTTTTTCCGCTCAAATCAAGTAGCAGCCTGTCAAAAAGAAAGAGAATAACACGTCGTATTGAGATTTCGACACGAGTCAGCTAACAGACGCAGTCTTAAATTTGCAGTTAAGAGATGGGGAATTCAAAAAGACATGAAATTATTGACCCATTTTTGTGTCATGAATTCACGAGAGTTAATCAGATGCAGATTCCTATATCTTCTTTGCGATCAAACGAAATAGCTGAATAAGTCAGTGTATGCAATATTCAAAAATATTCGAATATTTCCATACAATAGAAACAATTTTACACTCTAGGTAACGATATGTTTGCCTTTCTTAAAACTTAAATATCTTTTTAATAATTTTTTATAATTCTTTAAGACTTTACGTGTAAATAAAAAAATATTGCCTTGCAAAAAAAAAAACGAAACGATTTAATGAAAATGAACTTGACAATTATTTGTTCAGTCTTATATTGTGAGTATTTAATTTTTTTTCGCTTTTCTAGTTTACGTTGGATAAAAATAAATTCTAATAAGTTTTTAATTGATGCAGATAATACCGACGAAATGGTTTTTTTATTATGAATGAATGAATGAAAATTGAAAATAAATTAAATGTAAAGAAAACGTAAGCAATAGTTTACAATTCTATTCTAAAGTGAATAACGAGTCATTTTTTGTTATTTTGTTTGAATTTTTTAATATAGAAATAAAGATACACCATGAATAGATTAACTTCAACGGATAACGCATATTTAGCTTACCAAACAGTGTACACAGTTTGGCGCCAAATTTATTATTGGACCGTACTCCTGTAAGAACAATAAAAGTGTTTACAATACAGTCAACGATTACTAATTTTTTTTTATCCAAAATATGGCAGAGCAATAGATCCCGAAATATTGTAAGTGAGCAGTGATTACTGATTTAAACCAAAATAAAAGAGTTAAACTTGATTGACATGTACTACCGGCAGACGGTGTAACATCCCTCACGGCTTGTGATTTTTTCATTAAAGCTATTAGAAGCATAGAACTTCCAAGAAGCATCTCTATTTACACGGTTTGCTTCTTTTATTTACGCTTCTTTCCATGTAAGATTCAGATCAATAGATCCCGAAATATTGCGCCTGTCTAGTGTTTTTTTGGTCAGCCACAGCGTCTTGAGCCTTGCAGGTTCTGGATATAATCTCAAGATTCTTTCTGATAGTATAACTATTCCACCGCGGTTCCACTGTTTTATTTGTGTTATTGTGGGTTCTTCGTTTATAAAGTTCCAGAGATTTACGTTGCTGATGTTGTTAGGCTAGAATATCCCTCATATGTTTCCAAAGCACATGTTGATGAATACCTGTTGTTTCTTCTTAATTGTGCACGAAACTAACCAGGTTTCAGTGCCCCACAATAGTGTTGTACAGCTTACACGGGCGTTAAACAGACTACGCTCATTATATCATCTGGGACGATGGTGGATATGTTGGTTTAAAATGGTTGTGAAGAACTGAGAGTTCTGCATCCTAGTATAGTGATGGTCCTTCTTTTTACTTAATGTTTTCCATACAGCAGTTTGTCTTATGGTACAGAGAGCTCTCTTCTGTCCTATTATAATACATAAAGAGCTGGCCTGGCCTTGCAGCTCCTCTTTGGTAATAAACTTGCCTGTATATTTTGAAATATTCTCTGCATTACGGCTGATAACATTTTGTATATGGTGTTATGGTTTCCTAATTCTGATGATGATGGCTTTTTTCCAAGTTGAGAGAGCAAGAACGTAGTACTTCAACGGTGGCTTCGAAGTTCTACTGGTATTTCTCTACGAAATAATGAATCTACTGACAATCGAGTTTTGTGACCAATTAATCTCATGGGTATTGGAAATATTTGCAGTCAGAATAAAAAACGGTCTCTTGGTCTAGCCACAGTTCCAGAATACAATATTACAACTGATTTGGTGATATATCGGCTATTACCTACGGATTACCTACGACATAGTCGCGGGCTATAATTTCTAAAAAGTAAATAACAGGCATTGGGGCAATAAGGCCCAATAAATATTTCATTTCCATTTTTTGTGTGCTTTTTTAAATTTTTTAACCCCAATAGATTAAAAGGTTACCCATAAAAAACAATTTTCTATTTAAAAAAAATTTTAAGTTTTTAGTCAATTTTTAACGTGCAGTTTAAAACAGTAATAATATTCATAATATTGGGAACAAACTAGTTGTAACTGAATATTTTGTGTCTCTAAGTTTAATTAATCATTTCCTTTCACTTTTATCTTCTCATTACAGACGAGCTGTTATAAGAGTGTCTTCTACAAAACTCAGCTCTGAGAACTACAACGAATAAATTCTTCATACTGCTTCTTTTTTCGATATCAATTAAGCAAAATAAAGACAAGAAAAAATTTAAAAAAAAAAATTTTTAATATTTTTAAAAACACTTTACTGCAAAGTGATTGCAAAACGAAATATTTAAAATGAATTTATATATTTAAAGAAAGAGAAGAGAGAAAATATAATTATTTTATTGTTAATAAATAATAATGTTTTGAAAATTAAATAAAATATAATATTTTTTGATATACATATATATATATAGTATATATACATATAAATCATATATAAAAATAAAATAAAATATTTATAAATTTTTAATGCATAAAAAACTACAATATAAATTGTAATAAGAGTTGTGATCATTGACTAAGCAATTAATAAATATTTTTTAGCAATTTTATAGAATTTTATGTATATTTAAACAAGAAAAAAAGAGAAAAAATTTAACAAAAAAATATATTTTTAAAACATAACTACAATATATTACAAAAAAAAATAAAACTCTTTAAAAAATTAAAAACAAAATTAAACAAAATAAGAGATTGTTTAACATTTTGTTTAACAAAAAAAATTTAATTTTAAACAGCATTTTTTATAATCAAACATTTTGTAGCTGCTTTTTTTAGCATTTAATTTTTTTAGAGAAATTATTTTATTTTTAAACATATATTATTTTTTTAATTTAAATTTTGCAACTACATTATATAAAATACTATTTACACATTCAATAGTTTTAATATTTTATTTTATTTCATTTTATTTTATTTAACTTTCATACATAATGTATGCGCGTATTTACTACTTCTAATAATTACTAGTTAACAATAGTAAATAATAATAATATTGTATTTTAAAAGTAGCATCCACGTATATTTAAATGCTTTTAATAATATTATTTTAAATTTTATAAATTTTTTTAGTTTTCCTTTTTCTTTTTTTTTGTATTTTTAAGACTCTAAACAGAAGCACTCCATTTATATTTAAAAGAACAGCAGCAACTGTTTCTGTATTTTAACTAATTTTTTTGCTTAAAAAACAGACACAGCCACAGAAACAGAAAGAGTAACAGTAACAGTAACAGAAAATATAATTATTAAATACTATAATTAATTAAGTTAATAATATTTTAAGTTCTATAAGTTTACATACAAAACGAACATTTGAATAAATAAACAACAAGAATACAATAAATAATAATGAAAGAATGATAAAATAAAAGACGAACTAAATTGAAAAAATGTGTTTTTTTTATTCAAAAACAAAACCAGCAAATGATATGGCATTAAACAATAACAATAGCCAAGAACAACAAAAAATAATTTTTATAAAAAATAAAAATAAAAGGTAAGCAATTTTTAAGTTCTTTTTTTTTTTTTTGTTAATAATATTGAAAGTAAATACAATCGTAGTGATATTTAAACAAAAATGTCAAAAAACTAATTGTCAACATTTTGCAAAAAATAAAAAAAACAATGTATGTATATATTGTATACAATTTATATGTATGAAACAGAGACAGTGGGACAAAAGAAAGAAATAGTTAAGCAATTTTAATTTTTAAACAACGAGAAAATATACCACATGGCTTAGGTATGATAGCAAAACTTTTAAATTCCAGTCATAAACTGCAGCGGTCGCAAAGGTCTTATTAAGCCCGATATCATATCAAAACTGTTACAGAACTGTGTTGTTAAGACACAGTTTGTACCATTTTTTCTTCTGTGAAAGTACAAAGTAAAAAACGCGTTATTGTATGTACGGCGATTCATTAATCAATATGATCTGTTGATCTCTCACACAGAAAAAAAACTTTTTTGCTGCTATTTCGTAATTAAATACAATCGGGATCCAAATAGGGTCTTTTTTTAAAGTGGGGTCCAATCACAGTATTCAACACTTTTTCTCGACTACATTATTAATCAAACAGTGAGCTGTAAAGCTTCTCAATATTAAGACTTCGGCCATATCATTCGGATGGAGGGGGATGTTTCTGAGCGACATGTATCTACTAAGGTCAGCTGATTTCGGCATAGAGGACAACTTTTTCTGCATTGGAGGAAACAGACGAAAGTTTTTGAGAAACAGATGAGTTTGAAAGGAGGTGCTTTGGTGGCCAAAATCCAAAAAACGGGTTGTTAAGTCGAATAAGATAAGTATTAGGTTAGGTTAGGTTAGAGGACGTGTACTTGTCAATTAAGACAAGTACAGTACCCGGAGGTCGAATTGACCCATTGTACAACGTCCTAGTTTCTCACACCACTTATGTTGTGTGTGTTAATTTTATACATGAGTGCTGGTACCTACAGTTTAAAGTCGACTCCGAACGACAGATTTTTATTTATTGAGAAACTTTTCATGGCAATTTTTATTTACTCTCGGAGTTTTTGCCAGAAATCTACTGAGAGGAAGTCGCCGAAAAAATACTTTTTGTATTTTGTCTTTGATGCCTGGCCTGGGGCTCGAACATAGGCTTTTGCGTCTAATAAGCCAACACACTACCTACTAGACTACGGCGACTTCAAAAAAAGATAAGTATTACTACCGTTTATTTTCAACGAATACAATTGAAAAAAGTTGCATCGTTAGCAAGTAATATCAACAAAAAGTGAAATCAGGGTTTTTATATAGTCAATATGACGTGTGGCATTTGCACACACTGAGCAGACACTTGTGGCTGTATTCATTACCTAAAAGTATCGGCGTCAGATAATGGCATGTATCCTGTTGTCTATCTACATTTCGTGCCGTATCTTTTTTAAATTTCTGGATAATCTTCATAGATATCTCTTGCTGGTTTTGCCGTCCATCTTTTCTGTCTTTGCACTGTTAATCGAATATATCTTGATGTAACAAAGACCACCGATTCTGATACTAACGATATGCCTGCGTTATATATAATCCAGTCGTCATTGTGCTGACAAGCGTTTTACCGTTTTCTTACATGATGTCCCTCAGATTTCGCACGCAAAGAAAAGGATGCTATGAATTAGCGATATAAATAATTTAGCCCTGATTGACAATGGTCCCCCTGTGTTTGCCATTAGGCGGCTTAATTATATAAAAGTTTCAGTTGAAACACTTGATTATGTCTGTGCAAACAGAATGTCAATATCGCTTTCCACTTTTTACTGGCGTAAAAGGTTTTCAAATTAAAAATTAAATTATGAGACCGTCAAGCAGAAAGAACTTCTGTCTCTATAAATCGATAATAAAACATAGAAAAGGAACGCTGTTCACATTGTGAGATGTGGATTAGATGGGACTGCGTGTATTTACTGCTTATATCTCTGCATAGGGTTTTTCTGTAACATGCTCTTACTAACATCTAACACTTCCAAAATACAAATCACATTCCATAAATGACTTCATATTTTTTATTGAGGAAATATTTCCAGGAGCATAGCGTTTTAGAAGAGTTAATAAGTCCGAGAGTTTCTGAATGGAACACTGTTCAGGACAACAGGCAACGAACAGTTGACTTCTATAAAAATTTGAACGAACTAAATCACTACTTCTGCGCAATTGAAAGCAGACTACTGCATGGTCATTTCATTTAGTCTTCCCAATTTCTTACTTACAGCCTATTAAACTACAGCCAAACACCGACCACCGCTTTCAAAATAGATTTCATTAAATCAGAATTAAATCATTATATAAATAATAAACAATTTTCGAAAAAAGAGCCAAAAAAACATACCCCAAAACGACTTATCGCAAGAGCAAAAATTTCGTCATCATTATAAACTTTCTTAAAGTTTATAAACAAATATTTATTCTTCTTTTTCCCGTTTTTAAGTAAAACAAAACAAAAGAAGCCATCTCGTTTTAAGTTACTAAAATAAAAACAAAATGTCAACACGCTGAAATAACAGTCTGGCTGGATTTTTAATATCAAAAAAAAAAAAAAAATGAAGCGCGTGCGCAAAGTCACATACTCGTCTGAGATTAGTATGCTTATGGTATCACAGGTTTTTGTTTTATTTTTTATATTTTTTTCCTAACTGCCTTACATAATTACGAGTTCATAATGAGACTGAGAATATGAAACTAAAGATATTCATTCTATTTGAGTACAATGCCTAGGAAGCTGCTTAATTGCTTTAACAATCGTTGTCGTTGTTGTTTAAATTTCTTAGACACAAGAAAACAACAAATGTTTTGGAAAACGCGTTCACATGCGATTTTCTTTAAACTGATTTTCCCACAAAATTTGACAAAACATTGTTTCCTAATTAACTGCTAAACGTTTGCGAATACAATGCAAATTATGCAAAATTAGTCAAACGTCGTTCAAAGAAGATCTAATGTTACCATAGTGTTGTAAAGACTTAAACCGACGATAATGAAGTTTACAATGTAATTATAAAAATATTTCTAAGACCAATTTGTAATTGAATACATCCATTAGAAACCACTTTTTATATCGAATGGGATATGGCCGTAAGATTGTCCTATCTGTCCTATAATTTGTAAATAAAGTATACGTTCCAACTTCAAACTTTTCTTTTAAAACATGGTAGACTCGAAAAGCTTTTTGTACGTATATTATTTCTAAAACATATAATAATACCTGGAATCTATGTTTATAGAACATAATCCATCCATGCTAGAAGCTGAAGATATCCACAAACGAATCCAAACTGATCTCTGTTATGCGCCAGTAATCTTAGCTCAAACGATTTTCCGGTTTTTAAAAAACACAGTTAGGTCTATGTGTTCTACGCTCTTCCACTTCCCTGCACAGGTTGCGGACTTCAAATCAGAGCAGTTAGGATGAAAACCGTAAGGTTATCGCAGAATTTGTGCAATTTCTTGATTTCAGAGTTAAAGTTCTAGTAGTAGGTAACACTTTAGATGCCCCTGGGACATCATACGAGTATTTGCAGAATATTTCATAGGCAAAGATTTATGAAACTCTGCAGGTCGGGTCATATTTACGACCAGCAGAAGAACGCTTATAATATTTCACACAGACGTTAATAATTCAGTATTTAGTGCTGATTTCATTTGGATGTGACCCATTTCGTAAAGGCCGATTGCCTATTTTGTATGCAACATAGGCCGTTCTGTTTAATATCTTTAAAGATTGCAAGAACTTTAACCGAATATGTAAAGGTATTTACGTTCGTTGTTAAGTTCGCGCCGGTTTATAGAGAAAATCTTATTATTGAAAGCGATATCTGCGAAACCAAGACAATATCATCGGCGTACACAAGATCTTCGTGATTACTTGATCTCGGTGCCAATTCATATAATATTCACATGAGATGATCATGCCCTTCAAATCGCTTGTGCAAAATATGCAATCCAATATCATGAGTTGCAGATAACGCCATAGTGTTAAAACCACATATCTCTGTCGCCCATATCGTCGAATTCAGGCCAAAAGAAGTTGGTAATCATCGAACTTTAATGCTCACTTTGATAGTGCGTTGGGGCCGCGTCGATCTCAAAGAAATATGGACTGATGAGTTTGCCAGCCCAAACAGTGACTTTTTAAGGATGCATTGTACGCTCGGGATCTCATGTGGAGGGATATCGTTCCAAATTCGACAATTTTGTTTGGCATCCATTCATCTAGAAATAACCTTCAATGCTGAAGATGGTTTTTCGATGAAAAGTAAAGTCAATAAGAGTCCATTCAGCGAACACACGACCATTAATAATAAGGTCGTCCGTGACGATTAGACAGAACAGTCTGAATAAATGGTAACTATTGTGACGGATGTTACTATTACAATGTGAATGTTCTCAACTGTCAAAGTTCGGAAGTGCCTGTTGAGACACCCAATAGAAAAAGAATCGACGAAAATATTGAACTAAATCATATTTTATACAGGCTCAGAAGAGACTATGTTTGAAAATGTTTGGAAACTTCTTTTAAAGCAGAGCTATTGCTAGAGATTATATTTTTAAATCTCCAATAGATTCCAGCACCTATTTTGTCTATCAACTCATTTCAAGTATGATAATGCTCTTATGTATTGCATCTTAAGTCTACACTGAGTTCTTTACGCATATATATAGAAGTGAATTGCTCATAGTTAAGCTCGTTTTTTTTTTTTTTTTTTTGATATGAAATGGATAAAGAACACAATTCCGTATCTCTATATACAAACTATCTTTATATACAAAAGAAATAAATAAATATTTACATAAATTCTAAATGAAGCGAGAGAAATTCAAATGAAAATAAAATGATCGTCGTCTTTATTTAAAATTGTACAACATCAACATCAAATTATACGTCAAATTGCAAACAATGACAGCAACAATAAAAACAACAACAACAACAATAATCATGATTACTATTATGATGTCGTCGTCGCATGGTATGGGAATGTACGAGCGAGTATGTTTATAATCGTCATGATACTAAAAGTTCCAAATATTGTATATCATATAACGCGGTAATAAGTCAAATAAATTATAAACAATATGTAGTTGATAATAATAATAAGATTGAATACACTCAAAAAATCAAGTGAGTATCTCACTATAAAAAATTATAAAAAATTTAAAAAAGTTATGACTATAAATTTATGGCATACATCTGTTTAACAGCAGATAAAGCTGACGATATTCAGAAAGAAATCAGGTGTAAAACTACAGATTTGTCAGATTTTCTCCAGTTCTTTACTTCTACTGCCTATTTAATTTCAAAAACAGAGAACGAGAATATTTTTGCATTCAATTCTATTGATAATCAAAAGATATGAAGTGTTTGTAGGCTTTCTTTTAAGTGATATACTAAGGACATGATACGTCTTTATAAATATAATATGAAATTCATTGCCTAATACTTCTTCTTCTTACACAACATCAGCGCTGTCCATGAGAATGTACAGAAGAATCTAAGGCAATCGATTTTGTATCTCATATAAGCACTCGGTCATTCACAAACCACATTTTGCGTCATGACCCGTACATAATCCAAATTAAGGTAAAAGATCGTAGAATAGGCTCTGGAGCAGTTGGCGACTGACCCAAATTTAATAGAAAAAATCATATGAGCCAAATACTCAGCTGATTTGGGAAGATACCAACCCACATTAAATCAATTTATCCCTGGGCTGGCGGCGTCTTGGGTCCATATTTTTTTAACCGACATTGGCCAAACCATTACTGTCAACGACGAGTGCAATAGGTCGATGATTACCAACCTCTTTTGTCCTGAGTTGCATGATCGGGGCACCAACGTGTGTGATTTTAACATGACGGCGTGTTACGTGCTCATGTCGTACAATAAATTCTCATATTGTATCATATGGTCATCTCACGTGGTGGTAATGTGAGTTGGCCACAGAGATCATAAAATTTGACCCCGTTAGACTATTTCTTGTAGGGTTTTCATAAGTCCCATGTATATACGAAAAAAGTATAATCCACAGACGAACTCAAAGCCGACATAACCCATTCCATCGGTTAAATTCAGTCTAACTTATGCGCCAGAGTCGTGAAAGAGAAGCTGTGACGGGCATTTGAATGATGTTATATTCCACACATAATGGCATTAAACGGTCTTTTAAACAAATAAAAAATTTCAATTATATCACACGCACATACACTTGGTTTTATTTAAATTTAAAGATAGGAAACGCTTAATTGAAATCGTCGTAGTGTAGTAGGTAGTGTATTGGTTTATTAAACGTGAGACCATAGTTCAAACCCCCCAGGTCAGACATCTACAATAAAACGAAATAAAAACCAATATTTCTTTGGCGACTTCCTCTCAGCAGATATCTGGCAAAAACTCTGGAGTATATAAAAATTGCCATGAAAAGTTTTTCAAAAAAAATGTGCCGTTCGGAGAATTTAAACTGTAGGTCCCGCCACTCATGTATAAAAATTAACAAACACAACATAAGTAGGCTGCCTGTTTGAACAAAGTATCGTGTTTCATAATGCCGCTGTACACAATATATACAATGTATTATATTTCAAAACGTCGTCAATGTGTATTTTTAACGCAGTCGAAAAGCAATCACGCATCGGATTTATAGTTGATGAATTGTTTGGTTACTTTGCATATCTACATAGTTTATACAGTAGTAGAACTGCATACAAACTTCGTATTGATACATTTTGGAAGGCAGCCGTAGTGTGAGAAGCTAGGTCGTAAAACTTACTGAAGGGTTGTAATGTCTAGTTATGTATGTACATATATATGTTAGCGCTATAATAATGCTCTGAATTTTAAAGGTGTGCTGTTAATTTCAATTCAAAATTAACACGTTTATCGCCATGTCAGCCAGATGTGTCTGACGCTAAGAAGTTCTACATGAGCCGTGTCACACATATATGTCTGATTTATAGTCCACACTATTTTGGAATTGTATTTTACAAATTTATTTTTGTAAAATACGCATTTTAAATAAATAAATAAATAAATCAAAGTTTTAATATAGGCCCATGTCAGTCATATATGTGTGACATAAAAAATAGTGTTTTTTCCGGGAATTTTGGCACAAAAAAATTTTTTCTGTGATACATTAAGTTTCCTTGATACATTTTAAACTAAATTATCTAATAAAGTTACCGTGGCCCATGCGAAAAGTTTTTCTGATTTTATCGTGGCGATGAACGTGTTAATTATATTGTCGATATAATGATGCCCTCAATTTTGAAGGTGTGCTCTAAATATCAATATAAAATTTAATACTTCTACGCAGATAGGAAGAGTTCTTACGAGAGAATTATAAATCAAACTATTTTTGTACAACAAGAGAGTTCACACTATTCTTTTGATATACTCGTACATAAGTACGTAAGTGTTATAGTTTGAGCTAATTTCATACAAATTGCCACACAAAAGTGGAATTAAAACTGGAATCAAACATCAGCCCCCATTCAATATGTTAGTGTGCCTAATGCAAATAAATGCGGATGAAAATTTTAACAGTTTACCTACAAAACGAAATTTTGACTTTATAATATGAAATGGTGGAAATTTTTTTCGCATTTTCAATGGTTTCCATGGAATTTCGTTTAACACTTTTTTGCTTTCGGGTGTATGAAAATAAAACTGAAATAACGACATGGATATGATGTAAAACAATAGTTTGAAAAACACTTTATAGAATAGATTAGTAAAAAAAAAAACAAGAGCAAAAACAAATCTTTTATATTTAACCTTGGCATCTAAAAAATCGTATACACGATCAGACGACGTTGAAATAGATTTACTTTGATTAAATGTAGGCAGCAGGTGGTTTTGAAAACAAACACAAAACCACTCGAATGGTTATTTTGTTTAGAAACAAAAAAAATAAGAATAAAAAACAGATCATTTAAAACATGTGAGCATTTAGCAAAACTAATCAGGAAAGTAGGGGTGTTTGCAAATCATATCGTTTGTATCATTGTACCTGAGCAATAACAATTTATTCATACACTACGAATATGTATATGTATGTAATGCATATACGAATATATCATTAAAACAATTACACTTTAGATTAAATTTAATTAAATAAAATTTTTCACAAAATAAATTCCAAAAACAAAATAAAATTATGATAAAAAAAACCAACACAATACAATACAATATTGACCTTTATTTCTCACATGCCATTTGATTCTTTTGTTGACTTATCATCATCAACATCATCATCAGAGTGAGTAGAAGGCACGCAATAATTTATAAATTTTTTTTTATAAAATTTTTATTACGAATTGAATTTATTATTTGAATTAAGTTTTATGTATCCGTTGTAACAAGAGAGAGAATATGATTTCGATATTTTTGTATAATTCTCAAATGAAACAATTAAAACTCAACTTATCAGTTGATTATTAAACAAAAAAAAAACAAACTCAATTGCAAAATCATTTCTACAGCCATAGAGCTTTCAGAATATTGAGGACAAAAACAGTTGAGTATCATTGATCTCAAAACATATTTACAAGCTCGCTCGCTGATAAATATTTATTAGAACTGTTTACACTGACTCAGAAATTCCGCACAAATCAAGGAAAATCAAATAGACAAGAAACATAGAGTCAGTAAGGTTGTACTACGTGAAACCCTACATGAACAGCGTATCATTTCGTTACCGGTATAAGGGTGAAGTCTAATACGCTGTCGTTGGAGATACTTGCCGAATAAAATTATCACGAATAAATTACGTATCAATCTTTCACAAAATTTTTTTCTCAATCAAAGGGTCAACAATCCTGGACTTATTGAATTCCCCGTCTGAAATGAGATAACCATGATAACCCTGTCTATCTATAAATGTCAGTTACATTCAGACAAAACTTGAGTAATTCGTGTTATTCAGTTTGTGTTTAACAATCACTGGCAGCAGACTGCCGAATAAATTGTTCCATCACAGTCACTCAGGTTTATAGGCAGAGGCTTAAGGGAATGAACAATCCAGTACAATTTATACTCGTAATGGACTTTAGGATCTATACCCCAGGTCCTCACTGTGGATTTTCAGTAAGATAACTCGACCCGTACTTATGTCTACTAGTTATCTTAGGAAGGCTGCTAGGCACGGTGTTCAGGACAAGGCCTGTAAGGCACTGATGGTATTCTTGATCTAATGGCCTAAAAGGCTGCTTAGGCCGTTGTTTTTGAGTTTAATGCTACGGCATTGTAGCAAATGGTCTGTCCTCTTTCTATAATAATTTCTAAGGTTTACACGGGTGGATCTAAAACACGGTTAGAACTCAGTAAGGTTTTCTATATAAATGAAGAAGGAAATTCTTTTCAGAGTTAGGATCAGCAAACTGGCTACGGTAAGTTGGAATAAATGGAAGGAATTCTCGGAATCTTGTTTACACGACATCATAGTGGTTTTTTGATCTCGAACACGCCTATCGAGGTGGTAAAACATTCTAATATTACTATAAGGCAAACCTTGCCGCTGACAAATCAGCAAAGAAAGGCACTATACTGCCAACTAGGGACAACAACCATACGATGGGTGTTTGGTTCTCCTCTCTCAAGACTAAGACAGATTGCGTATTACTTTGACGAAATAACCTAGACATGAAAACCATCTGTGCCATAACACGGCAGACTTGACAGATTTTTGGCCATAAAGATCATGTCATGGCTTCCATATGGTGACTGGAGTAGTTACTGGTCACTGTCGTACAGGCGCTTAAGGGCAAAGACTAGGGTTTCGATATCGTAACTTTTGTTGGAGTTGCAATGACGAAACTATCATTCAGTTTCTCTGCCATACTCTGACATTATCTGTAAACAGTCGAAGGTTAGTTTTGCTTATTACGTCACACAGCAAACACAGCAAGATCAAGAATTTAGGAACCTAATGTGAGGCAGAGTATAAAATTAGTTGCCTAAATAAATACATTGACCAACTGTACTAATGTTTTCTGATGCAGTATGTGGCATATTTAAAATTATATTGTATGTAAACGCATCATTTTGATTTTATGCTTTGGTTCTGAAATGAGTGCATTCACTTCCTAGTACAAAACAAACAAATAGAGGCCCTGAATTGTTTTCACACCAGTAGCTAAACGATCAGTTACATTTCAACGTAATCACAGAGACAGCGTTGCAATGTTGCAAATATTTTCAATTGTTTTCACATTTGACATCGAGTGTTAATTTATGCAATCCAATGCAAAATATGTTAAATAAACTGAAAATTTTTTGATGGAAATATAAGAATGTAAAGAACAAAAAATGAACGAAAATTTTTAAAATCAATCAATATTGAGTTCAATGCACGTCTTCTATTCGTATTTAAACTAATTATTGATAACATTTATGGTCAAAGTTTTAACCGCCAATCAATATCAATTTAAATTAAAAATATCCTTAATTTATTGCAAATTTAAAGTCAAACATTTGCAAAGTGTTTCTGTTTATCAACATAAATATTTTTGTGAACAATATTTTTACAAATAAAACAACCAATGCCAAAGAAAAGTTCAATCACAAGCATATAATGTTATTGACCTTCATTTGGCTAGACTCCTAGTTTGGCAAAATCAAATGTTATCCAATAAAGCTAAATGCATACAGCTTTTGCTGTTTGATTCATTTACATTTATAAGAAGGACATACCTGAAAAGCCATCGGATGTTTAAAGCAAAATGCCAGTATACTGAGTGCAGAATACACAATAAAAGCAGATTATTTTGTGGATCGCTCGATGGTTGGTTTACGTGGCTACCCGTAACTATTCAGATCGTCAAGGAGGCACAACTTTAGAGTGTCGAACTCATAAGACTGTGTACAATTCAAATTAATTTTCACACATTGAGGTTATCTGGGTTGGTACATGAGATCCCAGAATTGCCCTTTAAGAATAAAGATCCTACAGCAGGTTTTATGGACTGATAATGTGCAAATGTTTATTCAAAAAATAATTAAAAAACAAAAAAATCTACCGTCTCCTCGTATTCTACATCATAAACAATAGTTCAAATCCTCAGGCATGATTTCTACCAGAATACATCCCCTATAGTGACCTATAAGTCCACTAGAGCGCTTCATGTTATATGGTATTCGGGTGAAGGTTATTCTCGAGATTCCTCAGGATCCAAAAGTCCTCCTACCGGCAATTTACAGGTTAGGTTAGGTTAGGTTAGAGGACGTGTACTTGCCAATTAAGGCAAGTACGGTACTCGGAGGTCGATTGAACCATTGTACAACGTCCTAGTTTCTCACACCACTTATGTTGTGTGTGTTAATTTTATACATGAGTGGTGGAACCTAAAGTTTAAAGTCGACTCCGAACGACAGGTTTTTGAGAAACTTTTTCATGGCAATTTTATTTACTCCCAGAGTTTTTGCCAGAAATCTGCTGAGAGGAAGTCGCCGAAGAAATACTTTTTGTATTTTGTCTTAATATCTGGCCTGGGGCTCGAACCCTGGCTTTACGTCTAATAAGCTAACACACTACCTTCTAGACTACGGCGACTTCAACCGGCAATTTACAACTCTGAATACTTTCTTTTAAACAAAGCAATTAATGGCACCACAAAGCTGTAAGCTTTCGAAGAAGACTTTATTCTGCATCATACGAGAAAAGAGTTTGACTTATTCAATTTACCCTTGTACTCACTAATCAACTGAGAGTTGATAACATATTTACGAAGTGCAAGAATAGTCGCCTGGTTATCGACGCAAATACAGGCACCCTTGCGCTCCAATAACGTCCTGAAAATTTTAAAAAATTAAAGAGATCCACCTGCCGTCTTTGGGGTTACTATCTGCGGTAGAATTAATTGTTGCCGACTTCAATGTTGGCTACCAAAAATTGTAAGGTTTTCGATTTCTTAAAAACGATCAGATCGGAGATTATTCTTTAGTGGCTTAATTACAACCGTATGTGCAGTCCTTGCGCTGACCAACTTCTTCCTCTTCCCTGATTTTGGTGGAACTTGGTCAGTACAGGGACTGCGTTCACCCGTGGCATCACAACGGGCCGCTATGCGTGCTCAAGTGAGCTTTGTGAAATCAGAGCTACCACTCAGACCTAACCTAACTACAACCGTATGGTCCTTAAATAAATCGATCGTACCCGCTCTTCCTCCAATTTGTTCACACCTAGTTTGCTTGAAGCGCAAGTACACAAACCACTCCGGGTACAATGCGTACGTTACGGGCAAATAGGATACGAAAAAGATGGAGGAAATTAATAATGAAGCAATTAGTATGATGACGCTAAATAGGTCCAATTGAGAGGAAATTTTTTTTACAGGTCAGTAGTGGAAGTTATGTGTAGAGCATCCGTAGTATAATGAAATTTTGAATTGCAAATATAATTTCAAATAATTCTAGACAAGTTTATAAAACTGTTATCATTAAAATACATTTTTCAGTTGCTTTTTAAATATTCTTTTCTTCTTTCTCTGTAGAAAAAATACAAACTATAAAAAAGAATAAAAATTTGTCCACATGCATTTAAACTGTAACATTAACATCATTTTCATACTGAGTCAAACTCAAATTTAAAAATTTTTGATTATTCTGCTTATAAATCATCCACTTGTTTGCAACTTTACAGTTTGCAAACTTCATTCAGTCACACATTACTCACTCATATAATGAATGGGTCACATAATCTTTATTGGGGCAAATAAACAACATTGTTGTTGTGTTACTTCATAAAAAAAAAACAAAAACAAAAAACATCATTAAATATTTAAATTAAATTAATAAAAACTGAACTTTTTCCGCAGTTAACGTTGAGAAGAAAAATTGAGTGTCGCTTAAATATTTTGATTGGAAGAGTTAAATTCATAAGTCGGGTAATGAAAACAAAAAACTGCACACCATTGCATGTAGCCGTGTTAAATCGTGAGGACTATAATCCTAAGTCTAAAGAAATCCCTTTACAAGCGAATAATTGCAATTTACCAAAGATTTGACAAAGTTTTGGATCGATTCAACATCCTCAGTTAAAAAATGTCAATGTCAAAGTTGCCGCTAACCGAAAGATTAAGTATAAACTCATTAGACAAAAACCTGTGGTTCAAACACCAGCTCAGATATCTCGAACAAAACGAAATATGAAAAAATATTTCTTCCTCGACTTCCTCTCAGTTTCGAAACTCTTATCCAGGTTTTATGGTGTTACAAACACCAATATAAACACAATGTAGCGTCATTACTTACTTATTGAAAGGGAAAAATTTTACTTATGATTCACATTCTGTCATTCAGCTTGTTTCGGATGTAAGCCCAAAAATGTGAAAGCCCTGTAGAATTTCATATTCATTGTCCATGACTTTTAATTCAATTGTGAATGCAACAGTTTGACCACAAATTTACGTGACATGTATTTAAAGTAGTGTTAATGTATTTGAGTAATGATTGCAACTCAATTTCCAACTTATAAATTAGAGCAGCATAGGTACATAATAAGTTACAGAAAATATTTCCGAACACATTACCATGAATGATAAAAATGTCTGACGAATCTTTTTGCAATGAAAACACATATTTTTCTAAACACAAATGTCTGATCAACTTTATAAAAGAAATTTCAGAAGAAAAATTAAAAACTGCTTAGCAACATCAGTAATTTAAATGACTTGCAAAAATTCTGCATTTTTAACGTCATTATATCGCTTCACAAAATCACTAATCAAGACGTAAGCATTAAATATATGAGTCATTAATGTCCGAACTCTTCTGTTTTTGTTTCCTTTTTTGTTGTTGTTGTATTTCGAAATAAACTACACCAAGCACTTGATGAACGGAATTAACAAAACAAAAGAGTTGCAATATAATGAAACTCTTAGGATATTTTAGTGGAGATCAGTGCAGCTGTGGTAATCTGAAAGTACTTTGAGTGCCCATACTGGATAAATATTTTATTGACCTTAGCCTAAATTGAAACAGTATATTATACGTAAGGGCTTATTTATTACAGTTTCTGGAGTAGTTTGCCAAGTTTAACAATACATTATATGCAATTATTATTGTATCCAGAGTTATTTGTGATAAGCTTCATATTTATATAAACACCCAAATGTGTGTTGGCTTTCAGAGCATACATATTATATACCAGAGACCTACAGTGATGTGAAAAATAATAAGGACAGTACCCAAACTTACATTATATTTAAAACCGAATAAAATCTCGAAAATTCTTTCTTGTTTTAACGACTTATTTTTTCTTAAACGGTAGAAAAAAGATTAATAACAACATTTTTGCTACTCCTATAATATATTTTGTTTTTTTTTTGTGATTTTGTATGAATGTATGTAGTTTAAGGTGTGAAAAAAAATAAGGACACTTCATGAAATCTTAAAGCTATAACTAACCTAAGTAAAACTAAATAGATATTTATACCGAATATTGTTGCATGAAGCCTTAGTGCCACATTGGTACTTTGTTGCGGATACTTTGTTATCCAGAACAGCACCCAGCTTCTTGGCATTGAGTGCCAAGCAGCGGTATTGAGTTCCAAGCATCTTGTATAACATTTCAAAGCTCGTCGCAATTTGTTGGATACTTTCCCCTGATTGCCCTTTTAACTTCGTTCCTCAAATTTTCTATAGGGTTCAAATCAGGAGACTGTGCTGGCCATTCTAAAACATTAATTTTTTCGTCCTGGAACCACATCTTTGTGTACTTTGCCGTATGCTTTTCATTATCCTGCTGGAAGACCCATTTGAGTGGCATATTTTCTTACGCATACGGTAGCATAGTATTTTTCAAAATTTCGGTGTAATCAGCCAATTTCATTACATTCTGGATACGATATAGAGGACCAACACCATAATAAGAGAATGACACCCATATCATGATGCTACCACCACCCTGTTTTACCGTCTTTAAATTATATTTTGGATTGAATTCTTGATGGATAGGTCTTCTTACATGGTAAGATGGATAGGTCTTCTTACATGGTAAGATGTGTGATAGGTGTGCGTTGGCTTATTAAGTGTGAGGCCACGGTTTAAACCCCAGTACAGACATCTCCAATAAAACGAAATATGAAAAATTATTTCTTCAGCGACTTTCTTTCAGCAGATTTCTGGCAAAAATAGAGTGAAATAAAAAATGCCATGAAAAGTTTCGAAAACTCTGTCTAACACACAACATAAGTGCAATGAGGAACTGGGTCGTAATCCTACGTGATGGATTGTAATGATCAATATGGTTTGCATAATTCTGCATGTCTTAATGTTCCCGAGATAGGAACACACATAGTTCTTGAATTCCATATAATTCCTTAAGTTTCTTGGCATTGATTTCATTAACTCTTTGCGACCGTATTAATGCTATATATGGGTGTCATGCTGGTTGGAATTAATTTTCGTTTCGTTCCCTTTGCGACCGTATTAATTTTATATATTGGTGTCATGCTGGTCGGAATTAACCGGTAATAAAACTTTGGTGGCTGAGAGCAGACATACGACTAGATCGGTAATAAAGCTTTGGTGGCTAAGAGCAGACATACGACTGGAATGGTAAAAAAGCTTTGGTGGCTGAGAGCAGACAAACGGTCGCAAAGGGTTAATATTAACTGGACGATGTGTGTCTAAAGTTCTCCACTAGTTATGTCATTGCGACGAATATGTAATTAAGCATTTGAGTTATTTTCTTTGTCATCTGGATAATTTTATGCAAGTACTTTACGATGACCGTATTGCTGTGCACCCTAGAGCCTCAAAGATATCAAATACGCAATATAGAGGGGGTGTTTTACATTCAATTCCCTGTTCAACGGGGTTCTTTCACGGATTCTAATTAACATGTTTATTATATTGCAACAGCATTGCATATTGTATTAAGTAAAGTGATTCCTATATAATGGTTACCTATTACAATGGTTACGTTTACTTAGTCATATACAAGCTCTAGTCATATCTACGCTTACGAAATTGTTTAAAATTACACGAACCTTGTTAAGCTTCAGGCTTTTAGTTAGAAGCTGCTAAGAAGTTACTACAAAAGACTTTTAAATACAACATTGGCTGACTTCCAAAATGTTAGTTGCTTTGTGTTTGAACAAATTATAGTGTTTCATAAAGCCGCTATACAAAATGTTTACAATGTATACGATTTTAAAATTTCGTCAATGTGTATTTTTAACGCAGTCAAAAAGCATTTAAGCATCGGATTTATTGTTGTTTGGTAACTTTGCATATCTACATAACTTATATACCGTAGTAGAACTGCATACAAACTTTGTATTGATACATTTTGAAAGCCAGCCATTAAATTGTTATTATTAGATAACCATTAAAGCAATAATGCTATATTCACTTCTACACAGTAGTAACAATCAATAGTTATACAAACATGCATAACATGACGATGGGGGAAGTCTAAAAACCGTTCAAATAGTGTTAAATTTATATTTCGGTGACAAATACCAGCCAATTAAAAACAGCACATTTAATTTCTGTGAAATATTATACATGCTTAAAAGAGAGCAACTGAAGTAATAAACAAAAAAAAAACAATTTAATTACATTTAAAAAATTTAATTTATTATTCGTGTCATCATTTTGTGACGATGATGACTACAAATAATTAAAAAACAAACACAAAATAAAAAAAAATATATTTAAATAAATAACAATAAATACTCGTATAAACTTATTTGCCAAAAGCTAGCCACCATGCCTCCCTAAATTGCAATTTTTACTACATATTTTTGTTTTAAAATAAAAAAACAAACAAACAAAAAATAGTGGAAACATATCAACCGTAAACTAAAAATAAAATTACAAAAATTTTATTAAAAATATAAAAAAACAAATCACTTGTCTGTCTGTCTGCTTGTCTGCCTGTCGTTCTACGTTTAACAGTGCGTTTAAAACCGATTTTGTTTTCATTTTATTACACTTTTTTCTCTTTTTTTCTGTTTTTGATTCATTTTGAGCCTGTGAAAATTAATTCTTTTTTTTGCCGGCATCATCTCCAGCGTCAGACTATTGTGTGGAATATAAAAAACTTTATTGTTATTGTTTTTGTTTTAATGTTTTGTTTTATGTTTTTTTGTTTTTGTTTTATTTTTGTTGTTTTTTTTTGTAAACTACGTCTACAACGTGGGAACATTTTTGTTTTCACTTCACCCCCTATGGTTTCACTTGAAAATATACTTAAGGTGGTCAACGTCACTGTTTTCGGATTTAAATATTGGATTGTTTTCTTTTTGTTTTTGTTTTTAATAATGATTGTAATTATTACCTAGTTATTGTTTATTATTAGAAACTAATTAACGTATAATTAATAATTGAAATTTTTTATGCAAATAAGGAATAGAATTTGAATTTATTTTAAAATTTTTAATACCATTAAAATATTTCTTTTTTGTTGTTGCAGGCCTATTTAGAAAGTAATTAACGTTCACCCGAAATAACACTCTTACAAAGATAGGAGACCTGTTGAGTGATAATGAGTGGAACGGGTGCTTTATAGAGTTTCAATATACTGTTTACTGTGCTCCTTCGACTCTGTGCCTCTCAGTAGTAGACCATTTCAAAATAAGAATTCGTTTCCATATGCACTTTAATGGATCTCGATATCACATTTTATAAGCCCTCTAAACGAACGCTTTAAGATTTTTTAACAGGAGAGGATTACATAAAAAGAGTTAAAAGGTGTATCAGTTCAACATTGATCAAATTGTACTTATTTGGTTAAGAATTGCTGCATGATTTTGAGTTTAAGAATGAATTAAATTTAGCATCACAACTTCTGTTCGAATACTTTAAGCTGGATTAGGATGAGGAGTGCTCATATTTAGAACTGATATCTTAAGAATTAGATAAGAAAAATTGGCAAAAAGGTAGTTGATAGCAGGACAATGACAAAGAGCCTCCTTCAGTTCGACTTCAAGACTGAACTTACCCATAGTCATAGACAATCTTAATCAATGGTCTTTGAGCATAAATCCTTTAAGAAATATTTTTTCGTTTTGTTTCGGTTTAATCAGGTTTACTATAGCACGTTCTGGAATGGCAGGGTTGCCATATGTATATCGTTGCCTGGAAACAATGCTGCCTGTGAATGCGCATAAGATATAATAGTGAGGAACTTTCTCTATTTTTTTTAAAGGTGGAGCAGACAAATATTCTTTTGATGCTCGATGTTAGTGTTATTCTCTTTTGGCGGGTTAGCATGAATTCTATATGGATTATTTGGTAACGATGAGTTAAAAGTCGTATTTTCTTAATTTTTCTTCCTTTAAGGAGTATTTCTGGAGTTTGTTATTGTTTATTTAATCAACATTTTTTTACTTCATGAGGTGATTGGGGTACTGTAACAGCTTCTAGGATGCTGGAACCAACACTTTACGTGAATATGCATTGAGTTTGGTGGTGAGGAACTTTTCCCATTGAATCCTACTCTTTCTTAAAAGGCAGAGCTGGCTGACATTCTTATAATTCTCGATGTTATTATTACCTTCTTTTGGAGTGGTTAGGAAGCATCCTGTTTGGATTATTTGGCAACGATGAGTGAAAAGTTGTATTTCTATTAATTTTAATTCCTTTGAAGACTCTTTCTTGAATTTGTTGCGGTTTAATTAATCACGTTGTTCTAGCTAGGGATGTGATTATAGTACTTTGACAGGTTATAGGATGCTAGAGTTGCCAATATGTTGTTGCTTAGAAATAATGCTTTCTGTGAATACGCATTCTGTATGGTAGTGCGGAACTTTTCTTATTGAATCCAACTACTTCTCAAAAGGTAGAGCTGCCTAATATTCTCATGATGTTCCATGTTGATAGCCTGTATGGATTGTTTGGTTGAAATCCTAAAAAAACAATATCGAATCATTCTTTTCTAATTATTCTAACAAAACGCGCTTAAATAAAACAGTGATTTCGTGAACTTTTTTGGTTGTGTTCTTTCTGGGCTCCTTTAATAAGTTGCTTAGACTTTGGTTACAATTCGCACAGCAACTTAGCAATACTTTTATATAGATTTAAGTCAAATAAGTATGATTTAAGAGTTCTTGAACAATGTTCTGCTCTGTTGTGGTCAAAATTAAAAAGATTCAGCACAAATTTCGCTGTCACACGTCTCATTCCGCAAATATTTGGAAATATTAGTTGGTACGAGCTTAAACCAACATAGATGCTGACGTTAGATCTTCAGTAGGAAGGTTATGTTAAGCATCCACCATCAAACCTTTTTTGTTCACAGGAGTGAACATAGATGGATATTATATACACTTGACTATATTTTTGTTATGTGAGAAGTAAACAAAGCGTATGACATGGTTGAACGGGGTTTATACAAGCAGATTAAAATTCAATTATAGGTCTGTTGTGAAATAAAAATTGCTTGGATTTTAGAAGAAAACTTCCAATTGCCTTGAATAAGATTATAATGACTGTTAAGCTGTGTAAAACCAATACTTTCGACAAAATATTGTTAATGCTTAAGTTCTTTCAAGGTACATTGAACTGTATGTCCTTTTTTCATTTTCTAGTTTCTGTTTCATTCATCATGTTCACCAGCTTATCTGGTCTACTATAGAAGGTTCTAGTTACCATCTATAAATATTGACGGAGACAAAATTTAGCAGAAATAAGCTGTTTATTAAGTTTTATTTAAATCATGTTTATCGTTTTAAATGTGAATCATATTTCTTCGGTAAGTAAACTAAAAAAATTTTATATTCTTTTAGACTGCTTTGAAGATGAACATATGTGGTAAAAGATTGCTTTTTTACATTCCGAGAAAATGTGGCAAGAAATTGCATGAAGTGTTTTAGTATTTTGTCAAATTAAGCGTTCATCCTTTAATAATTTTATAATTTAAAAACAAATGCATATTATATATGCATTATATATAATATATATATATTATATGGGCATAAACATGTTTATTGTAGTTTGATGGAAACCATACAAATTCCAGAAACATAAAATATTTTAAAATAAAAACTTTTTTATTTTTGTAAAATGTCCATGCAGTCAAATAACATCAAATATATATTATGTATACATTATTAGTATATGTATATGCATTTATCTGTATCTTTCTTTTTTCAGCCATTTATCTCAAATAAGCCATAAATCTTCATGATAATAATCGGCAATACAAAACAGGCAGACTGAAATACTAAAAAAAAATATATAAAAATCTGCATGAAAAAGGAATTTCAAGATCAAAAAGAATGCCATGCAAAACGAACAAAAAATAAACCGAGAACTTGAAAAAGAAGTTTTGGAAAGAAAGACATAAAAAATGTGGAAAAAAACATAAAATTGTATGCAAATGCCCTCCCAAGTGGCTTCGGCAAGAAGAGATTTATTCCACGGGCCATAAAATGAAAAATAAAATATTATGCAAAGAAGAAAAGAACAAGAACAACTACAAAGAAAAAGAAATAAACTCCAGAAAAGAAATTCTTAAAAAAAAGAGCCACATATAGCAGTAAGTCACTTACTCAAAATCACTGTTATGTGGTGGACGGAGTGTGACTATGGAAATAAAGAAGAACATATTGAAAGCAAATGTAGGCTTTTAAACACGAGCGTTTGGTCAGTCAGCCTGTCAGTCAGACCATGGCAAACGATCGTTTAAAACACAAATTATTTGCAGTCTTCCATTTTCAAATAAAAGAAGCTAAGGAAGCGGTGTTGGCTAAATATAAAGCACTGGTAGTAAGAAACTTAATATGGTATACTGTTGCACGATTCTATATGGTTGCAGCATAGGAAAGCATTTTAAAAAGAGACGCAAAAAAATAAAAACATTCTACCGTTTTTTATCATAATGTTGGCAAACATGCCATGGCGGAATGAAAGCAAAAAAAATTTAAATCAACGTCAAACGTTCTTTTAATAGACACTTAATAGACGTTAGAAAGATAATGATAAGATATATTTCATAGAGGATTTTATAGCAATACATTAAAGAATGAGCATACATACAATATAAAGACACGTAATGATCACATATTTGTAACACTCATGGGTCATATTACCGTCTTTTGTTATAGAAAAAGAAAATTAAAACTGGTGGACACCAATTTTTTTATTCATGACCAACAGGGGTTTAGGGGAGAAGAAAGAGAGAGAGTAGTTTATGGATATTAGATCTGAATCTTGAAGTCGCCGTAGTCTAATAGGTAGTGTGTTGGTTTATTAGACGTAAGGCCACGGTTCAAACCACAAGTCAGACATCAGAACGAAATTTGAATTTCCACCCAGCAGATTTCTGGCAAAAAACTCTGAGAGTAAAATAAAATTGCCATAAAAAGTTTCTCAAAAATCTGTCAATCGGAATCGATTTTAAACTGTAGGTCCCACCACTCATGTATGCAATAAATGCACACAACATAAGTGGTGTGAGAAGCTAGGTCATAATCCTGACTGAAGGTTTGTAATGGCCAATTATGTATGTATGTATGTATGTAGATCTGAATCTGTTTGTATTACAACTACCTGGAACAACTCTGAGGAATTTTTTCCCTTTCAACGTTTGCCTTCAGCACTTGCCTTGAAGAGACTTCCTCTGTAAACATCAGAGTCTTACTAATTTTCAACGTTTGCCTTCAGCACTTGCCTAGAAAAGACTTCCTCTGTAAACTAAATTTTCTGACGGATTCTTGTATAAACTATGTTAAGGGCATTGATAGTTTTTGAATTTTCAAAATTCGAAAATCTGAACGAACATATTTTCGCCTTCTCCGGAGATTAAACTGAATTGCTCGGGTCTATTCAGGCACTTCAACCAATACACCACAGAACCTCATGCAGATCATTAATGGCTACTTATTTTAAAGGTCCTTTTTCCTATTGCTGTTTTCTGTTGTTGATTTTCTGTTGGCTATAATTCGACAAGTGACAACGTTTTCCTATCTCCAGTGATGAAAAGTATCCTCGGCAATATACTAAAATAACTATTCCTAGTGCACTGGTTTCTGTTGCCTTTTACGAGGCCCAACAAGGTTATTACAGCCTGAAGTTGTAGTGTAAATATTTCAATCTGAATTTGCCGTCTCCAAGCAGTCTCGCCGGAGCATGCACCTCCCTTCGAACGACATGGCCGAGCCACCGCAGCCGCTGGATATTAATACGCTGCACAACGTCTATGTCGTTGAGGAGCTCATACAGCTCGCTGTTGGATCGGATGCGGAAATCATCGCCAACTCGCACTGGACTGAAGATCTTACGTAGGACTTTTCTCTCGAATACTCTCAAGGCTGCTGCATCAGTGCTTAATAGGGTCCATAGCTCTGCGCCATAAAGAAGCACGGGTAGGATGAGCGTCTTGTAGAGTGTTAGTTTTGTCGTACGAGAGAGGCCTCAGCTACTCAATTGCCTATTGAGACCATAGTAGCAGCTGTTGGCAAGAGTGATCCTGCGCTTGATCTCCAGACTGACATCATTTTTGGTGGTAACGGTAAAATAAATAAATAAATTCCTTGACTATATCCAAAGTATAGTTATCGGCCGTAATATGAGAATCAATACGCCGCACTTCTCTACTTGTCGATAACATATATGTACTTTGTTTTGCCCTCATTTACTGCCAGACCCATCTTAGTAGAGTCCCGTTCAATAGCACTAAACTACGGCTACTTTAAAGAAATCCAACCAGGAAAAATGCAATGGCATTTTCGTTTGAATTCATGTATTTTATGACCAAGATTCTTACGAAAAATATTCCAAATTTTTGAAGGACAAACACCAACGAATTCAATAGATATTTCGGCGTAAATTTAATATGAAAACGATCAATACTAGGACGATAATACACATACATAATTGGTCATTACAACCCTTCAGTCAGGATTACGACCTAGCTTCTGTGTGTTAACCGAACGACAGATTTTTGAGAAACTTTTCATGGCAATTTTATTTACTCTCAGAGTTTTTGACTGAAATTTGCTGAGAGGAAGTCGCCGAAGAAATACTTTTTGTATTTTGTTTTGATGTCTGGCGTGGGATTTGAACCCTGGCCTAATAATAAGCCCACACACTACCTACTAGACTACGGCGACTTCTAGGATGATAATGGTGGACGTAAAATGGATGAAATGATCGATAAACTGTGAGAACAAATTTATTTTTGTTCTTCAAAGTAAATTTCCCCAATTTGGAAGCGTTATTCTGGGATTAAACGATTACTGATGACGCTTAATGTTATTACTGAACAGAAGCGTCAGATCTTAGCTGTCACACCATAGTTATCGATATCGATAACTTAGCTGTCAAACCATAGTTATCGATATCGATAACTAACAAGCAGCGGCAAAAGAAAGTAGGGTGTAATAATTGTACAATTTCAAAGCTTAAAAAGTTTCCGGAACTGAAAAATATTCATTTATAATTAATTACAATTATTTTTAAACTCCTTACTCAACCACATGTCAAAGTGTTTAAGTTTGATTAGCACCATATTAAGCAACTACAAACTACAAAAGTAGAAAAAAAACTCATTTAAAATCTCAGTCATGCTTACATAGCCCTTCTATAAAAAATGTTCTTTTAAAAGCTTTAAAATGTCAAACAATAGTTTTATTATAAATAAAAAATTAACATAAAAATTGTTTAGAAAAAAGATCTAAACAAAAATAAATAAATAAACAACAAACAAACAAACAAACGTTTATTTACAATGAAAATAATATTCAAATTAAAAACTTAAATATTTACCTGATGGTCTCATGGCGATTGCTTAAAAGTTTTTTACAAGTCCACAACAAAAACGCAAAAGTAAATTTAAATTTTAAATTTCATATAAAGGCCCACTATTAAATGGATAGAGAATTTTCTAAGAGGTTTTTTTACTTTTTGTTATGCAGGTAATTATGATCGTGGTGTTAAAATGTTAAATGTAACTCTTGTATAAGAGTGTTAAACAGTTGATAGTTTCCTTTGCTTTTATTGTTTAAGAATAAATGAAATACAAACAACAAGAAAAAGACCAAATATGAAATGATTGCGCCAAAAGACATGCGTTATTAATTAACACACACAGATTTGTTAGAAACCATTTTCAAATACGTTTTAAAAGTTAAACAATAGCAAGTGCATGCATATACTCGTATATTTACAGAGGGTAGTTAAACGTTTACCGCCGCTGTTAGAAAATTACAGTAATTGTACAGTAATTGTAATGCAATACACACATGCATTTAGCACTTGACGTATTTACTTTCCATTAAAATTTTACATGTTTACATGACGTACATATATACATTTTCTATTTATAACCTGCAACATGTAGAGAAAGTTTATTTATTTAGTTTTAGTTTTGTCTGTAAAGTCATTCAATTTGGAGGGTATAGGAAATTTTTAAGGAAATGTTTTTTTATTTACTGCTTAGCAAATTTGTTGTATGATTTCATAGGAAATTAATGTGAAAAGATAAACGAAGGAAAATGGATTTTTTCAATGAATAGAAATGAAGAATAAAATTCAAACTCTGTGTAGATTTTCTTCATTCAATTATAATTTTATCTTGTATCTATCAGGCCAACAGAAACACACCCACATCGATCAGTGTATAGGTGATAACGTGGCTATAATAGGACCTTTACAAAAGATGCATTGTTAGGAACACCAATGAACCGAGATCTGTACCGAAGTCACCATAGTCTAATAGGTAGAATGTTGACTTATTAGGCAAAGGTTCAAGCCTTGGATGAAACTTTCCAAAAAATAAAGAATATTGCTTTCAGCAACTTCCTCCTCTAGCAAAAGATCTGAGAGTATATAAAATTTTCATGAAAAATTTACATGAAATATAATAAAACAACTAGAAAATAAAATACATATTGGCTTCGATCGAAACGCTAAAGAACAAACAAGAAAACAAAACAAGAAAAATACACAAACTTGCTGAATGCCATCTCTATACGAAACACACTCATATGACACTCATATATCACTACGAATGAAAGAAAATGCAATCAAAAGCCTCAAAAAAAATTTTGAAATACATATCTTACGATCTGTTAAAATTAGACCCCAACTCATATCTGCGGCTTGAAAGAGGAAATTTTAATTATGATACTTAAAGAAGACGATCATGCGCAATTAAAAAAATAAGAAACAATTACGAGTCTCATCATGAAGAACAAAGTAATCGAGAATATACTAAACAAACGACTGACAGACACCGTAGCTCACGACATCCTTAGAATGATTTCCGCTAATACAAATCAACTTGAGAATTATCACTTTGCAATCAGTAGAAATGTCAGCACCTTTGTATCCAATATTTGTGAGCTTTCAAAAGCCAATTAATACCACACCTTACAGCGCCATATAAACATACTTCGCTGCAGTGGACCATCCTGATACTATGGCCTGAAACTCCACATCATACACCACAAAAGTATGCTACATTCAGCCCAATAAATTTATACCTTGGAGTTCGTCAAGGGTGTGCACTATCATGTCCTTTATTTATTTATTTATTAATTTATTAATTACAATACAATTACAAATTATATTCTAAATAGATGCGAGCTGAGTAACTTTGACCATATACTAGGTGTAGTGTCACAGACCAGAGTCTCTGGTGGAAAACGAACCCACGACCCTCACGCTAATAGTATAGCACACAACCTACTAGACTACCACGGCACCCATGTCCTTTATTTAATATGATCGTTAATAACAAAATGGCGAAAGTATCATAAGCTACTAAGGGAGAGACATATTGCGCCTCAAAGGCCAGCCTGAAGACTTGGTTTACTCTTATGACATGTAATTACAGTTGAATCAAAGGAGTATTAAAGCAGCATATGCTAAACCAAGACAATAGAAGGTACTTATTTATTTATTTAATAATTAGAACAAAACTACAGAGTCTCTAGTGGGAATCGAACCCATAACACACTAATAGTCTAGCATACTACCCACTAGACTACCAGGACAATGAAAGGTAATGCAGCAGATACACACACATACATAGCATACATAATAGGTCATTACAACCCTTCAGTCAGGATAATGGACCTAGTTTCTCATACCACTTATGTTGTGTGTGTTAATTTTATACATGAGTGGCGGGACAAACAGATTTTTGAGGAACTTTTCATGACATTTTTATTTGCTCCCAAAGTTTTTGCCAGAAATCTGCTGAGAGGAATTCACGGAAGATATATTTTTTTTATATTTTCGTTTTGATGTCTGGCCTGGGGTTTGAACCGTGGCCTTACGTCTAATAAGCCAACACACTGCCTAATAGACCAATGCGGCAGGTTAAAGTTTTCCGTCTTTAACGGTAGTGAATCAGGGAATTCAATTCGTTGTTATTTCATGACAAGACGATAGCTTTGGCGAAATAAATAATGTATTTGACATTATCCGTCATTGGCCACCATATATTTGAGGGCTCTTTTAATATTTCTAATTAATCCTGTTTAAGACAAAAAGGCATACGATTTATTATGAAAAATTTGAGGTTTTAAAAGAAACCACCACTGTAATGTCAACAATACCATGATGTTTTCATTTCAAAAGACATATTTTTTGTTTTGGTTTTCATTCAACATGACTCAAATTACAAAAATAATGTTACATTGTAAATATAAAAAAAAGTAAAATAACCACAAAGAAAACGCTTCTGCAGATACACGTAGCAAATTGAATGACATGACAGCAAATAAAATAAAATTACTCTCTAACTGCAGTTAATACAACCATACTAACTACTACTGCAAGCATGGCCTTTAATTTCATGGGTTTTAATTTCAGTTTGTGTTGTATATTAAAAACAAAAGACTTAAGAAACGAACGTTAAAAGTTTTCTTAATTAGATTGAATTGCATGCAATACAGAAAGCAAGCATTCCACTACAAATCACTTTGAAATTATTTTTAGATTTAAGGAAATAAATAACAAAAACAACAATAAAAACATCAAACAATATAAATATTAAACAATAGCAATTCGTATACTTAATGAAATGATTCATTATCATCGGTATTTCCTTTATATTTCTGACACAAGGCAATATGAGTAGAAGAGAAATGTAACCTCAAATCAAAAAGTGATTAATTTTTAGGGAATTTTGAAAAGGAATAAAAAAACGAAATTAAATTTGTTACCATCTAGTATACTTTACTTATACATGCAAAAATATATTCAAAAGTTTCATGGTTTTCTAAACAGAAAATATAAAAGAAATTCAATAAAAAGAAAAATATTTTAAAAATCATATTCCGTATACACAATAAATTGAAATGCAATTGATTTTTTTATTATTTAATCGCCAATTAAAATTATTCAACTGTATTAATAAGTCTAATAAAAGATCACAATTAAAATATTATTTAATAGCAATAATATTGCATCACATTCAATACAAATTAATGAATGCAAATTGCTTAGAGACGAACGACAGCGACAACAGTAACGGTTGCGATAACTAATAACAAAAACAAATACTAATCAAATTTAAAATTCAGCAAACTGTTAAGTAAAGCACGTGAGACACGCAATTTGCACAAAAACAAAAAAATAATACGAAAACAAACAACACAGTGTAACGAAATTGTATATAATTTTTGTGGAATTCAAATAAATTGACATTTGACAACAGCAAACAATAAAGTGTGATCAAATAATAAACTTTCGGTAGAGATGTTAAATATTTTCAGTAACTGTGAATGAAACTTAAAAAACATTAATGGAAAAACAATTTTTTTCGTTATCCTCCAGTGCTCTTATTTAGTTACACACATACACATATTATTGGCTAGGATTATGGTCTATATTTCTCACATGGCTTTCATGCCATGTTAATTTTATCTAAGAGTACATTATGTTAGTTAGGTTAGGTTAGGTATAAGTGTTAGCTCTGATTTCACAAAGCTCAGTTGAGCACGCATAGCGGCCCGTTGTGATGCCTCGGGTGAACTCGTTCCAAGTTCCACCAAAATCAGGAAAGAGGAAGAATTTGGTCAGCGCAAGGGCTGCACATCAAAAGCACGACTACCCCATACTGATAAACCAGCCAGAAAGTTTGATGAACGAAGCTATATCCTTGATATCAATAGATGATAGCTCCGTTAGGCTAACAAGGAATGGGGAGCCAAATAACCTATATCTACACCTAGCAAGAGACGGGCACTGACAAAAAAAGTGGATAACAGTCTCCTTTTCTTCAGCGGATCTGCATCCACGGCAGAAGTCGTTGAATGGGAGCCTCATTCCCTCCGCGTGTCTACCCATAACGCAATGACCTGTAAGCACGGCCACTGTGTTTGAGATGACGTCACGACCAAGGCCAAGTAATTGGTTGGTACGCCTTCTATCCATCAAGGGCCAGGTGAGTCTAGCGGTGGAACAGGGCTCCTCATTGACCCAGGCGTCCCGAGAGAATTTCCGCGCAATGTCCAACTTGACCGAGGCAAGTGGCATACCCAGTTCAATTGAAGAAGATTCCGGAAGGAGCGTACCAGCTACATTATGTTAGTAAAGGAAAAGAAATCGCCCTTGTCTAGTAGGTAGTGTGTTGGCTTAGTAGACGTGAGGCCATAGTTCAATCCCTAGGTCAGACAAATCCAACAAAACGAAATATGAAAAAGTATTTCTTCGACGATTTCCTCCCAGCAGATTTCTGTCAAAAACTCTGAGAGTAAATACATTTTCCATGAAAAGTTTCTCAAAAATTTGTCTTTTGGAATCGACTTTAAACTGTAGGTCCCGCCACTCATGTGTGAAATTAACACACACAGCATAAGTGGCGTGAGAGGCTTTGTCGTAATCCTGACTGAAGGGTTGTAATGACCAATCACGTATGTATGTAGGTATATTACTATAAAAATCAAGCAAACGGTGCTCCCTGTTAGTGGAAATTTGATTCTATTATAAGAGACGATAGGAACGTTTTAGCGAAAGAAATGTTACACATATGAAGAACGATCTCACTCCATAATGTATTTCCAAAACCCCTACTCTACCATACACGGAGAACCTTGGGATAATGCTCATATTAAAATCAATATTACTGACGCAACTTTATCAGAAAATAGCCAGAATGTCGCATGTGAGTAAACAAGTTTGGTCAACATTTGACAAACATTGCTGTCAACTGTTAATGACTTGAACGCATGAGAAGTTAAACGATACAAATCATTAACAAATATAAGACAAATCGTTGGAAATAATAAATATTCTAAGGTACATCTGAATTTAATTGGAACTTATATGATGGCGCGTTGTATATGACAAATCATGCCTGACAAATAAAAGAAGAAACTATCGACTCTAAATCGTATTGCCTTAAAAAATTCTAGATTATTTTCCCTACTTGCTTACTTTACTTAATTGATCAGTGCAATCCTTTGGTCATGATTACGACCCAGCTTCTCCCACCAACCATGTTGTGTGTGTTAATTTTATCCATAAGTAGCGCAATCTACAGTTTAAAGTCGACTCCAAACAACAGATTTTCAATGCAATTTTATTTACACTCTAAGTTTTTACCAGAAAACTGGTGAGAGGAAGTGGTCGAAAGAAATATTTTCTTCACATTTTGTTACGTGTGATATGTCTAAGCTAGGGACTGAACCACGAGCTTTAGTCTCATATTCCAACACACTATCTACTAGACAACATACATACATACATAATTAGTTATTACAGCCCTTCAGACGGGATTATAATCTAGTTTTTCACACTACCCATGTTATGTGTGTTGATTTTATAAATTTTGGAACCTACAATGTTTCAAGTCGATTCCGAACGACAGAATTTTTTTTGAGAAACTTATTCATGGCAGTTTTATTTTCTCTCAGATCTTTTGCAAGAAATTTGCTGAGCTAAGAAATATTTTTTTCATATTTTAAAACGAGACCTCATGTCTAATAAGCGAACACACTACCTACTACATTACGGCAACTTCACCTACTAGACAACAGTGACTTCTTTTCTTTATTTTCCTTAAAATATTGGGCAGACTAAAGAGTACGTTAGAAAAATAATGCCAAGAATAGCCGCCACTTAGTAGCCCTACTAGATGGTGATTGGTCATGCTGCTGAAAATTCAGAATGGATTGCCATTTGCAGTATAATTCCAAGTTATACCTTTTAATGGATTATAATTACATTAGGAATCTTTCAGCGCGAAAGGAAAGTACCGACATAAAAGGCTATGCAGATCTGTTAACGCCAGAGCAGAACTTATAGGAGAATTAGGAATTTAAAATGTTGAAGTAAAGGAATTTCTTATGTTGATATCCTTATACAGACTTTTAACTTACGAGAGACGCACTGCTTTTAATGATCAATTAAAAAGAAGTTGTGGGACCTTTGATGAAGTCGCCGTGGTCTAGTAGGTAGTGTGTTGGCTTATTAGACGAAAAGCCAGGGTTCGAGCCCCAGTCCAGACATCAAAATAAAATACAAAAAATATTTTTTCGGCGACTTCCTCTCAGCAGATATCTGGCAAAAACTCTGAGAGTAAATAAAATTGCCATGAAAAGTTTCTCAAAAATCTGTCGTTCGGAGTCGACTTTAAACTGTAGGTCCCGCCACTCATGTATAAAATTAACACACACAACATAAGTGGTGTGAGAAACTAGGTCGTAATCCTGACTGAAGGGTTGTAATGACCAATTATGTATGTGGGACCTTTGAACGAAATTCGATGGAAGGATGTTAGGATTTTTAAAATTCACTTACTAGGACTAGATTTCACCACTTATAACATAAGTTTGTAAGGCAGTTTGGTTCATAATTGTTTCTTCAGCAACTATCCTAAAAATCCTACATACAGAATTGGACATTACAACCCTTTAGTCAGGATTACGACCAAGATTCTCACACCACTTATGTTGTGTGCGTTAATTTTTAAACATGAGTGGCGGGACTTACAGGTTTAAAGTCGATTCCGAACGACAGAATTTTTTTTTTTTTTGAGAAACTTTTCAAGGCAATTTTTTATTTACTCTCAGAGTTTTTGCCAGAATTCTGCTGAGAGGAAGTCGCCGAAGAAATATTTTTCATATTTCATTCAGTTGGAGATGCTTCACCTGGGGTTTGAACCGAGGCCTAATAAAAATAGGGCGAAGAATAGCTGACAATTAACAACTCTCCTGGACTGCTATTATCTGCAATACTGATGGCCATTTTCAGTAATATTTCCAAGTTATACCTTTAAATAAATTGTGATTATATCAGGAATCTTGCAGCACGAAAGGAAAGTACCGAAATGAAGGGCTATGCAGATCTTGAAATGGAACAGCAGAACCATCCGAAGTAAAGAAATTTATTATGTTGATATCGCTAAGAAGACTTTTAACTTGCGAAAGACATGCCGCTTTAATAAATAATTAAAAAAAATTGGGGAACCTTTGCCAAACATTGAGGGAAGGATTGCAAAACTTTACTCACTGGTTTACTTTACTCACGATTTATAAAATAAGTTTGTATGGCAGTTTGGATCCTAATAGCTTCTCCAGCAATTATCCTAAAATTCGTACAAAATTATTATGTTTTATTTATTCCGGAAAAAAGTAGGTTTCTTTATATCAACGATTTAATTGAGTTTAATCAGAATTATCATATCAACAGGTCTTAGCTATTGTAATTGGTCAATTACTCGCTTGAAGGCAATACCCGACACAAAAAATTTACGTTCTATTCCTTACAGTATAAAAGTTTGAAATCCTCCTCTCAGCATTAAAGAAAATTTTATTAAAAATTTATTGTAAAAAATTTTATACGAAGTCAATATTTTCGTATGTACACCATAAAACATAAAATCTATGCTATGACACCCATTAACAAGTCTCCTACTGTCAAACATGACAATTATTGCCTTATAAAGCTCTTCTAACAATATGTTGAACTGACATAACTGACCTCTTTATCGAAAAGTTTCCAAATAAAATTATTAACAGAAAAAACATAATTACAACACAACAACAAACATACTCATTTACAAAAATAAAATACACGTTTTATAAGAACAACATCAACAGAAATTACAACTTAACCAAATTGACAGACTTAACGATTTTGTCTATATAAAGCACTTTAAATGACTTGTCTAATCGAGACGAAATCATGTGAACAAATTTGTTCACTTTTGAATGATTTTAAATACAAAATAAAGACAAAATATTCTGTATATTCGATGGATGAAGAAAATGATTTTCATGGTTTTCAATTCATAAAAAAAAAAACAGAAAACAAAAAAAAGTTATTCCGATTATAAGTTAAAAGTGGTGGCTGTTTGACTAGATGTTTGCGACAGCAACCATGTGGGTGCTTAACATAATGACGCTAAGGCTTGGAAGACAATAACTAGTTGTTCAAGTGAAGTGATGTTGGATATTGTACATGTTTTCCATGTTTTATTTTATTTTTTATTTTTGTTTTTTTTTTTTTTGTACCTCTTGTATATGTCTTAAAAGTCCAAAGTTTACATTAGCATTTGAAGTTGAACGTTCTTTACATAAAACTGTTTGTGCAGCTTATTCAAATGAAAGGAGATATACAACCAATAACGTGGTAAAGCAAGAAATTAAAAGTTGATCACAATCGTATTTTTGGTACCCTATATAGTATGCAGGAGTCTGGAGTGTCATTCATTTTGATAGGTTTTCGAGGTGAAAAAATTACTGAAAATCTGATGGAAGATTAAATTCCTGGGTTTGATTTCAGCAATTATATTCCAAGGATTTTAACCGTGAATCAAAAATTGATTTAACACTAAGAGCTATACTCATTTATGTTGCCAAAAAAATGCTATGAAGTAAAAACTTATGTACCTGCTACTAAAACTGTTACCGCTTATCTGGAAAAAAATTATTTTCTTAACAATTTACAAACAGAAAAAGGTCAGTGTAAACTTTCAAACAGAAAAGTGTGTATATTGACAGGACAGTTGTGGGAAAAAACCCACAAGACCCATCAGTCGAATACGTGAATAGCCTCTGCAACCTAGGAAGTATGGCAGTGACAACAAAGAGAAGCACAGAAACAGGCGTAAGTAGCCTGCTTAACAAAGCAACAGTGGCATGTAACAATCACAATCAATAAGGACAAGATCACAAATATCGGAAAATTACAATCAGCATGGAGAACATCACAAATATACAAACGAACAAAACTTATAACATTCAACGCATTAGGTTTCACTTCCTGCTGAAATAGAACATAATTACGCAAAGGCTACAGGTATTCATCAATAAGTGACTCAATGTCTTATGCAGTATATGGCCGGATAATGTAATGACACTAGTATCTGCAACTTAACAACGAGAAGGCAGATCGGCAGTACTATCAGGAGGAACCTCGATTGCATCACCGAAATGACGCTTGAATTTAATCCCCGAGGCTCAAGCAACATTGAGATTGACAAAAGAACACATGGAGACACAGTATTACTAGAACTAGGACTGCACGACTTTACATTGGAATGCCAACATTACCGGCAACAATACCGTGTAAATAGATATGCTGTGTTGAAGCTATATACTCCTAAGATGGATAGTGGAAAACACCAGCCGTCAATCCCTAGAATGGAATTCACAGTAGTATTATTTACTAAGTAGAGGCTACCGACTAAAGGTAAAGACAATTATTTCCTAGAAAAGAAGTTTTCTAAAATATGAAGAATCCTGGAAAAGAAGCTGGCTTAACTCCACAGATAGTTAAGCAAGCGAAAAATAAGCTGCTTACACTGCTAACAATAAATTCTCAAATATGCTTTTGTAAATAATTTGTTAAAGACATGATTCTCAGTCGATCGAATCAAATTAAATATCGATCGAGTAGGACTGATTCAATAAAAACCAATACCTCCAATTTATCGCAATGACGCATTAAAAACTGTAGCATAAATAATGCTGAGGCAAATGCAGTTGAGGCGGTACACGTCGTGATGATGTACAGCCGAAAGAAAAAATATTGCTGTTGGTTGTTAGATGTTGTTGATGGTGGCACACACCTAAGAAACCAGTTTTATTTGAATAGCTGGAATTACGATGAAAAAAGAAGTCAATGCAGTTTTACATTTTATTTTCTCTCCTTTTTGGGAATTTTTCATTTCAAATAATCCATTTTGTCGTTAAAAACTGTAGAAAAACTTTTGTTGCGATGATAATCTAAAGTGAAGTTTGTTTCTTAAGTCTTTTGAGTTTTTATTAAGAAAAAAAATTAATCTCTAAAATAAGCTGCTTTCTTAAGTCTTTTGTTTTGAGTTTTAATTAAAAAAGATAAGCAAAGTTTATACGATTATTTGTATTATTTTTGGAAACATTGTTTACAGCAATCCGTAGGTAAATAATAGCAGCAGCCGAAAACATTGTAATAGATTAATGGATTAAAGTTTCATTATATTTCTATTTGACTTGATACTTATACGGTGCCAAATTAAGAAAACTGCTTCACTCAGATAGAAGCTTAAAATGTCTTAATAAGTGTGAACGCTAACATACAATAAAATAAAGGGTCTTCAAATAAATATTGAGTCAATCATTGCTGTGCTTGATGTCAATCATAGAATCAAAAAGGCGAAACGAGTACAGCAGCACAACTTTAGTTTAAATCTTCTCGACGTGATGTAGTATCAGTTCTGCTATAAACATTTGAAACATGGTTCATCACAGAAGCAAATAAAAATGTAGGTATTAGCGGTGATGAGATATACTCAAGAACCTTCGTACTCAATCATCAAGGAAGTGAAAGCCCAAACGCTCTCGTAATTCATGACAGCATTCTAAACTAAATTAAATCAACAGGCAAGCAAGGCACTAAATATATGGCTGTAAGGAATAAGTTCCGACAGTGCACTACTGTCGTTGATGATAACTTTCATTCGATATACCTCAAAAGAGATGTCAAGGCATCAAAACGTACATGAAAGTTAGGTTTTATTTTCGGTCTAATATAGGTGGTGAAAATAATAACGCGTCAGAGTTTTTTTGTTGGCAATATTGGGGAGTCTCACAGGCTCTTAATGCTCTGAAAATGAGAAATAATACGATGCAGCATAATTAAGATACCGAAAGAAACGCTCAAGCCCCTTAGTTTTTTTAACGATGTGAAAACATTACTTTCTTGCTGGGTATTTACATACAACAAATATAAGCTTCCGATAATGAAATATAACTTTTATGTAGGAAATAGTGCCAATTATTCAGATCAGGATCAAATGATTAATCAATGAGAGTGGCAATGTTAACGTTGTTCATTCAGGAGACTAATATTGCAATGTTTCGCGCGTTATTTTTTTCGGTACTCCAATAGAATTTTCTTAAATCAAATTAATTGACTTGTGAAGGGAAATTGTATGCATGGAACATATAACCGATTACATAGCACTTAAAAAAAGTGTTCTTGATATATCTTATATATAAAAATGAATGTATGTTTACTTGTTTGTGGGTTTGTTTGTTTGAAGTCTATAGACGGCTAAACGGCTGGACCGATTTTCTTGAAATGTTAACAGTACCGTCTCTATGTCTGGAAGGGACTATAGGCTACTTTTTATTTTAAAATTTCAAGTAGGCGAGGTGCTACGCCCACATACCCAATAAGTATTTAATGTCGCATATCTCATAAACTGCAACAACTAGAGTCCACAAATTTTGTATGGACGACTTTGACGTATATATGATCAAAATGGGCGTATTGGCTATAGTGGGCGTGTCACCTCCCATAGTCTACATATATAAAAATGAATGTTTGTATGTATGTACCTTATAAAATCCTAAACTTTGCATTTAACCATGTTATGATCTTTACCAAAGTTGTTGCGCATGAGCCGGGGAAGGTTTCCAAGTTGGTATGACTAATTCCCGGCAGGTGGCGCCACTTAAAATTACTTAAAATCAATTTAATCGTAAACTGTGCGTTTGATAATGTTATGATATTTAGCAAAGTTGTTGCGCATGATCCGACAAAGGTTTCTAAGTTAGTATGACCAATTTCCAACAGGTGGCGCCACTGAAAATTACTCAAAATGAATTAAATCGTAAACTGTGCATTCCTTAACAAAATTGTTGCGCCTGAGTCGACGGAGGTTGGGGCGATTAATTTCCAATGGATGGCGTCACCGAAAACTATTCAAAATGAATGACAAACAATTGGTCAAGCACGGAAGAAAGAGCATTACGAGCCTTAGAATCAGACGAGCATTGAGACTGGAAAATCTTCGAGTATATGCCGCTGAGACCCGTTCGCTTGAACGACTTGAACAACGAGAAGTGAGATTAGAAACTAATCGAATGCGTACTACTCAGGCCCGTTCATCTGAATCATCAGGACAACGGGAATCAAAATCAATAAAATTATTCAAAATTAATTGGACATTTGTGTAATGTCTTGCCTTCAAATTTATTTTAATTGGAGGCGCAGCAAAACGCGCAGGGTACAGCTAGTATTTTATAAATTTCACTTTTTTCTCATGCTTAAGACTTAAATTGAAGTAGGGCTCCAATTAGGTTCAACAAATTTTGCTTTTAGAATTAATAATTACATGCCTTCAATATTTATGACCGCGAAATTTAATCTTATTTCCTATCTGTTTGTCATAATTAGCCACAAATTTGTATTTTTCTAATTTTAATTACAATCATTTAATCTATAAAAATATTGTTTGAACTAAACCTTGTAAACTTTAAAAATTGCTTTATTACAATACCTAGATATGTAAATAAATTATAATTAATGTTAGAAACAATAAATATATTATTAGCGTGAAAATTTTAAATAATTGAAAGTGAAATTACAAAAAAAAATACCAATTAATTAGCAGTTGAATTAAGTGATGATCGGGACATTAATTGAATTAAAAACGTTAATATATTTTGTTACATATGTATGTATACATGTATGAATATACCACTACGGTGCAAAAACTCGTTTTCATTATAAAAAATTGATAAAAAAAAAACAACAAATCCCAGAAATAAAACAATAAATTTGTTTAAACCTTTACTGAAATTGTGTTAAACAACAAGTGGTCGAATTTAAAAAAAAAACAAATTTTTATTGGGTTATTAAATACACCACAAAATAAATTTACATACAAAATTATTAAAAAAAAAACAAAATTAACAAAAATACGACGTAAATGTAGCAAAAAAAATCAAATAAAAACAATCTGGCTTATATGAAAAAGTTTAAGATAAATGCCATACAAGCAAATTATAATTAAAGTTAATGCTTATAGAAAGCAATTACAATCCACACGGTAATTCAATACGGAGTTTTAAAAAATTATTATATAGAGAAGTAAAGCAGGAGCTTTAGAATTATTTGACAGACCAAAACTATATGGACATCATGATCATGTCGCAGCCAAAGGAATTTGAAAATAAATTTAAGAGAAACGGAGAGATATACATTCCATAAGGTTCGTGAACGTGATCGCTATCTCAATAGGATTTTAACGAACTCAGCTGACCGCTCAACGAACATATAATATCATATCGTCTGCAATGTAAATATTTGAACAACTGCGGAATATACAACTCAAACGTTTGGTCAATATGTCTGTTTGACTGTGAGATCTGGAACGCCGACCTGAAAACTATACACTTATTTGTTAAAAAGAAATATTTGGTAGACCAAAACTATACGGACACACAAAGTTGATCATGTCGCAGCCAAAGAAAATTGCAAATAAATACAGGAGAAACGAAATGATTGTATAGAGATATACATACATTCCATAAGGTTTGTGAACGATTTCGATATCTGAATAGCATTTTAACGCACTTAGCTGACTTCTCAATGAACATAGGAAATCACGTCAAGTTTGCAATATAAACCTTTGGACGACTGCGGAATATACAACTCAAACGTTTGGTCAATAAGTCTGTTTGGCTGTGAGATCTGGAACGCCGCTGCACGCGGCCTTAAAGCTGTACGTACACTTATTGATTATTGGATGCTTGCGAAGAATGCTTGCTGCCCGATTTATTCGAAAATAGTATGCTACGAGTATATGCAAATCAATTAGCAAACAAAGGGAAAATCAGGAGTTGTAGATGGCACTGGATTGAACTTTTGCAATATTCACAGGGTATTCGCCATAGAGAAAGGAACGGGCCATACTTAGAGGCAAAAGGTCGATAAAGAATTTGCTAAGGCTCAAATTGCCTGTGTATAGAGAGAGGGAGAGAGAGTGAGAGAGCAAGTTTTTGTAAACCGCCTCCTGTCCTATATAAAACAAAGTGTGTGTGAGAGCTGATCGACATTTTTTATTCGTTGGAAAGACCTATTGATACTATTATGTGCGGAATACATCATTTAAATGTCCGCCATGGCTTCGTTGAGATGGAGTGCATCCGAAATGTACAATTTTGAATAACTTCGTTGCATAAATCATGGTTTGTGGCTTACTAGCATACGCGTTAAAAACACTACAAAGCAAAGTCTAATGTAACCAAATCGCATGATCTCGATGCCCAGTTCATTTCCCCTCTACGTGATATATCCACACCATCAAATCGATCATGAAGAATATCCAACATCACATGAGCTGTGTTTTACTTTACGCCGTCTTGTTGAAATCACAAGTCGTTGGTGTCCAGATTATCCAATTTATTCCACAAGAAGTTAGTAGTCATCGTTCCCAAAGAAATATTGAAGATGATCTCACTAGCCAAAAATTCACACCTAACAATGACTTTTTGGACTGTTTCGGACGCTCTTAGATCTCATGTTGATTCGTATCACCCCAACTTCAATAATTTTGTTAGTTCTGGTTCATCGCTGAGGATAAATTTACGATGAAAATTAGGGTCAGTTACCAACTGCTCTAGAACCCGTTCAGAACACACGTCATTTTCTTTGGTCGTTTGCTTTTGCGCCCGAATCAGTTGAATATTGTACGGGTGCAGGCCCAAGCTACAACGCAAAATTCACCAAGTTATGGTCTATGCTAAAGACCGAGTTCATTTAAGAGACGAGAAAAATATTGCCTCGAATTTTTAGCAAAATTTTACGGACAGCGGCGATGTACAGGTGTTGATTGATCGTATACTGAACCAAATTTACTCGAATTTATCCATCACCATTACAAATAGTTCTTTCACTCAAAATCCCAGATGGAAAATCCGATATATGGTATATGCATGTATAGTATAAGGATCGTTGCAGACATGTAATAATCTCTTACGATAATTGATATCATTTAGGATAATTCCCTGATATGATAATTTTGTAGTAAAATTGTGTCGTAGCTAAAATTATTAATAATTAAGTGAAATATTTTCTAACGGTATTCTTTAGTTCATTAGTTCCAATGAAGGCTTGTTTCAGAGAAATTCAGTATTATTTGAAAATTATTAGTTCTACAAATATAGAACCATACTTAGGGAAATCCAAATGAAATAATTCGTCAAGTTCTAGAATCTATAACTTGGAAATCAGTAAACATTATAAAACAAAATATGTATGGCAATAACAAAATTACATAGATAAACGAAACATAGTAAACAACAAAAGAACAATAACAAATCAACGGTAAGATTCCAGAAGTTGTCGCTAATAGTTTCAGTATAAATAAAGCGAAATTTAATGATGTTAGTCTGTCAGTAGCGAAAAGAATAATTTGTATACACTTTGAAATTCTAAATAACTTTTGTAAAAGATAAACACTATTTAACCGAGTAAAGAGCACTTAATTGTTCTATTTAGTTTTAAATTTTAGACAATAATAGTAATAAAAAAGGCAATAAATAATGCCTGTAAATAATAAACCGAAAATTCTTTGTCTTTAATAATTAAGAGAACAATAAAAAATGAAAAAAAAGAGTTTAGCGAACTTTGCTGTTTTATGCTACATAGTTTGAATAGAAGATGGTACAAACTGTGCTACATTCACACGTTCCGTATAACCGTATACCTAATATTAGTGTTAAGTAAGCCTTTTTAAGAATATACGTTGAGTGCTACCATTTTCTGTTAATTGTATTGTAGAAAATAGTAAGACAGCAGCAGGCAACAAAATCCGCAAACAATCCGCAGCAGCAATAATAACAACAACAACAATTGAATCGACAAGCCATAAGACAAAAAATATATAAAATTTTTTAACAAGTCACTACATTCCATATAACACAACACAACACAAGCAACGATTGCGGCGTGCCGTGTTGAAATACAAGAATCATTTATTTTATATTCTACGACTTTAGATGGTTTTTTCTGTTTTTTTTCTTCTTTTTCATTTTTGTATTATTCCAGCATCACTTCTTAAGGCAAGAGAAAGAATGTGAAGAGAAACCGGTTAAAAGCTTCTGTTGAAAATTGGAATTAATTAAACGCCTTTAAAACTCAATAATTTTTAACATTTTTAAGTGTTATTTCTTAAACGCATATTCTTTATAGTGTTTCAACATGCATATGCTGACGTTGCGTTTGTTGCTGTTACTGTTTGGATATTGTGTTGTTGTTGTTGTTGTTGAATATGAATAAAGTAATATTTTTTATATTTTAGTTAATAATGGCATGGCGTTAGTATTTAATTAAAAAAAAGTTCTGATATTGAAGTGAAGTAAAAATATTGTATTTATTAAAAACAAAAGACTTAAGACACAAGCGCTAAATATCTTAACAATAGGCGTTGCAGTTTTGAAACCACAAATGTCAAGACGTTATTCAAACGGAGTATTGAATTAAAATTTTAACATTTTCAAATGCTGCAGCAGTTGAAGTGGGGCGCTTAGTAAGGAAATAAATTTGTGAATATTTTGAAGAACATGAAAAAAAGAATGAAAAAATGAGCAATCGTTATGAAAAAAATTTCAAATGGGGACCAATTACGGGTTAATGACTTTAATCCATTCCTAACGAATTAGCTGCTGCAAATTAAATATAAAGACAAGTAAGAAATAATTAAATACTTATTGAAACGTGTTGTTTAACACGTTTACATCTCAGAGATGGCGACACTCTTCAGCAGCGAGTTACAGATATTCACATACATACATACATACATAATTGGTCATTACAACCCTTTAGTCAGCATTACGACCTACCTCCTCACACCACTTATGTTGTGTGTGTTTTAAATTAATACATAAGTGGCGGGTCATATAGTTTAAAGTCGACGCCGAGCGACAGATTTTTGAGAAACTTTTCATGGCAATTTTATTTACTCTCAGAGTTTTTGCCAGAAGACTGCTAAGAGGAATTCACTGAAGAAATAGTTTTTCAGATTTCGTTTTGTTCGAGATATCTGACCAGGGGCTTGAACCGTGGCCTTACGTTTAATAAGCCAACACAATACTACCCACTAGACTAAGGCGATTTCAACACAGATAGTTAAGAGCCAGTACTCTATCACTTGCCTTACCATCGCTGTGAAAAACAATAAACAACGGCTGATTCTTATATGAAAACTTCCAAATTTCCATAAGACACATTAAAAGTAGCTGAATGAGTTTACTTTGAATTGAAAGACCTTATAACCTCAACCTCAAAGACAATTTTTGGCCTCCTGCAAAGGTGATACTTTGTGTAGCGCTATCTTGGTAATGCCAACTTTTGTAATGCCACACATCACTTCTTATTGCATCGATCAAATTAAAGTCTCTTACTGCACTGCATTACTGCCATATTTAAATATTTTCATGTCCACTTACATTCAGATAAGCAACTCTTTTCATTGTAAAACAAACCATACGGCTTTTCACAGCAACAACACCCAGTTAAGTTTTAAAATTCAAATTGAATTTTATTTTTTCTTACTTTTTCTAACTATTTCATACGAGTACGGTATTTAAATTTTGTTTTCCACTGTTACTACATTCATGGCTCGCAATTCATTTCCATATAAGCTGGCATTTCAAACAACTTGTCTTATAGCAGACAGTAAATGAATTGACATACAGGGTTTGCAATTGCATATCGAATGTATTCACAAAAGGCCATTAAACTACAGAGTAAAAATGAAATGAAGTAAGAATCTCAACCCAAACTAAAGACAATAATAAATATTTTTATTGTTTTATAAATTTTATGAGGCTGGGTTTTTTCATTACTGTTCACCTTTAGATTTTCAAAAAAATGTATTTGTAAGCAAATGTTACAGACTCCCTCCAGTTGTAATGTTCTATTTCTAGCATTTATTTCTGGTGTAGCGTTTAAAGTGCTTGATAACTACAAACCCTATTTAAATTTAAAGGAATACAAAAATAGTATTGGCCAAGGCTTCCAAATTTTATAAATCGAGACTTAAATGACGTTCCATCGTGAGATTCCCCTGACTACTCAAGAGGATAACATAAACAACAAATATAGAAATGTCAGGCAGCGTAATTTCTTACAAATACTACTAATATAATGTTGTATTTAGACAAAGAACAGCTGGCAACCCTATCACACCAGAACTTAGTACAGCAGAAAGTCACCTGTTTAACGGTAAAAACTTTACACTTATATTTACAGAGAGCTTTGTATTTAAGCAAATAACAAATTTGCTTAACGATAAAGGCTTGATTAATCAAATCAGGCAGGTTATGTTAGGTGGCATCACCTCACATCAAGACATGTGATATACTCACTTTGGCCAATAAACATTAGGCCTATTGTGCTGTTTCATATGAAATTTGCTTAAAAAATAGGAAGAATGAAAATATACTTACTACTATAACGGGCAATGTCCTGCATCCTAAATCCAGTTAAACAGTTGCATTGTGGATGTCAAGCATATTCATTGCATTCACGCACGTATTCGAGTGAGAGCTACGCATTGGTACATTAAGTGACAAATGGACTCCACCTTCTCCTTTCTTACCTCCCTGGGATCGAGAAGACATCGTGTCGACAAGAATGCCTTCTTATTAGAAAATGTGCTGGGTGAGAAATATCATCCAACCTGGGTTAAGATTTGACCAGCTTATCACAGCGATTGTCATCTTTTTTTTTCTATCCAAAAATGTTTAACCAAAGAGAGACCTTCTTTTCTGCCTAATCTTAAACAAAAAGAGCACTATACGCGGGTCATATAGGAGTTTTCCAGTGTATAACCCTTTCTGGTCAGTATGTTGGCAATACAGATTCGGGAGAAGTCACTACGGAATGAATATACGAGGTCTCGTCCTCACCAAAACTGCGTTTAGAAAATGAACATCTTAAGAGTGATTAATAAACAAACCGTTTAGTGGACTCCATTCCATATACATTCCGTTCATAACGAACGTGCAAAAGAGATGTTTGCTATCTATAGGAAAGACACATGTCTCATGTCTCACAAATAAAATGGCAATCAGGACAAGAATAATGATCTCATTCATCGTGCTAAAGAGGTTGACCGGTAAATCTATACAAGAGGACTTAAGATTTGATCATAAAGACTATATTAAGAGTAGAAACAACCACCTAATATCAAGAAATGAATCTCCAAATTTGACCGATGGAAGGAATTGTAGGAATTATTAATTATTAACCCTGCAGATCCATGATCATATGTAATATGTATTTAATTTGCCTTAAAAGAAATAAAACCAAAACTCGAAAGATCCTGTGCAACTAGAATCCATTAAAAAACCAAAATAACACCGAATAACAGTTTATGGGTTAAAAAATGTATTGTAAGACTTCTAAAACGAAAAATGTTTGTTAGCAAATGCAAATGCGAATGCAACGGAATGAATTTTTAAATAAAGAAAAAAAATGAAGAAAAATAAACTTTATGAACATGTCTATACCTTTATGGAAAACCAGTTTCATAAGACATTGATTACATTCAGCAGAGCATTTCTTATTTTTTTTATTTTTTTTTTTATTTTAAAAATTCTTCGGCTTAGAAAAGATTGCAAAAATTGCAACAGGAGAAAAATAAGGTTTTTGGAGAAGTCATGGTGAAATGTGTAAATATAATAAAAAAAATACCACCAATTTACTAAATATTGTTCAAAGCAAGTCCTACAATCTATTTCAAAGCAATTAAATTAATTTTTGTTTTTGTAATTTATGTTCCACAAAATTGAAACGAAGATTTTTTTAAAACTTAACACACATGCCTTCAGCTAAAACAAATGGCTTTACGTTTAATTTATCATGAATCTACTTTTCAAGCATGTTTGGCTTTTTTTTTTTTTTTGTTTTCTCAGCAGACATTACTGCACGCAGCATTTATTATCGCCGGCTTCAATCAAACATGCATTTCAATACGTAAGAATAATAAATAAAAACTGTAGGCTTTAGATAGACGTCAGGCCTGTAACATGGGTGCGGCAAAATTATAAACTTTTTACAAAAAATCTTTTCTTTCAAAGAAAATTAAAATCTTAAACAAGGCAAACGAAATTAGAAAAACGAAAGAAGAAAAACTAAAAGAGAGACGCACGTTCAAAGTTTACTTTCAGTAAAAATAGAAATTAAACGTTGTTATATGGCCGGCCGTTAATATTTTGAGGCAAATAAGTGGAAATCTAATGAATGAATCTAAAAACTCATCGATCAATTAGCGATAACGTAAGTATGTAAATAGGATTAAAAACCTGGAAAATACAATATTGTAAGTATAGTGGTGAGATTAGAGGAGACATGTAGGAAATGATACTTCAACATCAAATAAAAATGTTTTCACTATGTTGTCAGTAGAGCTAGTTAGCTGAACTTAAAGCGATTAAACTCAATGACTTTTAAAGCAATATATGCTTACACTGCATAACATTGCACTTTTCAATTATAAATGCAATATAGATCGATCAGTCTATTAAGAAATATTCTAGGCATGAACCGTTTCTTTGAACTAAACCAGGCAGAAAAATAGCAGAAAATCATTATACGGAAGACTCTAGAATCCCTGAGCACTGCGAAAACACACCGTTCACTTGTCTAAAGCATATCCTATTTCCAAGCTCCTTAATGTTAATGCTGTCACCGTAAATCCATTTCAAGTTCTTTTGCTTATTCAATGTAGCAAATGATGACTTTATTAACTCATAGAATATGCTGTTAATTCAACTTAATTGAAGATAAGGCTAGAAAATACTGTCAGCACAGAAGTTCTATTGTGCAGTCTATTGAATTAACCACTCAACTTAATGGCTTGAACGACTTTAATCGCTCTCTTATGTAGAGTCATAACAATAATATCACCAGAGTAGGTCAATCAGAAAGTAGGTGTTCTGAATCCTTCATGCCACTTTCACAAAATGGACAACCGTTTGTCTAAAGAAACCAATTTTGTCAAACACCGCTAATGGAGATTTCGCCAAATAGGTAGGTAGGTTGGAGTGGCAGCTTTAATACCAACAGCTTACTTGAGCACGCATAGTGGCTCTTTGTAACGCCACAGATAAAGGCAGTCCTTGTACTGACCAAGTTTCACCAAACTAGGGAAGAAGTTGGTCAGCGCAAGGGCTGGACATTAAAAGCACGACTACCCAACGATGGTAAACCAGGCCGAAAGTTTGATAAACGAAGCTATATTCTTGACATCAATGGATGATAGCTCCGTCGAACTGACAAGGATTGGAGAGCCAAATAAATCTGCACCTCGCAAGGGATGGGCATTGAAAGGAAAGTGCATAACAATCTTCTCTTCCTCAGCGGATCTGCACCTGCGACAGAAGTCGTTAGATGGGAGCTGCATTCTTTCCGCGTGTCTTCCCTGCAAGCATGGCCACTGTTTCCAATTAGGTATCGCTGTAAAATCGCTCAACGCCAATTAGAGGCAAATTGCCCTTTGTTTCGCCAGATAATACGTTATCAAAACGTCAGCCAAGGCCACCACGAAGTAACGATATAAAATTTCCCTAAAATGTTAAGAAGACTACATACGATTATGGATCACGATCGATTAAAGAACTTTAACTTTTTGACTATGCGGGAATCTCATACTCTACTACAGAGACAATCCTTTGCGCATATTTCAACGGCTTAACTTCTTACCTGAAAAATTGTGAGATTGACATTAATCTGAAAGCTTGACTTTCATTTGATTTTCGCCGCTATTTTGGCATTTTCCTTGGATCCAATGGTATGTCATACCTGAGAGTTACAAAGTTCAAACCACAAAGTTAAAAAAATTGGTTCCACAGTAGTCATGATCATTGACAGTTCCCCGAAGTTTAAAAAGAGAGCTTTTCCTGGTAATATCATGTCATTACTATGGACAATAGGATTGTATGAATAGTTTAGCAAGATACTCGAACGTTTCATCTGATGTCTCAGTAGAACTGCTCTCAATATTAGGGCGCTTGAAAGAGCTTCCTTCTCGAGCGTGATCTTAAGAGCTCAAGGTTAAATTCAGTCTACATTGCAAAAATTACAAATAATTTCTAAATTACTTGTTCGTAGGAAAGTCCTTTAGTGGAATTTGGAGAGTATTCAATGTGTATTCATGCCCACAATGTTGAGGTAAGCCAATTGTACTCAAAGGAATGTTTTTTAGATAACTCTAGTATAACATTATTTATTACTTTTGATTTGTTACAGAATGCTTGAACTGGACATAGATCATTAGCATTGTGAATATACATACACTTGAAAAATCTGTAGGCATTAGGCAGCAAAGCAATCAATGGCAGAAATAGTCTTAGATTTATTAATACAATAGTCTGAGTAGTTTTTACAATTTTAAGTACAATTATTAGCACCATATACTTGGCATGAGGCTTGGGAAATGCCTTGGGAAAATGTATTTCTAAGGAATCACGGCCACGTGAAATGAAATTTAAAACAAAGGGAAAAGTAATACAGAGAAATTCCTACAATATGTTAAAGTCATCGAACAAATCGAATTCGGAGTACTTTTCCAGAATGTCACATATCACTCAGGATATCGACAATCGTTCAACCCAACAACTAGCTCTAGCTGCGACAACAAGGTTCATCTTCTTGTTTACAACATTGTGAATCTTTGTTTTAAACAAAATTTTGAATGTATCAAGCAATTTTAAAAATATATGACTCAACATTTAAAATAAAAAACTTGATATTAAAAAAAAATAAAGTTTTTTTCAACAAAAACGGTTAAAAGTGTTATTAACGATGCTTGAAATCTGTTTATAAAACATTTGTTATACAGAGATTTAAGATAAGTTGTAAAATAACCAGTTCTAAACCAAAAAAAGCTATAAACTTTAGTAGACAATAAATTAATTTAAAAAAGAAAAAAAAAGAAAAAACAAAGAGTACTTACGGGAACATTTTGTCTTGCTATAAATTAATTATAAAATGGTATGATTTAAAGCTGATTGTTATGATCGTATGTGGCGTTATTTAAAGTCTTGAAATCTTGTTTATTTTAGAAGTTTAATAATCTTGATGTTCTATAAGGGAATACATACATAATTGGCCATTACAACCCTAAGGGAATATCAAACGATATAAATTACATTAATGTATGAAGGCATTATAAATATTTGCTTTAAAATATAATAGTTACCTTTTTCAAGAGGCTTAGAACACAGAACAGAAAAGTAAATGTAGATAAATTAAACATGTGGCTTAATTTCATATATAATCTCGTTAGTATCGTTATCATATTGTATATGTATGTATGTAGAATAAAAATAATGGAATAAATTTGCTTATAAATGAGATTTCTAGTTTACATGCGAACTTGGAATTTACCAGCTTTGGTAATGTATTTGACACCTTTAAATGGCTTATACTTTTCGCCATACATATCAAGGCGATTAACTTTAAGGCCAGAGACAGCCATTTGTGAAATAGTGAATTGCACATTAATAGTAGGATTGGAACCTAAACTAGGCGTACCAGGTGGTATGGATACCTAAAAATATGGAAGACATATTAGTAATGATAGAACAACAACAAAAATACTAAATATACTTACCGTTCCTCTTATATTAGGCAAATTAGTAACATCTATACGACCCACATCCCAGGTTAAAGTTTTTGTTACCGAATCAAATGTATATTTCCCTTGATTTGGTGTTAATATACAATTTAATACACACTTGGGCATGGCTATTTCGAGTTTAACTTTATCCACCGAACGACCCATTAAAGTGCGCGTACCCACTGTCAAATCTAAACGTCCTTGTTCTCCCGTCTTAATGGAGAAATTATGTCTGATATAAATCGGTATTGCCACCACAGATTGTGAACTAATGTGATACGACATTAAACGGAAATTACCATCGGGTGGTATGAAACTCAATAGTCGTTCGGCTTCCCATCTTTTAAAGCGCACACAAGGATGGAATGATACGTCATCAAAAAGACGTGGATTCATAAAGGATAACGTTAAATCTGGCATGCCGGATAGCTTAATGCAGCAGTCAATCTGTTATAGAAAGGATTATGAATTATAAGACAAGTATCTCGCATAAGAAAAGCGAAGTGTCTTACGTAGCCTTGTATTTCAGCAAAAACTGTGGAGCCGGATTTATCAATAATAGCATCAACTTCTTCGATTACATCGAAATATGCTTCATTATTGGTGTAACGAACACCGCTGCGACGCCAGGGTATAGCCGATAGTTGTCCTTGGGGTAGAGTGGTGCTAACACTGGAAGTTATTTGAAAGTGAATTTAGTTTGTAATAGAATTGAAAAGAAAATGAAAATAGAATAAAATGGAATTCAATACGTAACTGTAAAGAGTAAATTTAAAACCTAATCTTAAATCGCTCTGAACAATGCTATTCACACAATTCCCTGTAATATGTACCAAAACTTTCATAAAACTATGTGAACTAGCAATTTCATTTGGCATTGACAGACCAATATCGACAAAAAAAACGATCAAATTCTTGAAAATTTATTTTTCGGGTCCCATAATTTGTCTCCGTCACACTATGCTACCTTCACCTACCCTTTTGCGAAGTTAATGTCAAACGCTCTGAGTCTGAAAGTGTCTAGCAACAAATCTGACAATTTTTAGTGCGGCAACATTGCTAGATAAGTTTCTGAATTTGTCAGAAGGGGAGTTTTAACACCGCTTATGAAGCTAACATCTCTTTATGGGTTGTGAAAAGAAGTCGGAAATGTTATACTCGGCAAACTAAGAAGATAAAGAGCGGGGGGTTCTTAAGCCAAACAGTTTTTAAACAATTTAAACTTATGCTTGGTAGTTGCGCTGGGAAAACGTTTGAGCCTTGCATTCAGGATCAATAACCGCCATTGTGGACTTATCGAAATTTAGCACGAATTCTGTGATGAAAAAAAGAGTCCTCAGATTACATTCTTGAAATCTTAGCATTTAAGCATTTGAGATGGAAATATCTGGGAGTTATCCTTGCTGGCACTGAGCAGCATCATGAGGTTCGTTAGAGTAACAGGGTTGAACCCGTTTATAGGGCATTATAAGGAACCGTTACGAGAGCAGTACAGTAGATAGTTCACGGTACTGTAGCACATATACGCACCAAAATAATAAAATTCAGATTTAGCTCTATAACCAGATAATACAGTCGTCTGATGATGAAATTGAAAGCTTTTCTAACAAATTTCTTGCAATCGTGGGGACTAACAATGCACGTAAAGAATGTAATATCAGATATCCTACAATTGGAGAATCTTGCAAAAACCTTGTCATGTTGCTGAATTTCTGAGAAGCTGTGGAAGTAAACTGCGTAAACATGAGGGTCTCGTCTAATAAGCCAACACAACACCTATTAAGCTAAATCGACCACATAATCTGATTTGAATTTTAAAATCTAATAAGTAGAACCTAAGGCCCAACCAACTACATTGAATGAGTACTTTGCTTGGCGCAGCCAACTACCTTATATGAATACTGTGCTTATTTTCATTTACATACTTGCTCTTTCCAGTCACTGTATTTGCAATTGTTCGCAATATTGTTGGCGGCTTAATCAGCTCCTTCAATATATTACTTTCCGTTGCCAAGGGGAAGCCATTATCCAACATTTCATCTAACAATTCATATACCAAAACATAGTTTTCCTTAATAATCGATTCGGAACAATCTCCGAAATAATCCTCAAAAGTATCAATAACACGATGCAGAAATTCAATAACAAACAATGGAGGCACCTCTTGTTTACAGGCGGCCACCAAGGAGACACCTTTTCGTTGTACAGTGATTAAATAGTAGTGGGGTGTAGAAATAACCGGAGGTACATCCTGTTACGCACAATGTAATAAAATAAAATAAATTGGAACGAAATTAATGGAAATAATAACTCACATATGGTGAATTTCTTTGGGCATCTAAGAAATAATCACACACAGAACGCGATACCACTGAGCGCCAATGTTTTTCCAGAAATACATCCCTGTAGAGAAATGCAGATTATCAGAGATTTTTTATTAATTTTGTGCAACGCACTGAACTCACCCACTATTGTTTACAATAAATAAACTGTGAATCATTATTGTTTATGCGTCACTTTGTTAGAATATTTTCCAATTTGTAAATTTTCTTTATTAAAGAAAAACAAATAAAAAATGCCAACAAATTTCATTCGACTTTTCCTTACACTAACACTACTACAAACACAGCAGCTGTTCAGCTGCAGTATTGCAAATAACTGGAGTAAAGTTGAAGAAAATACTGTGCAAGAGTGGCATCTTCTTTACAGTGTAAAGTTACCATCTTCCTAAGGTTTATTAGGGCATTGTACTGGCTGAAGGGTCCAAACTTATTTTCCCATAGCCAGTTTGACCGCTTCGTCTTTTAGTTTTATCTTTAAATCCTTATTGTTTTTATCACCAATTATTTTTCCTTACTTTTTCTTCTCCCTAGGAACTTCGAATCTAATAGTACTTATCATTATGGCGGTGCACGTAATCAAATTTAAGTTAATCCGCTTAAACATGTTCTAATTGGTATACTCTTTACAAACAATTAACTGATAAGAAAAACGTATTGTAGAGTGCATATAAGTTTTTTTTTATTTGTCAGTAAATTATTATTAAATTGAAGTCAGTTTTTATTTTCCTTCAAATTTTAGTTAATTTCAGTAGTTTTTAATATTTTAGCGATCTGGCATCTCCAATTTATCATCATTCCAGCTGATTTAGATCTGTCAAATGCAGTTTTTTTTAGTTGCTACGAAAAAAGTCCAAAACAAAAGTAAATTCACACAAAAAAAAGAAAAAGTTTACCCCTTTATATTTAATAAAACAATTGAAATTAATTCATAAATTATTTATTTCCTTAAAACGAAAACGAATAACAAATAATTAAAAATCAGTGAGTGATAACGACATCATGGGAAATAAGCAAATCAAACAACATCTGGAAACAGCACAAAAAACTGGAATCCTTAAAATATCATTGCAAAGACTACAGGAGCTGCCACCACAACTAAAGAATTATCCAAATGTCCTAAAGACCTTAGATTTATCGCAAAATCGTTTTGAACGCATACCCGAAGAGATTGGTCGATTTACACTCATCAAACACTTTAATATGAGTGGGAACCGTATTACAGAAGTGCCAGAAGCTTTGGGTGAACTGATCAAATTGGAAGTGTTAATATTGAATGACAATATGATAACACGTATACCTCGTTCCTTGGCAAACTGTAGCAATTTGAAGACGGTAAATTTGAGTCACAATCAAATTACCGAATTTCCGATAATGCTGTGTGGTCTTAAACATTTGGATGTCTTGGATTTGTCGCGCAATAAAATTACCGCCATACCCAATGAGGTGGGCACATTGTACGTGACCGAATTGAACTTGAATCAAAATCAAATATCCTCTTTGTCTGAAGAAATAGCCGCCTGTCCAAAATTAAAAACGTTACGCTTAGAAGAGAATTGTTTGCAGGCCAACGCTTTTACACCACGCATACTAAAGGAATCAAAAATATCAAATCTATGTGTTGATGGCAATTTGTTTCAATCGAAGCAATTGACCGATTTGGATGGCTATGACTCCTACATGGAACGTTATACTGCAGTTAAAAAGAAAATGTTTTAATTTTTGTCTTTTCGAAGCTAGCCGTCTGTCTAGTATGGGTGGTTTTATAGGCCAAATGTTTATTTTATAATTATTGTACAAGAGGATGGATGGATATAAATAATATAATATTTAATTAACATAAAATAATTGTAACTATTTCTTAGACCACCAAAATGGAAAACGGATAAAGACTTTGTGCAACATTCTATGCTAATAGCTTACTAGTTATTTATTTATTAAAATATATTGAAATTAATATTTGTTTGAATATAATGTGAGTAATCGAGTGTGACTTTTTAATTTTCCTTTTTATATTCTTTTAATTTTTATAACTTTAGTATGTTTCTTAAATAAAGTGATAAAAAACAGAGTTGTCAACTCCGGTCTCCCAAAATGGGAACTTATATTTTGAAATGGGGATATGAAATTATTATTGAGACATCTTGTTAATAATTAAATAAATCATTAATAGATATTTGCTGGATGTTTGGGTGGCAGCGTTTGGTCTTACTACGAAACTATGAATTTAAATTTGTATATTTTGTCCTGGATTATTATAGGATAATTAGTGATAATTGCCTTTCTGGCAACACTGGTAGTTGGAAAAAATGAACATTTATAAATAATTCGCACATTCTTTTTTCATTTCTGATTTGTATAAATGTAAGTATGAAATGTGGTGGAATAGTATTTCTTTATTTCATTCTAAATTTATGCTTTAATATTAAGAAACAAGAAAAACATATGTATTCTGCATATTGTAGTTGGTTTGTATCACCCTATGCGTTGAAACCAACTGTTGAATAATGTAATATTTAAAGCATATTTATGGGGTGTAATTAAATAAAAAAATTATTTGCCTTAAAATAGAAAATAAGAATAATAAGATTGTTGTTTACAAAATATCACGAATGCTATATACACACAAACATAAAGTGTCCAAGCTAATTGTCCTTGTCCCCCAATCTTGTTACCTCAACGAACTTTACTGGTTAGATTGATAGATAAAGGGGGGAGGGACCAGAAAAGCTAAGTTGATCTCGATGTTGTGTACACAGAGGCCGTTTGGCTCTCTTTCGACTATGAAATAAAACCAATTTCTGATGTGACTGAAAAAATCCAGCTAGAAATTGGCTTTCTTACGGGGTATTGATAAGTCAGGCCGCTGACATAAATCTGGGTTCGATACTCCAGTAGGACCATTGCAGGGTATACTTGTGATAACGGAAAGTTGAAGACTATAGACCACTTCGTCTCTAATTGTCCAGCTCTTGGAAAGAAAAGGTTGAATACCCTAGATTTTAGGAACTTTTCATGAGCTTGAACGATGTTCAGGGTCTTTTCAGGATGATGGAATGATGCAAGTTTATACTCGTGTTCATTCTCTTTATCTCTGTTTTCCTTAGGACGGTTATACCCCCGAATGCAATTGTTCTTACAGTAATAGCGGTACACGTCCTCTGATCTAACCTAACCTAACCTATGTATGTAATTGCTTGTCCGAATCAAAGAGAAGGTGTTAACTATTACTTGAGTACTGTCTAAGATTGCGTGACCTCTTGTCTATTCCTTTGATGTAAAACCAAATTCACCATCGATATAGATTTGTATTCGATATATGCCGCTGTCAAATGTACCCGATATAAGGAGATCATTATGGACCTAGGCGGTTAACCGTTTATTCCAATATATACTACTGGAAATAGTATCGTATACTTAATGGGTAAAGTTCCTCCCAAGTATACCACAATAAGTTTTCAAAGAGTGTATTGTTCCTACAACAGTAGATCAAATAACTGCTCACACTTGATTAAGGAATAGTCCCCTGTGCCATAAAGAATTTTTAAAAAGAGATGATTGGCGTATGTAGATGTACTTAAAGCTGTAGACATTATCGCTTACATTTATTTGATCTCACAACAATTTCCTGAATAGATTCAGGCCCTATCGACTGATTGTCCTTACTTTTTAGTGAAGAGACAAAGCTTGAATTTCATTATATTTATTATAGTATTATATATTATATTATTTATAGTAAGGTTGCTTTGCTTACAAGCGGAGTCTAGATTAGTTTAGATTAGCTGGCGGGGTCTCCTTGAAGGTGACGGTGTCATTGTGACACAACAATTTATATCCAATACGGAGATTAAGCATTCTCTATAGAAAACCATGCAGACTCTAGAATGAATCTTGCTATTGCCGCAATCTCTATTTTGGAGATGTCAGGCAAAGATAAAAAAATGAGAACTCAAAAGTATTAATCATTTTGTGTCAAGAACTGCGCACCGGCAAATGAGGTGAAAAATAGTTCCTTCCTACTCTTCAGATCTACAGCTTTAGAAGTGGTCATTTGAGGTAACGTCAAGTCCATCAGGATGCCTTTCAATAGGACAATGGTCTGTGTGATGGAGAGAGTTTATCAATATTTTGCGAATTTCAATCAGAGAATATCTAGCTTAACTGAGGCAATTAAAACACCTATGCCTTGTAATATATCACAGATCATGAGTTCTGTCTATTTCATTAGCAAAAGCCTATATTCTTACCCTTACATGCATAATTGGTCAATACAACCCTTTAGTAAGGATTATAACCAAGCTTGTACAAGTCCATGTGTAACTTTAAGCCTTTCATGAAAACAGAATAGAATTATATGAGTACATACATACATAATTGGCCAATACAACCCTTTAGCCAGTATTACAACCTAACTTCTCACATCACTTATGTTGTGTGAGGCCTTCATGGACGAGGATAAAACTGACTGTCTGAATAAATAAGGAGATTTTCAGGGAAAATTGCAACACCCAACAAGCATTACGTGGAGTCTAGGTTAGGTTAGGTTAGATGACGTGTACTTGTCAATTAAGACAAGTACAGTACCCGGAGGTCGAATTGACCCATTGTACAACGTCTTAGTTTCTCACACCACTTATGTTGTGTCTGTTAATTTTATACATGAGTGGTGGGACCTACAGTTTAATGTCGACATCGAACGACAGATTTTTGGGAAACTTTTTCATGGCAATTTTATTTCACTCTCAGAGTTTTTGTCAGAAATCTGCTGAGAGGAAGTCGCCGAAGAAATACTTTTTGTATTTTGTTTTGATGTCTGGCCTGGGGTTCGAACCCTGGCTTTACGTCTAATAAGCCAACACACTACCTACTAGACTACGGCGACTTCCACGTGGAGTCTAGCAATTGCAATAATTTTTTTCTTCAGTTCAAAGTCTACCCACTGAATAAAAGATAGAATAACGAAGTATTAGAGAGAATTTTTTTAAAATGTCTTTCAAACTACAATTTTTTGAAATTAATACCACCGATTTTCTGAATTCCATGTTTAAATATTTCCTGACCCCTCTGCTCCCATATAAATTTATTTTTTATGGACAAAAGAAAACAGAAGATAGAAAAAAATCAGTTCTAAGACGCATGTCATTAAAACTATGAGTATCCATAACTTATTTTAGAGCCTCATATATCAATTCATTTTATTTTTATATCTTAAATTCTGTTCTATTTTTTTTTTAATATTTTTGCTTTAAATTAAATTGGGCACGAAATGTAGTTGTCGGTCGTGTTTTGTCTTTTAAAAACACTTGTTGAACGGAAATCATTTAAAGTTGAGCACAGTGAGAGCAATTTTATTACGTTTTCCTTTTCATTTCTAGGTACATGCGTAGTACATTGTTATTCCTCTTCTTTTTGGTTTCATTATGAATGTTCGGAAAGCATGAATGGACGTAACGTCGTGTATTGTTTTCACTTTCAATCAAATGGAAAGAAAAAGTAAAAATTGATGGACAGACAAACAGGATCTTTTAAAAATTCAATTGCAAAACAATTGTGAAAAAGGAAGTTGTCGTCATTTTTCGTCCTTTTTCACTTACGCGTGCCATTTTTAAACAAAAAAAAAATACAAAAAACGTGAATCCGTTGTTTGTTTTAAATGCGGCTTTCTGTCATTTACTTTAAAATAACAATGAAATGAAATTGAAGATTTTCGTAAAGAATATTTAAAACACTTGTATTTCGCTAAAGCATAACGAAATAATTGTCTATTCGTACATAAATACACGCATTTGTATGTATAGCCATCTTGTATAGCAACTAATGAAGGGGAATAATAGTCTGTTCCTATCAGTCTAAAGTGTGGAATTTAACAAATCGTTCTCGTTAATGTTAATGCATCAGGCACTTGAATTTATTCTGTATTATTTTCAATTTGCTATTGCGTATGGAGTTCGTTCAACAATTGATTTTTATTTTAAAATTTTATACAACTTTTCCATTTATTGTTCATGTATTGTTGAGCAGCAACAGTCAAAGAAAAAAGTCAACATACACTCGCTGCTTAAGGCACTTACAATCAAGAATGTTTGCAGAGCAAAACGAAAAATTAAACATAGAAATTATTGTAAAGAAACATAAAAATTAGCAGAAAATGAGTCTACATACCATGGCGTATATAAACTTTTTTCATTGACTGTATGTACATATGTGCTCTATACTTGCCGTTTAAAACATTGACCTGTGCTTATGTGTTGTACTCGTAAAGAATTAATTATTCATTAAATAATGATTTTATATTTATATTTACTCGTACATACATAAGCTCATATTAATTAGTATTATTTGATAGAAATTTGATCATATCATGAATAGAATTTAAAAACTAACCTACATTTTATGTTTCACAATTGAGTTGGTTACTATGGAACATTTTCAAAGGTCAAGGAATTTTAATTTTATAAATTTCTTTAAATATATCTCCTATTTACACACACACAGACATTTCTACGACATGCTTCCTTGAAGACTTAATTTATGATTGATTTTACTTTCTACCGAATCTGCATAGTCCCCATTTATATAAAATATTGTATTGCTTTAAGGTTGTGAGAGGCAGGGAGGTAAGAAGGAGTAGTATTCTTGAACATATATATGTACGTTGTTAATTTATTTACTTATTGAAACCCAAATTTGCCTTTCAAATCGTTGTATGATTCACTAGCTCAAGTAACGCAATTCATGTGTTACTCACAAGAGCACATATAATCGTAGAATCGATAAACTAATAAAGTGGTGTCATTAATTAATTTTTATGGTAAAGCTTTGTAAAACTTTTAAATATTAATCGAATTACCATCCCCTGCTAGAATGTTACAAGTGATGTGGTAAAAAAGATCAGCTACAGTTTCTATTATTTCAAAAAAATATGTTAGGTTAGGTAAGAGTGACAACCGACTGAATTTGATACACGTAGATCTCCTATTTGCACGGTAGAAACAACCTGTGCTCCTTAGAACTGATTAGTCTAGAAAGAGTAGGGCGCCACTAAATTAACAGTGAAAAGAAAAGAGCAACAAATACAGTAGAATGGAGAGAGACCGAAAGAAAAGAGAAGAAAGAAAAAATTAAGGAAGGGAACAAAAAAGAGAGACTAAAGATCCATTATATACAATACTAGCTGTATCCTGCGCGTGTTGCTGCGCAACCAACTAAAATAAAATTGGAAGGAAAGACATTACACAAATGTCCAATTAATTTTAAATAATTTTATTGATTTTGTTTCCCGTTGTCCTGATGATTCATATGAACGCGCCTAAGTAGTACGCATTCGATCAGTTTCTAATCTCACTTCTCGTTGTTCAAGTGGTTCAAGCGAACGGGTCTCAGCGGCATATACTCGAAGATTTTCCAAACTCAATGCTCGTCTGATACTGAGGCTCGTAATGCTTTTTTCTTTCGTGCTTGAGGTGTAGGTCGACAAATTGCTTGTCATTCATTTTGAATAATTTTTATTGACGCCATCTATCGGAAATTAATCGCACCAACCTCCGTCGACTCATGCGCAACGACTTTGTTAAAGAATGCACAGTTTACGATTTAATTAATTTTAAGTAACTTTCAGTGGCGCCACCTATCGGCTATTGGTCATGCCAACTTAGAAACCTTCGTCGGCTCATGCGCAACAACTTTGCTAAAGATCGTATCATGATCAAATGCACAGTTTACGATTTAATTCATTCTGAGTAATTTTCAGTGGCGCCACCTGTCAGAAATTGATCATACTAACTTAGAAACCTTCGTCGGCTCATGCGCAACAACTTTGGTAAAGATCATAAATTGATCAAATGCATAGTTTACGATTCTATAAGGTACATACAAGTAAACATTCATTTTTATATATATAGACTAGGTGACACGCCCACTATAGCCATTCCGCCCATTTTAGTCATATATACGTCAAAGTCGTCCATACAAAATTTGAGGACTCTAGCTGTTGCAGTTTATGAGATATGCTACATTAAATACTTATTGGGTATGTGGGCGTGACACCTCGCCTACTTGAAATTTCAACATAAAAAGTAGCCTATAACTCCTTGCAAACATACAGGAAGATACTGTGAAAATTTCAAGAAAATCGGTTCAACCGTATAGTCGTCTATAAACTTCAAACATACAAACATACAAACAAACACAAATTCATTTTTATATATATAGATAACCAACATTCAGGGAATTCTTCTCTATATGTAGGACGTTATGTTGGTACTAGAAAAATAGGCTATTGAAGGGAGGAAAAAGCAGGAAAAACTTTTGACATGGGGATACATACAGAATTGGCCATTACAACCCTTAAGTCCGGATTAGGGCCTAGCTTCTCACACCACTCATGTCGTGTGTGTTAATATATACATGAGTGACGGGACCTACAGTTTTAAGTGGACTCCGAACGACAGATTTTTTGAGAAACTATTCATGGCAATTTTATTTACTCTCAGAGTTTTTGCCAGAAATCTGCTGCGAGGAAGTCACCGAAGAAATTTTTTTTCGTATTTTTGATTTGTTGGAGATGTCTGACCTGTGGTTTGAATAGTGGCCTTACGTCTAATAAGCCAACACACTACCTACTAGACTACGGCGACTTCCTCTAAGCATTGACATGGGGATAGTGTGGTTAAAAAACGAATTTCCGCAGTTAGTGCCAATCCTAGGCTTTCCTGGAATTTATATGCAAATGAATGAGTTTTAAGTGAAAGTCCACATAAAAAATAATTATTTTAATCAAGTCTCGTATATTATCAATAAAGTTTCAGTAGTCATTCACGATTTCCAAATGAGATTTAAGAATTACAACAAACTATTCAGAATTTCTTTTTGGCCATTGAAAAACTGATAGATCGTGCACAAGAGTGGTGCATTTTGCCATTTGGCTAATATCTATTAAGATGAACCGATTATTTGAAGAGCATAAATCGTTGAATTCATAGTTCTATAGCATACATACATACGTATATACATATCTATTTATATATTGTATAAATATGCATGTATGTAGATATATGAATGAATAATTCTGAAATCAAATTTCGTTTTTTCCCCAAAATTAAAGTGACAGTAATTCAAAGTCTGTATGTATGTCGTTGTTGTTATTTTAATTTTCTTAAGCTAAAGAAGCAAAATAATTGAAATAAATTAATTTGAGTTCATGCGAAAATATCAGGTTTCAATGTAATTTTAATACAACATACATAATTAATTGGAAAAGAATTATTTTCTTGGATATTGAAACCATTACCATCGAATAAAAACAATGCCGCCTTGAATTTCAAGCACAGTTCTATTGAAAACCTCATATGAGGTGTTACTTATTTAAAGTACGATAAGAGTTTTTATTTTCTTTTTAATTCGATACTCTATTAGTTAATACAAACAAAAAAACGCTTTAATATGTCGGTCGATACGGTACCAGAAACGGTTATTGAAGTTGCTAAATCCACATCATTTTTAAATCCTATCTGGACGATTCTACTGGGTGTGGCTGCCATAGTGATTTTATTTGAAATTTGGGTAAAAAATACCCGCGAATATAAAGTAACACAAAATATACCATGTCCACCAAGGATACCGGTGTTGGGTAATGCTCATTTAGTGGCAAGATTAACTAATGCTGGTGAGTTGTTTAGTTATTAGTAATGTAATGAACATGTGATTCAAGGTACTTTTTCATATTGAGTACTTTAAACATTTTATTAAATTTTATGTACAAATATGTATTCCTGTTAAATAAATAATTAAAATTTTATAATTTTTAAAAACGTACTTTTTGCACCTTTGGTACTCTGGTACTTTATCATCATATTATCATGGTACTTTCTTCGTAAATATTATAGCAACAATTAATTTTTAATTATTTGAAATGCTTATTAATTTTTTGTCGGTGTACCTCTAAAACTAGAAAATAATATTCAACAAACAACAAACGTACAAGATTTTTTAATTAATGTTCCTTATTGTCCTTATTTTTGTTTCTTTATATCCTATATTGTTTAGCCACAAAATATTCACAATGTTGTTATCTTTCCATTTTTTTATTAAAAAGTATCGGGAAATACCTATCTAATCTCAATTCATGACAAACTCATGACAAATTTTAAGTACTTTTGTCTAGAAGGTGTTAGCTTGTAACATAAAAAAAATTATCCAGTTTAGAAGTAAAGGATCAGTTATTCATTTTATAAGCCCAGAAAATGAATACATTTTTCTCATATTAAAAAAGTACTATTTTTTTTAAAAGTACTATACAAAGTACATTTTATAAGCACAGAAAAGAAATATATTTTTCTCATATTAAAAAAAGTACTGTTTTTTAATATGAGAAAAATAGTACTTTTTTAAAAAATAGTACTTTTTTTAATAAGAGAAAAATATTTTTATTTTCTGGGCTTATAAAATGAATATCTGAACTTTTACTTCCAAGCTGAAAGGACTATATTTTTTTATATATTTCAAGTGGTACTAACAGCTTCTACACAAAATTACTGAAAATTTTCCATGAGTAACTTTGATTGTAAGTAAGTACTTTGATAGCTTACTAAACGAGGACTCCAGTATCTTAAGAAATATTTGTTTCGTCAAACCCATCTCAGTAGTCTTTTGATAAAAACTCTACGGGTAATAAACATATTGGCATGAAAAAGTTTTCAATTTTGTCGTTCGCATTGGACGTTAAATTGTACGTCTCGTCACTTATACATTAAATTAAGGCACGCAACTCGTTTGGTGTTAGAAACAAAATCGTAATCCAGACTAAACTGTCAGTAATGTATACGTATTTAACTTTAGAACTTAGAAAAATTCTCTCCCTGTGAAGGCATAACTTGTGATAGAGCCTCAGCGTAATGATTGTCACGATCATTAATAGCCTTCGCAGCCTTCTCTTCCCCATAGAGTTAGCATTTATGCCAGTTTTCGTATGAAAGTAGCAGATCTCCTTGTCAACACATTCAATACAACAGAAAAAAGTGATTTCACTGAGTTAGTTGCTTTTAGACGACAGCTGAAAACCCTAGGACCTGCTATAATAGATCAATCGTCTGGAACTTGATTAGTGAAACTTAAATAAATGCATACAGAGAAACAAAATACTTTAAATATGATCGTAAAGGTAAACTATGTGAGTAAATTTTCTATTAAGCCTAGTGAAAAAAAAAGTATTGGATCAGTGATCGTGGTATTTTATTATTCACACATACAGTTAAGGAAAAAAGTCTACATACATCTAAATTTTTTTGGTGGAGTTTTTGTTTCTTTGCAGATTAAATTTCTTTTAAGCTTACTGATATTTTTAAAAAGGTCGTGAAAGATTTAAAATGTTCCTTGAATACATAAGGTCAAAATAAGAGGGCGTACGTAGAATTTATATCTTCACTAATTTTTATTATAACGTGGCTTTTATCAAGTGCCTCCTATCCCTGAATTTAAATTAGAGTGTGTGTGAGATATCATAGCAAATTTTTATTAGCATGAAAATCTATTAGACGATGCCATTATGTGTAGAATATAAGATCGTTCAAATGTCGGCAGTGGCTTCTTTAGGTGGAAAGCATTCAAAAAATACACTTTTCCATGATTCTATCGCTTAAGTGATTCTGAATTTGAGTGATGTGCGCTGGGGACTTAAATACCCCATGAGACAAAATCTAACAGGGTCAAATCGCACGATCCCAGTGGCCAGTTCACATCACCTTAACGTGATCTGACCATACACAACAATCGCTTGTGCAGAATATATGAGCTGTGTGGCACGTAGCGCTGTTCTGTGAAGGCAAATGTCGTAAATCATTCAATTTAGGCCAAAAGAAGTTGGAAATCATCGACCTATTCTGCTCGCCGTTGACAGTGATAGCCTGGACAATATCTTTCGTAAAGAAATATGTACCGTAGACTCGATAGGCCAAATTTCACACTAAATAGTGACTTTTTCGGGATGCATTGGTACTTCTTGGATCTCTTGTTGACATATCCAAACATCTAGTAATGGTTCTCATAGCTGAAAAGAAAATTCGAGCTAACTACCAATTGTTACAGAATCCATTCAAGGAAACCAAATCGTTGTTTATGATCGATTTAGCAAAACAGAACTCCCAACTACTTTGGCAGATGTAGCATCAAAAAGATGGTTCCTGTCAAAGTTCGGAAGTCTTTACTGGAAAACCCTGTATGTATGACGAACTTAAGCTCTTTATTACTAAAGTTTCAAATACTGTTACAAAACAGTGCCGAATTATTGAAAGCGCAATAGATTTTGAGTGTTGTTTGTGACAGTTTGTAGGTCAAAGTCTTTTATGGTAGAAGTAGAATGTTTGTCAAAAGTATTCTGACTTCATTTCATTTTGCCAGTTAAATTGGTCATTACAACCCTTTAGTCAGGATTACAACCTAGATTCTCACACCACTTATGTTGTGCGCGTTAATTTTTAGACATGAGTGGCGAGACCTACAATTTAAAGTCGACTCCGAACGACAGATTTTTAAGAATCTTTTCATGGCAATTTTATTTCACTCTCAGAGGTTTTGCCAGAAATCTGCTTAGCGGAAGTTGCCGAAGAAATATTTTTTAATATTTTGTTCAGCTGGAGATGCCTGACCTGGGGTTTGAACCGAGGCCACACGTATAATAAGTCAACACATACCTTCAAACAAATTTAGTATAATATATGAATATTTTAAATAAAATGAAGCGGCATTAAAATTATATTAAATGTTTGCGTTTAAAAAAAATCTAATGAAGAAAAGCACAACGGGTTTTGACTAGTATTTTATATATGCTTCACACAAAGATGACGTATTATCTGTCAAAATTAATGATTGAAATTAACGATTCTAATTAGTTAAAAGAAGAAAACAATTTATATTGAGAAGGTTTAATATATTTTTGAACCAGTAGCCATTGTAAAACGTGATTAAATTAGTCAAACTGAACAAATTGTGATTTCTTCTTGGTAAAGAACTTCGGCTTCAATCCTGACAAAAATATAAAATTTTATAAAAAGCAAAATTTTATGTCATTAGCAAAGGTACAGAAAAAATACTTCGAATGCTTAATTACGAATTAAATATCGAATCTTTTGTAAACGTATCACTAGAAACAAAATTAATTAAATTTGCGATTTCGATGGATTTCTTTTTCCCAAAAAAAAAAAAAAAAAACGAAAGTAATTAAAATGTAAACATTTTTTTTTTATAAAAATTATATACTTTGTTGCATACTTTGCTTATATTTAATTTCAATTCAACGAATAATTAATTGAAAATAATTATTTGGATATTGTTACCTTATATACGATCAAATAAATAAATTGCTCCTTGGAATTGCAATGACAGTTTTGTCGAAACCCTCAATTGAGGCGTTGCACTCGTAGGCGAAGTTTTTTCATTCTTCAATTATTTCGCAGTTTAATTAACAAGAAACGCAATAATATGTCAGTCGATACGGTACAAAAAACAGTTGTGGAAGTAGCGAAATCTACGCCATTTTTAAGTCCTATGTGGACTGTGGTATTGGGTGTGACAACTATTATAGTTTTAGCCGAGATTTGGATAAGAAATACACGACAATATAAAATATCACATAATATACCCTGTCCGCCAAGGGTACCGGTATTGGGTCAAGGTCATTTAGTACTTGGATTATCTAATGCTGGTGAGTTGGTGAAAAACTTAAATTAAAATGGGTGTTACATATGTAGCCTTCTTTGGATGGACGAGCCTCTTTACCTATCTACCTATTCAAATTAACATAAAATTTAGTAGGGGCTTGAGAAACTTTAAAAGAAAAGCCTTTTTGGTATAAGGCCATCAGTGTAGAACTTCTGGATTATTTATGAGCCTTAAGCAAGGCTTTTCGTAATTTAAATTGAAACTATTAAGAGCATTGAGAAGTGGCCGTAGTCTAGTGGGTAGTGTGTTGGCTTATTATATGTGAAGCCACATGAAAAGTTTTTCAAAAATCTGCCGTTCTGAGTTGACAACCCAACATGGGTAGTGTGAGAAGCTAGGTCGTAATCCTGATTGAAGGACTGTAAGGACCAATTGTGTATGTATGTATGCGTTTTGCAGAAATCGAAAGAAATGATAATCTGTAGCTGCAAGGTTCAGGCGATATGATGGATGTATCAAAGTTTCTCAACCAAGTTGTCAGTTGGAGCATCATTGCTTTTTCTGTTGATCAGTTCAGACTGTTTTAATTATTTGACAGCAGAGATGGTCTTTTGACGCAGTTTGACGATACATAAATCATGTGCTTTGGATTCTACAGAGATTATTCAACGCAATGAATTTACTCAATTCGGTTGTGTTTGATGCAATTGTATCCATTCCATCGACAGTCTACATCTTTATGACTAAGAAGAATGTTCAGTTTACGTTGCCGGGTGTGAGACGACCTCTTCTAAACATTTTTAAGATAAAAACTTTAAACTTGTTTGACCAATAAAAAATACTTTTTTAAACCAATTTAAACCAAAATTAGCATCTAACCACCGTTTTACATTTCTTTCATACTCTCTTTTATACAGAAATTATGGCACGTGCCAGAACTTATTTAGATACCTACGGCGATACTATACGCGCTTGGCTCGGCTCAATTTTGGTTGTGTTCCTTGCAAATCCTTCCGATATTGAGATCATTTTAAGCGGCAACCATCATTTGGAAAAATCTGAAGAGTATCGCTACTTCAAACCCTGGTTCGGTAATGGTTTGCTCATCTCTAATGGCCATCATTGGCGTCATCATCGTAAAATGATTGCCCCTACATTCCATCAATCGATTTTAAAGAGTTTCATTCCCACCTTTGTTCAACACTCCAACAATGTGGTGAAGCGTATGTCCAAGGAAGTGGGTAAAGAGTTTGATGTCCATGATTATATGTCACAAACCACTGTGGAAATTTTATTATCCACTGCTATGGGTGTTAAGAACATACCCGATAATAATAAGAGTTTGGAATATGCCAAGGCTGTCGTGGATATGTGCGATATTATCCACAAGCGACAAATGAAATTCTTTTATCGTCTCGACTCAACTTATAATCTAACGCCCATGCGTAAGAAGGGCGATAAGATGATGAATATCATTTTGGGTATGACCCGTAAGGTGGTGAATGATCGTATGAAGGATTTCAATGCTGAGACCAGTGCCATTATTGAGACTGAAGATGAAATGGCCAAACAAAAGCAACAGGCTAAGAAGGTTGGTCTACGTGATGATTTAGATGAAATCGATGAAAATGATGTGGGTATGTATTGGTACTACGAGTGGCATTTTTATAAGAATTATTGATTGATTTTTATGTAATGTTTTAAGGTTCTAAACGCCGTTTGGCTTTATTGGATGCTATGATGGAAATGTCCAAAAATCCTGATATTGAATGGACCGATAAGGATGTTATGGATGAAGTCAACACCATTATGTTTGAGGTGAGTTGTCTTTGATAAACCATTTACAGCATATCTGTTCTCCATTAGACGTGAAGCCACTGTTTGAAACTCGGATCAGACGTCCTCAACAAATTGAAATATGAAAAATATTTCTTTGGCGACTTCCCCTCAGCAGATTTCTGGAAAAAGATCTGAGAGTAAATAAAAAATTGCCACGGAAGGTTTCTCAAAAATCTGTCATTCCGAGGCGACTTTAAACTGTATACCAATTAACACACACAATGTAAGTGATATGAGAAGCTACGTTGTAATCCTGGACTAAGGGTTGCTATCGTCAATTATGTATTTATGTATGTATGTACATGCTTTATAAGCAGGAAAAATTCTGTTTCTGTTAACATGAAAGGCTTAAAGGCCCACATGGATTTGCTTGTTTCTGAGCCAAACACACTGTCTACTATTACTGTGTAGTGTTGTATAAAAACCTTAATAAAATTTCCTTTTTTTAATTCCTCTCAGGGCCACGATACAACATCCGCTGGTTCCAGTTTTGTTCTCTGCTTATTGGGCATTCACAAAGATATCCAGGAAAAGGTATGGGCCGAACAGAAGGCCATTTTCGGTAATAATATAACACGCGATTGCACATTTAACGATACCATGGAAATGAAATATTTGGAACGTGTTATTATGGAAACATTACGTATGTATCCACCAGTACCGCTAATTGCTCGCCGTGTTGACCATGATGTCAAATTGGCATCGGGCCCTTATATCATACCCAAGGGTACCTCAGTTGTTCTACTACAATTTGCTGTACACCGTAATCCCGATATTTATCCAAATCCGAATAAATTTGATCCTGACAATTTCCTGCCGGAACGTATGTCTAAAAGACATTTCTATAGTTTTATACCGTTCAGTGCTGGTCCCAGAAGTTGTGTGGGCCGTAAATATGCCATGTTGAAGTTGAAGGTCTTACTGTCCACCATTATACGCAAGTTTACGATCGATTCGAAGAGAACAGAAGATGATTTCAAGCTACAGGCTGATATTATATTGAAATTGGAGAATGGCTTTAATATTATATTGGAACCGAGGAATCATGCTGCTAAAGCTTAAGTGTATTATGTACTTGGAAGCATTGTAAAGGACTAGGAATTTGACAGACTTAGATGCTAATTTGTTAACTTTAAAGAAACAGGTTTTGTGTGATAAAACAAAAGAAAAAAAAAGAAAATTTTTAATTTTAAGTCTTGCATACACAGTAAATAAAACTGCAAAAATAAAAAAAAATAATTGAATAGAGTACTTTACTCGTGCATTTTTTTGCGGTGTAAACTCAAAGAATTCTAACAAAAGTTCTGCCTTTGTTTGGCTAAAAAAAATTCTATAAATTCTAATTTGTGGTTTTTTATTTGAATTGTTGTTTTGTTTCTTGTTCTCTTTCATAAATTAAGGATTTCTTCTTTATCCTGTTTCACTCTCATTCTTTTATTTCCGGAGTCTTAAAACATCTCCATTGTATAAAAGCAACCAACAAGTGTGCTCCTGGGCCTTATTTTTATATTCAAAATATTTGAAAAGAGAAAGAACAGATCATGCACACTTGTTCTCTGATTTTGTACAACATCCTGTGATCTTAGTCGGCCGGAAGGATATATGCTCGCGTATGAATACTTTTCACTTTCAATTAACAATTCAAAAAATAATATTTGAATATAAAAGGGATTTTATATTCAAATTCAAAATTATAGGCTTTGTTATAATGTCTGGTTGTATGTACTTATTTAGTGGCATACAATTGACAATGAAGTTCAGGCAAGGGGTCAAAAGTCTGAAGGCAATCAAACAATTGATTTTTATTTTTTCCTTGTAGTGAATGAAAAATACAGCTTTTGTAAGAAAAAAGAGCACCTGAAAAGCCTTAAGTATGCTATTTAGGAGTGCGCAGTAAAAATTTTGCTTATATGGTTTTGGTTTAGCATGTTTGATACAAATATTCATAAGGAATGTAGGTGATGAGTAGCTTACGCTGTCAAGGGTAAGCTGATCAACAATATCTTTAAATAAAAAATAAAATAAAGATTAAATTAAATGTATGAATTTGAATACCACACCCATTATCGCTAACAAGTTCATGTTAAGCCCACATTAATTTTTTTGTTTCTATTCTTCAATAGAAATTATTTGCCACGCAGGTGTTATTAAATTCTTATTTAAATTTTTGTTGACGTAATTTTTCAAATGAAAATAAATTGTATTTACAGGGCAGGCTTTAAATTTTTTCGGAAAAAAATTTTTAATTTTGCAATTCATCATGTGAATAAAAAATTAGAAGTATTTTATTAATATCTTGTCTTCCTATAGAGACTTCCGAAATTATGACGCTATATCCTTCATTTATTCAGAGTTTTTTGCCAAGTCGCCCTAGTCTAGTAGGTAGTGTGCTGGCTTACTAGACGTAAGGCCCCAGGTCAGACATCAAAACGAAAATATGAAAAAATATTTCTTCGGCGACTTCCTCTCAGCAGATTTCTGGTAAAAACTGGTAATCCTGACTGAAGGTTTGTAATGACCAATTATGTATGTATGTGTATATTTTTCCAAATCATTAAACGTACGTTGGATGGACTGGTTGGCATCTGACCCTTATTTTTATAAAGAAATAATCTTAAACAATGAGGCCCATTTCTAGATGAATTGCTACGTGAGCAAACAAATTTGTCGAATTCAGAACAATGCAAATTCACATTCACAGATATAATAGCGTTCAACACACCCCGAAATAGTCATTGTTTGGTATTGGTGGCGCCATCTTTGTTAACGGCGAGCCTTATAGATCAATGATTATGTACTTCTTTTGGCCTGAATTACATAATCTGTACGACAAGTGATTTCAATAGGACAGCCATTAAACTCATGCCACATTGAATATTCTGCATGAGAGAGGTCATGGTTAGTTCACATGGAGGTAATGTGATCGTGCGCGATCTGAACGCCAACATAATATATGTTATCTGACAAATTCAGCCTGATTTTTGCGCCAGAGTCAAGGATAAATGGACATTGTGAATGTGCTCTATTCAGGAAAGACATATTCCCAGGATTTTGCCAGAAGACTGCTGAGTATAGATACACTTAAAGTATTTCCACGACGACGCAGCTTAAATTGTTAATTGTAGCACTTATCATGGAACACATTGTCGCCGTAGTCTAATAGGTAGTGTCTTGGCTTATTAGACATGAGACCTCGGTTCAAACCTCAGTATGAAAAAAAATAATTCTTCGGTGACTTCCCCTCAGCGGATTTCTGTCAAAAACTCTGAAAATAAATAAAATTTGCCATGAAAAGTTTCTCAAAAATCTGTCGTTTAAAGTTGACTTTAAACTGTAGGTTCCCCGCCTCTCATGTACAAAAGAAGCTAGTTCGTAATCCTGAGTAAAGAGTTGTAATGACCAATTATGTATGTATGTATATGTAATACATATATTCAACGCATATGATATCTTTGTTTAAATTAAAATGGGAAACACTTGATGAAAGACCAAACTATTACCATAAACCAGGTGTAATTAATAAATACAATAATTCTATTTATTGCATTATATTAACTTCCATTTATGTTTGTAATAAAAACCGAATATTTGTGGTAATAATTACGTCAATTTTGATTGAAATTATTCACCGCAAGATTTGATCCTTTTTTTAATTTTTTTTTGGAAATTTTATGATTTTTTTCAAAAACAATTCTTATCATCACTAACTTTATATTGTTGTGAGATAAAGCAGTTTTCAGTTATAGAAACAAATTTCAATCAGAATGGTCTGTATGTTTAATCATGCTCAATGAGAGGTTGACAGTAAATAATGATTGAAGTCTGATTGATTATTGAATTTTTTTTTTGTTCAATAACCTATATTTCGTTCAAATAGTCATGAAAACTTTCTAATCACAAAATTTGAATTGAAAAATTTTAAATTTCCCTGTGGTGACATTGCGTAGAATGTAGAGAGATTTAAATCAGAATGATCTGTATCTTCAATTATGCTTGACGGGAGGCTGAGCATTTTTGTGATAGTAAATTATGATCACAGTTATGATTGATGATTGAATTTTTGTTAAAAATCTTCTATTTCGTCGAAATAATCACGAAAACTTTTAAATCGCAAAATTTGAATGGAAAATTAAAAAATTCTCTGTGATGACATTGCGTAGTACGCAGATACATTTAAATTAGAAGGATCTTTATGTTCAATCATGCTCAATGAGAGAATGACGGTAAATTATGATTGAAGCTTTGATTGATGATTGAATTTTTTATTCAAAAACCTCTGTTTTGTTCAAATAGTCACGAAACCTTTCTAATTGAAAAACTTGAATTGAAAAATTAAAAATTATCCTGTGGTGAAATTGCGTAGAAGGTAGATAGATTTTAATCAGAATTATCTGTATGTTGGATCATGCTTGACGCGAGGTAAATTATGATGGAAGTTCTGATTGATGATTGAATTTTTGTTCAATAATCTATATTTCATTTAAATATTTGAATTTTAATTGAAAAATTAAAAATTTTCTGTGGTGACATTGCGTAAAACCTATCCAAGGCATATTTAATACACGCTCTAGAAATACGAATTAAATATTCTTATAGTCATCGATTTAATAAACAATAAACACAATAATTCTGAAATGTTTTTGCAAATACTTACATATGTAAACAAATTAATTTCATCATGTCATACTAATAATTATAAAGAAATGAAAACGAAAAAATTAAAAAATCATTATGAATTGCATAAGAAGAAGCAAAAATATATAATAAAACAAGGCGGAAAGTGGAACTTGCATTAGTTCTCCTTGGTACTCGAACTTAATAAGATCGTGAAATCGGATCGTGAAATAATACTCAAGTGTTATATCGAAGTGAGAAATTTCATATAACGAGACAATCGAACAGAGTGTCCTTTTAAAGGGGGATAGTTAAGAGAAAAAATAATGTCAGTGGAAACGTTGCAGGAAAACGTCCAAAAATTGGGCGAGGAAACGTTGGCTGCTGCCAATTCGACGGGACCAAATCCTTGGATTACTTTGCTCTTTGGTTTGGGTATTGCAGCAATACTTTACGAATACTATCGACACAATACAAGACAAGCGAGATTTTTAGAATCTTTACCTTCAGCACCGCAAATGCCTTTAGTAGGCCATGGTTATTTGTCACTGGGACGAAGCAGTTCACAAATCTTGCAAATAGCTCGTGATATGATAAAGAACCATGGCGAAACGGTGCGAATAATGTTGGGCCATTTAAATATTGTGGTATTGACAAATCCCAAGGACTTGGAAATTGTTTTAGGCGGCTATAAGCATTTAGAAAAATCTGTGGAATATCGCTTCTTCCAGCCTTGGTTTGGTAATGGTTTACTGATCTCTAAAGGCCATCATTGGCATCATCATCGCAAAATGATAGCGCCCACCTTCCATCAGAGTATATTAAAGAGTTTCGTACCCACCTTCGTCAAGCATTCAAAGGCTGTTGTCAATCGTTTAAGCTCGAAAGTGGGTGAAGAGTTCGATGTCCACAAATACATGTCTGAGACGACCGTAGATATTCTGCTGACAACGGCCATGGGTTGTAAGACCCAACCGGAAACCGAAAAGAGCGCTGAATATGCCGAAGCTGTTATGAACATGTGTGATATTATTCACAATCGTCAATTGAAATTAATCTATCGTTTGGATGCCCTTTTCAATTTTACAAAAATGCGCGAGGAAAACAATAAATTGTTGAACATTATTTTAAGCATGACCCGCAAAGTGGTCGATGATCGCAAGAAAAATTTCAATGCCGAAGAGAGAGGTATTGTGGACAAGGGTGATGAGTTGTTGAAAAAGAAACAACAGATCAAGAAGGATGGTTTGCGTGATGATTTGGATGACATTGATGAGAATGATGTGGGTGAAAAGAGGCGTTTAGCTTTGTTAGATGCCATGATGGAAATGGAAAAGAATCCCGATATCAAATGGACCGAAAAAGATGTTATGGATGAAGTTAACACCATTATGTTTGAGGTAAGGCTACTAACACAATCATATGTTTAATTAAAATTATAAAATCTGTTCATAGGGTCACGATACCACAGCTGCTGGTTCCAGTTTTGCTTTGTGTGTGTTGGGCATACATAAGGATATACAACAGCGTGTCTTCGAAGAACAACAGGCCATATTTGGTGATGACTTGCAGCGTGAGTGTACTTTTGCCGACACCCTACAGATGTCCTATTTGGAACGTGTTATTTGTGAAACTTTACGCATGTACCCACCGGTACCATTGATTGCCCGCAAACTTGAAGAAGATATCAAATTGAAATCGGGTCCTTATATAGTACCCAAGGGTACCACCATTCTTGTTTCACAATTTTTAACCCATAGACGTGCTGACACCTTCCCCGAACCCGATAAATTCAATCCCGACAATTTCTTGCCTGAACGTTCAGCCAACCGACACTACTACAGTTATATACCGTTCAGTGCTGGCCCTAGAAGTTGTGTGGGACGTAAATTCGCCATGTTGCAATTGAAAGTCTTATTATCGACCATTATACGTAATTATCAAGTAAACTCCTCACGCACAGAAAAAGATTTCGAATTGCAAGGTGATATCATTCTGAAAATGACCAATGGTTTCAATATCAGCTTGGAACCCCGTACCCTTCTTAAGGTTTAATGCATTCACATTACATGATAACTTACGCTTGTTGACGACTGCTATGAAGAACTGGACTATGCTTGACATGTTGATACGATATTTAAATTTAAGTTTTATTTTTCTAAATTTTACAATACTAACCCACTTGTTCATAACATTTGGCGAACTTTAATAGGAAGATTTGAAATGATTACCACCATCATACCACCACAGCCACCACCATAGTCTAAAGTAATATACCCAAAATGCTTACTAATAACATTAGTTTTTAAGATTTGCAAATTTAAAAAAAGACAAAAAAAAATTCAATAAATAATACGGGCATGCACAGTAAAAAACTGTAACACCTCGGAGTTTCTTTTACACGGCGGCTCCAATGAGAAAATCATTATAAGCAACGATCGAAATAGGACACAGGAAAAACAAAATTTCAGTTCGATAGCGTTACTTATAGCCAGAGTAAAAATTCAATTTTTTTTATGCATATATCGGGTCTTTCATTAAGCGCTTCCTATCTAAAAATTTAAGTAAAACAAATGGTGTGCGAGAGATATCAATGAAATTTTTTATTCGTTTGAAAGACCTTTTGATGCCATTATATGTGGACTGTAACATCGTTTAAATGGCTACCTTAGCTTCTCTAGGTAGAGCGCATCTGAAATTTCTAAACATAAATCAGGTTGAATGAATGAGATAGGTTATGTTGGGTTTGAGGCTCCGCTGTGGTTTGTGACAGAGATCAGAAATGAGTCGTTTTTCGCTACTCATAAGTACTCATGAAATTTAGAGTATGAGTGAGTCAACAGTATTGAAATTCAACTACTCAGATTCATTTGTACTCACTACAACATTGATTTATAAGTACAGGTTGCAATGAGTATGAGTACAACGTTGACATCAAACTCATAACATTCGAAATATGATTGGTTCATACGCCTAGTCATTCAGATTCATAAATTTAGAAAAATACTTATAATACTCATAAAAAATTCGAGTGATTCGAGTCATCCATCACATTGTACAGTCTTAACTGTTGTTGCATTTACAAAAAAAGAAGAAAAAAAGACAAAGACAGCAAGCAAGGCAAGCACACAATCTTCTAGTGAGTATTGTAGTGTTCATACGCGAAGCATACTTATTTTGTGATTCTTGTAAATGTTGAGTAAAGGAGAGTCGAAATCAATAACATCATGCGTATTGTTAATTACGAGTGCGATGAGTACTTCAAACTTTGAATATGAGTAGTATGAGTATGATATTAAAATAAGTATCAGAAATTATGAGTATGATTCGAATCTACTCATCTTTTTGAATACTCATTGCTGATTTCTGGTTTGTGACTTATTCGCATATACCCGAAACTTATTAAAACCCTATAAGAAAAAGTCCAACGGTGTCAAATCACACGATTTCGGTGGCCAGTTCACATCATCCCCACATGAGATGATCGTGCACTCAAATTGCTCGTGCAGAATACTCTAATTGACATTATCTATTCAAACCACATGTCTTTAGTGTCCACTGCAGGCTAAAAGAAAATGGTAATCATCTTCTTATAGTCCTCATCGTTGACGCTACTCGCTGTTGATGTGATGGCTGAAGATGATTTTTACAATCAGTGCCCAATTAGAGATCCAAGTGAAATTCCATTTGGTTTTAAGTTGGCCAAAAACTTGCTGTATTTAACTTTGGTTCAAAACGCTAGGTTTGAGAACCTTATCCATGGCTTTTTCAGCCAAATCACTATCCACTAGACCCTTTCAATACGAGTTCAATATTCTCTGAGCTGTCAAATGAATTTGAGCTTACACTGTCAAATCAAAGAAAGGTTTTTTGTATATTTCTTCTTATTTTGTTGTTATTGTTGTCCAGTGAAGCAAAGGATGCCACCTATCCTCTTATACAGGACTTTATTGCATGATGTTTGGCTGGCGACATTCTAAGAGCGCATCAATCTACCTTCTCCACGTTTATGTAGGTATACCAATCGCTTATTTGAGGATTATTTCGAAGCGCTTGTCGAGCTACATTAGTGTGTGCCGTACCGTAATTTTCGCTAACACAGCTTTGCAAGAGCAAATCAACTTTCGCAATGCGAGAAGTTGACGAATGTTTGCAAAATTTAATATAAGCGCGTTTCGTTTGTGCATTTTTAAATTTTGTAAGCAAAAACGGAAAGTAATGTTTCGTTGACGTAATACAAAATATGAAGTATCAGCAGTTTTTTTTTGGCAAAAACTCTGAGAGTAAATAAAATTGCCATGAAACGATGCTCAAATCCATCGCTCGGAATCGAAGCTAAGTTATAGGTCTCGTCGCTCGTTAACAAGCACTACATGGGTGGTGTGGGCAACCAGATTTAAATACTGACTAAAAAAGACCTATTATGATATGGGCTAAAATTATAACTTTTTTGATACCAAAAGCCATTTAAGTAACAATACAAAGCAATACAAATGTACATTCAGTTTAATTCAATACAAATTCCTAAAATCATTTCTTAATACTCGAGTATTATCTCCATAATTCGTTAATTCAGCCACCGAATAAATTACTTTTCATATCCTGCTTTTATAATCCGCCTCTTGTCCACATCTTTAATCCATTGACTTACAAAACTTTTTCAAATTGTCAATACAAAAATTGTGGTAAATTTGTTAACGATTGTCATAATATTTACCACCTTCTTTATGTGGCAACAAACGTGAAATTCATTCAACAGCATTGCCTGCCTGAATATAACCTTGTAATGAAATCCAAAAATATTACCATAATTTGAAGCGGTATTCATGGTATTCAGCTAAAACGATAAGTAACAGCATAAATATTGATCATCAATACGATCAATACTTTACAATGCTGTGGTGTATTTGCTGTATAGAATGCAACATACAGTTGCACCTTTTTGCCACATTTATGGTAAATTGTGGCATACACACCATACGCAAATGGAAAATCAATTTTTATTTTGCACAAGTAATCGATTTTTTTTTGAAATGAATGAAATGCAAAGGGTTTAATGCGCTTAAAATTAAATACAAAATAACAAATGATTATTCCATTGTGTGAAAATTATGTCTACTTATGGGTAAACTTTGAACAAGAAACCAAAAAAAAAATAAAATTTAAATACGAACGAGTTCAAAATGAAAGAAAGAAGAAAAAAATGAAAATGTTTTAATAACACAACACGCCAGCAAATAAAGAAAATAATACCAACATGCAGCGGATACCATGACCATGAATTTACATGAATGCATTCATTTAAGTATGCGTACAAAACCGAGCACAAGAACTATGAATTTGGAATTGTAAATTTCTACAAGAGGCTTCAATGCTTTCAAAAAGCCTCCTGACCTTTCTGCTCCAGAGAGTAGGTAAATCATAAACGAGCATTATAGAAAGAATGGGTGTCGCCAAATATTCCCTACCATAGCCATGTTGTTTCCAGTAACGACTTATGGCAACCCTATAATACCATATTATGCTAGCTTAAAGGCTTGTTTTATAAAACTGAAGCAAAGGAAAGCAACAATTTTATCATACAAAGGGAGCTCTTCCTCATTTTAAAAGAAAATCTCGTATTTTGTGATCTTGTTTCAATAGATGGTAAAGGAGATTTTGATTAAATATGGGAAAAAATACCCGTCAAATGGCCGCCACGGCTCTGATGATGACGTAAAAATTTTCTTAAGTTATCGCCAAAGTTCCGATCAGAAACTTCTTCAAAATGACCTAAATTCGTTTCATTTATGGTGTAATTTAAATCTAATGCAGCTTAATCTCAAAAAATGTAAATACATGAGATTTGTAAGAAAGAATCCGATTCCTGCAAACTATGCTTTTGATGGATACGAGCTTGAGCTTGTAGATAACTTCCTGGATCTAGGAGTTCTACTTGATCCCAAACTAAATTTTATCCCGCACATAACTATGACTGTAAATAAAGCTAGAAGCGTTCTTGGTTTTATAAAACGGTGGGCAAAAGAATTTAACGATCCTTATGTTACTAAATCGCTCTACACATCTCTTGTAAGGCCTATACTCGAATATGGTTCCATAATATGGGATCCTCTATATAAAAAATATTCCGACGTCATCGAATCTGTACAAAAGCAATTTCTGATGTTTTGTCTCCGAGGACTGAATTTTAATCCTACAAGTTTACCTTCTTATTCTGCCAGACTAGCTTTAATTAAACTTCCGACACTTAAAAGCCGCAGAACTATGTTAAATATCTCATTCATATTCAATGTAATTACTGGTGATATAGGCCCCAGTTTTTTAATCCATAATATCACGTTTAATGTTCCTCAACGTCCGTCACGTCATTTTTCCCCATTATCAATACAATTTTTTAGATCCAACTACGCTGGTGCTGATCCAATAAGGAGAATGTGTAAAGAATTTAATAAATTGTATATGCTAATAGATTTTTCGTCATCAAATAATGTTATAAAAAATAATGTAATTATATATTTAAATTCATAGTTTTTAAAATTGATATAAATTTAAATTTACAATTGTAACTTTAATAAATTGCCTGCAAGGAATATTTCCATAGGCAAATAAAATAAATAAATAAAAAAAAAAAAAAAAAAAAAAAAAATGATAGAGATATGGCTGTATCTCACTAATGGCACATTGGATCTCGAATTTAGGCTCAGCATCTATTTCGGTTTCATTCATATAAACCTACATACATACATAATTGGTCATTACAACCCACCACTTATGTTGTGTGTGTTAATTTTAGACATGAGTGGCAGGACCTACAATTTAAAGTCGACAGCGAACGATAGATTTTTGAGAAACTTTTCCATGGCAATTTTATTTACTCTCAGAGTTTATGCCAGAAATTTGCTAAGGGGAAGTCGTCGAAGAAGTATTTAAATTTCGTTTTGCTGGAGATGTCTGACCTGAAGTTTGAACCCTTACGTCTAATAAGCCAGCACACTACTTACTAGACTACGGTGACTTCAAGCGAAGGAAAGGAAAGCAAAAATTTTATCATAGTAATAGAGCGAAACTAGGTCGTAATCCTGAGAAAAGGGTTGTAATGACCAATTATGTATGTATGAAGAACACGATTTCTCATTTAAAAATAATACCTCGTATTTTGTTTTTTTATTGGATTGTAAAGAACATTTCATTTAAGTGTGTGAAAAATTTCAGTAAAATTTCCGCCTCTACTCTGATGACAGGCTATTAGTTTTTTCATGAAATTTACGGTGACTTTTTCACAGAGACATGGCTGTATCTCAGCCATGACGTGTTGGTTCTCGAATCTCGGCTCAGGGTTTATTTCTGAATTTTCGCAATATACCCAAGATTTCATAAATTTCAAAAGAAAAAACCAGTTTTCATCAGAATTTCTTGAGATAGTTTGTCCTGTAATAAATTGATTTAAGAACGCGCTGTGTGGCAGGTTGTGTCTTTTTGATGAAAGCATATTTTGGCCAAAGAATTGAACAGCTTTAAATTACATGATATTGATAGCTAGTTGTCATCAGAACTCCATTGGGATAATTTGTCCTGCAATGAATAGCTTGCAAAACGCGTGGCGTGATAAATTATTTCGTCTTGCTGAAACCACATGTTGTCCAGAGCTATGCAATGCAGTTGAGGCCACTAGAACCACATTGTAGTGTTCCTGTAGCGAATGCCGATCACGCTGTCACTACAATTTTAGCTTCATTTTCTAATGAATAAGATCCAATTACGTCCCCTTACTAGACAGTTTTGTTTGTTAGGAGTGTATTCAGATTGCACAAGAACTTTCTGAGCCATAAGTTCTATAATTTTGAGCATTCACTATGCCATTTAGATAGAAATGTGAAGAAGATGATTTTCTTTTTCAAAAATTGGTTTAGTCCTCATTTCTTTCGAATAATTATGAATGGCGCGTTTCTTGGTGTGAAGGATGTGCATGAAGGAGGACAAAATTCCCCGAAATTTGAAGTTGTTAAGAACGATGACGAATTGATGTTTTAGAGTTTTTACAAGACTATCGTTTACAGCAGCAATGTTTTCAAGACAACGATCTGCACTTCTTCCTATAACCTTTCCAGTTTCGGAATTTTTTTTACAATTTTTAGAATGGTTGACACATTAGGTCAGACATCTGCAGATCAAACATCTCTAGGTGAGACATTTTCAACAAAACGAAATACGTACAAATAATTTTTCGGCGACTTCCTCTCAGCAGGTTTCTGTCTAAAACTCTGTGGGTAAATAAAATTGCCATGAAATGTTTCTCAAATTCTGTCGTTTGAAATCTATTTTAAACTGTAGGTGCCGCCATTCTTGTATAAAATAAACACACAGCATAAGTGGTGTGAGAGCTAGGCAGTACTCCAGACTGGAGTAATGGAGTTTAACCAATTATGTATGTATGTATGTATCAGCATAACTCTTCAATAAAGCTTCTGATTATTTAGAATTGGAATAAACATGTCATGTCAAACATAGCTGTCAAATTTCAGAGTTGCCACTTGTACAAAAAAATGGGGGCTAATTTTAAAAACTGCACTCTTACTGAAACACGCTTCAGGTGACTTAAACGAGCGAAAATAAACTAAATAGACCCAAATAAACAAAATTTTGATTTCTACAATTTGATATTTATTCACATAGTCAAATAACTGTTAATGTTCTCACAGATTTTTATGATTTGTGTGACTAGCAACTGTAGAAATGGTTTAAAATTTCATTTTCATTTGACTACTTTCAAGATACCATAGTACTCCCATAACAATCCTAATGATTTGATCTGCCATCAACACCACCAAAGTTCTTATATGAAGACTATGTATTAAATTTCAATTTCTGTTTCTCAATCAAACGAAATTTCTATTTGAAAAAAGAAGGAAAACAAAAAAATCCCATCATTCGATTTCGTTTCAATAAGTGTAAATAAACACCAGATTACCTGTTTAGAAATAAAAAACATTCGATATTTTTTTTGTCAGTCAGTTTGCTTGATGCTGCAAACGAAGAAAAGAAACTCTCATTCATTTACTATTAAACATTCGTATGATGGGAATCAAAACATAAACGTATGTATAGTACAGAAAAAAATTATTTGGCAAATAAATCCGACAATCTATCATCATACGGCAGCTGTATCAAATTGCAAAATTCTAAATGAGTTCCACAAAAGATTCTTTCTCCAAATATTGCATTTAGAAAATAATTGTTACCCTTTCGTTATACGTTGTGGCAATGAAAATGAAAGGAAATAGACAAATTTACAACCTGTTGTAAAGACATCCTATAGGGGTGTGTGTTGAAAGCAAATAAAGGATACAAAACGCTGTTCCTTTAATTTATTTTTGCGTAAATAAATGACGGAAGGAAATGATTATTTTGTTGCTCACTTTTTCTTTCAATAGTTTTTCCGTTTTTCTTTCGATAATTATAAATTTGTTACTCTTTTATTTATTTCTCTTTTTTTTACCGGTGGAAGCGATTATCAACGGTGGTGATGATTTTTTTAAATAAAAAAATAGTTTTGTCGGTATGTCCTTTGAGACATGCAAGTGTAAATAAAGCAGAGATATTTTTTAGCATTAGGATTTTATAAAAGATTTGTGGTAAAATAATATAGAATTTGTTTTATTATTATCTCCTACACATTTTAAAAACATTTGGTAGGCGGCCATGTAGTGAAGTAGTACAGTATTAGGTTAGGTAGCAGAGATCAGCAATGAATCGCTTTTTCGCTACTCATCAGCACTCATCCTATTTTGAGTATGAGTGAGTCAACAGTATTGAAATCCAACTACTCCGATTCATTCGTATTCACTACACCATTGAATTATAAGTATAAGTTGCAATGAGTATGAGTACAACGTTGACATCAAACTCATAACATTCGAACTATGTTTGATTCATACGCCTACTCATTCAGATTCATAAATTTAGAAAAATACTTATAATACTTATAAATGATTCGAGTGATTCGAATCATTCATCAAAATTTATAGTCTTAGTTGTTGTTGCATTTACAAAGGAAGAAGAAAGACACGTAAACAAAAAAGACAAAGACAGCAAGGAGAGCAAGCACACAACCTTCATGTGAGTATTGTAGTGTTCGTACGCGAATCATACTTATTTTGTGAGTCGTGTATGCGATGAGTCGTGGAGAGTCCAAATCAATAACATCATGCGTATTGTTAAGTACGAGTACCATGAGTATTTCAAACTTTGAGTATGAGTAGGATGGGTATGACATTTAAATAAGTATGAATGCGTATAAGTATCAGAAATTATAAGTATTATTCGAGTCTACTCATCGTTTTGAATACTCATTGCTGACCTCTGTTAGGTAGTACTCACTGCCGATTCATTTCAATATACTTCGACTTCAAAGTCCATTTTGACAAGCGAGAACCCAACTAAATTGAGTGTGTACCGCAGAACTACGTAATTAACATGCTTTCCTTATAAGACTCAAAGTGCCATGGAGTTTCAAATGTGGAATAGCCAGGCGTCTAACAGCGAGCACAATACAGTGACGCTTGAAGTGTTTCCCACTCTCCTCTTCAAACTTGTCTCTCCAACTGTATGTATGTGTGTATGTGCGCCCAAGCTCTGTATGTATGGGCTCTTTTTTACATTTTCAGTAAACTTGTGAGTCCGCTGTTAAAATAAAACCATTACTGCCTGCCTATCGAATTTTTCAGAGAAAATGTTTTCAATAGTCGCCGGAGTCTAGTAGGTAGTGTGTTGGCTTATTAGACGTGAGGCCACGATTAAAATCCCAGATCAGACATCTAGAATAAAACGAAATATGAAAAAATATTTCTACGGCGACTTCCTTTCAGATTTCTGGAAAAAACTCTGAATAAAATAAAATTGCCATGAAAAGTCGAGTCGACTTTAAACTGTAAGTCACTCATGTATTAAACTTGACACACACAACATAAATGATGTGATAATCTATGTTGCAATCCTGACTAATAGCTTGTAATGACCAGTTTCGTAAGTATGTATAGATATTAGCTAGGCGTCTAACAGCGATCACAGTACAGTGATGCTGGAAGTGTTCCTCACTGTCCTTTTCATCCTCATCTGCCCAGTTAGTAAGGCATTGTAATTTTATGCACCCATGTACTGTATGTGGCTTCCCAAGACGTACCAGTCTTCACATGGGGCTCTTTTCAACCATACCAGTAAACTTCATGAAAGTCTGCTGGAAAGATGTCATTCGCTTGGTTTTTCATTTGTCAGAGTAAATTTTTTCAGTAGGAAATTACCTTCGTGTCATGTATCAATGCCAGATATGCCCTTTAAGGTGTGCAATTTTACCATAAATAAACAAAAAAATCCTTGCAAGTCGTTGAACTTTGTCATAAAAATTCAAGCTGAGTGAGAAATATGTTTCTATCACACAAATAAGCTTTAGGCACGACGCTAATTTATGATTCAATGGGTATGTAGACGAACATAGATATCGAATTCGACGTGAAGAGCAGCTAAAGGTTTGAAGAATGCCAAAATATTTGGTATGGTTTTCGGGTCTTAGCATCCTTTGATCAAAATTACACGTCACGTTACAATAAGTGGAGTAGACGGTGAGGAGAGTTTGTTGAGCGATTCCTTGATGGGCAATCCCTTGTCCTTCAAGGATTTTTTCGCTGTAGATTACCTTTCAGTCAGGATTATGACGTAGCTTCTCACACTACTTAAGTTGCGTGTGTTAATTTTGTACATGAGTGACAGAGGGCCTACAGTTTAGAGTGGACTCAGAACGACAGATTTTTTCTCAGAAACTTCTCATGCAAAGAGTAAATACTTTCCGACCTTTTGATAAAAATCTGCTGACAGGAACTCGCCGAAGAAATATTTTTCATATTTTTTTTTTTTTTTGTAGGAGATGTCTGATCTGGGGTTTGGATCGTGCCCTCATGTCCAAGTTTTACTAGAGTACGACTTCAATAAAACCAATCAAAAGTAATAAGAATTGAAATTGAAACAAGTGGGTGCATAATGTGATATTGAAAAGAAGCACTCTTTGTCAATGGACACAGAAATGTCGTATCAAATTCAGGCCTCAAACTTTCTGATATTTTATGTCTTATTGTTCTTAAAATTATTTTGTCTTTTCAGTTCTTAACTGGCCACACAATAAAACCACATTATTGCGTTAAAATTTCATTTCATAATAACCAATTTCTTTTCTAAAGTGGCATTAGTTTAAGCCGTCTGCTAATGCGCTTAAACCGAAGCAGCAGTTAAACGGAAAGTAGTTAAACTGGTGCCGGACACTCAAGTGTCTTCAAAGAAGTTTAAAGAAATTTCAAATTTCAAGTATCACTTGAACATAAGAATAGTTTTACAAAAAGGATTTAAGAGATTAAGGCGATTTAAAAGGGATTTTACAGGACAGTTAGGTATTAAACAAGTGCTGAATAAAAATTTGTTAACCGCAATTTAGAGATCTACAGACTATAGTATATAGAACAGTGTACGGCATATAGAATTGAAATAAATTGACCTGTTGTTGGTTTAAATTAATGTTTTTTATTTTATTTTCTTGCTTAAGAATTATGAGTGGAAGCAGATAAATTGTTAACACATTAAAGGCTTTGGAAAAAATTGTATTTTTCTTTGAAAATTAAATGATTTGGAGATTAAGGAGCTTAGGAACTAATAAGAAAATTTTAAAAGAACATTTACGCTCAAAAAAACTACTTTCATTCAATGTTATCCAGATTTGAATGAAAATTACAGAAGTCTTAAGTCATAAATACATATACATATGTATGTGCATACATGGCATACTACTACTATAATGACTATCTAGAGCATACATGTATTTGCTATTTGATGTTGTTGTTATTGTTGTTATTTTTAAAATGTACCATATGTGTTGCACTGCAAGGCAATTTGATTATCCTTTCGATAACAGCTAGTAAATGAACTTTATGTAGATTTTCTTAAAGAATACTCTGGCATTACTTTAGGAACGTGCACCATCTTAGAATGGGGTTCCTTTTAATTTTATGCTCCAGTGAATAAGATAAAACGCGTGGTCTCCTTAAGACTCTTGTTTTTCTTTCTTCTTTGCAACTCACTGTTGCATGCCATGTTCATTAACGATGATGATGATGATGATATTGATAATGATGATGATTTATATCTTCTTTCGTTTCCCAGATGATATGCAAAAAACAAAGAAAAAGAAAAATTTTTCTCTTTCATTTAAATAAACTTCTAATGTTTTTGTTTGCCTAGATCATGAACGATCTGATCTTATTGCTGACTATACATGTATGTACATACATACCATGACATACCTCCTCAGTTACTCCTTTTTGGTTTTGAGCAATAGATCGACCACATGTTCTTAGTTAAGCCATGTAGAAGTAAGAAAGAATTAAATGTCACCTAAATTGAGGAATTTTTATGTACATGGAAAGAAAAGAAGTTTTTTCGTGAATTATCGGTTTGTGCTCTAAATATGTAACATGTGTTCCACTTTAAAATGTTTACTCTCCCTTTCACTGTAACCACTAATTATTTTAAAATGTTATTTTTTTTTTGTACGGAATTTATTTACTTATTTGAAGAAAAACATCACATTGGTTATTGACAATGCCATGGTTATTTGAAAATGTTGCAAATGTATTGCAACATTCACGATTTTTAGTGGACGTACGCTATGGAGTGAACCCTGGCACGCTGGTTGTGTTGGCATATCGAAAGGGAGAAGAGAAAGTAAGAACAGTGTGTGCCAGCGTAATACATACTATTGTCATCATTTTTTTTGTTATGTTCTAAAAATTTAAGAAAGTGTAACAGACCAGAGCCTTAAGTAGGAATCGAACGCATAACCTCTAGATTCGCAAATTAGCACAACCCACACTAAACCACTTGCAAACTTTTGAATGGCAGCTGTAATGACGTTTTTTGAGGATAGCATTTTGATTTGCTTGTTCTTGTGAGACTTCACGTTGCTAAATTAAGGATTAGAGAGGCCAAATGTCATGATTTTGGTGGTCAATTGCTGGGTCAAAAATTTGAGGTATACTGCTCATTAAACCTGGCTCTCAATTGGTTTATGGTGTAACGTGTCGCGTAATAAGTGATATTGTCCTTTTGGATGCCCGAATTAATTACTTAACTGATCATTACAACCCTTTAGTCAGGATTTCGACTTAGTTAATCACACCACCCACGATTGACGGGACTTACAGTTTAAAGTTGACACCAAATGAAAGATTTTTGAGAAACTTTTCATGATAATTTTATTTATTCTCAAGGATTTTGCCAGAAACTGCTGAGACTAAATCACCAAGGATATGTTTTTTATATTGCATTTTGTTCGAGATGTCTGACCTGGGGTTTGAACTGCAGGTTCGCGTCTAATAAGTCAACACACAACCTATCAGTCTACGGCGTCTTAGAAACAAGATTCTCTGTAAATATATACTGAGCTGTTGTAGTAGATATATACTGAGACGTCAGAGTCGTTAAATCGAACAAACGTGGGTGCCAGTGCACAAGACCCCTTTTGGAAAGAAATTTGTAAATGAATTGATTTTGCAATAAATCGATTGTTTAGCCCGTTGTTTGGCTCTGTCCTGTTGGAAACAAATATTGTTAATTTTAATGAGAATACTTTTGGAAAAATTTAGTCACCACTTGGCCGTAATCGTAAGGGCAGATCCTAGCTTATTTTGAAAGAACGCACGCTGCTAACACGTAAACTTCAGCTATCAGTAACGACCTAAGCATTGCCTTTGAACTTCATCACATGTACAATTCTATGATAAAACTGATCACCTTCGGATAGTTTCAAATAAGCACAGCAAGTTGATGCTAACGTTGCTATTGCAGGAGCATTACTTTATAGGCATGTAATAAAATTTCGCCGTAGTCTAGTAGGTAGTGTGTCGGCTTATTAGACGTAAACTGTTCAAACCCCAGGTCAGACATTAAATCGAAAATACGAAAAAATATTTCTTCGGCGACTTCCTCTCAGCAGATTTCTGTCAAAGCTCACAGAGCAAGAATTTTAATTATAGAATTCCATGATGGTGAAATGGTAGACGAATGTTTTTTTAGTATTGGAAAAATATTAGTGGAGAATCCAAAATCCAAAAAAAATCACCCTTTATAAATACATGCATACATTTTTCTTCTAGGTACATATTTTTCTTCTTAATTTCACATAACATTCTCAATAATTTGTGAGAAGACAAAACTTTCTTCTTATCATAATTGAAACATTAATGTCAGCAAATTTCCTGCAATCCAATCGACTGCAATGAAAGTCAATTGAGTTGTTACTTCAATGATACAATGACTCAACATGATTTTTTCCATTTGTGTCGATTTATATTGAAGTGATTGAATGCAGTTTGAAAATAATGGCAACCTGCAATGATTTTGTATTTTTTTGTAAATTTTTTCGAAATTGCAAACAATAGATTATTTTGACAATTCAATCAATTGGATAAGAGAGAATTTGGCAATACAGAATGAATTTTTTAAGAACTTCTTTTAAGGACTGCTAAGCAATTGTCGCAAGACTATTTTCTTTAACTCCACTGTAGGTCTTCATGCAAAAAACAATTGTAAGATTTTTTTAATATTTTCAGGCAAATCTTTAAGATGATCGTTTCCGCATTATTGTGATATGAAAACCCATAAGTTTTAATAACGTTTGGCTTCAAAAACAGCGGGATATATTTTTTTTGCAATCTTATTTGAGAGCACCACACACATTCAATTTTTCTGGGTGTCAATAATAACACAAAAACACAGTCATGGTGTGACATTCAGATTATTTTCTGCTTTCAATTTTCAATGATTTTTAAGTATTTAAATGGAGTTTATAGTTCTGAATACTAAGTGAGAAGGGAAGAGAGAATTTTGTAAAAAATATTATATTTAAAGGATTCTTATTAATTTTAATTTAATTTTAAATAAAAAATTTAAAATTAGTAGGGATTGTACAATGGATACCTTACACTTGGAGTGGTATAATGAGTAATGGCAAGCAATCAAGGTTTGTATTCGGCTTAAAGGTATAAAATATTATTAAAATTTTGGAATTTTGAAAATAAGAGGCAGTAAATTCCTTTCGGAAAGAGGCCTAAATGAGCTTAATTCTTTACCATTACTTCCACTATAACAACTCAGTACATTTCCACAGAGGGTGTTGTCTACAAACTAGAGGGTGTTGTCTATAAACTAGAGGGTGTTGTATATAATACGCCGTAGCCTAATAGGTTCAAAATACAGCTTTGCCAGTCTTCTGGAAAAAACTGTATAGTGTAGGTCCCACTACTCATGGATAAAATTAACACACACAACTTGGGTGGTGTGAGAAGCTAGGTCATAATCCTGACTAAAGAGTGGTAATGACCAGTTACATATGTATGTATGTGGACTATGAGTTAGAGGATGTTGTATAGTATATAAGACGCCGTAGTTTAATATATTAGGTGAGGTTAGGTTAGAGGACTTGTACTTGTCAATTAAGACAAGTACAGTACCCATTTTACAACGAATTGACCCATTGTACAACGTTCTAGTTTCTCACACCACTTATGTTGTGTGTGTTATACATGAGTGGTGGGACCTACAGTTTAAAGTCGACTACGAACGACAGATATTTGAGAAACTTTTTCATGGCAATTATATTTACTCTCAGAGTTTTTGCCAGAAATCTCAAAGATTTCGTCAAAGAAATACTTTTTGTATTTTGTCTTGATGTCTGGCCTGGGGATCGAACCCTGGCTTTACGTCTAATAAGCCAACACACTACCTACTAGACTACGGCGACTTCAGTTTAATAGGTAGTGTGTTAGCTTATTACATGCGAGCTCATGGTTCAAACCCCAGCTTAGACATTTCCAACAAGACTAAATATGAAAAAAGTATTTCCTCGGCGACTATCTCTTGCCGAGTTTTTGCCAGACAGCTGCTGAGACTAAATAAAAATGTCATGAAAAGTCTATCAAAGAACAAATGTGCGCAGATGATTTTAAGGTAGGTCTTGCTACTCATGGGTAAAATTACCACACACAACATGGGTGGTATGAGAAGATAGGTTGTAATCGTAATTAAAGAGTTATATTGACCAATTATGCTAGCAAATGCCGTAATCCTGAGGGGTTGTAATGACCAATTATGTATGTATGTATTTATGTTGCCTATAATTAAAGAAAGATGGTAACTCTATCATTTTAGAAACTGCAATATAATCTCATTAATTATTGGTAAAGAAAAGGAAAAGTGGACAAGCAAAAGTGGCAAATAAAAACTTTTTGCAAAAACATTCATCCCATAGGCATGCAAGAAAGAATGACATATTTTTTCATTATCATTCTTGGCTGAAATATCATAATAAAGTATTATTCTGAATTTTAAAGCAAAATGTTAAATCATTGCAAATTGTTGAATCATTGTCAAATTCAAGTATTTTCTAAAGCAAAAAAATTTGGAAGAATTTTTTAAGACCACCATCGTGAGTTCTAGCAATTTAAAGAAACAAAACCCAATTTATGAAAGCTAAAAGGAATATTCATATTGAATACACGATATTTGTGTTCTTTCAACTCAGAAACTAATGTAATTTATTCAATTCCTTTCATGTTTTTCATTAAAATTTCAAATTCATGTTCTTGAGTTAGTGTTACATTTTTTAAAATTCATGTTCTTGAAAATGCTTTTTTTTGTTTCTCACACTTTCGTTTTAAAATGAAAATTAAAAAATATTTTGATTTGTGATTGATTGTTTTTCCTTTTTCACTGTTTCAACATGTCATTCATTTTTCAAATTCTTTGCACCATTCAGTGATTGCCTTGAAAATTGGGTGATGAAGGGTTTGTCTATTGAAATGTGAGTCTAAATGTGTCTACAGGCAACAAGTATTTACACGAAATGGATTTTCATTTGGTTTTGAATTTTAAGTGGTTTTGAAAAGCAAGGGAAACAGACTAAAATAAAAACGAATGCAATCTAAAAATAGGCCAGTTTTTTTGTGGCATTAAAAAACTAATTTGTTCTTGGCAGGCCCTAGAATGATATAGGTAAGGTTTGATAGGTAAAAGCGAGTTCTTGCATTTGATTTTTTATTGTCATCACAAAATTGTTGTTGTTTACTCTCCATCTAGGTATTCTCTTCTTTAAGTTCCAGTTCCAATGCCTATCCATCATCAGATATTGTTCAGATTGATTGCAAGTGACCAACTGTTGCGTGATTTTATACCTGGGGTGAGAAAGTTATTACTGCCCCACGTTTTTGGCCTTTATTGGAAGTTTGTTGATGTGAACACGTTTATTAATGCTGAAAAATCCCTCCTCCTTTCTCTCCTTTTGCACTATATTCTGCTTCTAATAGCGAATTTGTTTCAGGAATGACATGGCTATCTCATTTTAGCTGAATGCCCTGAAAAACCATTAGCCTGATAAACTTGGTGTAGATCTGCAAGTAGTTAACTGCTTGCGCAGACGTAAAGCGTGATCATTTCTAGCCACAATCAAATAATAACTTCCACTATACACTATGCACTTCTATGGAAATTCCAGATTTCCCTTACCAAGCTGTATAGTTCGTCGAATTTTCGATTTCCATATGTTGATGTCAAGCAAGAAAATTTGAATTCTTCAAAAAAAAAAAATTGAAAATATGACTCATTTAAGCAGTTATTTCTGATGGCATGATTATCCTTGGATATATCAAAGACTTTGTATATAAAATGTGCTTGTCTTATAGCAAAAAATTAAGAAAATTTCCCTTCTAAGCCTGGCTAATCCTATGACTTCCATCGCTCTAGATGGTGTCTCCATTCTAAAACAGTCTCCCTTCTATATGTGTCAATAATTTCACAAAAATTCTGTTACTTTTTATATGAAAGAAACATTTTGTCTATCTTTTATTGTTCAAGTCTCTTATCTTAGTGGGTGCAATATTACAGCAGTTGTTACCGCACACACACATTGTCATTATCTCAGCAGATGGAGTTTGAAACGCTTGCGCGTTTAATGCAACTGCATACGTGACGTAATCTTTATTAGCACCTTTCGATAATTAATGTCTTCTTAATTTCTTAACAATTTCAGCATAGCATAACGTAGCTTTACAGTTATTTACGACATTCTGTCTATTCTATTAGAGACAATAACTTATTGTCCTTAATATGTTTGCTAATAAAATTTCATCATTGACAGTTATCCTCGATCTTATTATGTTTCATGCCAATGAAAATCCCGAACTTGGAAAAATCTTTTCATAAGGAAAAAAAAACAGCCATAACAAGGAAAGGAAAATAAAAGAAAAATTCAAACCCCGTTATGGTTATTATTTATGAAAAATTGTAATTCAACACGCCTTAATTTTAGTTTCTTTACAATTTTGCTAAAAACATTAGAAAATAATACGTTTTTCGAAAATCAACAAAAGGCTCTCAACTCCTCATATTTTAAAGTTTTAAATTTCCAACACATGCACACACCATTAATACATACATAGATAGAAATGAAAATCAAATATTGATTTACCGTTGGATTTAACATTCAGCATTCAATTGTAATTCCAATGAATGTCCTTCGGCTAGATTTCGTTTGAAAAAGGATTCGATTACAACCATACAATCCTTTCGCTTTTTTTTCGTTAGGGTGCCACAGGCACTTCTCTGTTTTGTTTTGTGTAAAATACCCGTTAGTTTTTATTACGTCATGAATATTCATATTCATTACGTGTATTTCATTTATTGTTTTGCTCTGCTCCTTATAGAAGGATATGCTGTTGTAATTTGATTTGTAATAATTTCGTTTATAGCGGCAGTTTGTAAAAAAAAGTTTATTTTACTTTAACCTGAGTATTTTGGTGGGCGTCCAGGTGTTTTTCAACTACAGTCGAGTCAATAACACGTGTATTTCTACTTAAAACAGCTGCATTAATTATTGAATTTGTAGTTTTTATTCTTAATAAGGGGGGAGCATGTGTAAATTGAAACAATTTTTTTTAGAGAAAGGATAACGAAGGAGTGAACCATTACTTCCATCGGAAGTATGTGTTGAAATGCTGTGATAAAATGAAAAGCTGATTTGTGTTTAATTGTTAAATTAATCGATAAATTAAAATTAGTAGTTTAATGTAGAATTCAGTCATAGAACAGTCTTCATTCTCTATAATAAATGAGTGTGAAAAATACAAATAACGAAGGCGGTTGGAATTTCCAATTCGTAAAAATATGTGGATTTGAAATACCTAGTCGTGTACATAGGCTTGTGATGTCGGCCGTATATAGGGTCTTTCTAAGCGCTTTCTACCTTTAAATTTAAGTAAATTTAAGTTTATGTGAGGTATTACTATAAATCAGGGTGAATTTCCCTGATGGCATAGGTTATGTTGACTTTGAGTACCACTGCGGCTTATGGTTTATTGGCACACACTTGCAACTTAAGAAAATGCCACAAGAAATTTCAAAGTAAAAACGCACAATCTCAGTGGACATTTCAAATTTCTACTACGTGTGATAGTCCCGCCCTCAAATCGCTCGAGTAGAATATTGAGTGTGGTAAGAACTGTATGGTATGTAACAACGTCCGTTTGACACCACTTGATGTGTCAACAGATAATTCAATTGCGGCCAAAAAGAGTAATCAACTTATAGTGCTCGTCTTTGTCATTGGTATCGCCCTCAAAGAAACCTGAACGGGTATCGCCAAAAGACCAAAACCACGCCAAATAGTGACTTTTCCGGAATATATTGCTCACTCTTGGATCTCACGAGGATTGGTAGCGTTTAAAATTTCGTTCTCAAAGAAATATGGACAGGTAAGGCAAACAGCTCAAATACCACACAACATAGTGACTCTTTCGTGATGAATGGACGGTCTTGGGTTCTCACAAGTATTAGTAACGTCCCAAGTTTGAAAATTTAGTTTGTTTACATACGCATTCACTCAAAAATGGGCTTCATCACTGATGAAGATGAGTTAACATAACGTAACAGCTCTTTAATCGAATACACATCATTGGCTTTATGGTTCTCTATGGTACCATCCACCACTATAGACAAATTCTATCAAATTTGACAATGAAGCAGCCTCGTTTCCGAAAATTGTCTGCACCGATGTGCTATGGCGTGAAACATACATCCTATCCTGCAAGGAGCCTGATTGAAATCATTTCAAGATAGAGCTGGCCAGTGAAAGAGTTCTGCATCGATTACAACAAATGGTAGTCGAAAGCGGCTAGGTCTGGTACATACTGCGGACGCGATATGTGACCGAGCTTTGCCGTGATGGAAAATTATGGTCTCAAGTCTGGTTGCATTGATGTTCACTTCAAACGAATAAACTGTTATCTGTACAGTCCTACCGTGATAGGCTGACTCGGTTTTAGCAGCTCATAATGGATAACACACTTCTAATACTCCACCAAATGCAGAGCATTGGAAGCATTGGATACTCTGCTTGGTCGTAGATTTTACTCGTTGCCTCCGCTTCACATATGATTTCTTGCGCTTGAATGAATCATAAAAATGATTTTTTAACGATCAAACAGCATTACAGGCATGCAAAATTTTCTTTCAACGTCTCTCAGCTGCCGTTCGTATGGCATCCAATTCTCTTTGCCTTTTTAATGAATCTTCGCTAGAGTGGGCCAGATCATTCTAGATATTATGCCCGTGGCAACATCAGACCACATTCCCATTTCCTTTCACGAAAATACTAAGACGAAGTACAGTTCTCGAGGCAAGTGCTACAATAGTCATAATGTCAGTAATGTCCGTAATTCATTCATTCCAATACAGTTCCAGTCATAAATCGATTGGACCGGAAGACCTAACTCCCGGCCGGACCTAACTTACCAGTCGTTCAGTAAACCTAAACTAGCCATTACATTACCACCTTTAATAGTGTAGGGTATGAGAAAAAACAATATTGAAAAATAATATTTCAAATCTCTTTTGAATATTCAAAAGATATACTGTTTATAGTATTCTCAGTGACAATAACCATATTTTTGATAATTTATTTCCATTTTTTTGTTTCTTAAATTCAGAAAATGCCACCCCTTCAAATTGACAATGAATTGTGGACTTCTTTTTTTTTTGTTTTTTGCATGACACACTTTGAAAAGAAAAACAAAATTGTTGAGAAATATTAAGTAATTTTACCTAAAAAATTTTTAAATGCAATTTTCTTTCTCTTATTTGCTTAGAAAATAAGCAGATGCTTCTAAGAAATTGTAGTTTTCTTAGACCTTTTTCTTCGTGAACATATACCAATCGATGCAATCTAATGGCCATTGTTTAGCTATGGACTGACAATAGGAGAAATGTAGACAATTTGACGTCTTTGGCTTCATCTGCTGCTGCCTTTGGCGCTAAAGATTTTTCTCGTTTTTTTTTTTTTTGAAAATAAAAGAATTTTAAAACAATAGTACTATAAGAAAATGGTACTTTGCGAGGAAGGAAGCACGTGGTAAAAACATTATCAATCAATGATTAATGTATTCTAAGCCTGATATCTTAAACATAAGCACAGAGAGCATTATCTTATGAAAAAAATTTTTTTGTTTCTGAAATTTCTTTAAACAGATTTTATTCCTCCATAAGATAGAAATCAAATATAAGGACTGCTATTTAGTTTGTTATCGATATGTTGGCAGAAACTAATTAAAGGATATTTGTATGCATAAATAAAACTCATGTAATTTGTTTTAATTTATAAGCATTCATTTGTTTTACTTTTTATTTTTCCATTTTCTTCAGCAAAATTAGCATTTTCAGTCTTAGGATTGTTGTAACTCTCCATAACTCATGTATATTTTTTTCGTGTAATTTTTATCCAGGGCGTGAATAATTTTTACATGTCTTTACCTTGGATATGAAAAATTTCTTGTCTTCTTAATTCTTTTACTCTATTTTTTTTCCTTTTTTCGTATTTCATTAAATAAAAGGGTTGTTTTCTTTCTGTCCCAGTGATCTAGTTTTTATCCTTCTTTATTACTTTACTTTACGTTTTAGATCCTTCTGTATATGTATGCTTACCTTCTGAGAGTGTCATTTTTTTCTGTTCGTATTTTTTTTCCCACTTCCTACAGATTTACATAAATTGTTATGGACTAGTTATTGAAATTAATGTGGTTTTTATGTCACTGCATATTTTATACATTTCAAAATTAATCTAAGATTTATGCTAATCTCTCTTCATTTACAAATAGGAGCGGTATTCATATTGTATAAAGGAGTTGAAGTACATTCTAGTGAAGAGCGTTATAAAATAAGAAGGTTTTAATTCCCTGCTCCACAGATCATCGTTTATATACTATGCATCGCAATCTTATTCAGATTGTGCTCTTGTTTATTATTCCCGAACATAAAAAAAATGTTTTCTAACATTCGTCTTAGAAATGTTTTGTGATTAAAGTACTCATTAGAGTGTGCTTTTCTACTGAACCCAAATAACAAAAATTTGACAAGAAGTAGTGAGTATAGCAATCACTTTTGATTGAAAGTGATTGAGTATTTCGCCATGAAGATTTTGTTTAAAATTTAATTTGCAATGCCGTCATATATTCACCTTTCCATCGATCCTATAAAATGAATAGGGCCTATTAATGAACTTTTATCAGCTGAAAGATGCTTATAGGGATACCGTCAAAGTCTTCAAACACATTACTTGTTGATCCACTTAATCTAAATACACACGACCGCTTGCATATGTCAACAACATCAAGCGGAATTTCCGAATTAACTTGGTGTTCAATGAATTTGCCTGAGTTTACCAACTTTATATCACCTCCTGACCCTCATACTTCACCATATAATTTTTTTATTTAAGGCCAACGCTCAGGAGGTGAACTCCTACTCATGCAGTGTATTGTGTGGGAATCACAGAAATATAGTTACAGGAGAAAGAAAAGATTTTGCAACCTTCGTCCCTGGTTTCTCGAGAATTTTTTTGTAACAATTCTCACTTTCTTTTTCTATTTCGGTTAGTCAACAATTAGTCAATCACAAAACATACAGGGTCTCTGGTTGGAATCGAACTCACGGGCTCGGCTCTCATTTTCATTAAAAATTAAATTTATTTCTGCATGGTTGTAAACCAGAGCTCGGCATTTCCTATGCACGCGTGCTTTTCAGCCATTACTAAATTTACAACAACGTACTCATACGTATTAAAAACACTCTCAGTCTCGTTTGAGCATTCACTGAAAGGGGTTGTGTTGTCGCATGTTTCTTGCTTTTGTACACGAAGACCTGCTAGTGCAGGGATGGAAAACTTAATGTCTTTAACATCAGCGTATGGTGTACGTTTTTAGAATTATAATCTTTTTCAAAATAAATTATTCTAATTTATTAAAACATTTATTAAACATTTTTTATGTGTGTCTCTAGCATCAAGTGTAAAGCAAACCTCACTGCATGAAAGCTCGAGCGAGACTGATCGATTTTGTTTGTTTTCATTCATTTTGTGAGTACAGTATAAATTTCCCAGAAAGTTTTCTATTAAATATGTATATTTCTAAAAATAAAAACAAATTTTAATCTAAAATGCTTTCTGAAATAGATATAATCAAAGAAGTCTAAACGAATTTTACAAATTTAAAAATTTACATTTTCCATGCCTGTATTGTAGTGAATGTGAGAGTATAAATTTTTCTCTTTTCTTATTTCTCGCTCTCGCAACAACTGACCAATAGCAAGTGTTGCCTGGCTCTGTTGTAAACTAACACAGGGGCTAGCTCGGTCAAAGGTTGTCTTAATATTTAATGTTAATGACTAACTCATATGAAACTGCTATCGTCTGCTAAAAGGTGAATAAGATTCAAGTAAAGAAATATAGGGTGTTCAATCGGTTACTTCACACTTTGACATTTGTGAACTGTCATCCTGTTGAAGCTGCATCTGTCAAATTAGTTGTCATTTATTAAGTCTCTTTTTACCATGGACGGATATAGTTTTTTAATTTAGACGGATATAGTTTTTACAATTATTTGATAAAAATTATTGTTTTGCACGGGCAACGTACCTTGGTCTTCGCTTCGAAAAATTACATACATACAAAAATTACGTACATAAGCATATAAAATTGTCGAATTTGAGACAATACCACTTCATATAAGATCCAAGAGCATCCAATGCATCTGGAAAAAGTCACTGTTTGGTATGGATTTTGGGCTGGTGACGTCATCGGTATAAATTTTTTAAGCACGACGTTGGCTGTCAACGGTCGATCGGGTGATCTTGACACCATCGACATGTGGTTTAAAAATGATGGCGCTGCACTTGTTTGGCACGTTGGATATTTTGTATAAGTGATTTCAGCGCACGGTGTTCTCCTGTGATTTGCAGCGATCTTGCGATTTGATCTTTTTTGTTGATCCTTGTGGGGAATTTTTGATCCGCAGGCCCTTAAAGTCAACATAAGCCATGCCATTCGCTAAATTCATACTAATTTACGGTACCAGTGTCATGGTGTTGGACATTTCGGATGAGCTTCACCCAGTGAGTTCGTAAACACATAATGGCAACAATAGGTTTTTCAAACGAATGAAAAATTTTGATGATACCCCACACATATACTGTTTTTTTTTTAAAGCCAAAGATAGCAAGCACTTAATGAAAGACAAACGAGTACTACTTGCATTTCATTCGGTGCACTCAAAATACTGTATCACACAAACTTGTAGTTAGTCCGACAACTGAAAAATTTGTACACGGGTCTTTCGAAAGCTAGGGTTAATTAAAAACCGTATGGGCTTAATACTAATACCGCCATTTGTTTTCCAGCCTAACTGTTTGGGAGACCAAAGAGCCCTTTTAAATAATTTTTTTAATTATTCATAAAGATTTTCTATTAACCAAGTGATGTTTATGACCCTGAGGAATATTTAAAAGGATTTATTGTTTTTTTTATTCCAAATAATATCTCAGACGTGCACTATATTTGAGTGTAAAGGAAAGCAAGATTGAAAATCTTTCTCAGCATCTCTCAACGTAAGAAGATTAAAAACCATAAAATTTTCAAACAGAACAAAATAATTTAAATATTTTTTAATAACAACAACAAAAACAGAAAGAAGAGCAAAAACAGGACACATAGAAAACCGGCTTTAATAATTCCCACGTTCGTTGGAATCCTGCAGTTTAAAAGGACTGGTAAACAACAACAAAGAAATCAACCACGTCACCTATGCAGAAAGCAAACATGTTACGTGAATCTAAGCAGGCATAAAATAAACAACTGACTCATCCAACCAACCAACCAACCAACCAGCCAAACAGCCATTATATCTCATCATTGTTTTCATCATTCTGATGACGGGCACTATGATAATGAGCACTTAGACGAAGAAAAAAAGGAACCTCAAAATATAACGTCAGATTGCAGGACATGAAATATGAACATTTTTAAAAACCATGAGAAGATCCTGTTTCAATTTTTTTTCTAGAAAAATATTTTCCCATCCAAAAAGGAGATGACGATTAAATGAATGAATGATGAAAGAGACAAAACAACTGACAAAGTTATCGAAAAATATTTTTAAATGTCCTGCTCGTATGTGAAAATGTAAACAATTTCACTAGAAACGCTTGAACGCATTTACCATACAAATAAAAACTGAGAGTTGGGTGTTGTTGGCAAAACAGGGGTAAAATAATGTCCATTTAATGTCCTTTTTTATTAAAATTCAAATGAAATTACAGTGTTTTAGGTTTTTTTTTATTGCCAGCTCTGGTATTATTCTACTATTCATGACAATATTTAGAAAGTCGTTAGCAAAAAGTAACCCTGTTTTATTGTTTTACACAAGTTTTTAAGGAAGTGGGAAGGATCATTAGCGATCTGTTGGGACACATGTTTAATGCCGCAGAAAATGTCCATTTGAAATTGACCGACAGCATAATATTTCTGTATAAAAGCTTTGAATGTTTGTTTTCCGTTGTGGTTATAATGTTTATAAAATGAAAGGACATTAATGATGTTTATGAAGTTCGTAGATGATTAATATGACTGAAAGTATAAATAGGAAATACTTTTTTAAAATATTACATAAAAATTGAAAGAAAATTTTGGAAATCTTACAGTGTATAACTACATTTAGAACTGGTTTAGCTAAAGGCTTATGATATATTTTAGCCCCATTTTTTAGTTGTCATGTATAGGAGATAGTATGTGGGTGAGCTTCTTATCAGTCTTCTGGCAAAAGCTCAGAGACTCAACAAAATTCCCATTAAAAGTTTCTCTAAAACCTGCCGTTCGAAGTTGACTTTAAACTGTAGGACTCCCGCATGTAGGGAAATACATTCACCAAATGCCATCATAGCATTATATCTGGTCATTTTTGCTGCCTTTATCTTGAGCAATATAGTTTTGCTTTTAACAATAATAGTCGCTTAAAGCCTAATATGCCGATACTGTGATGAGAAGGACGGCTCACCATAACACAAATTTTGTGTAGCTTAAAGACATTTGAAAAAGAAACACTAGGGTGCTTATTAACCGCAAGACAGTGGCATATGTTTCTGACACCAATCAGCATCCTGAGGTTTGCTAGGGTAATAATATTGAAAAGTCATTATAGGGAACCCTATGTAGATTATGTGGTCGTAATCTTGAAGGTAGCTTATTAGATGGTTCAAACCCCAGCTCACACAACCCCACTAAATGATACAATACGAGAAAATATATCTTTGACGACTTTCTCTTAGCAAATTTTTAGCAAAAACTCTGAGAGTAAATAAAAGTTTCTCAACATCTGTCGTTCGGAGTCGCTTTTAAAATGTAGGTCCCGCTATTCATGTATAAAATTAACACACACAACAGTAGTGGTCTGAGAAAACAGGTCGTAATCCTGGCTGAAAGGTAATAATGTTGTGTATGTATGTATTGGGCTTTTTTTCTTCAAAATTTCTGCAGTAAGATGCTTTTTCGAGGAGCTTTAAGCATTAAGCAAAACACGGTTTCAAATTATTTGCTTCAAATTTTTCTGGTTACATACAGGTTTCGATTACTCAAGTTAATTTTAAAATTTTTTTAACGTTGTGAATTACTACTGAATCGCAAAAACAGTGGACTCATACAGATAGCAAATGGCGAAGAGCAACGTTAAGGAAAACAAAGGAGTGGTCAATCGTAGGAAGGTAATAAAGAGTATTTGATGTAATGCACTGAGAATCGTTTACAATAAGCTGCTCCTCTACATAAGATCCTCAATAAAGATGCGTACTGCGAGGGAGGGGTTAAATAGAGCGCAGTTTTTAGAATTTTTCGGCCCTTAACTAAAAAACCAAATCAACATCAATAAGCTGCGTTATGTATTTGGCAGCCGTTGATATCAGTATTCTGTGTAATTTGTGGAGAAGCTTGACAAAAGTGGATTTCATGAAAAAATTGCAAAAATCCATGAATAAGGCTATGCATTGCTTCTGTAATCGACCTATTTTTCAGATTTAACCCCGAGTGACTTTGTTCCAAACCCAAGAGATATGAAAGGATAGAAAAAGAGGAGGTATTAATTAGGAAACGTTGGGCTGAGTATATAGAGTTCCAAGTAGACTCTGTCACGCAATAAAATAACCTTTTATCTTTAAAATTCCGTTTCATTAAAATAGTCGTGGACATTCTGGCCAACTATAGTAAAAGGAATTTGTCGTAAGGCCTCGTTGTGAGTTAATACTTGAAAAGCGTTTGTGGTTGCAGTTCCGATTACAGCATGTGGTGGAAAATAGTGTATTTCTCCGAGATATCGGTCAGAAAGGTATTCCAATATGTTTGGTTGAATTTACAGAGATTCGCATTATCAGTAGGACTTTCGCGAGGACGGAATCATCCACAAACTGCAAGCTTTTGCAGCTTTTTGGGCGGACGAATTGTCGTCGATCTTTGTAAGCCTACCTGAAATTGGAGTCTAACTGGAAGTTTCTTATGCAGATGCGTTGTAGTCTCGAGCTGCATCACGCAATTATCCATAGCTTTGTTCTATTGCATGCGAAAATCCAGGAGAAAATTACTGTACACAACGCTTCACACTTGACGTGAATAGATAAGGTCCTTTTCAATGTCTGAGGCAAATAAATCCTAAATAAAATTGTATTGACGGCTAATACCGCATATCTTTTTTTTATTTTCTTAAAGAACCCAACAAGAATTTCAACAACCGAGTTATCTTATCAGTTTCTGATTAAAAAATTTTAAAGTGATTTTTCCAACAGAAGTTCTCTTTCGGTTTTAGAAGGGGAGTCAAAGAAGAAGGACTGAAAACCTCAAAAAAGGCGCAATGTTATAACACGTTACAACAGCAAAAATTCAAATTCGGTAGAAGAAGAATAAAAACAACAACAGAGACATTAAACACCCCTAAAATAATACAAAGGATCAGATGTTAGTTTTCCCAAAAAAAGAAAAAAAACAAAAATTATAAGAGCGACTAAGAAAAATAGAGAGAAACACGATCATTTAAACCCAGCAACACCCAACAATTCTGTTACGAAAGCCTAAGCCAGCCTAAGGGATGAAAAGTCACCACATTTTAGAACACAAATGTGTGTGTGTCTGTGTGAGTTTAATTTCACATTTCACAACAGAGAAATTTTGAGAGTGTATGGGTGTAAGCACCTTTTTTCTGATACGCGAGCAGAGGTAAGAGAGGACAATAAGTATGTATAGGTGTTTGGTATTGTTTTCAATTTGAATTTTTTTTGGGGTGTTTGCAATGGTGAGTGTGTATAAGTGAGTGAGTTTTTAAGGATATAAATAAAAAAGTAACGTTACTTACACTATTTTTATGTATAAGGCAGCGGCAGCAGAAGCAGCGATCTCAGCTTTAAACTATGTCATGTATTATATTATACGTAAGTGTGTGTGAGTATATGTTTGTGTGAATGTTTATAATGATTAAAGGTTTCCAATTCCAATTGTTTATTCATATACAAGTCGTCGTAACTCGTAGTTTGGCTGCATTAAACCATCAGTCAAAATTTATTCATTTACTGAAGTCATTTCCGTTGGTAGGACGTTTGTTGCAAGAGACGCCCCATGACATTTTATTACGAGACATCGGGCACGCGACACACATTTTAGCAGATGTTCTACTGTTTCATGTGAAAGAAAACAAAACACAAAAAAATTAAGAGAAAAAACAAAAGGAAAACGGACAACATTTTCCAATTAAAAAAAAAATAATTCGTTTAAAAGAAAATTCTTGTAACATTACATTAAACCAAGATCAGTTCAGTTGACATTTAGAACTCCATGAGGCCGGAACACTAAGCGGGCACTAGCGGTATACAAAAAAACGATTCAAAGGATTAAATTTACAAGAAAAAAAAGCTTTTTTCCAAAGCTTTTTTTAAACAATCGATGGCTACTCTAAGCGTTTTAAATTACAACAATTTAACAACAGTGGGTTTAAACATAAAAATGACCAGCAATGATAACCAATCGTCATCAATAATCTCTGGTACTGTACAGACATCAGGGAATACATTGAGTAAAACCTTCAATAAAATCACAGTGCAAAATGTGTTGAGTGAAAGTCATAGTAATTCATTAAACCTAACCAATGCTAATCCTAATGCCATAGTGAGAAAAATCAAAGATTTTGGCATGATAGGCTCGGTTAATAATGCCGCTGGAGCGGCCAGTTTAAATATGAATTCACGCAAACGGCCTTTAATGGAAAGTAAACAAAATCAAAAACCTTTAGGCTGTAAAACACCTTTGTGTCAAACCAATAAAAAACCTAAACTTACCAAAGAAGAAAGGGCAGCTTTAAGGCTGGCCAAGAAACAGGCCAAAGAAAATGCTTCCAACTCCTTAAAAGTAACAGCCAAACAGCCTTTGAATTTAATACAAACCACTAAAGTACCAGGCACACCAGGCCGTAAGGGATTACCACTACCACAGGCTGTGGCCAGGCGTAATGCTAGAGAACGCAATCGTGTTAAGCAGGTTAATAACGGGTTTGCTGCCTTAAGGGAACGTATACCGGAAGAAGTGGCTGAAGTGTTTGAAAATCAAGGCTCTAATCGTGGCTCAGGGAAAAAGCTTAGTAAAGTGGAAACTTTAAGAATGGCTGTGGAATATATACGATCTTTAGAAAGACTATTAGGCTTTGACTTTCCAGTGGTTGGTAGTCAACACAATTCATCAAGTGGTGAGGATAGTTTTAGTCTAATAAAAGATGAATTTGAAGCCTATTCACCAGCCATGGATGAACAATTTGATGATTCCTTAAGCCATTATGACAATGAAGAATTCTTTAATGCCAGCAACAGCAACAATACTGCCTTAAACATGATGATCAATAATTCACCTCCCCAAGCCGTACAGCAAACACAAATAGATATGCTGCCCAATATAACGACACTAAATGGTCTTCAGTATATAAGAATTCCAGGGACAAATACTTATCAACTTTTAACCCCTGATATATTTGTGGGTACGGCTGCATCGCCACCATCCTCAACTATTGATGAGGAACATTTTAATGCTTTAATTGACACTAATTGTAGCAGTCCTTCACTAACGTCTTCACCGCCAACAATAGCAATACAACAGACACAGGCAATTTTAACGCCATCGCCGCCGTCATCATCATCCACAGCAATTAATGCAATTGAGTTAACGAGTAGGGTAACAGAAACAGCACCTGTCTTAACGAATACAATAACAGCAACAACAACAACAACAACAAGAGCAACTAATGGAAAAAATATAAACGAAGTTAACAGTATACAAACTACAGCGGCAATATCAACATCGTTATCATCATCGCCCGTGCCAGAAGACCAACAACAACAACACGAAAACATGTTACCATTATTACCATCATCCCCCAGTACAAGTTCACAACAATTACAGCAGCAGCTACAAACATTATCACCTGCCTTAGCTAATGATCAACTACAGCAGGGCTTAAGTTCAACGTGTGCCACTAATCAGCAACAACTGCAGACAGAATTTCTTTTACAAAATGCAATTGACCGGCAACAGCAACAACAGCAAATAGGGACGTTGCACATGATTAAACAAGAATATGATGAACCCTCGATTTTATATCAACAGCAACAACAGCAACAACTACAACAACTTTATCACACTGCCATGTCACCGCCCATAGATCGTAATACACCTTCAACTTCAACATCTTCCTCGAATCATATACTGCCTTCGTTTTTCCCCAGTGAACAGAATGCTGCCTCTTTTTATGAGGGCGTGGTTACTTTGAAAAAAGAATTCGCTGACGTGATTCTGGATGCATCCCATGGCACCAATGTATTGTCCGATGAGAGTATGATGGAAGCCATAGATTGGTGGGATGCTCATACACCCAAATCGGAAAATGGTAACATGATGATGTAAAAGGCTTTAACGATAACTGTAACTGTAATAGTGTAAAGATTGTTAGGTACCTTTTATGGTACTTTTCAGCAAAGTAGCACGTACTTTCAGTAAAGTGCCTGGTGCGTTTAGTACCAGTAATGTTTTTAATAGGTTTTGGAAATAGTTCCCTTAAGAATTTTTGTATCTTTACAAAACCTTAATTAGTCTTTAATTTAATTGTTGCACAAGTACTTTTCTATCTTACCAGTGTTTTTAGATCCATTATAGACTAAGGACTTAAAAAGTTTTATTAGTTTTTTCCTAAAGATTAAAATTTTCCATAAAAAATATTACAAACTCTTCTTAAGCTGGTTTATATGGAAACGCCTTCAATCAGGAGTAAATACAAAAAGTACTTTTTTTGGTACTTTTTAGTTTTTTTTAATTAAATTGTATATATTTTCTTTAATATTATTATTATTTTTATCTTATTTTTTATTAACAATCCAAAGCAAAACAAACAAACAAACCAAATTTATTGTATTTTTAAGTTTTTATTTAAAATTAATTTAAACATATTCGAAGAAGACGTTGTTAAAATTTTATTTAAGACACTTTTTTAGAATCTGAAGTTAGGATATTTAGTTTAATGCATAAGTTTTTATAAAAACAAAAAACAAACAATATGTAGTAATTGCAGTTAATTTTTAAACAAAATAAAATTTTTATTAAATAAAAATTAAAAAAATAAAAATAAATTTTTAAAATTTATTTAACAGCAGTGCTGTAAGATAATTAATTCACATGCTGAGAAGACTTTTCAAGTATACATGAAAAACTTTTATGAAGTTATAGGAGAGACGTTTAGGTTAGGTTAGGTTGAAGCGGTAGTTTCGATTAGCAAAGCAAATTTGAGCATGAATAGCATACTGTTGTGGTACTGCACAAGGCGATTAGTAAAATGAAATTGAATGAAGTAAGATGGTGTGTTTGAAGTGGTAAACTACAAACAATAACAATTTAAGTTTAAATATCGATGAAGGGAACAATTTGTTTCATGTTTTTAGAATTCTAAAAAATAATGAGAGTGATACTAAGTTCCATCTGCATAATTTTAACCACCACGTTGTCTAGTACACCTATATTGTCGCTGTAAGCGATTTTTCATCCTTTCTGATGGATTTTCTGCGCAGAGGTTCAGCAGCTAAGGCACTGTCTCATCACTCTAGACAACATTTGAAACGTATGCTGGAATGGGTATCTTTCAAGAATTTTGACTACATGACACCACGCGATGACTTTTCTGTGAAGATTAGGATGACCCCCAGATGGATTAAAGTTGAATGTGGCTGTCAAAGTCGTCGTAGTCTAGTAGGTAGTGTATTGGCTTATTAGACGTGACACGGTTCATACTCCAGGTTAAACATCTCCAACAAAGCGAAATATGAAAAACTATTCCTTCGGCGACTTCCTCTCAGCAGTCTTTTCGCAAAAACTCTGAGAGTAAATAAAATTGTCATGAGAGTTTCTCAGAGATCAGTAAAAGACTTTAAAATGTAAGTACCATCACTCATTGATAAGATACACACATAAATAAAATATTTCTTTCGGCCTTCCATTCTCAGTAATTTCCTGTCATAAATTTTGTGAGTCCTTTAGAATCGCGGTTAAACTGTAAGCTCCACTAAACAGCGATAAAATTAACACAAATGGCATGGGTAGTGATAGAAATTATGTCGTAATTCTGACTAAAGCGTTTTAGTGGGCAATAATCTAAGGGCAGTTGTGCGGTGGCTTATTAGGCCTGAGGCCTTGGTCCAAACACCAGATCAGATATTACCACGAATACGAAATATGAAAAAAATATTTCTTCCGTATGTAGGTGTTGACAGAGTAATTTTTTCGCATGTAGATAACTTGATAAGTGCATTGCAGCGTCTTATAGCCGATATTATTGACTGTTCTTAACCAACAGCAATGCCTCCGTGTGAGATGATAGCTTACTTTCGAATATTTAGATAGCTATCACAGAAGCAGATATTCACATGATGAAATCGAAAACGGTTTTAGAATGCCTTGTATTTCTCAACAAGTACCCATAAGAGTGCCGAGATACAGTTGGCCAGACGTGGCGTAATCACTGAATTTTCTATCAAACTTTCTTTATTACGAATTTCATTAAAAACCAGAAGAGAGTAGATTCCATTATTGTTGCGTCCGCAATCAGACCAAGCATAACTAATGAGTTCATATAAAATCTGTCCAAACACCTAAAAGGAATGTTTGTCAGCATTCTCAGAATCATTACTGGACATTTTATTGTAGGCACTCATACGAAAGCTATTGGTCTTAGTTGTCGTCCAACGACTTCTATTGAAATTGCAAAACTGTCGAATATAGACATTGGGAATCTTAACGGATTTATCATGAACATAGTTTGAAGATTACTGGAAGATATTAAATATGGTATCACAAGGAGTCCACATGTATTCATGCTTGTGGTTTTAAGTAACTGAAAAGTTCCGCAATTGTTTAACACCATAAATGAAAAACTGGCAGTCAATGACTGGCAGAATTGAAATTTCATTTATGCATTGGCATATGGAAAGAATTGAGAAGCAAATTACTAAAGCGAGAATAGAGAACTTTTAGTTCTTCACAATGGGAGCTCTAGCCAATCATTACAAGCCAACAATGGAGTAAAACAAAGATGTCTTCTATTATTTTATTTGTTTATTATCGTGCTAGGCGAAATTGCTGAGCAAGTCCGTTCGGAGAGTAAAGTCTTTCACAACAAATCAAGATTTGGAATTACGAGGTTTACATTTGTCTGTTCTCTCATATAAAAATCGAAGGTCTTGGAAGTTTAGGACGTATTGTTAGATTTGAGACAAATATCAACAAAAAACCAGGCTGTCATCATGTCAGAAGGCTATTCAGTCAGCATTACTATACCGCTCTCTGAAGTTATTGTTTTGGTTCAGCTTTTCTGCTGTGCTGTATGTATCCTTAAAATAATTTGAAAATTGTTTTATTAAGTCCTTATGAAAACTTGTAACATGAAACAAATCCTTCACAAACACTTAGAAATATAAATCATTACTGGGCACATAACTATTCAATGCACAGTGATTTCTTTAGAAATTCTTCTGTTTTCTGAAAACAAAAATAAAATCGATATGTTTCTGCATGTAAGGATACATACATATGTATGTATATACACTCACATGGTACAATACAAAGCGACAAGTTCTTTTCAAGTAGAAACTTATTTACCTGTATTTGCGTTTCTATTGTCACCAAAACTTCTTGTTTTTCCTGCTTGAAAATATGTACGATTTTTTCAATTTCATGAATTTTATTTCTTTGTTTAGGTTCAACTATTCAATTAAATGGGACCCCTATTTGGTTTTGTTGCCTTTACTACCTTCTTTTGATATTAAAAACACAATAAATTTTATATCAAGAAAGAAAAGAAAAAAAATTCACGCAAAAACTGTCTATGCACACCCCTTTCTTGAACTCGTAAGGAATTTCAAACAATAAAGCGAAGAGAAAAAACAAAAACAAAAAACTTTGACAAAATTCAACATGTCAAAAAAGGACGTTACCAAGTCATTGCGTCAAAAACTCTCTTGAAAGAAAAAATACTGAAACAAGAAAAAAAAAAAAAAAACGGAACTGAACAGTTTAAAACAACGACAAGCAATAACAATAATAATGAAAGGAATATTTGTATATGTATACATGTAGACAAACACAGACTTACACATACAATGAAGATTGCTAAAGGTCCTTTAAACAAAAGTTGCTTGGCAACCATATGGTAAACTTTAATCATATGGAAGCAGTTTGAAATGAAGTTCACTCTGATACTCTCATACACGTAACAACGACTGAAGTGAGCTTCGAAGAGTATGAGAGGTAGCAGGAGAAAAAGGAACCGTTATAAACTTGATTTCATAATGATCCTTTATTCGGAGTGCTTTTGAAAAAAATGAATAAAGTTGTGAGTTCTTAAGTTTTATAGTTGTTGGTGGTTGCTGCTTTAAGACTTTACCAAAATCAGCTGACTTTCTGTTTTATTAGCATTCGATGTAAGGGTTCTTATGTGGAGCAAAATTGATGGTTTGGTTTATTATTGAAATTTTTAAAGTTGAGTGCTGTTAAACTTATGATTCAGTAGAATGGTTATATTCTTTAAATTTCGCAATGACAATAAAACACGAGGATCCAAGTGCAATTAAAATTCACCAAACATCAATATCTGCTTAGTTAAAAAGCCGTTTAAGAAAGTCTATAATATGGTTTGCTCTGGTTGCTGGACAAAGCTCAGAATAATCAATAAGGTGAGGAGAAATCTTTGAAAGAGGAAGTTACAGAGTTTATGGGGTCTATGAGACGAGCATCAGTAATAATTTGTTTAACGATGTTAATTGCGTTACGACGATAAAATCAAAGACACATTTTTCAATTCGATTAGGGCAGAAGAATGATCAACTCATCACTTATTGCTCAAATTCTCTCCACATTTATGAATTTAGGCATGTGAAAATGAATCGTTATAAGATGGAGTTATTAGCCTGAAGCTCAACACTCTTAAAGGTGATGAACCTCGGTGAAATAGTTGTTTTAGACTCTAGATTTCGATCTGCGCCCAACACACCTGTAGTCTATTATACATCAAAGTTTTCACTCCTGTTTAATATGGATTTAGAGCCGACTAGATATGTAAACATAAGCAGGCAGAATCGTAAAACTATTGAATACGAAATCTGCAGATATCTGATAAGATCTTGAAAACCACTCGAATGGAATCCACAGAGCGATAGAAATTTTAGCATATCTCGAAATATATGGCTTGGGACGATAAAAATAAATGCTTATCTGATATTATTACTGGCAACTAAGCAAAGATTTTGGCAAATGGCCGAGTATATTGGAAAGAGTTTGTTAACGCCGTTGTAATCCCATTTCATATAACACAACCCTATCAAATGATACCGCTAGAAAAGCACTCGATTGGAATCCACAGAGCCGTAGAAATCCTAGCAAACCTCGAAATATATGTACTCGGACGATAAAAAAACGAATGCTTAGCTCATAATATGACCGGAAACCATGTAAAGATCTTGGCAAATGGCCGGATATAGCGAAGAAAGTTCGTTAACACCCTTGTAAACCCATTGAATATGCCATCTTCAGACTTAAATAGGCTTGGATAGGCTGCATATTGAGGACAGCCTAATGAAATCGCTAGACAAAAAATCGATTGGAAACAACAGAGCCATAGAAATTATAGCAAGCCTCCGAACCTCCGAATCTCCGAACCTCCGAAAAAACGAATACTTAGATCGTAATATGACCGGGAACTAGGTAAAGAACTAGGTCGGGTAAAGTTGAGAGAGCTGTTACGTTCGTGACGTAACATAGGTCGATTATTACAGCAATTACAGGACAATGCGATATAAGACAAGAAGGTGGTCAATAACTTTTGCTATTTAGGCAGTAAAGTATTCTCTAAAGGAGGAATACATCTGGATATAGAAAAGAGTATTGATTAGGCACAGGCTTCTTCTGATATGTGAACACTTGCTACATATGTGTATGCGTGCACCTGCATGCAACAAGCACTTAAAATATAATAGTTAAGCTTGGATAAGATTGCCAAAAAAGGTCATATTGGAAACCACTTGACCAATCAACTATGTCTTGACACATAGATTCTGAAGATATCGTAACATCTGGAGCAGAAAAACAGAAGAAGAGAGGATGACTAACTGGAACCAATGCGGAAGTTTTGCATAAAATTTTTTTGTCTGAATTCAGTTTTTAGGGACGTTTGATGCATTAGTAGAGGTTATTTACATAACCCTACAGTTCCTTGAATATATAAATACATACATACATACATACATACATACATACATACATACATACATAATTGGTCATTACAACCCATCAGCCAGGATTACGACCTAGCTTTTCACATCACTTACGTTGTGTGTGTTCATTTTATACATGAGTGACAGACCCCGAACGACAGAATTTTAAGAAACTTTTCATGATAATTTTATTGACTCTCAGAATTTTTGCCAGAAAACTGCTAAGAAGAAGTCACAGAAGAAATATATTTCCTATTTCAGTTTGTTGGAGACGTCTGACCAGAGTTTCGAACCGTGGCCTCATGTCTAATAAATCAACAGACTACCTACTAGAGTATGGTGACTTCAACAGATCCTTGAATAGATCCAAACAGAACGTAGTTCAAATTTATTGGTATCAGTTTGTTGTAGTTTTTTTTAACACGTCTAGGAATTTTATAAAATCAGTCTAAAAGCCAATTATAAGAGCTTAATAGACGATATATTTGCCTGCACTGTTATATCATGAATCTTAAAGCATTCCATCAATTTTAAAACATTCAAATGATTGTATGAAATATTATTCGTTACCCTGTATTCTCATGCAATAATAAATTCCAAATAGAATTCAGACTTAAAATTCGTTACGAAATTATTTAAATTAGGTTTGGTGTTATACTTGTTTACTATTCGGAAAAGAAAGAAAGAAAGAAAAAAAACCCAAAAAAAGAAAAAACACATGAGCTTTTTCTAGAAGGATATGCAAGGATCTGTCTGTATATCTCTAGGTGTATGGGTATTTCTTAGTTTATGTAGAGTATATCATTAACATATCCGTGGAATTATTGTAGCGTAAATTAGGTGGCAGTTTGTTCAAAAGGAACTTGTTTTCCTTTTGAAAAGCGAACAGAAACTCAAAACCAAATTCGTAATGAAATTCGTAAAGGGGGGTACCTTTAGTGTTGTGCATGTGAATGTATGCAAATGACTGACTGGTAAAGGTAAGGAACTGACAAACACGATAACCATATGACGGCAATGGCTTAAGAGCATGGAAAGCGAGGTATAAGGATCATTAGAGTGTAAATAAAAGGAATTTTAATTAAAAAAAATAAAATTGTTTAAACAAGTTCATTGCATTTGTTTTTTAGAATTTCATTGAAAGTGATCCTTGAGTTAAAACAAATAACAAAAATTTCGTATTTCATAAGGTAGAGTGTAGAATGCTCGCTAATTAAAGAAGTTTTGAGGAAAGCAATTAAATTTTAAGAAATAAATCTTTGTCTCTAGAGAGGATATGTAAAGAAATTTTATTTTTTATTGAAAATCATTGATCTTGTAATAATGCATTGATAACAACTTGCCTTTAATTAATTGCATTGAATTAAAAGTGTTGCAAGACATTGAAAAATTTTCTTTTGTTACACATTAATTAAGAATTATGGCTTAAGAAAGTAGAGTTTTCAAATTTTTTGCACCTCTTCCCAAAGGCATTGTTAAATTCATTTCAAAGAAGAGAAAATGAAAAGAAAAAAATCCCATAAATTAATTGCTTAATATTGTTTAATAGCAAGGCTTCATGGTTCGTTAAGATTTTGCAATACATACATAAGAGTACATTTTTTTAGTTCATTTCATTTGTTTTGATCTGAAATTTATTCAATTGCTAAATTATACAGGGTGGTAGTGAGAGTTTTCTGATTAACACCACCAAATAGACAATTTTCTTTTATTTTTTGTTGGGTGTTTTTGGCCATGCCATATGGTTTTTTGATTACAGTCTATTGTAGAATACATATTCGCTTTCGGAAAGGACAACCATTTGTTTTAGCGCATTGAAATCCTTGTACGGTTCGTTGATTTAGAGTGTGGGAAAAAAATTTCTTTGTAAATTTCGACGGTTACAAATTTAAAAAAATAATATTAATTTCTAATTATTTAAATGAAGGAATAGATATTTAAAAAGCTCTAAAAGCACAACAACATATTTCAAATGAATTTTAGTTGAAAACACTCAAGTGCCTTAAATTCCTTAGACGGTGAAAGAAATATATGGTGAGATGGCATACCCATCGGTTTAAATTTGAATCATGGGTTATTTCGAATCTGGCAATACTTATGTCCATCTATTCTGTCACAAAATTCAGAATATTATCTCATTTGAATGCAATAAATCGATTTACGCTTGAGCAACATTGGAATTTATTGGGATATTTGGGATTATTGGGGTCAACAAGCAACGAGAGAAAAAAAATCATCTTTTCGGATGAAGCTCATTTTCATCTTGGTGGGAAAGTTAATAAGCAACCACACGTGATCCATCAGAAGCCAATGCATCCATAACGAGTGATTATTTGGTGCTGCCTGTGGAGCGGAGGCTTCATTGGAACGTATTTCTTTGAAAATGAGGACTGTGCAACCATTATGGTCAATGGAGGCACCTATCGCAGCATAATAACCGAATTTTATTGTACCCGCTCTTCATGGTATTGATGTGAAGGATGTTTGGTTTCAACAGGAATGCCACACATCTTATGCCACAAGCGATTTATTAGGCCAAACGATTGCTGACCGTTTAATTACCCGAAAGGGTGACGTCATTTGGCCGCAAAGAAGCTGCGATTTAACACCGTTCTGTGGGACGATGGCGAAAAGTATTATGCCGACAAACCAGAGACAGTTGAGCACTTGAAGGACCACATTCGTGATGCCATTGCCGAGGTACGACCATAGGCACTCGAAAAAGTGCACGAAAATTGACCCCATTGGAATGAGGTGTAATGTCCAAATGACATTGACATTGTGATCGATTGTTAGATTGCAATACAGAGAAAACTTGTTAATTAGTCGCAATATTTACTTGTATAACATTTTTCCTTCAGAAACTTTCTTGTTTCCCATAATAATAACAGTTTCTCTATCCTCCGTTCAGTCTTTTCAAATTATGTAATGAAAATTTAAAAATTTTTTAATTTTGCTTAAGCTAAACTATTTTGCAAACAAAAACTTTTTCGTCACAAATAATTTCCTCAATTCCGGTAGGTTCAGAGTAGCGATCCACGTCCATAAATTGCCTGTGCTCTAAAAACTTTTACATTATGATACTAGCGTAGACACTGAGACACTGGGAAAAGCTTAAATGTAATGAATATGAATTTTTAAGCGTGATAACACTCAAATCATATTTATGTATTCTCCAAAGTTGTAATTTAAGGGATGTAGCAGAAAGTACTATTATTTCGTGGTGAAATATTTTTTAATTGCATTATTATTACATAATTAACAATAAAACTATTGTTATAACATACAATAAAATTGCAAGTCATATAGAAACCAAAAACAATAAAGATGATATTTTTTATTGACAATAAAAAGGTGACAATAAAATGTAAATAATAGAGGACAATATTTTATGAGGATAGGTAAAGTGAAATAAAAAGGGGTGGTATAATGGAATTTTGGTGACAGTTAAAAAAAAATTATCAAAATGTAAAATTAAGGGGCACCTAATATAATAATAGTGCACTTTTTAAATGCCGATTTTTGTGCAACTCCAAACTCAGAAATTGCCACATATATTTATTTCGATTATTGAAAATGGTGAGCTTTACGAAAGAACAATGCCTAATTATTGTAAAAACTAATTACAGAAATTTTAAAAGTTATGTTAAGATTGTTTGTAAACTTTGAATGTGGTTCAAAACCAAGGTCAGATATCAAAACGAAAATATGAAAAATATTACTTCGGCGATAAAAACTCTAATAGTAAATAAATTTGCCATGAAAAGTTTCTTAAAAATTTGTCGTTCGGAATCAACATTAAACTGTACGTTCCGCCACCCATGTGTAAACTTAACATACATAACATCAGTGGTTTGAGAAGCTAGTTGATAATTCTGACTAAAGGGTTGTAAAAAAAATTCTAAAAAACCTGGTTGGTTATGGAAAATAAAACTAATGGAGCACAGTCAATGCCAATTTATCGAAAAGAATTCTCTTCTCCAATGAAGCTTAATCCCATTTATATTGCATAGTGAATACACAAAATTGTTGAATTGTTGTTGTTAAGTCTCTGAAATTGTCGTAGTGTAGTAGATAGTGTGTTGGCTTATTAGAAGAGAGTCTGTGGTTCAACCCTAGGCTGAGACATCCTAAGCATAATTTAGGCAATTTCTTTTCAGCATTTCTCGGCCAAAAACTCTACATGCAAAATAAAATTGTCATGAAAACTTTCTCAAAAATCTGCCACTCAGGAATAAAATTAATACACAACATGGGTGGCGTCGTAGTTCTGACTAAAGGGTATTGACTAATTAAGTAACTTAGTAAGGCGTAAGAAAAACTTAACGCAATTCATGAGAAGCATGGATGTATTGTAGCAACGCTTCCTAAAATAAATTATCTCAAGAAGTTCTAATATCATCTAATCATCAGGCGCATGTCAGAAATTTCCAACAAAACGAAATTTGAAAAAATATTTTTGCGGCGACTCTCAACAGATTTCTGACAAAAGCCCGCCACTCATGTATAAAATTAATACACACAACATAAGTGGTGTGAGAAGCTAGTCGTAATCCTGACTGAAGGGTTGTAATTAACAATTATTCATGTACATATGTATGTTATATTTTGGTATTCTAGGATAAATAAATATGGAAAATTTTTCACTTAATTTTTCATTACTGAATCATAGTCCTTGAATCTTTGCCCATCATACATAAATTATAAATTCAAGTCAAGTCTTCATATTTAACTTGTAAAACAGTACCAAAGATTTTATTGATATTTTATTTCATTTCTTTTAATTTTAATCAATTAATCAGTTTTATTTAGTAGAGGTTGCTAAACATGCCTTAAATTAATAAATTTTTGTTTTTATTTTTGTAAGTTTACAACAAAAGTATGAGCGCATCAAGAGAGCCTTTGAAATATGAAGTGAACATTTTTCTGGCGCATGTATTGCTCATAATTAATCCTCTCTCTTGACATTGGAAGTAAATGTCACATATTGATTTATAACTTAAACATATGAAAACATTCCTCTCGCATCGCTCTCTCCAAAAACTCATTAAATCACTCAAGCAAAACAATTTACCAGCTTAAAAATATTTTCGGTTCTGTAATCGCATTGAGAGCTAGTTGATGGCATCAATGTCTCTACTTTAAACACAATTGGAACACACTTGTAATATTCGACTTTAACATGTTCCATCTTGAAGGAAACATGTTATTATTCCCATACAGAGTTTAAAATTAGCTGCTGTAATATGAGATTTTCTAGAAATGTACGGGCCTATGAAAAATCACTTTCTTTACATTGATGGTATATACAGTCAGTATGCGTTTGCTGGAAAGTATGAATGAATTTTCAAGTGTTATTTTCTTTTTCTTTTTCATAAATTATGTCTTTCAATTTCGAACTACCAGAAGGTAAGTAAGTAAGTAATGTTGTGAACATTTGTGAGTTCATAAATTCATCTTCAGACGTCAGTACCACTTCCTTTAATGCAAGTGGGAATTGTTTGATATTTTTTTTCTTCTTTCAATATTTGAAGTATATTTAATGTTTTTACTTGTTCTGTACGGTTCAATCTATATTTTTATGACACTATTAATTTAAGGAAATGTATTGAAGAGTATTGGAAAAACTCAATGAAATGAAATGCAAGGCATTGTGTAAAATGTCATGTTGATTTTTACACATGATTTCAAGATATTGAGTTGATTTGATTGACTAGTTTCTTAAGAGGTTTCTGTGTGAACTTATATTGTTAGGAAAATGTCCTAAGGCAAGCAAGTGATCGTTATAATTTATACTGAATGCTCGAATGCTCAGATTTGGTTTATAATAAAGCCTTAGGGTATCTTAATAATTTTTTTTATTAATTTAAACATGAAACTGAAATTTTACTTTGGCTGGATAGCATGGCATCTCTTACTTTAAGAAAATTTTTTTGATTCTTCAAACTCCATTTTAAGATTCAAGAAAATCCTGTTCAAATATTTATACACTCTCACTGAAATATTGTTTTTTTCCTTCACATCATAAAAATCTATTTCTTTTTTTTTAATCATTTTAATATTTGTTTGTTTGTTTTCTTTATTGCATTTTCCCATCATAAATTTTATAAAACACACCCTCCTCGTTCGTTTACTCCTTATGATGATGATCTTATTTAAATACCACCAAAAATAAAAACAATCTTCATTCCATTCATTCAAAGACAGGATGTTCCCTGTTCGTTATGATTGGCATTTATGGTCCAAAAGGTAAGGGGCACACACACGAATACGAATATACTGAAATTATGGAAATAATTTTTGAAAAATATTTTTGAATACAGTTGTATTGGATTTTGTTGTAAAGGAATTAATAAATCTTAGAAAATATGTCTTTCGAATTGTACCCCATGGAATATTAATAATTTGAAAGATATGTTTGGAAAATATTTTTCTCTTGGAAAATAGTTTTTTTTACGCATAAGTAAGGCCAGTTTTAGATGTTCGATATCCTACAAAAATTATACTATTTACTCCATAATGCACTGCAAGCACTGTGTGTTTATTTTTATTTACCTTAACGAACTTGGGGAATTTACAAAGCATCTCTCGAAACTTCTTATTTGGTTTTGTTTCAGTTTCACTAAACAAGTTTTCCAGCTGAGCAGGTCTATTGTAGCAGGTCTATTGTAGCAGGTCTATTGTATTAGGTACTGGGATGATAGGTTTGCTTTCAGTTGTTGCCCTGAAACAATGTCTCCAAATAGCTCTAAAATATTTTTTGTTGATTGATGTCTTGCCCTTCTTCAAGAGGTGGCGCTGTCTGGCCTTTCTATGATGGTTGTTAACCTATCTGTGAGAGCAGATATTTTTTGGATGGATTATTTGGTGGAAGCCCAATAATTTTCAAAATTCAGAAACCGTGATAAAAACTTTTACGATTTCTTAGGTGTTGATACTGGATTACTAGGGTCTGTATTGGAAGTCGCCGTAGTCTAGTGTGTTGGCTTATTAGACGCAAGGCCACGGTTCAAACCTCAGGTCAGACATCAAAACGAAATATGAAAAAATATTTCTTCGGCGACTTCCTCTCAGCAGATTTCTGGTAAAAACTCTGAGGACAAAATAAAATTGCCATGAAAAGTTTCTCAAAAATCTGACGTTCGGAGTCGACTTTAAACTGTAGGTCCCCCTACTAATGTATAAAATTAACACACACAACATGAGTGGTGTGAGAAGCAGGCCGTAATCCTGACTAAAGAGTTATAATGGCCAATTGTGTCTGCATAAGCTCGCTAGCAAATCACTTGAATAATTTTTCATTGTTATTTCCTGCCCAATGAATTCCAAGAAAACTAAAAGATTTCTAAAGCACGATAAAAAATGTGGGGTTAAATAGGCAGTGTTGGTATCTAGTCAGTGTTTCCATTTCTTGTGAAAAAGTTGATTCTACACTCCTTAATTGTGTGAGTAACCATCATCATTAAATTAGGTACAGTGGACACTGCAGAAGAGTTAAAAAATTTATGAAGCTATGCCAGCGAAAGCGTAACTCAGCAAGCATTGAGGATCGTTTAGTTATAAGCTCCACATCAAATTTCCATACTGCTAATAAATATGCAGTCTGAAGGAAACTGTCTGGAACAGCTTTGGCCTATTGGAGAGAAGTTGTGCCTAACCGTAATGATGACAAGGTATAAAATTGACAATAACTTGTTTCAGCTTCGAAGTGTGTTTTTGGAAATTTCTTGTGCATTCTCTCGATTATTACAATTTATTTCTGAAAAAAAAAAATCAACCGATTGTCCAAACTTTTTAATGGCATTAACGACCATTTTCAAAAGAGTTATACGGAAGGAGGTGATCTGACGTCACTATTTACAAAACATACATATTGCTTTGAACTGCTTAGGCGAGAGAAACAACCAGGGTTCCCTTAGTACTTTGCATATTCAATCTGGCTCTTTATGGGTATAATTATCTGATACTCTATAATTGGACGTACAATTATCCATATTACGACTACTATGAGAGCTGTTTTAGGTGAGCTTTACTTTGTGAGTGAATACCAGGTTATTTAAAAAAACGGGAAAAGCTGAAATTCTAGAATCTGTTAAGATTTATTAGGTATACTGCCGGGTTATCCAGAAAAACAAAGTGAAAGTACATAAGACCAGATAAGGGAAGTGGAAATTTTAAAATAGCACAAGAGGTCATAGGCATACCAGTTAACTCATAAAATTCGTGAGTAACAATTACTATATAACCGAATACAAGCAGAATGAGATCGTTTCCAATATGTTAAATAAGAATTTCAATTTCTTGTAAGTACAATAGGTGTGATATCTTTTTTATCCTTAGGCCTTCCTTTGTAGCTCTATTATTCATCAAATTCGTTTAAAAAATTTCCTTTAAAAATTATTATGTTTCTCCTGCATGCATCCTCCAGAAGACATATTCTTTTGGAATTCTTTGTTTGACAATAGTCGATTATAAACGAAGTTTTGTTAAATTCAGAAGCTTTCACAGAATCTTTTCCTAGCCTATACGGTTCAATAAGATAAGGATTACTGGACACTTAAATGTACGTGCTTGTCACCAAATAAAATATATTTTCCTTAAACTATCTGAGTAAGGGTACATGTACAAAAAAATAAAAATAAATTTAAAATATTTGATATTTTGGAATTCAATATGAGAAGATACATTTTATATCTCTACTGGGATCATTTTAATTCTTTTTCTCCGCCAAAAAAACACACATATGATCATCCCTTATTTTCTGTCTGTTCTGCCACGTATACCCTCCGGATCTAAATTATGGATGAAATTAAATTCAAAATCTTTTTTGCAAATATTCACCATCCAGTAAGGCAGCCTCAAACCACCCCAAAAACTGTGTAGCAGTGATTTAAACAATTGCAAAAAAATACTTGGTTTTTATTTTTATTTTGGCTTAATTTTTTTTTCCTTTTCATGCCATTCCATTATTCATTATTTGCATGAAGTATTAATCATTGAATGAATAGAAGAGACTGTGATCACAATGGGAGTATTCGTTTGTGAAGAATGGCATGAAAAAAAACAGAATTTTAATAACAATAGCCACATACACCTTAAATTACAGCAAGTTGTTGTTGGAGTTGAAATCGCTGCATTCTGTTGATGGAAAGGGGTTGATTTTTCAACTGATCATGAATGGAATGAAGGTTTTTTTCTTTTTTTTTAATTATACTTGTGAAAGAGTCATGTGGTAGTAGAATGAATAAATGAAATGTGGAAATAAAAATAATAATAAAACTGAATTTGATTTTAAACAATAAACGAGTTTGGAAAACAAAACACATTAAAAGCTTGAATGTATACAGTAGAAGTGTAGTGAAATTAATTTTCTGGCAGTAAGTGTATGTAGCGTTTGCAATAGGTACAGAATAGTTGAAGTCTAAAATTGAACGTACATTATCTGGTCCTAGAACTTAATAAATTCATGATCCTGGACAGAATCAGTAGATTGTATGATTTTATGAAGTGTTTCGCAACGAGACTTAGTAACAAAAATTAATGAAGTAATCTGGAAGTCGCATACATACATATTTACAATATTGGTCATAACGACTCTTCAGTCAGGATTACGATCTTGCTTCTCACACCACTTATGTTGTGTGTGTTAATTTCATACATGAGAGGCAGGACCTTCAGTTTAAAGTCGTTTCCGAACGACAAATTTTTGAGAAACTTTTCATGGCAATTTTATTTCCTCCCAGAATTTTAGCCTGAAATATGCTGAGAGGAAGTCGTCGAAGGATTAGTTGATCGAAAACGGTTTTGTAGCAGATGTCTGACCAGGGGTTTGAGCCGAGGACTCAATAAGCCAATACACTATCTACTAGACAGTAGGAAGATATGCGTAACTCAAATTGAATAGGAGGTACAAAAGACAGGACTACCTGATAGTTAAACCGTCATTCTAGCCCTCGGTTTTCATGAGGTTAAATAGGACAAAGTATTGGACTTTCTGAGAAAGCTGAAACGTCTAGCTAGCCATTGTGAGGGTAATATGCTGATGAATCGACTAAGAGTCAAAAAAAATCGACAAAGAGTCGAGAATTTCCACATGACATAGGATCCAGCATATTACCCTCATATTAGGTAAGTAGGTAGGTTAGCGTGGTAGCTTTAATTTACAAAAAAGCTCACTTGAGCACTCATAGCGACTCGTTGTGATGCCACAGGTGAACGCAGCCTCTGCACTGATATATCATATTGGGTACCTAGACGAGCTTGCAAGAAGGTGAGCTTCCACGCCCCTTCTGTAAAATAGGGGCGGATATTTGGAAAAGTAAAGGCTCAGATGCAAAGAGTCTTTTTAAACAAAATGGGTTTCAAGCAATCAAAAATTTTGTTTTGAAATTACAATAAGAGGAGAACTGTGTCATGCGTCAGACTATTAACAAATAATCGTAGGTTCTTTACTTAACAGCACACAGTATATACAGTGTGCTCTAATTGAGAATGGGGATTGTCTCGAGATTCTGTGATGAGATTGAATCATCGAAATGTGTGAGGCATTAATGTATCCTGGAAGGAAACACTTGGGTGCATATCAGATGCTAGGCATATATCAATAAATAATCTGACGTTGATAACCGGTCTTTTAGCAGGGCTCCGAGACCCAAAGGATTCTTATTGAGAATGAGGGTTGTTGCGGGCTTAACATGTAGATCCTGTAGCAATGACAACAGAGGATCAGAAATATTGTTGGAACCTGTGAGGTACATCTGGATGCTGACAGCTAATTGGCTTGTTGATATCGAAAAGCAATAGACTTGGAGGAGACAATGTAGGGATATCTTATAAAATATTAGGAGAGTATAGTATATCGTATGATCGCGATACTAAGGCCTGGTTCACCCACAGGTTTCTGAAACATTTTTGGTTCGCACAAAATTTTTTTTATATGGAGTTTGACGTTTCTCTCAGAGAGCGAGAGAAATTATTTTGTGCGAACAACTCTCAGTGTGAATTAAATTAATTTTAAATTTGGTCCGAACCATTTTAGAAAAGGTTGCCACACCATATGAAATTTGTACAATACACCAATATTTGCAGAAGTTCATCGAAAGTCCCAGGGTCCATGCGATGAAAATTTATAAATGAATCTACGTCATTTAAACGCATTTCGGAAACTAGTGAGTGAAAATACCCAAAGCCAAATAAGCCAAAGCTTCTCTTTGTTTCAAATCTTTGATTTTCGTTTTTCATAAATATATTTTGCAAGTAACTTTACTTTGGTCACTTCAATGGCGAACAGAAGTAGCAAATGATTTATACCCATCGCAGAACACGATGTTTTTATTCTTACCAAATAATTCACCACAAATACTGTTTATTTTTTGTTAAAAATATTAATTTTTTATTTCTTTATTTTGACACAAATATAATTAACTTTCTTGCAAATATGCATTTATTTCTTTTTCAATTAAATATGGCAGCACTGTTTTTACGAACAAAGTTTCTGAAATGGGTGAATCATGCTGCAGAAAACTCTCAGTAAACAAGAAATTTCTCCGAACCAAAAATGTTTCAGAAACTTGTGGGTGAACCCGGCCTAAGGCACCTCTGCACCACATTTAATTTTAATAACCGATCAAGTCATATCAATTGTATGTAATTTCATTAGTAGCACTCCTAAAAGCCCCCTCCTTTTTTTTAATTAAACAAAAATGTCATATAAAATGTATGCCTGTGTTTATCTCTTTCATAATTCCATCACAAATACTTCCAATGCACACGAATACTAGAATTAATGTCAAATCTAAACGCATCCTTAAGCCTAACGAAGAATATTTTCCTAAACGCATAAAAAATAAAAGTTTAATAAATTCCACAAATAAAATCCTTCATTATACGGGGGTTGATTATCGGACTGGTAGATTGTTGATCATGTCCTGATATCAACACCGTAGAAACTCTTCATACACATACACTGACAACGAATGTTAAGCGGTGTTTTAATTCTTTTCGTAAGCGGCAGCAGCAACAGCAGGAGCAGATGTTTCACATTCACATTATAGGGACGCACTTACAAAACACTCGTGCGTTTGTTAGACCTGAAGGTAAATTGAATTCCAAAAAAGAAAAACAAAAAATAGACTCCAGCACGGGATACAATATTATTTTTATTATTGCTGTTGTTGTTGTTGTTGTTGTTGTTGTTGATGGCATAGAGTTTTGCTTTAATGACTCTTTTGTATAGAAATTCCGTTTCATATTCAGGTTTTTAATAAAAATTGATTTCACTTTATATTGTTGTTCCTATTTCTTCTTGTTTTGCCTAATTCCTGTTCGAAATAAACAAAAAAAAAAAACACGAGTAAATGATTGCAAATTGTTGTTGGTGTTTGCCTAGATCTACTATGTATCCCAAAAGTGATCGTTAACTGAAACAACGGCAACAATTTTTATTTTCTATTTTCACAAATACTCGTTTCAAAATAAGGTCCTGACTGAATTTCGCTTGAGGCGAATTTTCCATTTTTACTTTACGTACCGTTTCAGATTTTGATTCGATTTTTAGATTTTGCATTTGATTTTAATCCTGTCGTGTTGCATGTCAGTTTATTGTTTATTATTCTTCGAGCATAGGGTGGTTGGTTGCCTTTGATTAGATACAGATTTGAAAATGAATTCGTTTTTAAGGGTGTATTTATTTTTGTTGATTTTCATACTTATCATTGAAATTTTCTATGTGTGTGGAAACATTTTATTTCTATTGTCTTTTTCATTGCTTTTCGCGAAATATGTATTGTTATGGAATTTTCCTAATAAAACTACGCACACATACAATTGCTAAGAAAATGCAAGGAAACGTACTTAAGGCACGTGGCATTAAGTTTTATAAAGTCTTTCCTATTTTTAACAGTTTATTGTTATGCAGATGCATTTGGCTTTTCATAATCAATTTAAGAGAGAAGTTTTTCTTCAAACTTTTGAAAGAATAACATCACACCAGAGATATTAATGCAGTGCATATATTATGGGAATCTAATAGAGGAGCTAAAGACCTTACCAATAAAAGTAGCCTGAGTTATGTGAAAAAATATTTGGACATCATCTAACAAATCACGGTTAACAACATTTATTAACCTTAATATACGAGTATGTCGGAAAGGCGCTTTCTAAAGTCTTATTACTATTATTGTGGAGCTGAGGTACCTTAATACTGCGGCTAAACGATATTACAGAGTAGCCCTTCAAGCCTATTGCCTTGACAAACTTCAGGATGTTGTTCGGTGTCACCAATGCATGTGGAATGCATTAATGCCTTTTAAGTGTTGCTGAATTATTCTTATCGTCACAGAATCTACATGGTGAACTGTAGACAATCCCCTTTCTATATAAGTCTACAATGCCTTGTCAAAAGGTCGGTTAACAGCCTCTAGTTATTTCTAAATAGTCTGATGCATTACTCCTCTCCATCTTATTATCATAAATTCACTTGGTTTGAGAATAGTCTTTGCCTGTCTTTATCTTACTTCTTGTTGAACATCCCTTTCCAAATATCTGGCTCACTCCACAGAGACGATCTATTTCCATTGACGGCGTGAAGGATTCTCTCCTTGCAAGCTCGTCTGCTTGGCCATTGCTAAGAATTTTTACATGACGTAGGACCCAGCAGACAGCTGCATACAAGTTGCGGATATTGCTACGTACTGTCTGTTGCACCTCCTGTCTAAGCTCCTAACACATAGAGGCTAAGTGGGGAAAAGTTGGTATAGGTTAGGTTAGGTTAGGTTAGAGGACGTGTACTTGTCAATTAAGACAATTACAGTACCCAGAGGTCTAATTGACCCATTGTACAGCGTCCTAGTTTCTCACAGCACTTATGTTGTGTGTGTTAATTTTATGCATGAACGGCGGGACCTACAGTTAAACAACGACTATGAACAACAGATTTTAGAAACTTTTCATGACAATTTTATTTAATCACAGAGCTTTTGCCAGAAGACTAAACGGAAGTCGCCAAATGAAATGTAATTTCTTTTTCAAATTTTTATTCGGTTCGAGATATCTGAGATGGGGTTTGAATCAGTACATTCTTACTAGACTACGGTGACTTCATATAAATGGTATTATAATAACCATTTAACCTATCTTCTGGAGTTTCAGGCACGATGATATAGTTTAATTGCTTGCTGTTGACCTGTGAATCATAAAATGCAATGAAAACTTCTCCTTTTTCTGCAAAGCTACGAATTGTGTTTAAAGTCACTAATTTTTTTCCTTTTCTTTTGTCATAATCTAGTTTTTATGGATAATCTAAAGTAATCTAAAGTTGCATATATTATATCAACTATTAAATGATATCATAATTCATAAATACCTTTGGGTCGTGCTTTGCCTTGAAGGAACTGCAACACAAGCATAAAATTTACGATTTTTTATTTGTAATTCATAGCAAAACTGTCAAAAAAACTGCGATATTTATTATTATCGATTTGGAATCTCTTCATTACAACTCTATGATGGTATATGAAGAAGGAATTCATAATTTCTATAAAAATCAACCTGTCTGCATCCATTCAGTGTCGTTCGTACGCAGATGAATATCATAAAAATACTACAAGTGCACCCCTTGAATGTAAATATCCTTTACGAAGCATATAAAAATCCATTAGACACAGAATTAATTATTTTAATGAAGTGTGCTGTGTGTGAGAGAGCACGCGTTAACTCTGGCACTTTTCACCTTTTTTCTCCGTGTTGTTGTTGTGTGTTTTTTTTGCCCCCATAAAAATGAAAAGTCGTCGTCTGCACAGTGTGTCATCATTAATTCTTTATGGAACTGCTGCCAAAGTGTTGTTATTGGTTGCTTTGAAGTGGCTGGAAATTAAACCAGAAAAACACGGACAGTTGAGTTCGTTCAATGACCGATTGAATGCTAAGCGATCTATTTGTCTGTCTCTCGCCCTGTCTGTTTTGTCTACAACATATCTGTCTATGTTACAATAACCGTAAGTATAAAAAACAGTAACAAGAACAACAACAACACTACTAAACCGCTATTATAATATTTGTAACAACAACACCTCATATTGTCTGTGACTGTCGTATGTGGTGGCATTTCTTATTCTTCTTCTTTGTGTCTTAAGAAATTGAACTCCTTTAGGTTGTTCCATACGAAAAATACGAAAATTGCAGGTGCTTTTAAGGACTGGTTTTAAAGTTTTTAATAAATTTTTAATATTTACGATGTCACAATACATTAATTATTTTAACCTGCTAGGCTAGCTAGTAGCTTAGTTAGTAGTCAGCAGCTCTACTAGTGTCCTGTTCTTCATTTTTGTTTTTTTTTCTACTCATTTCAGCCTTTAAAATATTTTACATGCCAAATACCAGAGCAATTTATACGACATGTTTTCTAGTTTTTCTTGAGAGTAGGTTTTAAAAATTAACATACATCTTGAGGATGCAAAAAAGGATTGTTTTTTCTTCGCATTGAATTCTTCAATAAAACTGGCTATAATGGTTTAGCACTGAATTTCCCTTTTTGATTTTGAATTGCATTCATTTTGGCTGGCTGGCAACTCGTATGAAATATTACAATAAATTGCTGAAATTGCTTTAATTTTCTGCTCTTTAATGTGTGCTCTTTTGAGAATCCTTTTGCAATTAAGGTTCATGTAAGAATCACAAGCAGTTTTATTGTATCGATCGTATTGAGACGCGTGTTATACGATCTGGCACGATCTGTATATTTTCTTTCACATTCTTGTGAATGTCCTGTTCCTAAGCAATTAAGAGTAGGTTGATAAGGATTAAAATATTTCATATTGTCAGCTGTTCTTTAGTTATTCTAGCAACTAGATTGGTGCTTAAAGTGCAGTCATGTGCAGGAAAATAGAAGATTTTTAATTTCATTTAAAATAAAAAACAAAAAAATAAAAATAATTAAAAAACTTTTTAAATATTTTGAACATGTGACAAATTGATAAATTTGTTCTTTTACATCGAGTTGAAGGGGATTTGTGGATCATTATTGGTTAAAGCATATGATAATTGGCTTCGTTACATGACTAATTGGTTGGTAAAGAGAAGATCACAGATTATGTTCTTTAAAAGAAAATATTTGTTCGTATTTGTTCGTATTTGTATTTGTTGATCTGGAAACGAAGAGACGTTAATATCTTTGAACGATGTCTGGGTACGAGTGGTCTAATAAGCCTTTCAATATTGACGGATACAGCACTCATCAACACGTGCAAATAGTAAAACTATTTTCTTGAAATGGGTGCTGGCTTCTGACGTTAATTTTCCTCGGAAAATCATGTTTAACTGTGTGACACATTTCTAGATAAATGGATACGTAAACAAACAAAATTGTTGAATTTACGACGATACCAACCCACATGAGATCCAAGAGAGTCCAATGTATATCAAAAAAGGTCACTATTTGGTATAGATTTTAGTCTGCCGAATTTCTGGGCCCATATTTCTTCGAGTATGACAGTGGCCAGGCTATCGCTGTCAACGGCGAGCTCTTTGCTTCGATGATTATCAACTTCTGTTAGACTCAATTAGATATTCGGCACGATAAAGTTGAAGGTATGGTCGTCGTCGCCCTAGTTTAGTAGGCAGTGTGTTGGCTTCTTAGATGTAAGGCCGCGGTTCAAACCCCAGGTCAGCCATCAAAACGAAATTTGAAAAAATATTTCTTCGGTGACTTCCTCTCAGCAGATTAATGGTAAAAACTCTGAGAGTAAAATAAAATTGCAATGAAAATTTTCCAAAAAAATGTCGTTCGGAATCTACTTTAAACTGTATGTCCCACCACTCATGTATAAAATTAACACACATAACATAAGTGGTGTGAGAAGCTAGGTCGTAATCCTGACTGAAGGGTTGTACTGGCCAATTATGTATGCAAGAATGGTCTTCTTACATGGTAGTGATGTGAGCTGGCCATTATAATTGTGTGATTTGATTTCGTTAGAGTTTTCCTTATGGGGTAGATTACCCACAATAGACAGTTGTCCTCAAAGCCATCTGAATTATGAGCCAAAATCCTGGAAAATTAGACATTCAGGATGCGAAAAAAGTTGTGCCACAGAAAAGCTATGGTGGACAGTTGAACGATGTTATTTTCGCGAAATAAATACATCAATCTGAAATGGTTCGTCTCACAAAAACAGGGGGAGTATCTTGTTGTTCAGCTTATGTCTGTCGCCCGTTCGCTAAGGGGAGTGGCACATCGTAATCTATTGTTTCTTGCTTTTTTGTTGCTTTAACAAACATAGAGAGGTCACAGAATATCTGCTCCTCCTTTTATTACATCGTTATCTTGTTTCAGTTTCATTAACTAAGTTTTTCCAATTAAGCAGGTGATTGTTTTACTGTAGCAGGTCCTGGAAATAGTATTTCTTTTAATTTTTCTATAATATTTTATTCCTTTTTAGGAAACCTAGGGCAGTCACTAAGCATCTCACTCATCTTCTTATTTCTTTATTTTATTTCAATTTTATATATCAATATTCTTTCGCTTTATGGCAAAAGTTGATATAAAATCTAAGCTTTCAACATCATATTCCGTTTCTTTAAATTGATTTCAAAATCCATCATTTTCCGCACATAATCCCTGGAAGTTATTTAAACAATGCAGTGTAGAGTAACATATACACAGCATGACATCTAGCTGTTACAGTTATCTTTATTCCTCTATTGTTATAAAAGCTATTTGATGAGTGTAACAGTATAAAATCCTTGTTCAAGGACATTCATTCATAAATTTTTATTGCGTGTGCGCATTATTTTATTCAATTTTTTTTTACAGGCTGCATCAAGCAAAACATTAAATGATGAAGTTGTTGTTGTTTTTTTAATTCTTATGCAAATTACAATTGAAATAAAAGAAATAAAAAAAACAATTAATAGGTGGTGGTTTATTAAATAGCAGTCAGAAGTGAAAAATAATTTAACACCCATGACTATGTCGTACATTTGTGATTGCGAATATATACAAAAAATTAATAGAATTTCCAAGTAACAAGTTTTTAATACATCAATTTCATTTCCTTGGATTCATATATGACTAAGGATACCGTTGAGGGTGACCACATTGCAGTCACTATGTGATCGGCTCAGCTTACTCAAACTGTTCATTATTTTTTAATTCAGAGTCAACCTCATTGAAGCTGAGATTACTTTATAGCTTCTGAACAAATTCAATTGCACTCATCATTCAATGTCATAAAGGTCTGCTTACAAGAATGCTGATAAGTTACGCCATGGTTTTTCGCAACTTCATTTTAAGCGCAAACACCCCGCTACTCTACCACAACCGCTTTTTGATACATCCGAGATTATCATTCAAATTGTCCCATTCACACTCCTATTACTAAAACACGTTGCTAAGGATACATAATAATTGGTCATTACAACCTTTCCGTCAGTATTACGTCTTAGTTTCTCACACCACTTATGTTGTGTGTGTTAAATTTTATACATGAGTGGTGGGACCTACAGCTTAAAGTCGATTCCGAACGATAGATTTTTAGAAATTTTTTCATGGGAATTTTTTATTTACTCACATAGTTTTTGTCAGAAATCTGCTGAGAGGAAGTCGCCGAAGAAATATTTTTTCATATTTTCGTTTTGATGTCTGACCTGGTATTTGAATCGAGACCTTACGTCTAATAAGCCAACACACTACCTACTAGACCAAGGCGACTTCAAAACACATTGCTACGCATTTTCCAAAATGCAGTGAGCTGTCAAACACTCTATTTGCCAGGTAACGAAGTTCTCTCAATAATCGCTTTTGACCTGTCTTCCATTACCCTTAACATAGTTTTATCCCTTTTGGATTACAGTGTCATATTAAATATACTTCTGTGCTGCCCGCTGTAGAATAGGTGCTCATTGCACGGGTTACTTTACGCACAACTATGTCTGTGTATTAGGTTTCACTTTAGCTGCTGTCAAGTTTTTCTTATCATCCAATGAATAATTTTTTTCGTTGTAACTTTAAGATTTCCTTGAACGACTTTTGCATATCATTATCATCACTATCATGTCGGCTGTTACTTTAAATGGTCTGTAGATGATCTCTCGATGTTCCATACATATGTACGTAATTGGTCATTACAACCTTTTAGCTAGGGTTACGACCTAGCTTCTCACACCACTTATGTTGTGTGTATTAATTTTATACATGAGTGGCGGGACCTACAGTTTCAAGTCGACTCCGAACGACACATTTTTGAGAAACTTTTTAAGACAATTTTATTTACTATCAGTGCTTTTAACAGAAATATACTGAGAGGCAGTCACTGGTGTTCGAGATGTCTGACCTGGGGTTTGAACCGAGGCCGTACGTCTAATAATCCAACACACTACTTACTAGACTATGGCGATTTCCCTATATTAGTGTACGTTTTTGCATTGTTCCCAGATATTTCACTATCGATTTCCTAAAGATAAGTTTAGCTGGGTGGCGAATGTGTACGCACTTGAGATATATGCACAGCAGCATTTACAAACAAAATTTTGAAAAAAAAATTGTTTAGAATTCTCCCTAAAAATATATTCAGGAAGTCATTAGAAATATCAGAGAGTATAACATTGAAAACGAACATCGAACATAATGGTAAGACCATGTACCACTTCTTGAGGATGGAATGATGAAAGTTTCTCTTCATTACACCCAAGGGAACAACCCGAACCATTTTCACAAAGAATGTTATTTCAAGACAATCCTTTTAAACATTCGATTTCGTTGAAAAATTGCCGTAGTCTAGTAGATAGTGTGTTGGCTTATTAGACGTAAAGCCAGGGTTCGAGCCCCAGGCCAGACATCAAGATAAAATACAAAAAGTAGTTTTTCGGCGACTTCCTCTTAGCAGATTTCTGGCATTAACTCTGAGAGTAAATAAATACAATTGCCATGAAAAAGTTTCTCAAAAAATGAGTCGTTCGGAGTCGACTTTAAACTGTAGGTCCCACCACTCATGTATAAAATTAACACACACAACATAAGTGGTGTGAGAAACTCGGACGTTGTACAATGGGTTAATTCGACCTCCGGGTACTGTACTTGTCTTAATTGACAAGCACACGTCCTCTAACCTAAATCGAAACAAAACAAGAAAGTATTACGAAAAAGGGAAATAATGCTTTTTGATAGCCCCTTGAACATTTTCTCGGTGCATAGTGTAATCGGAATACATTTAAAACTATTTATACTGTCTACCTTTCATTTTTTGTTTAAGGAAATAAAATTTCCTTTTTTAACTTTACACACATCTACACAATGTATCAATCTATTAAAAAAGGATATTTTTTCAACCCCCAAATGTCCTTGCAGTAGCAATATCTCAAATGTGTTCAATAGATGTCGCCCTTACAGAAAAGGTGATTGTCTCAACTAATAATTGATCTTAACAACGTTCTAAGGGAGGGCAGCACTGCATTCCTATGTGCCCTTTTTTATTTTATGACTTTCGTTTTAAGAAATGTATCCTTAAAACTAATATTAAGGATAAGAAAATTGCTCTATTTTAAGAGACCAAATGACATATTTTTTCGTGTTATTGTCTAATCTTATCAAAAGGGTCATAATTTGTAAAACCGACTTTGAAAGAAAAGAAAAAATTTGTAGGAAAATTAAAATTATTTTTTAAATGAGTACGGCTATGAAGAGGAGAAGTTTTATTGCGAGAGCACATGCCAAAAGAAAAAAACGAGTATTTTTGTGAACAATTAAGGTTCAATATAATTGTAATGACATCAACAAAAAAAGATAAAACGCAGAAAAAAATCAGACAGTATACCATAAAACATCGAAGACTGCTATTACAGAAGCATCTGCAAAATGTTTTTTATATTAAAATTACAAGGACTTACAAGTAATTGAAGAAGTTGCAGCAGCAGGAATTTTCTGTTTCAGATAAGCAATCAGCAAGTGTTGAGGCATGTTAGCGGCATGTTTTATTCAGTTTCGATTATTATTTCTTTAAAACTATTTTTCTATGGTTTATTGTCTATTATTGTTGTCCTCCAAACGTTGGAGGAATTGAGAACTACAGCCTTTGTAAGCATCTGAAGGCAGCCAATAATAGACGGGAATATTTAAAAATCTTTTAAATCAGTTTTATATGCAATTGATTTCATAGTCACTATTTGGCGCATTTTTCTCCAAACAAAAGGTCGTTTAAAGCCATCCTTTTTCTTTTGATTAGTCAAAGAATGAAATTTTGTTCCTTCAACTCTTCCTCTATAGTCCCGTAAGTATCTTTATTGCCTGGCTTTATTACCTCTCAAAAAAAAAAATCCGTTTTATTTTGTATAAAACCACAACGTTTCTTAATCAATCATGTGTAAATGATGTTTTCTTTTCAAAATTTTTTTCCTCTTTGATTTTTTAAATTCCCACACTTTACAAGTACTCGCAGCATCTTCAGCATCATCATCATTGAAAACCAAAAACAAAAAAATCCTTTTGGTTTGAAACTAAATGAAGCGTAATCTTTACTGATCCATTTCTGATTAGTGCTCTAGTTTTTCATTTCCCTCACCCTTTAACGTTCATCATTATCTCAATTTTATTTTGTGGTAAATCGTTTGAACTAAGATTCCACGTACATTTCTTAAAGACTGCGAAGATCTTCATTCATTTGCTGAGCAACCCCTTCTTTACTTCCAAAGGAATTGTGCAAAATATCCTTGGAGATTATTTGATTTGTTTGATTGATTAAAACAATGTAAGGTATTGTAAGTTTGGCGAATTTTCAAGTACTTTAAGGAAAGAGTTCTTTGAACATATTTAAAAAAATAAGTTAAAGATTGAGTGCAAATATAAAATATTGTAAAAGTTTCCAAATACTTGGAAATCCTTGAGTTACATACATACAACATTATTGATCACTTCAGTCAGGTTTACGACATAGTTTCTCACACCGAACCCGCAGTTCAATGTCGATTCCGAATGACAGATTTTTCCATGACAATTTTATTTACTCTCAGAATTTTTGCCAGAAATCTGCTGTAAGAAAGTCGCCAAAGACATATTTTTTTATATTTCATTTTGTTGGATATGCCTGACCTGGGTTTTGAAAAGACTACGGCTGCGAGAAAAAAACCTTTGAATTACTTCATCAAAATTCATGCCGGTTGAGAAATAATAATGGGAACTTCAATAAACAGCACAGCCAGATGCAGTTCAAGAGTAGCAAATGTGCTCTAAAAGATGAACTGTGTGGTATAGTTTGTTGGCTGACAGAAACATTGGACTGTACTTCTTCAAGAGCACAGAAAATCGAAGTGTTAGTGTCGATGGAGGAAGGAGGTTGTAACAAGTGCTTGCTACATGGCAGGCGACACCATCTATTGCGAGGCGAATTTGGTGAGTAATGAAATGTTGTATGTATTATTGTGGTGTGGTGGTGCCATAGCATTGCGATCACACGATCTGTTGTGCTCTTCTTAGACGTTATAGTGTATTTTTATAATGCCTCCTCCAAGAGTTTTTTCCTGACAAACATTAGAATGCTGATCAGTGTGAACAAAGTAAGTTCCATGCCCAGCATCTGGTATGCACTAAGGTAATTCCGTCTGGAATGCATTAATGTTTCACAGGTTCCAAGAATGTGTTCAGATAATTCATACTCATTGCCGTAGAACGTTGGTCTGAAAATAACCCCCATTTTAAATTAGTGTACTCTGAATCGACAGAGCTCTTTCGGAACACCAATTATCAATGTCAAATTATTTCTTGATGAATGACTCAGATCGCCTCTTATTTCTTCAAATCCACTTGGTTTGAGAAGGTTTCTGGTCCCATCAACGACGTGGAAGTCCACTCATAATAAGCTCGTCCGTTTGCTCACTGCCAAAAATTTCCGCATGAACTCGTCCTCAGCTGAGGGAAACCAAGGTATTTAGCTTCTTCAGGCAGTCACACACTATCTTTGGTTTAACCTCATAAGAACACATCACCTCCGCGTGATATGACCATCTCCTCAAAATCTCTTGTGGAAAATATCCAATGTGGCATCAGCTGTGTGGCACGTAGCGTCGTCTTGTTGAAACCATTTATCGTTGATGTGCAGAAATACTCTTGGTAATCATCGATTTTTAGTGCCGCCTATCGATGATGACGTCGGTCCCAAGGCTGCGGCTCATCGTCCCAAATTCAATAATTTTAATTGTTCACATACCAATTCATCCAGCAACGCTGAAGATAATTTTTCGATGAAAATTGATGTCAGTTGGAAATTGCTAAAGAGCCTATTCGGCCTACATTCAGTTCCTGGGTCAGTTTAATTTTGTACATGTGCACCAACGCCAAATGCACTTATGTTTTTGCGAATTGCTACTTCTTTAGGATCTTGTGAATATTTAGACTCAAAGGAATTAGAAACAACGACAAAAAATTCCAATTCAAACAGAGATTCATAGAAATTAGTGTATGTTATATTTGGTCAATTCACACAAGCCGTTGTATCGTTGTATTCATCGTATTGTTGGAAGAACATACAACAGTGTATGATTGTTGTTGATATTTTTCATATAAAAATCCGATACACTTATACACATTTTTTCCACATGTTTTTAAAAGTTGTATTTGTTTCGTGCTATCGAATTGTGTGAATGAAAAAAATGTGTATATGTTTTCATATGTTTTCGGGTTTCATATGGTTTCGGGCTATCAAATTGTTTGAATGCCACGAGATACACAATACAGCATAGCGTTGAGCGTTCACAAACAAACAAATGTATTCAATACAACATACACGATACGAAGTCGTGTGAATTGCCCAATTGTGTATGTACTCAGTCAAGCATAGAACGGTGCTGCCGGTCTTAAGGCCTTAGATTCGCATGCTGACTTGGTCATATACATATATGAATAAGGCAGATCAGGTGTGAAATAACATCTTCAGGACATAGCTGGAATGAAGCAAAGCGTATTCCAAATAGGAGAAGAGATTGCAGCAACTTTGTTGCAGGCGTATTTAAACGCAATGTGTTGGTTCTTTATTATAAAAAAAACGCTTCAAAAACATGAAGAAAAACTTCTGGTACCTAGTAAAGTAAAAAGCGTTGTGTTAGATCATGATAATGCCAAACTACGTGATTAGCAAAGCATTTGTTTACCAACCTATGATGCACTCATCACGTACTTCGAATCTAAAGTCACAGGACTGTAATGTATTACGTTGTATGCAAATCCATTTTGATGTCAAAAGCATCTTACCAAATGAAGAACTGTAGAAAATTATGAGAGACCGTACGCCCTTGGCAAGTGCGTGCTTAGTTTCCTGAGTAAACCCGTATGTCTGACTTTGTCTAATGCTTGTGAAGCGTCGAAGAATACAGCGGTACAAATTTTTTTTCCCTCTAAAGCTCTTTCTTTTACACCAGTAATGCCATGAACCTGATCAATTGTTAAATGTGCCAAATTGATGTTCAGGAACTAAGTTCTTTGTTCAATTATCTGTTTGAGTCAAATTTGTAATATTTTCTCATATAATTTCGATAAGATGGGCAGAAGCGAAATAGGTCTATATAATTTAACTTCAGTTGGAGGTTTTCCAGGTTTTTGTATCATTACTACTTCGACGACATTTTCAAAATGATGGCCTATAATGATGGAACTATAAATTTACTTAAGATTGGCAAAAGGTTATCACAAATTGTGCTAAAAAAATAATGGATAAGCAGTTTTAATAAAGAATACTTTGCATGACCCAATATTTATAAAGAAAAATATTTTTTCTCCACTAAAAAGTAGCATTCCAAGAATTTGCTACTTTGTTCACTAAATTCGTAGCAAATATAATAAAACGTCATGCCCCCATAATGACAAATCATGGCAAATATGGACATGATTAATGAATTAACGAACGAATGAATGTAAGGAATGAATCTATTGTAATGAATTCAAAGACTTGCTTTTACTGAATCTTGTTTTAAAATTTCATGAAATTTTAAGAAAACAAACTCAGATATTCTTTTAAAAATATTGTATTAAAAGCAACCATGTGCGGACAGGGTGTGAAAATTAAATTTCATATAAAAAAAGAAAAAAATAATAAAAAATTAGAAAAAAACACGGACATAAATTCAATGTTTTTAGCCGTCAATCAGTCAGTCTGTCTGTTTGTTTGTTTGTTTAACAACAAATGGCAAGCGAAACAATTAAAAGGCGTTTTCATGTAAGAAAAATTATTTGCTGCCTTTTAAAACGTATGTATGTAACAATATGACAATTAATTTCGTAAGAGAAATATTGTCAGTCTTATAAAAATTTATTGTTTGTTGTCCTTTACGGAAGGCATCACATATTTACGTGAACAAAGGCTATGTAATTTTTATATGAAATTCAATTTTTTTTTAATTCTCACTCCCAATTTAATTTCTATAGAGATTTTGTGCAAGCAATTTGATAAAAAAAAATGGACCTTCCTTTCAATTTTGTTTTTCTTCCTTTCTTAGCAATAAAAATGAATGCAATGTTTACACAACAAGTAAAAACATTTCATTGTTATTTTGCAAAAGAAATCCAATAAAAACTAAAAGGAAATCGGCTAAGTTTGTAAATAAAAAAGAAAATCATTTTAGCACTTGTTTGTATTTCAAATTTTCTTGTGTTTTTGGTTTTGTTTTTCATAATAGATTTGTGCAATATTTATTTAGTGCTACTGTCAGTCATTTTATAATAAAAAGAATTTATTTTTCTGATATTTTTCATTCATTCATAGGCATTCATGGCACTTTCAATATATTATGGGTACTTGCAATATAAATATGCCCTCATGCTGAGCCCAAAAAAAAATTCTGTTGTCCTTAAATCGTTTCTTTTCTGTCTTTCTAAGTAAAATGTTGCAATTTTTTTTTTTTTATAAAATCTTGTACAATATTCTGGTTTAAAGACAAATTAACTTTTATTAAGAATTTCTATAAGAATTTTTTGCATACTTTGTTGTTAAGTATACAGGGTGTTTATGTAAAACGTTTTTTTTTTACAAATTTTAAGAGATTACAAGTTAGCAACAATTTTCATGTAGAAAGAACGTTGTCTGTTTCTAAATCCAAATGATTTTGGAGATGTCAATATCGGGAGATATCACCCTTTATTCTGCTGGCAGAATGTTTAACTCCTTGAATATTTTCGATTTAAAAAAATTTCAATAATAACGGTAAATGACAGTAAGCTGTTACGATCATTACTTGACTAACTTCAAAGCCCATTAAATCTTTGAAGAAATTATGAAAATTCTGATGACGATCCTATAATTGGACAAATCACACAAACCATCGTATCGTTGTATTCATTTTATTGTTAGACGACTATTCGACAGTATATGTTTGTTGTTAAAAATTTTCATGTAAAAATCCGATACACTTATACACATATGTTTTAAAAGTTGTATTGGTTTCGTGTTATCAAATTGTGTGAATACCAAAAATTATGAAGAAGAATACGACGTACACAATACAGAATAGCATTGAGCGTTCACAAACAACAAAGTGTATTCAATACAACATACACGATACAAAGTCGTGTTAATTGACCAAATATATTTATGTTCACAAAGAAAGCTTAGAAAGCTTTTTGTACATAGTTTCTGAAATGTTGAAGTGTAATTTTATTTTGAATTTTTTATTTTTAAATGGTGAATAACAGCGTTACAATATTCATCTTTAAATCTCCGCCACGGCTTCTATGGGTGGAGTGCATCCGAAATGTCCAAATTTGCACAACTCTGGTACAAGAACTCCGGCTTTGAGAACCGCTTTGGTTTGTGGCTTATTCTCATATACGTGGGAATTAGGAAAACCCCACAACATAAAGTCTTACGTTGTCAAATTGCATGATCTCGATGACCATTTCACATCACCTACACGTGAGATGGCAATTCTTCAAATCGCTCGTGCAGAATACATATATGACGTGGCATGACCTGTGTGGTACGTATCACCGTCCTGTTGAAATCACATAGCCTTGGAATCCAATTAAGGTTAAAAGCACTTGGTAATAATCGATTTATATAGGCGTCCTGTCGCTTTAGTCTAGTAGGTAGTGTGTTGGCTTTTTAGACTTAAGGCCGCGGTTCAAACCCCAGATCGGCCATCAAAACAAAACTTAAAAAAATTTTTCTTCTGCGACTTCCTTCTGACAAAAACTCTGAGAGTAAATAAATAAAATTGCCATGAAAAGTTTCTCAAAAATTTGTCGTTTGGAATCGACTTTAAACTGTAGGTCCCATTACTCATGTATGAAATTAACGCACACAACATAAGTGGTGTGAGAAGCTAGGTCATAATCCTGACTGAAGGGTTGTAATGGCCAATTATGTATGTATGTATAGGCGCCCTTGCAATGTAATTCTAAAGGAAATATAGACGGATAACTATACCAGTCTTAAATCCACATCAAACAGTGACTTTTCCGGGATGCATTGGACGCTACTGAACCTGATATGGATTCGTATCGTTCCAAATCCGAAATAACAATTCATTCAATATGGTATCCAATTTTTCGATGAAAATTGTGATCAGTTTGCAACTGTTAAATAGCTTTTCAGCCAACGCATGTTGATGAATGTGGTCATTTACTTTCAGTTCCTGAGTCAGTTGAATTTTGTAATCGTGTAGGCTCCAGACGCGATGCAAAATTCATCAAGTAAAAATGGAATGCTAAATCAACTGCCTTGTTCTACACACTCTTAGGGGCACTGGTTTCTTGTTCGAAAGATCTTGTGTTTCTTCAATGTGTTTTTCGATCGTTCGAGTAGTCATCTCGATAGTACGAGTGTGGCGATTGTAAATTATATAAAGCGCGCGATACTTTGCTCGAACAGAACACCTATTTTGATAAATCCAACAGAAATATTTGCACGTGTTATAGAAAGAATTGTTTCCAGAACCATCAGACATTTTGTTTTTCAAAAATTTTGAAGAGAGTATGAATTTTCCTTAACATTTTACAAAGGCAGAAGTTTTCAAGGACTACGCCCTGTAATTCTACGACAGCTAAAACAAATTAAACTTTAGTGTTTGCTTTTGAAAAAGAACAGGAAGAAGAGACAATAATTCTAGAAGTCGTTTGACTGCAAGTAAAGCAGAAGAGAGCAGAGAATTTCTACAGTCAATTAGATTTTTCTTAACACCCTGTATATTTATTTAATTATTGCTTCTTTTTACATTACTTTTTGCCAAAATAAAATATATTGCTACCGTTAACAATTCTACCAATCGGGTAAGCTATTGTGTGCAAAATTACGAAAAAAAACAATATTTGTTTGGCCTAAAACCACAATAATACATAACATTATGTAAACAACATGCAGCATCAATAAAGTAAATAGCAGCCATAAGGAAGAGCAAAATATTTATTTTATAGCAAAGGCTATCACTCAGTATTCCTGTATGCTACGATTTTTTCCGTTTGGTTTGTAACAGACATCTTTTGGCAAGGATACTGAACATTTTTGCTTTAAAAAACCTCACGTACTATTATACAATCGTAGGATAAATGTTTTCTTTCTTTTAGAATTTTTTAAAAAATTTTTTTTCTTTCATTTCTTTAGTTTTTTTTTAGCAAATTTCCTTGAATAGATCGTGATCATTCATTGTTGTTGCTATGATTGCATAGGTCCTATGCATGGGAAATGTTACAGAGTTTTTGTTTTTTAGCAAAATTCCTATTAAAGAGTTTTCCTTTATATTTCCATCACTGGATCTTGTTGGCTTTAGTATTAGTGTCATTTTGTTGTATTCTTTTTATACCATTTTATAGATGTGTTGTTGTTGCTTTTATTTGCAATATTATATAAGAAGATTAATTTTTTTACTCTCTTTTTATTGATTTAAGGAATTGCATTATTGATCGTTTTGTGATGTTGTTGTCCTTCTTCTTAGGAATCGTATGTGTTTGGGAATTTATTTTAGAGCAATCGATAGTTTGAAATCCTTTTCATTGGAATGGGTAAAGGATTAAAATAAATGTTGTTGTTTTTATATATGATGAATTATTTTATAGTTTTTAGGGTAAAGGCTTAAATTCGATTCGATTTCTATCTTGCGGCCATTAGGGATTAAGCCTTTAAAGGTGTGAGAAAAATTATGTGGGTAAAGCCATTGCATATTTCTTTCATACAGCCTTTTGATGTGGAGCATATGTTAAGCGTTTGAAAATTTTAATTTTTGCAACAAATTCTTTTGATTTAAGGCTGTAAAATAAAAAAAACACAGAACCTGAATTATAATAGTGACCTACCTAGGCTTGATAAAATTAAAGTAAGTTTGTCATGAGAAAAAAAAAAATGACAAAAATTCTTATCATGAGTTCCACGAGTAGATAGAAATGTTTAGATTAGAGGTCTCCTGCTGAAGAACAACAAGCAATAATCGTCACAGGGTATAGCTTTTTAAAAATTGATGATCCGAATTACTTAAAGTCAACTATCAAGCAGTATATATCAGACATATCCAAAACAAATGAGCTTTTTTAGCTTCTTCCAGTCCACTTCTAAAACATGACTTTTATCTTGAAGTCGCCGAGTAAATAAAATTGCCATGAAAAGTTTCTGAAAAATCTGTCGCTCCGAGTCGACTTTAAATTGTAGGTCCCGCCCCTCATATATAAAATTAACACTCACAAGATAGTGGTGCATAAGTTACCATGATTAATTCCAAACTTGGTAAATAGAATGAGGACTACGCATTATCAATTTCAATGGTTTTATGAATTTCTGTATAAGCGTGGTAGATGCTAAGCCTACGGGACACTCACACCCACTTATCCATTTCAAAAATTTTTGGTATGTCGTTGGCCGAACAAAGATGGAATGTTCAAGAGATTGTAGAAGCCAAAGTCATACCACACGACTCAGCTTTTCGATGATGAGTGCTACGTATGCTCACAATTATTCGGAAAGACAATCATGTGTCAACTTCAGAGGGCGTAATGACAATATGTACGATTTTTTTTTCTGCAATTTCGCAATCACGGATGAAGCAGGGATTTACCACAAAATCAAATCAAGCAATTGTTTTTTAAATCGATGCCAAAATAATGTAGACCAAGAAAGTATTTTTATGTGCCTGTGGTAACTCTGAAATTTGACAGCTGTCATATATGTTTAGTCCGATTGTTAAAAAAGAAGATCTTTACAATATAATTATGAAAATTTATTAAAAAATAAGGAAAGTTATGCTGCAATTGTTCGAGAAGTGCCGAGAAGTATGCCAACTATTCGAAAAGTAGACAGAAAATGTTAAGAAACTGGGTCGTTTGTAGAAAGTGCATCTTCTGTGGCTTAACGTACCAGTTGGTCTCTTGAGATAGTCGCCTAAAAACTGAAAACATCAATTCAGCATCGAAGCAGTACACTTCGAATCATTCCTTCTTTTTTTGCTAACTTTATTTGCGACCTACTTCTCCTTTCTTTCCTTTCCTTTTCTTTTCTTTTCTTTTCTTTTCTTTTCTTTTCTTTTCTTTTCTTTTCTTTTCTTTTCTTTTATTTTATTTTCTTTTCTTTTCTTTTCTTTTCTTTTCTTTTCTTTTCTTTTCTTTTCTTTTCATTTATTTTATTTTATTTTATTTTATTTTATTTTATTTTATTTTATTTTATTTTATTTTATTTTCTTTTATTTTATTTTATTTTATTTTATTTTATTTTATTTTATTTTATTTTATTTTATTTTATTTTATTTTCTTTTCTTTTCTTTTCTTTTCTTTTCTTTTCTTTTCTTTTCTTTTCTTTTCTTGTCTCTTCTTCCTCTCTTCGTCCTCTTTCCTTTATTTCCTAATTGAAGGATCACAAAGGACTAAGAGGTCGCTGCAGCCCTTGCGCTGACCAACTTATTCCTTTTCCCTGATTTTGGTGGAACTTGGTTAGTACAGGGACTGCGTTCACCCGTGGCATCACAACGGCTCGCTATGCGTGCTCAAGTGAGCTTTGTGATATCAGAGCTACCATTTCGGCCTAACATAACCTAACCTAATAGGTCTCTGAGTAAGCCTGGAAACAGCAACATGTTAAAGTGCCACCTTTCCTAGCCTAATGTATCGAATTTGAAAAAAAGACCTCAACTTTCATGCGTACAAAATTCAGTTTACTCAAGAGCTCAGCAGACCATGGAGAATGCCAACAACTCGAACAATGGGTAATGCCTTAAAATGAAGTCAATGACAATTTTCCGAACAAAAGTCATCTTCTCTGATGAAGTGTATTTCCATCTACTTGTCCTTGTGAATACACAAATTAGTGAAGTTTGTTGTGCAGAAAATCTTCATCAGTCCATGAGAAATAAATGCACGTACAATGAGCAGGAGTGGATTTTGGTAAGGCACCTGCCACACCATGCATGCTACAATCGATTTATTGAAGCAACGATTTCCACAAAAAATTACATCAAGTAAATTTGATGTCAAAACGCCAACCAAGGTCATGATCATAAACTTGTTTTCCTTGGGGTTTTGTGAAATCTAGGTCTTATGCTAATAAATATACAACAATAATAATAAAAAATACAACACGTCACCAGTGAGGTACAGCCACATATCTGTGAAAGTCATAGAAAATTTTATGAAAAGCGTAAACGCTTGTACACAGAGCCATGGCGATAACGTCTCCTTTGCTGTCCCACTTTTGAATTCCTTAACTTTTTTAAAATTCTAAAGCATTTTGTTTTTATACATTAGTTTTTATCACTCCTCTTAGGTAATGACCAATTCGGGATTTCAAAAACAAAAAAAAAAAAGAATAAAAAACCAGGACACAGCATTAGCTAATTTGGCAGCCAGCATAAAATCATCGACCCAATGCCCTTAATAAGCATTAAATTAATGTAATTCTCGTGCTTAATAGCCAACTCCTTACATACACCTGTACACATAAAAGAAGTTGTGCAGTTCCTTGAAAATTGAAACCTCAAATATCTCACATTTGATACCATAATTTCAATTCCTTTTGCCTACACACTTGCGGCTGGCCGCTAACAAGACGTAAAATGTCTTTAATCATGTGCACCTACTTACAGTCATGATTAATTGAGACACCACACGGTTTTAGCGTGGTTTTTTGGTGATGGTTAATGTGAACAATACAACGCTAATAATACCGGTGGTCTTTAACTAACAATGAAAGCCGAACACGAACAAAAAGGCCGTAATCTAAGCCAAAGTCACAAGTAGTTGGATGTCTTTGTTTCATCTCTTTACTCGTGGCTAAATCAGCTAAAAGATACGTACGAATGTCTATCAAGTGTACACTACTGTTTGAAAAGGAAGAGTAAATGAAAGTCAATTAGCTTAACAAGACACACATCAAGTCAAGCAGCAGTGACGGCGGCGGCTGTTGTTTACAGATAAAAAAATCACTCTCCAAAGAGAAGAGACCGCGAGCGAGAAAAAAACAAGCGACTACAAAACACCAGAGATAACGCAAATAAAAATATAACAGGGGCAAATTATAATTATTTATATTATTTGTGTAATGAGGCAATAACCAGGCTTAAACCAAAGAAATAAAAAAAAAAAACAAACGAAATCTCAACATTAAATTAACAAGCAGCTGACTGAGTAGCTGATTGTGTTGTCCATGCTAAGGCTACTGATGACACTCAAAACGTGGTTTTGCAAAAGGAGCCAAATTGACGTAGATGGTTAATACCACTGCAACGCTGTTTAGTAAATGAGTTTAACCTTAATTTTACTCTTTTTAAGGCCGCTCATTTGTGGCTGGATACTCTGATATTCTGTGGAAACATTAAACCTGAAATGTGTGGTCTCATGTTGAAAATCACTTAAATGAGGTGGGCTTATTCAATAGAGTCATACAACATTGTTATCAGCAAATGTTTAAAAGAGTATTGAATTGAAAGTGAAATAAAATTGAAAGGATATGGTAATTAGGTTGCATTTTGTATTTGTATTAAAAAAATAAGTTTAATTTTTTGAATTTGCAAAAAAAATTTTCAGAAAATTAATTTATAATTCGTTACAATTTTTATAAAACTATGCGTTGTTTCATGCTATTGCGAGTTATCCCTAGTCTGAGCTATTCTCAAACTATATTTAGTTAACAGGCCGTAACAGCCCTTCGGGCAATCTTAAAGATTGGGATACAATTGGGATAAAATTTTATAAAATATTTTACGGGAGCTAATTTCACATGATGTTCTGCTGCAAGTCATCGTTAGATTGATGTTGCACTGTTTTCACACAAGTTTAACCCTCGAATTCTCTCAGAAGATCTTTGGTCCATTGTGATGCCCTTGAAAAATCCATGTATAGTCCATTTTGTATCCTTGAGAACCAACCAGTGTTGTTGTCAAAATCTACGGTAGCAAGATTCGTAAAAATTACAAGCACCAAGTGGCTGCAGCTTAGTTTGTCACGTGAGGAATACTGTACCGACCCTCTTTCGCCCTCATTCAAATAGTGTTTGCAATAGTCGTTATATGAATATCGCAATTGTTCGGAAATGTATTAAATCATAAAGTAAACAATAATTACACTCCTAAAGCGACATAAAATTCCTGGCAAAGTAGCTTCAGTTACTTCGCATGAGAGCAGACTAGATTATAACGAATATACAAACAGCGACAGCGGACCATCTGCGTTCTATTCTGTTCTGGCGAACACAGCCTTACCCGGGAAGTACAGATTTTATCAAAGCAAACTGACATTCTTGACAAATTGGACCAGATTAAGCAGTGGTACATTTTTGGAGCAATTCAGATCGTGGAATGAAGATGCAAGGTGTCTATACTAGGATAAAGGGGGCAGTCACAAAGATGCTAGTGTAGTAATTTGTCTTCTTATTCAACTCGTACAATAGCAATAACGTCATTCTGATATCCACCCAAATGGAATGTGCCCAGTAATTATGCTTGTTAGATATTCATGCAAATATTTAATACGTCTTTGTCCCCTCAGTTGTAACTAAAGCCGAAACTATTATTTCTACATTCTACAAGTCGTAATTAATTCCACCTATTTATTACAAAAGCGCGTCGTCAAGAGATGGATTTCCGAATGGCTTGGTATCCATAACGGTTCGTCATGATGACGATCAAGATGTACCGGAGAGCGAAGTTTCGATCTTACTACGCTGGTGTTAAGAGTCATATTGTTTATATAGATATGTATAGCCGCAGTTTCGAGTTTTATTCTCGAATACACCTCCCGACCCTTTCAATGCCGCAAACTTCTGCCTGCAATCAACGGATTCTGCACTAAGAGGGATTTGCTGCATTTAGTTTATCAGAGTAAATACCCGTTTACGTACCCATTTTTGCCTTCAACATCATTAGTAAAGATGGGGATCATATAGATTTCTGGATCTAATCTCGTCTGTGAGGCAGTCCTATCTAAGGATAGCATTTGATTTGGCAGTATTAGGCCGAGCATTTTTTACAGACCAAGTGGGCTGGTCTGATGAAGTCGCCGTGGTGTAGTAGGTAGTGTGTTGGCTTACTATTCGTAAAGCCGGGTTCGTATCCCAGGTCAGACATAAAAAAAAAAAATGAAATATGAAAAAAAATATTTCTTCAGCGACTTCCTCTCAGCAGATTTCTGGCAAAAACTCTGAGAGTAAAATAAACTGCCATGAAAAAGTTTCTCAAAAATTCTGTCGTTCGGAGTCGACGTTAAACTGTAGGTCCCGCCACTCACGTATAAAATTAACGCACACAACGTGAGTGGTGTGAGAAGCTAGGCCGTAATCCTGACTGAAGGGTTGTAATGGCCAATTATGTATGTATGTATGTATGTAAGTGGGCTGGTCTTACCAAGGTAGGAAAGTACTTTGTTCAGATTGATAAGGTGCAACCTAATGATTACATCTTTCCTACAGAAATGGTTGGTGAACGACAGGTTAATTTTTGATCCATGGAAAAAAATTGAAAAATATAGCATTATTGCTCATTTCAATTCTATAATAGGGGCTAAGACGCCGTAATATAGTGGGTAGCACTTTAACTTATGATGGGGAGCCGCAGTTCAAATCCTAGCCCAGACATCTAGAACAAAAAAAAATATGAAAAAATATTTCAGCGGCGACTTTAATAAACAGTTGTCGTTCGAAGTCCACTTTAAATTGTAGATCCCATTACACACAAAAAAGATGGGCGATGTGAGAAACTAGATCGTAATCCTGACTGAAGTGTTGTATTGACCAATTAAGTAAGTAAGTACGCTCGCTAAATTTGAAAAAGATTGGTGATTTGTCTCATTTATGCTAGTCAGAGTTTATGTAGAAAATTGTTACTGAAAATAAATTTTTTTGTGATATTTAAATATTTAGAAACTGTAATAAATTGTTTGTTTAGCTACTCATATTTGACTATAATGGGTGTATAAATTTTCATGCAGAAATTATTTGCAATTCTTGGGTGGGCAGACAGTGGCATATTTTACATATTTAAACGAATATTTTCGGTAACTAATAGCGGATTAGTATTTTAATTTCTTAAATTTACGAGAAATAAATTAATTTACAAAAAAACCGAAAATAGCATACTATTTGCTACTTTAATCCCGAACTTTAAAATAAAACGAAAAGAAACGAAATTTTAAACGTAATAGTTTTAATTCCAAAATATATTGGATGTTAATTTCAACGACCTTTTCTCTTCAGAAGAATGGTTCATTACGAAAATCTTTAACAGTCTTTAACAAAAGCTTAAGCACAATTAAGAATAGTGAAATAATTATTAAAAATAATTAAAAGTTTATAAAAAGAATACAAAATGAAAAGAACAAAAACCTCAAGCATTTCGTAAATGTCTTAAGAATACAAGTTAAATACAATAAATTATAAACATTATCAGGCCTATTTTGGACAGCCATCCAACGGAATGTTACATTTTAATATGTTTATAAGTGTATGGTTTTAAATATTTTGTTCTGTTTTTGAATAAACCTTTAATCTGTATTAAAAATTTAAAAAAAAACCAAGAAAAAATTTAAAACATAAGGACGATAAAATTGCCAATGATACCTGATGCTACAGCAGTCAACCAGTGAGTATAACAAGTATTTTGTGGCAAATGTCTTCATTCATCGCATGGCTATAGGGATACGTGATACTAAATTTATTGTGCTTGCTTTACTGTATGATTCCGAATAACAGTGATATGGCTGCTCTACTCTTGGATTGGATTGGATTTTGCATTTATGTTTGGTTATGTTATAAGACTGTTATTATAATGGCTTAATTATGTTTTTGGATTTAGGCTTAAGACATCCCCAATGTTGTTTTGATCTTTAAGCCACTAGCAGGCAGCATGTTGGGCAACATATTTTATATGACAAGAAAAAAAGAGAAACAGACGACAAAAAGGGTACTAAAATGAAAAAAAAAATCACTCACGTGTTAGTAAAAATACCCTACGATGTGCTACTATAGACATTGAATGATTCTGGACTCTCAATTGAAAAAATATAATTTATGACAATCAATAAAAATTTAAATTTTGATGTTTAAATAAGAATGACGTTGTAATTTTAATAAAATATTTAGCATATAATTTCATTGAATTGCTAATGCTGATGCTTCTTCATACATTACATACATACATTATTTTTTAATTCACATTATTACGGCATAGATATATCGTAGCACTCATACTACTTGCAATAAGCTATCAGATTCAAAAATACTCATAAGCTATTGTTTTTCCCCAAACAGTCATGCAAGCTGTTTTCCACTTCTACCTACTTTTACAGACATGCCTTGCTCTATGACATACGTAAGATTCCTAAGTTTACAGTTTTTTTTTTATTGTAGCTTTGGTGTTGTTCTGTTCAAAAGTCAACATTTCAATATAAGTAGCTCCGTATGAACTTTATTACTAAGATTTTATCTTGGTAAAGCAATTTAGCGCCCTACTTTTCAACACAGACTTCAATGGGTTTTGGGGTGACAGAACGTTTGAAGATCTGGGCATCTGGGTGCCGAATGGCTACTAAGGCAACTCGCTGTTTTCATCTGGGGCTCGGGGTGATTCAAACCCACCACTAACGGACCATACTACTTACCTCACACTGGATAACATAATGTGAAAATACCTGTGAATGGTAAGCTACCCGTTAACCTACCTAAGCACCCCGTTTATTGCCAGGCTATAAACAAATTTATCACACACAGTCCAGTCTCCGTCTTCAAAATCCTCCAGCAGCATTAAATTCGCTGTGCGTGATAGATATCCTAAATTTATTTAATTTTCAAGAAATCAATGCTAGGCTTTAGCAAAACTTCTTCGGTCCATCTTTGAGTTTCGATTATCGTGACATAGTGAATAAAGCGCCTGACGGCAAACTTGTGCATTCCTGTTGGGATTCATCATGATATCCAAATTTAAAAAATTAAGGGGCTGCAAACCCACTACATATATACCATCAAGAAAAGGTTTTTACTTCATAGCAAAAACGATCGCCTTAGAGAGATCAGACACTATCATTGCCTAACAACTCTCACAATTCTAATTCAACAACAACATATGTTTTAGATAGCAAGTGATGGCAGCCCTACCGTTCTAGGCCCTGCTGCAATAGAAAAGTCACTTGTTTAGTTAGAAAAACTTGATGAATGCAACTGAAGCAATGTAAAGAAAAAATGGGAAAGAGTTTTGACACTTTTTTCCTGCAAAAAGGGAAATTATTTTATTTATGAGGAATTTTTGAAATGTATATTTCGATGTAAGTTATTGTGAGGTATAGTTTACTGTATTATCTCAAAAAAAATCATCTCGTACGAGTATCGCTAGTCAATCGGATAACAAACTATTGAGAAGTTTGTAAAAACAGAAAAAAATCCTATTTGGTAAACATAAAGAGAAATGGCAACACTATCATTCTAGCACCTGCTGCAGTAGACAAATTATCCTTTTATAATGATTAATGAAACTGTAACAAAACAAAAAAAATTAAAATCGATTGGAGGAAGCTATATAACTCCTCCATGTTCCACCACATTAGCTTTCCGACTTTTTTAGAATGCTTTAGTGGCTTTTTTAAGGTTGAGGTTATTTGTGTTCGTCTTAAGATATAAAAGTTGTCGAATTCAAAACCAGAAGTTTATTCATATTGATCTTCAATTTTCATTTTATTGCATGTCATTCTATTGCTTGTTCAGATAAGAGAGATGAGATTTTGGATTTTTTTTTCCCTAAGGAAGCATAAAGCTAACAGACGTATAATCAATTAAGGGTATAATGGAAGGCTTTAAAGTACTTCCATCACTATTTTCACTATATATTGTGATTGTACAGAAAAAGTCATTGTAATTTTATATCTCTGTGTGAAGACTATCAGTTTAGTTTGGAATACGTCCAGACCTCTGCTCTCTGTTTAAACATATTGTTACGTTTTTACCTTTTAAAAACGTCTAAAATATGAGCTAGTAGATTGTAAATAAAATATAAATAAATTTGTGTTTAGTTTTGATAAAAATTCTTTATTATTCGCACAATTCTGTGTGCCACTGTTCACAACTTTATGTAAACAACAACAATTGCTTTGTTTGTTATTCCTCTGTTTACACCCTTTGCATAAACAATAACAATTACAAGACAATTGTTCGACTTGTTTAAGTACTACCATCAGTACTACAAGAAAGTTACTTGTTAAAAAACAGCTGGCCACCTTAATATTACATGGGGACATTATAACTCTTATGCCATGGATTTCTTAACTTTAATGATAATTATTATTTGATTGTGCAAAAGCGTTTTAACATGACCAAAAAGAAAAAAAAGAAAAACAAATTTTATGACTTTTAAACATTTGCATACACAGTTATGGTGGCAAGTGAGTAGAAGGAAGGAGCCTCATAATGTTGCTGACACAATATTTCATTCAAAATTATTGTGTGCTGAGTGGAAACTATTCAGATTCCAATTTTAAAAGTTCACAACAACTACTACCAGAACGTACTAATGTTGCTGCTACTCCTGCTGCTTGCCACATTGCCACAGTATTTTACTATTTTTACATTTAAATGTCAAAAAGTCTTTCGCATGTTCTTTAAAAGCCTAAAAAGCAAGAATACAAGAAGAAAAAAAATTGAAAAAGAATCCTGATTAAAGAAAATGCTTAAGTTTTGTTGTTGAAATATAGAAACTGTAGCAACATCAGCAACATCAGCGGCAGCAACACAAAAACTACCATAGCGTTCGCCGGTAATGAAATTAATAAAGATATAAATTTACAAATTTATTTCGTTTAAACGATTTTAAACATTTCTTTTCATTATTTTTTGTTTTTTGTTTTTTGTTTACCATTCATTAAGAAAGACCTCATGTCTCTATTATCCATACCGCTGCCTATGCCTACAAAATTTTCATTGCCAATGCCAAGTCCCAGTGCCATTGTCACTGCCAAGTATTTGATTTATCAATTATAACAGATAAGTTTTAAGTAGTTTTAGTATCAATTTCATATAAAATTCAATAAAATATACAAAAATTCCAAACGATAAACAGGGAAAGGGAAAATTGCTTTTATAAATAAAATACTTTGATAAGTCTTTGCGCTTATTCCTACATCTTCTAAGATTGTTGGAATTTATGCATGTAATCCTAATTATTATCTTAACACCTCTACGGAAAAGAAGGCCATTTAAATTGAAACTTAATTGCTGCTGTTCAACTGATAATTTTATTGCATTTGCGAGTAAAATTTATGACTAGTATTGGTAGTTTGAATAGCAATTCATGATTTTTTATGATCCTACACAAATTCAGACGTGTGTGATATTTATCTAAAGGTTCTTTTCACATTATCTACCGAATTTTGTTATTAAATGAACAACTATTCTTATCATTTTTCGTTTTTTTGGGCAATTTAAAATACCCAATACGCGTAAGTCATCATTTAAGCAGTCATGTCGGTCCTGTCATTTAGTACTACTTAAGCATTAGTTTTGCAACATAAAGAGACAGAGATTCTTAAGCTTTAATTGTCTGACATACTTGGCTAAACTATCCAGTATAAAGATTCTAGCAAAACTTATTCTGGACTCAGGTTGATTTCCTTTAGAGAAAGTATCATCAGCTGTTTGGATATTTATTGTGCTATTACGCACGTAATTGGTCATTACAACCCTTTTGTCAGGATTACGACCTAGCTGCTTACACCGCTTATGTTGTGTGTGGAGAGAACTACAGTTTTTAAGTCGATTCCAAACGACAGATTTTTGAGAATCTTTTTCATGGCAATTTTTTTTACACTCAGAGTTTTTGCCAGAAATCTGCTGAGAGGATGTCGCCGAAGAGATATTTATTCATGTTTCGTTTCGTTAGAGACGGCTGACCTGCAGTTAGAACCACTACATCTCTTTTAATAAGCCAGCACACTGCCTACTAGACTACGACGACTTCAAAAAGCGTCTGCTCTATCTATTTGATTACAAACTAACGAGTGGCGGGTCTTTTCCTTCAGTCGACTCCGAACGACAGATTTGAAAAATCTTTTATAACAAATATTTGCTCCCTGAGATTTTGCCAGAAGACTGCTAATACTACCTATTACCTATGGCGAATTCGAATTCATTCATTCTGTGGAAAACTTTCCACATTTTCAACATGGACATTTGAACTTTAACAATTCTTAACGGCCATCTTGTTGAAGCTACATCTGTCAAATTTATTGTTATTTATTCAGCTTGTTTTCTTGGCGGCATCATCGGGCTATATTTCTATGAAAACGATGTTGGCAAGCCCCTTATAGGTCGATGATTACCAACTGGTCACCGCCGACATGACAATTCAACAGGACGGCTCTATGAGAAATACAGCTCACTCCTCATTGAATATTCTGCACAAGCAATTTAAGGGAATGGTCATCACGCATGAAGGTGATGTGAACAGGCCACCGAGATTATGCGATTTAATCACGTTCGACTTTTTCTTGTGGGGTTTTTCCTAAGTTGGAGGTGTAGATGGATAAACGTCAATCTGTGGTTTGTCATCAAAGCCAACACACTCCAAGCTATCGATCAAATTCAAACTGATTTATGCACCACAGATATTAAAAATTGAACATTTCGTATGTGCTTCCCAAGAGAAACCGTGGCAGACATTTGAACGATGTTGTATTGGGCACATAATGGCGTCAATCTTCTTAATTGGTCATTGCAACCCTTCAGTCAGGATTACGACCGAGTTTCTCACACTACTCATTTTGTGTGTGTTAATTTTATCCATAAGAGGCGGGACCTAAAGTTTAAGTCGACTCTTTTATTGTATGTTTTTTTTGGACAATTTAATTTACTCTGCTGAGGGATAGTCTCCGAGGAAATGTTTATTTTTATTGAAATTTAAGGGTAGGAAACGCTTAATGCAATATCCAATATGAGACATGAAAAAGCTTACCAAAATCTTTTGTGCGAAGTTAATTTCAACAGTAGTCATTAATAAAATTAACACACACAACATATATGATTTGAGAGTATAGGTTGTAATCCTGACTAAAGGGATTGTAATGACCGAATACGTAAGTACAAACCTGGAACTAGATCTCCAATTACGTTATAAATGTACTATCAATGCTAGGTGATATGATGTAATATGTTCCTGCTTACTACCCTTTCAAACTACTGAAAAAACATATATGGTTCAAAATCCTTTCAGTAATCAAGTCAATATGTTTCTAATCTGATACCAATGAGTAAGAAAGTACGACATAAGCATGCCACTCATAATTTCTAAATTTGAATTTAAACGTAAGTGATCTTCAAACTTTTTCTATTCATCTGCCGCTTATGTTCACATTCAATATTTCACAGAAAGTGAAATTATTATCAAAGGACTGAATGTCCTGCTGGGTTTTCATTATTACTTAACAAAACATTAAGAACACAAACCTAATGAACTCTTGTAAGAGAGAGAAAAAAATGAAAACGAATTGAAAATATGAAACCTTTTAACTAATTTGTTACACAATATTTAAAGCGAACATTTCTTTTAAGGTTTTTAATGAAATATGAATATGAATAAATTTCTAGGCAGATGACAGCGATAAGACCGCCAAAGTATAAGCAAATGAAAGTTATTCAACAATATTCTCCATGGCAGTAAGATGTAAATCATTAATTATAGAAAGACAAGTGTGTAGATATTATGGTAGAGTTGATACTCAACTCAAGTGTATGTTCCATGATCCTTTGTTTGTTTTTTTTTTCTTTTGATTTTCAATATCCTTAAGAAATTCTTATGAAACATGAAATATTAAAGGATGAAATCTATTCTTATTATTTCAATATTAAAGAACTGAAAAGGATATAAAAGAGTTTTATAACGCATACACCCAATTGATGACAATGATTGTAATCGCTTGAAAATATTGGAATCCTTTTATTATGTTACAAGCAGAAAACGCTATCATACGTATTCATATACCTAGCGACAGGATATTCTTAGAATTTTCATTTCATTTTTTTCTTTAGCACAACAGGTATTCAACATAGGCATAGAATTTGAAAAAGTCTTTATGTTGCTCAAGTGTTGTGTGTTTTTCAACAGATTTCAATAAATATTTGTAATAAATTTGTAAACAATTTGATTACTCCCCTACTCTTTTGTTGCAAACAAAAAGTCAACTGAAATGGAAATTTCATTTCATTTCATAAAAACATAATTTAAGGAGAAATGTCTTCCATTCCACGTCTTCAAACGGTAGTCTGGAAAAGGCGTTTTTGTTCCAAACCCTCTGTGCTCTACATTGAAAATTTATAGTTTCGTGCAATAAATGTCATGTCGTTGTAACCCGTCCCTATAGGCGTTTTATTGTTTTTTTTCTTTTTGAGATCAAAATATTTCCAAAATGAACCCATCCATCGTTTACAACGCATTTCAAAAATTATTTTTTATTTCAATATTTGTTTGTCATCATCTACGTTATAAAAATGTTTTATTGTTTGCCATCGAATACTGGAGAGATCTTTAACTCAGTTTTAGGAAATCAATACTTTTGATCAAGTGTTGGTTTTTGAAAAGAAGACAGTTTAATATAGTCATTAATGTTCATTTAACTCGACAGTTTAAAAAGCATTAAATAGTTATCCTTAATGGTAAACGTCATATGATTTTCAAAACAGTTTTTCTAATAATTTCTTTACTTTTTTGATCGTAAAAGGGCGCACAAAAAATTTCATCATAGTCAGCATCGCAGTGGAAAATACAGCGATTGGCAACAGTGACATAATATGGAGGTCAAGTTGTCCTCTGATCAATAATGCCGACGATATATGATTTCTGAAGTCTAGTCAATTCGATATGTTCGAACATTTTAAATTGGTTTACATAGAAGCTTGCAAACACCGAGCTCAAAACAAATACCCCCAATACCGAGGAAATGACATAAACACCACATGCAATACAGCATTCTGTATTCAAAGTATTCAAATCCAGGATACATTCTCTATTCACTGCCTGGCTATTAGCATAACAACTACTGGATGCCATTTACCTGATGTCTATAACAACACTATGAGACCCAAGCGTTTGATCCAATTGGCATAGTATTACGAGTATAATCATCACTAACCTCTCTACCCACATAATAATAAACGTTTTTAATTCATTGAAAAACTTATTATTCTTTTTGAAGCCGCCGTAGTCTAATATGTAGTGTGTTGGCTTATTAGACGTAAAGCCAGGGTTCGAGCCCCAGGCCAGACATTAAGACAAGATACAAAAAGTATTTCTTCGGCGACTTGAAACTCCGAAAGACAGGTTTTAAGAAACTTTTCATGGCAATATTATTTACTCCCAGAGTTTTTGCCAGAAATCTATTGAGAGCAAGTCGCCGAAGAAATATTTTTCCATGTTTCGTTTTGTTGGATGATGTCTGAACTGGTGTTTGAACCGTGCCTCATATCTAGTGGGTGATTTTTTAAGAGCTATAGGAAAGTTTTTCAAAAAAAAAAACGCATAAAATTCAGAAAAATTCATGAAATCTTTATTTGAATCGATAGTACGGTCGATATAATTTAATGTTTGAAGATTATTTCATGCAAATGTTGACTGCGACTGCGTCTCAAATGGTCCATCCGCTTAGTCCAATTTTGGCATACTCTTTGCAACATTTCGGTCGGTATCTCACGAATGAATGCTTCAATGTTGTCTTCGAATGTGTCAATTAGACAAAAAATAGTCTAAAGGCGTTAAATCGCACGATCTAGGATCTAGAAACAAAACACGAAACGTGCGTGAGCTGTTTAAACCAGTGTTGCCAAAAAGATAATAGCTAAAAAATCATCCGTTATTACGCCAACGTGCTACCTACTAGACTACTGCGATAGACTAGAGTTGGAACAAGATTAAAAGCTTACAATCAAGAAACGATTTGATGAGGCCATACGCTATAATTCAAATGGTGTCCACGGAAAAAAATTCATTAAATAGAAACCTTCTGTAATAATTCAATACATACATACATACATACATACATACATACGTACAGAATTTGCCTTTACAACCCTTTAATCAGGATTACAACCTAGCTGCTCACCCCACCCATGTTGTATGTGTTAATTTTGTCCATGAGTGGAGGAATTTACAGTTCAAAGTCGACACCGAACGACAGATTTTTTCAGAATTTTTTCATGATAATTTTCGTTACTCTCAGAGTTTTTGTCAGAAAAGGTAGAATTAGAACCACGGGCTCTTTATTACCTCCTTACCTACTAGACTACGGTAATTAATAATAAATATTATTTGATCCCATGGTGTTCTGATTTTAGCCTGACAGCAAGGTGCTGAGAATCGCTAAGAGTTTTAGGGATATTATTACAACTTGTCATTAAAGTTGGGTTTAGTTAAAAGTGACTTTGAAATTCACTTTAGCTAATGTTACCTTTAGCTATACCCAAAGAAGTTAAATGTGACTTTAAAGTTCACTTTAGCTAAAGTTACCTTTAACTGCTTTTCGTTATTACAACGTAATGATAAAATAAAGTAGACTTTTTCAAAAATATGGCAGTGCCGGAGCAATGTCGATTACACTGCTTAATTAAACAAGTTTCTTTTTAAAAGCAGTGGCAACGACGGGTTTCTTTTATTTATTGTATCTATTGCTTGTTTTTGTATAATTCTTTAAATAAAGACAATGGAATAATTAAAAAAAAATTTTTTTTAAATAAATTTTATTGTCCGATATGGTTATGATTGGAGTTTTACAGAGATCTGGTTGAAATAATTTGTTTAAAGATTTTTTTTTAAATTTCAAAAGACATCTGTTGGCAATTCGTAATTTTTTTAAAATAAAATTATGTGAACATAATTTGTACTTCCGTGCAAAATCAAACATCAAAAAAAAAATTCAAATTCATTCGCTGTGTTTGCAGTGTAGAAAAACCTCAAATATTTTAATCAATAAAATTCCTGATTAATGAGTCCTTAAAAAACCAACATTTACTAATTGTTGGATAAAAGAAATGTTAGTGTAATGCCTGTTAACAATCTTCCGGTTTGACCACACATATTTCCTAATATTAACCCTATGCGTTATGCACCTTGGCAACGTTTAAACACTAGCTCGCGCCGTTAAGTCAACAGGATAAAATTTTGTAATAAAAAATGAGATTTTATGGTAAATGTTTACTTACCAGCAAAAACATGTTTGTATGTACTTATATGTGTACATATGTATGATGTACATATATGAAGTTTAAAATCCTTAATAAAAGGACTAAATCATGTCCTTTCTGTAAACGAGAAAGTGTATACTTTTTTGTTTGTGTCCTTTTAAGCGGTGCGTTTCCTTTTATCTTTTCTTGTTTTTTTGTTTTTTGGTTTTTCTGTAATTACACCGGTAAGAAGCACTTGCACTTGTTATCTGAGGCTGACTCTGGTACAACGATTTTTGTTTATCAATGGACGAGACATCTTTACTGTTTTCTAAACTACAAAGTGTCGCATGCCTTGCATTTCTTTGCTTCTTTTTCATCTGGTCTTCTGTTATTTATTTAATTGCTTCAATTGCTGTTTAGAAAAAATCTAAGATGTCCTTAAAGGATAACATCAATTGCTGTTTGCTATTTGAAGAGTTTATTTGCTGTAAATATTTAAATATTTTTATTATTGTTTGTCAACTTTTTAAAGAGTTGCGGCTACCTTTTGTAGTTCATGAAAAAAAAATACCGTTTAGTTTGCTAACCAATTAAGCAAAAACAATTGAAGAGCGTTGCAAAGAAATATTGTATTTTAATATTAATTACTTTGAGAAAGCAAAATAATTTAAAAAATAGAGACAATAATATGGACGAAGACAAAAGGTTTTAATAGAGAAACATTCAAAAATTTCGTGTATCATACATCCGATATCACTATAAATAATAGGTTATTACTGATAATTTCACCCAAACATAGTAAGACACCAAATCTGATCGACAGATAATTAGAATCGAATACTCTAAGAGTTTTTGTCCGAAGTCTTATGACTTTTTTTATCTAAGATGAATCCGAATAAATATACATATAAGTATACATTAATTTTAACATAGCAACATAGGCTCAATACAAAATTTTCCCAAATAAGACTATCACCAGTCATTTATCACATTTCAAGCCAACTACGTCTAGTCGGCAAGACCTCTTTCCTCAGCTGCCTCCAACATTTGTATGTTGTCTTTTACAATCTAGGCCTTTGGACCTTTTTAAGATGTGTATTATCTAATGTCATCAACAATATCTTTAAAAGCTGTAAGGATCTCTCTGGCCTGTTAAATATAAAGCATTTGCATGCTCTTGTTATTCGATTCAGTTGCAGTTTATTGAAAATTACCGAACAGCGTAAATGTTAGCCGATTTGAGAAAATGGGAAATAAAACCAATAAGGCATTGAGCATAGTAGCAAGAATTGTGGAAATGACCGAAGCATGCCATTTAGTGGTGCAAAAATGAAAGTCCAAAAAAATATATCCTCAGTTGGTAGACATCTGGTAAAGAAAATGGTAACAGAGATGGAAAGCAGGTATATCTATTGAGGAACTTCTCGATATTGAATGAAAAATTGAATTGAGTTATGGACTGATCGAATATTATATCGATTCGCACACGACCAAGCCGAACTCAATGCGTAGGAAAAAACAAAACTACTAAACGCATTGTGTTCTGATGTCTGTTGTTTGATGTTACAATCATCGAACCATTGGGAATATCATAAAAATTGTACAATGTCCTTATGTTAATAAGCGATATGTATGATGAAGTCGATAAGAACTTGGTATTTATCATCCATACAAGATTTTCACATTTAATTGGTCAATTCACACAAGCCGATGTATCGTTGTATTCATTGTATTGTTGTAAGAACATACAACAGTGTATGATTGTTGTTGATATTTTTCGTATAAAAATCCGATACACTTATACACATTTTTTCCATATGTTTTTAAAAGTTGTATTGGTTTCGTGCTATCAAATTGTGTGAATGAAAAAATATGTATATGTTTTCATATGTTTTAAAAAAATTGTGTTGGTTTCGGGCTATCAAATTGTTTGAATGCCACGAGATACACAGCATTGATCGTTCACAAACAAACAAATGTATTCAATACAACATACACGATACAAATTCGTGTGAATTGCCCAAATATAAACATAAAGAAGTGTGGCACGTGACTTCATGTAGACTACTCGATTTGTAGACACTGAAGTCAATAAATATAGAAATTTAAATACTCAGAGAGCCTTAAAAAAGAATACATATTCAGAAACTTTAAAATTTTTTTAAATATATATATATTCCATATATACATGCATGATTGGTCATTACAACTTCAGTCAGGTTATTTGCTTTCAAAGTTTTTGCTAGAAGTCTAGTGAGATGAAGTCGTCAAACAAATAATTTTTTATATGTCGTTATGCTGGAGATGTCTGACCTGGAGTTTGAATAGTGACCTCACGTCTAATAAGCCAACACATTACCTGCTAGACTACTGCGACTTAATTTCCATAGCTATCCTTATTGCCTGTGATTTAGTACATCTTGTTAATAACTCTACCATGACTAACTTCACTTGAAATGATACATTACTTAGTAAATGTCACCCGCCATGAAGATTCCCACGAATGATAGACTAATCTGCTTTTATCATAATGTTGTCGATAAGGATTTAAATAATAGAGACGATAAAACGAAAACTTAACTGATACTTTTTCTCACAGTAACCTTATTAACCTGTTGGTTTTGTGTTGAATACGGCAGCTATGTAATTATTAACATTAAGGCGTAGTTTCTTAGGTTGTATTGCAGGTTTAAAGAAATCTAAATGCCATGACGGACTGAGTATATAGGTCCACAAAAACTGATTACAACACTTCCAAGTTTTGATTTTTGCTTTGCTGAATAATTGATGGAATGGAAAGTTGCTTCTCAATCACATCTAATGACGTCTCTAAAATTGTAAGCTTGTGATCATTGCTTCGATTGTTTAAGTACAGAACTATTAAATTTATCCATTTCGGATCTTTATTTTACTTTTCCCAAGTTTAGAAATCAGAAATTATGTTTACGATGGTTGATTGAGGTAAACAAATTAGAATTACTTTGGATTTTGCTCTGTTACATATGTATATAATTATATTATTGGTCATTACAACCGTTCAGTCAGGATTACGACCTAGTTTCTAACACCACTTATGTTGTGAGTGTTAATTTTATACATGAGTGGCGGGATCTACAGTTTAAAGTGGACTTCGAAAGACAGATTTTTGAGAAACTTTTCATGGCAATTTTATTTGTTCTCAGAGTTTTTGCCAGAAATCTACTGATGGAAAGTTGTCCAGTTAATGAGTTTATTTAAAAATCTTAGAGGTATGTTTACCAATTAATAGTTTTGTTGTTTGTAGCGCGTTAATTACATTTTCAACTATTTCAAATTTGAAGAATTTAAACAGTAAACGGGTTTCAGTTTCTAATAGAGACCAATCAGCATTATCTGACCAATTCTTATTCCCAGATTTTTTGATTTCTTTATTTAAAGTTCACATAATTAATATAAATGTTTTCTTCATGTCACGAAAGATAAAAAGTATATCAATATTTAACTGTTAATTTGATTTTAAAAATATATTGTTGAATATGAAATAATTTCCTTAACGATACAACAAAACACAAAAGACTTAAGACACAAACTTCCTGTCGGAAGAAATTCTCTCATTTCGCATGTAAAGAAAATAAAATTTCTTTTTTTTGTTTCTGGGGGAAAACCATAATTCATAACAACACTTTCTCTTAAAACTTGAGGCTAAAAATCTTTAATCAAATTATACAATTTCCTTAAAATGGAAAAAATAATATCAAAAGAAGAAAAATAATGGCAATAAATTTCAAAAACAACAAAACATTTCTACCACACGCATATTTACTGTTCAATCTCTTTAAGGTTTAACGATTGTAAACTAAAGCTTGAAAAGCTATTGTTTTAAACGATATAAATACTTAAATTAAGTTGAAATCGACATACAAGTCTTATAGTATAAACGAACGGAAATCACAAAAATGAATACTGTTTCCGGTATAAAGTTTACAAAATAAAAACTTTTGCAAACAAGAAAAAAAAAACGAAAAAAATACTTTAAACGACTGAATCTTGATCGACATTGAATCAAGATTAAAACTTTAGTATAAAATTTACACTTGTCGGAGATGTATGTATGTACGTACTGGCAAGCAGCTTTAAATTGTTGGTGCCTTCTTTTTTTGTTTTGCTTTGCAACATTTCGTTTCTTTTCCTTAAGATCTTATACTATTCCCACATACAATGGCATCAGCAGTTACAAAGAAACAAAGTCCAACAATAATACGAATACAAAACACCATCGACAGTTTACAATTTAAGGCTTTTTATAGTGAGATGCTGAAAATATAACTACAACAACAAAAACAATGACAGCACACAAGAAAAAAACAATTGCAACAAAAATAATAACAACAGCTAGTATTTTAGTATTGCAAGTACTCATATGTTAAATACGCTGACAGACATAAATACTACATGTACCACATATATAAACGCCAAGGCGCACAGAGACAGAGAGTAAGAGATAGACGGACAATACCATACTAGTGTACTAAACAATAATACAAAACAATGCCACCACAAAACAATTCGATAAATACAGCGGCGAGAAGTTTAGAGCTTAAAGCGAATATAAAATGAACTACAGTTGCTTAGTTAAGCTCAATTGTTGAAGACTTCTGAACTATTTTAAGTTGAGAGACAGCCTTTACAATACTTTACTCAGGATTACGATCTAGCTTCTAATTTTATCTGCAAGTGGGTCGACTTCTCAATTATGAAATTTTTTATTTTTATTTTACTCGCAGAGTTTTTTGCCAAAAGACTGAGAAAAAGTCGTCAGAGAAATACTTTTTAAAATGTTGGTTTTTTCGCGCTGCCTTAGCTAGAGTCTGATCCACGAGCTTGTGTCCAATAAGCCAACACACTACCTACCAGACTACGGCAAGTTCAATAATGTTTTAATTCTCCTCGAATTTGGATTTCCGGAAAGAATGCAGCTCTCATCAAATGATATTTGCCGTGGGTGTGGGTCTGCAGGAGAGGAGGAAGTTGCTATCCACTTTCTTTGCCAATCCCCATCTCTTGAGAGAATTAAATTTAGGTTATTTGATTCTCCATTTCTTTTCAGGTAAATTGAGTTATCGCTCATTGACATCAGAGATGTGGCTACCTTTCTAAGACTTTCAGGCTGGTTTCCAGCATATTGTAGTCGTGTTTTTAAATTGTGCAGACCTTGCGCTGACCAACTTCCTTTTTTCAGTACAGTGACTGCTCTTACCTGAGCATAGCTACCAGATTTGACGATTTATCGTCATTTTGACGACTTTGAGCGCCAAAAATATCATATTGACGATTTGCCGTTTTACGCCCTTATTTTGATGATTTAAAAAAATTAAAAATGTACATCATATTCTTTATTTTAGTATATTAAAAGCCACTTTAAGCTTCGTAATTATTTTGCAATTGTTACTATTGGAAATTTATTTTAATAAAAACAAGGAGTAAAGTATTATCTTTTTAAGTTACTATCGAATACCTGTGATGATTTTTCTTAAAAGTCAAAAAAATTACTAAAATTTATCACTTGTCGCTGCAGACAATTTCAAACATTTGAGTATAGCTTCTAATATTACCATCGGAAGAACAAAGGCAAGCATCGTTATTTTTTTTTCGTACGGCCAACAGTCAGGGGATGGATGGCATTGTGTATGGAACTATGAACATATGTTATGGGAAGAAGGAAAGAGAGAACAGTGTTTATGGACACTAGGCTTGAATATTTTTATACCATAAGTATCAGGAAAGACCTTTGCAGGAATTGAGTTCCACATACGAATAATCCGACTAAAAAGCGTATTTTTTCTGTATTGCAGTGTGCGATCCACTGGCCAATCGACCACATACGGAAGTGCTGGCCGAAAAAGAATTGTGAATTTCGGGAACAAGTCCCCTTATTTCGTTCGAGCAAAATCTTTTGTAGTAGCGATAGAACTGTGAAACATAAACCACATTGGTCTAATGATTCAATGGAGTTGGATATGCTACCATCATTAACGAGCTACTACGGCCTCTCCTGTACACGGTCGAGAAACCTCAAAATAGACGTTGAGGCACCGACCGGTCCATTCTCGGTCGGTTATAAATGGTGTAAATAGTAAGATCAACTGATAAGATCTTAAGAAGGAACTGAAGGAACTGAAAAATGTGTCAGTTGAAGCCAACATTACACTGAATTTTCATGCACAGAATGTCAAGAGCTTCTGCCTCCTTAATATTTACACCACCCGTAGATTAAGATGATGCCATATTATTGCTGCGCTTATATGTCAATAAACAACACTGGCATAGATTGTTTAAACATTAAAAATTTTTTTCCTGAATATGATATAAAATTTCTCCATTTTTGGAAAAAAGTAATAAATGAAGATAATTGACGCTAGCTTTTAATTTCTAACAAAATTTTTTTTTAATGTTTTATTTTTGAACTCAGATATGTACATACATTGACTTTATATGAATGTTTTACTACAATAGCAATAATTTTGGTTTTTAAAAACTTTTAATTTATTTATTTAATTTTCCTGACGATTTTTTGACGATAACAACAAACGACTCTGACGATTTTTTCTCAAGTATTTGACGATTTGGTGCCACATTTATCTGGTAGCTATGTACCTGAGGCGTCACAAAAGGCCGCTACTCATCCTCAAGAGCGCTTCGGTAATCAAAGCAACCACTTCGATCTAACCTAAGCTAACCTATATATAACTAGGAAATTTGGGTTAGGATCAGCTGAATTGACAACTGCTTCGAAGAGCATATCTTAGTTGTGCCATATAAGGTCCTGCTGCCCCCGATAGCACATAACTTCTGGTTGACTTATTTCGCTAAACACGCCCTGTCCATTTCGAGTGCCCAAGAATTCTACATCTAGATTGTCAAATGCCAAACAGCGATGGAAAGTATATTATGTGATCTACTCATCTTCCTCATCAATGCAGTTTTTGAAGTTGTGGTATTGAGGAATTCCTAGCTTTCTGCCATATGCGTACAGAGGCCAATTGTTATGTGAATTGACTCCAGAGTATTGAAAAAAATGCCAAGACGTTTTAGTAAACTTTATGTTCAATTCAGATGCACTTATCAGCTTTTTTCATTGTTGCGCCAATATTCCAGGATATGGAATTATCTCTAATTGTTCTGTACAGTAACTTTTCAGTTTCAGGTTTTAGGCTTTAATCCGGCTTAGATTCCAACTTCATTAAATGCTATAAAAATTTTGTATGGAAAATTCCCCAGAATCGATCCATTAACAGAAACTACAACGAACAATGGGAAAATCTCAAAAAAGTTTGTCAAAAGAATAATTTTTGAGACTCTTTTCCCATGATTCGTAAACATTCCTACAAAATAGTGCAAACCTAGCGATTGACTTAACAAAAAGCCCTACATCTACTGGAACTGAATGAGGAAAACAACACAAATCTCAGATCTCATCTCTCCGCCAAACCGCAAGGAAATACTTTTGAAACTCATGTCCCAACATTAAATAACTATGTAGACAAGCATGTATAAGTAGATATGGTGTGTATGTATACACTTGCATGTAATATATACTCATACGTTTCCCGTTAACATCAATCTTATGAGGATTTAATTTTAAGACTATTCTTCCAAACCGATACACAACTCTTTTGTTGAATAAGAAATGAAAGAGAGAAGTAAACTTCAACTTCAACTCCAACTCCGACTTCCACAAGGTATACATTATTATGGGTATTGAATAAAAATGGATGAATAAGTATGTAAGCAAGAACGCTTTAGTTTCAAGAGCTTAAACGTTTCATTCTTAATGCCAAAGAATATAAACCGCAACAATAACAACAACAACAACAATAATAATAAAATATGATAAACTGCAAACCAAATATTATGACCTGAGGACAATTATGATATTTTATTGTTAAAATGTATCCGACACTTGTACCATTCAATGTTGTTTGTTGTCTACGTTAAGGCCAAAATACTAGCAGGGTACAAGAGAGGGACAAACCAACCGACATGCGGATAAATGAATGACGACTACTCAAGTATTTTCTCCACGCCGCCATTCTGTTTTAACAGACATTTGAACTGAGAATAAAAGACAGTTAAAGTGTAGTGTTATTAGCAACACACTGGTTAAGGGGTCAATACTTTTTCTACTTCAGAGTTGTAGCTTCTTATATCCACACATATACTCACACTTCCATTGCATATGCTCTGAACTGAGTGATCATCATTGTTGCATAAAATACAAGCATCCTGGTATATATTTAGTTGAGTATTAAATTTTTACTTTACCATACAAGAAGTTTGTTTGAAAATGTACTGCGAATAAGTGCCTTCCACTCATTCATTCATTCTTCTTATACTTTGCCTGTAAATGAAATATTGTTTTATTTTGTAAATTTATTTTCAATGGCAATTTGTTTTGTTTTTGTTTTAATTTTCACCAGGAAGCATAACATTTGCTTGAAGTTCAATGATATCACATTTCAAGTTTAAGGTTTTTGGTGGGAATATTTTCCGAATCTTTTAATTGATTCAAATACAACATTTCGATCAATTCAGCACTGGAAAGTTTGAATTTGTTTCATGCCATCGGACTGCCTCTCAGTAGATTTCTGGCAAAAACTCTGTGAGAGTATATAAAATTGCCATGAAAAGTTTATCAAAAATCTGTCTTTCAGAGACGTCTCTAAACTGTAGGTCATGACACTTAATACAATCAATAAATTGTAATCCCCCACTCATGTATAAAATTAACACACACAACATAAGTGGTATGAGGCCATGGTTCAAAGACGATGTCAGACATCTCCAACAATACCAAACATGAAAAAATATTTCTTCGATGACTCCCTCTCAGACGATTTCTGACAAAAACTCTGGGAGGAAATAAAAGTTTCTCAAAAATTTGTCGTTCGGAGTCAACTTTAAACTGTAGGTCCTGGCACCCATGTATAAAATTAACACACACAACATAAGTGGTGTGAGGATAGTTACGACCAATTATGTATGTATGTATGCAAGTAAGCTACTTGAACAAAAAGGCTGTACATCGAGTGTTAACACAAAATTAAAGAAAATTAAGAGCAAAATAAAATGTTGTGATACACCCAATAGAACATAAGTATCATCGTAGAGATTGAATTCATGATCTAACATTTCATAACACATGCTGGCGCATGTTTACATTTGATATAAAGGAACAACTGAATTTGGAGAATCACTTCCACGAATCACGTACAATCTAGGTGGCCAGTTCATAACACCTCAATGTGAGCTAAACATTCCTTTAAAATTTTTTGTGCAGAATATTAAATTTAAAATAACCTGCGTGGCATGTAGCGCCCACTGGTTGAAGCAACATGTACAGACTATCCAACTGAGGCCAAAAGAAGATCGTAATCATCGGCCTATAATGCTTGCTAAAGACGTGCTCAAAAAAATATGGATATTCACACCAAAAAGTTTCGTTTTCGTGATGCATTAAACTCTTTTGATTGTCATGTGAATCGTGATTACTTATCGTTAAAAATAATTTTTCAATGAAATTAGGATCAGAGAGGGTTTGTAGTCACCGTAGACTAATAGGTTTTTGTTTGGTTTATTAGACATGGGGCCACCGGGTCAATAAAACGAAATATGAAAAAATATTTCTTCGGTGACTTCCTCTCAGCAGATTTCTGACAAAAACTCTGCGAATAAATAAAATTGCCATGAAATAAAATTAACACACACAAGCTTGTAATCCTGACTGAAAGGTCTTAATGACCAACTACAATTGTACGTGTTATTGAATGCTATATCCGTCCATGGTGATGTGGTAAAACATACTAAATAAATCAGAACTTGATGATAACAGAAGTGGCTTTAAGAAGTGGCTATCGACTGCCATAGTTCGGAAGCCTCTGTGGTAAGATCCGTTTTTACTGAAACTATAACTATAAAGATGAGGGAAGTATATCCATCTGAAAAGACTTGGTATTGAAAAATAAAAAAAGTTTACACCAAATTTATTGTGTGTTTGCTTTGTAGGGGAATCGTTATTTGATGCATCGAATCTGATGGCCTTTACTTTTATATTCAATTTAAATAATTGAGAAAAGGTTACTATTTTTAAAGTGTCTTCATTGTGTAAAAACTTAAAATATTTGTCTTTAATTTGGCATCAAATAACTTTGCTTTTGTATACAATTTTAGTGAATTGGTTTTTTTTCGCATATAATACGTATTTGAAAACAACATCAATTTGTATGTGAAATGTTTTACAATTTGAAATGCACTAAAACTGTCACTCCAATTACGCTGACATTATCGATTAAGGGAAATCTAAAAACTGAACAAACAAGAACAAATTAAGTCTGCACATCGAGCTGATGATACCTGGCACTTTTATTGTGGCCTTCTCATTTGGAGACATAAAAACTAAGCCATAAAGGAGGCGTTTTATTAAGAAGTTTGAGATTATAAAGCACCACATCAACATGCAATAAACAAATTAATCTTGAAATAAAATGTCATTTTAAACAATATTTTTCCAAGGAATTAACAAAAAATGTTTTTATTTGAAAAATTTAAGAAAAAAAATAAACAATTTTGATGAGAGTAACGATGAGTTATCAATTAAAAATATCTACGAAATGAACAAAAAAGAGGCCACTGTGAGCCTTAAATGAAGGTATCTACTATTGGAGTTTATTTGGTGTATTTTTTTCTGAATACTCAGCAGCGTTAGGAAAAGTAGCAGATAGGCAGCTGCAATCAAATACAACCAAGAGGCAGGCGCGCGCTACCTTATACACACACACATTGAAACATTTACGCATAAATTGAATGCAGGAGGATTTTATTTAACAGTACCTCAGGTTAGTTTTTAATTTTTATATAAAATAAGTAGAAATGTAAGTGTGTGTCTATGTATGTGTGTTATTTCTTTTCTTGTTGGCTTACTTTGTTTAAGGATTTTCAGTTTTAAGACTGAAATATTACAAAAACAATAACATCCAATCAAAATAAAAATAAAAATAAGAAAGAAAAAAAAAATACTTTCTTAGCCAAAATATAAATAAAAACGTAAAAAAAACTGAATAAGAAACACACACAACAATCAAAAAGGCCCGGTGTTTCCTTTACGAAAATAATAAAAATGTTGTTTTTGTTTTTTTAATAATATTTCTTGGCTTAGTTTTACATAATAAGTATTATTTTTTTGTTATTGTTATTGTTGTTGTAGCATTTGGTACCCTTATTTGGTTGCCCTTAAAGTAAATGCGTATGCTAGCACATGCACACACATCTGAGTATGTTGGTTTCTTGTTTATACTTCTTAAGGATATTGTTTTTGTCTCTCCCTCTCTCTTATTTTTTTTTTCAACATGAGGGGGATCCTTTAGTTTCTCTTTTATCAGTGCCTGAAACGCGTGCCAGTTTATGTGAAACGGTAAAAGTTAACTACAAGGCAAGAGGGTGAGTTTTTAAGTCGAAAGTTAATGAAGGATTTAAGAGGCATCGGTGTACACGTGCACTATTTTAGAATTCATTTTTATTTTCTTTTATGACCACCGGACATTGTTGCCTTTGGTATGTAATAATTTTTATGTTTCTATTGTACTAGCCTTTAACTTTATGGGGTATCCCTCTGAAATCTAATCCATGTCTAGTGCCCTGAAAAAATTTAAAGTTTAAAGTTGCTCGGTGTCACCAAGAGCAATTCCCGGCCCAGAAACTGATATAAATGGAGATGTTTCCTTCTAGTATACATTAATGCCTCAGAGGTACCCATAATATCTTCTAATGATTCATTTTCATCATCACTGAATCCACATAGTGGGTTCGAAATGATTCTCATTCTGAACAAATGTACTTTGAGTTTACAGTGCCTTGTTTACCAACCTCAGGTTATTTTTAGATAGTTTGATACATCCACACATACATAATTGGTCATTACAACCCTTTAGTCAGGATTACCACCTAGTTTCTCACATCACTTATGTTGTGTGCGTTAATTGTTATACATGAGTGGTGCATAGCCTATTGCATAACTCAAATCTTATTTTGTTGCAATTTCCCAACAAAAGTTTTGATTGTTTTAAGCCCCTTTTCGAAAACAGTCTAAGATTTTCTTTATCTTCCTTTTCCCTTCCAGAGAAAGGTTCAGGATCAATCAAAGAATTAGAAACTTCCCACCTCACATTGCTCATCTGCCCATTGATTGCCTTGAATTCCGACATAATCTGGATCTTAGCAGAGCGTAATCATATTTTTCCTATTCAGCGGATTCAGCTTCCGTAATGGTTCATGGTTTTCTTTATTTTAATCTCATAAGAGCCAAGGATTCCAATGGCGATCTAAGTACCACATAGTATTGGTATGTCCCGTCCTTTGAATGGAGCATAACTTTCAATGGAATAGACTTCTACTTGGAAGATCCGCTCGTAATTTTTCCTGCTAATCAAAATTCTCCCTCTTGCTCCTAGATCTGTTCGCAACTCATTCATACTCTTTAAAAAGAGTATGCAGCTTTCAGAAGACTCCATTTATTCTTGTTACAATGACATGTTGCAAAGCATTTCCCAAAATCATAGACTCTACTGGTTCTGTTCAGGGAACAGGTAAGGACTGAGTTTCTGCTGATTCAGTCTAGCATACAGCTAAGTCAAAAGCTATCAGCTACTCGATGCATAAAGCCACAAAGTCTCCTTATGAATTTTATGCTAGACTTGGCTCCCAAAACCCTAACCTCTCTTAAAAGTTCTCACTAGCATTTTCAGATTCAAACAGATCTTTTGACTCCGCATTGGAACAGGGTTTCATTGCCTTGCGCTGGTCTGCGTATCTTGTCCAACTCCATTTATGATGTTTCTGGATGATTGTGTGCGTTACTTTTATAAATGAGTGGCGGGACCTACAGTTCAAAGTCGACTCCGACTGACATATTTTTGAGAAACTTTTTCATGGCAATTTTACTTTTTTTACTCTCAAAGTTTTTGCCAGAAATCTGCTGAGAGGCAGTCACCGAAGAAATGTTTATACATATTTCGCTTTGTTGGAGATGTTTGACCTGGTGTTTGAACCGTGGTCTCATGTCTAATAAGCCAAAACACTACATACAAGACTACGACGACTTGCCTTCCAATACCCTTAACATAGTCTCTAAAGCTCTGGTTCTCACTATGTTGTGTAGTGGACGTAAACCCAACAGATTTTTTAGAGACACAGTTGGACAGGGTTTCATTGCCCTTGTTGTACCAACATGCGCTTGTCTCTGTATTTTGTACAACTCCATTTGAGTTGTTTCCAAACTATGGCTCCAAAGTTATTACTGGTTTGAGCCTCATGGTATAAATCCCATCCATAATTTCTAGATTACTTTACCAAGGCTTCTGCACAATATTAAGACATGACTGGCCATTTCTGAGATGCAGTCTATATGAGTCCTCCCTGTCAATTTGCAATCCCGTGATATTCTCTAATGTTTTACCTCCATTTTTTGTACAACCTACAATCCCAAGACCTGTTTGTATTATATGGCAAAATAGTCTCTCTAAATTTTCCTTTAATCATTAGGGCTACATTTTCTGTATGTCCGTGATAGTAGATGTCCTCTGTAAATAGTTTTGTCAAAAGTTCATCCACAACCAAGTGCCACATTGGTGGTGAAAGGACATCCTCTGACATTCTCAGCATATGAAATAAAATTTTTACTCGATAAAAATTTCAAAGCCTTTCATTGAAATCATATCTTTATTTGGACATGTGAAAGCTGTCCAGCATTTTTAACGCTATTACGTGTATTAATTTGAAGATTTATTTCATTTTCAATTTATTTAAATTGATGGGACAGTTTCGCCGCTGAAAATATTTCTTTTAATCATGATGAATAATGTGAATTCTAATATTAGCATACAAATTAAGAAATTAACAAAAATGCACGACAATAAATTTGAATTTTAATTCCGAAAGCAACAGGCCTTTTAGCAAAAATAGGCCAACGATTATTTATGACAACAGAAACGTTAAGTATAAAGCAAACGATCTTGTTAATTACAATAACTAAACTGCCACCATGAATATTAAAAAGGAAACATAAAAGCGGGCTGAACAGACATCATTTATTGCTTAAACAGTATAATAATAACTCGTGATATTGAAATAAAAAACAGAAATACAAAAGAAAAAGTTCGTTTCTTAAGTCTTTTGTTTTAAAGTGATATGCAACACACACGCCGTCTGAACAATTTATCCTTTTAACCAAGGATCTGAGAACATATTTAAGAATGCCGTTATTGCGTAAAAACGACAAATAATGAACAAATGACGATAATGTCATATTGGCATACGCCCCAAAGCCAAAAAAGGTTGTCATGTTTGGCGCTGCCTTTATTTCATTCTCAATTTTTTTTTTTTCAATTCATTCTTAATATTGTTCTTGTTGGTTGTTTGTTTGTTTGTTGTATTCTGTGATGCCCTTATTGTTGTTATGTAGAGTAAGTAAGTGATATTTAGAGCGAACAGTTAAATGAGTCAATATGTAGATCATGTTACTTTAACAACCTCCGTTGCTTTCGCATAAGGGTAGACATGAAACTTACTCCACAACTACCATACTTACGCTTAAAAAATCATTTCAAACATTTTAATAAGAAATCAACAGATCATGCCGTTTTCTTTAATAATTTTTTTCTTTCTTCCTCTTTTTGATTTTCATTAAAAGTCAAAGACCAGCATATTTGTACTGAAAAAAAAAAACGGCAACTTTGAACATCTTTAGCTGACAGTAGCTGCTAATAGCCTGTCTTATTTGGAGTGTGTTGTGGACATGATACCCACAGCCAGCTCACACTGATAGATGGTGGTGGCCAAATGGAAATTTGATACCATTATGATCGTAATATCAATAACAACAAAAACAACAACAACAAGGGCAACAACAACAATTTACTGTTTGTAGTGATATACGTGGGTTGCATCTTAAAAAATCATGAAACGAATATTGAAATGTGCTAAAGAGGCCTCATTTAAAAGACTAAAGGAATCTCCATATTTTATAAAAAAAAATTAACAGGAAGGTAAGGAAATTAGTTCAGTAATAAATAAATCAACAATATTGCAAAAACAAAAAAAATCTCATTTCACCGCAATGCAGAAATATTTTATACCCTTGGACTGTACACCCAATATTCCGCAAAATGGGATCTAAGATTTTAAATATTCAGTTGTTGCACGATGGAACAGATAGATTAGGCACACAATTGAAATGGCCAATGATTGGAACCCTTAAACCTAGAGGAAGGTAGTAAGCCATTTTGAAAAGTGGGGACTGCAGCTTAATTATGAATCCAGAAAGCCAGGATACAAATGCTGGATTTTTTAATCTAACATTCAAGGGGTGCCCTCTACTCATGCAGTGCATTATGTTAGATCAGGGTATAAAGATTATGGAAAGGAGGGGAAAGCGAGTAAGTAGTTTTTGAGGACATTAGATTTTAATTAATTCTTTGATACATACATACATAACATACATAATTGGCCATTACAACCCTTCAGTCAGGATTTCGGCCTAGCTTCTCACACCATTCATGTTGTGTGTGGTTATTTTACACATGACCGGCAGGACATACAGTTTAAAGTCTATTCCGAACGACAGATTTTTGAGAAACTTTTCATGGCAATTTTATTTTGCTCTTAAAGTTTTTGCCAGGAATCTGCTGAGAGGCAGTTGCCGAAAAAATATTTTTTCATATTTTCGTTTTGATGTCTGACCTGGATTTTGAACCGTGGTCTTACGTCGAATAAGCCAACACACTACCTACTAGACTACGGCGACTTCTTTTATACATAAGTGTCTTTTATACAGTGTGTCCTGCAGAGGTAGGAAGAAAGTTTCACATACGGATTGCCCGGCTAAAGAAGGAATTTTGTGTGTAATAAGGGGTACGATTCACTGGCCAATAGATTACAAATGAATGCGCTCTGCGAGAAAGTCGGGTGTTACTTAAGAATATATGAGTTTCGAGAACAACTTCCGTTATCTCTTTGGAGCAAAATGTGTTGTAATAGTGATAAAATAGTGAAACACTCATTGCAACGATGCTCTAATAAATCAATAAAGTTGGAAACCCTGTCATTATTAATGATTACCTTCGTCCTCATCTGTACGTGATCGAGAAGTTTCAAACTAGACTTGGAGGCACAGTCCCGTACATGAGAGGTGTTTTATCGATTGGATATGTGTGGTGTAAATAGTAAGGAGATTAGATAAAGTGAAGTATTTATTGATTGGTCGTTACAACCCTTCAGTCAGGATTACGACCTAGCTTCTCACACCACTTATGATGTGTGTGTGTTAATTTTCTACATGACTGGCGGAATCTATAGTTCTAAGTCAATAGAATTTTGAGAAATATTTCGTGGCAATTTTATTTTCTCTCGCATTTTTTTGCCCGATATATATATATTATATATATATAGATATTTTATCATGTTCCGTTTTATTGAAGATGTCTGACCTGATGTTTGAATCATGGCCTCACATCTAAGGTTTTAACGTTTTCCTGAAACGTGCGCGCTGCCTGCCTTATTATGTTCGTTGTTGACATTGTTCTTACGGCATGGAAAGAGAGAGAGGTGTGCCGAAGACAAAGTGTTTCACACATAGATTATTTGGAAAGAATTGAAGAATTAATTCGTACACCAATATGAACAATTTTGAATCTGTATTAATCAAATTGGTATCAAGCCATTTAACCAGTAGCGCAACCATTACTCCACACTTCTGAAATATTAGTTGCAGAAAACACTGATTGTTTCTACAATGTCAGGCGCCACTCTTTCTTCAATCTTTGGATATTGTATGTGCTTAACTTATTCTTTTTTTTTAATTGCGATATTGAGAACACTTTTTAATACTTTTTCTCTATAATTTCTAATTTAAAATACCGCCACCCAGACAAGTCAAAGTCCCCGTTAAGAGTAGACAAAAGTAAGGAATCAAAAGTTCTTAAGCTGAAAGAAATTTGATCCGAATGAAATGAAATCGAAAGAAACTTTTCAACAACAACACAAAACATCAAGTGAAGTTTAATACTCTGGTGTTCATAACAGATGCGGGTTTTAATACCTCTGAGCCTCATCACTCTAAACGTATCATATATTAAGTGTGTGCGGTTGGCAGAATCGATGGCAGTGTGGCTTGTATATGTTTTGTGCAAACCAAAGTATTACTTTACTTACCACTACACAGAAGGAATTATACCAGAAAAAAAAATTAAAAACAAAAACAAAAAAAAAATATTAACATCATCGCTTTAGATTACAATCACAAACATCGACAACAACTAAAAGAATGAACAGAAGAAAACAAAAAAAGCAAAAATTGCCATTTAATTTGCTCAAGCGATTGAACATTGTCATCAATATCAGCATCATGTATGCTCAATCATTATATACTATCATACAAATATTTGAATAGCATAGATGATGCAGTACATACTTATATAAGTTGCAAGTACTTGCGGCAAGTACATGACGTCGTATGCCATTGTTTTGAATAAGCGTGCGCATATTACTTCAAAAGTCAAAGGCATCAACTAGCAGTTGGTGGCGGTGATGAGATGTGCCTGAGTAAAGATGATGGTAGAATGATATTAAAGAAGCCTGCCTGTTAACCTGTTGTCTACCCACCACAAGACACAGAACATCATGAGTGGAGGACTGATGTTGGTTGGTTGCTTTGTTGCTTGGTTTTGATTGTCGTCGAGTTGCAAAACACTGCCATTTGTGATCAAAACATGTGTTAACATTGAAAAATTATAATAGCGGCAGAGGTGTTAGAGAATTAATTGATGGAGATTTTCTGTATATCCGAGATATAAAAAAAATGTGGTCTTATAAAAGGATATATAATGAAGTGAGAGATGCCCTAGTACTGTTGCCATATGATCTATTGTACAGTCCTGAATCTATAGAGCCTTCCAACAGGTACTTTCAAGCTTTGACAGCTACATCTGCCAAATTAATTGCCATTCTTTAAGCCTATTTTGCCAGATCACTACGGAACGCTGTAGAAAACGATGTGTTTTGGATGAATGGGTCCAAGAACAGTTGGCAAATGAGCCTTATTTTCATCGAAAAACCATCTTCATCTATGAGTCCCAATGTAAACAAATAAAATTGTGGAATTGAGACGATAAAAATCCACATGAGATCCAAGAGCGCGTTCCCGAAAATGTCATTGGTGTGGATTTAGGACTCACGACGTTATCTGTCAAGACAATTTGTTGAGCACTATGGGTGCATGTTTAGCCTGGACACCAATGACATATGGTTTTAACATGACACAGCATATATATTGTGCAGCATTGTAATTGTTGACATGAAGAAGAATTTTCGCACATAATGAATTCATACTTTTAAGTTTTATTCAAATTAAATATTGTAACTACATTGTGAAGCTGGTATGTTACATTTACAACAATTTACAAAAGTTTTTACAAAAGTTTTCAATTTCTCTGGAAACAACAGAAATCATTTGCGATAAATAGTTGTCAAAAACCTACCATTTTTCTTTTGAAAATATTAAGAAATTTAAGAGTTTAAATTTCGTTCGCTCTAAGAAACGTTTACTTCAAGTTGTGGTTAAATTTTTTTAGGCAATGCTATCGCATATATCTCATCCTTTGAGAAACTTTTCAAGGCAATTTTATGTACTCGCTGAATTTTTGCCAGAGGACTTCTGAGAGGAAGTCGAAGCAAAAATATTTTACATATTTCGTTTCGTTTGGGATGTTTGCACTGGGGTTTGATCTAACACACTACCTACTATACTACAATGAAATCTGCAACTACCTTTAGTTTTTCTATTATACGCTGTCTTGTCAATTACAGACTTAATACCTCAAGGAACAGGACATACACTTGCAATGGTAGAGTTATCAATTTTCTTCGCCTATCGTATAACGTGTTGTAAGAAGTATACCATCAAATATTCTATTGACTGCTTAACTTGCAGGTACTTGCATGAGATATGTCTACTCTGTAACAGCGCTTATTGTACGTACAAGGCTTGTAGGTACTCCAAAAGGGTCCTCTAGTTTTTTGGTGTCGAATCTAGAGAATTACTTTGTAATAATTCTCGCTTTCGTTTTTCTATTGTGGGTAACCATATTAGAGAAATGGAACCACTTAAGAGTTTATGGTGGGAATCGAATAAACTAGACTTGGCATTTAAAATTTAGCACTAATACCATTAGAGCATCTATCTGTCTCTGCTTCTATTTAAATATGTGTATTAATGTACTAAATATCGTACAAATTTGTAACTAATTTGAGTGCCTGTGTTTCCACAGATCCAGGTGCAAGAATATTGCGATTCTAAATATTTTTGTTGGCTCACAGTCTATTGAATGAGTAAATTCTTCGTTTATTTTTTAAGAAATCCAAAAATCCCTCAGTAATTAGGAGCATTTGTATTCGTTCTTTCGCCAGTTATTTGCAAATTTACCTTTCCGTAGTACAACAAGACTTTAAAAGATTAGAGTGTGTTATAATTTTTAGGGCGACTGCCAATTAAACAATCTCCACTTTCCTCTCTCACTTAGTGTATCGATAAATATTTTTCATAGCATAACATAACATAATTGGTTATTACAACCCTTCAGCCAGGATTTGAAGCTAGTTTCTCATATCACTTACTTTGCTTGTGCTAATTTTATACATGAGTGGTGGGACCTTCAGTCGACTGCGAACCACAAGATTTTTGAGTAATTTTTTATAGCAATTTTATTTACCCTCAGAGTATTTGGCACATTACCTATTAAACTATGGCTACTGTCCTAAACAATTCGATATTTGAAATACCATTTCTATACTAGAAGTAATCAATATTGTACGTACCAAAAAAAGTTACTTGAAGGGCATTCAAAAGTCGACTTTTATCCTTTCTCTGTATTTTTGTAAGTACTGGTTGTTTGATTAAGAAAAAGAAAAAAGGAAAAAAGTAAACTAAAGACTTGGTTTAAGTAATTGAAGAGGTTCTAAGTAACAATTACCGCTGAAGCAAAAGATAAAATGAAAAAAAAAGTACAAATAAAACACAGTTCCTTTACATATTCTTATTAAGAACACAGTCAAATCACAGCGAAACTTAAATTAAAAAGCACATCGAAAAACATGGCAAAATATGGCATACAAGAGTATGAGTAAGAGTACGCATAATCATATTTCAAAATTGTGGTTTTTCTTTAAGAAACGCGGAAAGAGGAAAGAAAGCAAAAACTTTGTCATCATGATTTGAAATAAAATAATGAACGAACGAATTAATTTAATACATCCTGAACAAATGCGTTGCGAAAATTTTGTACAATCATTTAAACTAAGTGAAGAAGAAGTTTAATTAAATTAAAGGAAAAAATAAATGCAAACGCCGATAGAATGATAAATAAATTTGCAAATATCTTCTGGTCAAAAATAAAAGAAAGACAAACAATACCACAATACCACCAACACCATTAGTCCTTAGGTACAACTGATGGACAATGTTGCATTAATAGCCGCCAACATAATGTTTATGTTTGATTGTGTTTCAAGTTTTTTCTTTTATTTTGGAAAGGTTATTGACCGATAATAATATCTTGTCAATAACTGCAGGCTAATTACGGGAGTATGATGTTGTAACATCCTCTTCTTTCCATTGCAGACAAATGATTTCATTTTAAAATTGTTTTTTTTTTAATTTTTTATTGCTTACGAAAATACTTCCAAATTATGTGGGCCTAAATGAGGAAGTTATTCTGCAAGTTCTTTGCTGAAGCAAAATGTTGTGTATTTGGTTACCCACATAAAAAGAAAAACAGAAGATCTTGTTGACAAAGCAAGGGAAGATGAAGAAATTGTATCATACAGAAAAGAGCTGAAATATTTGGTCATTTGATTGGATGGAAAACGTTCTTGAGACCTTCATCTGAAGCCATAAATAATAAAAAATCATTCGAATACAAAACAACTCCTTGCGTTTCACCGAGTACAGAGGCTTGATGAGAATTGCGATGAGAATTGATGTGGTGCAATAGAGGTCTGCTATGCGTGATATTCGTAGGATGAGTAAACTTAGAGCATGAAACCATTGGAATACAAAACAACTCCTTGGACTTCGTCGAATACATAGACTTGAATGCCTTTGCATCACCCCACGGATGATGTGGATGGATGTGATACAAAAGGGGGCTGCTATGAGGGTTATTCATAGGATGAATAAACCTAACGCATGGAATCTTACATACACACATAATTGGTCATTACAACCCATTAGTCAGGATTACGAACTCACACCACTTATGTTGTGTGCGTTAATTTTTACTGTGGTACCTACAGTTTAAAGTCGACTTAGAGCGACAGATTTTTGAGGAACTTCTCATGACAAATTTATTTGCTTTCAGAATTTTTGCCGGAAATCTGCTGAGAAGAAGTCGCCGAAGAAATATTTTGTTATATTTTGTCATATTTGGAAATGCCTGACATGGGGTTCGGACCGAGGCCTCACGTCTAGTAAGCCAACATACTATTCACCACGGCTACAACAGTTGTAGAATAAATACCAGGTGAATGACTATTTAGATCCTATGTTCAGTTTTATTAGGAGATATAGGATGATCGCTACAACCAGAAAAAAGTGGGCTGCATACATACAATGGGTACGAGAAGGTTCACCAAAGTGTATTGCTTTGAACTGCTTCAAGGGGACGAAGGACAACACAACATCTGCAAAATCTTCCAGGAGGAACTCTGCATAATACCATAAACGGTAAAAATCCTATTCAGACGAGAACGTGTAAGAGTAAGAATAAAAGTTCTCTCGGTCAGTCACTCTGTCCTCAAGGCTCTTGGCAAGAACACATTTATCTTTAGGATATTAATGGAATGTATAATCAAATTTCATTTTATTTCACATGCATGGCGGAATTATACCAATAGGAGGGAAGGCGTGAGAGCTTCACTCTGCCTGCTACTTCTTTTAGCTTTAAAAGGAGTGTCAAGCAAGAGGAGATGATGAAAAAATTGGCCTTGACCGTTTCAAAACTTTACAGAAAATTTGACAGAAAAACCGGGAAGATGCTTTTGGAGTACCAAATATTATTGTACGTACAATAAGCTCTGGTACAAAGTAGACATATACAATAAAAGTACCTGCAAGTTAAGCTGTAAAAAAAGAGCCAATAGAACACTTCATAGGACACTTGATAGGGCACTTGATAGGACACTTGATAAGACACTTGATAGGACACTCGATAGAAGATACATGTTACAACGCGTTATACGATAGGTGAAGAAAATTTGCAGACACTCTTATTGGATGTGCAGGTCCTGTTCTTTGAGGTATTAAGTCTGTAATTGACAAGACAATGCATAACAGATCAACAGTGTTTGTTAAATATAGTTGCAGAAGTTGTCGTAGTGTGGTAAGTAGTGTGTTGCATCAAACTCCAGCTCAAACATCTCAAACCTAACTAAATTTGTAAAATATTTTTGTGGTGACTTACTCTCAGCAGATTTCTGGCAAAAACTTGTGAGAGTATATAAAATTGCCGCAAAAAGTTTCTCAAAAATCTGACGTTCAGAGTCGACTTTTAAACTGTAGATCCCGCCACTCATGTATAAAATAAACACACACAACATAGGTGCTGTGTGAAGCCAGGTTTTAGTCTTGACTAAAGGTTTGTAATACAGTATGACCCCGTTTAACGCTGCTTCGCTGTTTCAGTGTTACGCGGTAGTATTGGGATTCCCCTAAGTCGCACACTTTATGGATACTTGTTGTATACTATGTATCTTTCTGAACGCTATTTTATTAGTCTGTGCAGAATAAAGATTTCAACTGTATTTTCCGAAGTCGCAATCGCAGTACGAATGCGTCTTTCCTGCGTCACAGTTGATTTATTAGTTGCTTCGGTTAACGCTGTTCCGTTTAGCGCTGGTATCTATTGGAACGTATCCCTCGCGTTAAGCGGGGTCTTACTGTAATCAATTACGTTAGTATGGATGTAATTGATAATGTAACGCATAATAAATTAACAAAACATTGTTTTTAACCTGAACTCATCTTCATCACACTTTACAGAGAGAGAGAGGGATGGTAAAGATCTTGATCTGAGAAACATTCTTTTAAATTTATCTTTTTGTAGACTATTTTTATTTGTAAACTGCTACTAGTATTGCAACTATAAGGTTAACTGTTCACTGATGTATATTAAACAAAAGATCTAAAGTTTTTTTTATGAATTCCCACCGGTATAATTCAAGTTCAATACTTACACTTGCAATTACTGATTAACTAACTGACAGGGTGATTTCAACAAAAACTAGGTATAACTAGAAAACATTTATGAGTATGAGTATGAGTTTAAACAGGCCATCTCTGTTAAATGCTGCATATGACAGTTGAGATATGAAAACACTCTGGTGACACATGTCATAATAATTTTGTCAGCAATTTCTTTGATGTATGAGCATTACACTGAGTACGAGTAGTTTTTCTTTTTAAGAATGAAACAATAAATAAGTTTACAGTCTTGAATTTCTAGTTATTTGTCTAAAATAATTTTGTTGTCTTTTTTAATTATTAAAAAAAAAAAAAACATACGTACACTTTTAATGTTCTTACACATCAGCCACACAGACATACAGACATTAAGAATTTCAAGTATTACTTTGTCGGTAGGTATGAGTATGGGTAAGTAAGAATTTTTTTTTTTTGGTGCTACCGTTTCTTAAAGGTTTGTGCTTAAAAAAAGTAAAAACATTACCCAAGAGTTTTATTGAATTCGCCTACGGAGCTTTTAATTCGACATGTAGCCTGAAATGAATTCGACATTTTTAATAATAAAAACTTACACAAGAAATAAAGAAAAAAAATTAAACTTTTGTTCTTAACACTTGTAACATTGTATTGCTGATGCAACTGAAAACGAAATCAACCACTTTATAAAGGTTTTGCTACTTGTTGCCAAACAGTGTCAATGAAAAAATGTTAAGAAGTGCCTGCCAAAGGCTTAAAAACATTTCATAATTTTGTAACCACCGCTGCTATGAGAAACACTTTCAAGGTTTCCACTTGAATTTGTCAAGTATTGGCAGTTCCTGTTCATATTAACACAACAAAAGAAGACTCCATAAAACAACAACTTCTAGTTACACATACCACGACAGACGATTTTTTAATTTTTTTTAAATTTTTTAAGAACTTTAACATGAGACTCCTGTTGTGGTTACAAGCAGTGAAACAAAAATAAAAATTATTTTGGCCTTAAGCTTGAATAAAAAAATAAAAATTTACAATATAAGCGAAAAATTTTAAAAATTTTCTTTTTAAACTATAAACGGCGCCAAAATCAAAACATTTTCGTTTTAATTTTTTTTTAAACTCAAATCTCTTCTGGTGTTTGCAATTAATCATTTTCATTTGCTGCCTTCATTAATTACCACCTTGTTGTTGTCCTCTTTTATTAACGCTTTGGGTTACCACAACCTTTCATTTCCCCCCTCTAATTAAAAACGAAACCAAAAAAATCAGCTAAAAACAGCCTAAAACCCACACGCTTATGCTCATCATTATTTGTAGAGCAATTTTTTGTTTCTTTCAATTTTGCCTCACATATGACATGATTAACGTTTAAATGCCCATTGGTCTTGGTTTTTTTTCCTGCTTCTCCACAATCCTTAAATCGTATTTATTTTCTTTAGTAAACCCACTCTACGCCTTCTTTAAATGTTTTATTCTTCTTTAGTTTTTTTTTCCTTTTTTACGGCATAAAATATATTTTATTACGTTGGCAAATTGAATCTGGCCATTACTTAAATGCATGAATCAATGAATGAATGCATGAACAAAATGAATGAATATTCAGCAAAAATCATATCTCACCATCACAATTGCATGTAAGCGCTACTGTTTGCCTGGACTTAACTTCAATATTCAATACCTTAGTTTAGCTTACAGTGTGTGTTTGTGTGTGTGTAATCACAATTTTATGGCATAGCTTCTGGGGTAAGTTTTTTAGATAATCACCAGCTTATATTTTTAATTTTTCAAGTTTATGTTAAAATCATGAGAAAACGATAAATACATGAATTTATTATTGCTGTGCAGTATTTTACTTCATTGAAAACAACCTTTATGGTGAATTCCAAAAAATATTTGTCTTCTTTAAGAAAAATGTTCGAAGTGAACATCTGATTTTTTTCTATTAAAACAGTACCAATGAACATAGTTGGGTGTAGTTTATCTACGTAAATATATTTTAAATTTTTTGAGCAAAAAATCAAGCTTTCTATGTTGAATGATTCAAAATGTTTGTACTCAGAGGTAAGCTGCCGAATGTTACGTGATGACATGCTCATCCTGCATTTACTGTTGATGAGTGATATGTGTGCTGTCATTCTCTGTTGTGATTGATATATCCACACATAATTGATCATTCCAACCCTTCAGTTTGGATTACAACCTAGCTTCTCACACCACTTCTGTTGTGCGTGTTAATTGTATATATGAGTGGCGGTATCCACAGTTTAAAGTCAACTCCGCACGACAGAATTTTTGAGGAACTTTTCAGGGCAATTTTATTTATTCTCATAGTTTCATGCCTTAAATCTACTGAGAGGAAGTAGCCGTTAAATTTTTTTTCATATTTCGTTTACAGAACCTTTAATACACAGATTCATATCGGGTCTTCCAACATGATCATCCCAACTTTATCCATTTTGTTAAGTTTGTCAAATTGCTTGTTAAATATACAGACTGTTGTGTCAGATCTTCATGGACAGATATAACATTCAAGAACACGTGTAAATTAAAAACTTATTTTATCCAAATTGGTGTTGCATTCCGGTAACGTACTTACTTACTTGCTTACTTAATTGGTCATTAACAACCCGATTAACGGATTTTGGCCAGCCCTAACACAACCTTCCAGGTGCCTTTGCTTCTTGCACACCTACGCCAGTTAGTCACACCAATCGATGACAGGGCTTTCTCGATTTAGTCCTTCCAATGCACCACCTTGTTGGCATCTTCGCCGACTTCCACAGATCCCCACATCAGACACCCGTCTTGCCGAAGCATCCTCCTCCATTGTCCATGTCATACAACTCACTTTTGGATCGAATTCGGAAATCATCGCCAACTTGCACTAGACCGAAGACCTTACGTAGGACTTCTTCAGGAATACTCTCAAGGCTGCTGCATCAGTGCTTAATAGTGTCCATGCCTCTGTGCCATAAAGAAGCACGTGTAGGATGAGCGTCTTGTAGAGTATTAGTTTCGTCGTTTTGTCGTAGGGTTCCGATAACGTACCGTGTGCTTTTCATCGAAAAATTATGTTCAGTGGTGAGGCCCATTTCGGAATGAATGGATAAGAAAACTGCCAAAATTGTAAAATTTAAGACAAACCAATCCCCATAAGATCTAAGAGCATCCAATGCATTCCGAAAAACTCACTGTTTGGTGTGGATTTTGTCCAGGTGACAGTATGAGTCCATATTCCTTTGTGAACGACGTTTGCTAGGCCATCACTGTCAACGGAGAGCACTATAAGTCGATGTTGACAAAATTCTTATGGCCTCAATTGAATGATCTGTACATCAGCGAAATGTGATTTCAACCAGATTGCGCTACTTGCCACACAACTCATGGATATATTGCACAAGTGATTTGTAAGACTTTTTCTTCTAGGATTTTCTTAACTCTCAAATATATGCGAGTAAGTTACAGTAGGTAGTGTGTTGGCTTATTAGACGGTTCAAACCCCAGGTCAGAAATACGATTCTTCAGTGACTTCTTTTCTGCAGATTTCTGGCAAAAACTCAAAGAATAAATAAAAGTCGCCATGAAAACTTTCTCACAAATCTGTCATTCGTAGTCGACTTCAAACTGTAGGTCTCGCCAGTCAGTGAGAAGCTATGCCGTAATTCCGACTGAAGAATTGTAATGACCAATTATGTATGCATGTGTGTAAATCACAAACCACAGCGGTCCTCTAGCTTACATAACTCATGTCATCGATTAAATTCAATCTAATTTATGCGCCAGGATTACTGAAAATGAGGAAAGAAATGCGGATGCGCTTCACCTACAGAAGCCGAAACAGTGACGGACATTTAAACGATGTTATATTTCCGCCTTTCCAACGAATAAGAATATCGATGGTATCTCACACATACATTGCTTTTTTCTAATTTAAAGATAGGAATCACATCTTGAAAGTTTCAATAGAACTCCACTCTCTCAGTTAGATTGACTTGGAGGAGAAAGTATACGAATTACTGGGATGTTAAAAGGAGCTAGTTTGGAAACCACCTCTAACACTTCCTGATCTTACACTTTTTCCGTTTCCAGGGCGTGCAGGGACTTCCTAGATGGATTGTATTCGTTCAAAAATTCGAAAACGTAGATGAACGCCTCAAGCCTGGATTTCTCAGCTTGTTGATCACTACACAACGATGTTCTAACAAACTAATAATAAATTTGCAAGGAAATTAGGACAACACCGCTCCAATAAGAAGAGGAAAATTTTGTTTCATTTGACTGTGTTGTATTTGAATGTATATGGAAAAATTTTGCGTTAAAAAAATTTGAAATTTTCTGCTAGCTTGGTACTCGCTGTACGATTGTTAAATTCGGCTTGCCTAGAACAGAAAACAGTTCTCAGTTCATCATTCGATATTACTTATGCTGGAAAGATTTTAATGTGTGCACCATGTAGTTCACCTAGGCCCACTTTAATTCATTATTTATATTGCTTTAGATTTCCAAAGAAATCCAGAATAAATTCAAAGGTTTTTTTTTGTTAATAAAATAGAATTTTAGCAAGATGTCCTATAATTCTGTTGAAAAGTATTGACCATCTTCGAATGTGTCAATCATTTAATCTGCAATTCAAATGAATTTTTCTATTCATCTTCATTAAACGTATCAGCATTAAATTTTATTGAAAGTCTAGGAAGCCATTAAATCAATTAAATCATTAGGCTAGGAAACGCTGTATAAAAAACCCAAGAAAATTTTATGCAGATTAACAGTTTATCTGCGCTGTGGCAAGAGTACTCGGCGTACCATTAATGATGGCCAATACAACGTTATGCCACCAAATAAAGAAAGAAAGAAAGAAAGAAAATCAACAAAAGCGGGAATTGTACAGAACAGAACTAATAAAATCAACACTTGAAGCTTTAATTCTTAATGTCAAAACATATGCTAATTATCGGTCATCAAACACCGGTGTGTGATGATGGTTGGTGGCTGGCTAACTGGCTGTAGCCAAGCAGTCAGTCAATGCCTTATAATGCCTTGCTCGTGTATACTTTGTGTGATACTCGATATCCTGTAATGTGACTTTAAAACTATGCTGACAACACAAATCTTCTGGTTTGTGGCAAAATCTGAAACAAAGCTTTTCTTCAATGCCATCTAATGCACGAAAAAAAGAAAAACAAAAATAACGACACTGACTGTATATGCCTGCTTGCCTGCCTGACTGCCAGCCTGCAACAGAACAACAATTAAATGTGGCATAAATGTCGTAAACATCTTAGGGGATTGAGCTTTGTTTATGCGATTGAAGAGTCGTCTTAAGGAAATTTAACAGAAATTAAACAAGCAAATCATCAAATGATACAAGACAGTTCAACGTCATATTAAGATAGAATCAAAGACATTGAGTAGAATTGACGAATTGAAGTGACCAGCAGTAAATGCTGTATGCAACAGCAACATCAACAGCAACATCAACAGCAACATCAACAGCAGCAATAATAGCAATAACATTTACAATATAATACTGTATAGTCCCCCTAAACAAAAAGTTTGTTGTGAGTTTTTTCCCTCGTTCATTCAAAAGATTTTAATACTTTGCCTTCGTTGTCTAACAGCCACAACAACTAACAAACAGCCAGTTGGCCATTTGGGTAGGTTGGCTGACTGGTTGGCAATGATGTGTGCATCATTCTCTCAAATTAAACGCACTCATAAATTAATGCCAAAATCATCAACACACTGATTTCACTGATGACTGCTTTTATTCTCTTTCAATTTTTACTTCTTTTTTAGAAGAAGCAGAAGAAGAAGCTACACATTCATGCAGTTCTTTAGCCTAAAATATAATCTCACCGTTAAATCGTCGTCTTCTTCTTCTTCTTCTGTATGGGAAATAAAATCAACCTGTTTAAGTGCCTGGTCCATGGCACTTCTCCGTATGACCATGATCATGTCGTTTACAATCATAATAATGATGACGACGAGCGCAACAATGACGATTATGATTTCGTAACAGTGAAGAAAGCACACTCCCTGTTGTTTTACTTGCAAACGGTTTTAAAGTATAATTAAAAAACAAGAAGAAGAGGAAGAAATCACTGCTGTTTGAAAGGTACAGAGTTGCCATTAGTAATGTTAAGTATACGAGAAAACACTGCCAAACAAAAAGTTGGCATTCAGTTTCAAAACGGAAATTAAATAAAACACTCATGAGGCAATGATTTTAATAAAGCGATTATTTCATTATAATACGTGTCATTTGCCACCGTATACGAAATTCAACGGGATGAAAAATGGCCTTCTGTGGATTGGTTGCAATAATCGATCCTTTTGAGATAACTTCTAACCATTTTTTACACCTTTTGAACTGTAACTCGCAAGTTACATGACAAATGTAGGTTTTAAAATGCTCCAACAATATCCGCATATACCGGTCCTTGACATAATCTCACAAAAAAGGTTTTGAGGCATTAAATCACATGAAATTGGTGGGCAATTGACGTGGCCAAATCGTGAAATTATTCTTTCTGGAAACTTCTCTTCCATAAATGCAAAACTGGTCATATTGAACGACATGTTGAAATCACACGAAGTGTCAGCAGTTAAGTTAGTAGTTTGTTGGCTTATGAGACGAGAGCCTGTGGTTCAAATCTCAGCTCAGACATCTGGAACAAAACGAAATATGAAAATAAATATTTCATTGGGTGTTTTCCCCTCAGCACTCTTCTGGCTATTATTTAACAAAATAAAATTACCATGATAAGGTTTCTCAAACATCTGTCGTTTGGAGTCGTTTGTAAACTGTAAGTCCCGCCACTTGTGGCTGAAATTAACACACACAACATGAGTGGTATGAGAATCATAGTCTTAATCATGACTAAAGTATTGTAATTACCAATTAATCAATTAAGTTCAAAACATATGCCTCTCATAATCCTCAATTGTATCCCAAACAAAGTCGCTTTATGATACGGCCATAGCGCTGGGTATGGATGATTTTCGAAAAAAAATCGACCCAATAATACCTTTAGATTATAATACGCACTAAATGGACACTTTTTCTAGATGCAATAGCCTAACTACAATCGCTTTTTGGTAACCATCGATTGGAAAAGAGCTTCATCGCTGAATAAAATTTTGTTCGATACATCGGCTTTGAAAGACTGTTGCTCTAGTACTTAATTAGCACGTCTACGGCGTTGTGAATGGCGAGCTGGTTTTAATGAGTTTGACTTTGAATGGATGATTCGGATTATTCACCACACCTTCACTAACAGAAGCAATATAGTGCATACAATACGATAATGCGCAGGTCTGACCGCATCTGTAACGTTTCCGGTCTTTTTTTTAATTTTGCCAATTCCTTACAGAACTCTTAATACTTGAAAAGCGGCCACGAATAAATCCCCATTTAACTGCGCGTTCTTTCGTCCATTGAAGCCACCGTAGTTTAGTTGGTAGTATGTTCGCTCATTATACGTCAGCTGGTGGTTCAAGCCCCAGCTCAGACATATCGAACAAAACGAAATATGAAACATATTTCTTCGGTGGCTTCCTTTCAAAAGCCTTTTGCCAAAATATCTGAGAGTAAAATAATAAGTAATAAAAAATATCTCGTTCGGAGTCAACTTTAAAGCTGTAGGTCCCGTCACTCACACAATGTGGATTGTAAGGACCACTTAAGTAAGTAAGTTCTTTAGTGCATTACGATCCATCGTACAATCAAATTCAAGATTGTTTGCCGACATCGTTTGGTGAATGTTGGTAATTAATTGAGAGAGGAAGACAAAAACTCTCTCAAAAAAATATAATCACCGATGATGGAAAACAGCATCATGGCAACCCTCGCACTCAATGTAAATACAAAATAGTTAAGAATTGCCAACGCCGAGGATCTCATACTCCATGCATATGTGTGTTTATCTGTGGCTGTGTTGTTTTTTTTTCTTTCGTTCAACTATCATCACTGTAAAGAAGGCATTTTATTTCTTACTTTCCTCATAGTTTTTTAGGTTGTTGCTGCTTTTATTGTTGTTGTTGTTGTTGTTGTTGCCGTCATCATTTTAGCGTTATTACGATGGAGTTAATGCATGGGCTGTTAACGTGCTCTCACTTACCGTCTGGCTGCTGTAAAAGAAGCCGTTTCGTATTTTATGATGCGCTCCCGCAGTGAAGAGTTCTACTTTAAAAAGAAAATATAATTTTAGAAGAAGAAGAAAACTTTCGTATAATTTGAAATGAAACAAACTTTTTTCATGCTTTTTTTCGCTTGCACTTAATGCTGAACGAAGGTTGTTTTATAAGTTAAAGAAATTTTCTGTTTACATTTACAACCTACCTTGTGGCTTAACGAGAGATATAAGAAATTTAAAATGACCCTCGCAAGCAAATTTTTAAAACCAAAAACGTTACTATGAAAAGCCACGCTTATAACACACTAACATTTGGAATTTCTTGGCTGATAATGATGCAGAGTGATGCCAACACTACTCACTTAAAACAGAAAAAAAAACAAATTGTATCTGGGGATTTTAATACTCTGATGATATGTTGCAAAAGATTTTTTTCTTTGCATTATAGTTGCTGTTGTTGTGGTTGTTGTTATTGTTAATTTCATTCTCGTTCTCTTTTCTTTGATTTAAGTTGAGTTCTTAAGAAGATTAAATTTAACGCGCCATATTATTATCAATGTCAGTCGCTTTGAATTCATTCTGTTGCTTTTTGTTGCATTTCATGTATAACGTCTGCTACAATATTGCAGCATTAAGTTGCTGTTGTTGTGGTGCAGCATATCAGCAGCAATTCTTACACATTCACTGGTCATCAACACTAAGAAAAATGTTTGTTTCAAAACAACCCCTTCTTAAAGCCACAGCTTTAGACTCTCGCTGGCCTTTATCTCAGGATCAGAATCTCGTCATAACTACAATGTTAAACTTTAAAGTTTTATTTCTTTAAAGGCATAACACGGAAGAGTTTTTAAAAAGACGAGTATTGTTGGATAGTTTATTTGTGATATTCGGAAGGACTTCAATTGAAGGAGGAGTTCAATGTAAGCTGATCGGCATATCTTACATACATACATAATTGGTCATTATAACCCTTTAGTCAGGATTACGACCTAATGTCTCACACCACTAATTTTTATACATTAGTGGCGGGACCTACAGTTTAAAGTCGACTCCGAAAGACAAATTTTTTGACAAACTTCTCATGGCAGTTTTATTTTACTCTCCGATTTTTTTCCAGAAATCTGCTGAGAGGAAGTCGCCGAAGATATATTTTTACATATTTCGTTCAGTTGGAGATGCCTGACCTGGGGTTTAAACCGAAGCCTAACGTCTAATAAGCCACCACACTTCTTACTAGACCACGGCGGCCTCTTGGAATCCTTATTATGATTGCAAGTAAATATAGTCCTGAAACGATCCATTATTATTCGAATTAATCGTTCCGATGGACGATTATGTACGTCATACAATGGACGACTTCCACGATATATTGCCAAAGGGATTACGAGTATTTTAAAAGCGAAATTAACGACACTACAACGTATTTACAATTGATAAAGCTACGCTGTATCTCAGATCACATTGAGCAATACTGGAGAACTCTTGTGAAGTGAGAGTGGAAACATGAAAAATAGAATTGGTCTCATATAGAGTGGGTTATCTATCGTTTTAAATTTGAGCCATTGTTTTTTCGAATTCGGCAATACTTATGTCCATCTATTCTGTCACAAAATTCAGTATATTATCTCCACTGAACGTAATGAATCGATTTACGCTTGAGCATCGTTGGGACTTATTGGGCCAACAAGAAACTGCATTATGATGTCAAATTTCTTGGTGGATACGTTAATAAGCAAAATTGCCGTATTTGGGGCACAGCAAACCCACACGTGGTCTTACATAAGAAAATGCACCCATTACGAGTGACTGTTTGGTGCGGCTTGTGGAGCGTAGGCATCATTGCCCAAATTTCTTTGAAAATGAACGATAACCGATTTTTTTTGTATCCGATCTTTATGGTATTGGTGTGAACGATGTTTGGTTTCAACAGAATGGTGCAACTTACCACACATCTCATGCCACAATCGAATTATTGCGTTAAACGTTTGATGGCCGTTTAATTAGCCGAAATGGTGATGTGAATTAGCCGCCAAGAAGCTGCGATTTGACACCGTAGGACTATTTTCTGTGGGGCGCAATTAAAGAAAAGTGTTATGCCGACAAACCAGAGACAATTGAGCATTTGAAGGCCAACATTCGTGATGCCAACGCCGTGATTTGCTCGAAAAAGTGCAGGAAAATTAGTACGTTCGAATAAGGTACTGTGCGGCCAGCCGCGGCAGCCATGTGAATGAAATAAAATTTCATTTCTAACTGGAACAATTGTACTTCACAACAGAAAGATAAATTTGGAAAGATTTCAAACCGTTTTTGTTTATTGCATTTGAAGTCGCCGTAGTCTAGTAGGTAGTATGTTGGCTTATTAGGCGTAAGGCCACTGTTCAAACCCCAGGTCAGACATCGAAACGAAAATATGAAAATATTTCTTCGGCCACTTCCTCTCAGCAGATTTCTGGCAAAAGCTCTGGGAGCAAATAAAATTGCCATGAAAAGTTCTCAAAAAATCTGTCGTTCGGAGTCGACTTTAAACTGTAGGTCCCGCCACTCCTGTATACAAATTAACACACACAACATAAGTGGTGTGAGAAACTAGGTCGTAATCCTTACTAAAGTGTTGTAATGACCAATTATGTTATGTATGTATATAAGCATCTTTGAATTTAAACTTTTAATTTACCCACCCTATTTTATTGGTACTGTTAAGTATTTAAATACTTGCTATGCGGTCTAGAGTTTGATGAAACTAAAGCTTGAAATTTAGGACGTGATTTTTGCTAAGAATTTAATGACGAATAAACAAAATTTGGCTAGAACTGATAAATTTATCATTGAATTTAAGTTTTGTTTATTCTCGTATCTTTGTTCTCATTTTGGTTATTTATTAACCAACTTCTTCTGCAACAGTCTTTAGTTCATCCTATTTTTTTTTGACAGTTTGTTTTTGGCTTAGACCTGTCTCAACGTTAAGACGCTAAAATGCACACCCGATAAGCCAAGTGTTCATTTAAGTGATGCTTTGTAAGTTCCAAAATTTTATATTTTTTTCTTGCGTTTCTTTATTTGTTTCCCTTACCGTGTGTTTATTTCATTATTATTCCCTTTTAAAATATTTATTTTTTCTGTTTTTTTATTTATTTTTTTCTGATATATTTGATTTCAGCAAATTCATAATTCCCATTCAGCCACAAACAATCGTTTTTAATAAATTTCTTATAAGCATTTGATATCATTTGAAAAATCACCAATTTTATTGAGCTTAACCACGCTTACTGTTTGTACTCTGTGGCTTTGTGCTCAAAGAAATTCTTTAAAGTTTAATGGGTATTTAGGCATGTGTACCAGTGCGTAATGATAATGACGCTGTGGTGTGGCTGTGGCTGTGGCCACTGAATGTTTGCTTTATTTTGTCTGACTTATGGTCAGATATACTCAATCTATGTTGTTCTTGTTGTTTTTACAAAAATGTACCGTTTTAATTTCATTAAAATTATCAAATTAAAACCATTGATTACATCTGGTATTTGTTTTATAAAGCAAAAAAAAAAACACAAGAGCCTTATTTTTAACGCCATATCTGTAAAAATTCTTAAAGAGATTTGTTGGGTGTTTTAAACAATTTCTTTTGGAAATTATTTTTCATTTTTTCTCTGTAACGGTTTTTAAAACAATAACTGTTATTGCAACTGTATTCATTGATTAAGTGGAAAATATGGAAAAAAGGTGTAAAATATAAAACAATTCAAGCATATGTTATCAATGTATGGAGTAAATGAATCTTCAGTAAAAAGCTACTGTACTAGAAGAGTACATATGGTAACGTAAATTAGTTCACATAATTCAAAGAAATATAGATTCAACAACTTGTTAAAATGAAACTCTCCATGCGAAGTGATGCTAAAAGTACTTCACAAATGCTTATTAAGTTATTCAACAATTCATTACCTTGCACCATTGTGGAATGACCTTTTTAACATCCTATATTCAGCTTCTGTAATTTTAAAGTACGACATATATTCAGTTTAATCATTTAACTGTTTATGTCGAGTATACTCGTCAAGGTGAAATGGAAAGTTTCACATAATCTTGAGTATACTCGTGTTAAAGCAAATCATTGCATTCTTATTATTATTATTCAACGAATCAATGGGAATTTTTTGGCTATTTTTACAAGTAGAAACATTTTATTCTGTTTATGTCGAGTATACTTGTCTTCGCAGGAAAATAATTAAGCAGACAGAAACAATTTTTTGAAACATAATTAAACATTTAGTGGAAGGGGACATGACGTTTTATTTTATCACTAATTTTTAAAATAGCAACGAGTTTTCTTCCAAATTATAGTTCAGTTACAGACTATCGTATATAACACACATAGGTACCCTGTTATTGTTGTTACAGGCTTTTGTATTTATATTTATTTATAACCTATAAAAGCAATATCTAGGCGACTATTTCTTATTTTATCTCAGGAGTACAATACTTTTCGCTATCATTCAGGCTTCTGCATTTATATGATTTAGCTTTTCCAGGTAGTTTCATAGTAATCTCGAGTTAATATCGTAGGAGATAAGTGTTTGGATGGTGTCCTACCTATAAAATAGTAATGCCATGTCGTGTCGGGTGTACTTCTTCACCAAATTGAATAAATCTTTCGATAGGACTTAGAAGATACATACATACATACATAATTGGTCATTACAACCCTTCAGTCAGGATTACGACCTAGTTTCTCACACCACTTATGTTGTGTGTGTTAATTTTATACATGAGTGGTGGGACCTACAGTTTAACGTCGACTACGAACGACAGATTTTTTGAGACACTTTTCATGGCAATTTTATTTACTCTCAGAGTTTTTGCCAGAAATCTGCTGAGAGGAAGTCGCCGAAGAAATACTTTTTGTATTTTGTTTTGATGTCTGGCCTGGCACTCAAACCCTGGCTTTTCGTCTAATAAGCCAACACACTAACCCACGGCGATCACACTTAAAAGATACCTGCGAGTTTTTTCAAAGCTTCAGAAAATTTTATTTGGGACCAAGTGCAATCACTTCTATCCCACAAAATATCTGACACACCCGCTGTTTTATTATACGTCGTGGCTATTCAAATAATGGCCCCATACAGCAAAATTGGTCTAATTATTCTAGGTTGTGCTATGCCCATAATATTTCCTGTTTTTGATTTTTTTAGTCCTTCTTAAAATAAGACGTCCTCTTCTGTTTACTTTCCAGTACTATTTTGTACTCATTCAGAATATTCTTCAATTTAGAGAGTTTTCTCCTTCTCGTAAATGGTACTACTGCGGCGCAGTCCCGTAAACTTGCTTCAACAACTTGAAAATTTAAGACAATTTTAATGTTATCACAAGACACTCTTAAACTTACCTCTTGCTACTAGAAATACATCGTCTGAAAAGCGTTGGCAATAAATGCTCACCTTGGACAATTTTATCAAGTGCTCGTTTACAAGCAGACTCCATATTAATGATGTGAACCTTTGATTGTGCCGACTCCTATTATTTATAATCCTGCGTTTGTCTCAGCATATTGTATATAAAAAAATTTGTCTTATTAAAACTAGTGTTTTAACACAAAATACGAGCAAAACATGTTCGGAGCCTAGAAGTGGTGTTCATGGTTTTCGAAAATTATTTAAAAAATCAGGAATCAATCCCGGAAGTGATGGGAACATCAGGGAGTGTCATTTGAGATTGGAATTAATATACTAATTGCTCATCGTTATATATCTAGTATAAAGCTAATGAAGTCGTCGTAGTCTAGTAGGTAGTGTGTTGGCTTATTAGACGTAAGGCCGCGGTTCAAATTCCAGGTCAGACATCAAAACGAAAATATAAAAAAGTGAAAAGTTTCCCAAAAACCTGTCGTTCGGAGTCGACTTTAAACTATAGATCTCGCCACTTATGTAGGGAATTGATATATACAACATAAGACATGAGAAGCTATATATTAACCCTGACTGTAGGGTTGTAATGACCAATTATGTATGTATGTATGTAGTATAAAACCAATTGGAAGTCAACTCGTGGTTCAAACTCAAATTACCCATTGCTATACTGGTCTAGTAGGCATTGTGCTTATTGGATGCCAGCCGTGGTTCAATCCCCAACTCAGACATCTCGAATAAAACGAAATAATAAAAAAAATATTTTTACAACGTCCAAAATTGGCATGAGAAGTTTCTCAAATCTGTCGTTCAGAGTCGGTATTAAAGTGTAGCTCCAGCCATTTATGGATAAAATTAAAACACACAACATGTGTGGCGTCAGAAGTGAATTTGTAATCCTGACTAAGTATACGATTAAGTAAGTAAGTATGTAATGATTGCTTTAAGCACAATTTTAAATTGGAAAAATTGGAACTTAACAAATGCTTACAATGCCTATTATTAAAACAAATTTCAATAAAATTTCATGAATTTGTCATGAAATTTTTAGTTATTTTAACTCTCACAAAGGTGAGTGACCTCTTCTACGTAAACGTATTATTCCACTTTATTAATACAACCCACTAGCACGATATTAAATTTGTGTATTGTATGAATAAAACAATGAACATCTTAGTATGCCAGAAATTAATTCGCGTACTTTTCTTTTTGCCAAAAAAAGAAAAAAAATCAAAGCCTTATGAACGAATCTTAAAACAACAGACAACAAGTATTTGAACTCAAGACCAAGAACGCCTAATGTTTAAAATAAATTTTAAGGAATTATTACGAAAATTGGTTGTAATAACAGGGATTAAGCCACTCAACACTATGGACCATTAATCATCGATAATGGCAAGCAGCATAAGACTGAAATAAAGTACACAAAAACTTATTTTTGGGCATCATTTTTCGATGCATTTATGTTACGTTTTTTTTACAAAAGGATATACCAAAAAAAAAGCAACTCTTGTCACCACTTTATTAAAATGATGCCAAACAAACTTGTTAGAGTTTGAAACACTTGTTTTAATTATTGGACTTCAACATTCTGCAAACAACAAAAATATCCAACTGATGTTGGAGACACAAAATTCTTCAGTTAACCCCAAAGCCAACAAACAAACAAATCCTGTTGAAAGAAATGACTTTTAATTTGAGCTTCTGTATGCGGTATCAAACTGTTGTGAAGTGTATGCTGCCATAGCCACATATTGCCTAAAATGATTGGATGCATGCATGCATGCATGCATGAATGAATGAATGAATTGAATTGAATGCAAGTCAAATAAATGCTTAAGCATTTATGTGTAAAAATTTTAACGCATTTCATTGTCAGCAACAAACTTGACCAGAAGAATGAGATTCATGGATATAATGAAAGTATTACTGTGTGCAAGAGAGTCAGTAAGTCAGTCAGTACCAATTGATGAATGCCTACTTGCCACGCAATCTAACAACAAGGATGTGTTATATGTTGTATGCAACATCAGTGATGTGATTTTTCTACACAGTTGTGCTGAAAAGAAGAAAAAAAAAACGCATAACAACACAACTAAAAAACGGTTTGTTGTACATTCTGACGCCTTTTAAATGCCACGTGATCTTTGTTTAACAACAAGCAACATACAATAACAACAACGGCAATTCTCTAAACTGACAACATTTCAATATAAAAGTCGAAGACAAAAACAACAACAACAACAACTTCATTTGTAGTTGATTATTCAAGTTCTTTGGAAATCATTGGTCACAGGAATTAAACTTTTTTTCATGCTTCCACCAAGCTGCAGTACTTTTTCAACAATTGCTTGTATGAGTACAAGTTTTATGTGTGCTGTGGCCGGTAGGTGCCATAAGAGGCATTCTACAATGGTTGCACATTGCTGCATTCAACACACTGCCGTATGTTAAATAGCAAGCTCAACTAAAGCTCTTGCTAAAGATCATGTATGTTTACTGTCTGTCTTTCATTAAGATTTTTATTTCAGCAAAAAACAAATAAAAATTCTGCAACAATTTTAAGAAGTTTCGTGTTTAAATACAATTAAATAACAATGCTGATGGTCAATCTCTCTCTGCACTTTGCTGTTTTCCCTTTTTCCATTCAGAGCATTTCTTTTTATCGTTTTGCATGAATGCTGATCATGCTGGGTCTAATACGATCCTTCATGCCTTTACATTTCGACCCATCATTTGTTGTAGTCCACAAGGAGGAGCACCTACCATATGGACGCCTGTGTAACTGCATGATTTTTAACGATTAAAAATCGAATACAAACAGTAATCGAACTGAAAACAAAGTTAAATCTTTGCTTATGTTTTTTTTTGTTTTTTATTTTAATTTCATTCCTTTTGGAAATAATTAGTCCAACGTTAAATGTTACAATAACTTATCACAGCAGTTGGTAGAAGACAGGATTGGAAATGCATACGAAATATCAACCAATGGCCAGGGAAGGGGGAGGATGTAGCAAACAAATTAATAAAAGACAACAAAGTTTGTGGTGTTGGTGTGGTGGTGCGAAAACATTGATGCAATTTTTAATTGTCACACGCCTACGTTTTTAGTTATTGTGCCACAAGATATGTAAAGATTTCATATTTTTTTTTGTTACAGAAAGTAAAAGAATGTAAACATTATTTCACTGCCTTATAAAACATTGCCGCTGGAGCAAAGTTTCAGTGCTTAATAGACAAATTTAGAAGATATAAGAATTCCACTCATGACTGTGTATATAAAACCACTCTTTTAAGACTCTGTTTTACCAGATACGTTTTTTCTTCGTATTGCTGTAAAAGGGAGTGACCCTTAATTTGTATTTTGGGGTGGAGAGTTGTGTGACATTGAATAATTATTGTTAGTTTTTGGATTTAATTTTAACTGCACATCGATTTAAGTGAATCACATGGAATTCAAGAGGAGAGAAGAAAAACTAAATGAAATTGTTAAAGCCTGTCGAAGTTTATACCTTCTTTTTTTGGTAAAGAACTAGTGTTCATTGCAGTGTGGACTAGTAGTGACGAATATATATAAATGGGAGAAAAACTTTATTACTAGCAACACTATTATTTCGCGCCTTATTTGGATTAAGGTGCTGTGCGAAATACATATGTTGAAAGACAACTTATTTGATCTTAAAGTATATTTAGAAAGAATGAATTCAAGGTAATACTGCTTAGCAATCTTTCAACTTAGTGGTTGAAACTTATCACTATAAATCGATAAAATCAGAAATTTAAACCAATCTAAACTTAAAGAGCGCTGCAAAACGCGTTTCTAGTTATTTCTAAGGCTTATGACGGAGTATGGCATGCTGCACTTCTATCGAAGGATTACGACCTAGTTTCTCACACCACTTATGTTGTGTGTGTTAATTTTATACATCAGTGGTGGCACCTACAGTTTATAGTTGACTCCGAAGTACAGATTTTTGAGAAACTTTTCATGGCAATTTTATTTACTCTCAGAGTTTTTGCCAGAAATCTGCTGAGAGAAAGTCGCCGAAGAAATCCTCTTTGTATTTTGTTTTGATGTCTGGCCTGGGGCTCGAACCCTGGCTTTACGTCTAATAAGCCAACACACTACCTACAAGACTACGGCGACTTCAATGATGTTCTGGGCATGAAAATTCGGTGTGATGTTCGGTGGAAACAGCACACATTTCAAGTGTCGAAACATGCATTCAAATCCATCGGTTCTTAAGGCGGCGCCAGAAATACTTCACTTTATCTATTCTTCTTATTATTTTCTTTTATATCTGGCCGAAAATGGAATACAAGTCCTATGTATGGGCCGGTGCCTCGAAATCTATTATGAGGCTTCTCGGCCTCACACAGAAAAGAGCGAAAGTGCTCATTAATGATGGTTGGGTATCCACTTATATTGATTCATTGGAACATCGTCGGAATGTGGCATGTGTTTCACTGTTCTATCGCTACTGCAAAGGATTTTGATCGAGTGAAATAAGAGGACTTGCCCCCAAGAATCTTGTATTCCTAAGTAACACTCGTATTTCTCGGCGAGCACATTCGTTTGTGGTCGATTGGTCAATGGGTCGCAGACCGAATTCGTTCTTTAGCTGGACTATTTGTAGGAGGAACTCCCTCCCTGCAGAAGTCTTTCCTGTCATTTATGATATAAAGAGATTTAAATCTAGTGCCCACAAACACTACTGCCTCTTTCCTCCTTCCCATAATATATTTTTCTAGTTCCAAAATAATGCAATGCATCAGTAGGGGCTATCCCCTGAGTGTTGATTGTACAAAAAAAAAATTTAAATATTTAAATCCTTGAGATCACATTGGGTTAATAATACAAATGTTGTGTTTTTAGTATTGAAATTGAAAGGACTTATCAGGCGTCCCGGTATAAATTGAGCGCCTAGATACAGATGCATCCATATGGAACATTTATTGTAAACGAGCCTTAGTTTTTTCAAACATTCCAGTATACATCAAATCAGTAAACAAACAAACATCATATTTTTTCAACGTTTTAAAAATGGTGAATTTTTTTTACCAGAGAATGATAATTTGCTGAAATTTTTTTTGCATTAATTATTTGTGTTTATTTTGAGAAAAGTGTTGGAAATTCACTTATAATGCTTTAGTAGAAGCACCATGCAGAAGATGGTTACAAAGCTTCAAAGACAACGATTTTGATGTGAAAAATTACGAACGTAGAGAATCACTAAAAAGTTTGAAGACGTAAACAACATTGGATGAAAATGACACTTAAAATCAGATACAACTGACAGATATGTTCAATGCTGTTCAACAAACGAATAGTGGTCGTTTTTGGAAAGATCCAAAAGTGTAGATGATGCGTGCCACATGAATTGAATGACAGAAAAATGGAAAATCAAAAAACACTTGCGCGATTTTGTTTCGAAAACGTAATAAAAACTCAGCGTAGTATCGAATTGCCATTTTTTATTTTCTGAATCCTAAACGAAAAAAATTTCATGGGTTAATCCGGAAAAACCATCTACTTCCACTACAAAATCGATTCGGCAGGAAGACAATACTCTTTATCTGGTGGCACCAGAAAAGTACCACGAGGTCCTTAGACCATTAGAAACCTTAGACCTAGTAAAAACAGATTGCAAACTACAGCAAATGAGCAATTTGAGCCGTGTATTGATCGAAAAACAACCAATATGGGTCAGAAGACACGAGAAGATAATTTTTCCACAAGAGAATACTCCTGCATACAAAGAGAAATCAATTCAGGATACATTCATACCATTATGAGTACCCTTCCCGTCGTATTCACCAGATTTGGCTCCTTTTTACTACTATCTGTTTTCGTCAATGGATGTGCGCATTGTCTGAGCAGCACTTCGATTCCTAGGAAGAAGTCGAAAATTGGATGACTAATTCGTTTGCTTTAAAATACGAACAGTCGTCTTGGCATGGAATCTACAAATTGCCTGAAAGATGGAAAAAATGTGTAGCCAGTAATGGCCAATACTTTGAATATAATGTGTTTTATTTTCATAAAAAAATCGTTCATTTCATACTTGGTTTTAATAGTCAATATTTAGTATGGAACTCACCATAATCTGTCAATAGACCTAATGACGAAAATCTGTGGTAGAATCTGCAGCAGAAAAAGTGGTAACAAAGCCTATCTAATAACAAAAGAAAATAATTTTTATTTTAAAATATTTTGTAAAGTATTTTCTACCCGGCAATCTACTTTTTGATTTCAGTAAATGTATAATTCCCTTATGATCTCTGTGCTAGAAATATTTCTTTCAAATATTTTCGTTTTAATCTATAATTTACGACGCCTTATTGTCTACTCTAAAATACTTGATGACACGCTTTACCATTAAAAAACCGTCTTGCAAAATTCTTGGGAACTCTAAAAAGGAAACGAAATTCACATTCAATTCAAAAGAAGTACGTACAATTGCAATACGAATAAAATTTTAAATTATTTGATTTGATTTCATTGTTTTAATAGAAATCAAATGAAAGTTATATATCGAGCATAACAAATTTATTTGGTCATGCTATTGTTTTGTTTTTTTTGTCATTTCATTTTTTGCCTATTGTTTGTCGTTCCCAACCCATTGTCCACTGGTCAATTGCTATTGTTTAAAATGATCTGCGATTCGTTTAAGTTATTATCACTTTTGTTAAGTGTTTTCTAGTGTTTGTTTTTGTTTTCCCAAATTTTTGTTCTTTTTCCCAATTTTTTCCTGTGTCAACGTTCCGCTAATCGTTTTTAAATTCATTCGAATAAAATATTTTCCTTGACCAGATGTGCAGTGCGAATATATTTTTTTTTCTTAAATTTTGTCAAATTTTGTTTCGGTGATTATTAACTTCGTTTGTGTTTGGCATTGGGCAGAACAAATCGTTCAGTTTTAGTTGTTTTAGATTTGTTTTGTGGGCGTAATTAAAATTGATTCGTTATAGTAGAAGTTGATATTTTTCATCTTTTTGATTTCTAGAAGAAAAGAAATTGTTTTTCAATATGTTCAAAGCATATGCGGTATCTGTCTGAGAAGGTTAGACAAAGTGAAGCATTTTTTTATTGCTTTCAAAGTGAGCAAAATTTTTAAATTTCGGTAGTCCCGATAAGATATTGAGTGACTATTTGGAAAGTAAAGTGGAAGTATAAAGTTAAGATCGGTAAAATTACTTGGGCCATAGCCACTGCCAGGTCTTAAACATTTTCTATTTGTGCTTGTGCATGTATAAATGGTAACCAACACTACACCGGCCTCTGCATATCAGTCTTTAATAGAAAGCTATTTAAAGAATTCAACTCTGGCTCTTTGCAGAAAATTTAAACTTGTTTCTTCGGTCAACGTTCTGGGAGAGATTTGTATTATGTCACGAATTTGATTATAGGATATCTAAATTATGGAAAGGACTACAGTGAAGCTTTGTTGTTTCAAACTTCAAAAATATGTATGGTTATCGATAAATATCAGATGACTTTGTAGGAAGAAATATTTTTAAATTTTAGTACAGGCGATGTAGATTAGCAATGGGGTGGCGTGGTGTTGGTGATAAAACTGTTTCAAAGCAATGCAAAGTACCATTATTATTGAGTCTATTATTGTTGTATTGATTGTAATTCATCTAGAAGTACCACTTAGAACTATTCGCAGAGAGGACAATATTAACAAAGAAAACCAAGGAATAGCCAGAACAACCTTTTTAGAATGATAACACGGTGCGGCAGTTAAAATACACTCAGCTAATAATACAGTGTAGGTTGCGAGTTTTGTTGAGTAAAACTCAAACATACACAATGTTATTAGCTGCGTGTATTTCATTTTTTTATTTTGTCGCATATGATAATTACCCAATAGCAAATTTTCTGAATCCTGTGACTAATACTTACGTAACCTACAGTATTGGCCTGTTTCTCGCTTACCACTGAGTCACATAAAATTCGTATGAAATTTGTATCGTGTACGTATTTTCGTAATTATTTCCAATCCACTTAGATGACACTGAACAGAGTAATCATTTTACCCTCGGACTTGTTACAGACTAATAAAAGAACGTACAATTGTAATAATAATAGATAAACAGTGTGTACATTATTCTGAAGGGGATGAAAATGTGATTCTGAAAGCCTCGACTTCGATTGAGATCAGATTGCAAGCAGTCGCAACGCTGTAACAAAATTTACGCTGTAATAAATTTCTAATCATAAAAGCTCTCTGGCTACTTAGTCGTTAGAAAACTACAAGTATTCTCTACATATAACGTAGAACGCTGGTTTCCTGGTTGAATTAAAAATTGCATCTTTCGAACAATTCGTTGATATCCTACTTACTTACATAGTTGATCATTACAGCTACTAAGTCAGGATTGCAACCTAAATTTTCACTGTGTGTTAATCTTACCCACGAGGGGCGGGACTTTTAGTTTACAGTCCGCTAAGAATGACAGATTTTTAAGAAACTATTCATCTCGGAGTTTTTGCCAGAAAACTGTTGGGAGGAAGTCGAAAAAATACTTTGTTTAGTTCGAGACTTTTAGGGAGAGACTTTTGTTGTCTGTCTTAGATATCAAAAAACTTCTGCGAATGTACCTTTCATTATTAGCGTACTGCATCCATTGATCTCCAGCGATGTTATTGTTAAATAACCTGCTGATACACAGTATTCATACAAAGCAATGACTGTATCTAGTGGACAACATAATGGCTAAAATACCAATCAGTCACATGAACACAGTATTTTCTAGCTTGTCTTATGATGATAATTAAAATTCATCAATTTGTTGGCAGCAATGTCAATGAGAAAATATATTGTCAAAAATACTCTTTTAATAATACTGAGTCATGTCCGTCTTGCAAACAAAATTTAGATTTAAATTCATTAATAAAACAAGTAATTTTGGTTTACCCAACCCATTGTCCACTGGTCAATTGCTATTGTTTAAAATGATCTGCGATTCGTTTAAGTTATTATCACTTTTGTTAAGTGTTTTCTAGTGTTTGTTTTTGTTTTCCCAAATTTTTGTTCTTTTTCCCAATTTTTTCCTGTGTCAACGTTCCGCTAATCGTTTTTAAATTCATTCGAATAAAATATTTTCCTTGACCAGATGTGCAGTGCGAATATATTTTTTTTTCTTAAATTTTGTCAAATTTTGTTTCGGTGATTATTAACTTCGTTTGTGTTTGGCATTGGGCAGAACAAATCGTTCAGTTTTAGTTGTTTTAGATTTGTTTTGTGGGCGTAATTAAAATTGATTCGTTATAGTAGAAGTTGATATTTTTCATCTTTTTGATTTCTAGAAGAAAAGAAATTGTTTTTCAATATGTTCAAAGCATATGCGGTATCTGTCTGAGAAGGTTAGACAAAGTGAAGCATTTTTTTATTGCTTTCAAAGTGAGCAAAATTTTTAAATTTCGGTAGTCCCGATAAGATATTGAGTGACTATTTGGAAAGTAAAGTGGAAGTATAAAGTTAAGATCGGTAAAATTACTTGGGCCATAGCCACTGCCAGGTCTTAAACATTTTCTATTTGTGCTTGTGCATGTATAAATGGTAACCAACACTACACCGGCCTCTGCATATCAGTCTTTAATAGAAAGCTATTTAAAGAATTCAACTCTGGCTCTTTGCAGAAAATTTAAACTTGTTTCTTCGGTCAACGTTCTGGGAGAGATTTGTATTATGTCACGAATTTGATTATAGGATATCTAAATTATGGAAAGGACTACAGTGAAGCTTTGTTGTTTCAAACTTCAAAAATATGTATGGTTATCGATAAATATCAGATGACTTTGTAGGAAGAAATATTTTTAAATTTTAGTACAGGCGATGTAGATTAGCAATGGGGTGGCGTGGTGTTGGTGATAAAACTGTTTCAAAGCAATGCAAAGTACCATTATTATTGAGTCTATTATTGTTGTATTGATTGTAATTCATCTAGAAGTACCACTTAGAACTATTCGCAGAGAGGACAATATTAACAAAGAAAACCAAGGAATAGCCAGAACAACCTTTTTAGAATGATAACACGGTGCGGCAGTTAAAATACACTCAGCTAATAATACAGTGTAGGTTGCGAGTTTTGTTGAGTAAAACTCAAACATACACAATGTTATTAGCTGCGTGTATTTCATTTTTTTATTTTGTCGCATATGATAATTACCCAATAGCAAATTTTCTGAATCCTGTGACTAATACTTACGTAACCTACAGTATTGGCCTGTTTCTCGCTTACCACTGAGTCACATAAAATTCGTATGAAATTTGTATCGTGTACGTATTTTCGTAATTATTTCCAATCCACTTAGATGACACTGAACAGAGTAATCATTTTACCCTCGGACTTGTTACAGACTAATAAAAGAACGTACAATTGTAATAATAATAGATAAACAGTGTGTACATTATTCTGAAGGGGATGACAATGTGATTCTGAAAGCCTCGACTTCGATTGAGATCAGATTGCAAGCAGTCGCAACGCTGTAACAAAATTTACGCTGTAATAAATTTCTAATCATAAAAGCTCTCTGGCTACTTAGTCGTTAGAAAACTACAAGTATTCTCTACATATAACGTAGAACGCTGGTTTCCTGGTTGAATTAAAAATTGCATCTTTCGAACAATTCGTTGATATCCTACTTACTTACATAGTTGATCATTACAGCTACTAAGTCAGGATTGCAACCTAAATTTTCACTGTGTGTTAATCTTACCCACGAGGGGCGGGACTTTTAGTTTACAGTCCGCTAAGAATGACAGATTTTTAAGAAACTATTCATCTCGGAGTTTTTGCCAGAAAACTGTTGGGAGGAAGTCGAAAAAATACTTTGTTTTGTTCGAGACTTTTAGGGAGAGACTTTTGTTGTCTGTCTTAGATATCAAAAAACTTCTGCGAATGTACCTTTCATTATTAGCGTACTGCATCCATTGATCTCCAGCGATGTTATTGTTAAATAACCTGCTGATACACAGTATTCATACAAAGCAATGACTGTATCTAGTGGACAACATAATGGCTAAAATACCAATCAGTCACATGAACACAGTATTTTCTAGCTTGTCTTATGATGATAATTAAAATTCATCAATTTGTTGGCAGCAATGTCAATGAGAAAATATATTGTCAAAAATACTCTTTTAATAATACTGAGTCATGTCCGTCTTGCAAACAAAATTTAGATTTAAATTCATTAATAAAACAAGTAATTTTGGTTTACCAAATAAGAAAAGTTGAACAAATTTGGATGGCTCTGGCCTTTAGCGGTTAATGTATTCATATTAATACTGTATGTCTCGTTGTTTCTAGGCAACTATAGATGGCAGCGCCATTGTCCTAGGGCTGCTACACCAAACCAATCTCCGTCTTAGCTTGAATAACAATAGATTAGCGAAACGGAAACAAGGCAGAATAACACCTAATCGGAACTTATTGCAGAAACAGCAGTTAACTGGATAAGATGATAAGGATAAGATCCCAAGTAGGGTAATGGAAATAAATATAAAAAGTCTTTGAAGGACTTTTGTAGCCGCTCTTGCATTTCGCATCTTCATTAAGATACATTTAACTCGCCAATATTCTACTCTATGTTGCCGATGATATTAGTTTACACTAAAGACAGTAAGCAGCCGTTTACAAATTCTTAAATGTGTTATTATAATAATTTACGCTTAAAACTTTTTTCTCATATTTTTTTTTAAGCAGCGATCATGGTTTATTAAATACTGCACTTGTTACTTACCAGCCTTCCATTACAGGACGTTTCTTGTTATAATTGTTACATGCAATTAATTTTACTTCCTTTTTATGGTGGGAATTTTATATTTTTAAACATTTTAAGGAACATATGACTCGTGTTCCTAAGTACCAGTAACTAAAAGGATAATTAAGTAATGATTTGCAATAAAAAGACTGATGAATAGACCACCCAACATAGAAAAAGAGAAAATAATAGAAATCAATAAGAAACAGTGTTACTTCAGCAATTAAAGGAAATAGAAAAAAAATTAAATCCAACTAAAGAATTAATTTGGACAAAATACTGTAATAGGAAGTGAATTTTATTTTTCACCACGAGTGTGGTCCTGAGATAATATTTAAAGGAAAAGAAAGGAAATATTGAATTCGCCGAAAATATCATCAATGAAATGAATTGCACAAATATAAACTGAAAAAGGAAAAAAAAATTGTTTAAAAAAATCTGTAAAAGAGAATTCAAAGACGACAATTTTACAATTCAATTCAATGATACGTTTAAGTAGGAAATACACAACAATGCTTGCTTGCAATACAAAATTTAAAAAACCTACAAAACAGCGAACATTAAAATTATAAATGAACAGAGAGAGATACGAAAATAAATACAGAAAAAAACAAAACAAAACCCACCAGTTAAAAACAAATTGGTCTCACATCCAACAAAAGCCATAAAAGAGGGAAAGACAGAAGAGAAGTTAAACTTCCGGTCTGGTCAAGATTGTTGGTTGGTGATGTATGAAAGCATTGATCGTAAAGCACAATCTGTGCCATACAGTGAGCGACGACGGTAACTGAAAAGGACATTAAATTGAGTTGTCAAAAGTCTAGTTTGCAGGTAAATACTTGTTTAAATTTCTATAAAAAAAATAAATTAAAAAGAATTCACAACCATTGTAAGTGAAAAATATTCTGTTGGAGTATTTTGTTTGTTTGTTATGATTATTAAGTTGTAAGAGAACTAAATACAACCAGCGGATTTCCGGAGTTAAAAAAAAATTGTAAAAAATAAAAAAGGGTCCCGCCTTTTTGGAGAATTCTGCGATATTAAATCATTTTTGGTTTTATTTTTGTAAAACAAAAGGACATTTTTATTGTCTGTCATATTGTGGCAAAAGTAGTCTGAGCTTTGCGAATTCATCAAATTTTGCAAAAGAAAATCATTCCTTTTGAATTAAATTTTTTACAATTCTTTACAGATTCAAAATTGCCAAATTTTTTAAGTAAAGTTAAGTAAAATTTTTACTCAAATTCTTGGTTTGACAAGGCTAACTATAATAATACAACCGCTCTATATTTTGTAGCAAAATATTGATTGGTTTGTATTTGGCAAAACGTGCAAAAAGCCATCTGAGTCAAATAACTTATGAGATGATTAGGATATCTTATAAAGTTATTAACCTTTTTTTCCAAGAATAATACTGGTCAATGAAGAGACATATACAGATTTGAATTACTATTAGAACTTGTATCCATAAGTTTAAGTCAAAATTGGACAATCTCTTCTGGGAGGAGAAGAAGCTTACTCTGCATATTAACACATTTCTGGTTGTTAACAGAGCTTTATTGTTTCCGTATCTAAGTTCTGTCGTTTAGGGCTGCTAACTCCACTTTTCACGGCAAGCCAAATAAAGATTAATCGCGTGGTTATTCACATTTTATCTGATATTCTTCTGGCTTTTACAAAACCAAACGCGAGACCTCATTGCAAAAATATAATCCAAAGCAAAATATTCTTGATTTTACTGGTACCACTTGTAGATTGACCAGCCAGTTCTGGCTCAATATGAATGAATATGAAGATCAATATGAAGAACAAAATTTGCCTTATACCTGACCAGAGTTCATTTTAAACGGCATAAGCAGTAATACCAGGGAAGAAAAGAAGACTACAGAAAAATTCTTGCAAGAAGGGTTCGTTGGCGCTCATAATTTATTGCCAGTGTGTAAAACAGACTGCATACCTTTACAAAAATAACTGGATGACTGAGAGATACCAGATATTTATAGGATCCAAGTAAGCAATTCTCTTTGAGGTGTCTGTTAAATCCAACTTCCAGCTTCAGATTTGAACAAGATATGGCATGGTACCTAAGGTAGATAGGCCGATTGCATCCAACGATGTTAACAACTAACAGTCATTGGACTGAAGGATGGACGCCCAATTTTAGACATTTCACCACCTCAGATTGTTTGTCTTATCAGCAGTTTCTGTTTGGATTCGTCCGATAACAGTTCGCTATGCTACCGAAGCTTGTAGGTAACCCCTCTCTTATGGGTTTAACACATTTTAAAGCAATTGCTTTCTACAGGCAGATAACAGAAGGCTCTAGCTTACTTACTTAACTGATCATTACAACCATACAACCCTATAGTTAAAGGGTTAAAATCTAGCTTCTCACACCATTCACGTTGTGGGACTCACTGTTTCCTGTTGATTCCGAACGACAGATTTAAGAAACTTTTGATGGCATTTTTATTTATACTCTCAAAATTTTTGCAGGATACTTTTGAGACGGCGAAATGAATATTCTTTTCATATTTCGTTTCACTTTAGATGAATTACTAGACTACGAAGACTTCAACTTGGTCCAGAATAATACGGAAATTCTACAACTCTGTAATGTATTGGCCTTCTGCCGTTTTTCGCTCATTTGTAAAAACCTTCAAGCACTTGGGATGTCTATCATTAACAACATCAGACTTTATTTTCTAATCCGAACCATGCAGTACATTGTATTAAAATTAGATAATGGAATGTGGTAGAAGGAAAAACTGAAAGTAGTACTTACCATTCCATTCTCTCTTATATGGAAAAGACAGAATAAATTTCGAAAGGAAGTATGTTACACATATGAGAAGTTAGGCTTGAAAACAACTTCCCTTGATAATTCATTATTAGATTCATCTACCACAAATTTCAGGAATGAATTTCTTTATTTACGTTGCTGAAATATTATCAACAAAATGCAGATATACAGAACACATTGTAATGGTGCTCTAATGAATCATCATAATGTTGCTTACAGGCACTTTTATCTTTTGCTGAACTTTGAATCATTTAGCTTTTATTCCATTTTCGATTGAACTTAGATGGAGTAAGTAATAAGGAGATCAGATTGTTGTAGCTCGGTGGAACGATCCATCAAAATAAATTTCAGAATTTTTTTATAAAATTTTTTCATGGCTATTTTAGCATCTGTACCAATTTCTGTCATTCAGATGTATTTTACTCCACTGAAAATTAATTTTTACGTATCCATCGTTATCCATTGGATATCGATATACAAAGTATTCCATCCAAATATGGTTGTAATAATAATTAAAATTGTTTACAAACTCAACTGGAATCCATTCAATAACATTCAATATTTATGCAGGTTTATTAAATGCTGTCAATATGGGTGGTCCAATATACATATGAAGGCTGTAAGAGAACTTCATCATGTTAAGTTCAATACGCCACCAACACCGCCAACAACTTACAACAAAACTAAAACGTGTAACAAACAAATCAGCATAAATTTATGCATAATCGACTCATGCATAACCGACTGATGAACTTTAACGTTCAACAAAAAGCTTAAATAAATCATGAATCAATTCAAAATTAGTCTGTATATGGATGGTTAAATTGCAAGCGAGCAAGCAGCCAACATCTATCGATCATCAGGTTTCAACAAGTCGAAATAATAAACTTGGCAGCAGGCCAATAAGATCTGCATGATTTTGTGAAGTCATACAGAGCACAAGATTAAGAGCATGGAGGCTGGCTTTAAGGGCTTTTGTTTTAGCATGATGTATGTATGTATGTATGTATTTCCATAATCCACGCTTATTGTAACTGAAGTTAAGAAAAAAGAAAAAAAAAGAAAACGTTTACAATGGTTTTTTGGTTTAAAACAGAAGTTTCAAAAATTGCATACTTAAAACGTCTAAAAGACCATGATTAGTTTAAAGGGATCATTTACTACTTCTGTAACCAGATCTGTTCGTTTTTTGCTTTTTCTTTTTTGGGCATCATGTTGCCAGTCAGTTGAGAACATTTTGTTTTTTATGTCTGTCCGGCAGTTAGTCAATCAATCGGTAGTTTGTCTGTAGACTGGCCAAAAGTAGTTCATCATAAATATAAAGGCGTTTAAATGATGTTGAAAGGTTCTGTAATGCAATCAATATGCTGCACGAGTGCAATACTGTGAATGATGTAAAACGTTTAAATCAACCTATGGATTGGTTTTGCATTTCTCTTGTCGATTATGCTTTTAAGACAAATAAAGATTTTTTTTTGCAAAATAATTTTTCCTTTAAGATTTAGAACCGTAATATTAAAGGAAATTTCTGACGCGTGGTTCCGGCTTAATTGAAGGGTTGAAGTAAAACGGAATAAAAGTTAAGTTGAGTCGACTAAGAGGTGCAGATTCTTAAAATTGAAAGATTTTATAATACGCAAGAATACTCACGTGTGGTGCTGCAATCAATGATATGTTTTTGCATATCATGTGATTGGGGGCGCTGGCAGACGCATTGTTTCCACCCGTGCTGAGAGCACCGTTGTTATAAGATCCTGTTTGATATTAATTAACCATGTAGCAGAGACGTTAATCGGTTTTTGTTCAGCCGAATAGATAATTGGTTTGCTACAGCCCCATGATGATTGGTCATTGCTCACTACAGTCCTTTCGTCAGCATTACTATCTAGCCACTCATGCTGTGTGTATTAATTTTATACATGAGTGGCGGGACCTACAGTCTAAAGTAGATTCCGAATGACAAATGTTTGAGAAACTTTTTATGGCAATTTTATTTGCTCTCAGAATTTTTGCCAGAAATCTGCTGAGAGATAGGAAGTCGCCGAAGAAATATTGCCTGATATTTCGTTATGATGGAGATGTCTGACCTGGGGTTTGAACCCTTGCTTTACATCTAATATGCCAACACACTATCTACTAGGTTACGGCGACTTCAAGATAGAACTCGTGTTTTAGAAATGGACTGGAAGAAGCTAAGAAAGCTCGTTTGTGTTGAAGGTGTCTGACCTGGTGTTTGAAACCTAGCCTCACGTCCCACTAGACAATGGTGATTTATCCATGATGATGGAGCTGTGTTTTTCAGCAGGAGATTTCGAACTTAGACAGTTGATAACGGCCATGTTGTTGAATGGGTGTGTTCTACTCAGATTATTTCGCCAAATTACCACTTTAACAACGACGTATATTCATTGAATGGGCTCCATAGTAGTTGGAAATTGAGCCCAATTCTCTTCGAAAAATCATTTTTAGTACTGAGCTCTCTTCTAATATTAATGCGTAGGTAAATAAGTTGCCAAGCTAAGTTTATGAGACAACCTAACCTAAAAACCCAACAACACGACTTTGTATATTCAGGAGGACATTCTCTAGCAAATTATTTCATTTTCAATTGTCATGTCCATTAGCATATGAATGGGTATATGAGCAAGCAAATTGTTGAATTTGACACGATATCACTCCACATGAGATCCAGGAGCGTACAATGCATTACCAAAAAGTCACCGTTTGGCGTGGATTTTGGTCTGGAAACGTCATCAATCCCTTTTTCATTAAGGTCGACGTTATCCAGGCCATCACTGCCAACGGCGAGCACTATATGTCGATGATTAATAACTAAAATAACTTTTCGCCTGAAGTAGATAATCTGGACACCAACGATAGGCGACTTTAACGGGACGGTGTTATGTGTCACAGAGGTCATGTTCTATTGGATATTCTGTACAAGCGATTTAAGAGCATAGTCATCGTACGTGGGGGTAATGTAAACTGGCCACCCAGATCGTGGAAATGAACACATTAGACCTTTTCTTGTGGAGTTTTCTCAAACCGCAGGTGTATGTGAATAAGCCATAAGCCAACGCTCAAGTTCAGCCTGATTTATGTGCCTGAGTCATGGAGAATTGTACATTTTGTTCCGAGTTCAAGACAAGATTTTGTAATTAAAATTTTGTAGTAGTTTTGCAGTCGCCGTAGTCTAGTAGGTAGTGGGTTGGCTTATTATACGTGAGGCAATGGTTCAAGCCCCCTTTCAGCCATCTCGACAAAAACGAAATATGGAAAAAATATTTCTTCGACGACGGCTTCTCAGCAGATTTCTGGCAAAAACTCTGGGAGTAAATAAAATTGCAATGAAAAAGTTCCTCTCAGTTTCTCTAAATCTGTCGACTTCATGTCTCGTCACTCATGTATAAAATTAACTCACACAACCTGAGAAGCTAGGTTGTAATTCTTACTGAAAGGTTGTAATGATCAATTATGTATGTAATGTATGTATGTTTTGTAGTTTAGCACTTAAATTCCAGACCATGCTTCTTACATACATTCATTACAACCCTTCAATCAGGATTACGACCTAGCTTCTCATACCATAATTTTATGCATGAGTGGTGGGGTCCACAGTTTAAAGTTTTTTTTTTTTTTTTGAGAAACATTTCATGGCAATTTTATTTACTTTTATTTCAAATTTCTTTTCGTTCGAGATGCCTGACGTGTGGTTTGAACCGTGGCCTCGCGTCTAATAAGCCAACACACTGCGACACTATGCCTCTTACGAATACAAAAATTGTACGATTACTTCGTGTTTGAGTTTTGAGAGTTTGAAGACTACAACACCAATCAATCTCATGTTTCCAAATGAAGTATTAGGAATTTAAAATTGTACCATTGAGATTCACTTAAGTGCTGTAAAAGATTCAAAAATCTCTATAGTTTTTAATCTTAACTAAAGGATAACATTGAGGCATCCGGAATTAGCCGGGAACATCAAAAAATTTTTTTGATGTCAAGTCTTTCTAGGCATCTGCCGATGTATACTACCTAACAATCATACTCTAGAGATTATTTTTTTAGGGTTTAATTTCAAAGTCTGAAAATTAATTAAGAAAAAGCTTTAAAATGTTAAAGGGTTACAAAATCGCATGCAATATTAAACATGCCACATTATTTTCTGTATCTATCAAACTGTATCATAATTAAAGTTGTATACACACACATATACAATGTTTTTTTTAAACATTAATTAAAAAAATTAAACCTTTCTTAACAAAAAAAAAAACTTAAGAAAAAAAGAAACTCACAAGCTTTAAACCTGAATAATCCAACAAGATTCAAAAGTGGGTCAAGTCGCATACAAAGTATGAGGAGTTGAAGAACATTAAATGAATTCCGTATTTATTTATTGTATTCGAGATAATACTTAAGCAACCATAAAAACGTTACTGGTGGCTTAAAAGAAGGAACAAAAAAAAAATATGCCATCAAGTTATGACCAAAGCTATAAAAAATACAAATCCAGTAAAAAGTAAAGAAAAAATGAAATGAAAATTAATAAAACGGCAAGTGAGTCTTAATGATTGAGAAAGTGTGGTGGGTCCTGAATGTTGGTTTTCCTAAGAACTAATTACTTCTATAGATTGTTGGTTGTCATTTCATGTATTTTATGGATGGCTTAACTCTTCATCAATTAATACGAAACCTTACTTACTAAGTAGCAGATATCGTTTTAGTGTAAGGGTTACATACGTATTTGTAGCTTCTGGTTAATGTCAACGTGTGTGTCTACTTTTATTTTCTTTCAATGTTTCTTTATGTTACGTTTTAATTGCGTTTTTCACTATCGCAGCTACTAATTGGTAACAAATAAATGAATGGTTTCTGCTTTGATGGTAACAAAGTGATTAGCCATGGTTATGATAATAAATTAAGGAGTTTTTCTACTCTTTTAATAGTGATCGTTAAACTGTTACTAAGTCTTTGTATCTTTTATTTTTCTAATACAAATTGTGTAAATTGTGGAAAAAAATAAAATTTTTTTACGTTCTGTTATGTGTCATTAATGACATTTTCTTCCATTGCTGCTGACCTACAGCAGAGTAAAGGTATTTCAAAAATATTTTTAATAATGAATGACTGGAATTTAAATATATTTTTTGGTTATTAGACATGCTTTAGTAAGAAGTACTAAAAATATTTTTCTTTCCAGAAAGAGCTAAAAACCATTTCGCGCGTATGATTATTACTGACAGGTAGACTCGTAGGCATTTGAATTAGGAAAAAAGAAAGATATTGATACAAACCTACAGTATTTATGGTATTTCCAACGTTTTGTCAACGAAGAGCGCGTAAAAATAGTGAAAACTTACTAAAGAAGTAGTGATGGCCACTGTTCAAGCACTACGGGTTGATTAGGACAATCATAATGGATCTACGACTAGACATTACAGATATATTTAGGCCTGTACATCGTTCTAATATACACACTGCCGAAAATACACACATAGATGCATACATAATTGATCATTACAATCCTCTAGTCAGAATAACGACCTAACTTCTCACACCAGCAATGTTGTGTATGTTAATTTTATGCATAAGTGGCGGGACCTATAGTTTAAGGTCGATTGTGAACAACAAATTGGTGAGAAACTTTTCATGGCAATTTTTTATTTACCCCCAGAGTTTTTACCAGAAATCTGCTGAGAGGAAGTCGCCGAAGAAATACTTTTTGTATATGGTTTTGATATCTGTCCTGGAGCTTGAACGCTGGCTTTACGTCTAATAAGCCAACACACTCCCTACTAGAGTACAGCGACTTCCACCACCGATGTCGTGTGCGTTAATTTCATCCATAAGTTGCAGGACCTACAGCTTAAGGTTGGTTCTAGCTAGCAACAGATTTTTTAGAAACTTTTCACTACCGAAAATATGAATGAATGATTGACAATCGGAATTCATCAATTCGTCAATTTACACAGCGCTCATGGGAATTGGACCTATCGTACGGTGTAGTTTTCATTGGGAACTGTACTGCCATCCGATATAGTTTAACGCGCTCAATGATTAAAACCAGTTGACCAGTCACAATGAAAATAATTTTATTCGGCAAAGAGCTGGTTTAAGTGATTATGTTAACAAGCAAACTTGCCAATGCGTCCGGAAAAATTTACGTGTAGTCTGAAGTTGCCTCTTTAACCACGTTTTTTTTTTTTTTAACGACCCAAGAAGTACCGTTATTGTCGATTCAGATTGATATTACATACATACATGTATACATAATTGGTCATTACAACCCTTCAGTCGGGATTACGATCTAGCTTCTCCCACTATCCATGTTGTGTATCTTAATTTTATACCCTAGTGGCTGGACACACGCTTTAAAGCCGACAAATTTTTTGTGAAACTTTTCATGGCAGTTTTATTTACTCTCAGAGTTTTTGCATGAAGACTGGTTATAGGAAGCCGTTGAGAAATATATTTTTTCGTACGCTTTGCTTTGTTGGAGATGTCTGATCTGTGGTTTGAACCGTGGTCTCACGTCCAATCAGCCAACGCTCTACCTACTAGACTACGCCGACTTTAAAGTCGGAATCAAAGCCTATGAACTGGCCGATTTGCAGACATGAGAAGTTTCCATTAATACCGTGTTTTGGCAATATCAAGTGATCATTCAGTGGCTAATTGAGATATGATACCTAGGCAGATAATCCCCTAATGTTGTATCAATTGAAAACCTACATTCGTCAAGTTAGCAGCGGGATATTCAGATGGGCGAAAATGTTGTCAAGTACAATTCAAAAGGATCGACTGGTGCAAGCAGTCTAGACAATGGTTTAAATTGTAAGGCCCATGCATTATAATGAAATAAACTTATTGTTTGTTTGTTTACCCTTAGGGCCATTATTACAACTTGCCGTTAACAAAAGGGATAATTACAAGTGGACGATAATGTAATTGAGCGTTAAGCTAAAGGAAAGATAATCTTACCAGTAATTTTTAAAGTGAAGTTTGTGATTGAACTTGCCGTATTATATATTATTTTCAAAATGGCAACTTCGAATATACAACAAAAGAAAAAAGCCGTCGTGGCCAGCGCGCTTTAAAAAACTTGTTTAATTGAACATTGTTATCGACATTGTTGCGGTATTGCCATATTTTTGAAAAAGATTACTTTTTTTAACATTAAGTTGTAATAATGAAAAGAAGTTAAAGTTGACTTTAAAGTTCACTTTAGCTAAAGTTACCTTTAACTAAACCCAACTTTAACAGCAAGTTTTAATAATAGCCCTTAAAGTAGTAACCGTGTCAAAATTAATACTTTTTCACAAAGCAAATATTATTATCGTTTTATTTCCATTGTGAATCATGACAAATTTCTATCTGACAACGATTTTTTGAAAGTATTCTTTCGTTTAACTGATTTTTAAATAACTTTTTGAGTTTCCTCTTACCAAACTGTAGTGTGATGTCAAAATTTAGCAACGACTACTTTGTCGCTAAAGAATTTAAATTGTTTGATGGTTTTAATAAAAAAAATTTCAAACCGTTTTGAGTCCATAATCCAACCAACCAACTTAATTACAGACTAAAAAATATTTGTTTTCAACTACCGTACTGCTTCAATCATTCTAAATTAAACGGGAGATTAAGATCTAATATTTCTTTTTTTTCTGGCTTCAACATTTCAACAACAGTTCCATTCTATTATATCGCAAGCAATTTATAAAATTGATTTATAATCTTGTCATAATTCAATAATTTTAGATTTAATTTGACAAACTGCACAACCAATTAAGAAATGATTCTTGTCATAAATCTAAGACAACACAAATGACAATAAATGAATCAAACGGGAAAGTCACACAAAAACTAAGAAGAAAGAAATAAATGAACTGAACGGCAGCTTATAATGAGTGACTAAACGGATGAACAACTAAGTGGCATAGTTTAGTTCTAAGTAAAGCGTTTACAGTTGCTAATACAGATTGAAAGGGGAAATGAAATATAAGTTATAGTTGGCTTTTAGATACCCTATAGGAACATAGAGTTTTTGGATCGATTTGTGTATTACTACAGATTGAAATTCAATTATGGGATCGTATCCTAGGCAATGGTATCACAAATGTTGGCATTTACATTCTCAGTGGCTCTGGTTTAGAGGCATAACAACTTTCTTTAACGAAGCCCCTCAAAACAGTAGTCCAACGTTTCAAATCGCAGATTCTTGGGATTCTGGCCTGGGATTTGAACCGAGGCCTTACGTCTAATTATCCAAAATACTACCTACTATACTATGGCGACTTCGGTATAACACTTTTCTTTAAAGGCGTCCCGCATAATATAGTCTAACTGTGTCAAAGCGCAGTTCTAGGCAGCTAATTGACATCACCATTTCAAATAATTAAACAACCATCATACGTTTGATGCAATAAATCGATTGTGGCATGAGATGCATGGCACGTTGAACCATCCTGTTGAAACCAAACATCATTCACATCAATACCATGAAGAGCGGGTACAAAATAATCAGTTATCATGGTGCCATAGGTTTCTCCATTGACCTTAATGGTAGCGCCATCTTCATTTTCAAAGGAATATTGGCCAGTGGTGCCTTCGCTCCACAAGCCGCACCAAACAGTCACTCGTAATGGGTGCATAAAGCCACGTATGGGTTTTCAAAGCCCCAAATACGCCAATTTTGCTTATTAACGTACTCACCAAGATGAAAATGAGCTTCACCCAAAAAGAATATTTTTTTTGGAAAAATCTCGTGGGCCCAATAAATACTAGCGTTGCTCAAACGTAAATCGATTCATTTCGTTCAGTGGAGATAATATACTGAATAGATGGAGGTAAGTATTGCCAGATTCAAAATCACCGACGGTTTCAATTTGTGATCAGTGTAAACATACACCACAAACTACTTTATTGAAGGAAATACATTCCTTCCACTGCAGCATTCATATCGCCGCTCAAGCTAAAAGGCGACATCAATCAAAAAGCAATCTCAACAACTAAAAACTTGTTCTGTACAGCGCACGCAAAAAAAAGAAAAAAAATTCTAAATTTTGCTGTCATATTTACAGTAAAATTTTTTTCCAGATTGATTATGACTTTAAACTGTCAATACTTGTACGTACTCATACTGGTATTAAGAATTTTTTTACGAATTGCTTTCCATTAAGTAATGAATGATTGGAACTCCATGCACAAACACATACGCACGATTGGCATGATTGGTTTGAAGACTTAAAATTTTTATAGAAAAATTTTTTCTGCGGCCATCGCATAAAGGAATCCTAAGGAATCTTTATTTTTAAACGCACGAATGAATCGTAGGCAGCCAATCGGTTGGACGGACAATTAATCACATGAATATGATTTAAAGTTTAGTAGTGTTTTACTGTCTGATGTTCGAGTTGGGTGTACTTTCCTGAAGTTTATTTTAATTGACATTTTCTTGTTGCAAAAGTTGCAAGATTTTAAAGTTCATAAAAATTTGTCAATTTTAAATTGAAATCTTTATGATGCCATCGTTGTCATCAAAAAGACCAGCAAATAAAAATTATTTAAAGAATTTAATTGTCATTTTAGTTTTTTTTCTTTTTATTGGGATTTATCGAATAGTTCTCTTGAATAATGTAAACAATGTAAGGATTTTTTTGATTTTTTCAGGCATTCAAAGAGAATATTTTAATTGATTTAATAAATGAAGTGATTTATGGAAATGTTTTGCGTTTATATTTGTTATTGTTTTTATAAAATTTTAAGAAACATACGGAATCTTTTTGTTTATTTAAGTTTTGGAAACTGAGCGGGTGAAGCCTTCTTCTGTCTCATTCCTGTGGCCTCATTTACAAAGTATCCAAGACTAATAATAATCGCATTCATACCCATAATGCAATGAACGTGCTTCTTTGGTGTTTAAGTTTAGAGTTTATTATGCGCCTTCTATTCAGTTTTGGTCAGGTTCAACTTAGTTGCCTTACCGCGGGGTTTACGTTATGGTTACTTCCCTTAAAATTTATTGATTTCCACAAAAAGTTTTTAAAAATTTGTATTTAGAAATGCGTTTTAAGCAGCAGCCTTGAGAGTATTCGAAAGAAAAGTCCTACGTAAGATCTTCGGTCCAGTGCGAGTTGGCGATGATTTCCGCATCCAATCCAACAGTGAGCTGTATGAGCTCCTCAACGACATAGACGTTAAGTATGCTGTAAGCTGTGGCTAAGCTGGCTCGACCATGTCGTTCGAATGTAGGAGGATGCTTTGGCGAGAGGGGTATTTGATGCGCGGATCTGCGGAAGTCGGTCAAGAGAATGACCTTGTTTGCGTCGGAGGGACCACATCGAGGAAGCCATGTCATCGATTGGTGTGACCTATTGGCGGAGGCGCGCAAGTAGAAGAGGTGCCTGGAAGGATGTGTTAAGGCTGTCCGAAATCCTTTAATCGGGTTGTTAATGGCCACTTAAGTAAGTAATCCGTTTTAATCCGTTTAATAATTACTGATGACGGATGATAACAAAACTAAAAATACTTAAGGAATATAATTTAGAAAAAACGATCATGCAGGAGACTATTATTTTATCAATGCATTACAAACTCAAAGCAGCCATTAAGGATTTCACATAACTTAATCAAGATAGTTAAAGCAATCTGGAATAACAATTTTTAAAAACTTTTCACAGCTTATGCTGCCGTATTTCTTCGACATCTTTTCGTATATTTATTTCCAGGGGTGTCTGATTTATGACTCTACATAATCCAAAAGAAAAGATGTTATATCGCACAGCCTTTGAGGCCATTTAATTGGACCATTCCGAGGAATTACTCTCTCATTAAAAGTTTCTCTGGTCCACTCAATTGTAATTAGTTATGTGACATGTGGTAGTAGGTAGTGTGTTGGCTTATTAAACATGAGTCCTCGGTTCAAACCCCAGGTCAGACATCTCTGACAAAACGAAATGTATGAAAAAATATTTCTTCGGCGACTTCCTCTCAGCAGATTTCTGGCAAAAACTCCGGGAGTAAATAAAAATTTCTATGAAAACTTGCTCAAAAATCTGTCATTCGGATCCGACTTGAAACTGTAGGTCCCGCCATTCATTTATAAAATTAACACACTGAAGGATTGTTCTGACCAATTACGTTCATATGTATGTATGTATTTGAGGTACGAAAAAATAATAATAAGATCATCGTTCATGAACACATATGAGCAAAGTGACTCCTTTAGCCCATAAAGGACATCAAACAGTAAATTTTTGTGGATGTAATGGTGATTTACAAAAGCTTGTAAATTACTCTCACTCCAAAACCAAAAATAACCAAAACTAGGCTTAATCGGCGAACTGAAATTCAATACCAATATCAATTAGGGCTCCATTCACCGAATTGGCAGTGCATACAATGGTCGCTTACCTTTAATTCCTGTACAAGTTGAAAGCTTTCAAGCTAAGATTCTTTCGTAAAATCTTCCATAAAGTGGAAGGCAACGATCACAGTTACTGATTGAATGGCGATGATTTGATTGATTTTTATCTTCTTCAATGGTCCTCCATAAAGTGGCTACATTTCTTTAGTGAGCGCTGTTCAGCTCCTCATGCGATGGACATTATAAATAAGAATAAACTTGGAAGTTTAGTGATAAGTTTGACGAACAGAACCATTATTTTTATTTATGGAATCCGTCATATGTTGTACTTTAAAATTTGCAACTGACAACGTATGAGGTTCACACTATGAATATTTGACGTATATTATATTTGTCTGCACTGAACATGAAAATATAGAAGAAAAGGTATTTATCGGAAGTCAAAAGTTGTTTGAATTTATGCGTTGCGTTAATGGAGAGTTCAGAATATAGTCAAGCACTTAAAAAACCATGTAAATATCGGAGGCTTTTACGGTCTATGGAGATGCTTAACGCACCATGATAAGCGATTTTTTTGTAGCTGCTCTTCATGGCATTGATGTGAACGATGTTTGATTTCAACAGGATGGTTCAACTTGTCACACATCGCATATCACAATCGATTTATTGCGTCAAACGTTTGATGGCTGTCTAATTAGTTGAAATGGAGATGTCGATTAGTCGCCAAGAAGCTGCGACTTGACACAGTTGGACTATTTTATGTTGGGCGCCGTTAAAGTAAAATGTTAAGCCGAAGTCGCCATAGTAGGTAGTGTGTTGGCTTATTAGAAGGGGCGTCAGACATCAAACCGAAATCTGAAAAAATATTTCTTTGGCGGCTTCCTCTCCCATGAAAAGTTTCTCAAAAATTTGTCGTTCGGAGTCGACTTTAAATTGTAGGTCCCGCCACTCATCCATAAAATAAATACACACAACATGATTATTGTGAGAAGCTAGGCCGTAATCCTGACTGAAGGGTTGTAATGGTATTTATGTTATGTGTTATGCCGACAAATTGAGCATACACTCGAAAAAGTGCACGAAAATTGGTACAGTGAGGCCAGCAGCGGTAGCCATGTGAACGAACCATTTCTAACCGGAACAATTATACTTCACAACAACAAAATTAATTTGGCAAAAGTTCAAACTATTTTTATTGCATTTTGGAAATTAAAAATTTAATTCACCCTATACTTGAACTCTGATGGATTCTATTGTATGTGACTCGACCTTAACTCTACTCATAATTGGCTTTGTTCTGAGTGAATGTCACTTATTACAACCTATAAGTAAGCAGTTTTACTTCAAGTTCTAAGTAATCTTTCGGTTTTTACGACTCCTTACATGATGTTTCTTCGAAACAAATGCTTTTTGTAAATATATACGAATCCATTTGCATTTCGATTACAAAAGTTCATTGACCAATTTCCCAAAACAATAAAACAAAAAACAAAAAAATTATTCGCAAATAAATTGTTTAAGAAAACATGCACGCAATATTATGATTCACACAGACTGTGTGTGTGTAACAGACGAAATCCAAGAAAAAAATCTTCAATAAATAAAATGTTTTTTTTCTTCTTCGTTTTCTTTGCGTTTTTTGTTTCGGTCGAAAATAAAATCGTAAATAAAATAAAAGAGCGGGCGAGCATGAGCATGCGCTAAATAGATTATGCCAATTGATCGAAATCACATCATAAATTTACGCAAAAACTCAATTGCTGCAAGGCGCATGGCTTAACTTGCCACAACCATTGCTACAACCACTAACAACAACAACAACATCTGAGCAACGCAATAATATCACTTTAATTCCATTGCAAATACACAATAATGAAAACGTATAAATGCTTAAACAGCTTACAAACACAAAAACAAAAAAAAGCTCCCGCAGACGATCAAGAGAAAACAGCGTGTAGGCGGAATAATATCACAACAAAAAAACTGAAATGAAAAAAGTCCACAGCCAATTTGCCACAACACAGCTCAGCAGAGCACAGCGGAGTGGGTACATACAGCAAAACGGAGGTTTTAAAGCGACTGTTAAACGATCCTGCTCTTTAACACATTTTGTAAATTGACTTTGTAGGTCGTGTTGGTGTCGGTGTTGGTGATATTAACACCACCAACAACAATTACAAAATTCACCTGATGGGGGCTAGCATATGTCTGTCTGTCTGTTTATCTGTCCATGTTATTGCATGATATTGTAACGTTTTTTTTGTACTCGTATAAATTCATTGTAGCAATGTAAACCCAGCGGCATTTTTGGGGTGTTTACGAATTGGTTTAACCTGCTGATAAACTTGAAAGCTACCATGGGGTGTTTTTGTTTCTTTTTTTTTTGTTGTTTCAGTTTTTGTGTGAAGGAGGATGTTTTACGAAAAATAATTTTTTTTTTGATTTTTTGATTCGTTTTTTTTTTCTTTTTTCGGATTCATTGTTTTTAGTCTTTGGATTTTATCGGATCAGTCTTGTTTGCAAACAAATAAATATATTTGAAGTGTTTGCAACAAAACATAAACCAGTGGCTTTTTTAAGGGGGGCATGTTTTCTTCATAATTATTCGACATTTCATTCGAAGAAAAATTGTTAAAAATTGGCCTATTTCGTTAGAATTGTTAGTTGCTTAAAGTTTAAAGAGGAGAAATTCAATACTATTATCAATTTGTGCTCCAGTCCATTCATCGAATTGCCAGCGTATACGATTCGTACATCGGTTGCCTTTAATTCCTGCATAAACATTAAATACACAACAGTTCCGTAATTTTTTTTCTTTTGGAGCATAATTACAATCAACGGTAACTCCAGAAAGGATGTTGAACAGGGCCAGACAAGTTAATGACCAACTTCACCCAGTATGCAACTGTCGACACATTTCACTTGCTACATTTTTAAAAGGTATGTGAAGTCAGTTTCCTCATATGGTTGGAAATCATATAACTCAGCTCGTTTTGACCTCAGCACAGTCCAGATATGAAGTCGCCGTGGTCTATTAGGTAGTGTGTTGGCTTATTAGACGTGTGGTCTCGGTTCAAACCCCAGGTCAAGCATCTCCAACTAAACGAATTTTGACTAAATATTTCTTCAGCGATTTCCTTCCAGCAGATTTCTGGAGACTGGTCGGCCTTATTTTGTGCAGCCCATTGACCTATATAATCAGAACTGCAATTAACAGCCGTCGAATGGAACACCCAAGCCACATCTGACGTCGATAATAAAAAAGAGAGACATTCAAGCAAAATAAAAAGCGCGGATATAAGGAAATTGTGTTTAATTACGTACGCTCTTCTAAGCTGCAACCAGTCTGATGGAAAGCAGTTACAAAACAATTTAACCACAGGTTCCCAGACGTATTCCCTTTGAGACACATTTGTGACTGTCTCCAGTATGTTCCAGTGCATAGGCAACCGGATAACCGAATTTTATTATGGGTGAATTTGCCAGGATGGTTACCAATCTATATATTCCTCTATAGATATACTCTTATGCAAATGAGGCTGGATATGAGAAAAGACATGCCACAGCTAACACTTCCTATATAGCTGAGAACGAATCTTAATTCAATTTTTTTTTCTTTTTCTTTCTCACTTAGGAACTGCCCACTAGGAAATTATGCCCAACGGTTACGTAACCCTTCACACGGCTTATGCAGAAGTTACAAATCTGAAAAGTAATATGTGACTGCTAAGTTATATAAAAATATTGCAAAATTTCATTCTCACTGTGCTGTGCCTACATACTTACTTATTTGATTATTAAAACCCTTTAGTCAGGCTTACGACCTAGCTTCTCACACCATCCATGTTGTGTTTCTAAATTTTATCATTGAGTGGCGTTACCTACAGATTTATTCAGAAATTTTTCTTGGTAGTTTTTTTTACTCTTGAAGTTTTTCCCAGAAGACTGCTGAGAGTAAGTCGCCGAAATAAATATTTTCTTTCGAGATGTCTGAGCTGTGGTTTGAACTACGGACTTGTATCTAATAAGCCAACACTGTACCTACTAGACTACGACTACTCCATTAACTTTTTTTATACAGAATTTAATTTTTTTAATATGAACCATTGTCACCCACATGCACTACTCATTACAATAAAATTTTACCCCACTGGAGTATTATTTACGACTACAGTACTGTTAATATTGGATTCAAAATCATTTACACAAGTAGGTCTTTGTATTTGCTGTTCTTATAATCACGATTATAATATTTTTTGGTTCTTTTCTATAGAAAAAGAAATCAATACTTGGCTTTAAAAAATTCAGTATCTTCGGCATACATACAGGAAACTGTGAATATACGTGAGCACATCTTATTAACCAGCAAATGAAAGAATTGATTTCATTTCATTTTTCGGGGGGTTTTATTTTGTTTTTGGTTGCATTGAGAAAATAATAATCAGAGTGTTTTGTTGCACATGATATTTAAATGCAACACCACCAAGTGAAGGCGCAACGCCTTCGCCTTTAACGATCATAAATTTTTTAACTAAATACGCGTGTATTTTCAAAGCGAGAAATTCGCATTGAAAACAATTGCAAATTGCGTGCAAAAATCGTTTAGTTTAAGCAACATTAATGATTTCATTTCAATTCATTTTTCCCTTTTTCTGTTCTGTTTAGTTTCATTGCAAATAAAGAAGATTTTTTTGAAATTTTTCCACAGTAATATGCGGTGTTTTGTTTGTAATGTCAGAAGAAGGACTTTTTTCTTTGTGTTCTTTTCATATTCAAATTCATTAAAATTATATTTTAATTACCCTTTAAAAAGAGAAAAAAAAAAGACTTTGTGGTTTTTTTTAATGAATTTATCTTGAACGTTACTACTACTGTTTGCCATTAAGCAACCACCACCCATTCTTAATGTTTATATAAAAGCATATTTCGTTTATGGCTCTCAATGATTTTTTTAATGTTTAACATATTAATTTAGCAAAATATTTTTAATAAAAACCCTACCATAAGGATATCTTAATTGTTTTTAATAGCCTCAGCACAAGAATATCATTTTGAAATCGTAAAATTTGTTTTTATTATCAAACGCGTGAAGAAGCAAATGTCTTTGTTGTAGAAAAAATACAATAAAACAACAAAAAGAAAAAAAAAACCAAACAAACCATAATAAAATTAATAAAATTTTTAATATTCTTGATGATATTTTAAACGCATAAGCATGTATGCATGTATGGCATCTCAGTGGTGGTCTTTAGAGAAAGCCATAAATAATGAACTTGTTAATGTTTTTGTCACTAAAATGCTCGTAGTTGGTGGAAGAGTTAAAACGGCCGTTAAAAATCTTTTAATGTCTTTCAAATCTCAATTCATAAAAAACATAACAATCGTTTCATTAGCGTATAAATGGTTTTCATAGGCCAATTTTGCTGAAATAATAGGATCATAAAAGTTACTATTATTAGCCATAACAATAAATATATTGGGTCTTTAAACAGGCACTTCCGAACTGTGACAATTGATAACAGCCATCAAATTAGTTGTCATTTATTCATGTTATGCCGAAAATAACGTCGCTGTCTGTGAAAGTTGGAAGAAGATTCCGAGGTTGTAGATTTTACGTCGCTTAGAAGGATTCGGCCTTTTTCAGACCATAACTTGGTGAACTTAGACTTGCAGTCGCCGTCGATGTTAGCCCATCGTTAAAATGTCATGTCAGACATCATACATACATACATACATAATTGGTCACTACAACACTTCAGTGAGAATTACGACCTAGCTTCTCACATTACTTATGTTGTCTGTGCGTTAATTATATACATGAGTGGCGGAACCTACAGTTTAAAGTCGACTCCGAAAGACTGATTTTTGAGAAACTCTTCATGGCAATTTTATTTATTCTCAGAGTTTTTGCCAGAAATCTGCTGAGAGGCAGTCGCCGAAGAAATATTTTTTTTCATATATTCGTTTCGATGTCTGACCTGGGATTTCTACCGTGGCCTTACGTCTAATAAGCCGACACACTACCTACTGGACTACTTATGTTTCAGGTCAGACATCTCTAACACAAACGACCTTTTGTAGCTTCTTCCAGTTCACTTCTAAAATACGAGTGCTATCCTGAAGTCGCCGTAACCTTTTAGGTAGTCTAATAAGACATCAGACATCTACACCAAAACGAAATAGGAAAAAATATTTCTTCGACAATTTCTTCTCAGCAGTCTTCTGGCAAAAGTTTTGAGGGTAAATACAAAATTGCCATGAAAAAGTTTCCTAAAAATCTGTCGTTTGGAGTCGAATTTAAACTGTAGGTTCCGCCACTCATGTGTAAAATTAACACACCCTACATAAGTGGTGTGAGAAGCTAGATCGTAATCCTGACTGAATGGTTGTAATGTATGAATATACTTGTGCCTGCAACCCGTACAAAATTCACAAAACCTGTGTTATAAATAATTTGGATACCAATGAAGTGTGGTTTCCATTAGATGGTGAATGGAATACTCTACGTGATCGACTAGAAGTCATGGTCATCTCACGTGGAGATGATAGAAACTGGCTATCGAGATCGTGCGGTTTTACCTCATTCGATTCATTTCATTTCATTTTCTTAAGGGGTTTTTTAAGTTAAAGTTGCACACGAAGAAGCCACAAATGTCTGCGGTGCTCAAAGCCAACATACTCTATACTATCAGTCAAGTTCGCACTGATTTGTACATCGCTGTCATGAAAATTGAATATTACGGATGCATTCCACCCAGAAAAGCCGTAGAAGACGTTAGAGCGATATTATATTCCACACATATTGGTGTTTAAAATGAATAAAAAGTTTTCGTTTCATTTAAATGTGAAAATTAGTAGCGCTTAATGGAAGAACCGATAGTTTGAAAATATTAAAGACAGAAATAATTCTAATAGTTATGAGTGAAATAATAATTTCCATATGGAATGGCAAAGGTTTGAAATCAAAGATAGTTCTGTGAAACTTCAAGATCCTTATCTACGAGTCCTTTTATATTCATTTTTATTATAATGTAATGGTGATTATCTCTGATCCAGCACCTCTTCCTCTTGACATGAAACTGGATTAATTGAATTTTACCACACTTCATTCGCATTAAATTTTATGTACAAAAGACTAGAACTGCCATTAAAATCTTGCTTATCAGTAAGTGTGGCAATTACTTGGTTGGATAAAGATTCCTCTATCGAGGTTGAGAAGGTTCAACTAAATCTGTGATTTGACATTGGACGTACTATATATATATAATGCTTGTACTGTGAAGAGTTGCTGCACTGGGCGAGCATTTCGTTTAAAGCTCCATGAAAAGGTCTCCTTAAAAAAAGAAAAAAAAAAGAAGTGCAAGGCTCAGGCATATATTTCACTAAAACCTTAAAAGAATGTCTTACAAGCATATCCTCGTATTGTTCTTGAGGAACTTTGTTATTACAACTGTTGTATGAAAATAATTGGCTTAATTTCCTCACATAATACGTTGGCGTTGTGTGAGGTCGTCATCAATGGTTTTGTTTTTATAAGAAAAACAAAAAAAAACACAGAATTTTAACCACCAACTTCTCGTTTGAAGACAAATGAAGCACTTAAAATAATAAAAACATTACAAAAAACGCAACAAAAGAATTGGCAATTGCGGATATTTGTGTGTATTTTTTGCGAAAATACCAGCTTGTTTCGATCACTTTAACCCGGTGGTGATTTATTGTTAAAAGAAAAATTCGCTTCAATTCATTTTTCGTTGTTTTTGATGTTCAATCACGGGGCTGTTTTTTTGCAGCAACAGCATCAGCAGCTCAATGTAAGCGGGATTAGGATTTATGAGGAGCACTGCAGAGTCAGTGCCAGTGCAGTTAATGAGCAGGCATTCGTTAATAAATTTCAAATTGAAACTAATGAGTCCTGCAAGCCAAAGGCAATTGAGCGGTAATAATAATAAAAAAACAAACCGTAATACACACACACAGCAATTGATTTATTAAATTGTAATGTACAGTGTGAGTCAAAAGAAACTATACATTAAGGATAAAATTCTAACAATCACCAGCCTCAACTTTTAACCACTAAGGAGAGTGCACGAAAAAATTTCACAATATTTCGAAATTTTTTGTAATTTTTTTTGTTACAAATTTAAAAACTGGCAATGGAACAATTCTAAAATAAAAATAACGGTAATTTACTAACATACATACATAATTGGTCATTACAACCCTCCAGTCAGGATTACGACCTAGTTTCTCACATCACTTATGTTGTGTGTGTTAATTTTATACATGAGTGGTGGGACCACTTAAAGTTTAAAGTCGACTCCGAACGACAGATTTTTTAAAAATTTTTCATGGCAATTTTATTTACTCCAGGAGTTTTTGCCAGAAATGTGCTGAGAGTAACCTTGGCTTTACGTCGAATAACACAAAACACTACCTACTAGACTACGGCGACTTTTAATTTACTAATGTATATTTTTTTTGTACAGTTTCTTTTAACGCTCACTGTACATGAGAAAAAGATTGATATGATCTTCAATAGCCTTTTGCAGATCAAATAAATATGAATTGATAGCGTACCTTTGCAATTGAACATAAACCATCAAATTATGTAACAATATATGATGTTAGGGGCCTATTTACAAAGACCTCCAAGGTAGTTAAGGAAGGGCCTATTATTTTATTACGTAATAAAAGGTTTTCATACAATATTTTATAACTTTTATTGATTTTTTGTTTGTTTTCTTTTACCAGAAAAATTTTCTTTATTTTTTCATTTTGTTTACAGAAACAGACGTTTGACCTGTGTGCATAAAATCACTTGACCATGCTTTTACATTTTGTTTTATTCACCAAACCATAGTATAGTATAGTATGGTACATACATACATCCAATAACTGCCAGAGTTTATCTTGTTATTGGCCAATCATGATATTGATTTAATGATAATCTCATCTTATTGTTAATCTTAATTATTTAACAACTTTTTTACTAATGGCCATCTCTCGTTTACCTTGTTGTCTTTAATCATTCGTATGTGATTTCTTTTTGTAAATTTAACCAAAGTACGTTGCAATACCCTAAGAAGGGAAACAATATCTTAATCAGTTTATGTAAATTTTCTCTCGTTTTGATTTTAGCCAATAAGTAAAGAAGATACAGATTTTTCATGTTTAAGTTTCTTTTTTTTCTCCTGTGCTGTTATTTTCATTGATTTTTGTCTTTAGTCCTTCTAATCTGTTAACGAAATATTGTGGCTTTAGGGTGAAACGAAAGAGTACGCTACAATATGAGGAAAACGTTTATGGGATTAAGTTCCTTGCAAGTTTTGGCAAACACAGAGTTTGAAAAATATAAATTTGTATGTAATATTTCCGAAAATTCCCTTCATTGGCCTTAACAATCCGTCTACCAGATTTCGGCCTGTCTTAACTGATCCTTCCATGTGCCTGTGCTGCTTGCGCGTCTTTGCTAGTTGCTTATACCAATCGGTGACAGAGCTTCTTCCAAAAGATCGTCCTCTACGCTAACTTAAGCCAATGTCTGCATCAAACACCCACTTCGCTGGAGCAGCCTTTTTCATCCGAGCTATTCCTGTCGAGTCAGCGCAACACAACGTCCATGTTATTAAGGAGCTCATACAGAAAATTGTTGGATCGGATGTAGGACTTTTCCTTCGATTTCTCTCTAAGCTACAGCTTTGCTGTTTAATAGCTTCCACACTTCTGCGCCATAGAGAAACACGTGAAGGATGAGCTACTTGTGGAATATAAGTTTCGTCGTACCAGAGAGGTTTCTTCTACTCAATTGTCTGTTGAGCATGTTCAGACTAGGCTTGATCTTCAGCACGATATTAATTTTGCTGGTAACTACGTAGACAAAATAAACAAATTCGCTGACAATATCAAATGTATAGTTAGTTAGTCAAATGTGATCTAAGATCCAATAAATGTCCCTACTAGTTTACAAAATATATTCCGTTTACTTTCAGACACATCCTAATATAACCCCCTCAATAGCACTAAAGGCAGCAGTAACTTCTCGTTGGATACGCACTGTCAATATCAATGTAGTCAGCTTATTCAAGTAACTCGACCGTTTTGTCGAAAAGAGTTCTCACGCCTCTAGCAAAGCACGCTCCATGCCGAAGTCGTATAAAATCTCGCACGACCTACAAAGTTGCTCAACGCGATTCTACATAAACATACCAGCTTCGCACGAATATCGGTGGCAAAATTCCTTATAGGATTATCGAAGGCTGCCTTATGGTCGACAAAAAGACGTTGTGCGTGTAGTTATACTTTTTTTTAAAATATTCCATTAATTTGAGAACATTTTTGTGAAAATCTTTATGTTGACTTCAGTCTGACACATCGAATATGAGTGCACGCACCTTTCACTTGCCTCATGTTTACATGCATGTCCAGCATCAGGTGTTCCTTAAGTTGTACTGACAAGTTGCATTGACAAAAGTAAACAAAAATTGAACTGATCAGATGCACTTGTACTTCGCAACTTACGTATGCCGATTATAATATTTAAAATAAATGTCATAAAGCTGCGGAGTTCTTTAAATCGTCAAGGTCATCTAAGATCGTCAAGTCCGTGATGTAGTTCCCTGGTGATGGATTAGTAGTGATTTTTGCATCCCTAAGTCAATTATTTGATTAAAAATAAAGCGAGTTTTTCGAGAAATACAAACATTTTACCTTTACAGGCTAGAGCCAGCTGTATTGCCTTCTGATTTTATTCAGTTATCTAGTCTGTACTGTGATCAAGAGTCACTAAAGCCCCCAATTGGCCATTCTACTCCTTCAAGTTCTGTAGATTTTTTATTTTCCAATTTTTGCTAAATGGAATACCTTTATCTGCTGTATTATAATACTGTTCAATGGTATTGATAATCTTGTTATATTTGAATAATTTAACAAATCTTTTGAAGATTTGTATTTAACAAACAGCAAAAGACGTTTAAACGTTTAGCAACAACGATGTTTTATTATCATCAACAATCGACAGCTATTTTATGTTTTGTTTTTGTTTTATTGAACCCCATTGAACATGTATTTGAGATATATTTTGCTTACGATATGAACGACAAAGGTATACTTTTGTACTCTCAGGCACGTATACGGCTCAAGTCTAAAAGCGTATGTTATGGAGTATTTGTGTAAAATTTTTTTTTGGAGGGATGCGTTACTGTGATGTTGATCATATATTTTCTGGTAAAATATGCAAATTAAATGTAAATTTAGTTTTCTCAACTATTCCTTAAATATTTTTGCAAAGCAACACAGGACCATCATTATTACTTTTTACGCAATTGCTTAAAATTCTTTTGATGGGCTCTGCTAGTATACTTGCGAATGAAAACGAATAAAACATCCATCGATCATTTAAGATCGATAAGCATTTAACGCGTAAATAAAAATTTAAATAAACGTGTTTAAAACAAGAATTACTGAACGATCATATTAATCAAAGGCTTTGTGAGTTGATACAAAAAAAATGTTCGTTAAATAAATACTTATAATCAATACAAAAGACTTAAGACACATGCGCTCATTAATGATTGAAAGCGAACAACGGAAAGGAAAAATACAAAAAATACAAAAAAAAAAGACTTAAGCGACATGCGTGCTATATTTTGTTCATTAAACGACTATGTTTTGTAATCCTTTTTAATTAATTCATCACTTTTGCTAGCAAGTTTTAAATTTCAAACGAAAGTTTATTTCCTCTTCTATTAACACATCAATTGTTATTTGATTTTCAAAGTCTTAAACATATTCATTATCAATTGCATCGCTCGTTTACATTGTAAAACATTGCCACACTAAACAATGCAGCAACAATTGTTTTCTTATTTAACCAAGAAGCTGACAATCTTCCTGTGCCCAAATATACCTCATCCTACAAAAAAAAAAACTGGAGAGAAAAGTAAAGAAACGAAACGAAAAATCACTGCCTTTTAATATATAAAATCCTAAACAGAAAAACCTGTTGATGTCTTGTACAGGATCTTATCTCGATCGTGGCATCTTCAATCTACGACAATGGTACATACGTTAGTAAGTTTTCTGTATTTGTTCGTGGCTCTTTACAGGAAATTACAGACATTTGACAGTAACATTATTAAGCTGTTGTTTGGCCATTGAAGTCCGTAGATATTCTAAATGATTTCTTGAAATTTACGTGTTTTAATACAAAAGAACATTTCTACTTTTGCTTCTTCTTGCATTAAATACCTTGGATTCGAATTTGAGTTTTAATTTAAAATAAAAAAAAATGTAGACAAAACAGCACATTTTTTTTCTATTAAAGATTGTAGTGATCAAGATTGATCATTAATGATTTGGTGGTTCGACGAATTTAGCAACACAATTGGATAGCAGTGGAGGAGTTTAAAGTCAGATAATAGTTTATATAGGGGGAAAAAGTTTGTTTTCTTCTTGTATGTGGATAGAGATTAAAGCTGTAAGCTCAGCGGCGACGGCATTTGATGGCAATCGAGCATGCAGGCTAAAACTCTTCTCCAGACGTTGAAATTAATATTTTAGAGTGTTTTTCTATTTTCCTTCATCGCATAGTGCGGTCAAAGTTTTATTTCAGATGTACCAAATAATTACACTCGTCCTGTAAGATCTGAACAAACTGGATGTCTCAATTCAGTAGTAACTGTTATTGCACGTGATCCAATTAGCGTGAAGTCACCGTATAATAGTAGGTGGTGTGTTGGCTTATCAGACGTGAGGCCGCGGTACAAACCCCAAGTCAGACATCTCGAAAGAAACTAAATATGAATAATATTTCTAAGACAGCTGCCTCTCAGTACATTTCATTTACTCTAAGAGTAAAGAAAATATTGCTATGAAAAAAATCTCAAAAAACATGTCGTTCGGAGTCGACTTTAAACTGTAGGTTCCGCCACTCATGTACACACAACATAAGTGGCTTGAGAAGCTAGGTCATAATGCTGACTGAAGGATTGTAGTGCCCAATTATGTTATGTATGTGCCGATTAGAATATACGACCCATTAATATGCCAAAATTCCAGTATTTATGTCTAAAACAACAACGCTCCTGAACTCAAAAACCAATTCCCGTTTAGTTACCGGCATTAGCGTCAAGTATATCATTTTAATTTCTCCTCAACATTACATCATCGCGTATCTAGAACACTAAACTTTACTACTTTTAACAACTTTGTGGTGCAAACCTGTAGTTTTCTTCTTCTTCTTTTATTAGTAATTGCACGATGGGTTAATAACACACCATTCTGATCTCCATTTCGAATTCAGTTGGACAGCGATTCTCATATTTGAAATTTTTTTTTCGAAACGATTTACAGAGGTGTTGTATTGCATTTAACTCAATCAGCATTTGCTTATGTACTTGGGCTTCCATTAAGCGCGTCCTATCTTTAAAGTCTTTTAAAATATCATCGAAATTCTTCAACCATACGACATTATCTGACCTATTGATATCATGATGTGTAGAAGATAAAATAGTTCAAATATTCGCGGCGACTGCTCTGTATGGAGAGCAATCGAAATATCGAACTTTCCATGACGCTGGCGCATAAATACGGATTTGCGGACCGCTGCGATTTATTCGCATATACCTGCGACATAACAAATCTCCTAATAATAAACGTCGAATGCTTCCACTCCGTTGGCCAGTTCAAATCACCTCGTGAGATGACCATGCTCTCAAATCGCTCTTACGAAATATCCAATGTGGCATGAGCTGTGTGGCACGTAAAGCCGTCATGTTGAGACCACATGTCGTTGGTGTTCGAATCGTTGTCAAAAGTAATGACCTGCTCAATGTCGTTCTTAAAGATATATGTACCGATGCCGCTGCCAGACCAAAATTCACACCAATTAGTGAATTATTATATTTGTGTGTTTTAGTTTTATACCGGGGTGGCGGGATCTACAATTTGAAGTCAACTCCGAGCGACAGATTTTTAAAAAATTTTTTTACGAAGAACCGTGGCCTTATGTCTAATAAGCCAGCACACTACCTACTGGACTACGCTGCGTACAATGATTTAGTATCGCTTAGTATGGATAAGCATCGTTCCCAATTTGAAAATTTTATTTGCTCGCGTACCCATTGATCCAGAAATTAATCTCAACCCTGGAGATGATTTTCAATGAAAATTAACGTCAGTTACCAACTGACGAGGACATTTGGGGGAATACGGGTCGTTTCTAAGTGAGTTTACCTTCATCCCTTAGTACAGTTTTTATGACAAAAATTTATACGATTTCTTTTCTCATTCTCTGCACTTGGTACCGACTAGGGATGCCAAACGGGATTGATTTTTAAAAATCCCGGGATTTTTCGGGACAATTCGGGATCCAAAAATCCCGAAATATCAAGGGATTTCCCGAAACATCCCGGGATTTCGGGATTTTCTCTTAATAAAAAAAGCTCAAAACAATTGTTTTATTAAAAATTTTATTAATTTTTGATCTTTATCAGAATATAAATGTTATAAAATAAAAAACAGAACAAAAAGTAACAAAAATAAAAATAATTCATCTGTGTCTCCATACATATGTACATATATGTATAAACACATTAGTGAAGACACAAATACCTACCCTTTTAAGAACACTATCTATATGCAGAGTTACATATATTCTGCATATACACCTCTAACACCTCATGATTCAATCAAATCTATTTCTTTAGAAAATTGATTGTCTAAACCATCAGCTGTATTAACAGATTTTATTGGACTTCGAGGGCAACGTTTAACTTTTTAACAATGGAAGTTACGTTCTTATTCAGTTCGATGTCGAGTGATATAGAATATTCACTTAATTGTTGCATGATACACTTGAAAAACTACATGAGTGTTATTTAATGTAATATTAAATAAAAAAACAATGTCGTAGACTCAATTTTTTTCTTACTTTATAAAGTGTTTATGTATGAATTTACAATCCCGAAAATTCCCGGGACAAGTTTTAAAAAATCCCGGGATTCGGGATTTGGGATTTTGTGATTCGGGATTTCCCGATTGGCATCCCTAGTTCCGACTGATTAGTTCCTGTACGAAGAACAATAATTCAATGAGAAAAAAAAATTGATTCCAATGATGACACCATTTCACGAACAAATCTATTTTGATTTTCTCGATAATTCCTAGTTTTGTAAGTGTTGTATTCCACCAATACGTTGAAAAATAAAATGATTGTGCATCCTAAAACCGGTGTTCCATTCTTAATATATTTTTATAACACAGTGTTCTTTGTTACTTTCCAAATTTTTCATACATTATTCGGGTTAGTAATGAAGAGCGAAACTTGACTTCAAGCGGTTTAATTAGTCTCGTAATTATTATTCTTTACAAAACCTTAATGAAGTCATAAACGTTGTTATGTAAAGAAGTCTGCGGCTTTTTTCTCTATAAAAAGAAAACCAAAAAGAAATGGAAATCACTTTGGATTTTGAATATTTAAATCATTGGATAGCACCCTGTAGAGAGAGAGGGAATATGACCATAACATGTGACATTATTAACGAAATCAAATCGATTTCAAAGACAATAAACAATGAAATGCAAGTTTTTCAAAGTCTACCTAGTATTTTATGAATGAATTTTTTCTTCTTCTTCTTTTTTGTGTACTTTTTTAATAAATAAAACCAAACTAGTGTGGGAAGATGTCTTAAACCTGAAGGTATGAAATGTAAGCATCAGTAATGCTTCGATTAAGCATGACTTATGGCCCTAAAATTCGAAAATAAATTATGACAACAGCAAAAGAGAAGTGATAGTCTTCGAAGGAGGTCCGGCTCGGTTTTTTCTGTCTTTTGTCGCATTTAGATTAGTAGCATAACAAGGAATACAAAAGCAGAAAAGTACTTTACGCTAATGCTGTACACATACATTGTTTGTCAAAGATTTTTGCATGGTTCACAGGAGACGACTTAAAGAAAGTAGCTGCCATGGTAAGAGGAAAATTGTTTATCCACACTTTCTTATGTATGTTGCCTTTGAAACGGGTGTTCAATTTTTAATACACTTTGATGTCCTGCCGCCTGTAACGGCACACACTTACACATACACACATACTTACAAATTAGTATTTGTATGAGTGAATCCATATGTTCAGAATTACATTTTTGTGTCATAAACTTAGTGAATGACACAACAAACGCTGCACAGCAACAATAAAAATCGAAATGCTACAGAAATCCTTAAAGAAATCCTTTGTCGATTATTGTGTTGAAGGTGTCAAAATCATTGAAGCATATTGAAATTGATTGAATCACTTGGCGACACACAATACCAACCAAAACTAAAAAATGTAGAAAAAAAAACTGAATGAAATTCATCGCATTTCATTTCTTAACTGCAGTGATTTGTTCATTGTCGGTCGGCTTTTGAGTTGTGTTTTCTTTTTTCTTATTTTTGTAACATTGTTGTTGTGGCACAATAAAGTTTTTGGTTTTTTTGTTTTTGTATTCAATCGTAATCCTTTGTTGTGTCAGAATTTTTAAAATATTATTGTTGTTATTGTTGCATTGCATTGGAGCAACCTTTTGCACTCAATCAATGATCACAAGCAGCCGGTCGGTCGGTCGGTCAGCCCATCCCAGTCTAAGACTCATTGTGTTCATCATCCATAACATAAAGTCATGTAACATTTTGTCACTTGACAATCCAGTCACAAAATGTCATTTAGTGTAATGTTTTCATTTCATTTCTTTCTTTTCTTTTCTTTTTTTTTATTCATTTCGACTTGATTTCTTTTCTGTTTTTGTTTTGGCATCAATGCCAACAGCATCAGTGCAAAAGGAAAAGGGCATCAGAAGTTGGAGCTGCAGTTGTTATCATTTTGAAGGGAAAAATTCGAACATTGTCGATCATTCTGTTTGATCATCACTCACATGAGTCACCGAAGAAGACATTACATTTTGATTTCTCTCTGACATTTCATTAGAAATGAAAAATTTTTTTCTTTTCTGTTCATCGCACCTGATCATCTGTAACTGAAAGGTACCCTACTTCGATTTAGTAGGTGATTTATTTTAGTCTATTGAAGCTAAATAAAAAGGAAGGAAACGTTTAAATTCTTATTTCTGGAGTGAGGGAAACAATATGCCAAACTATTTGACGAAATTATGGAACAAATTGTCGCTGATTTACTGTGAAAAAGATACTCCTAGACTCTTAAGAGATGAATCGCTTGATTTGTTAATGTGGTAGAGTAGAAATATGTTAGGTTAGCTTTGGCTGAAGTGATATCGTTGATTACCAAAGCACACCTGAGTACTCATAGCGACCCGTTATGACGAGACAGCACAGTCCCTGTACTAATCGATTTTCACCAATCACGTCTAAGAAGTTTGTCAGCGCAGGGACTGCACTATTGTATACATACATACTACATAACTGGTCATTACAAACATGCAGTCACTTTTCTCACATCACTTATATGTGTGTGTTAATTTTATACATGAGTGTCGGAACCTACAGTCTGCTCCGGACAACAGATTTTTGAGAAACTTTACATAGCAATTTTCTTATTTACTCCCAGAGTTTTTGACTGAAATCTGCTTGGAATATGTCTGACCTGGAGTTTGAATCATGTCCTTACGTCTAATAAGCCAGTAAACTACCTACTCGACTACGGGGTATTTATACCCATATTATTTATGTATTGGTTGATTTGAAACCATGCATGCATCACGTGAGTACCTAACCAACTATCGCTGTCCTAACTTGAAGTGCATTCTGCTTTACTTCAACTAATGCATTATTTTTTGCCCTATCCCAGTAGTTCTCCAACATTTTTTTTAATAAAACAGACGACTAAACCTTCTAATCGTGGCATCAAATACACGTTTCTCCGGAAACGAACGACATTGCCGAACCAGCGCAGCCGCTGTATGTTACTGCGCTGCACAACGTCCACGTCGTTGAGAAGCTCAAGCAGCTCGATCGAAGGTGGAAATGATTGCCTACTCGCACTAGACCGCAAATCTTACGTAAAACTTTCCTCTCGAATACCCTCAGGGCTAAAGCATCGGTGCTTAAAAGTTTCCATGCTTCTGCGATGTGACAAAGGAGAGGTCTCTGCTATTCAATTGTCTACTGAGACCATAATAGCACCTGTTGGCAAAAGGGATTCTACACTTAATCTCCAGACTGACATCATTTTTGCTGAGGCAAGGTAAATCAACTCATTGACAAATAGTAGCCATTGTCTAGGAGGTAGTGTGTTGGCTTATTAGACGTGAGGTCTCGGTTAAAACCCCAGGTCAGGCATCTCCAACTAAACGAAATATGACAAAATATTTCTTCGGCGACTTCCTTTCAGCAGATTTCTGGCAAAAACTCTGAGAGTAAATTGCCATGAAAAGTTTCTCAAAAATTTGTCGTTCGGAATCGACTTTAAACTATAGGTCCCACCACTCATGTATAAAAATTAACACACACAACATAAGTGATGTGAGAAGCTAGGTCGTAATTCTGACTAAAGGGTTGTAATGACCAATTATGTATGTGTATGTACTTATGTATGTGTAATCTGGGATTCAATACGCCGCATGACCCTACTTGTCGTTTTGCCCTCATTTACTACCCCACCCATGCTGATAGACGTGAGAGAAAGGCTATCTTTCATGCATCTTAAGCTCGAAATTTACGATGAAGTTGAAGTAATTTCTTATAGGTCCAGTTTGACCATGTTTGGAAATCATACCTATCACGGAGGGTCCAGCAGCTTATAATTCTAACCTTAAAAATTCCTTCTAATCCAGGTAATATAATTTAATTCTGAGGCAAGCATTAAAAAAGTATATTGCTAGTACAAGTAAGTGCTAATCAAGTATGTTAATTCAGAATAATTATGGAACCTTTGTTATTAAAGGAACATACATACATACGTACATCCTTTTATTAAAAAAATTTCAGTTTAAGGTCAAGGTTTATTTCGCCTTGTAAGTAAAAAAAACAAAATATTTTTCTTTGATGTCCATATTTTTATTATAAGAAATCAATTTCATAAGCTGCCAAAAGAATTCCACTCATAATTTATTAATTATTAAAGTCTCCTTATTAAGGCTTAAATTACTTGTTTAAGCCAGTTTCTTGTGAAAGAAAAAATAAAAACATTTTTTGATTAAAATAATCCTGTTTAATCTACTGATTATTTTCATAAATTGTTTTTGCTTTCGTTTTCATTATTATTAACGAAAAAAAAAATTAAAAAAACTTAAAATTTAATACCCGACTTGTATGTCGTTATTATATGTGATATTCCACAATATATGTACGTGTATGGTATATGATGTGTTATTATAAATAAAATCAACAATTACGATAATCTTACATTTAAAAAAATCGAAATCGAAAAGCGTTTATCCAAAAAATTGAGATTGAGTGTTAAAATAATAGTTTTTTCAAGTTTTTTTTTCCTTTTTTTTTGTATGTTTAATGTGCAATTGTGATTGTGTTGAAGTCTAGTTGATGGATGAATACCGTAGTATGGTAATAAAAATTATTTGTGCCCTACGATACTAAACGGAAAAATTATGTTCGTCAGTATTTTCAAATTTTAAGAGAAGACCGAGATGATCTAATGAGAGCCTCATTCCACAAGCCGTAGCAAACCAACATCGGTTTAATGAAAATGTTGAAAACGTTAGGAAAATTGTTATGCAAAATCATTGAATCGGCATCTCGATTTATTCATTTTTTATATTTTTAACTAAACGCCTAAGATTCTTAAAAACTACCCAATTGCAGAAAAGAAATGGTAATAAAGTTAGGTCCAGTACGAGTAGGTACGTCGAATACTTTTCCCCACTCCTATGCTCTCGTTTTATCTATAAAATACGAAACTGAACGCCATTAACTAGGTCGTTAGTTAGTCGGCTGTAATATAAGTCTGAATCAACCTCAAACCATATTTGCTTTCTTTGGCCCCAATAAAGACTGAAACTCATAAAGCCTTCCAATCTTAAAGAACGCTAGATCACACAGTGCTAAGTAAGGCAGTAAATCATTTAATTTACAAAAAAAAAGATCATAGATCACCTAATTTGCGGTCAATGTCCTAGGGAGACAATAAAAAATATAGTCCAGGAATTAAAAGAACCTAGTCCATGTAGAAGAATTGCTACGAAAAGCCAAGAGCACAAAAGAATGTTAAATGACCTAACCATGTCATCTCGAAATTAAGAGTCTCTTTCAAAGGACAATAAATAGAAATTTAGAGGTGGTGTGGTGGGAGAGTTCAAGGACTACAAACGTAAGCAATTAATGCTTAAATTCCAATGGAACGTCATGGTCTTTGAATTTATAAATTAAAACATTTCAGACCCTCTCTAAATAACCTATGTGAACTGTTGCGAATACGTTTTTGGAAACCGCCTGATAGCGAAATTCGGATTTTTTGTATTTTCGCTTAAATATAATGATCCACATATAAGGGAGAGATTCCTTTTGAAACCCTACATTTCACACATTACAAGGTCATTGTTATGCGATTAATGCTGTAAGAAAAGATCGCAATTATTCTTCAGCCACAGAATATAAATATCAACCGCAAGCTTTTCTTTTCCAATATAGGACAAGACTCAAAAGAAGTATTGATTAAGTAGTAAGGCTGACTGAAAACGACTGCATCGTTAAATTAGTATGACGAGGGTTAGACAGAGTAGTACATGGCAAATAGATGTTTGAAGCCGTTTGAAATACGCAGCATGTCTGAGTCTAATCATCGCACACAATGGTATATTAGATTACTACTCATACTACACTGCTTATTTATTTCCATAATTGCCTAACGGAGCGCTTTATTCCAGGCGCCTTTGCTTTCAGCGAAAATTCGTTTGATGACGACATGGTCCTTCAAACGAAGCTAAATACGTGCTTTTAGTCGACAGCTACTGATCATTGCTTTAAATATCTGTTTTGCCCATACAGCCTCTTCCAATGGAAAGTCATGACCAAGCCAGACCGAACCAGATCATTCCATACAATTCTTTGTATGCATTCAGATTTGGAAACGGGAATAATCGCATCTGTTCATGCAATCGCTTGTTTAAAATATTTTACAAAAAGTTTTGAAAAAAATGTTCAAGTTCAAGCTTATTAGACGTGAAGACACAGTTCAAATTCCCGGCTAGACATCACGAACGAAACGAACAGATATCTAGCAAAAACTCTGACAATAAATGAAATTGCAATGAAAAGTTTTTCAATAATCAGTCGTTCGGAGTTGACTTTAAACTGTAGGTGCCGCCACTTGTATACATAACACACAGAACATGGGTGGTGTAAGAAGCAAGGTTCTAATCCCGACCGAAGGGTTGGAATGACCAATTAAGTCAGTATATAAGTGCAAGTAAATTATAGGAACAGTTTTAGGAGCCTACTCTCCAGACTAGTTCCAGTAATGATATTGATTATCACAACGGGCCTAAATGCTGGCCTAAGTGGAACCTCTATCTTTGGGGGAGTCTGCCATTTAACCTAAAAATATTGATGATTATAGATGACTTTCAAACAAATCTAGTAAAAATTTTAAATCTTCTTTTAACTTCCCTTAAATTAAAGGCGTATTGGGCCATTTTAGATCAATTATTTAAAAAAAATTCCTCTTGCTCGGTTTTAGAATCACATCAGTAGGGCACCAATAAAAGTCCTTTACAATGCTAAAATTATTATTTTTTTTGTTGCAAAAATTATAATTTAAAAATAATATTTCAACACTTTAATAAGAAAGCAACAACTTAATTGAAATATTCATGCGATTGTTTTGTAAATTTTTTTCACGATTTTTTTTAATATTTTTTGTATATTTTTTATGTTTATTAATCCATATTTATTTAATACCTGCGGCACTTTGTTGTAATGGCTGTATAGAAAGAAAAGTTCGATAAAAAGAAATATGCTGGCATTGATTAAAACTTATTTCAATAAAAACTTGCCACAAACATGTTCTGGTTGGTGGTGATGGTGGCTCTTATAGAAAATTTTCATTAAAATATTTATTGAAAAGGTTTTTTTTTTTAAACTGTTTGTTGTTGGGATATTTAATAAAATTATATTGACTGTTACATGGCTGCGTTGATACCTTAACGTATAGCCAAGTGACGGGATTTTACATTCTTCGGGTTGATTTGTTCCTCCTTTTTTTATTTCGTTTTCATTCAGTAGTAGTTCGTTTTTATTACTGTATTGTTGTTGCTGTTGCTGCTGCTGATGTTGCTGCTTTTGATGTTGAACTACTTTTAATCGTTTGACCAAGTTGATAAAAGTTCCTTTAAACGCCGCGTCCGTCTGTCGTTTCGTATTTTGTGTTGTGTTGACTTCACTTTTCCTCTCAGTTGATTCTTTTGTTTTGTTGCATTGTTATTGTTGTTGTTTCTGGTTTTGTTGTTTTTGTTTTTTTTAATTTGCAACAATATTATTAATAAGTCCATAATTGTTATCTTGCATTGTAATTTTTTGTAATCAAACCTGATGTAGAAATTTAATTAAAATGAAACGTTATGCTGGCTTACTAAGAAGGAGAAGACGACAGAAAAATGGCTTAAGTTCATGATAAAACAAAATTAAATGGATTTTAAAAAGTAGAAAAAAAGGAAATTTTTAATTACAATACAAGGGATATTGTAGGAATGATATGAATTTGTAGCAAGATTACAGAAAAAGATTCAATAATTTTCTCTGAATTTAGTTTGCTTCAGGCGTTTGGGCATTTAAATAAATTTGTGAAATCGTTTTGAATATCTAAGAGGCAAAAGTAGTTGGATTACAACCAGAATCTCTTAACTTTTGGGAGGAATTTAGCAATTTGCAGTTGAATTAATTTCATAATTGGCGAAAAATTTCTATTGAAATGATTAAATTTAAGGCGGTTTTTTATTTGAAAGGAGTATTAAGAGTTGTAGTCGCCGTAGTCTATTAAGTAGTGTGTTGGCTCATTACACGTGAAGCCACGGTTCAAGCCCCAGGTCAGATATCTTCAACAAAACAAAATTCGAGAAAATATTTTTTCGGCGACTGCCTCTCAGCAGATTTTTGGCAAAAACTCTGAAGACTGAATAAAAAATGGACATGAAAAGTTTCTCAAGTAAATCTGTCGTTCGGAGTCGACTATTAACTGTATGTCCCGCCACTCCTGTATAAAAGTAACACACACAACATAAGTGTTGTGAGAAGCTTGGTCCTAATGCAGACCGAGGTTTATTATGACCAATTATGTGTGTATATTCCTAGTGGTGAGTACACAATGAGCCTACATGATGGCTTAGGTGTATGTCAATTGACATGCAACACCCTTCGTTGGTCTCCTCTCCGTCAAACTTCACATTTTATTGTCACTTGAACTAACAGATTATTGGAGTACCTGAAATAATTTCTATAAAAATTGCATCTGTGAGAATTCGGCATCAGAGTATAACATATAGTCACTTACGTATATTTGCCAACAGTAAAGCGGTCATTACGTAAGATTTTCGGTCCAATGCAAGTTGGCGATGATTTCCGCTTCCGATCCAACAATGAGCTGTATGAGCCATGTCGTTCGAATGGAGGAGGATGCTCCGGAAGACGGGTATTTGATGCGGAAATTTGAGGAAGTCGGCGTAGAGGACAACTTTGTTTGCGTTGAAGGACCAAATCGATGAAGCCCTGTCATTGATTGGTGTGAGCCAGTTGGATGGCGCGCAATAAGCAGAGGCGCATGTAAGGATGTGTTAAGGCAGGTCGAAATCCGTTAATCCCTAGAGAATGTGTATATCAAATCTAAAATTGTTCAAAACAGATGGATGTCTCTGGAGGAGATAGCAAGGCATTTGAGGATTACCTTATTTTGAGTTCTTGAAAATGGAGACATCAAAGTTAACAACAAGGAAAACACACTTCCTAGAGCTAGCACTACATAAAATTCAAATAAATTCCTACATGAGATTGGTGTTCCTCTGCAGAGGCAAATACAAGTGGTCTCACAAAAACTCCATTCATTTGTAAAGTTAAGGCAGGTGGAATGAAGAATCTACTTTTAGAGATGCCAGACAGATCTGGCCCGGCAGGAATAGCTGTAAAGTAGAATGTGCATTGAACCTATTAAGATTCCATCTGGGAAACCTCATAGCAGTGATAACGGAACACTGGCTTCTGTTGCAAAAGCTGCAATGACAAGGAAGAATAGAGGACCACAGAACAGCTTCTTCGTCTTTGTCCAGTACTTGGGAACCTGAGAAGATAAATTCTTGGGCACACAGAATTTGGTGACAAAACCGATTGAAATAATTTATGTCTTCGTAAGACTTGGTAAGGAATGGTTAAGAGATGCCAACCAGGACCTATAATTATATGCCAGAATAGGTAATATTGATGTTATCGCTGGATCTTATAGGTCCCAAGTCAGCTATGCGCATTGAGAGTTTAAGCTAACCTAACTTACTTTCTTTGTCATTAAATATTTTAGTTACGACTACGACTTAATTTCTCACACCAGCCACGTTAAGTCTGTTAATTTTATACATGAGTGGCGGGACCTCCAGTTTAAAGATGACTCTGAACTACAGATTCTTTGCGAGAAACTTTTCCATGGCGATTTTTATTTACTCTCAGAGATTTTGCCAGAAATTTTGCTGAGAGGAAGTCGCTGCAGAAATGTTTCATCGTATTTGTGGTTGGAACCGTGGCCTCATGTCTAATAAGCCTACACACTACCTACTAGATTACGACGACTTCATCGATGTTACAATGGGACCTTATAGGATCCAAGTAAGTGGAGCCCCATGTTGTGTGTGTATGACAACTTTATCTATGCATTGTGGGGCCTACAGTTTAACATCAACTTCGAATGACGGATTTGTGATACATTTCATGGCAATTTTTTTAATTTTCAGAATTTTTGTCAGAAGACTGCTGAGAGATAGTTATCGAAAAAAAATATTTTTATGATATTTCATTTTACTCGAGATGTCTGAGCTAAGTATTAAATCGTGGTCTCGAGTCCGCACTCTTTATTAGTCTACGACAACTTCAAAAACTGTGTGTATAGCAGTGGTAACGAGACACTGGCGTCAGGGTGTTCACGCCAGGAGACGTTGTATACTTCATTATGATTCCTGCAGAAACTGCAACAACGCGGAAGAAGTGGAGACCACACAACAGCTTTTCGGTGGTTGGGAACCTAAGAAGAAAAAGTTTAAATCATCCAGAATTTAGTCACAAAATATGTCTGGACAAACGCGATTTGAGAAATTTCCCATTAGACTTTCGGGAGGGTCGAGAAAGCCCAACCGGGAGTTATAATTATACAACGGAATAGCTAAGATCTGCAGTTTAATGTCAACTTCAAACAACATATTTCTGATACTTTACATGACAATTTTTTTTAACAAAAAAAACTATTTTTTTCGATATTTCGTTTTGCTCTAGATGTTTAAGTTAAGTTTTGATGATCTCGCTTCCAATAAGTGAACATACTAGACTACGGCAACTTCAAAAACTGTGTGTATGACTAAAAAGTCATACAACCATATTTAAATAAATTCAAAATTATTTCATTTTTTTCCTTCAATTCTAATTTTTCAGGCAAGACAAAAACAATAAAAGCTACAGACATAATCATAAATCGTTTAGAAAGATTGTTTTGTGTTATTTTTTGGATTTGAATACATTTACTTTACCTTTTGGGTTTGTGGTATTATTTGATGATTTTTTCTGGATAATTTACGATGCGTATATTTAAATTCAAATTCTAACAAACTGTATATCAAATTAATGACCTTTTCAATGCTATGCTATTGTAACAATTCGAGACATAAACTAAAATTGAACGAAACAAAAACACAGAAGAGAGAAATATTAACATTTTTGATTGATCGCTTTATATTGCCAGAAAAATATCAGAAAAAAAATTTTAACATATAAAGGAAAAACGGATATTAAAGAAAAATAAAGGCTATCATTTGATCATTTGATTAAGAAAAGAAACCACAAAACGAAAGAAACTGAAACAAATCGTTAATGTTAGTCCTTTAAGGCAACAATCACAATTTCACCTGTGCGCTAGTATAATTTTTAAGATAATGTCCTCGTAGTTTACAGGAATATGAGAAAAATCTTTAAGAGAATATTAAAGAAAACTATTTAAATGATTGTAAGGAATATATTAAAACATAATGAATCATTTTTGGTTACTTTTTCTTAAACTCTTTAAGTAAAAAACATGGGGGTTTGATGAGAAAATGAAAATTTTTTCTTTTTGGATTTTGTAAAGGAAATCATATGTTAAGATAAGGCCACCCTTACAAAATATGACTGAAAAATAATAATTTCTTTGGGTTTTAAAGTCTCTTGTTGAAAGCCTTAAAACAAGTGCATTTCGATTTGGTTTGATATTTTTCTTCGTTTTTTTCTTAACTTGGCTGATCGATGATCTTTCAATCTGTTTGTTTAAATCTTAAATGGCAGCAAACAAATGTCGCCGAAATGTACAAAAAAAAGGACCACCACGTTACCGAGAATTATAAAATGATTGAATTGTGTCATGAGACTTGAAATTGATTGAATTGATTTTGTTCCCTAGGCATACAGACATACAGCCGAGGTTTAGCACAGTCGTACATATACAATTGATGACATTGCTTGATACTCTGATGATTGTTTTATAAACCAAAAAACCATTCAAACACAGACAGTTTTTCGTATGCAAACTAGTGTCTGTTGTTTTTGTTTTGTTTTTTTTTCCATGGCTACTTAAAGTTGTTTGCATATGAAGTTTGTGTCTTAAGTCTTTCGTTTGTCATTTATTTCCTTTTCATATCAAAAGATTACTTTTTTTTTGTTTTGTTGTTTTTTGCAGTACAATCTGGTTTATTTCTTGACATTTTTATAACAAATTCGTTTTGCCTCATTGGAGTCTGTGTGGATATTTTGTTTTACTGCCATAAATTTGCAAATTTTTATGAATTGCTTTTTGATTGCCTTTTAAATAATTCCTACAAAAAAAAAAAAAAAGCAACCAAAAGAAAGACTTTTATGTTGATTTCCTTGGATTAACATATTGCAATACCGTTAAATGTTTATTAATTTTTGTAAATTGTTTTTGACTTTTTCTTCAATTCACTTCTGTATTGATCTCCTTGTAATATTTTATGGCTATTTCGTGGCTTATTTTTTTTCTTTCTTTGTCGTTTCCATTTGTAGTAATTGGCCTCTTTAATGTTTTGTATTCTGTATTGTAGTTTCGGCATATAAAAATTATGGCTTTTTGATTTCCCTTAATCATTTATAAAACATGGTTTTAATATCAAATATAATTTCATGTCTTATTATTTAAGTGCTTTCCTTTTAAAAGAATTCGTTGAAATCGTTTAGAATGGCCATTAATACTACAAACTTGTTGATTACTTTTGAGTTTATAATTATTGCGTATTGTAGCGGTACAGCTGGTAATATAAGCTGCTTCAATTACTGCTTTAAATGGTTTTAAAAAATTTTTTTTGCTGTAACAAAAGTGAATTAAATGGTGTTTCGGTCAGAAACTGCTCTTTAAGATTAAAATAAAAAAAAACATATTTCTTGTGTATAGTTGTGCATTTATTATAGGATTGTAAGGGATGAAGTAACACAGCATAATTGGTCATTACAACCCTTTAGTCAGTCTTACGACCTAACTTCTCACACCACTTATGTTATGTGTTTTAATTTTATCCATAAGAGGCGAGACCTATAGTTTAAAGTCGACCCTGAACGACAAATGTTATTAACTTTCAGAGTTTTTGCCAGAAATCTGCTGAGGAAAGTTTAGGTTTAGGTCGGAGTGGTAGCTCTAATATCACAAAGCTCACTTGAACGCCCATAGCGGCCCGTTGTGATGCCACGGGTGAACGGAGTCTCTGTACCGGCCAAGTTCCACCAAAATCAGGGAAGAGGAAGAAGTTGGTCAGCGCAAGGGCTGAATTGCTGAGGGAAAGTCACCGAAGAAATATTTTGTCTGATCTGGTGTTTCCGTGAACTCATGTCTAAAAAGCCATCACACTACCTACTAGACTGCCACAACTTCAAGGTTAAATTATGGAATAGAATATTAACACGACTCTTATGACAGGCCATTACCTTTCATTTGAAAATTTCTACATCTTTTTTACAAAAATATCATTCTCGATATTTTGATATCTTGATATCTTGAACCAATCATTCATTAGATTTCGAATTTCCATTCAGGAATTGTTTCAAAAAACCCCACGGCTTTAAGTCGCATGATTTTGGGTGGCCAGTTGACATCAAAATTTTTTGAGATGATTTGCTCGGGAAATTGTTGTCGCAATAAATCGATTGCAGAACGGGCGGTGTGGTAGGTGGCGCCATCTTGCTGAAACCACGTAAAGTACAGATCCATATCGCCCAGTTAAGGCCATAAGAATTTCTTTATCATGTTCCTGTAATGAATGTGATAACTTCGGTCTAATTTTCAAAATAATGAGGCCCAATCACGCCGCCTGACCAAAGTCCTCTTCAAACAGTTGAGTGATGATTTTTTGAGCATAATTTTACACTTTTACGTACCTGATAAACAAGATGGCTTTTTCGAAAAATTATCATTGAATTTACTTTGTTCCCTTAGCTATTGACATGTTAACGCCTTATGTAGTCTGCTGATTTGTGCTTATAATTGAACTGAATTGTCTACACATGAAGATGGGTGTGGTCTGTCAAAACAATACCGAATTGATGTGGTTGAGATTTTGACAAAACTCTTGTTTACAGCAGACATATTTTCAAGATCCAAATGAGATATAACAGAAGTTTTACTGTTCATTACTGACCTAGTACCTTCAACTTTTTTGACAACACTTCCAATAGTTGACACATTCGATACACTTAGGTAGAGTAGTTTGGAGTCGTAGATTTAATACCAAAACTCTCTTGAGCACCCGAAGCAGCCCGTGTGTGTCCCTGACCAAATTCCACCAAATTATCAAATAAGTTGGTCAGCACATACTAAAGCACAACTCTTGAACGTTTAAAAGTTTAATAAACGGCTTGAAAGTTTAATAAACGGAGCTATATCCTTGATATCAATAGATAATGACTCCGTTAAGCTGACAAGAAATGGAAATAACCTAAATCTGCACCTCACAAGAGATGGTCATTGACAAAGAAAGTGAATAACAGTTAATTCCTTACCCACAAATTCGGCAAAAGGCGTTTGATGGGATCTGTATCTTCCCATGACGCAATGACTTGTCAGCAACGCCATCGTCATCGAGATCATTGAGATCAAGTTTGAGTAGTTGGGTGATACGCCTCCTATCCATCGTGAGCCAAGTGAGTCTGGCAATGGAGCAGGATTCCAGATTGACCCAGGATAGGTTGGCATATCAGAAGAATTTTTGCTTAATGCCCAATTTAACCAAGGTAACTGGCATACCCAATTCGATTGGCGAGGGTTCCGAAGAGAGTGTACCTGATCTGATTTTCCACGTGAACAAAAGAAATTTGATTTGCAACAGCATCAATCTGGACGTGAGATCTCTTGGCTCCAAGCCCTTTTTCTCAAGTGTTTAAACAAATTTAAGTCCCTCATGGATAAACGCGGAGAATAGGGAAAGTGAGGACACATTTCGTTGCCTATTTCAGGAGTTTTTTCATTGTGCGTCTAAATACATGCGTATTAGTTGGCACTGCAAAAAAATGTTTCCTTTCCAAATCCTTTTTATTACAGAAGTCATTGATTGCTTGATTTGAGTTTAGAGGGGAGAAAGATTAAGTTTCCTTTTCAGTTAAGCATACTACAAAATATATCCATACTGTAGGGTATTAGGTTTTCTTTTTTGAATTTTTGTTATTGTATTCGTTGATATTGTTGCCAATTTTTTGTTTTCACGGCTGTTATTCATACAAACTTTCAATGTGGTAACAATTTTATTTAAAAAAATTGATTCTCTTCCATACATACTACATACATATGTATTTTGGAGTTGTAATCTCTCTGCTGTCTTATTGGCAGCAAAAATACTTTTGAAAAGCGTTAAATTTTTTGAAACGCGAAATGATACCATAAGCCATTCAATGAGTTAGAGAAAGAGTTATAACTACTGATACGTATTTATAAAATGATTAAAAGAGGATACGCTCAGTTAATTCCATTGCAATCAGTGTATGCAACAAGTGAAACTAACTACAATAGGGAACACACAGACAGACAGACACACACACGGACATTGGCTAAGGATAAGTGGTTACAGTAATGAAAAACAACAAAAAAAAAAGAAAAAAAGTTTTAAATCATGCGTAATAGGCCTTGTAGTTTTAATATGAGAAAGCCTTTTTAGTTATGGTTTTAATATTATTTAAGCCAAGGTTAATTTAAAAGTCGATTGCTGCTGCTAACTTCACAGCAACAATAATAAAGGCTATGCGAAGCAAAAAAAAAGAAAGAAAAAGGGGCGCTGCCACCCAATTCTTAAAGCCAATGTATACTACGAAGAAGAAAAAAAATGAAAACAGAAAACCTTACCAAATTGCTTAACAAGACTTTAGTTAAGGTAACGAGTAACTTTCTTGTTAAGACAGGGAAAAAAACGAAAATTAAACCCCGTTTAACGAAAATACGATATTAAAGAAAAAGTTTTTAAAGAAGTTCCACTTTGGACCAGCCTACCTTGTTAAGCGCTAAAACGCATTTAAAAGACGCGTGTTTAATAAAAGCTTCTCTCTGTTTACTGGTTTTTTGTAACTTTTTTGCTTGATAATGATGATGGTGTGTAGCTCAAACTGCCACCGTTACTTGGCTTTTAAATGGTTAGTAATTTTCCTTCCATATCGCTTTTATGTTGGATTACAAAGGTAAAAATGTATTTATAACAAGATATGAAAACATTTAAGACACGTAAACCTTAACGCTTACTACTGTTAAGCCACTTGTTTTTGTTTTTCTTCTTCTTCTTGCTTAAACCATAGATCGTTGCTGACAAAAGAAAACAAAAAAATGGAAAAAATAATCATGATTTAAATCAGCCACTTGGGATTAAAACTGCTTTGCATCTCTGAACTCTTACAGCCGCTTAAAAGGCTTGATGTAGCGAGAAAAAAGCGTTTTAAATCTGATTAAGAATATTTCAATTAGTACCACTCACAATACATGTAATTGTCGTTTTTGTTGGAAAATATTTTCCTTAAAGTCCGTAACAGAAAAAAAAATAAATCTTTGTGATCATCTTAAAAACAATACATGATCAATACTCTCATATGTACGAGTATGTGGAAATACAATATTTGTTCGTTTTGTTTTTTAAAAGAGGGCCAGTCAGTATAAGGCCTACAAATTGTTTACGCGAAACGCTTTTAAACTTGAATGCGATTTTTTATGTTTTTATTTCATAGACGGAGAAAAAGAAATCGTTTTGATTTCATAGACAATCTGTTTTTATGTCATGGCATTCTGTGTTAGTTCGCAACAAGCTTAAATGTTAGAAGTACTTCATACGCTCGTCGATCATGTTTTGCATGAAATATTGAAGCATGACTTCGCTCACTCACTAGGCTCACAATTTCAAACGTTTAGCCTACAACAAATTATTTAAAAGTTCTTTTATATTAAAGGAAATGGTAAAATGGTTTTTATAGTAATTGGAAATACTGCTAATAGCGTATGACTCCTAGCAATTAATTTCTCTTGGTATCCTGAGCACGGGACGAGTGTGAGAGAATTAGATTGCTTAATTGTGACCATAGATAGTGCTACGTAGCTGTCATGACTAGATTACATACATAATTGGCCATTGCAATCCCTCAGTCAGAATTGCGGCCAAGCTTTTCACACCACTTATGTTCTGTGCATTAATTTTATACATGAGTAGCGGGACCTACAGCTACCTACAGTCGACTCCGAAGGAAAGATTTTTGAAAAACTTTTCATTACAATTTTATTTGTTCTCAGGTTTTTTGCCAGAAATCTGCTGAGAGGAAGTCGCCGCAGAAATATTTTCATATTTTCGTTTTGATGTCTGACCTGGGGTTTGAACCGTGGCCCTACGTCTAATAAGCCAACACACTACCTACTAGACTACGGCGATTAATGTGCTTAAAATTTTCCTAAATGGCAATGAATCACAGCTGTATAATTGTAAAGGCGAAATTAAAGCCTCATCTCCCTAGTAGAAGAATTCAAAAAATGGCAGAGTTTTGTGCATAGTTTTCCTTGTTACTGTTGATGTTTACCAGAAAAATTTCGTAAAAATTGCAGAAAAGTTTGTGCTCTTGGCTTCGCGACACTCTATTATTCTTGTCATTGGCCATTTCGATACAATATTTCAGAAAAGCTAAGGAACCCAATTTAGAGACAGAGATTGAAAAAATAAAAAAGGACCCCCAAAAAGAGTTTGACAATTGGAACATTAGTATTTCTTGGATTTTAATCTTCGGGTTTTATTTCCGATCGCAGCGCTGAATATAACCATGAAATGTTGAATTTCATTTAAATATTGTGGAACTAAATGCAAAGGCTTAATTAAAATTGAAAAAATTGTTTGAATCTTGTTACGCACGTCTGTGGGGAGACCAGATGACTTACAGGGATGTCAGTTAAGTTGACCACTTGAGTACTTGAGTACAATAGACTTAATGGAGTCGATTTTCCTAGGCTAATGCGATCGATAAGTCGCCGTAGTTTAGTAGGTAGTGTGTTGGCTTATAAAACTTGAGGGTGTGATTCAAACTCCAAGTCAGACATCTCGTTCAAATCGAAAAATGAAAAATATTTCTTTGGCAACTTCCTCTCAGTGTATTTCTGGCAAAACTTTGAAAGTAAATAAAAATGCCGCTACTCATGTATAAATAAACACACACAGCATAAGTGGTGTGGAAACTAGATCGTAATGTGACTTATAAAAATTCAATGATATGTTGAGTTGACAAGATTTGTAGATTCTGTTGGACTGCCGGATCGTGTTGAAATACGCTGAAGAAAATATGGAAGCAAATGTTCGGTTTATATGAGAAAACGAAATAGCACATCGGAAGTAAATATCTTCATAGACATATTCAAAAAAAGGTTAAATGTTGTAGGAACTGTGGTGCATAAGGGTGAAGTAGATATCAGTGAAAGTAGTTGACTACAAACGTGAGTCCATCAGGTTTGAAATTTTAGTCAAATTTTAGATCAAAATTAAGACGCTTTGATTACCTCCCTCAACTACTTCAAATGCTAGGAAGGGAAGGATATCGTCTGCAAAAAACTACGACTTAATGGGAAAAGTTTGATAACACTGAACAAATGTAACAAATGTATATTTACATAGAGCTGTTATTAGGCAGCGACAGATAGCATCTTAGCTTGATTATTAAACTGAGGCAAAATTCGTAACGACAAGAAGAAGGAGGTGCTTTATGAAATTCCCATGTTTGTTACAAAAGGAATAAAAATATGTTTTGTAAGAAAATTAAGAGGATGTGTAATTATTTACAATGGATGCCAAAAGTTTTACAATCGCGAACTAAAGAGTACCGTCTTTAAGAGTTGTCCCAAAAAAATTTTTTCGTACAATGCATCAAGAAAACGGCAAATATGTTATGCATTTGGCAGGCAAGTTTTCGCAGCTCGCTATTGATTTAAATAACTGATAAAAATGAATCCAATTAAGACCAAATGCTATAAAAATTAACAAACATTACATCAAATTTAACAAGCTTCAGAGTTAATTTTTGAAAAGATTTTAGAGCATCACTTCAGTTACTTCAAAGTAATTCTAATTAAAATTCCCAAAGTACAAACAGTTTATACCATCCGATTTATCTTGAAATCATTTGTTATCTTCCCATGATTTTTTTAAAATTAATTTGAAAATCAAACAATTTAATATTATGCCATAACTCTTCAGACGGAAATCAAATCAGTATAGAATATCAACTGTAATCTGATAACTGAAAAGTATATAATTTTCCCTATCTTAAATAGGCAATTACTATTCCTCCTCTTGCTCTCTCTGTCTCCTTATACCATATAAGATAAATTAAAAAAAAAATACGAAATTAATTGCTCCTCCCCAAAAACAAAGATCACAGAATTTAACTTGAATTCAAACAACATAATTCATTTAACAATAACAGTTTAAATAATTTAAACAGAAAAAAGTTTATAAATAAAAATGATAAAAAATTTATGGCTTTATCTTCTTCTTTGGCCAAGGCAATCCTTTGGAGCAGGTTTCAAGATTCCTGGAGTACTTGATGCTGCATTTTACACTTTCACAGCGAAACGACTTGTATCGCAGTACTTGAAACTCATTAATATTCAATCAGACGATGATGACCACAACGTCAAAGACGAGATTAAAATCAATCAATTCTTTTCCTTTTTTTCTGGTTGTAAATGAAATCCATGTCTTGTTGTACAGAAAACGAAAAAAAAAAAACGAAAACGAAAATGAAAATGAAATGGATAAACAAGTGAAATCTTGCATTTAAATTGATGATGTTGTAAAGCTTTTATGGACAACGAAGAAGTGTTTTAAGACAGGAATAATGGAAACACTTTTCAAAAGGAATTAAATTTAAAAGATTTCTTTTTGAAGGCGAAAGCGGAAGAAAACAATTTCATTTCAATTATTATAATGAAATATTCTGTCGTAGTTATAATGGGAATTCGCGGCTTATTAGACGCAAGGCCACGGTACAAACCCCAGGTCAGACATCAAAACGAAATTTGAAAACATATTTCTTCTTCGACTTCCTCTCAGCAGATTTCTGGCAAAAAATCTGAGAATAAATAAAATTGTCATGAAAAGTTTCTCAGAAATCTATCGCTCGGAATCGACTTTAAACTGTAGGTCCCGCCACTAATGTATGAAATTAATGCACATAACACAAGTGGTCTAAGAACGTAGGTCGTAATCCTGACTGAAAGGTTGTAATGACCCATAATGTATGTATGTATTTAGTTATAATGTGTAACTGTCCAGCCCTTATTAGATTGAGGTTGAAGACCCCTGGCAAGGGCTTCTTTGAAGGTTTGAATTTTGGTCGAGAGCCGACATCAAAGCTGTCCTTAGATTAATTATTAGTTTGAGCAGGTTGAGAAGTGCTAGGGCTTCAATAGTGTAGTCGCACTCTTTTGTGTATTTGTTGGTCTGTGCAATTCCTTCGCTTCCTTATTCTCCCTTTCCTACTTCCTCTTCTTTTTCCCTATCCCCTCTATTAGCCTCTCCCTTAAGGACTTTTTTACAATGGGTCAGCTTGACCTGCGGGTACTGTACTTGTCTCAAGTGACAAGAACACGTCCTCTAACCTAAACCTAAACCTATAATGTAGAGGTCGCCGTAGTGTAGTGGGTATTTGCTTTGATGAACTCCTTTCATCAGTATTCTGGCAAAAGCTTTCAGGGTACATTAATTGCCAGTTTCTCATATCTGTCGCCAGGACTATTAGTTTTGACACTCACAACCAAATTAAAACACACTACATGGGTGTTGTGGGCAGACAGATTCTATAATCCTGACAATAAAGCGTTGTAATGGCCAATCATGTATGCTAAGGTAAAAAACTTTTTACTCCCTAGAGGGTAGATAGTGGTTAAGATCTTATAAAAAAATCGTGATCACAATGTTCAATACAGCAATCCATTACATATTCATAGAAGGAAGGATAAGCTACACTAACTGAGATATGAAATATAAAACGTCACGAAATTAATTTCAAGGTTTTTATATTTGAACTAATTTTGTAGTTCCCTATAAAATCTAGAAACAAAATCATAAGTTTTCTTTCGTTTTAAGCTGTTTCCCTTGAATAGGTATTCAGAAGAGAAATTCTTATGAAATGCTCGTGCTAAATTTCAACTCTTTCGTCTTTAAACCACTTAAATGGGCAACACCTATAAAAACAATGCCCAACAAATAAATGTCAAATCCTTAGAAAATTTTAAAACAAACTCAAATAAATTCCATAGTTAAACACGAGCCATGTAAATAAATTCTAAATAAAAATGGGAAGAATGACAGAAGGGAATATGGAAATAAAAGGATTGTTCTTGAGAATGCAATAGACACTGTCTGTCAAAACACACACACAGAGAGCAGAACATAATTAATCAGGGCTTAAGAAAATTTTTGAAAACGTTCAAAAGGCCTTGTAGAAGAAAGAAACTAAAATGACAGTTTGTGGTTTCTTTTATTAGTATTTATGGGCTGTTTATAATCCTTTAAAAGGAAATTTAGTTTTTAAAATGCTAAATAGAAATAAAGAAAATAAATACGGAAGTAAATGATGGAATCACAGAATTCAGTCTTTTAGGAAAGGATTAAAAGAGATGGCATTTTAGCAACAAAACCTACATAAAAAAAAAACAAAAGCCAGCAATACAAAATATATCAATCATTTAGGGTTGCTTTAATATTCATATTAAATATGAATCTGAATTGTTTTTTTTTTTTGTAAATTCAAAATACTTTTTTTTCAGAACTATGTATGTATACCCTACCCATGCCTATTTTGTTTTTAAGATCCTTTGATATTTAAAATTTGAATTTGCATTTTAAAAAATATTTCAATCACTAATGAGTCGTACTTTGAATTGTTCAATATTTTTTGGTACATTAGCAGGCAGCCCAGTAATGTCTAATTAGTGTGGGCCTGAGCTGACATTAATCCTGGCATTACATCTGGCTTAAAAATAATTATCCTTCCAAATAATTCTTAATGATGATGATTGGAAATTTGTTAAAAGGAGCAACAGCCAAAATAATGTATTTTCTTGAATTTCAAATTTCAAAATTTGATTTACATAAAATGCGTAAAAAACAATATGTTTTCTTTGAAACATTTCTTAAGATTTCTTGCAATGCATTTAGATTATATTAGCCAAGATTATAGACTAATTATGCAACGAAATGGGTGGCCTAGAATATACCATTACTTTCGTTCGTAACGATTGTAATTATAATCCTAAAAACACATTTAAATTGAGGCCACCACTGTGTAGGTATTCTACACAAACGATCTTACTTGTTAATGCCTCACTGTCGGATCTGATCAGTTTTGACATGAGTATGTGTACAAACCTAACCAACCCAAAAGGACCATATTTGAATGTTTGAGACTCCAACAGAAAGTGTTTTTTATTTTAATTGATGCATAAAAGTTACACAATGTTTGATAAATATCAACCAAATGCAGGTTCATAACTAAAGGGTCCGCCAAATAACTTTTTTTTTTGAAAATGCTTAAAAAAAGGCTACTGAATATTTTTTCAAATTTCTTTTTTTATTTGAAAGTACAATCCTTCCGGTTAATAATGGAAAATAATTTCATTCAAATGGCTGCCTCGGCTGGCCATACAGTAGCATACACGATCGGTCCAATTTTTAGGCACATTATCGATTGTGTGCAGCTGTATTTCACCAATGGCTTCACGACTATTGTGCTTTAAAGCGTCAATTGTATCTGGCTTGTCGGCGTAACTCTTATCTTTGACGGCACCCCACAAATAATAGTCCAACGGTTCAAATCGCAGCTCCGAGGTGGCCAAACGACATCATCTCTGCGGCTGATAATGCGATCTTCAAAATCGGCTGTGTGGCACGTAGCGCCATCTTGTTGAAACCAAATGTTGGCAATATCCTCCTCTTCAATTTTTGTGAACAAAAATTCGTTCAACTTGGCCCGATAACGATCGCCATTGACTGTAACGGCCACTCCTGCAACATTACCACGATTTCCAAAGTAATGTCGCAATATTTCCCAGCGTTGTTCAGGCGTATACACAACCATATTCGTTCAGCGGAAGGATAAAACTAATTATCTGTCAAATCAGACATGTGCTAAGTGTTACCATTCACGAAATAAGCACTAGTTGAAAAAAAAACGTTAGATGGTGGACCCGATATTAAAGGCACATCATGATTGGTTCAAAATTTAAATGAAATCGATAAAAATAATTTTGTTGAATAACAGGCTCAAGAAAACATTCTCTCCATACTAAGATTATTAATTAAGATTTAAAATTTTCCCTAGATTGATAGATAGATAGGTTGAAACGGTGGACAGAATACATACGATCTATATTTGAGCCGGTAGGTAGGTTTATTGAATACGCACCATTAAAGAATACCAACCATATTTTCTATAGCTTTAGTTGGTCCTGATCCCCCAATCTGGCACCTCTACGGCCTCATCAATAGATGGGCCAGGGGGGAAGAGCAGAGGCGGAATGGATCGGGTTGTTATATTTCTAGGTGTCTATGGCCTGCTATGGTGAGTGTTAGAACAGGTTGGCTACTGGGCTTAGATAAGGTCAGTTTCAGGTTAGTTATTGGGTTTATTACGGGGCACTGCGAGATTAGGTCACTGACAGCTGTTCCAGATCCCAGCCGGATTATTGCAGGGTATGTTGCGAAGAGTTGGAGGCTGTCGAATACTTCCTCTATAACTGCCCAGCCCTTATTAGATTGAGGTTGAAGACCCCTGGCAGGGGCTTCTTTGAAGGTTTATATTCTGTGTCGAGAGCAGCCGACATCAAGGCTGTTCATAGATTAATTATTAGTTTGAGCTGGTTGAGAAGTGCTAGGGCTTCATTAGTGTAGTGGCGCTCTCTCGTGTGTGCTTGTTGGTCTGTGTAATTCCTCCCTTATTCTCCCTACTTCCTCCCCTTTTTCCTATTCACTCTATGATATTCTCATTTTAAGCATGACCTACGGGTACTGTACTTGTCTCGTTTGACAAATACATGTCCTCTAAACTTCTTTAGTTTTTTCAACTACTTCCAGTCCACTTCTGTAAGACGAGTTCTATCTTGAAGTTGCCGTAGCCTAGTACGTAGTATGTTATTTTATTAGACGTGAAGCCATTTTCCAAACACCAGGTCAGACATCTCCAGCATAACGAAATTTGAAAAAATATTTCTTCAGCGACATCCACTCAGCAGATTTCTGGCAAAAAATCTGAGAGTAAATAAAATTGCCATGAAAAGTTTCTCAAAAATCTGTCGTTCGGAGTCGACTTTAAACTGTAGGTCCCACCATTCATGTATTAAATTAACACACACACAACATAAGTGATGTGAGAAACTAGGTCGTAATTCTGACTGAAGGGTTGTAATGGCCAATTATGTTTTTAAGGCAGCCACAAATGGAATGTTTGAAGGCGAAATCGAATATAAAAAAATTTTACCTAAAAATTATTAGAAAAATTAGGGGGGAAAAAGTCTATACGATGGTGTATGTAGACTTTTTTCTGTGATTGTATGTATGTTAGAGAAATATTATGGGAAAAATTCTGTGAATATCAACACGTTGGAGCAAGTCAATCTATACTGTGTTAATGTTTTTCTGAAAACGTCTTTCAGAAATTTGGCCAAGTCGTGGGGTCTTGACTTATATGTATAAATAAATAGAATCCTCTTGTGCAATTCGGAATATAAAGCCAAAAGAATTGTAATTCTGCTTACATTAGATCTATGATTATTGTCCATCCAAATCAGTGTTTATATTCCTTGATACCATCATCTTCAATCTTCCCTTCTTTATTAGTACAGAAACTTTCTTTCCATTTTGTTAAAATTGTAGAAAAACCAAAATATCTATGGACCACAAAACTTCAAAATTTTTGATGCTGTAGTTAATATTGACTACGTAGAGAATTGCTTTCCATTTCCAGTTCAATTGAAATTACCTGCCCTTTTAATGGCTCTGATATTCGTATAGTATTTTAATAAATTATCCATGATTTCAGTTAAACAGGCTGTATTTAAGCTTAAATTGATACTTTAAATACAATATATTGTATGGTATACTGTAGATATGTATGTCAGTAAATTATTGCTAAAACGTTATCGTTTAAACCCCAAATTAAGCAAACGAGGCTTTTACTTTTGTTTTATGCCAAAAGTTTTACGCTTTTGGCCACAATAAAACAAAAGATTGATTTAAACGAAATATCTGGTATCGACGGTTACAGCAACATTGTATATTTGTAGTTGACATTATGGAACTATTTTTGGCAACCCTTCTTGTGACCAAATTTTTCGATAAAATGAGACAAGAGGTGGTGAAATTTCATGCAAGGAATATGTGTCAATAAAAGCATGTATGTTGCTTCATACGTCAGTAAATTATCGCCAAATCGTTGTCTATCAAACCCGGAATTAAACAAAAGAGGCTTTTACTTTTGTTTTATGCTTTAAGCCATAATATAATAAAAGACTGCTTTAAACAAAGTAAGGCAACGTTTACTTGGTTGCCAACAATAATGACAAACAATACAACTCCCGCCATAAAATGTTTTTGTGTATCTGGCTGGTATCTACAGTTACGGCAACATTGCAAATTGTGGCTGACATTGTTGAAATATTTTTGGCAGCCTCGCTTTTCTGACCCAACTTTTCAGATAAAACGAGACAAGAGGTGGCAAAATGTAATGCGTGAAATTTCACGCAAACCACTGCAACATTTGTTGATACATACTCCTTGCCTCATGCCTTTCCCTTTACAAGCGAAATGATAAAAATCCATTTGTATGTATTATATCCGCAACTACCAATTTGATGGTAACATCACAGAATGAAACACAAAAACAAAAACAAAAAAGAAGAAGATTTATTTAATTTACTTGATACTACTACTTGGCCAACTATTTTTTGGCTGTATCATCTCCTCTACCATCAGCATTAATAATGATGGTGTTGGTGGCGGCGGCGGTGGCGGCGTTTTTTGGCATTTTGAAGACAAAAGACTTTATTCAACATGCCACTGTTTTTAGTAAGTCAAAGTGATTTTTTTTTGGGCAAATAAATGCATTTCGCGGAATTGTGTGGTTGAAGGCGTTCAATTAAATGCGGTTGCAGTTTCACAACAACCAAATGCATTTTAGCTTGTTTGACATCTCTATAATAAAATCGTATTGATATGAAGTACCTTTTTTGGACTTTGATTTAAACTTATGACTGGAATTACTTTGTACGCATGCCTTTAACGCTTTAGGGGGCGTTATATTCGGAGAATGGTTTCATAAAATTAAGCACAGAACAAAAGCACGGCCAAGTTTTTATTTATTTTTATTCGGCAAACATTTGGTAAGAGTTGTATAGGGTGGGGGTATATAAAAGTTTAAATTTAAAAATGCAATAAAACAAAAACGATTTGAAATCTTGCCAAATTCATTTTTTTGTTGTGAAGTACAATATTTCCGGTTAGAAATGGAATATTACTTTATTCGCATGGCCGCGTTTAGCCTCACAATACCTCATTCGATCGGATCAATTTTCGTCCACTTTTTCGGGTGTATGGGGTCGTATCTCAGCAATGTCATCACGAATGTTGGCCTTCAATTGTCTCTGGTTTGTCAGCATAACACTTTTCTTTAACGGCGCTCCAATCGTCCAACGGTGTCTAATTGCAGCTTCTTGGCGGCCAATTGACATCACCATTTTGGCTAATTAACCGGCCATCAAAAATTTGACGCAATAAATTGATTGTGGCATGAGATATGTCGCAAGTTGTACTATCCTGTTAAAACCAAACATTGTTCACTTCAGTAACATGAAAGGCTTGTACAAAAAAATCGGTTGTTATCGTGAGACAGGTGTCTCCATTGACTGTAATAGTTGCGCCTTCCTCATTTTGAAACAAATATGGGACAATGATGCTTTCGCTCCATAAGCCGCACAAAACAGTCATTCGTAATGGGTGCATTGGCTTCTGTAAGACCACGTGTTGGTTTTCTGAGACCTAAATACCGCAATTTTGCTTATTAACTTACCAAACAAAATGAAAATGAGCTTCATCCGAAAAAATGATTTTTTTTTTGGCAAAATCGACATCATCTTGTAATTTCTCGTTGGCCCAAATTTTCAACAAATCCCAATTTTGCTCAAGCATAGATCGATTCATTGCGGTTGTCGTAGTCTAGTAGGTAGTGTGTTGGCTTATTAGACATATGGATACGATTCAAACCCCAGGTCAGACATCAAAACGAAAATATAAAAAAAATATTTCTTCGGCGACTTCCTCTCAGCAGATTTCTGGCAAAAACTCTGAGAGTAAATAAAATTGACCTGAAAAGTTTCTCAAAAATCTGTCGTTCGGAGTCGACTTTAAACTGTAGGTCCCACCACTCATGTATAAAATTAACACACACAACATAAGTGATGTGAGAAGCCAGGTCGTAATCCTGACTGAAGTGTTGTAATGACCAATTATGTATTATGTCACTCGTGAATAAAATTAAGACGCACAACATCGGTGGTGTGCTGAAGCTTTTATGATATCACAATAGGCCATAAGACCTTTGAGTTCACGCCGATACAATACAATATGAACGGTCATGGCACAGGAGAAAAAATTGGTCAATAGAAAGAAATCGATAGCAATTACCTCCATCTGTTGTCAGCACATTTCGAATTTTACATTCAGTTTTAGTTGATACAAAAATTAGAATCAAACGAGGAACAAAATTTTTTTAATAACAACAGTCAGCTGGTTTTGTCAAAAAGAAACATTTTCTCAGAAGAATTTCATTAGGATTTGAAGACAAACAAAATTGTATCATTTAACATTGGAAAGTCTAAGCCAATACGTAGAAAAACCATTATATTCCCTCTTACTCTTTAGTCAGGATTACAACCTTCCTTCTTACACAACCCATTTTTGGGTGGCGGGAGATAAAGTTCAAAATCTTGTAGAGTTTTTGCCTGACGATTGCTGAGAGGACGTCACCACAGAATTTTTTTTCGTATTTCATTTTGGTTGAGCTGTTTGGGTTAGGAGTTGAACAAACATCAGGCAAAGCCATTTCTTGAGAGAGAGTATAGGTTCCTCTGTACAACATTCAATCCAAAAGTCCAATTAATTTTTTGGAGGATAACAATCCTAACACATGCTTCAACCGTCCAGTAGTCTTGGTTAATAAAATCAAAAGAAATCTAAGAAAATAAATATTAAAAGGAAAGACGATGCAGACGGGAAACGTACCGAATAAGAAAAGGGAGAGTTTCATTAATCAATTTTCTTTAATCAGACTAAGGTCGCCGTAGTCTAGTAGGTAGTGTGTTGGCTTAATATAGGCAATGCGCTGGTTCAAAACCCCGCTCAGATATCAACAAAACGAAATTTAAAAAGTACTTTTTCGGCGACTTCCTCTCAGCAGTCTTCTGGCAAAAATTCTGAAAGTAAAATAAAATTCCTATGAAATGTTTCTCAAAAATTAGTCGTTCGAAGTCGACTTTAAACTATAGGTACCACTGCTTATGGATAAAATAAACACACACAACAAGGGTGAGTAGCTAGGTTTTAATCTTGACTAAAGCTAAGATTTGTAATGGCCAATTGAGAAAGTAAGCAATATCGATATCAATCTCCATTTTGTCATTATGTTGGCTTAAATAAAATGTTGTTGTGGTATGTCTCCCTCTATAACGTGTTAACACAATACGCTGAAAGGAAATTAAAAATTGAAAAGTGAAACTGTTTTAATAATGGCTCTTACCAAAAAAGACTCAATAAGTAACCAGCATTACATTTAATCGTTCCCTATCATGGTAATGACGATTATGATGACGATCATCTGACTTATGCGGGCCATGCCATGCATCCATCTAACTAAACAACGCCTTTTATAGCTGGTGGAGCTACAGTAAATACTTGTCTACTGGCAACACCACTCACTTACTTTACCTTAAAGCAGCTGCATTATATCATTAGACTTGGCGTTACTGGGCACGATAGTCAAATGAAGATGATGGCAATGGCTGTGTTTCAAGTGCCAGCATGTAAGCATGAGCGCATGTGTACATGTGCGTATGCCAGGCATGTGCCCAAACGACAATGTAATGGTTTTTCAAGTGTGTATGTAGGCATATGTACATACATATGTATGTATGTTTAATAAGAAAAATTTACAAATTGTTTACATTTGTTTTTCCAGAAAAACTACAGCAACGTTTAGTATTTCAGTTCAGTTCGTTTTGTTTTAGTTGCAGGGCAGACATTCAAAACCACAGCGTTTAATAACTGAGTACCCTGAGATTTTTGTTTGAAGGTTTTGTTTTATTTTTTATTTGCCAATTCCCTTAAGAAAAATTAGAAATTCAATCATTAGCAAAAACTGATCATAAAATATAAGGCCTCCAAAATACTGTGTGCAAAAAAATCTTTAAAATGATGGTTGAAATCTATTCGCCTTGTCCTCAACGCACCTGGTTAAGGACAGACATACGAATTTAAATTCTGGTGACATTTGCAACCACATACGTGTACATAGAGCGTGAGTTAAAGGAATAGAAACAGATGTTCTATGCTTTATCCTTAGAAAAGTGATCAGTATTTTTGGCCACACTTCTGCTATCTGCCACATACATATGAAGGCATTTCGTTTTCTCGTTTTTTCCATTTGCAATGACAAATAAACATCCTGCGGTTTTAACATTTCAATTTTCAATTTTATTAGTCTCTCATAATTGTTTTTGTAATGTTTGCAAAACACTCTTCGGGTGGCTACATTGTCTGTCATTGTCTGCCATTCATTGTGTGCCATCGTTTTTCGGTTTCCTATGATGGAAATTATAAATGACCCGTGTCCAGCAGTTATTGTTTTGTTAATTTTATTTCTTTATTTGTATTGTTTTTCGTGTTTTTTTTTTTCATAAAAATCCTTTGAATTACATTCTAATGAGCCTTGTATGGAGAGAGCGGTGTACTAGCGCTGTAGCATTTCACGCTGGGTGTTCAAAACGCTATTTCATACTGTGATTGACTATTGACTATTATTCCAAATTTTTGTTTTGTTTATTTGAGGGAGTGATTGTTATTATCCTTAACAAAGCAAAACAATGAAATTCTTTAAAAAAAATTGCAGCCAATATATCTGCAAAAAGACGAACAAGCGTAGATTTTCTAAAAATTTGTGGTAAGAGATATTGAGGGACTAAAACAAGGTAATAGAAGGCAATAGAGTGCAGGCAGTAGTATTTAATTTAATAGAAGGGTTTAAATCTATTTGCGATTTATTTTTATCATCAGAATAATTTACTGTGAATTATATTTAACAAGTAATCGTAGTCTAGCAGATGAGCAAGCTGTGGTTCAAAACCCAGCTCAGATATCAACAAAACGAAATTAAAAAAATACTTCTTCGGAGACTTTCTCTCAGCAGATTTGAAAAGCTTCACAAAAGTCTATCGTTCGGCTTTGACGATAGGTCCCACAACTCATGTATAAAATTAACACACACAACAAACATAAGTGGTGTGCGAAGCTAGATTGTGATCCTGACTGAAGGATTGGAATGACTGACTGAAGGATTGGAATGTATGTATGTATAGTATTTTTAACATCAATGCCATGCATATCTTTATTATAGGCTTCCGATTATAAGCCTTTCGTGTCTGCCAGGATAAAATAATAGTGGAACAAAAATTGCTAAAATACCAGCCTAATTCTTGAGTCTTGAGGCACTCCGTATTGAGGACTCTTTCGTCAATTCTATCGACACGGTACTAAAACTCATCTATACTGCGTTTGAACAGCGCCAAACACTATTGCGAAGTTGTTCCGGATTTTACAATCTCTGGCACTTAGAATACTCGATCGGCTTAAACTATGTTGTGAATTTTTTTGATAACACTTAACGGCACAGTATGTTCAAATTTTGAAAGACGTCAACTAGAGTCTGCTTGAATTAGCGATAAATTAAAAAAGACACTGATTGTGGATAAAGTTATGAATGCATTATTCTCAAGTAAAGCGTTCTGAATCTATAGAAACAAATGGTTGTCTGAAACGCTAAGGTCTGGACCATAAAGTGGGTGACACAAAAACTGCTGTTGCAACCTTTGGCCGAGCGTTAACAGGCACGTCATATTACAACTTCATTTCTGGTTGAAGACTTCGAATATTTTTCGGTCAATGCTTTCATCAAACTAACGAATTTTGTTCACTAGTTCTATATCGTCTATTTTAGTCGATTTCAGCAGTTCATGACAAATGGAAATTTTCTGTCACTTCAAACAGAGAATTGGCTGCAGCTTTGCAGTTAATTCTGTTAGTTGTTCTAGCTGGACATATGATTGCTTGTGATCTGCATCTGTATCTTTTTCGTTGCTAGCGATGTTCGTATATGAAAAATCGCCCAACAGCATATTTCAGCTTTAACCTCACTTTCTTTAATTTTGACTGAATCCTGCTGCTGGTCGACATTTTTCAATTATTTTTTGAATGGCTCCCAATAATTTTGTAAATTCTTCTTGAGTTTGATAAAATATTTGAAATCTATGGAACATATTATAATCTGTTGTGAGCAATATTTTCGGTGATATTTTGTTGACGCAAAATTCCAGATTTTTAAAACTAAAAATCAGTTTTTTATACAATTTTATTCAATAAATTATACAGAATTTGATCAGAACAGATGTTTACCATTCACAATGTCATATGAGTTATTAAAGAAACAAACCATGTGTTAAATAGGCGGATTAACCCCAGGGTTATTTGCGCATTACTTTGCTTACCATTGCATAATTAATTTATTTTTAATTTTAAATATTGTTTACTATTGACGATTTTGTTGAAAGACCGCCTGGAAGGCCGGGTTTCTTGAAACCTAGTTATTGCTCCCTTTTAGGGTTGAGCAACAACTGTTTGGAAACAGAAGGCCCGTCTTGAGAGTTGGGCTTCTTGTCTCCAGAAGTTTGTGTTTCTGTTTTTGTTTTGTTTGTATATATAGAATCCATCAAATTCCCACGAGTGAAGGGAAGAGTAAGGTCGAATATAAGGTCATATGAAAGAAGTTTTGGTATCCGATGGTTCACTGTCGTATATAGAAAGTACTTTAAGAACGCAAACTTAATCGATGCTTTTTCCAATCGACATATCTTCCCCCATATAATACTTTTAAAATTATATTTTATCGTTTCACAAATCTGTTTATTTTCCCTAGAGAATTGTGTTCTCTGTAATCCAAGTAAGTGACTTTTAATTTCTCACGCTGTTTACAGTACTGCGTGGTACTTTTTAAATATTTTGTCCCACAAAAAAAAAAAAAAAGAATTGAAAAGGAAAAAAATTATTGAAAAAAGACAAAAACAAAGAAACAAACATACGTTGGACAATTATTATCAGACATAATACAATAAATACAAGCAATAAACAATAATATAAATTGGTATCATCAGATAATTTGTAAAATTGTCAAGATCTTCCGCCGCCACATAATTTTATATTTTTCCTTTCACATGATTCTACATTTAGCGCTGAAATACGCTGATTATTCCCCTCGTTGGTACACAACAAAAAAGCCAAGAGAAGATGAAGAGAAAAACCCTTTAAGATTTCTGAATTTTTTTATTGTAATTCCCTATAGTTGTTGGGGCTGGCTGGTGTTGTTGTATTTGTGTTGTAAATGTGTTTAAGAGAAAAATTAAAGCAATTGGTTACGCTGTAGTCCATCCAATAACAATAATGCCGCCAACAATTTTTACAATGATCACAACAAATCATGGCTAAATTCTATACAAGCGAACGAAAAGCGTATAAAAGCAAAAACCCCACCATACTTGGCTAATTTGTTTCTTTATGTGCGAGTTATAAATTTATTTTTTTTTTTGCTTTTTTTGTCGTCGCCGTTGTTGCTGGTTAGGCTGCTGCTGCTGCTGTTGCTTATTATGTTTCTTGTTGTATCATTTAAAGTTAAAAATCGATCGTTTGTTTGGTGGCAAAAAGTAGTTTCAAATATTTGCTTGTTTTACCAAGTAAATGAAGAAAAAAAAAAAGAATTTAATTCAACACAGTTGGTAATCAAATCTACAACATGCAAAATACCAAAATGATCAACAACTAACTACAGCAACAGCAGCAGCCACAACAGTAATATGACGACAACACCAGTATTGTACTACAAGACAACCAACAAATTGGTAGCAGATATTTGTATTAAAAAAACGAGTAAAAACGAGAAAAAAGCTTCTTTAAGTGTCACCGCCAACTGTGAAAGATTATTTATAACTACGACAGAATATTTGAAATCATGCACATGTTGTACGATTTGATATTCAGGCTTTGAAAATTGTTTTCGTTTATTTTAAAAGATTTAATTTAATGTACCCTACATGCACCATACATACATGCATACATAATTGGTCATTACAACCAGTTTGTCAGCATTACGACCTAGCTTCTCACACCAGCCATGTCGTGTATGTTAACTTTATACATGAGTGGCGATATCTACAGTTTTAAGTCGACTCAGGACGATAGATTTTTGAGAAACTTTTGATGTCAGTTTTATTTACTCTCAGAGTTTTTGCCAGAAATCTGTTGAGAGGAAGTCGATGGAGAAATATTTCGTCACATTTCGTTTTGTTTGCAATGTCGGAAATGGCTAATAAGCCGTCACATTACCTACTAGACGACGGTGACTACATTGTTTGAATATATACTCAGAACTTTTTACGATATTTGTGGGGAACAACAGATACACCTTAACTGTAGACCTCAGTAGACTAATCCTTTGCTTTTTTAAAGCTTGTTACCGAAAGCCTGGCATAGCATATCGTTAGTCTCATTCGCAAATGTGTTAAGTCCCTTTTTCAAATTTTACAGGAGACATAAAAAACATTGCGGCTTCTTCAGTTTTTAAAATTTGTAAACTTTTTAAACGCAATTATTTTTACAAAACAGCTCTCTTTAAATGACCTAGATCAAAAATTAAGAATAATTAATAATTAATATTCGTGGAGTTACCACATGCTTTTAATATTTTTCGTAGTTTTATGGACTTAGCGTTTTTACAAACCACAAAATTACAACAACTTTAAACTACATGACACAGACATTTTTTTTGGTCGTAAAATAGGTATTTGGTATAGTCTTATCGTTTTACATTAAAACCTCAATTTTGGAAAAAAGTGGACTTAGCGTCTTTGCGAATTATACTAACGATATGTAACAGTGTAGTGTGTTCCAGAAGTGCATGTAAATCGCCACATTTCTTATCAATTATCAACCCCACCAACCTTTAATAATTTTGTTGCGTGTACACAGGCGCGCATTATGTTCGCGATCTCCTTTTCAACCAATCTACGCATACACTCATGATTTCAATTTAAAATTAATTTAATAACTTGCAGGTCCTACATTCGTTTAAAAATTCTTTTTTTTTTCTCTACTTGCCATTTACTGCAGCCTCAAACATGAAACTAATGAACGTGACAGTCTGTGAATTTGAATAATGTTTGAATATATTTTCTAAATCATTAACTCAATTCAAGGCAAGTCAGGCAATTCAGTGGACTGACTACTCAATTATTTAAAAGAAGAAATTCATTTTTTTGCTTATTTTGCATTCTGTTATCGACATCAAACGGCAGCGAAATATTTTTGACTTTTGTGTGGTTTATTCTCTCTAAGTATGCGTTGCATCGACAACAAACATGTGCCGCTAATAGAGATTACCTGGTGGCACAGTATAGTGTTATAAGCGATCTGTACGATAATGAATGTTAAAGAATTGAAAGGTTAAGAAAATATAGGACACAAGAAAATATGGGTTTACACAACTGCAGGCATAAGTAATATCAGAATGTTTAACAATTTATAAGAGAAGTTTGAATTTAGTATTCCTACGAAGAAAAATACCAAAGGCGTAGTTTAAATAGGGCCATCCTTTCACATACATACATACATACATACATACATACATACATACATACATAATTAGTATGGATTACATACAACCTAGTTTCTAACATCACTTCTGCTGTGTGTGTTAATTTTATACATGAGTGCAGGACCTACAGTTCAAAGTCGACTCCGAACAACAAATTTTTTTTGAGAAGCTTTTCATGGCATTTTTTATTTACTCTCAGAGTTTTTGCCAGAAATCTACTAAGGCGAAGTCGCCGAAGAAATATTTTTTTTATTTCGTTTCATTGGAGATTTTTGACCTGGGTTTTGAACCGTGGCCTCACGTTTAATAAGCCATCACACTACACACAGTTACTAAATTATACATACGTTTAAAAAATTGCCGAAATTTTTTAACTAATCCGTTTTCGTTGAAAATATTTATAGTTTTCTTGATGTTAAGACGGTCTTTTGCATTGGTTAAAAAATTTCTGAAATTGAACTGAATTGTGGCCCTGCACAGGCCCACAAAGGTATGCATCCGATTTACAAATTTCACAAATTTCTGAACCAAAGCAAAAGGCCGTCTTAAAATCGAGGAAAGTTGTCAGACAATTATAAATATTTTCAAAAAAATGGATTGGTTAAAAAATTTCTGAAATTTGTTATCCGTATGTATACTTCTGTGGCTATGCGTACCTAGTAGACTGCGGCGACTTCAGGGCCATCCTCTCAGAGCCCTTTAATTCTGAGAGAGAGGTGTAGTACATCGACGAAGAAAATGGATAAAGACGTCGTTCAAATAGGGTCAAAATCCCTAAGCCCTATAATTCTGATTGAGGTTTTAGACAACGTGAGGCCTTATTTTGAGAATGGCGTCTTCATATGTAAGATTGAACTGTCATAGCTCTGGAGGTGTTGTACGTTGATGACAGCTCCTTGACTCTAGAGGCTTCCTATCTAACTCCATTCTTGTTTTACTGTGTTATACAGTCAAGATTCCTTCTTATAGTGTGGCTGATCCATCTCCACTTTCCTCGTTTTATTTGTATTATTATGGGTTCCTTGTTGATAAACTTTTTAAGATCCATGTTGCTGGTATTTTTGTGCCAGAATATCCTGGCTATGATACTGAAGTTTTTGTTACTGAATGTCTGTAATTCTTGTGTAGTTGGGTTCGAAATTAATCAGGTTTCACTTTCTTATAATGGAGTTGAATTCATGTGGTGCTTCTAGACTTTCGGATCAGATTTTGACTAAAAATAATTTTTCTTTTATTCCACATTGTTTAATGAAAACATTTCAGAGCCTTTAAATTAATCTGAAAACCATGAAATTGTTGAATTACTTTTCTAAACATTATCCATTACAGCGAACAATAACTGAATAAATTGGTATTAAGCCTAACGAATCTAAAGACAATGGACTCACAGAACTCGTTGACTAACAATGAAAACATATGAACATTTAAAGTAGACAACAAATACACTTGCAATGAAAACAAAATTAACTTTTTACACAAAATTTGAGGCCATGGACGATAGATATTTAGCACTGGTAACAATAGAAACAATGGAAACTCTGTTTAAGCCTTTCTGATGTTCTTCAATCACTATTTGAATTCCATTCGTTGTAGCAATAAAAATTAAAAAACGAATCTGTTTATGGAATAAGGATTTTTTTATAGGGCACAGCAACACTTTATTGTTGTTCAAACGAAACGTGTGTGGGCTGTTGATTTAAAGGATTAGCATTGTTTCCCTTTATTTTGGATTTAAAAAAAATTTCCAATTTCTTTGCATAAATTTTCTGTTTTTTTGTTTCTCTCAGGCTCAAGACAAAAAGTAGAATAAAAAATTATCCTCTAATATGCTGTTAAAGACCACCCCTAAATTATTTTGTTGTCGGCTGATTTTATCTTTAAGATCTTCAGTGTTACAGTTTAACCTAAAATTGTAACTAAAACCTACCAATCACTCGCTATTAGCCATTGATTTAAAATTTATGGTACATGTTCTAGTTTTTTAATTAATGGGATTGATTTTTTTAAAACATACCGCTTAATTAAACGGCTACACTTGTTTAAAGATTTTATCTTTTCGGCATTGTTGACACAGTTTTTAAACGAAGGCTAGAGTATGTTCAATCACATTTCAGGAATATTTTACTCCAGCAAGCAGGTGACCATAAAGTTCGTCGAATGTTCTCCACTTTTTGCCAATAATATCATATGACTTCCCTCTATGTTGTTGACAGATGATAGAGAACAATATGACTTTGAGTGATGTGACGATACAAGTTCTTTTCGTGCAACATACATAATTACATCATTACAACCCTTCAGTCCGAATTACGCTATGACCGGTGTTGTGTGTTGATTTTATACATAAGTGGCGGGACGTACAGTTTTGTGAGCGATAGATTCTTGCGAAACTTTTTATGACAATTTTATTCACTCTCAGAGTTTTAGTCAGAAATCTGCTGAAAAAAGTAAACGAAGAAATATTTTTTAAATTTCGATTGTGTATCCAATAAAATCTAAAGCGAAAAACTCAAATTCGGCTGAAAAATGCATATCGATCCAGAAGGATGTGGTATACCATGAGCTTCTCTAACCTGGTGAAATTGTATTAAACGCTACCGATAACAAATGACCAGAAAAGCTACCAGAATGGGTTACCGGCCACCACAAGGCATACATATCTACATACATAATTGGTCATTACAATTATCAATACGAACCATCCATACCGACCAGAATGGGCCACATTTAATGACAAGGCAATTTTGAAACATGACAATGCATCTGCACACAAATCAAAATCGGTTCAGGATACAATCAAAGATTAAGTCAAAGCATTCGACTGGTAGCTGCTACCCCAATCGCCGTATTTACCGGTCTTGTCTAGTTCCTATATACACACATAATTGGTCATAACAACGCTTAGGATTACGACTTAGCTTCTCACACTACTTATATTGTGTGTGTTAATTTTGTGCATAAGTGGCGGGGGACTTACAATTTAAAGCCGAACGACAGACACATTTTTGATAAACTCTTCATGGCAATTTTATTCTCAGAGTTTTTACCAGAAATCTGCTGAGAGAAAGTCGCCGAAGAAATACTTTTTGCATTTTGTCTTGATGTCTGGCCTGGGGCTCGAACCCTGGCTTTACGTCTAATAAGCCAACACACTACTTATGAAGGCGACTTCATAAACAGTTTTACAATTTTTATATTTAAAAAATTTTTTTCCATTTAAAATATGCCCATGGGATGTTCCTTGTAAAATTAGGTCATACAGAATATTTTCATAAACTTTCTCTTTTAATTCTAAAAAGGCATAAATTATGTTGAAAGAACTTTTTTCGAATTCTGTAAACCACTCATAAATCAATGAAATTAATACCGTGCGATAAGAGACAAATTTTATTAACAAGTCTGTTAAAAGGTGTGAATCTTGTAAAAAAATTATTTTTTTTCTTATATTGTGTAATAAATTAATCACATTTAGTTGTAATGTTTAATAACAAAAACAAAAAAAATCATATTTTTTGAATTAAAGCCTGGTCCATATTTGTTTCTTTTTATTTTGCCAATTCTTTACGCCTTTGTTTGCATGTTACTTAACTCAACAGTTGTCAGTTGCCTTATCGTCAGTATCATTTAATTTGTCATCACATAATTCATGTGAACATTTCCATATTTTTTCTTGAGTGTAAAACCTAATTTAACATATTTCATCTTAATAACACTTAATCTCGTCCTTTTAATTTCTTATCCATTTTTCTGTATGGATTTGCAAGATAATGACCCGATTATCTTCACCTCTTTTTTGCATATTTTTTGATTCACTTTGTTTTTTTTTTTTGTTTTTGTTAAATTATTATTATCGTTATTATAATAATTATTTTTTTTTTGCTTTTCTTTCTTTCGTTGGGCTTATTAAAAAGTTTATGATTTATCATTTCATTATCTTTTGTTTTATGTTCCTTTTCTTGTATTTTTCTGTTTGATAATGATCTACTGATAATGGCAATATGCCTGCCATCCACCATAACATCGTATATCGTATGGTCAGATCGTAATTTAAAAATTTTTGCATTGCCACACTGACATCTTATGACCTTGAGAGAGTGAGAACATGTTGCATGTTGAACGCATTATAACTATAGATGGACTTTTAAGGTGTAGACACATTGGAAAACCAGTGGGTAAATTTAATACTTTTTCACAGTGTGATATTTTACAAAAATATGAAATGGAATTTAAAAATTATTTTTAAGAAAAAAACTATAAAATTGCTTTACTCAACTTTAAAGTGAATTATTTTAATGTAAATATAAATAAAAGAAAAATAAATAAAAATTTATTTTGGTGTAATGTTACATACCAAACAATTTAATGGAATTCCTTAACACATTAACACAATTTCCAATGGTAGAAAAAAACTATTTTTAGAGTACTCATAGCGAAATTGGAAATGATTATTAAAAAAAGAAAAATTAAATAAAACACGGAATGTAATAAACAATGTTAAAAAGAGAAATTGAATAACTTACAAGCTTAAATTAATTATTTTTAAGCCACTTTAATGCACACTTATAACTTCTATTTTGGTGTTTTAAAAGTCTGTTGTCTGGACTATTTTTTTCAATTTAAGGCTGATATTTTTCAAACTATTCAGTTAATAAGCCAATTGAAAATCAACTGAAAGCCAGATTTTTGTATAAGAAGACCAAAGAAAAGCTAGAGTTTAATGCGGTTTCGAAACAATGCAATACAATATAGAAATGTTTTTAATCTAACTTTCCATAAAAAATCATTAAACCACAACGAATTTTTAAGTTATAAAGCAGTAGCGACACAGAACTGATGTTTCACTAAGTAAGGCCCCGTCAAGCAGCTTAATGGAATCCACTGGCTATCAATAGACATGGTCGTTCAGTGCGATCTTGGAAATGGTAGCTTAAAGGGGCCATTGGAAATAAGGAAAGATTTGGAGTGAACATTTTTTGAACATTGTCAGATTAAAGATGCTGTTTATCAAATATAACAGATTTTAAAAATATTTGCTTAGTATTTATGAAATGTATTCGTTATAAAGCATTGAAATGCAGACATTTGTATTATTAATATTCCATTAATATTAATACACCCTTATGTAGATTAGACACAGTCTAAAGATTTTTGAGAAACTCTTCATGGCAATTTTATTTAATCTCAGAGTTTAGCCAGAAATCTGCTGAATGGAAGTCACCAAAGAAATATTTATTCAGATTTCCTTTTGTTGAAGATGTCTTACATTGGGTTGGAATCGATAGCTAACGCCTATAAGCCAACATACTACCTACTAGACTATGGCAACTTTATGATCCTAAAGCGAAAAAATAAAGTTTGTCTGCAAAACCAGGCCGATTTGGCAAGAAGACAATACTGTGTGCTTGGTGAGACCAGTAAGGTGTGGTGTACCATGAGCTTATAAAACCTTAATACCGCTTTCACATCATTTCGAACAAATTCGGGTTTTAATGGGTATGTCTCTACTACGGTGCTGACATACAATGTCTTGACATAGCATATTCACATACTTATATATTCAATGACTTACTGTAGTTGCAGTTATGCTTTCATTCTGCTTTTTTTTACCAAAAAAAAAATCTTTATTACTCTTCTAAAATAAATATCATGCAATATAACTTGCGGGCGATAATTATCGATTGTTACTAAAAGCTTGGTCTTGCTTGAAAGAGACAAAAAGCCTCATTAACAAGCAACTTTAGCTGCAATGCTATGAAGAAAGTTTTTCTTAATATTTCTTTTATTGTCATTTTTATATTATTTTTTGTTAACTATACGAATTTAAAAATTACGCTGAGAAAATTCTATCAACTAATTCAATTCCAAAATCATTTGAAAGTAGGAGTGATATTCTGTCGATTTTTTTTTTGGCAACTAAGTATTCTTTATTATCACACAAAATGGTTAGCGAGATTTAGTTTTAGAGTTATATTACTACAGGCAAGTTGTCGTTATTCTTAGAGATAAGAAAAAACCGACGGGAATGTCTACTGGGTACAGATAAAAAATTTAGCCCTTAAGTTTATTATTATCATTTAGTGGTGCCACAGTACTAAGACCATAAAATCTATTTTACTGTCCTCGATTTGTACTATAATGCGTTTTCCAATTCTATTGCTATGACAAACTTCAGAATGCTACACGATATCGACAAGGAAAACTCCTTGTCTGGTACTTGATATGGTGTTTCTGTCAGGGAAGCATTAACCTTGCATAGATTTCAAGTATATGTTCTGATGATTCATTCATAACAGAATATAAATATTGGGTTCTAGCCGATTTTTATATAAATAAAACAATTCAAGTCAGTGATTATTTGTGAGTGATTCGAGAGATATTTATTTTCCATCATTTGATATATTCATGCATGAAGTCGCAGTAGTCTAGTAGGCAGTGTGTTGGTTAATTAGACGCAAAGCCAGGGTTCGAGCCTCAGGAAAGACATCAAAGACAAAATACAAAAAGTATTTTTCGACGACTTCTTCTCAGCAGATTTGTGGCAAAAACTCTGAGAATAAATAATATTGCCATGAAAAAGTTTCTCAATAAAAAAAATTTGTCGTTCGGAGTCGACTTTAAACTGTAGGTCCCACCACTCTTGTATAAAATTAACACACACAACATAAGTGGTGTGAGAAACTAGGACGTTGTCCAATGGGTCAATTCGACCTCCGGGTACTGTACTTGTCTTAATTGACAAGTACACGTCCTCTAACCTAACCTAACCTATGTGCATGCACATGTGTTTAATAAAAGACATAGCATGACCATTAGTCTGGACGAAGCTGGTATAGTTTGAAAAGAGATAAGAGTGGCAAGTGTATTTTGAAATATTACAAATGGAAATAATTGATCGGGACTAGGTATACAAATTCCATATAAGCCGCAATCTAGTAGGTAGTGTGTTGGATTATTAGACTTGAGGCAGACTTAGACTTCTTCGTCACCTCCTCTCAGCAGTCCCCTGGTAAAAACTTTGAGAGTAAATAGAACTGCCATAAAAATAATCTAAAAAATTTGTCATTCTGAGTCGACTTTAAGCTGTAGGTCCTGCCAATCATGGATAAAATTAGCACGCACAACATGGGTGGTGTGAGCAGCTAGTGCGTAATCCTGACTAAAGAGTTGTAATGACGAATCGATTAAATAAGTATGCTAATGCAGATACTGATGGCTATTATAACCAGATTCTACTCTAGACAGGAAATTCGTTTACGCTTCAGAAGGATTACTTTGCGATACAACGACTACTGTATGTTTTGAATAGTTTGTAATTATTTGTCATTCATTTTGAGGTCATAGGATGGAAAAATTGAGGTGACATGATCTCCTGTTGAAAGAACTTGACTGTAATATTAAGTAAACAAGATTATAACATTGGTAAAAATGAACACATTATCGAAGTTTAAAAATTTAGAGAATACAGAGTATCCTAGTTTTCCCAAATATAATACCCTTCATAGGAAACCCATGAACCTCCCTGGGCGATGGAATCAACAACGCAAATCATAGGAAGGTCAAGCAGCGTCGTTTAATTCGAAAAAATAGAACATAATTAGAAACGATACTCATAATCAATATGTTTTTAAAGTGGTCATCGTTTCTAAGTTACGGCTGATATAAGCCTATTCTCTTTAATGTAATAATCATCTCTTTAGCTGGCGAAAGTTGATTATTGAAACTGAGGTAAAGAAAGTGTATTATTAGAAGGTGAGGTAGAGAGATTTCTGGAGATTCTCTCATCCTCGATTACACACCTAATTGCCGATTCCATCCTCTAAGAATTTTAATACTTTAAGACACTTCTATTCGTTATCTTTCTGGAACATTCCCAACGTGTTTCATTTTCCATGTCTCTCAGTGTAACATTTCATTGTCAATAAAAGTTGTTACTCGTAATCGAATTAAATTGTAATGATACACAACATAAATGAGCTTTTTAAGTTGAAAACAAATAATAAAAAAATAAAAAAATAAAAAAATTGCAACAAAAACAACAAAAATATGTACCGAAAACTAAAGAGGCAATTAATTAAAGTTGCGCCTCCAGTAATGGATGGTTAACAAGAAGTCAAGGCACAACCGGGCAAGGCAATGCAAGGCAGTTTACAAACAAAAAATCTCGGCGTCAAAATGTTGCATTTGAAAGGTCGCTTGTAATACGGCAATAAAGTCCTTCTGTCGAATTGTTAATGTGCTCCATAAAGTTAATGGTCCACTGATGTTATTGATTCGATTGTTCGATCAGCCAATATGTGACTGTTGTAATGCAGTAAGTCATTCACTCATTCAGTCATTCATTCATTCATTTATTGGCTACCATTAAGAATGTTTCTCTAAAAGCACGCATGTGTGTGCGTTTGTATGAACGTGTTGTTTTGCAATTAATTAAATTAAATTATATTTTGCTGTTGTTATACGATTACGATTAATGTTTTGTAGAAGATTGCAATTAAAAATCGACAAGATGAGCTGATCTGAACCGAGCTGAGCTGAGCGTGGTATTTAATTTTAAAACCATTTAAAATGTCTGTTTTGCACGTCTGCTTAAAGCTGTTGGTTTTTATGGTTTGATTTAATGCTTCTCAGATTGGCTATGAGCATCATGTGTACGCATATAAAATTGAAGCGTGATCAACGAAATCAATTTAATCTCGACTGAACATTGCTTAAGGCGCTTCTTACGAGTGATACGAGTGTGTGATGTTGACCAATTGTATGTGATCCTGGCAATGATATGCTCATTTAACCCTCTTGTTTTAATTCTTTTTTCTCCTTTTTCTTTATCGATGAAGTACATGCCTTGAGATATTCTTCAATTCTTTCTTTTTTTTTTTGCATGCTGTCTGTGTGATAATTCAGAATTTAAGTTGAATTTTTTCTGTGCTCATGTCCTTAGTGCGGCTTTATGAATTTTGTATTCATTACACACTGCGGCCATCACTTGTATTCCTGATAATGGAATCGGCAAAAAAAAAAATTACATGATTTTGTTTGGTTTGCCAATAATGGCGATAAGATTGTAAATGAATATCTTTATTGAAGGTGTGCTTAAATTGTAGACTCTAATAGTTTTTGTCAGTTTTGTGAAGATATTGAAATATTATATTTAAAGCCCTGCGTTTCTGATGGGATAATCGATAGCGGAATTGCTATGAATTGATGAATTTTGACAAATATGTGAGATCAACAGCAACTTTGTATTGTTATTTAATAATACGTTGTATGAATTGTGAATAAATTTTGTGGTTTTGTAGTGTTAAGTTGAATATAAAGTTCCAATTTTAAAATTTCTTAAAACACTTTCAACTGTATTTTCAATATTTAATTTACTTCAGCCATTAATGCATCCCATCCCTGGCTGCATACCAAGTGATGGCCAGAAAATTGACATTATTGACATAGAACAGCACTCTAAAATTTGTCAGGAACATCCTATAAAGTCTAACGGTCATATAAGGTACCTCTTTACCACAATGATAATAATAATGCTTGGAGATGATTTCAATTCTCTATAAATACCGATTGATCCGAACCTATACGAGGAACTTTTTTTTTTTAACATTATGGTTAAGAAATGATTTTTTTCAAAGTCTAAAAGTCACAAATTTACGACTAACATTCAGAGAATGGCTCTTGCTTATAGATCTCATCGTGATGGAACTACAACAATGGGTAATGGGAGGCAGGATAGAGGAAGGACGGTATCTACGTGTTAGATTTGAATCTGTCCATATTACAAGTGACGGCAAACAAATTTTACAGGCAGATATTTCCACATACTTATAGAGTAGCTAAAGATCAAAGTCTTTCTCTATAATGCAATGTGAGATCCACTCACCAACCAACCACGAACGGATGCGTTTTATTCGTATTTATATTATATTTATATTTCATATAAATTACGTTTATATTTCAACGGATACAACAGATACTAAGGATACATACATACATACATAATTAGTCCTTACAACCCTTCAGTCAGGATTACGATCGAGTTTCTCAAACCACTTATGTTGTATGTGGCGGGACCTCCAGTTCAAAGTCGATTCCGAAGGGTAGCTGTTTGGGAAACTTTTTCATGACAATTTTATTTACTCTCAGAGTTTTTGCCAGAAATCTGCTTAGAAGCCGCTGGAGAAATATTTTTTCATATTTCCTTATATTGGAGATGTCTGATATGGGGTTTGAACCGAGGCGTCATGTCTAATAAGCTAACACACTACCCACTAGACTACGGCGACTTCAGCTTTAAGGATACCTGCTACCAATATACACCTCTCTTGTACGTGACCGGAAGCTTCGAAATAAATTTTGTGGTATCTCTACATGGTGTATGTAGTAAGGTAATTAGTGGACTAAAGTGTTCTTAAGAAACCAAGACACTGAATGTTTTTTACAACACTTAGAAAATATGCCGGCGCAGAATGCAGTGAATTTTCATACCAACAATATCAAGACCTAATGTTGTGGTAGTGCTTATGGGCTAAGAAACAACTTTGGATCTTGTGAGCATTCAAATCGAACCTATTCGCATGCCTCCATTCGATGATTGAATGTGGGTCGAATGCGTGTGAGTCATTCATAATAAGTCTTTTCGCTTCAATTTTCAAATGGTTTGGCCTATGGCCAAAAGAAAATGAATGACTGAATATTACTGTCATCTGTAAAAAAAGTTGATACAACTGGAAGTTATGGAGAGTAGATTATTAATAAAAAAAATTTTGAAATTAAATTGGAGATAAAACTGTATCTTGAATTTACCATGAAAATGTTTGATGGAATTCTATTTACAACAACTTGTGTAATGAGATACTTCAGAAAACTCAAAGTATATGTGGAAAATTGTCCACCGGTAGCAATGGCTTCCTATAAATGTGTTCAGTGCCACACGTTGCCAAATGGTTTGATAGTGTTTATAGTCACAACATTGCTGTCTGTAACTCATAGAATACATTGATTCCACCTTGGTGGGAGTAAAGTCAATATGTCATCAGAAAAACGAGCGTAACGACAACCGGGTTGCTAGAAGGTGATGATAGTTTTCAGAATTATTATTCTTACCCTTTTTGAAAATTGGTGTTACGCTGGTAACCTTCTAGTAAATTGATAAAACACCGGTATGATAAAAAAGCAGCGGAAAGATTACTCAATATACAAGCCAGCTTAGACGAACACTGCTTCAGCGTTAGCGATGGAATACCATGCGTTATGTTGAGCCCTAGTAAACATTGGGACATCGTGAAAAGAAATCTTTAATAATAATACTTCGAATATGTTTTACATGAAGTCGCCGCAATTTAGTAGGTAGTGTGTTGGCTTATTAGACGTGAGGCCTGAGTTCAAATCCCATGTCATACATCTCCAACAAAACGAAATATGGAAAATATTTCTTTGGCGACTTCCTCTCAGCAGTTTTCAGGCAAAAACTCTGAGAGTAAATAAAAATTGCCATGAAAAAGTTTCTCAAAAATCTGTCATTCGGAATCGACTTTAAACTGTAAGTCCCTCCACTCATTTATAAAATTAACACACACAACATACATAAGTAGTGTGAAAAGCTAGATCGTAATCCTGACTGAAGCATTGTAATGATCAATTATGTATGTATGTATGTGTACGTATTACATATCAGTACACTAACTTTCATACATACAGAAATTTACATTTACGACCGGAAATACTTAGACTCAGTAACCTCCTCACCCACATGTGTTATTGATTTGCAAACTATTTAAACTTGCAATTCAAAGAATACGTTTTTATTAATTGAAGTAATGATACAAAAATAATTTTTTTTATATTAAAAGCGATCAATAAAATACCCTAAGTAGTGCTAATTTGAAACTTTACTTTGTTTAGTGTTTTATTTCATTTCAGAGAGGTATTGGTATGCATAACTGAACCAAATACAATATCTTGTATCGACGCTTTTCAATGAATTGTAAAAAATCGTTAGAAATGCAAATACCATTTAAACAGAAACTAACGAAATAATTTCATATGCATTTATTATTAAATGATGACAACATTAATGTATCAATGAATTACTCCGGGCGACACAATTTATTCGATTCACTTGAAAAGTCAATAAAATAAAAAAAAATTAACAAATAATATTTACTCAAGATAAAGAATTTTTATATTTAAACATTTTTATAAAAATTTTTATCATTTATTTGTTTAACATTATAAAGCACACTTATAGCACACTTCTATTACTAACTTCGGAAAAAAATGGAATTCAATTTCCAAAAGATAAAACCCAAAGATATTCCTTTAATATTAAGCCACTGTTATGTTGGGTATTTATTGAATAACAAACATTTTTATTTACTTTACAATTTAAATACATGGCAGTATCGACTTGTTCGCATTCTCCCGGTAAAACTTACGATAACAAAATGAATTGCGTGGGTGTTTTGAAACTGTCAAGTTCCAAGACTTCATTCAAGTTTTCATTTCAAAAAAAAAAAAATAAACATTAATGTGTGTCACATATAAAAAAGGGGAACTTTTGATAACGCATTCATTCATTGCAAAAAAGATTTTTTTTCATCGTAATAATGCAAGAGTACCTACAAAGCATTTTATTACACGACTTTTCTGATACGACTTATTCTCTGTATTTACCAAAAAAAAAATTGCACACTACCCCTCATGTCTTACATCCGTCGTACTTGATCATATGTGTGGGCAATAAAAACGCAAATCAAAGCGTTGGGATCCTATATCGTGAAGTGAAAGAGCGTCAGGAGTTGCATGGACGCTCTACACCGTTTTCGTCGACACAACACTCGCCTCTACTATGTTCCGCGACACTGTGGCATAAAGGGATAGGGAAATGTGGACGAATTAGCACGAAAGGGATCGGAGAGGTCTGATGAGGAGTCGATATAGGGGCATATAAGCCTCCACAGGAAAACTTTTATAAATTGGAAAAAGCAGCATAGAATTCTACAAACCGTGGGTGTTCCGACATGCCTGGTTGAATTTCAAAGCAGCTGTGTCCAGCAATGGATAGCGGGAGAACCAGGGAACTACTTGAATACGACCAGCAAACAGTTCACATTCTAACGGGACATTGCACTATTGGCAGTTTCGCTGACAAGCTTGATCTGACTCACCAGTATTACTAAAGAAGCTGCCATTATGTGGAGGAAACCGAATCGCTGCAACATATTTTATGCCAGTGCCCTGCACTTTGGGACAGACGTCATCGGTTTTTGGTGACAGAACTTTTGAAAACGTGGGCATAATGGCGAAGGGTGCCGCTAAGGGAATTGGCCGGTTTCATCCATAGCTCTGGGTGACATAAACCCACCACTAACAAATCATGACAAGGGGCTTACCTCACCCTGTGTAACACAATGAGCTATATGGTCACCGAGTGAACTTGCATGCGAACGGCAAGAACTCCGCTGTATAACCTAACCTAGCCCCCTCTTTCCTTACCCCTATAAACTATCTTTCCTGTATTCCAACACAATCCAGTGCTTGAATAGGGGTCATCTCCTGAAAGAAAAACCTGATTAATTTGCTCGGCTCGGAAAAAACAGAAATCATATCACAATGAAATCGTGTACGAATACTTTTGTGGATTGCCTCAATAGATCTCATTTTCTGGAGCTAATGTAATTTAATGAAATGACGTACAAGACTTATACGCCGGAAAGGATATTATGATGGACAGTAAAATTATATTTTATGCAAAAACCTAAATTTTATTAAAATGTGTCGGACTACTGGTCTGCGTTAAAACATATTAGCACTTACTTTAAATATGTATTTAACAGAATGGTATTTAAAATAATATACACAGTATGTAGCATTTTTTAATTAATTTTGCTTTTACAGGTTAATAGAAAATTTTCTTATTAACTTCACATGCATTTGTTTAATATTTTTTTTCCAAAAATTAAAAGAACTTCAATGCTCTCAAGAGTGTACATTTTATTTTGCATTTAAAATGGCAATGTATTCCTATATTAACTCAATATATGCATAGATTACAAAACGCCTTTAAGTTATATTGCTAACAGTTAGGCTTTACAAATCACACAAACCTCTCTAAAGTGATGAAGTATAGCACGATCTAAAAATTATTTTCTAAATCTAAACATTGCTTCAACTTAACTTACTAACGAAGTACTGAACCGATAAACCATTTGCTACTGCAAATCGTTAAAACGCAGCAAATAATAATTAAATTTAATTAGAAACAAACGATACAGAAACTGTTATGAAAAAAAACAGATTTGTTACATGACTTACGATACTCTTTTTTCGTATAGTAAACCACACTTAAGCAATATTAGAAAAACAACATTTAAAGTTTTCATACAACACAGGCAACCAGTCATCCACACAAAGCCGTACAAGGGCCCCGCTGTGCCTTTCACAATCTTCTAAGCTTACGTATATAGATCATATTGAAAAATTTCTAAACGTTAACTGCCCTAAAACAACAGCAAACAAAAGATAAAATAAGAAGTAATCTTAACTATGATTGCTTTAGTTCCACAGCAATATGCTGCATTATTATTTGGTAGCTGCCATCGTTCTTTTTTTCCTAGAGTTTATACATTCTGAAATTATGATCATTATATGATAATCATAATTTGAAAAAATGCTTCCGATTTAATGCGATTATATTTAAGCTTAAGGTAGTAATTGATGTTGTGTGTTATAATACAGGTCTTAGCAATCAATACTTATTTTCTTAATTTTATTATAATTTTTTTTTAATAAAGTAGAGACAGTTCAATTGGAAAATTAAATTCGAAAGGAATGGCTACAGCTTGAATATTGAAATCTTTAAATACATACATACAATATATACACATACATACATATGTATATACATAACTGGTCGAATCCGAACGACAAATTTTTTTGAGAAACTTTTCATGACAATTTTTTCGCAGAAGAAATATTTTTTTTATTTCGTTTTGTTGGAGATGCCTGACCTAGGCTTTGAACCGTGGCCTCATTTCTAATAGGCCAACACATTAACCGTTTGACTATGGTGATTTCATTTGCTAATACAAATGTCACATTTTAACGTAGTATTCGTCTTTATCGCTAAGCACATTCGCTCGTGGTCAATAGAGCAGTGAATATTACTATGCAATGCGAAAACTCGTTCTTTAGCCACACTAACCGCGCGGAGAAATATGGAGAAATATTTTCAGTCACTTGCAATATAAATAGGCTCCAATCTTATATTCGTAAACACTGCTCACTGTTTCCTTTCTTAAGGAAACAATGTTCCTGGTCCATTCGCTGCGTGTGAATCGAAAATATATTCTCTTTCGTTAAGAGATTAGGTGCTCACTTCAAAAGCTCTGCATTTTTCCATGGGCTTTTTCATTATCGCATGTGTATGACTGTCTACAGGACTTGAAATGCTGAATTAACAACTTAGGATCCTTGGAGCTTTGTCGACATTGAAAAATAGGCTGATCCCGGAGTACATGTTATTAGAATTCCTATCCGCAGCCGAATATGATAGACCATCAGAGAAATTGAACGTGGGAGACTGTAGATAACAGTCAATGTTGGCATCTTGTATACATAAACCCACTATGAAATTGCTTGTAGAAAGGTGCCTTAAAGGTGTAGTGGGTAGTGAATTAGCCTGCTAGAGTCGGCGTTGTGGGCTAGATTCGTTCCAGAGTCTCTGGTCTATAAAATATTCTGAAATTTTTTGAGTAATATTAAAAACAAAAATTATGGCCAAAGTAAAATGCTGATCATAAAAAGAAACAACAAAAAATAGAAAAAAAACACAGATCGTTGCACACTGCTCGCTCACACTACTCGATCAAAGCATTGTGAGAATAGGTATCATACGTCGAGTTTTTGGTCTTAAGAAAAAGAGTACAGCCCCTTCTGTTCTTGGTGTTCGAATGCAAACACAATAGAAAATTATAGCCCCACAGTCGCTTTATGGTTATTAGACCAAAGTCTATTTATATTTAGAATAACTAGCTGGACACTTAAAAATCCTATTTTGGCTATTGAAACATACGTGTTCTTTGTAATATCAACTATGTGAGAAGTTTATGTACCATTACCATTACACACAGAAAAGTTTAAGTACTCCTGTACAGCACGTTCTATGCAAATGATTTGATTTGAGAAACATCATTGGAACATCATTTTTTACTAGGATTTCGAATAAGTTTCCTTTGGATTCCTGTATTAGGAATCTATTACGTCATCGTAATTTTTTCATAACATTTCATCAAATGTTCTGAAACTTTTTGTTTCTAAAACCAAATATACTTTCTTACGAACAATTTTTCCTTCTAAAACTTCAAGAAAACTTGCTTACAAACTTGTATAATGTAAACCTTATGTTTTTTATAATTTACCACAAGTGTTCCTCATCATTGAGTGCATAGAATTGGCTCCGACATTGTAGTCTCAAACATAAGTTATAGTGATGGATTTATAATGGTGGCAAAATGTTGCATGAATGATGATTATTTGATGTTTGTTTGTTTTTGTGCCACAATAATTCTAAGCATAAGAGATAGTGAGAGTAAACGGCTAATATTGCAACGTTCATCTACTTTAAAGCATTTGCCGGTGCTTGTGCATTAAATGTGTAACAAAAATCAACCAACAAATGGTGGAGAAGCGGAAAGAAAACATAAATTGTTAAGACATTTAAAAGCTTAAGGCCATAACGACGACGATGGACGATGTTAAAACAGCAGACATACAGACGAACAAACAAAAAAAGATCAGATCAGATCGGATCACATCAGTAATGTGGCTTAAAGACAATGCGAAAGGATTATTTGTTTTATGCTTTCATAGAATGATGTGTGCTGCGTCCGAGTGATGCATTAGAAGATGGAGGCGGTGCAAGTAGTGGTGGTGATGGTGGTGGTATAAGCCATAATTTTGATGGTTTCTATACACTTCTTTTGAGCTGTTGGTAATGGTGGTGGCGTCTGTGATGTCGGCATTACAAAAATAATAATTATTTGTTTAGAGTTTTATTTTTTCCTTCTTTATTTTGTTGTATATTCTATCATAAGATCTTTTTTTTTTTTTAAAAAAAAGTTGCAAGTTTTCATCATCATATTTCAATATCATCGTTTTGAAGTTAAAAAATACTGGAAGCGTTTTATTCTAAACACCTTCTTGGAAATTAGTTTCGTTACTAAGATTTCTTTCATTTTTGGTCTTTTAGTTTTATGCTGTACCTTTGTTCTTTGTCTTTAGCCTTCAGTTATTTAAACAATTTGTTTCTTTATTTATTTATTTTGAACTGAAAACACAAAGAATATCAACTAATTTTTGGTATAATTTAACAATTTCTGAAGATCATACATCACCCCGAGTGTCAAAAGCCAAAGTAAGAAAAAAATTAGAAAAATGCCAAAGTGCCCCTTAACCAGACAGAAAATAGGAGGTGTTATCAACCTTTAAAATAATGAATGATGAAAATTTATTACCGTTAATAGAAGGTGTTAACGAATGTGATGACTTATTTAAAACTGCACAAAATTTGCATACGACAGTAGTGGGTGTTTGTTTTTAGTTTTGTTTTTTGGGAAATTGTGTTTAAAAAGTTTAAGGCAATTACAGACGAAGGCATAGAGAACAGTGGGTTCAATAGCAGTTTAAATGAATTTTTGAACATATTGGTTGTCAGAAATTCTTGATGCAGCTTAAGGTAATGTAAAGCTTTTATTTATAACGAATATATTATGCTGGCCCCAGGTCAGATATCTCCAACAAAACAAAAATATGAAAAAAATATTTCTTCTGCAGCTTACTCTCAGCAGATTTCTGGCAAACTCTGAAAGTAAATAAAATTGTCATGAAAAGTTTCCCATCGATTTTCATTCGATTTTAAAATGTAGGTTCCGCTGCTCTTGGATACAATTAACACACACAACATAAGTGGTGTGAGAATGTAGGTTGTAATCCTGACTGAAGAGTTGTAATGACCAATTATGTTATGTATGAGTATTTAGTCATTCCTTGTGAAAAAGTTTTGCTTGGCCTTGTCCCGGCATATTTCGGGATCTAAATTGAGGAAAGACTGGAGAGGGAAGCGTTTATTGAATAAGAATGCGTTTTGGATTTAAGGAAGTTGGACCAAAATTAACATTATTATTATACATACTAGGAGAGTGCTCGCACTTTAATCAAACGATTAGTAAGACCATGTTGCAGTTAATTGAGCAACATCTTCTGTGGCTGTTGCACTGATAATTGAGTTGGGGTGATTACATAGTATTCGATTCATTTTCAAAGTTGGTCAATCTACAGTAATACTGATGGTCACAGAAATCAACAGTTTTTAAGGGAAACTGCAGTCATGCCTGGAGTGCAAATGCACATCAAACAATCTAAAAAAGACCAAATAAGAGTCATCAGTACGATTCTTTATTTAAACCATTATCCTGAAATCCATTATCTGCCCTGACTGAAATCGATTCTATGTTGCACTGCTTAAGAAGATATCTTCATTTTAATCTAAGCCCCAGTGCGTTGCATAGCTACTTTACTTTTTGCTTCCTATATTACCTAAATTACAATGCATGGCATGTGTACCCTACAAACTTTTTGATCTACTGTAGGTAAAACCTGAGTTTGCTTGAATACTTTAAAGATTTTTATTCGTTTCAGATATTCTTAAAAAATTTCTTGCTTTTAGTGGTGCTTGACCATAAACCCGTGGTTCGCATACAACAGAACACAAAGAATACATGTCAGCGTTGTATCAGGTTTAAGAAAAACCATCCAATTAAACAATCTTGAAGTCGTTCTTAGCACTTCACCGCAATACAAGGCCTGCTAACAAGGACTTCCGAACTGAGATAGTTCACAACGACCATCTTGTTGGAGCTATATCTGTCAAATAAGTTGTCATTTATTTAGTCTGATGTGCTAAATATACATGTACGACTGTAGATAACGACGTTTGTGTTTAATAAATCGGTTCTGAAGCGTTTGGCAACTGACTCTAATTTTCATCGAAAAATCATCTTCAACGATGAGACCCATTTCTGGATAAATAGTTTCATGAACAAACAAAATTGTCGAATTAGATACGATTACAATCCAATGAGAGCGTCTAATCATTTCCAAAATATCACTCTTTGTTGTAAATTTTGTGCTGGCGGTCCACATTTCTCTGAGAAAGATATTGGCCTGGTCCTCACTGTTAACAACTAGCACTATAGGTGGATTACAAACATTTTTTGACCTGAATTAGATGATCTACCAACCAAAAATGAGTAAAGTCGATGGAACGACGCTACTTTTTCACTAAGCTCATGTCATATTGAATATTCTTCAGGAGCTATTTGGGGGCATGGCCATCTCATGCAGAGTTGATGTAAATTAGCCTCTAAGATCATAAATCTAAGGTGTATGGGAATGGCCCACAAAGCACACACGTCTTCAAAGCCTACATTAGCCATGCCACCGGTCAATTGCAACCTGATTGAAGCGTCAGACTCATTTTGGATGTGCTCCACTCAGTGAAGCCGTGGCGGATATTTCAACGCTGTTATATTCCACATATAGTGACATCAGCAGGTCATTCAAACGAATAAAAACTTTTATGGTACGTTTTGCACATTTTGTTTTATTTACATATAAAGACAGGAAGCATATAGAACAGACCCTATATTCTAGTAGACATAGTTTCTAGACTCAGGCAATTGAACCTGCAGCAGTAGACCAATCTCCTCCTAACTGGAAAACCTTGATTAATGAAAATGTAACAAAGCAGGAAAAAATAAAAGCAGAAACCCGAAAAGAGGATGAAGAAATATTGTGTCATCAGTATACTCTTTAAAAAACTAAAGCAATAAAAAAGTATCGGCTTATTTACAACTCTAAAGTACCATGAGTTTATATCTTCAATTTCCTCATATGAAATGAGTACATGACGCCATAATCTTTGATGTCTTAATGATAAATTCAAAAAAAAAAGAGGCAAAAAAATAAAAAAATTTAAAAAAAGTTGTGCACAGAACACGCAAATTAAAGTGAATTGTTGTGGTTAAAAAGTTAATTTAAATCATGTCACAACAACACAAAAAATATATACAATTCGATAACACAGTGTGTGATTTTATTTGCGTGCAAACACCAGAAATCGATTTGATATCGAAGATAAATCTTTTAGCAGCACACAAACCAAACTCTACAGCGTTGTTAAAACATCACAAACCAAAGAAAAAAAAGAGCGAAAGAAAATAACATCAAATTACAATGATGCCAAATGATGGTTATAATTCATATACGAAAAAAAAAAATTTAAAAGCTTTGTAAAAGGCAAACCCATATCAAACATACCGTGGCAATGAAATCTCTTTAACGTAATTGATTTGTTAGATAAAATATTATCTCGAACATGAAAACGTAAAGGCAGGCTTGCGTTGATAATGATAACAAAGGCTGGCTTTAAAATTTAAATGCAATTCAAGTGACGGATTTATTTCATTGTAATGATCTCACCGACTTTGTAAAGAGCTATCAGGGAGAATTATGAACGACAGTGTATTAAATTATCGATTACTATGCAGATAAAGTAAAGTAAAGTAATCGATAAAGTAAAGTAATCGATAATTTACTTTATCTGCATAGTAATATTATAGTAATAGCATAGTAATCGATAAACTAAAATAATCGATAATTTGCTTTATCTGCATAGTAATAGTATAGTAATAACAGATAAAGTAAATTATCGATTACTTTACTTTGCAATTACTATGCATATAAAGTAAATTATCGATTACTTTACTTTATCGATTATCGATTACTTTACTTTACTTTATCGATTATCGATTACTTTACTTTACTTTATCTGCAAGTAATCGATAATTTAATACACTGAACCTATCGAAACAAAATTGTGCCTGATAGCGGTTTACAGATTACTATGCAGATAAAGTGCAGTCGACGTAATCTAGTAGGTAGTGCGTTGGCTTATTAGACGTAAGGCCACGGTTCCAATTCCAGGTCAAACATCAAAACGAAATGTGAAAAAATATTTCTTCGGTGATTTCCTTTCAGCAGATTTCTGGTAAGAACTCTGAGTGTAAATAACATTTCCATGAAAATTTTCTCAAAAATCTGTCGTTCAGAGTCGACTCTAAACTGTAGGTCCCGCCACTCATATATAAAATTACAACACAACTTGACGGGTGTGAGAAGCTAGGCCGTAATCCTGACTGAAAGGTTGTAATGACCAATTATGTATGTATGTGTGCAGATAAATTATTAGAAAATTACAGCCTTCTGAAGCGAAGTTATATTCTTAGCCATGGAAACATTTGAAAATTGAAAGGCAAAATTTTGAAGGCACAAAATTTTTCAAGAAGGTTGTGCCCCAGAATATTCAATATTGGGGCACAGTAAACTTTTTAAAATCGACACAAGCCTGATGTCTTAAAATCAAAAGCACATTCATGTGAGAGGCATTTCTCGTTAATGCAGCTTGTAGGGTACTTTAAATATAATTTCAGTATTTCAAAGAGAGTATTAAATTAAAACGTTTCACATCTTATCACAACAAAACACGCAACAAAGATTAAACATTTGATTGTGATGATTATTAAGGGAATACAGGACTGAAGTTTAAAATTTAAAAACTGTGTCGTACATCAAACCATCTTAAAACATTGTATTGGTGATGGAATGCAAATGGATAAAATGCGTGAAAACATACATTCCCTAGATAAACGAAATGTGAAGGGCATATACGCATGATAACTATTAACAACTATTTAAAGGAAGCCGACCAACACACATTCTATGATAACCTTTGTGGTCCTTAGAGATTTAAGAAAAAAGAAAATGTTGCAAAAGAATTGCCAAAAAAGCATTGAAATCACTCACACACTCTCATGTTGCTAAATGGAAAATTATAACGCATTTCAAATTGCATTAACATTGGTTTAAGGACTTCATTAAAATCTAATCCCACATAAGGAGAAATGTCAACAGTATTGTCCTTACAATTCCAGTATCAGTGTAGCAGATTCATTTGTTAATATTTAAACGCATGAGTGATTTGGTCTTTTGTGGTTTCAATATACTTTAACTCACATGCACTCTATTATCTTTGAAGTGTTCATTGAAGAATATGTTTTCAATTTTTTCTTAAAGACTTTAGTGGCCATTATGCAATATTTTTTTCGTTTTTTTAGACTCATTGTCTAGCTAAAGTATCAGCTGTTATTTCTACTGAACATAATTTTTGCTCAAAGATTTTATAAAAATTTACGAAAATTTTCATCATGGGTATAATGGTTCGTGTGTGTTTTTCAAGAGATTATATATTTCTGCATGGTTTTATGCAAAAATATCTCAGCTGTAGCATGCGTTGCAAGCGTGTAAAATTAATGCTGTCAGCAAGATTAAATGAATATGCACCATATGATGAACAGTTCGTATCGAATGAATTTGAAATATGTCATCAATAGAATCCATAAGAATTGTAAATTGTGCTCAGGACTTCTATGTGCTCGTGTGTCCATTGGAAGTCAATAGTTAGTAGAAATTGCCATAAAAAATCTCCATATTCGGAAGATAATGGATGTAAAATATATTTGATTCTGGTTATTTTGATCTTAAAACAAAGACGTGAGACCACGCTTCAAACTTCAGATCTGACATCTCCAACGAAACGAAAAAATATTTCTTGGGTGACTTCCTCCCAGCATATTTCTGGCAAGAACTCTGAGAAGCAAAAATCTGTCGTTCGGAGTCGATTTTAACCACTCATGTATAAAATTAACACACACTAAATAAGTGGTGTGAGCAGCTAGTTCAGAATCCTACCTGAACGGTTGTAATGACCAATTATGTATGTATGTATAAAGTCAACGAAAGTTTCAAATGTATTTTCCCAAACGGTGCCAATGTAGGAGAACCTAGACAGAATGAGACAGTATTACTGCGAAACAAGTAGCTGCGAACGCCCTAATGAGACTAAGTGCCATAAGAGCATGGAAGTACAGAAGCTATGGTCATGCCAAAATTTTGGCTATAGTTGGTCTGAATATACTGATTGACTACACGATATCTGAACCTGTTTTCAATCATAGTTTGGCGACGCAGATACCGGGCAGATTCTTTTATGAAATAAATAAATATCATTCAAATTTTCACTGATGGATCAAGATTACGCAACAAAGATGGATGTGGAATCTTTCCAGAAAAATTGAAAATCAGATCTTCGCTTACGTTACCAGATTACTTTAGTATTTTTCAGACTGAAATAATAGTTATTACAATTGCCGCAGTGGGAATTCAGCATCAGTATTCTGTAAAGTGGTCATTAGATCCCTGAAGAATGTGTACACCGCATCTAAGATGGAATTGCGAGACTTTCGGCCGCTACCCCAATTTGAATTTTTGTACACAGAGACGTCGAAGAAAACAACAAGGCAGGCGCTCTTGTTAAAGCTGGCACCATGGAACATTCAAAAGAATTCCAACTGCAGAATTAATTTCCATAGGGGTCAACAAATGGTCTCACAAAAACTCCATTCATTGTCGTAGGTAAGATAGGATAATCAACCCGCTTGTAGAGGTGTCAGACATATCGAGGCTAACATGAATATATACAGAACAGAATTTACATTAAACCCATTAAGATTCCATCTAGGAATCCTCATAGTAGTGACAATGGAGCATTGGTCTCTGGGTGTTCACGCCAGGTGATTGGGAATGTCTCATAACGACTTCGACCGTAGCTGCATCGATGAGGAAAAACAGAACATTTTTTCTGTCATGGTACGGCGCTTGGGAACCTGAGAAGAACAATTTTTGGACACCCACAATCTTGTGACAAAACATTTGAGAAAAGTTCACTCCTTCATAAAACTCTCGGGATGGTTGAGAGATACCAACCAGGAGCACCGATGTCTTTTAGAAATCAGGCTCTATCTATGGAGGCGGATGAGTTTAAAATAACTTAACCTTCTCCAGTGACTAACAGTTTAAAGTCGACTTCGGACTACAAATTTTTAAGAAACTTTTCGCGGAATTTATATTTGCGCTCAGAGTTTTTGGCAGACGGCTGCTGTAGGGAAGTTGCCGAAGAAATATTTTCTCATAGCCAGCACTCTATTTACTAGACCAGGACGATTTCAAATTTGTACTTTAGGAACAAGAATAGTCGAATAGTAGTTGTTAGAAACTATCACTGACATGATATTTCGGATGTTCTTTACCTTCCACTGTAGATGAAGTGACGTTTACTTCTGTCTATTGATATATCACTTTTAGTTTCCATTCTAGTCTTTACAATAATTTTAATAGAAACATAGAAATAAATTATTAAACAATTTCACAAGTCAAAGAAAACAATTCAACGTTTGCGTGCAATAACTTAAATCTACAGGATTTTTTTCTCTAAAAATTCTTTTCAAGAAATTTAATAAAAATGTCACACAAAAATGGCATTGACAACAATAAAAATACCAAAAAAATAAATTTAAAAACAAAAAGAAAATAAAATAGATTTACAACAATTAAAACGATCGTAACTATCGAACGTTAACTATTGAATGTTCATTTCAAGGTATTTAGCACATTGCGACAATACAAAACGAATTGAAATACGAAAAGTAATACCTGTGAGGTCTACTTATCATTATTTAAAGCAACAATGGTTCTCTATTTTGTTATTCGAAGTTCTTTTTTTTTTGTGCAACTAAAATAGAAATCGAATACGCAAAGAATGAACATAAAATAAGACATTATGGTGACCACAGTTCAAACCAAAAATATATGAAAAGATTAACGTTCAAATAAAGAACTTTTTCCATAAGAAAAAAAAAAAAAGAGAAATGGAAGAAGAAAAGTGTCACAACAATTGCATAAAAACAATAGCATTTCACATTAAAGATCACTCCCCTACAATGCGCAGTTTTTTGTGTGTATTTTGTATGAAATCTCTTTTCAAGGTGGTCCTCCTTTTTCCTTCCAACCTTAATGGTCCTGTTTTGTTTATATTGTACGCCTGAGGTCTTAACGATTATTTTGTCTTTGGTTTTCTATTTTCTGGCATGACATCTCTATTATGGTTTTGCAAGTTTCTTCTTTTTTCTTGGTTTTTTTAATTTTTAACGTGACATCGTTATCATTAAGGCATCCAACCGTTTTTTAATTCTCAGAATACTTTGATGAATTCTGGTAAAGAATATTTTATATTCTCTTAAATTGCAATTTACTTGGCTATTGTTTATATTCCTTATAATTAATATACGGGCGTTATTCTCAAATTGCCAAACCGCTTAATTTTTCTTTTTTTATAACAAAAGCCTCTGCAGAAATTCATTTCATTTCTTTGTTGAATTCAATTGATTTGTTAAAAAAAAGGTTTAAGAAAACTTAAAAAAAGTCTCAAAATGCTTCTCCTAAATCTACTGACCTAAAATGTATGGATCTGTTATGTTCATTTCATCACATTCAATTCGGAATTTCAATCAGAGTCTCAGAATTTCATCATCATCAAATATGCGTTTGAAAAAAACCTCTTCAACTTTTTGTATTTCTCGACACTTAATTGAAAAGACATTGACTTGACTTCTATAAAGACTACATATGTACATATAATAAACTGTGCATTTAATTTATGTTTGACAGCCTGTGATTACCGTGTGATTTTGAAAAAAATGAATTTCATGCAAAACTGACAAAAATGCTTACATTAGACTAAAGAATTGCTTTCTCTTCCCGATATTCTGTCTACTTAATCCCAAATTTCTCGATGTGTTTTATCTGCCTTCGATCTCTGTATGAATTTGAAGTATGCAGGTCTTCAAAAGAATCCATGAGAATCCTAAATTGGACTTATGTTGTGAATTATGATGGTTATTAGAAATTCTCCTAAAAAATCTCCACATTCGAAAGATATTGATTCTGATTATTCTGAACTATTATGAGACTTTGTATTACGATGGTTATAGCCGAATGATCTTCTTATTGAAAAATAAGATTTTAATAGTGTCTCTATTAATGAAAATAAGGCAATTAGAGTGATAGAAGCCCGGATGGAGCTTACATACATAATTAGTCATTACAACCCTTCAGTCATTCAACCCTTCAGCAGCGATACAGAAAATCATAATCAAGAAAGTTACAGATATTCACATACACACATACATACCTAATTAGTCATTACAACCCTTTAGTCAGGATTACGACCTAGCTCCTCACACCACTTATGTTGTGTATGTTAATTTTATACATGAGTGGTGAGATCTGCAGTTTTAAAGTTGACTCCGAACGACAGATTTTTGAGAAACTTTTCATGGCAGTTATATTTACTCTCAGAGTTTTTGCCAGAAATCTGCTGAGAGGAAGTCGCCGAAGAAATACTTTTTGTATTATGTTTTGATGTCTGGCCTGGGGCTCGAACCCTGGCTTCACGTCTAATAAGCCAACACACTACCTACTAGACTACGGCGACTTTGGATGGAGTAAAGTACTTTAACATATTTGCAGGAAACCCACGAAAGTATCAAATACATTTTTCAGAACAATGGCAAATGTAGAAGAAGCTAGACAAGTAAGGGAGTATCACATTTACCAGAATCGATACCTTATGGTGGTAGATATCGCGCCGTATCTTTGAAAATGGTTATGTTGTATTAGGAATTATGTCCATAGATATAGCTGTAAGGACTTGGTCATTAAGTAGTACCATCATTTTGAAAAACTTGGAGGTCTTTAGGTTAAGTACACGAAAGAAAGAAATAGAAGAATCAGCGTCAAAATAGTAACAAAGATAGGCAAAAGTTCTAACGGTCGGTAGGCCTGCAAACTAATATTGCTAAGTACGGTCTTGAGCTAAATTTCCTCTAAACCAAAACCGTATGAATGCATGAAACGAAATTTCAGCTTCCCAATATCTGGTGGCAAAACCTTAACGAGGTAAAGCTATTCTACTACATTGACAGTATAAATATGGTTTCCCATGAAGATATATGGAGAACACTAAAAAGAGAAAAAAGAACAAATAAAGATGAATCTATGGTATTATATGGTGGCGAAACTAGGTGCTTCGCTAATCGGGTTTTAAATTCATAAAAACTACATACATTAGGTTAAATGTTCGTACTTGAGTTCAAAATATCTAGAAAATCAACGAATAATGCGAACAAATATTTATTTTGGCTACTTGCGTTCAGAAGTCTGCTGGCAAAAACTTTACGAGTAAATAATATTGCATTGAAAAGTTGCTCAAAAATCTGTCGAGACGACGTTAAAATACAGTTCTAGCCACTTATGGTGATGTGAGAAATTAGGTTGTAGTCGTGACTAAAAGGTTACAATGGCCAACTAAGTAAGTAATGTGCGTAAAATATTAAGGATTCAACTCGTCGAATATCATAAGCAACCACAGGCTTTGGGCCATAACAAGCAGTAGCCTAATAAATATTGAATACATCACATGAAATAGTTTAAGATTGGTTACACGTTCCGTAGCCCCATTTACTATAACACAGAATGCCACAGATTTGAATTCCCAAACAAACCTAAGACACAGCTGGATTCCGAAGTTGTGTGGTATAGCAAATCATGAAACAAGCTCAAAACGTTAGTATTGATAAAAACCAAATGAGTAGATTCGTAGACGCTCTACGCTTCTTGAATGATAGAAACTAAAGTACTAAGTATGGTCATAAAGTCGTCGTAGTCTATCAGGCAGTGTGTTGGCTTATTAGAAGTGAGGCCACGATTAAAACCGCAGGTGAAACATCTCCAACAAAATGAAATATAAAAAAATTTTACTTCGACGAATTCCTCTCAGCAGATTTCTGGCAAAAACTCTGAGAGTAAAATGAAATTGCCGTGAAAAGTTTCTCAAAAATATGCGGTTCAGAATCGATATTGAACTGCAGGTCCCGCTACTCATGTATAAAATTAACATAACATAAATGGTGTGATAGTCATAGTCCTGACTGAAGGATTGTAATGACCAATTATGTTATGTGTGGTCATACAAATACTGTATTGCGTTGCTATAGGAATAAAATCGTCCCTTATTTTTGATAATTTGTTACTCAAAATATCCTTGATTGTAGAGATTATCACTTGAAAACCAAAGGATCCCCATGATTTTTATTTTTTTAATTTTTATAACCTGTGTTATCGTTACTTTTAAATTTATTAAAATTAACAACATGTTTACAAAACTGTCCCCCCTTTGAAGTTGACCTCGGACATTTTATTTATGCCATCAAATTCTTTATCTTCAATATGTATTTAAACGTACATACGTGACTATCTTAAATAGAATTTCCTTTTAATTTTATGTTGAAAATTTAAAAATCAAATATTTATCTGAGGTTTTATTTACATGTTTGGCGCTTGCCCCACATCTTTTCAGCTCTAAATTTAGTGATAAATGTGGAAAAAAAATTAATTTAAATCACTGATAAGAGCACGTGTTTACTGTCAAATAGACGTCAGTTTAACACTTTTTTGAAATTTATTTGTGGGTTTTTGAAATAAATTTTTTAAAAGGCAATAAAAAATATACTTTTTAAACCTGAGATAAGAAAATTGAATTTAAATTGATGAGTTTGTAGTTGATGAAAGGTATGGTAATTAGAAAATTAAAAAAATAATGTTAAATGATTATGGTTGTAGTGATAATTGTTTTAAACTTTAATAAATTTGAAATTTTATATGAAATATTATAGCAACAAAAACTATACTATTTAAACAATAAAAAAAAACATATAAAAAATATTGTGCCTTCCAAACGTCTTTTCAGCAAAATTTCTAAAACAAGGAAGTGATATTCGAAATCTCATTTTTATTTCCTGCTTTTTTATCAGAATAAATCCAATGATTTCCAATAATTTCTTAAAGAAAATTCTTTCAAAATAGTTGTATAAAATCTACAAAAAATATTTTTTTTTCTTCTTTTGCTTTACATGTTTTAAAAATGTGTCCTTAGCAGCAATGCTTAAGGACACAAATTTGTCAGGATATACAAATAATTGATTTAAACACTAAAGCGAGTGTGTGAGTGTGTAATTATATTTTTCACGCGGTTTTGCAAAGTAATTTTCTTTTTCCGAAAATACAAAGACGACGTAATTTAATGCCATTAAATTTTCCATGGTTGTGAATGATTGTAAAAAATAGGTGCGTAAGGGCGTTTATGAAATTTAAGTACCAATTGCACCTTGCCAATGCTGATAACAACTCGAGAAAAAAAGAAAAAAAATATTGAAAATATTTTCATTGTCACCCCCTAACTAACACTCGGCATACAGCCGTAGAATATTTTTTCTTTTTTATTTGTTCATTGAGTCAAAGGCGTCATAAGCAAGTGTGAAATTGTTTTAAAATCCTTTAAATTATTTTTGGTTTACAAAGAAGGAACTGCTATAATCCGCTTAATTTTTAAGGTCAGTTTATGGTTGTCCTCCTATGTTCTATATGTGTAATGGAGGTTTGGACGGCTTCAATAATTAATATTTTAAAAGCAAGACATAATAATTTTTCATAATAATTAAGCAAACATTTCAATTTTGTTTAATTATGGGCACTCACTTCCTAAGATGACATAAATCCATTGGTCATACTCATGTGTGGTCACATATGCGTGCTGGGTTGTTAATTCAAGGAAATACGCAAAGTTGTTTATGATGTGAGTTTCCTCTCAGAAAGTCACGTGCTTATATGGAAAGCAGCTGAAAATGCCAATCAATTATCACAGATCAAGTCCAATTGGTGGCTAACACAAGCACAAGGTATTTAAAAATTTTAGTTTCCTTCAGGTCTTTAATTAAGAGCTTCTTACCTCTAAATTTAAATAAAAAAGTGTGTATTTGAGATATCATCGAAATTTTTATTCTTTTGAGTGACCTTCTGATGTCATTATGTGTGTAAAATAACATCTTTCATATGCCCGCCACGGCTTCTCTGGGTGTAGCGCAACCGAAATGTCCAATTCGCCATGACTCTGGTGCACAAATTAGAGTGAATTTGACGGACGGCATGGGTTATGTTTGCCTTGAGGATCCCTGTCTTATTGGCATACACATGTGACTTAAGGAAATCCCACAAACAAATTTCTAACGGGTTTAAATCACATGATCTTGATTTTCAGTTCACATTACTTCGATGTGAGATGACCTTGCCCTCCAGAATCGCACGAGCTGTGTTATACGTAGCATCATTCTGTTGGAATCTCATCTCGTTGGTGTTCAAATCAGCCAATTAAGACCAAAAAAGTCGGTAATCAATGGCCTATAGTTCTTATCGTTACTTGTTGCCTGGTTAACATCGTTCTCAAAGAAATATAACCCATTATGCCGCCAGCTCAAAATCACCACTCCAAACAGTGACTTTTTTGTGATGTACATTACGCTCTTGCATCTCATATGTACTGGTATCGTCCCAAACTCTACAATTTTGCTTGTTCGCGTACCTATTCATCTAGAAATGAGCATCATCGCTGTATTTGATTTTCAATGAAAATTAAAATCAGTTGCCAACTGCTCCAGAGTCCATTCAGTAAACATACGTTGTTTACCTTCAGTTCCTTGGTCCATTGATAATGTAATGGTGCAGGTCTAAGTCACAACGTTAAATTCTCTAAGTTGTGGTCTTCGAAAGGTCGAGATTTTTTTTTTTTTTTTTTTTGAAACCAACAGTCAGAGGATGATCCCTATTCATGCAGTGCATCCTGTTGGAATACAGGAAATATGGTTTATAAGAGAAAGGAGATTGAGAGAGTAGTGTGCGAATTTTTTTTTTAAAGACCATTTTTTCGAGAACTGTTACATACAGTCAGGATTGCGACCTATCTTCTCACATCATTTATGTTGTGTGTGTTAATTTTATACATGAGTGAAGGCACCTACGACTACGTCGACTACGAACGGCAGATTTTTGAGAAACTTTTCATAGTAATTTTATTGACTCTCAGTATTTTTGCCAGAAATCTGCTGAGAGGCAGCCGCCTAAGAAATATTTTTTATATTTCGTTTTGTTGGAGATGTCTGACGTGGGGTTTAGAATCGTGGCCTCACGTCTAATAAGCCAAAACACTACCTAGTAGACTACGGTCACCAATTTTGTTTTTTTAGTAATAATTCTCACTTTCTTTTTTCTATTGTGAGTAATCCAAATGTAATGTTAGATAAACAATCAGACAAGTACAAGCATCCAGAGTCTCTCTCTGGGCATCGAACCTAAGGCCTTGGCACTTTAATTTTAACACACTACCATCTACGCCAGCTTGTGAAGGACGCAAAATTGACTGCCTCGGAAATCGAAAGCGATGAAGTTTTTGGTAGAGCTTGCCGTGTTGATTTCTCGCTTACTGAATCAGTAGATTCGAATTTATTTACGACATTGCGAATAGTTGTCTCGCAGGACAAGATTTTTAACGTCAATTGCAGTTTAATTGTAAAATTTAATTTATTGTTTCAAGTGTGCTATTAATATCGTAATTTATTTATCAAATACATGACTTCTAGCATAGTTTTCAGATTTTTACAATTACAATGAACAAAAGTACCAAATAGTAAGAGACCCTAAGATAAAATGTTTTAAAATTAAATTAATTCAAAACCTGTAATTAAAATAAATGTTTGAATGAACAATTTAAATAAAGGTCTTCACAACGAAATGTTTTAAACGATCCGCGTCCTCTTTTTTATTTTATTTTATTTTTTTTCTTTCTCTTTTTTCTTTTCTAGCATAATGTTACTGTTAAAATAGGTGGTCCTTGTAAACATCCTTTTCTAGAGCAGCATAAGAAAAACAGAATTTTATAACGACATAGTATAGGCTTTGATCTCAGCGAAATATTTTTAGTCAATTAAACAAAAAAAATTCTAAATATTTACCACTCACTGTTTACTATACACTAATATTCATTAATGAAACGATATAAAAAAAAACAAAAAAATCCAAAACAAAAGATCAATAGTATCCTATCAATTATTCTAGCCGGCATCTCTACCTACTAAGAGGACTAGTTTTTTTCTTTCCTTCTCCTCAAATGCACTTGTGCCGATTTAAAAACGGTTTGTTGCATTTACAAACCTAGGATTGTAGCGGCAGAAATGACATTCCATTTCTTAACAATTTGGCCAATTAAATTGCGTCTAACTGTGCCTTAGTTTACCGTGTTAAGACGGTCCTTTTATGTTAAAGTGTGTGTTTCGTTTATGTTTTAATAATTTTTTAAATATTTTTTCTTACAGCCTCCTGTGTGTCGGTCTTAGTTTACAATTTTAATATTGTAGATTGCCTGAATGAGAATGCAACGCCTTTTTACATTTTAGCCACTTTAATGGCTGATCGGAAGTTTGATCATTTCACAGGTGTTAACTTTTATCATATTTGTAGTTTTGTTGTGGCTTTGGAAATTATTCACGGAATATTTTTAAGTCATCATTTATTATAATTTACTACACGTATCGTCCATTGTAGATGTTTTAATGAAAATAAAAAAAAATCTCTTCAATATTTATGAAAATTATAATTACAGAGATAACTTCCGCAGTATTTTTATTCCTTTTTTTTAAGAAAGTTATGATTCAGAATATTTTTGAATTCATCGTGACTCAACTGACTACATTTGAGATAAATTCATAACAGGGATAAGCCGACTTTTGTTAAAATAAATTGCCTAGTAATAGACTGACTTCAATCTAGTTTAGACAAATTATCACACAAGCAATGATACAACTGTATCCCTCAGAATTAATGGCAGCTTTCCCTCACCTTATGTATTAAAGGAAACGCCGTACTCTAGTATGTAGTGTTTTGTCTTACTAGACGAGAGCCCGTGGTTCAATCCCCGGTTCAAACAATTCTGGCAAAAACTCTGCGACTAAAAAAAATGCCTAGAAAAGTTTTCCAGTTATTCAGAGTCAATATTAAATTGCATTTCTCGCCACTCATTTATAACATTAATATTTACAACATGGGTGGTGTGAGAAGATAGGTTGTAATTCTCACTAAAGGGTTGTAATAAAATATAAAGAAACGGGAGCTGCAAAAATATATGCAAACGAGCCATTAGGATGTTTAAACTCTGAATGAAGTTCAATTTACAACTGGCAGTACATAATTTCATAGGACACATTAACATTATCTTGATTGATTGCGAGATTGAACTTTAAACTGCATTTTGGTAGTGGTGACGCTAAGGATCAAAAGTATAATTATAGGGCCTTACGAATAACCCTCAGTGAAAAAATATAGCTTCTTTCAAAGATTGCGGACTCCGTTGAGCTGAACGTAGTATCAATATGCAAAAATTCACCTAGAGCGACAGAAAAATGCTCCATAAATGCTCTGCTCCTACTGTCCGGGGAGGCTATTGATGTAAAGGGTCAGCCAAATAACTTTTTTTTTTGAAAATGTAGGCTACTGCATGGTCAGCCGAGGCAGCCATTTGAATGAAATTATTTTCCATTATTAACCGGAAGGATTGTACTTTCAAATAAAAAAAGAAATTTGAGAAAATATTCAGTAGTTTTTTTTTTTAAGCATTTTCAGAAAAAAAAGTTATTTGGCGGACCCTTTAATATCCGACAAAACGCCAATCGCTGGAGTGCCAGCGATGTATTAGGGAATAGCAGCTAAAATGTATGACGCATGTGTTCTTTACTCCGTATCTGAATAATAAGACCCTGGCTATATTCGACAATGCCTGTTTTGTTTAAAACTGGTTCTGTTCGCTTAGACTATCCTAATGAAATCGAATCAGTGGATCACATAACGTTAGAGTACAACAGACCTGTATTGAAGAGGTTTTTTTCTGCAAATCTGACGTTAAAAATTAAGTAGCGAGACTGTGCTTTCGACTAATAAGTGGAATGTTGGCTAACTGTTCGTTGACAGAACATAAAAGTGAACGCGACATAATCGAGAGCAAATACATGGTACTGTAAAAACAGAGGCCACAACGACATTGCTATCTAATCGGGCGGACGTTTCAGGAAGATTTAACTCAATACTGGACTATTTGAAAATTAATTATCGAAACGGTCCCATGGATTCCCAAGTGGAATGGCGTCTAATTATTTCATAGAGGAGAACTCAATATAATAGAGACAAAATACTTCGCACTGTAAAAGCAGGAACAACAACGACATTGGTAGCATATCGGGCGCAAAGTGCTAACTTAATTTTGAACTAGTTATGGATCTACCAGGAGCTATTTCCATCTTTTTTTAAATGATCCAAAGAAGAAAAACTTCAAAACAAACTACCAAATGAATATTAAATCTGTAATTGGCAAGGTCCTTATAAAACAAAACAACTAATCATGTTAAAGATGATATAGAAATTACATACATAGGTGCCCTGATAGACTAGTGGGTAGTGTGCTAGACTATTAGCATGTGGGTCGTGGGTTCGATTCCAACCAGAGACTCTGGTCTGTGAGACTACACCGAGCATATGGTCAAGTTACTCCGCTCGTATATAATTAAAATATAATTTGTAATTGTATTGTAATTAATAAATAAATAAAAATTACATGATCTGGTATAAATATTTAAATTTTGTTATCGATCCTTTGCTTCTTTTGTTTGCCTAGTCATATTCTACCAGTGAGACTCCAAACCAAAAAAAAAACATATTTTATTGATCGTCAGTGATCATCAAAAAAGGTTAATATTTTCCTACAAATATTTATTTACAACACATAGCATTCAATAAATGAATTTAATTCAATATATAGTACAGGTATGTATGTATTTTATTGAGGGTAAAATATCCATTTTATTTTGCAAATAGAGATCCTTTTTTCCAGTCATTATCATTTATTGATTCTACAGAAAAAAATTATTAATTGTTTGTGCACATTGAAACCCTCATGTTGTGTGCCAAGGCACGTGCTTATAGGCATTGGCCACCCAAGTAGGTATCTAGGACCTGAAACCCGCATAATGCAAAAACTAAACTAAACCGCATAAAGCAACAAAAATAATGCAAATAAGATTGTAATTGTGCACAATTAATTGGAATTTATTGTAGAAAAATAAATTCATTAACATTTAAGAATCAAATGATTACCTTTGGGCTTTACATTAAAAAATTGTACACAAAGAAAAATGGCAATAAAATTTCCCATATCCTGGTGCGTTAAACAATCGTAAAAGAAAAGGAAAATCAGCAGGTCATGTCCAATGTTTCACTTGTAAACGGTTTGCAAATGAGAAGACAAGACAATTCACAAGTTTCTGTGATTACAACGAACTTCCTAGTACATGGCAAAATTAAAATGTCAGCGTAATCTTATCGATGAAATAGCTAAGGCTGGTGGCCTGTCATGTAAACGAAAAGGATAGAAGCATAAATACCCGCTAAGTCTCTAGCAAGTAGAACAACAAAACAAACTACATATTACCTGTAGAAAGTCGTGTTTCTTTATCCATATCTGTCTATGTAGGCAAGTAACAAGGATTTTTATTATCTCTACCTTTTTGTTAAACTACACTGGCCCTTTGCCTGAATTATCAACAGGATATTACAAGTCGTAGACAAGGGCCTACGTTGTTTGCCATAAAATATCAAGTACTTCCAGGACCATAAAATTGGGAATCTTTTTTTCAATTACACTTGCTGTGCCATTTAATTATTTTGCATGTTCTCTTGAAGATTTCATAGATTTCATGCAAGAGATTGTGTGTGTAATTTTCATGTTTCTTGCACTTTCGCGTTCGACCACTTAAGGTTATTTGTCACTTCTTTTCAAAGGATTTATGAATACTCGTTCCGAGAAATAGTTAATCTGTGTAGATTTAAATTGAGATTTAAAGTAATTGTCAGAGAGGCTTACAGGTATTGTAAATCGAAGGATTTATTATAAATTTCGAAAGGATTTTATTGTCAAAAGCAAGTGATTAGAGAAATTAAAATTTTTCAAACATTTCAACATACGTATGTACATATTGGTTAAGAGGTAAATGATTTCATACATAAATTCATAATTTTTGGTTAATTTTTTCAAAAGAAATTTTAAATTTTGCAAAAATTTTCATAAGCAATCCGATTTAGGTATGACCTACTGTTTGTTTGTATCATAGTACTTAGAAGTACTTTGTTGCAAGAATCGTTACGAAAAACAGAAAGAAATACTTGTAACAAGTGGCTAATCTTGCGTGGTTAGTAAAATCAAAATGATGTGATCTTTTTATTGCATTCCATCCTTCTGAGAAAATCATTATCAGTGGGCGATTATACAGACCTTTGTGCAAACAAATCAACTTGACATATACCAAAGGAAGCTGATATCTGCTATACATACATACATACATAAGTGGTCATTACAACTCTTAAGTCAATATTACTACATATCTGCTATATTAGGTTTAATAATGCCTACTACACACCACGTTCTTTTAGACTGAATCAGCATTCAAAACTTTTAAGAGGTACAGTGTGGCTTGTAAATTCTCTGAGATATTCATCGCAAAACCGCTAAATTATCAGCGAATGCTGATTTAGTCTGCAGATACCGAATATATCCATGATATGCATATATAACTCGAATACTACAAGGAATATACTTTCGCTGCTTTCCTAAGTACAGAGGTTGCTTTGCATAATGTTAAACCATACATATGCATAACATAGCATAATTGGTCATTACAACCCTTCATTCAAGATTACGACTTAGTTTCTTACACCACTTATGTTGTGTGTGTTAAATTTTATACATGAGTGGCGGGATCTACAGTTTAAAGTCTACTCCGTACGACAGATTTTTGAGAAACTTTTCATGGCAATTTTATTTATTTACTCTCAGTGTTTTTGCCAGAAATCTGCTGAGAGGAAGTCACCGAAGAAATACTTTTTGTATTTTGTTTTCATGTCTGGCCTGGGGCTCGAACCCTAGCTATCTACTAAACAACTGGACTACGGCGACTTTATTTTAAATGTTAAACCATACATATGCATAACTTGATCATTACTACTCTTTAGCCAGGATTACGACCTAGCTTCTCAAGCCACTTATGTTGTGAGTATTAATTTTATACACGAGTGGCGAAACCTGCAGTTTAAAGTCGATTTTGAACGACAGATTTTTGAGAAACTTTTCATGGCAATTTTTATTTACTCTGAGAGTTTTTGGCAGAAATCCGCTGAGAGAAAGTCATATTTCGTTTTGTTGGAAATGTCTGAGCTGGGATTCGAACCGTGGCCTTACATCACAACTACCTAACACACTACCTATTAGACTATCACAACTACATTATGTTAAACCGGAATATTGCTCTTGCTGTCACCATTTTTGTGGAATGTCTCCTAAGATACAGGCGTATTGAAACTATTTTTGGCGCGTTTAAATCTTTCTAAAGTGGCAGTGCAAGGGACATCACAATGAGTTGTAGTATCGCTTTTGGAATGGCACCTCAAGCATAACATTCTACTAAAGGCCATGGAAAGAGTACGCTGCATGACTATCGCCTATGCAGATGACATTATATAAATACTGTAGGTAAGGTTTCAAAATTACTTTCAGAAATTCTAGAGTCTGCACACGAGATTACTATAGAAATAGTGCAGCGAATGTGGAATAGAAGTAAAGCCATCAGAAACAAAGTAAGAATTATTCAGAAGGAGTTACAAGATCCATAAATTTCCCACCCATTATATCAACCGAGTAGCTGCCACTTCATCCAATGTCGACACATATCTTTGGTTCATAAACTAAACTTTAAACTTTACTAAAACTTGAGTACACAGTACAGACGCAATAAAGCGACTACTGCTTATTGTTGCAATAGAGCCTACTGCTCTGAATAGAAATGTATACCGGTTATACAAATCTGTTGTCAAACCAAATATATTCAATGGGGCCGCGTTTGGGTTGTTGGTTTTAGAGAAAAGGAATTATCAAGCCGGTTTGAGCGTATTTTGAGCATTGGCGATCATGATAACATGTGCCCTTAGGACTGTATAATCCAAGTCATTTTTTACTATCCTTAACTGGCGGTTTCTAGACATGTTAGCGCAACTAGTGGCTGTGTAAGCGGTAATGAGACTGAACGCCATAAGAGCATGGAAGTACAGAGATATGGTCATGTAGGTTTGCCAGATTCCGATTCGCAAAAAGCTGGACATTGCGTATTAAAAAGCTTGTCAAAACAAAAAAAGCTGGACATAAAAAATACTGAGAAAATGTTAGTTTTGGTTTTGTCTAAATAATTTTTATTAAAATATCCATTGTTATCAACATATATACATGTGTATTATTATTTAAAAATATTACAATTAAATAAATTCATTGCATTCTTTAAATTTTATTTAACTAAACTTAAATTTTTTCGGTTCAGTCCGTCACATACATATTTGCATATGCATACGTATGTAGGAATTAAAATTAAATACTTAAAACAAAACAATATAAAATAACAATTCAGTCTAGTTTGATTTTGTTTATAGTAGTTTGCACTTTCGTGAAAAAAAAGTTTGTAATAAACTAATGATTTGCCAAAGATAACATGAAAATTATTGCCCAAGTTACTGCAGTGTACTAAACAATTTCTGTTTAGCTGGACAAATTAAATTTTAGCTTGAAACTGGACAAGCATCAAAAAAGCTGGACAATCCAGCCAAGTCCAGCCAGGCTGGCAACCCTATGGTCATGCCTGAATATGCCAAACAATACCTCAATCTACTTTCAATCATAGTTATACATCGCGATTACGGGAAGATCCTTTTACGATAATGGTTTGGATTCAGACTACGCAACAAAATCGGATGTGGATTCTTTTATGAATTAGATCGTACCTTGCACTACTAGATTACTGTAGTAATTTTCAGTGGAATTGAGTATGAAAATATATCGTATGATACAGGCAGTAAGTAAAGCGGTTATTAGAATGTGCACACCACATATGTCCAAAAATGCCGGGAGTCCCTAAAGATATAACATTCGACGAACCTGATTTGTGTTCCTGTATATGGGATATCGAACAAAGCCGATGCTCTTGCTAAAGCAGGCACCACAGAAAATTCAATTATATTGCTACACGAGGCTGGCGTTCATCAACAGAGAGGCCAACAAATGGTCAACAATAAAGGTCTATTAATTGGCAAAGCTAAGATGGGGTAATGAACCCACAACATAGAGACAGAAAACAAACCTGGCCCGATATAAATATATGTAGAATAGAATTTGCATTGAACCTATCAAGACACTGGCCTTCAAATGTTAACGTCAGTTGACTGACAATGCCTCAAAACGACTTATACAGAAACTCGAACGAATAGGAAGAACAGGAGACTACAGAGCAATTTCTCTATCATTTCTAATTATATAATTATAATTTCTCTGTCAATCAGAATACAGGTGCTGTCGGCGTTTCAACGGACCTTGGAGGACTCAATTAAGATGTGTCCCTTGTGGACCAGTTTAATCTAACCTAACCGATGACAACAATATCATCAGCATATGCCGAGAGCAGGTGTTAACTGTTGAATTGTCCATCGCTTTGCATGATGTATCGTGCAGGACGACGATGTTGAATGATGTGTTAAAAAGCTTACATGATAAACTATCTTGATTAGAGTCCCATTGCCCTCATTTTAACGTTTATAAAGACTGCAACAATTTTTCCGTGCTAATAACAGCATTCTTTTCAATCACTTCGAGAATCTCAGTCTATTTTTGAGTAGAACAAAAAAACTTGTTCCGCATAAAATTACATCCAGCAGATGTATTTCGATGGCAGATTCTATTTGAAGGAAGTGTGCCTTAAATTACGTTACACGTTGCAATATTTTTCCCTAAACCTTTAAAAATTAAGGTTTGATAAAATGGCGTATAAGAAATTGGAAAGGTTTTAAGATAGTGGGTAAATAAATAAAAAAGGCTGGCAAAATACCCAAAGAAATTGTGTGAAAATTTTCTGCAATTAACGCCTACAAAATGACACCCACATTTCCCTTTCTTTAAAATTTTTTTCATAAATTCGGTATTTTTTTCCTTTTTTGTGTGAAAGTACCCAAAAGTAGGTGGTACCGTGGCAAACCATAGAGGAAAGTAGGGCATACATCAGACTTCGAAAAAGTAGATCGAATTAAATGGATGTCTATTGAGCAATAAGAACAATAGCTTCAAGGCATACAAATTTTTATATTTTTATTAGAAGATTTGCTTCAAAAAAGTTTCTTAATACTGTCAACACTAATCAAACAACAACTAAGCATAGAATTTTATTCTTAAAAAAAATAATTCTTAAAATGGATTCAAAACCTTTGTTTTAGTTTTGCAATAAACCACAGGACATTTCTTCTTCTTTTTTTGTGTTTCGATTAGAAACATTACAAAAACGTCGCATGCAGTGCAAGGAGTCTTGAAACAATATTTAAGCAGTTAATCTTATATCCAAAAAAAAATTCTCTTTTTTTATTGTTTTTATTTCATGATATTTTCTTTTACTTGCCGCCCTAGCTGCTCTTTTTTTGTGCACTAGATTTTGCAAAGAAAAAAAATGTCATTTAGTTTATAAAGAAAAGAAAGCCTTTTAAAAGAAAAAAGTCATAATCAATGAAAAAAATAAGAAAATATGGAGCATTTCGTTGAAAGTAATTTCACGTCTTAATGAACTTGAATAGATCAGTGAACAGAAGCCGACATTTGGTGACATCCTCTTAATGTATTTGGTTTAATACTCTCTTACAATGCGGTTTTCAATTTTTGATTTTGTGGCTTTTTCTATTGTATTCTACTTGTTCGCATATCCTTTGTTTACAGCAACTGTATATACCTTGGCTAATAAATAATGTCAAACACGTAAACAAATACTGCCACATAAATGATTATTTTGCTCATACTAATGGCCAACAGTAAGGACACCGTTTTGATTTCCTTTTCCTATAAATTTTTATAATATTTTAAGTCGCTTAGTAAGTTTATAGGATATGCTGTAAAATCTCCACTTGTCCTGATTTCTTGTCCTATTTCTATATGAAAGGCAGACACTTCTAGATCCATAGACATTACTGCCGACCTATTTCAAATCTTCATAAAAGAGTGAAAACATGATATTTCTATTCAAATACACTTTAGTATTTTGCAGAGTGCAGCTAACCATTACTGCGGACTCCAGGCTACGCCTATTACGTAAATAAGTTGCTTTCAGAACAATCTTCAATACCACCGCATAGCGTGCTGTATGGACAGCATTAAGAATGAAAGTTGTACTACAGAATATAATTCTTATTATCAGAAGCACATATAAACATGAAGAATTCTCAGTTCTTCACACATACAACTCTTCAGTCAGGTTTACGATATTCTTCACAACATCAGTCGACTACTTCACTGCAAATCTGAAGACAAACAAGTATGTCTTCTACCACCTCAACTGTTCCCCAGCGTATTAGATGATATCATGGAACTTGTCCGTTAGGAAAGAAGATGAACTACGCGAAATCTATTACGCATTTGGGGATTTTAATATGCGGATGATATTTGTCTAATCTTTCACAAGAATTTCAATATGGAAGTAAAAGTAGAACTGGAAAGTTCTATTCTTTATTCTTATTCGACTTGAGATAAATGTCAAGGATACCAAAGTCGAAAGAATAAATAGCGGAGAACGTAACGCTACAAGGTGAAAGAAATTAGTTGAAATGCGGTCGCCGTGGTCTAGTAGGTAGTTTGTTGGCTTATTAGACGTGAGGCCTCGCTTCAAACCCCAGATCGGGCATCTCCAACTAAACGAAATATGACAGTATATTTCTTCGGCGACTTCCTCTCAGCAGATTTCTGGCAAAAACTGTGAGAGTAAATAAAATTGCCATGAAAAGTTTTTCAAACCAACAACACCACCACCACTCTTGGATAAAAATTAAAGCACACAACATAAGAGGTGTGAGAAGCTAGGTAGTTATCCTGACTAAAGGGTTGCAATGACCAATTATGTATGTAACGCTACAAGACCAACTAGTCCACTGGTGTCGATGGAGAAGCTCACAAACACCCTAAAGAACAACGCGTTAATCTTGGTTGATGTGGAATACAAAAACTACAGATATTCTTCAATGAAAACATCATAAGAAGAATATTGTTACCAGCAGTATTCATACATAACATCATAATTGCTCGTTACAACCTTTCAGTCAAGATTCCGAGCTCGCTTGTCATACCACTTATGTTGTGTGTGTTATTTTTATACATGAGTAGCGGGATCTCCACTTTAAAGTCGACTACAAACGATACATTTTTTTACTCTCAGAGTTTTTGCCAGAAATCTGCTGAGAAGAAGTCACCGCAGAAATATTTTTTTATATTTCGTTTTGTTAGAGATGCCTGACCTGGGGTTTGAACCGTGACTTCACGTCTAATAAGCCAATATACTACCTACTAGAGACTATAGCGACCACTGTCAGAAGAGCGTATTTTTGGAGTTTAGCAAAGAAGGAAAATGAAGGTGTATTTATTATAAGGTTAGGTTGAAGGTATCAGAAGGATGAAGCTTGAGTGAAATCCTCAAGATCCAAGACGTCAACCAAAAAAGTGAATATGCTTCAAACTCCAAGTGTTAAAACGGTGCGATCATGCATGGAAGGGCGTACAAATATTAACAGCCAACCAGGTTATATGGAATTGCTTTGAAGGAGCCATATGCTATCAAGGGGAGTAGGGTAACACAAAAAAGGATATCTGATAATTTGAATTTCCAATCAATACCTCTTATGAGTTATGTCTACAAAATTCCCTTTAACACTAGTATTAAAGTGTTCTCAATAACGCCACATATATAGCGCCCCACTCATTAGACTACTACCACTACCCACTGCTACGTATCGCAACATCAGTTCAATTACATTTGTCGTTTTGTTTTACTGTGTGAATTTGTCTTACAATGTTTTTTAAATTGTAATTGGTATGTCCAAATGATAAAAATTGTTTCAAATTTATTGCAACTTGGCTTAACTTAAATTTTTTTAGTTTATTTAATCAAGTATCGGGGACATGCTTCCTTCGACTCATGGTGGCCAATACAAATAATATTCCTTGGGCCCCCCAATAGAGGTATACTTTTTTAAAATTTAAGAAAAATATTGCCTTTCAAATCCCAGCAATACAAACTAAAAATTGATTTGATTTGAACATTCAATATATGTAGGCACGCAAATCCTACAACATACTCGTCTCACTATCATAATTGAAAATAAATTTTAAATTATATTCGACTCTTCGAATCAGTAACCTGGTTGCATTTAAAATGAAACAAACATTAAAACAAAATTTACCGGCACATTTCACTACCGCAAGTGTGCTGTAGCGTTACACTTGAATGATATTGTGGTTGTATCGCTTTGTCACTTCCATTTCTCTGAAAAATAAAATTTTGTTTCTCTTGCCTTTCTTTTCGTGGTTTGTCATTATTATTTTTTCCTTTTTGTCTCCATAATAGTTTATGCAACATTATGTTTCTGCTTTTGTAGTCATCGTTTGCGGCAATTTTGTGTAGTTTTGCTTTGAACCTCCTTAATTCTCACGCTTTCTTTAAATCCATTGAAATTTTCATTGATTTTTGCGGTAGCGGGCGGTTTTTTGGTTATGTTTCTTAAGATTTGCTTGTTTATTGTCATCTTCTTTTCAGTATTTTTTTTTGAATTTTGTTTAATGCACTCTTACCGTAGAAATATTATCTGATTTTGAAAAATAAAAATTTAATTGATTTTTTGTGGTTTGATTTAGTTTTCTTACATTTTTTGGTTTTTGAGTTTTGAAACATAATTTTACCGCAATTTGTCCGTTTTTTCTTCATTTGGAAAATGGTATGATTGTGGGATAAGAGTGTGTTTCATTGCTTTTGTGGCAAGAAAAGTTATTGGAGCATGAATTTGTGATCAGCATTATCAGTTCGATTTTGAAATGATAAATTTCTTTGGAATAAATTCGAAATGGTATTGCTACGCTACAGGCAGTAATTATATCGGAAAGAATGGAAAAAATGAATTCAAATATCTTAAATGATATTCTGATGCATTCAGATTTGAGTTATTTAAAAAAATATTTTATTGAATCAATGTTGATTCTTCAAATTCTGCCCTGTCATATAATTATAGCATCTGGTTGTATTTCTCAGTCTTCACAAGTCGTGTGATACCAATAATAAAATTTTGGCCAATAAATGACATTCTTGTGAGACCATTTGCTTACTTCTCTGCAGAGGAACGTCAATCTTAAGTAGGAATTCAATTGAATTTTCAATGGTGCCAGATTTAGCAAGTGCATCGTCGTTGTGTTTTTTCGATGTCCCCGTGTAACCGAGTGCTCTGTACAAATCGGTCAAAATCGAATAAAAGGTGAAATTGTGAGGGAATTGGATTTAGTGGGCTGGATAGCCCTGGTATCAAGGATTCCAAAACAGTTTTTGTTACGGTCGGACACTACTCACAACTGAAGATACTGCTAACAAAGCTAATATCTTTATCGTCGACCAAAAATGCAAGTGATTTGCACAAAAAATGCAAGTTATCGACCAAAACATTACAAGTCATCGACTAAAACAATGCAAGTCATCGAAAAAAGAAACATATCATAAACCAAAGAAATGCAAGTCATCGACAAAAAGTTGCAAGTTATCGAACAAAGAAACAAAATTAAAAATTAACTAAAGAAATGCAAGTCATCGAAAAAAAATGCAAGTTATCGAACAAAAAACAAATTTAAAAATTAACCAAAGAAATGCAAGTCATCGGCAAAAAAGTGCAAGTGATTCCACAGAAAATGCAAGTCATCGCCTACAGAAAGTGCAAGTCATCGAAAAAACACAAGATACGGATAATTTTGCCCGATTTACATAGAGAACTTTTATTTGCTCCTTTGAAGAAAACAATTAGCTTTGATGCCTATATCTCCGGTTTCAAGTAACTCTCGACCGTAAGGAGACCTGTTTTGGAATCCTTGAGACTATGGCTATCAAGCCCCTCGGTCCGAAAATTACACCTTTCCCACTAGATCTATTTTTATCCGCTTTTGCCCGATTTATGTAAAGTTCTTTCTCGCGGGAGCTATCCCCAAAAATTGTAGTACCTCGGTTAATTTTGATAAATATAGATCACAACCAGATCCATATATCTATGTCTCTAACCATATAAGTTCTAACTGAAACTTATTATCAGCGTTTTTGTAATAATGTAAAGTTGTCTTCTACCACCTTGTTCTCGAGTATGTTGGAAGCCTTAAGACATCAAATATTTACAGTGAAAGGAAATATCCACAAATTGGCAAAAAAAAAAATGTTTAATCTTCATAGCAGATTACACACGACAACTTTCTGAACTGATGAATCAAGTAGGAAAAATAACGCATAATAGGTAGTCGAGAGCTTGAGATTATTAGGATTATCTTCACCACCAAAAATTTTAATGACAAAAACATTTTTCACAACATTCTTAAATTATAAAGCAAAAGTAGCCTTAAATCCGTAACCTAGTACATCGTCGTAAATCTTCAAAATCTCTTGTCAATGACTTGCTTGTGTATGATTAATACCAGTCTAAATCCAAACTGCAACTCTAATCTTGCCTTCTTCTTCTTTTTCTTCTTCTATGCAAGACTTGATTTAAATATTGTGTGTCTGTTTGGCAAAAGTATTTGAAGTAATTAAAGAAACTCGAACTAAAATTTGTTACGCTTAGTAATACAGGAATTTAATTAAAAATTCTCGCTTAAGAGAACTTGTTTTTTGGGAAATTCCCTTCTCAAGGCAAATAAAGTCGAAAATGTTTACTGAACAGGTACTTTGGCTGGTAAACGCCTTTTACAAAAAGGTATACAAAAATTTAAATTTAAATAAAAGTATTTAAAGCCTTAAACCTACCTTCCTAGACAGTGAAGAACGAAGTAATTGCAAATGGAAAGAAACACCTCCTAAAGAGCACAGCATAGCATAAGATATCTTTTTGTTTTGTAGGTAGCGGATCCCTCTTTCATGTCACTGGTTGTTGTAACTGCGCAAATAATTCTTTTATTTTCTTTAAGTTGCGTGTCATTGTTTTAACACCCCCTCCTGTAACCATACACACAGATATGCTTTCTTCGAGTGCAACAAGCACTTGTAATGGGAATTTTCTTTAATCCCGTTGTTGTAACAAGTTGCTGTTCAACCAACGATTTTCTTTTTAATGGCTGCGTAATTTCCCAGAACATTAACAGAAATAAGTTCCTACGCTTTTCTTTTTTTGGTTGATTTTTTTACCAATGCGCAGTTATAGGTTTTTATGATTCATGTGATGCGTTGTAGGAAATTTGTTAAAATTTTTGCGTAGGAAATCTATTCAAGAATGCATGTGTGGATCATGTGTTTTTTGTTAGTCATGGTATCTCGTGATATTTATAAGCTCAGCGCGAGTATTGTTTCCACTCTTTCCTTTGTTATTTGGCAACAATTTTATTTTCTTTTTATTTTTGTTTATAGTTGTCTGACGTTGTATTTTAAAGGGTCATTTACCTTTAAATATATTCCTTTTGGTTGAAGTTGGCAATTTAGGGTTTATGGTTGTTGATGAAAAAAAAAAAACCAGTGCTTAGGCCCAATCGATGTCTTAGAATTTATATCTATTAAGTGATTGAAATCTGAATATAAAAATTGAATATGGTTGCCATAAAATATGAAATAATGTGTACCTGAATTTGTGCAGAAGAAAGGCAAATTTTATGTAGAATATATGTATGTAACTCGTAACCTTTACATCTCAGAACGCAAGTTTCGCCTTAAATTTAATTACGGATTAAGGCGAGTGAAGGTTAAAGCAAAGGATATCCACAAAATAGAAGACACTGTTGGTATCACTTCACTTTATGTGTATGCAGAGCACAAACAACCATAATATAGGAAGGACTTCAAACTGAAGAAAATATTCTGCCGCAGGTATCTAGCCAAATATAAGCAGCGTAATCATGTCAATAGTCTACTCAATATAAAAGAGCAAAATGCACGCTCTAATACGCCTTCTGAAAAAGCACAGGAAAGTGGGTGTAACGCGGAATATAATTCGAAACATCTGTCATATGTACGGGGATATACACTTTTCAGTTCCTCAAAATCAAGACAAAAGTCCACAATTTCACATCAATGATGATGTGAACAAGGTCACTATCATGTTGGACGATATCATGGACTAAATCTATAAGAAGAGTAATTACTACATCCAGGATTTGGCCGATATTTGTCTAAAATATTGAGTCTGTAGTGTTGGAGAAAAATGAATGTTAGCACGAAGTACATTATTGTACAAAAAAAACTTGTCAAATACGTACATAGCCTTTGCTTTATAGACAGTAAACTCGCCGTAGCCTAGTAGATGTGTGTGTGTGTAATAAACACATGGCTTATTACTCATCCATCATTATCCACAAAAACTTTCTATGATTTAGGGAATAAGGACAATAAAAGGGAAAGATCTCACGTGTCCTAAAGCTTTTCCGATAGAGCTTCATGTTTCGAAAGTTCTTAGCGTCCAAGGTGTAAGAAATTATTTGAAATACGGTCGCTTTAGTCTAGTACGTAGTGTTTTGGCATATTACACATGAGACCTCGGTTCAAACCCCAGGTCGGACCTTTCCAACAAAACGAAATATGATAAAATATTTCTTCGACAAGTTCTTCTCAGCAGATTTTTGGCAAAAACTCTGAGAGTAATATAAAATTGCCATGAAGGAGTTTCTCGAAAATCTGCCCTTCGGAATTGATTTTAAATTATAGGTCCCGCCATTCATTTATAAAATTAACACATACAACATAAGTGGTGTGAGAAGCTAGGTCGTAATCCTAACTGAAATGTTGTAATGACCCATTTTCTATATATTTATTTTTTATTTATTTTGATTTATAATGATCTACATAGCACAACAAGATACTAAATCTTATAAGTGACAGTGCTATGTTTACAATCAATAAGGTATAAAAAATTAACATTAATTAAATATAAAATTTAGAGAAAGTTAAATTATGTATATAAATATTAAATTAAATTGATAAGGTAAAGTATAAAAATAATAATAATAATAATAATAATAATAATAATAATAATAATAATAATAATAGTAATAATAATAATAATAATAACAATAATAATGATGACCTAAAAAATAAAATCACAAAATTTACAAATATGAGATAAAAATTTTAATTATGAAAATAATTTAAATAACTCCTTTTTGAACGCGTTTGCATTGCCCAGATTTTGGATGTTATTTGGTAAGGAATTCCAAAGACTAATGGTGTGTATAAAGAACTGTCGCTGAGACAGAAGAGTCCTGAATCGTTGCTGTATAATCCCCACACCCCGGTGGGATCTGGCAAACTTAATTTTACAATATAAATACTTCGGCTGTTTCGTGTAAATTATTTTATGAAGTAGAAGGAGGCATCTAATTTTCAGGAGATTATCAAATTTGATACCAAGAATCAGGTAAGCTAAATGAGAAATGTGATCCCGACGCCCCTTAAGGAAAACATACCTGGCTATGTTATTGTACGCCAGGTTAAGTTTCCGGTTGTCATCATAACTGCAATTTGCGTATATCTCACATCCATATAAAAGTACCGGAATCAAGTACGTTTTAGCAAGTTGCATGCGAATGACAAAAGGAGTTGAATCTATGACAGCCCACAAATTTCGAAGCATGCCATAAATTCTGCCAACAATGACACTTATATGGGTTGACCACGATAATTTGTCATTAAAAACAATACCCAGATTAGTAGCCGACCTGACAAATTCAATTTTATTTCCCCTGATACTCAATTCAGGTATGACAAATGATCCGTTTGTTCTCGAAAGTGTAATACATTTAGACTTAGAAGGATTGATACATAGTCCATTGGCCGAGGCCCATCCGTCAATCCTTGCTAAGTCACGATTAATGTAGTCCAAACAAGAATAAATATTCTCCCTTGGAGTATATGTGTAAAGCTGCACATCGTCAGCATACATGTGAACATTACAGTTAACCAAAACATCAGGTAGATCATTTATATACATGCAAAACAGCAAAGGTCCAAGTATAGACCCCTGTGGAACACCTCTACTAATAGTAAGTGGATCCGAAACTTTGCCATTGAAATGAACCTTCTGAAATCTGTTCGTCAAATAAGAATAAATTAGATTACAGGCAGTTTCGGAGAAATAAAACAGTTTTCGGAGCTTTTTCAATAGAACCGCATGATCGACTGTATCAAAAGCCTTAGTGTAATCAAGCAGAACCAAGAACGCCACACTATTACCATCAAGTTCCGACCTAAGTTCCTCAACTACATTTACCAGAGCGGTAGTACAACTCCTACCTTTCATGAAGCCCGACTGATTAACCGTTAAGAAATTGTGGCCCCTCAGATATTCATCGATTTGTCTGGCCATGATGCTCTCCAATACTTTGGATAAAAAAGGAAGGATTGCAATTGGCCTGAACTCACAATTAGTTTTCGGAATGGGAAGGATTTTAGCCAGTTTCCAACTTTCAGGAAAAGAAGACTTAGTCAGAACTGTATTGAACAAGTAAGTATAGTAAGGCAAAAGTTTAGGAGTCAGAGCCTTTAAGAATAAAGGATGCAAATCATCAGAACCAACTGCATTCGATTTTACCGCTGAAATACATTCCAAAACCTCAAACTGATTTACGCAACGAAAGCTAAAGGAATACTGTGGTGGAACACAACAGAGTTCATCATACAAGTCACCGTTAGACCTTGGGACCCTAGAATTTACGAACTGGTCATTAAGCTTGTCCACATCCACATCAATATCGGCCCTTGGACATTTTCGGCCTATTCCTATATGATTGAATGTATGTTTGAAGTATACTTTCTGGTACGAAGTGAAACCAGAAGCAATAACTACAGGTATATCGCAATACATTATTAAGTGCTTCAGGGTTATATAATTATATTCTGGCCCCAAGCTGGAGTAAAATCCTCAGGCTTAGAACACAATAATAATATGTTGTATGAAAGGGAAGGATAACTAATTTCGAATTAAAGTTGTAGGTACAAATAGTAAGTATAAACATTTTATAGTCATATACAGGCTCAACGCCTTCCTTCTTGATCTAAGCAAATGAGGAGCCGAAAGTGAAACAAATAAAAATCATAAAATGGGGGTAGATCGGCCATACTATGAAATGAAAACCCAATAGTATAAGTTTATATAGTTTTGGCCTAATTAGACTTTTTCTTACTGGGTTTGTTTAGTTCGCAAGTGCATGTGAATAAGCTACAAATCACAGCGGTCCTCAAAAACAACATAACCAATGCTATCTGCCCAAATTCAGCCTGATATATGTATGCACCAGAGCCATTTTGTCATTTAGGGTGCGGGCCACCCAGAAAAGCCTTGAGGTCCAATATTTTGGCCAATATTTCGTAACATGACAGCATGGAAAGAAATAAAACAACGATGTTACGTCTTTACCCTTTTAAAAACGTTTTAAGTATGAGTTCGTAGATTGCAAATTTAAAAAATAAATTTGTTTTTAGTTTTAGATAAATTCTTTATTGTTCGCACAATTCTGTGTGACACTGTTCACAACTTGATGTAAACAACAACAATATACTTTGTTTGTTATTCTTCATTACACTCTTTTGGCGTAAACACCAACAATTGTTCGGCAGATCTTTATAACGGAGATCTTAAAACCACGATTATTCTCACATGCAACGCGTCTTCGCACAAGACGGAGTCAATTTTTACTCACCCGTTGCCTGCTTTATCTTGCCTTTTATATCACAGGGTAAACAGCCTGATGAATGCTCTTCGCCTTCGCGGAATCTCTATCTATTCGCTTTAGCGAAATCGTTATTGTTGTTTGTGTATTTTGTTTACGTTTGTCCTTACAGTGTTGTTGTTGCCTGTTTGTTTACTTGTTTATCCCTTTTTCTATGCTGATGTTGTTGCTATATTTTTGTTTATTTGTTGATCATGTAAACAAATCCATTGTTTTTGTTTTTGTAGCTTTTGTTTATCATTTTCATGTTAAACGATAAACACCATTTCTATTTTCGTAACACTGCCGCCTACTTAAGCCTGTTCGTTCCGAATAGGCTCATTATATCTTCTCCAATATTTCACCAGTCGCTCTATGTGTGCGACCTTCATTTTGGCTCGGGGGCTGTTAGCTTTCTGTATGCTGTGCACGACATCGTTTAAACTTTTAATTATTTTATATGGTCCATCCCAGCTGGTTTGTAGTTTTGGGGTATAATCTTTTCTTCCGCTTTGGCTTGTAGAGTAGAACCAGTTGTCTTTTAGTAGAAAAAATTATATTAGTTTCCTCGCCATAACAGGCAATGTCTTTTTGGTTGCAATCTTAAAGTTAAAAATAATTGAATGCGTTGCTCTATAGTACTATATAGTAGTAGTGGAACTAAATTAATTTCAGTTTTTTCCACATCCTTATAGGTATCCCCTCTTTTTCATTATACTAAGCACCTGGCTGTATCTCTTTTCAGAATTATGACAGAAACTAAGAATATTAAAAAAATAATCATTATCATCTCCGCTTCAAAGTATTGTCGTTAAACTATTTATTCTTTTACTGAGACAATGACGCAAGGCCTGACTTTTCGATGACATCTCCTGACATTAATTCAAACCACAAGAATTACTTTCAATCAATTATTAAAAACTATGAAGAAATAAAAGAAGAAAAATACAATAACGCGTGGCAATTAAATGTGTACAACACAATACATACAACCAAAAACAACAAGAAAAAAAATAAAATTTTTGTATTCAACAATACCTCAGGATTCCAGGAATCTTAGACAACAAAAGACATTTGATGAATGAATGCAAGAAGAAGAAAACAAAAAAGAAGAAATTTTCATAAAATTTGATGTTTAACCTTTAGAATGAAAACGAAATCATACAAGAAGAATGATTCATTCATTCAATGGATTCAGTTTGATTTCCTTTTATGAAATAGTAAATAATGGAACAATATTTCGCTTCTATGGATCTCTATCGTTTCATAAAAGTTTAAAATTCCTTTGTAACCATGAAAAAGAGATTTTATTCTTTCAGAATTGTAGGAGCAAAAAAGATATCCTTTTTCTTTATTATCTAAGAATTTTGTGGATTTTCAGGGGAGCATTTTTATTACAGGCACTTTTTTTAAGTCAGCGATGATTGTATACAATTTTATTGAAGTTTTTTTTTTAATTTTTGTTCAATCATAGTTCAGATCAGTATAGAGAAAGTTAAACAAGAAATTTATTATTTACGGTTTAAGCATTGTAGTGAAGGCCCAATTTCAAAGTTAAGATAGGACAGAAGAAACCGACTATAAGATACCATATACCAAAATGAGTACAGTTCAGTCAAGCATTTAATTTTCTGATTCACTCTTTCCAAACATGATGCGTTAAGAGCACTGGAATAATTTTCAACCCCCACCTATTCCCGCTTGTGATCCTGCACTTCTGCACGCACGTCAGGTAAATGAAACGAAATTTCCCTCTATAACTCCATAAGAGTATCCTTTGATTTCATCAGCCTTACCAGTTCATCTGCTAGCGATTTCATTGCCAGTGCCATCGCAATGGCTGTCTGCACAGTCTAATTCGATAATACCCCACAAGTATTTTGTGTAAACTGTTTCATTCTCATACCAGATGTGACCTAAAAGTATGTCACTTTGAATCTTTCAACGTTGCCTAACTATCCCTTCAAAGTCTTCAGCCTTGCCTGATTCTGTACATAAATTGTTGCTCTCGAACTCCTCAGTATTTTTTCCTGACTAGTTCTGTGCCTCTTTGAATTTACGCCTGAGAAGTTCAGTATTTTTTTTTTGGTAGGAAATACCACTCTCTGGCATTAGTTCTATAAATGAAGACACCTGCTTCTGTGCCTTTCGGCATTTTGGAGCCCTCCGAGATTTACCATCCATAGAAGTGTTTATCCCAACCTATCCAGAATTTCGTAACACTTAATACTGTGTTCGGTGCGTATTACTGCATTCGCTGCATTATAGAAAGAAACTTTTATCGTTATGTAATCCATCAGTCGCTGTAGTTAATGTGTAAACATGAGGCCGCGGTTCAAACCCCCTCAAACAAAACGAAAAATGAAAAACATTTCCTCGGCGACTAACTCTCAGCAGATTTCTGGCAAAAACTTTGAGAGTAAAAATTGCACAAAAATCTGTCGTTCGGAGTCCACTTTAAACTGTAGATCGCTCTGCAAAGTAAATGCCAAATTTTCGAAGAACGTTATCTTCTTTAGCGGATAATAATCTTATTGCAATCCATGAGAAATAAATATATTCACCTTACTTACTTATTTACCTTTTTTTAAAATGAGACCGAAATTGCAGTAACTGCCAAGTGACTTATTAGACGCGAGCCCATGGTTCAAAACCCAGCTCAGACATTTCAAACGAAATTTGAAAAAAAATATTTCTTTGGCGACTTCTCAACAATATTCTTGCAAAAACTCTAGAAATAAATAAAAGTGCAATGAAAAGTTTCTAAAAAATCTGTCATTCGAAGTCGGCATTAAACTGTAGGTCCCGGCAGCCATGGGAAAAATTAACACATACAGCATACGTGGTGTGAGAAACTAGGTTGTAATCCTGACTGAAGCATTGTACTGAACATTTATGTATGTAAGTATGTATGTGTGTAATCCATCACTACTGCAATCGAAATGGCTAGTCTCCTGAACTAGTTTAGTTCTTGCAAAAGTTCCGAGTAGCTTTCCCTTATGAACTCACTGGACTTACCTCATAAAGTCTAAACTGGCTTCTGGCTGCCACCGTCTTCACGTATTTTTCAATCGGTAGTAAATAAAGAATAAAAGCGTAAGCCGTCTGAGATGTATTCCTACTGGTACATGATTTGCTGCTGGAAAATATTATTACTTTAGACAAAATATTAATACGGCTCCTTCAATGAGTTTCGTCAAACAGTGTATCTCTGGTGGGAAATCCACGTAATGAATGGGATGTAAATCCACTGTAATAAATGGATGTAATGACTGGGATGTAAATCCACTTCCCCCTACTCTCTCTACACCCCAGTTCTTACCATTTCTTATGTCAATTTCTACACGTGTAGTTTGCATTTAAACTTCTTTTGATTTTTTTCAGAATATTGATTCTCCATGACAATCGAGAATCGAGTGTAACTTCCAAGTAAGAAAAAATCTTAAAAAAAATTATTTTGGTTTTTAAAATCCTTTTTAAATTATTTAATGGAACTGTACTGTACTGTACCTTTCATCCTTTGCAGAACAGTACTAGTTTTCATAAAAACAACTTTATTTTCTTCACAACATTCCAATGGTAGCGATTAATTTATGCAACATCTTCAATTATTTCTGTGTAACCACCACCCATTTCCTTAAAAACTCGTGCCAAAAATTCCTTCACTTAATTCCATATATCCACACATACAATTGCTATAATTTACACGAAGCATAAATGACAAGAAATTTGTATAAATTGGAAAGGAGTACAGGAATGAGTCCTTAAAAATTACTATACCCTTTGGCTTAAGTGACAGATCAATTTACAATTGAATAAAAAACTGTTTTTTAATGACACAGAAAGAATTGAAAGGAAACCAAAAGGACATTCATTAGCATAAATGAAGCCAGTATTTTCATAGAATTGCTGTACATCGAAAAAAACTGAATAAAAAGAGTGTAGCAGAAAGAAGAAGAGGTGTAGCCTTAAGGACATTGCTGTATGAGTTGTAAAGAGAAAATAATCACAGCCAAAACCAAACAACAAGTCCAAGGAATAAATGCAAATGGGTGTTGATTACAATTCCTTGCAATAAGAATTCATACAAACAACACATATGATGTGTTCGTGTATTTGTGTTTGTTTACCTCTTAACACATTTTTATTTTTTTCTTTTGTTGCCAAAACTGGTTAGTAGGGTGTGTACGTGTGTGTGTGTGTAGTGGTACTTTCTATGGTCCTTGCCTTGCTTTATAAGGCACACTTTTGTTTGAATTTATGGTGTATCTGTGTGTCTGTTTTAATATTGGGTGAGAGAGTAAGAGCTTGAATGATTGAATACCTTTCCTTGATTCATATTCATGTTGTTATTAGCAACCCATTAAATATAAAAAATTTCATTTTAAACTACATTTTTGGATTGGGTAGGGTTGGTTTGGCTGGGTCGTTTAGCTGGTTTCTTTTAAAAGTTTGTAGGGTTGCTGGTTTCCTCACCACCGGAAGTTTATTACTCAGCAAATTATCATTTTATTTCTTTTATTACCTTTTCTGTTTTTTTTTTGTATTGTTTATTGCCTTATTACTCACAGCCTTTGGCCCCTTATGGACAGCTATGTTGTCTGTGCTTTGTATCCTTTTTCAATGTTTTCACAGCCATTGATTACTCACTAGTAGCCACGTGGTCCTGTTATTTTTTTCGCCCTGATCTATGAGGCGTAACTGGTGATTTCCGTTGTTTGTTGCTCAGTAACAATTTTTCTTTATTTTGTTTTTGTTTTTCTAATTTAAAATGTTTGATTAAAAATTTCTGTACCCTGAAATTTATGCGATTTCCGCTGCACGCTTATTAAGCGTGCCTGTTTTGAAAATTACGGCGTAAAGTAAAGGAAATAGAGATCTTGCTCATGATCAAATGGTACAGTTGTTGCCAAGTTTAAAAACAGTTTTAAATTTGGGAAAAAGGTAACCATCATGGACATTTTTTTCACAACTGCTTCCAGTTATTGATGTAGGAGTAGTAATAAGTCTGCGTTGGTAATCCTAAAGGACAAGCCTCGTAGAATCCGTCATACATTATACTAAAACTTTTTTAACTCGCACCAAATTAACACCATATGAGGTTGTTACAGTAGGATCTTTGAGCGTCAATGTACTAGTAGATCTCTTGCAAACAATGCTGCTGTATACGAGCATGTTGCCGAAATCTCGAAAACATCAAGTCTGTCATCGTTCACAAAAACTTCAAATTCATGAAGCACTAGCCGACAAATTGTGACAACTACCTTTAAGCGTACAAAGGGCAGCCTACCAATAGTTCATGGAATGCTCTGGCAATTCCTTCAGTGGGATTCCTCTCTCTAGCGGAGAAGAATCCTAATGCAATTCATGTGTAACAAATCTATACATCTTATATACATACATACTTTTTTCAGATGAGACCGAGTTTCTAGGGGCTGACATTTTCTAGCTCAGACATTTGAAACAAAACGAAATATGAAAGAAAATATTTCTTTGGCGACTGCTGCCTCTCAGCAGTCTTCTGACAAAAATACTGAGAATAAATAAAAGCGTCATGAAAAAATTCAGAAAAATCTGTCGTTTAGAGTCGACTTTAAATTGTAGGTCCTGACAGTCATGGATAAAATTAACACATTAGATGGGTGATGTGAAAAGCTAGGCTGTTATCTTTACTAAACGATTGCAGTGGTGTTATGGAAACGAAATTCGCTCCTGGAACATGATAGCATAGTTTTTGTGGTCTCAAATTGACAGCATGGATCTAGACGAGATGTGGTCTCAGCAAAATGGCGCCTACTACCACACCGCATATACAGCAATCGATTTGTGGCAGCAACAAGGACCAGAGTAAATTATCTCAAGAAATTCTGATGTCAACTGGTCACCAAAGTAGCACAAATTTTTTCTTTCCGGTCTTGTAGGGTTAATGCGAATAAACCAGAAACAGTTCTTGAGCTTGGCTTTCATATCCAAGGCGACATTGGTGGCGTACAGCTGTGTAAAAATCATGGAAAATATTATAAATAGAACAACGACCTGTTATCAGAGCCGTGATGGCCATTTGCATACTAACTTAAATAGCAACCCTTTAGTCAGGATTACAAGCGAACTTCTTGCACCACTCATATTGTGTGTGCTAATTTTTAACCATTAGTCACACGGTGTCATATCGATTTCAGACGACAGATTTGAAAAACTTTTCATGGCAATCCCTTTTACTTTCAGGGATTTTGGCGGCAGACTGCTGAAAGAGTTAGTTTTTTATATTTCTTTTGTTTGAGATGCCTTAGCTGAGGTTTGAACCACGGCTTCCCGTCTGATAAACCAACACACTCTTACTACAATACGGCGACTTCCATGATGGTCATTTGATGGATACGTAATTCCATACTTATTTAGAACATGTCTTCTTTGCAATCCAATAAAAATATCACAACTATTTCAAGAAATATGTCTTTGTTTTGAAATGAAGAAGTGTTTTCGTACTAAGACACTCTTAGGAAGAGCAGGGGAGATAGGGGAACAGTTCGGGTTGTTTTGTCTCTAGATGTCTATGTCCTGCTGTGGACAATAGGAGAACAGGTTGCCTGCTGGGCTTGGATAAGGCCAGCTTAAGGTTGGTTGTCGGTTTTATAACGGGGCACTGCGAGATTAGGTCGCTGAGGGGGATCTGGAACAGATTCCAGCCGGACTATTGCAGGGCATGTTGTGATGAGGAGGAGTTGGAGACTATCGAATACCTCCTCTGTAACTGCCCAGCCCTTGTTAGATTGAGTTTGAGGACCCTTGGCAGGGAGAGTTTGAATTCTGTGCTTTCTATAAATTCTTTAGTGGATTAGGCTGGTTGAGAGGCGCTAGGGCTTCATCAGTGTAGTCGCGCCCTCCCCTTTTTGTTGTGTCTTATCTGTGTAATTCCTCCACTTCCCAGTCTTTCCTACATCCTCTCCCTCTATTATCCTTTCCTCTGTACGGACGTTGTACAATGAGTCAATTCGACCTCCGGGTACTGTACTTGTCTTTATTGACAAGTACACGTCCTCTAACCTAACCTAACCTAAGCCACTCTTTATGTTTCTCAGAGTTTTCCTATTACCTCATAACACTGAATTGATGTAAACATAATTAAGTCTTTATATTCGAACTTTATGATTACAATTCAATTAGACCGAGTGTCTTTAATTACTTCTTTGACATTTTTAATATAGGCAATGCTTTTACGACACACTTTTCAAAGTCAATTGTTTTTAAAACCCTTTAAGTGAGTTTACTTCGAATTATTGGTACTGAATCTATGAAAGTGTTCTGTACAAATAAAAATTTTAGCACATTTTCAAGTACTTTTCATTTATACAACTAAAAAAGTGATAACATTTTCACATTTTCCTCAAAGAATTGTCATAATTTTCCTGTAGACACTTGAAACGAATGAAAAATTCATTCAATTCATGTCTGAAGTAATAAATCATTGCTCGACATTAAAAGGGCGTCTAAGGAACATCAATGTTTCCAAATGGGCTGAAATTTATGTGACGCCATTCTTGGAGAAAAAAAGTAACATTAAATAAACAATTAAAATTAAAGAAGAAGTATTTATTTATTTAGTTTTTCTTTCTTGTTCTTGTTCTTGTTTTTTTTTTTAATAATTCTTTGAAATATGCAACCTGTCTTGAGACATATACGCCATAAGCAAGAGGCTGTGCCAGAGAGATCATAAAAATAATATTTTTTTGTATCGAATATCGCCATATCGCATGTTGTAAATATGTTCAGGGTTTTATTTTTATTTCGTTGAAGAGAAAATGCAATAAAAATTTGTGTTACAAGCACTTAAATGTAAATAAAGTGGAACAGGACGAACAGGACATATTGCTGCTGTTTATAAAAATAAACAAAAACTCCATGTTTTTGCCTTCAGAAACTCAAGTGCCGGGACTGGGATAAGAGGAATGCAAAATTTATGAATGAATGAAACTCAAATAAACAAAATGTATGGACTTCCTGATATGTTTTCCAAAAAGAAAGAAAGATATGCCAAGTATTTGGTGACATTTTTTGAAATTTTAAAAATATACCAGCAGCAGCCAGTAGCTGAGAGTTATGAAGTGCATTCATTCATTCATTTCCTGGCACGCTACATTTCACTCGAAAGGACTCTTTTCTTTCTATTGCCACTAGCATCCTGATCAAATGTAATGCATTATGTAATCAAATCTTTATACCCCCGTAAAATGATCTGAATTTCTGTAGCAGGTTTTCAAAGAAAAGCAAAGAATTGTTTAAAATTGTTGCATAAAATACGTTTATCACAGGGAATTTATGTCATCTTAGCAAATATTAGATCATTGGCTTATAAAGAATTTTGACACCTTCCTTCTCTTATCTAATTCCATAGAATTCTTCTTCTTCTGTTTTATAAATTCCATTATTTTTTGCCTTAAAAATTTCCTTTAAAAACCTTTTCTCTTTTTGAAACTGTCGCAAATTTTTTCTCCTTATTGCTAAAGGCACTGCCTCCTTGGCTGGCATAAAATTTCATTTCATTTCCATCTTAAGCTTCTTTGATATCCGGTAACAATTGTCCCATTGTAGCCTGTAGTCCTCGTTTACCTACTCATTCATTATCGTCTGTATCGTTTAACCTCCTCCTCTTCTTTATTTCTTTCATTTTTTTCTTTTCATCACTCTCGTTGCAATTCATTTTCTTGTTTCTGATTTCGTTTCATTCTATTTAAGCTGACTGACGTATTTAATTTCATCAAGAAAATGCAAAAATTTTTGTGTTTCTTTTTCATCAAAAATTATTTTTTATTTTATTGCCATTTAAAGTAAATCTTAATCCCTGTTTCTTATTTGATGCTTCCTGTACTTCCTTTTTTGAGTTTCTCTGTCTCGTACAACAATAATAACAATACTGTCTTTATGAACGGAAGATCCTTAGACGGTCAAATAATGTTCAGCATGAAATATTTTTTTTTTGGTTTTTTCTTAATTTTTTTGATATAAAAAGGACTCATATGCACGTGAAGATGTGTGAATTTAATATTTCTTTAAGGTGAATGTATCTTCTTCACATATGTGTATAAAGCATCTGTTTGAGATGTAGATATGTTACGATAGCGGCACTACTGTGTTATCAAAACTTGTATTGCAAACAGAAAAGCATTTCCATTATTTAGTATCGCTTTTTAAAGATGGCTGAGATCTTAAAATATTGACTGAGGCATGTAGAGAGTCTAAGAAAATTAAAAAAAGATTAAAAAGTGTGAGAAATTATTTTAAGAACTTTGAGAATAGATTCTACTCATGACAATCCTTGAGGGCCTTAGGGTGAGTTGTGTGGTGTTTATTAAGGGTCCTGATATTAAACTTTCTTAACCGTTGTCTAACCATTGCAACGGTTATCGTGCGGAAGTCATTGCCGTTTTGAAAGCGGGTCAATACTTGCTGAGTGGCGGAATAAAGCTTTTATCTGAAATATTCACAAAAAATTCCAGTCCGCTGATAAGTAATGAATCGGTGTGTCAGTATCATAAGCTAATCTTTCTCGTGGTTAAAAGAGTTCCTAACATTAACAAGCGCCCTAGTTCATTACTTTACATATTTATTATTTCGCATCTCGCCGATATTTTTCCAACTTGCTGGAAGGTTGTAATGCAATCCTACTTCCCAAGATAACTGTAAGTATGATAAACCATTAGCTTATGAAACATCCAGCGTTGAACAACATGATCAACGACAGGCAATAAGGTTTCTGTAAGGCTGTTCTACTGATGGAAGGTGGAATCAGTCTCTTCGATAATTTGGTAAGAGAAAGGCTGTGACTCTAGATGTTTTCAAATTATTTGAGAGAATACGGCATGGCGTACTTATGCTAAACGGTTTTTAGAGATTGAATTATTTCGTATGAGGTCGATTTAAATTCCGTTATATCGTAAGATTTTGTTCAATCAGCAATTCTGTTTTTTTGCTTTTAAAGATTTTCGTTCCCTTGCTTTTAATTCTATTTAAACTTTCCCACATGACAGTAATATGTGTCATTCATATACTTTTGGTGATAGGTTGAGCTCTTTGGAGATCAAATACTTAATGCGATCGACCCGCTCACATGCGGTCTGCAGTCAATCTCCGAATGCTTTCAAGTATGACAATAATATTACGCCATCTATACCTATACAATGGGTGTCATCTGTTCGTTGTCGACTGGCCAGTGAATCGCGCTTTACGCTACAAACAGAATTCATAATTTTGATGAACTATTCGAATGTAAAACTCTCTTCCTGTATCCACACACACTAATATCTGTTTCTTCATTTTCATAACCTATTTTTCTAGTACCAACATAATGCACAGCATGAGTCGAGGTTATGGTTGGAATGGGTAGGTAAGTATTTTCAAGGAGGGGAGATCAACCAAGGGTCTCATGCTAATTGTCATACTCCCAAGGCATAGTGTAAGTTTATTGTGCGTTCACACTAAGGAATACTACCTTACTTTCTGTCAATAACTCTGAAATAAGTTATGTCTGGTGTAGTATTATCACCGAAGTATTAGGATCTCGAGCATACGAAAAAGTGCTTCATCATTTCAATAAAGTGTGATTGTATCATACATACATACATAATTGGTCATTAGGATTGTCAGTCATGATTACGACCTAGCTTCTCTCACCAATTATCTTGTGTGTTATTTTTATACATGAGTGGCGGGACCTACAGTTTAAAGTCGACTCCGAACGACAAATTTTTTACAAACTTTTCATGGCAATTTTATTTATTCTTAGAGTTTTGTCAGAAATCTGCTGAGAGGAAGTCGCCGAAGAAATATTTTTCATATTTTCATTTTGATGACTGACCTGGGGTTTGAACCTTGGCCTTACGTCTTATAAACCGACACACTACCTACTTGACTACGGCGACTTCTGTGATGCACTATCACTCAGCGAAATATCGATCTCCAGTCGTTCTGGTTTTAAGATTTCGCTACGAAAGGTGGCAAGAGGCTTTTAAGGTATTTCTATAAGACTGTTCCTCAAAGTCTGTTAAAGAATTTCTCGACTGCTTATAGGAAAGATAGACAGTGTTCTATAAAACGTTTGAATAACCACAAAATATTGCTTTATTTTGAATGAATTATTCTAATGCAGAGACATTTCTGCTTGAAGAATGTGGATAGAATGTTGTCCACTCTTTCTCCCAACCTAAAACTGTGTCCATATGTTTAACCGTGCTTGAGTAGAACCCATTTTCTTCAGGTGAAAAAGAATTGTTTTTACCTAAACTGGCCATCCTTTATTTTCTTATTTAAGAACTTATTCGTTTACTTTTCTGAAAAAGAAATGCCTTTGTTTTGAGTAAAAAAATAAAAACAACTGTTTGATAAATTTGTTTGTTTTTTAAATATTTTATATTTCTTAAAAAAAGTTTTAATAAAAAAAATTTATAAAAATTTTTTTTCTAAGAGGGGGGTTTGTTATTGTTTTGCCTTAAAATCTAAAGTTTTGTGTCTTCCATCTTAAAAACTAAAAGAAATCTTATAAATTATAAAATAAAGTTTTAAATCAATGTCTTCCAGTTAAAAATTAAAAAAAATAAAAAAATTAAATTAACTTAAAAAATTAAACTTAAATGCTAATAATACTCAAGGCACTGCTCCATTAAAACAAAGAAGCAAAGTGGCTACAAGGAGAAATCAAAAATTATTTACATTTTGTACAGGAGCACCGGACTAGTTCGGCTAACAGGAACCAGTTGTTTCAGTAGAAGGCGGGTAGATTCCTACGGTTTTGAAGAAAAGCTCTCAAATTATTGATCTTGCCACGAGGAAATATAATCCAAAAGCTCTTCATCATCATGCTGATCGGAGAAATCAAATTTGAAGTCCTGTTCGTTGTCTTCCAATTTCAATGGCTGCACAAAAGTGTTGGCGCCATTAATCGATATGTCTGAGTCGGAATATGAGGATGTAGGCGAATGGGTCATTTGATAAGCTTGATTGTCAACAGGACTGCCAATTGAAGAATAAGCATAATTGCTGCCATCATTGCTAGTCTCATCATACTGCACCAAAGTACCAGATTTGCTTATACCAGCTGGATTGGAAGAGTCCAATAGATCTTGTAAGCCGCGTATATATTCCACAGCAATGCGTAAAGTATCAACTTTGGAGAGTTTTTTGCTGGCACCACGACCGCCATTCGACAAAGTATTGATAACGGTTTGTGGTATATGCTGGCGTAGATTGGCAAAACCATTGTTAACCTGCTTGACACGATTGCGTTCACGAGCATTACGACGAGCCACCGAGGGTAATTGTTCACCATAGGGCATGTTGGCATAGGTGTATTTCTTTTTGGCCATCATGGAAGCGGGAGCCAATTGTTGTATATTTTGTAAATTACTGTTGCCCAAAACTTTAGGTTGAGCTGGGGCAATGCTTTGTAGTTTCTGGACAAACTGGCCCTGGACAGGCATTGATTGTTGTTGCATTATTAACATATTGCCGTTGATTATTTCAAAATGTTGTTGTTGCTGATAATTGTTATTCTGTGACATACAAACACTGGCCATTGTTTTTTTAAAATTTTTTTCTTTTAAATTTACGCAAATAATCCACACAAAATTGTTTAAGGCGCTCTTTTTTTTTAAATAAATCCACACTTTTTATGCGCCCTGAATGATTTTTTAATGTTGTTTTCTTAGCGATCTCTGCCTGACAACTGAAGCCGTTTCTTTACAGTGCGGAATAATAAGTAAAAAGAAAATCTTGTTTTGAAACTGAGAGAGAATATTTTAACACACAATGAGAAGAGTATGTTGTAAGCGATAGAATGTGTTTTGTTTTGAACGTGTTTACTGCTAAGAATCGTATTCCACAATGATACCCTTCGTCCTGTTGCTTAGCCTTATGTACCCGCCATGAGAAGTTGGTGGTGAGTTGAGTGTACAATTATTCCTCTCTACCTGTTCTCACTTCTTTTACTTCTCTACTTAAGGTTCTTGTTATTATTTCAGAGTACGTACATATGTACGTAGCTTAATACAAGTGATCACAATGTACATTGTTTACGTTTCGAAAACAGAGAGAGACTTACTTGTCTCAGAAAACTAAAGAAAAAGAGAAGCGAGAGAACAAGATTTTCTAGATTCGAGGTTGAGGATTATGAATAGAATTGCTTATGCTAAGGTATCTAACATATTAAGTAAGTTAGAGAGTGTTTGTGTACATGTACATATATGGCACAGGTCGATTATAATTGTAAAAGTGTTGTTGTTGTTATTATTCTCTAATGTTAGTTGGATTTCTTAGTAAAATCTCTGTATAATATTAGTGTGTGTAACTTATAGAAACAAGGCAGTTTATTAAGCGCCGTCTATCGATGGGAGAATAACTGTTTGATTTGTAGGTGACCAGGGTGTTTAGCTTGTATTTGCATAATGATTTTTACAACTTCTAATAAACTATAAATACAATAATATTATCTTAAAAAAAGCAGCAGATAAAAAGCCAATTGTTAGTTAAACAGCAAATAAGCTTGCATAAACTTATTTTTCAAACTGCACAAAAATAATGCAAACTTTATTAGAAAAGTACAAGAATATGATTTAAGTTACGATACCAATTTGAAGTACATTAAGCTACCACTCTTCTCCACTTACACCCTTACACCCATTCATGGCAAAGGCATTGTTGGTAGCCGTAAAATAAAGCTTCTGAATTACTTATATTTTAGATTTTAAACTAATTAGAGGAGTGCTTTTAGCTCTGTAATATCGTCTAAGAAAACGGCGATCTTAAGTAAGCACAAGACAAAGAGAGTGAGAAAGAAAAAGAAAAGAAAAATCATTCTCAATAATCTTCCTGAACTATTTTTTATATAAAGAGTCTTTCAAATTCGATATAGTTTTGCAAATAAAATTTAAATACTCGTACTATAATATAAATACAATGATATCTCGCAAATATGCAGATGTCGGTTCTCTTGATATAATTTATTATCACAATTAAGGCAATAATTTATATATTATAGCATCTGTCGTCCTTCACTGAGTCCACATAATGCCTTTTGCAGAAATTGTGTCCACATAATGCGTTGTGGTGATTGAAACCATTGCTCACTTCCTCTGTGTCAGATTATAGGATAAGATTAGCATATACGAACTCTATTTATTACTTGGCCAATGTGAAGTTTAATTTAAATACATTTTAATTTTGAATAAAGTAAAATTTTGAATAAAGTCCTATCTGACGGTAATTTAAAAGAACTCGATCTGTGATAGAATGAATATAAATGTCAAGTTAGTTACGTATTCTCTTAATTGGTCATTACAACCTTTCAGTCAGGATTACGGCCTAGTTTCTCCCACCACCCATAAGTAGCGGGATCTACAGTCTAAAGTCGACTCCGAACGACAGATTTTTGAGAAACTTTTCATTGCAATTTCTATTTACTCTCAGAATTTTTTCCAGAAATCTGCTGACAAAAATTTTTCTTTTTAATTCGTTTTGTTCGAAGTGTCTGGGCTAGGGTCCTCACTTATAATAATCCAACACGCTACTACTACTAGACTACGGCAACTTCTCCTGGTTATGTATGCGATTTGATTCCACAATAAGAATATTTTAAGGATCTCTTCTATATCGTTTACTATTTCTTACTCTCTTTCGACTAAAGTCTGTCTCATTAAGATCCAGTTAAAAAGCGAAAACCATTAAAAAACTGAAATGGAAGAACCGAATAGTATAGAAATCCTCAGTTAATTTTGATCACTTTTATTGAAATTTTAACTACCACAACTATTGAAATGAAATTAATGATAAACTACAATACAATACATATACTATCGACACCAAAAATAATAAGTTAGATAGACGTGCCCCTGTTACATACTGTCACATGCCTCTCTATCTAGAGCCTTAAGATTTTTCTTATTATTCTGAGCAATGGATTAAATGCTTCTGAACGTGTTTGAGACTAACAGGTTGAGAGAAGGGCATCTAGAATATTATTTGATCTTCGATCATTCGAATCATCAACTATCAACTACTGGCTAAGTTAAATCGAATTCAGTTGAGAGGTGAATATCGAAGTCTGCTTTCAACAAACCTGCACTATGTTAACAGTAAATTAAAGCTCTAGTAAACCTTCATATGAAAAATTGGTTCATAAGTGTGCAGAAAGTGATTTGATTCTAATGATGACAACAAATAATATCCGTTTTACTGACCTCCTCAAATTATATTGTTTGGAAGGATGGAAATGTGAAGAAAATTGGGACACTTTCGAAGGAGCTGGTGTTAAAAATTGACCTGATTTTTTTATACAAAAGCCAACGTTTCATGCAAAATATCAGTGACTCATTCACTCAGAAACGCAATTTAACGTTTGTTTCCTTGTCGTTTTATGTCAAGTAATTTGGAAATTGTTTCTAGGATCCTGGTTCCTTAATAAGTAAATCGATATAAATCAATAAGACCACATACATATGTGCACAAACATGTTAAAAACATGGGCTAAATTATTGTTGCAACAAAGCCATGTTAAAGTTCACAAGTAGTATCGAAGTAACATACTTTTTTAATTTGGTGGACTTTATAGCATCTCAATGTAAATCAGCTTAAAGTCTTTTATATAAAAGACAGTTTTCGTAATTTGAATAAAGTTTCTACCTATTTGTGTGAACTAATATGATATGTGAGTGTATTTGTAGCACTGAGTTGAAAACCCATACCAATACACCATAAAACAAATATTTTATTGTACAGGACTTCGTTTATAAAATCCAAGATCACAGATTTTTTCGTTTGTTTTTTTCATTTCTTTTTAAAATTTCTGTTCTGATCTGTGCCTTGTTTGTGGTGTTTTTGTATTTCATTCACTTTCATTAGAGAGTGTCCTTTCTGTCTGGTATTGATTGTTGCTATTTCAGTAAATCTGAATCTGTGTAGGTTCATAGAAATGTAGGTATGTGTGTTCGTAAGCAACAACATTTTGTTAAAGTATTTGTATTTCTTTAATAATGTCCCTTGAAAGTATTTAACAATGGTTGGAACCTTGATATATGATCTTTGTTGCAAAAGCAACAACAAAGAAATATGTTTTTGCTTTTGTTTTTGCCTACATTTTTTTCTTAGAGGATGTTTTCTTTTATATTCCTTAGAGAATTTTCCTTTTGTTTAAGTCTTGGTTTGTTGTAATTTTATATACAAAAGAAAAATTTTTTCTTTTCAGATTTTTTAAGACAAATTTTTAGGGTCCTTGCAAGTGTCTTGGCATTGGACACTTTTAGTTCGATTTGAGACGAGTTGCTAAGATGAAGTGTTCATGGAACTAAGTTGTGAGGAAATTTTTATTTAAGAATATCTTTGCCTGCATATTAAACCGAAAAACGGAGGGTCAATTAAATTTAAGAATAATAATAGCAATAAAAACAAAAAATTATTAAAAAAAAAACTAAATAAAAAATATTTAAATTTGGGAGGATAAGTTATGAAATTTCTATGGTTGCCAATGTGAAAAATTTTAATATTTTGCTTTTTTCCACGTAATTTTTATATTTGTTTTTAATATATTCGAAAACAAGTGCAAAAATTGCTTAACATAAGCAGCTATTATATAAGCGATCTTGGCCTGCAGACACTACCTGATGAGAGAGAATGTTTTGCTATTACACTATTCAGTCAGGTTTGTCAAACACCATGAAATATACGCCGCGGTTATGTGTGTGTTCTGTGTATTTGGCAAAATTGCTATAACACGATCTATAAGATGATCTTGTGAAACGGACAAAATAGCAAAAATTTTTGATATTCATCAGGTCGGGTTTGCAAACATGAATTTTGCTTTATCACACGAGCTGGTTAGTGTGCCAACAGTCAGTGCCTGCAGACGATGATCGCTAATGTAATAACCGCTTTAGCAATTTTTGTTTTAACAGTCATTTTAAAACAGAGAAGTGTATCTTTTTATAACAATAACCATAAAACATTTTCTGTGAAGAAGGAATCAAACTTAAACACTTTCAGTTTTATTAACATTTCTGAAATTTGCTGTTAATATTTCCTGTTGCTCTTAAAAATATTTTAAAGAATCTGAACTCCAGGATAGGTTAGTTAAATTGGCAACTAATTGAAAAAGCATAGCCTTCATGGGCCCTATAAGATTACATTTACTCCACCTGGTTAAATCTCCTTTGTTTTGATACGTTCTATCAACAACATAAGAATCCTTCATCTCATGTGTCCAAACGTCGAACAGACGTTCCACCAAAAAAAAACAACCCAAGAATCCTCGATCTCATGCTCTTAAATACTGAACAGAAACATTTTCTGCTGTTTCTTTTTCTTCCTAATCATTACAGCTAATGTAAAAACTTTGGTGAGGTAATCTCATCCAAAGGACGTATCGTCCATAACTTAATATGTCGTTATAACACATTGCCCTAGTCAAGCAATCACTAAAAAGTTGTAGAAATAATGGAAAAAAGTACAGAAGGAACTGAACGTATGTGTGTACGTTGTTAACTAGTTAGGAGTAGTTATCGATCATTTAAATATAGCCGTTTGGGTATTACTTGAATTAACAGTAAAATATTTGACGATTCCATTTGAAAAGCGATGAAATCGAATGATGAAGGGCAACGTAAAATGTTCATTATAAGTTTGTGTAACGTGATCAAACACGATCAATTTTGATCTCTATTTTCAACAGTGAAAGAGAAGTCTTGGTAGTCTAGTAGATAGTGTGTTGGCTTATGAGACGTGAGGCCATTGTTCAACCTCTGGCTCAGATATCTCCAACAAAACGTAATATGCAGAAATATTTCTTCGGCGACTTCCTCTCAACAGATTGCTGACAAAAACTATGACAGTAAATAAAAGATTTCCATGAAAAATTGCCTTAACCCTTTCATGCCCGATGTTGCCTATAGGCAACATTGTACATTTTTGTTTAAAAATTCCGTAATTTTTAATTTTTTTAAAAGATTTTTTTTTGCAAACAAGCTTGGTTAAAACGTGTAAAACCAGAATACGTAGGACTCTGAATTTAATATCACTTCATACACTAACAAACACATGTCCTTAAAAAAATTTTAGCTCTGGCCCAAAAAATTCGGGCATGAAAGGGTTAAAAATCTGTGGTTTCAGATCAAACATACTGTCGTACAATTAATTCCTCAACAGTGGCCCTTAAACTAAACCCAACTCTAACCTTAATTCCCTCCTCCTTTGGGACACAATTTCTGCAGATCTAACCCATGTCCTGCAATGACAGTGATCACATTAGAAATTTAAATTTAAGAGAGAGACGACTAAACTGTACATAGGAAGCATCAGCATCAGAATTCGCAGTAATCTAGGTGGTGACGTGTTTACTTACTAGATGTGAGGCCACTGTTCACATCTTAGACACCTGGAACAAAACGAATTATGAAAAAATATTTCTTTGGCGATTTCCTCTCAGCAGATTTCTGGTAAAAATTCTGAGAGGAAAAAAAAAATCTCAAAAATCTGTCGTTCGGTGTCAACTTAAAACTGTAGGTTTGGCGACTTATGAATAAAATTAACGCTCACAAACATGAGTAGTGTGGGAAGCTAGGTTGTGATTCGGTCTGAAGGGTTGTAATGATCACTTATGTTATGTAAATTATATAAACGACGGGAGAATAAGAGAATAAACATCTTTGATGACACGGCAAGTATTCAGAGAGCTTGGCTGACAATTTTAATGCATCTGTCATATAACCCAGGTTTTGCTTCTTCAGATTATCATTTGTTTTGATTTCTGCTGAGCTCTTTTAGTGGCATAAAATAAAGCTCCGTAGAGACCTATAAAACTTAATAGATCTTTTCACTAAGAAAACCTAAAAGAATTCATAGCTTCAAGTATAAGAAAAAGCTGGTTTCATTTTATTTTCCTTTTCTTACCATTGTTGATGTTTCATGCTCTATGAGTGTGGCAAATGCGAGTCTCTGAGTGGAAGCAAACCCATCATCCTTACGCAAACAGGCTAGTATGCATATGAACTTGAATATTGAAAAGACAAGAAAGGACAGTTGAAAATTTGTCAAATAAGGAAAAAATTTGTAGTACTGTGGGGGTAGAAATTACAGTTTTTTTGTCCGTCTTTCTATTTATAACAAAAGTACTCAGGTTGGATTGAAAATTTGTTTTAAAAATGTCGATTTTTTTATCAATTTTATTTATTTATTTATTTTATTTATTAATTACAATAGAATTACAAATTATATTCTAAATATATACGAGAGGAGTAACTTGACCATATGCTCGGTGTAGTGTCACAGACCAGAGTCTCTAATGGAAAGCGAACAGACGAAACTCACGTTAATAGTCTAGCACACTACCCACTAGACTACCAGGGCACCCTTTATTCAATTATGAGACCGTAAGGTATCACAATTTATTATGGTTTTTATTGAAACATAAATATATAGCACTTGCCGTTCATCTTACATGCATATTCTTGGAATCCCCCTTCTAGTTTATATTGGACACCCTCTTTTGAAATCTTTATTCCAATTCTAATACTTATTCCCCCTCCTAACACAATAACCTACTCTAAATACGACCTTGAAAAAATAAGAATAGCCCGCCAATACTGGGTGTTTTCTCCAGCCACTAACCAATGCCAGACAGCAGACAGGATTACAAACGTTCGCCAAATGGTAGCCAATCATTGACACGTGCTTCCGACAAAGAATTGAACAAAAAAACAAATAAAAGATTTTGTCATGATTTGAATTACAATACGAGAGAGACAACCCAGCTATGACTCGTGTAGAGTGCTGATCATGAATAAATAATCAAAGGGAAGGTGATTGTGCAAATATACAAACACAAGCACACACAAATAAACCATAAAAGATTAGGGTTTAGTAGAGGCAGTATACGCCATAGACTTGTAATGTTTATCGAATAATATTAACGACGCCTGACTTGTTGCAAGGATTTACCATAAATCCTTTAACAAGACAGTGTTGTTAAGCGTTTGCTTATTTGTTCGTTTTTTTAATTGAAAGTTAACCGCCAAGTTTAACAACAACAGGACAGACTTTTAGTCTTAAGCCAGGCAGCTTGACAAATCATAGCCGTAATACGACAAATGACGATTTTGAATATAAAATAGGGGGGAAAAAATAGCAACAACAACAAAAACAAAACCCTTGTATGTTGATCATGAGTTGATGAAGGTGATGACGAGTGGTATTTACTTACTTACAGTTGGGTTTTTGGTTTTTTTTTTGACAACTTGTGGACTTGTGGCTTGTGCTGCTGCCACAACGCGTGCGTGTCCAAATACTTGCAATAACAACACCATCGCCAATAAGAATATGAATCATATCAACAAATTGTACGCATAAATTCAGTTAAAATTCTAGACTTCGAGTTGCAGCAGCACAAAAATATGGGGGACAGCTGCAAATAATAGGTAAATGAATTCCATAAACCCGCTTGATTCCAATTGAGCTGAGTTAAATTCAACTTGGCACACACCATTCTATATTTTTTTTCTGTGCTTCTTTTTCTGTAAGTTTTATATTGAAATGTCTTTATATTGTTTAGTGAAATTGTAAATATGCCTCGTATTATTATGCATATTAAACATTTATTATTATTACTGTGGTAATATTGCTATTGCTGAACGGCTATTGCTGCTATTAAATGTATTCAATGCGTGCTGTTGCGCATGGTCAGTTATTATTGCTTCTGTAATCAAGGATTGAAATTCAGTTTTGATTCATTCTCTCTCTCATTCATTCATTTATTCGATTTTATTTTTATAATTTTATGAGTTGAATTCATTTGTGATTTTTTCTTATTTGTGTGTGTGTTTTTTTGTGGCAAATGAGTTGTATTTTTAATGGTCAATACTTACTGCAACGCTCGCCATCATAAATGCAACTTTGTACAGCTAAAAATTGTAAGAAAGACAGAAATAATTGCAATATGAAAAACGAATCGTGGTTCTTGGAATTGAATTGTTAAAAAATGTAATGTAATGAATCATAAATACATAAATTAATATTTCATTAAATAGTAAATGGATGTAAACATTATTCATGGGTGACGAGACCTACAGTTTAAAATCTAATCCGAACCGCATATTTTTTAATAACTCTTCATGTCTATATCTTATTTACTCTCAGAATTTTAATCAGAAATCTGCTGAGAGGAAAACGAAAAAATATTTTTTCATATTTCGATTTGATCGAATGTCCCGGCTGGGGTTTGAACCACTGCCTTATGTTGTGTTGGTAGACACTTTTCGAGAGCTTCCTCATGCCAACAAATTACAAAAAGTATTTCTTCGGCGATTTCCTCTCAGCAGATTTCTGCCAAAAACTCTGAGAGTAAATAAAAATTGCCATGAAAAGTTTCTCAAAAATATGTTGTTCAGAGTCGACTTTTAACTGTAGGTCCCACCACTCATGTATAAAATTAACGCACACAACATAATTGGTGTGAGAAATGAGGTCGTAATCCTGACTGAAGGGTTGTAATGACCAATTATGTATGTATGTAATAATACTACGTCATCTGTAGCAATGGGTCGTGTAATTAAAAGCTCTTGATATTCTGGGCATGCAAATTAAATGCGATGTTAGCTTTTACCAATAGATTTTTCAAGTGTTTAAAGAAGCCTTCAAGTGCGTTGATATCTTAAGACAGTGTAAGAAATACTTCACGTCATTTGATCTTCGTAATAAGAACATCACTTCGATAATTTCATACAACTCTCATGTGCTCGAATCTCTCATGGGTCGGTCTTTCGAAGCCATTATGGAGACTTTTTGATCAGGTATTTATGACAATAGTATGTTAAACTCTATTGATTCATAGAGCATGTGACTTGGGTTTTACTGGTTTTGCTACTGCAACGGAATATGGTCGAGAACAATAAAGGCACTTATTCTAGAAAATTGCATATTTTTACGTAACACACTCATGTCAATTGAGGCACAACAGCTTGGTTTTGACTGGCCAATGGATAGCACAATGTCTTACAGACTGAATTCGCGCTTTAGCCTCATTATTCATATGTGGAATTGAATACCTGCAGAGATTTTTAGTATCACTTATAATATAAATACATTTAAGTCTATCAGGGCCATCCCCTAGGTTCTGGCCTTAAACTAAAAAGAAAAAGAAAAACAGTATCAACAACTTCAAATTTTACAAGGCATTATGCAGCGAATCTTGACAAAAGACGTCTACCTTCAAGTGTATCAAATTCAGTTTACCAACAGACCATAGAAAGCGCCAGTAATACGTTGAATTAACAGTAGAGAAAAGGGAAGACAAATATTTCGAAAAAGTTGTCTTTTCCGATTAGGCGCATTTATATTTGAGTGGCTTAGTTGTTAAATTTTCGGATCCAGAAATCCTCATGCAATCAAAGAGAAACAAGCGCATCCATAACAAGCAACTGTCCGATGCAAATTTTGGTCAAGGGGCGTGATTGGGCCTTAGTTTTTTTAAGATGAAAACCAAATTACAATGACTACGAACGCTATTCGTTACAGGAACATGTGCACCGCATGTGTTTATTGCAGCTATGACACCCAGCGCAAATTAGCTTAAGAAGTTCTGTTATCAATTGGCCAGCAAGATCATGCAATTTAACAATGTGTCGTTTCGGCTATTTGTCGAATTTCTCCAAATATTTGTCTGTGTAAAAAAGGGATTTAATACAGTACTTTCCAGTACATAACTAAAGAGACATTGAAAGTAACTGCTTATGGTTCAAAAGTAAATTATCTTTTGTTTGACAATAGATGCTGTTCCCTGATTATGTATATATAAAAACAGATTTTTGAATTCCTATGGAAGTGTTTACTATTCATAAAGTATTCGCTATTAAAACATAGTTAAGTAACGATTTGAACATTTTCAAATTTCTGCCTCTGTGAACTGAAAATATAAAAAAAGGATTTTAATTAAATTTACAGGTGCATTACTTTTGGATTGTAGTTCTTCAAATAATAGTTATTAAAACTAAACAGAAAGAATTTAAAATTCATTTTAAATTTAATTAAATTTCCATTAAAATCAACGAGTTTTCCATCATCACTTTCACTCCTTTTTTTGTTTCTTGAGCTGAATCCTTTACGGCATTCTTTCATTCATTAGGCGATGTACTGATGTAGCTGATGTTTTCGTAGGTGTTGACCATACAGAATTGGAATTTTTTTCTCGCTTACTTAACTCCTTCATTTATTCATTGTACCGGCATTAATTGCGGTTTTTACTTGCTCCCTCACAAAAATCCCGTTGACGACGGCTTTTATTGAGAGAATATAACCAAAGGACTACCGTTTTGTAAAACAAACTCATGTAAATGATTTTTATTGTTCGGAATTTTTTCCTTTGCATTCCATTCATTCACATTTAAATCCTTTTTTAATTATTTCGTACACACATGGATTTGATTGATTATGAAATGCTGGAGCATCTCTTGCGCACACTATGAGCATTGAAATGAGTTTGTAAACAGGTAAAAAGGAAGCTGTTGTTATTTAAAGGATAAACACGAAGTGAATCTAATTGCGATTTTCGGTTATCCTTTTATGATATACAAGATAAAAACATCTCTGCTTTTAGTGTGGGTGATTCCAATTGGAATGTCTTAACTGACATCTGCTGACTAGTAGATGAACTGTTTGTTCATAGATGTTCAAAAGGATGCTGCGAAAGGATATTTTAAAACTAAAGGGATAATGAACAAGATGAAACTGGAATTTACTTACGTATTGATTTTGTGAACCATGGCTACTTATTCTTTAACCTTTAACATACGTACATGCATACATAATTGGTCATTACAACCCTTCAGTCAAGAGTACAACCTAGCTTCTCACATCACCCATGTTAAGTGTGTTAAGTATGCCAGGATCTACAGTATAAAGTCGACTCTGAACGACAGGTTTTTGAGAAACTTTTCATGGCAATTTTATTTACTTTCAGAGTTTTTGGCAGAAATCTGCTGAGAGGAAGTCGCCGAAATTTTTTTTTAATACTTCGTTTAGGTGTTTGAACCGTTGCCTCATGTCTATTAAGCCGACACACTACCTACTAGACTACGGTGACTTCTAAACTTTAATTTTTACGAGGATTTTATTTTCGGAACACATTCAGACTGTCAGATGAATACGCAGAATGGATTGAGTTTTAAAACGATTTACGCCTTAAGCGCCAGGAAAGATTTTTGCAGTTAAAGTTGACTCTGTACTATGGTGTGGGTGTTTCTAATTGGATTTTTGAATCCATCTTATCAGAAGTAGTCCCACATGATGTCTTATAAGTCGAAAAGGATGCTGTATGAGAATAAACTCAATGTGGAGATTAAGGACATCTGCTGACAGAATGTTTCATGTGTGTAAAAATTAATGTGCGAAGCATATTAGACAATTCAATTGAGAGTTGTATGCCAATAACTTCATTAAATCAATTTATACAATTTCAGACATACATACATTGTTGGTTATTACAACCCTTAAGCCATGATTACGACCTGTTTTCTCACACCACTTATGCTGTGTGTGTTAATTTTATACATGAGTGGCGGGACCTACAGTTTAAAATCGACACCGAATGACTTTTTTTGAGAAAATTTTCATGACAATTTTATTTATTTACTCTCAGAGTATTTGCCTGAGAGGATCCGCCAAAGGATTCTATTTCATATTTCCTTTTGTTGGAGATGTCTGACCAGGGGTTAGAACCGTGGCCTATTAGACTACGTCGACAATCTCTGATATTCAGGCAATTTGTTTCATTGAAGGCCTTCATAAAATGTTACAATTAATTTCACATATTTAGCGTCCTGATTAATTCAACATGATGCCTCCATATGATTGTTTTTTAAGGAGCATTGTCACAAAACATATTTTTCATCTTATAATTCTAATTTTTTCATTGCGTTTTACAGTCCCAGCTGGTTAGCTGAAGGGCGTACTGCAGCAATCCTAGGAAGATGTGGTTTTAAAATTGTGCTCTTTTAGTAGCAAGGATATCTGTGAAGATAATTTCGGTTGTTGTATTGGCTGTAATGGTAAACAATCTCTAATCATATCTCAAGAGATGGCGTTAACTTCACGTGATTTATGTTTTTAAAGACACTCTCCTTTAGAGATTAACGAATCAAGGTTGAGGTTCACATGACACTAACGCTGGATATAGAGGCGGATGAGGGACCAATTTCCAGCTTACTTAATTGATTTTTTTTGGGCGATTTGCACATTTCTGAATTCTAGAGCAAAACGATATATTCTATTGTCATTACTTTTACCAAGTTTTCCCAAAAAGGTAGTCAATGTGGTTAGGAATGGTAGCGCTTTACCATGTTATTGGTTTCACGCCTTCACCTAGGGAGGAAGAGAAGAGACAGGAGAAGAAAGAAAGCAAAAATATTAAAAAGACAAGAGAAAATGAAAAGAAGGAAATATGAAACGACAATCAACCATTAAAGGCACTGACGGTCAAAACTTCTATCTCTCAAGATATCCGCTTAGCCACTCAATCTCGTTTCTAAACCCCATGAAATCCTCAAGTGTGTAGATCAACCAGTTCCTCAACAAATCTGCCTATGCAGCTGTAAACAAGAACATTGACACTGTTTGCTCTGCTTCTTCACAAAGCCTACAGTAACATTTCCATCTACTTACTCTATATCTAAAGGGATCATGCCGCTTTAGTACTCCTATAAACGCTTTCATCTTGCTCCTATTCATGCTTAGAATAAGTTTCATTCCTGCAGAATTGATCTTTGACCACAAAGCCCACGTAAGCCTACAGTACGTTCTGCTATCCCATGAAGAGTATATGCGTGAAAACTTCTGCTGAAAAATTCCAAGAAAAGAAGCCCATTGGTGGTCTCACCGATTCTTTTCAAAGTTTCCTGTTATAGCCGTTTTTCTTACTAAACACGGACTTTCTTACTAAACACGGACTGCTTTTAATGTCTTTGTTTACCTCTCCTTAAAAAACCTTTCTATTATCAGTATATCAACGCAATCATTTAAAATTTTCACTTTCATTATCACAATTGAAGACAGCACGCAGCAGAAACAGGATATAAGATTGCCAGTTACGCTGTATATATAACAGTAGCAACACTTTTTATCTTAAAATAGCAACTCAAACTAAAACAATAACAATAACACACGTTCACTTGATATTTGTTAATTCCATACCAAACGCCAAAAACACCAAAACACCGAAACACCGTTCATGAACAAGTGAAAGACATATAAACGTGACTCTGACACAGATTTATCGGCAGCGATAAGAAATGTACTCAACGCTTGTGTCACTAAAATGACAGTCAATTTATCAACGATTTTATGGGTGTTCTATAAAATCACCATCAAAATATAACAACAACAACGACAGAAATAAAAAATAAATTGATAACAACACCACCACAGCAGAAACTTACATTATCGTGCTGTAAAGATGTAAAAAAAGATTTCACCATCATCGATAAATTTGGTTGATTTTCTTAATAAAAATCATTCACGGGAACACTTGCTGTTCGCATTTTCTATATTAATTTCTGAGTTTCTTGGCGGACAAATTTTATTGTCGCTTTTATGTTTACGAAACAGCAACAGTTTCCTTCAGTAAAAAAAAAAAAAAAAAAAAAAAAAAATTACGCTGCCTGAACTTTACAAGTGTGACTTGACTGACTTCATCTCGGCTTTAACGTATAAAATAATGTCTCTTGTATAATTTTAATGATAATTGCTACAACAACTCATTTTTCACATTGATAAGCCATGATTATTCATTTCTTTTTTTTCCATTCATTCACTCGTTCATTCATTCATGCATTCATTCACACTACTTTGAAGATCAGTTTTGGCGATCGTTTTTGCGATACATCTGTGTATCACTGTGTACCCCCTGCCTTACGCCTTGCTTCTTTATCGTTTTATCACTAAAGTATCAGCGACAAGATTTGTAATTATCACTTGCATTTTTCACTAAACATCAGATCTTCAGCGAGAAGATCAAGCAACCGACTTCTTTTCGTTCTTTCCATGTCAAACATGCTATAGTTTTTCGTGTGTAAGCGTTTGTAGGTATTTGCGAGTGTTGCAAATAGTGTGGTAGTTGCATGTGGCAAATGTTGATTTGTATGCTGTTATATGTTAAGATAATGTATGTTAAAGTATCAAAATACCATCTTGTTTAAAGTGAATCAACAAGATGAGGAAGTTAATCAAAACTGATAGTAACCTTGTAATGTCAACTTCAGTTTGAGACAAAGAACGTAGCCAGAGTGTTGGTAATATAGAGGGGGTTATTTCAAATACCGCTTTTCAAATAAAAAAAACTTTAAAATTTAAAAGTTTTTAGTCCATACAGCGTGAGAATATTAGAACTGTCAGCCACCACATAATTTTTGTTATCAAGTCCTGAATTTTGAATTACATTTATAAAGGTTTTTCAATAACAGAAAGTAAGATAGTAGCTTGGAGAGACAGAGTTACGAATGATGAATTATTTAACTAAGTCATGGTAGCAGATACTTTACGATATGAGGTCTTGTTAGGATAAGCGATTCCTTAAAGTATGAAGTCCTAGTTTGTTCAGTGTTTATGTTCGTTGTGGTACCACAATTAATAACCAAACCATGGATATACATTCCCTAGAGTAAATCAACCTAAGTGCAGAAGAAATTAAAAAATATTGAAGAACTCAGCCAAAGCTCAGCTCAGCTCAGTAAAGACGGACTGACACATGAACTAAAATATAGTCTCTTCAACCACCGCGGACCCTTAAAAGACATTCAAAGGAATACCAAACCTTTGGGCCTGCGTTGCAAAAGAATAGTGGTCCGTGAAGATCGCTAATTTGCATTGGATAGCCATGCGATTTAAGAATAGAAATGAAGCACTTCTTAACCATAAGAGTCTTACACGTACCTTTTTGCTGCCAGCGAGTTTGAGCCTTCCTATAATACCCAGTTTAACTGAGGTAATCGGAGTACCTATGTCATGTAACATATTGAAGATTTCGAGATTCGTATCGGATCTGGTCAGTTCATCAGGCAGGCAATGTCCGACAATATTCCCATATCGCAGAACCCATTTAAGAGTTACCTTTGAATGATTCAGAAAATTTTGGCATCGGTATAAAGCTCTCTGATCCCAATGGAAACCTCGGAATCTTCAAACCAGACCCCTCTAATTAGAATTTAAAAATGAAATGTCCTCTGAAGTAAATTAAAATAGATCTGCATGTGTCTATATCTTCCCAGAATTGCAGCAAGTCCACAGCCCAGGAAGTTGGGCCAGATTTAAACTACATTTAATTTTACTACCAACATTTCAATCCCTTATTATAAGACAGATGGGACACAATTGAGTATAGCAAATAATGCCTTATTGAGAGTACAGTTGGTTACCCGCGTGCTTTTTCATTGGCAGTTATAATAATTATTTTATTAATAATTGCATTGCGTCCATCTCAATTACGACCTAGTCCCTCACACCACTTATGTTGTGTGCGTTAATTTTTATACATGAGCGGCGGGACCTACAGTTTAAAGTCGACTCAGAACGACAGATTTCTGCTTCCTTTCGGCGAAGAAATATTTTTCATATTTCGTTCAGTTGGAGATGCCTGACCTGGGGTTTGAACCGAGTCATCATGTTTAATAAGCCAACACACTACTTACTAGACCACGGCGACTTCATCCAACAAACATGTACGTCATAAAGAAGTGTTGGTTCAATAATAACTATCGTGGGAGCTATTATGTGACAGCTTGTGAGTCACGTAATATACAAAATCGTAATATTGTCTCCTATCTAAACATCCTATCTAATCCAAAGCTAAGCATCTGCCTCAGTCCTTAAAAAATCTATTCCGAGATGGATAAAAAGAAAGACACTATTTGTAAACCAAACCCACCTCATTACTAAGTCGAGCCTAATTGTTCTACGAACACATTACTTCTTTCATTTTACAGAGTTGGTATTGCAATAAACAGGATCCTTGTCATAACAAGTGTTTTGATTTTACATCACATCATCTCTCCAATACAACCACGCCACTGGCTTAGCCGCAATACTTACAATTTTTCCACTAATGTTACCAATTAATTAAAGAAGTTCTCAAAACAACAGCAACATGTTTTCAAATATTTCAACTGAAAAGAAAAACGAAGAAGAACTTGAAAGCATTTTAAAGATTTGAAAAATCCTACCATTTGCCGTTTCGTTTTTTTTTTGTTTTTTGTTGGCAAATTGGTCAGACAATTCAAATCGTCCCTTTGGGTTGTGCATTTCAAACACCCCGAATTTGCATAAATATTGTATTTTGAACAAATTTTTATTGGGAGGTTTGACCACCATTTGTGTTAATGGTCGACTAATTGCCATTAAGCATCATAAAAGGTGTGATATTGTGAATATTAGGAAATGAAATGTCGACAAAAAATTCGAAGAGAAAAAAAATCGTTGACATTCGTAACACTTCTTAAATTTTCTGATTTTTTTTTTTGGATTGTTTTTTCCTTAAGGTGGTACTTTAAACATTTAGTCATGTACTAATTTATCATTTAGCCGCCGTGCTGCAGTTTTGAGTATATTAGAGTTGTTGTTGAAATCGAAATAAAAAAAACACTAAAAATAACAAGAAGAACAAGAACATTGAATTTTTATATGGAATACAAGTGGCATTTATTTAAATTTTTTAATTCACATCTAAAGTATCAATAATGATGGCATAAATTGTGTTGCAAAACAGTAAGTTTTCGATGCTGTTGAGAGTATGCTACACTTTGAGAAAAGCCTATCAAAGATTCATACGTGCTTATTGTTAGTTATTATGCCCGGTCGGACATCTCCAACAAATCGAAATTTCAAGATTTCTGGCAAAACTCTGTGACTGAATAAAATTGCCCAAAAGTTTTTCAAAAATATTTCGTTCAGAGTCCACTTTAAACTGTAGGTACCGTGTGAGAAGCTAGGCCGTAATCCTGACTGAAGAATGACCAATTTTTTTTGTCTTGGGCCGCAGGTGGGAATCTTTCGAAAGACACTTTTGTTCCAACAAAAGAGTCCACGATTCACCATCAATGGTGCCTACGTACTAAACCCACCCGTTTATTCTTCAACCACTCTCTCCCCGCGGTACAGACTTAAGGTATTACTTCGCGGAGGGCTGGTTAGCTTTAAAGCTTTATCACACTATATTAAATTTCATCTCCGTTCCTCCAGCCCTCGGAGTTCTGGCATAATTTCAGCCATTCTCTGGCTGTATTGGCCCCATAGAATCCTAGAATTCAACACCTCTTCCATAAACCGATTCGGTCCAAACCTCGTTTCCTCGGGCCATCTAAGTCTGGGGCGGCATGTTAGAATATGCTCCGCATCTTCCTCCTCGTCTACACAGTTTGGGCATATAGGGGAAGTATCATGTCCAAATCTGTGCAGGTACTTCCTGAAGCACCCGTTAGGAACTGTGTCACGTAGTAGTTCAGCTCGAAATGTTCGTTCTCCAATATTTGGCATTATCCTCGCATTTTCGCCGATGTATTTCACGTGCTGCTTGAAGTTCAACCTGTCGTCGATAATCACTCCCAGGTATTTTATGGCCCTGTTCGATTCGATCTTAGTGCCACCAGGTCACTTCCATCTTCTCCACTATCTTTCGGCCGCTTATCAAGACGGCCTCCGTTTTGTGAGCAGCAAGTGTCAATCCTGCCACAACAAGTCAACTTTTCGAATCGCTATGTTCGTCTTCTCCAATTATGTATGTATGTATATATGTATGAATGTATGTATGCCTCATTCGACTGGGACACACAAGGAGTCCTCTATGTGAGCTGACCATGCTTTCAAAGTGCTCATCCAATGAGGCACTATCTGTTTGGCAAGTAGTATATATAGTTCAAGTCAAAATAGGTTAATAGTCATCGACTTACACTGCTTGCCGTTGACAGTGGATATTTCGCAAAGAAATATGAACAGATGGCGCCTCCAGAAATGGGCCTCATCGCTGAAGATAATTTTTCGATGGAAATTAGAGTCATTTGCGAAGTTTTCTAGAAAACATTCAGCGAACACACGTCGTTGTCTTTGGTCGTTTACTTTCCGTTCACTTATCAGTTTAGTTTTATATAGGTTCTAGTCATGATTCGAAATTTTTAGAGTTGTTGTCTGCGAAAAGTCGAGTTCTAAAGATCGGCCCAAAATCGATCAAACAATTTTATTATTTAAATGTGTTGTTGAATGTTATATTCGTCTATGGTAATTTGACAGAATAAATGACAACTAATTTGATAAATAAGGCATCCGTTATAAACTGTCAAATTATCATCTTACTGAACAGAAATTTCAATAGCATTTGTCAATCTCAGTTGTCAAACTGTAGTTACCGGTAACGACAGCTCTCATGCAGCTAAAAAAAAACAGCTAACTCTTATACACCTAATTCTGTTTTTACACGGTCTTTTTTTACACGGTTTTGATATAACACGGTTTGAAAATAAAATATTTTTAATTTTTTTTATACGATTTTATTCCATTTAGCATGAATTAAAATTTTTTGTGCTTAAATTTTTTTTCTAATTTAATTTTTGCAAAGTATGTTCATATCACAAATTTAAGGGAATTCCCTTTTTGCGCGTACAAGCAAATTTACTGGTCAAAGCAAATGTAAATGGCACAAATTTAGGGGAATTTCCTTTTTATGCATAGAAGCACAAAGGTCAGACCAATTGAAATGGGTTAATATTTTGTGTTGGTAAAGAAATTTTTTATTGGCGAATTTATTTTTCTATCATTACATTAAATTTAACGCATTAAAATAAAAAGTAAGCAAAAAAATATTTTATATTTAATAAGCTATTTATATTTTTAATTTTGTTAAATATTTTATGAATCCCTAAAAGCAAATGTCAAATAAAAAACTTCTCAAAAAATTCGTGTTTTTTACTAATTTTAATAGGTTTTAGAGATTAGGAACCAATCACCTATTTTTGCATACGATCAGTGTCTTTTTTTACACGGTTTTTTTTTACACGGTTTTTTCTGGAACCAATCTACCGTGTAAAAACAGAATTAGGTGTAGTTTCATCTGAGTTGTATTGGATTTTTTAGAATCGAAGTTCTGTCCTCTTATACATCAAAACTAAGAGAGACAGAGGGAGATCTGCGCACTGTAATCATAAACTACATACATACAGAATTGGTCATTACCAACCTTCACTCAGGATTTTGGACCTAGTTTCTTACACCACTTATGTTGTGTGCGTTCATTTTTATACATGAGTGGCGGGGCCTACAGTTTAAAGTCGACGAGTCAGAACGACAGATTTTTGAGCAACTTTTCATGGCAATTTTATTTGTTCTCAGAGTTTTTGTCAGAAATCTGGTAAGAGGAAGTTGCCAAAGAAATATTTTTTATATTTTCGTTTTGATGTCTGACCTAGGGTTTGAACCGTGGTCTTATGTCTAATATGCCAACACACTACGTACTAGACTACGGCGACGTCATAATAATCAGGAACTCGTGCATTTATTCACGGCGTTAAAGCACATATTTTATTTATTTCCCAAAAAAAAAATTATTTCTTTCACTGTATGAATCAATATTTATTGCACTTGAGTACCAAATAACTTGACATTTGATACTGTTGTTGTACGTTCTCTTGTATGGAAAACATGCCATAAAACTTAAATACCAGGAATAACAAAATTCAAGTAGTACTTCAAACCAAAAGAATAAATTTATCTACAGAAGTCGTTATTCTACTCAATACCCCGACAAACGTATGGTATGGCTGGATAACAATTTTTTTTTTTTGGCAACCAACAATTTTTATTACTGCTGCTGCTGCTGCAACTAACCCATGTTTTAAATGAAAAAAATAAGGAAAAAAGCACTCTGTGAGTGATATATTCCTAAAACCAAGTGTAATAATATAAGAATACAACGAGTGATGACGTACCATGTTAACCAACTTAAACTTCATAGCGTTTTAAATCATACGTATACGCTTGTAGTCGAATACAATCTAGTCATTGAATAAAATGATACAGCAGAAGCCAGGAGTAGCGGCAGAAATTCGTAGTAAGTGTGATGTTATGTTGTGTTAACCATTCTACAGACAATATCATCAGGCTGTATGTATAGTTTGAATTTTATTTCATTTTTAAGCTGGTTTTTCCTTAAAATTTTTGTTTTTTTTTCTGTTTTTGGCGTTGATTGTTGAAATTTATTTCTTTGATTTCAGCAATTTAAGGTAATTATAATGTTGCTAAGGGGTAATTTTAACACTTCGACACCAAATCGGACAAATATCATCAAAGAGATTGCAAGCGGGTTTACGAAGCTTTTTTTTTTTGTAGTATTTCATTGGCTTATGATGAGCCTTCATACCCAGCAAGTGTCGAAGGAAGCATTACAAAGTTTTTTTTTTGAAATTTTTTTAAATACACTGTATCAAGTGAAACATATTTTATTTTCATTTCGTTTGGAAATTAAATAAACGTACGTGTGTTGTAAGAATCAAATCTTCTTAGAATAACATTTTATTCAACACCTTGGTTAGCTCGGAATAAACACAGTGGCGGCTCATCTTATTGATTATCTGTTCACTTCTTTTTTCTGTATTTTTGTTTTTCATACTCTTCAATTTTATTGTTGTTAGTGAAAGATGTTGTGATTTTTGTTAAGTTTCGTGGTGTTGAAAGTTTTTTAAAGTATTTTAAAGACGTATGAATGAATTGTTAAGAGTAGTTCTTTGTTTTTTCAATTCTTGGGGGCACGTTTGAACAGTTTCAGCAGTTTGCAGTTACTTTCGCACTTCAACATTCAGTATTTTTCTCATTTATATTACTTGGGTTTCATACTTTCGCACCTTTTAGAGTGCGTCTAATTTGGCAAAAATAAATCTTATTTACTCTGCTCAGGCACAATGGGATTCTAAGCAAATGAAAGCAATTTTTAGGGGAATTTCTTAAAGATATTTTTTAACCGAAAGCCTTACAAATAATGGCTCACTAAAGCTCACTTCGGTTAGCTCAGACACACACCTGAAGTAACCAGGACACGTACGTACGTCCTAAATTTTTATATTTTATTTATTTTTATATATTTTTATATTTATATTTTATGTCACCGGGTCTAGTAGGTAGTGTGTTGGCTGATTAGACGTGAGGCCTCGGTTCAAACCCCAGGTCAGGCATCTCCAACTGAACGAAATATGAAAAAAATATTTCTTCGGCGATTTCTTCTCAGCAGATTTCTGTCAAAAACTCTGAGAGTAAACAAAATTGTCATGAAAAGTTTCTCAAAAATTTGTCGTTCTGACTCGTCGACTTTAAACTGTAGGTCCCGTCACTCATGTGTGAAAATTAACGCACACAACATAAGTGGTGTGAGAAACTAGGTTGTAATCTTGACTTAAAGGATTGTAATGACCAATTATGTATGTATGTAAATTTTTATATGAAGAGCTCATATATCTGATTAATGCTTGATACTCTTTGGGACAATGCACCAAGAATGAACATTGCATGTGCTTCTTGCAGTTTGAAAGCCTACAAAGGACATCAATAAGTGTGTATTACCGTTAGATAATGTTCTACTTGTTGTTGTTTGTCATTGCAAGGCAATGAACGATTTTCTATAAATACCCAGTAAGAGAGTGTAGACCCATCTTACTATCCATTCAAAACAGAATATTTCTCTTTTGTTATCCACAGGAATTACAACTTTTCATTTGACTACTTCCTGGCTAATATTTTCTTCTGTATGATGACGTTAAATTCTTGATACTTTTTAAACTTGAGGAAGTAAATATTGACGTTACAAAGAGTAGAGATTAAGTTTCAAAATTCTGCCAAATTCAAAAGAGGGATAATGCTTTCGAAATGCTTTATCGAAGTATAATCCATATTTTGATAAACAATTGGGCTGAAAAGTTCGTAGCCCAATGTTGGAAAAAATTCTCTAATAAAGCTTTGTGAGTGTCTCTCTACATGGTTTTCCTTTGTCAAGATAGTCAATGAACATTATATTGTAAATATCACAAAACACTCATGCCATAATATTTGCCAGCCAACTATTGCACCTTTTCACGCTTTAAAGTAGATGCACCACATACCATGTACTCATCTTCATATGAGATTGTTTTGAATCTGTCGTGTAACGATTGACTCATAAGTTCTTGTATTTTATTGCGAAACAGCTGCAAATACTGCTTATAATCATCGATTCGTTATTGTTTTTCGTTGATTTGTTGTTTAGACGTACTCTATTGAGACAGATTTTTTGCATATCAGTCCTTTGATTTATTTAGAGCCTCACCTATTTCGATAAACTTCGCTTTGCGGTCGTGCAAAACTACTACTATCTAAGGGGCACCCATTAAGTGCATTGGTACTCAATTCGTTTAAACTCAGAAAAACACTCTTAAACGTATCATTACATACATACTTGATCATTACAAACCTTCAGTCAGTATTACCACCTAGCTTCTCACATGTTGTGTGTGTTAATTGTATACATAAGTTTCGGGACCTACAGTTTAAATTATTTATTGAAGATGTATGGCCCGGGGTTTGAACAGTGAGTGGCCTCATGTATAATGAGCCAGCTACGGCGACATCATAGTTGGCATATCATCGCTTTGATGTACTTAGAGCCTCAGCTATCTCGATTAACTGCATTTTGCGGTCGTGCAAAACTATTTTACGTTTAATAAATGCATTGAAACTCATTTCGATTCGTTTAAACCTATAAATCCACGTCTAAAAGGATGATTATCCTGGTCAATAGTCCTAATAACCAAGTCAAGCCTTGGCTTCCATAGCATTTTTTTCGCTCGAAAAGCAATGCATCATTATCAAAATTCGTTGTTTTATTAATTTTCTCCAAGCCAACAAAATTTGCTCTGCCCCATAAATTAATAATTCGATAGCTGGAAACTTTGTATATCATTTAATACTAGAACCATCTGTGTCTTGGCTTACAAACCTGTCACTCTTTTTTTTTAAATGTAATCGTTCTGCTTCATACCGTTTCTCAAATCCACACGAATTTATAGACTGATTTGGGGGAAGTTTTTTGACATAAATTTGATTGCCTTAAAGGATCTCACAGTCCTGCAACAGTCGCTAGGGGCTTTTGTTATGTTATTGCCTGGCTGTTGTTAGCAAACGCTTATAATGCACTAAAAATTTATCGATAATAGAATTTATTCGAAATTTTCAGAAAATATAAAGGTTTGAGAAGAAAAAGTAAATGATTTTTGCCATAAGTAGGCCATAGTGTTTTGGCCAGAATTTTTCTTGCATATAATGATTATGATGGCAAAATGATGATAATGATGATGCTTAATGTTGGCTGTTGATTTCTTCTTTCACACCTTTAAACTTCACTTCACACCTCATCTTATCACCGTCAAAATATCTGGCAATTGTTTTGCAAAACCTTCGACCGAACAAAAGCAGAATGTGGCAGCTTTAAGCGAAACGTGATGTTTGGTGATGGTGTATACCTTAGATCCTTTTACAAATGTACATACATACTACAAAGTACATACGTTTTAAATGTATGTGTATGTATTAGTATTCTGAGATGTATATCCTGTCAACACTTTGGCGCTTTCGTGCTAAAAAAAATAAAAAATGGAAAAAAAATTGATTTTGAAATTAAAAAATATTGCCAAAATGAAAAAATATTGTTGATGGCATTGAACCACGACAGAGGGGGGTAAGGGGTAAGTGACCGAGTCGTAAAGGTAGAAGTAGTGTAAAGCTGTCTTCACACCAAACTGATGATAATTGAGCCACGCGCATAAATAACCGTTATTAGGTGTGATCGTGCAAAGTTGATTTCTTTTATTACTTCTCTCAACATCATCCATCCAACAACCCCGATCGATCGTTTTAATTTTCGTTTTCATAAATTTTTCTTTTTGTTAAACAGTAGTTTGTCTCCTTTTTTCCGACATTTTGAGGTATTTTCGGTAGGCCTAAAAGGGAGGAGTGTCTTGTCTTCGGTGCAATATTTAATTTTAACAAGTTATTTTCACTTTTTCAAAATTAAAGTTTGTCAAAAAAAATCGATTCAAAAAATCGAAAATCGATATAAAAAAAAAATGCACAAATTGAACGTTGATATAAATTGACACTCGTCGATGAATATTTAAATGATGGCAAAACTGCTTAACGAGACTTTCGTTTTATTCAAAACGTTCCAAAAAACAACAACGTGAAGTGAGAAAAATTATTTGTGATTCTCTTGAACCAGTTCAAATTGCTTGCTGCTGGTCGTAAAGAAAAAGGTGTCAATCATCAACAAGTTGACACTTGTTTTAATTTTTATTGACAAGTGGCTTTCGTTACGATAACATTGTTGTGTTGCTGCTGCTGTTACTGCGGCTTAAACATGACATGGAAATTTATTCCAAGGTAAACCTTGCAACACATAAATTCTTAAAATAATTACATGCATATGGGGCTTATGGTATATTTCATACGCCAGCATATCATTATGGGTAGTCACGAAACTAGAGAAATTTTTGTGCTTTCATCGGCAATCCAATTGATTAAGTCCACAGGAAATAATTTTGCACGCTTTAATTAAATAAATAACGAAGAAAGTAAAGTAAAGGGAAAAAATTCTTGGTTAAAGTCGTAATTGCCTTTCAATGCCGAAATATTTTAAATTTTTAGTAAATTGTTTGAATTCATTTGACCCAAATTTCAAGTTTAACTTGGTGTCAAACTGATTTTCTTTCTTTTAATTGAATTAATTTGGAGAATTTTGCACCGGAGAGCCATTGTTCGTTGTAAAGTTTTTCGCATGTGTTGTGTCTTCCCGAAGATTATTTCAAGACCTACACTTTTGGACACTTGAACCAATTCATTTAGCTTCAATACGTTCAGCGTATATTGTTCACAAAATTCAAGTTTCCTGGAGAATTATGCAGACCTCAGGTTATGCCTTTCTATTTAGACCTCCTTAAGAGCAAAAGTAAAGAACAGTTCCCACATCATGTGGCTTGCCGTAGCCTGGTAGGCAGACTTGGCCAGACATCTCGAATGTAACGAAATATGAAAAAAGAAATATTTCTTTTGCCTCAGCAGTCATCTGGCAAAAACTCTAAAAGTAAATAAAATTGCCATGAAAAGATTCTCAAAAATGTGTCGCTCGGAGTCGATTTTAAAGTCTAGAGCCCACCTTTTATGGATAAAATTAACACGTACACAATGGGTGGGCTGAGAGGCTAGGTTGTTATCCTGACTAAACAGTTTTAATGATCGATTAGGTAAGTAAACAAGCTTCCACTCCCGAGAAATACAAATTAAGAATGTTTTTATTAATTCCAACAAAAAAGCTAAAAGGTTCGTGTGTGAGGCAAATCGAATCTGGCGAATCTGAAATTAGGTTGAAACTTGGAACTTGATTTTAATAGCTACCAGCTGCGATATTATTATTAATTCCTTTAACGATCCTTAGGGATCATGTATCGCATAACACTTGCACCTGGCCAACGGCAAGATTTCATTGTTTTCGCCATCCATCACCAGAATCCTTGTTCATTTCGATCACATAATTAACTTTACAATAAGAAAAGGTTTGATATCTTTTCTGTTTAGAATATTCATAAAATACATATGAATGAGTCCTTCTGCAGCAGCTTTAACTATTTAAAAACAAGTTAAAGATTTGAATCTCCGTGTTTGTAAAGATACTAGGAGGCCTTCAACAGCCTAAATAAGGGAATAAGTAACGAATGCCAACACTGGATCTATATGACACTGTAAGGATATGACTGTGATAAAAAAATAAACATAATGTCCTCCAAATTAATATCTTGAATTTGACGACTTGATGTGCTATTAGCATTGATTCGTATAATTTCCACTTTAAATCGTCCCCAAAGGGAGTGGTTGTTGTTCCCTTTACATGATGTCACGGATAAAGTAAAAGAAATCTGTTCGTGTCTTAAGTCTTTTGTTTTGTTTCCGTTTTTTTCATGTTTGACTCTCCCTGTGCAGAATCCATTTTTCCTAAATGTCGCAATGATTATGCCAATTATGTTACCATATAAATAAATGTTGAGGCTACACATCAAAAATTGCTTTATCGGGCACATTATTTTAGGTCATTAGGGCAGGACCGTTGGTATGCCTTATTTTCGACGTTAAACTGAAGATAGGTTGTTAACCTGACTAAAGGGGTGTAATGTCTAATTATGTAAGTTAAGTGATTATATTCAAATCTACTGGATCGAGATAGAATGAAAATAGTAATGGAACCCTTCCTCTACTTTTAGAACTACCCTAAGTTTGTGGTCTACAATACAGAGGATAAGGAAGACCTTGTGGGAGATGGTATATGTGATCGAACATATACAAGAGCTGACTTGTATGTAGAATAAGGAAACTAAACAGTTTCTTCCGTGAAACTGCATGGCTTTAAAGGCACGCTAACGATATAGATCGATTAGTTAGTGGATTTAATTTCGAACAGTCTCCTTAATTTCTTCAGTACTTTTAGCCAATTTTAAGCAAAACTAGCATAGAAAGCAACAAGGAAATTGATGAACTTTTGCGAATGTGATATGAAAACAGTTGTAGGAGACGGTGCACGTGTTCGAACATTTCGACGCCTCCGTTCTATAACCTTCTAAGTCGAAAAAGTGTGTTTTGAGTTATGAGCTCTCAAAGTTTTTACGCGACAAACGTGTATTCTGAGTAGATTTTTCCCTATAACTTCTGTACGGATGGGCGCATCTTAACCAAATTTTGACAGTAAGTTAGAGAACGTAGAATTTAAAAATAGACGCGTCGATTTGTAACAGCTGACTTGCAAGCAGGATAAGGAAACTAAACAGCTTCTTTTGCGAGACTGCCTGATTTCATTTCGAACAGTCTCCTTAATTTCTTAAGTAGTTTCACCCGATTTTAAGCCAATCCAGCCTAGAAAGAGAAGTTGAGTTAGGCAGACCTATTTCATCTTTAATTCGTTTTCATTCCTCTAAATAACTGAAAGGACTTATAAGACGTGAGGCCACGGTTCAAACCCCCAGGTCAGACATTTCCATTAAGTCGAAATTTGAATATTTCTTTGGAGCAGATTTCTGCCAAAAACTCTGAGAGTAAATAAATTTGACATGAAAAGTTCCCCAAAAATCTGTCGTTTGGATACCTACTTTAACACAAAGAGCATAAGTGGTGGGAAAACCTAGGTCGCATTCCTGGCTGAAGGGTTGTAATTATGTATGTATGTATGTATACCACACCTACACTTCACTTTCTTTAATATCTAAAATTTTAAATAAAACAAACACACAGTTTGTGTGTTAAGTCCGAAGGATATACTCCCCATATATCCTGAATACTCTTCCTTATTTTTCAAATAATTTTCTTAAAATTAAATTGATCTCAAGGAACACCCATAAAACTGTTAACAAATGACAGTGTCATTTGTTTTACACTGAATTGCTCTTATCTGATGTTTTGAAAAATTTTCCCTCAAAATAAAGAGTGTGTCCTTTAAAATTGTTGTCAAGATATTTATCAATACGTTCTAGTAAATCAATGAAAACGTATTTGCTGATGGTTATTACGTGCTACTGTTCGCAGGTTCTTTTTCTCCTTTTTTCGTTTGTATGTATTAGTTTGGTCATGTTTTTCTCTGGCGGTGTAGATGTGGTGTTATGTCCGGAATAATTATAAGGTTTGTCCACGTTGTTGTCTCGTTGCTTAAGGGAGGTCGTAAAATGTTTAATTGATTGTTTAATTTAAAGGAAAGTCTTTTAAATTCTGTCGGAAATGTTCGCTTCGTATCTGGATTATCGGTTTCTTTAAATCGTTCCTAAAGGGATTGGTTGTTGTTTCCTTTACATGATTTCACGGATAAAGTAAAAGAAATCTGTTCGTGTCTTAAATCTTTTGTTTTGTTTCTGTTTCTCACTCACTTTCTTATTATATTTAACGAATGCCGTTAAGCGTTACATTACATTACAACTAGCTTTTCATTCAACATAAAACGGTTATGTTGTCTTTATCTAGAACATCTAACTGTTGTTACAACTCAACAGCTGTCGTTGTTGTAGTGCAAACAAGCGAAAGATATGTATACAGGCACAGGAGGACACCTACAAAATATTTAAATTACATGCAATTATTACTCCAATAATAACACATAATTACATACACTTTAACATGCCTGGATATGTCATCGCCTCCGGTTATGACACGCTTATTCTAATGAGTATTTTTTTGCTTGCCCGGCTCCTTTTAAAGTTTTACACCTTTAGCGTGATGTTCTAAGACCAGGGGAGAAGCGCATGCACGCAGTCAGCGTTGAAGTGTGACACAAGTCTTTAAGGATTATTTAAATGATTTCTGGTTGCCTGTTTTCTGTTCCTTTATTGTTGCATAGCACCTGCCTTTAAATATGAATACATTAACGCTTTGATTTTTATAAGAGGAAGACACTACGCTTTACAAAAAAAAAATTAAATTGTTTTTTTTATTTTATTGTTAACATTTTGTTCCTTCCTATTGAATTTGTTATCAAGAGCGAAGGGGGTTGTTTACGTTATTTTGTTGTTTCTAAATAATCATTGGAATTTGATATGAAATCGTTGGCATTTTTACTGTAAAGCACTGTAAAGGATTGTTTCTTATAACACAAAAAAAAGGGTGACAATTATTCTTAGCGTGACAGTATTCTTGTGTTAAAGGCATCTGTTTTCTTTACAAACAATTGAATGCGGTAGAGATAATTTTTCTAATAGAAATCTGAACCAGAAGCAGATGCTTTATTTATTTACTTTTCTTATGATTACAGCTTTTAAATTGCAACGACAATATATTTGCATTGGTTTCAGACGGATACATTGATTTTAAGAAATTTTTTGATTTTTATTTTAATCAGTGGTACAGTTATTTACAGTGTTATAAACGAATTCCAGCATATTTGATAGGAAGTGAGTAATCTAATGAACTCGCCGTGGTCTAGTAGGTAGTGTGTTCGCTTATAAGATGAAAAACTATGGTTCGAGCCCCAGGCCAGACATCAAAATAAAATACAAAAAAGTATTTCTTCGGCGACTTCCTCTCAGCAGATTTCTGGAAAAAACTGTGACAGTAAATAAAATTGTCATGAAAAGTTTCTCTAAAATCTGTCGTTCGGAGTCGACTTTAAACTGTAGGTCCCGCCACTCATGTATAAAATTAACACACACAACATAAGTGATGTGAGAAGCTAGGTCGTAATCCTGACTGAAGGGTTGTAATGACCAATTATGTATGTATGTGTAATCTAATGAAATTGCTTATAAAATTTAAACACGCAGTCGCCATAGTCCAGTGGGTAGTGTGTAGGCTTGTTAGTCGTGAGGCCATGCTTCAAAACTCAGGTCAGACATCTCCACCAAAAAGAATTATGAAAAATACTTCTTCGGCAAGTTCCTCTCAGCAGATTTTTTTAAAACTCTGAGTCAAATAAAATTGCCATGAAAAGTTTCTCAAAAATCTGTTATTAGGAGTCGACTTTAAAATGTAGGTTCCGCCACTCATATATAAAATAAACACACACAACATAAGTGCTGTAAAAAGCTAATCGTAATCTTGGCTGAAGGGTTGTAATGATCAATTATGTATGTATGTATGTATGTATGTATGTATGTATGTATGAATGTCATTTTGTGAAAGTGCCTGTTTCTATGTGTGAAGGCCACTAAATAAAATGGTCTGAAATCACTTCAGCAACCTTTAGTAATGGAGGCTATTTCTAATACACTATTTGTTTACCCCGTAATTTTTAATGTATTTTTTGTCATGGTTATAGCAGATGAAATATATTAAAACAATTTCTCAAAACTGCTTACTCATTGATTATAAAGACTTGAGGCTTTTGCAATATTTTCTGCAGTGTTAGTGACTTGCTTGAAATCTCCCTTCATTACAAAAGACGTAGGCCAGCGAAACATGCCTGTGACCTGAAGGGCACATTGTAGGTCGAAATGTCATGAATATATGCTAGCTGTTGGGTATATAATATCAAATACATTAGCCATAATTTTCTAATATAGCAACCAGACAAATATCATCCAGTAACTGTTTTTAAAGAAACGTTAGGGTAACAGGGGATATCGAGTTGAAAGGTACGGGATTATGGTTGCATGGGAAGGAGTGACCAAAGGCTTGCAGTTGCGTAAAGATTTTTTAGAAGGTCGAACATTTTGTCTTGTATTAAACACTGATTCAAACAATACGCTGGGTAAAGCTTTCTCTCGGAGATGTTGTAGTTCGGTTATACGATTGTTATGTTTTTCCTGGTTTTTGTAAGTACGTAGTACAGCCAACGGGAATATTTGTTAGTCGATTTTCACAGACTTTGTGGCTGTAAAATATAGACTTAAGCCAATAAAACTGAAAATCTTTTCATTGAACAACGCGCGCAAATAATATAATGGCATCTCATTTTACGATCGCCATAATCATAGTAAGTAGAATCCAGTTGTTTGGCAAATGTTCGACCAGCACCTGTGCGTCGACGAAACACAAGATCGCTGTTTGTGAGATTGTGCAGAAGTTTCCTAGTTAGTTACCTTTTGCGTTATGACTTGGGCCTGCACTCGTAAAAGATTCAATTCACCAAGTAACAGAAGGTTCTACAGCAGTAAGCTGCTGACTATTATTTTTATCGAAAAATTATTTTCATCGTTGGGGACCATTTGGGAATGAATGAGTACCAAAACAGACAAAATTATCGAATTTGGGAAAATACCAAAACACACGATATCTAAGAACGTGTAATGCACACCGAAAAAGTTAATGTTTGGTATGAATTTTGGGCTGGTGGCCTCCTCGGTTATAATTTCTGAGAGGACAACTTTGCTTAGGGCATGACTGTGAAAGGTTAAAGGTTATTGGTTGATCTGGACACCAACGATATATGGTTTCAACAAAAAGGCGCTACCTGCCACACAGTTAACGCCAATTTATTGTGCACTAGCTCTTTGAAGATCTTATCATCTCACGTGGAGATGATGTGGACTTACCACCGAGACCCTGCGATTTGACCCCATAAGACGTTTTGTTGTTATGTTAAGACTATGTTATCTCATCGTGCGATTTTACCCCACTAGACATTTTCTTGTATGGTTTTCTTTTTTAACTCGCAAGTGAACACGAAAATGCCACAAATCACAGCGGTTCTTAAATCCAGCATACCTCACGCCATCGGTCCAATTTAGCCTGATTTGTGCACTGGGGTCCCAGAAAATTTAATATTTCTGATGAACTGCATTCAGTTTGTGCCGTAGTTTAAGGTTTTTTATATAAACCACTTTGTCATATATTGTGCAACATTCGTGGATATTAATGTCAATTGAATAGTTTTTAAAAATGCCATTTAATGTTCCTTTTTTGTTGGCAATATATTGCAATGTGAAGCTGTTACCAAAATGTTCAAATTACTGCATATCTTGCATAACCACAAAAGGTAAAGCATACTCAGAATAAATTTGTAAGAGTATCTTATCTAAATATTCAAATCTAAATGATGTCTTAAACAGTTTCCCTTTCAATATTTTGATAAATTATTATTCGGTTCTTTCATAATTTATAACAAAAAATTTCATGTCATTGCTTGGGATAGTTTTGTTATTAAAATGGAAATGAAATGAAATGAAAAAACCTCAAAACATGCTTGTTAATCAGCGAACACCCCCTAGAGTGACACATCAAGGGTGCCCTTCGATTTCTAGACTAATGACAACGTCAGGCACAAGTTATAGTGTAACCCAATGCAAGTGTATTGACTCTCTCTCTTGGCCCAGTGGTGTAGTCTTAATTGTAATTAATTACAATTTATATGGAGTTTTATGGACTTCTTTTAATTTTGAAGTGAAATTCATTTTCAATATTTACAAAATATTGTTGCTTCAGTTTTTAACAACTGCAGGATTCAGCTCCTGTGGTGAAATTATGCAAAAATTCTCAAAAAGTAAAAGAGCGACTTCAAAAACAAAAATATTTTTATTTATCTTCGGTTTTTAATCTTGTAAGCTGAGGTTACAATGGTTGATGAATGAAAAGATTTGATTAATCTCTACCAGATAGAATTACAAATTCTGTTTTCTATACATTTTTAAAACAGTGCAGTTGCTTTTGTTTTTATTCCTACTCTTTTAGTTAGAATTACAATGATTTTTCTAGGTTTCTATTTAGCCGGTGTGAATAATAGTTATGCGGTTTCTTTGCACAGCAGGTGCCCCTAGAGTAAAACGAATTTAATTGCCAGTAGCCAAAAGGGAATCATTTTCGCAGAATTTTTAATATTAAATGAGGAAAATTTGTCTTTTTTTCTAAATTCTGAGCTATATTTGGAATAAACAATTATTTTTGGTTTTCTTTTAATCTTCATCTGATTGATCACCGTGTTTACATCATTCCTATCAATATTAAGCCAACAGTTTCTAAAAATTGTATATCAACAAACATTTTTTCATTCCCAAAAAACTTCAATTTCTCCAAACAGCCACATGATTTTCCTCGAAAATGAAAACCACAATCTTAAGCGATAGTATGTCCTACTTCAGGCAATGCACTTGTTGAACCAATTTATTAAAGACTTTATATCCTCTTTGAAGAAACATAGAAATCCATGTCAGGCGTGTTATAAGGCAATTGACTGTTAATAATTATTCCGGACATGACACAACCACGACACAATCTTGTCTGTGATGTGACAATTGTTAACATGACACACAAATAAAAACAAAAGATTTATTAGAACGTTTGTTGATTAAAATCAAAGAAAATGAAAGATCATGACTTTCTTGTGTTGTTTTATCCCGAAAAAAATCAGATTAAAAATTGGAAATAAAATGTCAGATTATAAGAATAAAATTCCATTGTTTGATTTTTCCTTTCATCGAAAACTTTATTTTAAAAAATCTCCAATTTTCCATGACTAAATGCTTTCATACCTACATAATTGGTTATTACAACCCTTCAGTCAGGATTGCGACGTAGCTTCTCACATCATTTATGTTGTGTGCGTTAATTTTATACATGAGTGACGGGACCTACAGTTTAAAGTCGATTTCATACGACAGGTTTTTGAGAGACTTTTTCATGGCAATTTTATTTACTCTCAGATTTTTTACCAAAAATCTGTTGAGAGGAAGTCACTGAAGAAATATTTGTCTTCATATTTCGTTTGTGTTGGAGATGTCTGAGAGTGACCTCACGTCATTTATTTTCCACACGGCGCATAAGTTTGCATGGTTTATGTGGACTTAGTGTCCCTTTATTGCATGTGGCTCATTCGCGTACACCTGCGAGTTAAAAAAAACACCACAAGAAAAAATCTAGCGGAGTAAAATCACATGAAGAGATGCCCTAGTCCTCAAGTCACTTGTGCAAATTATTATGTGCCCCGAATTGTATTAAATTTGTGACTTATTTGCGTACACCTGCTAGTTAAGAAAACCCCACAAAAAAGTCTAACGGGGTTAAATCACATAATATCGGTGGAAAGTTCTCAGCCGTCGCTTGTGCAAAATACTCAATGTGGCATGAGATGTGTGGCACGTAGCATCGTCCTGCTAATATCACATCGTGTTGGTGTTCAAATCATTCAATTCAGACCAAAATAAGTTAGTAATTATCGACTTATTGGGAGTGTTGGTCTGGCCAATGTCGACCACAAGAAAATATGGACGATAACGACCCAAGTCTGAAATCCATGCTACCCATAGGCTTTTTCGGGATGTATTGGCTGCTCTTTTATTGATATTGCCACAAATTCGATAATTTTGATTGTTCACGTTCATTCATCTAGACATAGGCGCAGTCATTAAAAATGAGTTTACAATGATTTTCTCATACACCACGAAGTTTGATGATAAAATTCAAAAGTTAGCACGCGTTGGTGAATGCTATACCCGTCCATGTAAGTTTGAAATTATGGACTGAATAGATGAGAACTATTTTGTTAGATGTAGCTTCAACAAGATGGTCGTTATCAATTGCCAAGGTTCAGAAGTCCCTGTTGAGAGACATTATATATCATGAAGGGATTTTAGTAAAGAAATTCAGTGATGCAGGAGCTTAATAAAAAAAATATATAAGAAACAATTTTTGAATGGCAAGCAGATTATAACAGAGAGTCCAGTAATATTAAAGTTAACTTTTAATTTTAATTTTTGCTTTTCTTCTTAACTCAATATCTATCCTGCTATTGATATATGCAGAATCAGTTTATATTCCATCTTAGGAACCTAATAGTAGACATATATGGAACATTGACCATTGGGTCTTAGAATATTCACAACGACTGCTGGGTAACGACAAGGAAGAATAAAATTAATTGATGTTTATCTCTTATTACATATAGGAAATCAAAAAGAATTATATTCAGTCATACTCAAAAAAATAGCAGAAATAATAGAATATTTACTGCAATGCAAGAGTAATTCTAAAAACAAAAGACTTAAGCAACAAACGCGTAAATAAAATTTTATGTTTTCGAAAATTTATTTTTTATTGTTCTTAAATTTGCTATATGAATTTAAATCTGTAATAAGATATGCCTTATGTAACTTTATGATCTTTATAACAATTTTTTTCTGTTGTATCGTATGATGTGTTTAATAATACACGTGCCCTAAAGCAAAAAATATCACATTACTCACTGGTACTAACAAGATGAACGAAGTGTCTAAATTGGTGTTGAACAATATTACCACAAAGTAACCAAAAAAAAAACACAAAAAAAGAATTGAAATGAACAATAAATTCACAAAAAAAAAAACCAGCAACAATGGAAAGGCCAATGGCAAAACAATTGAATACAAATTGCAAAAATATGAATTGATCTTTGAACATGAATAAAAGAAAGGAAAAAAAGAAATAGAAACGGAAAAAGAAGAACACACACGTATGAAAAGGAAAAAAAATAAAAATGAAGATGTGTTGCTTTCAATATAACGCAACGAATACGTGCTTTTTAAACGAATAATCGATTACTTTTTTTTTGGTTTTCCATTTAGAAGATGCAATGGTAAGGACCACACCGTATTAATCTGATAAGCCTCTTGGATTTACCACAAATTATTAACTTAATATCACTTAATTTATTACTTTCCCCTATTTTTCTCATATAATAGTGAAGTGACACTCTTTCTAACACTTTTTATTGTCCCCCAAAACAATATAACAAATCCCACAATTGACATTTGAATCTCATCATAAAAAAAGAAAAGAAATGTCTTGATTCCTTAAATGATTCTTAAACAGGATAACATTGTCTCTGAAGGCATAATTTTTTTTTATAGGCTTTAAACAACAACTCAATTTATTAGAAAATTTTCTTAGGCATCCTTTCACTTTCAAATGACTCTGCATTTTCTTTTATTTTTAGGGTGACTTTTAATAATTTCATATTTTTTTTTTCTTTAGAAAATTTTTTTTCTTTGGTTTGAAAAAGATTCGTATCACAGCATGTAGAATAAGTGCTTATTTAAGAGTTAATAATTCCATTTATAAGCACATTAATGTCAAAAGATAAGACATTGATATATAGGAATGTACATTATCTATATATGTATGTATGTATGTTAACGCTATAAAATGTCAATAAATATTGCTGATAGAGAATCTAATTAAAAGAATTCAAGGAATTATTAGATGTAGAAATGACTATTCGATGACGTTGGCAAAGTGAGAACCTTATCTATGGAAAGTGAAGATACTTATTTAAAGTGGATAGTTTTTTTCTATTTAAAATGGAGTTACCATTATAAATAAGGATTTTAAAAAGAGAAAGGATAATAATTTCCACTCAATCCTAAAAAAAGCATAGGGTTTTAACAAATTCTATTTATTTCAACCAGTTTTTTACAAATGAATCCACTTATCTTCAAATAATGCCGTATCTGTTTATAATCACCATTTGTCTGAGGAGTCCACTTCTTATACTCACTTATGGATTCCAATCTAAGGAATATCTGGTATTATCATTCGATTACCTTCTAAAAGTGTGAGCAATCCACCTCTATTTACGCTTCTTTATCCGCTGATGCTCTTTGTCAGATCAGAGGTCAGGTTAGGTTTGAGGACGTGTCCAGTGTTTCAAATTACTCGTTGTAAATAAGTCCCAGAAAGAAAGAGAGAGAGAGAGAAAGGATATTGAAGGAGATAAGGGGCATAGAAAAAGAGAGTTTGAAAAGGGAGTTAATATGAAATTGTCAGATCACTATCAGTCAAGAAATCTTGCAAGCACTCACAGGGATTGATATTACATTAGCATTGAATATCGCTACATTTGTACGTAATATGGACGTCTTCCAATTTCATCTTAGACGGACAACTGTTTGACGGACATTCTGCAACTTGTTTTTAATTTTCTCCTCTGAGTCCATCAACTACCTTACCAACTAAGGAGTTTTACAACAAAATTTTAAGGATTTTCACATTGTCAGGACAATAATGTAATCTTTTGAAATACAGCGCTAAACTACTTGTACGAAAATAGTTTACATACCACGATTGACAAAATTTTTTGGCGTTTGACGGAATTGGAATCTCAAGAAGTTGAAAACAATCTTAATTTTCTGCGGTTGTTTCAAATTTAAAAAAAAAATAATTGTGCAGACCCAAAGCCAGAAGCCGCCTCACCCTCCATAGCCTATAAAATCAGCAAAGAATATCTTAGGTGGTCATCTTTGAGGAAAAGTGTAGAATTGAATGAGAAAAGTCCTTCAATCAATACATCCAATACCAAAATTCAATAAATTTTCAAATAGATCGTTCTTTCTTGCCAAAGGCGGATGCTAACTAGGGCCAACTACAACCTTCTAATCTCCAGCATTTGGCAGAAAGCCTTCTTCTTCTTAATTGAACTGAAGTTATACTATTATGTAACGCTGTATCATAAGAGTTTTGTTGTGTGCATGCTTCCAGAGCCAATATTTGTTGCTCTCGGCGTCGGCAATTAGTTCTCCCGTGTTATAATGAATTTTCTGAGGAACAGCTGATGTAGGAGGATAAGTTCAGGATATATTCTGAAATACAGTCGTTTCTCTCCATCATCTTTTCGGCAAAATGAATTATTGAAGCGACATAGCATAGCCATTGCATCACTAAAGCGTCTTCCTGTCGAAGTGGCTTCCAGTCTACGCAGGCATGGGGTATGGGTTATGATGAGAATATCTCTGCGGGGAACATTAGCGTACTTTGTAAGATTTAGTTTAAAGCAACTACCGAATTCTAAGACTGTTTGTGGGTGTAGCAAATCCCTCAACGAGATGGCAAAGCTGCATTTATCTTACATGGGTACAGGAACTGCATATTTCCTAGCCGGAAATGTCACATTCATCTACGATTAATGCTGTATATCGAGAATTCTTTTGAAGACTCGTGATCTTATAATCAATTTATAATGAATTCTGTCCATGTCACGTAGGTGGCTTCAGATTGGGAAAAATAGAGCAGTAAATTTAGCCATGGCTAGTAGAGTCCAAATGGAAAGTATGATCAAACTTCAAAGAGCACGCTCATTACAGAACATTATGGGCGGTCAGTAAACGATTTCTGCATAAAACTGTTCTTCAACTATGTCAGAAAAGGTAAAATGTTTCTAGACCAACTTCAGAAGCTGTACTAAATCTTGTATGTGACAAATTCAGAATCATTAAATATTATTCATCAAAATCCATCTAAAATTATTATGATTATTGTTAAATTTGTTTCTGAAATAGTTTCCTTACCAGAAGAAACATTTACTGGAGCATTTGGATTCATTTTAGTTAATTAATTCGTAACAATTGGATTGGATTTCATGTCCTTTTAATGTCTCTTTTTAAAGAAATAACAAATTGAACTAGAAATTTATTAAAGGGCTGAATCGTATTTCAAATACACAATCTTACAAAAATTTACATACAATTAATAAATTTTCAGAAATTTCTGAATAAAATTTAGGCACACAACTTGGGTGGTGTGACAAGCAATGCTGTACTTCTGACTAAAGGCTTGCAATAGCCGATAAAGTAAGCAATTTTATTAAAATTAAATTTAAATTCAATGTAATTTTATAATTTTAACTAAATAAACCGTTTATTTCTTCTTTTCATTTTGCTTTCTTTATTACAAAAAAAAATAATTAATTTCATACCGGATGTTTTGCTATTCCCTCCCTAATCGATCTTTTACGGCATTGTTTCGTTTAATTAAAATTTAAAAAAGAAACAAAAAACAAATAAACGCAAGATTAACAAAACTTTTTAAAAAATCATTAAAAAATTTTCATTACAATTCAATTCATACGCTGTGTTTGCGTCGTTTATCATTCCGTTTGTTTGATTTCAACAAGGATTAAAAATATTATTTTTGTTTTTAATTTTTCCATGTTCCATGCACGCAATATAAATCCTTTTTGACAGCTTCCCTTCCAACATCAACTGACATTCAGTTCAGTCAGTCTCTCCCTCTCTCTCTCCCTCTCCCTGTATAACAGGTAATTACAATCGAATAGTAGATATGGTTGAAGAGATTTAAACATTCACGTTTCGCTTATGCTGTATGTATTTATTAAGTCATTAAAATTATATCAGCATACAGAAATAAGGTTAAAAACAAAAAAATAAAACAGAAAGAAACAGGAAATAAAAATTTTATTTTAATTACATTTTAAACAGTTTTTGTTTCTTTGGATGTTATCGCCGTAAAAAAGTATTTTTAGATTGCAATTGATTATTGTTTTCTGTTATATTTTATTTTTTTATGGTCACAGTACATCAATCTGTACTTAAAGAATACTGTACTCCAGTTACATTACATTCTATGAACGCCTACGTTTTTCTTTGTACTGCAGGTGTGTAGTGCGGAATTGATCAAAATGAAATAAAATTTTCTTAACATTCAATGTCATTCATGGTTTAATTACAACAGAATCCTGATGATCCAAAGCCAATCCTGATGAAAGGAAAATCATGAGCATATTAAAACTAGGTTAGGTTAGTGGTGGTCCCATGGCCCATTATGTTACCCAGTCTAAATAAGAGCCCTTGTCATGAATAGCTAGTGGTGGGTTGTAACCACACTAAGTGCAAAAACTGATGACGTCTATTTTGAAGTGCAGGGAACTGTAGAAAGTGTTGTACAGATTCCACTTCTTCCACATCCTGGCAGTTTCTGCCTGGTGGTGCAGATCGTTGTTGTCATCGAAGCTACAAAGAGTGAAGTGTACAGTAAGATTTCCTGTCATAGTGTGAACTGTTGGCTTGTCGAACTCAAGTAGTTTCTTGATCCACTGCTGGATACTGCAATTTAGAAATTCGTATGTTGGACTGCCTACGGTTTGTGAACTTTTTGTGAAAAATTATACTTGAAGGGACGCATATATCCCCTCTACCGTCTCTTCATCCGACATCTCTGATCCCTTCCGTGTCAGTTCGCTTGCCATTTCGTTTCCTACATTAAAACTAAATAATGGCGAATTAAGTGTGGTCGCCGTGGTCTAGTAGGTAGTGTGTTGGCTTATTAGACGTTATGCCTCGATTCAAACCCTAGGTCAGGCATCTCCAACTGAACGAAATATGACTGCGACTTCCTCTCAGCAGATTTCTAGCAAAAACTCTAAGTTGTTCGGAGTCGACTTTAAACTGTAGGTCCCGCCACTTATGTATAAAAATTAACACACACAACATAAGTGGTGTGGGAAACTAGGTCGTAATCCTGACTAAAGGGTTGTAATGATCAATTATGTACGTACACTCAGCTACAAAAGTATACATACGGTTAACAAATTTCAGAAATTTTTTAACCAATCGTTGAAAATCTTTATAATTGTCTGACATCTTTCTTCGATTTTAAGACGGTCTTTTGCATCGGTTAAGAAATTTGTGAAATTTGTTAGTCGGATGTATACTTTTGTGGGCCTGTGCAGGGCCACAATTCAGTTCCATTTCAGAAATATTTTAAGCAATGCAAAAGACCGTCTTAAAATCGAGGAAACTATAAAGATTTTCAACGAAAACGGATTGAATTTTGTTAACCGTATGTATGCTTTAGTAACTGTGTTTATGTATGTAATGGCGAATTAAGTACATTAATGAGCGTCTGTAAAGGCAACTGCGGAACCCTACGCCTTGTGCGTGTACCTGTTCCTAGACGATAACAATGAATATAAGGCATGTGGAGGGTATATAAATACAATGAGACTTTTTTTGATCCCAATATTTGAGGGAGCATACAAACACAACTCTTCTCATTGAAGTGTAAGGGAAGAAGTCAAGGACATTTGTACAAGATACAAATATTCTACAGGACGATACGTTGATTTATCTCTTATGCTTTGACTTGGGTCTTGTTCTGTTAAAAAAATTAATTCGCGCCGTAATACCCTTGCAAAAACCGTTTTAAGTAAGAACATCTCGAGTGATATCTAGGGTGATAGAGCAGTTTTGTACAGAATAACCAAAAAAAAATGTTGCTCACCAGTGTAATCGATTACTTTAAGGCTTAACAGCACTATAACATATCGATAATAACGACTAAACCATATTGTATTACCCACTTTATCAAAATAAAGTGTTTTTGCTTTTTAATAATTTCACCTACGATTAAATGGCTTGCAGCTTTGTTGGGTGGGCTCTGGCTGCCTTTGTTTTATGCGCTGATGATCATATTTTTTCTGTTTTTTTCTGCCAATGCTAATACGATTTGTATTCATTTGTTACGGCTACAAAATTGCAATACGATATTTTAAACACATTTTAAATACTTTTCTTAGCAGCTCTAACAGACATTAGTAGCAGCATTTCTGTGTGGATGTGATTCGCGCATTACGTGAACACAAAAAGCGCAGGCGTAAATTTGAATGCAGTCGAAGCCAATTATCAAAATAAATAGCAATCAATTTATAAGAAAATGAACAATAAAAAGCATATCAAAGACAAGCGTATTAAATTGTATCAAAAATGCCTTAAAGTGTAGGATTTGGAGAACGAGCATGAAATTTGATATTTAAAAAAGGAGTTTAAAACGGCATTAAATTTGAATTCACAAAAAAATGGCAAAAAACAATGTATTTTTTAATGTTCAATGAAACATACATGCATAGTAGTAGTAGTAGTTAAACTGGTCAAAAGGTCAAAGGTAGCGGTGCAAATTGATTTTGTATTTATGGATTGCCCACAACGCTATTGTAAGGCTTAAAACAATTTAAATAACTTTCCTTTCTATTTGAAAGGTCAAAGGTTGCAATAAAATGTTTTGCTATATAAACGGCGACAATAAAATTTTATAGTTTTCTGCCACCAACAGCAATTTTCTGTAACTTCTGTTTACAAACATTCCATACTTTGTGCCACAGATGTTTAAATTCCTTGTCTTTAAAAAAAATTGCCACCCAAATCTCTTTAATTTTGTATTGTCAAGCAATAAAATCAAAATTATCACACTACTATTGACCTTACTACCATAACTAACTCATTCTATTGTTTTATTTTTATTTTAGTTGACCTTCTTTATGGTCTCTATGCATTGGCTTTAAAAACCTATCAAAATATTTACAAAATTTGTATTAAAACGTGAAATCAATTTGCACACGCTTTAGTTAATTTCGCAATGAGCTAAGGTACCAACCTTAACCAATTTAGTAAACACAAGAAACGGTAGAATTTTGAAAATATTTTTGTTGTCATATTTGCTATGCCACATGCCATAAGATGAGTCCTATGCTGCTGTGGGCGACTTCTCAGCATGGCATTAAAGGTTATTTTAAACTCATTAGATTCCAATATGTAGTTAGGGTCTCTTTAGTGGATTCGAGATACCTTTTCATTCTTATGAACCATTTTTTACTTTTCCTTTGATTAAACTTCTCCTTTGAGTGATTGGTTATGGCACACTTGCCATGAAAACAATGAAAAACCATTTTCAAACATAAAATTTACTTTTGAAAAGCATTTTCCAAGTGGGTGGCTCTTATATTTCGTGTCTATATTATCGTGTAGAGGTATTTAAATACTGCGATCACAGTACATATCGTACTGCTTATAAACTGTATTGTATTTCTTAACTATATCTTCCTTAAGCTTATCGTCTGATGAATCTGAGAATGCTGCGCAGTGTCAGCAAGAATCATAGGCTGTTTTGTTATTGACAAGCGGACGTTTACTTCCTTTAAAAATACATTAAGTAAGTACAAGAGTGAGTTCCAGTGACTTGCTTTGGTCATCACACTATTTCAAATCAGACTTGAAGGGATACTTTACAAATATTACTATGTCTTCCTATCATTCGACTTTTAAACTGGAGTAAGAGGAGCTTCACATGAAATCCTTGAGTGTCAATGAATTGCTCTAAATCACTTAATCTCAGTCATCAAACTCTTCTCGCAATAAATTTATGGTATATATCGCCGCTAAGCATTCGCCACCTAGTTGGTGACGCATAGTTGGAATCATATTATCCATCAAGCCCAACTCTGCCATTTTGCGTTAAACATGCTGGCGCTTTACAAACTACACCAAACAGGAGTCCTCTGCGGGTAAATTGCCAGCTTTTAAACTGCCCACTCATAATCTGAGAGTTCTATTGATCCAAAAAAAATGTTCGTCACTGAATATAAATTTTCGATTGAAGCACTTTTCTCCCACAGAACGGGAATTACTACGCATTTTTCCACAGCAACGTGTCAGGAACCTTTTTTTATACTGAAAAAATTTATGCTGAACAAATAAAGAGAATTAAAATACACCCTAAAATTCCAAGGCAGTATTTTCTACAGCCTTAAAACTTTATCAGCGAGTTCATTAGTTTATTTAAATGCTTAAAATGTCAGGAGTTATTTTTCTAATTCACGGATTTCACGGATTGTTTCAAGGCGTAAAGAAAAAGTCACTGTTGGATGGGGATGTCGGGTTGGCAGTATAATCGGTAAATAATTCTTTGAGGAGAACATTGGCTAGGCTATCACTGTCAACGGTTAGAACTATAACTCGATGATTACCAACATCTAAATTGGGCACCAACGACATGTGGTTGGGACAGGACAATAACTGTTTGGCATGGATTTTGCGCTGACGGCGTAGTCGGTCAATATTTCTTAGAAGACAACGTTGAACAGGCCGTCGTGTTAATTGCTATTACTACTAACTTATTTTTGCCCGAATTGGCAAATATATATATAACCAAGCCACCAGTGAAATTTAATATAATTTATGCGAGTGAGTCATTGAAAATTGAACATTTCGAATGGGATCCACACAGATAACCCGAAGAGAACATTTAAACGCTGTTACATTCTACATACAACGTCATCAATAGATCTTTCTAATAAAATTTGAATGATATCCTTTTTATTTACTTACATAGTCAATTGATCACTACAATCCTTTACTCAGGATTACAACTTAGCTTCTCATACCACCCATGTTATGTGTGTTAATTTTATCCATGAAAGGTGGAACCTGCAGTTGAAAGTAGACTCCGAATGACAGTTCTTTGAGCAACTTTTCGTTCCATTTTTATCTCATTTACCCTCAGACTTTTAGCCAGAAATCTGTTGAGAGGTAGTCGTCGAAGATATATTTTTTGTTTTATATTTCGCTTTTGTTCGAGATGGCTGAGCTGGTGTTTGATCCTAGGCCACTGCTTACTTGACAATAGCGAATTTACTTTGTTTTATTTGCATTTAAAAAGGGGAAAACGCCAAATGGAAAATCTGATATAAGACATATAAACAGAATTTTTATAACATTAAGCAGGTACTTTAACAATGAATTACATCTTTAAAAACCGTCTTCAGAATTTCATTGAATATCAACGCTGTTTTATATGTTAAAACCAACAGTATGTAATGAAAGAATTTTGAAAGAAAAATTATCAAAAAAATTATAAATTTTTTTGTCTACCTTTAGTTGAAAATAGAAATACAATATAAATTCGATTCATAGTTTTTAAAATATAGCTGGTCTACCCTTATAACTATAAAAATACAAATATTTCGTTTTCTTATTTTCTAGGAATTTGTTTACAATATAATAACGCTGAAACGCTTGACCAGGTCTCATCAATTTATTTCATGGTTTTTATTTTATTTTGTAACATGATTTCATTTCATTGTATCCTTTGTCAAAATATTTGTAAAACATGATATATGTACAGCGCCATCTAAAGAATCCTTTCGTTTTACAAGTGCCCCTATAAAATTCATCGTCATTATTTGTCAAGTAAATGAAATGAAATGGAGAAACAACAAAAGCGGCACATTAAACCAAATAAACGCCAACAAAAGTGTTAAAAATTTGAAAACAATACCACAGGCACGTCAGATGTAACATGTCCTTTCATTGTTTTCACTCTTCGAGTGTCCAACATTTGCTGAAGTGATGGTGGTACTACTTTTGTTGTATCAAACCCGCAACCAATTGAATCATTCCTATGCAACAAACAAAGGATTACGTTTTACATACAGAAAAAAAAATGATAAGTCATCATGTGTAAGTATATTGATGGGACTATAATTCAACATGCATAGAAATATTGAACAGGACAATGAAGTTGGTCATTTTTAACAGGCACAAACGTAATCCTTTCTTTTGGACTCTGAATGCTTATGTATGCAAGTAATGAATAGCATGGAATGTATTTACTTTTAAAATGTCTACTTGCAGGTCCTTTTTTCCAACACTGGACAAAGTAAATATTATGGCTTGTGTATGTAAATTTTTAACAAAGATAGAAAGTAACCCTTAACTATTCACATAAAATTCGTTCAAAGCATAACCAGCCCAGCTACTGAGTTTTTCTCTTTTTTTCCTTTCAAGTACTGGCATAATATTTGCATATTAAACCCCTTAATTTTAAACAGAAAGTACTTTTTCAAAGGCAATGTTTGTTAGTTTAGTTCCACTTGATGTTGCGGGTGTTTTATTAACATTGTTTCGGTAGATGCAGGTTATTATCCACGGTATTCATGCCTTTTAAGAAGCATGAACAAGGAAAAAATTAAATATTAACTGAAGTGTGTATTTTTCATTGGTTTTTTTGAAAATGTTTATGCAGCGATGTGATCAGCAAATAAATCATCTGTGGGAGCAATTTACTTTTTTCTTTAGTATGTAATGCCAAAATTGTAAACAACAACAACATGACTACATAGTGTGCCACATGAGCTGATACAATTTAATTTGAAAAAAATTTTTTTTAAATAAAATAAACCATAAATAAAATTACCATGAAAAGTTTCTCAAAGAAAATCTGTGTTCGGAAGCAACGTTAAACTGTAGGTCCTAAAACTTATGTATGAAATTAGCACATACAACGTATGTGGTGTAAGGAGCTAGGTTTCAATCCTAGCTAAATGGTTTTAATGACCAGTTAAGTAAGTACATACATAATTGGTCATTACAACACTTCAGTCAGGATTACGACCTAGTTTCTCACACCACTTATGTTGTGTGTGTTAATTTTATACATGAGTGGTGGGACCTACAGTTTAAAGTCGACGCCGAATGACAGATTTTCGAGACACTTTTCATGGCAATTTTATTTACTCTCAGAGTTTTTGCCAGAAATATGTTGAGAGAAAGTCGCCGAATAAATAGTTTTTGTATTTTGTTTTGATGTCTGGCCTGGGGCTCGCACCCTGGCTTTACGTCTAATAAGCCAACACATTACCTACTAGACTACGGCAACTTCATAATTTACGCGCCTGCTGCCTTCCTTAGATGTAATCTTAGAAGTAATCTGACAATTTATTTCAGTCTTAAAATATAGAAAATAGGTCTTAAAATAGGTAACCTATTTAGCGATTTTAGCACACAGTTTTAAATTTTCTGGAAATCGTTTAACGTGTAACATTGATTCTGAGAAATGATTCAACAGTATGACTTTATAACCAAGCTTTGACACGCTTTAGGACTCATCCATGCCGTCATGAATGTCGTACATTTCACAATATATCCAAAGGACTCTGTGTTGCTTATAAATAATGATCGCAGTCAAGTAGTTCTTTGACAGTCCACATTACACTTGTCTTAAGGATTCTCTAGGAGGCTTGTATTAGTGAAGTCCTCAGGAAGATATGACCGAGCTACGTCTACATGCTATCTCGAATTGTTTGTTTTAGATTAATTGTTAGTGGCTAACATCGAGAAAAACGCTATTCGATATGCAATTCATACAGGATATGTTTTTTAGACATTTGTTTACAAACACTTAAAATTTAATGGGTATTGATGCTGGGGTCTGCGGAAGTCCGCGAAGGACGACCTCGTTTGCGTTGAAAGGACCACATCGAGAAAGGCTTATCATCGATCGGTGTGACCAATTGGCGTAGGCGCACAAGAAGTAGAGGCGCCTGGGTGTGTTAAGCCAGGCCGAAATCCATTAGTCGGGTTGTAAATGTCCTGTCATCGGTATACATTATTTCAATAAAGGTATTTACATAGATGGGCAATAAAAAGCTAAAAGCTGTAATTCTGAATCTAATAATGAGGGGTTTACATATTAAATGTTCCAATGAGTTACTTAACATAATACTTCTTGGAAATGTTTTTCATGCTACATTAATGACAATGACTCAATAGGGCCTTTCATTTAAGTTTTGCTTCTGTAAATGCGGAAATAAACCAATTGTTGGCTGTAGAAGGAATAGCTCTCCCGGATTAATCTTCATCAAGCGCCTCATATTATATTTTTTGGAAGGAAAGTGTGTGAATGGGCAGACATTCTCCGCGAAGTTGACCATGGATGAACCTAAGATGATCAAGATTTTACTTCAAAGTATCCACAGAATTTTACAGTATATTAGCGTTCCTGTACTTTATTGAAATTGTGAACAGATTAAGACATGTCGCCCTGGCAGCCCTGGTAGCAGAATCGTATGCAGTAATATATGCAATGCAACTACTCGTGTTAAAGCTAACGATTTCGGAGAAGCCCTGGAAGCCCTGGTAGCAGAATCGTATGCAGTAATATATGCAATGCAACTACTCGTGTTAAAGCTAACGATTTCGGAGATCTGTACTGCTTTACTTCTAATAGGGGGTAAATATAAATGCTGCAGGCATCAATGCCTCTACACTTTCTTCAGTGCTGAGTATGAAAAAATGTACTACTTCTGTTATCAGGCTTTATGGTATTAGAAGATTTAACTGTTGGATGTAGCATCTGAATTATGAGTAGAGAGTCAGTGCGTCAGGATAGGATAGTCTAGTAGATAGTGTGTTGGCGTATTTGCCATGAGGCCACTGTTCAAACCCCAGGTCAAATATCTCCAACAAAACGAAATGAGAAAAAAATATATCTTCGGTTACTTTCTCTCAATAGATTTCTAGCAAAAGCTATGAGAATAAATTAAAATTGCCATGAAAAAGTTTCTCAAAACTCTGTCGTTCGGAATAGACTTTAAAGTGTAGGTTCAATGGCTCATGTATAAAATGAACACACACAACATAAGTGGTATGAGTATCTAGATCGTAATCCTGACTGAAGGGTTGTAATGACCAATTATGTATGTCTTATGAATGCTTTATGTATGTTTGAAGGATTTTAATTTAATTAATTGCTGACTACATAGAGAGGACAGAAAAGCCTACGACCAGAATCTATATTTGATTTCAAACTAGACTTGGAGAAAAAAATTTCTGTGGAATCTTTCACTATCTTTTGTATCTTTCCCGAAGAGGACGGATTTCATACCTTTAAGTTCATTATATGCCAATATTTGTTTCAGATAATTTACAACAGTTTTTAAAAAATAAATTTTCGAGTCTTCTGTGGAATAGATTTGTTTTATACATATGTATATATGTATGTATGTCTCTGTATTAAAAACTGTATTAAAAACTCTTAAATAAATACGAGTATAATGGATCGAAATTAATATTTTCCAGGTGCAAAAAAAAAAATCAACAACCTTCATAGCATAATTTACCATTGAGTTGCCCTCATAAACACAACTAATAATAGTATTAAGAAGTATAATAACGTGTAATAGATGTCTGCTATTTTGGCACACGTTTGCCAAAAAGAAAAATTAAAAAAAAACAAATTCCAACACACAAAATCCATAATCATGCCGAAATACCGAAATTAAAGGAAGAAAAAAGAAAGAAATCGCACGCCGCCATTCATCACAACGTTGCCATCATTAAAACTAAATGATAAAATAAAATCCGAAATAAAAACGAGAAAAATATCTGCTATTGATATTCACTGACACGTAGACAATGTCTGAGATCTATAACGGAGCAGTTTTATAGGGATTTTGGCATATTTTGTATTAAAAATTAAGCGAAATACTCCTCCTGATACTCTTGTAAATTAAATTTTTCAATAAAAATTTTATTTTTTATTATTTTAACAGTAAAATTAAGTTTTGTTTGCAAATTGTTTTTTTCCGTTTTATTTTTTATTTTTAAGTTGTTGAAACACATGTTGGTTGTCAATTAATACACACCGTATTTACATGTTGGGTGCTGGATGCTGAAAACGTTGTTGGTTCACTTTTTTTTTTCTTCTCAATGCAGATAATTTTTTATCGGTTTTATGGTTTTTTTTGTTGTTTTTTATTGCAAAAATTAAAACCAGGAACTTTTTATGAATGAAATGAAGTGGATTAAATTAATGAATGATTGTGTTGCCGTTATAGGTAAACTACAAAAAAAGGTAAAAATCCGCATTTCCGTTCCATCAATGTTACAACTGAAGTAAGTAACCCCCAAAAAAAATAAGAAGTTGATGTGCATAAAATAAATTCTACACGCACTTCTTTCGCGGGAATACTGTGTCTGTGCGTTATTTACTTATTTTAATACAAAGGTTAAGTACTGCTACTACCAAGAACAATTCCTGTTTACCACTTTAAGTACGCTACACTGGTAGTAAGTGGTGGTACTACTTTCAACAAAACTGATCATCACGCAATTTATTTATAACTAAGGAATGCATACATACATACATACATTATTGGTCATTACAACCTTTCAGTCAGGATTACGGCCTAGTTTTTCACACCACTTATGTTTTTCAACATCTACAGTTTAAAGTCGACTCCGAACGACAGATTTTTGAGAAACTTTTTATGGCAATTTTTATTTACTCTCAGAGTTTTTGTCAGAAATCTGTTGAGAGGAAGTCGCTGAAGAAATATTTGTTTTTCATATTTCATTTTGATGTCTGACCTGGGGTTTGAACCGTGGCCTTAGGTCTAATATGCCAACACACTACCTACTAGACTACGGCGACTTAGGAACGCATACCTACTCTAATTTTAGTTTTTCGTGTATTACACATGACTTGAACCCTAGTTCACACAGTACTTGCAAAACCTCGTCTTTTTATTCAGCCTAGAAGCGTTGGAGCATAAATTATTCAAAATTTTTGACGCTCTGGCGCTTATTCAAGTGATAATTGGTTCACCAAGCTTCAAAAATCGAAAATCTTTAAAAACTTTACGAAAGCAATCCTCAATCTTGAGATTGAGTTGGTTTAACTTGGTCCGCCTTAATCGAATACTAATGCGCATACGAAAATAAATGTCCTTTAATCACTATTAGTCTAGTAGATAGTGTAATGGCTTATTAGACGTGAGGCCAAGGCTTAAATTTAGATGAGGGATCCTTGAAAAGTCTTGAGATATTTTAACTTGGTCCACTGCCATCGAATATTAGTGCGCATAAAATAAGTGCATGAAAATAAGTGCCTTTTGTCATCATTAGTCTATTAGGTAGTGTAATGGCTTATTAAAAGTGAGGCCACGGTTCAAACCACAGCTCAGACATCTCCAGCAAAACGACAATATGAAACAATATTTCTTTGACGTCTTCCTCTCAACAGATTTCTGGCAAAAACTCTGTGAGTAAATAAAAATTGCCGTGAAAAGTTTCTCAAGTCAACCTTAAACTGTTGGTCCCGTCATTCATGTATAAAATTAACGTACTCAGAACATAAATGGTGTGAGAAAGTAGGTCGCAATCCTGACAGAAGGGTTGTAATGACCAATTAATGTATGTAAGTACACCATTAATCTGTCCACTATGCGAGTCATTGTAACACTTGTGCGGCAGAAATTAGATTGAAAGTGTGCCAATCAACTGTTTAAACTGGTTCGTAGGAACATCATTGTCTCTGTATATCTATTCTTGGAGATCATTACAAAACGAAAAGCCATGCAGAGAGACTTTACTTCTTCAGAAGTTGTAGATCCCGTTAACTAAGGATCTGTTTCAGTGGACTAATTACCTGCTTACCTGGCAACAAATCGAGGAATAAAACTGAAATACTTCAAACCCCAGGTCACTTTCTTAGGCGAGTTCCTCTCAGCAGATTTCTAGCAAAAACTCTGTGAGTAAATAAAATTGCCATGAAAAGTTTCTCAAGAATATGTCGACTTTAAACTGTAGCTCCCGAAACTCATGTATAAAATTCCATCATAAGTGGTATGAGAAACCACATCGTAATGCTGACTGAAGTGTTGTAATGACCAATTATGTATGTACATATGTATTACCATTAATATACCCACTAGGCTGTAGAAATTGAAAACGTATTGAAAGCGTACCAATCAGCTGTTTAAACTGGATCGTAAGAATGAATGTCAACGACATGTGATTTTTGTGGACAGTACGGCATTATGTGAACCACAGGTCATGCCACATTGAATAGTCTATATGAGCGATTTGAAACCAATGTCATCTCACGTGCAGATGATGTGAACTGACCACTGAGACCGTGCGATTTGAAGTCGTTGGACTTTTTCTTGCTTTAAGTCGCAAGTGTGTCCAAATAAACTACTAAAGACAGCGGTCAACGAAGAAGCTGCAGTAAACATTTGAACGACGTTATATTCCACACATAATGGGAACAGTAGGCCTTTTTTACATTTCTTTAAGAACTTTCCATCATAGCACATTCGCAGGTCTACCAATATCCTTCTTTTGCTTATATTTTCTTATTTTTTGCGAATTTATTTTCTCTGTTGTTTTTCCTTCTTTCTGTTTTGCGGAAGATATTGATAAAAATCCACCAACATCACCATAAACAAATTCAAAATAAATCTTCAATTATTCTTAAGTAAAAAAGAAAAACAAAAAAAGAAACACTGCAACGAACACCAACAACAAAATCGCAAAAGAACAAATGGGGCGGCGTAGCTGAACTGATCGATTGCTGTGAATGAACCAGCCACTATATGGTATACTCATCTTTTTTTTTCGTTTTTTGTTCTCTGAAGCCACTTTATGCGTATCAAGTTCAATTCACTTCTTTGTCTGCTGCTTCATATGCGAAGGTGGTGGTGGCTTAATCTTGACGGCCAAGTGTAAGTACGAAGGTTACCTAAAATCTTTAACCAAATCCAAGTAGAATTTTTATGAGATTTTATGTAATAAATCATGATCGGTAATTACCCCTTGGCTCAAGTGTAACAGAACGGCTGTCTGTCGATTAATTCCTACAATAGTTTAAGTTTCTTTTGTTTTTTAAAAACTTATTTGCTAAAGACGTCGGAAAGTTTTCGATTTCCTTAAGCAGACGTGTGGCCAGGTCAACAAGAAGTTCGCCGTTTCTTTAAGCATACATAATAGGTACTCGGAGTATTTATCTTTTGCTTTGGTTTTTCAGTTAGAAATGGTAGACGATATGCTTAAATGTTGTTATCATGGTTTGTTGTTTTTTTTTTTCTTCTTTCTTTTAAGTATCCTCAACTAAATAATGATTTTTGCATGTGCATCCATTATCTACAAGCGTATATTTGCGTGTTAATTTAAAATAAGTTTAATACGGATTATAAAAAGGTTTAACTTTCTTTGTTGTTGTTATTGTATTTGTTTCGTTTTGATTTCTTGATAAAGTGCTGAATATTTGAGAGACATTGTAATATGTTTGACAGTGAAGGGCACTACAAAGCATTCTGCAAGAAGCTTAGAAAGAAACAAAACAATTTACATACACATATGTACATTCAAAATTGGTCATTACAACCCTTCAGTGTGGATTACGAGCTAACTTCTCACACCACTTAAGTTGTGTGTGTTAATTTTATACATGAATGGCGAGACTTACAGTTTACAGTCGACTCCGAACGACAGATTTTTGAGAAACTTTCCATGGCAATTTTTATTTACTCGCAGAGTTTTTTCCAGACATCTGCTGGGAAGAACTCGCCGAAGAAAAATTTGCCTTCAGAGTTCGTTTTATTGGCGATGTCTGACTTGGGGTTTGAATCGTAGCCTCACGTCTAAATAAGCCAACAAACTACCTGCTAGACTTCATACAAAACAAAACATCTCACGAAGCTCTGACGTCAACTGGTCATTATGCGATTTTTTGCTTTGTATTTCGATGATATCCTGGATTTATGCGAATAAACTCGAAATACTTCCTGAGCCAACGTTCGACATCCAATGCGTTATTGGTGAGAGACAGCATGAGTTGTATTTCATACAAAGACTAATGGCCTAATGTAAGATTCCTGTCGACTATTTGGAGGATGTCTTATTCCTTACTTTATCGGAACATGTCTACTTTACAATCCAATAAATCGCAATCTCAAAGAAAATCGCGTTTTTAATTTATGAGATGTAAAACTGCTTTCTTACTGAGACACCATTTATATTTACAAAGTAGTTGTATTATATCGGGTGGGCCACCTATCGGTTTAAATTCGAACCATCGAATCTGGCAATACCTATTCTGACACAAAATTCAGTGTGTTATCTCCACTGAAAGTAATGAATCGATTTACGCATGAGCAACATTGGGATTTATTGGAAATTTATTTCGAAAATAAACACAATTGGTCGGAAATTATACGAAAATATCGTATAAAATTTGGTAGCAGAGGAGGACCAACAATGTCCGGTATACGCAAGTTTATTGCTAAAGTTCTTGATGCGCCAAGAAGCAAGCGTGTTCGTACAGTGCGTACACCCGAAAATATCGAAGCTGTGTCTGAGAGTGTGCGTGAGAACTTACCAACATCAACTCGTCATCACTCTCAAGAATTTAATATTTTACCCACCACTTTACGTCGAATTTTGCCGAAAAGATCTCGATAAGATGCCTTAAAAAGTTCAATATGTTCAAGAGTTAATAACACATGGCCATCCGCTTTGTTTTCGCTTCGCTAGATAGACCAAAAAAATCTTTTCGCAAAGCAAAATTGCCGTATTTGGGGCCCAGAAAACCCTCACGTGGTCTTACAGAAGCCAATGCATCCATTACGAGTGACTATTTGGTGCGGATTGTGGAGCGGAGATATCATTGATCCATATTTTACGAAAATGAATACGGCGCAACTTTTACGATCAATAGAGACACCTAATGCACCATGATAACCAATTTTTTTTGTATCCGCTCTTCATTGTATTGATGTAAACGATATTTAGTTTCAACAGGATGATGCAACTTGCCACACATCTCATGCCACAATCGATTTATTGCGTCAAACGTTTGATGACCGTTTAATTAGCCGAAATTGTGATGTCAATTGGCCGCCAAGAAGTTGCGACTTGACACCTCTGGACTATTTTCTGTGGGACACCTTTAAAGAGAAATGTTATGCCGACTAACCAGAGACAATTGAGCATTTGAAGGCCAATATTATTGGCCATACATTGCTGAGATATAACCACATACACTCGAAAAAGTGCAGGAAAATTAGTACGATCGATTGAGGTAATGTAGGGCCAGCCGCGAAAGCTATATGAATGAAATAAAATTCCATTTCTAGCCGTAAAAATTGTACTTCACAACGTTTTTGTTTTCATGTATTTTTAAATTCAAACTTTTAAATGGCGCACCCTTTACATATAAATACAAATAGGTGTCACTGAATTAATGTATAATTTTCAAGCAAAATAAGATGTTAAAGGAAGTAATTGATGTAAAGATTAAGACGGTATTCTTGAGAACATTATCCCATTATGAACATTATGAACTTGAAATTTGTTTTCTTTTTAAATGAATATGCTTAATGAAGCTGTTTATGTAAATTACTCTCACAATAAAAATGCCCTTTCAAGAACACTTTCTTATGATAATTTTAAAATTTTCTTATTTTTTCTATGATTTAAATAAGATGTCACAAAGAAAAACACTTTTCCTTAACCCTGACCCTGATAATTGTCTTCCATTGTCTAGCACTCTTAATCGTAAATCATTTCTTCGTTTCAAAACACACGCATGAACTAGATTTTGACAAGTGAACAATGGTTGAATAGTGAAGAGAATAAAAAAACAAAAATTTGATAACTATTGTTAACCCTTCAACTGTCACGGCATTAAAAAAAAAAAGAAAAAAATTTCAAAAGCAATAAAAGAATGAAAAATTCAAGCAGCAGCTCAAAGAACATGAAAAGTGCCCTCTTTTTGGAAAATAGATTGAAAAGAACTGTTTAAAGCGGAAGAACTTTCACTCTTTCTCATCTATGCCTCAGAAGTCCCCATCTAAAGTCTTTGTTGTTTGAAAAAGTTTTTGTTTTATTCTTGGATTCACTATTCAGTCGTACAATTGTTTCTATTTAGTTGAACTGTTTTTCTCATGGTTCTGTATGCCACATGTTGTATAAAAAGGGTCTTAATGTCAGCTCTTGTTTGTTTTTTTTTCATACATACAATGCAACTCAGGGTTAAGCAAGTAATACATTGAATTTATTTGTTTTGACAGGTCCTTTTGTTTAACAATAATTGTTTTGCGTTAAGAACTCAATTGTTAACTTAAAAACGAATAAAAACCAGGTGTGAAAAAATAATTTTTTTTTTTTTTTAATTGAAATAAAATTTTTAAAAAAATTTTTTTTGTAGAATTTTTCTTAAACAAATTATTTACCAAACTTCACTTTAGTATTTAAATTCCTCTTGCCTCTAATAAATCATTGTTTAAATTTCTTTCAAAAATTATTGGTTTTTAAATTTTGCTAAATACCTTTTTGATCTCCATAAGATCAACAACCATCCCCAAATTATCGTGTTGTTTAGTGTTTTAAAATGTTTATTTCCTTAATACTTTGTGTATGTTGTTTCCAAATTTTTTTGTTTTTCTTTTTAAGAATTTTTAATATTTTAACACCTTAGGCGTGAGATGTTAAGATTTTGTGCGGTTTTGTTTAAAGTTTTCATAAATAGGCTTAAAAATATGCAACAACCGCCTTGTCTTCAAACACCAAATGCCGCGTGCTAAATAATTTATTTGAATATCAATAAGACAACATCGACATCTATTCGACAGCCACCTAAGGAGTATTTAGTTTGGGAAAATAAATAAAATTTTGAATAATTTTAAAGGATTAAAGCTTAAACCATTGAAATCGTCAGGAGTTTATAAATTCTTACTTGCACATGAAATTATTTGTCGGTCGATAGTTCAATACTTTTGCCAAAGAATAAGTTTACAGTGCGTGTTCGGTTTTAATTTCAAGTCTTCATTTCGAAGGACAACCATTCTATTGAACGTGCAATCTTCTCGGATATCACTGTATCATAGGAGGTTAGACGGAGGTGTAACATACTAAAATATCACATCAGAAGTCTTATCAGTACGTTAAAAATTCTATGTTTAGAAAAAATCCAATTGTGCAGTGATATCTTCATATGTCGGCAAAGTCAATGGTCCAAGCGAGCGTATACCAAATCAACGTCTTGTTTTAGAACTCCACCAGGCTCACCGTACACAAAGTGGAAATTCGAAAAGACAGTATACAAAGCTTTCTAGTTGTCAAGTAAGAATTTGCAATCAAATCAGATTTCTTCTTTTTTACATTTCATCTCAGTTGCAGCGGCTTACACAGATCATCACTGTTTTGCATGATTTTCTGCTGTTATCTACGCAGCTTCCCATACAACTGAGCATCTCCAGGTATTGTTTGATTAAGCAGTACTTCTTCAGCTTTGAAAATTCTGCTTTATCTTCGGCCTTGATATGTTTTCAACTTCCATGCTCGACTAACCTCATTTTTGTGATGGCCCTGGGGTGTAAACTTGATGCAAACCCCAGACATTCGGTGACTTCCTATCAGTAAATTTCTGGCAAAAAAAAATTGCCAAGAAAAGTTTCTCAAAATCTGTCGGTCGGAATCGAATTTAAAGTATAGATTTCGTCACTCTTCTATAAAATAACACACACAAAAGAAGTGGCGTGAGAGGCTTCTCCATGCTGATTGTAAACCACCAAAATCTGCTCTCTTTTTGTTGAGCCTCTTAATTGCATGTGTTTCTTTGTCGCTATTAGTAACTAATAATTGCTGTCACTATACTATTATACTTAAGCTAGAATTAGCCGAACGTTTACGGTACGAACGTTTGTGAAAGGAAATGAGAACGATTACCCAACCGTAATATAATTTTGGTAAGTATTTGCATTATTTTCATGTGTCGTAAAGGAAATCGCTATGGTCTAGTAGGTAGTGTGTTGTCTTATTTGATTCGAGTCCGAGGTTCAACCCCTAGCTCAGAAGCTACTAACAAAAAATATTTCTTTTGGTAACGTCTTCGCAGCTGTAGTCAATTACCATGAAAAGTTTCTCAAAAATTTGTCGTTCGGAATCGACTTTAAATCACACACAACATAGGTGGTGTGAGAATCTAGGTCGTAATCCTGACTGAATGGTTGAAATGACTAATTATGTTACGTATAAAGAAACATACGTTGCGTGAACGTTCGTCTAATTTCAGCTTTAAATACCTTTCACCAAGTCAACTTCTTGGACATGAAACATTACGTCCTCTATGCCAACATTGTTTATTCTAATGGCTCTTGATTGCTTGATATTTACCTCGTGTCGAACACTGTGCACAATGTGTTTATCTCTAGACCTTCAGGCTTGGCTTGTATATTGAAAACATTGTAAGAGACAAGAGAAATATCATCCGCACAATCCATATCCTCGTGTTAGCGGAAGAAAGTTTCCCATTAAATCTGTCGTTCGAAGTCGACTTTAAACTGTAGTTCCCGCCACTCATGTATAAAATTAACACACACAACATAAATGGTGGGATAAGCCAGGTCGTAATCCTGACTGAAGGGTAGTAATGACCAAAAATGTCTGACCTAGGGTTTGAACGTGGGCCTCACTTCTAATTAACCAACAAACTACAAACAAGACTACAGCGACTACAACTTGCGTACGAAACTCCACGTAATTTATCTTTTCTTTGAACAGATATGGCATGTGACAATACAAGTTTGATGATGAACAAAGCTGGTGATGTAAGGCGTACTTATTTTATTTTAGTGTGTATATGAAAGGTTTGATTAATGTCCGTGTCTTGAAGTTTTACGTTCTCTGACTTTCTTTGCCATGAATATATGACCAGTTCGTCGGAAGGTATTTCAGGCTTTCTTGAAACCTATGAACAGAGGGCCTATGGGCCTTTATCAAAAGTTGAAGATCATTGTGTTACTTGTTTATTACGGATATTATTCTCTACTTTACTTTGAAGCCTTCAGTGTATTAAGATTTAAGATTTTATCAAACAAAATTGTACCATTTGTGCTTAACGAATTAAACCCTTAAAAGTCAAAAAATATGATCAAAAATCTTTTGCGGCTTTAAAAACTTTAATCTTTTAGTAAAAATAATAATAAAAACCGAAAGCAAAACAGATTAACATTGTTAGCACTGCTTTAAACAAGGCTTTAACTAATATTTGAACATTGTCAGTTTAAACAACAACCAAAGATTTGTGTCTTCTCTAAGCTTGTGTTTGAAAAACCGAACGCCATTCAAATGGTAAGGAACAGAAACACAAAAAGTAGGCGTTATCAATTAGCTTTATGAATTATTGATATTTTATGTCGTTTTTTCTTAACTTTTTGTTTTTGTTATTATTATTGGCTTTTTCGAGATAAATTTATGCACAAAAATTTTTGGTTTAAAAACCATAATTTTCTTCAATCAAAATTATAGTTTTTAAATCCTTTTCAAAACATAAACGATAAGCTTATTGTTGTATTTTAAGACGACAACAGCCAGTGGCCAAATCCAAAGGATAAGTGTCATTGATCTACAACTGTCATGATTGTGGTATAAAGGCCATACAAATTTTGAAATATTTGGCTTCAACTTCCCTTCTTTATTTCTCTAAGTGATGAATTTATTTGTTTAACTTTTGAAAATTGAAAATTTCAATTTAAAGTTTATAATTTTATTTGTAAGCCATAAAGGACAACAGTAGGTGGATATTTTTCTTTTTCGGAAATACAAAGAAAATGAAACCGAAAAATATTAAGAAGACATAGGCACTATCAACCAATTAGTGTTTGTATGTTTAAATTTAATGTTTATAAACTACTTTTAACATTTCATGTCGTAATGCAATACTCCCAATAACAGCATCCACATCATAAACGAAGATTTGATCATCACATTGAAGAATATACGATCCAATTAGTGATTTTCGTACAAAAAAAATCAATATTGAGCCATGAAAACTTTATGGCTTTATAAAGTCGTACAAAAATCTTATAAATGGCCTACTCCTGCTGCTGCTTTTTATTTTGACTGTTTGCCGTTTTTTTTTCCTTTTTTCTTCCTTTTGAAAAAGACAACAAAATTAGTTCTTTTAGGTTTTTGTACTTAAAATGTCACATAAAGTTAAATGATAAATGTAGTTACACACAAATAAGTGATGATAACTTTATTCTCATCCTCCTATATTCGCTTTTAAAATATTTTGTCGGCAGTTCACTACCAACTGGTTTGGTTTACCTTTCAAAACAAAAAAACAAAAAAATCTTACAAGTAAATGCAGTTAAAAAATCACAGTCTATAGAGTTTATTTTTCCTTTTCCTCATTCCTTTTGCTTCTCTAAAAATAAAATCAAAAATAAAAACGTTTTAAATAAACAAAACTTATGAATTTTTTCTTTTGAAATTTGTAGGTGGCAAATACCCTATAAGCGGTGATACGAAATTTTGTTTTTTTTTATTATTTTTATAGCTTAAGCGCCAGACTAATTGAGTTCACCTACTTAACACCGTTAGCGCCACGAACAACAAGAGTTTTCTCATAAAATTTTGTGAGGGAAAATGTGATGTGAAATGTTTTTATTGCTTAAAATTTGGAAAAGGTTTTGCAATTAAATTTGAAGTGTTTTGTAAGATGTTTGTTTAAGAAAACATTTCGCTTTTAAAAGGTGTTTTCACTGGAATAAAATTTTTGCAATTATGTTGTAAAAAATTATAAAAAAAAATATTATTTTTACACTTTACAACCACCAGCGTAAGTGGTTTTGTACCATAATGATTATTGAGCAAAATGTTGTGGCCTCAAGCAGTTATATTATGACCGAGAATATTGAGCATTTGTAAGATGAGTATATATGTATACCAAGAGTATATATTGTATACCATAATATAGAATTCCATAAACCGCTCTGGGGCAAATTTTGATGTCAACAGCATCCAGTCTGCCATATTGCCAGCATATATTGACGGTTGAGTCAAATCAGCACCATAAGAATAGACTTCATATCACCACAAGCTTTAGAATCTCTTGATGCTTGTAAAATAAAACAGCTAAAGAAGAATAAAGAATAGTGTTCCGATGATACATTTTACATGTCGAGCTTGAAACTATCCTCATTCTGTATAATCCTACCCTGAGACTACAGTACTTTGTCAAAGACCGGTTGACGATTCAAATGTTTTCTGAATACAGTTTCCCAAAAAACTTTTTTTTGGCCTCAAACCCACATTGTTTGAGGCGAGTTTATGCCTCTTTATATCTTCCCATTCTTTGAGCATACCTTCCCAAACATTTGCTCCTATGCCACAGAAGATTTTTTAGCGCCTTGATAGCAAGCCTGTTTGTTTGCGCATTGCAAAGAATTTTCACATGACCGATTCAGTTCCTCTGGTAAGTGCCATACTATCTTCGGTTTAATCTCTTCGGAGCCTAGTGCTGGAATTGTGGCCTGACTATCAAATAGTATTGATATGTTCAGTCTTTTGTATCTCCTATCCAAATTGAACTGGAGGACATCTTTCTATGGTATAAACTTCCGTTTGGAAGATATCCGCAAGTTTTCCTATGGGCTCCAAATATTTTCTTCAGGGGCAATAAAGTTCTGTTCCTGTTTCAGTACAAGCCTTTGACACATCTGTATATCATAAGATAACATACATACATAATTGGCCTTTACAACCCTTCAGTCAGGATTCCGAGCTTCTCACACCACTTACGTTGTGTGTGTTAATTTTATACATGAGTAGCGGGATCTACAGTTGAAAGTCGACTCCGAACGACAGATTTCTGAGAAATTTTTTAATGGCAATTCTATTTAATCCCAGATTTTTTGCCAGAAAGCTGCTGAGAGCCAAACGCCGAAGAAATTTTTTTTCATATTTCGTTTTATTGAAGATGTTTGATCTGGGGTTTGAACCGTGGCCTCACGTCTAACAACTGAACACTCTACCTACTAGACTACGGCGACTATTAACTGTAACTGCTTTATTATATCTGCTCTTGCAATTGTCCCAGAAACTACTTTAGGTCTGACCATCATGGTATACATCCAGTGCATAATTGCTAGGTAGTATCCTCTGGATTTCCCTGAAAACCTTTTGTATACAAATATGGCAAGTCAATTTACTATCCAGTGTTATTTCGGGCTATTTGCAATCCATTTTCTGTAGTATTATCTCACCCAGGAGTGGAATACTCTTCTATTTTTTTCTTCTTACAAACCTTCCTATTGCCGTTTTGTCCGAGTTTATTATCAGACCCACTGCCTTGCACCAACGACTTACAATCTCAAGAACTTTTTGAATGACTCTCTGTAAGTTTCTTAAAATTTGCTTCTTTCTTGCCATCAAGACTATATTATTTGCATAGCCTTGGCAGTCAATGGCAACCTCAACTTGTTAGGATATTTTACTACTGCATAACACAACGGTTGCAAAAGCGTTATGCAGAGGTATGTTCGAATATAGCAGACGATAAACAATCTTCGTTATGATTTTTCCAAAACAGATTTGTTAACAACATATGCAAAGTTTTGAAATCTAAAATTAAAAGTACGTAGAGCATAAGACAATTTGTTACTCTTATCTTATGTTACAATATCAGAAGAGGACACAATTTATTATTCTGTTAACAAAATATTCTTTTAATTTACAATCGCTGTTTAGATTATTATTGTTATTAATTTATATTTCCGCAATTCCATAGAATTATGACAATCAAACATAAGGAATCACTCAGTCCTTATTGCCCTTATTATTGGCATGCAGACGCAATAAGCATTTAATCTAATTTCTTTAGATTACTCGCCCGTATTAATAATATCTGCTAACTTAAGTGGAATACTGAAGTTATGCTTGAAAAGAAAAAATGCCGTATAAAAGCCGTCAAGAGCGAGAATAATAATAATGACTATGAAATGGAAAAATCGCAAGCTTTGCAAACTAATCAGAGTTGTTATCTTTTGAGTCCAACCGGCAGACTGTTTGTCGTTACATTTTACACAAGAGTTAAACGTGTTCTTATGACTTACAGAGTAAATAAGTTTCCATAATATTACTGATGTCTGTAGTTTAATAATGCACTCGGGTGACATCTGTACAATGCTAAAAACCAACAGCCAACAACAACAACAATTATATTAAAGAATTAAAGACACAAGTTGCATGCAGCATTCTTCATAGAAGTATGAAATGAAAAGAAAAATTTTTTGTTGCATGCCTGCCTTTAAAGAAATATCCTGCAAACGTTGACAAAAACCGATAATAATGAAGGCAAACGATACGAATATTGTTGTCTACAGAGGCTTTCTCACTGCTTCGATTTATTATTATGCCATTGAAACCGGGTGTAAGAAATTAGTGGAGTTTAAAATAAAATTTAAAAAATTTTTTTTTTATTAAAACAGCTCAGTGCAGAATTATTCCTTGGTTGGGGAATTTTTTTTTACAAAGAGGCCACAAAAGAAAAATTTATCGTAAGAAACATTATGCATCCCCTTATAATCTCTTTGTTGCTTTGCTTTGTTTCTTGGTCACTACAACCCTTTAGTCAGGCTTCCAATCTAGCTTCTCTGACCACCCATGTTATGTGTATTGATTTTATCCATGAGCGGCAGGACCTAAATTTTAAAGTCCATTTCGAACAACAGGTTTTTAAAAAATTTTATTTCTTTCCAGAGCTTTTGCCAAAAGGCTGTTGATAGGAAGACGCCGAAAGAAATTGGACCAAGGGCTCTCGTCTAATAACCCAACACAACATGTACATGTATACAGCGTTACTAGTTTCACTTAGTATTTAAGAAGTCAAGTAGTTAGGTTAGATTAGGTTGGAGTGGTAGCTTTGATACCAAAAGCTCACTTGAGTACGCATAGTGGCCCGTTGTGACGCCACAGGTGAACGCAATCCCTGTACTGACCAAGTTTTACCAAACTAGGGAAGAAGAAAAAGTGGGTCAGAGCAAGGGCTGCACATCAAAAAGCACGACTACCATACGCTGGAAAACCAGCCCGAAAGTTTGATAATAGAGAGCAATGGGCACTGACAAAGAAAGTGGATAACAGTCTCCTCTTCTTCAGCGGATATGCATCCATCTTTCAAAAACTCTGAGTAAATAAAATTGTCATGAAAAGATTCTCAAAAAATTTGTCGTTCAGAGTCGACGGCCCCGCCACTTATAAAAAAATTAAAAATTAACACACACAACATAAGTGGTGTGAGAAGTTAGATTGAAATCCTGACTGAAGGGTTGTAATGACCAAATATATATGTATATAGTATTTGAGATTCCTAATTGACAATTTTTTTCTTACCACCCTCGTATAACAATAGTAACAAGTGTATTTTCTATAACCAGCATACATATGATTTGTTACAACAAAACAAAAATACTCCAGTTTCACACACAGTATATGGGTATGAACGAATATTTCTTTTATTTAAAACGACGTCTTCTACTGCTTCCATCAACTTCATCAGCAACAACAACAACAACAACATTTTGGGCTTGTAAATCTTTTCCGTTTTTTTTCGTTTTTTTTTGTTTTTCATTCGTTGTAAAGACAAATTTACAGAAATCAACGAACAGCGAAAAAAACCGAAAAAGATTGTGCTTTTATAAGACCAGAAGATTTTGTTTGGCTATCCTCTGTACCTTCTTAAGGATGGTATGATGGCAGTTGTAAAGGTAGTGGTGGTGGTGGTGGTGGTGTTGAACTGATTTTGCCGCCGTTAAGTATGATGATGTCGGTTAGTTCATCGGGTTTATTGTAAAATAAAAGCAGCACCAACATTATGCACCAGTTTGATACTGACTTTGATTTTTTCTGCACTTTGTTTTTCGTTTTCGTTTTGCATTTTACAGAGGCTGTGACGATTACTTCTTGATGACGATAATGATGATGACGATGCCGAAGTTGATGCTGTTGCTGGTGACGTTGTTGATATTATTGCTGTTACTAGCATGCTGAACCAACGTTCGCATGTATACTTTTGCTAGCAAGTTGGCATACAAAAATTATCGTATAATACTTCGGTTGTATGCGTTGTTAAATGAATGAGTGCCAAACAGCCAGCCAGTCAATTGACTGGTTAGTCGTCGGAGCTCATTGAATGAAATTGTGTTGTTGTTTTCTTTATATTTGTCTTTTGTATGCTGGACATGTATTAAACATCAAGCACAACCACGCGACCACTGGGAGACAAATCCTGTTTTTTCGTTTTATGCTGCAACTCTTCTGTTAATATTGTATCACATACAAAAATATTTCTTTTATAATTCATTTTTATATGCTACAAGCTCTCCATGGGTGGTGGAGATATATTGGGTTTAGTTTGAGATTTGTGACAACTCCGGGATATTAGACATTGACTGTAATAAGGGATGTGGATGGACATTATAGATTGAAAGTTTTAGATTTATAGATGCGAACCCGTGGTTTAAATCCCAGCTCAGACAACTCAAACAAAACGATTAGTAAAAACATTTCTTCGGCGTATTCCTCTCTTAACAGTCTTCTGGTAAAAACTCTGCGAGTAAAATAAAATTGCCATGAAAAGTTTCTTAAAAATCTGTCGTTCGGAGCCTACTTTCGACTGCAGGTCCTGCCGCTCATGGATAAAATTAACGCACACAACATGAGTGGTGTAAGAAGCTAGGCCGTAATCCTGAATGAAGGGTTGTTATGGCCAATTATTCATGTATGTACATATGTATGTAAACAAGCATGAACTCGTGGTAGCAACCTGAGCTTAAAGCTGAGAGTTTCATGGTCTAAGCTGGTGTTTGATTAGATTTACCAAGATCCTTAACCTATATGCCAGCATGTTGATCTTACAATAGATTGCCGAACAGTAGGGTGAATCATATTAAAGAACTGCCGTAGTTGCTGTGGAGCATAATTCTACTTATAAATCCTGTTGTTTGGTTAAAAATTGTAAAAACAGAATTTGCGAGGCGTTATTATCATTTATATTTGTAAACAAAATAACCAGAATTCACATGCCGTGTTGCGAAGTCAACATTTACTTAAAGTAAAAATTTGCTGCATATCAGTCCATGAAGCTTGTGAAAATTGTTGGAAATATCTTGTGCTGTAGGGAATTATTTTCCCTATTTTTGGTATACTAGTAATATCATGATCATGGGGGTCTAAGGTGTTACATAGTCGGTGTTGGCTGTCTGTTTATATTACTCCATATTATAGAGTCTATAGAGTATATCGTTTCTTGCATTATGTATGTGTGTTTGTGTATGAAAAATTTGTTTAAACACATTGTAATTGTAAGTTTTTTGTTTCTCATAAAGGAAAACAAAAAGTCAAGCTTGGACATTTACGTGCATGCTGGCCATAACGTCTTCGTAGTCGTTGTTGTCGTCATTGTTAGTTGCCTTATATTCGTTTTTTTGCAATTTTTCTGCCATATCAAGTGCTTTGCATCATCATTTTGAAGTTTGTAATTATAAATTTATTGATTGTCTGCATACTGTGTTTAGACATTTTCAGTTCATTCATTCATTCATTCATCCATTCGGTCAGTCATTCATTCCCTCATTCTTTGTACATTTTTGTTGCAAATCGTTAAAGTTCTTCAGAAAGCACTTTGCATTAGAATTTAAAATTTTACTGTAGTATTCTTTGATTTTCTTTCTCTTTCGGTAATAATATGCAAATAATATCTGATTATGTTGAATTTATTTTAATGAACCATGTTACTGATTGAATGCAGAAGAAAAAACACAATCCGGTGTGATATTTCATATTAATGTAGAGTGAAATTACACAAAGGAAGCCTTCGTTGGAAAACTTTAATTATTTCCTATTCATTTGATTATACCATTTGGTTTTTAACTTAATGAGAGAGAATTATGTTTCAGCAAAAAACAAGGTTTAAAACTAAAATTAACATTTATCATGAGAAATTTGAGTAACCAGGTTATATTTGAAGTGTCAGATTAAATACCCGCATATTCCTTGATTTAGAAGTCGCCATAGTCTAGCATGTAGTGGCTTATTAGAGGTGAGCCCGTGGTTCAAAGCTTAGTTCAGACATATCCTACAAAACGGAATATAAAAAAATATTTCTTCGGCGACTTCACAGCAGAGTTCTTTCAAAAACTCTGAGAGTATATAAAATTCCCATGAAAAGTTCCTCAAAAAATCTGTCGTTCGGAATCGATATTAAATTGCAGGTCCCGAGACTCATGTATATAAAGAGAAGTCAGGTCATAATCCTGACTGAACAGTTATAATGACTACTAGTGCTGCTGAAACAATAATTCACAGATTTTTAACATATTTGCACAAACTTAAGTCGTTTTCAATTTCCATCTTAAATTGTGTACTTGATTCTCTGCTATCAGTTTCTGCCAACGAGATATATGTAAGTTTCTGATTTTGAGTACGTTTAACTAACAAAATTTCCAGGCCATTACACAAAGAGACGAGCACTTTAGGTCGATGATTAAAAGTTTTTTTTTGCCAAATTAGATGACCTGAATGCCAACGACGAGTGGTTTGAACAGGATAGCGCTACGTGTAACACAGCTCATGTCACATTCGGTATTCTGCACCAGTGATTAGGGGGCATGGTCGTCTTACGAGGAAGAAATGTGAACTGGCCGTCGAGATTTTGCCCCATTAGACTTTTTCTTATGGGGTTTTCTTATGCCGCAAGGGTATGGGAATAAAGCACAAAGACAGCGGTTCAGATTTATGCGACAGCATCGCGGAATATTGGTTATTTCTGATGCGCTTCACCCAGCAGAGCGATGGTGGACATTTTAACGCTGACATGGTTGTCTACGTGGGGGCGATAAGTGCTGGCCACTGAGTTTATGCGATTTGAGCCAGTTAGACTTTTTCATGTGGAGTGATTTTAAGTCGTAAGTATATTGGAATAAACCACAAATACAGCGGTTCTGATTAGTACTCCAGAGCAATAGAAAATTTAATATTTCGCATGCGCTACACCCAGACACTTTAACGGTGGCATTAATTGGCCTGTCAAAGGGAAAAATAAATCGATAGTATCTCACACATACATACATAATTGGGCATTAAAGCCCTTCAGTCAAGATTACGGCCTATCGTCTCACACCACTCATGTTGTGTGTGATAATTATACATGAGTGGCGGGACATACAGTTTAAAGTCGATTCCGAACGACAGATTTTTGAGAAACTTTTCATGGCAATTTTATTTACTCTCGGAGTTTTTGCCAGAAATCTGCTGAAAGGAAGTCGCTGAAGAAATATTTTTCATATTTCGTTTTAATGTCTGACCTGGGGTTTGGACCGAGGCCTTACATCTAATAAGCCAACACATTACCTACTAGACCACACGCTTTGTTTTATTTAAAGATTGTCGCCGGAGGAATAGCTTCTGTGAAATCTTTATTGCAGAGGCTCAGTTATTAATGCTAGTCAGCAACACTGGGCACGTAGACAGTGTCACAAATCACACATTACTTACTGCAACATGCTAAACAACCCTCTACGGACTTTGCGGGCTTAAATCTTTATAAAGCTATGGATGGAGATATCTTCTTGTGGTTGACAGTTATAGCTCAATCGAGAACGATACTGAACCAGTCAGTTTTTTCCACGCAGAAGTATCGGCATTACGGCTGTAATAATTATTGTAAAGCAACATATCTTCAGATAAGAAAACATCTTGTTAGATGGCTATATGTTCCAACATAATATACTCGTAGACGTTCTTAAACTACTTCAGATATTGCAGGAAATTGCAAAGCAAATGAACTGGCATACACTGACATTACCTTATGAATTTTCCAAATATTTGTGGATCGAGAATACCATTAAAAACGTGTAAATTTAGGATGGTCTGTTTGGCAACAGATACAGTTAACGATACATATAAAAGCATGGTCAAGATACGATTTGGCTCCAAAGGAGCATACTTGCTATTAGCGTTAGTGACATCTTTTGAAATTATGGAGACGAAGAAGATGAGGAAATTATTTTTGTTTAGCTTTCCAAATCATTTATCTTATTAAGCTTTTAATTAAAGGCATTTTAAATAACTTAAAACGCTCTACAATTATAAACAATTTCAATCTAAAAACGAAGTTGGATCTTCGAAGTAAACTAAGCAACTTAAACAATCACTTCGTTTTACATCTAAGCTAGCCTTCTCTTCTCAGTTACATAATCATTTTCACAAGCCTTACGGCTTAAGAAAATAGCCAAAGGGGTAGGTAACGGGGACAAACGGGTCTGGGTGGCCATTTAACATCGACATTCGCAGCTATACCTATACAGCCTTACAGTATATCAGTATATATAAAGAGGATGATACATCACTCTAGTAAGAGTCCAGTTCAAAAGCAGAAAGACACTTTGGTGAGTAGAAAAACGAAAAAAAAATTGAAAAAGAAAAAGACAAATTCAAAAAGATGATGAAGAAAAAGATGGAGAAGCAAATGAAACACCAGCACAGAACTGGCTGGTGGTGATCTTTATAATAATTGGTGATGAAATTAATGGGTGCAACTCATAAATAACAACGAATGGCAGTTTTTCTTTTCATACACTCGTCGTCGTTGTTTTTCGACGATCGTAGAAGACTGTGAATGCTTCAGAAAAAAATTTGATAAACAAGTATTGGACTAGCGTTCAGGCAGCAGCAGCAAGCAGTAGACACTTGGCAATAATGTAAAATTGACTGGCCTAGAGTAGAGCAGAGTAGAGTAGAGTATAAACGTAATGAAAAATATATATGATGACCGAAAAAGATCACTTATCTACTGGACAATAATGTGACTATGAAGGATGCGGACAACGTCTAAAGACTGTAATATTTTATATCAGAAGTTTTTGTTTTTTTTTTTGTTTCTGTTCTTGTTTTTCCTTTTTTTTTGCTACGATTTACTTGATGTACCTTTGCAGTCTTTGCAATGGCTGATGTTAAATGATAATGTTTTTTAAATATACGGTTTTAATAACAATAACAAAATAAACGTTTTTAATATTTCATTGTGATAATAATGAAATATTTAAAAGATTAATTACTTTATTATTCATAAAATGCTGCACAAACAAATCCCCTAACAATACGCAACACAAGTATTTCCATTTAAAACAAAAATATCTCTCAGATTCCGAGTAAATCATAAAATGCTTTTTGAAAATGTTTTTTTGAAACCAAGATGGGTTTACACGTAACCCCGCTTATGCTTTACCTTATAATCTGTAAGTAAAATGACATTTAAAGGTTAACAAGTATTATGTCTCCTCTTAAACTAACTTCTCCAAACAAACTTTGCTTCAATTTTAAATAGAAAATTAAGAAACTCTTCCAAAACTGGTACTTGCAGAGTGCAATTTCTTTAATTCTTAAGCAAAATTATATGTCAATACTAAAATGATTTTTAAAAACATCACATAACAAATGCAGCTATTTCTCTATTTGCCAGGAAAAGACTTAATAGCGTACGGATTGTATTTATTTCCCTTTGCTGATATGTTACCAGTATTTTTCATGCGCTACCAATGATATTTGCATTATTGCCCGTTAATCATATGAATTCTTACGCTTCCTTATTTTAAGAAATTTCCTTTGTGAATTTCCTTTTTTCCCTCTGCCACCGTTATGTCAACAATATTGCTTTTATTGCATTTGGGAAATATTTTTAGGATCTATTCCACTGCTTTTTTAACAGGATATTTATTGCCAAAGTGGTGGTATGTTTACAGTTAAAATTTTTCAATTTGTTTTGAGTTTCACAACTGTGTGCTCTTTTGTCATTTCAAATTGTAGATTTCCAGATAAATTACAGTTTCTACAAAAAATGGAAATTTTTTCGGTTTAGAAAAAAGATTCCCTGGTAGTTAGGTAGCCCTTCTGGGTAAGAAATATTTATAATTGCTTTCAGATTATTAAATGAAATTTAGGGAAGCCACCGCCTTGGTTTGTTTTATTATATGTAGATATCTCAATCACTAGGGCTCAGCTTTAAAACCCCAAAAATAAAACTAGCTCGACAGTAATTGATAGAGATAACATACCCGTGAACTAATTAATGTAGAGTGTGTTTATGGTTAGAAATTTTATGTCTAAATAGCCTCATAAATATGTGTTTGAATTAAGCCACATTATTTTGCAGAACATAACTGATCCCCTTGTGGAAGTCGCTGCAATCTCATTGGTAATGTGTGACTTTACTGGACGAGAGTTATTAAATTCAAACCTTAGCTCGCACACGTGTCTCCTCTCAACAATTTTCTGGAATAGCTCAAATGGTAAATAAAATAGCCACGTAAGGCTTATCAAACCTTGAAAGGTCCTGCTACTCATGTATAAAATTAACACACACATCATGGGAGGTGTGAGAAGCTAGGTGGTAATCCAGAGTAAAGGATTGTAATGACCTATGTTGTGTTTGGCGTGTAAAAACTTATGTGGAGGAAATCGCCAAGAAATTGGCAGAAGATCTGTTTTATTTCCATTTCCGATTGAATAAATAAATAATGATTTCAGGTTACTAAAATAAATAACAATACTTCAGAATACCAATGACAAGAATTAAAACTTTCAGTGCTAACATCAAAGAGATATGAGGAAATTCCAAGTAATACGTGACGTTATGAATTTCTGGCCTCTTAAGTGAGAGGCCAACACTGTATCTCTCTGTAGAATCCTAAACAAACTTCAACAAGCTGTATCACTTAGCATGTCATTGGCAGAAACTGAAAACCACGTACATAATTTGAGGAGAAAATTGAAAAAATTTAAGTTTCTATGGAAATATCAAAAATCTATGAATTGTTGTCTCATCGGCACTACTCTCGAGAGCGAATACATAGTTGGTCATTAGTCAGTCAGGATCACAACTTAGTTGTACACACCACACATGTTGCGTGTGTTAATTTTATACATGAGTGGCGGGATCTACAGTTTATTTTATCGTTGTTTGAACCGTGACCTTACGTCTAATAAACCAACACACATATCTACTAGACTACGGCGACTACAGAGCGATTAATGCTTACAAATCTGAAGAAATGGGTTAATAAGGAATAAAATTAACTTTAACTCTAAAGAGGAAATCATCTCATCAATCATTTCGTAGATTTTGTATGAAATAAAGTACATAATTGGAAAAACATTGCACAGAACTTTGAGGTGACTACACTGGCTGAGTGCTCCGATGGTGTAGTTGATGGAGTATTAAACATAAAGTGCCGAGGGTTCGATACCACAGACTGGGAGTTTTGTGATTGCTTGTGTGACATTATATATGATTACTCACAATATAAAAAAGAAAGTGAAAATTGTTACTAAAAAAGCAATTCTCGAAAAAATGGGAGGGGATATAAATATACATATTTGGTCATTACAACCCTTTAGTCAGGATTACTAACTAGTTTCTCACACCACTTACGTTGTGTGCATTAATTTTTATACATGAGTGGCCGGAGAAAAAAAATAAAGTCGAATCTGAACGATTTTCCAGAAACTATTCACGGCAATTTTATTTTTATTCTCAGAGTTTTTGCCAGAAATCTGCTGAAATTAAATAAAATATTTCGTTATGTTGTAGATGTCTGACCCGGGATTTTAACCTAAGCTTCACGTCTAATAAACTAACTCACCACCTAGTATACCACGGAGGCTTAAGAAATATTTACACTGGTCATTAAATAAAGCAATGTTTCAAAAATAAAATTTGTTGCACACTACCCCCTTTTCCATTCACTGTCTAAGTAGGAGTCATTTCCTAAATGTCGGTCTTAAAAACGAAAAAAAATCTTTTTTTACTGTCATAGTAGGTTTCATTCAAAAATTTTTGGAACTTTTGATTGTTTTTTAAATCTTGTCAACATTAAAGATTGCAATTTTCTTCAGAATAAAATTTTTAATTTTAATTAAAATTTAAAAAAAATTTTTTTTTTTAAGTTTTTTTTTTTTAATTCAACAATCGCTTGTGTACCCTAGTTTTACTTTATCTTTCTTTATTGTGTATATTTCCTTTTCAAAATTTTTTAGTTTTAATCCAACATACCAAAATCATGACCAAACCAGGAAAATTAAAGTTTTTCTTTAAATTTTATGAAAAAAAAAAATAAATTTTTTTATCATAATTCAACAAATAAAAACGCACTTCATTTGAGTATCAATTTATAAAATTGTTTTGTAAATATATTTGCAGTCTAATTAATTTATAAAACTAATTAACATTGTCAAGTTTTACTTAAAAAATAAATTCTTAAATTAGTTTAAAGTCTTCCATAAAAATTACAATAAAAAATAATTGTTTTTATTTTTATTAGTTTTAATCAATAAGTCTTCCCTTAAACTACTTAAAATTACTAATTGTTTGTAAATTTAATTATTTTACTTACACAGAAAAAAATAAAATAAAAATATTTCTTATTCTTAAAAAGAAATTAGGCACTTGAGATGAATTAAAAAATTTTACACACGATTTTACTTTCTTTTTTTTAATTATAAAAATTTGACTAGATTGACTGTTAAACGAAAACAAAAAAAAAATTTTTTTTTTTTACAAATAGTTTACACAGGCTCTAGCGGCCACTTAACAACACTTAATTACCCTGATATGAAAATAATTTTTTTTCTTTCTTACTCTCGTTTAAAACCTAAAACAGTTTTAAAGTTGTACGTTCTGTTGTGTTTTTTTTTACTGTTCTTGCCACAGCGAAATGTAATCCAAAATTTCTTCATCATCTGGTGTGCAATCCTCCTCATCGAGTGTAAAACTGTCGTACGGCTCAAATTTCAATTGTAAATTGCCATCGAAATGTGGAGGTGTTGCCTGTGCGCCATTGGACTGATAATGTGGCTGCAAATCTAACGTTTGCACTTGTTGTTGTTGTTGCTGGTGCTGCTGCTGAATAGTTGTCTCAAAATTAGGCGAATCATAAGTTAAGTTGGTGTTGTAGGTTGAGGCGGGTGATTGTCTGCCCGCAATTTCCAATTCGCCTGTCTGTTGCTGATGTGGTGGCGAATAGGAATTTAAAGAGACGGGCGATAAAAGTGTTGTACTGCTATTGTAGCCAACATTTAAATGGCTGGCTTGTAATTTTGCATCCAATAGAGAGGGCAGAGGACTTGTAGGCGTTTGTGTATAATACACTGCAGTGGTTTGGCTATCAAATGAGGTTGTATTAGCTGAAGAACTGCTGCTGCTGCTAATAAAGGAACTATTACTGGCTGAATCACAATTGCTGCTGCTTTGAGATTCAAATTGAGGTTGATGTTGCTGTGGTTGTTGTTGTTGATGTTGTGTGGAATTGCCCGTATTTAAGTCTTCCAACAAATCCTGTAATCTTCGTATATATTCGACTGCTATGCGCAACGTATCCACTTTACTGATTTTCTTTTGAGGGCCACGCCCACCGCCCTTTGTTAGATCCGCAATAATGGATTGTGGTATATGCTGGCGCAGACGCGAAAAACTATTGTTCACCTGTTTAACACGATTACGTTCGCGTGCATTGCGGCGCAAAACCGATTGTGTTTGATCGGGATTATAGGCAATAACTGGACAATTAGCCGGCACTTTACGCGTCTGTCCATCATCCCCAGTGGGATGTGGTTGTATTGGTGAATATTTCATTGACGTTAGAAGTTTTGTGGGCATTATTTGTAACTGTGGCGTATTTGTTACTTGATTACAATTAACACTTGACATGATTGTCTTAGCACAAGTTAGTATTTTACGTCAAACGATCACTTTTCCGTTTAAAAATTTTCAATTTCTACGTATATTTGTTAAGAGAACTTGATCCTACGACACCTTGTTTTAGAATGAGTCCCTTTGTCCTAAACCTTTGCATTAAGTACTTAAATTCATACGTACGTACGTTGTCATGACTGCCATCAAATAACAAAAATTTCTCACATTGCTCTCTTGCATTGAGCATAAAAACTCATTCACCTGAATGATCTTAATAGCAGCTAAATCAGTGTTGCCACCTTGTGTGTAATTACACATATTGTGTGTAATTTTGCATTGTGTGTGTAGCGTGTGTGTAATTAGCTTGGTGTGTAATTTGTGTGTAATTTTATTTTTTGTTCAACTTTTTCTTTAATCGCTCTCTTTTAACAGTCAATTTGTTAACACTAATTTGTTTTGAAAATTTATTGCAATTTCCAACACTAGTTTGCAAAAATAAACACCTACATATATCTCTTACTAATTTAAATACATGTAATGATAATGTTTTATATATGCTATTGAACTGTGTTCAACATATTTTTCTTAGTGTGATACAAACATATTGTGAATTATTTTTTTTGTTTAATCTGTTATACGAATATTATGTACTTGTTTTTTATGATATATAAATATATATGAATTATACACAACATAACATATAATTGGCCATTACAAGCAACCCTTCAGTCAGGATTACGGCCAAGCTTTTCACGCCACTCAAGTTATGTGTGTTAATTGTATACATCAGTGGCGGGATCTATAGTTTAACGTCGACTCCGAACGATAGATTTTTGAGAAACTTTTCATTGCAACTTCATTTACTCTCAGACTTCCAGAAATCTGCTGAGAGGAAGTCGCTGAAGAAATATTTTTTCATATTTTCGTTTTGATGTCTGACCTTGGGTTTGAACCGTGGCGTTACGTCTGATAAGCCAACACATTACCTACTAGACTACGGAGACTTTTTGAATTATATATTGGTAAATTCAATATTTGTATTGTTTACGTAAAACCTGTTGAAAATAATTACCATCAGTTGTTAAGAAACCTCCAATAAGGCAATAAAGTCTAAGTTGAAACAAAACCTTCAGCCTTCGTATTTTATTAGGGGATATATATTTCAGAAGAACATACGTATCCCATTCTTCAACTCCTCTTTATAGACTCTAGGAGTTTAGTTGACTCCTAGAGCCCACATATGCATTTACATGTCTTTTGTTAAAAAAGAAAACAATACTTCTATTTGAGTTTTACGTTACATTTTTATTTATACATTCATACATTTATTTATGTCGCCGTAGTCTGGTAGGTAGTGTGTTGGCTTATTTGACGTAAAGCCAGGGTTCGAGCCCCAGGCCAGACATCAAGACAAAATACAAAAAAGTATTTCTTCGGCGACTTCTCTCTGAGAACAAATAAAAATTGCCATGAAAAGTTTCTCAAAAATCTGTCGTTCGGAGTCGACTTTAAACTGTAGGTTCCACCACTCATGTATAAAATTAACACACACAACATAAGTGGTGTGAGAAACTAAGACGTTTTACAATGGGTCAATTCGACCTCCGGGTACTGTACTTGTCTTAATTGACAAGTACACGTCCTCTAACCTAACCTAACTTACATACATATACTTATGCATTCATAAATTATTATTTTAAGTATGTATATGAATATATAATTTTATTGTTTACATAATATATGTATGCAATATTTGTAAAAACAGAATTTTGTGTGTAATTTTTTTTCATATGTGTAATTTCGATGCCATTTGTGTGTAACTCATAAAGCTGTTGGTGGCAACACTGAGCTAAATACGAATTGCAGAGAGCAATTTCAGTCTCTTACCCTATTTCTCTCTTATGTTCCGACCATTACTCTCCCAATATCGATCAAACAAGCAAACAAACAGGTATACAGAGCTCTTCGCTGTTTGTGCTGTGGTGTCTGGTAAAGAAATCTTATCAGTTTTGCAGACAGGTAAACATTTGTGAAATAAATCCTTTAAGTTTTGTTTTATATTTTCAAAAATCTCAAACGCAAGCTGTTGGGAACAGTTTTTATGGCAAGTTTCCCCTCTTAAAATTGTTTATGCAGACCTGAATTCGAGCATTGCTCTTCTCAGAGTTTATGGGTTCTCAGTTTTGAAGAGTTTCAACATTAGGTTTGAGAGAAAATTTATGTTTATTTGTTCTTAAATTTTAGAATTTCTTGTGATGAGCATATCTCTTGAAAATGTTCTTTCAGTCATGCTTTTGAAATATTCTGAGAAGGAATGTGGTTTACGCTGTACGGCTTATAGTATACTTATATAATTTTTGCAGAAATTTTACGTAATTTTTTCGAGATTTGTTTGAACAATTATTCTAGAAATATTTTTTGGTATTCAGTATTTTCAAATAATAACCGTAGTCCGAGTCTATTACATTAATACGTAAAAGGAAATAATTTTGGTTTTATATTTTCAGAAGAAAAAAATGTTTCTAGAATTTTATAACGCTCGCCATATTAGTAGATGAACGGCACACACTTTGACACACTTGCTTTTGTGTCCTAAAATCTAAAGCCCAGCAAAGTTACACCAGCATATACATAAACACGGCAATCCAAATAGAGCGGCAGCGTTCAAAAAATCTATTTCTTTAACTTAAAAACAAGCCTACTAATTCCTTTTAAACTCATGTATTCACCCTGCAAACGTGTATGTAGGAAAGCTATCAAGATATTCCTTTTGATTTATCTAAAAAGCCATGTGCTGTTATAAAGCATTTTCTCTCTTCCATCTTTTTCTAGGGTTTAAATTTTTCCTTGCATGGTTTCAGTTTTATTAACCAAGTTATTGAAGTAATAACGATACTGTAACACGTCCCAAGATGGTGTGGTAGTCGTTCGTCTATAACTCCCTCTGTAAATATGGTAGGAAACTTACTCTTTGAGTTCATTGTTGGAATCATCCTGTATGAGAGCTTCTGGGTTGTTCGGAAAGTAATTTGGTTTTTTTTGTGGAAATGAAAGGCAGTTTTCATGTAATATCAATCAAGTGGTCATAAACTGTTGAATTTAATAAATTTAACCCCAATCCGATCTCACGTGTTGTTATTCGCCGGTTCGCATCAATTAATGCCTTTTTTGTGTCTTTATCAGCTTCAACCGGCCTTCCCGAACGTGGTGCATCTTCGACATCAAAATTGTCGAATCGAAGTTTAGCGAACCAGTTCTATCACTGGCGTACTGTCAACACACCTTCTCCATACACATCGTCCAATTTCTTACTGCCTTGAACAGCATTTTTGCCCTTTCTGTAGTAAAACAGTAAGATATGTCGAAAATGCTGCTTATCACTCTACATATTTAAAAGCGGACCAACCAAAAACTACTGCGTTGAATTAATTGGAATTTTTCACCCACAAGCCTTGCTATATGAGCTCTCAAAGCATATAAAATTATACGGCTTAAGTGTGAAGTTGAGTGCAAAAAAATACAATTAAATCCTCTGTCGGGAAAAAAGAAATTACTTATCGAACAACCCAATATGCGGAGGGCAAGAACAGTTACCTTAAACTCTCAACAACTCTGATAAAATATTGTATGTTCTCTACTATAATCGAATACTTTTGTTTACGTTTGTAATCGAGCACTTTAACCACTAAATTTTTTTAAAATCATAGAGTTAAGTGGCGGAGTCCCTCGACGTAAGAGTTCCCACTTAGGCCATCATTTAGGCCCATTGTGATAACACAAATAACTCTATCTGAATGTCAACGAGAAAACCTTGCCGAGTCCAAAATAAATCTTGCTATTGCAGCCATCTTTATATTAGAGAGCTCGGTCAACGATGTCAGAAAATGAGAGTTTAGAAATCTCCATCTCCCTATGACAAGGGTAGGAGACACTGACACATGAGGTGAAGGACAGTCTCTTCCTCCTCCTATCCTCTACAAATCCTGCAGAAGTCATTAGTTCGAATGCCTGTAAGAATCGCCATTGTGCGATGGATGGCCATGCGATTTAAGGTCAGAAGTAAGTCAGTCGAAGGAAAAACCAATATCCTGTAAGATCTCGTAGATTACTAGCTCCGTACCGGACCTGGTCAGCTCTTCAGCAATGTAATTTCAAACGATATCCCTGTGCCCCATAACGCATGTAAGAGTTACCTATGAATGATCCGCAAGTTCTCTAAGAATTAATCGGCATTCATGACGCCTTCCCGTAAAACGAGTGGACAATACCCAAATTGACCGAGACAATGGGAATGCCTATGCACTGTAACATGTCGGAGATTGCCAGCTCCTTACTGGCCGTGGCAAGTACATTAGGAAAACTATTTCCAACGATATCCCTGTGTGCCGGAACCTATATCTGAGTTACCTTTGAATGATCCGAAATTCGATCCGAGAAATCCTCGCATTCATGGACAAGAACGGACGTTGAAACTATGTGCGTCAACGACTTAATTACAGGAAATATTTTCAGGAAAAATCGCGCTACTCAACAAGCATTGCACCGCTTTCAAAATTGCCTTCTGAATATCTCACTGTCATTTATGCTTATGGCTTGGTTCTGATGTCTCTGACCACAAATATTTTAGGCTTTGTAAAGAAAACAAATAGGTGCAGCAGTGAAGACAATGTTTAGAGTCTTGTAGTATCACAATTGTCCTGAAGGTCTACGTTTGCGTTAGTGGATCGATTTTCAATTCATTTCGCATTCCAATACCGAAATTTATTGGTACAAAATTATTCCTCAGAAATTATCTTATCACGACCCCCTATTATTTATAAAATTATTTGCAAAATAGACGCCGTAAAATTGACGCTGCAAAATTAAAAACCATAAGAAATCCTTTCATGCAAAACTGCATTGCAAATCCTTAACACAGTGTAGATCCTTTTAACATATCCTTGACAAACATCGGAAACTAGACGAAACATCTTTTGTTTGTTAGAAACGAAATGCTGTCAAAAAGGCGTTTCGAAAAAACGAATCAATTTTTCAAATGTCAATAATTCAAAATCAAAACCATAAAGATGGTGGTGGTAGCGGTCTTTCTTTCTTGCTTTCTTTCATTTCTACAAACTCATCACAAATATTTGAATAAAGCCGCAAAATGCATCCAAACGAAAACCTGAAAATACAAACAACATCATACAATGGAAAGTGTTAATGATGGCCAAAGAAAAGAAGAAAGAGTGAAAAAGGACACAAAAGGACTTACAATACAGTTTTTCGTTTTTGTTTTTGTTTCTGTACTTTTGTGAATATTCAAGTCAAGCAAAAGGATTGCCATTGATCATAACGATCATTATTACAATTCCATTCATGGAGTTTTGATGATAATAATGAACACGATGAGTATTTGAATTTTTACCTTCCTTTCCATTACATTGCACTGTCTGTCTGTCTGTCGGAATGATGATGAATATGGGAAAATATTTGCGATTCGAAAATAAAAGTGAAAATTGACACGAGATTTTCAATGACATTTTTCGCAAATGAAAAAAATAAAAGGAATATAAAATGAGAAGAAATATAACAATTTTTGTGTTTATTTGTCAAAGAAGAATAAATTTATAGAATATATTGGAACACCTGGTCGAATTTTTGACGGAAAAAAGGGTGAATCTTTGAACAATGAAAATTGATTATATGTATGTGCAGTTGAAATTTTGTCACAAAATATACAAAAAAAAAGAAAAAGAGTTTGAAATTAAAGGAAGTTGAAACAATTAAAGATTTCAGATCATCAGATTGGTAGTATGTGTGCCTCTAAAAGTTATTTGCTTTTCTCAGCACGAGTTACTTAATGGAATTGCTTGAAAGTTAAACTTTTCATTTAATTGCACCAAAAAATAAATCAAAGCTAAGCAACAGCAAATTATAAGAGGCATGATTCAGAATTTCACAGAAATATTGCAGAAGATTTTAAACTCCTTTAAAATAAGCACTACGTTACTGCGATCTCCTCTTATTTTAATTTCCCATAAAAAGTTTTGGTTGCTCCAAACCTACTTGGTTGGAGAACAGCTTTTGGCTCTCTTTATTTCTTCTTTCCTTGACCGTCACTACACTACAGAAGAGTTCTAACCACATCAACGGCGTAAAAATGCTCGTCCGTGCAAGCTCGTCAGCTTCCTCATTACCGAGAATAACCACATGATCTGAAGGTCAGAAGAGAATAAACTTATGTTGCTTCCTAGTCAGTTCAGCTTCTCCAGACAGCCACACACTATATTCTACGAGTATTTAATCCTATTAGAGCCGAGTGCTCGAATGGCGGTCTGACTGTCAGAGAGTATTTCTATGTCCTGTCTATTGTACCTCCTATACAAGTTGAACTGAGCACATTTTGCAATGGCATAAGCTTCCATAATTGCCGTAGTCTAGTAGATAGGGTGTGGGCTAATTAGACGTGAGGCCACGGTTCAAATCCAACAGGTCAAGCGCCACTGTTCAAACCCTAAAAAACGAAATAAAAACTATTTCCTCTATTTAAGCTCATTTCTCAAACTACAACATATGAAGTCGCCGTAGCCTGGTAGATAGTGTGTTGGCTCATTAGACGTGAGGCCACTTTTCAAATCCCCACGTGAGACATTTCCAGCAAAACGAAATACAAGAAATATTTCTTCGTCGACGGCCGCTTAGTAGATTTCCGTCAGATTTCTCTGAAGGGCAATTAAATTGCCATGAAAACGTTTCTCAAAAACGTATCGTTCGGAGTTGACTTTACACTGTAGGTCCCGTCATTCATGTACAAAATTAAAGCACACAACATAAGTAGTGAGAGAAGGTATATCGTAAACGAGACTAAAGCGTTGTAATGACCCATTATTTATGTATTAAATTCTGCATGGAAAATACCCACGAGTTTTTCCATGGTTTTGAAAAATTTCATTCTGGCAGCAAAAGGTCCTGCTTCTCTTTTATGCTCTATGTCCTATGTATATCCCAAAATACTGTCTCCTTTAAAAGAGTATGTAGGTTCCAGATTATTTCATAAATATTTGCTTCAAAGTTTCTGTGAAGTCTATTGGTTCTGTTCAGCGGATAGTTGAGAAGGGAGCTGTCGGTCAATTGCTTCCGTAGTTCGCGAAATCTTCCAAATAAATTTTATATGAGACTGGTCTGTCATCAACCTAACCATAACTAATCTAGCCTCCTGATCTTTACTACCATGTGCAGTGAAATTAAACTTAACAAAGATTCCAGTGCTACTGTAGGACAGGGCCTCATGTCTCTTGTTTTATCAACACACGCTTGTCTTCGTATCATGTCCATGTCGAGACGCCGCTGTAGAATAGGTTCTCATGGCCCTCGTTGTACCAACACATGCTCGTCTTCTTACCTTGTCCATGTTCAAATGAGTTGATTTCCAATGTGTGCTGTCTGCCCAGATTATTGCCCTGTAGCTCAGTATATGGTCTGACCAAAAAAAGTTTATAAACAGTAACACAAACGCACTTTTATTCCTTTAAATATAGTCGAGAAGTGCTTATTATAATCATATATTGTATATTGAAGTGATTTAATACCTGAAATTCTTGATCTTTACTCTACATTACTTCTCGAGTGTTTTATTAAACAATAATTTTTTTTATACAATTATTCTGCGCACCTCGTTACTTTGACGTTGATTTTGATTGTTTAATTAGAGAAATAATTGAAATTGTTTGAACACCTAAACAGACATTTAGTCTTGAATATTTAATTTGTTTTTGCCTCTGTTGCGCCCCATTAACTTGAATTACTTCGTGTCTTTTAAAACATTGTATTACGACGACTGCCTTATTCTGTTTTTCTGTTTTTCATTAAATGTTCTCCACTAAATATTGCTGATCTTAAATTAATTAACACACTGGTAAATATTTTCATTTTTAATGCATTTTTCTTCTGCTTCTTCTTCTGCTTCTGCTTCTTTATATTCCACTGTGTTTAGGTTTTAAGTCTACTACGCTTAAATCCAAACCAAGAGAACAACGATCTACTTGGCAGACTTTAAAAAATTTCAAAAATTTTAATGAAATTATAACTTGTTAAAGAAATATTTTTTAAATCGTGTTGTTACGTTCGTTGTTCGTATTTAGTTTTCTGTGTCTTTTTGCTTCTTTTTAATTCAATCTCAAGCCTGTCCACCTCCTCCTCATCTTTATAAGTTTAAACTTTAAAGCAAGTAAAGCACTGTCTGTGTGCTGTTGTATGAGAACTTAAGCATCATGTGCTGTTGTTCATTGACAACGTGAATGAAGTCATTTTAAATGGTGATGTTGTGAATCGAATGCCGCAAAATCTCTGTCACTGATGAAGATGTTGTTGCTGTTGCTGTTATAGTTGTTGCTATTTTGAATCTAAATAAGATGATCGGCTGCCATAAAATTGCTGAGTTTATGTCCAAACAGAGGCCATGTAATAAAAGCACCTCCTAGTGATACTTTCAATGATTTTAAAGATTTTATTACAGTTTCATTAGTAAGCAATCACAAAACGCGAAATTTGTAATCAACAAATGGACTCTCGATTTATAAGAATTGATGCATAAAATAGTTTCTCTTCGTTTTTTTTTCGTCTAATTACTGGCTACTACTAATCAAGATTTTTTTGGAATTTATTAATAATTGCTACATGTATATTGAACACATGGTAATACAGTGCTATAATACAATATCTATGAATCGTTATGAACTAAGTAGCTAATACCGTAATTGTTTATAGTCTAAGACATATCACATGCTTAATATTCTTTAAATACCAATTCTTTGCAGTCCTGGTCAATATTTTTTAACCTATGATACTAGCAATACGCTAACAATTTCAAGAAGCAATAACATGATTGTCCTTTTACTGTATGGGAAAGAATTAAGTCAGTTGGCAACATTGTTTTGTTAAGCAATCGATTTAAACCACTGTTGGGTGTGATTGATAATTTTACAACGAATGGTCTCAAGCCAGAATAACTTTTATTGAAACTCGTTTACTCATTCAAGCCTCCTCGATGATGAAGGATGAATGTAATGAGTGTACCATTATATATACCATTATAAATACATTATTGTTCATTATAACCCCTTAAGTCAGGATTACGACCTAGCTTCCCATACCACTTATGTAATTTTATGTATGAGTGGTGGGACCTACAGTTTAAAGTCGACTCCGAACGACAGATTTTTGAGAAACTTTTCTTATCGAATTTATTTACTCTAGAGTTTCTGAAAATATTTTTTCATATTTCGTTGTGCTGAAGATGTCTGAGCTGGGGTAGGATAGTGGCCTCACGTCTAATAAGCCAACACACTATCTACTAGAATACAGCGGCTTAAACCACAGTTGATTGTGATAAATATTTTTATAACGATTGAACTCAAGAAAGAATAACTTTTACAAAAACTCTTTATTCACCAGGTCTCACTAATGATGAATAATATATAGAGTGGTAACGTTACATGCATAAATGCAATGAAAAATAAATTAATTTTGAAAATAATTGTTTTTAAATTTTATTTCAATTTAACTATTTAAGAAAGCACAACCTTTGAAAACAGTACAAGAAGATTATTGTTGAATAAACATAAATAGAAATTGCTTTCTTCGTGACAAGTTTGTGTGTCAGCATAAACGCTACTGTTATAAACTCGTTCTGTCAGCAAGGACTGTTTTACAATGAAGTTAAGCACTCTATGATTGATTCATGCATGTACATACATATATTTAGATGATCGTCTTCTTTGCAATTTTTTATACCAATTTCTTTTACTCGGGTGTAAATATTTCATTTTCCGATATCAAGTTCACTTTTCTTTGGCTGCTATATGTCGAAAATTCATTCATTCATTCATTCATTCACGAACTACATTATTTCGAAGAAATATGAAGATTTTTGTCCTTAGCAACCTCTTCCGAAAATTTATGCCTATCATGTACTTTTGTAACTTTCAGAGTGCCATCACAAGCTAGTGACTTATATATTACTTTTAAGTTCATTCCATATGACAGTAATAACATTCTACTTTAGATGTTTCCAAATGTGGCATCATTCTCGACTATACATTACTGGTCAACCATTAAGTCAGGATTACAACATGGCTGCTTACACAACCAATATTGTGTGCATGACCTGTACCCTGTGCAGGAACTATGGTTTGACGTCGAATTAATTTTGTATTTCTTTTTTTCATGATGACCACCTAACCATAACCAATGAAACTTTTACTATTTTAACTATTTAAAGCGATCTATATCTATCAAATCGAATATGTATGCGTTAGTTCTGCTACGGCAGATTTATATTTAACTTTGTGTTCATGTAGCTGTAATTCATTCAAGTCTTTTTATCTTACAATTAGAATTAGAACTCATTGTTCTTAAACCACACAAAACAACATTTTTCCAAATACCAGCATTAACGACATAGACCTCTTTCCCATTTTCAAATCTATAACTATCAGATCTATTTTGATTATTCGGTTGAGACCCTAACAATGTTGAGATGTCCCTAATTTTCCTAAGCTAAAACCATATTTTATTGCCAGGGTAATAATGCATTGTCTGTTTTCAATTTTCTATCTTGTGTAGTTTGCAACTTTTTAAATCTTGCTCGCCCTGGCAAAATTAGAATAGGCTGCACCATTTAGTTCGTGTTTGACGGATTCTGATAGCAGACTACCATGCAAAGAAGGCATAAATTTATTAATTAGTCTTCGAATTACTAGAATTACAGGCAATTACTTGTTACCAAACCTGGGGACTAGGTGTGAGCTCTAGTGTACGTACCACAGCTCTGATTATACTAAATCGCCAGAGTTCGGTAGCAATTATCAAGACAGGCATCGAAGACAGGCCAGCAAACCAAACTCTACGTGATTTGTGTTAAAATCATGGTAGATTTTATGAGGAAAAACTAAAATTTTCTTTCATGCTGAAGTTGCAAGTCTTCTGTAAAGTGTAAACAAGATTCACTTTCATCCTGAACTGATTGTAATCGTAATTATTTGATGTACATAAATACATATATACATAATTCGTCATTACAATCCTTGCTTCTCACACCACTTTGTGTGTGCTAATTTTATATATGAGTGGCGGGACCTACTGTTTAATGTCTTGTCATAGTAATTTCATTTTCACTCAGAGTTTTTGTTTTTTGGCAGTCGCCGAAGAAATATTTTTTGATAATTTTTTTGTTGGAGATGTCTGACCTGGGGTTGGAATCGTAATCTCACGCCTAAGAAATCAACAATACCTACTAGACTACGGAGATTTCAATATTATTTGATACACCTTTAATATAAATTGAAAAAAAAGGATACAAAAACAGTTATGATATATCTTTTGCACCCACAATATTTAACGATATACGTTGATTGTATTGTAATAAAAATAAATTTTAAGAATGAATACTGCAATTTTAGTTTTGCATGAGGCATACTATATGATCATGAACTTTCCTTAATTTAATTTTGATTCTTTATTTTGCAAACTACCAAAAATTATGGACTTATTTCCTTACATTAATATCGTGTTACCCTGTTTAACAATTTTTTGTTAGAAAAGAGAGAAACTTTCCTTGAAGAAAATTTTTAATTCACCAAACAGATGTAAATTTAAAAAAAATAAAAAAAATCAAATCAATCCATTGATCAATCATTGATAAATTGTAAAGTAAAATAAAAACAATAACAATAATTTTTTATATATATAAATATACGTAAAGTATATAATATACATAAATGTAGCAGAAAACTAAACTAAAGAAAGAAATCATCATCATCATTATAAATGAAAAAAAAAAACAAAATAAAAGAAATGTTAAAACGGGCAGATGTTTTTGTATTTGACTTCTTTCTTTCTACTACTACTTCGGATGCATTTGTGTTGTATTTAAACAGTGACCACAACTAATGGCCTGTGCCACCGTGTTAAAAACAACTGCAACAACAACAAATAAAAAAATATAAACAAAATTTTTTTTTGTTTTTTTTTATTATATTTGGCTACACAAATCAACAAAAGTATAACAAATCAAACAAACCAAACCAAAAAATCTATAAAAAAAAAAAGAAAAAAACACTCTGTTCTGCTGATTGTCTGTTTGTCCATACGCCTGTCTAATCTTCTGTTTCAGTTGCAATATACAGAACAACATGAGTACCAATAAATAGATCGCTTTCAATGGTTGTGTTCAAATGTTGCAAAGCACAAGCTGCAATACACCTGAGTTTAGACTTGATTTGAGGCACAAGCCTAAAAATTAAAGAAGGCCTACAAAAAACAACAAAATGATTCTTATCAGCGGATTTAGTTTGTGCTTTAAAATACATACGTTGGGTTTTTAGTTTTTTTTAGTTTTAGTTGTAAGGCATTTAAAAGTTTAGGGTTTCATAATAACCATGGCAACCTTAAGAAAGTTTAGAAGGGAAGAATATTTTTTTTCTGTTTTCCAATGACTAAAACAAGTTAAATTTTTTTTAAATAAGTTTCCTTCTTTTAATTTTTCATTAGCATGACTTAAACGTGTTTTTCTTTATTTAATGGAATCTACCTACCCTTAGTTTAAATATTTAAATGAAAATGTTTTTTTGTCGTTTTTATTTTATTTTAAAGTTACCCCTGCAATACATTTTGTTAAAAAAGCAGAGTTGTCCTACAATACATATATCATCAGTACTATTATCGCCTTTAAAATTAAATGGAAAATAATAAAATTTTTAAGAAATGTTTGCCACAGTCTAGTAGGTAGTATGTTGGCTTATTAGACGCGAGGCCTTGGTTCAAACCCTGGCACAGAATCTCGAACAGAACTGAATATGAAAAAAATATTTCTTCGGCAATTTCCTCTCAGCAAATTTCTGGCAAAAAGAGTATATAAAATTGACATGAAAAGTTGCTCAAAAATTTATCATTCGGACTTAACTTTAAACTGTAGGTCTCGACACTCATGTAAAGAATAAACACACTCAAAATGGATGGCGTTTAATCCTCACTGAAGAATTGTAATGAGCAATTAAGTAAGCAAGTAAATTTTCATATAGAATGTTGTATCGGATCTTACAATAGGGACCTTCGAACTTTAGCGGATGATAAGCAACATCTGTCAAATTAATTGTCATTTCTCAAGTTCAAATCACCATCGACTATTAAAGAAAACAACAAAAACAACAAACAAAAATCATTTTCAGCGATGAGTCTTAATCCTGGGTGGAAGAGTACGTGAATGTGAGTTAAAATTGTCATATTTGGAATTTTACCAATCCACATAAGATCCAAAAGTGTCCATTGCATACCAAAAAGTCACTGTTTGGTTCAGATTTTGGGTTAGCGGAGGCATTGGTCCATATTTAAAGGATTTATTATTTAGATAACTTGAGCTTTTTTTATTAAATCTTAAGAAACGCATATCTTTATAACAAGTTTTACACAACTTTTATTCCTTTTCTATACAAAATATATTTATGTATATGTATGTATATATTATTGAACATATTCTCCTTTTCTATTTATATTGTATAAAAGAAAAAACGTGCAGCTATACAAGAGTACTTTTTTAACTCTTGTTGATTTCGATTTCGAATTCTGTTATCCTGTTGAAAAAGAGAATTTTAATTTTTTCCTTCGATACCATTTGCACAAATTAAAAATTAAAAGAAGTTTTGGTTTTATATTTTTTTCTTTCCTTTTTAATTAAATTATAAATGAAATATTTTTTCATTTTTCGTTTAGTTGGATATGCCTGACCTGAGCATCGAACCGAGGCCTCACGTCTAATAAGCCAACACACTACTTACTAGACCACGGCGACTTCCGATACATATCATCATCAATAGGTCTTTCAAGTGACATCTCAGATACATTTTTTTATTGAAATTAAAATATATAAAGTGCCGATATTTTTTCCTAATAGTGAATGTCGCTTGCGCTTTGACAGAAGTTATTTTCCCACTTGTAGATTTATTCTCTAACCAGTTGAGGTTACGGTTGAGAGTCGCCGTGGTCTAGGAGGTAGTGTGTTGGCTTATTAGACGAAAAGCCAGGGATAGAGCCCCAGGCCAGACATCAAAATAAAATACAAAAAGTATTTCTTCGGCGACTTCCTCTCAACAGATTTCTGGCAAAAACTCTGAGAGTAAATAAAATTTCCATGAAAAGTTTCTTAAAAATCTGTCGTTCGGAGACGACTTTAAACTGTAGGTCCCGCCACTCATGTATAAAATTAGCACACACAACATAAGTGGTGTGAGAAACTAAGTCGTAATCCTGACTGAAGGGTTGTAATGACCAATTATGTATGTAATAGTATATCACTCTTATCGGACTGGATTTTAGCGCCTATCACTTGGATTATTTTGAAATACTTCTACTTTCTTTGTTTCTTTCTTTCTGTATCTTTGTTTCTATATCCAGGGGCAAATCATCAGCTTAAAGGTTGGTTATTTCGCTTATGTTGGAAATATAAAACAAAAGAAAAACCAGCAATATTGCTGGCCCCTAAAGGAAAATCAAAAAACTAAAAAAAGACAACAAAGTAGATGACGACTATTAAAATACATCCCCTATTAAATGATCATCGTATCATTTGTTAGCTCCGTGTACAATTTATTTTCGATTTTTGTATATAAAAAATGAAAATGTTGGTGTTGTTGTTGTTAGTGTTGTTGTTTATTAAATAAAGTATTACAGTAGAGTATTTGGTTTTATTTTTTCATTTTTAAATATTATTTTTCACTGTTCAAATGCAACGCATTTATAGTGTGGCAAAGTTTAAATTTGTATGTCTCTCTCTCTTTCTCATAAATACACCTGCCACGCGCCGTCAATATTATTATCATTTGTGTTGTTATAGTTGTTGTTTATTATCTTACCTTAGCATTGAGTCTACTGTGTTGCGCTGTTGTGTGGACCTTTTGTAGCATGTTGATGTTGATTTTGATGTTGGAAATTACGTATCAAAAAAAAGGGGGAGCGATCTACTGGCGTGCAGCAATAACAACAAATAACGATTATTTTGAACTTTTGGGGTGTCTGCATTTAATTAAAATATTAAAATAACAACAACAATAACAACACAAACATCTAAAGGTAAACAACTAGGACTCGCTCGCACACGATAACACGTTAAAACCTTGCCATAAAGGCTTCCTAATTAAAGCAACAGGATCATAAAATAAGAAAAGCAAAGAAAGGAAACAAGTTTTTGAACTACTCTCGTATTTTTCTTGTATTTTGACAATTCATAGGGTAATTCATACTCACACATACATTCACACACATCCATTCTTACTATGCTTACATGACAGGATTCATTTTTTCTTTGTTGTTGTGGTCTTATTTTTAAGAAGTGTAACAAGTTTCCTTAACAACCTCTGTATACGATTTTAAGTTTTTTTGTTGTTGTTGTAATTTATTACCGTAAAGAATAAGTACTTGCAACACGTGCTGTTTGCTCTTGTTGTTCCGGAACTACACTTCAATAATGCTGGAAAGTATTTAAATATTGTTGCATGCAACTCATTGTAACGCAACCCTTTATAAAGATTCAATAATTTTCGCTCGCTTTTAATCAAAATCGTTTTGATCAAATTGCTTTCTTTTAAACGAAGGCATAATTTTTAATTTTAAATTGCAAGGAACTAACGAGCAAAACTTTTTAAAAACGAAAAAGGAAAATGGCAGTAAATTTTAGTCATTTTCCTTTACAGAACAAATTAACGCCTTGTGTACTCGAAAACATAAATTTGACAGGCGGCCTGAGTAATTTTCCATTTCTTAATATTATTCAAGACTGATAAAGAAATGGTATTGAACTCTTTGCAAGGTTGCCTGGATGGATTAATTATTTTCCCACTTCCAGCGAATAATTACCAACATTTTGGTTGCCTCAATACTTGATGTCAGCTGTAGTATGGTCTGTTATGGCAATTCCAATTACTTTTCTCCGTTTAATAAAATATTCCTTAAAATATGAAAATATGGTGGTATTAGAAACCTTATACACCTTCCAGTCAATGCTGGAAGCTCTCGTAGTAGATGGGTCATCCATTCGTTACTGTTGTTTGCATCAAAGCTCCTGCAGGGGCGGTTTTAGTTGCTGATTGTAATACAATTTGAGTGTATTCCAGTATCTATGAACATATGATGGGATTAGAAACCTTAGGCGCCTTCTAGTCAATGCTGGAAACTCTCGCAGTATATGGGGCATCCATTCGTTACTGTTTTTTCCGGGTGCAGTTGCTTATGCTAAAACAATTTGAGTATATTTCAGTATCTATGAACATATGATAGGATTTGAAATCTGGAACTCCTTCTATTTAATGCTGGAAACTCACATAGTAGATAGGGAACCCATTCTTGTTTCTAACCCAGTTCCTACAGGAGTAGTTGTAGTTATTTATACTAATACAATTTCAGCGTTTACTAGTGCCTAGAGTAAAATGCCACAACCAGACATATTTGCCTATTAAGCAAGTAAACACATATATAACGCCTTCTTTTATACCTCATATGCATACATACATAATTCATTAGAACCCTTCAATCCGCATTACGATTTAGCATCTCACACCAATTATACAGTGTGTGGTAACTTTATACACGACACGACAAATTTTTTGGTTTTTGTGAAACTTTCCATGGATATTTTTATTTATTGAGAGGAAGTCGCCTAAGGAATATTTGTTCATATTTCGTTTTGTTGGAGAAGTCTGACGTGGGGTTTGACCGTGGTCTCGTGGCTAATAAGCCAACACACTACCTACTAAACTATTAAACTACGGCGACAATGTTCTAAAATTTTAATTCCAATGATGTGTCCTTGCGGAGATGCTGAAGAAGAACATTTAAATTGAAATTTCGGTAATCAGACAAATACTCCACAAATTGTTGCAAGAACAGAAGCAACTCGTGTATATTGTACAGTCTAGAGAAATACTTATTATTCGCTTTAAATTGCGCTTGGTTAGGGGTACAAAACAGATCTACTATGGCTTTAATTAACGATAGCTTTCAACCATGCCTTCCATGGTAGACTAAGATATTTATTCGCCACATGGCAGACATTTTTAATACAGCTATGAGCTCTGAGGACTTTACCTTGTTAATCATCTTTGGTAGAATAGTAAAAGTTTTACGGCAACTTGAATACTCTTTTAACGTGTTTAAAACCAATTTTTTAGAACCTATATTCCTCAAAGAGTTCTTTAAGACAGGCCATTATACCCATTGTTTTATTTTCTTAGTGAACTTTCAAATTTTGTAATCTGCTAACCAAATATCAATTTAGTCTTTTAAACTACTCCTTGGAGATGTTATACTTTACTTTTACAAATTTGTTTTTTTTTCTTTTTGGCTTTAATTTGTTACCAGATCACTTGCATTTATCGCAGGCAATCGAAAGTGCACCATAACAACATTTGGCGGGCATTTTAAACGCTTCAAAGCATAAAACGATGAGTGGCTTGAGTGGCACCCAAAAAATGTTTCTTTTAAATTTTAAATTGTTTCATTTCATTATTAAAAACTTACTTTTACTTATTTATCTTAAAAGCTTGCTCATCAGCAACAGCTTATGAAAATTACAACAAATTATTGAACAAGAAATCAATTTTTGAAAATTAAAAACAAAAAAATTTAAAAAAAAATATTTTTGTGGTCATATGGTTGCTGTTGATTTTAGTTTTTAATTCTCAACATCGTTCTCATCAGGCTTAAACATCATCATCTTCAAAAGGATAATTCCGCAAATAGTTGGTTCATTAAAAATCAATAAACACAGCACCACATACGTTGATAAATGTGGGCATATATGCACTGTACACACGTTTATTATAAATGCTTTTCTGACTGTCGGACTGACTGGAAGTGTGTGTTGCACCAATAGCCGGCAGAACAACAAAATTCAATCAACTCATCATTAATACGAAAACAATACAAAACTTAACATCTTCAACTTTTTATTTGTTTTTGTTTTTTTTTTTTTGTTTGGTTTTTTTCGTAAATAAGCTCATTGTCAAAAAATCTATAAAAAAAACTACAACAAAAAAAGAACGACACGTAAACAATGTTACAATTTTTATGCCTTCATTTTAACACAAAACTAAAGCAACAAACCCATCGTATTTTGGTCCAGGCCAACCATCTCATCACATCTCATTTCATTTCATCTCAATTAAGTTATAAAAATGTTTTCTGTCTCGTAACATTGTGTGTTAATACACACGAAATATATGTATGTGTGTACTTGGGGAATACATGAATTTTTTTCCTTGAGTGTAAAACCATTTTTACACTCATATTTTATTATTTGTGTTGTTGTTGGTGTTTTACAATAAGGAAGCAGGAGCATTTAATATTGAATGCCTGATCGTTTTGTCATGAGTTTTGTCTTGTTTTGTTTCGTTTTTCTTGCGCCAATATTTTCATTCTCGTTTTCTTTTTTTTGTTGTGAAAATTAAGCAATCAAATAAATAATTTTGCTTTCATTGCAGAATGTTATATAATATGTACAACAACAACAATATATTGCTTTCATTTTTTATTCCTTGAAAATGTGCTCTTTCTCGTTTAATTTCTTTTTGTAATTTTTATGGAATTTTTCTTGTATTTCAGTACGTATTTTTTAGAACAGGAGTCATTGACATTTAGAAAAGTTGTTGTATTTTTTAATAGATTTTTTTCAATTTACAATTAAAACAGGACTTGTTTTTAAGCACTTGTTTCCAAAAAGGACAACCCTTAGTGTGGGTTGTTTCAGGTTCATTGATTGCCTTACGATGCATGCACCCATCCGTAGTTGGAATTTTATAGATCCCTCATGAACTTATGTACCTCTAGAGCAGTTGTTACTGGTTACTTTGGGAATGTTTATAAACATCACCAACTGTTGGGTATAATAGTAATGACCATTTTGATTGCTTTTGAAAACATGTGCAGACTTCAATTAATTCAGGTGCTAATTTTTCAATAAATACTTTTATATAATCACATAATTATTGTCCATTTTTTAGACTAGATACAGTAGGAACGAAATAGTTATTGCTGGGAATGACCCACTTGAGCTTAAAGCATGAAACGGATGTCAAGAGACGACGTAACTACCAACAAATTAATTGCAATAATATCCTGGGACCATGGTGTCAATCAGCGCCTGTTCATGAGTGATGGTCTCACAACCCATTGATGGAAACTGCTGGCTAATTTTCTTTCTTATTACAGCACTAATTTTGCGTGAAATCCTGTCGTTTAATAGCTTCAGTTTTTATTAGACAGATCATCCCAAAAAGCCCCTGTAATAAATCGCCGGAGCAGTTGGACTGCGCCGTTTGTTTATCCAGTATGTGCCCATTTTGTTAGTTACTTAATGGTTCCGATTATTAAAAACAATTTTAATAGGTTATTATAAAAATTTAGAAAGTTATTCCGAGATCGCTCATAAGCTTCAAAGAACTTTCCGTCAAGAAAGTGCATCAGTCATGCGATGAGTTATCAACAAATTTGAAGAAACTGGGTTGGTTATAGACTGTTAAACTCCTGCGCGTGAATCAGGGTATGGGAGTCATCGTTCGCTCTATCAAAGTCACTGTGCAGCGAGTGGTTTGCGCCTTTTAAAAATAATGATTTGGACATCGACAACAACCAGCTTCCGGGACAGCCAAAACAATTTGAATACCATGAATTGGAAACATTACTCTATCAAGATTTGTATCAAACGCGTGACACAAGTAGCCTTTTGTAAAGCGCTTAAAAACAGTATGATTCATTCAAAAGCCAGCGCTATACGTTCTGAAACCGGGAGAGGTTGAAAGATGATTTTGCATGTTTGAAATGCTGTTTGCATCATAACTGGCGGCGATGAAAATTAATTCAGTATAACCACCCCAAGTGCAAGCAATCTGACGTGAAGCGACGACAATAGGTATAATTTACGGCCTAGAAGAATATCTATCACGCCAAGGTAATGCTTTATATTTGCTGGGATAAGAAGGGGGTGTGTTCCACTATAAGCTATTAGACAGGCTATCACGGTAACCATATTCAGATAATAATTAATTCTTTTTAACCCTAAAAGGCATATTTGGAAAGAAGAGGATATGTAATATTGAATATGAAAGTCCTCGTTCAATCTGAGAGAAAGAAATGCACATACAAAGAGCAACTCCCTGTTGTAGATTTTGGTCAGGCAGCGTGATTGTATCTACCTTTCTTGAATAGGAAACCGAAATTATAGTGAAAGTGAACAGCATTCGTTAAAGGAACGTGATAACCGAGTGTTTTTGGTTTGAACTGAATGGTAGGGCTCTGGCCAACAAGTGGTGTTCGTAAAGATGGTGCCACCTACCACATAGCTCGTGCAAGAATTGACATATGCTACGATTTCCCAAACAAATTATCTCAAGAAATTCTGATGTCAATTGGCAATCATAATTCTGCACTTTAAGACCTGGAGTTTTTTCTTTCGGTTTTTTTTTAAATATTGGGTTTATGCAAATAAATTAATTCAATATCGACGAGATTGTCACACCTCCGACAAAAATGTATGGATAATTTCATGAGTGAATGGTCTGTCTTCATAATCGTGGCGGCCATTTAACGGAAATTTTATACATACATACATAAATACATACATAATTGGCCATTACAACCCTTCAGTCAGGATTATGGCCTAGCTTCTCACATATTTTATTCAATACTTGTTCGGATCATGTCTTCTTCGCAATCCAATTTCAGTGTTTTTATTTTAAAATGAAAAAGTGTATTCCTACTGAGATACACTTTATTATACCTATACTGTAAGGATTATATTCGAATTTAAGGGGAGGAAATTTTTTTTATAAACCCCTGATTACACATCTTGCATAATATTACTATTGCAAATAGCACGAGAAGAAAGAGTAGGACTCATTATTCCTGTCTGCTTTATAAATTCGAAAATCATGATCAAGATTTGATTGACTTTTCCGTTATAATCTAAAACATGTTGGTTCTCCCTTCAATACTCTTAAGTATGAAATGCTAATTTGTTCCAACATGCCTGAGCCTTTTTCCGATAAAAAGTACTCCTGTTACCCTTATGTACCTATTTAGATAATTTAGGATAGACAATCTATATTTTTTTTGAGAACTACATTGTGATGGATTCCGCTCATTCCAATAGTCTACAAAAATTTTGCACATCATACTGTTTTGATTACTTATTCTGTTCTTTAAACTTGTTTATCTTATAAGCCTTGCGACTTTGTTGCCAAGGCCTAATTATGACAAATAACTGTCAAAATGTAAATCTTCAGCAATTTATTGCTGGCGCCACACAAATTGGAAACCCAATTAAACAAATCGTGTGTCGATTTTGAAGGCTACGTAAACACATAAAATTGAATGGGAATGAGAGATTTTGGCAAAACTCTAAACGGAACAAAAAGGTGCGAATACCTGAGTAAGGTAAATGCAAAAGGTGAGAAATGCTTCACAACTTCCTAAAAACATACAATTTGCTCTCAAATGAGGGCAATAGATGTTAATGGTCAAATGGAAAACATAGCCTTTAACGCCTCTTCAATATTAATGGCATATTGTCGCCAGTTCTCCTTCTTCTTCTTCGAGATTTAAAACAAAAATAAACGACGAGAAACTGAAATGTTCGCATATCGGAAAGTAGGTGTCGATTTTCTCACTTTGTTTCTAGTTAATCCTTAGCGATGATTACATTGCCAGCAACAAGCAGCAGAGGAGAATGCAAAAGGCGGAGGTGGAGGAGTTGAACAAGACTTGTGTGTTGTCGCGCTGCTGCTATGCGTCCATAGTTAAGCGAATGATTAATGATATTTTAAGAGGCTCGACAAGACACCACTTGGCCCTTTAATTGATACAGGCAACAACATAAATCTGCTTAAAAATTGCCACTAATAGGATTAGATCGTGTGGAAGGATGAGAAAAAAAAAACAGACGACTGAATTTAATTTCATCTGTAGTCTCCTACTCATGGTGTGAAATGAAACACCAGGTTCGGTTATTTCTTTCTTTTTTTTTTGTTGCTTTTTTCGCTTTACTTTTCAGACAACAAGGTGTGAACTTAAGGTAAATTGATACTTTGCTGTTGGTTTTTCTTGTTGTTTTCTAGATCTTAAAATTAATTCATGTTTGTTTCAACCTCTTCACTACATTGATCTGTGTTTTAAAGTTAATTAGTGAATGTATTTAAGATGAATTTTAGAACAAAAACAACAACGAACAGAAAAAAAAACTCAGCAGGTTTGTTTTTCAAAAGACCTGATTGAAATTTTTAGTAGCGTAGAGTAGAGCAGGCCATTAGTGCGATCGGTATATGAATGAGAAAAGAAAAATTTATTGTTTATTAACTGTAATTAACACCTATAAAGAGGCTTAACGTTAAGCTTAACAAGAAAAACAATCAATAAGTGATTGATGGCCTAAAAACTACTCATTGAGTAAAATGAAAAATTTAAAAAAAAAATAAAAGAAAATCTGCACTAAAGTCAATAAATAAATGCGATTGAGAATTTCTAGAAGATTTAAATAAAAAATATTCTGTGAAGAGAAGAACTACGATGATTGTCTGATAAGTACTAGGTACTATTTATACTAGAGATGCATGAGAATTGAATTCGTATACTGAAAATGAAAATAAATACAGAGGATTTTATAAGAAAATGAACGCATTAGCAATGAATTTGAGACATAGTGGCCGAAAGAAGATTATTGTCAGGATTAACCGAATTGATATATCGTTTTATAACTCGTGTACATGGGAAAGTAAAGCTTTTTTTTTTGGTCATTTTTCTCATCAGCTACCACCCATTCAGATTCAGTGATTTAGCATTAAATATTGCTCGTTTAAGAACACAGAATTTGTCTATGTCTCGATTAAGACTTTACGCATTTGGCTCAACATTTCTCTTTACTCTAAGGGTGCTGTCTAGACAATCACTAGACTTATTAAGCTTCCGGTCCCTTGTTTAAAGTTTCAGTTATTCGAATCCACGATGCTGGTTGTCGAGACATAGAGGCCTAAGAAAGATTATTGTCGGGACAAACCTAGAACCACATAAAAACACATTTACATGGGAAAGTATAGCTCTGCCTTTTTCCCCATTTCCTCTTCAGCCTCCAACTACTTAGATTCAGAGGTTTAGCATTGATGATACTCCTTTTAGAACACAGAATTTATCACTTTAGATGTCTTGATGAAGACTTTACACATTTGCCTCAACATTTCTCTACAGATTAAGGGAGCTCCGTTATTTGATTTTAAATCAATCACTGGACTTATTAAGACAATTTTTATAGAGAAACACATTTCTTATACATCACGAGCTATGATTATGTGTACGATTGAAACCTTACTGAGTACTTTTGTCATTCCCATCACAACTATTTTTTTAATAAAAAAATCCTCCGTTCGGTAGATGTTGATTGGTAGAGGTGGAAGTCCACCTGAGAGAGTTAGGGCCCCATTGTGTTACCACAGTTTTCCACTATCCATTAATCACGGAACCACTGGGAGCTCCTAGTGAAGCGACTTAAACTGCCAGTTTCAAACTGTGATTGTTTATCCAGATCATCCATATAGTAAGCAGCAGAGTGCCTTTTTCTCTATTGACAAGGTGCCGGGCATGTACCCAGTGGATGAAGGAAAGTATCCTCCTCTTCCTCATCTCTGCAGCTACTGCAAAAATTATTAAAAAGTTGTCCAAGATCAATGCGCCTTGCATGCGCACCCATAATGTCTTACTGGCCCCGATAACCATACTGAACGTGCCTTTTTGGAGTTTAAGCAGATTTACCGTGCGCCCTTTATCTAGCCTTGGCCAGATTTTACGCGCCGTTCTACCCTTGTTCGTGGCCGCTCATCTGCCGTTGACGGAGTTGACGATCACATTGTCAATTATAAGCTCGCAGGATCTTGTAGGGATTGCCAAAGTGGAGAATTCGTTTGAGAGTCCGATGGTTGTGCCTTGCCTGTCCAGTTCATCCGTTCTACCGTTACCCGGAATATCACTGTGTCCCGGTACCCATATGACATGCACATCATATCGTCCTGCAACCTCGTTGGGATGTCATTTACGCACTCGTTGTGATTAAAGCAGAAGAAAAAAAGGAAAATCTTAAAATTAACTTGGAATAGAGTCTACCAAGTTGGAACTTCTTTAAGAAGTCATAACTTAATCCATAATTTGAATAAAAAGTTATCAACCTTATTAGCACACTGTGTATGGTTACATTTCGCGGTGGAATTGTGCCAGGCGCAGGGGTTTGAATGTTAGCAGAAGTATAATAAAACCATACGACTTCGTTTTCTGCATATATCGGTATTTTGATATCCACAAATAAGAGCGATAAGGGTATAAAGTAGCGATATGGGCCGTCTGCTGTGAAGGCCTTTTGTGAAAACGTTAAACGTCTGTTGAAATTTGTTTTGTACAAAGAATATGTAAAAATATGTTTACCACTCTACTACTTTCTACTCTAAAAGCGCTACGAAGAAATCATGCTGTTACACTAACCCGTACTATTACGTGTCAAGCGTTCAAGTGTATTAATCATCAGGATTTCGATCTATCTTCCCACATTACTTATGTTGTGTGTGCTAATCTTTATACATAAACGGCGGGTCCTACAGTTTAAAGTCGATTCTGAAAGACAAATGTTTGAGATACTTTTTCATGGCATTTTTATATACAGACAGAATTTGTGCCAGAAATCTGCTGAGAAGAAGTCGCCGAGGAATTATTTGTTCATATTTCGTTTTGTTAGAGATGTGTGACCGGAGGTTTGAACCGTGGCCTCACGTCTAGAAGACAACACACTACTAGACTACGACGACACGCATTTCAGAAGTGCTTTTTTCGAATTGTAAACCAATGCTGGAGGAAAAACAAATTAAATTGTAATTATTGTGGGTACTTTACGCATAGGCGGTTGATTCATAATTTACACACGTATGTAGACTCAAAAGAAATCTAATATTAGTAAATCCTAAAAAATCTAAAAATTACTTGTGATAATATTACACTTCTACTCTTTCTTCCACCATATTTCAGATATTATGAGTTCACATTTTCATTCATTAATTTTTTTATGTCATAGTTTTCCGAAATACATCTGCCTTCTGGAGACTGTTCTAGAAAAATTGTTTTTTCCACTACTTAAAAAAGGGTTTAAGCCTCTTCATTCATTCATTCAGAGGTGTTATCCAATATCGATAAAAATCAAATCGTTTCAATGAATGTCTGATAAGAGTTTAAAATACTTGTATTGCATGCAGATTGTGTCGTCTTTATGTCAGAGACAAGGTGTTTTTTTCTTTTTCTTTTTCTGTCGAGTTGCACATGTCCTTCCGCGTGTGTCATTTAACACTTCCCCTGTGCCGGCAATTCCTATACCAAATACGATTAAATACATTCCAGTGCATATCGATGAAAATCAAATGAAATCAAATAGAATGGAATGGAAGTAGAAATAGAAGTAGAACGTGCTAATATTTGTTTTCTATTCCTTTAGCTGTCTGTCTCTCTGACTGCTCTGTATATGATTGTCAAATGCATGTTTATTTTGACAAAAGTATGTTGTTGCCCAAGTTAAACATTTGTAGGTGGTTTAAGTGCCTGTTTTTTTTTTTTCAAAAAGCAGATGCATTTTCCCTGTTATGCAAGGAAATAAAAAAACGGTGCGTTTCTAAAAATTTATATCGAAATAGATTCTAATGCATGTAAATATTTGGAGCAGACGGTTTTTTTCTATTTTGTTTAAAGGATTTCGATAAAGAAAAAGAAGAAGAAATTCTGTCACTTTGTTTTAGTTTTTTTGTGAATGAATGTTACCTTAAAGGACAGATGATTTATTTTTTCCTATTATTATTGTCTCTGAGGCGTTATCCTTTCTTCTTAAAGGAAAAGGATTTAAATTGTGCTGTTATCTATGGAAGAAGGTTTATTTTTTTAATGAATATTTTTTATGATTTATTTGATATCGACTGAAAATTAATCGATTGCGGGAATATTTATCCAGCTTTATTTGATTTGATTTATTTGAGGCAACATTTTTCAACTGATAATTTGTTGCTTTAAAAATTTTAATGTTATAGAAAAAATATATAATATTGGGTATATGCATTAATTATCATAGATTTATTTTAATGAAAATCGAATGACTGTCGTAAGTAAAAATTTTTAAAGAAAAAAATGGGAAATAAAAATTTATATGAAGAATTTGGAGAAAAAATTTGAATTATCCCTGTAGTTTTTAATTGATGGTAATTTATCAAGGCAAACATTGTTATGTCAGGTTATGTTGGACCACATCCAGAGGCACAGCTTTCTCGGGTTCTACAAAGTTAACCCTAATATTGCCTCTTTTGTCATAATTATAGCTCCAGGTTGGCATCTCTCAACCAATCCCGAGGGTGTATGAAGGTGGCCTTTAGCTAGACATGTACATAATTGGTCATTACAACACTTTAGTCAGGATTATGACCAAACTTTTCACACCAGTGGTCGTCTTAATTTTATACATGAGTGGTGGAACCTACAGTTTTAAAGTCAACTCCAAACCACAGATTTTTGAGAAACCTTTCAATGGCATTTTTTTACTCGCAGAGGTTTTGCCAGAAATCTGATGAGGGGAAAATACCGAAAAATTTTTTTTCATATTTCTTTTTGTTCGACATGTCTGAAATGGGGTTTGAACCGTAACCTCACGTCTAATAAGCCGACACACTACTTACTAGTCTACGGCAACTTCAATGGCTAGACATGTTTTGTTATTAAATTCTGAGTGCCCAAGAATATTTCTTCTCAGGCTTCCAAGCGCCCAACAATGGCAGAGAAGATGTTCTGTGGTCTTCTCTTTTTTCTCGTCGTTGCAGCTTCTGCACAAGTCGTTATCAGGCATTCCCAGTCTCCTGCCGTAGACACTGAGAGACCAATGTGCCATTATCACGGCTATGACCTTCCAAAGATGGAATCTTGTTAGGTTCAATACAAATTATGTTCTACATACTAATGTATATCAAGATTATGTATATTAGATTATTTAGATCAAGATCCACCCGGTGTCCCTACAAGTGGATTCATTACCACATCTTACCTTTGCCGATAAATGGAGCTTTTGTGTGATCATCTGTTTTGCCCCTCTCTACAGAGGAGTGCCAATCCAATGTAGGAATTGAATTGAATTTTTTGTAGTGTGTAGTCGCCGTAGTGTAGTTAGTAGTGTGTTGACTTATTAGACGTGAAGCCTGAGTTCAAATCCCATGTCAGACATCTCCAACAAATCGAAATAAGAAGAAACATTTCTTCGGCGACTTACTCTAAATAAATAAAATTGCCATGAAAATGTTCCGCACAAAAATCTATCGTTCGGAATCGACATTAAACTGTAGCTACCGGCATTCATGTATAAAATGAACACACACAAAATAAGTGGTGTGAGAAGCTAGCTAACTGAAGGATTATAATGACCAATTATGTATGTATGTACGTCAAATTATGTATGTATTAGAATTCTAATGCGAACGGTTTCTTATACGATTCTACTCCAGAAAGAAATAATCGGTAGAAGACCCCGTTTAAGGGGCTTTGGTTAAACTATAAACCTATCTCTAAACGTACAGGCATTAACGTTTACATTCCTTTATTTACTCATTTTTTTTCTTTAGTTTGCAACATGTAAATACGGAAGTTACCATTTGAGTGTCCAGCAAACAGATCAAATTTCTCATGTGAAATTTTCCATTTCGATAAACAAATATTTTTCGGCATATTCTTGCAATTTCTGAGAAAATTTCCAAAAACAGAAAAAATTGGTAAACAAAGTTTAACTTTAACACGAGCATTAAAACTAAGATTAAGACATAACAAAGCATACACGACTGTATGTATGAAAATAAAAAGTAACAAGTAACAGGTCAAATTACAATCCATGTGTGTATGTTTTTTGAAAAACAAAATCTGACAAATACATGAAAATTCTGACATTATTTCTGGGAATAAAAGAAAAAAAATCTCAAGATCAAGGTAAATAAGTTACTATGCGCCACACTAGCATAATAAAAAAAATAAAAGGATACATTTTAAGGATGGTGAATGTATGCATTAGTGCATGTAGTCGTAGTGGCAATGGTAGTGGCTGTATGAAATAAATCACGCCTAAATTATTCACATCAAAAAAGAGAGAAAAAAATTTTTTAATTAAATTTTGTTTAATAAACAAATACTTACTAAGATCAACAGTCCATCCATTTTTAATTTTTTGTTTTTAAGCATCCTTAATTCTATTGTTTTTTGTGCTTACTTTTGGTTAACCACAATAGCATTTAGATTGTTTGTTTGTGATAAATCTTTAAGGATCTCCATGGTATTACAACATATATGAGGTAAGATTACATGAGAATTTTAATTAGGATTTTCATTATTTTCATGTTTATGTTGCATATGCATCTTAGAGATGTTTATCTAAGATTAGTAGAGGTTTTAATAGCTACTATGCCATCAAAAAAAAAATTGTTTTTTGCATATATTTTGCATAATTCGTTAAGACTTATTTGTCTTTCAAACAAAACCGCTTTGTTTCTGAGCTGTTTGTTATCTGATCTTTAGGTGTGTTCCAAAATATTGATTCTCAATTTATATTACGGAGAGAATTTTTTTTAAATATAATGACCATAATTGTCCTGCATTGTTTTATAGGAATTAAAAGAAATATTTTTCAGCATATTATGAATAACAATTTCACAATAATTTACTTTTACAGCATCGTTGGAAATTCATCGCTCATACTCATCGCTACGTAACTCTTGCTATAGAGTACGATATAAACTTCTACACAAATGTCTCTCGTATGTTCGGTGTCAGCATTTTCTGAGAGTGACTGAACGTTGCAGCATTATACAAAATTTCAGATTACCCCAAACGGATGCCCTCTCATTAGAAAAAAGAATAACAGGCAAAAATATCATGATAGCAATATACTCTCAGTCAGTTTATTACCAAAACTTACCACCCGATTCGATAAGATATAGTGGCTGTTGTGGTTTATCAGCACACTGCAATATCGATGAAAATGGTAATGTCGATAAACTTGCTGGTTAAGGGGATTGATCTATCACTTCAGACTTCTATCGGCAGTTATCTCGATGTGTGATGTGAGGTAGAGATTATAATACAATTTATTACAAAAATTCCAAGAGTTTATAACTTGTTCTGTTATTAGAAAAGTTAGTCAAGTCAGGCAGACAAGAACAGACTGAAAAACTTATGACTCTTCAAAGCTGTGCTGGTTAAACAGACAAGTTATATCTATGTCGGTGTAGAAGATTGTAAAATCTTTACTAATGGGTTTTTGCTTTGCGTGAGGATTCCAACAGAGTTGAAGTGGGCTGACGTGTCTATTAACCTTTTTCGTCTAAGGTCCATGAGCAAACCAAAATGATACAAGAAATCTGCTTCAATAATAAGGGAGCTGACATCAGCAATTATGAAAGTCCACAAAAAATCGCGACCGAAACCAGTGTTGACTTTGATTATTGCCTCTTCGTAAACCTTAATAAGCAAGCCGTTGGTAGCAAAAAGCTGCATCTCTGTTGGCTGTAGTTTTGCTGATTTAGAGGACTTAGGGACTACTGAAACGTCAGCTCCAGAATCTATAAGATAATGAATGTTTGTATCCCTATCAGTAATAGACGATATGAGATGGTAGCTTCCGCAAGTTCTCTGAATTGTGATGTATTGGTGTCGGTTAGTCATTGTTATTGGTTGCTGTTCCCAGATGCAAAAGCAGACGGTTTTCGACAAGAACGAGCATTTACGCCATATGCTGTATGGATGTTATATCGTTGTTGTTGTCATAAACATGGTTTCTAGAACGTGGCCTGTAACGATTGGTGGTATTGCCTGATTCTTCTGGCACAAATTTCTTTATAATCTGTGTCAGTTGTACAAGTTGCTGTTGTATGGCAGTAAAATCATTGCTTTCTGTTGTCGTTGTTGAGGTTATCTTGACTTATTCAACTGAATTTATATTACGTAGCCCAAGTGAGTCAACAATTGCATCGGTGATGGCCGTTTTGCCGGCTATGCCAACTTTGGCTGCAATTACAGCGGCTTGAGCATGTGGTGGAAGGCGTGCTGCCGATCAATGAGAATATTTTCGCTCAATGCGGTTCAAGCCAGGTGCCTCAGTTCATTCAATAAGTGTGAAGGTCTCATGTGCCAGCGTCACTAATCTAACGATTTAATTTATCGTCTAAAACACTTTAGAGTTTTTATGATGCTTGTTAAATTTTATTTACAAAAACTACTTTTAAAATTCTTACAAATTTTTACGAGAAATTCTTACAAATTTTTAAAAAGCACATTTTTATATTAAAAGATTTTTTTGAAGTAAAAGTCCGGTTTTTTGTATATTGCCAAAAATGCGATTTTTTAAAAATGATAAATTTTAAATTTAATTGCAGTGCTGCCACATCTACATAAGCGGCAATAGTTCCTGCACCAGTAACTGGGGAGACCACGGCAATGGTTTTTAATGTATTCAGTAAAGTCGAAAACACACACTACAGTTAACATCAAGAGTTACAACGACTTCTGTGACACCAAAGAAGCACTAAAATCTAACTCTGAATGACTCACATACGATATCATCATATACGATATCATCTCTCAAGGTCGTCGTTTGATATCACATTTGCTGTCAAAGGACATCGCATTGTATACGTATATCGTTTAATTTTGGACACTTTTGTCACCTATATTTGCGCATATGATAAGACCAATAGTGACCTCTGGAACTATTGGACGCAAATCTAAAGGCAACTCTAAATTAAGTACATTAACGATAAGAATGTATTGGCATAATAGGAGCAATGAAACCCAGACTTACATCGACGCCCATGATAGTGATAACCAAAGCTTATTAGATTTTGTATAAATTTTTAATTGAATTAAACGAAATAAAGAAAATAGAAAATAAAATCTTCTGAGTGACTAACAGTGCCGTCCCCGGCATATATTTTGGGAAAAGCTTCGCAAAAAGACTTAGTGACAAAAGTGAGTGGAGTTATCCGAAAACTATATATTGCTTTAAAGGAGATATAGTTTTGTAGTATACGAATGGGTCAAGAACGGATCTAGGGAAATGAACAAGAGCCTAGAATAACTTATTCCTCCGCTGTGGAGAAATATGCGAGTATCTTCCAAGCAGAAATTTTTACTATCGAAAGATATACTTAATTCAACTTGGATAGAAGATTGACAAGACGAAATAAAACAAGGCTGCAATTCAATCATTCAGCTTTTATGAGGTTAAGGCGAAGATAGTATGGGACTGTATGGGAATGCTCAGCTAAGTAAGGAAAATAGGATTCACAATAATGAGAAGAGACATGAGTTTGTTAGGAGAGGATCTTGTACGCCGGTGAGGGGATCGAAAGATTTCTGTAGGTTGGGAACATGCTTATGTTTTTAAAAATGGTTACTCTCCGACAAGAAAGATAAAGAAAGGCAATGAGCTTGAGGAAATCGAAACTCTTTTTAAGAAATTACTTTAGAAAGAGATTTAAGTTTGCATCAGACTATGAAGTTATAAACTGTGGTTGGTTTACTGTCTTTTGACATGGTACAGTAGACTTAAAGAATATAATTTTTGTTAAACGGGGATAGTTACGAACCTAACACATTCTGTGAGCATGTAAGATACACCTGAGAGCATATCAGGTGCTTTGCTGTGAATTATCCTTAATGACAGGAGACAGTATACTGAAGTTTGTCCGGAAATATTAGAGGGATATTCTATTTAAACTGAAGGCTGCATTATGGCATGTCTTTATGACGATAATAATATAATAATAATCCCTCAAGTTGTTGAATTAAATTCTTGTTTTCAAACAGCTAAACGAGTAATAATGCCAATTGTCTTCTTTTTCCAAAAGTCTATTGAATTCAATATATTCTAAAGGACTTAAAAATAACGAAATCATACCAAAACCCAACCTATCTGCACTTAAAAAAGTTTTCTACTCAAAATGGCACATTAAAACTCCATTTAAACGAAGTGCTACATTTTGTCCAGCCATAATATTTTTTATGTCTTAGCGCATCATAAACTTGAAACTTGCTGCCAATATTTAATGTTTTCAATCAGAAATAAAAATAAAAATATTTCGTGGTTTTCTCCTTTTGGCTCTTATAAGTATAAAATACCATTTAAACAAACCGAATATAATGCAACAATGTTGCAAACAACTGTTCCATTTAATTGTACATGAACTTTAAGGCACAGAGCAATAATTTCTGTCGAAGCAATTAAACCATTTCCAATCAAATTCAAGCTTTTTTAATGACTTTTTTTCTGTAATCGAAACTAAATATCATCATTTGGTAAACAAATAAAGCTATGATGACTACTGCTGGATATTGCTGGTGGGAATTGCAAGATAAAAATTTAACGGGGGGGAATATTTTCTTAAGTAGACTTATTGAGTTAAGATATTAAACTTGAACTTTGTCTTTAATGATGGTAATCAAAAACAAAAAAAAAAAAATTATGGGTGACCGTTAAATAGCACCCAGTTTTTATGTCATTTTAAGAGTTTCGCGGTACACAAACATTTTTAGTTTCTTAACGATACTATTGGTATCTTATCTGTAATAGATTAACTGGGATAAGGATGTTTTACATACTTCTACGGGGGATATTCCAATCACTTAAGCGTCATTTTGGCTAAGATTGCTTTCGTTAACCTTGATTGAACAGGTGCATAGTAGTGATATGGTATTGCTTCTGAAAAAGGTAAGAAACTTTTGATACGTTACATCATTGTGGTCTTCTTTATAATCCAATAAAAAAAATCAAAACAATCCCAAAAAATGCGACACTTAAAAACATTCCTTCATGCTTTACTACCAACCATGAATTCATTAGTGTTTATCATAACAATGTGTGGTCATTGCGCCCTGCGAATTCGGTATCGAAATATCTTGTATAGTGATATAAACATACGAGTATTTAGCATCAGTAAAGCGGCCATTAGATCACTAGATAATGTGTACACCACGTCTAAGATTAACCAAGAGTGCCAGATGTCTCTGGAAGAGATGGTGAGACGTTCGGTGGCTAGCCTCATAATTTGTCATTACAACCCTTCAATTAGGATTACTACCTAGCTTTGCACATCACTTATGTTGTGTGTGTTAATTTTATACATTAGTGGCGGGACCTACAGTTTAAAGTCGATTCGGAAAGAAAATTTTTGAGAAACTCTTCATGGAAATTTAATCTACTCTTAGAGTTTTTGCCAGAAATCCGCTGAGAGGAAGTCAGCGAGAAAATATTTTTTTTTTTTCATATTTCGTTTTGTTGGAGATGTCTGACCTGGGGTTTGAACCGAGGCCTCACGTCTAATAAGCCAACATACTACCTACTAGACTACGGCAACTGCCGTACTTTTTTATTCATGTAAATATCTGCAATTACAATTTCGCTGAATAATAAGAGACGATTTGTATACCTCAGGTGACGCTAAGTACCAAACAGTTCTAGCCACATTGGATATATTGCACAATCGATTTGAGGGCATGGCTATTAGGCTGTCCCGTCCTTGAATGCCGAAAATTGTTTTTTGAGCTACACTTTCGCAAGAGGTATCATGCGTAATTTTACACAGATTACGGTAAAATTATTAAAAATCGAATTACATGTCATCTTGAGGGCTCTACTTTTGAAAACTTTTTTACAAAAATAAACTCTATGCATAAAATAAAAAAAAAACGAGATAAAAATTTATTTTATTAATATATTTTATACTTGCAATTAATTTGAGATTTCTGCTCGTGATTTCAACCTAATCCTAATAGGCCATCTCTAGAAACAGCGTTACACATTGAGAGGCTTCTGTTACCAGTTTAACACATCTTTCGACAGCTTGTGTTTGACAAGGAAAGTCATCAATTTCCAAGCTGTTATCTTTTGCCATGAAATATGCCTCATTGGAAATATGCCGAAGAACCGGCGGTGCTGTAACCCTACATATAATAATTTCGGTGTAATTTCCAGCAGAGAAGTAAATTTTTGGTGGTTTAAATATTCTGTATTTAGTGCTACTTTCAGCTTCTCTAGCCATGATTATTCTTTGCAATGCCAGCTCTATCATCAAACAGCATACTGACAAGTAGATTTTCCGGGTGAGCAAAATAAGCATTTCTTTCGATAACAGAATCCACAACTGATCTGATATTTTCGAGTAAAAAACGAGATTAGGAACGTAATTGACAAGCAGTTGCAAATTTTCTGATGGATTAAGGGTACTTACGTAAACTCTGAGTAGACGATTAGCAAAGGTAAGCCATCTCGTGTGCGCAATTTTTGAGATTTACGGTTCGCCAGCTCAGGACTACAATAACCAGTTTGTACAGCTTTACATATCTCATAAAGACATTTTTGATCCGTACTTAGTTGATCGACCACATTTTTCGGTAAGTCAGGCAAATTACCAGCCACCGCACAAAAAGACACCTTTGATTCATTATTACAAGTAGCTAATTGTTTTCCAATAAGTCAACAATATTCTCTAGGTCCCGAAGTGCAACCATCTAAAGTCAAGAATAAATGACGAAGGGGTAACTCATTAGCATGGAGCATACAAACACACCATTGTAGCGGTCTCTTCAAATACTCCTCCAAATATTGAATAACGCCACCCTTCCAACCGGTATTAGTTGCAGTTCCGTCACATCCAATGCAAATCACGTCATCTAAATTCCAACCTTTATCTTCGTTAGTTCGCTATTACAGTAATAATTGGTGAATGTTTTGGGTCCTGAACAAATTTTTTTCCGGAAATTTTTTTTATAAAAATTTCGTTATAAACGGTGTACGTTATAAACGAACTCCACTGCGTCTAGCAAATTCGTAGTCGCCAGAAAAGTGTTGTTGTTATACATAGTCGTGGCATATTTAGTTTAGGTGTCGAAATTAAGGATAGCGAAATATAATCATGAAAATAATTACTTTTCAAAACTTTGAAGATTGGTAGCACCCTGAAGATACAGTTTCATATTATTTTTAAAATCATTTTGGTAATCTACGATCAATTACGCAAATTTTAGGATGTCTTGCGTTAGGGAAATCTAAAAAAAATTTCGGGACACCCTAATGGCCATATCCTGTGAACTGACCACCGAAATCATGCGATATGACCACTTTAGCCTTTTCGTAGTGTGGTTTTTTAAATCGCATGTATATTTAGATAAGCCACAAACTACAGCGGTTCTTAAAGACAATATAACCCACGCCATTGGTCAAATTCACCCTGATTTAAACAATGTCATGGTACCTTGGGTATTTCCAATGCACTCCACACTGAGAAGCCGTGAAGGATATTTAAACGATGTTATATTGCACAGACATTTGCGTCATTTGGTTTTATTTAAAATTAAACATACAAAACACTTAAAAAAGACCCTTTTAATCAAAGTTTAGGCTCAGTTTAGAGGACGTGTACTTGCCATTGAGAGAAGTACAGTACTTGGAGGTCAAGTTGATCCATTGTACTACGTCCTAAAGGAGATTGGACGGTAGAGGAGGTAGGGAAAAGGAAAAGTAGTAGGAAGGAGAGAATAAGAAAGAGGAGGAATACAGAGGCGACTACACCATAGAAGTCCTAGCACTTCTCAGCCAGCTCAAATTAATAATGAACCTATGGAAAGCCTTAATGTCGGCACTCGACAAAGAATTCAATATGCCACTTTGTCCATGCATGTTATTACCTTTCTTCCTCCGTCTACATTTCTAATTCCAAGCAAAAACCAAGCATGATAAGGGATATCTGGCGCATTAATATGCTGCAAAATAAAATTATTCAATGTTTACATAAGTTTATGCTTTAAATTCAATACATTTTTATAAGTCTTGGTGGTAAATAATAAAGAAAATTAACAAAGAATCCTTTCCAGGGATAAAGACAACACTTAATGTCTACCAAATATGACACAAAACGTGTGCCAAAATATTTTTTCTTTGTTACATACATACATACATACATAATTGGCCATTACAACCCTTCAGTCAGGATTACGGCCTAGCTTCTCACACCACTCATGTTGTGTGCGTTAATTTTATACGTGAGTGGCGGGACCTACAGTTTAACGTCGACTCCGAACGACAGAATTTTGAGAAACTTTTTCATGGCAGTTTATTTACTCTCAGAGTTTTTGCCAGAAATCTGCTGAGAGGAAGTCGCCGAAGAAATATTTTTTTTTTTCATATTTCATTTTTGATGTCTGACCTGGGATACGAACCCGGGCTTTACGAATAGTAAGCCAACACACTACCTACTACACCACGGCGACTTCTTTGTTAGGCTTTTTTAAATCTATGTATTGTTCACATCACAGCTTCTTGTATTTGTATTGTACAATAAAAACATTTGATTTCGTAATGAAACAAAAAATTCTTGAAAAAAAATTCTTTGATTCCAAATACACTCTTTTAATTTCTAAAAACCAAATATTAACACTGGCGCTTAGAGCCATGACGAATGTGTGCCACGCACGTATAAATCATTACGGTCAAGTTAATGATACACATTATCCATCTAAGGGTGAGGAAGCAACTAAAACTACCATAAAATTAGTATGTGGTACTAACAAAATCAACAACAACTACAACAACCAAACAACAAAAACCAATAGAAACCAAAAGCAATTCATTAAATTGCCACTGCCCAGAAAAACTAATTTTTGCAAATAAAAAAAAAGACCAACAACAACAAGCAAAATTACACACTTCTACACCCTCTTAGTCTGTATTATAAAGGGAGCACACCTTAAATGCAACATTTCTTACACAGACATGAGGCACTATCGCGATATTGCCGAAGATGATGGCAATTCTAAGAAATTTATAAGAATTTCAGAATTTTTTTCTTTTTTTTGCTCTTCTTTCTGTTTTGCTAATAATTATTAAATGAAAGACAAAAACAAAAACAACAAAAACAACAGTAGTATGTATTTGAAAACGAAGCAGGAGATTTGTGTCTGCAACAACAAAATGTTGCAAACAATGTCATTATCATTCATTTGCTGGTAAATGCAGGGACAAAAACAAAAAAAAAAACATAAAAAGAAATCTCGAAACGGAAACACCTACAAAATGTGATAAAATTTTGCAGTTTTTCCTTGTTTTAATTTTTTTTCTTTCTACTGTTGTTGTTGCTGGTCTAGTTGAAGACATAAAAAATTAATAGACCATCATTCATTGTAAATATAAGAGGGGTATTATCGATCACTTTATATTGATTATCCTCTTGCTTCTTTTCAGTTATTTTTTTTTTGTTTGCCCTGTTACTTGTTTGTGGTGAGGAAAACATTAAATCGTAATGCTGGTCACTATTGCTAGACATTATTAGCCTGGGCTCCTGGCTTTTTATTTAGTGTGGCAAGAAGTTGTTTGGCTTTTGCTTGAATGTCGATCAAAATGGTTGTGATTTTGTTTCTTTGATTTCTTCTGTGCTTGTTTGTCTGTTTGTCTGTTTGTTTTTCCTTCACTACTTGTTTTTAGTGAAGATAATATTACAAGAAAACACTGAAAAAAATTATGGGGAAGTTTCCATTCTAAAACAAATATCGAGTGGGCCATCTATCGATTCAATTTATGTCATTTTATTCTGTCCCAAAATTCAGTATATTATCTCCACTGAACATAATGAATCGATTTACGCTTGAGTAAGGTTGAGATTTATTTGTATACATGGACCAAGGAGAAACTGCACGATGTTTTCGGTAATCTTTTCGTATGAAGTTCATTTTCACTTGGTGGGTACGTTAATAAGCAAAATTGCGGTATTTGGGGCTCAGAAAACCCTCATGTGGTCGTACAGAAGCCAATGCACTCATTACGAGTGTCTGTTTGGTGCCGTTTGTAGAGTGGATTCATCATTGGCCCATATTTCTTTGAAAACGAGAACGGAGCAAACATTGCGGCCAATGGAGATACTTATCGCACCTTGATAACCGATTTTTTGTACACGCTCTTCATGGTATTGATGTGAACGATGATTTGTTTCAACAGGATGGTGCAACTTGCCACACATCTCATGCCACAATCGATTTATTGCTTCAAACGTTTGATGGCATTTTAATTAGCCAAAACGGTGGTATCAATTGGACACGAAGAAGCTGCAATTACCATCTAATTGGTAAATTGTTTTTCATTATTATGAGTACCCAATAAGATAGAAGTGAGCGTTAAGGTAAAGGGAGGATCATCCTACCGGTAACTTTAAAAGTTAAGTTTATGTCTGAACTTGCCATATTATATATTATTTTCAATATGGCAACATCATATATAAACAAAATGAGCAAATACAATAAAAAAACCGAAGCCCGTCGTTGCCACTGCGTTAAAAAATTTTTAATTGAGAACATTCATCGACATCGCACTGGCACTGCCATATTTTTTAAAAAGTTAACCTTACTTTATCATTAGGTTGTAATAACGAAAATAAGTTAAAGGTGACTTTAAAGTTCACTTTAGCTTAAGTTAACTAAACTTAACTAAACCCAACTTTAACATAAAATTGTAATAATGGCCCTTAGAGTTCAGAATTTTTAAAGTAAACTCGACGTGCAATCGCATTCGGTCACTGAAGTAATTTGCTAAGGCTAGGACAAGACATTTGACATATCTAGCCCCTGTTTTGTGGTGTTATTTTCTTGGTGCCTTATTCAAATTCGCCTAAAGGATCCCTCATTGAACTTACTAAAGATACTAGAGATAGTATCCTCCAGTTGTTATACAAATTAATTGAATTTTATGATTTTATTTTCCATGAATTGAATATTGACAGTGTATTTTAGCTGTATTAAACCGGATGCCAGTATGCGTATTTACGTCAATAATAAGAAAAATACGTCTCCTTTTGTTATAGTCCAATGCGTGTGTCTGTTTTATATGGGGGCCATTGATTGGTAATTTATGGATCCTTACTTTTGCTATCTCCTCTTGATACGTTTTTTTTTCTTTTTCAAATCTTTTGATACCCTACAGGTAGGTTATGCAAACTATACATACATACATACATACATAATTGGTCATTACAAGCATTCAGTCAGGATTACGACCTAGTTTCTCGCACATGTAACAATTCATGTTGGGTGTTGCGCGGGACATACAGTTTGAAGTCGACTCCGAATATAAGATTTTTGAGAAGCTTTTTCATGGCAATTTTATTAAGATTTTTTGCCAGAAATCTGCTGAAAGGAAGTTGTTAAAGAAATATTTTCGTTTTGTTAGATATATCTGACCTGGGGCTTGAAAAGTGGCCTCATGTTTAATAAGCCAATATTAGACGGGATTTCTGTCAAGATCTACAAATTTGGGAAATTTTTGATGGAATTTTATTTACTCTTTTAATTTTTGATAAAACATTGCTGAGAGGAAGTCGACGAAAGCGGAAATTGATATGTATGCAATATCTGATGGGGTTTGTTATAGAAAAGATAGAAAAAGTTAAAAATCTTGTACATATCCCCCAAAAAAAAACACTTTGTAACATATTCTTTCAGTCGTATATGACCGATTGATTCACTGCTTTCTTACTTGTGTCTTTTAGCTGTTTTTTCATTCAGTAGATAAACTCGCCCGTCTTAGCGTGTGATGAATTGTTTGCAGATCGCATTGATTAAGATAAAGTTTGAAATACAAAAAAAAGCGGAGAAAAATCTCAACAAATAAAATAAAATGTTATCGTTACACCAGATTTTTAATATGTATTTAGCTTAGTTTGAGTATGAAAGGAAAAAATATTGCATTGGGATTGAAAAGAAAGAAGGAAGGTGTCATTAGAATAAGAACACATTTATTTAAATGATTTTCGCGTGTAATATAAATAACTTGGACTATAAAAATTTATAATAAATGTTGCATAAATCTAATCTGATCTTTGTTTTTAATCAGGCTTAAATAAATTATTCTTGCATTTTGTAGAAAATTTTGCTAAAACTGTGTATATGGTTTTAGTAACCATATGATGTAGGGCCATGCACTTAATCATACATACATTGCATCACTTAGCTAGCTCATGATACATTTTTTTATTATTTCTAAATTATGAAAAAATAAACGATTAAATCTGTTTAAAATACGCTTTCAAGATTAAGATTAAATTAATTTTTTTTTCATTTCAGAAAATAAATCTTTATCTATCTTATGAACGTTGCTGATGGTCTGGCTTGCTATTGCAATACGCCTGAAATCTAAAGCGATTGAAGCGATAAAACAAATCAATTTCTATAATTTGTATCATTATTTTATTCATTTCATTATTTGCTATCCATGGCCAGATAGAAGAAGAAGTCAAATGCTTTTGCTTCCAACGGAAGTTGAATATAATTTATCGTTAGACTCTATAAAAGTCAAAAGAGGCAAAAAACGGTGAAGTCAGTTAAAACGAATTTTAAATACTTTACATCACGTAGCAATAGTATGTACTGAAATAAAAGAATACTTTTCATGTGAAAATCTTCTATTATAAATCAGTGGGAGAGTTTCTATAATGATTTTCGTTACGGTTAACCACTTAATTCCCTACTTATCAACCCTTCAGTTCGGCTTACAATCTAGCTTCTCCCATGTAAATTTTATGAGCTTGAGCTTATAGTTTAAGGTCGACTTCGACAAATTTTTAAGAAACTTTTCGTGGCAATTTTATTTACCCTCATATTTTTTGCCAGAACACTGCTGAGAGGAAGTCTTCTTTGAAATATTTAACATTCCGTTTTATTCGAAATGCCTGTATTAGGGTTTGAACCACAGATTTGAATCATATACTAGACCACAGCGAAAAGAAGTAGTCACTTGCATTTTCAGAGAAGGTGGTGGATGAAAGAACAATTTGTAGGTTGTTTTATGGTTTTTTGCAATTGAAATTGCCCACATGAGAATTTGTTTTTAACAAATGAATTTTGTTTTTAAGTACGGAATAAATCGATCCATTAAGTTGGCACGAAAAGTTTCTCAAAAATCTCTCGTTCGGAGTCGACTTTAAACCGTAGGTCCCGCCACTCATGTATAAAATTAACACACACAACATGAGTGGTGTGTGAAGCTAGGCCGTAATTCTGACTGAAGGGTTATAATGGACAATTATGTATGTATGTATGTATGTATGTATGTATGTATTTTGTATGTATTAAGTTGGCATAATAGACCCGATTTCTTTGACTACTGTTTGGCTATGGGTTTGCTGTGATAGATACAGAAATATGTTCAATTTACGATTAACAATTCCTGGGACATCTTCACATGATTGGATTTATGAACAAATGCTTCACTCATGTTGCGGAGTGCTTTCTCATACCCATGAGATCACTTATTAGGGATACCAATGAGACCATATGAGATTTCTATAGCCTTCACAATTGTTCATATTTTGATTCTTCAATTAGCCAACAGCATCTCTTCTTCAGTTGGTTATCGTGTAGAGAGCTCAACCAGGATGTTCGAAAAATTCCATACGGCATGATGGTGTGCTGTCCCTACAGTATTTATAAAGTTTGCTTTTGATTAAGGACATACGTCTTTCAAAAAGTCGCTGTAGTCTATTAGGTAGTGTGTTGTTGTAACGCCACGGTTTAAACCCCAGGTCAGACTTCAACACGAAATATGCAAAAATATTTCTTCGGCGACTTCCTCTCATCAAATATCTGTAGAAAACTCTGAGAGTAATTAAAATTGCCATTTAAAGTTTCTCAAAAATCTGTCGTTCCAAATCAACTTTAAACTGTAGGCCCCGCCACTCATCTATAAAATTAACATACACGACATAAATGGTGTGAGAAGCTAGGTCGTAATCCTGACTGAAAAGTTGTAATGGCCAATTATGTATGTATGTATATACATTAGGGTGGCCCCGTTTGTATGGAGAAAAAATAAGGTATAGATGTTCCCAGCTAAAATGAAGGTTTTAAATTTAAAATTAATTTTTAATTTTACTAGTTATCATTGGTTTAATACAATTTCTTCTTTGTTTAAAAATAAACAACAAAAAACAACAACATTAAAAAAATTATTATTATTATTACGGAAATTGAATTGAATTATTATTGAAATTAAATTGAAATATTCGTTGTATAACAAAATAGTATAAGAAATTATACATCAATGGAAAGCTTATAAAATTTGCGTTATTTTGATGCCCAATGAACTGTGTTAACAGAGGTTGTCAGATAGAGAAGAAATTAGGTTTAAAAAATTTTTAATACAAATTGAACTAGATTGAATTTTGAAAAACGGAAAAAACCATTTTGGTTAAATTACATGGTCTTTATAATCAAGAAATTTCAATAATTTAGTTAAGTAAATTCTATGAAAAAATTAACAAAAATTTTGTCCGAAATTTTCAAAATTTTTGAATTTTAAAATTTCTGATAACCTATTGAAAGCGCCTCTTAAAGACCTTTCGTATGATACCAAATTTATATATAGTTCCTTTGGAAGAAATATGAAAAAAATCCGAAAAACCTCAAAAAAGGGCCTCTTTATCCTTTGATCCAGCTCACCAAATATTGACCCCAGGACAAAAATTTTGAGAAACGTAGTCTTAGAATCAAAACTTTCATTTTAGTCGGGAACATTCGCAACTTTTATTTTGGGGCCACCTTAATATACATATGTTATGTAAATACGTCTTTTCCCACAAATTATGCTTAAAGAGGACGTGAAATATATTTTTGTCTTTCGCGCTACCAATTGCCGAAGCTTGCTCAAATTTTGACAAGAGTCGACAGGCACTGTTATCCTAACAGTTAAGAGGAAGGAAATTTATTTAATGAAATTTATTAAATTAATGGAGTTCTACAAACCTTACAATCAAACTGGGGTTGTTGTTTTGAAAAGAAGTCAATGAGTTTCGTGAAACGATTTCCTCCTGCCCCGTTATTAGAATGCCTTTCGATAGTAAATTTGAAAAACAATTTTTATTTTTAAGAATGTTATATTTTCTTCCATAAATCAGGTGCTGAAAATATTTGTCAAACAAGCAAATGGTTGAAATACCCAAAGGGCCACATAAATGTTAACTGGGAAATCTGGGCAAGTCAATACGTTACTGAATAGCCAACAACTTAATACGGATTTTTTCTTATACAGCAAAATCTTTGAATGCCTTTAAGACTACAACAGACAGTCTGCATAAGAATTGCATAAATATCCTTCATGATGAACTGACATCCTCTTTTTTATAAAAAATGTTACATACTTGCTGATAAACTTTATATGCCCACAAATCCAAATTCATACTCTAGTTGCGGTTGATTTCACTTTAATAGTCTCCAAGGATATTGCAAAGAAAAACAGGTCAGATTAAAATCTTCAGTAAGATCTGCACGTTATTTAAACTTCAAATGATGGATTATTTACAATTTACTGACGACATGTTATACATCAAAATATTGTCTGTTTTTCTTCTTGTGATATTCTTGTCTTTTATCAAATATTTTATGCAAATATCGTATGCATTGCATATACAATATTAGCATATTGTCAGCCAACAAAACAGTAACAACCACATTGTGGATAGCAATTGAAGCGACAACATCAGCAACACGATCAATAAGACAACCTTATGCTGTTGCTTTCTTCGTTTATCATATTTTATATGCAACATGCAAAGTGCTTCCACTGACATTTAAAGATCACTGATCTTTGCAGATGATCATCATAATGATGATGATGATGATGATCGTTATCATATCATATGAGGATGAAATGCAAAAAAAAAGCAAAAAAGATGACATATTTTCCCACCTAAAGCACTGTGTCATATAGGTATACCATATGCAACACTACTCGCTCTTATAGTAAGCGAGTAGATTTTCATTAAACTGGTTAAATTTGCATTTCTCTTCCTCATCTTCATCGATGCGATCGTTTAGATGTTTGGCTTTCATAACAAAGATTTCAATCAATAGATCATATCGCCACTGTATTGCTCAACCATTCCATTAAAGGCTATCGAACGAAGACATCGAACGATGGTATGATTAACCACCAACGGGCAACTGAAGAAATGTGACAAGAATCCTTGAGGTAGACACTTTGATTTTCAATTACAACAAATTGTTCGTAATTATTATTTACATTAAAACCAAAGTCTCGATTATCATATTAAACGTATTTTTCAAATTCCCATAAATTATGCAAATTGTTGTTGCTTTATACAGAGAGTGCGTGCGACTGATGCATTTGCGAAAGATTACTGGAATCTGTATTAGAGAGTGAGAGATGGGTGGTTAGAATATTGACATTTGAAAAAATAAAAATTACTTGGATTTTTCAAGGATTAAAACTTGAAATTGAATTTATTTAGGATCAGTCAGGAAATTGCATTATTTTGTAGATTTAAAGAAGTGAATTTTAGTATCTTTACTGAGCGTGCTTTAGAAAGCCTATTATTTGTATGATGTTACTTAGAAGTCACCGTAGTCTAGTAGGTGATGTGTTGGCTTATTAGACATAAGGCCACAGTTCAAACTAAATTTGAAAAAAATATTTTTTCGGCGACTTCCTCTCAGCAGATTTCTGACAAAAACTCTGAGAGCAAATAAAATTGCCATGAAAAGTTTCTCAATAATTTGTCGTTCGGAATAGGTCACGCCACTCATGTATGAGTTAACGCACACAACATAAGTGATGCGGGAAGCAAGGTCGTAATCGTGACTGAAGGTTTGTAACGACCAAATATGTATGTATGCATGTAACTGAGAAGACACAACTTCGCATGCCAGCTATAAACATGCTAACCACTAAAAGTCTTTCAGGCTTAGTAATTTTCGAAATGAAAAAAGTTTTATGACACCATCGAACAAGCTATATTAGTACGATAACAAAACCTTATTCGAACTAATTCTGATCTCTCTCTATATAAATAATACACACACTCCCCTTGCAGACTTTATCGAGCATAAAACTTAATGCAACAAAACGAAAATCCCATATCAAACTCTTGGATTATAAGGATGCAATTCAAGCGCTAGACAGGAAGTATAGAGTTGAGTATCCCGTATCAGTTAGTTTCAAGGTAAAGTTTCTAAAGGAGGAAAATTTTAATTCTTTGCATGACTGCCATTCAATCTGTCCGTTATTATTTAAATTTCCATCGCATTAACTGAAAAGTCAACACAGCTCCTGCTATTAGACATTAGTCAGTTGACTCTTTGAATAATCACTTGAGTATGAAAAACCTTTTCATTTGACAAACAAATCTATTGCCATGTACTTTATAAAACTTATTATTTTGGAATGGAAAATAAATTGGAGGTAGATATAACGAAGAAAGTGCTGGTAATTGTTTAATGACACACGCTACGAACTACAAACACAGCTTATAACGGCTCTGTTTCATAATAAGCAGACTGAGTGGTGAGCAAATGAAGGCCCGCAAGGAAAACTCCCCATCTTTGCATTGTCTGCAGCAAATGTAAAGGTTAAGTAACCAGGTTTCTGGTATAAGTTCCAATTTCTTTCGTTATAGGAATTATTGACCTAAAATTACATCATTTAACGCTCTCATATGACAAAGTTCTTTGAAATGTTTTTGTTGTTATTGGCAGTTAAACAATATTAGTCTCAAATATTCAAGTAGGTAGGCTGTAAACTTCAAACATATGTATCCTAGTAATTACAATATTTCTTGACTAAGTCTAACAAAAAGCTTGTAGGGTGGTGAAAATTCTTTGAAAATCTCTTAATATACTCAAACAGCCATGCTGCGATTAAGGGCCCAAGCTATGTACTTTCATTGCTTTTTCCGTGCTTCTTCATGAATGCCGAGAATTTCTCAGGGAGTTTTCGGCTTAGTCAGAGGTAACTTCTATATATGTTTCGGGACATAGGCGTATCATTGGAAATTGTATTGCTGATGAACTGGCCATTGTAATCGTAGTCTATTAGGTAGTGTATTGATTTATTAGACGTGAGGCCACGATTCAAACCCCAGGTCAGACATCTCCAACAAAATTTCTCCACCGACTTCCTCTGAGCAGGTTTCTAGCAAAAAGCTCTGGCAATAAATAAAATTACCATAAAAATATTTCTCAAAAATCTGTCGTTTGGTATAAAATTAACACACACAACATATGTAAGTGGTCTGCGAAACTAGGTCGTAATCCTGTCAAAAGGGTTGTAAGGACCAATTATGTATGTATGATGCGCATATTACAGGATATAGGTATCCCGATTTCCTTGGAGTACATACAATACTACTAAAATCGACTGGGACCGACTCACTTCTATTCTCAATCTGCATGGCCTTCCACGGCACAATAGCGATTTTAACATGCCACTGTTTTTTTGTAGTTTTTCGACATGATATTTCATTGCGGCCAATGACTTCTACAGGAGTTTTGAGTCTGGGTTGAATGAGGAGATTGCGTTTCACCTCATGCGTCAGTGTGTAGCTCTTGTCATTGACAAACGAAGGTTTTTGACATCTCACTTTGTGACATCCCGGATGGAGCTCTCTGGTACGAAGATTGCTGCTTTCTTTAGGAAATGTTTCAATCATGAGATTAGTATTGATTGTGGTTTCACTGATGGTGAAATATGAGAGTGCAACCTCTTCTTTCAAGGGGAGACCGCCACCTGACCCAAACTAAGTCTAAACTACATCTAACAACAGTTCATTAAGAACTTATTACAACGATTATTTAAAATCAGAAGCGAAGTAAAAACTAGTACGTCGTAAATTATATCGACGACCCGATGGTTTAGTACATGTATTATATTTAACACTAAAATAATAAGAAACACCATCCAACACAAGATTAAGTCCAACATTTTGAAATGCCTTCACGAGTAGCCCAATGTACTAGTCTTTCATTGTAGTGTTAGAGTTCAATTTTTTCCAGAGGTACTGGCTTGATACCACGAAGTATCGCGATCCTAGGTTCGTTATTAATTGTATTGTAAGTCAAAAATAGAAACAAAAAGTTGGAGAAATGCTACCACTACCAATACTACCACTGTTTTACCTATTCCTGCCACACACTAAGTTTCATTGCAATTATATTTTGTTTACGATGCATTTGCTCCTGTGTATTATTGATTTTATTGCAAATCATTAGTAGAATTCTTTTAAAATTTATCAACCTTGAGGCATAGAAACTGTATGTCAAGGCCAAATAATGCTTTGGGTGGTTATTTAAAAACAAAAGATTTGACTGCAAAACAAAAATAGTTTACTGAATCAATTAAATTTTTTTACAAAATTAATAACAATGGCAGCAGTTAGAAGGTGCCAAGTTAGAAATTAGCACAGCTAATCGATTATAGATAATAAACTCCGTGTTTTAAGCAGTTACTAGAGAAAGTCCATAATTCCTATAAACACATCTTTTTTCTTGAATTTCAAGAGAAAAGAAAAACTTCCCATTGATTTTAATTTATTTGTTTTGTTTTCTTGTATTTTGTTTACTTTTGATAACTACAAGATTAAAATATTGTTTCTTGTACAATTAAGTCGTTTAAACCTTTTCTAACTGACAATATCTGGTCAAAAATCTTTGGCAATAACATGACATAAGCTAATTTACGAAACGTGATATCAGTTCATATGAAATACTCTCTCATACACACACACATACACACACACACACTTGTGGATAACATTAGCCACAAATTGCCAATGAAGAAAACAACAGGAGCACCATTTAATATCAGCCTACAACCTCTGGCCAAAAGTAATAAAGTTTAGCTTTGACTTGATTTTTTCGTCGTTACTCTGTAAATAAATGTGCATACGAGAGACAAGTTAATCGATTATCGTCTGAGCTTGTATGAAACATGCTTTGCTTAAGACAGGATTAATTTTATACGCAAAGTGCAGCAAATACTGACATGGGTTGCCATGTAAGTTGGAGTTTATGTGAAAATGTTTTTAAAATTTTAAATTAAAATTTATTATGTTGCTCTACCACGTGCAGATATAATCGGGGTCAATGTTATCATATCCAACATATTGTTTCTCCATTTATTTTTAGCCTTAAATATAGCCTTGGCAACCCTACCCATTATTTCCAACACTGTAAAATGTCTTCATATTTTACGCTGACTCATGTACCATTCGACAATTGAATTTTGCGTAAGACTTTGCAAACTGCAAGCCTTTCTTGTCCAACTACAACTACGTGGCTTTGATTTTTAGTCTTCGTGGTGGCAATGGCAAGCATAATGAAAATAAGACACAATAAACTTTATTGTCAAAGTTAAAACTTCTTACGAACAATTGTTTCAGTTTTCCAAAACAAAAAACAAAAACGCCATGAAAACACTCAAGAGCAACTTAATTTGGCATGATCACCAACCGACAAAACATTGTGTGTCCCCATAACGTAACAAATAAAGCCAATTGAGGCTACTGCTATACTAAACAGCTCTCTGCTGGGCAACCTACGCAAAATCAAAACGCTGCTGCTAAAAGAAAAGAAGGAGAGAGAAGTGCATGTACATGACAAAAAAAAAACACGACAAAAAAAAACAATGGCCCTTGAAAACTTCATCTACATTTTGGTCTCAATTATATTGTTTAGCGTTGTTGCAATAAATTCGTTTATCGCCCCAAAAAACAAAAAAAAAATGAGCTCCAATAACAACAAATAATCTTTCAAAGATCGTTTTCAGCAGATTAAGTGATCGTATAGCTTTTGCGATTATTATTGTAACTTTTTGTGTGGCGTCCATTTGTCCGTCCAAATCCGATACTGCTTTACTGCCTACCACAAACGCTTACTGTTTTCGTACATAAATTGTCGTTTTAAGGATTTTTTTTACCAATCCGGGGACAAAAAAGGTATTTTTTTGGGACTCCATTACCGGCTACAAATTGATTGAATTATGTACGTAATTGGCGGTATAAATACTTAGTTAATCTTTTCATTTTTACTTCTTTGTTTTTTTTTTGTTTTTATTTCTTAATTTAAATACTTACGTATGTTGTGTGAGGTTTTGTATAAAAAAACGTTTTGTTGTGAATGATTTCATTAAAAATAAAATTACTGCATATGATTTCAATTTGTTGATCATTTAAAAACGTTGTTACGGATATTGCTCCTTGGGATCCATAACATCCATTCTTTCCAACCTTATACTCATCATTACAATCTCGATTTATTTAATATGTTAACAATTTAATAAGCAGGCCTTATAATGTAAAAATAAAAATACGTACATAATTTGGCCATTAAAGTCAGGATTGCAACCTAGCTTCCCACACCACTCATGTTGTGTGTTAATTTTTTCCATGAGTAACGGGACTTACAATTTAAAGTCGACTACGAACCAGAGATTTTTGAGAAACTTTTGATCGAAATTTTATTTACTTTCAGAGTTTTTGCCAGAAATCTGCTGAGAGTAAGTTTCTGAAGAAATATTTTTCATATTTCGTTTTGTTGCAGATGTCTGAGCTATAGTTTGAACCATGGCCTTGCGTATAATAAAGCAACTCTCTGCCTACTACACTACGACGACTTAAAGAACTAAAACTTCTAAAACTATTCCAACTCTGAAATCGAAAGCATTTATTGTCAACATTAATGTATGAAATTAATGTATGAGTCAAAGGTAACTTCTATATAGGTTCCGGGACATAAGGATATCATTGGAAATTGCATTGCTGTTGAACTGAACTGTTGAACAGGGTTGGTAATGGAGCTTACAATCTCCGACATATTACTGGGCAGAGGTATTCCGATTTCCTCAGGTAAATATCATTGGCAGTAAGAGGCTACATGCAAAATCTACTAAGATCTACTGGACGCGTATATAGGAAAAGAGTTTACTCACTCAGGTCACTGTTTGCGCTAGTCTCTGCGTATGACTTGACTTCATGAACTAGAACTTCTAGAATGTAAAATCGAAAGCAATTATTACCTGCATCAATGTAGGTACGGAAAGTAATCAAATGAAGCACTATGCACTGCATAAAACTACACGACAAATTTTAAAGGACAAGGCATCCTTCATTCATGGAACGATAATACTATAGAGTCTTTTAACTGGGACTTCCGAACCTTAAGAGTTCGTGAACGCTGGACGAATAAGTGAACAAAATATTTTTTTGAATTTACAGGAGATTCGAATGCATTCCAATTCGTTCCCTGTTTGGTGCGTACTCATGATGTCAGCGATACATATTTCTTTGAAAAAGAAATATCGATGGCCAGGACATCACTGTCAACTGCAAATAATATAGCTCGGTGATGGCCAACTTTCTTTTGGTCTGAATGTGGATAATACCATACAGTTCATGCTACATTGGATATTATAATCGAGCAAGTTGAGGGTATGGTTATCTCACATAAAGGTGATATGAGGTGACCACGGAGATCGTGACGGGTGACAACATTAGAGTTTTCCTTGTGTGGTTTTCTTAAGTCGCAATTGTAGACGTAATGTCAACTGGCCACCGAAATCGTGTGATTTGATCACGTTACACTTTTTCTTGTATTGTTTTCGTAAGCATATAACAAATAAACCACAAACCACAGCAGTCCTCAAAGCCAACATAAACCCATGCCATCGGCCATATTCATCCAGATTGATGCTCTGAAGTGTAGTAATCAAGTCACAAAATTAAATAAAAAATAAAAAATAATGCTCAGAGGTAAATGGATCATCCCTACAAGCATCTTATTGCTGGTTTTATGAATTTCAGTAGCTTTCTTTGGTTTGAGTTGAGAAATACCATTCCGAATCTCTGTATATTCGACTATTATTGCACAAATGTGGTGTGAAGACAGTTCTTAAGTAATGAACATGCATACATACATTATTGGTCATTCCAATTAGTCAGGATTACGACCTAGTATCTCACAATACTTATGTTGTGTGTGTTAATTTTATACATGAGCGTCGGGAACTACAGATTAAAGTCGACTTCGAACGACAAATTTTGGAGAAACTTTTCATGGCAATTTTATTTACTCTCAGAGTTTATGCCAAAAATCTGCTGAGAGGTAGGCGCCGAAGAAATATTTTTCATATTTCGTTTACTTGGATATGTCTGACCTGGGGTTTGAACCGAGGCCTCACGTCCAATCAAGCTAAGTCTAACCTACTCACTTCTTGCGCAAAGAAAATTTAAATGTTAGGGACTTTTAAAATCCCTAGCTGTGTGCCACAATGAATAGTTTGGATCAGGTGGTCTGGTCTTCTTTTAGACCTTTTGTTAATTCCGTAAACCATTAAAATGCAATTCCCTTGCAAATCCGGAAACGAGTACATTTAACCTGAATTGAATTTAAACGCTTCCCACGATAAACAAAAAAATTATTTCTAAACGCCACCTTAAAATCAGTATTTTTTTTTTCATTCACTGTAGTAAAGCTTAAGCAGACAAAAAGAAAGAACTCATTGTAAATGATTTTTAAAGTCCCATATCAGACAACTTGCTTTGATTGAAAATACAATTTTACACAATAACATTGCACTACCACTTTAGTTCATTCATTCATTGACACAATTACCCAGCATGCAAACTTATTAGCATTCCCGCAAACAAAAAAAGCTCAGGTTAGACGTACATAAACTAAATACATAATTGGTCATCACAACCTTTCAGTCAGGAAATGTGTTAATTTTATACATGAGTGGATTTTTTTAAGAAACTTTTCATGGCAATTTTATTTACTCTCAGAGTTTTTGCCAGAAATCTGCCGAGAGGAAGTCGCCGAGATAATATTTTTTCATATTTCGTTTTGATGTCTGGCCTGGGGCTTGAACCGGGGCCTTATGTCTAATAGGCCAACACACTACCTACTAAACTACGGCGACTACGGACAAAAACTATCAAAAGTACCGATAAGATATTCGAGAATGTTTATAAAAAAATAGGGACTTTATGTAGCAAGCTCTACTGTAGTTGGTATGTCCAGGTAGGTGTCAAATATATTGTAGTTTAATCAAATTGAAATGGAATTGATCTTAACCGTTGAAGACGATCAAGCTTACTTAACAAAGATAAGAAAAGTGATTGAATTTATGGATACGCTTTAGAGGGTTTACATTTCAGAAAATTTTTATAGCAATGCTTGCTGGGTATTGGCCATTCCAACTGTCGATTGAATCGAATTTTCTTTTGTTGTTTGGAAATTCAACAGCAGAAATAAAAGCCTTTAACAAGTGTAAAAATGCTAAACAAACCAAAAGTAACAGCAGCGGCAGCATTGACTTCATCAAGACGACATGACGTGACACTGCATCAATGACGATGGGGTGCCTAAAAATGATTTAAACGACCAGGCCAGGCTTTATAAGGTGGCTGCCACTGCTATTGCATGTACATAAGTGTGGCTGACTACGTGTATTTTTTTTTATTTATTTCTGAAGAATGCAGTTTTTGGTTTGATTGTTTTTCTCTAGATTTTTAATATACTTTTTTTGTTTATGTTTTTCTTTATTATAATGCTTGATTTATGATGTGTTCCATTGATAGTTTCAATTCCTTTTTTTTCTTCATCTTCCTCTTCTGCTTCCTTTTACACGTTTTTGGAAAACTTTCAAGTGTATTGGCTTTTCGTTTTTGAAGGTGATACTTTTGATTTTTACACCAAAAAAAAAGGATTTTTGGTGCAACATTTACTGCCTGCTTGGTCATTCAACAAAGTGTTGCATGTCTTCTACGCTTGTCAATGCAGTGAAATGAAGAAGTTGTTTTGTGTCAATAGCTCTGGCATGTAATTGAAATAATGTTGACTTTGATGCGTTCGATTTTAGCTTCTCTTCTCTTTTTATTTTCACTTTTGATGACGTTTGCCTCCATTGATGTGTTCATTGGAAATTTATAAGATGTTTATATTACTTGAGTTTGTATTGTTTTGTTTTTTTTTATTTTTTAAGTTAACATTGTATGGAACATGTGATTTTGAAGCAGGCAGGCAAGCACTTACTTTGCAAAGATATTCAAATTGTATTCATTTCATAAATCATAATTTTAATTTAAAATTTGACAGAATAATTCTGTTATGCTGTGTACGTATGTATGTATATAAGTAGGGTTGCTTTAATATTTTATAAATTAAATTAAATTTCAAAACTACATTGTATACGTGTGTAGGATGTTGTTTATTAGAAGAAGGAAATGAAGGAAAACGTAACGCTTTTAAATTTAATTTAATTTGCTCTGTAATAAATTATGAATGAACTCCATCACGGTGTTATACATTGACATACAATTACAAATTCAAAGTTTTTTAATTGAATTCCCTTTGTAGGTTGCCAGTTAAAAAGTTGTGCCTTCTATAGATAGTAGACGTCGATTCTATAAGAATAAAAAGCAGTAAGGATTTCAACCACATAAGGATTTAATGCTCTATCTTAGGGTTCACTGTATAGACTATATGGTATCGAAAATCCCACATTACCAGAGTTGGGAGTGTTAGAGAGAATCCATCCATGCCGGTAATGATTTATGAATTTAAATGAACCAAGAGTTATTTTATTCCAACGTAAATGTGATGAAATACAGTAATTTTTGTTGGCTTGGATACGTTTGATAAATAAAAAATAATATTTCAGGCTATAATTTGATTAAGGAAGAATGAGGTAAAAAGAAAACCAGTCCGTGAAATTTGTTTTTAAGCAAAAAGTGCAAAAATTGTGAAAACAATGTGTGTCATCATTAACTGACGTAATCTTCTACTTCAGGCTGAAACCGCTACTTGGTTTAATAACCATATGAAGTCGTAGTCTAGTAGATAGTGTGTTGGCTTATTAGAAGTGAATCCACGGTTCAAACCCCAGGTCAGACATCTCCAATAAAACGAAATATAAAACAATTCTGCGGCGACTTCCTCTCAGCCGACTTTTGGCAAAAGCTCTGATAGTAAAAAAAAAATTGCCATTAACAGTTCCTCAAAAATCTGTCGTTGGGTGTCGTTTTTAAACCACTACTTATGTATAAAATTAACATACACAACATAAGTGGTATGAGTAGCTAGGTCGAATTCCTGACTAATTGTGTATGTATACATTATGAATGCCATTAATGTTGAATTGTCTGTAGCTAGGGCTAGTCCAATTTCAAGGGTATTAGAAGTTTCTAATGTTGTTGTTTTTTAGTTCAACAAAAGTATTCGAAAAGTTTGTTTTTTTTAAGTGCATGACATACTACGCTTCAGCTGACCGTCTAAAATCCGCGTGTAAAAAGTATATTCCCAGGCATTGTTTGGATTCCTGAAGAAAAGTTTTTAGATTGGATATAATGATATACGCGTGCTTATTTATAGTCGAAATTTAGAGGAAATTTATTCTTCAGTCGCAGTATTCACATCCGAAACACTCACCAAAATTATTTTGCCATGATCCTAAAGAGGTCCCTTGTTCGAAGTCAATACAATCAGTGCATGGTATTTTGAATATTTTGCGCAAACAGCTGTTAATAAATATTTGTATTCTGAAAATCACTTTGCGGCATAAGTCCAACTGTAATTCTCCAAAATTCTGATATGACCTTTATATATATATGTTCCTCTTACTCCTCTAGGGAGCATAGCCTAGGGAGCATATGACCTTTTTATGACGAATATTCTTTCACTCCATCCTCCGTATGGGAGGAAGATCAGCTTACAGCACCAATTTCGTGCAACAATGTGTTGCTTACTGGAATCAGATGACAATTTTTTAGCGGGTATTAATTGGATTCAAAGAAAATGAAAATCAAACATATATACAGACATACATAATTGGTCATTACAAACCTTTAGTCAGGATTACGAACTAGCTTCTCACACCACTTATGCTGTGTGTGTTAATTTTATAAATGAATTGAGGGACCTACATGAACATATTTTCAGCATGCGATATGCCTTCTTCTTCTTGAAGTCTAGTAGATAGTGTGTTGGCTTATTAAACGTAAAGCCAGGGATCGAGCTCCAGGCCAAACATCAAAACAAAATGCAAAAAGTATTTCTTAGCGACTTCCTCTCAGCAGATTTCTGGCAAAAACTGTGAGAGTATGCCATGAAAATTTTCTCAATAAATCTGTCGTTCGGAGTCGACTTTAAAATGTAGGTCCCACCACTCATGTATAAAATTAACACACCCAACATAAGTGGTGTGAGAAACTAGGTCGTAATCCTGACTGAAGGGTTGTAAGGATCAATTATGTATGTTATGTATGTATGATATGATATGTATTATGTATGTATGATATGGATCAATTATGTATGTTATGTATGTATGATATGCCTTCTTCATCAACGACGACATTGGATACAAAAAAATGACAATTTTATTTAGTCTCATAGTTTTTGGCAGAAATCTGCTGAGAGGAAGTCGGAGAAGAAATATTTTTTAATATTTCGTTTCGTAGAAGATGTCGGACCTGGGGATTGAACCGAAGCCTCACTTCTATTAAGCCAACACACTACCTACTAGACTATGCGACTTTCACCCGATCGGCCAGGATATTCATCCGCCTTTATTGGAAAAAATGAGAAGTTGCTGTTTGAAATTGAAATTTGGTCGTTCTTTTTTATATTGGTCCTTCTCACACAAATGTGACCTTTGGTAAATTTGCTGTGGCATTGATAATTATGTAGTGATGATAATATGATTCATGTTTAGGGTCGCTGTGTCTGTTGCTTGGTGATCTATTGCATAATAATAATGCTGTGAACTCGTAAATTTCAGACAGAAAAACGACTAAAGACCTTCTTCCACTTAGAAAAGGTGTCCGTTTTGTTAATGTTAGTGTACATTCGACATTAAGCTCTACATGATAAATTTGTATCTCATTTTATAAACAGCTTTTGAAAATTATGTTCGTGTAGAGAAATATTATTGCGGTAGTCTGGAGATGAATTTCAAATGGAAAAATTGAAATTAATTTAGATAACCTTCAAGGTTTAAGGATCTTGTAAATATTTTTGGAATTAAATCACTGTTTTATTATTGCTATCACATACATAATGTTTTTATTTTATATTTAATACGCATTTAATATTAAGTGCTGTATTAAAAGCACGCGTTGTTTTTTCTTTCCTTCATAAATTCTTCAAAGCGACATTCCTTAAAATGTTTACAGGCATCTGGAGCCATGTTAACGCTTTAGCTTATCTACTTAACAACAATACGTATTTGTGTGCCATTATATACCATCTAGTTTTCTATCAGGACTTAAATCTAGACGCTCTTATCTTTGTGCAAAATTAGTACAAATCCTTTAACGTTAACGTACAACAGCAAGAAAACAAAAATAACAATTCATCATACGGCTGTCATATGGTATGGCCATTGCACAGTTATTGTTCGCAATAAGTGGAGCATAAAAAATCATTCTATATTCTTGGATTACTCAATTATTTTACTGATAGGCCCCCATAAATCTTGCCAATAATAATCATGTTAATTTGTAAACTTCTTTACGTAGTATTGTCAACTCCGCTTTTTTTTTTGTTTTGCAGTTTGTATTCTGTTTTCTGTTTGTGTTGCTTACATGACATTACAATTGTATCGTATGGTGGTACATAAAAGTTACAGCGTGTGCTGCAATCAATGTTGTCGATGTTATACTGCTGGTATGCTCCGATACTAGGCGGCTGGCTGGCTTGGCCAGCAAAACATTAATCATGTAAAACTATCTACTACCAATTAATAATCCACATTTGACACCTTCAATCGATTGATGACAGCTTCAGATAACACAAATGGCAAGTAATCCCCGTATAAGCTCCACATGTATGGACATTAAAACCATTGAAAATTTTCGTGGCGTATTAAAATCAGGACAACAGTCGAGAGTAAAGCAACAAACTTACAAGTGTAATGTTTGTTGGCATCAACTGCACCAGAAAAAAACAGAGTAAATAAAAAATAAACGAAAGAAGGAACTGAAAACTTATTTAATGCAATCAAGATCACACACATAATACAGACAATATTACAAGATCATTGATCATGGCACCACAGTCAGTTGTAAATAGTAGTATAGTATTGTGGCTAAAGAGTGGCGTTGTTTTTCGTCTTTCATTCCTTGTGCTGCATTATTGTACACACTGTCATTTGACAGGGCCAACAGTTTGACTTTGTTTCTTTGCCAAATGCATTGAAAGTGTAAAGTTTTTTTCACGCTGTAAGGTGTGATGTATTACCGTTTCTTTAGCCGTTTTTTCTCTCTTTTAATACTCCGTTTGTGTTTTTAGTTTTATTTTAAAATGCCAGAATGTTAAAGATCTTTTTTTGTGGTGTAGAAGTGCGAAGAAATTAAAGAAATCGCCGCTTTTGAAGCCTTTTTATATGAAGTAATTTTCTTATAATAAAGTAGGAAAAGATAACAAGTGCTTTAACTTTTTTTGTACAAACATTCGCATACATACACTGTAAGAAAAAAGGGATCAGAAATGAATGATATTGTACACTGAAATGTGATGGCATTGCAGCAGTCTTTTGGCAAATACTCTACGACTAAATAAAATATCCCATGAAAAGTTTGTTAAAAATCTGTTGGTCGGAATAGATCCCTCCCCTCGCGAATAAAATTAACACACACGTCATGAGTGATGTGAGAAGCTAGGTTGTAATCCTGACTAAAGGGATACATACATAATTGTTCGTTACAATCCTTCAGTCAGGATTACGGATCTAGTTTCTTACACCACTTCTCTTGTGTGTGTTAATTTTATACATGAGTGGCGGGACCTACAGTTTAAAGTCGATTCCGAAAGACAGATTTTTGAGAAACTTTACATGCAATTTTATTTGCACTCAAAGTTTTTGCCTGAAATCTGCTGAGAGGAAGTCACCGAAGTAATATTTTCTTCATATTTTCGTTTTGATATCTGACCTGGGGTTTGAACCGTGGCCTTACGTCTAATAAGCCAACACACTACCTACTAGACTAGACTACGGCTACTTCAAAGGAATATAATGTCCAATTTAGTAAGCAGATAAGGTATTGCAATCTAATAGATCGGGTAGGTCATAGTTTTTTTTTTTGTTCTCTGTCCTTTACTTAAGACACTGGAACGATTGGTTGAATACACACTCTAATTCTTTGGCTCAATGATGGGTCAAACAATGGTAGCCATGCCATCTGAGCACTTAGCTCCTATGATATTTACTTAAAATTTGTAAGGGATTGTCTGTATAAGCTAAAGTGGCTAGTATGGATACGCTCTCCTGAATATCTATCAAGCAAGGAAGAGATCTTTCATGTCAATGATCGGTCCAGAAACTTTCTGTAAATTGGGAAGAGATGTATTTAGTGAAAGAGAATTTGATGTTATAGAAGCAAGTGGTAACTATATTAGTAAAAGCCTGAGAACTTTAACCGAATTTTTGACCAGGCGTTGTGTACTCAATGAATATTTGTACAGAATAGAAGAAGAAGTTTAAGTGGAAACATAGAATTTTTTGATGCCGTAGTCTAGAAGGTAATGCGTTGGCCATAGTTCAAACCGCAGGTCAGACTTCTCCAACAAACCGAAGCATGCAAAAAAATTATTCTTCGGCGAATGTCTCTCAGCAGATTTCTGGCAAAAACTCGGAGAGTATATAAAATTGTCATGCACAAGTTTCTCAAAAATCTGTCATTCGTAATCGACTTTAAACTGTAGCTACCGCCGCTCATATGTAAATTTAATACACACAACATAAGTGGTGTGAGAAGTTAGATTGTAAGCCTGACTGAAGGGTTGTAATCATTATTTATGATTGTATATTTGTATGTGAATGAGCAATTGAGCTTACAATGAAGAGATCTTCCACGCCACTAATTCGACCAGAAATTTTCTCTGAATTGGGAAGAAAAGTTTGGAAGGCCATACTTAGTGGAAAGGAAAACTAGTTAGACGATGCAACTGGGCGCCTGTAATTGGAATAGCCTGACTACTTAACTGGCTGTTTGAACATGCGTTGTGCAGAATAGAAGAAGAAGCACCGTATTTTTCTATCCATATTTTAATTTATTCTTTTTTTAATTTTTTTCAGTGCATTTAATGGAAGCTCTTACAGTTTTTCTTTAATGAAAATGTTTTTTTTTATTTTACTTTTTATAACACATGAAGTGTCTACTCACAAATATGTTAGTCTGTGTGTGTATGTATGTTGCTGTGTAGTTTGCTTAATATTTTTAATTTAATTAAATTGTTGTTTTAGATTAAAAACTCAAAATCCATGGCTTAAGCCAAATCAAGGCAATGTAAAGAAAGAGGTTTTGTTGCTTTAAGGCAACTGGCTTCAGTTAAGCCATTTTAAAGCTTAACTCCATATTTTACAAAATCATCTTAAAACTGCTGTTGAGAAAAAAAACCAACAGTTTTTTCCATCATCATTGTTATTTAAAGACCAGATTTTAATCTTTATAAGCAGTTAACTGTAATGAGAGTTTAAATGATGCCATTGTAGGCCTCATACACACCATCTCATTTCAAGATATGAACCGACACCGACCTACTGGTATTCATTCAGCTCACCATATAGTAAAGAGTTGTTGTGCGCAATAAGGAATCGGGCTCTTCATATTTAATTGCATTTTAATAAATTTAACAAATAAAATAAAAGAAAAAATATGTTTCTTCTTTTTAAATAAAATCATTAAAACAATCAAGATTTTACAATAATAATGATGGCATAAAAATATGAAGCAAGACTTCAATTAAATGGTAAATTTTATATGAAAAATAAGAAGAAGAAAGAGATGAAGAAAAAGAAATGAAAAAAAATGTAGATCAAGTTTAAGTTATGGTTCCATAAGATATTCTTGTCACTTTATAATCAACTCCTCTATTATACTCAGGCTTTACAGGTACCAAGTAACGCGTATTATTCCATGCGGTCAGTATACGCATGTATACGTCAGTAAGGCAGTTAAAGCATGCCACAACTGGTGGCATGTAAATTTATTCCTTATTTTCTTAGTTTTATCTCTTGTGTATATGTATGTATATGCGTGTGTGCTTGTGAAAAACAGTAAGAAAAATTATTTCTGTTTTAATTAACTTCAAAAAGGTACTAAGAAACCAGCCACAAAACGTGTTTTTTTTAATACCGACAAAGATCTCCTAATAACGGTCAACAGTAAATTGATTTCATATCATTTTGTAAATTATTTCCCCCATCTTCATGTCTTTTCAAATTATTCATAAAAAACACAGTCAGAGATAGAGAGAGAGGGAGACAGAGTGAGAGAGCGGAAAATGCAAATAAACATGATAAATTTAACGATTCTTTACAAGCATATTGTCAAAATGTAATTAAATCAATTGAATGAATGTCGAATTGGCAATAAATTATAATAAAACTGACAAAAACTATCGTTTCTGCGATGACAAATGGTTCCTGTTTTTATAAATTTTAAATTAAATTTATGAAAAAATGAATAAATTAAACATCATACATATATAAGATGTAATTTACAATTTCTTGCACTACAGTATTTACTTATGTTCTCAAACGTAAGTGTCATGTTGTGAGGATATCTTTTTTTAACTTCACTTTATAAATTTTGTATTTTTTTTTTTATAAATCGGCGTCTACTGATGTGTAACCAGAAATGTAAAAATAAATTAATAAATCAGTGTATACAATACGGCCAGGAGCAAATCATTACCGGAATTACATATCAATTTCTATATTGTCGCACAAACCAGTAGTTCGTAGAAATAGTGTTACGTTTTTACCTTTTAAAAACATTTGAAATATGATCTCGTAGATTGCAAATAAAAATAAAAATTAATTTGTCTTTGGTTGAAATTAATTTCTTTATTGTTCGCACAACTCTGTGTGCCACTGTTCACAACTTGATGTAATCAACAACAATTGCTTTGTTTGTTATTCTTTTTACACTCTTTTGCGTAAACAATAACAATTGTTCGACAGATCTTCATAACGTAGATCTTCCAGCCACGATTATTCTCTTCAAACACCTCGCGTCTTTATACAAGACTGGCTGAATTTTTACTGACTCCGTTGCCTGCTTTGCCTTGCCTTTTATATCGCAGGTTAAACGGTCTGATGAATGCTCTTGAAGACAAATGACTTCGCCTTCTCGAAATCTCTATAAATCTCGAAATCTATATAAATAAACAACATTGTTCATTGTGATATTACTGTTTACATTTATTCTTGCATTTTTGTTTACGTGTTTATCACTTTTATCATACCTGTGTTTTGTTGGTATATTTTTGTTTACTTGTTTATCATGTAAACAAGTTCATTGTTTTTGTAGCTTTTGTTTGTAATTTTAATGTTAAGCGAAGTAAAAGCAAAAAACCGTTTCCATTTTCGTAACGATTTGAAAAAGCTGTGGTATTTAGTTTTTATTGAATAGCTACAGATTGCAAAATGCAACATAATTTAAACAGAAAGTACAAAGAAAACAAACACAAGCACATGGTTTTTGCATAATTTTTTACTGAAAAAAGCCGTTACTCAAACAAAGGCTAAGCTTGATAAATACTGTACGAGCTCTACAACATCAATTTTAATGATAAGAAGATTATTTACTGGTCCGAATAGTCGGCATGCCCAGCTGAGATCCTACTAATACAGTCATTAGTGAAGATTACGACCTAGCTTCTTACTTTACCCATGTTGTGCTTGTTAATTTTATACACGAGTGGCGTGACCTACAGTTTAAAGTCGATTCTAAACAACAGATTTTTTGAGAAAGTTTTCATGGCAATTTTATTTATCAGACATCTGCCGAGGAAGTATTTTTTAATATTTTCGTTTTGAAGTCTGATCAGGGGTTTGAACCGATGCCTCACATCAAACACATTACTACCTACGTCAATCTACGTCAACACACTATTTACTCAACTACTGCGATTTCTATTCAAAGCCGATTATTTACTGAATTTAATTGTATCCTACAAGCAAGGAAAACGTCTCACTAAATGGGTCTTTACAACCATTTAGTCAGGATTACAATCAAGCTTCTCACACCACCCATGTTTTGTGTGTAACAATTTTGTCTATGAGTGGAGCGACCTACATTTTAACTTCATCTCCGAACGACAGATTTTTAAGGAATTTTTCGTGGCTGCAGAGAAAAGGATGCCGAAAGAATAATTGTTCATATTTCGTTTTATTAAGACATCTCAGCTGGGGTTTATACCACGGAATCACGTGTAATAAGCCAACGCTCTGCCTACTGGAATACAAAGAGACAGTTGAGGCCTCTGTACCCTAAACAATTGAGAAAAAAATTAAAATATTGTGTTGGCTGATCAGATGATGAAAATGCCAGAAATTGTGTCGTCTCATATGATTCAGTGATTTTAATTTTGAAAAAATAATGACCACAGAAGAAACTGAGTGACGACTTAGTATTGTGGAAATTTGGTCCAGTTATTGCCACATTTAGTAAAGCAAACAATGGCGTAAATTTATTCGACCAAACATACATTCATAATTGGACATTACAAACCTTCAGTCAGGATTATGGACCTAGTATCTCACATCACTTATGTTACGTGTGTTAATTTTATACATGAGTGGCGGGATCTACAGTTTAAAGTCGACTCCGAATGAGAGATTTTTTGAGAAACTTTTCATGGCAATTTTATCTCTCTCAGAGTTTTTGCCAGAAATCTGCTGAGAGGAAGTCGCCGAAGAAATATTTTTTCATATTTTCGTTTTTATGTCTGACCTGGGGCCTAATAAGACGACACACTACCTACTAGACTACGGCGACTTCACTACGGCAAATACTACGCCTCATAATAAAATTCATAATACCGCTTGTTGCTTAAGTCTTTTGTATGTTCTACACTCGTTCATACTTCACTTTTCCAACTGGGCTGACATTCAATAAATTTAATTACAATCTATAAACAATATGAAATAAATCTTATGACAACAACAACGACAACAACAACAACGACAACAACGAAACCAATTAAAGATAATGAATTTTTATTCAATTAAATATCACATTAAACTGGCTGTGAAGATAGTCAACATACAACCCTCGCTTAATGTTTAATGTGAGGGAGCTTGCTGTAATACAAGTTGTTGGTTGTGCTTCATCATCAGCACTTTGGTACTGCATTGTACAACTACTACTGCAAATCATATCACACAAAAAAAAATTGATAATGATTTTATGGCCCATCAATACAGTCATATTACAAGGAAACCATAACTTTTTCTTTTGAAGGATGTTTTATACACAAATGCTAATAATTTTTGGTTTTTGAGAAAAAAAAATGAAAAAATATATTTTTTTAATTAATTTATGATGTTAAAATCAAAATAAATTTACATAAGAAGTGTTAACAACTACAAAAAAGTATTTTATTATAGAGGCACGTATCAAATTATCATCATTTTCAATGTTTTTTGGATTGAATTTTCGGTTTTAAAGAAAAAATATTGAAAAGCATTAACAAATCTTTAAAAATATGGTCTTGATTTCTTATTTAAGTGCTCTAATTAGATTCTGTAGAAACTTTCTTTCATTTTTTTTCTTTATTTTTTGTTTTTTTTTTGTACTTGAGAAACACTTGTTGCATGTGATGTTATTATTTCAAGAAGCATATAATCGCGTGTATTTTGATTACACTGTGATTTAAGAATATTATTTACAGAAGGCAATAAAACCAAAACAAATATGAATTGATAAAGATCAATATACTATGCAAACGTACTGGGCAACAAACAAATAAAGAAAACGATTGAAAACGACTTAACAACATGCTACACTTTTAAAGACAAACTGAACGTATAATAATCCACTAATGTTTGCAATCTTTTTGATTTTTTCTTCTGCATTACATTTTCAAAGGTCTCTTCTAAGGGTAACTAAAGCTAATTAAACTCAGTATTATTCCTTAGAATTGTATTTCATATTAACAACCATTTACAGTTTGAGTTCTAATTCGTAACGTATTTATTATGCCTGTTAGCTGAGTTAGTTAAATTTAATAAAAGAAAGCTTTTGTGGCACATGCCTCAGCTTGCAAACAAAACCAAATTGACTTTGACTTGCGTGTTGATTACTTTTTCCCATTTTTCCTTTATAACTTCCTGCAGTGACCCAGTTTTTTGTTTCTCTCTCTCCTGCTCATCTGATGCTATATATTTGATTCATATGTTCATAAAGAGCTTTTCATTTTTTCTTCATGTACTCAGATACTACGTTTGTTTTCATTTTTTCTTAACGCTATGTTTGTGTTATTAATCGCTTATTGATATTGTTAAGCTGATTTGTCGTTAATATTAATTGACTTTAAATCGTATGGATGTCTTTAGTCCCAGAGAACACAAGTGCAAATATTTGCTAAAAAACTTATCAGCCTTAATAATGGATAACGAAACCTCAGACTTGTTTAAATAAAAAGAAATATCAAAAAAAAAAAGAAACAAATAACAGAAATAAATAAGAAAACAAAAGATTACGACGCTGTAACACTTATGCTACTTGAAGGAAGGAAATAAAAATAAAAGACTTAAGACAAAAACTTGAAATGAAAACAAGTGCATATGCGCTTTTGGTATGTACACACCCAATATTTTTTATTGTGATTAAAATTTTATTTTAACATAGGAAAGATTATTTATAAAAGCAATAACAGAAATTCCAAAATTAAGACATTATACAACATACATGGGTATTAAAACACATATGGGGTGTATTAAAATATTTTAAAGAAATTTTAATTTCTTTAATTTAAATTAGAAAACACTTTTTTTAATTATCTTAAAGCAAATTGCACTTTAAATAAAATTTATTTTTCCTCGCTGGAGAAGACTTTCAACTCAAGCATTGTTCCATATTCATTTAATCTAATTGCGGTTAGTTAATCTGAGTCGAAACAAATTTAAGATATGAAGCAATTTGTCTTTAATGTTACCACAGTTGGAAAATTTTTCTCTAGCTCGTGGCAACAGTAAAGCTGCCGTAGTCTAATAGGTACTGTGTTCGTTTATTAGACATGAGACCACGGTTCAAACCCCACAACTCCAACGAAACGAAATATGAAAAAAATTTTCTTTGGGGACTTCCTCTCAGCGGATTTCTGACAAAAAGTCTGAAAGTAAAAAAAAAATTTTTTTTTTTTTTTTTTTTTTTTTTTTTTTTTTTTTTTTTGAATTATTATCTTAAAATTGTAAGTTTTAATTTGTTAATTTGTAATATTAGTTGTATCATCTAGCAAAACAAAAACAAAAATTGCTTGTTTTAATTATTTTTTGTTTTTGTTACGGTTTATTTGTTTATTTCTTTTTTCTTTCTATCAGTGTTCCTCTTTTGTTTTTTTCTTTTTATTTTGTTTGCTGCTTTGTGTATTATTATTTTTTTGCTTGTAATTCTTACTTATTTATTATTTATTTTTGTTTTTAAACTTTTATATATATTTTTATTCTTTTATTTCTTTTTATATAGATAATTTATACTGTTTGTTTTATTTATTTATTTAATTTATATTATTATTATTATTATATTTAATTTATAAAAATGAATAATTGTATGGCAGCAAAGTGCATTGTAAAGAAAGAGGGTGAACGCCAGATTTCTTGCTGGCTATGTGATAATTTGTTTCACATTAAGTGTGTTGGTTTGCTTCCTCGTACCACGGACCAATTAGTGGATAGTTCCTTGGGTCTACGTTGGTGTTGTCCTAAGTGTAAGGTGGTGGACATCCAATTTTATAAATTTTTTATGGGGACTCGTCGTGAGTTTACTGAGATGCACACTGAATTTGCATCTCTTTCTGCTAGATTTCGTCGGTTTGATGAATTATTTTCAAAATATGGCCTTTTGAACGAATTGCTTGAATCGGAAAGGGTTCCAGGCCCTCTTTCTTCTGAGGCTTCTGGGCATGTGGCGCAAGTTTCTGTACCAAGGGAAACTGCGACAATCAACACATTGTCCACTGTTACTCCTATTGTGGACATTTGTCCATCTATTGCCGATAACCCAACTGGCAGCTCTATACTGAAGTCTGCAAATTTAGTTGAACTGAATCCAAAGTCTACTCTATCTCCTTTACCTCTAGGTGATGTCACTTCTCATGCATCTTCTAAACCGTCTTCTGTTTCGTATTCATCTGTAGTGTCCGCTAGTTTAGATACTTCTGCTCCAAGGGAATTGGTTGTAGTCAAACCTAAAAGGACTATTTTTGTGTCTCGTCTTTCATGTAATACTTCGGTCGATGATATAAGATGTTTCGTTAAATCGAAGATTAGGGAACCTTTTGAGTTTGGTTGCTATAAGATGAGGCCATCTTTGAATAGCAGTATTTCTTCGTTTAAATTGTATGTTCCCGATGAAAAATTTGGTGAAATTGTTAATCCTGCGTTTTGGCCGCAGGGTGTATTGGTACGGGAATTCGTATTCAGGCTGGGCCAACGAAGGAAGGGTGCTAATTTGCCTGGTCCTATTTCTCAAAAAAACTAACTTCGAAATCGTCTTTTAATTTCAAAATTGCTTATCAGAATGTTCGCGGACTTAGGTCTAAACTTTCTTCGCTTTATAATAGTAGCTTTGATTTTGAATTTGATGGAATTGCTTTTACTGAAACTTGGCTGAATTGTAATATTTTTGATTCTGAGATTATGTCTGGTAATTTTAGTATTTATAGACGCGATAGGAGGTCTAAAAATGGTGGTGGTGTTCTTATTTCCATTTGCTCTAAATACACATCTGAATTGATTGACTTGTGCTCTTCTGAGGATATTGAGTTTATTTGCGTCAAGGTCTCTGATCGTGGGAAGTCTATATACATTACTTGCTCGTATATTCCTCCCTGTTCTGACATTCATATCTATAGGGCTCACTTCGATTTAATTTCTAGAGTAATTGATTCAATGGGGCATGAGGGGATTATAGTAGTCCTTGGTGATTTTAATCTTCCGCATACATCTTGGAATTTTTCACCTGAGACTGGCTCATTGGTGCCATGTTCTTCAGTTCCTTTCTATGATGAAATTCTGTCCGCTATGTGTGATCTGGGTCTTCTCCAGGTGAATGGTGTATTGAATTCAATGGGTAGAATTCTGGATCTTGTATTTTTAGAGGATCCAAGTATTTCTTCGTTATTTCGCATTGATCCTATATCTATTCCTGAGGATAGTTATCATCCTACGTTGTTACTTTCTATTGAAGTTGATCTTTGTTTACCTCCTTTAATAAATCGCTTATTTAGTGACGAGGGGCGTCTTAATTTCCATCGTACGGATTTTAGTCGTTTGAATACACTACTAGCCTCTGTAGATTGGTCGTCTGTGCTAATTTCACCACCATATGACTCTCTTTCACTTGACAGGATCTTGGATGGCTTTTATGAGGTATTATTTAAATGTTTTAGGGAGTGTGTTCCATTTGCAAATAGTCGTTTGGAGCGTTCTGGTCCTCCGTGGAATTCGGCTAGACTGTCAAGGTTGAGGAACAGAAAATCAAGATTATTTAAGAAGTTTGTTAGATCAGGTACTGATATTGATTATGCTCTTTACTCTAGGGCGCGTGCGGATTATCGTAGAATGAATCATTACTGTTATGAGGAATATATGATTAGGGTCAGGTCGAACTTCGCTAGCGATCCTAAGTCGTTTTATGACTTCGTTCGAGCTAAACGTAAATCATCTTTGTTTCCCTCTGAGATGTTTTATGGGGACGTATCTTCCTCTAATTACCTTGATATTTCTAATATGTTTGCTGACTTTTTTCAGTCTACTTATAGGCAGTTGGACTCGGGACCTTATCTGAGTAGCGGCTTTTCGTATCCTTATTCAGTGGGAAGTGTCTCCATTTCTAATATATATTCATTTGATGAGGAATCTGTTCTTGAGTCTTTGTCTGGACTGAAACTTACATACTTGCCGGGCCCTGACGGTGTTCCGGCCTGTATTTTGAAAAAGTGCGCTGTTGTTTTGAGTGGTCCTTTGACCTTTATATTCAATGGGCTTCTGAGGGCTGGTCATTTTCCATCCATTTGGAAGAGTTCATTTATAATTCCTTTGCATAAGTCAGGTAATAAATCCAATGTCTCCAATTACAGGGGTATTGCCAAACTCAGTGCTATTCCCAAGTTAATGGAGAAACTGGTGACGGATTATCTCTCTTTTAATACGAGATCTTTAATATCCCCTTTCCAACATGGTTTTTTGAAAGGTAGGTCGACTGTCACTAATCTTCTTGAATTTACTACGCATGTTTTCAGGGGTTTTCTTGCCAGGGCTCGGACTGATGTAATTTATACTGATTTCAGTAAGGCTTTTGATAGGGTTGATCATAGAATTTTGCTTCTTAAACTTTCATTAATTGGTATTCCTGATATTATTCATCGTTGGCTAGACTCCTACCTCTCCCTTAGGACTCAGAGGGTAATGTTTAGGAATGTATTGTCTAAGACAGTATATGTTACTTCTGGTGTTCCGCAGGGTAGCCATTTGGGTCCTTTACTGTTCTTATTGTTTCTTAATGATCTTCCTTGTGCTATTCCTGATTGTAATATTCTGATGTATGCTGACGACGTCAAATTATTTTATACTTTTGATGATGATCATGGTCAGGCTGTTCTTCAGCGAAATATTGATTTGTTTGTAACTTGGTGTAGAATTAATTTAATGGATCTTAACTTGAAGAAATGTAAATGCATGGTATTCTCTCGCGGGGGCGTAATTTCGTCCACTTATGTGATTAATTCTTGCCCCTTGGAAACTGTGACTACATTTCTTGATTTGGGAGTATTATTGGATATGAAATTGTCTTTTATTGATCATATTAGTATGATGATTGGGAAGGCTCGGGCTGTTCTTGGTTTTGTGAAAAGATGGGCTAGGGAATTCATTGATCCTTATATAACGAGACTGCTATACATTTCACTTGTTAGACCTATTTTAGAGTATGCGTCTATTATTTGGAATCCATACTATCGTTGTCATAGTGATTCAATAGAGTCTGTGCAGAAGCAGTTTTTATTATTCTGTTTACGTGGCTTAGGATGGGATTATGCCAATGGGTTTCCGTCATATGAGGCTAGATTAGGTTTGATAAAACTTCCAACTTTGGAACGTAGAAGGACTGTTTTAGGGATTTGTTTTGTTTTTAATCTAATTAAAGGTGATATTGATTCTGAGTTTTTGCTTTATAACCTGAATTTCAGTATTCCAGCAAGATTTTTACGACACTATCGTCCTCTTTCTTTAGATTTTTATAGAACTAACTATGGATTTAATTTTCCTTTTCGTAGATTATGTAACGATTTTAACATATATTATGATTTTATTGATTTTAATAGTAGTGTTTGTAATATAAAACGTAGCTTATATGCTGACGTAAATTTGTAAATTATTATATAAAAATGTATTATCGTTCTTGTTATACGTAGTGCATGTTTATTGTAACTTTATTTCAGCTTGTGATTAATTTCTGTAGCTGTTTTATGTAAAAAAAAAAAAAAAAAAAAAAAAAAAAAGTTTCTCAAAAAATCTTTCGTGCGGAATGGACTTTAAACTGTAGGTGCAGCCCCTCATATATAAAATTAACACACACAACAAAAGTGGTGTGAGAAGCTAGGTCGTAATCCTGACTGAAGGGTTGTAATGACCAGTTATGAATGTATGTGTAGCGTTAAGGAAATAACAAGCATAGAAACATTCCTCCATAAATTGAACTTTCAAACTTTTTTTACCTATTAATTCTATAACTCGAACAATTTTTTTCCTCGTTTACATAGTCATCTTAATTTATGTTTTAGTTTGTGTATAACAATGAGTAGATGAAAATCGGTCGCAGTTTATTAATGAGGTATGTCGGCTAGTACGGTCTTAACGGTATTTGGTTTTTATGTAAAAATATCATAGCTTTCTTCAATTGATTTATAGCAGCTAGAAATCAAAACATGTCAATAACTGGCAAATATGAGGTATGAAAAGTGTTTGAGTGTTGGACGATAATATAACGGCGAGTGCAGGATGACGCTGTAAACGGAAAGAAATTGAGCAAAATATTAACTTTAGCAAAAAAAATGTCAAATTTGGAATAGTGAAATCCAAAAGTATCCATTTTGATGATTCTAGGATTTGGGCAAAATATTGCGAGAATGACAGTTAATGAATGAATGAGACTTGTTATTCAAAATCACATTACTTTATGCAGAATTGGTAGTAAATTTAAAAAAACGAGCATTTGCATTAGATACCAAAACTTGGATATGACTGTTTTTTGCGTCATTTGAAAAAGCTATCCTAGAACTCTCCACATCAGTCAAAAATGTTTGGTTTGCTTGTGCACATCATAAATTTTTTTCACAATGAAACAGCTGTCAAACTACTTAATTAAATAACTAAACATCATTTGCGGAAAGAATTGTTGTGCCTCGTTTTTGCAATGAAACTGCACGTTTAAGTCATCGTTTACTTGTGGAATTATACGGTGAACACGTTCCAAAAGAAACACAGTGTAACCAAGTGTGAAGCGTGAGTAAAATCTATGGCCAAAAACAATATACATTGCCCCAGATAACGCTCTGTATTTAGTGGGATTAGAAATTTGTAATCCTTTAAGAGCTTTTAAAACTGGGCCAGTCTGTCATGGAACGCCTATATAGACAACAAATAATGCGTTTTAAGTGAGAATTGGGTGAAAAGTGCCCTGAACATATTAGTTTCCACCATGACAAGTTGCGGCCATATATTGTGTCGTCGTTCAAAAACTATTTGGCAAACAATAGATGAGAGGCTTTACCTTACAAGACCTTGCTCGTTCTAACTACAATTTTTTCGTATCGATTAATTTCAGTTTATTGGGAGCGTCATCCATAAATTGCTAAAAAGATATGATAAATCCTTAGCTTCCGATGGACAGTACTTTGAATGACATGTTCTTTTCAAAAACAATCTCAATAAAGCATTTATTTCCAATAAAAATGGTCGGTTTATAATGTACACATCCAAAATTTATCCTTTTCCTATAGCACATCTGTTCGTAGTCGATTGAATAGTGGTTTACATTAAACATTACAATAAAAACTGGCTTTTATCTCTTTTAACTTTCTTTCTGCAGAAATATTTTCGCTCACTATGAAAATATATACTAATAAATGTATATATATAAGCATTTCTCCCTTTTTCCTAGGGCCATTTAACCGACTACGTTGTTATAGCCTGAGAATCAATCCTGTATAAAACCATATCAATTTGCTAGATTCTGAAGAAGATATTATAGTTGTGGCATCCCAAAAATTTGACTACATTTCTTTGTATTCCTTCAAAAATAAAATCACGAAGATAGTTTCTGTTATCAACTGAAGAGATCCCTGAAATTAAGGACATGGCTGATGAATAAGCTCAAGATGATTGAAAATTCTATTGGGACTTTCGCATTATTTTAATTTATTTCATATGAAATAAGCTTTCTTTGGCGTTGTTTAATGTACCAATTAATTCAAATTCAATTATTGTTGCCAACCACTTAATTAGTCCATTTCAATTTGAATCTGATTGATTTATGTCCTGCAAATTTTATATTCAACGACCACACATAATAAATATCTTAAAGCTAAAATGTCAATTTAAAATTGAAAAGAAAAAAGGAACACGTTAGCACAGGCTATAATGTGATTTAGTTGCCGCAACCCTTGAAGTGACACATAAGGCAACGACAAAGACGTCGCGACGTTTTTTAAAAAAAGAAGACACACATTTTTTAGACATGTTTCAACAACTTGTAGATGACAGATTTTGGGTAACAAAATTGAAAATGGCTAAACGTTATAAAAACTTAAAAGCTGTGTTAGTTGTTTTGATGTTAGACAAGCGAACGACATCAATTAAAATGTTTTTGAACTAAAAAAATAAAATAAAAGGAATTCTAGATAAATAAACATATGAAAACATGATGTTGGCACAAACAAAATTGGAAGTCATAAATCAAGGGCCTATGTTGCTGGCATAAATGTTTTCAATTTTTTCTTTTTTTTCATTCAGTTTAGTTTTATTTAATAAAATTTTATTTTTTTATTGAACAAAACTTAGTTAAGTTTCAAGTAAAAATAATTTATTTACAAAAAAGAAAAAAAAATATATCATCATAATTTTTTGAATGCATCTTATGGTAGACTAACATTTTATTTCATGTCTAAACCGCACAAATAATTTCAATAACCTGGGGGTCATACATTTTTCACACCTAATCTTAAAACGACTCCTTTTTTTGTGTGTAAGGCAACCCAGCTTAAATCAACGCATTTCGTAGTAAAATATCCATAAGCCCACGCACTGTATAGCAACACCTACCCTGGTGTCTTTGAAATTTCTTATAGGAATCGTATGTTAATATTCATGATTGTGAAATAAATTTCCGATAATTCATTATTTAAATGCTGTTTTAGCGTACATACTCGTATTTGAATTGCCAGTGTTGATGTTGTATTTGCAAATATTTGCCCAAAAGCCTTCAACATAATTAACACGTTACGTTCATATGTTTGGAACCATGTGGGCCAATATAATGCCTTCTTTGCCTTTCACTAACATTTCATGGCTTTTATTTCATTTCATTTCATTTCTTTTGTTTTTTTTTCGTTTTATTTTCTAGAAATAAGATTTCAATCAGATTTACTGAATCGACACACACACACGCATACACACACTCTTATTGTTGCATTAAACAAAATTGGTAATTCATTGTTTTGTGCCCTCCAAACATTTAAATGGAAATGGAAATGGTCTGACAAACAAATATTTATATTGTATTTGATTATGTTTGCATTATTTAATATTTGCCATTTGTTATCCAAGCCATACCAAACAATTCCTGTTAACACACGCACACACACACACCCATCTCATGCAGTCAGCCAGGGATCTTCTTCCCTTTCACATGCCCAATACAATTTAAAGTTCCTGTAAAACAAATTGGATTAAGCTTAAGCTTTTGCCACTTGTTGTTTATGGTTTTCAATAAATTAGAAGAGATTGATAATAAGTGGAGGTGTTGAAATGAAATGAAGCTGCATTACGTTCTCCATATTTATACAAAATTATTGGGTATGGTGAGTGGTTAGGTGAGTATTTTTGTGAAAAGTCCCACTCAGGCCCTCTTGAATTTTTTTTCCAATCGTGCTTATGTCAGCATATGGGAAAAAGTTGTGATTCCTATGAAATTGAATAATTCCCGGACTTGGATGCTCTTCAGATTACAACAGTTGAAGACGGATTATCCGCACCATTAAAAGTTTCATGCCGGACCAAATATTGTATAATTTATAACTTATCGCACAATCTTCATATGTTGAAAAATTAACGAACAAATTAATGAAATGAAGCTACAATTGCAAAGCCCATTTAACCATTTAAACTATTACAGAACCTGGAAAGCTTATTAACTTTTAGAACCTTAAGAATCAGTATTACAACCCATTTCCTCATTTCAACCATGTTATATGTGTTCATTTTATTAAGGGATGGCGGCCTACAGTTTAATTTGGAATTCGAACAACAGATTTTAAGACTTTTTTCATGTCAAATTTAGTTTTTACTAGGGTTTTATGCTGTTGAGAAAAAGTAGCCGAGGCAAATATTCTTTTAATGTTTTGTTTTGTTCGAGATGTCTTGAGATCATTGACGTGATCAACACAGAATTTTTGGTGAGCACTACAATTTTGTCTTCTAAGCCTGAGACTTTAAAAGAGGTAATCTTTAGTCACTACTAAAGATCACGCGGACTAAAATTGCACGCAAGTCACATTTGTCGAATAGTCAATAAATAAACGAAGGCACCTATCCTTAATTATTCAGTTACTTAAAAAAAAGGGACTTGACGTTTCGTTGGGTTTCGGAAAATCAAAACTTTTATGCATCAGACTTATTTATCGGATGTTGTTCATAAATTTGATATTGTGGATTGTTTGCACTTCGTGAGGGTTGATTTTTCTTCTTCGGACTTCTAGGTTTTCTGGGGTGATTGGGTTTTGGATGTATAACCGTGTGATGGAATCGATCGCACTTCATGCACGTATCCATTGATGTGCACCCTCTTAAATCGGGGCTCTTGGCAAGGCAATTTACGCAATAACGATGCATCTCAACAATGTCTTCCCTCCTCTTAACCGTCATTCTGAGGAACCTTTTACAGAAGCGCAAGGAGTGAAAGTTTTCGCAAAGAATACACCGATATAGATGGTTATCTAAACGCTGTCTGCGTTGACCTAACTTTCAGCGGATAGTGGATCGGCTTCGGCTATTCCTAATGTTGGGAAAAATTAGTTATTAGAATAGTTGTGGAGAAATGCAAGGTATTTTGGAATAATTTTAGCTGTGAAAATAAAAAGAGCAAAGTTTTATTAGACAATATGGACTAGAGAAGTAGGAGAAGATGTAAGAAATTGAGGATAATTTGAGAAAGAAAAAACAATCGTTAGGTTTGAGTTTCATCGTCCATGAAGGGTAGAAGGCATAATTTAACAATTCCGGCTCGAAGGACCATCAAATAACGTGTGTTATTTTTAAAACAAATTCTCTTTAGAAGATTGGAATATAGGGATTAAGAAAGAATTGGGCCAATCTTCTAAAGTAAAATTTTTATTATAATTACTCAAATGTAATTATAATTAGAGTTAATGGAATGAGAAAAAGAGAAAGAAAGAAATGTTGATATTAATTTCTTAGTTTCTTTAAAGGCTGTTCGAGAGTAAACTTACTTTTTAGAGATGGGTGACGAAAAGAAAGATGTTTGAATATCAAAATTGGAAATTATTACACTTTTATTTATGACTAGTATGCCAATGCGGTAGAGGGTTGTAACACAAGTGACTTTAATTTACAAAATTTACTTTTAATAAAATTCAGGATTTATCAAAAAGAAAAATTATATAAAAAAACAGATTAGATAAAATTATCTTTTACATAAGCAGTCATGTTTTAGTGTTGGTTAATACATTCCAAAATAATTCACAATGTAATTCATTTAATAGGTGTAGATAATAATTTAATTTTAATTCAAAATTCAATTCAAAATTCAGTTGTAAAGTGAAATATAAATTAAGTACAAATTCTTATATGTACAACTAGTCATTACCAGTCTTTAGTCAGGATTATGATCTATCTTCTCACACTACCCATGCTGAGTGTATTAATTTCATTCGCTAGTGGTACCTACAGTTTAGAGTCGATTCCGAACGATTAAGTTTTTCCTCTCAATGTTCCTGACAAAAACTCTGAAAGGAAGTCACTAAAGAAATAATTTTTCATATTTCGTTTGTTCGAGATGTCTGAACTAGAGATTGATCTAACAAACCAACAAACTACCTACTACAAATAAAAAAACCTGAACAATTTAGTTACTGAAAGCACTGTACTCCGCCTACCATTGATATTGCAGAGGACGTCTACCAAGGATGTATTCTTTCTTCTCTTAAACTTTTAGTGGCAGTGTATGAGATGCTTGAAGAAAAAGGATATTCTTGGCACCCTATAAACTTAAAGCATTCGAATGATTTGTTATATGCTGAAGACATTACACTGAATTCCAACAAACATAGTCATATCGATCCATCTTTTCTCTTCCGTCTCTTATATTCTCCTTTTCTTACCTCTTCTCCTTTTCCAATTTTCCTATCTCCTCTAGGACGTATTTACAATGGGTCATTTTGGCCTCTGGATATTATACTTGACCCAATGACATGTCCTCAAACCTAACCTAACCTAGTTATATCGAAAGCAAATAAATGACTTACAAACATGTGGTGAAAGATACCAATTGCAGTAAAAGTCAAACTACGCTGAGGAAGGTGGTCTTAGCGACCACCACAACACACGGTACGTATCACCATGTGTTAAAATAAAACTCAGACCTTTATATAGTAGACCACTATTTGAATAACATCCGATGAGCATAGCCTTGGCCTTAGACACAATATTTCTTCATTCATATCCATACTAAAACTGAGGTGCTCTCATCTATAATATACCGATTAACTGCGTTGCTTATGAAGCCGCTGTATTTCTTCAACGACTTCATTTCAGCATATTTCTGGTGAAAACTCTGAGAGTAAATAAAAATTGCAATGAAAAGTTTGTCAGAAATCTGTCGTTCGGAGTCGACTTGGAAATGTTGTTACCTCCACTCATTGATAAAATTAACACACACAACATAAGTGGTGTGAGAAGCAAGGTCGTAATCCTGCCTAAAAGGCTGTAATAACCAATTATGTATGTCTGTATATTGCCTTGCTCCCAATCTGTCACCTAAATTTCGAAAATATTTTATTCTGCTTGTGTTGATAAGATGGTCCCGGCTGTCATTTTCTCTGTACTTACTTGTATGCTGTTAATCATGTGTTATTTACGTACTTATTAACCCATTATAACATAGATTTCTATATCGATTCTTCTTTCTTTAGACGCCTTTTGCACGTTGAAATTTGTTTCGAAACAAATTTCAAAACTCTTGAGTTTGTTGCAGAGAGGGGAAAAACGAGCGGGGGTGATTTCACAATTTCATGTACTCGCAAAACTTGCTTTGTTCTTCATTCGTATATACACAGAGTTGTATTTGATTTCACATTTTCTTTTATTTTTTGTTTCGCATAGTGAAGTTAACATGCTGACTGCCGCGGCAATTTTCAAAAAACTGGCCAAAAATGACAATTTGATTTTTTTACATTATATTACTTAAAAAACTCTATTTTTAGATCGTAGGTATCATCAAAAATAAAAATTATGTTTTTTTAGGAGAAAAAGTGGTTTAATGAGTACGAGATAACTCGTAGATTGCGTTCTGTTCTAGGGAGCCAACTATGAATTATCTCGTAGTGGGCAGTCAACGTGTTAATATAAATTTTCCTTATTTAAAATAACATTACTTTTTGTTTATTTTATGTTTGAAATCAAAACATTTGCAAAAGAAAATTTTTAGTACCAAACAATAAATTATAAAAATGAAAAAATAAAAGTCAAAAAGAATATAATTTAATTTTTTAATTTATAAAAATCAATAAATAAGGTAAAAATATTAAAAAATAATAATACATACATAAATATATGTATAATATATTATAATATTATAAAAAAATATAATATTCATATAATGTTCATTTTTAAAGAATTGTATCGGGTTGTTTGAATCTAAATCACAATGCCAAATAAAGTTATAACTGTCAAAAACAGCAGAATGACGCGATAAAAGAAAACAAAATTTGTGAAATTAATTTTTTACGTGCAAAAGCGAAAGAAATTTTAAAAGAAAATGCAAAAAAGTTTTTGAAACTTGTTTCGAAACTAATTTCAACGTGCAAAAGGCGTCTTATTAATTTAATAAATAGTCTCTCCACATTTTCTTCTGCTACCTTGGGTAGAAATTGTATGGAACAAAAGACTTAAGAAACAAACTCGAAATTTTTTCTTGATAAAATTTTTTTTTTCTTACAAAGATAAATTTCCTTTTGCCCAAATTCTATCAAAAACCGTACAAGCTTTAAAGGAAATTATTCTCCCATAACCTTGACCATCGGTCTATGGCGGCTGTATAAGAATACAAATAATTTTTAGCATTGAACTTGAACCTTATGAAAGAGGAAAAAACATACAGAATTATTTACAATAAAAGGCAGTAGCAGCAGCAAATAATTTTAAAAATATCTTGACAAATTAGCAACATGTGAGGTAAATTTGAAAAATTTCTTAATCATACCAAAACGATCAAATGATTAATAAAAGTGCCGCTTAACTAAAAAAAACTAAGAGGAACAGAACAGAAAACAAATTATCCGCTTGTAAGACGAAAGTAATTTGTATTGAATGTTGAATAATTTGTATAAGACAATGTAATTAAAATTATAGCAGAGTGGAATTTTTTAACGCCAAAAAGCACAAACAAACAGCGGCTATAATAGCTGCTAAAGCAAATAAAAATATTGTACAAGAAGAAAAGTACAGAAGCTAAAGCTTCTGCTTTAAACTAAAGATGACATTGACACTGCACTGCACACACTTTACACTAGACAATGAAATCACCATTAAGTGAGTAGAGAGCCAAACCAGAGTTAATGTGCGTGCTTTACAGCCATATCGTTTGGGGATTTTCTTTAGAATGTCCTACAACAGCAGCAGCATTGGCAGCAGCAACAGTAAAAGGCAACAGATTCTCTTTTCTATACGTTGTTGTTAAGCATTTTAAATGCTTTAAATAACTAGAATTTTCATTAATGAAATATTATGTTGTATGCCAAACAGCCAGCCAGCCAGCCAGGCTAGTTAGTTTACGAACAAAAGCGTTTTTTTCTTTTAAGAAAACAAAGTGATGCCAATCAACCGATAACCAGCCATTGATCGTAAGTATGAGTATGAGCTTTAAAGTGTTTTGCTTTTTAATTTTTTTATTACCAATCGATTGTAAATAATAATGGTTGAGAGCCAGAAAAATAGCTGCGTTGAACGTGAGCGAACAAGTGGTTGCCATAGTATTCGATTTAATAAAACAATTCACAATAATTACCACCAATTTTAAACACTTTGACATTACAGATTGGCATGTACGTGTATGCTTGTGTTGATCGTGTTAAACGTTCAGCGGTAAATGCTTTTCAAGCTCACAAGCAGATTATTCTAAAACAATTATTCAACTATTCCTCTACCATACTTTGTCCTTTTAAAACAAAACCCACAAAAAGAAAAAACATTCTCAGTTTCTGTTTCATTCAAACAATTTAAATTGATTGGCAAATTGATTGTTGTATACAATATACTCGTACACCCGGTTTAATGGCTAGACACTGTCTTATATCACTCTCTCACACACAATATATCAGTTCCGCCAAAGCATACAAGGTCATTATTATGTACTATTTTGCTATTTTAAAGCTGAGCAGAGCAGTGTTTAATAAAATTGGGTTATAAAAGTTTTATTTAAAATTTAAATTTAATATATGCAAAGTGTTAAACATACGTTTTCAATTTTAAAACACACTTACTAGCCAATGTAACTTAACGTGTCTAGGCACACTTAGCTTTGATGATTAATTTTCATAAACATTTACTCCGGGATAATGAAATCATTTAAAATAATTAAAGCGACTCAAAAGTGTAGAAGAAAAATGCCAGAAAATCAATTTAAATTATACAAAAAAAGCGATGAAAAAAGTTACAAGAATTTTAATTACTTTAAATGAATATTTAGCTGAAGGCAAAGATTTCATAGTTAATTTTTATATTAAAACAACAAAAAGTTAATAAGAAAAAATAAAAACTTGGTAATGCAGAATATGAAAGCTTAAACAGCAGTGGATACAGCACTACAGAATCTATCCTTAAGGTCTGGTGCATTGATGGTTGTCGATGGGAAGGGGCTTATCTTTCTTTCCTTATTTTCTAGATTTGATTTCAAGTATGTAAACCACTGTTATAGAGAGGTTATATCAAAGACTAGACAAAAAAAACCACACTTCATAATGCGATATAATACACTTATTAAGTTAAGAGTTCACCTAATAATATGAGTTTTCAGTCTATAAAATTTTGTAATCAAAGCAAATCAATAATGGATACAATGTAAGGGCGGATCAAGGAGACTTGACACACAAATTTTTCGCCTCTTAACAGTAACAGGGAGTGCTCATGCCACATTTTGAACGAGCTGCATAGTTCAGTTTCTGTTTGACAGCCACAGCTAATGGCGCTATTTGAGCTAATTATAATGAATTTTTTGCACTGATTATAGACTTAATTTTAATCAAGGCTAGACTTGATAAATACCATTGCAAAAGTAAAATAGTAAAAGTTTCCTGACACTCGTGTTGGGCGCACAAGAACGATAGTTACAGAAATGTTTGATTACCCATGGTCATCTTGTTGGTCATTCTAATATTAGTATTGCAATCAATTGTACTCAATTCAAAGTTTGTAGAGTAAGCCTATAATACCTGTTCCAATCTTAGTGCCATGACTAATTCCCCGTCCTGTTTAATGATATAAAATTCTTTCTAAAATGCTTTAATACAGACATACATACATAATTGGTCATTACAATCCTGCAGCCAGGATTACAACCTAGCTTCACACACCACTTATTTTGTGTGTGTTAATTTTATACATGAAAAGCAGCACCTACAGTTTAAAGTCGACTCCGAAAGACAGATTTCTAGGAAACTTTTACTCTTATTTACTCTCAGAGTTTTCTCCAAAAATCTACTGAGAGGTAGTCGCCGAAGAAATATTTTTTCATAATTCGTTTTGATGCTGACCTGGGGTTTGAACCGTGGCCTCACGTCTAATATCCAACACACAACCTGCTGGACTACGACGACGAAATGCATTAATGCCTCACTGATGGTTCATCCTCTTGAGCACAAAATCTACATGTTAAATTCGATACGATCACATTTCTGTGAAGAGTATACTGAGTGTACAATGCTCAAATGCAGATTGTTAGCATCGCGTTATTGCTGGATAATCTGGTGCACGAAGTCGCCGCAGTCTAGTAGGTAGTGTGTCGGATTAAACGCCAGTTCAGACATCTCGAACAAAACGAATTGTGAAAATGTATTTCTTTGGCGACTTTCTCTCAGCAGCCTTTTGGCATTAATACTGAGAGTAAGTAAAATTGCCAATAAAAGTTTCTCAAAAATGTGTCGACTTTAAACTGTAAGTTTCGCCACTCATGGATTAAATTAATACACACTGCATGGCTAGTGTGAGAAACTCGTTCATAATGCTGACTAAAGAGTGGTAATAAATAGTTAAGAAAGTAAATAAGACTGATGCATGACTCAAATCTCCACTTATTGTAATTTCCCAATAAAAGTTTTGATTGACTACAACCCCACTTGGCTTGAGAAGAGTCTTTGCCTGTCTTTATCTTGTGGAAGCCATAGGGCAGTGGTTTAAATTTTGAAAAATTCCTTGGGGATGGCCAACATTTCTGGTAGAGTGAGTGCTACGTTTTTTCACAAACAAAATAATTTTCAATATGGTCGCGATTTTACGCCACTTCGTATCCTATATGTAACATAGATTCACTGCAACACAACAGACACCATACAGCCGCCAAATTATTGGATTATTTGGGATGAATCACAATCTAACAAGCCTAAGGTAAGTTTATCGACCACTAAAGTCAAGGTAATCTTTATTTTGAAATGACTGATTAATTTGGAAAGGGTGCCTTAGTTGATTTACGATTGTTGGACAAATATGACTTACGTACCAGGACGAGGTATGTGGTGTTTTGATGGCAAAAATCCATGAATTCAACTGTGAATTGGATCCTCAATGCCTTTAACCGTAAGTTAAAATGTATTCTTTTAAAATCTGAGGAAATGGCTCGGAAGACAGCGATTTTATTGTCGCCAACAGATTTATTTCCACGGCCTTAATAAACCTTAGTTTTTGCAAGTGTCAAGGGGTTATAGAAACCTCAAAAGGCAACTGTTTTAAAAATAATAAAAATTTTAATCAAAATCCATGCTTCATTCAATAAAACCAAGATTTATTAAGTCGCCTTTATATAGATCGCAGAATTTTTTTTCGTGGTAAGGAAGAAATCAGAAACTGGGTTTATAGACAGTAGAATTCAATAAAAAAATTTAAATGCATAAGACGACTAAAAACCAGCTACTATACGTTTGTAATGCCTCATATTGTTCATAATAAGACATCAAATAATTAGACGTCAAATAATTGTCGTCAGATAACTCAAGAAAAACCTATATTCCATTGCAAGTTTATGTTTTAAGTGTTCTGTTTGCCGTTTCTTCTATAAAAAGGCAATAAAATTTGCAAAAAAAATTTTTCTATTTTGGCCATAAACTGGACTTAAATTTATATGGAATGACTAGGCAATTAATTCGTATTTTATCTTGTTTGTAATTGCACAGTAGTTAAACATTAATTTTAAAATAGATTTTTATTATGCTTTGAAAGATGGCGCCACTGTTGTTGTATGAATAATTTTGTGCATATTATATTGCTTTCATAGTTATAGAACCGCCACCGCAGCTATTGCGGGTAGAATGAACAGAAATTGTGCGTTGTATGGTGGAAAAGGGAATCTATTTTAGGCCATAAAGTTTTTTTGTTTTTTTTTTCTTTTTATATGTGCCGGACAATTGATGTGTTAAATCTAAATTTATGCCACTTTTAAAAATATTCGGCTTGAATTCTTTATTATGCCGCCTGATATTCATTTAATTAAAATTTAATAATTCGAAATTTATGACGGCGATATAAAAGTCAAATAGCATGCACAATGCACTATTTAAAGTATAGCCCCCGGCTAGTGGACTTCTGTTTTATTATAAACGTTATTTACTTTTGCAAATGCAAGTGCAACATAACCAAATATTTGCTTTGATTATATTGCATTTAAAGTGTGTGGCTTATTTCGAGGCAGCTACATCAGCATTTGCTCAAGAACATGGAAAGAAAAAAAATTACACTTTATTACTTAACTACATCTAAATAATCGAAAACGTCTATACGGCATAAGATAGCATAAGCGTTAAAGCAAGTAGGAAAAAAAGTAGTTTTACTAGCTAAATTCTTGGAATTGCTATTCAAACTATGCAGTCAACACACAACTAGGCTAGTGAATGGACATAGAATGACTGACTAAAAGACTTCGTTCGTTCGTTTGGTTGAATATGAATACACTTTTGATTTCAGGTGCATTTGTGAAAAGCAAAATTAATGATCAACACCAGAGCAACCAATAAGCAAGAACAGGGCCTATTAACATGGTTGTAACAATAATAAAAATTACGCACATACTGGTAAACGCATACGCATGCTTACACTCTCACAAGACAGTCTCAAAATATGTATGTATGTTTGTAATGAAACAATTCCTTTGACTTTAGTCAAACAAACACACGGCCAACGTACAGGATCAATGGAGGATAAAAACAAAAAAAAAAACGAGGATAAATGAAATGAAATAAAGAAAAAGCACCTTTTTTGAGAAGAGAATTCCTGTGCTAAAGCAGCAATTTCTACTGTAAATATGGAAGGATGAAAACACCGAACGACAGACAGACAGACAGATAGCAAGCAAGTAACCAACGAACGAAAAACAGATGCATTTCTGTTTGATTTTTGTGTTTTTGTAACAAATAATAATGAGCAGCTCAAAAAAAAACAGAAAACTACAAGTATATTATGATGGCACAAATGAATACTCATTCAGCGCTCCCCTATATTTCGGTTTTATTTTCGGATATAAAACTAAACGCCTGCCTCGCCTCAGCGAAGTAAAATTTAAAAAAGGACTCAACTTGAAATATTGTTACGTTCGTAGGAAATTATTTAAAACTGCCAAAACAGAAAACAAAAAAAACGTAAATGAAATGCATACAGGACAGGAACTAAATTCGGTCATAATCATCATCATTGCCCCGTCGTCAATAAATGTGTGGTTCCTGTAAAACCAAACAGAGACGTACCATACTTATGCAGAAAATACGCTGGTATTGGTCGAGCAGATGTTTCTTGGCACACGATTTCTGTTTTCTTTCCTGTTTTTTTTTTTTTTTTTTGGTAATTTTCCTAAAGGACTCACTCACCTTTAGTTAATGATCCTGTGCACTATTTAATATTTGTCTTCTAGTCAGCTAAATAGGTGTGGTCAAGTTCTATTGTGGAGGCTTGCTGCCAATTAGAATTTTTATTTTTTTTCCATAAAAAACTTTTATTGCTTTTCTAAAACATAGCATTTGATAGCCGCTTTTATTAGAGTTTAACGTGATGTAGTATTTTAATTTAAACAGTTTAATTGTTATAAAGAAAACAAGGTTAATAGTATTGGGTTGGTGAAGAAGTAACTTCATTTGTTGTTTCAGACCAACTGCATTTCTATCACTCCTAATCAAACTGTTTACTTACTTATTTATATGGTCATTACAACCCTTGCCAATTCCTATGTGTTTTTCATTTCACAAAAAAAAAAAAAATTGTGATCTATACGAGGGCATGTTCGTGATTTAAAAATATGTATCATTTTTAAAACAATACCCTTCGAGCTCTATGCACGTTTCTCTAATCCTTTGCCATTTAAGGTTTGTTGTGGTCATCGAAAAAAAATCTTTTGTTGCCTTGTGAACCATTTATTTCGACTTTAACAGAAAAAAATAGTAACTAATGGCCTAATTCATGAATGTTTGCCATCAAAACACCGTATGCTTCGTCTTAGTACACAAGTCATATTTGTCGAATATCCATCCTAAATTATTCAGTCATTGAAAATAAAAAAGACCTCTTTAGACATTTGAGACTTCGATGCTCGTGATACTCCCCAAAGAACCCAATAGTTTGATGGCGGTATTGTTTCTGTTGTATTGTGGTGAATCAATGTTTCAAACACAGTTACGAAGTACAGTAAAAACTCCACCGTAATGAAAATGATTTTATTTGTTTGTTTGTGGCATCCACTCTACCGGAAATATTTCTCATTCCCAAGGAAGCTTATAAAATTTAAAACACTGACATAGGGCTTCCATAAGATAAATGCAAGTCAAGTTTCTTCTCAAACCAAGTGGGTTTCAAACTTTTATGGGGAAATTACTTGTCGCCGTAGTCTAGTAGGTGGTGTGTTGGCTTATTAGATGTAAGGGCACGGTTCAACCACCAGTTCAGACATCCAAACGAAAATATAAAAAAAATATTTCTTCGGTTACTTCCTCTCAGCAGATTTCTGGCTAGAACTCTGATAGTAAATAAAATTGCCATGAAAAGTTTCTCAAAAATCTGTCGTTCGGTGTCGAGATCGCCACTCATGTATAAAATTAATACACACAACATGAGTGGTGTGAGAAGCTAGGCCGTAATCCTGACTGAAGGGTTGTAATGGCCAATTACGTATGTATGTATGTATTGCGAAATTGCAATAGGAGAAGATTTAAGTCATGCATCATTCTGATTTACAATCTTAATTAGTCATTACGACCAAGCTCCACACATCATTTATGTTGTGTGTGTTAATTTTATACATGAAAGGCCTACCTGCACTTTAAAGTCAACCCGAAAACGACTAATATTTCATGACAAATTTATTCTCATAGTTCTTATTAGAAAGCAGAGACCTCTCTCGCGCGACAAAATTAACACTTTACAAGACACTCATCCTACCCGTGCTTTTTTATGGTGCAGAGGCATGGAGCCTATTAAGTACAAATGCAGCGGCCTTGAGAGTGTTCGAGAGAAATGTACTGCGCAAGATCTTCGGTCCAGTGCGAGTTGGCGATGATTTCCGTATCCGATTCAACAGTAAGCTGTATGAGCTACTCAACGACATAGACGTTGTGCAGCGTATTAACATCCAGCGGCTGCGCTGGCTCGGCCATGTCGTTCGAATGGAGGTAGATACTCCGGCGAAACGGGCATTTGATGCGGGAATCTGCGGAAGTTGGCGAAGAGGACGACCTTGCATCCGTTGGAAGGACCAAATCGAGGAAGCCCTGTCATCGATTGGTGTACCAACTGGCGCAGGCGCGCACGAAGCAGTGGCGCCTGGAAGGATGTGTTGCGGCAGGCCGAAGTCCGACAAACGCGTTGTTATGGCCAATTAAGTAAGTAAGTAAGTTCTTATTAGAAATCTATTGAGAGAAAGTCACGGAAGAAATGAGCAAAGCTTGGTTTTGAACCATTGTATGACTCATTAGATCTACGTGGTTGTGTTTAGACTTGTTTTAATCTATTTATACGTGATATAGTGCCTTGACAAGACCAAGCTAAACTTGATACGATGGATTTAAACATTATTTTTAACGTTATGTTGCATACGAAACCAACTTCGGAGTTGGAGAGAATTCTGCATCTCTTTTCGCTGTACCTTTATTTTGCAAACTTAGCAGCGAATAATACTTTGTGCATTCGAAAGAAAATATTCATTCTTCAAAATATTCATTTAAAAATTGCATTCTTCAGAAGTTTCCGCAGTCTAGAAGGTAGTGTGTTGGCTTATTAGACGTGAGGCCACGGTTCAACCACCAGAGCAGCCATCAAAACGAAAATATGAAAAAATATTTCTTCGTGACTTCCTTTCAGCAGATTTCTGCCGAAAACTCTGAGAGTAAATTAAATTGCCAAGAAAAGGTTTCTCAAAAATCTGTCGTTCGGAGTCGACTGTAAACTGTAGGTTCCGCCACTTATGTATACAATTAATACACACAACATGAGTGGTATGAGAAGCTAGGTTTTAATCTCGGGTTGCAATGATTAATTATGCATGTATGTATTGGCATTATTCTTTAGACGACTGTCGGGGCCTTGGCTCTCTTATAATCACTTCTAGGATTGCTTTTTGCTACAGCGAGTCCTTTGACGAGATGGAAACAAACGTCAATATTCACCTAATTTGTAGGTATCGTAGGTAGGTAACTTACCTACCCCTCAGTTGTAAACTGAATTTCTTTAAGGATACTTATTTAATGCCTCAAGTTCCATCAGCTTTTCGATAAATTGCCTCACCAGTATCACCGTGCTTTCTGGCGAATTTTTTTTACATTGGAATTCTTATTGAGAAACTATACATTTAGGATTGAAAATGTAGAAACGGACGACTTGAGCAGTCGTACAAACAGGATGGCCAATGGAAAGTGAGGCATTAAATAAGTATGCTTAAAAAAATTCAGTTTACAACTGTGGGGTAGGTAAGATGCTGTTCAATTTTATGTAAAATATGTTCCATTGTCTTCACATCTAATTTTCTATTTAAATTAAAGCGAATTTTCTTTGCAAGCGACATAATATTTGTTTAATGCTGCTAAAAGAGTCACTAGAAGCATCATAAGATTACGTTCTTTAACATATCATATCGACTTTTATTACTTTTTATTCAACACAATAATTTCAGCTTTCGACTGGTGATGCCTTAATAAAAATAACAAACAGGGGTTGTTTTATACGACGTTATATGGTGAGAGATGCAATACGTGCCACTCTTTACGTAAATATACATGAATTATACAACAAAAATCACCTTGAGTTAAGTAACCAATAGAATTAAAGATTTTTTTCATTTCATTTTATAATCCTGGCAACATTAAACCACAAACACGTGCTTTAACTTCAGAAAAAAAAATTAAATACAAGACTTAAATGGAAATGAAACGAACTAAAGATGATTAAAAGAAAAGTGTCACTCACTCCTCTGGTTAATAAATATTTCGAATTGAATTGAAGATGATGAAAAATGAACAGAGTTTAGCCTTAAGTATCCACCCACAAAACTACTAAGTGGACGGTAGCAGTGTCACTGTATCTGACCTAAAAAGAAACACTTTAAAGAGACTAACTTAACCTGCTCTTTTGTTTGTAACTTTTTTGGTTATTGTTTAATAGTCCTGGTATTGTTTGTTTTTCAATTGTTTTTTATATTCCTTTGCATTCCTCCTATTTCATAGCAGTTCTTGAAAATTTTGCGGCTTACAACTTAAGCAAATTCTTCAATTGTTTCCGTTTTTGTCATTTTTTTAAATACCTTTTGATATAGATTCACGCCTTTAACAATCCACACAGTATCTATGAATTGTTCATTCTTTAAGGAATTTTCTTTTGTTCAATTTTAGCGCTTAAACGTATCTACAATTCAATGGTCAGTTCATTGTTGTTAGTACTCAAGAAACCACAGGAGTCTTTAAAGTCTGAAAAATCATTAGAATCGTATTAGTCAAAAAGAGAAGAACAAGCAGAAATTAAATTCAGGAAACTATTAAAAATTTCAAATAATGACAGGGTGTGTCACTCTAAAGGAGTAGTCTAAAAAACAAAAGACTTAAGAAGAATACTTTAACCTGTACACACTTATTTGACATACACGTAATGGCTTATAAATGACTTCATGTTTTTTGGAAAAAGAATTTAATTTCAGTTTTAAACCCAAACATTTTCTAGCCGTATATGAGGTAAATTTGCATGAAATGTTTAGCAAATTGTAGTCACTAAATAAACACCATTCCTTTATTATTGAGTATCAGTTCGGTAGTAGGAAAAATCATCCAGAAGAAAAATGAATTCAGAGTTCCGCACTCTGATTCTGATTCTCTCAACGTTTATTGATCTAATTTGCTAATATCAACATTGCCTGTGGCTTGTGTAGAATGTTGCAGAAAATTTTCAATTTAATATGTTCTTATTTACATACTTAATTGGACATTAAAATCCATGTTGTGTGCATTAATTGTGAAGGGAGCTTCAGTATAAAATTGCTTCCGAACGCCAAATTCTCTGAGTTTTTTCAAGAAGTGTTGAGAGGAAGTCGCCGGTAAAATACATACATACAACCCTTTAGTCAGTATTACGGACTAGCTTTTCAGGTTATATTCATTTTGTACAAAAGTGGCGGAACCTAGAGTTTAAAGTCAAATCCGATAGATTTTTGAGAAACTTTTCATGGCAATTTTATTTACTCTCAGAGTTTTCTCCAGGAGTCTACTGCCGAAATCGCCAAAGAAATATTTTTTAATAATTCGTTTTGTTGAAAATGCCTGACCTGTGTTTTGTCTAATAAGCCAACACACTACCTACTAGACTACGGTGACTTCTTTGTATGTTAGCGGATGTCAAATGTCTCATCTCATATAATAGGATCGTAATGGTGTTGTATTAATTTGAGTTTACAACTGATGTAAGCCAATAATGTATGTATTTTGCATCCGGTACTTTTTATTCACGTCATCGCCGATACAGCATGGTAGACCTCATGTATTTAGATTACACCAGTAACATAATCCTTTAAAGTCAAATTCCATGACGTCTTTATGTACCATTTATTTCAAAAGGCGATTACATATCGATCAGTTGATATTGGGTTTAGGTATGTTTTTCAGTTATAAGTGTTAGAAAAGCATCTTGCATACAATTCTCTCTTCGTGCGCGTCCTAATAGCTTTTGCAGAAGTGGTTGTGAGATATTTCCAGCGTGGGCACCTCGAGACCAATGTGGTGTTATAACTGACATTAGATTCCTAAAATGAGAACTATTCAGTTGTAATGCAAATTTTGATCTGCATTAATCTGTATGAGACTACATCTGTCTGGTCTCTTTACAAGTGGATTCAATATTCCATCTTTCTTCTGGAAACCAGTGCAGTTTGTATAAGACCATCTGTTTACCTCTCTGCAGAATAATGTTAACCTCACTTATAAATTTATTAGAATTTTCTATTGTTTATTTTCAATATTGCCGTATCCACCAAAACAATCGTCAAATGTCTGGCTATCTCCTGCAGAAGCGTACGTCAGTCTTTAATAATAGAAGTCGTGTTTACACATACATAATTGGGCTTACAACCCTTCAGTCAGCCATGTGTTTTTATACATGAGTGGTGGGACTGCGGTTTAAAGTCGATTCCGAGGAACATTTTTGAGAAACTTTTCATGGCAATTTTATTTACTCTGCGAAAAAATATTCTCACGAACGACAAAACTAACACTCTACAAGACGCTCATCCTCCCCGTGTTTCTTTTTGGCGCAGACGAATGAACCCTATTAAGCATGGCGATGATTTCCGCATCCGATCCAATAGTGAGCTGAATGAGCTCCTCAATGACATAGACCTTGTATAGCGTATTAACATCCAGCGGGTACGCTGGCTCGGCCATGTCGTTTGAATGGAGCATGATGCTTCAGGGAGTCGGGTATTTAATGCAGGGACCTGCGTAAGTCGGCGAAGAGGATGACCTTGTTTACGTTGAAAGGAACAAATCGAGGAAGCCCTGTCATCAATTGGTGCCGCCAACTGGCGTAGGCGTGCAAGGCGCCTGGCGCCCTGTGTTGCGGCAGGCCGAAATCCCTTAATCGGATTGTTAATGGTCAGTTAAGTAAGTATGTATTTGTTTTGTGGGATTTCTCTGACCTTAGGTTTGATCCAAGGCATCATGTCTCATAAGCCAACATACTGCCTATTAGACTATGGCGAATGTGTTTACACTCTGTAGGGAATTAATGACCGCTACACCGACAGTAAATATGTGCATATCTCTACTTTGTATTCTTTAGTACTGGACTTGCAAAGCGATTTCCTTTATGGCTATCTTTTCATCCTGCATTGTACTACGGTAACCTAAGATTTAACTGTTCTGGAAGGATTCCACATCAGACTTTGTGGCATTCTATTATGTTTCTTCAATTAATAATTGAATGATATTATCTGAGATGTTTAAACCATTAGCATAAGTGGGTATTGTCGTTGTACGACCAGGTTTGAAAGCTAGTTCAAGTATAATGTAGCCGATAGGCATACTCTAGCAACTATGCTCAAGATTTTTGCATAACCATAGCTTCAATACTTCAATTCTCTTGTGGCGCTTAGTTTCATTACTGCTGTTGTGACTACTTGCCTCGCCAATGCCTTAAAAGGTCATTTTAAGAATACTTGTTATCATGATCGCCACTATACTTATAACGTGCTCAAGTCAATGCACGTCCACGTAGAATAGAGTTGGTTGGATTACAGATCCGCGCATATTTTAAACATCTTAAGAACTACCAGAAATATTTGTTATCTATATCACATGTCTATGGTGGTACATTATAATCTAAAAGTGTATCATAATTGGCTTACAAAAGGTGCTTCTGCTTAACGCCCCACAGTTATCTATAAATTTTTAGAGAATTGCTAATGAACATACATTAATACAATAACAAATAAAAACAAAACAAAAACACAATTATTTAAATATTTTGTAATAATTTCTGTTTAATATTCTTAATACGCGACCGCTTTTTAATTCCAGTTAACGATAATCGTAAATTATAAGCTGCCACTAACTTAAGCTATGCCAGCATATGGCATAAGCATCATGCACTTGCTGCAAATGATGATCAAACAGCCAGAGACAACAAAGCTGGACAGCGAGTGAATATGTCAAGCCAAATATGGTATTTAAACTGAATTTAAAATTTCAAAAAACGTACACACTGGCACGTTGGCTGGTTGTAATGGTGTCATACCTTAATGTGTCGCCCGGGGTTTAAAAGCAATTCAACAAATTACTGTATGTCCACCCCACACACATATGCTGGTATGTTGGTTTGAAAGAGGATGCAACAGAAATAAAAATTTTCTTGACTTTCAAAGTCAGCGCTACATTACGAGATTAATGAGAATTTTTATGAATGAACTTCACTTCACAAATAGTATGAAAAGAGAAGATAAATTTGTTTCTTTTTTTAAAAGTTTTTCTGCTTTTTTATGCGATAAATGTTCTCGAGTCTAATTTGGACATTTGGAGATTTGGTGCCACATCGTATACATACCTATGGTACGGTATGGCAAAAAGGCTGGGCATATTATTTAATTGTTACGTAAAAGACTTAATTGCTAAAACTAAGATGTATTTTTTAAACAGTTTGGGCCAACCCACTGTCATTCTTTTGTGCACACCGTCTTTAAACGAATGTGTGTGTCTGTTGGTCTCATTTCAAACAGCTTAAAGCTATCTCAGCTACTTGTTTTCGACAAAAAAAAAGTATTTTTAAATCCTGTGAATATTTTATTTCATAAATAACAGCCAAGAAGAAAAAACTGGAGAATAATTTTAAATGCAAAACTTTTGTGAATTGAGGTTGACGACAAGCTTTTGCCTCAACATTTATTGCAGAAGAGCTGCAGTACTTACTCTGTTAAGCCTAAGAGGCATGCATGCCCGTCCATTAATGAATTTAACAGTGGCATAAACTACTACTAACACCACTGCTACTGTTACTATTGCACTCTTTTGGTTGATTGTTGCAAACGTTTTCCGCTTAAATCCTTGAGAAATACAGAAAATATTTAATTTAATATGCTTTGAAATTTATGTTTTATTTGGCTTGAGGCCTCCACAACAAATGTTAATTATTTTATGTCATTTTGTATCATAAAATCTTATGGGAAATGCCAAAGAATTTGCCTTAAAAACAATGTAGCAGAAAAAAATGAAGTGAACTTGCAACACATCAACTCATCACTTTTCAAACAGAAGCCATGGCTGTCTGCAAAAAGGATTTCGGTTTCGACTGGCTTCAAGACAAATATTTTTCAAATTGATTATGGAAATTATTCAAACTGTCAGACACAGTTAACACTTTAACTTTAATTTAATAACAGATATTTTGGGCGCTCTTTTTTTCATATTCAAGTTTACAACAACATTTACGAAAATAATTTAATTAATTTCTTTCTTCCTTAAAATTTTTAATAACTTAATCTTTACTTTGTGGACATCATTTCTTATATTCATGTCAGTGCCCCTAAGCACAAATCGTCTAATCCGCTTAACTCAGTGTCTCTCTGTTTGATAATCTTTTAAGATATCTTTGTTAACTAGTTTAAGTAACAAAACGCCTTTGTAAACTAACTTTTACACTCTATTGTTTCATTTTGTTTCAAAATTTTGTAATATTTTTCCATTCATTAGTTTAAATTTTTTAGCAAAAACTAGATTTTAAACACAGGATTTATAATATATGAATGGATAATGATATTTGGTTTGTTTATACCTGATCTTAAATCTTCTTCAGAACTTCTGTTTATGTCACACAATCATGATAGTCGTCCGTTTTAATCTAATTCGATGTGTTTATCTTGTGCTTAAAAGTCAACTTGATTTACACGCATTAATCAAAAGACTTAAGAAACGAAGTTTTTTTGAAGTCATGATTTTATTAAATTGCATGGCTAGATAAGAGTACTTTTTATATATTTGAACTGAAATTCCCGGACACTGTATTACATGCAGTATAGAATAGAGAGATTTTAAGTACTTGGCAACTAATATCAGATCTATGGTATTATTGTCGTGCTGGAAATATTTCTACACCAACTTGAAATGTGGAAGGCGAAAGAAAAATAGAAATTGGTTGGAAGATTTAGGATATTGTGGTCGCCAACAGGACGAAGAATATCTACTCCAATTCTAAAAAATTTTAAACAAAATTTTTCTCCTTGATATTCTTTTCTTGACCCTTTATTAATGGATTCAGGTCAACAGTAAAAACCGTAGGCTAGAGAGATACATAATACATGCACTGACATGTATTATGTGGTGTTTTTAATCATTTCCTGTGTAGGGTTACAGCACACTGTAAGATCAAAAGCAATATAAAAGTCGACAAATGTGCTCGTAAAACTATTATAAGACATCCTTATCCAATTACGTGACACAGACATTGTGGCACACATTGTTGTATAACCCCAGGAGGCCTTGGAAGAGATTAACATACACACTAAGTGAAGGATTTTTGTGAAGTGTATGTCTTGTCTTATTGGACATGTGCCAAGGGTTCAAACCCGAGCCCAAACATCACCAATAAAACGAAATATAAAAACACACTTTTTCGGCGACTGCCTCTTAGTAGATTTCTGGCAAAAACTGTGAGAGTAAATAAAATTGTCATGAAAAGTTTCACAAAACTCTGTCGTTCAGAATCGACTTTAAACTATAGGTATCTATATGTCATGGGTGGTGTGAGAAGCGATGTCGTAATACTGACTGAAGGGTTGTAATGGCCACTTTTGTATGTATATATGTGAGTATTTGGACAAGGCTTTGCGAGATAAAATATATGGGAGTAAATAAAATGTCTTAAGCAACATTCCCTTTAGAGAAGATAGCAGTAAGGTCCCAGTAGTACATATACTATTTGATTGACCAACATTGACTAGGAATGATTGCAGATCTCTGGGCTCACCATACTAGCATACATAAAACGTTGAAAATGTTTGGGTTTGTAAACACATCAGCTTGGCTTTCGTGGTTTAGAACAATACCAAAGTAACCTACCATAGCTGACATTAAGAATTTTTGTCAAGTTCGTGACACCATAATGGCAGTAAGTGCGTGTACTTATATCACCCAAAGAAAGGTACAACCTTAACCAATTAATTAATCGCAATAGTTTAAGTTATTTATATTTATACTTGTATTGAATCTATTTTGAATGTCTTAAACTGTCTATTATGAACAGAATATACTAAGACATCATACGCCTTGGAAGCTGTAATGGAAGCTTTCAAGTCTCGATTGGTACCGACTACGATAATCAATGAAATAATATAATTTCGTGTGCAGCCATCTTTGAATTTGACAAAAATAATCCTGCGATTAAACATGTGTACAAGAGTTTCAAATAACCAAATTCATGGGACAGAATAAAGAACCAAGATACCTTCAATATAATGTGAATGTTTCTTTTAAAAATATGCCAGGTTTCTTAAGGAACACGGACTGGTTTTTGTGAAGTATGGATCATATAAATAGAAGATAGGTGACAGTTAAACCTGGCTTTCGGATCGCTGAATGTGATATATGTGTTCTTAATCAAAATTTATCAAAAATTAATAAAATTGAAAACAAACTTTTCATATGAAATTTGTTCTTAGAAATTTAAGGATTGTAATAAATTTTATAGACGCTACAGAAAGGGTAATTTTAAAATTCATTCTGAACTTGCCTCAAAATTGAACACTTTTTTCCCAAAATCCCTCCATTTCAGTGTTTTACAATGCGCAGCAAGATATGAAGCTACTAACAAGGGTTGACTACCATATTAGTATTGAAAAATTAAAATCCAAATATTTTTATAAAAATATTATCCTTTATTTGCTACACTAATTAAATAATAAATTATATCCAGCTATGATTTCTTTGTACGGTCTATCTAAATAACATCATCGCAAGGGAAAGCATGTGCTTTTACTTTTACTTTCACATTGTGAAAATACCAGGCGCTTTTATTTGCCGCTAAACCTGGTAACGCCTACATTTTAAGATTTTTTATTTTGATACAAATCGCTGTTTTGTCTCGGATAATATTGGAATAAAATTTATTGCTTTATCAACCAACAACAGTGCAGTCAAATATGCAATGTTATCAGGCAAGGTAACATTACCAAAGTGTGGTTCTGTTATTAAAAACAAATAAAAATTGTATCACATTGGAGTTATGGTGGCTGAGGCTAAGAAAGAAGAGGGAGATACAGATCTTAATGAAACCAAAAATTTATGTTCAATTTGTGGCTTAAGCGATAAGGAGAAAAATAAAATAAAATAAAATAAAATAAGTTTTAATACAAGTGACTTAAAATATAGTCACTGGTTGCTATAAAGGAAAATTTATTACTTATTTAAAGAAAATACAATAATGTTTACCACAAACAGTTAATTTTGAAGGAAAAAGAAAGTCAGCCAAAGGATTAACAGCGGGTTGCTTAAAGAAAACGAAGAGAAAAAATTATGAACAAATTTCGCGGTGTTTTCTTTTAGAGAAAGTTTGTATGTCAGTAGAAAATATAAAAAAATATTTTTAACAAGAACAAGAACCAGAACATGACAACATTTATTGTAACGCCTGTTTTTATGTTTGTTTAACTCTTGATATGTTTTTTCTTTAGTTAGGTATCAGCGGTAGATTGAAATCATTTCAAAAGGATTAAATGCCAACAAAAACTATGACGTTTCATTCTAAGAATTCCGTCATCAAAATACATCCCTAATCATAAAATATTTGATGCTCTGAACGTTAAAATTGTTGAAATTTTTTCTCCTTTTTGGCATTTATTAAGCGATAATCACGCGATTATTTTGTATTTATGAATTCCTGAAATTCATACCTTTTCCTTCTTTATATCGGCATGCCTAATGCACTTGTTAACTCCTTCCTTTTTTGTTTATTAGGAATTTTTTTCACTTTTTGAATCGCACCTACACATTAGAAAAACAAAATTCTTTGTTCCAAGCCGCTTGAAACGTTTTTTTCTTGTCTTGTTTTTATATTAAGTAACGCTATTGAGGCTTGTTAACATTCTGTTTGTTTTGAAGTCTAGTTGAGTTTAAACCGCAAACAGCATCAAACAAGTGTTATGATGCTTCTGATGTTTTTTTTTCTCTTGAGTAACAATTTATTGATGATTTCTTATTCAGCCGAAAAGCATGAAATGTTTAAAACATTTTCGCACCTTATTAGGTTGCTAACTCATGCTATTTTGTTGGCTTATATTAATGCTTCTGTACCATCCTTAATAAAATCCTTAATATGAAGGTGTTAAAATTTCAGAGAATTAAGATACAATATTAGCACTTCGTAATATAAAATCCATGCTCCTGTTGAGTAATTCGCCATGGTTTGTATCAAAACATGATTCAACAAATTGACATTCTAATTTAAGCGCCACAGGTTTTGTAACCTTTTTTAAAGGTCAAGACTATTGAAGGAGTTTTCTGTACATTACTAATCTAGAATTACATTCGAATGCAAAATTTGTTACTTTCTAATAAAATGGTTGTGGCACAAATTTGGTAATGAAGCAAAATCTTAATCTTTAAATAAAAGAGATTAGATTTGTAGGATGTAGGATGTATTTCAATGTAAAAAATTCATTAAAAAATAGATCGAAAATTTTTAATAAAATCGTTCTCATGAATAAAAATGCTTCACAATTCTGTTAGTTTAATAATTGTTAGTAATTTAGTAGGCAGTGTGTTGGCTTATTAGACGTGAGGCCTCGGTTCAAACCCCAGGTCGAATATCTCTAACAAACTCCAACCCTGTCGGCAGATTTCTGGTAAAAACTCTGAGAGCAAATAAAATTGCCATGAAAGGTTTCTCAAAAATCTGTCGTTCGGAATCGACTTTAAACTGTAGGACTCGCCACTCATGTATAAAATTAACACACACAACATAAGTGGAGTGACAAGCTAAGTCGTAATCCTGATTGAAGGATTGTAATGACGAATTATGCATGTAAAGGGTGGGCGATTTAAAAGTTTAAACGGTCAATTAACATCACCATTTTGGCCAATTAAACGGCCATCAAACGTTTGCAGCAATAAATCGTTTGTGGCATGAGCTGTATGTAAAGTTACACCATCATGTTGAAACCACACATCATTCACATCAATACCACGGGTATAAAAAAATTGGTTATCATTGTGAGATACGTGTCTCCATTGACCGTAATTGTTGCGCCGTCCTTATTTTCAAAGAAATATGGGCCAGTGATGCATTCGCTCCACAATCCGCACCCAGCAGTCACTCGTAATGGGTGCATTGGCTTCTGTAAGACCACATTTGGGTTTTCTGAGCCTTAAATACCGGAATTTTGCCCATTAACGTACCCATCAAAATATACTCCATCCAAACAGATGATTTTTTTTTTTTTGACATAATCAACATCGTCGTGCAGTTTCTCGTTTCAAAGCAAAAACGAAGGAGATGCGGCTTCAACTCATGAACCAATTGAGCTTTTTAAGGCGTTATAATGAGATCTTTTCGAAAAATTCGACATAAATTGATGCGTGAAATGTTCAATTCTTGAGCACGATGACTAGTTGATATTGATGGATTACACAGCCCTGCAAAATTTCGTGTTTAGCGCACAAATTGCCTTCGGAAACACCTGGAACAATCTTATTTTCAAAACCCATGCAGGGCTGTGTTATCAGTCATACTCTCAGCCATAGCCTCGATATTTTCGGGTATACGTAGTATACGAGAACGCTGACGTCTTGGCGCCGAGCAGGGACGACCGGGACCCTGACATTATCATCTCCCCGGAACTCCTGGACATATATAATGGTGGCTCTAAAATCAATAATGGGCTTGGTAGCGGAGTTTACTCTTTGAAACTGGACCTGAAACCTGGACATTTCATACCTGGAAATTTCCCACCGACTGTCGCATTATTGTAGCGTATTTCAGGCGAAGTAAAGGTCATCTTCAAATATAAACCGATAGATGACCCACCATATACATATGTATGTATAGTGCCTTGTTTTTAGTCTCAAGATTACAAACTGTCAATAAGGTATAGATTGTCTATAAGATTTCCCTATCTTTATTCGTACAAGCCATTAAGGACCAAATTTATATTGAAAAGTAAAATTGTTGTTTCAAAATGCCTATTTTAGTAAAATTCAACAAATAGCTCTGCATGGTGTACAAACAGTACAACTTCGATTATTAATTATTGCCGAATCAGAGACTGCTCCCTCGTTTCTTAAGGTGTTTAGGAACTATTGATTTTTCTTAAAAAATTGCAGCGTAGATCTCTGATAAAATTATGAATTTTCCCTTACTAATCAAATTCGAAGCGATCATTTATCCCCCTGTAGAGATATAGTCACAGTTTACTCCTTAGGAGATATGGGCTCTTCAAAATATAACCGAAGAATACTTACGGTATGTATGTATGTACACAGTATCTTTATAAACAAGTCAATTTTATAAAAATAAAAACCATCTTTATTTTTATCGGATCGTTTACTAAACATTAATTATTTTTAAATTTTCGTAAAATTATTACAACAATATGTCATTCATAATCAATTTCAATCAGAGATTTATTCCATTGAAACGGCGGAAAAAAACCATCCCAATTCATATAATTCCCCTGATTATATTTATTTTTCGTTTTTAAATAAATGCAGGCAATAAGGTGAAGTACTCGTTCATTTATTCACATCGTAATGTAAAGGAATTTAATTTCTCAGACGATGAAAACAAGTGAACAACAACTTAATTTTGGTATCATTTGCAAAAATTTTGATTGTCTGCGCATTTTAAAGATGCTGCAAAAACAATTGGAGGGAAAAATTACAATTTCGTACATCATTATTTAGTTGTGGATCGTTTTGTTTTGAATGCTGCTGATGTTTTTTTGGTTGAATATATACGAGTATATTGTATGGGAGGGGGGTATATAAACTGAAAATTGTGATTTAAATTGACAACAACATGTTAACAAAAGACACTAGGGCTACTGGTTTTAGTTAATAATGCCACAAGATGTAAAATGCACTGAAAGAAAAGTTTGCCTACTTAGTAGAAAACTTTCAGGCGATTGATTTAAAATTGCTTAAGATTTAAGGAGACTTATATTGTTGTTAGGGCGCATTATTTACCCTGAATACCTCCTTATTTACACGAACAACCAGATTGTGATTATGTTCCTAATAAAAGTCTGGACACACGCCCTCGTCCAGGAAGAAGGAAGATTTCTCAAGAAAATTTTTAATCATTTAATTAAAGGTAACCTCTGTATGGCTGCCAGTATTTAGTGATATTGTTGAAAATTGCAATGCAGATAACTAATCCAGGGCCGGTACGGAGTCCACAATCTACATACATGCTTACATAATTGATCCTTACAACCCCTCATTAATTATCCACTTATGTAGTATGTGTTAATTTTATGCATGAGTCGCGGGATCTACAATTTCAGGTCGACATCGATCGATGCTGTGTGTATTAATTTTATACTTGAGTGGCGGGACCTACAGTTTCAAGTCGAACTCGAACAACAGATTTGTAAGGAACTTTTCATAACAATTTTATTTACTCTGCGAGGAAGTCGCCGAAGAAATATTTCTTCATATTTCGTTTTGCTGGAGCCCACAATCTCCAACATTTTATTCGAACACAAGTATTCAGTTGTCTCAGGTCAAAGTATTCTCCGTTCGTTTTGTTTTGAAACTGTACTTTATTACTAGATTATGATAGACTTCTCTTGACAGGAAGAGGGCTGTTTCGCTTCTGTATTTAATTCACAGGGCCATCTATCGCTCAATTTTGATCTCTTGAACCACTAAATTATTGGGAGACATGCCGATAAACTTGACATTCCATTAAATGGCTCCTGAAAGAGCTGTGGAAATAAGGTGCAGAAGATACTCTCCTTCATCTTTTGTATCAGTGTCGTACTCTTACATTTAAGAAGTGGAGGTCCTTAACCTCTTATTTTCCATTCCATACTTTGTAATTTTGTGAACACAGGCTATGACTGACCTACTTGGTTTAGTCATTCGAATATCATTGATTACTACATATCTGTTTTTCATTATTTAGAAGAAAAAATAATCTTTCTTTCTGTGTATTTAGATAAGTTAAAGTGGTGATGAAGTCGCCGTATTCTAGTAGGTAGTGTGTTGGCTTATTAGATGTGAGGCCACGGTTCAAACCGCATCAGATATGTCCAACAAAACAAAAATATTTCTTCTGCAACTTATTTTCAGCAAAATTCTGGCAAAACTCTGAAAGTAAATAAAAATTGCCATTGAGAGTTTCTCAAAAAAAAATCTGTCGTTCAAAATCGAATTTAAACTGTCTCGCCACTCTTGTATAAAATTAACGCACACAACATAAAGTGGTGTGAGAAACTAGGTCGTAATCCTGACGGAAGGAATTATGTATGTGTGTGTGATCCATTCCATATATGTGTTTCCATTCCATTCGTGACCCTCATCATGTGGTTATTTTGTGAACAGCTATGATAGCCTTACCAGGCTATGACTAAACTAGACGGTTTAGTGATTCGAAGATCGTCGATAACTCCATATCTGTCTTTTATTGTTTAGAAGAGAAGATAAGAAGAGAATCTTCCTTCCTGTGTACAAATGGCAGAATGGAAACCATTACGCATAGATGGCCTATTAGCTTCTGTAGCAAATCATATTGAGTGGCAAACAATTTCTATTTGTTCTCGGCTCATTTAAGTTTCAAGTAAACCTAACTAAAATTGTCGAGAGAAATCTAATTTACTTTCAATACTTTTTCTTTATCCTTTGTTTTGTTTTCTCAGTGTAATATTTCCTTTGGGCCAATCATAACAAGAAAAATCGATATTCACATCAATAAGAAATATTAAAAAAAGAACAAAAATACTAACGCGGATGCATAAATTGAATCATAAACAGTAACAACTCCAAAAACAACAGCAACAACAACATAACATAACTCCCCAGAAAATATAAGCCAATTATCCTAAAAGCTACAACAACCAAATCAAAGTCAAAGAGAATAAAGAAAGGAAAAAACTGAAAATTATGCTTATGAAAGCCCATAAACGTTTTGTCAAAGCAAAACAAAAAGCAAAGAATAAATGATACGGGACACGTTACTTCCTACCCACAGTCAGCCAAAGTAGAAACAACATTTCAAGGAGTATTAACGTTTAAGCTCCCCATCAACATCATTGCCAACAATTTGGTTTAACTTGTGCTGCGTAGGCTAAGAAACAAAACTTACTTGTTTGAGGAGTCCCATAGACCACTAGTACTTGCGAAAATATCCCCGCTAATATTTAAAAATCTCAAGTCATATACAACATCAAACTGTCCCCATACAATGCAAATTGTGGTATGGTATGATACGCTGATGATGCCGATGATGATGATTGAACCAAACAAGATGAGAAGAATTGTCTTGTGGGGATGTCTAAACCAGATCATCATTTCCCTCTTAAATGTTTGTTTAAGCATATGAACGAACAACCAAACAAACATGCCTGCGACAAAATGACAAAAACATCTCAAACAGTGGAAAATAAATATGAGTTTTAGTATGAAAGAAAAAGAGGAGGAATTAAATGAAGGAACGAACACAAATAGCAGAACGGACGAAGGAATACAAATGAAATGAAAGCAAACAAACACGAGAATCATAATAAATTGAATGACATTCATAAATAAACAATATGCAGACAAAATAAGTGAATGTGAATGGATATATGTATGTACGTATGAGCCGAAAGGGATCTACATGCATATAAAGCTAAATCACGGTCAATATTCTATTTAGCCAGAAATGTAAAGGAATGATTTCTAGAAATACTCATAGGATTTTGTAGTCCGTAGTTTGCATTGGTATGGTCGTTGTGTAGAGATGATGTAGTACTACGACTGTATAATTGATTGTATTATTGTCAATCTAAATAAAGTATCCCAACGATTTCTCCTTCAAGCCTATTACTCTGACAAATTTCAGGAAAGTGTTTTAGGTATAATAAGGTAATTTTTCTGCCCAGCACTTAATTGGAAACACTTGGGGTATTTCTGGAATGCAATAAACAGAGTTTGTGTTCTGATAATTTAATCTCATTATCATAAAATCTTGGGAGTTAGATAAAGGTTTAGATTGCCTTAAACCAATTTCTCTGTCTTCCCTTTCACTGTGTATATCCTCTACGGACATACCTTTTCACTCCGCAGAAAGCCACTGGAGCCATCAGGGGTGTAGAAGCTCTCCTCTTTGCATGATTATTCCCACATGACTCTAGGGCATAGGGTTACCTTATATCCCTGTCTAGGTTAGGTTAGGTTAGTGTGGTAGCTTTCATACCAAAAGCTGACTTGAGCCCACATAGCGGTCCGTTGTGACGCCGCAGATGAACGCAGTCCCTGTACTGACCAAGTTCCTCCGAACCAAGGAGGGAGAGGCTGGTCAACGCAAAGGCTGCACATTTTAAAGCACGACTATCCCACACTGGAAAACCAACCAGAAAGCTTGATAAACAAAGCTATGTCCTTAACATTAATGGACGATAGCTCCATCAAGCTGACAAAGGCTGGACAGCCAAATAACCTATATCTGCACCACGCAAGAGATGGGCACTGACAAAGAAAGTGGATAACAGTCTCCTCTTCCTTAGCGGATCTGCATCCACGGCAGAAATCGTTAAATGAGAGATGCATCCTTTCCGGGTGTCTACCCATAACACAGTGACCCGTAAGCATGGCGACCAAGTCCAAGTAACTGGTTGGTATGCTTTCTATCCATCAGGGACCAGGTGAGCCTAGCGGTGGAGCATGACTCCTCATTGAGCCAGGATAGGTTGGCGTCTAGGAAGAATTTTCGCGTTATGCCCATCTTTACCGAGGCGAGTGGCATACCCAAGTCTACTGAAGAAGATTCCGGAAGGAATACACCAGCCATGGCGAGCTCATCGGCCTGCAGTTCCTCGGAATGTTACTGTGCCCGAGGAGCCAGACCAGTGAGACACTAAAGCGCCCAGAAAGAAGACCGAGACAGCGACGACATTCCCTAACGATCCTGGAGTTATTCACAACACCCGACAGAGATCATATTGCGGCCTGACTGTCAGAGAAGACCGAGACGCGGGTAAAAGGAGCACCGATGACGAGAATCCATTGAGCGGCATGGTATATGGCCATCACATCCGCCTGAAACATGCTACAGTACTGTCTAACTGACTTAACTTTCCCGTACAGCTCCCTACCTTTTTCGAGTTAACCTCACAAGAGTCGAGTACGCGAATGGCGACCAGACTGTTAGATTCAGATGAATCAGATTCGCTTGCAAAAAGATTATCCCTTCGTGATGATTAATCTCCAGTTTCTGTAAGACGAAAGTCTGTTTCTGTTGTTGCCCTAGTCTATTGTGTTGGCTTATTAGACATAAGGCCACGGTTCAAATGACAGGGCAGACATTTCTACCAAAATGAAATTTTAATATATCTTCGGCGACTTCTTCTCTGCAGATTTCTGGCAAAACCTCTGAGAGTAAATAAAATTGCCATGAAAATTTTCTGAAAAATCTGTCGTTCGGAATCGACTTTAAACTGTAGGTCCCTCCGCTCATGTATAAAAATTAAAACACACAACATAAGTGGTGTGAGAAACTAGGTCGTAATCCTGACAAAAGGGCTGTACTGACCAATTGGGTATGTATGTCTGTTTGTGGGGAATGCGTATTGTTTTTGTAAATAATCATTTTGTAAAATAATTCTGTGCAGTGTGAAGGATGTGTTTTTAATCAATGTATTCTTTTAGATATCTGCACATGCAACAAAACTAACTACATGTACTCGCAGTATCATTTATTAAGACAGAACAAAATTTTTTAGTTGATTAAGACATTATTTTTTATATTTTTTCTTATGAGTACTCGAGATCATTTATTTTAATATTCGTTTTAGTTTTTTTTTATTATTTTTCTTTTAACCGCACAATTTTTGTTTATAATCCAGAAACCAAACACAATAAGACATAGTGTGTGAGAAATTTCCATCATTGTTTTGCAGGGTAAAGCATTTCGTCTCTTAGGTTTTTAGCCAATTTATGATGATTAAATAATGATTTCTGGTATTTAGTTAATCATTCTGCCATCATTCTGATCATCCTCAACCAGCATAATTAACATAATTTTACATTAAAAAAGGAAAAACTCAGACCACACGAGCCTCTATAATCTCAAAAAATGTTTACCATTCATTCCATCGGTTTTGAGATGTAACGTGTGTGGGTTAAATTTTTTATTCATTCTTGAACAGGCCAGCCAGCCAGTCAATCATTTCGTTTATTTTCTTAATTGGACTCTTTTAGACAATTTTGTTGGTTGGTTATGCTAATAAACTGCAGTCATAATGCAAAAATTTTGATAGTCTCTGCATAGAATTTAAAATATGGCATATGAGAGAGACAGAGAAAAAAAAGTAGCATTTTGAACATGCGATATACATAGTTTCGTAATGAATGACAGAAAATGTGACGCCAATTGATGATGATTTTTGAATGGAAATTTTATGCACAATTTATGTAAAATTTTCATTATTTTTCTAATCAAATTTCTGTTGTACGCTTGCCTTTCATTTAGTAACTCAGAATATACCACAGCAGGTAAATGAATTTGATTTAATATTTTTGATATTTTATTGGGTCACCATCAAATTGTAGAGATTTGATATAAGAATTCATATTTGCATGGGAATTGTTGTTTGTATGGGTGGTCTGGTAGCTTCATTACGTATAATAGATTATTAGTCTGCTCTCATGAGGATTGCATTCTATTAAAAAAAATTCATGAATATTGTTATGATTAATTAATATAGTTTTGAAAGTCTTCGAAAATAATTGGGAGAATGGGAGACCTGTGACATAATAAACGTATCAATTAATGAATGCATGAACGCAGAAAGGAGCGTACAAGTCCCAAATATAAAACGTAATTTCTGTGTATAAAACAGATCTCGCTTTACGATGAAAATTAAAGAAAATTGAATTATGAAAAGGCATCATAATTCTCATGTTTGCTGGTGTATCATATCAGATACAGGATAAGAAAGACTTTCCGGGGCATTACATTTAGTTCTTGACAGCAGAATATACATAAGTTTCTCAATAGTTTTACAATAAAATAAAGTATGTTCTTTACTATTAAACCAACAATAATTGAGCTTCTAAAGGATGCCCCAAAAAAATTTCATTTTCAAATTTAGCGCTTTACGACAGAACAATGTGTTGTAATAGTGAAGACTTGGAAAATGATACAGAAACCCTTCAGAAATGAATTTTTGTCGAGAAATTGCTTCCTATGTGACTTTTTGCGGATAGTGGAAAAATATTTAAAAAAGAGGAGTCAGTTATGGACACTAAGAATCCTGTACCTTGAAAACATTGATTCTGGAAATTACAGTAGCAATACAGCATCGTCATTAACAAATTCAAATTTAACAAAGCAATACGCAGTGAATTACGACAAAAGCCATCCACCTTCATGTGTGCAAAATTCGATTAACTCACGATCTCAAATGAATCTCCATCTGAATAGCGCAATGAATACATACATACATACACATAATTGGCCATTACAAACCTTCGTCAGGACAACCCTTCAGGTGTCACTGGTACAATTTAAAGTCGACTCGAAACGACAGATTTTTTGAGAAACTTTTCATGGCAATTTTTATTTTACTCTCAGAGTTTTTGCCAGAAATCTGCTGAGATGAAGTTGACGAAGAAATATTTTTTCCAAATTTCTTTTTGATGTCTGACCGGGGATTTGAACAGTGGCTTTGCGTCTAATAAGCCAACGCACTACCTATTAGACTACGACGACATCAAGGAATACATAGAATTTGTAGAATTTAGGGTTTAGAAAGTTCTCAAGCAATCGGTGAGAAGCAAATGCACTGACAACGATCTAGATTCTAGTCACCGCAGTCTAGTAGAGAGTGTGTTGGCTCATTACATTGGCCACATAAGAGGTGTGAGAAGCTAGGTCGTAATCCTGACGGAAGGGTTGTGTTGACAATTATGTATGTACATATGTTGAACAATATTAATTAGTGTCCATCCGAAGATTTTTCAAACAGAAATTCATGGAATTGAAATATGTGCAAAGGAACGCACTTCAATATCTATGAATTTTTGAATGAATGTAATAGTTCAATGAGCCATTATTTGCTTAATTGAACATTAACAAGCCGTTTATTGGATGTCGGCCTGCTTTAACACATTGTTTCAGGCGCCACTGCTTCTTGCGTGCCTTGGTTACACCAATCGTTAACAGAACTTACTCAATTTGGTCCTTTCAACGTAGACAAGGTCATTCTCTACGTCGATTTTATTTTATTTTAATTACCGCATCATATAACGGTCTCACTGGAGTATCCTCTTCTATTCGAACACAGTCGATGGATATTAATACGCTGCACAACGTCCATGTCGTTAAGTAGCTAATACAGATCAGTGTTGTATCGAATGTGGGAGTTATCGCCAACTCGCACTGGACTGAAAATTTTACATAGGACTTTCTCTCTCGAATACTCTCAAGGCTGCTGCATCGGTGCGTAAGAGTATTCATGCTTCTGCGTCGTAAAGAAGTACGGTGAAAACGACCTACTTGTAGAGTAAAAGTTTTATCGTACGAAAGAGGACTTTCCTACTCTACTATCAATTTCTTATTGATACCATAATATCACCTGTTGGTAACAGAGATCTTACACTTGTGATGGGATGGAATATATGCTAACAAGGTAAAGATTGTGATTCAAATGTGTTTAATTTGAAATGCGGCCTCCTCATGACCACTACTGCATGGCATACTATAACTTGCTAGATGTTAACTAATGCGTGCAGCGTAGTCCAATGCCATCGACTTTAAATTTGGGTCGATAATATATAAAATGGACACATAGTTGATCTTATTTATGTGTATATGGTAGAGAGATCTTCTTTAAATAAATGGTTTTATTAATCGTTTATCAAACTCTTTGCAAAGTTTCTAACTTTAAACACCATTTTTACCCGACTATATTCTATATATATTGCTGTAGAACAGAAATCTTGTTAAGTAAACTACTTAAAATAGAACAAAAAAGAAAAATATCCTTCAGAAAGCGTTTATCTTTCATCTCTTGCGCTTTAATGTCGCATGACATAAATGACAACATGACACCTTACGCATGCCAAAGACAAAACAATACAAAAATAGATACGAATTTAACAAGAATTTAATATCCTCGTAACAAGCCACCATAAAGAATTCATATAGCCAAACAGCATTGAACAACAAAACTAGAAATATTGTCTAAAAAGTATAAGAAAAGAAAGAAAGAATGAAAGAATGAAAGGATAATGTGAGACACTTTCCTTTTATGCAAAAACTAATAATGAAAATACAATCGAATGGCTACCAATTCCTATTGTAATGATTTCCTCTATTGTTTTAAAGGGGCTTCAGACAATTGTAATTTCATAACAATTCACGCCTTAACAAATTTTCAAAAATTTTCTTTACCTAAACTCACAGAAGGAATTTGAAATTGTTTGGCCATATTTTAAAGTAGCATAAAACCAGGCATATCCTTAAGTTTTTCTCATGGACAATATTTGCATTGTTTTGCATGGCGCATGCTGGGTGTTGTAATGTTAACAAATCCTATTTTCTTTCCAACTCTAAGCAATTCTTTTCTATTTAATGTGACCAGTTGGTTGGACTGGATAAATAAAAAAAAAAATAAAAAAAAAATCAAAGATGAAAAACATCTGTTAAATAATATTTGCTAAAGACTCTTGTTAAAGGTTCGGTAGCCTTTGACTCATTAGTTGACTCAGTTTTAAGGCCAGTTTTAGATGGAAAAATCTGTGGTTGGCATTGCATCAATTGGTGGCAGAGGCTCATTCAATGAAGGCCAAAAAAATAAAACAGAAGTCTTCTCAAACAATGGCTAATTTTAATGAGGAAACCCCGCTTTCTAATGCTGGGCTGGGTGCGGTTTATGTTTTGCCGAAAAATTTCCAGGAAATAAAATGTAATCGTTATCATCTACAATTGGAAATTGAATCATATTGAATTACAATAGCCAGCCAAATTATACAAAATATTTCTCGATATCAATTACAAATTTGTGTTTTGGAAAATGCACAAGAATCATATTAGTTTGATGGTCAAAACGTTAGCAGTGAGGTAAACTGATATTCTGTTTCCACATATTGACCTAGGAATTGAAACTGGGTGTAGCTATTAAAGTACTTCGAATGTTAAGTTACAAATAAAGAGTGTCTCAGTAAGAATGCTATTTTTAATTTTAAAATAAACACATATTTTTAAGGATAGTTGTCATTTTTAATAGAATTGAAAAGAAGAAATGTTTCGATGATGTATGGAAAATGATTTTTCATGAGTGTTTCACAAAAATTTTGTTGAACGCACCAAAAAAAAATTTCATAATTTCTTGAAAACATTGATGCTGTAAATAAGAGTAGCAATACAGCATCGTCATTAAGAAATTCAAATTTAACAAAGCAATACGCAGTGAATTATGACAAAAGCCATCCACCTTCATGTGTACAAAATTCAATTAACTCACGATCTCAAATCAGAAGACCATGGAAAGCATTGGCAATTCGTTAAATTAGTAATGAAGGCAAAGTGAAATCAAAACCAATTTAAAAAAAAAAATTCATCTTCTCTGATGAATCTCCATCTGAATGGCGCAATGAATACATACATACACACATAATTGCCCATTACAACCCTTCAGTAAGGATTACGACCTAGCTTCTCACACCACTCATGTTGTGTGCGTTAATTTTATACATGAGTGACGGGACCTACAGCTTAAAGTTGATTTCGAAAGACAGATATTTGAGAAACTTTTTCATCGCAATTTTATTTATTCTCAGAGTTTTTGCCAGAAATCTGTTGGGAGGAAGTCGCCGAAAAAATATTTTTTTTGTATTTGGTTTTAATGTCTGACCTGGGATTTTAACCTTGGCCTTCCGTCTAATAAGCCAACACTAGACTACGGCGACAGAGTCAATTCACATGATCTTGGTGGTCAGTTGAATACAGATTTTCTACAGATAATTTGTTCTGGAAATCAATAGATACATATGTACATACATAATTAGTTTTTACAACCCCTCAGTCAGGATTACCATCTAGCTTCTCACACCCACTTTGTGGGGGTGAGCAGGGAGAGAATAAAATAAAATATTTTGCGAGAATGCGAGTAAAATAAAACAAAGATAATTAGTGTTAAATAATCAAATTATTTATTGTACACAAAACGTACATTCGGGTTGGGGGGTGGATCGGGTAATGATCTCTTTTCAGTAATCCTTTATAATTCATAATTGATTTATGCTAACACAGGGGTGGTTTATACACTTAAACGAAACTTATATCTAAGACTTAAAAGTAGGGTGGCCAGCATGAACATCCCGCCCCCTTGCAACATTGCAACAAGAGGACCGAGAAGTCACCTGGCCAGAGATCAAAAAATTAACAATTCAGGGTGCATAAATCCATAATACAATGTTTGTGTATAACAATAAATTAGGATAAAATATAAAAAAAAGGTTTTGCGGGAAGTGAATGGGTTATAAAAAGAGCCTGGTTGTGGGTTGTGCTCTTCTTCTGCGTTCTGTAGGTGTAGACTGCTTTTCGTTGCCAACGTTTATTTTCGTGGTGTTTGTTTCTCAGGCGTTCGACAATTACCCTACGGGGTATTGGAATATCTGTAAATGAAAACCACAAACACACAACAGAGAAAAACAGGAAAACGAATTAGTTTTGCTTTTAATTAGGGAGCAGCACGAGCTTCTCAATTGCCGATATTAGAACGCCATTGGCAGTTCGAATTTCAGCCACTCGCACTTCGAATCAGGGACAAAATAAAACCGATCTTTAGGTGGTTAATTGTCACGACGAATGACAACGTGATCGATAACAAAATTTTCCTGGTGATTATCCTGACGAGTAAAAACGGTCATCTAGGGTGTTAACTCTATGCAGAGGTTCCACGTGATTCCAATTGTCAGTGCCTACCTGGTCCACGATAAACGATACTCGATATGCCACAAAGTTGGCCAATGGCACGGGGGGGTTTTGAAGCCAGAACAGAACGATAGTCGAAACTGTCCCACAAAGGCTTCCGATCTGGTAAGATTCAGCTTCTTACGAAGTGAAAATACCATTTTTTGCCAATAAAGTTACATCGCAGAGCTCTAAACGGGGTAAAGTTTACACTTATACAGGCACAACTTTGACTTTGGCAGCGAGCAAGTGGGTGACAAATTCACCAAACGGGGTTAGGACTCTACTATACAGGATGGCGACATATGCTTTCTCTGAAGCATCACAAATTGCATGAAGTACTTCACGCTGAGGGTTAAAATTAACCCAACGGGGGATGTTAATCCTGTCGATGTACGAGTAATCATCGACAAACTCAAGCCACCTGTTAAACTTCATGGGTTTCAAACATTCGTCACAATTTGTTCTGCCTTTACAAATTTGTCGCGTAATAATCTTAGCAACTACGATTTTAGGTGCCACTCACCCAACGGGGTCAAATAGCTTTGGCTATTTGAGACAAGACAGAACTTTTTGGGCGTTGGAGCTGGCTTGAAGCAAAATGTATCAATGCTCGCATTCCAACGTAAACCCAGAGTTTTAGCGGTGCTGGCGTCTGACAGTTCAAAAATTCGGAATCTAGTGGATGCATAAGGAAAAAGATGAGTGTTGGGACTTAACGACATGATGGGGTAAATAGTAAAGTTGGGTTAGGAGGAGAATAAAACAGAGTCATGGTCGGTGTGTGGTCTAGGGAAGGGCATTCTCCAATAACTACCTTCTATTAGGTTTTAATCTCGGGGCTCTGTAGCAATCAGGTCTCACATTTTGAGCAAATGCACCTTTGTAAGATGAACCAAGACTCAAGTCCATAGGGAATTTTGATTTAAATAGAAACGAGTTTGACTGACGTATTTTGCCAGTCACAATCCTACCGAAAACGGTTCGTTGGGCGATCAGAGGATTTTTGGGGTCTTTACGAACTCCAGAAAGCATTATTCGGGAGTATACATCTCCACCCAATAGCAAATCCATGTGGGTATATTTAAAATCTGATACCGGGAGATCAGGTGTACGAGTATCAAAATCATCATAAGAGCATGTGGGTAATTGACCAGTAAGTTCTTCAACAACATACGCCTCTGTGGTCAATTTAAACTTTGAATTAATGGGAGACCGTAATGAAACAAAACAAACTTTTCTAGAGTTTGCTACCACTGCGCCATTAAGGCCCACAACAGCGGCAGCAGGTGCCGAATATGTCGGAAGATCTAGCTTCCGTTGCAACTTTTGAGAGATGAAGGTAGCTTGAGACGCTGGGTCCATCAGAGCTCTCGCAGAGAAAATGGCATGATCTAATTGTATATTCACATGGGCAGTTCCTAACAGAACTGTTGAAGACGGGGTGGACTGTAGTCGGGTAGCGAAGTTCTGAAAAGTACGGGTAGTAGTGGATGTCGATGGATAATTATCCTCATCATTGCGCTTTTGTGTAGGAGACCGGGGAATTTCTAAAGAGCGATCTGGGGAAAATGGTCTAACGGGGCTAGTTTCAGCTCTTAGTCCCTCCCGGGTAGAAGTTTCGATACAATGAAGTAGCGAATGATGTTTTTGTTTGCAAATGTAGCAAACGTTAGAGCTATGGCATCTGTTTGACTCATGGGAAACGGCCAAACAATTCGTGCAACACTTATGATCTTTAACAGATAATAAGCGTTCACCAACCGACATTCTTAGAAAATCAGAACACAAACGAATAGGGTGATTCTGATTACAAATCGGATACTTTCCTTGGGTTAGATTCGGGGCAACAGTCTCATAAGTTCTGTATTTTCGGGGGCTACCAGAGCTGTTTTGGTTAGTAGCCTGGGTAAAATTGTGACTGCCGATAATGTCCGATACTGATTCCAGAGTTCGGTATCTAGCCGTCAGGAATTCGTCCATTCTGCTCCACTTTGGTAGGTCTGAGCAAGGCCCTTGAGATTGCTCCCACAGACCCAGGGTGTGTTCGGGGAGTTTAGTGGAGCAAATGTACACAAAAATTATGTCCCAATTTTTAGTTTCGATGCCCAGCAACGACAAATTCGTTATACAATCATTAATTGTTCGTTGCAAACTTTTAATGGAAGGGCCAGATTCCTTAGATATGGAAGGGAGGTTAAAGAGGGTTTTCAATTCAGAATTCACTAAAACGCGCTTATTCTCATACCGATCTACAAGATTCTGCCACGCCATGTCGAAACCATCATTCGTCATGGGGCAAGTTCGAATAATGTCCCTCGCCTCACCTTCTGTCTTCTGTAAGAGATAGTACATCCTTTGGATGTTGATAATATGGGGGTTAGTTCCGTAAATGACCGAAAACATATCTCGAAATGTTGGCCAAGACGCATAATTGCCAGAAAAGGTTGGGGTGTCACATGGGGAAAGGTGGATATGGACAGTATTAGCAACCGGGTTCGCGGCCTTACTCTTAAGGCTATCAATTAATCCGTCAATAAATGAAGCGGATTTAAAATACAAGGTATATCCCGACATATATTTGGCTTTCGCGTCTTTTGTCGAGACTTTGGTTTCTTCGGCATTTTCCGACAAGTCTTCGTAACTGTCACGAAAGACTTCCCACAAACGGGTCAACTCCTGCCGATGAACACCTAGAGAGTGAACCGAATGTTCCTCTCACGGAATAGCTTGAATAAAGCTTTCCAAATCTGCTAAGCGATTGTAATTCCTATTTAAATTTCGCAAAACGGCCATTTTATTAAAATTCGTGTTTTTATTAAATTTACCGGAAAAAAATCCAAAAGGGTTAGAAAAATTTAAAGTAATTAATTTAAAAAAATTTTAGAAAAGACCAACGTATAAAAACTCCAAAGAAAACTCGAAAAAAAACTAAATAAAACTTCACTTTTAATTCAAATTAAAAATTAAAGAAATATTCGCAATAGAACTTTACGAAAAAATTGTAAAAGGGGGTTAGCGAAATTCTCTCAAAACAATATTCAAAAAGGTAGGTAGATTGCAGAATTTAAATCAAATTAATTAATTAAATTTAAATATAATTTAATATATAATTTATAAAAAATCAAATTATTAATTTAAAATAACAAAAAAAAAAAATATTTCTATATATTATTGCGATAAAAATATCACAATTTCAATTAAAATTATTAAAGGTAAAACAAATTTCTATTTATATCAGCACAACAATATAAGATGCAAAATTTCCAAAAAAAGCACATAATATTTAACCAAAAAAGCGGCCACCTTAATATGCGGCAATCTTCCAACTGTTTATACGGAAGTATACAACAACAAAAACAATGCTAAATTAATACACTATGTTGTTTTTTATATTTTTGTTTTGTTTATTTTTATGCTTTTCTTTTACTTCTTATATTCTTTCACTTGCACTTTAGGTTTATTTACTTTTTTTATAAAACACAATGAGCACCAATGCATAAATTAAATCACCAAAAAAGAAACTGTATTTTACGTACCTTGTAAAATAATTAAAATAATACCAAATTATATTAAGAAATTATACGAAGCGGGGACAAGGATGTGATTAATCCAAAAAAGAATAACCAATATGGCGATCTTCGAGACAATCTGCAAATATAGTCTCGCAAATATTTTATTTTATTTAGGGGATAATCCGGCTCGATTGGACCAAAATGTGGGGGTGAGCAGGGAGAGAATAAAATAAAATATTTTGCGAGAATGCGAGTAAAATAAAACAAAGATAATTAGTGTTAAATAATCAAATTATTTATTGTACACAAAACGTACATTCGGGTTGGCGGGTGGATCAGGTAATGATCTCTTTTCAGTAATCCTTTATAATTCATAATTGATTTATGCTAACACAGGGGTGGTTTATACACTTAAACGAAACTTATATCTAAGACTTAAAAGTAGGGTGGCCAGCGTGAACACACTTATATTGTGTTTGTTAACTTCATACATGACTGGTGGGACGTACAGCTTAAAGTCGACTACGAATTACAGTTTTTTTTTTTTGAGAAATTTTTTTAATTCAAAGCGTTTGTAACTGAAAAGAACTCAAACATATTACATTCAATACACCGCGAGTACCACATGTCGCTTTTAGGAACTACGTGCCGATTAATCGTCAAACTGAAGTATTCCATTGATCGAATAAAGGTACACGTTGAAAAAGTGTAAGAATATTAGACACGAATTTGGTTCTTTGGTGCATGATCGCCTGGAACTATCCTGCAAAAGTATTTTCTGTCGATATTAGCTACAAATACCAGATACTTCTTCATTCTTTTTCTTCTTCCTTCATTCCACAAACTGAGCAGTAATTTTATTTGAAAGAATTACTTCTTGTTGATGCAGCCTGCGCCTGATGATGGGAATGATTATTGATCATAGCCTCTTAGGGGCACATTAGAGAAGACTAGGTTTCCCACATCAGGAGGAGGATGAGCCATCGACCTGTTTTATGTTAAAAACGTAGTTTAGTATAGCAAGTGTTTTTGTGCAGTAAAACATTTTCATAACTAAACGTAAGCACTAATTACCTGTTACCATAACTAATATTTTGAATTTAAAATTGAAAATTCTTAAAAATTGTTTTATTTTTCAATTTTTCACACCAACCTATCAAACATTGTTTTTATTTTCTTTGATTTCTATTATTTTTATTTCCGGTCTACATATGTACATATATCGACACCTTTAAAGGGCACTTCAATATAAAGCAGGTACCAAAATCTCTAAAAGTCCTTTTTGTATCCACCAAAAATTGATTTATTTTTGTAGTTTTACAAATTTTAATATTAAAAATTTAGCATATCCTCCCTTGCCATTAGGAATCAATAGATTTTGTTGTTAAATTCCTGCACCGTTTTTCATATTCAAAATAAATAAATCTTTCAAGTGATAATAGAGCAGCTGTAAAGCAGCATATCAATGCATTAAAAACCAAAAATGATTTTAGATTTCAGAGGGCATAACATATTTTGGATTTAGAAATCCTATTGATTTTCTTCGATATGAAGGGTTGCTCTTGTATCGTCTAAATACCGTTTTGTTTGTAGGAGTTCCGTTTTACTTCCCGATCAATTTAAATTCATTTGTTTTTGTTTATCTTATCTTTTATTCTACGCTTTCGATTGCATTTTTTGTTTACATTGACATTTAGGGGGAATATTATATTTTCTGTTTTCGTAACGGAATAATTCCAAAATTTATGAGTGGAAGACTGTGCTGCATTAATATGTGGTTTTTCGTTTATCGAATGCAGTTTTAAGAAAAGTTTCCTTTTCTTGGTTTTTTAATGACATCCGTCCACATTTTATCAAGCAACGGAGATTATGCAAATATTGAACTCATTTATCTTTATAGATAAGGTTTGTTGCTTAAGTCTTTTGTTTCCTGTGTTTTGAATATTATGCTTGATATTCTTTGTTTTAAAACACAAATTACAGATTTTGTATTGAAATTCAAAAATAGCGTTTTTGAAACGGAACGTCTTCTTTAATCAAATATAAGAAAACGATTGAATTCAGCTGCGAACCATAAAAAATGTGTAATTTGCTATTGAATTTTGACTGTAAGTAGTGGAATATACTTCGGTTAAAAAGTTCACAACGACATACGAATTGTCGAGAACGAACTGGGTATCTCAATACATACTGGGCTACAGTTTTCATTCTTAAAAGAAAAATAGTTGGATTTTATTGAAAAAATTATCCGTTGATTAGCAGCTACTGCTCTGATGATCGCTCATTACACTTTACATGAAATTCTCCAATGTGCAGAGATAGATCTTTAATGTGAGGCCAAGAATCGTATCTGGCTTATTCGCATAAATACGAGATTTCCCAAAACCTCGCGCGGCAGTTAATCGCATTATTTTGGTAGTGAGTCGACATCATCGACATTCTTGAGACATTTTGTTCTGGAAACCGTGTTCAGTAAATTAATTTATCCAGATTCGGTATTGCTGGTGTCAACATCTTCCTAAAATTCCGTACAGATGAGGAACAAGAACTTCATCATCATACTTCTGTGACGAATGCCACTCACATACATACGTAATTGGTAGTGACAACCCTTCAGTCATGATTACGAACCAGCTTCTCACATGACTTATGTTGTGTGTGTCAATTTTATACGTGAGTGACGGGACTTACAGTTTAAAGTGGATTCCGAATGGCAGATTTTTTCATAGAATTTTTTTTTACTCTCAGAGTTTTTGCCAGAAATCTGTTGAGAGGAATTCGCCGAAAAAATATTTTTTCATATTTCCTATTGTTTGAGATGTCTGACCTGGGTATTGAACTACGGTCCCGCGTCTAATAAGCTACTAGACTACGGCATCTACAAGCAGGCAACACCATCTTAATGAAACTAGCGTCCATACCCATTCTATCAAGATGAGGCCACAGGCATTTCACTATAATGTACCTCCAATGAATGTCATTCACATTCATTGCAATCGTCCTCGTCTTTAAAAAAGTAAGGACTACTCATGCCTCATCATCAAAATCATCATCAGCCTTTTTTGTGGGTGCATTTGTTTTCCATTGATTGCATGATGATTTTCTGAGCTTCAATTATGTATGTATTATGTATTCACTACGCAATTCTGATGGAAATGCACTTCATCGGAGATGATGATTTTATTGAGTATACTTAGCCTTACTATCCATTGACGAATTGCTGACACTTTCCATGGTTTGTTAGTTTCAATGTGATCTTGAGAAGGCGCACTAACCACTTACTTGGACTTGGTCGTAACATCATCCCAATCACAGTAGCCATGCTTACAGGTTACTGTGTCATGGGTAGACACGCAGAAGGAATGCGGCTCCCATTTAACGACTTTTGCCGTGGGTACAGATCCGCTGAGGAAGAGGAGACTGTTATCCACTTTCTTCGTCAAGGCCCATCTCTTGCGAGGTGCAGATATATGTTATTTGGCTCTCCAACCCTTGTCAGCTTAACGGAGCTATCGTCCTCACGTATCAAGCTTTCTGGCTGGTTTTCCAGCGTGGGGTAGTCGTGTTTTCAAATGTGCAGCCCTTATGCTGACCAACCGCTCCCTCCGTGGTTCGAAGGAACTTGGTCAATACAGGGACTACGTTCACCTAAGGCGTCACACCGGGCCGCTATGCGTGCTCAAGTGAGCTTTTGGTATGAAAGCTACCACACTCACCTAGTTTCAATTTACAAATTGTCGGCGATTTCCCTGTTCTACTGGTTCTGCAGCGCCTGAATAAGCTGAAATTTGTATGCCTAAAAGTGAAGGTCTTTTGTCAATATTCGCCGAGTAAAATTTCGTGAAATTTGAAGCTGTTGAGAACGATACTGAATTAAACAGTGTATTAACAGCAGCTATTACAATAGACCGACCAGCACATTACGCACAGGAGTCTTACTGTCCATAACTGAAGCAGTTTTTAAAAATATTTGGGAAACTCTTCGAATAGTTGTCACATTGGTTGAGCTTTCTCGACTGGAAATTCTTAGAAGTTTACGATCAAAAATTTCAAAATATTTGTAATAAGTTTTCATGATTATATCGCGTAGTTTTTTCATTACAACTGCCACTTGCACTTACACTTACTAGGACACTCTTTAAGTCCATTGATTGAGTTTGAGGTCTTCTTTAAGGCATTTAAAATGCCAGTTAAAGCATTTTCACATCGTATTGCAGTAATCAATTAAAAAATACATCTTTTGCTGAAAAATTCAATTATGTTAACGTCAAATTTCTAACGTGATTAAGTTTTTTTTGTTCTTTTTAACAGAATTTCTAATTGCAGTTATCAATAGCACTTGTTCCATTGCACAAGTATTAAGGAATACTGCAAACAAATAAAAAAGAAGGATGTGTGAAAATATCGACAATTAAAGAAAATTTATTGATTTTTAACAAGAGCGTGAACACGAACCCAAATTCTACAGAAAAAAGCAGACAAAACAAAACAATGTTGAAATACAGTTTCCTTACACTTATAATTAAAGCGTGAGAAAGCAAGAAAATCGTAATTTTTATGCAAAACAAAAGACTTAAGAAACATGCATGAAAAGAAAACCTCCAAATATTCAATAACAATTAAAAAAATGATAAAAAAAAAAGATAAAATTATAAGGCTTTAATAAAAAAAGAATCAATAACAGCGTTGAAAAACAATAATAAGAGGTTTTTTTTTGTTACTGCATAGAGAATGCAAGGACATTAAAGATTTCATGCACTTGTTACAAAGGCGCTCAAGGATCAAAAGAAAAGTAAGCCGCTATTTAAGGCACAAACTAGATCATATTCATTTCAACGCATTCGGCTTTACAAAATACCGCCATTACCGTAGATTACATGTGTACAAAATATCCTGCGTCATATGAATTGAATTGAAATAGTCTTTTAAAGAGAAAATGATGCATTCTTTGTGTTTTCCAATAAGGTGTTAAATGGGGCGTACTAATGAGATTTGTTAACACAATGACACTAACAATAGAAATTTGATGGCGGCAATATTTCTTTAATTTTTAATAATTTAAAACCAAAAATTGTGTCATTATTAAAGCATAAATACAATACAAATTACAAATAAGTGTGACGTTCTAAAGCCACAAGAGATTATTGTTTTAGATTTACATGGTTTATGATATAAAAGCAAACAATAGAGAAATTATTATTATTGTTACTGGCATAAGAACATTAAAGATTTTATTAGAAACATCGATTTCTTCTTTTAATATAACAGGTGGCTGTGTGCCTTTAAAATATTTTACTTCCAAATCCTGATACATAACTTTTCTGTACTATTACTTGGAAAAATACCAGAGTTTATTACCTCACAATTGGAGTGAAGTCAAAATTAAATTTAAAAAGTTTAAAGTCTACTCTGATCTACAGATTTTTGAGAAACTTTTCATGGCAATTTTATTTACTCTCAGAGTTTTTGCCAGAAATATGCTGAGAGAAAGTCGTCGAAGAAATACTTTTTCATATTTCGTTTAGTTCGAGTTGTCTGACCTGGGGTTTGAACCATCTAATAAGCCAACAGGATACGGCGACTACAACTGTACTTCATACTTTTTCTAATTACTTCTAAACCTTATCACATTTGACCCAACTGCGATGGTCAATCAATCACAATTTTCGTGAAGAACTTTGTAGGATATCTTTCTGAGATATTCTCCAAACTATTAACGTGAGAAATTTCAGGAAGCTGTTCAGTGTCAGTCAGCACCATTCTTGCCTCACAGATTCCATGAATGTGTTCTGATAATTCATCCTGATCATCACAGGATCTAAGTACATACCGGATTCGATAGGACTCCCATTCTGATGAAGCTTACTCTGAGTCTACAATGAAGTGTAGAAATGCCGGTTACTAAATTTAAGTAATTTCTGGATAGTCTAATGTACGACTCTGATTTCCTCTGATTGCTTTTTCTCACCAATAGTTTTGATTGCCTTTAACATATTTGGTTTAAGAAGAGTCTTTGCCTATCTTTATCTTCTTTATTGCTGAAGTCGCCGTAGTCTAGTAGGTAGTGTTTATGTCTGATAGTCTAAACTTCCCATCCTTGCCGACATAAACAGAATTGTTTGAACGATGGGAACAACCAATAGAGGGCGCTGTAATATTAATTTAAGCTTTTGTTATGTAATGTAATTTTATCTAAGCTTTATGTTTTTAACATTACGCTGTAATTGTGTTTAACTTAGGCCTCTAGTTTGTATAAGCCTAACTTAAATTTTTATTCTTCCTGTAACATCCAAAGGGATGTAATACTTTGGTTAAAAAAAATTCAATATTTTGTGTCATAATTTGGTATATATATTTAAGCTTTTTTATATTTTAATATTATTGTTGTTTTTGGCATTAAATATTTGTTTTTTTTTTATTAATAAAAATTAATCGTTTTTGATCGCCTGGAGGAATTTAGAGCTCCAGAAGTTTTAATAATTAATTTTGTATTTGAAGGCATTCGGCCATTTTCATTGAAACTAATAAATTAAACGCAATAATTAAATAGTGGCAGTGAATTTTAAAAAATTTGTGTAAAGTAAACCAAATAAATAAAAGAAATTGTGTACAACAAAAAATTTTATATAAAAGAAAGTGTTGCTTGTTTTTATTTTTTTATTTGGAAGCATTTTTTTGATAATTTTCCCTTTGCTTGCCAGAAATCTGAGCCCAATTTTGTTTTCGAGGAATCACCACAACTACCCACTCCTTTACATACAGTCCACGATTTATCAGGTAGTGTGTTGGATCTTTAGACGAGAGGCATCGGCGACTTCCTCTCAGAATTCGGACAAAAACTCTGAAAGTACATATATAAAAATTGTCATGAAAAAGTTCCTCAAAAATCTGTGTTCGGCGTTGCTTTTAAACTGTAGGTCCCCCAACTAATGTATAAAACAACATAAGTGGTGTGAAAAACTAACTCGTAATCCTGACTGAAGGTTTGTAATAACTAATTATGTATGTATGTATTGTTGAGTATAACTTTACAGAAAGTTTTTGGCTGCATTAGCTCCCCTTCTTGCAAGCTCATCTATCTACTTATTGCCGACAGTTCTTATTTGACTAGGAGTTCAGGAGAGGGTAAGCTTATTTTCCTTACATACATAACATAATTGGTCATTACAACCCTTCAGTTAGGATTACGACCTAGCTTCTCACACCACCTATGTTGTGTGTGTTAATTTTTATACATGAGTGGTGGGACCTAAAGTTTAAAGTCGACTCCGAACGACAGATTTTTGAGAACTTTTCATGGCAATTTATTTATTTTATTTACTTAATCTCAGAGTTTTTGCCAGAAATCTGCTGAGAGGAAGTTGCCGAAGAAATACTTTTTGTATTTTGTTTTGATGTCTGGCCTGGGGCTCGAACCCTGGCTTTACGTCTAATAAGCCAACACACTACCTACTACCACGACAGTCCCACACAATTTTCGATTTAACCCAGTACTTGAATGGCGGCCAGATAGTATGGCTACGTACTGTCCTTTTTATCCTGAATTGAACACATTTTCCGATGACATAAAATTCTGTTTAGAAAATTTGCGCGAATTTCCCCATGGCTCGGAATATTTCATTCTTTTACCAACAACTCCAGCTTCTGTCCCAAGATCCATTCTGGACCCAACTGTACACCACAAAATACTTTGTTTTTAAAGAATATATTGCGTCCAGATTACTCCATTCATTATTGCTATTAAGCCTCGTTAGGAAAACGAAAACCGAAGGTAGAAGAGAGCTATCAGACACTCGATTCTTTAGGATAGAAATTTCCTAAAGAATTTAGAGACCTATTTCCCATGAAGGACTTGTTTTCCTTTAATATAACTAAGAGAAAGTTCATTCATCATTTCATTATTTATTATTCTCATCATTTAAATTCAAAAAGAATACAAAGCTTCAAACAACAGGAGCATATATCAGAGATTGAAACACCAAAATTATTTTACATCAGCAATCTCCACAATTTTCTTGTCTTCAGCATGATTTTAGATACCGAGATGTTGCTTCTAGGCAGCTAGAGATTTTAAGCCTATCACGCTTGATTCTTCTACAATAGACCAATAACCTGCTTAGCTGGAAAGATTGGTACTGAAACAAAGCAAAATAAAATAAAAAGTAAAGAGGTTAAAGAAGTTTTTACTGGCGATGATTTTGTTAAAAAAAATAAAAGTGTTATTAAACAACGAAGTCGCCGTAGTTTAGCAGGTAGTGTGTTGGCTTATTAGACGTAGGGCCACGGTTCAAAAACCCGGGACAGACATCAAAACGAAATATGAGAAAAAAATATTTCTTCGGTGACTTTCTCTCAGCAGATTTCTGGCAAAAAATAAAATTGCACTGAGAAGTTTCTCCAAAATCTGTCGTTCGGAGAAACTAGGCCGTAATCCTGACTGAAGGGTTGTAATGGCTAATGTATGTATGTATTAAATATATAGACCGAATACCTTTGCTAGTATTTTTTTTTTTTTTTTTTTTTTTAAGAAACGATTTATTTGCTAAAAACCAGTTACATTATGACTTACGGAATTCATCTTACAAACTCCAATGAAAAAACATGAAAAAAATACAAAAAACACCCTAAATTGCCACTGTAAGTAGTATTTTCGCAGCTAAATGAGTTTCGTGTAAATGTAAGCGCAGGCTCTTAAAAGGCGCATACGCTAATGAAACGTAATACACCAGATTAATCTATAAATTGCAATGGCAAAACCGTAATATTACACAAAACAAAACGTAGTAAATCAGTATGCATTTCGTGATCATTATAATTATAATAAAACATAATTGTATTGTACACATACATTGTTTATTTCGGTTTGGTTTGGTTTGGTTCGGTTGGTCCAAATAAAATAATAAAGAAAAGTGAATATCATCATAAAACGCCAACACCGCCATTACCAAACCGGGCATTAATACACTTTTGATTTCAATTCCATGAAAATGTCAGAAATATATGGAAATAAAACAACAACAAAAAAAATTCATAATCATTGTTAATATTCTCGTAACAAAATTGCCAATGCACACGCATGAAACCAACAAAAAAAAAAACAATTTTTTTTGAAATTTTGTTTGTAAAAAAAATTACAACCTTGAAGAGCCAAGAAGAATCGTTGAAATGTCTGAAAACTGTAACAAAAAAAAATCATTTTCTTGGCAAAAAAGGCAAATGAATGAATGAAAATTAATTTTGTTGTAACTGTTGACTGAGATAACTCAACACAAAAGTTTATTAAAATAAATTAATGAATGAAAAAAATGTTCAATACACTTGTAATTTTACACTTCGGTTTTAATTATACGCCCATGTTTTAATGGCCAACTGCAGCAGTAAGTGTAGACTTAACCAGATAAATTGAATTTAAAATGTTTTTCTCTTTAAGTTTCTGTTTTTTACTTTTTTCATCAATTTTCTGTCGTTGTTTTTTTTATTTAAATTACAATGTTACTTGAACAAACGTTAAGCCCTGTAATCATTTACAATCATTTTTATTGTTATTTATCATATTCGGGGCCAGTGTAAAGCATAAAAGCATACAAATTTTAAATCATAAAGCCCCTTAGACAGCAATTTCGGAGTTTTACTGTCTCTACTCTTTACGCTGCATATGCAAAATGCTCTTCTAAATGTTGGGATTAATAAAATATAACAGAAAAACACAATCTTAACATGTACTTCTGCTAGTTTTACTAGTGATTAATAAAATTCCAAAACACACATATGTACACATATATTCCAGCACTTGAGTTTGTCTTTAAAGGTCTTCATTATGCCTTAAGGTTATTTGCATAAAACCAAGAAGAGTTTATATTAAATGAAATGTTATGACTACAGTGACAGTTGAATAATGTTCACCCAGTTTTTAGATGACGTTGCTTCTAGCCTTTCAATAAGCCCAGCCAGCTAGCCAGCCAGCATAGATGGTAGCATACGGAAAACGGTCTGGCATGTAAAAATTCAAAATAAATACAAAAATTTTTGAAAGCAAACCTTTTCTGAGCGCTGATGAGGCGCAAGACGGTGGCGGCAACAACAACGACAATGCCTGCGACAAGGTTGGATTTAATTGCAGGATTTCTCTTTATTTTCATTATGTTTTATGCTTGCTTTTTACAATTTTAATTGTGCCAGCAATTATTGCAATTATAATTCATCATTTTATTGGTATTTAAATTAAAAGTCGCGTGTATTTTTTTCTTCTTCTTCTCTTGAAGTTATATAATACAGAAAAAACGAAAGACTTAAGCAAAAAACCTTCTTTTTAATTATTGTACTGCAGTTGTTGGTGTATAAAAAAAAGTATAAAACGAAAACTATGCAAATACAATGCAAAATTTATGAAACATATCTTAGTAATATAAATAAAATAAAATTTAATTCTATTCAAAGAATTGTTAATAAACTGATTGAATTAAAAAAATAAATGCACTACTTGCGAGTGTGTTCTTTTGCGAATTCCATCATGGCTAGTTTTCCTGGAAATTTTAAATGAAACATGCATATATACGAGTATGTCGCACAATACCTTTCACAACAGTGGCTCTAAAATTAAACTAAATTCGAAATTTAAGAAATTTTGCTACTCGATTCGATATTTTCCTACTACTTTGAGTCGTAATTTCTGTAGATCCCACCCATTAAAACATGCCTTCCTACGAGCCCATGTAATGCAACGACAGAGATCATATAAGAAATGTTAATTTAAGAGAGAAAATTATGCTGATTCTTCTTTGTAAACGAAGATTCGATGATTGGTTATTTGCTGTACCTAGAAAGCATCAGCATCAGAGTAGTCGTAGTCTAGTAGGTACTGTGTTGGCTTACTTGACGCGGTTCAAACACCAAATCCGACATCTCCATGAAAACGATATGAGAAGAATTATATCTTCGACAACTGCCTCTCAGCAGATTTCAGGCAAAAGCTCTGAAAGTAAAGAAAAATTGTAATGAATAAGTTCTAAAAAATCTGTCGTTCAGAGTCGACATTAAACTGTAGGTCCCGCCATTCATCTACAAAATGAACACACACAACATAAGTGGTGTGAGAAGCTAGGTCGTAATCCTGACTGAAGGGTTATAATGATGTATGTATGTATGTATGCATGTATGTATGTATGTATGCACGTATGTATAGACCAGTACTACATGAATAAGATACAGTTTTTGGATAGAATTTTTTCTTATTTCCAGCCTAATCTTTGCAAATTGAATCCGTATGCGCAGATCATATATGGGGTTTTCGAGAATGATAACCGTTCTGGCTACAGCGTTTGCAACAATGTCTGCCTGTATGGCTCTAAGTTCTGGATCCCAAATAAGAGAAAATCTAAAACAATCTGCAATTTGCTACAGAAGTAGGCGATAATATTGACGTTAATGTGATGTTCGAAAGGTTATTTATGGCAGCCAGGTTCTCCAAGGATACCAGCATATTTTCAAGGAATATTTCGATACTGACTAACTATTTAATTATCACGACAATAGTCGTAGCCTTCGCTGCAGTGATCTGGGAGTGTTTATGATGTCCTGATCTCTAAGTCTACACTACATTATGCTTTCATAACAGCGAGATATCGGTCTATATGCCCAGAGAATTTGAGAAAAGAATCTGGCATAGCATTCTAGTAATCTCTATTTAGAGTGATGGTATTTAAATATCTATTCAAAGAGTTGTACGAGATCATATAGTCAATGTCTCAGTAGCTGCTTAAGCCAGCATTTTACCGAGTTCCATATTGTCGCAGGAGGTGCCTGTTGTTCTAAGGACACTGCTAATAAGAAGGACAGATTGCCTGTTAATGTCGTTTAGAATTGAGCTGTTACTTTGTAACTGATACCCTCCTGACGGTCAGTCCGTACAACATTACATTATAACGTCAAACTACTCCGTGAGTGCTTAGGGATATATGCCTAAGCTAGCTAAATAAAGTACAGCATAATCCAACACATTGAAGTCATTTGCCACAAGTTTCATCAGCGTATTGTCCATGACCAAATTCCATGGCAATGGAGACAGTACTCCCCGTCAAGAATTCTAAGGATTTCTCCCATGCTATGGACAACAAATATTTGTTAATGTGAATCCCCAATTTTACTCACGAAGAAATAGTTTTTCAACTTTTACAATTGAACCTGAGCCAATGCTTTGAAAATAAAGTACTGATATGCTTAGAACACATGTTTATATTTTTAAATTCAGCTCACTTGAACACACAACTTCACAGCGATTGTCTTAACCGCACAGGCTTGCAGATAATTAAAGTACTTGTATTCATTAATTTAATGCACAAATTTTCCTTAATGATCATTTCAATTGTTAATGTGAAATTTATTTACGGCGCATGCCTGCAAGCCTTCACGTTTTACTGAATTAAAGCCAAACCAACGGCAACAGCCTTGAAAAAAAGACAGCAACAACGTTCTGGTCATTAAAGGGAAAAGTAAACAAACCTGATGACTTTCATCAATGAAAGTTTAGCTTAATGTGAGAAAGTTTCATACAAATTGCCAACATAATCATTTGTTTACTGAAGGCCATCATTCAAAAAAAAAAAAAAAAATGTTGCAGCTTCTTTTAAAGAAAATTACACGAGAAACAAAAAACAAATAAAAAGGAAAAGTTTGTGGATATTTTTTTTTTTAATGTAAAGAATTTTAAGTATTGAGACTGGCTTTGGCAAGAAATGTTTTTAAGTTAACACATCAAAAGAATTTTGAAGAAAAATTTCGATTAAACACTGCAGATGAAGAGATACGTTTTCTAGGAAACAAATACGTGTCTGCATGTTGAATTATTTTTTTGAAAAGAAAACTACCGCCGCCGTTTTTTATAAAAAAACATTCGATGAACTATAAAAACGCTGTGAGATATAATCAGCTTATCGCTATTGTTTCGATATGTGATCGATATGACACGGTATATTTAAACTATTGTCCTGGCACGTCCTTTCTAGGCATTTAAAAACGATAATGGAAATGATGTACTTAAGCAAGCATTTTACTTTTACTTTCTTCTTCTTTTCTTATACTACGGAGATGATATTGAGAGATTTTTTGAAATGAAATACAAGGCGTTTCTAGCCTAAGTCTTCACAGCTAACAAGTGCTTAAGCATAGAACATGTATGTGATAGGGACGGGCCTATGATTATAAATACTTTCATTTGTTATTTTGTTTTTCTTGCTCTTCATTCTCATAATTTATTAAATACGGAGCCTATAATTTATAATAATGACGAAGATTATTTCATTTATTTTTATTACAAAATTGCTACTCTTCTTCTATAGTGTGTGTATGCGTAGAAGATTGTCGCATTGAATTAAATTCAGTTGCTGCAATTAAGTAGAGTTTTGTCAATTATTTCTTTCATCGTTTTTGTTCTATAATGATCCGCTTTACTTCATAACGATTACAATTCCTTTCATTTGTTCGTTCATTCAGTCGTTCGTCCATTCATTCATGCATTTCTAGCTTTCTGTTGCATTTTGTTTTTCAATTCCCTCTTAGATTCAAGTGTCCATTGGAGTTAATAAATGGTTTATAAAAATTGAATTAAATTAATCCGATTAAATTGTATTTTTTTCTCTCTCTCTCTCTCTCTCTCTCTCTTTTAAGTATTTATCTTTTGAGTGAAAAATAAAAAGAATATTTTTTGTCTTTATCAAGTTATCGCTTAAAACAACTTGTTCTTTAGATTCCTTAATGTTTTCATTCAAAGAACTGGTTGGTAGATACTTCATCCAGTTTTTTCCTCTTTTTTTGGTTAGCCTGGGTGGCAAAAATGAAATTGTTCCATAAATTTTATTTTTAGTTTAAACCATATTTGTAAAGAATATAGTCTAATAAGCCTTTTAAATTAATTCAGATGAAAATAAAAACGTTAATTATTTAACGTCAGATGTGGAAACAAAAATTTTAAATATTCATGATAGACATTAATTTTTAAACTTTCATTTAAAAAAACGCAAAAAACATTTTTTTTAAATAAATCTGAAGGCATTCCTAAAAAACTGTTTAAAACTCAACATCATCATTTACTAAATGACATCTACGCGATCTGATGATCTAATCATGTGGAATTTATTGTTGTTTATATTATCTCTGATACTGCCAATTGCAGTCGTTCCACACACGATCATTTTGATTATCTACGTATTGCTACTAGAAGGAAAAGGTTCCATTTATGCCAGCATTTAGACCAGCATTGTGACACCACAATCAATTTTCATTAAGCATTCCCTAGAGAAAACTAACCCAATCCCAAAATAAATATTCTAATTGCACCAATCTTTACATTAGAGAGCTCTTTCAAGTGTATCACGAAGTGAGCGGACAAAAACCTCCGTCTCTTCATAACAAGAGCATGAGTTGAAGAACAGCCTCTTCCGCAACTCCTGCAAAAGTCATTTGATGGATTGCTAAATTTTTCGACATGCCTACTATAAGGACACTGGCTCGTGAGTCTAGCAGTTTTAGACGTACCATCTTCTCTCTAATGAGATTAAACCTCTCTGTAAGCTATATTCAATCAAACTGAAGCAATCGGAATACGTATGCCCTGTAACATATTGGAGAAACTCCTCTCAATTAAACTGAAGCAATCGGAATACGTATGCGCTGTAGAATATGTCGGATATCGCGAGTTGAGTACCGACTTTGGCTACCTCAACAGTTTTTTGAAAAATTTTTACATAAAAAATCTTGATATAGTTTTCGTGGTGATAAATGATTGTCTGCGTTTTACTTTTCAAGAAATATTTTTGATAAGCTTTGCCCATGATTTTGCCTTGGGTAGTCAACTTCTGAACTTAAATTTTGGTGCACTTGATTTCTTCAAAGGAAAGCTGTAGAGATATCATCTTCTAGGGTTAAAATTGTGTCTAGTTCGTTCATGTACACAAATCAGTTTACTTATCCCCACAAGATATAGTATAGTAGGTTAAAAGAACAATTCAACAATTTTGGGCAAAAAAAGATGTCAGGAAATCTTTCGTTTTTTTTTTACATTTTTCTGTAAGAAGTCCAAAATTATCATCCCACAAACTGTACAATATAGTGCATCATTCAATGTGTATTGGCCACCCTTTTATGTCTGCACTAAAATGGGTAAGTTCATGAGATCATCATGCCCTCAAAACGCTCGTGCAGAACATCCAATGTGACACGAGCTTTATGGCTCAATGTAACGTCCTGTTGAAACCACATGTTTTTGGTGTCTAGATCAACCAATTCAGACTAAAAGAAGTTGGTTATAATATATGCATACATACATAATTAATCATTACAATCAATCAGTTAGAATTACGACCTAATTTCTCACACCACTTATGTTGTGTGTGTTAATTTTACACATGAGTGGCGGGGCGTACAGTTTAAAGTCGACTCCGAACGACAAATTTTTGAGAAACTTTTCATGACAATTTTATTTAGTTTTTGCCAGACATCTGCTGAGAGGTTTGGAGCTTATTGGGGATGTCTGACCTGGGCTATGAAACGATGTCTCATGCATCATAAGTCGACACACTACCTACTAGACTATGGATGTCATATTGTTATTGTTCGTAGATTGCAAATAAAAATCAATATAAATTTGTGTTTGGTTTTAATTAAATTCTTTATTTTTCGCACTATTGTGTGTGCCACTGTTCACAACTGGACAATTGCTTTATTGGTTATTCCTCTTTGCGCTCTTTTGCATAAACACTAACAATTACTAGTCACTTGTTCACTTTATAATGCAGGTCTTCAAACCGCGCGTCTTCACACAAGACTGACTGAATTTTTACTAACTCCGTTGTCTGATCTGTCTTGTCTTTTATGTCGCAGGATAAACAGTCTGATCAATGCTCTTGAAGGCAAATAACTTTGACATCTCGAAATCTCTATATATGTAAACATGTTGTTATATTTATTCTTGCTTGTTGTTGTATTTCTGTTTGCATTTATACTTGCAGTTTTTCTGTTGTTGCATTTTTGTTTACTTGTTTATCACTTTTTTATACCGGCGTTTTGTTGGTATATTTTTGTTTACTTGTTTATCATGTAAACAAGTTCATTTTTTTTGTTTTTGTAGCTTTTGTTTACAGTTTACAGATGTGAAAGCAAAACACCATTTCCATTTTCGTAACAATATGAATTGTATCCAAATTGAAGGATTTTGCAAGTTCGCGTATCTATTCATTCCGAAATGTACCTCAACGCTAAAGATAATTTTTCGATGAAAATTATTGTCAGTTGGCAACTGGTTCTGAGCCCATTTAATGATAACAGGTATAATTATCCATGGTGATTCTGCAAAACAGACTGAAGAAATGGCAACTAATATGACAGATGTAGCTTCAAGAAGATGTCCGTTATCAGCTATCAAATATCGGAAGTTCCTATTGCCAGATCTTATACTACAACATGCTACTGTAGAGTTAAGGTACAAAATGAAAAATTAAAAATACAAAGAATGGAAATGACCATGAGCGCACTCTTTTGGATTTTTTTAAGTTAAATAGAAAAACAATGCAAAATTAAAAAATGTTTTCATATTTATGCCTTAAAAACTTTGCTGAAAAAAAAACTACCTTCATTGGTATATTGCTTCTCATGTACAATGAACTTGAGTTCAGTCCTACTTTACATAAAATTAACCACAAATTTGCAAACAAATCTACCTATAATATGCCTGTATAATTATTAAAAACAACAAAAGCTTAAATAATCTAATATTGGTTTATGAAATTACATAAATCAAGACGCAACACTTCCTAATAAGAAGGATAAGAAGGCAACGATAAAAACAAAAAAACTCTTGAAAAAAGACAAAAACTCTTTTCAAGTAATAAGATGATCGCGATCGTACGGAAAAGTCATACAGACAGTCATATATAGTAACGACACTAAACTAATAGTAGAGTACGTGTATTAACGCATAAAGACTTCAGTCAAAAGAAAAATATATTTTCAGTTGAAATCCATCGATATTTAAGCGAAATAATAATGTGCACCTGCTGTGCGTGAGGCCACAATACAGGCATGACGCGCGCATCTAAAACTGTTTGCAACAAAAACTCTTAAAAAAAAGCAAAAAGAAGCAAAAAATCGAAAATAAACAAACTAATGCCACAAAATTACGCAAAAATCCTTAAATACATATTTAAACTTGGCCAATACAATTGATAATAAGGATGAGTGGCTTTAAGAAGAAGAAAAAAAACTCAAAACATAACACACTCACACAAACACAAACACTATTAGGGCACTAAAAATTGAGGATTACACCTGCAACATTTTACAGGAAAAAGGACCTGTTAAGAAAGAAAAATAAAAAAATTTTAACAGGGGGAATAATTTCTTAAAAAGCAACGAAAACGACAACAACACAAAAAATGAAATAAAACAAACAAAGGATATGCCACCACCACTGGCAATATTAACAACAATTGCATCCTGTAAATAAAATTTCCAATTGTTGCCACAAATAAAAGCAAAACGAATACTGAATTGAAACTTCAATACTAACTCATCCACAATCAATTGTTATAATTACTGAAATTGCACTTGTCGTCGCTGTCTGTACCACAAAGAAAGGTTTCCTTTTAAATAACCTGTTGAATTTAAAATGTCAACGCCCTTCTAGAAGTGTGTTGCACTTGTTTCAATCAATGATTGCCAAGCGGTATGACATTTCTAACTCCTTATCTAAGATTTCACACGATATTTTGGTGACAATTTTATGTTTTTAAAAGAATTCGGTTTTAGAAATCGGCTTCTTTGCTCTTGACATTGTACTCTGGTAATTGCTTTTCTTCATTGAATTTTGTAGGAGTTTTTTTACCACTTGCGGTTGACATAAAAGACAGGGGTACTGCCGAATAGTTTAAAATAAAATATCAAGAAATATAAATGAGATGCGCCATAATGCCGCCCAGCTTAAAGAAAATCTCAGTCTAAAGTACCACATTTCATAAAGAGTGCGGCTACTGCGATAGTCTAAAGCATAAAGTGATAATCTGTTAGGCTTCGATTCCAAACAGAGACTGTGATATGTTACACTTTGTTTCAATTGCCGAATTAAAAGAATTATATGATGAAGACATAACACTGGTCTTTATTAATTGTGGTACCACAATGGGTCTAAATTCTGGCGTAAGTGGGACCTCTTCCTTCGAGGACACTTAGCCTAATCTAACCTAATCTTATCTAACTGTGGCGGTGGTCTTTAGAAAAAATAATAATAAATCAAACATAAAACTGCCAACAACTCTCATGTAAGGACCAGTGCTTCACAGCATTTGTATTCAGGAGAGACGAAGTCACAATGTGGCATGTGCTTTCAAAGTTTATCAATAACTTCCAGTATCTTTACACACATACTTGAATATGCACTGAAATTCAGAGACAATTATTGTTTGTCTTAATTGTTTTTGAAGTAGTAAGGATTTTAATATTCTCCTCAGAATAAGAGGATCGACAATATCTGCAGTATTTAAAATTTTTATGGTTGGTGTTGTATTGAAAATTTATGCTCTAATTTATGTTCGTCTGTTACATACAAATTGTTGCATAATTGGTCATAACAACCCTTCAGTCAGGATTACGACCTATGTAACTTCTCTCACCACTTATGTTGTGTGTGTTAATTTTATACTTAAGTGGCAGCACCTACCGTTTAAAGTCGACTCCGAACGACAAATTTTTGAGAAAATTTCCATGACAATTTTATTAACTACCAGAGTTTTTGCCAGAAATCTACTGAGAGGAGGCCCCCGAAGAAATATTTGCCTATCAAACTTCCCACACTTTTAATACCCTTCCCCAAAATCGATATGACTACCAGTGAGTATTTAAGGGATCATCCTGGAAAACAGTTACGTAGTCGTCAAATCTCAACAAAAACTTCAACTACTTATACAAATTTTTGCTTAAAAAATCATAAATTAAGGTACTGCACAACATATGGTTTTCATTACAGCAATAAGGATACTAAACACAAGGGTTTTCAGACATGTGTCTATATTACAGATTTCCCGAAATTGTTAAACATTCTTCCAAGTCTATACGAAGTATTCGATGGCCAAAGACACTTTCAATTTCATACGAAGGAGTTTACAAGGTCCGATAACAAATTTCTTTAAATTTGCCATGGCCAACAGCTTTTCGTTGCTGATTTCGCGTGAATAAAATATTTTCAGAATTCTACTAAAACTTTTCAGTCCAGTTAGCTTCTTCATCAAATCAGGTCTAACAACCATGGAGAAGCACCGAGAGAATGCAGGCTTTTAATACTTGTAGTTTTGTTCGAACACTGTATGTGTTAGAGGACTCTATCTACCCTGTTCAGTTTGAATAATAGACACATTGCGTTTTTAAATAATCAGTTGTATCTGTCGCTGCAAAAATTAAACGCACGTATTGGACTTCTTCCACATAATCTTTACTGAGACAATCAATCTGGAATTAAAGCGCATTTCTTGAGTCTAAGCCATGTTTATTTGATAGGAACTTTATCATTCAGTTTACATAACATCGACTCTAACTGGGGTAGTACCAAAAATTTCGGGCATCTGCCACCATGTAATACTCAGCACTGTAAGCTCACATACATTCTGTGTACAAACAGAATTATTTTCAATGAGAAAAATATCCTTTTTTCTCAGTTCGACTCAGAGCAGTTCCCTATAAATAGAATCGAAAGCTTTCTTGTACTCTCCATCTAAGATCTAAATTTTTCTAATTTCTATTTGAGGCAATGAAGTTGCCGTAGTCTAGTATGGAGTGTGTTGGCTTATCAGACGTGAGGCCACAGTTCAAACCCCAGGTAAGACATCTCCAACAAATCGAAATCTGAAAGAAATATTTCTTCAGCGATTTCCTCTGCAAGCAGTTTTCTAGCAAAATCTCTGAGAGTAAAAAAAAAATTGCCATGAAAAGTTTCTCAAAAATATATCACTCGAAATCAACCCGCCACTCATGAATAAAATTAACACACACAACATAAGTGGTGGGAAAATCTAGGTTTTAATCCTGACTGAAGGGTTGTAATGACGAATTATATATGTACGTATTTAAGGCAATTATTAGAGGAATAAAAATACGTGTTATTGCAGAACTTTGTTAAAAAAGAATTTTGTTTTACAGGCTTTAATAATTTCATATTTCTGAAAAGGACAGAGCCACATGCACTCTTCAACTTTGTCTTTGAAGAACAAGAAGTAAATTTGAAAACATTCCCCACTCCATTATGTGCCTTTATGTTTCTAAAACACTAAACCTAGAAGCCCAAAAGTTTATTTTTATTCAAAACGTTCAATCCAAAGGGAAAATATTTTATTTTTTACAAAAAGGGTATCATATTACCCTTTAGATGATGTAAAACTTTGCTTGGGGAATTTTAACTAGACTTTGACAATAAAATGTCCCCTCCTCGCCAATTATGGCATACAAAATAAGTGACACGGAACTTGTCATCTCCTGTTTCCTTTTTGCTTAAATGCCATGCACCCTACTAAGTATTAGAGATGAACAAAGAAGAGAGCAAAAAACGCAACAATACGGGTGAATTAAAAATGAAATGTTGAAATGGAAACGTATGAAAAAGAAGAAAAGATTGTTTATCGCATTGATTTTGCAAATTATGATTTCCTTCTTATGTAAATTACATCAGTAAAGTCAGTACTTTTTGCTTGTGTTTTTTTCTGTGCAATTTAGTACCTGTATTAAGTGCCTTAAAATTTTTGTTCTTTCATGAGGTCAGACCTCATGTTTGATCAAAAAAAAAAAAAGAAGATGAAGAGTATTAAACGCAAATATTGATAAAATGAAAATAATGTTTTTAGTTTTTTTCATTTTAGTTTTTGCAAAGAAAAAAAAGTACCTTTTAAACGGGACACATGTGGTCACACAAATGTAATGCATTTCAATAAAACGTATGATTTTTTTGTATGATTTTCCTTTAAAAACGGCTCAAAGTGCTTTTGGTTTTTGAATTTAAAAAGAAAAAAGGAATAAAAAGGAAACGAAGGAAATCACTGCCATGAATGAAAAAATATAACATGACAGTTTACATGGTGAGTACTTTAGCACCACATCAAATAAAATCTTTACATTTCTTTTCTTATTCTTGGATTTTTTTTTATGATGATGGAGATGATGATGATGCAATGAAATCATTGATGCTTTTAACGACAAACAAAAATAAAAAAACTTTCGTTTATATTCTTAATGTTCTTGTAGAGTATACAACACGTAAGAATTTATTACAAATGTGGCAGTGATGGCGAATTTAAGTTGTCCTATTCGCAAGAGATTATTATCGGTGATATAAGGTTATGAAACTAATTTGCTTACAAGCTGCTTGAGTTTATTCTCGAGACCAGCATCATGGGCTCACAATAGGCTACAACGAGCCTATCCGTCCACAGAACTACTGCTATTTGGCAGATCCTTGGGGTTCGACATCTAAAATACATACAAAATTGGTCATTACAGCCCTTCCGTCAGCAGTACTACCTAGATTCTACACCACGTTGTGTGTGTTAATTTTATTCATGAGTGGCGGTCCCAAAAGTTTATAGTAGATTCCGAGCGACAGATTTTTGAGAAACTTTTTCATGACAATTTTATTGATTCTCAGAGTTTTTGCCAGAAATCTGCTGAAATAACTAATTGGAACGGGCAGGTCTACAATATTATACAACACAATACAATGCCGTTGCAGTGTAGAAACGACTATTTCGAGTACTCATAGAATACAAAGGCTTTGAGGGCTCAGGTATAGACAACATGGAAGCTATTCTGAATCTGACACCGCTTACCGTGGTGATACAGAAGCTTGCTGCTATCCATGCACTCTCTACATGGGAAGGGAAAATTTATGGAAAGGCAGCTTAGACAACTTGGAGTACACAGATCAATAACCTTAATGGCGGACACTATAATCCTCCATTTTGAAATCTATGCCATACTGGAAACGGTGGGCACTCTCTACTATGTAGGAGAAAGAATAACAATGCACTCGAATAGTCAGTTTGACCTCAGCGATCTTTGCAGTCACATATTTACGAGCAAACCTTTACCACAAGACTCAACAATCTGGTCCACAGAATCAAATTACTTGGATGTGAAAATTAGAGGCAGAAGGGAAGTGAGTGATATGTATGCCAAAAGAGGGGCCGATGGCTCTATCCTTGAATCCTCTTGAATTTTTTGCTTCAAGAAGCATCTCCTTAAAAGAAAGAACAACACTTTTGGTCTCGCTCAATGCAAATAATTTCACACTTTTGGTGCTAGGTACCCTAGACTCTGAAACTGTACGGGAAAATCTTGAGGACATTTGAAATCTTTCAGTCTTATGGAGTTTATTCTCTAAATCATTAAAAGTTGTTGAGGATCAGCAGCGGAGTCATGATGGGTAAGTAGATCGCAAAGCATGAGCAAATAATCTTTATAGAGACTTGTGTATTGGTTTTCATTGGTTAGAGTCGTATGTGGTAGGTTCTAAGCTCTACGCATAATCCGAATTTAAAATCCAGGGGATTACGCGTTAGTTAACAATCTAAAGGTTGCTAACATGCCATCCAGAAGGGGACACGTGAAAGCTACGTATCAATTTGTATACAGTCGACAAGGATAGTTCTGAAGGTGTTGACCACAATCAGTAGCTTTATCTTGTTGGCATGTATCCTACCCCACCAATTTTCCATGATTTTCCAAATATTTGATTGGCTCCTAACAACAATTCTGGCTGACAACCATTTCATAAGAGGATTGAATTGGCATGAAATCCCATGGGCCTGTTCTTTGGCATGATGTGGTATTAATTTCGTCATCACGGTCATATAATCATGATTAGTTGTGGTAGATGTCATATTATGCCCGACTCTTAACCCTACTGTAAGTACATGAAAATTAAATCAACTTAAAAAGATTTGTGAAACAAAACATGCAATGACAGAACAGAACACAGGATCATAATATTCATGGTTTGACTGAAATGATTTCGTTTTTTTTTTTGTTTTTTTGGTATAACAACAAAAATTATTTCGAGCAACATTTCATACTTTAAACGACTTTGTTACGATTGTGCGCTTAACGCTGTTTATCTGTTTGTTTGTTTGTTTTTTGGCCAATGGTTGGTGTTTGGTTGTCTTGCAAAGAGGCGACATTCAATGGGACAGCAAACGGTGCAAAAACGAACGCTTTTTGTGTGAATTTAATAATACGTTTGTCATGTTCTTCTTCTTTTTAGGCTTTTATATACAAAAACAACAACAACAACAAAAAGAAAAAAGAACTGGTCATAACAAATGTATGCAGAATTATGGATGAATGGTTGTATGTACGTATGTATGTATGAGCCTGTGGACGGACAGCCAGTTTTTATAGTATTTATGAAAAGTACAAAGAACACAGAAATCACAGTACTGAACCTGGACATACAGACGGACAGATTTTATTATTATTTTTTCCTTGTTTTTGTTATTAAAAGTATATTCAACATGCAGTAAAGAATTGTCTTTTTCCTTGCATTGAATATTTTTTCGTACTTTTTTTTATATTGCTTTTCCATAACAAAATATATCTCGGTTTGTAAGTATGTTTCTTAACATTTTATTTTTATTTTTAGTTTTTTTTTTATTTCATTTTAAAAGCATCTTAAAGTATCATTTATGATTTATTAAGGATGTCCTGATTACACGATCGTTTGTATTCGTGGCTGCTTTAACTTGTTGTTGTTGTTGGGAATTTTTAATCAAAAGTAAAATTTATTTAAAATATCATCAGCATAAAATTCAATCAAATGCGAAAGCAGACAACGCTTGCCAAAACAGGCGATTCTCTCAACTCCGGTGAGGATCAATCACAACACATCACCCCAACTAACCACAACGCATAATATGAGCTGCGCTTAACGCTGTGATATGATGCGATACAATGTGAATGTGTTGTAAAATGTATGCGAAATGAAATGAAATGATGAGAATGATTTGTTAAACATGTATGTACATAATATTTTTGATCACAATATATCAACACAATGAATGTGACAATGAAAAATTATTGATGAATTTGTTTTACATTAAATGGGGTGTTTCTTCTTCTGTTTTTTTTTGCCATTTCAGTGCGGATCATATGAATATATTTTTTTATGTTTATTGGAAAGTAAGGAAAAAGATAAAGGAAGAAATACTTTGTATATTTTTTATCGCTATCATAACACATATCAATATACATACATATTGAAAATGAAGAAGTATCAACAAATTAGAATGTAATTATGGATGGATTTTTAAAAAATTAAAGCTTCCACTTTCAATGTAAATTTGAATTCCCTGCTATCAGGATTACGACCTAGCTTCTGACACTACCAGATGTCGCCGTAGTCTAGTAGTTAGTGCGTTGGCTTATTAGACGTAAAGCCAGGGTTCGAGCTCCAGGCCAGACATCAAAACAAAATACAAAAAGTATTTCTTCGGCGACTTTTTCTCAGCAGATTTCTGGCAAACTCTGAGAGTAAAATAAAATTGCCATGAAAAAGTTTCTCAAAAATCTGTCGTTTGGAGTCGACTTTAACCTGTAGGTCACGCCACTCATATATGTAAGTAATACACACAACGTGGAGTGAGAAAGATGGTTGTAATCCAGACTAAAGGGTTGTAATGGCAAATTATGTATGTACGTATGTAAGTTTGATAATCTTGAAGACATTTGAGACTCGAACTGTTAACCCTTCCTAAATGATCTTAGTTATCATATACTTACGCGCAATGCATTACTGCAGCACTCAACAATCTGGTGCCACAGAATCAATTTTCTTTGAAGTGAAAACGAAAAGCAGGAAGGAAATGTGGTGGCAGCTCCATATTACCACAGAAAAGGTTGTGGCCTTGGACCTAATACTTATTTTTGGCTACAAGAAGCAGCTCCTAAAAAGGAGGAACGTTGCTGTTTGTCTTCCCCATTTCAAATAATTTTTTTCACCTTAGACGCTATGAACCCTCGAAATACTTGAAATTCTTCAGTTTTGAGTAGGATGAGTAGACCCATCATCGCAAAGCAACATCTATTAATCGTAATATCTTTGAGTTTTCAAATATTGACAAAAATTATCACCTGCTAGGAGCATTGGAATCATCTTAAAGTTTTACTCAGAGCTTCACTTTGGGGTCTTAATAGCAATAAATAGCAATTCTTCTTTATGATTCCAGCAAACGTAAAAATTTGAATCACCGAACACGATACATACATACATAATTGGCCATTACAACCCTTCAGTCAGAATTACGGCCTAGCTTCTCACACCACTCATGTTGTGTGCGTTAATTTTATACGTGAGTGGCGGGACCTACAGTTTAACGTCGACTCCGAACCACAGAATTTTGAGAAACTTTTTCATGGCAGTTTATTTTACTCTCAGAGTTTTTGCCAGAAATCTGCTGAGAGGAAGTCGCCGAAGAAATATTTTTTTTTTCATATTTCATTTTTGATGTCTGACCTGGGATACGAACCCGGGCTTTACGAATAGTAAGCCAACACACTACCTACTACACCACGGCGACCGAACACGATATCTTAATACAATATTTCATTGCATTGGAAGAATTGCATTCGCCGGCAGTTTTCTTGAGGGGCTTAGTATATGATTTAGTCAACCAATATCTGAACAAGAACGGTAAGAAGACTATTTGGAAGCATATTGTCCGCATAAAGCAGTACGCATGCAATGCAATATTTTCGATAGAAAATAAGGTGCTCTACGCCCGATGTCTTATATTTTGACGCGATTCCCATCTTTTGTGGCAGAGTATATTTCTATCGAGATTTTTTCTAATTTTTCAATCAAATGTTCGTACCAAACATTCCTTAAACTATTCGATAATTTTTTTTTATAATTCCTGCATCATCTGCTTATCTGCACAAGTGTTGTAAAGTATGTTTCTTTTATAGGTTCACAATTTATTTTATTCTTTTAGTTTTTTTCCATTCCTTTTAGTATTACAGTTTAATTAAGGATTTATTAACTGCCGCTCCAAAATGTATTTTATTTCCTTTTGTTTTACATCGAAGCTCATTGCTCTCATTTGTTTAACGGAAATCCTTTTTGTAAATCAAACAATTATTCAAAAAATTTAACACAATAAATTTATCTTTTTTCGTTAAAAGCCGCAAATAACATGCAACAGCAACAAAAAATGTGAAAATATTTATGTTTTCCATGTGTACCATACAATGAAAAAGTAACGGAAAGTATATGTTCCTCTGTCTGTCCTAGTGTTACGTTTAAACTGTATGAAATATGTTGTATGTTTATTGAGTTTGTTGTTGTTATTGTTGTTGTTGTTGCCGATAACATGTTGTAACAACATATTCACAGCACTTAATCAATCGAATACCAATAACTTTGTGTGTTAACAACATGATTTAAAACAAATGCAACACAAATAAAACAAAAAAAAACAGAAAACAAAAAACAAAACCAAATGTTATCTGCATGTAGAAAGACAATAACAACTGCAAAAACAACACAAATAATAATGCAATATTAACCCTTTAATGTACAAATTAAAATAGGAGTTCAGTCAGAGCTCATGCAGAATATGTAATATGACACGAACTGTGTGGCACGTATCTTAACACGTTGAAATCACATGTAGTTGATGTAAAGATCGTCCTATTCAGGCCCATAGGAAGTTGGTAGTTATCGATCAAGTCGCCACAATCTAGTAGGTAGTGTGTTGTGAGTTATTAGACGTGAGTCCCCAAGTCAAATCCTAGTTCAGACATCATGTGCGAAAGGAAATTTGAAAAAAAATTTCTTCGACGACTACTTTTTAGCATATTTCTGGCAAAAACTCTGAAAGTAAATAAAAAATTAAAATCAAAAGCCTCTCAAAAAAATCGGTCGTTCGGATTCGACTTAAACTGTAGATCCCACCACTCATGTAAAAATAACACAACATAAGTGCTGTGAGAAGTTAGATCGTAATCCTTATTGCAGGATTGTAGCGACCAGCTATGTATGTATTTATGTATGTTATCGATCTATAACTCTCGCGGTTTACAGTGATTGCCAACTTCGTTATCAAAGATATATGTACTTAAGACGCCGCCAACCCAAAATTTATTTAAAACAGTGGCTGCATTTGACACTTTTGGATCTCCTGTAAAGGTCAACTTCCTTCACAAAGAAATACAGACCGAAGATGTCACCAACCCTACATAAAATTTACTTATAACAGTCGCTGTATTTGAAGCTCTTGGATCACATGTGGATTGGTGTTGTACCAAATTCATCCAGAAATGGGTCACTTCGTTGAAGATGATTTTTCGATGAAATAAATGTCAATTGCTACTTCGCCAGAGACCGTTCAACTGTTTTTAAGGTCATCAATGGCAATTTGGCACAACGGACTGAGTCACCGTTGTCTAGTAGGTAGTGTGTTGGCTTAATAGAAGTGAGGCCTCGGTGCAAACCCCAGGTCAGTCACTTCAAATATGAATAAACATTCCTTCGGCGACTTCCTTTCAGTAGATTTCTGGTAAAAACTCTGAAAGTAAATAAAATTGCCATGAAAAGTTTCTTAAAATCTGTCCCTCGGAGTGTACTTTAAACTGTAGGACCCGCCACTCATATATACAAATTAACGCACACAACATAATTGGTGTGACGACCAATTATTATGAACTGAATAAATGAGAACTTATTTGACAGATACAGATATAACTAGATGACCGTTATCAACTGTCATTGCTCTGACCAACTTCATCGCTAGTTTGGTGGAATTTGATCAGTATAGGGACTGTGCTTACTTGTGGAATCACATCAAGTTGGTTTTGATGCTCAAAGCTATCACTTCGGACTAACCTAACCACCAACAAATTGAATTCTAGTGTAGAAGACCAAAGCCTCTAGGGTTTGGTAAAAAGTCGCCCCCATGTATCCAATGTGGTTTAATTATTATCATCATCAACATTTGCAATGAGTAGTACAAGTCATGTAAACAAATCAATATTGTATTGTGTTGTTTTATCGATGTTACGTTGTTATTGCTGGCAATTCATTTGTTAGCACCACATTTTATATTGCACATGTGCAAGTGCTGCAGTTGTTGCAACGTGCATATATGCAGATTAAGTTAACAAACATGAACAAAAGCATAAATCGTTTACAAGATTATTGTGAACCAATTTAATATATTGGTTCAGAAAAACGATTTATTTGTTGCTAGTGCTACTACCACCACCAACAGTTAATATCTGAAGCAATATCAGTGGTAACAAGTCATTGGATAGGATGTTGTTGTATGCAAAATAAGTTCATAAAAGAAATAAAAAAGCAAAAAAAAAAATTAAACAAAACAAAATTGATCATTTGTTTGCTGAAGTAAATTTTTTTCTGTTTTTTTTTTTCAACGACGGAAGCTTTGAAATCGATTTAAAGATACTGTTTCATACTTAAATTACATGTAAAAAATATAAAAAAACAACAACAAAAAACAGCAAAAAGCCAATGATGAAGATCTCTTTTGTAGTAAAGTGGTGGTAATGTATTGATCATCAGAAATTGTTCAAGTAAATGAAATGAATTCATTGTAGTTTTGTCATTTTCTTGCGTTGTTAAGCGCTAAAGCAAGCCTGCCTGCCTGCTTGTTCCCATTCTTTTTTAAACCTTTTTTTTTATTGTGCTCAGTCACTTCGGAAATATTGTCAATGCAAGCAGTTATTGGACTTCAAAAAACTGTTGTAAAATCAGTCACAGGCACCGTTGTGTACAGATTTCTTTTGTTGAGATTCCATTTTTTTTGTTTTTTGGTTTTGTCGCTGTGTCCAACGTTGTTCAAGTTGAAATTAAATTGTTAGTTGTGGGACCATAGTTGTTCTTGTGGTACATACATATATTAAGTTGTTGTATTGATTTTAAGTCGATATTGTCTGTTTTTTTTTAGCAAAACATGAGCATCCGTTTTGGCAGCATAAATACTTTAACGCTTTTTACCACCATTTTATTAAGTTTTAAAATCATGCCTGTTATTTAGCTTCCTGTAAGGCTGCTGTTAAATACAGAAAACCGTAAACGAATATGAGCGCCTAAACAGGGCCAATGAAAATTAAAGAGGGCCCTATTTAATACATGCGACTGCTTAATATAATACAGAAGACTATATTTGATAACAAGGTCCAAGTAATATAGAGATTTTAAAAATATTTTTAACACCGTATTCTGAAATTAGTTGTAGTTGTCTAGTAGACATGACGTCTGGATTCAAACCCCAGGTCAGACATCTCCAACAAAAGGAAATTTAAATATTATTTCTGTGACGACTTCCACCCAACAGATTTCTGGCAAAAACTCCGAAAGTAAATAAAATTGCCATGTTTTTCAAAAATCTGTCGTCTGTAAACTGCAGATCCTCCCACTCATGTATAAAATTAACGTCCAGAACAGTAGTGGTGTGAAAAGCTAGGTCGTAATTATGACTAAGGGTTGCAATAGTAGAAGTCGCCGTAGTCTAGTAGGTAGTGTGTTGGTTTATTAAACGTAAGGCAACGGTTCAAACCCCATATCAGGCATCAAAACGAAATATAAAAAAAAATATTTCTTCGGCGACTTCTCAACAGATTTCTGGCAAAAACTCTGAGAGTAAATAAAATTGTCATGAAAAGTTTCTCAAAATTCTGTCATTGGGAGTCGATTTTAAACTGTAAGTCCCGCCACTCATGTATAAAATTAACATACATAAGTGGTGTGAGAAGCTAGGTTGTGATCATGACTGAAGGGTTGCAATGGCTAATTGTACATTGTCATGCACTGTTCAGCTATTTATGTCGTGCAAAAAGTCTGGACTGCATCCCTAACTCTCTTTCTTACAGCTTGTTTTAGTTACTCTCCTTAATACACTTAGTGGGGGATGGACCCTACTCATGCAGTGCGTTGGAATTAGGAAAATAGGTTATAGGAAGGAGGAGAAAGTATGTAGTATTTTTGGATATTAGATTTGAATCTTTTTATATTATAAGTGGCAGGAAAGTCCTCTGCAGCTAGGGAGTTCCACATACAGATAGTCCAGCTAAAGAAAGAATTCTGTCTGTAATGCAGTATGCGATCCATCGTATGTGCCCTACGAGAAAGACGGGTTCTAAGCCGCAATACACGACTTTCTGGAACAAGTCCCTTTATCTCGTTAGAGCAATATCCGTAGTAGTAGCGATGCAACAGTGAAACACAATAGACTTGGATACCCGTCGTCAATTATAAGCAGCATAGTCGTGTCCTGTAAGCGGTAGAGAAGTTTCAAAATAGACATGAGACACTAGATGGTCTATTTACACCAGATGAAGTGCAAGACACAATGTAAGGTGCTCTCATTTTAGAGTCTTTTAATCTTTTTTTATTCTGCTCTCTCTACAGATGTTGCATTGCCTGACCTTCCCCTGATAATCGATGTTTATGTTCGTTATCCTATACAGGACAGATATCAGGGGAATAATTGAGTGAGTTCTGTACTATGGAGACCAGTACTTAGAAATTCTAAGATTAAGGCTTTGGTCTCATTATATTGTGTGTGAACTGTGACTTTCCTATTTTAAAGGCCCCTCAAATACATATAAAATCCTGTCTCTCCCACATGAATTGTAATCATCAAATTTCGTTACGTTCTTCTTCTTTCGGTTTCTTGTCCCCGTATGCAAATATTTTATTTCAAAAATATTTCTTCTGTTTTCCATCTATTCCAGCTTCCTTAACACCATATGATTATGAACATCGTACAGCAGGGGTAGATAAGAGCATCAGTAACAAACAAAATGTCAACATTTTTCTGTTTTATTTGCTTCCATCTTTTCTCTCTCTTTCTCTTGCGGATAAAAATACCATAAAATTTCCAATTTATGAGACAAATTTTCACCCACATTCGTTCATTTTATTGCTCAAGTACAAGACGTCGGCGTTGTGGGAAAAAAGAAAACAGGCTTACACTACGTATCAAGGATAGGTAAATAAGGCCCTTGTTAGTAAAGTTTTTTTCAATCATTTTTAATACATAATCTGTATGTGTTTTGAATCATAAAATATTTTAAAGCCCTTAAGTGCTAATTGCTGTCTTTATTTTTTCTTTTTTTTGCATTTTTATAAAACCCTTTTTTGTTTTTGGTTGATATTTATAACGTATTTGTTAATAAAAATTTGTTTAAAATTAATCGCCAATTTAAATAAGAAAAATGTGGGTCAGTGTAACCTTTTTCCGACAATTTTATGGGAATAAAAAACATGACAGTAATTTTTAATTATTTCGTTTAATTATTATTAAAGGCTTTTAAAATTTAATTTATTTACTTGTAATGCATTTCGTTTAAATTAAAATGATTTAAAAATTATTATAAATAATAACTTATTCCATGGGTAGAACTTCTGGTGTTTCGAAGTGATTCTATTTAATTTAAATTCACGCCACTAAAGGTGTTTTATACAGAAAATACGCATCTGAAAATGCAAATCTGAAATGTTGGATGATTTTCGGCTTTGCTAATTTACAAAGATCTGTGTGGTATGGCATTATTATAATGAAACACTTAGTCTGTTGGCTTATTACACGTGAGGCCACGATTCATACCCCCAGTCAGACATCATCAAAGAAAACGAAATCTGAAAATATATTTCTGCGGCGACTTCTTCTCAGCAGATTTCTGACAAAACCTCTGAGAATAAATAAAATTGCTATGAGAAGTTTCTTAAAAATCTGTCGTTCGAAATCGGCTTTAAACTATATCTCCAGCCACTCATGTATAAAAATTAAGGTATGAGAAGCTAGGTCGTAATCCTGACTGAAGGATTAACCAATTATGTATGTTCCATAATGGTTCGACTTGTTTGCGTGTTAGCACTGAATCGCAAATTGAGGTTCACATGTTCATACACATAATTGGTCATTACAATCCTTCAGACAGGATTACGACCTAGCTTCTCACACCACTTATGTTGTGTGTGTTAATGTTATACATGAGTGGAGTGACCTACAGTGACACGTTCATCGCCACGATAATATCAGAAAAATTTTTACATGGGCCACGGTAACTTTATTAGATAATTTAGTTAAAAATGTATCAAGGAAACTAAATGTATCACAGAAAAAATTTTTTTGGCCAAAATTCCCGGAAAAACACTATTTTTTATGACACATATATATGACTGACATGGCCATACAATCGCGTTCGCCAGACATATATGTATGTGTGACATAGCTCATGTTTAACTTCTTAGCGTCAGACACATATGACTGACATGACGATGAACGTGTTAAAGTCGACTCCGAACGACAAATTTTTTGAGAAACTTTATATGGCAATTTTATTTATCCTCAGAGTTTTTGCCAGAAATCTGCTGAGAGGTTGTCGCCGCAGAATAATTCTTCAATTTTTCGTTTTGATGTCTGATCTGGGGTTTGAACCGTGGCTTTACGTCTAATAGGCCAACACACTACCTACTAGACTACTGCGACTTGATGCTTCCAAAACGGTTCGATTTATTTGCGTTTTAGCACTGAACCGAAAGTTGAGGTTTAAATGTGCACACACAATGTGAATACGCTAAGACATACATTTCATGACGTATAGTTGTTACACTCATACGCAGCCTAATTGATTTCATGTAAAAGAATAGGTCGCAGTATCTTGATTATTGTGTAAGTGGCATAATCATACCAAATGGCTTCTGATTACTCTATAGTGCCCTTGTTTATAAAATTAAATATTATAATTGAGGATGTAAAACTGTCCACTTGAATAAGAGTCATCTCTAAGTATGACCCATTGACTATGCACTTAAAAACAATCAGATCTTCAGTCAGGACTACCACCTAGCTTCTCACACCACATACGTTGTGTGTGGCGGGACTTACTGTTTAACGTCGACTTCGAACAACAGTTTTTTGAGAAACTTTTCATAACAATTTTTATTTACTCCCAGAGATTTGCCAGAAATCTGCTGAGAGGAAGTCGCCGAAGAAATATTTTTTCAAATTTCGTTTTGTTCGAAATGTCTGACCGTTCCAAATGTCTGTTCGAGACCTAACGTCTAATAAGCCAACACTCTACCTACTAGACTATTACGACTACATTTAACGTAGTACTCTCAGTATTGCTATATAATTCTAGAATTCTATTGCAGTCCCATCAATAGCATACACGTCCGATTAGGTGAAGTCAGCAGAAAATTTGTTAGACATCGAGACCCCAGTTAATCGGAGTAAAATTGCTTTGCCTTGACTTGAGTAGTAAAATTAACAGCGATAGTAAAAAATTTCCATGAAAGTTTGCTATGACAAAATTCTCTTAAAAATATGTCTTTCGATATCGACTTTAAACTGTAGGTCCTGCAACTCGTGCATAAAATTAACTCATTAATTAAGTGGTGGGTGAAGCTAGGTCGTAATCCAAGCTAAAGGGTTGCAATGACCAACATATATACAATATATGTATATATATGTACATACATATATATCTATGTATAAACTCTTTGATATTCCAAGTAGACTGAATGGTAAAGTTGCTATCAAATAAACGTGGCAGTATGTCTGGTATATCTGTATGTAGTAGTTATGAAACACGCTGAACTTATCCGGTCAAAAATCTAAAATGATTTTTTAAGGGTTTGAAAGGGGTTATTCTTTATCAAATGTAGGCTTAAAAACCCAATCTTTTCTCAACGAATTTTCTGCGAATGTAGAAGGTACATACTATTCTCCTTATTAGGTTTTTAACCATAAGCCGCCACAAGTGATTGGAATGTAGGATACTTCAAAGCATTTGACGTTCATTTTAAACTCTCATAAAACCCCCAACCGATTTTATTAATCTGAATTGAAGAATTTCATATCTTCAGGTGAAGACCTTCTATAAGAAACCACAAGTATTTTATTTATTTGATCGAATAAAATTGGAACTGAATTCTTGAAAGTCTTTGTCAACATCTGTAAGACTTATCGCACCCAAAAAATTATACACTAACAGGGTTAATTTAATTTTTAAATAAAATTTGATTTTTATTTATTTATATATATATATATTTGTCTTATTTGTATTATTATCGCAATAATAATGTCTAGTTTAGTGTCTTCCATTACTTAAATAATAAAAAAAAATTGTTTTGTAATCGTTGTCTTCCATACAAAACCTACTTAAACTTACAGGCACAGGTTTAGCAAAAAAAAATTAAAAATTAAATTCACTTAAAACTAATTTGTACATTATTTAACAGTAATTTTCTTTAGTATTTCAGTGAAATTAAATTAAATGAGGTAAGAAACAAACAAAAAATATTTCTTCTCGTATGCCTAATTCCCTTAAAAAAATAATACTTTACGTTGACCGACCCCATCCAAAGAAAGGTTCGTTTTGCAGACTAGATTATCGAAATCAAAATTAATTGTTATTGGTTTTCATTGTTGTTGTTGTGTTGTTCACTGATCTTGCCACAAGGAAATGTAGTCCAAAAGTTCTTCATCATCGGTGGATGTAGACGATGAACTGGTATTATTATGATTAAAATCATCGAAATTAAATGTTGGTTCCATTTTAATGGGTGTTGTATTTGGGGTATTCAATGTAAATGTCGTTTGACTTGATGATTGATAATGATTTGGTGATTGTGCTTGAAATTGATAAGATTCACTGGACGTACATGAATTGGCTGGTGAAATTAAATTATGCTGTTGAAAGCTGCCGGCATAAGTTAATGGAGCGCAATATGGCAATGCAGTTGGCATAACGTTTTCTTGTAATTGTTGTTGTTGGTAGTGATTGTTATGGCCAGTGCAGACAGAAGTCATTGATGGTGGTGGTGGTGAGCTACTGGTTGAGCAGGCATATGAAGATGCTGGTGATGAAACTGCTGTTCCATACGATGATACACTGGACGCATCACTATTATCCACTTCATCAATCAATTTCTTTAAACGTCTTATATACTCAGCAGCCATACGTAAAGTGTCAACCTTGCTGAGCTTCTTATCGGCGCCAGGTCCTATACCACGTCTACCATTGCTTATCTCAGCAACAATGGCAGTGGGAATATGTTGTCTCAAAGTGGAGAAACCATTATTGACTTGTTTTACGCGACTACGCTCGCGTGCATTGCGTCTGATAACCGCTGGATTATTAGAATCCAAAGTAGTGCCATTCAATAGGCCACTACTGCTGTGCATTGACGGTTTTGTATATGGTGCAGGTGCTATAGATTTCTGTTGGTTTACATTGCGCGTTCTTAAGACTTCTCTTGGTGGCTGATGTAAACGATATTGTGTAGGTTGTTGCCGTTGCTGTTGATAACCCATGTTTTCCGTTCCCAATGCCATGTTTTTAACGCAAACTCTAGTTTAAGATTTTTATTTTAGAAATTAAATTAATTTTAGTTGTTTACTCTTTGGATGCTTATGTTAGAATGATGCCCTTCTCTGCGCCGTTTGGCTATTTAAATGGTTTCCTCTGCTATCCTCCAAAAGTAGAAAATAAATTCAAACTACTCTCTACGCACATATTTCTACCTGTTATGTCTCTCCTCAGGTAGGAATAAAATCAAAATTCACAAACGCGTATCTTTTGTGAGTAAGACTTATGCTCTGCAGGATCTCTTTTAAGAGGATGCCGGTTCTAAGCCGTAAGCATCCCTTTTAAATACAAAATGTTACCTTTTATGCTCTTTAATCTCTGAATGGGAGCAAATACATTTCAAAATCCCCTTGCATTTGAGATTTCGGCTACGAAAAACTCAATTTTCTCTGATTTTTTTCTTTGCTCTCTACTCTTAACAAAAGATCACTAACACTCTGAGATTATTTTATTTGGTAACACTCTGGTTAGATTACCTGTTTGCAGCCAGGGGAAATGCGTGTGTTTTATGCTGCCAGTCTGTAATTTCTTGTTTTGGGAACAGTTTCCCCTGTTTCAGGTTTTTGCAGAAATTGACTTTAAATTCGTTTCTGTTTTTGAGTTGACTTTTTGCTTCGTTTTGTATCTGTTTGTCTGGTTTCTTGAACAGTCGCGTGCCATCTCTACTCAGCCGGTTTTTGGCCACAGTTACTTAACTCAGTTTGTTGCAGACTGTTGTACGTATGCGTTCATAACGATTTGTTCGCAATATGAATGAGTAATTATTTTTCTACTTTAAAGTAGTGAATGTAGTTCAATATAGTTTTGAAAAAAGAAACAATTTTTAGTACCAAAATCTTGCCTTCTTATTGCAAAATAAAATTTAAAAAGCAGGAATTTATTTTCGAAATTTATTTTGTTTCAATAGAATGAAATGTAAAACGCCCCAACACTGTCATTAATTCAGAACTTTAGGCAGCCATTAAGAGAAAAAATCCAAAAAAGGTGAAAAAAAGGTGAAATAAAATGTCCTTAATATTGTTTATCCTTATTTAGGCGTCCCTAAAACCTAATATGTTCCTATCATAAGCACACATAATGTTGAATATATACGCCATATTTAGAATTGCTGGGAATTGTGGATCACTATTTGATGTATAATTTTTCAATTTCAGAAAATTCTTTTTAATATAAAAATTGAACTATATGTGGGAAATGTGCAATACAATCATGAGTCCTTGTACCTTCAGATAGCCTGGCCACTTTACTAAAGTATTACTAAATAAAGTTAAAAGATAAGCACAGTAGTATAGTAGAGCATAGCATAGCATAGCATAGTATAGTATAGTATAGTATAGTATAGTATAGTATAGTATAGTATAGTATAGTATAGTATAGTATAGTATAGTATAGTATAGTATAGTATAGTATAGTATAGTATAATATAGTATAGTATAGTATAGTATAGTATAGTATCGTATAGTATAGTATAGTATAGTATAGTATAGTATAGTATAGTATATTATAGTATAGTATAGTATATTATAGTATAGTATAGTATAGTATAGTATAGTATATTATAGTATAGTATAGTATAGTATAGTATATTATAGTATAGTATAGTATAGTATAGTATAGTATAGTATAGTATACTATAGTATAGTATAGTATAGTATAATTAGTTATTCTATGGAGCAATGCATGGTGTATGCACACATACTATATACGTATGTGTATATCATCGTCTAGTCGGTAGTGTGTTGGCATTTAGACGTGAGGTCACGGTTCAAACCCTAGGTCAGACATCTAAAAACAAAACGATATACGAACAAATATTTGTTCGACGACTTCTTCTCAACAGATTTCAGGCAAAAAAATTCATGAAAAGTTTCGCAAAAATCTGTAGTTGGAAGTCGACTTTAAACAGTAAGTCCCGCTACTCATGTATAACATTAACACACACAATATATGTGGTGTGAGAAACTATGTCGTATTCTAGACTGATGGATTGTAATTACCAATTATGTTTGTATGTATGTATGTGTGTGTGAATAAAAATTGTTTACAAATAAATAACGGAATTCATTCCTTTTCGGTGGATACGCCATTTAAATGTTTGATATTTCATTAGCAATGCATTTAAATGTTAAGTGCCTTAAACCAAAACATACCGAGTTGCTTATTACAACACCCCTTTTACGATTCTTTAGCCAATTATTCTTCAAATATGCCTTTTCTCATGTTATTCGATCACATTTAAATAACACTTTATCGATGTGTTAAAATCGTTCTTCTGCTTTATTTTCGTTTTGGCATAACAACTTTAATTTTCATTTCAAAATATTTATTTGAACAAATTAACGGTCATAAATCTAAGCCCAGTTATCCTAGTGTATAGCCAATTAGCCAACTTCAAACGATTTTCATTGGCATGCTCTCTCTATTTCAAGTACAAATTAAATTCTGCTGTAAAAGTTGTTAGTTGGTGAGGAAAAACAACAAATTGGTAACACCCATTTTATGGTTTTGATGAAAGGGTTAATACAGCATTATTTTATTCTTCCTTTTCTTTTTGTTCTTCGTCTTCTTTTCTGCTGTTGTAGTTAGCTTCTAACAATAACTTACAATATATACAACAACAACAACTACAAATTAATAAAATAAATTTGAAATTGTAACAAATTAAATCAAAGCTGACGGTGATTATGAACATAACATAACAGCAACAGCAATAGAAGTCAAGAAAATTACCAGGATAATTGGTGATAGAATGTTTAAAAGTCATTCATATGCTAATTAGCGTTCCCATAAATTATTAGATGGACGTATACAGAAACAGAATAGAACGCCTATTAAAATGTAAAGTGAAAACATTCCAACAGAAAATTACAGAGCGCTAAAGTTTCTGAAGTGTTTTATAGCAGCGTACAGATGTTGAAGGAATGAAATATTCAAAGAAGGACTTACATTGTTGTAATAAATGCTTTTTTGAATTATAAAAGGATAGTTTTATGTATAATCTATAGCGGTAGGCTTATTAAATATTATTCATAGGTAAGGATTATCTATTGTTCTGCTAGAAAACATTCAAACAATTTTTTTCTTTTTCTGAAGTCAGAATTCAGATATTTTTATTTTTATGAAAATAATACCAAATTCCTGTGTTTCGTTACTATTTTACAATCATTTTAAGACGATCAATGGTTATCACTCTTAAAACCCAAAAATGTACAGAGAAAAATTTATATTTTAAAATCCCATTGAAAATCATTATGATGGCTTGCCATATCAGGAATTTTGCGTTAACTTACTTACTTACGTAATTGGCTATTAACAACCCGATTAACGGATTTTCGTCTGCCTTGTGCTTCTTGCGCGCCTACGTCAGTTGGTCACACCGATCGATGACATGTTCATCCTCGATTTGGTCGTTCCAACGCAAACAAGGTCGTCCTCTTCGCCGACTTCCGCAGATTCTCGCATCAAATCAAATCCAATGCCCGTCTCGCCGGAGCATCCTCCTCAATAGCCTACTCAATTACCTATTAACACCATAGTAGCACATGTTGGCAAGAGTGTTCTTGTGCTTGATCTCCAGACTGACATCAGTTTTGGTGGTAAAGGTGGAGCCAAGATAAATAAATTCCTTGACTACATCGAAAGTATAGTTATCAGCCGTAATCTGAGATCCAATACGCCACACGTCCTACTTGTCGATAACATATATTTCCTTTAGCCCTTATTTACTGCCAGATCCATCTCAGTAGCAGTAGCAGTAACATTTCGCTTGGTACGCCCTATGATGTCAATGTCGTCAGCATACACAAACAACTGGTACCATTGCAATGCACTTCCGACTTCCCCAGAACACTCTCCATGACCAAATTGGAGAGGTCGCATGATAAGGGATCGCCTTATCTAAAACCTCGCACTGTATTAAAAGGTTCGAAAAGGTCTTTATGGAACTATCAAAGGCTGCCTTATAGGCAACAAAAAGATTGTGTGTGTAGACTAGTTTTTCGTGGGTCTTTTCTAGGATATGATGTAGTGCGAAAATCTGGTCGATGGTGGACTTGCCAGGTCTGAAGCCGCACTGATAAGTTCCAAATAGTGTTTTGACGATTGGCTCCAGTTTTTCACACAATACGCTCTTAAGAACCTTATATGCGATAGGGAGAATGGTATACCCCTGAAGTTGGTGCATATTGTAGTTTTTCGCTTTTTCAGTACATGGTAGAGGACACTGAGGTTCCAATCGTTGGACTTACTTTCCTCTGGCCATCTTGCGTTATCTTACATACTTTATTGGCCATTACAACTTTTTAGTGAGGATTACACCACTCATGTTGTGTTTATTTATTTTATATATGAGTGGCGAAACCTACGGTACAAAGGCGACTTCTAACCACAGATTTTTGAGAAACTTTTCATGGCAATTTTATTTATTCCCAGAGTTTTTGCCAGAAGACTAATGAGTGGAAGTCGCCTAAAGAATATATTTTTTCATATTTCGTTTTGTTTAAAATGTCTGAGCTGGGATTTTGAACAACGGTCATAGGCCTAATAAGCCTAAATACTACATAGCAGACTACGGTGACTTCTCGCATTAAACGATTTAAAATTTTGGAAATTTCTTTTGAAGAAAATAATTCTTTTCGCACTTATAGAGCACTCTGCCGATAAATCCCTCATTTCCAATTCTTTGTCCTTCGTAAAAAAATTTACGTAACGATCTGGACTTACGTGACTATAATCGTTTCCATTGAAGTTTTGCTGATTGTGATCATTCTAAACTAGCCAAAGATTGACTTTTTTATTAAAGAATTGAGTTCAGTGTTGCATTTCTGGCTAAATAGTAAAATTCCCGTGTGTGGAACGAAAATAAATCTGAAGACGTTAACGAATCATGATTACATATATCGGGTTTTCCAGCACTTGCTCCCGAACTTTGAAAATTGATACGGCCATGTTGTTGAAGCTGCATCTGTCAAATTAGTAGTAATTTATTCAGTTTGTTTGGCCAAAATACAGTGGTGAACGATAGACAACGACGTGTTGGCATCTGACCCTAATTGATTTGCCCCCTTTGGCCTATTCCTTGCGGGGTCTTCTAAAGTTGGTCCTCGAAAGCCAGCACAACTAAATCCATCGGTCAATTTCAGCTTGGTTTACATGACAGATTCATTGATAATTTCGGGTGTGCTTTACACAGAGCACTGCGGTGAGAATAATTGGGGACGCAAGAGTCTCCAAGCGCAACATCACTATACTTTCTGATAGCCAGGCGGCTATCAAGGCTCTAAGTTCTAACGTGATGAACTCCAAGACGGTGTACGGCTGTCGCAGATATCTCGACGAGGTAGCGCAACGATATGATATTCATATAGTATGGGTACCGGGGCACAGTGGTATTCCGGGTAACTGCAGAGCTGATGCACTTGCCAGGTGGGGCACGATCATCGAACTCTCCGATGGTCTTGGACAACTTGCTAACGACTTCTGCAGAAGCTGCAGACATGAGGAGGAAGAGGAGACTGTCCCTCACTGCTGGGTACCTGCCCGGCTCTTTGCCAAAGGAGAAGGAAGTACTTGGGTACTCACTACATGGATAATCTGGAGGAATTGTCAAGGATTGACATTGGCAGCTTAAATCGCTCCATCAGGAGCTCCGTGTGGTTTCGAGACTAGGCGATAGCGGATAACTGTGATAGCACAATGGGCCCAATGCCCAAGAATTTTTCTTGCATGGGCAGCCACCTCTACCTACCTACCTAACTTACACAGAGAAGCCGAACTGAACAGATGAGAATGATAAAATAATATTTAAAGATTGATAATGAATTAAAATTTTATTTGAAAAGAAAAAAAGAAAATATTTATGAAACCAGATTGGAATTAAAAAAATTGTTGTTCATTTGCTAAATACTTTTGTTTCGAGAATTATTTTACTGGTTTAGTTTAAATCTCTCCAGTAAACTATGTCTGCTCTAAAATTTAATGGCGCAAATAGTGAACAATGACAGCCATAATAATTGTCGAGAATATGGTCAGCACATTAAGCTTACTGTAACCAGCTGGATTGCAGCCATCTCTATCACCGCATTGATCACAGTCTTTCTCATGAGAGGAACTTAAAATATAATCGGCTAAAGGCGCATTACAGCCGTTAACATTGGCAAACACACAACTGCGATAATAATATTCATTAGAACCTGCAATTGAGTATGCAAAGACGAATACAATGTGATGTTAGATTCATAAGATTTGTCGAGAACTTACCAACTTTTAAATATTCACGAAAACAGTCATAGGAATTTGATATAGAATTGGTGTCAATGTTTTTATGATAAGTGGATAGGTAAGACAAAGTGTCTTTAGCCAATTGAGGGCTGCAATCCATCAGCTTGGGACTCTTGCAGGAGCTTTTATTGTCACAAACATAACAGCGTAAGGATAGGCCTTAAAGGGAACAAAAGAAAAACTTAAGGATTAGCACAACTAAAAGGATGATAAAGGATGCCTGAAAGGATGTATAACTTCTTATTTAATTATTGCATATGAATTTTATTTCTTTTTTTAATTTTAATAATATCAGTATGAGTACATTTCAGTTTCAAATTCAAACAAATAAAAGTCAAATTGTTAAGGTTTCTAGTGCCACATCTGGCTTACAAAACCCATAACGACCATCACAGCAAATACAGTGCCAGCATTAATATCAATCCGTGCAGCAGGATTACAACCATCCGTGTCACATTGGTTGCAAGTTCGTTTCTTAACTGAAGCTGAGACAACACTGGTTAAAGATAAATCACAGCCATTGACATTCGAGTAAATGCAACCCTTGTAATAGGTACTGATAACCACTATAATTGATAATCAAATAAATAAATAAATCAACAATTCTTATAACATCATTTGGTATCATACTTGTCTTCAGCTCTTCATGGAAGCATTTGAAAGCAGTACTCGTAACATTATTAACACCCTGATGGGATGCCAGCAAATAGAGATGCGTTTGACCGGCCAATATGGCATTACACTCCATTAGATTCGGATGTTCACAGCTTTCTTTAGTGTTGCAAAGAAAACATTTTATGGCGAAATCTAAAAAGATTACAGTGTTGCAATTTTCATTAAAATAAAATTAAGGACTTGTTGCATAATAAACTGGTGAATAGTAAGTGAGTGAAACCTATTTATAGGGCCCCAAAATGGTCAGAGTAATGGTAACTTAAATGATTTCGGATCGTATGAATATATGAATGCACATGGAATTCTATTCAAGAAAAATATATGTGAGTTGTGGGGACATTAAATTTATAATTCAAACATAATTTATTGGAGAGATACATACATTTTGTGTAAAATCGGTAGACGCTTCAAAAACAGTTTCTCATGCGAAAATCTAATCACTCAGTGTAAAAGTGTAACTACATTCGAATTCCACTGAGCAACTGGTACCCCTTCACATCACACAGTATTTTCAAATTCAATTGGAAGTTTTTGAGTTGTTGTTAAAAAGCAATTCAGTTTCGAAAAGATTCCCTTCCCAAGAATAAGGGAAACATTACAAGTAAGTGAGAAAAGTTTCTCACCACATAACACAATAGAGCAAAGATATTTTCAAGCAAAAATCTATGGCAACTCTATCATTCTAAGAACCCACTTCAGAAGCATGTGACTGACTGTAACTGACTGCATCGTATAATCCAAGTAGTCCAGAATACTTGGGAGTGGTTCGAAACTAATAAAGAAAAATATGTTGAGGGACTCGATAGTAATAATTTATGTGGCTAATCAGGAAATACTGAGGGCTTTGAAGGAACATTGATTTTGGGTCTCATCTGATCTGAAAGTACAAAGTTTTGCTAAGCGTTTCTATGTCGCATTAACGAATTAGATTTATATGTAGTGTCTGGTCGTCGAGCTTAAACTGTAAAGATCAGAATCAGGAGAGCGGCCTTCTTAAGGATCTTTGAGAAAACGTACGACGGTGCTTAGTAATAAGATTCTTGTGGCCAAGACTTAAGACTACAGGTTCTCAACAAATCCAACCATGCACAGGAGGCAGTTGGGAACTATTATAGGAGTTTTAACAAGGCACAGACGGTTGAGACACAGTCGGTAGAAGAAACAATGGATCATATTTTATGCAACTGTCCTTGTCTGCACTTCAACAGACTAAAATGGTTAGATAGACCATTTTATGAGAACGTGGTAGGCCTGATAAGCTTGAGGATCTCTCTAATGGAGTTTATGTTCGGAAATGACGGAAATATTTGGTCATCTTGCACTCGATCGATAGAAGACAATTCTCTTTTACATTTTATTAATTAAATAAAGATTAAATCTCTGATAGCAGACTTGCAACTGTTTAGACAGTGGTATGCCATTCTATTCTATTCTAACTTACCAAACCTATCCAAAAGCCTGCTACAATAGAACAATAAACTCTTTAATAGGAAACAAACTTGATTAATGAAATCGGATCAAAGTAAACAACTAGGTTCGTTTATGGCAAGGCTAAATTTCTGAAAGCAACAAAAAGGAATATAAGCTGAGTTTCATAAAAGTAAAATAAATTGTTTCTACTCATGCTTCACAAAGATATTTTACAAATGGTATGAATACTCTAAATAGTTCTCTAGTTCTTAGAATAAAAAATATTTACTACATTAGAAGAATATAGTGTATCGTAATAGCGATATTTTAAAAATTATTAGAATAAATAATTTGTATAAAACAGTTCATGTTCCAAGATATTCCTTTTGTAATTTAGCAAAATACTCTGCTTAAGAAGAGAAAATTTTCAATAAAATAAATACATTTTTTTACTAAAAATCCATGGGCCACAAAATGCTTTTGAACGACATTAAAATCTCTTCTAAGGAAAATGCAAAAAAAAAATAAAAAAAAAACTATTTTTAATATGCCAAAAATATGAATTTTCTTAGAAATTGTATTTTATTTTCAAGAAACTTACAGTTTTTATAGCCCAATACTAATGACAAAAATTTTTTATTGTTTAAAAAATATTAGAAAATAACTTTCACTGGCTTCTAATTCCACAAGTAGCTTAAAAGTCCTGCAATAATTACTGTAGCAAATACAGTCATTACATCAATACTAATGCGACCTGCTGGATTACAGCCATCTCTATCACTACACTGGATACATTCCCGAGCTTTAAGATCTTGCCCAGCTGGAGGTTGTACAGACAAATCACAACCATTTACAAAAGTGTAGGCACAGCCCCGATAGTGTACAGCAGAACTTGCTACAAGAAAAAAATCATCTTAAATAGTAAGAAGGATGAGAGAGACTTAAGCATTGCTTATACATACACATTTTTGTGAATTCCCTGAAACATGAATAATCAGACGTAGTTTTATTAAGAAAGACGCCAGATTGATATTGCATCCAATGGTCACGAGTTTCATTGGCTAACTGTGTAGTACATTCTTGCAATTTAGGTTTCTTACAAGAGTCTGCGCTGTTACAAACGTAACATTTCAGGGTCAAGCCTAAAATAGAAGTACAAGATCAATAAATGTGTTTTTTTATTGTTCGATGAACCATAAGCATGAACCATAGGATGTTCTTGTCATATTTTACTAAAGGCTTTGGCACACAAGTGATGATGAAATAAAATTCCTTGTTAAATGGAGTCCTAAATAAATGAATCATGTTCAACAAAAAGGCATGCAAATTGTAGGCATAAATGGCAGTCTTTCTAGACTATACTGGTAGTGTGTTCGCTTATTAGACACATGAGGCCTAGTATCGAATCCCAGGTCAGACATTTCCACCAAAATGGAATATAAAAAAATATTTCTTTGGCGACATCCTCTCAGAAGGTTTTTGGCACAAATTCTGAGAGAAAATAGAATAATTGCCATGAAAAAGCTTCTCTAAAATCTATCAACATTAAACTGTAGGTCCCGCCATTTATTTGTAAAATAAACGCACACAGTATAAGTGGTGTGAGAAGCTAGGTTGTAATCCTGACTAAAAGTTCAGGTTAAATCTACACATATCTCAGAAAAAACATCAATACGTGTGACCACTAATAACTGCTTCTTAAGAATTTTTAAGGAAAGATTCAAAATGTAAATCGGTAGTTGAGTCTAGGAGTCTCTACGAGGCATCACTCCGTTAAGCACTTGAGATGTCAATGTCCTTGTCTGTAGGTCCATAGTCAGATATGACAAAGTGGCCAATTTTGGGCACCTACAAGGGTTTGTGTACGAAATTCACTAACTAGGCTATAATATTGCCTATGGAACATTGTATTAACTTCTTTCTTTTTTTCTGTTTCGTTTCTCTCATTCATTTTTATGTTATGTTTTCTCTCCTCACTTTTCTTTCATTTTCCTTTACTAACTTTACTCTCTTCTCCTCTCTTACAGCGTTTGATTGTATTTTTTGTCCATTTCTGAAACGTTTTCGTCACAATGGCACACTTGAGTCTCCGAGTGAATGGAGTGCCAGTGCGCGAATATAGTAATACAACGCCCTCCTTAACTTATATAACCTATCTTAAGACTAGCTACAGTACATCAATATCTTGCTTAATGGTTTAAAACTTGTTTAATGCCAACGAATCAATTTTTATATGTATTTCAAAAGCATTTTTCTCAAAGAATGTATTTTATTGTCACAGTTTTCATTGGCTAAGAATCATGACAATAAATTTTTATTGCTTTAAAAATATTAGAAAATATTCTCAATTCGCTTCTAATACCATACATAGCGTAAAAGTCTAGCACAAACTACTGTAGCAAAGGCAGTCATCACATCAATATTAATGCGACCAGCTGGATTACAGCCATCTCTACCGCCACATTGGTTACATTTCCGTGATTTAAGTTTTTGTCCATTAGGAGGGATTACAGCCAAATCACAACCATCTAGAAAAGTGTAGGAACAGCCCTTATAGTAGACTGATGAACTTGCTGGAAGAAAAAATCATCACGAATACATAGAAGGTGGAGGAGACATTGAAGCATTGTATATACATACACATTTTTATATAGTCTCTGAAACATCCGAAACTAGTTGGCGTTTGATTAAGATTGCCACCAGATAGATATGTGGCCCAATAATCACGAGTATCATTGGCTAACTTTATAGTACATTCTTGCAATGGAGGTTTTTTACAAGAGACTTCGCTGTTACAAACGTAACATTTCAGGGTCAAGTCTAAAATAGAAGTATAAAAACAATAAACTTTCTTTTTTCTATTGTTCGATGAAAATCCAAATAATTTTGGCCATGAACCACAAATGGATCTGCTTGTCTTTTGTTCATTTTATTCTCACATTTTACTGAAGACTTTGGCACAAATTTAACAAAACTGATGATGAAAATGATGTCCTGAATTATGATTGTTTTTTGAATGGAGTCATAAATGGTTAGGGATCGAAAGAATCTGTGAATGCTCATTGAATCCTATTCAATTAAACTTCATGCAAATTGTAGATATCAATGGTAATGAAGTTGCCGTAGTCTAATAGCTAGTGTTTTTGCTTATTAGACACATGAGGCCTCGGCTCGAATCCCAGGTCAGACATCTCTAGCAAAATGGAATATAAAAAAATATTTCACTGGCGACATCCTCTAAGAATATTTCTGCCACAAATTCTGGCAGAAAATAAAAAAAAATTGCATTGGAAAGCTTCTTAAAAATCTGTTGTTCGGAGCAGACTTTAAACTGTAGGTCCCGACACTCATGTATAAAATTAACACACACAACATAAGTGATGTAAGAAGCTAGGTTGTAATACTGACTGAAGGGCCAGGTCAAATCTACAAATGCCTGAACCAACATCAATAGGTCAGATCAGTAGTAAATAATTATGAAAAATTTTTCAAGAATGTTGAGAACTATTACAAGAGTCTCAACGGGACATGGCTCCGCTGAGCACATGAGATACAAGGGATTGTTCATCATATTTCATGTCACTGTTCTTGTCTGTAGCTCCATTCTCCATATGAGAAGCAACTAATACATCTCAAGGAGTATAATTTTGAGAATCTACTAGGGTTTGCTCACTAGCTAAGATGCAAAAGGAACTATGTTCTGCATGATAGACATAAGACTGCTTTCTTTTATTTTCTGTTTTTCTTTGCTTAATTTGCTCTATTCTTCTCTCTGTCAGTGTCTTATAAATTTATTTCTTTAAATTTTCCTTTTTTGAAATGCTTTTATCACCCACCTGGGTCTCCTAGAGAAGGTGTTCAGGTGTGCCAATATAGTAATACAACGCCCTTCTTAACTTATATAACCTATCTTGAGACTGGCTACAGTACACTAACATCCTGTGTAATGATATAAAACTTGATTAATGAAACTAAATCAACTTTTAATATTCAAAAAAATACGATTTTACTTTTTATTCTTCTAGAGAATTGAAAAAAAATCTTTTCAGAAAATGTACTTTATTTTGGAGAAGCTCAATGGTTTTATAAGCTAATAATCATGACAATAAATTGTTAGTGCTTTAAAAATATTAGAAAATATTCTCAATTCGCTTCTAATTCCACAAGTAGCGTAAAAGTCCGGCAATAATTACTGTAGCAAAGACAGTCAACACATCGCTATTAATGCGACCAGCTGGATTACAGCCATCTCTATCACTACATTGGTTACATTCACGTGCTTCAAGTTTTTGTTGAGCAGGAGGGATTACAGCCAAATCACAACCATTTACAAAAGTGAAGGCACAGCCCTTATAGTGGACTGATGTGCTTGCTAGAAGAAAAAATCATCATGAATACAGAGTAGGTGGAGTAGGAGACATTGAAGCATTCCAAATACATACACATTTTTATATATTCCCTGTAACATGCAAAACCAGTGGATGTTTGATTAAGATTGACATCAGTTTGATTGTATGTGACCCAATGGTTACGAGTATTAATAGCCAAATCAATGGTACATTCTTGCAATGGAGGTTTTTTACAAGAGTCTGCACTGTTACAAACGTAACATTTCAGGGTCAAGCCTACAATGGAAGTAAAAAATCAATCAATAATTTTATTTTATTGTTCGATGAAAATTCAAATAATTTTGGACATGAATCAGAAATATTTTGTTGTATTTTTATCGTTTTTTACCTCAGACTCAGAAAAGATTTTGGTTCTTTCCCATACATTAAATAATTGCAAATAAAAAATCAAATCCTCTGCTCTCTTCCGAAACTTCTTTTTTTTCCATTAAATTATGTAAAGGGTGTTTTTTATAGAGGTATAGAACTTTAAGTTGGCATTACTTTTCAAGATGGCGACCGATTTAACAGCTGTCAAGTGATTTATTCTTAGTTTGATTTGGCAATTCGTCATGAATGGACTCACGCCTGAACAACGCTTGCAAATAGTGCAATTTTAATTCGAAAATAATGGTTCTGTGCGGAAAACGTATCGCGCACTACGTCCATTTTATCGTCGACAAAATCGTCCATCAGAGTAGTAAATTCGATTAACCATGGAACGTTTTCGCACCACGTTTACTCTTATTGATAACTCGCATCCCCAGAGACGCTGTAGGGTGCATACAGAAGAAGCTATTGCTGCTGTAGAGCGTAACATTGAGGAAAACCCGAATGAGTCCATCCGCCATCGAGCAAGGAATTGGATCTGTGTCCATCCACTTTATGGAAGATTTTGCGGAAGGATCTTGGTTTGCGTGCTTACAAAATCCAACTCGTGCAAGATTTGAAGCCAAACGATCATCAAGTAAGGCGTAGATTCGTCGAATGGACCCAAAACGAGATTACCGTTGTTCCCGATTTTCATAAGCGAATTTTGTTTAGCGATGAAGCGCACTTCTGGTTGAATGGCTACGTCAACAAACAAAACTGACGCATTTGGAGTGAAGGTAATCCTCAAGTGTATGTGGAAACACCGTTACATCCAGAAAAACTGACTGTTTGGTGCGCTTTATGGGCTGGTGGAATCATTGGTCCGTACTTTTTCAAAAACGATGGTGGCCAGAACGTTACAGTCAATGGTGATCGGTATAGAGCCATGATTACTAACTTTTTCATTCCTGAATTGAATAACCATGATGTCCAGGAGATGTGGTTTCAACAAGACGGCGCAACATGTCACACAGCTCGTGCCACAATAGATTTATTGAAAGACACATTTGGTGACCGCCTAATTTCACGTTTTGAACCTGTGAATTGGCCTCCAAGATCTAGTGATTTAACACCGCTAGACTATTTTCTGTGCGGCTATGTAAAGTCATTGGTCTATGCGGTAAAGCCACAAACGTTTGACCATTTGGAAGACAACATTCGCCGTATTATTGCCGATATACGGCCACAAATGTTGGAAAAAGTCGTCGAAAATTGGACGTCCAGATTGGACTATAATCGCGCCATCCGTGGCGGTCATATGCCAGAAATCATACTTAAAATGTAATGCCACAAGATTATCTTTCGGATAAATAAAATTCATGTCAATCGAATAATCCATCGTTGTTTTATTGCAACTTAAAGTTCTATACCTCTATAAAAAAGCGTTTTTTATGTATGTTATTCTTCATAATTCTGTCATAAACTATTTATTTTATTATTGTCAAGTTTTCATATGTTATTCAAGACTTTGCCACTAATTAGACACAAGTGGTGGTTAATATGATATGAACGGAATTAAATAAAATTCTTCTCTCTTTTTGGATTTTTTTATTTTCAATTTTTTTTTCTAATAAAAAAAATAAAACAAATTTTCACGAGGTACAAAACGTAATTATTTTGTAATGCAACAGATAACGATGAATGTATAAACATGTTCGTGCAAAAAATTAACAAAAGTTGTGTGATGTGAACATTATTTAATTAATGCTTTGCCTGATAGTACACCGAGGTTGTAGTAGAAGGGGGGTTAATGTGGTATATGGGCCAATAAAATGATAAATACATACCATAATATCATACTGTTTGCAAATAAACACCCAGATGGTTTAAGTCATATACAGTGGCGAGCAAAATAAGTGCATGTTCAAAATATTTCTGCTTAAATTATCATCAAATTATAACAAAAATTAACCCTTTGCACTCGATTAATTTTCAAGCTCGTTATCTGTCAACTTGTATTTAATTTTAACTGATTTAACAATATCTGCAATAAGTTCATCAGTGAAAAATCTTTTAAAAAATCTATTGGGTCAAACTCTTTGTCTTGAAATTGAAGCCCAACATTCCTGTCTCCAACACTAAATGGAATTTCTGCTGGTAGCTCATACTCTTCTTCATTCACATCAATACACTTTGAGTCTGATATAGAGTCATTATCCCTATCAGGCTCTGGTACAGTATCACTTTCACTATCAGATGCATATTGTATCGTTTGAACTCATAAATTCAGATTCACTGTCATTATCCAGTCAGTCTTCAAAATCAATTTTGAGCAGGAAATTACGGTATGTACATGTGTACTGAATTAGACAAAAAGAACAAATTCCGTGCATGACTAACTCTCGACTAACGAAACTTGACAAATTGTTACAGCGTACGATCTTAAATGTAGAGTAAATTAATATTGTCACCTCCAGTGTGATAAACGAGTGCAAAGGGATAAGGAAGTCGTTTTAGTCTAGTACGGCAGGTCAGACATCTCCACCAAAACGAAATATGAGAAAATATTTCTTCGACGACTTCCTTTCAGCAGATTTCTGTCAAATACTCTGAGAGTAAATAACATTGCCATGAAAAGTTTCTCAAAAATCCGTCATTCGGAGTCGACTTTATACTGTAGGTCCCACCACTCATGTATAAAATTGAGCACACACACCGTAAGGGGTTCACAAGCTAGGTCGTAATCCTGACTGTGTATGTAAAGGAAATTTGTTGAATTCATCTTGAAACATAATAAAAGCGAAATATGTACGAAACACAGCGGTTATAACTTCACGCGTTAGAAGTTCGTAAGTAACTGTGCAAAGAACTGGCGGAAGCCTAAACCGTTATATTTTTTTTTTTAAATAACGAAATACCGATAAAAAATTTAAAGCTAAAACTCTACAAAATAGATAAGCGATACAACAGCTATTTTTTCCAACAAATTGGTTGCGTAAAGGAAATTTTATGAAAACTTCTGCAAATATTTTTAAAATATGTTAACAAACAAATTTGATTACCAATTTTATGGTAAATAACAATAAAATATTCAATTTGAATAAAAAACGGGAACTTTCTCTAGAGTAACTATCAAACACGAAGTGCGGTGTCTATAACCCATTAATTTTAAGAGCGTGTTACATTAAATTCACCTGAAAAATTTTTAAATTGTAATCAAACACGTTTCCAATATTCTGTCATATACTTTAGAAAATATTCGATTGCGTTGCATTAATCATATGATTGAGAGAAACTACAAATTTGCGATAGCAATTCAATTACGATGTGTATGGTCAACTAGTCAATTATCACGCGGTCACTTTATCACGTGAGGCTTTTGTCCGCCCAAGCAATATTTAACTATTTTTACCGTGTACGAAGATTCTAATGATTAAATCAAAATCATGATCGCCACTTGAGTAGAAAGAATGATGATCACTCATGTGTTTGGAGAGATGGATTGCTCAAAATTTCGTTCATTCCATATTAAATGGAAAGCACTGTTTATGTCTCAAATCTGAAAATGTGTTGAGTGCACTTAAAAAAAAAAACTTAATTGATTAATGCAGAGGTAGTCACCGTAGTCTAGTAGGTAGTGTGTTGGCTTATTAGACGTAAAGCCAGGGTTCGAGCCCCAGGCCAGACACCAAAACAACATACAAAAAGTATTTCTTCGGCGACTTCCTCTCAGCAGATTTCTGGCAAAAACTCTGAGAGTAAATAAAATTGCCATGAAATGTTTATCAAAAATCTGTCGTTCGGAGTCGAGTTTAAACTGTAGGTCCCGCCACTCATGTATAAAAGTAACACACACAACATAAGTGGTGTGAGACACTAGGTTGCAATCCTGATTGAAGGGTTGTAATGACCAATTATGTATGTATGTATGTATGATTAATGCAGAATATAAAAAATTGGTGTTCCTATGGCCTGGTAGGTAGTGTGCTGAATTCCAAGTGCCGAGGCCGTGGATTCGATTCCCATCAGCGATTCTAGATGTCTAGTGTAGAGTGCCGTGTAAGTGTTATTAGACGTTAAGCCACGGTTCAAACCCCAATTCGGACATGGCCAACAAACGAAATATAAAAAAAATATTTCTTCGACAACTTTGTCTCAGCAGATTTTTGGCTAAAACTTTGAGAATAAATAAAAGTGCAATGAAAAGTTTCTCAAAAATCTGTTATTCAGAAAGGACTTTAAACTGTATGTCTCGCTACTCATAGTAAAATTAACACCCACAACATAAGTGGTGTGAGAAGATAGGTTGTAATCCTAACTGAAGGGTAATGATCAATTATATACACACAACTAACTAAATTAGTTTCTAATTAAAAAGAAACAAACGGATTATATTACCAAATTTCATCAAAATATATCATTTTTCAATTTCCTATAATCCAGTTAGTAGCTATTAATTTGTAAACAAAATGATTTAATTTTAAAAGAAATTAAATGCCCTTTATTACTTTTTTAAATAAATAAAAACTAATAATTTAAAAAGGAAATAAATATTTAAAACATAATTTTATTATTAAAAAAAATATATAAATCTCAATTATATTCAAAATCTTGCCACGGATGCGATTAGCTTTTCCAACTAATTTTCTAATGCCATAAATAGCGCAACAAGGAGGCAATAATTACTGTAGCAAAGACAGTCATCACTTCAATATTAATGCGACCGGCTGGATTACAGCCATCTTTACCGCTACATTGTTTACAATCTTGTTTACTGACAGCGTATGCAATGCTGGGATTTAAAGCCAATTTACAACCGTCTGCAAAAGTATACGCACAACCCTTGTAGTGGATTTCACCATTTGCTAAACAAAAGAAAAACAGATTTCAAATGCATTGCTGAAAGTAGGGAGAATATGTATTCAAGTACGTACACAGTTTTAGATATTCACGGAAACATTCAAAAGTAGGCGAAGATGCATTTGGATTAATTCCAGTATGGTACATGGTCCAGTAGGTGCGTGTATCATTAGCTAACCTCTGATTACATTCATACATTGCAGGCTTTTTGCAGGTTTTTGCACTATTGCATACGAAACATTTCAGGGTATAACCTAAAAGACACAAAATCAATACGATCAATAAAATTATTGATATTTTAATGAATTAAAGAAAGGAAGGAAGAAGAAAAAGAAGAAAGTTCTTAAACACGAGTGTGTGATGCATGAGTGAATATTAAAATTTCGTTAAGAAATTTCAAATTGTAGGCAACAGGGGAACATTTAATCGTGTTTTCTATTTTATATTGCTTTCCAGTTTTCTTGACAGATAACATCATCAGTTTTATTATTGTATTACTTTTAGTTTCATTATGTGCTTATGATTTGTGGGCCAATTGTTTTTAGCAATTTATCACATTTTATTGAAGACTTTATTATCAATGCCACTCAAGTTGTAATAAAATGGAATTCAAAGCTTTAAACCAGTTACTTTAAAGTATTATTTCTATTTTCTAATTTTTATTTTTGTTTATAAATACAAAAAAATCAAAATAAATAAGAAATAAATATAATAAAATTATTCCACTAAAGCTTCTCAAAAGTACTCTATTCATTTTGTTGTAATGTTAACTACCCAATTAAAGTATATCGTAATGGACTGCTTTATTTGGATTCAACCTTCTAACATTTTTAGACAGTGGGTGCTATATTTGTTTAATTCGAGATGGTTATGAATTATAACATGAAAGAAAGCAAGTTCTAATAGCCTGTAATACTTAAGTCTTCTTAAAGACCTTCAATTTAAAGTTGACTCCGAACGGCAAAAAATTAAAAACCTTTCATGGCAGTTTTATTCACTCTTAGAAACACTGAGAGGCAGTCGCCCTAAAAATATTCACATTTCATTTTACTTGACATTTCTGAATCTGGACTTCTTAGCATAATTTGCTTTTTCATGAACATAATAACACTTTCATCTAGGTCCTAATCCTGACTGAAGGGTTGTATTGACCAATTATATACATATGTATGTATGTATTGAGGAATATACAAAACTAACTGAATTAGTCCTCCCTTTCCTACTTCCTCGCCTTTATCCCTATCTCCCCTATTATCCTCTCCCCTTTAGGACGTTGTACAATGGGTCAACTGGACCTGCGGCTACTGTACTTGTCTTAATCAGCAAGCACACGTCCGCTAACCTCAACATAAGACTAAATTAGTCTCTAATTAAAAAGTTGGCATTACTTTTCAAGATGGCGACCTATTTAACATCTGTCAAGTGATTTATTCTCAGTTTGATTTGGCAATTCATCATGAATAGACTCACGCCTGAACAACGCTTGCAAATAGTGCAATTTTATTTCGAAAATAATGGTTCTGTGCGGAAAACGTATCGCGCACTACGTCCATTTTATCGTCTACAAAATCGTCCATCAGAGCAGTTAATTCGATTAACCATGGAACGTTTTCGCACCACGTTTACTCTTATTGATAACTCGCATCCCCAGAGGCGCTGTACGGTGCGTACAGAAGAAGCTATTGCTGCTGTAGAGCGTAGCATTGAGGAAGACCCGAATGAGTCCATCCGCCATCGAGCACAAGAATTGGATCTGTGTCCACCCACTTTATGGAAGATTTTGCTGAAGGATCTTGGTTTGCGTGCTTACAAAATCCAACTCGTGCAAGATTTGAAGCCAAACGATCATCAAGTAAGGCGTAGATTCGTCGAATGGGCCCAAAACGAGATTACCGTGGTTCCCGATTTTCATAAGCGAATTTTGTTTAGCGATGAAGCGCACTTCTGGTTGAATGGCTATGTCAACAAACAAAACTGCCGCGTTTGGAGTGAAGGTAATCCTCAAGTGTATGTGGAAACACCGTTACATCCAGAAAAATTGACTGTTTGGTGCGCTTTGTGGGCTGGTGGAATCATTGGTCCATACTTTTTCAAAAACGATGGTGGCCAGAACGTTATAGTCAATGGTGATCGGTATAGAGCCATGATTACTAACTTTTTCATTCCTGAATTAAATAACCACGATGTCCAGGAGATGTGGTTTCAACAAGACGGCGCAACATGTCACACAGCTCGTGCCACAATAGATTTATTGAAAGACACGTTTGGTGACAGCCTAATTTCACGTTTTGGACCTGTGAATTGGCCTCCAAGATCTAGTGATTTAACACCGCTAGACTACTTTCTGTGGGGCTATGTAAAGTCATTGGTCTGTGCGGTAAAGCCACAAACGCTTGACCATTTGGAAGACAACATTCGCCGTATTATTGCCGATCTACGGCCACAAATGTTGGAAAAAGTCATCGAAAATTGGACGTCCAGATTGGACTACATCCGCGCCAGCCGTGGCGGTCATATGCCAGAAATCATATTTAAAATATAATGCCACAAGATTATCTTTCGGATAAATAAAATTCATGTCAATCGAATAATCCATCGTTGTTTTATTGCAACTTAAAGTTCTATACTTCTATAAAAAAAACACCCTTTATTACCAAATTCCATCAAAATATACTTTTTGTTTCAATTCCCTTTAATCCAATATAATAAAAACCAATAATTTATAAAGGAAATAAATATTTAAAACATAATTTTATTATTTAATAAAACTTAATAACAACAATTCTCAACCATATTAATAATATTGTCACGGATTCGCTTAGTTTTTCCAACCATTTTCTAATGCCATAAATAGCGCAACAATGATGTAATAACTACTGTAGCAAAGACAGTCATCACTTGAATATTAATGCGACCGGCAGGATTACAGCCATCTTTATTGCTACATTGTTTACAATCTTGTTTAATAATAGCATATGAAATGTTGGGATTTAAAGGCAAATTACAAACGTTTACAGATGTATACACACAACCCTTATATTGGATTTCAACACTTGCTAAACAAAATAAAAAAGGATTTCCATTTCAATTGGCAAAAATATTTGGTGAAAATATGTATTGAAGTACATACGTGTTTTTAGATATTCACTTAAACATTCAAAAGTAGACGAAGATGTATTTTGATGAAAACCAGTATGATACCAGGACCAGTAGGTGCGTGTATCATTAGCTAACTTCTGATTACATTCATACATTTCAGACGTTTTGCAATTTAGTGGACTATCGCAAACGAAACATTTCAGGGTATAACCTGAAAGACACAAAATCATATACGATCAATAATTTTATTGATGTTCTAATGAATTTAAGAAAGGAAGGAACCGGAAAAATAAGAAAGTTCTTAAACAATTGAATTTCGTTAAGAAATTTCAAAATGCAACAAAACAGGGCGAGAGTAGCCATATAGATTTGAATCGGTTTTCTATTTCATTTTGCTTTTTCTATTTTCCCTTGATTATGTTATCAGTTTTATTATTTTATTACTTTTAGTTTCATTGTGTACTCATGATATATGGGCCAATTGTTTTTTATCAATTTATCACATTTTATTGAAAACTTAAATACCAATGCCACTCAAGTGGTGATAAAATAGACTTCAAAGCTTTAAACCATGTACTTTCAAGTATTATTTTTATTTTTATTTGCTGGTCTTTAGTTTTGTTTAAAAAATATGAAAGAAATATAAGAAATTATTTCACAAAGGCTTCTGAAGGCTACTTTGTAGTAATGGCAATTACTAATTACTAATGTATTGTTTTGTTTGGATTCATCGTTCAACTTTTATTATTCATGCAGTGGGTGCTATATTTCGTTTAATAAGAAATTAGCACGAATATCTGCAGAATTTGTTAAAAAGCTTTCACGACGTTTAACACAAAACGAGTTCCTATAGTCGGTAACGCTTAAATCTCCCTTCATTTCATAATGTGCCATTGCTTGAATATTATTTTTATAAACCTGCTAATCTAATACACATACATACGTACATATGTAATTGGTCATTACAACCCTTCAGTCAGGATTACGACCTAGCTTCTCACAACACTTATGTTGTGTGTGCTCAATTTTATACATGAGTGGCGGAACCTATAGTTTAAAATCGATTCCGAAGGACAGATTTTTGAGAAACTCTTCATGGCAATTTTATTTACTCTCAGAGTTTTTGCCAGAAATCTGCTGAGAGACAGTCGTCGAAGAAATATTTTTTTTTCATATTTTCGTTTTGATGTCTGACCTTGGATCTAATACACATCCTTCATTAAAAAGAGAAATTCAGAAAACCTATTGTACTCTTTAAAGCGACAGGTACCGTATTACTTTATAGAAGGACGAAATTGATAAATTTCATATTTTGTGGAATATAATCAATATGTGTCGGACAAGTCAGTAAAACATGGTGATCCATAAGGATAAGCGGCAACATTATCAAGTGCATCTTTAAGACATCAAGTCATTAAGTACGTCTTAGCCATAACATACATACATATAATAATTGGTCATTACAAACCTTCAGTCAAGATTACGACCTAGTTTCTTACACCACTTATTTTGTGTGTGTTAATTTTATACATGAGTGGTGGGACCTACAATTTAAAATCGTTTCCGGACAACAGATTTTTGAGAAACTTTTAATGGCAATTTTATTTACTCGCAGAGTTTTTTACAGAAATCTGCTGAGAGGAATTCGTCAAAGAAATATTCAAATTTCCTTTTGTTGGAGATGTCTGGCCTGGAGTTTGAACTGTGCCCTCCCATCTAATCAGCCAATAGGCTACCTACAGGACTACGGCGACTACACTTCGTTATAACAACAAAACAAATTTCGAATTTTTGGAAATACGTACAATACTCATCATCAAGTGTTTATCAAATGTCCTTTCTTATTTTTTTCAAACAACGGCGTTATGACAGATTATAGAGAGCTGCAAAATAAGTTATGAATTTAGTGTTTGCCAAAGATCCTGCTGTTTTTGTCAAAGACTGAAAGAGGCAGTATACTCGTATGTATTTTCTAAATATACTATAAGTTGTTTTCCCAGCTGTCTATAGTTATTTTTGACATAGTCTATTGGCCCATCCACACCCTGGAAAATAAAATTGTATGGTAACCTTCCAAAGGTCCCAACTGCTGCTTGATCACACCGTACCGTGAAATATCTGTTTCGGTTTATTTCTTCACCGACAAACCCCAAACACCTTTTCCTGAACATAATTACTACACTTTCATCACTGAATTCAATCCATTTCAGCTTCAGATAATAGTCCTGAACTTATTTTATCTGTCCTATAGCGGAGCGCTATCCATTTATTCTAAATTTCCAAAATTTCTTTTATAAATACACGACGCAATAGACATGAAATAAATAATTTGTCATAGTAAGCACTAACATTACGTTATCTTATTAGCCAATAGCGTCTTATCTAGAATACACCCCAATCGATAATGAATCAAATAAAGGTAGTCGAAAAATAAGTTCATTAAAATTATTTCAATGCAGAGCTTTACTCATCAAATAAGAAATTTAATTCATTTAATAATAGAAGTCATTTGATTATTTTGAATTTCACAATCCATCAAAATTATTGATTTTTTGCAATGTGGGTATAACACGTAATAAATATTCCGAACATGAAGAAGGGTGGAGGTGACTAAAAATGTTAAAAAACACATAAATGTGGTGTGCAAAGAGACATATTCTAAGGAGTTTTGTTGTTTTCAATTGAAATTTAAAATCAGACTAAATGGTTTCTTTTAGCAACCTAGTGTTACTCATAAACGATAAAATGAATAAAGCTCTGATTAGCCAAACGTAGACGGAACGGTTTTAGACTATGAAAAGCAATTGAAGCGATTAGCATTCACATTGTTTTTCATATGCAAAAACGAACGTACGTTCCATGGACAGTTGGCTAACCGAGGCTGATTTAAATCTATAAACATTGTGTTTCTATCTGAAACGAACATCAGGCGAACAAAAATAAGCAAAGAACTGAAAAAGAACGACTGAAGACGAATTTACAGTGGTGGCCTTATAATTAGATACGATGTTTCTGGAACAGAGTTCTCTGGAGTGACGAATCTAAGTTTAATTTGTCCCAATCTGATGGAAAAACGTATGTAAGACGTCCTCCAAACAAATCCTTTAATCCCAGGTACACAGTGAAAACTGTAAAACTAATTAACAAACATACATGTTGCTAAGTCGTTTCTAATTATAAGGCCACCACTGTATCTAACATTTATTTATACTTATGATTCATTAGAAGAGTATGTTGGTATGTCACTTACAGATTGACTTATTGTTCTCAAATTCAAATAAAAATTATTTATAAGAATGCATGACTTATTAACAAAACACTCTTTTCTTAGCAATTTTTTGACAAATTAAATAAATATAATCAGTATTCGGTCTATGCCGTTCTTTAAGTTTAACTTCCCAGTATAAGTTTAAATGGATTAAAATGAGTGTGTTACTTCTACCTCCCTGGTAGTAGTGGTAGTAGTTTAATTAATAATAATATTTCTTTTTTTATAAATTCTAAATTCAATTTAATAATACTTTTAAAAATCATGTATTAAACAAATCACAATTTCACCACAAAGTTTGGCAATTAATTTTTTAATATTTTTTTAGTTTTTTTAATGTCACCAATAGTACCATGATATTAAATAGTTCTTTTTTTTTTGTTTTTTATAGAGAACTTTTAAAATTATCCAGTCACTAAATGACAAATTTTAATTTTTATTTTTTAATTTCATAACATACTTAAGTTTACACAGCAGAAGGCAATTAAAGCCACAGCAAAAAGAATTTTTGTTGAATTCATCTTGAAACACAATTAAAGCGAAATATTTTCGTAAACAGCGGTTATAACTTCACGCGTTAGAAGTTCGTAAGTAACTGTGCAAAGTACTGGCGAAAGCCTAAACCATAATATATTTTTTTTAAAATACTGAAATACCGATAAACAATTTAAAGCTAAAACTCTACAAAATTGATATGCGATACAACAGTTATTTTTTCCAACAAATTGGTTGCGCAGAATTCATATTGGTAACTGATAATATATTGTGAATATAAAAACTAAACAAAAATAATAAAAGATTAAAAATAAAGCTTATCTTGTGTCACATGTACTAAACCAATACTTTAGCATAGGTTCCTAGAAGCTTATCTAGTGCTAGAACTTATTGGAAAATATAATAAAATTTTTATTATCAATATATTTCCAAAGTTTTAGTAATTCAACGATATTGGCTTATGGCAAGAGGGGATTTTTTGATGCAAACACCAAAAGAATTGTTAAACTTCTCTCATAGCAATTTGTTAACTTAGCTCCTTAGAAAATCAATGCAATCCATATATCATACATATTGAAAATTTCTTATAGGAAAAGCTACCTTGCTTTCCTTTTGAACATTAGTGCTGTTGAAGTTGTTACTAAGATTTGACTTAAATCACAGTTAATTACTTACTTGCTTACTTAATTGGCCATAACAACCCGTTTAACGGATTTCAGCATGCCACAACACATCCTTCCAGGCGCCTCTGCTTCTTACGCGCCTACGGTAGTTGGTCACATCAGTCGATGAAAGGGCTTCCTCGATTTGGTCCATCCAACGGATACAAGGTCGTCCTTTACGCCGACTTCCGCAGATTCCCGCATCAAATACCCGTCTCGCAGGAGCATCCTCCTCCATTCCAACGACATGGCCGAGCCAGCGCAGCCTCTGGATGTTAATACGCTGCACAACGTCCATGTCGTTGAGGAGCTCATAGAGCTCTCTGTTGGATCAGATATGAAAATCATCGCCAACTCGCACTGGACCGAAGATTTTACGTAGCACTTTTCTCTCGAACACTCTCAAGGCTGCTGCATCAGTGCTTAATAGGGTCAATGCCTCTGCGCCATAAACAAGCACGGGTAGGATGAGTATGATATAGAGTGTTAGTTTTGTCGTACGAAAGAGGTCTCTGCTACTCAATTGCCTATTGAGACCATAGTAGCACCTGTTGGCAAGAGTGATCCTGCGCTTGATCTCCAGACTGACATCATTTTTGGTGGTAACACCGGAGCCAAGATAAATAAATTTCTTGACTGTTTAAAAGTATAGTTATCGGCCGTAATATGAGAATCAATACGCCGCACGTCTCTACTTGTCGATAACATATACTTTGTTTTGCCCTCATTTTCTGCCTACCCATCTTAGTAGAATCATCAGTTAATGCTTAATAATAATCAGCGAATCCCAACATTTTTTAAATGATCTATTCACTGTTTGAATATTCACTATTATAACACCAAGGGACACTCTAGGGCCTTTACTGCTTATGTAACTAACAGTGTACCAAATGCGAAACACAAGCGTCATTTAGAGAAATTTCCAAGTCTGTTATTGCGAAAATGAATAAACCTAGATAATGGTGTTTTGCTTTTACATCGCTTAACATTCAAATCATAAACAAAAGCCACGAAAACAAACCAATGCAGTAAACAAACCGGTTAACAAATTATCATACCGCTTAATATAACAACAAACACCAGCAAAAAATGGTAAACAAGTAAACAAAAATACACCAACGCCACTACAATAATAAATGTAAACAACGATGTTTACATTTATTGAGATTTCTAGACGGCGAAGTCTTGCACATTTGCCTTGAAGAACATTCAACAGACTGTTTACTCTGCCATATAAAAGACAAGACAATGCAGGCGACTGAGTTAGTGAAGTTCATTCAGTCAGTTTTGTGTTAAGGCACGGTGTGTTTGAAGAGAGTAATCGTGGTTTAAAGAACTCTGTTAGAAAAATATTGTCTAGTAATTGTTATTGTTGATGTAAAGGATGTAAACAGAGGAATAACAAGCAAATCAATTGTTGTTATTTACATAAATTTGTGAACAGTGGCACACAGAATTGTGCGAATAATAAAGAATTTTAATTGAAACTAAACACAAATTTATTTTTATTTTATTTGCAATCTATGAGATTATATTTTAAATGTTTTTAAAAGGTAGAAACGTAACAATATCAATGTATAATTATATAACGTTTAGTATGTTTCTCAACATAACCAGAAATTGTGAGTCAAATACTCAGCAGTCGTCTGTAAAGCAATCAGAAGCTCTTGAAGTCCAAACGAGAAAATTCAAACAAAAATTGACTAAAACCACCAATCTGTTGAATGTGCAATGTAAGTGTATTGTTATGTGATACCAAATAATTGCCCACGAAACGAGTTATTATACTCCTCCAACCCTAGCTCTCCAAAAACTCTCTAAGGTAAGTATAAATCCTACAGTATCTAGTAAGCTTTACCACAGTTTCCAAGTATGTGTCCTGATGATATATTCTTCTATTTACTGAGTTTATATCTAGGAGTCTATAGCTCTGTTGTAGATAGTATTATAACACATTTGCTGCTGGATTAGGATAAGGCTAGCCTGAGTTGAGTTATTGGGTTGATTACAGGGCAGTGGGAGTTTTGATAGCTAAGAAGGATCTGAAAGAGATTCAAGTTGAACGATATGTTGTGACGAGGAGAAGTTGGTAACTATCGAACATCTCCACTGCAACTGTTCAGCTCTTAGAAGTGTGAAGTATATGTTGTGACGAGGAGGAGTTGGAGACTATCGAACATCTCCACTGCAACTGTTCAGCCCCTAGAAGTATGGGCTTAAAGGGTTTAGATTCACTGTCGAGAACCAACATTAGGGTTTTACAGCGATTTCTAAGTAGTTTGACCTGGTTGACGTGTGCTGAGACACGATGGCTAAAAAGCACTTTCTTTTGTGTTTTGCCGTCTTTTTCAACTTTTTGCCTCCGTTTTCCTATCTCTTCCCTTACCAATTTCTTTACTCCATTATTCTAGTGGGTATTTTCGTCTGCCGCAGAGTATTGTACTTGTCTTAACCACAAGAACACGTCCTCATGTGACATACATTTGGGAACCGAATTGAATCGATTAATTGCATGAAAGAATTTTTTAACTTCAAAAACCGGCCTTTAATTGGAAGAATCATTAAAAACTGCTCTTTGTTAAGTCAAATTAGAAAACCAAAATAGACTTTATGACTTCCTTACAAATTTAACGATATGGTAAAAGGTTTAATATTGCCTATGAAGTCATCTGTATAATACTCGATTTAATTTCAAAAAAAAAAAATGCTACCTTTACCAAACAATTCTCTTTATTTATTCACAATTTATGAAGTAAGTTAAGAACAATGTCTAGCAAATAAGAAACACATAATACGAGTATTGTTTTTCGAAAAAAAGTCGATAATATTTATTTAAGAAATCTTATCTCGTCTTATCTTGCAATAGTATATGGTTTGTAAACTAAAGAAAAGTGTACTTTTTTATTAGAAATAAATACAGTGACTAATTTTAAGTCTACACGGTTGATGAGTACATATTTTGCTTGCGTTTAGGTTTATAACACTTTGAAAGTTAAAATTCGTCACCGAAATTTTGTGTTCGTTATTTCCGAACTATGGCTCAAGCCTAACAATAATCCGTACATATTTCACCTTAAGACCTTCCAGGAATGTGGAGATCAGTAAAGTCTTTTAGAAGCCTTTTTCAGTATACGAAATCTATACTGTGGTATAGGGTATCATAGCCGTTTTAAAGATATTCATGAGAATTGTTTTGATTATTTTGCCAAACTTATTCGGCAGATTGACATTTCACTTAAGAACCACACGTCTTGCGAAATTTAATAATTTTATTAGAGTAATAAAAAATTTAGTCTAGCAACACCACTATGCCTATAGCATGGCTGCTAACCTTTTTAACTGTATCGATAACTGTTGAGTTCTATAGCTGTTTGTTTGAGTGTTTGTTTGGCTGTTTAGTACGATGTTAAGTTGACTGTTGTTGACTTGGCAGTTTGACTGTTTGTTTGTTTGGCTGTTTGTTTAGTTTAATTAAAACATGTCATTTTTACTTGAAGGCATTATAATTTCTTTTCTTAGAAATTTCGTTAATAAAACTTAAAGTGTTTCATATGCTGTGATGTCCTATATTAGGCACACTATGTTTATCGACAATAATAATTAAAAAACACAAAAATGTTTTGAAAATGTGGACTGTTGCCCATAGTTGTTTAAGTAAAAATAAAAAAAGTATTAGAAGATAAGAGAGCAGCTATGTTCGAAACAAATAAAACCAAGTCAATAAATATTAACAATTTGTGGGGGCCATAAGGCAATATTCTAAGGTCAGATGAGCTATTTTGTATACGCCGTAATATCTGAGCACAGTATTTCTGTGGAACTGATGACGCTGTGCAGTATGCCGTTAAGCACCTCTTACAGCTTCATCAAGGTATGAAAGTACTGATCTGATTATTTTAATACCTTACGACGTATCAAACATCATCATGGAGAGTGTTTTGCGTAAGTCTCTGTGTTTTACAGAAGCGTCCATTAGCTTTTGGAAACAGATTTAGCGGACCAATATCAACATTGCCTTCAATACTAGAGGCGAGGAGTCTCAAGACAAATCTGGAAAAAAAAATTAAGACAAAACGAAGTCTATACTGTCTCCCAATAGGAGAATTATGGTCACTACCAAAACCGTCGGTGTTGTCAGTAGTTTATTTTTTCGACAGCGTCCTTAGACAGCGGAAATGATGTCATGTAGGTGATTTTGAAGTCGCCGTAGTCTAGTAGGTAGTGTGTTGGCTTATTAGACGTAAGACCACGGTTCAAACCCCAAGTCAGACATCAAGACGAAATATGAAAAAATATTTCTTCGGCGACTTCCTCTCAGCAGATTTCTGTCAAAAACTCTGAGAGTAAATAAAATTGCCATGAAAAGTTTCTCAAAAATCTGTCGTTCGGAGTCGTCTTTAAACTGTAGGTTCCGCCACTCATGTATAAAATTAATACACACAACATGAGTGGTATGAAAAGCTAGGCCATAATCCCGACTGGAGGGTTATCATGGTCAATTATGTATGTATGTATATATGTAGGTGATTAAGGATAGGATTACGCATGTCAACAGGTAATATCAAAATGTCAAAGAGCAATTAGGTAACTGAGACGACTTTTTCAAGCAACATGTTTCTCATGAATGCTGATATGATTATTCAAAGGAAAAGTTGTACTCAACACCTTTTTGGCCTAAAGAGCTATAAGAGCTATTCATCGGCATTGTACAGCGTATTAATATATATTAGATAGACCGGGTAGTTCTTGTTGTTCAAATGGAGGAGAACGTTTTGCCGAGACAGGTATTTAATGCAAGGATCAACTGGCGTCGGTATAGAGGGCAACCTCGTGGGCGTTGGAAGAACTAATTTGAGGAAATTTTGGAATGAATAATGTGACTAACTGTGACTTCGAAACTGAATGGAACTGTAGGTAGAGACATCTATCGAAGTCGTTAAAAAAGCTCCAATGACATGGCTACTGGACCATTTCAAAATCTTTCAGTCAGAAGTGTTTATTAAGGATGAAAGTATTCTTAGCAGAAATATTAATACTTTCTGATGTACAGCACGCTGTCAGGAAACCGGACTCTAATAAAATAACGTGTAGGACGATTATTGGCTGCATCGAGTCTCTTACAAAATGACAGAGCGATGCAACAATGACTTCATGTGGATATCGCGATACAGTGGTATTCTTACCACTTACTCTAAGGATACAAGGGAGCAATAATAAAAAAAAATTTTGAATTTTTTTATTTCAAATTTTAGAAGTTCCTTCTTAGTGACTGAAAGTATTATGGTTTGTTCACTCCAGTCATTGTAAACATTATTCCATAATTTTTCTTAAATAAAATGAGACGACCCATCAAAAACTATAACTTTTTACCAAAACGTGCAAGGCTTTTAAACAATTATTATGTCCCTCAGCTAAATAGCGCCCTAATTTACATGTTAAAAGCACTCACTCACACGCTTCCCATAAAATATTTTCAACAATGAAAAAAAAATTTAAAAGCCATTATTCTAAGTATAATAAACAAATTGAATAATTTCTTATTCTTTTTCATTTTTTTTTTAAATACTTTTTTCGGGAATGCTTTTTGGGCTTGACTAAGGAATAAACAACAACAGGATGAAAAAAAACTTCTACGTGGAGAGAAATGAATTAAAAACCAGTATTTATTTGAATATTGCAGCACTTTTTGGCCAACAAAACATACCAAAGGAAGGCCAACAAAAAAATTTCTTGCTTAAAAACAAATATTGTGGGTCACACTTGTTTGTTAATTGCTCGGTGATGCTCATAAATGAAGTTTTTACACGACATCGTCACAGTTTCAACACAATTAGAGGAGAAAGACGAGGACTAAAAAAAGACACACGCAGTCAAGAGACATGCACAGGGGGACATGGTCAAGTGTAGAATTTAACACCCATATATTCAAGGGGTGAAAGAGCCTGTCAATGGCAAAAGAAGAACATGGGACTGTGATGCGATGTGATGTTCTGAAATACAACAACACAAGCAAATTAACATAAATCAATGAAATCTTTACATTGTTGCTGTTTTCATTTCCTTTTTATGACAGCAAATGTTTCGGCCCCAAAAAGACATCAAGTGCAGCCAGTGTAGCCAGTCAATTAGTTGAGCAATTTTATTAACAGTAGAGTATGTGGCATAAGTTTTTATGTTACTTTAAATGCGAATTGTATTTAAAAAATTAGCCCAAGGCTATAAATTAAGTTTTATTTGTAATTTTGTTAGTTTTGTTTATATAGTGAAAATGTAATACTGTCGTCTTTTTCTTATTTTCATTAATAATTGCAGCAAAAATTACTTTCAAATGCCTTTGGAAATTATGAGAGAGAAATATTAAAGGAAGTGATCGTTTCTGTTAAATAATAAAGTTTGCAAAAGATTGGAAGTTACATACGCTCTTAAGAGAGCGATAATTCTACGGCATACAAATGGATCGAAGGATAGCGGTCTCATATTGACCTGTAGGGAAACTGCGGAAAGACAAGGACAGACACATAGTTATACTATTTGACAGCTAGGTTGCCAATTATTATTCAACTAGACACGCAAAATATTGTAAATATTCAGAGGAGCCTCCACACGGCTGATAAAGCCCAAATCTTTTTATATGGTGGAAATAGGAGTTTGAAAGGATACATACATACGTACATAATTGGCCATTACAAGCCTACAGTCAGGATTGTAACTTAGCTTCTCACACAACTGATGTCGTGTGTGAATATTGTATACATGAGTGGTGGACTCCGAAGGACAGATTTTTGAGAAATTCTTTCATGGCAATTTTTTATTTACTCTCTGAGTTTTTGCCAAAAATCTGTTGAGAGGAAGTCGCCAAAGAAGTATTTTTTCATATTTCGTTATGTTAGAGATGTCTGACCTGAGGTTTGAACCATGGCCTCACTTATGATAAGCCAACACACTACCTAGTAGACCAAGGCCATACAGGTTTGAGAAAACCTAAATTGTTGCTACGATATATTATATTGGAAGGAGATTTATGTGTAACATCTTGCTATACCCGTACTCCCGTAAGTTATGTCTTGGCTTATTAGAGTGCCCGTGGTTCAACCCCTGGCTCACGCATCTCGAACAAAACGAAATATGAGAAAAGATTTCTTTCGATGACTTCCTCTAAGTAAACTTCAGGCAAAAACTCTAAAAGTAAAATCAAATTTCCATTAAAAGTTTCATAAATCTGTACACCAATCTATACTGGGTCAATGAGGAATCTTGCTCCACTCTCAAACTTACTTTGCCCTCTGTGGATAGAAGGCTCACCAACCAACTACTCGGACTTGATCGTAATTTCATCTCGATCACAGTGGCCATGCTTACAGGTCATTGGGTTATGGTGAGACAAGCAGATACACATGCATCTCTCATCCAACGACTTCTGCCATGAGTCTAGATCTGCGTGAGTCTAGATCTTCTTTGTCAATGACCGTATCCTGCGAGGTATATACTATTTGGCGCTCCATTTCTTGTCAGCTTAACGTAGTTATAGTCCATTGATGTCAATAATATAACTTCGTTTATTGAATTTTCAGACTGGTTTTACTGCGTAGGGCAGTCGTGCTTTTAATGTGCAGCCCTTGCGCTGAATAACTTCTTCCCTAGTTCGGTGGAATTCGGTCAGTTCAGGGACTGCGCTTACTCAAGTGAGCTTTTGTAATCAAAAATTTATCGTTTGGAGTCGATATTTAACCGTCGATCCCGCTGCTCTTGGATAAACTTAAAACACACAACGTGAATGATGTGGGAAGCTAGGTTGTAATCCTGACTAAAGGCTTATACTGACCAATTAAGTAAGTAATTAAGTCATAAAAACGCTATGCAATAATGAAATAAAGCAGTTCTTCATGTATGAAGTCCAATTAAAATCCAATCAAAGTGATGCTTATAGTTTATAATACAAAACTCATATAAAGAAGCAACATTACTAACTGTAGGGTATCATCTTTACTCTGTTTTGCTTTGCATAATTGCACGCATAAAAATAAATTGGTTTTTAAGTATGAAAATGTCGAACAAATATTTTTATAATGGAAAATGACTTCTTCTTCGTCATCGTCTACTTCTTATTTTCATAAATCATGCATAATAAATTAAACATAAAAAAATAAAATGTACAAATTTATGATGACAAATTGGAAATGAGTATGTATCATAAACATAAAATGCATGTTTCATATAAAAAGCGGTTGTAAGCATTTTATAAACGTATTTTAATACTACTCTACTGTATTAATGTATACAGAACTTAGTTAAAATTTCCTTTTATAGAATTCCTACAGCAGAAACCATAAATCGTTTAAGGATGTTAGAGATCATTTGACATTTTTTTCTCTTTAATAGGCATTAAATCACCTCTCCATGGGTACGTAAATGTCACAGTCGCATAAAAGAAATTTGCTGACCATAGAAAAATTTTTAACACTTGAATTGTTCTATTCTCTCCGTAGCACAGTGGGCATTCGTTATTCATAAAACGTGCTGTTCTGCCTAATTTAGGTTCTGACCTTGATATTGAATTCAAATGATTTCAAAATTACATTCAAATAATCAATGAATGTCATAAATCTTGGCATGACAAAAGGATATCAATGGGTATTGAAAAAAACCATTTTGCACAACAGTTTTTAAGAAAAATCCCTCAATTTCCATTTGATAGTCTTGCTGTATTAAAATTTGAACAACTAATTAGCATTTGTTAATAGATTAGCTAAGACGACACAGCCTCGTAGACGTTAACACCTCATAAAATTTATTATTTTCAATAAATTCCGAAGCGGTGTGATATAGTAGTTAAACACAGTCCGGTTATGATAGGGTAGAATAATAATCATAATGTTTATACATGGAAAATGCACCCTAACACCGAGATGGTATAACAACATCATAGGAAGGTCAAACAGTGTCATCTGTTGAGAAAGAACTCAAACAATAAATTTTCAGCCACCATATCCAAGACGTGTGCAGAGAGGACTTTGTTTCTGGACAATAAATTATACAAACTTATGATCTTGAAGCCGCCGTATGCTAGTAGATAGTACGTTGGGCTATTATAGGTGAGGCCATGCTTCTAACCCTAGGTCAGACATCTCCAACATCTCAGCAGATTTCTGGCAAAACTCCGAAAGTTAATAAAATTGCCATGAACAGTTTCTCCAAAAAAACCTGTTTAGAGTGCCTCCACAATATAAGTGGTTAGAGAAGCTAGGTCGTAATCTTAACTAAAGCGTTGTAATGACCAATTAGGTAAGTAAGTAAGTATCATCTTAGGAGCTGCTACACTGCACCAAACAATAATTTTTTTTTATACATTACATGTTATAGGGTAGAAGATTAAAATTCAGAAAATAGAGAACAAAAGGTCTGTATTATATACAGTGCTATACTGTATTGTATTGTTATTACTGGGTGCCCTGGTAGTCTAGTACGTAGTGTGTGAGACTATTAGCCTGAGGGTCCTGGGTTCGATTCCCACCACAGGCTCTGGTCTGTTACACTACACCGAGCATATTGTCGAAGTTACTAAGCTCGTATATAATTAAATATAATTTGTAATTGTGTTCTAATTAGTAAATAAATAAATTGTTATTATTGCCGTGAGAAACCTTCAGTCAGGATTACGGTCTAGATTCTCACACCACTCTTGTTGTGTGTGATAATTTTATACATGATTGGTGGGATCTACAGTTTAAAGTCGACTCCGAACGACCGATTTTTAAGAAACTTTTCATAGCAATTTTGTTTACTCTCAAAGTTTTTCAAGAAATCTACTGAGAGGAAGTCGCCGAAGAAATATATTTTCATATTTCGTTTTGATGTCTGACCTGGGGTTTGAACCGTGCCCTTACGTGTAATAAACTAACACACTACCTACTAGACTACGGCGACTTCAACTTCAAGCTGCGGTTGTGGGATTTATAATACTACCTGCCCTCAAACTATACGGAGTATCCTTATAATATGTATTTCGAGCCTATACCCTTGACAAATTCATCGGCTATTCCCAAACCAGCACTTAATATACAATCAAGTGATTCCTTCTAGAATGTCACACAGTTTCCCAAAATATATTCTGATGACACACTCACATCGCCGCAGGATATAGTACGTGTTGGATTCGAGACGATCCCTTATTCAGAACAAGTATATTTTAAGTCTACAGTTCTCTGTTAAAAGTTCCAACATCTGATTACTCTTGACTCAAATCAAAATCGAATCAAAACTAAAGTTGTGATTCCATCAAACCTATTTGATTTGAGAAAATGTCAATTTGTCAAAAATCTGTTCCAATCAATCTGCTCCTAGCAATAAAGCTTCCATTTAAATGCTGCTGTATTTAAAACGTGGATAACAAAGGTGAGGTTTAAAGATAATGGTCATGTAGAACTTCTATTTTCTTACTAATGCCATATACATTCGAGTTGAGCGGTGTTCTTTAAATTAATTCAACAAGTACGGCACCAAAATTGTAACAAAATTGTTTAAGCTTAACGAGTAAAGTCTTATCCAAATAATGGATATTGGAGTTCTAATATGCCAATCTAAATCAAATCATCGCAGTGGAAGAGTCCGGAAATTCATAGGTTAACAAGTTCCATCGAACTTCCATGTTTTATATCTGATTGTTATATGTACTTATATCTGCAGTCCAACCATATTTTTTTTTTTAAATTGTTTGGTCTACAATCGAGATCAAATTGTCTACAAGACAAATGCGTGTCCACCATTGTATCGTGCTAAAGTCAATAAATTTAATACAAATTTGAATGTCATTTAAAACTCAAACTCTGTGGGAACTTTTGGAACTAGGAATCATTTCTTTTATACACCATTAGAAAGCAAAACAATTTTAAATGCAAATTGTGTGATAAAAGCAAAAAAATGAATTCTTGTTTGAAACATAAAATTCTATGACACCCATGGCGAAGTCATTTAACGCTTGTTGTGTCAAGGATTTATGAACATAAAAGATGAAGAATTATTTCAAATAATTCACCAAAATCCTTTTCTGTAAAAGAAAGAAATTGTTTTTAATTTTAAAACATCTGTGCCTTTAATTTTTTGAATTCAAAAGGTCCTTGTCAATATGCCACAAAAAAAATTTTAAAAATATTTCTTAACTTTTACTTTCTTTCAAAACCAGCAAATTTTGTTTCGTTTATATTAATTTAAAAGAAAAAGTTAAGTGAAAATATGTTAAAGAGAAGTTAAATTCCTTCTTTACATCTTTAAGTACCGCCTTGTAAATTATTTGTTAAATTTTCTTTTTTTTTAATTTTCCCCCTTTGAAATACTGGCATTTGTCTCCCGAATACTTTTATTGTTATTTTTTAATAACTTTATTACAGTTTGTCTTACTCATATCCAAAGTATTTTTAAATTTGTTGGCTTAATTGTTGCTCTTACCGCTTTTACTTTTAAGTTTAATTACTTTATTTGCGCTGCCATTGTTAACGCCATAAGCTTTTTAATTTTGTCTCAATGTGAATTTTTAGTGGAGTAACGTTTAATTGATGTGCACCTAATGAAAAAGAAAAACATTTCAATAGTTTTATACCACAGTGAATAAATATATATTTAAATTAGGGTGCCCTGGTAGTCTAGTGGGTATAGTCGATTCCCACCAGATAAATAAATAAATGTACATAAATTAAACAATTATTTATTGTATTTGAAAAGATAAAGAAGAACTTTAATGGTGTGTTAATTTTGTAGACAAACAATTTTTAACCAAAATAAGCATCCTTGATATTCATTGCATTCTTTCATCTTATTTTACTAAACTCATTACGATAATATTCAAAGTCTATGAAGTATGAGATTCGTTTCAGCAGTAACAATAAAACCTTGATGGTAAAAGGGTTTACAAGGTTTATTTGGTTCAAAAGTCAAACTTATGAGCTTCATTATGCAGTTATTGATAATTTTCGTACTAGTTTCACTCTTCTTGATAATCATAACCATTTACATGACAAAGAAATGTGCGCATCGAAAAGAAGTCATGAAGAAACCAACTCGTTATCAACCTGTTGACCTTTGTTCTTTAGCTACAACGGACATTTTATGTAAGGATCTTAGTTTATGTGCCTATGAAATACAGCTCGTATAAGATGTGAAACCAAACAATTAACTTTGGCGTCGTATTTTTGTTGATTGCGTTCATTTGAAACTGAACGAAAATTAAACATTTTTACCAAAAGATTGTTTTCATTGATCAAATTAAGGTTCTAGTCAGTAATCAAAATTTCCTTTTTTTAAGATGATCATCAATCTGTTGACAAATGACAACTACATTTATTAAAATTAGCTGCCGTATTATCAGTCTTTCTTTCTATTGAAATGAGTAGGGATCTGCCATTACTGAGAATAACGAGAGCTGTCTTGACCATAATTAGCGGATTTTCAGCTTACCTTCCGACGACTACAGTTTAAAGACAACTCCGAACGACAGATTTTTGAAAAAATTTAATGGCAATTTCATTTACTCTTAAGAGTTTTTACGAGAAGATTGATATATTTTTATTCGAAATATGTGAGATGGGGTATTAACCGATCTCGCGTGTACTACGACGATTTGTGCAATTTAACATCTCCGAACCTTGGCGTTTTTAAGGGGTCATGTCAAGCAAGGCATTGATTTATTTTTTTTTCTTTGAACCAACACCCAGGAGGTCACCCCTTTGCATGCAGTGAATTCTGTTGGAATACAGAAAATATAGTTTATAGAAGAAAGGTAGTTTGTGAATATTTTTTTTGGTTGTTTTAATGACCAGAGTATATACTATCCTCGCTTTTCTTTTCGAGAATTCTAATTTTTTTCTTGTAAGTAATCATATATGTATAGGGCCACACAAACAATCCTAAACAACCAGAGTCTTTGGTGGGAATCGAACCCAAGGTCTCAATACTTGAAACTAAGCACACTAGCAATTAGGATATCGGAGCACTTATGCCGACAAACCAGCAACTTTTGAAGTATTGGAATCCTAATGTAACCAGTGACGACGTCCGAAGCAGCGGATGTATAAGATTTTAATAAAAAATAATTCCAACAATCCCTTCCCTGTATTATCGTTTTAAACTCTCAATGACTTAACAATTCTAACGTTTTCCTTTCTTGAAAGAACTAGGACTGTCAAAAAGTATCAAAGTATTCATATAAATTTTTTCTCTACGTTTCTAGGTTGGTAATTAAGTTTTTTCAGTGAAACAAGTGATGGTTCTAGTATAGCAGCTACTAGGAGAATAGTAGTGAACATGTGTTAAGCTCTTACTGATGAAGGCAAATTGTTGTCTTTGGTGATTATATTGATATCAAATCAATGTTCAAATTTATATGTAGGTATTTATCAAGTAACATCAAACTATTGAGTTTAAAAAGCTTTTAAAACTTTTAACGCCAACACGATCCGTATGTGGTTTTCATATTCTTTCTTTTTTCGAACTTTGATTGATTTGACATTTTTGGGATTCTCACCTTAACAGCTTCAACACATATATTTATTACAAAATACCATAAAATATGGCTTTTGCAAAGACATAAATTGGACAAATAAAAACAAAAACACTTGAAACGACAGAAAAAAATGAGAAAAATCGGCAAAAGAAAAAAAAACAAATATAAAAAACAATTGAATAAATTGTTATAAAATGACGATGAGGCTTGATACCCATTCTGACTGACTGATGCCCAGTCAGTCATCACCTCAACCACAACCACAAATAAGAAAAAAAAAGGACACAAAAACATCAATTTAATAGAGGCGTCAGATTGCGCAAACAACTGAACATTGACGCTTTAAAACTGTCAACAATGTTTTCGTATAAAATTCATTGTCACAGCAGCAATGCTACTGTAATTCATAAAACAATTCTTAAGAATTTACCTTTTTTACCTTGAGTCAAGAATAAAAAAAAATAAATATTGTTTTACGCTTGTTATTATGATTTATGACGAAAGTGTCATAAAATCTTACAAAAAAAAACTGATTGTCGCATTGATTTCAAAATTGCATTCACTTTCTGCAGGTTTTTGTTTTCTTATAATTTCCTTCCACAGAGACTTTAAAGTGCTTTCGTATGTTGTTGAATGGAAGGTTTGATTTTAAAATATGATTTGACAAAAGTCTCAAGAAATAACAATTATTCTTCAAGATTAATTGTGCGTAAATTTTAAACAAATGTTTTTATGAATTGCTCTTTAAGTGGAGAATAGAGAAAGAAAAATATGAAATCAATGAAATACCAGATGAAAGAGAATGTTTTGAAAGGCGAAAATGATTTTTTAATAATAAATTTCATGTTTCGTATGAATTTCTAACTACCTAAAGTGGAGTCCAATTATATATTAAGCCCCAGATAAGGATCATAAGTCCAGAAAGCAATTTTAGCCTTTTAGACGGATAACAGATGGAAAAACTTGACAAACCATTTTATGTCCAAGCAAATTTGGAACCAATCCTCAGATGTCTGAGGAGAAGACTTGTAGGATAGAGGATATAAACTCCTCTACAAGAATACTTTTCCGAATTAGAAAAAAACCGTAGTTACGTATGTATGTACATAATTGGCCATTACAAGCCTTCAGTCACGATTAAGGCCTAGCTTCTCACACCACTCATGTTGTTTGTGTTAATTTTATACATCAATGGTGGAACCTACAGTTTAACATCGACTCCGAACGACAGTTTTTGAGAAACTTTTTCATGGCAGTTTTATTTACCCTTAGAATTTTTGCCAGATATCTGCTGAGAGGAAATCGCTGTAGAAATATTTTTTTCATATTTCGTTTTGATGTCTGACCTGGCTTTGAACCTTGGCTTTACGTCTAATAAGCCAACGCACTACCTACTAGACTACGGCGACTTCAAAAACTTTAGTTAGTCAAACATTCCTGGTTTCCAAATTTCAAAACTGCTCTTTCCAGCCGTGGACTGCATGAGAACCTGAGACTTACTTGAGTTCGACAAAACAACAGTTCGCATTGTAACACGAACACCAACGGAAGACTGCGCTATTAGCAGTTTAACTGATAAGCTCGATCTGCCCCACCAAGATTACTGCAGAATCTGTCATGATGTGGAGGAAACGATATCGGTATCGTTATCGGTTTTTTGCTGACAGAGCGTTTGAAGATCTGGGCATGGTGGCAAACGTGATAGTAAGGGCACAGGCTGGTTTCATCAGGAGCTCAATCACACCAATAACGGATCATGACAATTAAGTTACCCTCACACTGGGTAGTACAATATGCTATAACGGATACCGAGTGAAGTTTCCTGTAAACGGCAAGCTACCCGCTAACCTAACATATTGCCGACGGAGAAATTAGCGCGCACAAAGCAATTCAGTGGTTATTGGAATAAGACCAACCCTTGTGTAGAATATGGAGGGAAAACAGTAATGTATCGCAACATTACTTTCTTACAAGGCAAAGACTGAAATTTCTGGTCCCACTCATATTAATCCAGTAAGAAATCATCAAGGCGGCTAGTGTAGATGGGTATCAGATCAACATAAATTGAACATCAAATAGTGTGACAAGTTTTTTTTCGAATTTGTGTACCTTTGATGTATGAAGACACCTGAACTAACAAAACAACACGAAACCTAACCATACGTTCGTGCTTCAGCTATAAAGTTCACAAGAAAGCTGTTTTAATCACATGAGAATTAATTCCAGAGGATATATTATATTTCGAAAACAGAAACTGATGGAAAGCTAACAAGAAGCCAAATGTTTGATGAAGCATGAATATTTTTCGGCAGTAACTTTACCGTTCTTGCCGCAAGTAAAGCGACCGATAGATCCCTAGAGAATGTTTACACCACATCTAAGATTGTCCAAGAATGCCGTGTGTGTCTGGAGGAGATATCGAGATATTTTATCCTCATTTAGGTTCTTGAATACAGGGTACTCGAACGTAACAACAAAGACTACGCAGTTGCTAAAGCTGGCACCACAGAGAATTCAATTGAACTGCTACATGATATTGTCGCTCCTCTACAAAAAAGCAAAGAAATAATTTAACAAAAAAATTCATTCCTTAGAATCCACTTGTAGAAACACCAGACATGGATGTATGCAGAACAGAATTTGTGTTAATATGCAATCTAAGCAACCTCACAGCAGTTATTCCCAGGAAACTGGGAATACTTTATAACTACGAAAAAGAAGAGAAGACCGCAGAACGTTTTCTCTGTCATTGTCCGGCACTTAGGAACCTAAGAAGAAGGATTCTTCTACAAATAGAAAATTTGAATTATCACACACCCATCCAAAGGCGATTTGAGAAAAATTACCACCTTCACAAGAATCTCGGGATAGTTGAGAGAAACCTACCAGGAGTTATAATTAAATTATGGAATAGATAATATCGGAGTTACAATGGGACTTTATAGGATCAAAGTAGGAATACCTGAGTCCCAAAAACTTATTTTCACCCTCACTGCACTGTGCTCAACCAGAAATGCTATTAGGGGTCTAGGAGGCTTCTTACCCAAGAGCAAGGTTCCGTTGATGCCACAAACTTTCCTATCTTCCTATAAACCTAGAGCTTACAACTCTAAAGTCAGGATTAAAACCTAACTTCTCAAACCACCCATGCTGTGTGTATAAATTTTATCCATGTGTAGTGGAATCTACAATTTGTAGTCGACTTCGAACGACAAATTCAAACGGCTGCCGCTTAAAATAATCTAATTCTCCGTTTGGCGCCTGATCGATATTACCGAATACCACAATAGCCAGCTGGTTAAAGAATCTTTAACAGCACATGGAATGGCTTATTACACCCGGAAGGAGACAAAAAAAAAAGGCTCGGAAAACTAACCAATTTCAAATTAATTGAAAAGTAATATTTTCCAGATAGAATTCATGTCCCGCAGGCGACTACGGTGAATTATTCAGACCTCTATCCATAACTCGTTAAATTTATTATTTTATTTAAAATTTTATATTTCTGTGCACTGTGTAAACTACACCGTTCCACTAGACAATTGTAATATTTTATAGCTTTCATCCACTTGATTACATTTCTTGTATTCTTTGGTTTTGTTTTTTTTACGGTATTTTAACTCATGTTGTAGAAATGTTTCTGCTATGTATTTTGGGAAACAGTCTATAATTAACTATTTTTTGATTAAAGGACAACGAGGTGGCAACTTTATGGCCATTATTGTGATTATAATTCTTAAGAATTTTTGTTTGTGTTCCTCGGTACGATTCGTTCTATATTAAAGGGTTACGGAATGCCGCTCTTACAGAACTACGTTGTAAAGTAAAAAAAATGCAACAAGTATTCCTTTCTTATCAACTAAGCAAACATACCTTCGCATACATTGCCAGAGCCAGCTATCCATCCATTCATCCATCCATCCATCCAAGCAGCCAACCATATGTACATCCATTTTGATAGGCATCTATCCAACTACAATAAATAAGTTCGTCAAGTCATGCCCAATTTGCATGTGTTCGTTACGCTTGTAATACTTATCATTTCAGCGTAAATTATTTTTCCTTAAAAAAAAAACAAAAAAAATAAACAATTTATTTTAAAAAATTGTTTTTTAACAAGGCCCGGTCTCTCTTTCTCTTTTTCATTAATTTTTTAGCATTAAAAATAATGTGGAATAAATAAAAATTAAATGCAACGTTTGCATTTAAGCTAGAGGATCGCGGAACTGCTTTAAAAAGGGCGGCATTACTCCTATAATGTCACTACAAAACATTAAATTACAACATTTTCTGTTATGATTGGCAGCTGAACGCGTGGATAGTTATGAAATTTTTACAATACCATCGTATGCAGCTCGTATGTATTATGCAGTAGAAGCTGTTGATGGCAAAACCGAATGCATTAAAAATAAATATGATGTACGAAAATAAATGTACGAAAAACATAAATGATCAACACACTTCAAAAACATAAATATGCTTGTTTTTGTTTCGTTTTTTTCTCTTTTTTTTTATTATTTTAAGAGAATGTACATGCATTATGGGGCGTTTGCAGTAGTTACAACATAAACAATGTTGCATCATAAGTTGTTGTTTTGTTGCATAGATAAATAGTTCATAATATTTTTTATAGGTAAGAATTTTATTATGGGAAGTTTTTTTCGAAGCACTAATAATTTTATGGGTGTATCAGTAGCTGATAGCAATACAGAAAAAATTGTAAATCGTTCAGCAGATAACCAACTATTGATCACAGTTTGAGGAGTTGTTGGAATGTAAATAGTTGTACTAGGCATGCGACTAGCCACAAAAGTTACTCAAGTATATTTAATTATTATCCCACATCATATTGTACGATTTTAAATAAATACTGGGTCTTACAAGTTCGAAATTGTTTTCAAATGTCAATTATGAATGAAATTTTTTTCATAAATAAATAATAACTGCCTAGAATCCACACATTTTAATGAAATTTTTGACGACATTTCAGCATAATTGTGGCTCTTGCCGATGCATTTATGTGGATCCATCCAATCGACCAAAATTTATTACTTTTCCCATAGGAGGATTACATGCATATATAATTCGTTATTACAACCCTTAGTCAGGATTACAACCTAGTTGCTCACATCACCTATGTTGTGTATGTTAATTATGTGGCAGAGAGAATGTCGAATTTTTTGTTCATATTTCGTTTGAACTGTGGCCGCACGTCTAATATACCAACACACTTCGAACTAGACTATGGCGACACTCAATTTTGAAAAATTACGCCTACAACACATTAAATACCATGTCAGTCATATGTGTCTGACGCTAAGAAGTTCTACATGACCCATGTCAGACATATATGTCTGACTTTTTATTTATAAAGAATAGTCACAGTAACAAGGTGTTATTCGGTAAATGCTACACGTACCACTGATTCCTACACAATGCGTTCAACGCTGTGTTGAAAACAACAGGATGCGTCAGACAAATAAGACTGACACGGCTTGTCGAGAAAAAAGTTTTAATATAGGGCCAAGTCAGTCATATATGTGTGACATAAAAAATAGTGTTTTTCATGAAATTTTTCTGTGATACATTAAGTTTCCTTGATACATTTTTAACTAAATTGTCTAATGAGTTACCATGGCCCATGTGAAAATTTTTCTGATATTACCGTGGCGATTAACGTGTTAAAGATACCCCAGTTTGGCTAGGATTTTGATTAGTTTTAGACACTTTTCATGTTAGTAAATTCTATGCTTTTTACCGGATATCTAGCGATAGAAAAACCTCTATGAGTAAAAGCTGCACCAAATTATTACGCCAATTATCTTTAACACAGACTATAACTTTTATTTTTGCCTTAAATTCTTACAAGGAACAGAGGCCCATTAAAAAATTTTCTAAGATATCCTATCACCAGCTACTTTAAAAGTTTCATTTTCGAGACAGGTACACAAGCGCAGCAATCATACAACGCCTTGTGTAGCTATGGCTGGTGTAACTAATAGAAATTGAGAATCTCTTTATGTACTGGGCGCGAAAGTTCAATATAATGTACACAAAGAGCGGTACAACTTTCAAGTGTTGAAAGAAGCTTTCAAGTTCCTCAGTATTTTAAGCGGAGCAAAAAATATCTCATTCCATATATCCGACTAAGAATGGAATATAACTGTAATGTATGGGTGGGAGACTAATTTGAGACTTCTCTACCGCGTGCAAGAAAGTCCGAAGGTCATTAATGGCGGCAGCTTATCCAACTCTATTGGTTCATTGGAGGTATTTCACTGTTCTATCACTACTACAACGCATATTTCTCGAGCGAACATACATCGCACACTGTATTACAGACAGAATTTGTTCTTTAAACTAACTAATCGCATGTGGAACTCCCTACCTGTGTAGGTAATTCCTGTTTCTCTCTCCTTCCTCCCTCACGTAACCAATTTTCATAGTTGCAACACAATGAGTGTTGGTCTTAAATATAAAAGAAAAAAAACATATCCTTTTCCAGCTACCTTCTTCATAATGTTGAGTGGGATTTAAAACATCTTAAGGTTTTCACTTCAGAGTGGTATTTATAATTTCCTCTGTGATAAATTACCTTATATGTCTTACAAAAACAACTCATTTCATTTTAGTTACGATTTGTGCTGGCGCTTACCATACAAACGTATAAAAACTGAAATTATTTTCTGATCAATTCAGAATCTATGTGATGCGGACACTGAATGAACTCATGTTGCAATTTACTCTAACAATATTAGACATTGATGCCAATACTAAATACTAAAAAATTGTGATTACTTACTTGCTTCATGGGCATTACAAACCTTTAGCCAGGATTACAACCTAGCTTCTCACACCACCCATGTTGTGTGTGTTAATTTTATACATGAATGGCGGAACCTACAGTTTAATTCCACTCCGAACGACAAATGTTTGCGAAATCATGGCAATTTGATTTACTCTCAGAGTTTCCGCCCAAAATCTGCAGAAAGGAAGTCGCCGAAGAAATATTTTGACCCACAATTTTTAGGAGGGTTCCGAACACAAAATTTTTGTGCAATTTTTCATGGCAAATTTATTTGCTAAGAGTTTTTATCAGAAAACTACTGGAGAGAAAGTTTCAAAAAAAAATATTTTTTTCATATTTTGTTTTGCTTGAGATGTCTTAGCTTGGATTTAAACCACTGGCTTGTGTCTATTAAGCTAACACACTAGCCTACTAGACTATGGGGACTTCAAACATGTGATTATTAAATACAACTCTTAAGTGTTTAGGTTGTTTTCTGAAATGACTTCTTTATCTTGTTGCTTTTAAAATAACCGTTCAACTTTAATTAGGTGATGACTTTTGCCTCTATAAACATGAAAAATATCACGTTTTAAATTATACGTTTCCTGAAAATTGTATGAAAACCTTTTAAAATGTTCATGTAATTGCCATATTGGATTTTAAGGATCCTAGACAAAAAAAAAATATGTATGTTTCACAAAAATCACCTCACAATTCTTGTGACACCCATTTTTATTATGTAGCAATTTTCTACGTGATTAATTTACGTGTGATTTGCAGCAGTTACATCTACATTATAATTTATTTCATATTATCAGAAGAGACCCGTCAATATTTTTTTTTTTCAGAATGTTCTTGGAAGAACATTTTTACATTGTAATTTATAGTTGAGTGGCTTATTGTTATAGAACATCAAAACCTTTCATATGTATGTCATATGGTTGTTAAATAAAATTAAAAATTAATTATATTGACATACTACTGTGGCCAACCATTAACATCTGAAATTGAATGAACCTGTCTCTACCATTCTTACCATTTACATGGTAAAGTATTTCATAAAATATTTTTTTTTAATAATTTTTTATCTTTTCCTATCACTTCATTGTAGTAGCCCCAGTGGTTGGTTGTATAGTTTTAAAAATTCTATCCATGTTCCATTGAAAAATGCCAACATCTATGATAAGAAAATAAGCAAGTTAATGAAATTTTGTTTCGTTTAAAACATCACAGCGCTCGTAAATTGTATCTTTTTTATTTCATATTAATTTTAAAAAATATTTTACTTTTGTAGTGAGACGACGTTTAAATTAATTTTTCTTTGCTTTGTTTGTGCAAGTATTTTAAAATTATAAAAAAAAATTAATTGATTGTAATTCCATGTTTACTGTAGCAATTTCTTTAAAAATTTTAAATTTTGAGACCCTACAGTCAGGATTACGACGTAGCTTCTCACACCACTTATGTTGTGTGTGTTAATTTTATACATGAGTGGCAGAACCTACAGTATAAAACCGAGAAACGTTCCACGGCAATTTTATTTACTCCGCAGAGTTTTTGCCAGAAATCTACTGAGTAGAAGTCGCCAAAGAAATTTTGTTTCATACTAGACTACGGCTACTACAAACGTCAATATAGGTTAGGTCGGATTGGTATCAAAAGTTTTTTAGTACTGGTCTCAGAAGACCAAAAGTTTTACTCAATAAAATCCCTCTCCATAGCATAGAAAAGATTCCTTGCAAGTTCTGCACTTCATATATCCTTATTGTATATTCAACTCTTAAGAAAAACCGTTGTTCTATACTTTCAGTTTCGATTCCTTCTCCTTCTGTTGTTTACTACAAAAGTTTACAAGATAACGAGTTGTAGTCTGCAGCCACCACGTTATTCTCCTCCGTTTTTCATACCAATTTATGCAAACACTTCTTAAATTCATTCCGTTACTCTTGTAAGTTTGTATTGATAAGAAATTAAAATTCATAATTAATCTTCTGGTTTCGGGTTTTGTGTTGCTGCCGAAATATGCAACAGGTTACAATATTGTCTTATTTTAGGTCTGCTGCTGCATCATATAATTGTTGTGGTTTTATTTTAATGACAGTGTTATTGAAAATTTATGATTTGCCATTTAACATACATAGTATAGCGGTTATGACATGCAGTGGAAGGTCTTAAAATAACTATTTTTTAATATTATTGCTTAAAATTTTCAAATGCATTTTAAAAACGGAAATATAATACCAATAGGGACACTAGAAATCAATTTAATGATGTTAATTAGTAGGTAGTATGTTGGTGAAAGCCCACGGTTCAACCCCTGAATTTGGCGTCTCTTATAAAATGAAATATCTCGACAACTTCCCTTCAGTAGTTTTCTGAGAAAAACTTTGAAAGTAAAATAAAAAATCACTCGTTCGGAGTTGACATTAAACAGTAGATCACATCACTCCTGGATAGAATAACACACACAACATGGCTGGTGTGAGAAGCTAGAATGTAATAAGCAGGAGGTATGTAGAATCAATGACAACATATTTACTTTATTCAGGATTACAACCTAGTTGCTCACACCACTATGTTGTGTATATTAAATTTATATATGAGTGGCGGTGTCGATTCCAAACGACAGATTTTTTTTTTAAATCTTTTCATTGCAATCTTATTTACTCTCAGAGTTTTTGCCGGAAATCTGTTGAGTGGAAGTCGCCGGAGAAATATTTTTCGTATTTCGTTTTGTTGGAAACGTCTGACCTGGGCCTTACGTCTAATAAGCTAACACACTACCCAGTGTACTACTGTGACTACTGTATTGTCGTGACGCTACTGCTTAATTGCAAGAATATTTTAGCCAAGTTGACAGTAGTTGTTTAGTTATTTCCTGTAGGGTCTCCGATTTGAGAGAGGTAGAAGCAAGCCTCCATCTACTAGCGACTGTTTCCTTAGTTGGAGCGTCTAATAGACATAAACCTCTAAACCACAAGTCCCTCAGCGTTTGCACACATAATAAGCAGCTGATGGTGTAAGATTGGCTCTTAAAGAGCGTTTGGAAAGCCACGCAGTGGGTTTAAATACATACCGCCCCATGACGCCATAATGAGTGGCAAACATAATCAAAGCCCTGAGTATCTGGGAAGCTGCAATAAAGACTGTTGGACCGATAGCACTATGAAAATCACTTGGGAATATTACAAATATTGAAGTGAATTCGTGCACATATGAAGAAAGTAGTTGGGGCTGGGATTAGACCGACTAGACGGAGAATCATCATCAGATTCCAAATCAAGCAAATGGCTGGTGATAAGCTTAATTAGAAAAAATTTGCAGAAACACTTCTATGTTCTTTATAGTAACTCCAAGAATAACTTTATACTGAACATAAGTAAGTTATCATATAGCCTACTTTCAGAACAGAATAGTTTTAATTTAGTAAACCATTTATGGATTTTATTACGTTCCATTGTAAATATTGTTTTTATAGGCTTTTTTCTAACTTCGCTACGGTTGAGTAAATTACAAACATCGTTCTCAAAGAATTGGTGAAAGTAATGATTTTATACTTCATTGCGTTTATCAATGGAACGCATAAGTAGACGTCTAGTGTCTGAATTCACAATTAAATCTTTCTGGGTGGGTCATTTAAAAGTTTGAATTTTAAAATGCAATAAAACAAAAATGGTTTGAAATTTTGTTTAATTATTTTTTTTTGTCGTTGTGAAGTAAAATTTTTTCAGTTAAAAATGACATATTATTTCATTCATATAGCTCCGCGGCTAACCTCATAGTACCTCATTCGATCGGACTAATTTTCTTGCATTTTTTCGAGTGTATGGGGTCGTATCTTGACAATGCCATCACGAATGTTGCCCTTCAAATGCTCAATTGTCTCTGGTTTGTCAGCCATCAAGCACTTGACGCAATAAATCGATTGTGGCATTAGACAAGTCGCACGATCTTGTCGAAACCAAACAACATTCACATCAAAACCATGAAGAATGACTACAAAAAATCGGTTATCATGGTGTCTCCATTGATGGTAATGGTTGTGCCGTCCTCGTTTTCAAAGGAATATGGGCCAATGATGCCTCAGTTCCACAAGCCGCACTAAAAAGCCACTCGTAATGGGTGCATTGGCTTCTGCAAGACCACGTATAGGTCTTCTGAGTCCCAAACACGACAATTTTTCTTATTAACGTGTCCGTATCAAACTTATTAAGCTTCATTCGAAAAAATGTTTTTTTTTTTTCTTCAAAATCGACATCATCGTTGGCCCAATAAATCCCAACGTTGCTGAAGCGTACGCAAAGATAATATACTGAATTTTGTGGCAGAATAGAACGACATTAGTATTGTCAGATTCATGAACCATGCCGTTCAGTGCGACTTTTTATGTTAAATTCTGATTCAATAGTTAAATAAGGTTTATATCTTATATGGAGTATGTTATGTATTGTAAGCACATATATTGTGTATAATATTCTATTCTATGTTCTGTTATAAATTATTTTAAAGTCTAGTGGGTAGTGTGCTAGATTATTAGCGTGAGGATCGTGGATTTGATTCTCACCAGAGACTCTGGTCTGTTACACTACACCGAGCATATGGTCAAAGTTACTCATCTTGTATATAATTAAATATAATTTGTAATTGTATTTTAATTAATAAATAAATAAATAAAATAAATAATTTTAAACAATATAAACAATTTACTAATGTCTAAACCCTACCAACTTATATTGTGAGTCACCAAAATTTTTTAAATATTTTTTGTTTTTCTTTTTTCATAAAACATAAAATCTTAAGTAGAATTCACGCACCACTTTGTGATAGAATTTGTTTTCTTTATGCGATTTCTGATGATTCTCTATACGTGTTTTCGGATGAGGGTCTCAATTACATATATTTAAATCACAAGGTTACCTTTAAATTACGTCCATTACTTTGTATAGCACTTTGAGATGATGGGGTTGAACCCCAATGTAAAATATTTTCTTGCATGTCATAACAAATTAACGATTTATTTACTTTTTCATAAAACTTATACAAATACCTTTAATATTACAATGCCACGCTTCTGTTGATTCTACACTTTTGATTTTCGAACAACCAACTATTTTTTCTTTTTGTACAGCTCAAGTACAAACTTCTTGTAATTGTAATTGTAATAATTATTGGCAAAAACATCAAAAAAACTACGCAATATTACATCGAGTGAACACACGAATTACATGAACATTTAAAAAACGATCAGCGTCAGCGGCCCAAACAAAATATCAACGATGTCACAAGCAGCACTTATCAACACAAGAGCCCTGTACTACCAATTTGCCATCACATTGCCATCACATTACAAAAAAAAAGAAGGCCCCCGTTAAACTCTTGCAAGGCAAATGTAACTGTGTGTATGTGTACCCTGAAATGTATATCAATGTCAGGTAATGTTTTCATTTTCATTATTTATGGCAATAACTTTCACGTGCAAAACATGAGCATTAAAAACGTTTCATTATTTGATTGTCTCCTCTCACTGGCTTGCCTCCCAAAAAAAAAGAAGTCGAAGGAGGCAAATACTTTCCTTTAATGTTTCAGCCTCATATATACCCCACACACATACGTGCACATATTATCCCAATGGTTGGTAGCTTTTTGGTGAATTAAGGCTATAAAGCTCAATGAAGATAATCATTCAAAATACTCTTGACAATCTGTAGACAAGAGTTGAGAAAACTATCTCTCCGCTACAACTTAAAATGTAAAAGAGGCTTTGATTACTCAATGGGTTATCACACATCATATTGTGTAGGGGCAACAAACAGCCTAAAAACGAAAAAATCTGATAAATTAACAAAACTCTCAAAGGCCGCATACAAAAACAAAAGCAACAGGGAAAAAAATTCATAATTTTTTCGAAAAAACTAAACCCTCATCATACGACCATACGTAGTCACATTGACTGTTTATCAACCGGTAATTTACATGTCGTGTGTCGCACACGACTGTCTCGAAAATTGAACACTGAAGCAGAGTTAAACTGAACTACAAGTCATTCACTCATTCGTTCATTCATTCCTTCATTCATTCAGTCGTTCATAAGCATGAATATGAAATATTCAATGTTTCAGTAAGAATATGTGGTATGTAGAGAGGGAAGAGTACATATGTATATGAACGAGCGTATCCAAAAACCACTCAAACCAATCAACGGACCTGTCACTCGTATGGCAGTTAGCTGCCTTATCGGTAGCCCAAAAAAAGCTTCTGGCACTCACGCGTGGTGTACAATCAACTAAAATATCGTTGCTGAGTAGTTGTTGCACTCTCTGTTAATATTGTTGACATTGTCATACGCATCGCACACATATACACATACATACACACACGTAAACATTCATTTACTTGCGGTAAATCAGTAAGTCACTCACCTACCATGTGCTCGGTGCTGTTCCAAAACGAGATTCTTTGCACTTTATTAGGAAAGTAAATAGGAATTCAAATGTATTCTCGGCTTCTAATTATATTCGGACTTTTGAACACCCAAAGTTAATTAATGTTATTGTCTTGTTGACGTTCTAAAGCGTTCTCGATGGATTTGTGAATTTGACATGCTGCGGGTGCTCTATATAGTCATGAAAAGCTTTATATGTCACACGTAGAGCGATGCCGAAGGAAGCTTAGTTACTGATAAATCCACCCTAACCGGTTGAGTCGAAGAGGAGCGAATAACAATCCACAACTTAAGATGTCACTGACGGCGCTGTGTTCAGTATACGCCGAAGAACGAACCACTCTATACAGCATCTCTCTAATATTTTCTACATTCTAAACCTATACTATTAGCGATACCGGTATAAATTTAACCCAGTTGCATACATACATATTTGGTCATTACAACACTTCAGTCAGGATTACAACATAGTTTCTCTCACCACCTACGTGTGTGTGTGTGTTAGTTTTATACATGAATGGCGGGATCTACATTTAAAGTCGAATCTGAAAGGCGGATTTTTTAAAAACTTTTTCAGGGCAATTTTATTTTACGCTCAGAGTTTTTGATAGAAATCTATTGAAATGAAATCGCCGAAGAAGTATTTTTTCATAATTTCGTTTTGATGTTTGACCTGGTGTTTGAACCGTGGCCTTAAGTCTAAAAACTAAGACTAAGACTTACTAGATTATGGCGACTTCAAAGCCAATTGGCTCCTTATAATATTATGTCTCCCCCGAACCTGTCACGCAGTCGATCCAGAAGAAAGGCTAATCCAATTACGCCCTTTAGTGATACCTTTTCAGAGAACAGTCAAAAAAGTTAGTCTTCACTACAACCACTATATTTTAAAACTAGACCTTGCTTCTTGACAACGACAGATGCTAACTCTGCAGCGCTTGGGTCTTCTCCTGCGGACCTGTCTCTCGGTTAGCTGTAAAAAAATTGATTAATAAAACTGGAGCCAAGTAAAAAAAGAGAAGATAATTTGTGACACTCTCTGCAAATTTTCTCAACATTATAATCCCTGATCTCTCTCGATGCTGTTGTCATCCTGACATCTACATTAACATCCTCTGCTCTATCTTAAACGATCGTAACTCACATACTGAATAGGTTATTACAACCCCAGCTGCTCTCGCCACTCATGTTGTATGTGTTAATTTTGTCCATAAGTTATCGTTGATTTTCGATTTTAAGCCACGGACTTGACAAATTTTTCTTGGCAATTTTATTTACTCTCAGAGCTTTTGTCAGAAGACTGCTGATAGAGGACGCCAAAATAAATATTTTTTCTTGTCTGAACGAGGAGTTGAACTACAGACTCTCGTCTAAAAAGCCAACACCTTACCTATTACACTATGACGACTTCAAACGATCGAAAAGCCAAAATAAGGCAGAGGAATTTAATAAAGTAATGATAGTGAATTTATTTGTCATACTTTGGACTTTCCTCCGTACATACCTATGAAGAGCATAAATTCCCTAACGCAACGTCAAACTTAAATGCCGGCCATTTACAATTTTACGTCAGTTATTAAATAGTGTTGGTGGTTTTGTCTTCTGCTGATTGTTGGCTTTTTGGTTTTGAAACCCGATATTCATACGAAATAATACTCCTGCAACATTTTGGCTTAAAAACCAAAAAAAAAAAAAGATCATGAAAAATATCGAGCGTGTAGCCTGCAATTAACAGAAGAAAACGTCGCGACGTTGTTATTTTTTTCTTTTCTTTTCAACTGCAACATGTGTCTGCTGCATGAACACACAACAGCATACATATAACACAGCAAGTATGAGTATGAATATCACATACCAATATTAAATTCATATTAAAATTTAAAAAATAAAATTGGAAAAAAAAGAAGGAGATCAACAACGACGACAACAACAACAATAGCAAGAAAATAAAAATCCTTCACTTTTAACATGTCATATACACTGGTACCAACATTACATATACATACGCAAAGAAATAAAACATTGTGGAGGGAGAAGAAAAATTATTAAAAGCGTGTGCGCGCGCGTTCATACGACAATTTCACCTGTTGACACAGTAACTTATATTTGCATGTCTGTCACTACTAGCAGCAGCAGCATGGTATAGTATATGAACCCCTACAATACAATTTTTCTCCTGTTTTATTTCGATGTAATCGATCGTTCTTCTGGCAATCTTGATCACATTTGCCTAAAGTTTCAGTGTCTTTTTTTTCTGTTTTTCCTTTACATTTGGGGTTTGATTTCAATGATTCGATTTGTATCGTTCAATTAATGGTTGCTTCATAAATACTTGTTGTATCTGTTTTTCCTTTTCTTTTCCTTTTTTAAGTGAAAAAAATTGTTTTTTTGTTAAGAGGGATTTCATGGTTGACGATCGAAATGATCAATGGATCACTATCATCGATGCTGATGATGATATTTTTTAATTAGCACCCTCTGGTTATGTGGCAACATAGCCAACATACCCACCATATACAATACAATATGGCAGTGAGTGGCATTTAAAAAATACAACCGAAATGGCCTTAAAAATTAAAATTTATATTTGGAAATATTTTCTGCTCAAATTATTCATGTTCATGTTTTCAGTTTTTCTTTCTTTCGTTTAATATTTTAAATTTTAATAAGCACTTGAATCATTTACAGTCTATAATGTATTCAACAGTTTTGGTTTTAAATTTTTAATAAGACGGCAATAAATTATGATTAGCTAGGAAAGGAAACATTTATTGATTAATTTTGGAAATATTTCAGCTAAAATTTCATTACACTATCCGATTGTTTCTGATCTACAAATTTATGTTTTTCTATACATAAAGAGACAATAAATTATTCTAGTACTCCCGTACGAGTGCCTATGAGATAGTAGCCGGTAATAATCCAACCACCATGCTCAGATTACATATGTGAACTCTAGTCAAAGCAAATAATTATTATTAAAATTATTAAATAATTAAATATTAAAATATTATTATAATCATCATGATATAATGATAGAGAGCCTAGCATTTTATAGCCGCGTTAAAGCATTTTATCCCATCTGACCTGTACCAACTTTTGGAGCAAACAATTTCTTTTTAAGTTCCAAATGAAGACAACGTCCTAGATTAACTACTTTTCCGAATAAATCCGGCAATATATGGTCATTTTTGACTATAACATAGGCCTACTATGCTGGTTCCGTAGTCTAGTAGATAGTGTGTCAACTTATTAGACGAGAGCTCATGTGCTCAAACCACAGTTCAAACCACAGTCTTTAGGCGACTTCTTCTCCGCAGTATTCATGCAAACAATCTGAGAGAAAAAAATTTCGAATTGAAAAGCGAACCCTTCGGACTCGACATTAAATTGTAAGTCCTGTCACTCATGGATACATGGGCCACCATTTTGTCTAATGGGTTATAATAGCCAGTTAGCAGTTCAAGGTTTGCCTGTTTCTCGACATAAACTAATGAAGTAGCGTGGCCTCAGGAAGAATAATTCCAAAGCGTTAAATTTCTCGAACGTGAAAGCTAGTAAACAGGACAACTTCTGGAAATTTATATTGCAATGAAACGATTGTTGAAAGCTAATTGCGGCTTATTGTTGGAACACAATGTCGTTACTGTTTAGCTGATTAAGTATTTTGAACAAAAATTCAGAAGCATGGTTTGATAGCACTCGTTATTCATTGCTACGGCAAATTCCTTATTGTATGTGTTGATTTTATGCATTTGTTGCGGCAGATAAATTTTAATGTTGATTATGAATAAACATTTTTCGTGTCAATTAACCTCAGAAAAGGAACTTATTAGAAGTAAGACCACGGTTCAAACCCCAGGTCAGACATCTCCAACAAAACCAATTAAGAAGACAAATATTTCTTCGGCGAGATTTCTAGCAAAAACTCTACTGAGAGTCAATAAAACTGCCATGAAAAGTGTCTCAAAAATCTGTCGATCAGACTCGACTTTAAACTGTAGGTACGTCCACTTATGGATAAAATTAACACACACAACATACATAAGTGGTATGAGAAAGTAGGTCGTAATCCTGGCTGAGGGGTTGTAAGTAAGGGAATAATATTTGCTTAAATATATGTTTTCTTCTGATTATGCCAGAGCTAATACTGCTAACACTAGGCATTTTCATCTAGTAATTCAAACACGACCACGTGTGTCAATCACGTTGCACATTAGATGCAACAATTATTATATGGCCTACACAGTATACGAAGTGATTCAGTATAGAAAAAAATTATATTCTAAGAATATTATCTTAAACTCCCATAATTGCCTTTTTAAGCAAAATTAAATTAAAAAAAAGATTGAATAGAAAAAGAATTTTGTGCTCAAGCTATGGCACATGCACGCAAATCTATTATTTTGCCTTTAGCGTATGCGTTCTGTCTCTAAGCATTTTTCATCTTTTAATTTTATAATTAAAAGAAAACAAGTGTTCCAGCATCTCAGTCAAGCAAACAGGCACTCCATTCATTACATTTTTCCATATACTCTGCTATATAGCAGGCTCGTACTCGTACTGATCTGGTTGTCTAGTGACCTGTTTAAATACACACATAATTTACACACTGCGGCCGGTGAAAAAGAACATTTAATGCGCTTTTTGGTTGTTTTTGTTGTATATTTTTTTTAAACTAATAAATCATTGTTTATAGACCCAAAGGAGATCGTTCATCATTTTGCGAGAGTGTGTCGCAATAATTGCAAATATTTTATTGTTTTTGTTTTAGTTGTTGTTGTTGCTGTTGTTGCTGTTATTCTTGTTGTAATTCTCGATCCACTTGTTTTTCACATGTTACATGAAAAATACTTGTTGAAGACATGCTTACACAAGCTGACAGACAGATGAATGAACGAAAGAACCAAAAAAAACGAATATTTTTGCGAGAAAAAACTAACGGACAGACAAACGATGGTCGGCATTAACACAATGCCACACATTTTTCTTACATGAATGAATTTGCAACAAACACTATAACACAATACATGTATGTGGTATGTGTATGAATATGCAACAAAAATCAACAAAAAAAAAAGGAGAGGAAAACAACAATAAAACTCCTGCTGGTTTACATGAGCAAGATTGTTGAGAACGAGGCAAAGAAATGGAATTTTATACGAATTTTTTCTTCCCTCTTTTTTAAGAGGAAAGGAATTTGCTTTTTTTTAGAGATTTTTTAAATTAAATTAAGGGTACTTTGTACAATACAATGTTGAGAAAAAGCAAGCAGAGCAGGAAACAAACAGATTTTATTTTAATTTGTTGTTGTTCTTGTTGTTTTCTTACTTTCAAATAAATAATGTGTTTAATTTTATATATAAAACCTATAATTTAATAGTTTGTTGAGATTAAAACCAAGAATTCCATAACTAGACCTTGTCTATAATGGCTGACAAAGATGTCGACCAGTTCTTCTTTTGCTTCGTACACAATGAATGAAGAAAAACAAGGCCAAAGACATTTTGTGCTTCAATTATGTTTGTAATTAAAAAACGGTTAAAGTGCAATAAATCTTAATCGAATGACGACCAGACAGTCAAGTCAGCATACAGACGGACGGACGGACATATGTACTAGATATGTTCCAGAAGTATACCATGGAACTCGTAATTTTTTTTTATTTATTACAGAAATATGCATTCCAATATTATTTTAACACGTGTCCTAAGGGGGTTAACGACACCAAGTCCTTATAACGATTGGCTTTTCCATAATGATTGTCTAGTTTCGCTTTCTTGAAAGGCAAGAGCTAAACCTGAAAAGTCAGTCAAAGCCTATGATAAGCATAATTTTTATATTTATGTATGTCTACCCCTCTCTCCATATACACTCTTTTATATGAAATGTCGCATGTTTATTATAAAATTTTGCCTGCAGAGTGTGTAATAATTAAAGTTTTTAATTTTTTTCATCTGGGTCTACTTTATTAAATGCTTCACCACGAGCTAAAGGATAATAAGTCATGTTGTTTTACTCTGTATGCGTTTTCTTTTAAATTTTAAAAACATAATAAAGATGTTCTGGCAGATAATTTTTTTTTATGGTAAAGTGCTCTTTATAATCATCAGTTTGGCTTGCATTCTTAAATACTTTTTGATAGCATTGCACTAGCATAGAAGTCATAAAACGATAACAAGAGTTTAATTAAATTTCTATCATAAAACATTACTTATTACTGTCTGACTTAAGACTTGACTTACTTAGCTTAATTGATCACTACAACTCTTTAGTTAGGGCCGCCACCAAGTTTCTCACAACACCACGCCTGTCGTGTGTGTGGTAATGTTATTTATGAGTGGAATATTAAACTGTACAACAGATTTGAAAAACTTTTCAATGCAATTTTATTTACTCTCAGAGTTTTTGCCAGGAGACAGCTGAAACACATACTCTCCATTACGCCACGCCGACATCTGACTTGAAATGGTGAATTTATAATTATTAGGCATTCGTAAAAAACTTTAAAGGACTACAAAGCGTTTTGCCCCTAAAACAGGAAAACAATTGATATATATCCTGCGAATAATGTTGTATATACATACATACATAATTGGTCATTACAACCCTTAAGCCAGAATTACAACCTAACTTCTCACAACCAACTAATTAATTTTATACATGAGATGCCAGATTTTTTTGAAAAACTTTCCATGGCACTTTTATTTACCCTCAGAGTTTATGCCAGAAATCTGCTGAAAGAAAGTCGCCAAAGAAATATTTTGTCATATTTTGTACGGAGACTTCAATGTACCCAACTTAATTGAAAGAACTTGGACATTAGCAATCAACTTTCTTTAAATAAACAGGTTTCGTAGACAGTTCCATAAAATTTTCGAGTTCATCTTGTGAGCCGAGTGCCCAACCTTATTGTCTGGAAGTACTTGTCTGGAAGTACGGCTACGTCCCATGCTATATACCTCTTGCCCAAATTAAATTGAGCCCAGCTGTCTATGGCCTAGTTCTTTGTTTGGAAAATGTCTGTGGGTATTTCCATAGGCTCGGTATTTTTCTACTTTTCATTTCATTTTGTTTTGGGACCTGTTTTACAATCTGATCGTTTACTACAGAATTGTGTCTCTTTCAAAAGAGTATGTAGCCTTCAAATTGTTTCATTCACTTGTATTACTTAGTATCGTTATCAAGCAATTTCTAATATTGAAAATATTTCTGGTTCTGCGCAAGCAACATTAAAGAAGGGAGCTGCCAGCCTCCCGATATGCTAGATTACGATGCCCTCTAATAAATATCAAATCAGAATTGTCTCCTATTATCCGATAGTATCCATTATCGAATAGCTGCTCTAATCTTTATTGCCATGAGCCATGGTCCTATATCTGCCAGAGCCAAAAGCGCAGCGGTAGGAGGAAGAATTGCATCGGCTGTTTTCAATTTTGTTCTGCCCGCCCAATCAATGTGTCTTTAGGTCACATTTGGCCTGAGCATCGTGGTATACATTCTTGTATTACAACTCTCTAGGTTTAATTGCAAGCCTTCTGAATATTATAATGGCTTCGCCTTCCCTTAAATGCTCTCTACATGAGCCTTATTCCATATCAGTTTCCCTTGAAGTAATATTTCCAGATATTTTGCCTTCAGTTTTGGTAATATTACCTCATTCAGGAGACAAATTTCCTTCCACTTGGAAAGTTTTCTCCTTCTGGTAAATTTTGATTGTGGACAAATCCACTACAATGTAAAATCACTTTACAATCCCTAGAACTCTTCGAGTGATGTCATAAAAAGTCTCTTCAAATTTGCCTTATCCATCAGAATTAAATTATCTGCATACCATTGCAATCAATGTGCACCGCAGAAAATTATATCAAGAGATTAACCACAAACGTACTTCACATAAATGATGAAACGAGCCAAATTTTGTGGGTACCGACACTTTTTATTTCATTCCCATAATTTGTTCCCCCAAATTGTGCTTATACGATCTCCGCAATCCATCCTGGAATAGTAGGGTCTATACCAGTATTATACCCAATGAACTATTTATAATAGCTTCCGTGGTATCCAAGATATTCGATCGAATTTTATCTATTAATTCCTTCTGTTTTTTTTTTGTGGAAAAAATATTGAATTGTAGAAAAGCTCTTATCATTGTTGTTACAGGCATACATACATAATTTGTTATTACATTCCTTCAGTCACGACTACGACCTAGCTTCTGACACCAATTATGTTGTGTGCGTTAATTTTATACATGATTGGCGGGTCTTATAGTCGATTTAGATCGACAGATTTTGTTTTTGAGAAACTTTTTAAACTACAGTTTAAGGTCGAGTCTGAACGATATGTTTTTGAGAAACTTTTCATGTCAACTTTATTTACTCTCAGAGTTTTTGCCAGAAATCTGCTGAGAGGAAGTCAACGAGGAAATATTTTGTCATATTTCGTTTTGTTAGAGGTAGGTGTTGGGATTTGAACCGTGACCTAATAAGCCAACACACTCTCTACTAGACAACAGAGACTTCTGTTGTTAGTTCATTGTTGTTACACATTTTACATTTTTTTCTCTTCGTTCTAAATTGTTTTGAAATAAATTTCATGATTGATAGACTGTACTGAATAATACATTATACCCCGAATTTCTCCTTTTTAAGTTAATTTAAATTCTTGTTTAAATGCTCCATATAGTGTTAATGTCATTGGAGGCATTTGAATGTGATCTTCCTCTAAAGGCCTTTAAGGCCTAAAAAGTTTTGTGCTGTTAACGATGCTAAAAATGTTACAATTACTTTATTGGAAAGAATTTGTGCCGATTAATAATTTTACAACCTGTTGCAACATTGTTGTCAATAATTTTCTTTTCATTATTTCACTTGTTGTTTTTGTAATATTTTCTGATTTTTGGTTTAATACACTTTGAGGGCTTTAGTTGCTCTAGTGATTAATTACCACCATTAGTTTTGTTATTTTCTGGTACTTTAAGAAATTTCAGAAAATTTCGTATTTATCAATACACCGAACAAACAAACGCGCAACATTTCTTCAACTCCCTTTTACGTGTAGAAGAAAAGCTTCAACTTTAACTTCAACATCGTAAGTCTTAAATGTTCTACACAAACGGCAATCAATCAATGTTAACGACGAGTGATGTGCCAAAAGTTAGTCGTTGATGAGCTACTTTTATGCACTTTTACGTGCTTAATTTTCACTCCACTCTTAAACTCCTTTAGGCCACCACCATTTGTGTGGCGAAATTGTTTACGCATAAGCAGTATACTCAGTTCTTCATACAGTTCAGTTGGGGTGGTACTACAGCGATTTGTATACGTTAACAATATGAGACCACCAACAGTGATAGAATTGGAAAAGCTGTGTATACAAATTGCCTTTGGAAATATTTTCAAGTTTTACACGCATTGTAAGAACGTTGAGTGTTAAAGCACAAGAAATACAGTAAATCACTGTCTCTCTCTCACTCTCTCTTTCTTTCTCTCTCCCCTCTCTCTCTCTTAGGTAAATTAATTAAAATGAACACAATTAAAGCGGCATTTTCTTCATTACAGTAATAAGAAAAAAAATTTAAATTAATTTCAATTGTGATTAATTGACTTGTTTTCTGTTCATGTTTTCAGGGAAGAAAACACATGATTTGTATCATCTTATCTTATCTTATGATTATTTCTTTCATTTGAGATGAACGATTAAAAGGCTCATAATAATTGTCCCACATGAGGAGAAAGTTTTTAATCAAAAGCTTATCTACATCTTACTAAAGGCATCTTGTTAACACATGATACCTACCTGTTGCATTAGGGGATTTATGGAGAGCTTTTTTATTAAGATGAAAGTGTACTTAACACGTTTACGCTTTCTTTTGCTAGTACAGCAGATAGTACCTACGCAAAGTGGATTTTATGTATATAGAAGACTGTTGTAAAAACAGAGTTCTTGCCAGAATACAGCAAACGAAATATTTGTTGCTTTTATTTCGTTTGTTTGACCCACGGCCTCCCGTCTAATAAGCCAACTCATTACCTATTAGATTACTTCGACTTCAGCACGCACTTTTACATGAAATCCACTAAAGAAGCTTAACCTAAACCAGAATTTGGAATTTACGTTGTCCTCGCAAGATCCAACTGGAGCCATTGATATAATGGACTAGATTACATACATACATACATACATAATTGGTGATTACAACCCTTCAATCGGGATTACGCCATAGCTTCTCACACCAATTACATATGTTGTCTGTGAATTTTATACATACATAAGTGACACGACCTACTATTTAAAGTCGATTTCCAACGACAAATTTTTTTGAGAATGTTTTTCATGGGTTTTGCACCGTGGCCTTACATCTAATAAGCCAACACAATACCTACTAGACTACTGCGACTTCAATGGATTAGATTAGTCAATTGATTCCTTCTCATCTAGAAAGCACTTCGATTTTACTACGTTGTTGATAGCATTCACCAATGAAATACTGTTTGAAATTCAAAGCACCTTACAATGCTTTCAATAGTGTTAACTTCCGTCAGAAAAACATTGCAGTCATAAGGCGCTCTTAGTTCCCGCAGACAAAATCGCCGGCCAGTTTCCGAGCCATCTCTGAAGCTCAGGATGGTGTCATCTCAAAAGGAACATTCTATAAATTATGGAAGTTCAGAGCAAGTATTTCGTAATCTGTTTGAACCTCTGCCCACATCATGAAGGATGTTACTTTGACTATGCAAAAATGCTTCGGTCCACCTATCCACGCCTGTAACAATAGTAAAAATTTTAGGAAATTATTCCATTACTGACACGTAACTTTATGTGTACATACATACATAATTGGTCATCATAACCCTTCAGTAAGGCTTACGACCTAGATTCTCACAAAACTTATGTTGTGCGTGTTTATTTTATACATGAGTGGTGGGACGTATAGCTTAAAGAGACAGATTTTTAAGAAACTTTTCATAGCAATTTCATTTACTCTCAGAGTTTTTGTAATCTGCTGAGAAGTCGCCGAAGAAATATTTTTCATATTTCGAATTGATCGCGATGTCTGAACTGGGCTTGAGGCCTCTCGTCTACCCATTACACTACAGCAACTTCGTAGCTCTGATGACGACCATATATATTCAAAGCACCAAGTTTGTGCTAAGTAATACATATTTCATCTGTTTAGTATGCGTGTGATAATATCCATTTTGTGATTTCAATATAAATTTGTATAAAATAATATAATTCAAGATTTAAAAATGTGTAGAGAGAGTGCAGCTCACTTTCTTGCACCTAAAAACACTTTCAGACGTTTGGTGAAGAGGAATGCTCAACATTTTCAAGTGATGCTTAATCTGTTTTCTGTAAAGTTTGTCAAACACTTCAATCAAATAACTAAAAGCTATCTTTGGATAATTTTGTACTCATTGCACAGTTTTTTTCCAATTCTGTTACCACAGTAACAATATATTTAAGTGTACATAAAAAGAATTTTTTAGGGCCCATGATTTGCTTTAAAACACCATCTCTTCAACATTGTTGCTGCTTACACAGGAGGCTACTGTTAAGCACCTTGTTAGATGATAATCATGATGTGCTGAGTCGTTTTATGATTAAACTACCCCCCAATAAACAACACCTTGGGTTATTTTTCGGTTATTAATGCTACTAACGGATTTAAATTGATGCTGATTAACTTTGGCCTGGTTATGAGATACAAAAATACAAAAAAAAAGAATTTACAACTTAATATACCCATCATATATACTTTATATACACCAACTAATATTCTCACAACTCATTAGTAAAAACTTTAATATATGATATCTTCTCTTCTTTCGTCTTCACTGCTCTTCACCTGTACGATGGCTACCATAAATGCTTGAACAAGAAAATAAAAGTGGCTTCCGCATTCGCCGCAATAACTGGTCAGTTTTTAATATGAAAACAGTGCGGAAAAGTAAACCAAACCGAACCGAACCAATCTGAACTGAACTGTGGAGTCATAAATTGAAGTTTTGTATTTCATAATTTATTTCTTTTATCTCTATTAACCATCATCACAATTCTCAAGTTCTGAGGAGACACGCACTGCCCATTCCTTGTGTTAATTGTCAATGATGTTGGAGTTATAAAATGAAACTTTGTAATCGATTGTCAGTTATTTCTACGTTTTTTTTCTCCTTCGTTTCATGACAAGAGAAAATATTAAACACGCAACATTGTTTCATTGAATTTCATTTAAAAAAAATTTACAGAAGAAAAAGAAAAACCATGTTGTTGAGGGATTTTTCTCATGAACAAAATTATGCGACAAATAATTTATTGGTTTTTAATTTATAAAATAAACTTACAATTTACATACAAAATATATGATGCCATGAAAAAAATACACAGTTTTTTATAAAGTTAATCAAAATAAAAAAATAATCATATGATACGTTGAAAAAAGTTTATTTATTGCTTCTGGTATTTAACATCTTTTTCCTGAATACAGTGGTAGATAAAAGTCTATTTACACTCTATATATTCCTTGACATATGCCAACAATTACTGTCATATTCAATTAAACAACAAACTAACTGTTATGGAGCCAATCTCTGAGTAGGTTCATATGAAAAAAACTGATAATAGGACGAGTAGCATTAAGCTACATATTCAAAAAAGCATTTCTCATATCATTATTTGAGAATTCAGGGATGAGTGTATTAAATATGTCTATTGTAAGTACAATATAATTTATACTCGTTAAACCCTCCTTTAAAACTATTTTTCCTGTATTTAAATACAATGCACAGCGTGATTTAGATCACCTTCAGAGTGCTGGTCTAAAAAAAAATTCTGTGTCTTCTGTTTCGGTTTCAGTAACGAGTAAGTTGGCTTCTGTCCATATATAGCCAAAACAGATTACTTAAACAGCATACGAGTCATCATCGACAGACCTTTTTATTTAGCCTTTATACAGTGTCAATCGTCCAATCGCTGTTAAGGCTAGTGTCACACATTGATGTTTTTCCTCTTCAATGCTGTTCAATATTGTATTTGACCGCGTACTCCGAAGGATCTTATCCTCCGCAAGGTCTAAACACAAGACTCGAAGATCTCGACATGCATACAAAGTTGGTCATAACAACCGTTTAGTTAGGATTACAGCCTAGATTTAACACAACCCAGGTTGTGTGCATTAATTGTATACATAAGTGGCGGGACCTACAGTTTAAATTCAATTAGAACTACAAATTTTTGTGAAACTATTCATGGCAATTTTATTTACTCTCAGAGTTTTTGCCAGAAATCTGCTGAGAGGAAGTCGCCGAAGAAATATTTTTTCATATTTCGTTTTGATGTCTGACCTGGGGTTTGAACCGTGGCCTCACCTCTAATAAGCCAGCACACTACCTACTACACTACGGTGACTCCCACATTAATGAACAATGTCATGAAAGTCACTAAAACCCACCGATGAAGAATTCCAGAAACCAGAATTCTGAATCTATGTTGTCCTCTACAAGATCCAACTGGTGGCACTGATATAATTGGCTAGATTAGTCATTCACATATTGTTGAGAGAGTATAGTTATATCGATTCCTCCTCATCATGTGCAAGGTCCTATAACAGCTAGTTAGTATACATAAATACATACATACAGACTAGATAATTGGTCATTACAACCCTTCAGTCAGGCGACTTAAAAAGTCCTCTTCAATGCCGATGATATCTCTTTCTTAATACGTTAAGCAGCAGTATTCCATGGAATTGGAGGCATCAAGCGTAGATTATAGAATTAGTAATGAGAATTACTATTTCTACTTGGAAAGCATATTCATTTTGTCTGCTAGATCGAGTTGGAACAGGGTGAACTTGCGGCCTTAATTCTGTATTGCGATCCTCATACATCTCTGTTAACAATAAATTAAAAATAATCAATTCCAATGTGAATATCAAGCTATTATACGGATGTGGTTCATTAGAAGTAGCGAATGAGAGCATAACGCCAATTATAAAAGCATTCAATCACTAGGGCATGTTCGGGAAACTTTTGCAGATATTTTGTCCGCCTATGACATGTAACAACAGCCCGATGTAAAGTGCAAAACAATCTACAAAAAAATGTTTAGAATGTGTAAAAAATGATGAACAAATTCACACTTAGAGACTGGAAAAGGAGACTTCTACACACAACAAGAGCTGATACCACTTTAACCCTGGACGGTTACTCTTCATTTTTGTACATTAAGGTTACTCTTCGTTGAATCGACGAGCACTTTAACCCTAATTGGTTACTGGATGGTCATTTTTGTACAGTAAGCTTCCTCTTCGTTGAATTGACGAACAAAGAAATGTTTTTACCGTCTACTGACTGCAAGCTTTCATTATCAACTAACGTTGTTGAAAAAAGAGCAAAAAAAAGAGTTATATGATAAAGAGAAGTCCAGGGTTAAGTCAATAGCATTGCATAGATCATTAAGGAATTAATTTTTAATGAACATATGTTTCCTACAAAATCCAAAAGCCACACTATGAGTAAGTATATTTAATAATGTGTGGGGATAAAAGCCATTTGGGGGTGCCCATATTCTAGTAGGATATACATATTCAAATCAAAGTGTGTAAGCTAGTGACATACTCTGGTCTGTTATGTTTCTTTAAATTAAAAAAAAAATAAAACACAGGTTTACCACACACTACTTTCTTTTACTGTCCTTCTAAAACATATTCTTTGAATTCGAGAACAGTGTAAAGCATAAGTATTCACCATCTCTCTGTGAGAAGAGTTTCAATCAAAAACTGAAAAAATCTTCTTACAATATTTATTACGCATTGTACTTTACTATTTTCATAAAATATCAATCTAGTATTAGTTGGAACCATTTTCGCTATTAATTTTAGACCAGCCTAGAGTAAATAAATTATGGAAAGGTGCATGTTAATTACTTTTGTCTACCGTTTATGTAGGAACTCTTTTTTCTTTTTTTCCATGTTTCATAATTAATATTCGCACAGACGCTCATCCATGTACCTCTTCATGTTCCAGCAAACACCTCATAGGACTGTGTGGCAAAGATCGTGACTAAATTGTAGCATAAAATACAACAACAACAACAACGAAAAAAACTTTATGTAGGCTTTAGTCAATACGCATGGAAAAACATTTTGAAGGTTCTTCCTTCCATTTTTTTCTTTTTTTATAACAAAGTTTTTTTTTGTTTGTTTTAGTTGTGGCCACCAAAATGTCTTTAGCAGACATCAATCAATTTATATTTAAAAACGTTATACAAAAAACAACAGAAAAAACACACTAAAATGGGCTGTCAGCACTACTATGGTGGTCATTTAAAACAAAATCGTGGAATGTTAAAAGGCCTTTAAAAAAAAAACAAAACTTATAAGCAAGGTAGGTATACATGCAAGGGAAAACAAATAAGAGTCGAAATGAAATGAAAAGGAATTTTAACTTGATTTCAATAACTTTTAATATAATTTACACACGTTTATACAAAAATACATATATAGAGAGGAGGCTTACATTAATGAGAAAGTAACCTGAAGATGCCGTAGACTAGTAGGTAGTGTGTTGGCTTATTAGACGTAAGGCCAAGGTTCAAACCCCAGGTCAGACATCATAACGAAATATGAAAAAAATATTTCTTGGGCCATTTCCTCTCAACAGATTTCTGGCAAAAACTCTAAAAGTAAATGAAATTGCCATGAAAAGTTTCTGAAAACTCTGTCATTCGGAATCGTCTTTAAACTGTAGGTCCAGCCATTCATGTATAAAATTAACACACACAACATGAGTGGTGTGAGTAGCTAGGCCGTAATCCTGACTGAAGGGTTTAATGGCCAATTATGTATGTATGTAACCTGGAGACGCCTTAGACCAGTAGGCAGTGTTTTGGCTTATTAGACGGGAGGCCTCGGTCAGAAAAAAAATATGTCCTATGCGACTTTCTCTCTCTGGTCATTACAACCCTTCAGTTAGGGTTAGGACTAGTTTCTCTCTGAGCAGATTACTGCCAAAAACTCTGCCAGTAAATAAAAATTGCCAAGAAAAGTTTCTCAAAAATCTGTCATTCGGAATCGACTTTAAACTGTAGTTCCAGCCATTCATGTATAAAATTAACACACACAGCATAAGTAGTGTGAGAAGCTAGGTGGTAGTTCTGCCTTAAAGGGTTGTGAGGATCAAGTATGCAGGTATGTCACTTAAACAAAATATATTTTATTTACGATTTTTGATTCCAGTTAAACTTCTATTAACCCAGGAAAAAAATATTTTTGATTTCATTTTTTTAGAATCGTATAAAAAAGTATATGTATGCGCGTATGAATAAACAAGTGTTTCATTAAATTGAAATCAATAAATTTATTTTTAACATCAATAAATTATTTTATAAAAAAAATGTAATTTAATGTGTGACTATGATTGCGTGCTTTAGGAAATGTTTGTCAGTTACATGCGTGTATCATCTAGCTGTTGGAGGAAATTCATATTCATAATCGTGTAGATGATGATGAAGAGATAAAATTATGAAATTTTAAACTTTCTGCACCAAAATAAGGAGGAAAAAAATTAATACTTCATGTAAAGCAATAAAAATTTAATTTTAAATTTATGGCAATTAGTCTTAACACATACTTAAGGCATTGATCATGCTGTGCATATGCTTTAAGGCAGAGCAAACTAGATGGTATTTTTTTCAATATCAAGGTCAATTAAAACCGTTTTCACATTCTTGACATAATCATGTCAAAAGGTTGTTGATCTCTTGCCAATAAATCGAAGTTATTTTTAATTAAAACGAAATATATTGCCGGTCTTTAAAATAAAGTTCGTGTCTTAAGTCTTTCGTTTTTTTCTTTTTTTAGTTGCTTATGGTATGGTATGGTAATTAAAGAAATATTTATGTGCTACAATGTCGCAATAAAAGTTATTTTTAATTAAAATATTAGTGATTAAATGAATATTTATTTATTTATTATAATTTCATTTTTTTATTTATTTCTGTCGCATTACTTTTTTTAAAAAATTCTCATTTTTAATTATAAAATATCTTAGTAATCTGTAGACGACATCCTTAAATAAAGTTCGTGTCTTAAGTCTTTTGTATTTGTCTATACGTATATGTGTGTGTTTTTTAAATACTCTGTAAACATATGAAAATAAGGCAAGACATTGCATATCTTAAATGAAAGTTATTTTTAATTAAAATATTAAATGATTAACGAAATATTTTTGCCAATAAACATTGTGTCTCATGACATAACACAGTAAATTGTTTAATTTCAAACAAAAAGCCGTATTAAAGTAATATTTTATTGATGAAAGCAATCTTATTGAAAAATATGCATTTTAATTTGCTGTGGGAATTGTAAAAAATATTTAAAAAAAACAAGACTTTTCGTTTTCAATTCATCAGTGAAAATAAAGGCATTCAACTGGTGCCTAACATTTCAATTTTTATATTAGAAAGTCATATTGATCTGGGACGCCTTGGTAATGGTTTCTGCAGAAGGTGCAGAGATGAGGACGAGAGGAAACTGTTTTCCAACTACTGGATACATACGTAGGAGAAGAAGGCATCTTGATGCCTACTATATAAACAAGCTGCAGGAACTGTCATGCATTTACATTGGCAGTCTAAGTATAAGTTATCAAAAGCTCGAAGTGGTTACGGGACTTGGTGGTAATGGAAAACCGTCGCATGATAATGGACCCTTTGTGGCGCCTAAGTATGGATGATATCATGAGCCAATTCTGTTCAGAGAGAGAGAGAGAGAGAGAAAAGAAGTGGAATTAGTATATTATACCACCGCAAGGATTTCGACTTGGATAACAACTAGGAGATGTGGTAAGATTAGAGTCTTTTCTTGTATGTCGCCATAGTCGCTTGTAGATAGTGTGTTAACGTACTAGACGTGTGAGACCTCGGTTCAGTCCCCAGGTCAGGCATTTCGAAAAAAACGAAACACGAAACAATATTCCTTTCCATGAAAAGTTTCTTTAAAATCTGTGTTTCGAAGTTGACTTTAAGCCGTAAGTCTCGCCTCTCGTGTATATAATTTACACACACAGAATAAGTAGTGTGAGAAGCTGGATTGTAATCCTGACTGAAGACTTGTAATGAGCGATGTATATATGTATGTATATTAGGATTACTTGCATGTTATAGACGATTCCATCAGGGACTTTTCAACTTTAAAATTTATCCAACTTCCATTCCATTCTGTCACAAAATTCAGTAAATTAAGTCCACTGAACATAATTAATCGATTTATTGTGCCAACAAGAAACTGCATGATGATGTCGATGTTGCCAAATAAAAAGTATCTTTTCGGGTGAAGCTCATTTTCATCTTGATGGATACGTTAATAAGCAAAATCGCCGCATTTGGAACTCAGAAAACCCACATGTGGTCTTATGCACCCATTACGAGTGAGTGTTTGTTGCGGTCTGTGGAGTGGAGGTATAATTGGCCCATATTCCTTTGAAAATCAATAATAACCGTGCGATTTGACACCGTTGGACGATTTTCTGTGGGGCATCGTTATAGAAAAATGTTATGCCGACAAACCACAGACAATTGAGCATTTGAAGGCCAACAATCTTCATGCCGTTGCCGAGATACGACCCCATACACTTGAAATTTGGTCTGATCGAATGAAGTACTGTGAGGCCAGGCGCGGCAGTCATATGAATGAAATAATACTCCATTTCTAACCGGAATAATTGTGCTTTACAACAAAAAAATAAATTTGGAAGAAATTGAAACCGTTTTTGTTTTATTGTGACTTTAAATTAGAATTCCAATTTAATTTTGTATTTTATTTTGAACATGATAGTTTCCTGTTGCTGAAACTCTAAGTACTTTACTCAAAATGTCAAACTATGAATTCTATATCAAACGAAAGCCAATTATGCATAGTTCTTAGTCTTTGCCATCTTGTTTGAAGTGTTCTAATCAAGAAACATTTGTATTTGCTTCAAGAAGAAGCAAATAGTTTTTATACAAAGATACACAAGCATAGAATTGAAAAGAGAATCTAATATGGCCATAGGATAAGGCATTTGTATGTAATTTAAAGCATTTCTGAGTTGTTGCAATTAATTTAATTAAAATTCTATTTCAATATCTATGCCTGCCTTATAAATTAAATGTAATTTGATGTTTATGTCCTTCACATTAGTGTATGAGATTTATTTTTTATTACACTTGCATTTACATTTACATCTTCATTCAATTTTCTTTCTTACAGGCCTGCTGTAAGTGCTGTAACTTAATTTTTTTTTTTAAGTATTTATTGAAGTGTATCTGTCTCAACATTTCAGTCAGTTTAATGGTAACGAAATTAACTCTTTACGACACTCGTGCCAACAACTGAAATCTTCCAGATCATGTGTTGTCTTCACTGTCTACACTGGCATACTCCAGCTACTGAAGATGTCGTCAATGCCAACGATGCTGCCGTCCACAGCACCAAGTTGAGCCTGTTTTTTTCATGACAACTCCTTAACGGCGTTGACAATTTCATGATAATTTTTTTTTTAAATTTAAAAACTTTGCATTTTATTTCGTTTAATTTTTTGTTTTTGTTCTCATTTTATGCCATTATTATCTTGATTGACATTTAATGTTGTTTTATTGAAATTAAAGTGTAAAAAGCCGCTTTAACGCTGAATTGAATTAACGTAACGAAATGCAACGATCTTAAGTAAATCGTATACAAGGAAAATAGTTTCAATTATAGTTTACGAATCATGGCTACTGGTAATGCTCAATCATTTGTTGTTAGTGACAAACAAAGGAAAATGTCTGAAAACTGCTATACAAAATGCAAAGATTTTCAAGCCAAGAATTTCTAGTCAATAAGTTGAAATGATAAAAAAAATTGAAAAAATTCTTTTTTTTTTAGTTTTAAATTGTTTTAAGTGATAAAAATTAAAATGCTGGGCAATGCAATGACCGTAAGACCAAAGCGTTAAGAAGACTTTTAAAAAATCTTTTTCCTTATTGAACAATGAGCCAAGGGGGCTATGGCTCCAGAAGTACTAATGAATATAAAAGTGGCTGCTTTTGTTATGGGTGGCCGTGTCTATTAAAGAGAAAAGGAGTTAAAAAGTATTCTTAAGTGATGAACAATTAGTCCTTGACAAAGATGATACAAGAAAAACAGGCAAAAAAGTTCATTAACATTTAAAGAATTTTCTAGGTCATCCAAGGCATGTATGCACATGTATGCTTGTATGCTTGCAGTGAACAAAAATTTTTTTGTTCCTTTAATTTCAGTACTTCATTTCGTGTGTATTAAAAAAATTTCTCCACAGATTGTTTGTTTGTTTTAACAATTCCTTATGACTTCATTTAGAAAATTATAACTTTTCATTTTCAATTTCATACTTTCATTTGCTTTAAATCTTTAAGGAAAAATCCATAAGATTATACCATCACTATCTTCTGTTGCTGCGGTTGTTATAGTTAATTTCACTTTAGGCCATAATGCCTCGACGAAATGTTCGCTTAATGTCCATTCATATGTATGTACCCATACGTTCGTATATATGAGGGCATATTTATTTAGCTGTAGGTTATTATCATGTAAGTAATGCATCAAAATACTACATATCCATATCATCTTTTCTACACATTCTTATATACACTTATGTTTCCATAAAAAGTGTACTGCATCTTCGTTACTTTTTTTTCGGTTTTCTTACAACCATAAAATGACTGCCCCTCTTTTATTTTTTGTAAGAAAAAAAAGCCGCAGAAGCGTGCCCTAATTTAAAAAGAAAAGTGGTTAAACACAACACAGCTCACGTTGACCACACGAACTATTCAACGAAAATATTAAATTCATTTGAGTTCAGTAAGGGGAGTCAGTCGGACAATGTTAAAAAAACAAAAAAACTTATAATTATAATCATGGCATAGGACAGGAGGACATCAGGTTATTATAAATACCAGAAAAAAAATTAAAACAAAAAACAACAACATAACAGCACAGAAGAAAAATAATAAAAATCATACTATTACGCATGACATTGTAATAAATAATTATTGTTTAAATATGAAATTAATAATAATATATACACTCGGAAAATATGAAAGACTTCTGTTTTTTTTTTTTTTTTGGTATTTATTGTACGTACATATATATTAGATTACAACAAGATGTCATCCAGTGTCCAAAGGACAAAGAAGTCGTGTACATAAGTTGCGAGAAGAGATCACATGTTTCTCTTAGTCTAAAATGGATTTACTCGTATTTAACTAACAGAAAACAAACCGTACTTTTTAAAAACTGCTGCTCCAGAAGTATTGATGTCCTTTCTGGAGTACCTCAGGGTAGCCATCTTGGACCGGTTCTGTTTTCATTGTTTATTAACGACTTACCTGACACGATTCACTTTTCCAATATCCTAATGTACGCTGATGACGAAAAATTTTCTTAAGTTAGCGCCAAAGTTCCGATCAGAAACTTCTTCAAAATGACTTAAATTCGTTTCATTTATGGTGTAATTTAAATCTAATGCAGCTTAATCTCAAAAAATGTAAATACATAAGATTTGTAAGAAAGAATCCGATTCCTACAAACTATGCTTTTGATGGATACGAGCTTGAGCTTGTAGACAACTTCCTGGATTTAGGAGTTCTACTTGATCCCAAACTAAATTTTATTCCGCACATAACTATGACAGTAAATAAAGCTAGAAGAGTACTTGGTTTTATAAAACGGTGGGCAAGAGAATTTAACGATCCTTATGTTACTAAATCGCTCTACACATCCCTTGTAAGGGCTATACTCGAGTATGGATCCATAATATGGGATCCTCTATATAAAAAATATTCCGACGTCATCGAATCTGTACAAAAGCAATTTCTGATGTTTTGTCTCCGATGACTGAATTTTAATCCCACAAGTTTACCTTCTTATTCTGCCAGACTAGCATTAATCAAACTTCCGACACTTAAAAGCCGCAGAACTATGTTAAATATCTCATTCATATTCAATGTAATTACTGGTGATATAGGCTCCTGTTTTTTAATCCATAATGTCACGTTTAATGTTCCTCAACGTCCGTCACGTCATTTTTCCCCATTATCAATACAATTTTTTAGATCCAACTATGCTGGTGCTGATCCAATAGGGAGAATGTGTAAAGAATTTAATAAATTGTATATGCTAATAGATTTTTCTTCATCGAATAATGTTATAAAAAATAATGTAATTATATATTTAAATTCATAGTTTTTTAAAATTTATATTTTGTAACATTACTAAACTGCCTGCAAGGAATATTTCCATAGGCAAATAAAATAAAATAAAATAAAAAAAAGTTGTTTTTAGTTGCATTAGAATATCTGAATATTGACAGTTGAAAACGTCAAACTATGTCGATAATGCTATTCAGAACTTATGGAAACTTCTTATGAATCATTTAACACACGACTGACGCTTTCAAATTGTGGAAATTTATTCTAAATAAATAAAGCTCTCCGCTAAGTTCCCAGAATACATACATACATAACATATATAATTGGTCATTACAACCCTTCAATCAGGATTACGACCTAATTTCTCACACCACTTATGTTGTGTGTGTTAATTTTTATACATGGGTGGCGGGACCTACAACGACAGATTTTTTGAAAAACTTTTCATGGTAATTTGTATATACTTTCAGAGTTATTGCCATAAATCTGCTGAGAGGAAGTCGCCGAAGAAATTCTTTTCGTACTTTGTTGTGATGTCTGGTCAGGGGTTGAACCCTGGCTTTACGTCTAATAAGCTAACACACTACCTACTACACTACGGCGACTGTAATACATACATAATAGCTTATTACAACTCTTCAGTCAGGATTACGACCTAGCTGCTCACACCACCCAAATCGACCTTTTGCTAATTGGGCAATTACTCTCAGAATTTTTGCTAGAAATCATTAGTCCATATCACAAGCATTCAATTCGTGCAGTTATTGATCATTTTCGCAATAACTTCTACTAACTCTTCTCGATTCAAATTAAACAAAACATTAACATGGAAAAGTATGTACTGAAAGGAATATTGCTGTTGTAAAACGAAATATTGAAGAAGACACCGTCGTCGTTCTCAACTTATTGACCTTTGCCTATGGACAATATAGCAAACTTACTTCCTTAATTGGTTATTACAACACTATTAATCAAGATTACAAACTAGCTTTCCACGCCATCCAATTTGCATGTATTAACTTTATCCATGAGTGGCGGTATCTCCTGTTTAATGTCGACAGATTTTTGAGAAACTTTTCTTGGCTATTTTTTATTTACTCTAAGAGTTTTCGCCAGAAATCATGCCAGATTAATTCGTTCATGTTACGGACAACATAACCATTCAATTTGTAAACTTATGAATTGTTTTCGCACTAACTTCACTCATGTTGTGTGTGCTTGCTGTTTAATATGGACATCAAACGATTGATTTGAGAAACTTTTTCATGGCAATTTTATTCACTCTCATAGTTTTTGTCAGAAGACTGCTGAGCTGAAGTCACTGAAAGAAATATATTTCCATATTTTGTTTTATGAGAGATATCTGAGCTGGGATTTGAACAATGGGCTGCCATCTACCACAACCAACACGCTGGCTACTCCGGCAATCTTTTGGCTTATGTGTCTATAATTTCTTGATGTTTGGATTCCTTTGAAACTGCCAGAAAATGAACATTTTTTATCAAAGAATTGTGTTTAATGGTGAAGATCATTTCAGTTGGAGACATCACAGAGTATCGAATGTACATCCTTAGCTTTAAATGTCTTTAAAGTTGCATTTTAAAAGATCTGACAAGTAGATGTAGTTTACGCCACCAATACATATTTAGTACAGTTCACAGGGAGATACAAAATCCATGAATTTACTACACGTAGCATCAATGAAGTACCTCTCACTCTACCTGAAGTTTAGTTGATTTGGTTTGACTATACGATACCTTCATATACTTAAATACATAATACATATACATAAATCTTTCCATAATAATGGTTTACACGTCCCAGAGAACATCATCCAAGTGTTCATGTCAGTATGGAATATGGAATCTTTGCAGAACAGCTGAAATGTTGATTTTTCCTTGCGCTATCTGGTTACTTTATTACTATTTAGACGAAAATATTTGCTATAAACGTTACACATTTACCGACAGTAAATCGAGCATAAGATTCCCAGAATAAATTAGTTGTGCACCACATTGAGAATGTCCAAGCATGCCGGTTGTAACTGGAGAAAATATTGAGCCATTCGACAGTTACCCTCGTATGAGATCCTGGATAAAGGGACATTGAAGTTATTTTTAAATCTGACGCATTTGCAAAGGCTGGTACAACGGAAAATTTAATGAACTCATACAAAATAATGAGTTGACATGTAAAGGGACTAGAAAAATCTGGTCCTATATGTATATATATAAGCAGAACAAACAAACCAATCCATTTTAGGAACCTTATAGCAGTCATAACGTGGGACTGGTACCTGGCTATACACGCCTGAAGTCTGCGAATACTTTACTATGAAAAGAATACCTTACTACTAAAAGAAGAACATATTTCGCAATATTCCAGTCACTGTTCATCCCTTGGGAACCTAAGAATAAATATGCATTGACAGAATGCCTCTAGCTAAAGGGACATGTCAACTATACTCATGACTAAGAGATACCAACCATAAGATATAATTGTGTGTTAGAATAATTAGTATTAGTGTTATAACGAGAATATACAGGACCCCAGTAAGTGGGCTTATTAGTGTGGCTGTGTGTATAAAAAACGCGAAAGCTTCGGTATCCGAAATGTATCCTATGTCCGGCAAACGCTGTTATATGTGGCTTTCATATGAATGTCATGAACCCATCTAATGTCATGGAAGTTAACATATTATTTCCGCCACGCTTTTATGGCATAGATACACCCACCTAGAAGGCAGAATCAAGTTGCCTGAGTGAGAATGCTGTCGATATACATACCATCGCCGAAGATCCCAGTTATTAGTGTCAGCAATTAATGCCGTAAGTCATGTAAAGCCTGTCTTTAATTAAATGCAAAATCAAAAATAATTTCATTTTAATTTTGAATTAATTTTTCAGTGTAGGAAGGAATGTTTAGAGTTAAATTTTAAAATGACAATAACGACAACAAAATGTTGTATGTAACATTATCAATGTTGTTGTTGTTATTGTCATTCACAGTGTATAATATTATCATTACAGGGGTCTTTTTCTCTTTTATTTCTTTTTTTTTCGCTTGGATTGGATAATTAAATAAAGTAAATGACAAGTTATGCGAATAAAGGTTAAATAAAAACAAGAATTTCATCTTCTGCCATAAATTTAAAAAAAAATATGTGCCCCCAAAAAACACTTACACTCTTACCCTACAGAAAATAAGCCAGAAATTATACTCGTATTACAAAGATTTTAATTTTTTGCACTGAAAGTGTGACCAAAAAAAAAAAAAGGAAAAAAACAGAAACGAAAACAAAAATTACGCATAACCCATGTGCGTATTTGTGGCAAGTGTCAACTGTCTGCGTTGATTGTTTTTCTTTAAAATTTTCACACCTGTTGCCAAGACTTTTGTTAATCATTTGTCATCCATTGCCAAGGCGAATACGATGCAATCAGCCAGCCATTGGCAAGAATCTAAAAAAAAGAAAAAACCAAACGAAAATAAAAACCGTCACAGAGAGGGAATGTATAATTATGAGCGTTTTTTTAAATCAAAAAACAGGATTCCCCCAAATGACTCTCACTGAACAATTTTTTGTTTTCTTTCGTTCTTGTCTCAATTTCAAACTTTCAATTTCATTATATTGCCTTTGGCTATAAAAATGTAACTTTACAAAGCATTTTTTTGTGTTTGTCTGGTATTTCTTGTTTTGTTTTAAAGTGGGTACCCTTTATTGAGGAACTATGTGGCAGTTAAATAGATTGTTGTGTTTGTTGCCATATATTCTGATTCAAGATAACTAGTGGGAGATTTTTTTTTTTGGTTCTCCCTTACAAACCTTTAGCCAGGGTTAAAAACTATCAGTTTACACCACCCATGTTGTGTGTGTTAATTTTATCCATGAGTGGCGAGAGCTATAGTTTAATATCGACTCTGAACTTCAATTTTATTTACTATCATATTTTTCAGATTTCGTTTTGTTCGAGATGTCTGAGCTGGGGTTTGCACTACCTTTTGGACTTCGTTGACTTTAGTTGGTTCTTCAAGGTACTTACTTACTTACATACTTAACTGGCCATTATCAACCCTATAAATGGATTTCGGCCTACCTTAACATATCCTTCCAGGCGCCTCTGCTTCTTATTGGCCTACGCCAGTTGGTCACACCAATCGATGAAAGTAGTTCCTCGATCTGGTCCTTCCAACGCAAACAATATCGTCCTCTTCTCCGACTTCCACAGATCCCCGGATCAAATACCCGTCTCGCAGGAGCATCCTCCTCCATTCAAATGACATGGCCGAGCCAGCGCAGCCGCTGGATGTTAATACGCCGTACAACGTATACATATGTCGTTGAGGAGCTCAGTATTAGATCGGATACGGAAATCATCGCCAACTCGCACTGGACCGAAGATTTTGCGTAGGACATTTCCCTCGAATGCTTTCTAGACTGCTGCAAAGTACTTTTTTCCAATTATTATCAGTTTTCGCATCGAAAGATAAGCTCTAGCCACGAAATTACTTTTAACTCAATGGCTCTCGATTGGCTCTGAATTTGATATGAAGTGTAGCACGTGACAGACCAATACACCACACATTCCATAGGATTTGGTACTACTTGTGATCCAGCAGATTCATTAGCCGCTACATCTTCAAGAACAAAAAAATCGAAGCATTCCAGTCAAAGAAGCGAGATAATGTGTGATGACTACGGACTATTTGCCTGTAAGGAAAGAGATCGACCTGGTTGGCACATGGTTTTAAAAAGAAGATGCAACATGCCTCACAGCACGCTATACAATAAATTCCTTGGGAGGCGACTTTGACAAGCAAATAATGTATCGTTTTGTAGGTGCCCATCGATTACTGGTTCAAACTAGTTATAAACCCAGGTCTGGTAGGCATAATTAGAGCTGCCACTGGTGATCTAGGTACGTGTTGAAGTGTTGGAAAATATTTTTAAGTCGCCTTAGTTTGATAAGTAGTGTGTTGGCTTATTAGCTGTGAGGCCTCAAATCAAATTCCAGGTCAGACATCTCCACCAAAACGAAACATGAAAATAAAATATTTAATTGGCAACTTCCCCTCAGCAGATTTCTGGCACAACCCCTGCGAGTAAATAAAATTGCCATTAAAATTTTTTCAAAAAATCTATCGTTCGGAATAGACTTTAAACTGTAGGTCCCGCCACAAATGTATAAAATTAACACACGCAACATAAGTGATGTGAGGTGCTAGATTGTATGTATGTATGTAATATTTACATACATGTATGTATGTTATATTTAAATACAGACACTCATTTTCAAATTGTGTTGTAAAGCCTTTAAAAGTCGTTATTAGCCTGCAATCTTAGCTTTGTAATAATGCTTACGGGTAAAAAAAACTTACCTTTTTAACTGGCTACACAAAAAATAGTTTTTGTTTACGGGAGGGTTATTTAAAAGCAACATTAAAGGACATATTTCTCAAGGACAATTGCCACAAGACAAGGTTAAGAATTTAAACTTGTATTCAATTCACAATGACCAAAAACAATACAAATTGTATGGCAAAAAAAAATTAATATTCATACGAAAACGTATACATTATACGATAAATAAACTTTTTAAGAAAGAAATTTTTCATTTCATATTGTGTGGTTTGTGGAAAAGAAATCACATATGTGTCGACACGCCATCTTTGCAGAGTATCAAATACACAAACTCTTTAAGATTAAGCAGGACAAGAGCGCAAGAGTAACGAATTAATTATTTTTACGACTAGATTAGCTGCAAACATCAGTGCATTCATGAAGCAGTCAAGGAAAACAATTTCGGTTTTTGGTAAGGGTTTCAACAGAAAAAGAAGGTAAGACAGAAAACTATCTCTAAAGTGATAATTATTTACATGAATATCCTTTTAATTAAACCATAAAGATGTTTAAGCCACATTGGTTTTGTTTTATAGTTTTTTTTTTTTTTTTTGGCCAAATTTCAAATTACGTTTGCTTGACATTACTATCATATTTGTGGTAATTTCCGATAATAATAACCTTTTCTTACTCTTTTTTGCTCTTCCTTTTACTCCAAAAAAAAGAAAACAGAAAAAAGCAAACCTTTTGCCCAAAAATAAAACGAAAATTATTATCAATGAACTGTAATGACAGTTTTCGTAGATTAGCGCCACTGGCATGCATGTTATTGCTGACATTAGAGAAAAAGACAGACAGACAGACAGACAGAGATAAATGATGCCATGAAATTGTACTAAAAGATGAATGAACATATAAATGCCCACATTCTGTTGCATGCACATGTCTTACCTGTCTGTGTACATATTCGATGCACACAAATGTTTTCATACACTTGACCACTACAACTTTGGTAAGACTTTTTTTTAATCATTTACTGCGTATTCACTGATTACGTCTTTGCACTCCATATTCCTGTGCTGTCCTTTGAAAAGTGTTATCAATTTAACAACTCAATTCATTTCAATTTTTTTTGTTTCGATTTAAAACTCAAGGTTATTAAATTCTCTGTTCATCCATTGCCGCTGTATTGCTATACTAAAGGGTGGCATTTATGTACGTATCTATGAATGAGTGGAATATTATAGCAGAGTAGTTTTCGATATCTTTCTTCTGGAGACCACCCTAGAATTAAGATTAAACGTTTCAGAACCATTTCATCGATAACCTTAATGGGAGTATTTACTTTATTCCTTGGCTTGTGTGTATGTGAAGTAATTCTAAACTTCCTTGATGAAAAGCACCAATTGTGAAATGAGCATTACAAGTCTTTCAAGTTTTATATTTGATTTCCTTTCAATTGAACTTTTAAAATAAACTGTCTGTCAATGACTTTTGTATTCTCTTCCATTCAATATATTTCTTCTCAGGCATATGTAGACTGGCCAGATATTTAGTATGAACTTAGGAACTTTAGCTTTAGGAACTTTAAGAAGTCCCATATGGTAACTACAAATGCTATAAGTGAAGAGACTGATGAACTTTGTTCGTGTAGTTCTTGTATCAAAATGCCCAAGCAATAAAAAACGATCAGTTGTATTGTCCTGATGTTAAAATCAAAATTATTTTCAGGTTTCAAACGTCATGGCAGTTCTTCAAACTAAAAAAAATGATTATAGTTTTCTTCTTCACCATTAGATTTTACTTCCAGCATCATAACATTCCCGTGGTTCATCGGAGGATGTGAATCGTTTGCCGGAAACCATATTCGCGTATTAAAATCTTTGAAGTCTATTGCTTTTATCATCAGTCACAGTAATGCAAATATACGATTTATTGTAAGCCACTCAAACTTTTAATATCTCCATCCAGTCTACTGCGCCTACAAACTTCAGGATGCTGCTCGGTGTCAAGTATAAATCCTTTCCTAGCAACTGCTATGCTTCCAGGTTTTTCTCCTGGAATGCATTACTGTGCCTCACAGGTTCCAAAAATGTGTTGTGTTCTCAACATCACAGGATCTATATGTTGAATTCGATATGATCCACATTATGATCAAGGGTACTCTGAGTTTACAGTGCCCTATCAGAAGACTGGTTAACGATCTCACGTTATATGTGGAAATTTAAATGCACAACTCATATCTCTTCCTATAGTTTTGATTGCTTCAAACCCACTTGGTCTGAGATGAATCTTTTCCTCTCTTTATCTTCGCTTTTGTTGAGTATACTTTTTTTAAAGGTCTGCCATTATTCTACAGAAAAATTCTGGCCCCACAAGTAGCTTGGTAACTGCCCTACCTGCTTAGTACTGAGAATTTCCACATAATGTAGGCCCAGCAGAGCGAGTAACCCTATTTTTGCTACCAGCTTTCGCAGACAGTTCCATTCCATTTTTGATTTAGCCTCATGGGAAGCATTGTGCCCGATAAACGGCCTGACTCTCAAATTGTAATGCAATCTCCTGTCCAAGTGGTATTACGTTTACAAAGTAACTGCAAGTTATCCTAAGGGTTCAGAATATTTCTTCCTTGGATGAAAATCTCACATTCCTGTTCCCATACTTGTTCTTGAGCCATGTATACCAAAAAATAATCGCTGTTTTCAAAGAGTATTTAGCTTCTAAGTTGCTTCATTCACTTTTATTACAAAATCAAAATCAAAGAGTCCACAAGTCCTCCCCAGGGGACAGTTAAGTGAATTGTCAGCCACTCAAGTGATTAAGTTACGAAAAATCCCAAAGAATTTTTACTTCCTATTATTTTAAACATAATCTCCAAAGCTTTGTTCATCATTATCATAAGCAGCTGACTTAAATTCAACACAGCTTCCACCGCTGCTATGATACAAATGTTTATTGTACCAGTTATATGAACGATCGCTAGTCTCCGTATCCCGTCCATCACCCTTAAAACTGTTTTCAGATTTGTCCTATCTGTGCAAATAATTACCCCGTAGGTCAGTATTGTTCTCACCATAATGGTATACACCCAGAAATTCCCTGCAAGTTTTTTTGCATATCATTATGCCATGTAAATTTATTATCTCTTTTTATTCCCAGATATTTTAGCTCCATGTTCATCCCCCAGGAGGGGAATATTTTTCCATTTAGGAACTTTTTTTCTTCTTGTAAATGATACTATTATGGTCTTGAAGAGCTTATCCTCATGCACATTATCATCCACTTACCCTCTCATTTATAAGTTCCTATATACTTAGAGGTCACCGTAGTCTAGTAGAAAAAGTTTCTCAAAAATTTTGGGTTCGGAGTCGACACTAAACTGTAGGTCGCACCACTGATGCATAAAATTAAAGCACACAACATAAGGGGTGAGAGAAACTAGGTCGTAATACTGACTAAAGGGTTGCAATGTATGTATGTGTATACCTAGTGGTAGGGTTAAATTCTATTTATTCGAATTCAACACGATATGTTTTATGCTTGGAGGATAGTGGTGTCACTCATCTAAGACATGATCATTTTCTGTAAAGTCTGATGTATTAAGAACGGGAATATTCTAAGCAAGTTATCTGGTTCTGGCTGCCAAAATCTGCCAAATTGACCTCGATAACCCTCCTTCCAATCGAATGAAACTATTGTGGTGTAGCCAGATCACATGGACTTTGTGTCTTTTGCTTGTAAAAGCCTTTTAATTTTAAAATTTTGAAAGAAATTTTCTGTTAATGGCCATTTTTTCGTTAACAACAACTGTTTAATTATTTATTTTATATTTTAAGATTTACTGCTTGTAAAATATTGTAGACTTTAGGGTAGACAGCTTAATTATGTTATGCGGCTTAATCCAAAAGGAAATATTATGCAAAAGTGATGTTTTAACTAAATTGATACGTACCATTATCCATAGAGATTAATGAGGTAATAATTTTAGGAATACAACCTTTTTATTATATATGCATACATAAGTATGCATATCGTACAGACAGGCAGGTAGTTAGTTGTAGTAGTTCATTAAATATTAATTAATTAAAAGAGCAAACATGGATCATTATTTTATAACCACATAAATAAAATCATAATCACTAAACAAATAAAACAACAACAATGCTGGGTAATAATAAATGCAAACAATAATCTCCTACAATTCACAGAAGGAAACAGGATCAGCAGCAGCAATGAGCTGCAACAGTTGCAGTTCTTAATGCCATAATTATCATTAATAAGAACCAGCGGTAAATAGTACTACCGAGATGGCTTAAAGACCGTCCACAGCAACATGAATAAGTACTTTTTTCTTCTTCTCCTTCTAAAGTATAATTATAAAGCACACCCGCTGTTGTTTTAATATATTCCGTATGTATGGATACCAAAAAAAAAAAACTTTTTTCCTTCTCTTTATGGTACACCTTTATGTTTCGCTTTAGCTTTAGCTTCTTAACATTTGTAGCCTTTGTGTTGTAGACCACGTTAACGTTGTAAATTGTTTGGACTACTGACTGCCTGGGCAATTTTTATTATTACAGTGGGAGTTTAGCTACTTCACTAAGGTTTCTTAAAGCTTAAGGATCAGCAACACAAAAAAAGTTTTAATTTCCCGCTTTTATGGGATTTAATAATAATTTTTTGTGGTTTTTTTCCGCTGTTCAGCGTTTTGTAACAGTAGGGAGTCATTCGTTTAATAAGTTTTAATCACACGTGTTGACAGGCGAAAATAATGCCAAAGATTTACTTGTGATCTCCTTTACATATGAAGTGTAAAAAGCATTTCCTTTTGTATTAAGCATGCCCGGGTGCCAGTGTATGGTAACGTTATTATCGATGATAAATTGTTGTTAAATATGTATGTTTCCTTGAATGATGATCAATGGATGACCAAAAAAAGTGTTGTAGTAATAAAAATAACGACAAGGTTGATAATTTTTTAAAAAGAAAACGTAGACCCAAGTGAGAGAGAAGTGGAATTGTTAATTGGTTACAAGTCACAGTTAATAATGCTGGTGATATTCTCTCTTCGATTATTTATTGTTTTGCATGAAAATATAATTTGGATTGTGAAATGAAAATAAGAAAGTGTGGGCAATTAAAAAAAAAAAAAATAAATTTAAGGGGCAAAAGGATTGAGCTGGTTTTTATTCCGACGTGAAATGTGGAGCCACGTCGTCGCTAAAATTCCGGTTTGCTGATCCAACGCTGCTCCAAATTATCAATTCACTTTTGAACGGTTGTAAGCACGCATGAAACCACCTTGAACAGAGCTTTCGAATACAAAAATACATTTCAGTCTCAAATTAATGTATTGTCTTGTTAGACGAGAGCCCGTGGTTCAAACTCCAGCTAAAACATTTCGAATAAAACGAAATATGAAAAAAATATTTCTTTTAGCCATTTTGTCTCAGCAGTCTATTGAGATAAAATTGCCATAAAAAATTTCTCTAAGCTGTATGTAGATCGGGAAGTCGCCGTAGTCTAGTAGGTTGCGTGTTGGCTTATTATACGTAAAGACAGGGTCGAGTCCCAGGCCAGACATCAAAACAAAATACAAAAAGTATTTCTTCGGTGACTTTTTCTCACCTGATTTCTGGCAAAAACTCTGAGAGTAAATAAAAATTGCCATGAAAAGTTTCTCAAAAATCTGTCGTTAGGAGTCGACTTTAAACTGTTGGTCCCGCCACTCATGTATAAAATTAACACACACAACACAAGTGGTGTGAGAAACTAGGTCGTAATCCTGACTGAAGGGTTGTGATGACCAATTATGTATGTGTATGTAGTTCGGATTTGATGCCAAAACTGTATGTGCGGCCATTTATGGATAAAATTTACATACACAACATTGGTGGTGCAACAAGCTAGGTCCAAATAATATATCTAAAGCCTAAAGTCTTACCCAAAATACATACATACAAACAGTCAGAGAAAAATGTCTACATTCACCGCTCTTGTCAGGAGTACGACCTAGCTTCTCATACCGCTTATATTGTGTGCGTTAATATATGCAACTTACAGTGATTGCGAATGACAAATTCTTGAGAAAATTTTTCATGACAATTTTATTTACTATCAGAGTTTTTGCAAGAAATCTGCTGAGAGGAAGACGCCGGCGAAATATTTTTTCATATTTCATTTTGTTGGAGATGTCTGACTTGGCGTTTGAACCGTGGCCTCACATAGGTAGGTAGGTAGAGGTGGCTTTCGATTTAAGAGGGTTGAATGGACGCACTAAGGCTACATAGGGCCCATTGTGTTACCACAGTTTTCCATTATCCGCTACTATCGGAACCACTCGGAGCTCCTAATGAAGCGACTTAGACTGCCAATGTCAATTCGTGACAGTTCCTCCAGATCATCCATATAGTAAGCCCCTACTTTTTGCTCCTTTGACAACGTGCTGGGCATGTACCAGCCGGTGAAAGACAGTCTCCTCTCTTCCTCATCTCTACAGCTTCTGCAGTAATCATCAGCAAGGTGTCCAAGACCAATGCGCCTCGCATGCGTACCCATAATGCAACGCGTCGTAATGAGTTGAAGAATACTTCTCACGTAAAATAGTCCAACAACTACCCAAAAGCTAATATTTTATTACATACACATACATACATAATTAGCCATTACAACACTTCAGTCAGGATTACGCCCTAGTTTCTCACACGACTTATGTTGTGTGTGTTAATTTTATACATGAGTGGTGGGACCTACAGTTTAAAATCGACTCCGACAGATTTTTGAGAAACTTGTCATGGCAATTTTATTTGCTCTCAAAGTTTTTGCCAGAAATCTGCTGAGAGAACGTCGCTGAAGAAATACTTTTTGTATTTTGTTTTGATGTCTGGTCTGGGGCTCGAACCCTGGCTTTACGTCCAATAAGCCAACACACTACCTACTAGACTACGGCGATTTTCGAAAATGCTCATCCATCATTTTTATTCTTTCTTAGAGACCTTGGAGTTACCTTAAAGCATGTATTTCATCTTCTTTTATTTCCTTGATTTGTTTACGGCCATTAATACAGTTTATCGAGCTAAAGAGTTTATCTGTCTTTTGTGTCATGTCCTGCAACAACAAGATTGCCATTTGCTGACTGTAAACTTGTACTAGGCTGTCGTATATGTTGTATATATATACTATTAGTGAGAATCAACTTTTTCATAGGGTCTTACTCTTTCTCAAGAGATGGTGGCATATAACCTTTCTGTGGTGTTCGTTGTTGATGTCGCAAAGACATCCTTATATGGTTCTTTCGAGAGGAACAGCCCTTTTATTCAATTCAAAAACCATAATAAAATAATAACCGAATGGAAACAAAACCGTTAACAAATAAAATTTTTCCTTAGTACAGTAGCCCTCTTACTTACTTTATTGGTGATTGGTTTTGTTGAATGCTAATAAAAAAAAATTTTTTTTTATAAAACAGAAGAAATCAGTTTTCCCTTAAATATACTCCTCCCCTAACTCTTTAAAAGTCTGGCATTTAAAAAAAAAATACGAATTTTTATTTCATTAAAATATTACCATCCATACCATATTGATACATGATTGCTATACAGTTTTCAAGTTTGTTGCTTAAGTCTTTTGTTTTGTTAGAACTAAAATAAAGTACGAGTAAGATTTAAATGATCATGATCATATTCTAAATAAATCACAAAGAGAACTAAACAGATAATGAAAGCTGAAACGCGGAAAAAAAATACAACTTAATTGAAAAGAAATTTGTTATTTGCTTATGTTAACACCCCGATTTAAACACCCCAGAGTCAAACTAACTGGTTTATATTGTATTGTATACGGCTCTACACGGCAAATGCAATAACTTTTTCATGGTAAAATCTTAATTGATTTCAGCATAAATTGCGTGATTTCAATTTACAACTCATCTCTCAAGTCAAAAAAGAGAACAAGTTCAAGATATTAATTTGTTTTATGGCTCGCAAATATTGTACCTTTAACGTACAGAAGCTAATAAATCCTACCTACGCACTACGGACCAATTGGCGCCTGTATGCAAGTTTTTCCAACAGTTTTTTATTCATTTTTTTTACTCTGTTTTATTAAAATGACTAATGAAAGCCGCTCACATTTATTGTATTTGTATAAGACAATTAAGCGAAAAACAAAAAATCGCATGTATGATTACAAACCTGAACATTTAACCTTAAATCTGTCGTTTTATTTTGCGAAATATGTAAATTTCTCTGTAATAGAGTTTCTTGTCGAAAATTCTGAACAACAGGAATAAACGAAAGAAAAAAACAGAATGAAACTGTTGTGTTATAAAACATGAAAGAAACTTTATTACATTTGTAACGTAAAAGTCTTTAGGCGGTGTCTTTATGTTTTTGTGTCATAAAATTGTAAAAAATAAGACATGAATGATATCTATGTGCATATGTTGTCTGGCATTTCGTTTTGCTTTTGAATATCAACACTACAGCGCTGAATTAAGTTATTTACACTAGGCAGAGAGTATTGGTAGCTCTTTCGTTAAATATCTTAATTGTTTCATAAAATAGTTTAACATCAAGACATTTGTATGTGTATTACTTAATTTTATTTTTATTGTCGTAAATTGTTCATTGAAGTAGACGACCTTATGTTTAGAATGAGTTGTTGAAATCCATCCATCACTCATGCTTATCATTTGATTTATTTTCACTATGTTCAACAGAGAGACAAAAAATAATTTAATTTGAGACTAAAATTGTTTCTTAAATAAATAAAAATACATTGGCAGTCTAAGTCGCTTCTGTAAAAACTCGGATAGGTTACGGGGCTAGGTGATAATGCAAAACTGTCGTATGACAATGCACCCTCTTTGGCATAAGTGTGAATGATATCATGAGCCAATTCTGTTTAGAGAGAGAAGTGGGACTACATTTAGTATCTTAGCAGTCTCAAAAATTTCGACTTGGAAATGAAGATGTGAAAAGCCTATTTTGTGACAGTCAAATATGGATAGTGAGTTGGTCACCTAGACATAAGGCCATGGTTCAAATCTCAGCTCTCCAACAAAAAAAATGTAAACAAAATATTTCTTCGGCTACTTCCTCTCTGCAGATTTCGGGCGGAAACTCTAAAAGAAAATAAAATTGCCGTAAAAAGTTTCTTAAAAATTTGTCGTTTGGAATCGACTTTAAACTGTAGGTCTCGCCACTCATGTATAAAATTAACACACGCGAAATAAGTGGTGTGAGAAGCTGACCAATAATGTATGTATGTATGTAATATTTACATGAAATAATCTTTAAATGCCTTTAAAAGTCGTTATTTGCCTGCAATCTTAGCTTCGTAATCATGCGTATGATTAAAAAACTTACCTTGACTTTATACTGTGGGTCTCGCCCACCATGTGGGTCTCTCATGTATTCAACACACACACGCACATAAGTGGTGTTAGAAGCTAGATTGTAATCCTGGCTGAAGGGTTGTAATGACCAATTACGTACGTATGTGTAAATACCATGAAAATCAAAACCTTGACTAAAATCGTAGATGGCTTCTACTTATCTAGAGAATATGGAGGCGCAAACAGTACGCGGATAAACTGTAAGTCCAAATGGAATGTAGAAGTTCTAAAATATTCAAACCAACTTATCTTTGAAAATTTTTTAATTTTTTTGTTGTAAAGTAAAGGAATATTATTTCATTCATATGGCTGCCGCGGCTAGCCTCACAGTACCTCATTCGTTAGCACTAACTTTCGTGCACTTTTGTATGAGGTAGTACCTTGGTAATGTCATCACGAATGTTGGCTCTCAAATGCTCAATTGCCTCTGGTTTGTGGGTATAACACTTTTCTTTAACGGCGTCACGCAGAAAATAGTTCAACGGTGTCAAATCCCAGTTTCTGGGCGGCCAATTGACATCACCATTTCGGATAATTAAATGGTCATCAAACGTTTGACGTAATAAATCGTTTGTGACATGAAATGTGTGGCAAGTTCCACCATCCTGTTGAAATCAAACATCGTTCCCATCAATACCATGAACAGCGGGTACAAAAAATCAGTTATCATAGTGTGATAGGTATCGCCATTGACCGTGGTTCTGTTGTCTTCATTTTTAAAGGAATATAGGTCAATAATGCCTCCGCTTCACAGCCGCACCAAACATTCTCTCATAATGGGTGTAGAAAAGACCACCTCTGGGTTTTCTGAGTACCAAATAGGACAAGTTTGCTTACTAACGTACCCATCAAGATATAAATGAGCTTCATACGAAAAGATTATGTTTCTTTGGCAAAATCGAAGTCATCGAGCAGCTTCTCGTTGGCCTAATAAATCCAAACGTTGCTTAAGCGTAAACCGATTCATTGGAGATATTTTATTTATTTATTTATTTATTACAATGCAATTACAATTTATATTTAATTACATAGGAGCTGAGTAACTTTGACCATATGCTCGGTGTAGTGTCACAGACCAGAATCTCTGATGGGTAACGAACCCCCAACCCTCACGCTATTAGTCCAGCACACTATCCACTAGACTACCAGGACACCCTCAGTGGAGATAATAACTGAATTTTGTGACAGAATAGAATCGTATAAGTATTGCCAGATTCGAAATAACCGATGGTTCAAATTTAAACCGATAGATGACCCACCCTATATTATAAGCCAAACATTAAAAAAAAAAAACCTGAAAGTAGTATCTTCTGCTTTTTTCATAAATTTCGAAATTAAACTGAAAGTAATTCTTCTTCTCAAATGTGTTCCTAATGCTTTTATAAATCCTATCGTATCGAACTATAATCCGTTAAGACTTTAATTATTCATAATTACACTAAAACCTGCATAGTAATGGTTGAAGAAAAAACTTATTTGTTAAGATAATTATTTAAAAAACTTTTTTATAATACATTTTATTATTATGTTATATAAACTTGTGCTTAGATTATATAATTTATTTAATTTTTATTTTTTTTTTTTTCATTCTGCAGTACCATTAAGCATTAGATGGTGTTCGTAAAATCTGTTGTTTTTTAATTATTATTCCTTCAGGGTATTTATTCTGTGCCTGGTAAATAAATAGAAACCTTTCACAACAACTCTATTTGTGCAACTAATAATTTAACTATCAACACAAAGCACAAAAATACTTATTTTCAATAATTAAAAACCGAAAAACCTATGTTTAACTGTGGAAAAGCAACTGAAAGTATGCCAAACCAAAGCAAAAAAAAAAAGTAAAATAAACTCAACTGAACAGAACAGATCCATACCGTCCATCAACTGATTATTATAGAGTATGGCGTACTATACATACGAACAAATAGATTTATTTTAAGTATATGCCACACTGCTAAAATGCGGATGCGTAAAGATTTGAAAATAATAATTTAAAATTTGTTTAACCACCATCGTGTACATTGGCCATAACAAGAAGCAAATCTTTAAACAAATTTTAAAACATTTTTTAACCATAAAAACCACTAATGACAGGCTTTAACTGCTGTGGTGGGTATCAGGCAGTAGTAGTAACAGGCAGCAAGTAGATCAGATTAGAACGTGTTACTTTTTTAAAATGAATCCATTAATTTTGGCAGAAATTCCGTTTCTACCATTCACCATCAGCATCACCATCGGTTTTATTTCATTTGCAATCAGAAAAAAAGCGGCAGCCTAAAATGTGCAAGAAAAAGTGAAAATTTCTATAATTTTAGAAATACGTAAGGAAATAAAAGAAGTAGTCGTCGTATCCATATATACATACATACATATGTATATAAATGCAAATTATTTATGAATATGTTTGTTTAAGGCCACTGATCACAACCTAAAATTAACCATTTTCACTGGCAGCCAAGGTGGCTGACTTAACGTGGCGCTGCTTTTGCACCTCGTTTGTTAAACAACAAGCACCATATGAGTATTTTGGGTAGCGGAAAACCAAAAAAAGAATACAGAAGAGAAAAAATTGCTTCACATTATTAAATTTGTTTTCGTAGTTGTTTAACGCGAAATGTATACCATCCATAAAGGATGGTTTGTTATAAAACAAATACTTGAAGAACAATCTCCATTATTTCGTTAAACAACCTTTAATATAAGATTCCCACTGTTACTGTCAAGAAAACAAATAACTCAACAAATTTCTCTTCGGAAAGTTTATAACGAACTGAAATGGTACGCTGCCTTGCCATTCAAAAGAAAGTAAAAGAATCGTAAAAATCCTTTCATTTGTAACATAATTATGTTAGAATAGAATGTAAGTTCTTAACAGATAAAGTAATTATAAATACAGGGTCTTTTTTAAGTACTTCCTATCTGCAGATTTTAATTAAAACAAAGTGTATCGCAGATTTCTGGCAAATACTCTCGTAGGAAATCAAAATTGCCATGAAAGGTTTCTCAAAATATCAGTCTTGTGAGTCGACTTAAAACAGCAGAACCCGCCACTCATGTATAAAATTAACACACACAGCATAAGTGGTGTGAGAAGCTTGTAATGAGCAATTATGTATCTATAATTATAAGAATATAACATTGGCTTCTTGCCCGCCACTGTGTCTCTGAAAGGAGCGCATTCGAATTGTCGAACCTGTCTGAATTTGGAAAATGGCTGTGGCTTGTGTCTTATTCCGATACATCTGCAACACTTATCAACATAAATCAAGAAAAAATCTGAGTCAAATCACATAATCTTGGTACGATCACATCACTTCCACGTGAGATGACCATGTCCACAAATCGCTCTTTTAAAATATCCAAAGCAACATGATCTGCGTGACACGTGACGTCATCCTGTTGAAATCATAAGTCTTTGGTGTTCAGATCATTTCAAAAGAATTTGATTATTCAATGCCGTATGGTGCTCACCGTTGACAGTCGTGACGTGCCCGAAGTCATTCTCAAAGAAATATGGATGAATATATTAGGCACTCTTAGATTTTATTTCGATTAGGATTTGGTTTCAAAGCCCATACAGCGAGCACAAGTCCTCTCTAGCTGTAGTGATTTAGCAAAACAAGCTGAATAAATGACAACTAAGAGATGTTGTTTCAACAAGATGGGCGTTATCAACTGTCAAAGGTCGGAACTCTTCCTCCAGCTATATTTCTCAATATGGTCCAGAGCCACGAATATTGCCATGGTGTAATATTTAAAACTCATCTCTATTCCCTAATATGTTACAACAGAAAAGGTTTCTAATTAAATAATTAGTCGGTTACACTTTGATATGACTTTGATATCCCTAGGTTTGTCCATCCACATAGGCGCAAAGGCATCTATGAAATGAAATGAATGAAAATGTTTTCAAGTATAATACAGTCAGTTTGGTAAGTTTAAGCGGACCCAGTGTTTGCTAAAATCTTACCTGTCTCAGCAATGCTATGGCCTGATTCAATGCAAGTGTTCCCTTTAGTTTTAGACCAATAAAAAATTGTCTTAATATTGTGACTGAGAATATATTTGAGTAATTTTCTACATTAGTTCTCTGCAAACATTGTGATGGTAGTCTGAGTACAAAGACAAACTATTCGTGTTCAAATCCGGTAGAAATCAAAAAGAATGTTTTATTGTGATTATAGAATTAAAGACTTTCAATTGATGACACTCCAGAGAAGATGCTATTAACGACCAACATCTTAGACTGTTTAGACTGCTTCACCTCTTTAGAAATAGTAGACTTTAATGAACAAGTTTTTCTTCTGCATTTGGAACAACAACGTAATACATTTTCAACCAGAGCATTAATTCTTGATTACGAGAAGTGGGGAAAACTATATTTAATAAATAAAATTGCCATGAAATATTTCTCAAAAATATTTCGTTCGGCTCGAATCGACTTTACACCATAGATCCCACCACTCATGTATAAGATTAACACACAGCGTAAGTGGTATGAAAAGCTAGATCGTAATCCTGACTAAAGTATTGTAATGACTAATTACAGATGAATCCTCCGGTCGATCTGAAAACTTTGCTTTTGAACTTTAAACTCAACACAGGATGAATGGTTTGTAACAGCACACGAATGAAAAAAAGGGTCGGAAGGTGTTCCAGAGAAATAAAGGCACTTATTCCCGATTATCGCATATTCGAACGTAGCAATTGTCCTTATCGTATATTACGTATCACTTTGCTTAACAGCGTTTATTTGCTCTTTAGCTGCACAACTTCTGTGCGGAATACAATTTTAACGAAAGTCTTTGCTCAAGCCCTATTGAGTTCAAAATGCTTTCAAACTAGTATTCATATACGTTTCTCCATTATCCAGAAAGTAAACTACTAAGTAGTTTCCCTAACAACGCATATTTCTAAGCCTTTAATGATATTTTCTAACATAATAGAATAGTCCTCTTGATACATGCTATTAAGTACAAGTACTAATAAAATAAAACAAATTTTAGTACAAAAAAAACCAAAAAGTACTTTTTATAAATTAAGACAAAACAATTTAGAAAGATTTTACATGAATTCTATATTTTAAGTGCTCTTACATGGCTGACATTGTTAAAAAGTATTAAAGTTTAAAAAGTACAAAAAAAAGAACAATGCAATCCAAGTACTAACTCAGGTTTTGCAATTTTTTTTCATTCAATACTTATCAATTATTCCAATACTTAGTAGAAATTATAAAAGAAAGTACCTTTATTTTATGTGACTGTATTGATTTATTCGATCTGCAGAAAAGTATTAAATTCAAAAAGTACCAAAAAACGTCAAGGTTTTTTGTGCATTACAATATTTTATTTTCCTTACCTTAGTTTCATATTTTATTTTTCCTTTTCCTTAAGCAAACAATGATTTTACATAATGTTTCTTGAAACGTTACAAACAATACCATAAGCCGCATATGGCTTTAGTTTTTTTGATTATTTGTCTACAAAAATTAACAACTTATTGGTCGTGTTCCATGTTATATTGTATGTGGTTGTTACTGCTGCTCCCGTTGTTGCAAGAAATTGTTAATGGTACTGTTGCTGGCAACATATTTTTTTTTTTTTTTGTTTATTCTTGTTAAGGTTTTTTTATTATTTTATTTCGAGTTTCATACCTTGTTATAGTGTTAATAGTGGCAAGTGTTGTTTTAGCCACTTGTGGCGTCAAGTTTTGCATCTTGTAGTTTTCGCACAATATTGGTTTTTTGTTTTTTTTTCTGCTTTTTTCTGCTTCTTCCTCTTGTTGATTATACACTTTATAATATTCATGGGTGCATTCAATTTTGCCAGGAAAAGTGAAAAAAAAATAAACAGAAGAAGCAAAAGCCTTTTAAGTGGGCAGTTACTACTGATGTTACCTACTACCGAGTGCTGGCATGATGTTCGACTTATTTGGTTTGGTCCTGGCATTCGGTATGTTATGGTGGTGACTGTATTTAACAGTTCATTAAACAAGTGTGTCTGTGCCACGCATACTTAAGACAGTGAAAACAAACAAACAGACAAACATAATAATATTCACGTTTAACTTTCGCCCTCTTGTTTGTTTTATTTTGTTTTATTATATTGCGAAAGTGGAGTGAATAACACACTCAGCCACGCCCACATGCAGAGACCGCCAAAAATCTTATTACAGATATAAATCATATCAAATGTGTATGCTAAAGACACCATCAACAGATAAGTTTCATTTCTGTTAAAATGCTTCCTTTTTGGTTCTTTTAAATCATACACCTAACCAGCATTGAACAGTCAATCAATCTTCAAATCAAGTAAATTTTTCCAGTTTTTTTTTACAATTAAGCTTATCTTGTTTTTCCTTTGCAAATAAAAAAAAGAACTCTTTTTTCATATTTGTTAACAGCAACTACAACTACAAGTTGTATGTAAACAGTGTCTTGAACTGATAAAGGCCGTTTAGGTACGCGTGTGAATGAATGTCTGTATGATCTGATCCTTGATGCGTTAAATTAAAAATCATTATCATCAATTTTAAAAGTTTTATGACAATCTCGAAAAACCTCCGAAAAAGTATGTTTGTATTGTCAACATATTCGTTTATCGCTCATATCCAACAGTGTTGTAAAATAAGGTTTACAATTTCGTTTATGCTGTTGCTAATGGTACACTCATGTTGATCATAATCGTGATCCTTTACAAATAAAAGTAGTATTTAAACAGTGGAAATATTTGAAAAATTTTCGTTTTAACAGAAAGGCTTATGAATATAGCTCAAGTTAAGCGTTTTTAGTTTTACTTTACGCTTTAGAAACTTTTTAAATAAACTTATCCCTTTACTTACTTACTCAATTTGTCATTACAATGCTTTAGCCAGAAGACGCCGTAGTCTAGTAGGTACTGTCTTGGCTTATTAGATGTAAAGCCAGGGTTCGTGTCCCAGGCCAGACATCAAAACAAAATACAAAAATTATTTCTTCGGCGACTTTCTCTCAGCAGATTTCTGGCAAAAACTCTGAGAGTAAATAAAATTGCCATGAAAAGTTCCTCAAAAATCTGTCGTTCGGAGTCGACTTTAAACTGTAGGTCCCACCACTCATGTATAAAATTAACACACAAAATATGTGAGTGGTTTGAGAAACTAGGTCGTAATCCTGACTGAAGGGTTGTAATAACCAATTATGTATGTATGTAATGCTTTAGCCAGGATTACAACCTAGCTTCTCATATCACTCATGTTGTGTGTGCTAATTTTATCTCTGTGGTGAGACCTATAGTTTAATGTTAACTGGCAGTTTTTGTCAGAAGACTGCTGAAAGGAAGTCGTTCGAGATGTCAGAGACGGTGTTTGAATTCCTAATAGACTTTGGCAACTTATCCTTTTAGAACTCAGAAAATTCGACTGAATAATGAACTTTAATTTCAATAAAGGATCTGTATTCCGAATGGCAAAACAATGCCCCAGTTTTCACAAGTAAAAACTTTAAATCCAAACATCCTTATAATATGCATCCGTATGATATGCACAGAAGTCGCCGCAGTCTAGTAGGTAGTGTATTGCCTTATAAGACGTGAGGCCACGGTTCAAACCACAGGTCAGACATCTCCTACAAACCGATGAAATGAAAATATAATTCTTCATCGACTTCCTTTCAGCAGATTTCTGGCAAAAACACTGAGTGTAAATAAAAATTGACATGAAAAGTATCTGAAAAATCTGTCGTTCGGAATCGAATGTAAGTCCCGCCAGTCATGTATAAAATTATCACATACAACATAAGTGGCGTGGAAAGCTAGGTCGTCATCCTGACAGAAGTTTTGTAATGAGCCATTTGTGTATGTATTTTACTTACTTACTTAATTGGTCATTACAACATAGGATTACAACCTAGCTTCTCATATCTCTCATGTTATGTGTGTTAATTTCATACATAACTGGTGGCCTACAGTTTAATGTCGATTGCGTCATAGACAACCACGTGTATTCGCTGAATGGGTCCTGAAGCAGTTGGCTACTAACATTAATTCTCATTAAAAATCATCCCCAATTATGAGACCTATTACTGGATGGGTACGTGAACAAATGAGATTGTCGAATTGGGGACGATATTAATTCACATGAAATCCTGGAGAGTCCAATGTATTCTGAAAAAATCATCATTTGATATGGATTTTTGACTGGCGGCATCATCAGTCAATATTGCTCTGAGGTCAACGACGAGCACTAAAGGTTGATGATTTTAAACTTCTTTTAGCCTGATTAAGATGAACTGGAGACCAACAACAAATGGTTTCAGTAGGAGAACACAAGGTCCTACACAGGAATATATTGAATATGAACTGGCAATCGAAATCAAACGTTAGACTTTTGCTTGTGGGGATTTCGTAAATCCCAGACGTACACTAATAAGCCACAAACCTCAGCGGTCATCCAAGCCAATATAACCCATGCTAGTGGTTAAATTCAAACAGATTTGTATTTCAGAATCATGGAAAATTAGATACTCCACCCAGAGAAACCGCGGCGGTCATTTGTGCGATGTTGTGTTCTACGCGTATCGATAGGTCTTTCAAACGAAAAAAAAATTCGACCATATTTGCTACACACTTTTTTATTTAAATTAACCGCCTTGTAGAAAGACTGAAGACTCTATATATAATGGGATTTGTTAGACGGCACAAGACGGACTAGAAAGGTTTCACATGTAGTCCAAATGTCAAAATAAGAATTTTGATATATTTAAATCACAGGAAAAAATCCAAATAGGAATAAGTAGAGCATTCTAAACTTCTGAATGCTTCCGTCGTTGATTTTATGTTATCCTGTGTGAAGGTCAATGGTCTAGGGTCTTCTGGGATGGATTATATAAAGTTATATTGACGACTGTAAAGTTTTTTAAGACCCGAAAATTATTACAAATTTTTTGCGCCTTTTCCGAAATTTAAGCCAGAATAGTTGTCGTCGTATGGTAGGTAGTATGTTGGCTTAAAAGAAGTGCGGCCACCGTTCAAACCCTAGGTCAGACATAGCCAACAAAACGAAATATAAAAAAATATTTCTTCAAAAACTCTGAAAGTAAATAAAATTGCCATGAAGAGTTTCCTCGTTTGGAGTCGACTATAGATCAAACCACTCATGTATAAAATTAACTCACATAACATGAGTGCTGTGAGAAGCTAGGTCGTCATCTGAAGGGTTCTAGTAACCAAATATGTATGTATGTGTGTAAACCAGGATTCTACGGGTTGTTGCCAAGCTCTTTAAGCATTATACTACAGCACGTCTTTAATATAAAAATGCTAAAATGAATTCAATTTTACCAATCCACAGCCAATCCACTGTGCACTCTTATCATAATAATTTAAAAGTTTTGTTTTACTTCACATTCAAACATTGTAATTATCTGTGTAAAGAAAATACATGATATTGAACGATAAATAAATACGATCAACCCATGCATTTTACAATCTTGTGTCATGATTTTTTTTTCTTAAACATAAAAGAGAAGAAATGCTCTGAAATGAAATATAAATCGTGTGAATTTTCACAGTCGATGTGTTTCAATAAAACGCGTCACAATCAATATATGAACACTTACGGCTGCTCTTTTTGTTGTTGTTATTGTTGTTGTTTTTGACATTGTTTTTAAAAATCATCAGAGTCAAAAACAACAAGATGATCAATTTTTATCGTTATTGATCAAGTCCAGTTCAACTTTAATCAGGCGTGTTGTGTTGTTACATTTTTACGCAACAACTCTGAATGTTTGTTTGTTAAACGAACGAACATCCTCTTGTAGGATGCTTGTAAAAGTTTTTTTTTTACCCGCAACATTAAGGTCATGGCTTCCACTGATATGGACAGCTAAGGAAGGAAGGACTGCTTCTTAATAAAATGTTCTTAACGGAGTATGTTACAGTTTGTTTTCCTTTTTTTTAAGGGGTACAAAAGAAATGTTTGTTAAATTTGTTGTTCTTTAGTAAATTACAATTTAATTATTTTTTTCCTTTTTATTATAACAACGTGGCACAATATTCTTAACGGTTAATATTGCCAACCTGTTTTCTGTTCTTAGCTTTGAAAGCCTGTAAAAAATGGTTTTTAATCTTAAAATCTGTGTTTATTTTTTAATTTCTTTTTTTAAATTTTCTTTCCATTTGTTTAAGAGAAATTAAATTTTTAATTATAAATAATTAGCCTAAAGATATGCAATGATAACTGTTTTTTAATTTATTGTTTATCATTGATCATGCTGCTGATCAATGTTGAGGTGTTGCCACCTCTTTTTTGTGTCAGTAATTCTATACTGAATTGAATTAAATGATCGTTTATTTTAATTAACTTCCTCACACATGTTAGAGGGGATACCTAATGATTGCTTGATAATTTCAATTAGTTTGCTGAATAATTTAAAAATCGAAGATGGCAATCAAACTGATGATCGTTTCTTGAATTTTTAATAAATTTGAGGACCAATTAAAATGCAGGAAAAACATTCCAGATCATCAAGATTGTTTTTGTGATGACAGATCAAATTCTGTTAAGCGTGAACTACACGCTTTTTCCCAAAATTTCAATTTGATGTTTTGGTAAGTGTGGCAGAGGGAAATTCGAAAAGAAAATTTTTATTATGACAGAAGTGTTTGAAGCAAAAGTTCATTGCCTTTTTCGACTTGTTAGTATTTCTTTGATAAGTTTCAGATTCATTAATTAAGCATTGCCAGCTTAGCAGGTAATATGACTAGTATAGCATATTCTAAAATGATTCGTTTGTCTTCTGCCGGCTTTCTTTCTCAAGTATTTGAGCTGCTGGACATACACTGAGCGCCAAAAGTGAGTAAACACCACTGAAATAATTCATTTTCTTAGGATATCGAGAAAAGTAAATGAGAATAGTCGAATAAATTTCCAAAAATAAAAACGTTTATTTATTACTTATAAAATGTTAAAACAAAAACAACAATTCATAACTTTTTACACTAAAGAACAAAACTGTTTTATACTCAAGAACAAAAGTGTTGACTCACATATGGCGCTCACTGTACCTTCAGTTGATGTATGGGGAATTCTTCGATGAATCATTGTTGGTTCTTAATTTTTTTAAATTCTTAACTACGCTGAATATTTAATAGTACATAGTCAAACACTTTAACCACTACACCACGCCATCTCCGTGAGCTTATGGTCAAATAAACAGAAACTTAATTTCCAAGAAGTAACTTATGTTCTTCGCATATTGTATTACTACGACATACTTGCCTTATCATTGTATGAAAGTTCCCAATAGGTCTGTATTTTTCGAAATTTCTGCCTCTTAACTAAGAGTAACGCTGTTACAAACGTCTATACAGCTGTCTCCTAACATAATTCCTTCAACCTGCGCCATATAATTGGTGTTTGATAACCATTGAAACAGACTAGATTGATAAATTGATTTACGGAATTTCATTCCAAAAGTACAGTAGAACCTTGATTATCCGTGATTCGATTATCCGGCAACATCAATAAAAAACTAGTAAAATTGGTACTCAATTAACCGGGAAAATCGATTATCCGGAATGCTTCCGGTCCCGACCATCACCGATAATCAAAGTCCTACTGTACCAGTAAAAGCATTCAAGATATTGTTATCGTGAGAAATTGTGAAATCAATTGCCAACTGATTTGGCTCCGTAGTGTCAATTTTAAATGATCATTTGGATAACAGAGAGATTTCTTCAAAGTGCGAGCTGCCTTTATGATTGATTCTGTGAAAATTCTTCCGAAGTATTTGGCATTATTGATCAGTAATACAAACAGACGTGTTTCTGTCAAGCCGTTTGTTCTCCTTAACTGACTGGAAACTTGGTAAAGTTTGCTTACATTTTCAACCGCCTCAAAGAGAGTTGCTTATCTTATGCTGCGCTATGTTATATTTTGTTATAACATACCCATATCGAGTCAGATTAGTGTGGGTTCCATACAGAGATCGTTGATTTTCCCTTCTTTCCTTAGCAAATGCCTAAAATTTTATTAAGATCATTTGCTTACCCCTCCGGTGTCAACGAATCATGTGAGGGAACTGTTGAATGTCTCGTTATATACTCCAGATACAATATACATCCTTAAACAGGCTATGAATTACTATCTCATCCGTCTTTTCTCCGGATTTAGCCAAGTGTAACTTTTTTACTGTAGTCTAGTAGGTAGTGTGTTGGCTTATTAGACGTTAGGCCACGGTTCAGACCGCAGGCATTTCCAACAAAATGATTTCTGGTAAAACCTCTGGGAGTAAATAAAATTGCAATGAAATGTTTAAACTTTAAACTGTAGGTCCCACCACTCATGTATAAAACTAACTAACACAACATAAGTGGTGTGAGAAGCTAAAGGATTGTAATGGCCAATTATGTGTGTATGTATGTGTGACTTTTCTTGTTTCTAATCTTGACGAAATGTTTCAGCGGAAAAAATTTGAAGCCAATTATGCCATAAAATCTCAAAAAAACCCATTTTGATGGGATTACATACATAATTAGCCATTACAACCCTTCAGTCAGGATTACGGCCTAGCTTCTCAACACCACTCATGTCCTCAACACCATAAATGAGTGGTGGGACCTACATATAGTTTAAAGTCGACTCCGAACGACAGATTTTTGAGAAACTTTTTCATGGCAATTTTATTTACTCTCAGAGTTTTTGCCAGAAATCTGGTGAGAGGAAGCCGCTGAAGAAATATTTTTTCGTATTTCGTTTTGATGTCTGACCAGGGATTTGACCAGCGGCTTCGCATCTAATAAGCCAACACAGTACCTACTAGACTACGGCGTCTTTAAATTTGATGGAATTAGAGCAACGTTATTGAGCAAATCGTAGTGTATTGAAGTATACAATTATTTTCTATACAAGTGTTTTATACAGGTTAGGTTAGGTCAGAGTGGTAGCTTTGATACCAAAAGCTCACTTGAGCATGCATGGCGGCCCGTTCTGACGCCACAGGCGAACGCAGTCCCAGTACTGACCAAATCCGGGAAGTAGAAGTTGGTCAGCGCAAAAGCTGCACATGTCTTTAATACAATAACTTGTAAATTTATTTAGCTACCCTCGTTGTTAAGATATGCTTCTGAAATTTATATGGTCCAACGCAGAATATCTCACTTAATAGAAGATTTGAAAACCATGTAATTATCCTGATTGAAGAGGAGACTTTAATTAAAAATAAATCATTAATTAACGCCGAAGATATCATTCAGTTCAGGCTATACGTACAGCAAATAAGTATTAGTCTTGCCTATACTTCTGGCCCAAATATTTCAGAAGTAACAGAGCCATGAATTACCTTTTAATTTCCATGAATAAAATACTTGATATTCTCTTTTTTTTTTTGTTTTATTTTATTTTCTAATTTCATTTCATTTAATTAAAAATAAAAAAATTCGTTTTAACTAAATATGTATGAGTATTTATAATAAAAGAAATTAAAAAATAAAAATTAAATTTAAAAATTAAAAATTAAAAAATAATTTGTAAAATAAATGAATATGCAATGGAAAATGCTGCATAAATAATAAAAAAAAGTATAAAAAAGCAGAGGAAACGACAATCAAAATATTCAAATAAAGGAAAAGGAGAAAATAATACTTTTTGTTCATTAAATCGGGGGAAATAAAAGATTGTTTTCTTAAACAACTTTGGCAGCGAGTGCTCAAGACGATAATGATAAAGAAACGAAAAATTTACAAAAAGTACGCGATACAATAATTTACACTAAAATTCTTTATTAAACACAATAATGCCATACGCTCTGTTTGATTGATTGATTGATTGATTGATTTAATTAAATTTAATTTGATTTGATTTAATCATAATGATGCACATGAAGTCAAATGACGAGAGACAAGATAGTTGCAGGCGCACGCTTTACTGGCGAAGTTGATGATTGCGCCACCAATTGGAACTGCGAGAACTGACATAATTTTTCAAACCGTCCGGCTGTACAGATGCATGAGTCAATTGAATTGGCGGGAAGAGATGAGGACCATTGGAGGCCTCATAGGTCAAACCGTTTTGCTGATTGTAAACAAATGTTTTAGGAACATCAAGCTTTTGGCTGGCATATGAGGGCAGATAATTGGGTGAGGGATGAGCCACCTGATGTAAGTATGTACCCTGTATGGGTTTAATTTGTGGTAAAGGTGCCAAATATTGTTTATTGTACAATGGATTGGGCTTAGGTATCGATACCGAATTCGAAGGACCATAGACAGCACTGCGTTGATCACACACAGTGCCCTCGATCAGTGTACTCAAGGGAGCAGTGTAAATGCGGAAATTAACATCATTGTAATCCAGTTCGGCCAGCAAAAAGACCGGCATACGATCGGATAATACCCAAACATTTTTATTTTCATCAATTTTAACATCAGCAGGGAACACCAAGCCGACATCATCACGATCTACAATACCATGGAATTGTGGTGAATATGGTGTCGAAGAGTGCCAACAGCCGACAGCATTCTGATCGATTAAGTTGAACAATTCAATGCCATCATCGCTCATGACATGTGAAGTGGTATGGGAATTGGGGCCACGTTCATCCAAAGCAATAAAATCATGGAAACTGTCTTCGACACGTGATTCATCTCTCAAGATACGAGTGGATACAGCAAACTCTCTATGACTGGCCAAAGGACTGAAGTACATGGTACGGAAACCATCCGATCTAATAGGTGACAAGGCCATGCCAAAGATACCCTCTTCACCCCATTGGAAATTCAAGCCGGCTATATTGTAATCACCTCTCAAAGGATCAGGGAAGAAGAAGGAGTGAGCCGAGAAACGCCATGATTTATTTTGTTCCCACGAATAAGCAATCAAACCGTAACCCAATTCATCGGAGAAATAGGCGAAGGCATCATCACACGATTTGCCAATGTCCACAGCAATATTGGCAATGAATGTATTGGCATTGGTATCATCTGGTCTCAATTCATAACGACGTATACGTGTATTGGTTTGCAAATCGAAGACATTAACAGCATAGGGGCAGGGGTTGGTGGTGGTATTGCCAATGCCCACAGTGCCAGTATCAAGAACCCACAAACGGCCACATTCATCAGCTTTAATACGATAGGCGGTCGTTATACTATTGGCACAATCACCAGCTGTATTACTGCGCCAATCGGGATATGGTATCAGGGCAGGAGAACCGGTAACACTGTGATCCATATTGATGTAAGTCAATGTGGCTGGTATACCTGCAAGAAAACAAAAACAAAAACAAAACATTTTAAATTTTCTATTTAAGCAACTTCAAAAAGAAAAGTGATTGCTGGATGAAATAAAGTGATTGCAAGCTCTAATTACATTTGGTTGCATAAAGCACCATGTACTCACTAGCTGATACTGAGCTGAGCTGAGGCAATCTACAATATGTTTCTCAATTTAATTTGTCCATAAAGCAGTGCAGAAAATATATACCCTGAGCTGTAGCGTTTCGCAAAAACACAACCGACAGACACATAACGCAACTATGAAATATTGATAAATTGTCGCTTGTGTTAAAATGCGGCATAAAAATTTAAATTTTCTTGCAACATAACAACAAGACACTTTATTATGCAGCATTTCATTTACCACAGCTTTTACTTTTTTTTGCACTTATGTTGTACATTATTGCGAATTGAAGGCATTAATCTTATTTTGACAACAGACTCGTGTCGTGTCTGCTAACAGTGGCGTATTTGTTTCAGTTAACAGAAAATGTTAAGTAACATCCGGAGTTAATATGACTATAAATGATGTTTTACATTTATTATTGCATAGTTTAGGGGTCTGATATAACAGTTTTATAACAAAAATGTTTTTTTTTTCGAACAGTTCCTACATTTAAATTTTTTTAACAGAATTTCAATTGTAAAAAAAAATATTTAAAAAATATACGTTGTAGTTAAAATTGAATTATAAAAAATTAATACTGCTTGTATATCATCAAGAAACAAATGGCAAGTCTTAGGCATTGAAATAACAGAAATGAACATACATATGTATATAACATAATTAGGCATTACAACTCTTCAGTCAGGACTGCAACCTAGCTTCTCACACCACTTCTGTTGTGTGTGTTAATTTTATACGTACATAAGTGGCCGGACCTGCAGTTTAAAATCGATTCCGAACGATGGATTTTTTAGAGAAACTCGTTATGGCAATTTTTACTCTTAGACTTTTTGCCAGAAATCTGCTGAGAGGAATAGTAAATCTCCCGGAATCATACTTTAGGAAGAGATTCTGAGTAAAGTTACATGATCGGAAATTTTAGTTCAAAGTTTAGTTAGTCTAAGGTTGTATACTCTGTACTGATGACCTTAAAAATAACAATGATTTCGGTGCAAGTGATCACGGACTCAACTGAAATGTAACGATTGCACTGGGAAAACCACGGAAGATTTTTCAGGTTAACTATATGCCTAACAAACTGGCTCAAGTGTAAAACTAGTAACTTTTTGTCAGAAAACTAGACACTGGATACGAATCATGTGATATCTAAATATCGACTGTTATTATGGAACATTAAAGAAACTAGCATCTAGAAGTATAACAACTGAACTCTGCTTAGTACTGATCAACCAAGTTGTGGATGTATTGGTTACAAATCCGTGATACCTTTTTTTTAGTTCACAGTCCCACTAACTAGCACTGCTTGCTACTATCCTTAATCTAACCAAAGGTTTGAAAATCTGCTAAGGCTTTAGGAAACTGAAACACTTAAAAGAAGTCTTTGTGCATAAATGCGGCAATCTCACATGCGTGAAAGTCGTACAAATGTTGTTAAGTGTAGCAGGACGAGCTTGTAACATTGCAGGCTACGTTTGTAGTCACTGACGACAGCCTAGCACATAAAACGTATATAGAAAGTGTATAAGGACACTGTTGCTCAATGAGAGGCATTTCCACCATTAAAGTTTCCGATTTTATTACGTTCTTTAGAAAAGAGGTGTTTATATAATAAACAAGATGTAGACCAAATGGACACAGTAGACCTTATAGGTCACATTATTCTATAACTGTACATGTATTCATAATAAGCAAAGGAAATTGAGCACTGCAGTGTACTCTAACCATGCAATAGAGCTTTTGCAGTATATTGCACTGGTTCGAGGTAATACAAAAAAATCTCTCAAAACAATTTGCGTTTCAAAGGACATGGAAGTAGTTAGAGAAATACAGTTTGAAGATAGAAAATTTTTTATCAAAATATTAAATTGAAAATCAAATTTTAAGCAAAAATTCGAGTCCTAAAATTCTAAACAAATCAAATTGAAAAGATAAGATTTTGCACTTCACGACAAGTGCTAAAGTATTATTCGGTTAAATGTATCTATATTTAAATTATTTTCTCTCTTCATGTGATAGTATTAAATGGAGCAAAATTTAAGCTACAAAAGTATTTGAAAATTATAAATACCCCTTAAATGTTAAGAAAATGGTCAAGCCTTGTAGATTCCCTTTTTAATGATAATTGCAGTAGATATCGCAATTAGAAGTGCCAGTCAATCCGAGTTTAATTCTATTTTCGTAATTAAATACTACTGTACGATAGAAGGAGTCGCCGTAGTCAAGTAGGTAGTTTGTTGGCTTATTAGACGTGAGGAGACGTTTCAAACCATAGGTCAGACATATCGATCAAAATGAAATACGAAAAAACATTTCTTCGGCGATTTCCCCTCAGCAGATTTCTGGCAAAGAACTCTAAGGTTTAATAAATTTGCCATGAAAAGTTTATCAAAAATCGTTCCTTCGAAGTGGACTTTAAGCTGTAGGTTCGGCCACTCACATGTGTAAAATTAACACACACAACATAAGTGCTGAAAGAAGCTAAGACGTAAACCCTAATGAATAATTGTAATGACCAATTATCTGTATGTATGTACGATAGAAGACTTTGAAATTTTCCTATTTTAATAGGCCAAATAAACTTGTCTTAATTCTTTATTTTACAGTCAATGAATAATCTTATGCCTTCATTAAAATGAATGTCTTAACCAAAGAGAAAATATTTTTTTCTTGTCATTCCGTATTCCTTAAAAAGCAAATGATTTCCATAAATTTGAAAAAGCCATTAAAAATGCCAGTAAATTCCTCAATTACTCTTAAATGATGTTGTCAAAGCGTGATGATGTGAAGCTCATGGCTTTTGTTAGACAACATTAGCTACATGAGCAAACACTTGTTCACTTGTATCTGATGGTGGTGGTGGTGATCATGCGATGACAACCGAAAACAGTAGACCAGTTAAAGTCAATTTATGTGCGAAAGACATTTGAATGCAACAATTTTGATGAATACCCAACCAAACAGCATACATAAATGTATGTTAATAAAGCCTTACAACAAGGCTGTGGCTCATTGCAACACAATTTTAATCTCTTGGGGTATTAGAGGTGGTCGCCATGCTAATTGATATTTTCTGCAAGTCAATGAAAAGAAGAAATAATTTCAGCGCTTTTATGTTTTTTATTTTTATTATGGAAAACTGGATTATAATAAATGGCTAAAAAGAAAAATACCAGAAAAACATTTCTACTTAAAGATAAATAAAATTAAAAAACTAAAGAAAAATACTGGTTGATAATACCCAGAGCCGTGATCACAACCGACAGACAACAGCCATGCATTTAGCTATTCATGCACTCATCCTTGTAAAGATTGAAAATTTTTGTTTTCCTCATTTCGTTTACGAAAAAAAAGAGAAATAAAAAAGGAAAATTGCATGCGAATAATATCAAAAAAAAAAGATGGAAAACTTGTTTGCCAAAATTCACACAGATTTCCATGTTTGTTTTTTAAAATATTTCATTTTTTTTCCAAAGCCAGTAAATCTTTGTAGCTTATGGACGGCACGATTAAGACGATGATAATAAAGGAGTAAGCGGAAGTTTCTCTGTTTTTTTTTTGTGCTAAGCAAAACACTTGTTTAATGGCCATTAAAAAACTTGTATCAATGTTAAGTTGCATTAAGAGTTTTAACCCTAAAAAGTTTTACAGAAATTCTTGTAATAAATCTTGTAATAAACAATCAAATATTTCTAATATTAAAAACGTTTATTATAAGTAAATATTAATTATTTATTAAGATTGTTTCCTGCTAATGTTATAATAAACCACTATTACATGCACTGCCTCTTAAATTATTATGTAACGAATTTCGTTGATTGCCAATTACATTTTAGAGTTGGTTGGCATTATAGTCTACAACTTTCTTTAAATGCCAATAGAGATTTCATTTTCTTTATGTACTTTACTTATTATATAATTATAATGTATTTGAATCGTGTATAATTTATTTCGTTATTATCGAAACCTGTTCATAAGTTTTTCAATTTTTCACTTTACCGGTTTAATTATAATTTCCTACACGTGAAGTGTAAGTAGTTTTTTCTCTTTTTTTACTTGTAACTGTCAGTTGCCTTATCCTAAAAATATTTTTCAATTGGCGGAAAAATTATAAACAAAGTTTTTAGGTGATAAAATTTGCGAACAATAAGCATCACAAGTAAAATTTCCTACTTTTTCAGGTCTTAGCATGATTTTTTATTACATTGTGATACGTATTATTATTTTTCTTTAATTTTTCTCCAATTGAAAGAAGACAATAATCGTACCAATTCCCTTTGCAAGCAATCATGCAAAAAAAGCATATTAAAGCCCTGCTTTATAATTAAAATTATAACCGTTTTTTATATCGAATAATTTAATTAAACACCAGGCATGAGTTACTATTTATTTAACACAGAGATCTGATAAACAATAAATAATAGGTGTGAAGTAAAATGTTAATTATTAAATAAATAATTAAATAATTATTAAATAAAAAATTAAAGTGGGTTACTATTTCATTTTATTTTTGTTTTAAATAGTTAGTGGCATAATACTTTACATACGTAATTGGTCATTACAACCCTTCAGTCAGGATTACGACCTAGTTCCTCACACCACTTATGTTGTGTGTGGTAATTTTATACATGAGTGGCGGGACCTACAGTTTAAAGTCGACTCCGAACATAATACTTTAACTCAGTTTAATGTGGTAATGCTCTTATAACCTCTACGAATCTTAATATTGGAATCGGACTTACCAACATCGATAACTTTCGAACTTTAACAGTTGATAACGGCCATCTTGTTAAAGCTGCACATTACATATACGCATGATTGGTCATTACAACCTTTCAATCAGGACTACGACCTAACTTGTAACACCACTTATGTTGTGTGCGTTAATTCATATATGCGTGGCGGGACCTACAGTTTAAATTCGACTCCGAACGAAATTTTTAAGAAATTTTTCATGGCAATTTTTATTTACTCTCAGAGTTTTTGGCAGAAATCTGTTGAGAGGAAGTCGCCGAAGAAATGTTTTTTTTCCTTTTTCGATGTGTTAGGGATGTCTGCCCTGGGGTTTGAACCGTGTCCTCACGTATAATAAGCCAATACACTAACTACTGGGATACAACGACTTCAAGCTGTAAATTATTTGGCATTTATTCATCTCGTTTTGCCAAATCATCATGAATACGTACAAATAATAAATTTGGTTTTATCAAAATGCGCGTTCTGTTTGGGTAAAGTACTGGGCGTTTCACTTATTTACGTTCACAATAATCGCCCTAAATGTCTGACCACGGTTCAAACCCCAGGTCAAACATCTCCAACAAAACAAAATATGAAAAAATATTACTTCGGCGGCTTCCTCTCAGCAGATTTGTGGCTAAAACTCAAAAAGTAAATAAAATTGTCATGAAGAGTTTCTTTAAAATATGCAAGTGTCGCCACTCATGTAAAAAATTAACACTGTAAAAAACTAACACTAAAAACTAGGTTGTGATCCTGATTGAAATATTGTAGTAACCAATTATGTATGTCTGTATGTATAATCATCCTACCGAAACCCAGGCGAATGTGGTGTATAAATTCGACTTCACTGATGCAGCAAACAATCGACCAACACTCGTATGTCGACGAAACACAAGTTCTGCTGAAAATATTGCCAGTCTCCTTGGGAATGAGCAAGAGAAACCAAGGCAGTCGATATTGCATCGCTCACAAGAACTTGGCCTTTAGCATACCATCACTTCACGAATTTTGCGTCGTGTCTTGTGCCTGCGAATTAAATGTAATGTGCGCTGGGGAACTAAATGTAAATGACATTACAGGGCAATGTCTGTTCCCTGAATGGTCTTTTGAGCAATTGTCTTTAGCAATGAACCCTTTTTCTGGATGAATGGATATGTGAACAAAAAGAAAATTTTCGAATTTAAGACGATATCAATACACATGAGATCCTAGAAAGAAATTGTTTAGTGTAGATTTTCAGCTATCGGTCCATATTTCTTTGAGAACGATGTTGGGCAAACAATTAGTGTCAAAGGCGACAGTCCAATTTGGCCTGAATTGGATGAAGAGAAAACCAACAATTGGTTTCAATGGGACAAAGTTATTTGCGACAAAAATTTGAGATCATGCTTATCTTATCACATGGGGGAGATATAAGTTGGCCACCGAAGTCATACGATTTGCATTCTCAGACTTATTTTTGTGCGGTTTTCTAGAGTCACAAAAACCCATTTCATCGGTCAAATTCTCTCTGATTTATATGCCAGAGTAATAGTATTCAATTTCTGTATCCTATAAGACCCCTAATACCGCCACAAGGTTTAATATTGTTTATGTAGCCGTCATTTAGTGTTTGTTTTACCATTAGCCAAGTCAACTTGACTGCAAAAGTTTAACGAAAATATCCTTGTTTTTTCACACAAGGCCACAAAACATTTCATAGCAATTTAACAAGACACTTTGATGCATGTTTGCGATTTTTACTTTCATTTCTTTTATTTTCTTTTCTTTCCATTTCTTTTCTTTCTACAACAAACAAACAAATATTTTATTCATCTTAATTGGCTATTTGGACAACTAAAAAATTTTGTTTTCTTTTGGCCATAAATTTCAATTGGAATTTATGAAAATTTATTACAGCCACGAATTTGTTTTACAACACACGAATTATTTTCAATTTAATAGCCATTATACTGCTATGATTAGGATACTAAATCGATAATATTAATGAATGATTAATATCACTAGTCAACAGGTGGTAAAAGTCGGTTAATTGCCACAATTTCTTGGTTGATTTTTTTTTTAATTTTTATTATGCATCTTTCAATGTTTTTGAATGTCTTTTTAATTGCCACGAAATTTTTTGGAGGAAAATCAGAGTTTTTCTCTGATAATGAAGAAATTAAAATTGAAATAAAATGTAAACGAGTTTAAAAATAAAATTGATTTAAACGCCGTTGACAGCTGAAGACACATTTATGGCGTTAATTAAAACATTGACAACGATCACAGATCACAACGATCGTTTGACCACGTTTACAACTATTCAAGTCAAGTGTAATTGAATTAAACTTTTAACAGGCAGCAGAAACAACAGCAACAAAATCAGCAGCAGTGTTATAATTTATTAAATACGGCAATTTATTCAAATCCTGTTGAAAGACATTTGCTTTGGCATATAGGCCAATAGCCATGAATATATTTGAAATTTACATGGATGTAAAAAAAGAAAACTTCAATGGTGGCATTGCATATGGACTGGATACAGTGTAATATCGATGTGGAATACATTTATTATTTTAATATTAAAACTGGTGTTTATGAAACATGGTGGTGATATGTTGTATTAGCATAATTGAAGGCCGTATATTTTATTTTTCTTTTTCTTTTTTTTACTTTAAAAATGGAAAAATAGTCAATTTATAGTCTATTAAATCAAAAGACTTAAGAAACATACTTTTTAAATACAAAATTAATGATATGGACACATATGACCCGACTTCTGACCATGAATTGTGAATTCAAAGAACATTTTTTAGAACAAGAAACGCTTCAAATAGATAGATTCTATGAAAAGAAATAACAAGAAAATGTACTTGAAGCCTCTGCTGTTTTAAATTCAAAAACAATACCTGGATGTCTATCAAGCTGGTAAGAAGCTCTTTTTAGCAATTTGGGTGTACCAATATTCGTCGCCGTAGTCTAGTAAGTAGTGTGTTGGCTTTTAAGGCGTAAGGCCACGGTTCAAACTCCAGGTCAGACATCTCCAACTAAACGAAATATGAAAAAATATTTCGGGACTTCCTCTCAGCAGATTTCTGGCAAAAACTCAAAAAGAGTAAATGAAATTGCCATGAAAAGTTTCTCAAAAATCTGTGGTTAGGAATCGACTTTAAACTGTAAGTCCCGACACTCATGTATAAAATTAACATACACAACATGAGTGGTCGTAATCCTGACTGAAGGGTTGTAATGACCAATTATGTATGTGTGTAAGTATGATATTTGGCATGGCAACGTCGTTACAGGACAATATACAAGGGGTACTAGTATAAATTGAGTGTCAAGATACAAATGTCTCCATAGGAAACAAGCGCTATTACTTCTTCTTTTTTTTTTGTTGGCAACGACATCTGTTGATCAGTGTACATCAAATCAGTAAACAAACATTATATTTTTTTCATCGTGTTCAAGTAAACGAGTTCGGCGCCACAAATTATTTTTTGTTTTCCTTTGAAAAAAGTTGCTAGAGAGCCGCATCTAAACCTTGTCGAGACATATGATGATCATGATTTATCAGAAGCAACATGCAGACGATGACAGTTAAGATGTGAGAAATGGAGAAAGTGAAACACAACCAAAAAAGTTTGAAGACGCCAAATTGCAAACAATAATGAATGAAAATTGAAGTCACCGTAGTCTAGTAGGTTAGGTTAGGTTAGGCTTGAGAACGTGTTCTTGTCATTGGGACAAGTACAATACCCAGAGGAGAAAGATGGATCACAAACGTACAGGAGAACGCGAATACAACCATGATGCTATAGCACTTCTCAACCAACCCAAGCTATTTATGAATCTAGAAGAGTAGGAAGTGTGTTGATTTATTGGACGTGACGCCGCGGTTCAAACCATCTCCAACAAAACGAAGAAAATATCAGAATGAATGAAAAAATATTTGTTCGTCGACATCCTCTCAGCAGATTTCTGGCAAATAATTCAGAGAGTAAATAAATTGCCATGAAAAATTTTTCTAAAACTCTGTCTTTCAAAGTTGACTTCAAACTGTAGGTTCCGCCCCTCATGTATAAAATGAAATTCTGTTTGAAGGGTTCTAATGACCAATTATGTCTGTATGTATGTATTGGATGAAGATGACGCTTTAAGTCAGCAAAAAATGGCAGAAGTGTTAGATGTTGAACAACAAAAAATTACTGACAGTTTAAAAGCTATGGGAGACGTTAAAAAGTATGGAAAATGTGTGCCACATGAATTAAATGAGAGACTGATGAAAAACCGAAAAAAACTTGTGAAATTTTGTTTCAAGACATGATAGAAAATCAATATTTTATTGAATTGTTACAGGCGATGAACAATGCATTTATATGCTGAAACCTACAGCGAAAATATCGTAGGTTAATCCGTGGCAACCAACAACTTTTGCTGGAACGAACAGGAAGACAATAATATATGTCTGGTGGAACCAGAAAGATATGATGTATCATCAGAAGCGTGTAATAATAAGGTCGCTAACAACAACAAAACAAAAAATTGAACCATGCATAGAGCGAAAAGCACCCAGAATAGTTTGGATATTGAGATTTTGCAGTGGTAGCTTTGATATTAAAGCTCACTTGAACATGCATAACGGCCCGTTGTGACGGGTAAGCGCAGTCCCCGTACTGACCAAATTGCATCGAACTCATATAAGGAGAACACTGGAGTAAGAGAATAGGCTGCAACACACGATGACAATACACCTGCACGCAAAGTAATGCCGGTTCAGGATACAATCAAAGCATTAGAATTCACAAGACATGGCTCGTTCCTATTATTATTTGCTTTCCTCGATAGGACGCGCTCTGCCTGAGCTGCATTTAAATTCTTACGAAGTAGTTGAAAATTGGGTGAATAATTGGTTTGTTTCAAAACAGCAACGTCATGGCATCCATAAATTGCTTGAAAGATGGAAAAACTGTATATCCAGCAATGGCCAATACCCTGAATAAACTGTTTTTACTTTCCCATTAAAAATTAGTGCCTGATTTCATAACGATACACCTGGTAGTTTGACAATATCGTTTGAAGTTGAGTTTGATTCCAATACTTTGGTACTGTTACACTATGCAATACAAGGTTTTTTAGCCAAGTTGTCATAAAAATGATTTTAAATGTTTCATTAATGCATTATTTTATAAATACTGGCTAGAGTTTAGCAATGAATCGTTTTTACGCTACTCATAAGCACTTATGAAATTTTGAATATATGTAAGTGAGTCAACAGTATTGAAATTCAACTACTCTGATGCATTCGTACTCACTACAACGTTGATTTATAAGTACAGGTTGCAATGAGTCTGCGTACAACGTTGATATCAAACTCATACCATTTGAAATATGTTTGATTCATAAGCCTACTCACCTAGATTCATAACTTTAGAAAAATACATATAAGTAATTCGAGTCACTCGGAAAAATTTGTTGTTGCATTTACAAAAAAAGCAAAAAGACACATAAGCAAAAAAGACAGAACAGCAAGCAGAGCAAGCACACAAACTTTTAGTGAGTATTTTAGTGTTTGTACGCGAATCATACTTATTTTGTGATTCTTGTAAATGTTGAGTTATGGAGAGTCGAAGAAGTACTTCAAATTTTGAATATGAATGAGAGTCCATGTTATTAAAATAAGTATGAATGCTTATAAGTAACAGAAATTATGAGTACGATTCGATTCTATTATTGAATACCCATTGCTGATCTCCGATATTGTCATAACCTTTTGTGGAAAGACTTAAGACACGTACTTTCAGACACATATGAGTCTTTTTAAGTGCCCATAACAAATGGCCATTAGATTTAAAACATATGGAATTGCATACCTCTACACATTGCTGCATTTTGTTGTAAATTTATAATGCTTGTGTCTTAAGTCTTTCAATATGACAATGTTGCTTTTATATACATATGTACGTATGATATTTGTGTCTTAAAGTTTTTCTTTATGGACATATGAATTTATGTTCTAGTCTTTTTTGGGTTTTCTGACACACGCAGCACGTTCTTTCAATAGTCTGTTAGACTTGACAAATTAACCGACAATTTAAAAATTATTTTTCATGTTGTACAGATCACGCCTTGCCATATTAGAAGTGAACACTATTTTTGTAAAAATTATTTGTATGGCAATTGCAATAAAAACATAAAACAAAATTGATTGATTTGAATTAATTTCAATTTGCATGTTCGTAAAAAGTTAAAAAAAATCAAAAATTTATTAACAAGTTTAGTAAACATTTTTGAATTTAATTTTATAAAACCAATTTTTAAATAAAAATTGTATTAAAATTAACAAAAATTATTATTTTTTCGTATAAAATTCTATTTTGGTTTTTATTATAGAAAAAAGTCTAAAAAAATCGTGATTCTTTTGTAATTCGAAATAAAAGAAAAGAAACTGGAGTTTACATTCGATCCTCTGGCTATGATTAATGGTCGATAGGTGTTGGTACAGTATATTAAGCACACTTTGCATGAGATTTTGAAGGTCAGTAATACTTTAGAAATCTCATACATCTCATACAATCATATAAACTTTCAAATAATATGTGCTTGCCGTGAGGTTTAGACGATCATTAAGGCATACATACATTTATAAGCTAAGATTTATTAATTTCGATTAATTAAACGATTTAGAATTACAATAGGAAAATTGGAAAATGTCTTCAATTCTTTGTAATTCTTTTATCAAGAATGTTGATAAAAAGAATGTAGTTCGAGATTTACACAATAATTTAAATGGAATACCAACTGTGTGTTGAGCGCCGTATACGTTCGTCTTAATAATGAAAAATAGTTTCTATTTCTTATCCAATGATTTTGGTTATAATTATCAAAGGTTTAGATTCTTTGTCATGGCCACAAGATAACATAACTCTCTGAACTTGGATTTTTCAAACAGTACGATCACTTTGGCTGTTAAACCACATCATTTTTTATATATTTTTCCCTTGCCATTAACACATCATATTTAGCACAGAGCGATATCTACAATACCTAGTTTTTTTATGACATTTTTGCTACATAAGATTACATTGCTTAAAATGTATTTACCAAATAGTAAAAGCTCTGCTAAACAGTTCTTAGAATAACTACTAGAAATTAAATCATTGTCGTCTTCTGTAATGCCAATAACATACAATTTTCTCAATACATTTGGTAGCTGCTATGTGTGGTCGTCGAGTTAGACCTGATCATACATACATGATTGGCCATTACAACCCTTCAGTAAGGCCTAGCTTCTCACACCACTCATGTTGTGTGCGTTTATTTTTATACATGAGTGGGCGACCTATAGTTTACAGTCGAATCCGAACGACAGATTTGTGAGAAACTTTTTATAGCAATTTTATTTACTCGAAAATTTTTGCCAGAAATCTGCTGAGAGGAAGTCGCCGAAGAAATATTTTTTCATATTTCGTTTTGATTTTTTAGCTGGGGTTTGAACCTCGGCCTTACGTCTAATAAGCCAACACACCACCTACTAGAATGCGGCGACTTCAATTAGAGCTGATCTCTGAGTTAAAACTCATGAAAAAATATTTCCCTCGATTATGCTTTTTCAGCAGCTCAAACCTGTTGTTCAGAGTCGGCGTTAAGCTGTAGATTCTCCTACACCACGTCAGATCGAATTCTTACATGCAAACATTGCAGTATTACACAGACTAAAAAGGTTAAAACGGATCGTACAGAATGGCCAATGGAGGCCACTCATTAAATATACAATCGTATTTTAGTAATGGTCCACACGGATTACAGTGACTGAAGAAGTAATCGAACGACGCCATTTACGTCAAACAAGTTAAGAGAGTTTTGTAAATGCGAGGATATTAAGCACCTTTTGATTTGCACTAGAGTGCCAAAAGAGGAGGTCACCGTGGTCTAGTAGGTAGTGTTAGCTTATTAGGCTTGAGGTCACACTTCAAACCCTAAATCAGAATCTCTAAGAAACTGAAATATGCAAAATATGTCTTCGGTGCCTTCCTCTCAGCAGGTATCTGGCAAAAATTCTGAGAGTAAAATAAAATTCACATGATAAAGTTTCTCAAAAACCTGTCGTTTGGAGTCGACTTTAAATTATAGGTCACGCCACTCATAAGAGTAGCATATACAATATAAGTGGTGTGCGAAATTCATCCTGACTGAAGGATTGGAACGAACAATTATGTATGTCTGTGCCAAGAGGGAACGCTCAAATCGGAACGGCATCTCGGATAATTAATCCTATGCTCCATTATTAATCCACTTGTAAAGCAACCAGATAATCAAAAACTGGGATGCGTACAGATAGCGTCAAGGTTTGCTGGCATTGAATTATTGACTGGACTGATAATAAGAAATAGTGGCAATCAGGATAAGAAATTCCTTTGGAAGAGCCAAGCGAGAACCAATGAATTGAGAGAAAAAACTGGGGATAATACACGACCGCCGCAAGAGAAGAATTTTCAGTAATTCCAACACTAGTATACGAGGTAAAAAATTGGATGCAACCAAATGCACACAATTTATTGCAGGTATGAAGTGAGGTTGAAGTTTCTTAGTTCTTGTAGGATTGTAAAAAGACTTCAACATGGTCGATATGAAGTGAAATAATACAAAAAGGATCTAAAAAGTATACAACAATAGCTAAGAGTCACACTTGGGTCGAATGAAGAGTCAAGGAGGACAAAAGGGGTAAATAGGCTGACACGTAAAAGGTTTACAAACACGTGGACAAAGATCAGTATAAATGTGAGAGGAATATGATTGAGGCAGACAAACAGTGGTTGAGTACAAGCAATGAATATGACAAACGCAAAGTGTTAATAATTCGGTTTTTTTCTGAAGCCGTATTTAAACATTTCTTCAAACAATATTCATGAAAACAAAGAAATAAAAATAGATTTCTAAACCCTTATTTTTTTACTTGACCCACCACAACATCTGTAACACTACAAAGAGTCGATGGTTGTTAAATCAAATCAATACATCACACCACAGTGACATAAAATTGACACAAAACATTACGTTGGTTGTCATGTAAATTAATCATTGATTTCTTTTATATTTTTCTTCAATAGCCAGTCAGACCATACGCAATCATTGCAAACGTAAGATTAATAAATCATTTCAAAAATAAAAATAAAAAATTTTAAAGAAAAGTTATAAAAACAATACAAATTTAAATATTAAAATTGAAAATAGCCTTGAGCCAATTCTTTTCGATTTGAAATACAGAAATAATAATAACAACAATAACAGTGGCTAAAAACACTTTCATTCTTAAGAGCTTAAGAGCTCATTAGCCGGTTAAGTTCATATTTGATTTGATTTTTTGATTTTTTGTGCTTTTGAGTTACGTTTCAGTTGATTTAAGCGTGAATCATTGACAAGAGCATTTGATTTGTTTTCATTTTCGTTTTTTTGTTTGCCATTAGAATGGTAATAAAGCAGAAATAATTTTCAAACAGAAGTTATTTGTTATTCGTAAATTATTGAATAGAAATCAATAACAGCAACAACAACAACAATATTTGTTCTACAAACAAAAGCAAATCAAATCAAACGCTTATAACGGTTAAGGTTTTTGCTTTTATTTTTTCAAGTTTCAATTTATAAAAGGCGTTTGAGGTTTGATCTCTGTTAAGCAGAGTGCGAAAAAGGCCAGGGTCTAACAAGGCTTTTAAATATTTGCGCGTTTTTCTTTTTTTCTTGCTCCCTTTTACAACACTTTCGTTTTTTTTTTGTCTAATTTTTTTTATTTAAAATTACTCTAGAAAAACAGTGGGAGTTACGCTTGTTCACTTATTACATTCACTTCTTTTGTATGAATTGTTGTCTTTTTTATTGGTTTTTTGCTTATGAAGAAAACAAAGCAAAAAAACTGTCTTACAAAATTGAATTGTTAATCCAGCATCTATCGACCATATTAAATGGATATTTCCGAATCGAACGAATTGTATTACAAATTTTGACAACTTCTCTTTTGTATTGTCCGCTTAGCTGGCCGCCCATTTCAATAGTTAACAATGACCCTTTATGACTTGTTCAATAATTTGCATTAAAATATGTTAACAACACAATTCGATTGTTTATTACATCTGATGTGATACACACACAATAAAAAATAAAAAAATGTGAATGCATGTCCAAATTATTGTTTCATTATTACAATATACATACCACACCACACCATACACGACAGTGTATTGAATTTGTATTGAATATGAAAAATCTGAACATTTATAAACGGTCGTGATTTAATTGTGCACAAAAGTTATATGGGTTACGAATATTTGTACAAAAATTATGTAAAAAATATTGGAAAAAAATTTTTAGTCGCACCTAAAAATACAAAGAAATTAACGTTTCCAAATCGGAAGTGAGATTTTTAAAATATCGGGTATCCGGTACTTTTGCTGCTTGAGAACTCATAACTGTGGTGAACATATGTATAACGGAAACCATATTTTAAAAATTATTCCAATCCAATAATATATCCGTCTTAATTTCTCAAACAGCCGATAAATTAAAGATCATGAAATGTTCCGCAAAGCTTAGCCTTATTATCAAGAGCGGTTCATCTCAATTTGTCAGCCAGTTTTGAGTCAGCATTTGGTGTTTCCTGATGTTGCCTCAAAATAGTTTGTAAATTGATTTCGTATGATATTATCTACCATATCTTGTTCCAAACCCGCATTTGAATTCCAGTGGTTTGAAGGGCCGATTGATGTCGTTCTCAAAGAAACTTAATTAAATCAGTGACTTGAGTTTAGACATTTATTTTCATACGACGAGAAGCGATAAAAGTTTGTCATAAACTTGCGTTGACTTCTTTTATTTAATGGATAGCATTTGTAAACGAATGGTAGTTGTTAAATTATTTGACTACAAATACGATCGATACTGTTTAGAATCATGTATGGGCCGGTGCCTCAAATTCTATTTTGAGTCTTCTCGACCCCGTCCAGGAAAGGGCGAAAGTACTCATTGATGAATGTTGGGTATCCAACTCTCTTGATTCATTGGATCATAATCGCATTGTGGATTGCGTTTCACTGTTCTATCGCTATTACAAGGGATTTTGCTCGAACGAAATAAGGTGACTTGTTACCGAGAATCATGTATTCCTACGTAACACCCGACCTTCTCGGCGAGAACATCCCTTTGTGATCGATTGACCATTGGATCGCATACTGTATTACAGACAAAATTCGTTCTTTAGCCGGAGTATTCGTATGTGAGGTCTTTCCTGCCACATAATATAAAAGGATTCAAATCTAATGTCCACAAACACTACTCCCTCTCTCTTCCATCCAATAACGTATTTTCCTAGTTCCAGCGCATTGCATGAGTGGGAGCCATCACCTGAGTGTTGGTCGTACAAAAAAGGTGTTGTTTATGAATTTTAACTGTTATAACGACCATCATAAAAATAGTGCTGAATAAGCAAAGTTCTTTATATCCTTACAGAATCAATTGTCTCTGAGCAACATGTAGTAAACGATTAGATCATCCGCCATGAAATAGTAAGAAGACGGCGAAAGGTTTTTTGACAGTCCTACGTTCATTAAATGAATAAAACAAGTAAAATTTGTAAACGAAGCTGCTGATGTGATATTAATTACAAGGTATCATAAAGAGTAATCCTCTTCAGCGTTATATTAATACACTATGAGAATTATTACAACTTGCCGTTAAAGTTGAACTTTAAAATTCTTTTCGTTATTAATAATGATAAAATAAAGTTAATATTTTCAAAAATATGGCAGTGCCGGAGCAATGTTGATAAAACTGCTCGATTAAACAATTTTTTTTCTTAAACGCAGTGGCAACGTAGGGCCTCTTTTTTGTTGTATTTGCTCGTTTTGTTTATATTTGAAGTTGCCATATTGAAAATAATATAATTAATATGGCAAGTTCAAAGATTAAGTGAACTTTAGAAGTTAAAGGTAGGATGATCCTCCCTTTAGCTTAACGCTCACTTCTACCTTATTGTCTGTCCACTTATAATAACGAAAAACAATTTATCTGGCCGTTAAAATCCTCCCTTTAGTTAACGGCAAATTGCAATAATGGCTTTAAATTTAGGCAAAATTGGTTTTAGTTTGACTTAAGCAGCTATAGCCTATAGTGTAGTGGATCATATGTTCAATTATTAAATCAGAGTCACTAGTTCAAGCCTCGAAGAAATAAAATACGATAAAAATTATGACTTCTATCTTTCTTTAAAAATGTTGTTAATACGTGTGGTGTCTAATTGCTGTTGTAGATTGTAGATATTTTGAAAGCTTTTAATTTATGGTTGTTGTCTGTGTTGTTAAGGCAAAATCTTGTTAATTAATTGTTTTACATAATTGTACTGTTTAGTGTTGTAAGATAAAAAAAGAAAATAAAAACTGTAGTAGATTAAACTATTAAATCATATGGCTATTGGTTAAATATGGTAACGTACATACATATATTAATTTTTATTTAATGGAGTTTCTTTTATATTTTTTTGTTTTTCAACTCTGCTTAGTCTGATTGAATATAAACGTAACACATAAAAAGAATTTGTTTTTAAAAATTGTTATTCGCACTTAATGTTCAAGCCATTATATTTGCTTTTTTGCTTTTTTAATGACAGTCCATTGCAACAAACTATAAGTTGCCTATTTAGACTGAAAATAAAATCGAAATGAAGTACAGTGGCAGCCACACAGAAGTAACAATTTATTTCAACTGCCACAAATTGTTTTATTGTTGCAGTTTAACTGCCACATTTGGACAGAGAACAAACGTGATGCAGGTACAATGTTTCAAAATTGTTGCATTGGATTTAAATCGATTTTGATTTAAATGTTACGTTTAAAAAATATTTTTTCCGCTGTGATCATTAGCAAATTGTTGTGTTGATTGTGTTTCCCAAGATACCAACAAGGCTTGTTAGTAGAGTTCAGATATGTTTTCTGATTTATTTACTGACCGACTGACTGATTGATTTGTTTAATGTTCTCATAAGATCCGTTGCATGATTTTAAAGTGTTTGGCTGTATTGTTTGATTGCATTTTAATTATAAATGTGGCACACGTCACTTAAACAGGTGGTTGATTATTTTTTTATCGTTTTTTACTTCATAGTTTTGGTCTATGTTTTCTGAGAATTTTTTTTTTTTGTTTTGTTTTCATATGACATGATTTTGTTATGACATATTTTGCATGTTTGCCATATTTAATGCAGACATGTTATGCTTTTAATTATCATTTGCTCTTAAGTTTCCTGTCATAACTCATGCATATTTCATAAAAGAAAATATTTCAAATAGTTTTGATTAAAAAATTTAAAAAAATATTTCAGTTTTAATTAAGCCAGTATTATTATTTTCATAATAATAATGCTTCACAAGGCCTTTTTTCTTTTCAAATACAAATACTAATCTAATATCTCAACTTTTCTTAAGTGTTCCATTTTTCTTTTTTTGTGTGATGTTTTATATTTTTTATACAACAGGAAGAATAGCTTTAATTGGCAATTGTTAACGAATTGTTCAAAATTGAAGCCTTTATACGGTGTTTTTTGCCAAGTAAATGAATATAATTGTACCTGTTTTCAGTTTTCTCCTCTAAGACTTGTTTGATAGACAAACGTCTACTTATTATACAATTTCAAATTATTTTCTTATGCTGTCTTTCGTTTTGTAAGCATCTTAAATTAAATCATAAAAAATCATTAAATAATGTTCAGTGCATATACATTCATTACATCTGCAACCAAATTGGCTGGTAATTTTAATTGCCTGGTATAAAGGATTAGAAATTTACAGGCAAATAATTCAAACTTTTTTGTATGGATATTAAAATAATTGCCACAAACAAAATTGCAAAATTATAATGCAACCCTAAAACGCAATAAATGTACACAGGGAGTATTGGTTAAAGGTTTAATTGTTGTAAAAATATTAATGTTTCGATGAGCTAAATAATTTTCAAATGGAAATAAATCAATTAAAATTGTATCTCTAATCAGATAGGCATGTCTTTTCTTCTATTATAAACAGCACGTGGAATATGATTCATATTCATGTATTGCTGTGAGTGGAAAATAGCTTCCGAAAAAAGGTAAAGGAAATTCGTTATGATGTATGAACCAACTTCGCCTGTAATAAAATATACGGTTGACCAGTTAAATATCTACAAATGGTCTACAAAAGGTTAATTGTTAAGTAGTGTAGAAGCATGCAAGTTTCTCATTAGTTTATACAAACATACATACATGATTGGTCATTACAATCTTTCAGTCTGGATTACGACTTAGTTTCTCACACCACTTATGTTGTGTGTCTTAATTTTATATATGAGTGGCGGTGCCTGCAGTTTAAAGCCGACTTCGAACGCCATATGCTTGAGAAACTTTTTCATGGCAATTTTATTTGCTCTCAGAGTTTTTACCAGAAATTTGCTGAGAGGAAGTCGCCTAAGAAATATTTTTCATATCTCGTTTTGTTGGAGATGTCAAAAAAAATAATGCATACTAGAGGCTTTCTGACCATTAGCCTTCCAGAGAGGAAATTCATAGAAACGAAAAGTCCTAAGAAAGAGTAGGACTCCATAAGGAAAATGAACCGCTGCTACACGTCAACAAATATAGGTTATTTGGCTCCCCATTTTTTGTCAGCTTGACGGAGCTATCACCTGTTAATATCAAGGGTATAGCTTCGTTCATCAAACTTTCTGGCTGGTTTTCCAGTGTAGGGTAGTCGTGCAGTCCTTGCGCTGACCAACTTCTTCCTCTTCCCTGATTTTGGTGGAACTTGTGAGCTTTCTTATATCAGAGCACGTCAACAAAGTTAAATGAGCAAGGAAATAAGCGAGATAAGCCAAATTCTTTGTCCATTAGCGAACGACAAGCATTAAAAAATCATATTTTTGAGAAAGATAAAATGCCTTCATAAAGTTTGGGTACAAATCGCATATAATAACAAATTTGGTCAAATCGGGATCAGTTATAGGAGACAGAGTTGTATGCACAGTTAGGGACGTTATAAGATTTGAATCTATTCAGAGGCAAAAGAGTATCTGCAGCTCAAATTAATCAAAAGAGATGGATGCCTTACTATATTTACTGTAATTAGGCTCAGATATTTTCGGTGGCCATAGACTAGTAGGTAATATGTTGGCTTATTAGACGTAAGACCATGATTTGAACTCCAGGACATACATCTGAATCAAAATGAAATATGAAAAAATATTTCTTCGGCAACTTCTTGTCATTAGATTTTTGGACAGAAAATCTGAGAAGTAAATAAAATTGCTATGAAAAGTCTCCACCACTTATGTATAAAAATTAACACACACAACATAAGTGGTGTGTGAACCTAGGTCGTAATCCTGACCAACTAAGTATATTATGTTCCGTTTTAGTAGGTAGATTTGTATGTGCAACCAGAGAGAAGCCCCATATTACTCGGTACGAGTAGAAATCTATTCAGAGACAAAAGAGTAGCTGTAGCTTAAATTAAACAAGAGAGTTGAGCAATTCCCATTTCTTCTATACTCGGTTGAGAAGCATTGAAAAAAAAACTTTGTGAAACAGATTCAATTGCAAGAGTTGTATTTCACTTTCAGTCGCATATAGGCGGGGTTCAAAGTTTGGATTCCTGCCCGTATTCATATACGTGAGCTGGTTCTAACGTATATTGTGTAACTATCTCAAGCTCTCTAATTTTCGCAATATTGTTGACAGCAATATAAAGGCCCGTCAATGTATGTAGAGGGGAGGAAACAGACCATACAGTACAAGAGTGTATGCTTATACAGTTAAACCAGCATGTCGGCTAGTTGCTCGCTCGCTATTGTAAGGTGCCAGAAATATTTTCTGTACGAAATCTATATCTTGAACATCTTGATTCTTCGCATCTTTGCACTCTTTTGAAAGGTGCTGTGTCTAGTATAGCATACTGCATAAAATATTTGGGATCTCGAATTTAGAAAAGCTGAGCTGTAATGCATAATCAGCATTATCTATAATGTAAAGACTCTTACAAGTACGCTTAAGACAACTTTACTTAGTCTTGATATACTCAGGGCCATTATTACAACTTGCCGTTAAACTTGGGTTTAGTTAAAGGTACCTCTAGCTAAAGGGAACTGCTAATTACCTTTAACTTATATTCGTTATTACTACATGCAGATAAAATAAAGTTAAGTATTTTAAAAATCTGGCAGTGCCGGAGCAATGCTCAATTAAAAAAGTTTTTTTTTGAAACGCAGTGGCAACGTCCTCCTTTTTTGAGTTGTATTTGCTCATTTTGTTAAATATTTGCAGTTGCCATATTGAAAATAATATAAATAATATGACAAGTAATATAAATAATATGAACTTTAAAAGTTAAAGGTAGTATAATCCTTCCTTTAACTTAACGCTCCCTTCTGCCTTATTATAATGAAAAACAATTTATCTGCCCGCTAAAATCCTACCTTTAGTTAACGGCTAGTTGTAATAATGGCCCTCAATCTTATATCAGAATCGCCACACATAAACAAAATTTTACATCAAAAATTGCTAAAATTACTGCCTTAACTGTGAGCGGCAAAATGTCGGAATTATTTTTTCATTACTTTCACTCAAATATCATTCAATTCGCAACAAACAGACAGCGTTTATTAGCCGTTAACAATTTAAATTACTATTACAAAATGATCATCATCATATGAGTATGTATGTACAGTACAGTTAATTTTCACTTTTAATGAATTGTTGTTTGAGTCCTGGACATTATGTACATGACAAACTTTGTGTCACCAAATGGCATATCTTATATCATCCATCACCATTCAGTCGACATATGGAATACGTGCTCTGTTAATAACCAATTGTTGTTAATCAATGGAAATACTTACTGAATGGCCACATTCATTTCAACTTGACTTAATGACACTACCAATGAATTTTAAATTATCTGCTTAACAAGTATTTTTCTTCGTATATTATTTACGGTTTTTAAATTTTTTGTTTATTGGACTGTCAAAGGTTGAATGACACAACCGCACAAAAACTTGGCAGAAAGTCAAGTTGATTTTCGAAAACAAAAATAAACAATTTCTGTTAAAGTCAATTATTAAAAAAATACTAAATTCAGGTTTATATTGTTAAAATCTTGTGGACAATAGTTTTTACTTCTCATCAAGATTATTTATTACAATTACAACAAACTTATGTTATTTCCTTATGTAAATATCGTATAACAACATCCTGATTTTATTTTATTTTTTTCTTTAATTTTTCAATTAAGCTTTTCAACAAATAATTTCAAATCTTGATTTTCTTTGTGTCGCAAACATTTTCCTAATTTTTCAATTGTCCATTTTTGCCTTCAGCCAGAGATTTGTATGAAATAGCCGATGGTATTTAACTAACTCCGACACAATTTTGTATTTATTTTTCCCGTAGACTCTTAGTATGAATTACAGAAATAATAAAAGCTTTGCTGGCCATAGTGGTGAAAGGCCACTTCATGTATGGTTTTGGGTTTCCTATGATAATATCCGAAAGATTAGAATATTTTTTTGCCATTACAATGACATTTTTGTTTATTTTTCTTTTTTCTCGTTTTTTTTTTTTACTTTAACACAGGTGTTATGATTTTTACGTAATAATAATAAATATATTTGTGTTAATACCATAATAAAACTGACATAATAATAAAACTGTTATTGGAATATAATTTTATGCAAGTGTCTGTGAGGATTACACCGAAAATAAAGCAGCATAGCGGGCTATTACGCTAAGCTTGCCACACAGAAATTATCAAATTAGTGTAACGGCAATTATTAGGTTAAAACAGTTCGAAATAATAGAATTAAAGGATTTCAGAGGAAAAAGATTAGAGCTCGATTTACTTTCTTTTCCATCTAATTCTCTGGAATTCAAGTGAATATATCTTGTTTCCAAGAAAGGAGAATTTTCTTATTTTGTATAAGACCAACGCTCAGGGGATGATCCCTACTCATATAGTGCATTGTGTGGGATTTAGTAAAATAGGTTATGGGAAGGAGGACAGAGAGAGTAGTGTTTGCGGATATTATATTGAAATCTTCTTAAATGACAGGAAAGGTAGGAGGCTAAGACAAACACTCAGGGGATGGGCCCTACTATACAGTGCATTGCGTTGGGAAGAGGAAAACGGGAAGGAGGACAGAGGGAAGGATGATAGAGGGAAGGAGGACAGAGGGAGTAGTTTTTATGGTCATTAGATTAGAATCGCTTTATATTATAAGCGGCACGAAAGACCTCTCCAGGTAGGGAGTTCCACATGTGGATAGTCCAGCTAAAGAACGAATTCTGTCTGTAATACAGTGAGCGATCCACTGGGCAACCGACCTTAAACGGATGTGTCCTGTCGGGAGCAAGTCCCTTTAACAGTCGCCCTGGTCTAGTAGGTAGTGTGTTAGCTTAATAGACGTAAGGCCACGGTTCAAACCACAGGTCAGACATCTTCCAACAAAACGAAATATGACAAAATATTTCTTCGGCGACTTCCTCTCAGAAGACTTCTGGCAAAAATTGTGAGAGTAAATAAAATTGTCATGAAACGTTTCTCAAAAATCTGTCCTTCGGAGTCGACTTTACACTGTAGGTCCCACCACTCATGCGTAAAATTAGCCCACACAACATAAGTGGTGTGAGAAGCTAGGTCCTAGACCTTACTAAAGGGTTGTCAATTAAGTCATTAATAAGGTTGCCCACACTTTTCAGACTAGACTATTGCAATACACAGAAATTACAATAATACGGGGGGAAAATTCGAAAAAATAAATTCTTTAGTGCACATCTGATAATTTTCAAAATAAAATTGAAATATTTTTCCATATTGAAAGAATACAGACGATGGTTTCTTTACTTATTAATTATTTAATTAATTATTTCCGTCGCTTAGTCTAGTGATAATACTTTTCCAGAGGAAAGACTGAAAGGCCGAACTCAGCTTTGACAAAAAAAACTATCTCCCACTAGTCCTCTGTGAGTAATTAAATGCGAAAAAAACGTTCATAAATCTATCGATCGAATTCCATATTAAACTACAGGTAATGCCGCTCATGCATACAATTTTTAAACGCAACATGGATGCTAGTGCTGAAAAGCTAGGCCTTAATCCTTACCAAAAGGATGGCAGATTTCTGACAGACACTCTGAGAGGAAATAAAATTTTCATGAAAAGGTTGTTTAAAATCTGTTGTTGGGAATCGACTTCAAACTGTATGTCCCGCCACTCATGTATAAAATTAACACACACAACATTAGTGGTTTGAGAAACTAGGCCGTAATCCTGACTGTAGTGACCAGTTAGGGATGGCAAAACCCTTTACTTGCTCTTTTTCAGGAATATCTACACTTGATTTGTTCAACAGTATACATTACATTAAACTGCTAAAGGGTTAAAGAATTTAAAATTTCAAGTGTTATACTCTTCATTTTAGATATCCACAGCTTCATATTTTTTTTAATTATCCACTGCTATCTTTAACATTTAATAACAATTTTTTAGAGACTTTCTCATTATTTTATTACATTTCTAAAAATGCATTCACTTTAATTTTCCTTCCTTTTTTTTAAGATAATCTTCTAAAAACATCAAACGAAGACACAATGGGAAAAATATCATCCTTTCACTTTAATTGTGTGTTTTTAAGAAACTCTTTTCTTTTGTTTTACAAAAAAATTCCTTACCATCTCTCCATCTGGGAACGGTAACAAACAAACGATTGCCCCAATGTTCGACACCAACGGGCAAGCCATTCTGTGGTATATAATCACCACTGGCAATGGCCTGTTGTTTTAATTGTTCGCTGGGAAAGGCAAAATCCAATTGATTCCAACTGTAACGCTCCTGTAATTTATAGGCACCATGAACACATTGAAGGCAGCAAAGGCATGCCAGCAGAATTAGAGTAAAACAGTTCATTTTCCGTTAATTTTTCTTTTATTTTTTTGGGTAACGGTTTTTATATTTTAAATTTTTTTGAATTTCAAATCCTCTTTCAGTTTATTACGCGTATATTTATTTGTCTTATAATTTATATCACAAATGTATTTCGTTTTGGTTTTTTTTAAAGTCCTTTAAGGATTTTTTCCGTTAGTTTTATTTTTTTTTATCTTCTTCTTCTTCTTCTTGTAGTTGATAGATTTTTTCTATTTTGTGAGTTTGAACCGTTAACGGTTTTTATGTTCGCGACGTTAAACGCGCAACTGTTTTGTTGTTAAAGCCTTCTCTCTGATTTATATAAACTTTGGATATTTTTGTTAACTTAACTTTTACAGGTTTACTATGGTTGTTGCTGTTGCTATTGTTGTTGCTGTTATTGTTGTTATTTACTATTGCCATAGTACAACCATTGATTGTTGTGGTAGTTGTTGTTATTTGAATACAAAACGCAAAGAAATCTTTAAGTTTTCTTCTGTAGGTACATATAAGACAGTTTATTCGCTTCGTGGTCGATTAAAATGTGACTGAGTGTATAGACGACGACTACAACTACGACTGCGACTACGCCGACTACATCAAACAAACACAGACATTCGCTCCGATGTTGTTGTTTAAGAAATAGGCTCTGTTAAGTGTTGTTGTGTGTTTTTTTTTAATATTTATAAATTTATTTCAATTTTTTTTTTTGGTTTTTTATTTTGAATTTTAGTTTCACTAAGACTGTCTAGTTGTTTAGATTATTTTTAAATGTAATCGTATGTTTTAGTTGTTGCATTTATATTATAATTATTATGCACTTATGCATGTGTTGTTGTTGTTGTTATTTATATAGTAGTTACTGTAACGTGATAATTTTTAGTTTAGGCTTTTAGTTTTTCCATTTCGTATTTGTATTAAACTTAAGCTTATAGTACAACTCTTACCGTTATTCAAATCCTAGTCTAGAAATACATATAAAAACTATGTGTGCACATTCGCAGACAGATATGTATGTGCGCCTGAAATGTTTGTTTGTTTTTCTTTTAAAAATTTCATCATTTGAAATATTTTAAGGCGTTTTCCAAAGGATGTAAACATTGCGAAAAATTCCATACCGGTTTTATTTAGGTTTTAACGCACTTTCAGAATGCCATGTAAAAAATAAATGCAGTGAATGAAAAAATTTTGTTGATCTCGTTTAAATGCAAAACTGATAACAATCCTTTAATTATAAAAAATTAAAGTACACAGACACTATAAAATTAATAAAAAAAATTCTGATATTTTTTTAAGCCATACGCATGTCTATATGGCATGTTTTGAGTTATTGGCGCCAAATTGTTTTTATTGAAAACTTGAAATATGCATGTACGAAGGTGGTATTAAAATAAGAAAAATGCAGCTGCACTCATGAAAAATTTTAGTTCATCGTGCCACATTTTCAAAGAAGTGGGTTATATTGATGATGCACAATATAACTTCCATTGGAAGCTGTCTTGGCTTTAAATGGATAATATTTTGGGTGAAATAGCGAAGGCAATTAAACATCTTGAGGAGCCCAGGGTGACTTTTAGTTGTTGTTACCTAATGCTAGGGCATTTAGGAATGCCTAATTGAATTTTTTACCCTGGCCAGTAAAAAAACAACTGTTACACTCTGCTCTAGGAGACGTTATCCCTTTATTTCGCTTTCTTCTTTTTGTTGGTCTCCCTTCGCGCGTTATCTCTCTTGTTCTTTTATCATGCATCAGATTGCTTTGTTCTGCCTCCTCAAATTTTTTATTCACTGTTCACAGCACTCTTTCCAGACGCCCCAAATTTTAACCATGCAGAGCTCAGTGTAGGTTTGATGTGGCGAGCTATGTTTCCATCATGACTGTTATGAGATATTAAAATTTCGTTGCTGATGTTAACATCTGACCTGCAATACAACGAGCTTTTTATATAATGATACTTATTTTTACGATATTAGTGCCTCAGACCTGACAAATCAAACACTATAGAGAGAGAGACCAAGAGAGCTGTTGTATTTTCAAACTAGAAAAAAGTAAATCAAAGTGGTAAAGTTTTAAACAAAAACAAAGTGATAGAATCAGACTTTGGTGAATATTAAAAGAAATTAGCATTTTCAGAAGTCTTTTCTCCACAATATAAAGCTTCCCTTCTTCGAAGTCGCCGTAGTCTAGTAGGTAGTGTGTTTGCTTACTCGATGTAAGATCACGGTTCAAACAAAAGGTCAGACATCTCCTGCAAAATTAAATATAAGAAAATATTTGTTTGACTACTTTCTCTCAGCAGATTTCTGACAAATCTTGTATTGCATCTGACCTGCAATACAACGAGCTTTTTATATAATGATACTTATTTTTACGATATTAGTGCCTCAGACCTGACAAATCAAACACTATAGAGAGAGACCAAGAGAGCTGTTGTATTTTCAAACTAGAAAAAAGTAAATCAAAGTGGTAAAGTTTTAAACAAAAACAAAGTGATAGAATCAGACTTTGGTGAATATTAAAAGAAATTAGCATTTTCAGAAGTCTTTTCTCCACAATATAAAGCTTCCCTTCTTCGAAGTCGCCGTAGTCTAGTAGGTAGTGTGTTTGCTTACTCGATGTAAGATCACGGTTCAAACAAAAGGTCAGACATCTCCTGCAAAATTAAATATAAGAAAATATTTGTTTGACTACTTTCTCTCAGCAGATTTCTGACAAAAAATTCTGAGAGGAAGTAAAAAATTTTCATAAATAATCTTTAAACTGTAGGTTCCGCCATTCATGTATAAAATTAACACATACAACATGAGGGTTGTGAGAAGCTATGTCTTTATCCTAACTGAAGGGTTGTAATGACCAATTATGTATTTTTGTACCTGCCCTCGTATTTAAATATCTTCGATTTGAAAAATGTTTTCATTTGAAAAATTTCCATGATTTCCATTTATTATACATTTTTATGCCTTCTGTGTAGACGAGTTTAGAACGTGTCTCTTATCGTGGTTATTAGTGAAGGAACTTAATTTCGCAAGTGTTTTTATTTCAAAACATTTGAACATGTGTATCGCCCATAAGAACTATCACAAGCAATTAAAGCAGAAATTGTGTTTAAATTTCAATAAAAAAAACTTTAATTTTTAGCACATATTAGTTTAATTTAAATTTTTTTTTTATTATTTTTATTACCATATTTAAATCAATTTAAGATAAATATGAACGCTTAATAAAACATTTTAAAAGACTTTCAATATTATTCTGCTACAGAAATTGCAAAAAAAATTTCAAAAGACAGAAAAACAAGCCACCCAATGCAAAAAATTTGAAAATTGAAAAATTTGTTGAACATGCAATTGTAGATTAAGAAACTTTTATTTCTTTTTTTTCCTCAACACATGCTTCTTACTATTTCAGTTGCAGTTTCTTTTTTTTTAAATTTTTTTGGTTAATATTTCATAAAAAGAAGAAAAAACCTCAAACCAAAACAAGCAGCACTCGATTAAAGAGCCAAGAAAAATGTAAATGACCAAAACGCACAATTTTCCTACCAGAACGAACGTACACACTATGTAAACTATGCAGCAACATTTTGCAAATGCTGCTTGCATTACTGCATACACACATCCATATGTGTGCATGAAGACATTGACACTGTTCCGATATTAAAAACAAATTCAGATTTTTTGAAACTAAAAGTCTGTCTCTGCAGAACTGTGTGGTGGTGGACTACTGGCTGTCTGAGGAATTAGGAAAATAAACTAAAAATTTCAAAATAAAAAATAAAAAACAGAAAAAACACAATTTGTCTACTTGAAGTTGTTTAAGAAAATTGCACAATTAACGATTAAAACTGGATTTTTTAATTTTCATATCTTTAGGGTGATTAAAGCAAAAGATTGTGTTGAATACTAAAAGCTCTCAAATATATTGCGTAGGATTTTTATATTGAATGTGACTGTGCTGCTCTACATGATGTTACAATTGCATGCACAATATTTAGGAAATAAATTCTCCTTTAATTGGCGTGTTGTTTTTGTGTCTCACTCAACTGTAGGTAAATGTACATGTAATGGAATGTAATGATTGGTAATTACAAAACAAACGAATGCAATTGAATTTAGGTAGGAGAAGTGGCGTAGTTGGTCATTACAACCCTTTAGTCACTATTACCAGCTAGCTTCCTATACTAGCCATATTATGGAAGTTAATTTTATCCATGAGACAGTTAAAGTTGAATTCGAACAAAAGATTTTTAAAAAACTTTTCATGGCAATTTTAGTTACTTTGAGAGGTTTTGCCAGGAGACTACATACATAATTGGTGATTACAATCATTTAGTCAGGATTACGACCTAGCTTGACACACCACTGATGTTGTGTGTCCTAATTTTACACATGAGTGGCGGGATCTACAATTAAAGTCAACTCCGAATGGGCAATCACACACGAGAACAATTATGCTGGCACAAAATTACAGCTTGTGGGCAAGAGAGGTGAGGAAAGTGGTTTTTTGCTGGCATCATTTTTCAACCAGCTTCTACCCCGCACAAACCAATACATAAACAACACAAAACCAATACACATACATTTATAAAACAGCAGGTTCAGAAAAATTAAAAATTGAACTAATACACACAAAGCAGAGTAAATGTATCTAATTTTATGCCACATGAAATAGTCTCGTGTGTGACTGAAAGAACAAAAATTGTGCGGCTTAAAAAATAGTTTCGTGTGTGATAGCACATGGCAAATTTTTAAAAATCTCTTCATTGCAATTTTATTCACTCTCAGTTTTTGCGAGGAGGCTGCTGAAAGGAAATCGCCGAAGAAATATTTGTTCATATTTCGGTTTGGTCGTCTGAGTCTGTGTCTGAGTTAATGTTTGAATCACGGACTCTTGTTTTATAAGCCAAAATACTACCTACTATACTACGGCGGTTGGACGACTATAATTATTATTATTGTCCGGTAGATCTGCCCTCATTCAAAGCCAATGGCAATTAATTTTCTATGAATTATACCCACTTCAAATGCGCCAAATCTCCTTACATACCCATCCAACAACCCGGTGAACAAAATTTTGAGAAGTGCTTCAACACATTCGTATTGGCCATTACAACCCTTCAGTTATGTTTACGATCTAGCTTCTCACATCACTCATGTTGTGTGTATTAATTTTATACAAAGTCGACTCCGAACCACAAATTCTTGATCAACTTTTCATGGCAATTTTACTTATTCTGAGTGGTTTTGACAGAAATTTGATGAAAGGAAGGCGCCGAAGAAATATTTTTTTCATATTTCGTTTCGTTGGAGATGTCTGACCTAAGGCCTCTTGTCTAACAAGCCAATACACTGCCTACTAGAGTACGGCGACAACGACTACGATATACGTGTGGCTTAAATCCATGCACAAGTTGAATCTTGAGAGCTTTTTAGCAAAGGTCTCATCGTAAAACCCTCCATAAACACAGGAATCCAGTTGCTGGAACTTCTTTAATGCTTCCTTGTACAGCAGCTATAACTTCTTTTGTGTGCACTGGTAGGCGTCTTACAAAATGCACAGCGGGAGTAAAGTAAATATCCGTAAGTAAACGGAAACTAATTCACATAAGACCTTTCGGTTAAACAATGTCAATGAAATCATTTCAAAGCATTTTGAAATTAATATGAATGCCTTACAATACATACATATGTTAGATTGTAGACTTCACTTCTTTTAATTTATTCCGCTTGAGTCATAGTTACGAGTCATGCTTTTATCCGCATTTTTGTATTTCCAATTCCAAAAATCTGTTCAATTAAATCAATCACTTGTATCATCGTCATCATCATCATCATCATAATTTTTTATTGAAAATTATTAATAAAAAAATTAATATTTTCTTTCTATTTAAGTTTCATTAAAAAGAAAAAGAAAATTTATAACCACTTAAACAGAATTCATTATATTCATACATTCATTAAATTTTGTTTTCAATTGTGCAACAACTTTTTCTTATGAATTTTAGTTATCCTTTCATATTTGAAATTCAATTGTTTTTTGGTAACTATTTCGCATTTCAAATTCCGTAAGATTTGTCATAAAATTCGGTTTCGGTTCGAAGTGGTGAAAGCGATAACCTGTGTAAATAGATACATAATAGTCCGTTCACCGTATGCATATTATGCGAATTTTAACATTCTTTTCCTGTAAGTCTAGTAGCTAGTGTATTATTTTATAAGACCACAATACATGGTTCAACCTCCGCCTCAGACATTTTGTTCAAAATTAAATACAAGGATATTATTTACTTCAGCGGCAAAAACTCTGAGAGTTAAATAAAATTGCTACGAAAAGTTTCTCAAATTTGTCTATCAGATACGACATTAAATTGTAGCTCCCATCACTCACGAACAAAATTAACACACACACCACATGAGTGATATGAGAACCTGGGTTGTAATCCTGACTAAAGGGTTGTAATGACCAATTAGGTAAATTTTAAAAAATACCTCAGATTTTGAAATTATTTAGAAAATTTCAAAAAGTAGCCGAACTTTTTGACAGTAATGTGCTGTAGAACAATAAAACGTTTGTGTCCAGATCATCCAATTCAGTCCAAAGAAAGTTGGCAATCATTGATCCGGTTTTGGCAGTGATGACGTGGTAATCGTCGTTTTAAAAGAAATATGGCCTGTGGACGCCGCCAGACTAAAATCTACTTCAAACAGTAACTTTTTGGTGTTACATTAGATGCTATTTCATGTGTATTGGAATCGTCATAAATTCCATAGTTTTGTTTGCTTACGTACCCATTTAACCAAAAATGAATGAATTCGATGAAAATTAGGAACATAAGCCTACTGCTTTAAAGCCAATTCGACGGCCACATGTCGTTACATACGGTCGTTTGTTCCCAGTTCCTGCATCAATTAATTTTTGTTCGGATGCAAGCCCAAGTCACGACATAAAATTTGCTAAGTTGTGGTCAGTGAAAGGCCAAGTTCTTGGTAAAATGAAATTGCCTCCGATTTTCCTGCACGCTTTCAGGGACGACCTAGCATCTCACAATACTTACTCGTATATTGCGTGTGTTAACTGCATACATGAGTGGTGGGACATACAGTTTAAAGTCGACTCCGAACGACAGATTTTTTGAAAAAAATTTTTTTTTCACAGCTCTTGGAGTTTATGCTAAGACGAAGTCAGCGAAGAAATATTTTTCATATTTCATTTTGTTGGGATTGTCTGCACTGGGGTTTGAACCGTTGCCTTTTGCCTAATAAGTCAATACGTTACCTACTAGACTACGGTCACTTACGATTTAAACAAAATTAACGAAGTTCACAGTACGTTGTCAGAAAATATATTAAGTTTTACACGTGTTGTTGAGTGCTATATCGGTCCATAGGCTTTTGGCAAAACTGGCAAGCTTATATCAACTGTCGAACGTCAAAGTCCTTGTTAGAAGACCCGTTTCACTAATAATTTCATTGGCGTTTAGAGTGTTAATGTTTTTTTTTCTAGTAAAAATAATTTCTGTTACAATTCTTGTCTAATTAGTACATCGCATTGCAACTAAACGAGTTCTCTTTGACATCATAATGAGTGCATTTCGAATTACAGAAAACGAGAACATTTTAAATGCTTCAATATCTCTATGTATGTATCTACATATACATTTACTCTACTTGTAGCAGTTGTAATTTAAAAATATGTAAACATAATTAAAATTCGATAATGTATCTACATTTAGTTTTTAATTCTTTCTTAATAAGCATTAAACAGTCATAAATAATGTCCGGATAGAATGCAGTTCAGAAACGTACTTTTTGATCACAATATTATGAATAATTTGTTTGAATACTATGAACATTTAAAAATGTTTTAAAAAAAATAAATAAATTAACGTGTCATTCTAGTCTAATCCACTTACCATACAAGGCCATTCCAATAATAATTTCTTTCATAATTTGTCTTCCATTCTATTGCATTCACAATTAATTTTTCCCATCGTATGCTCTTTGTTTTGTATTTCGATTCGTACAAATATTTTCCAATTGAATTCATTTTTCTCACAAAACCATACGCACCCATACGAGTTTTTCAACTTGCAAAGGAGATTAAAATCAACATTTAATCGCATTAAAACCGGGGTTACACGTGCTGATCATGATCGCAGTGTTCACACATAAAAACAGGAATGACAATTAAAAAATTAAATACAAGTTAACTAATTACAGGAGGTGTGTAGAAAATTATAAAGTTTTCTTCAATGAATTACAAAAAAAGAAAATTGTTTTCATCCAAACGAAAAAAACAACGTTGCAGGCATGTCAGTAATAAACTTCTCTTGTGCTAGCCTTTCAGAAACCGTCGTGTATATCTCATTTGGATGTCATTGGTCATGACATTGAATTTAGTTTGGAACTGTAAAATTTTTTAAAAAATTCGTTGTCCGATTCTTATGACATCTATTTAACATTTATACATATATCGGATCATCCTAGAGGGTCTTTCAAACCATGTCAGTTGATAACGGTCAAATTATTTGATGCTACATCTGTCAAACTAGTTATCATTAAAACAGTGTGTTGTTAAATCATCGTTATTGAAGTCGCCATCGTCTACTAGGTAGTGTGTTGGCTCATTAGACATGAGGCCTCGGTTCAATCCCCAGGCCAGACTTCTAGAACAAAACGGAAAATTAAAAAATATTTCTTCGGCGACTGACTCTCAGCGGATGTCTATCAAAAACTCTGAGAGTAAATCAAAATTGCCATGAAAAGTTTCTCAAGAATCTGTTGTTGGGAATCGATTTTAGAACTATAGGTCTCGTCGCTCATGTATAAAATTAACACACACAACATAAGTCGTGTGAGAAGCTAGCTCGTAATCCTGACTGAAGGGTTGTAAAGACCAATCGTGTCCGTATGTTAAATCATAATGAACGGATAAACATGAACCATAGACAATGAAAAGTGTTTGCTCAGTGGGCTCCAGAGTACTTGGAAACTGATCCTAATTTCTATTGCAAAGTTATCTTCAGCTATGAGGCTCATTTCTAAATGGGTCCGTTTACAAACAAAATAGTCGCATTTGGAACGATATCCCTCCACATGAGATCCAAGTACTTCCCATGCATCCCGAAAAAGCCACTGTTAGGTGTACATTTTGGACTGGCGGCCTTATCGGTTAATATTTCTTTGAGAACGACGTTGACCATGTCAACGGCAAGCGATATAAATCGACGATTACGAACTTCTTTCGTCCAGAAATTAATGATCTGACATGTGGTTGTAATAGAACAAAGCGACAGCAATTTGAGGGCATGATTATAACAAGTGGAGGTTATGTGAACTGGTCACCGTTAGGTAATGTGGACTGGGCTCGAATTGACTGCGTTGAACTTTTCAATCAATCAAGTCTTTCAAACGAATAAAAAATTTTGAAGAAATCTTTGTTTTATTTCAATTAAATTGTTTGAGCCTGTTCAGGCGTTCAAAGGCGTATTTGGCTTAACCTAATCGACTTTTTATATCGGTCTGTACAACAGCGATATTATCCCCCAAACTGCCGAGACGTTCGCATCTGAAATCGTTATTGACATAAAGAGGGCTACTGTAGTAGTCTTTGTACGCACCTTCCTTGGCTTTTTCTGAACTTTACATTCGTATTTTATTTTATCCCTTAAACATATTAGACTATAAAATTTAAGTTTTCTTCTATTTCAGGTAACGATATCCTTGTGTAAATATTAAAGATTACATACAAACGTGTCTATATGAATTTATAACTTCTTATTTATTATAATTAAAGTTCATGTTCCAATAACGCCCACTACTGTACGCGCTCAATTTGGCTATTTAGAGCAGTTGCAGTGATATTTCCAGAATCTAGATTAAGAAAATCGATCCTGTTATTGCATGTGCTGTTAGCATGTTTTGGCGATATGTTGTCTTGATTATTTACAATTTACTAAATTACGTTACGTTGTGTGCTTAATTTACGCATATTGGTAAAGTAAATCGATGTTCTTTAAGCCAACATGAGTATACAAAACAAACTCAATTTAAATGAAGTTTATGTATGAGGGAACACCCCCTATTGTTTGTCTGAATTGACATCGCGTTCAGCTGTTTTATCTCGATGAAGACAATCGCTGGTCAGATAACAAGTCCATATGTTTTAAAATTTTTATTGTTTTCGACTTACAATGTACTAAAGTGGGCTTGTATGCGTATTGTAATTGTTTTTTTTTTTCAATAAGATTGTAAAACTAGAATTAATTTTAAGCGAATTTCATGTTTCAATAACGCCTCCTATTGCATGTGCCAATTTCGAGTTTATATGCTATCACATGGCACCATAAATACGCATTGAAAGTTCATTTAATTTTTAGTTAAAGTTTTAAACATTTTAAAAGAATACTTTGCTAAAACAATTTCCATTATACAATGCAATTAAGAAAAATATGTTTTTAGGTCCAGGAACTTAGATTATTAAATAGTTAGTATTGGCACCAGAGTACTCAACTAAACTGATTGAGAAATTATTGAAAATGTATGCGATGACCCGCCTCAACTTAAAGTCAATTCTAAATTCATTGGGTGGGCCACCTATCGGTATAAATTTGAACCATCAGCTATTTCGAATCTGGCAATACTTATGTCATTTCATTCTGTCACAAAATTCAATATATTATCTTCCATAACAAATCGATTTACGCTTGAGCAACGTTCGGATTTATTATAAAATTATGTCCAAAAGAAAGGCAATTGGTCGGAAATTGCAAAAAAAATCATCTTATCGGATGAAGCGCATTTTCATCATGGTGGGTACGTTAATAAGCAAAACTGCCGTATTTAGGGCTCAGAAAACCCACACGTGGTCTTACAGAAGTCAATGCACCCATTACGAGTGACTGTTTAGTGCGGCTTGTGGAGCGGAGCCAACATTAGCCCATATTTCTTTAAAAATGAGGACGGCACAACCATTACACCTATCACACCATGATAACCGATTTTTTTTTTTTGTACCTGCTCTTCATGGTATTGATGTGAATGATGTTTGGTTCGAACAGTATGGTGCAACTTGCCACATATCTCATGCCGCAATCGATTTATTGCATCAAACGTTTGATAACCGTTTAATTAGCCGAAATGGTGATGTTAATTGGCCGCCAAGAAGCTGCGCTTTGACACCGTCGGACTATTTTCTGTGGGGAGCCGTTAAAGAAAACTGTTATCCAGACAAACCAGGGACAATTGAGTACTTAAATTGATCCGATCGAATGAGGTACTGTGTGGCCAGCCGTGGCTGCCATATGAATGAAATAATATTCCACTTCTAACCGAAACAATTGTATTTCACCATAAAAAAAATAAATTTGGAAAAATTTCAAACCGTTTTGGTTTTCTTGTATTATTAAATTTAAACTTTCAAATGGCCCACCCTATATTCACAAGGCTAGAAACAGCTCTTGAAATGGGAGATATCTAAGTAGAAGCTTCGGTAATGGCAATACATATGCTGATGGCCGTGGTCTAGTAGTTACTGTCTTGGCTTATTAGACGTAAGGCCGCGGTTCAAACCCCAGGTCAGACATCAAAACAAAAATATGAAAAAATATTTCTTCGACGACTTCCTCTCAGCAGATTTCTAGCAAAGACTCTGAGAGCTTATAAAATTGCCGTGAAAAATTTCTCAAAAATCTGTCGTTCAGAGTCGACTTTAAACTGTAGGTCGCGCCACTCGTGTATAAAATTAACAAACAAAACATGAGTGGTGTGAGAATCTAGGTCGTAATCCTGATAGAAGAGTTATAATGATGTATGTATGTATGTATCTATACTGATCATATGACTCTTTTGATTGTTAACATATAGGGACAGGAAGGAAGGAAGGACGTGGATCGGTACATATGATATTGAAAGCCTACGAAACCAAAGCAATAAATAGAGAAGACCTTCCAGAAAATGATAATCAAAACGAATTTTACTTTATCTGCGATGTAAATAATACAGTCAAGCATCCACAAAAGACTTCTTTCAAAACTGGCAGTAATGTTTACAGATTTCCAATTTCCTTATGGCTTTTATATTACAGGCGTTTTCTGTTATTCTTTATTATCTAATAATAACTTTAAATTACTGTTAACTTATTAAACATTATTATTCATAAATTAAGTGTGTAATTTAGAAGGTAATTTAGAAAAATTTTAAAATTAAAAAAAAATGAAATCTCTTAGAAACATACAAACAACAATTCAAACTGGGTCATATCCAAAACAGCAAAAATCAAAACAAATAACACGATGTATGTATGTATGTATGTAAGTATGTATATTCATTCAATCACTTCTCTATGGAGTTAGAGCGCCGCTTTTTATTTTTTTTTCCACACGGCCGTTGGCCATAAACAATCAATAAAAATTGTGGTAATAAAGCTCTTAAAGTACGTATGGAAGTTATTCTACATATGTATGCTAGATATGTATGTATGTATGCAAATATGTAATCTACATAGTTTACATACTTGAACAACATGAATATGAATACGAGTATATCCTCGTGCCAAAAAATCTAAAGCATAACATGGTTAGAAAAGAAACATATACGGCTTGAAATATTTGAAAGAAATCTTTTATAATTTAAACTGAAAAATGCTAGAAGACAACATACAGAGACTTAGACAAAAAAATAGGAAACAAGAACGAATTCGATTTGACCTTAAACTTTTTCTGATCAGACAAGGTATATAAACTCCAGAGCAGAAGTTAAAGTTTTTACTGTATGGCTTCACTTTTTCGTTGTCTTCCTGTGTCTTTATTTAGTAACAAAGTGTTGCGACAAAATTCTTTTATTAGTTTTTTTCTAAATTTAGTTAAGTTACTAAAGGATGGGCCATTTAAAAGTTTAAATGACGACTGGCCACATAGTACCTCATTCGATCGGATCAATTTTCGTGCACTTATTCGGGTATATGGGGTTGTATCTCGGCAATGACATCACATGTCAAATGCTCAATTGTCTCTTTAACGACGCCCCACAGAAAATAGTCCAATGGCGTCAAATCGCAGTTTCTTGGCGGCCAGTTGACATCACCATTTCGGCTAATTAAATGGTCATCAAACGTTTGACGCAATAAATCTGTTGTGGCACGAGATATGTGGCAAATTGCACCATTCTGTTGAAACCAAACATCGTTCACATTAATAACATGAAGAGCGGTTACAAAAAATCGTTTTTCATGGTGCGATAGGGGTCTCCATTTACCGTAATGATTGTGCCGTTCGCATTTTCAAAGAAATATGGAAAAATGATGACTCCGCTCCACAAGCTGTACCAAACAATCACTCTCAATGCGGGCATTGGCTTTTGTAAGACTGCGTATGGGGTTTTGAGCTCCAAATACAGCAATTTTGCTTGTTAACGTACCCATCAAGATGAAAATGAGCTTCATCCAGCCACTGTTGAGCCGAATGTTATATGACATTATCGCGCAATTTCGGATCAATTGTCTTTGTTTTGAAAATAAATTCCCAATAAATCCCAAGGTTGCTCAAGCGTAAATCGATTCATTACGTTCAGGGGAGCTAATATACTAAAATTTGTTACAGAATAGAATGATATAAGTATTGCCAGCTTCGAAATAACCGATGGTTCAAATTTAAACCAAAAGATGGCCCACCCGATATGAATCATAACATGTTATTTACATTATTTCTATTAAAAGATAATTTATGTACTTAATTGGTTATTGCAACTCTTTATTCAGGATTACGTCCTAGGTTCTCACACCACCCATGTTGTGTATGTTAATTTCATCCATAAGTGTAGGGACCCACTGTTAAGTCGATTCTCAGGGAGAGATTTTAAGGAGCTTTTCATGGCAATTTTATTTTACTATCAGAGCTTTTGCCAGCAGACTGCTGAGAGGAAGTTGTCGAAGAAATATTTTTTCATATTTTGTTTTGTTCGAGATGTCTAAGCCATGTGTTAAACCACGGGCTTTCGTCTAATAAGCCAATCTACTACCTACTAGACTATGGCGACTTCACTATCTACTTAACTCTGTCATATTCCCTTCCGTGTAATGAGATTGTTAAAGAAGTTGTACCAGAATGTTACAAATCTATTGAAGGACTTTATATACCTTTAATGCTTATAAACAAAACATACATATTTGTAATCATAACCTGAACATATTTCTGTAATTTTAATGAATTTGAATAAATGTGACCACGTTAAAAAGCAAAAAAAACTGAAAATTAATACGATTTTAAATGAAACTCTAGACCAAGCTTATAATAGCGCCAGTGTATTAATGTTTTCAAACAAGATTTTCATTTTGAAAAACCACATCATTAATCATATTTGCATAAGGGTTGGGTAATTAATAAATGCAACAATATTTTCAATTGAAAGGAGTCTTATGATAAGAAAAACAAAACATGAAATAAAAATTATGAAAAACAATTCCAGTCTGATATTTTAATGAAAATCATAAAATCTATAAGCTTAAGTAAACTATTGAATAAATTAGAATATCAACAGAGCTTTTAAAATTAGAATATCAATTGATTTTATTTTCAATTTTTTTTGAATTCAATTAACTTTTAATGGATAATAACTGCAGGCATACAGAGAGTGTGCCTTGCTTTATTTTTATCCATGAAATTAATTGCGTTTCCATTGTTCATGTTGTGTTTTGGCGTTCTCGTTTTTTTTTTTATTTTACAATCAACTAAATTACGCGTATACTATATTCGTATACTATTGCCTTGCCAAGGAACAATTTTTAAAAGTAAAATCAATTTAATTGAAGTTCATGTGGCAACAATGCCCTCCATTATATGTAAAAAGTTAACAATTTAGATCGGTGTCAGACGTTGAAGGAAAACAAAAAAACACTGTAACAAAGGAATTTAATTGAGTGGAATTTCGCCCACTTTTGAATACAAAGCCTAATCAATCAAGTGTCGTGCTGTGTACGCAATTTCTACAAATGAGACCTTGGCGACTGATATGTACATATATAATAACCAGTAGAACAGCGTATATAGTAACAAGACAAGTTTGGGGACCTAAGAACAGTTACCTATTAAAACACCAGCCCCCTGCCCATTTCTTTGATCAAATATTTTTAAAAATTCTACCACCGTACCTTACTAAATGTGAGGCAATCTAGATGTCCAGTTTCTTAAGAGTCAACGTTGTCTTACTTCATCTGCAAAATTTATTTTGTTTTCTTTTTTCTTCGAATAAAGATGTGATTTGAAGAAGAAAAGACGTTGGTTACCTCTCATCAATATACCAAAACTGCGCACAACAATGTGTCCAATGGAGTAAAATTGCACGACCTCGGTGGCCAGGACACAACACCTCCTCGTGTGATGACTACATTCATAACATAATTAGCCATTATGAAAGATCAAAATGAGGTTCATTCGGACACTGTTGGTCCGAGCTTTATAAGACATTATCGCACAATTTCGGAACAATTGTCTTTGTTTGTACACAACACCTCCATGTGTGATGACTACATACATAACATAATTGGCCATTACAACTATTCAGTTAGGATTACGACCTATCTTCTCACATCACTTATGCTGTGAGTATAAATTTTATATACGAGGGCCGGGATCTGCAGTTTAAAGTTGACTCCGACGAACGATTTGGTTGAGAATCTTTTCATGGCAATTGTATTTGCTCTCAGAGTTTATGCCAGAAATCTTCTCAGAGGAAGTTGCCGAAGAAATATTTATTCATTCTGATATTTTCTTAGTTTTATGGGAGATCTCTAACCTGGGGTTTGAATCGCGGCCTCACGTCTAATAAGCCAGCACACTACCAACTAGGCTGCGGTCACTACATGCACTCAAATCGCTCGTGCAGAATACCCAATATTGCAGGAGCAGTGTGGCACGTAATGCCGTTCTATTTAAAGCCCATGTCTTTGGGGTTCACATCATTCAGTTCAGGCCAAAAGGAATTGGTAATCAATGGCATATAGTTACCGTTATCGTTCTTAAAAAAATGAACCAATGCACAAAAATCACACCAAACAGTGACTTTCTCGGGATGCATTTGCCGCCCACACATTATGGGCAATTTGTTTGTTTACATGCTCATTCATCCAGAAATTGACCTCATTGATGAAGATGATTTTTCACTCCAGAGCCTATTCAAGGAAAACACATGCCGTTATCTAAGGTCCATGGTGATCTAGCTGGTCGCTATCAACTGTTTATGTTCGGAGCCCCCGGTTGAAAGACTCCAGGACAGCTTCACTTGAGTGGCAACAATAACATATAAGATGATACTTGCAAATAAAGTATACTTCGGATGAAAGAAAATTTTCGGATTAAAATTAATCTCCATATCATGAAAATCGAGTGATTATAAAATTATTTTCAGACTTGCTCGTAACCGCGGATGTTTAATGGGGAAAATAATATCAAATAACCAACTTGGTCTGAGAATATTGGAGCGAAAAATCCTTTACAAAATGAACTTTGCGATGTGCATGAAGGAATATACGAACAAATTCATAAAAGTTTAATAACTAAGATGGACGGAGTATTTCATTCGCACGCACAACAGTCAGATGGAACCTGGTGTAATCAGATGGAACGATTGTATGAAAGAAGACGGATATATGTAACCCGAAACAGAAAATCATAAACACATCCTCAACTTTTCCCATATCCTCATCTTATCCCAAATCTATAAGACAATAATGATGGGTTTATCCGGATCGTTTTCTGTAATACCCCTGGGTTTCATTATTGTTGCAAAAATCGAAGAACAACTAGATTGAAAGGCATTGTGAGTTCAACAAAAGTTTATGTGAAGCGATATGGGAATTATTTGTGATCTCATAGGTAATTTGGAAGATAAAAAATTTTGTAGAATGTTTGCATGTGAAACCAACTTCGTAAGTATTATATGAGTCACACAATGTTAAGACTCTTGTGGCTTTCTTTAATTGTAATTTATTTCAACATTCAAGATAATGTTTATAATTTTATTCTGGTTTCATGTAAATTATTCATAAGAAAATAAAAAAATTGCATTAAAATTGACGTAATATTGTTACACCCCATATTTCATTGCATTTTAAGCACGTTACCAACTTTAAGAAGGCGTAGGTGTTTGTTTTTGTGATAGAAATCTTGTGAAATGTTTTTATTTTATACGATATATTTCAGCTACCGGTTTTATTGTAAATTTAAAAATAAAATTGTTTTTAAATTTCCTAATTTTGTATCAAAAAAACAAAAAAGAAAAACCTTATTAAGTTGTCTGCTACCATACAAAATTGTAAATATTATTGAACTTTAAATCGTATTTTGTTATCAATTTAATCAAACGTGGTGATATTAACCAGATGTGTCTCGACAGTATTTTCTTCTTTATCAAAATATTATGTGTTGTCATATTGACAACTAATTTATAGAGAAACATATGGTTTGATACCTATAAACTAAGGAAAATCCACCTCTTTGAAGCCATGCGTTAACGCACTTTGACGATGAGACCATTAATGGAATTCAATGTTTAAAGTGGTTTTTCTTTTATTTTTATTTGTTTGTTGTGGTTTAAGTATTATCGTTGTTGTTGTAATTTTTCTATAATTAAAGATAAAATAAAGTGGAAAAACATTGTCCACCACTTCGTTTTTTTTTTTTTCATTTCATTCCATCAATCCATTTTATACTAGCAGCGCACCTATACGAGTCAATCTATTTAAAAACATACGTGGTCGGCATTAATGAAATTTTCAGGAAAAAAAACAAGAAAATTTTACAATTATTACGAGTGTAGAGTATGTATGTATGTATTATAAAATATTTCTTTCAAAAATAGCTTTTTTTATTAGGCATTTATATGTTTGTCAATAATTTCTGTTGTTGTGCTATTTTTTATCCAATTATGTAACGAAACAGCCATTAATTGGCAGTTGTGGACAACCAGACAATTTGGCGGGTTATACTTAAAAATAATAGGAATATTGGAGGGAAAAAAACTATTGGAACTTGCAATTGTTTTTTTTTTTTGTCCATTGTTTAGGAGTTCATAACTTAATTTTGCATATTAATTGCATTTTCTTTTTCTCTTATTGTTATTGTTATTATTATTATTTTTCGCATTTACTTCAACTAATTAATTCACCACGACATACTTTCTTTCTTACGTACCTTACATTAATGTAAGCATTATTGCAGAATCTTTTATAAGCTTGAGAAACCCGATGTTATTCAATTTAAAAATGCATTCATACACATACTAAATAGTATATTACAGATATACGAGGGTTGATCAATAAGTCCTTTACTCTTAAAAATTTCTAGCCCTTTAATTGAACAGATGAAACTGCTACTGTAAGCAGGGGTTTGCCAATTGAATCTCGTCTTATAGTAAACGAACTGCATCATTCAGTTTGTGTTTGAAAAAAGCGTATATCGTGTTCTCATTAAGTATTGGGAAAAAACATCACTCAAACCAAGGTAGATCCTGGCAGATACTATTATTTTACACTATCAAAGCAATCAACTGAATTTGTTTACAACCATATTGTAGAATTTTCTGAATGCTCAGTTGTGGACCCAACACCTTAGATAATGGACAAGGATTGTGGCGACTATAGACTTGAAGTTGCAGGAGTCTAATAGATAGCGTGTTGCCTTATTAGACGTGTGGCTACGGTCCAAATTCCAGGGTAGACATATAAATTAAAACGAAATAGGAACAAAAAGACAACTTACTTTCAGCAGATTTCTGGTAAAAATGCTGGGAGTAAATAAAAATTGCCAAGAAAAGTTCCTCAAAAAAAATCTATCGTTCGGAGTCGACTTTAAACCGTAGGTCCCGCCAATCATGTACACACAGCATAAGTGTTGTGAGAAGGTAGGTCGTAATTCTGACTGCAGGATTGTAATGACCAATTATGTATGTATGTATGTACATATATACAAACATGTTATATGGATCACAAAGATCGCTAGAATAATAAGGTTTTCCGCAATATAGGTGCCACGTTTATTTACAATAATTCCGAAGCCTACATTGTGGAAGCGGTTAGCGTGATTTTAGCGAAATTTGGACAAGTTTTTGAACCGTTTTGGTAACCGAGGACGTAAGGTGGATCTGATAAAACAGAAGTCGAAATATTTGAAAGTGAACGTGTCAACAAATAACGTAATGCACGTGAGATGAATAACTTCGAATGGATAAAATAATCAATTCCGGATATGTAGCAAACTTATCAGTTCAATTCAATAAGGATTTCAAAAAACTAGCGCATTTGGCTAAGGCCATTAACTTTACATAGCAAAAATTTATAAATTAGTCTACGAATTGCTTTCGTATCCGTCCTATTCATTGAACTTAGCTACGTGCGACTGTTTCTTGTTTCGAAATCTCACCAGAGGTAATAAATTCAACATACGTACATACATAATTGGTCATTACAACCCTTGAGTCAGGATTACAACATAGCTTCTCAGACCTCTAATGTTGTGTGTGATAATTTTATACATGCATGGTGGGACCTATAGTTTAAAGTTGATTCCGAACGACAGATTTTTAAAAAGTTTTCCATGGTAATTTAATTTGCTCTCAGAGTTTTTGTCGGAAATCTTCTGATAGGCAGTCGCACGAGATATTTTTTTTCATATAATGTCTGACCTGGAGTTTGATTTGACCTACTAGACTACATCGACTTCACAATGATTAACTCCGAATTGATAAGATAATCAATTCCGGATATATAGCGACCATATGAGTTCAATTCAATAAGGATTCGAAAAAACTATCGTATTTGGCTAAGGCAATAAACTTTACATAGCATAAATATAAATAATACAAATACAAATCCATGAATTAGTCTACGAATTGCTCTCTTATCCGTCCTATTCATTGAATTTATCCAAGTGCGACTGTTTCTTATTTCGAAATCTCACCAGAGGTAATAACTTCAATAGCGAACACAATATGATGCCAGGCAGCTCCAATGCTTGAGAAAGAGTAGCCTTGTGAACTTCCACAGCCAAACTGTTATGCGAATGCTAATAAGACAGCAAGTCTTCAAACTGGAAGTACAAATTTAAAGGTCGGATAGTATCTTTACGAAATATCGTGGATGCAATGCTAACAGAATGAATTTAAGCAGCCTTTCCTTGGACCGATTAACTATTATATGGCCACCTCCATATAGGTCTACGATCATAAGAATGAACAAATTTAACTTAATTGTAAAGAGTATTTCCACAAGTCTTGGATAACAGCGGTTATGGAAATTAAAGCCATTCAGGCAGACTACAGCAAATTTTGGAAATATTCTGAACAGAAATAATTCCAACCATTATTGGAAAGATCCCAACAAGTCTGTATTAGAAATGAAATTGTGTGAATGACATAGAGATAATTACAACCTAGCTATCACACCAGAAGCTAGGTGGTAATCCTGACTGAAGGGTTTTAATGTTCATAGAGATAATATATCGATGTTGATGTGCCATATTCATAGAATGGGAATCACAGGGATATCTCCAACTCATACTTGGAGGACGCAGATGACAGCTGCTTCCCGTAGTGTTATTTACAGTCTTATTAAGGCAAGTGAAGGGAATATGTTATGACCTTATGATTCCCAAGGTTCGTTTAAGGTCTTAATAATAAGCGGGCTCGTCAATTGAAGTTTTCCGACATACAAGGTGACAGAACGATGTTGTGTTTTGTTCTTTGCTTCTTTGTCACTATTTCTAGGGCATTCTTTTCACTTGTCACTTTTAATGTTTAAAAAAAGCGATGCTGCATACTGCCTATATAAATCAAAAACACATTTTCATTACATGACTTCATCTTTTTTATTAATCTGGGAATAAACCCAAAATAATCCCATTATGCACGATGGTGAAGGATGTAAATTAATCATATTTTTTTGAATATGAATATTTGATAAATTTATTAAATTTAAAATATCTTTGCATTTCAACAAATAAACATCGATAAATAAGAAGCCGTTTTGATAATGACGTCCCATTAACGATGATGAATCATTTCTAGAGTTTCGAAACTCTGCTTAATCTTGTCAGCACATGAATGCTATTTTAAACTAGTGTACGTTTGAACATCATGTTAAAAGGTGCGACGCCCGAGATTAAATCTAAAACTTGTTTATTGTATTGTAAAAGCCTACAAAAGCAACACTATTGTTGTTAATCCATTAGACTACATTTACGTTAATTGAGGAAAACATAATACAGAAGTTAAATTGCCAATATTACGGATAAAATTTATTTGAACGAGAAAAAGAGAAATAAAAACTCTAAACATGGAGCATCAAAGCAATGGATGAGCCCACATGCGTATAAAGAAATGAAAACGAAAGGAATTAAACCAGTTTAACTTTCAAGTTCAATGACAAACGAAGAGCAGTTTCAAATGAAACTTTTATAAATCAACAAAACATCTAATTTTAATACGCTCTTATACTCCTATTGTTAACTACTGAACATGTGAAAAAAATAAATAATAATGTTAGGGTAAGTCAAGCAAGCAACAATATACACTACAGTGATGTTTCCTACTGATACTTAGGTAGACAGATAGAGAAGACCAACCATAGGGTTTAGGGTCTTATGCTTATCGACATACACCTAAGTTATCAAGTACGCTTGTCGTGCACTTATCGTTGTAACATATCAATCACATTATGTGTAGAATGCCACTCCCCTGGAACGAATACGACTGGCGTAGTATCATTCCTAAAATATTGTTATCTTGAGCTTACGAAAGCTGGGAAAGTGCTTCATCGTTTCTGTATATCTTCATCACATATCCTACTGTTACAACATTCCACCATGCCACTACGGATCATATAAGGTGTCAAGTAAATACTCTCATTAGTGTACTGAAATCGAACATATCCAGTCTTAAAATACTCATGGTTTTCCCCTCCTTGGGAAATCTCAAGAGTATCTTTGTAATTCTTCGTATTGCCTTATTGTTCCACAATAGTCGATGCGACGTTTCCGCCCACTTTTCCTGGATGAGCTATCTGAAGATATTTCGTAAGAGATATTCCTCCCTAACACAGAATCTTTCGGATAGGATAGACAGGATAATGACAGCTTTGTTAGAATCCAAGTTCACATCTTCACACATTGTGGCCCGTTGGGATACAACATGAAGCGATGCCCGACTCAACAACTAGCATCAGGTCTTCGCATTAAAACATGACTAGTATTAAGCTGACTAGTATAAAGCATGAAAGTAATAGTGTCAGAAACGGGCACCCGCAAAGAAGAGGATAACTTAGTTCCTCCTGAATTGATTTACAATCTCTGCAGAATTTGTTAGAAGGTAAGCAATGTCCCATATGAAAAGGTACAATGATAGAGATATGTCAAAAATCCAGTTTAAGTAGCATATTGATTCTCTTCCTATCCAATTTACGTCAGTTGGTTCTGGCAAAGAAGTCAAAATGTTCAGCAGCACAGAATTTTTAAGCCATCAGTATATGTCTTGGCATAACGTCCAGCATAATAATAGCAGGGTGCCTGCTCTATCAAATTAATCAGCAATACGGTTACAAGACATATTTCCGTGGCCAAGAACACATATGATATTGACACAAAAAAGGCTTAAGAGACTCATAGCAAGCAACCAAGGAAGTCTCGATATTTATGAACTAATTTATACCAGAAGGTTGAAAGAGATCTGATTAACACTTGGCTGCCATAGAAGATGCATAGAAATTCTGGTGGTTGGGATTCCTTGCTCAGGGTCTATTCTGCAGCATGATTTGTAGTCACTACTTCGGAATGAAACACACTACAGTGATCCTTTATATTCCAGCTCACCGAAGATAACTCCGTAGCCTACCCTACTCCGAATTCAGAATAGTCTGTGTTGAGGTCTGCGGAATCAATATAAAGTGTTTCAATAATTTATAGAAATGGTATTGAAAAAAGCATATCCTTTCACGAATCACCATCTGTAAACGATTATTGCAAAGTGTTTAGAAATATGGGTTCAATTTCCCACCAATTTTGGGCATGTAACGTAGATTACACAAAACTGCTCTATTGCAATGTATAAACGCACACTTGTCTACTAAAAACTTACTCAGTATTTTCAATTTTTAGAGGGTATTTGTAGAGCAGTTTCTCAGCATCCTTTTAAGACGTTACAAACCTCAGCACAGACATCATTTGCTTCCATCTGTTAAGTTAATATATACAAATATGTGTTGAAAAACATTTGTGCATAACACCACGTTTTTTTTTTGTTTTGTCTTCTCTGTAAACATTTTTCAAAATTAATTAATTGACACAAACAAAACAAAACCAAGCTCAACAAAAACAAATACTTTTCATATATCGAATAATTTATTTTCCACTCTTTCATGATCGCACACACATATTACCATCATTGGCGGTTAATTTATAGGACTTCCTACTGTATTCACTAGTTTTTTATTGCTACGATTGAATTTAAGAGGCGGACTTGAAATAATTTCTTTTGACGGTTTAATGTATTTCGGCCATTTAGTGTGAGTTGTTTTGAGCTTAATAAGGCCAAATAGCAAATGAATTAATGAAAAAATATTTTTCATACATTTCAACACTTGCAATAATCAATTATAGATACACGATGAAGTATTGAAATTAATAAATGATATTTCATATTGAACAAATAAACAATTTCACAAACAACCACCTTTCGTTTGTGGTGTTTAAACTTAACCACCCATCATGGGGGATTTAATTCGCCAATTAATGTGTTCAATGCAAATCAGTGTGAGTGTGACTGTGATGACTTTTAAGAAACAAAAGTTTATTTAATTAACGCATCAGTTTTATACCATTTATTAGCTGGGGAGTCTTAATACCCTCTTTCATACAGGGTAATCTGAGGTTGATGTTTTCAAAGCTTGTATTCATTACTATTACGTACGTAGGACACAAGCTAAGGTATCTCAACCGAAATATCTGCTAGCTTTGAACCTTTAGTTGTATAATAGGCAGTGTGTTTGCTTATTAAATATGTTTCCTTGGTTCAAACCCTAAATCAGACATTTCTAACATAACGAAATATAAAAAAAAAATATTCCTTCGGCGACTTCCTCTCAGCATATTTCTGGCAAAAACTAGTAAATAAAAAATTGCCATGAAAAAATTTTTCAAAAATCTATCTTTCGAAATCGGCTGTAGGCCCAGCCACTCTCATATATAAAATTATCACACTCAACATAAGTGAGAAGCTAGGTCGTAATTCTGACTGAAGGGTTGAAATACCAATTACGTATGTATGTATTTGGAAAGCCAGGGTATGACCTCTACCCACGTATTCACTGCGTTCTGGGATATAAGTTGTAGCAGGAAGGAAGGTGGAGGTAGTTTTATAAACATCAGGTTTGAATCCGGCCTCTGTTCTTCAGGAAGAGCGTATAGATCGGCTAAAAAACGATTTTTGTTTTTAACGTTTAACTTTATCCCTTTGTCAGAACCCACATTATCACGGTACTGCAATGATAATACCCCCATAAACGCCATAAACGCAAACCTTGCAAAAAAGGCTTCAAGGCAACGACTAATGCATGAGAGCTGAATTCCTTTTTCGGTTGAATATAATTGGAGTGCTTAAATGCTGCATTTGACTCCTGCAAAAATAGCAGTTCTAGCGATCATGTCGCAAACTAGATTTGTAACGATTGCGTTACAAACTTTGCCAGGGTAATTACAACCCTTCAGTCAAGCTTACAACTTAGATTCTCACACCACCCATGTTGTGTTTGTTAACGTAACCTACAGTTTAAAACTTTCCATGGCAATTTGATTTACTCTTAGAGGTTTTACCAGAAGGCTGCTGAGGGGAAGTCGCCGAAAGAAATATTAGAGTTCGTTTTTGTTCGAGATGTCTAATCCGGCGTTTGCAGCACGGGCTCCCGTCTAATAACCCGACACACTACCTACTAGACTACGATGACTTCAGGGAATATATACTCATAGCCTTAATTAATTAGTCACTAGATAAATAGATATTGTTGTGCGCATCTATCCAGAAAGTCCACGAACAGTGTAAGGAAAAAGGAAAGGCAGTCACCGAAGTTCCTTACAATTACACCCAATACATCAACCCAATACAATTTCACAGACGGCATTGTTTCTAGGCAACTACAAATGGCAAACTACTTAGCTGGTAAATCTTGATAACAACATAAAAAGGGAACTGCCTATTCAAATCTCTAAATTCTTGCAAGAAACAAAAAATATAAAGACACATTGTGGATGACACATTGTGGATGACACAGCGACATACAATTGATGGACTGCAACTGTTGCAGTTTTATTAAATTAAGCGAAAGTATGTAAAGCTATCATTACCAATATTTTTATTATTATTTCTGACTTGTTTTTTCTTGCAAAATATTTAACATTCCTTGAATTTTATTTGAAAAATTTGTATCAACACATAAAAAAACGTTCATACATTCATGACAAAAATCTTCTTCTACAAAACGAATGTAACGCAATACACGTATTGGATGATAGATATGCAGACTAACAATTGTATTTGCCTGGGGGCCACTAAAAATATGTGTTAAAAATAATTGATGTCTAAGCAATTTGCGTTTAAATCTTAGCTCAATTAAGTATTTATTGGCAATCGTATATTAAGATGCCATTAAAATGATACCAATTCAACATTGATGATGATATTGGTGCCTGCTGCCATACATGTTAAACTTGTATTTTCTTGAAAGTGGTTTATATTCCAAACTTTTCTTTCCATACGCAGTAGAAAATTTTGTTTTAATCCGCATACTTTCTCCATAGAAAAGAAGCAAAAATGAATTCTTTTTTTTTATATAAAATGGTGGGTATTTTGATTAAGTCTTGTGTTGTAAACAAAATGTTTACAAATTGGTTAAGAGGCCTCGAATGTCAAATTGAAAATAAAGTGATAAAAATAAATAAAAATATAAAATGCAATGTGCCCACCAACCACATGATTTTTTAGCATTGGCTTATAAAAACTGTAATATTTTTGTTAATCACATAAAATCTACATGAATATCCTTCTTATAATTAATAAAAGACTTTAAATCAGTGGTTTATTAACGTAACTACATATCAAATGGAAAATATGCTTTCGAACATTTGTATATTCAGACAAACATAGAAGCAAAAGATGGTAAGCGTGAGGCCACATCTAATCTCATATTGTATTAGTAGCAATAGAAACAAAATCTATTCCTTTTCCACCACATGACTTTAAAAGATTAGTATAACAAAATAAGGAAACATAACTTAAACGAGCAGCTGGAAATAGTGCTTAAGGTCCTGATACAGCAACCCACATTCACTGAATTTTGGCTCTACCAACTCCATTCCTGGACCAGCGGCACTCCTTAAGGAAGAGTATTGCTCTACACATTTTCACTATCTTCTTAAGACTTCAATGTAGTGTGGACATAAAACTATATCGCAGATAAAAATTATTAATATAATGTGCTCAACATGGCTGTATTAACTCTAGGAATATAGATTATAAGAGAAAATTTTTTTGCAACTGAAAAAAATTTGGATGAAAAAGCGTTCATCATACGATTAGAGGGACTGAAGGACGATATTTCTCTGTAATACATACGGCGTATCACTATTCAGTTGATCACAAATGGATTTACTCTATGAGAAAGACAAATCCTACGTAATAGTTTAAGACACTCGAGAAGAAGCTCCACATTTCGGAAGATCAAAATTCATTGTTGCAGCGATAGAACAGTGAAACACAACCCACATTATAACAGTGTTCCAAATAATCGGTTCGGATTGGATAGGTAAGCAGTGTAAGTAGAAAGAAAATTAGATGGAGCGAAGTATTTCATTTACCATCTTAACCAACCTATGCGTACATTCAATTTTTCAGAAGCGCTCAGTTCTTTGAATTTCCATGATCAGAACATGAAGAGCTTCCGACTCCCCAATTCCAGACAATGTCGTATTATTGCCACGCTTATTAATTAATAAATAACATTTCGTTTTTGCAATCGACTGTGGGTTGGATGCATATTAAGTCTCATATTAAGCCTTTTTACTTCAATCCCCAAAGAGTGCGATCTACGATGAAAGGAATATGATTGACGGTCATCTGCGAAAACATAATTTAAATTGAAAATTAAAGAGAGAAGGTCGTGAATAAAAAATAAAATTGAACGAAGAACAGAACCTTGTGGTACTCTTTAATTTAGCCTAAACTCATCTGATGAGGTTTAATCTAAAACAACCCGTAAAGTGCAAACACTGGAAATGTTTTATATAAATCGCAAACAGAAGAGAAGTGACTACCGAAAAATTATACATTTTCACCATCTGTTAAAAGATTTGAAAATGTGTAGAGCTACTCCTATCTTTTGGAGGCTAATGTCAACAAGTCACCAAGAATCGCTGATGATGACACTTCCTGTAACCTGAAATAATGCTATTGGGTGGTAGTTTTTAGGGTTTTCACCAAAACGTTAAAGGGACTGCTTAAATTTTTCGAAGAGTAATGCCAACAGGTCACCAGGAGTCTATTTGATTCGAAATATTTTACAATCTGATGATACTTTCTGTAACCTCAGAACAAACGGAACAAATTGCGGTTGGAGGTTAGTTTTCAAAGTTCTTAGCCTCATCCTTTTCGACTATCAGCGTTCCACCAGCAACCTTCTCGCAAAATGGAAAATTGGTGAAAATAACGACATGGTCTGATGTACTTCAAAGGGTTAGCTAGTGAGCGAGTAAATAACAAATAGCAATGTCTTAAGACAAATGCTGAAATATCTTTCAACCCAGAAGGTTTGTTTATGTAGAGATCCGGAAGAACGTTTTTACGAACTCGAAGGCATATATGTAGTTTCCAAGTCAGTGATTGCTTTCTTTCCAGCAAGTATGACTATTTTGCAAATAATTCAGCTACAAGCTTATTAGCTTAATCACATCAGCTATGATATTACTGTTTGTCAATGTGATAACAAATTCATAGGAATTCCCCAAATTATATAAACTTGAATTTATTTTAATTCAATATTATTAAACCATAAAATGTGCAGCCGGATTTAAACTAACAAATTGTAAAATAAGAGCGATTTTATGCCTTTGGCATAGCTTAACCGCTAAACACACATTCGTTATTATTATTATAATTCTTGACTCAACATATTTTATTGAATCATAGCAATGATCTCTTTTAATTACTCATAACGCTATGCTCTTAATTCCTTGGAAACATTTTAAAGGCCATTATTTATAATCCATTATGATAGAAACAAAGACATGTAAGTGCCGCTTGCATTTTTAATACCATTAACATTAATTTTTGTTTTGTTCTGAGACATAACTTACTTGTAGAATGTACTGAAAATTATTCAAGAGATAATAATAAATTAAGTTTGTTTATTGCTTTAAATAATTCCGCACTTTAGAGTGATTATTATTAATTATTGTAAAATTATAAATTTTAAGAAAATAAATTACAAGAAAATTATAAATTGAATTTTTTTATTGTTGTAAAACGTTTACCGTTGTTTTAACACCTTCAAACTACTACAATATATTAATCAAACGTTTGATGACAGCATTGTTATATTCGATGAGTTTCAGTGCTTTATTTGATGATTTTTTAATTTATTGCCTCGTAAGTCAGTGGTGGACATCGATCGTCTCAAATAGCATCTGTAAACTGCTACCTTTCAAAACTTTAGAAAGCTACATCATATGTTTTCAAACGTATCTCACATATGTCACTGGTTTACATTTTGAACGATAACAAATGTAAAACACGTTTATCGCAAGATGTGTGCCACATTTGCTCACAATTGGTCACAAACGCAGTCGTGTCTCATCTTGGCAATAATGTTTGACTTTGTCCGAGTGTAATTCGGAGGACTTTTTGCACCAATTTTACAAATTCTTGTACAAACAAAATATGCAATGTATACTCAACTCATAAATGTTGCATAAAAAGGGTAATTTATTAAGCAAAAAAAAACAAATCTAAGGTGACATTCACCAGGAAACATCGTGATTTCACAATTCGAATGGCTGACAGAATGTCCCTCAACTATTTCCTATAAACTTTACGATTTCTGGCATTCGGACCGTCGACAGAGAAGTTAGCTTCTATGAGATTGACTCAAAATTAAGACGTAAAGCTAACAAGTAAGCGGTGCTGGATCCCCAGGTCAATTAGGAATTTTTGGCAATTAAGCAGGCAGATCAAATTGCAAAAAGAGTATAGTTTACACAATCTGGTGAGGCCTGAACCTCTCTGTGGAGTAGTGAGAAGGGTTTGGAAGTATATATTCGGCGAAAGAAAAGATAAGTAGAAACAATATCTCTTCTCAACTCAAACATGTTTGGTAAAACTAAAGTAAACTTCAATTACAATGAAAAATTATTTAAATTATGCATCAGACTATGGAGAAGTTGCCTGCGGATAGTAATAAGTCGTCGTAGAATCAAGGAACAAATAGTTTAGAATAGGGCACTTGAACAAGAAAATTTTCGAATTGTGAGTTACAAAAATGTGACTGTTTGGTGTGGATTTTGGCCTGGCGACTACTAAAGATTGATGATTGGCTACTTTTCAGTCATAAATTGGATAATTAATTCACCGTATTCTAGTTGGTAGTCTTTTGGCTTATTACAGACATCATCAACAAAACGATGTATGAACAAGTATTTCTTCGGCAATTGCCTTTCAGCAAATTTCTAGCAAAAATTTTGAAAATAAATAAAATTGGAGTCGTTTTTAGGTCCCGCCTCACATGTATAAAATGAAAACACAACATAAGTGGTGTGAGAAGGTCATATTCTTGACTGAAGGGTTGTAATTATGTAGGTTAGGTTAGGTTAGGTTAGAAGACGTTTACTTGTCAATTAAAACAAGTACTGTACCCGAAGGTAGAATTCACCCATTGTACAACGTCCTAGTTTCTCACACCATTTATGTTGTGTGTTTTAATTTTATACATGAGTGGCGGGACCTACAGTTTAAAGTCGACTCCGAACGACAGATTTTTTTGAAAAACTTTTTCATGGCAATTTTATTTACTCTCAGAGTTTTTGCCAGAAATCCGCTGAGAGGAAGTCGCCGAAAAAATACTTTTTGTATTTTGTCTTGATGTAACTACCTACTAGACTACGGCGACTTCTCGTAATTACGTATGTATGTACGACATATGATTTCAAATAGACGACGATATGTGCCCTATAGCTCATTGGATATTCCTCACGAGCTGTTTAAGAGTGGCCATGGCCTCACGTGTAAGTAATGCAGACTATCCACCGAGATTGTGGCCTCGTTAAACTTTTTGTTGTGCAGTTTTATTATGTAACAGGTGTTAACGAATTAACCACAAACCACAGTGGTATTCAAAGCCAATATCATACAAGTTATCAGTAAAATTCAGCGTGGTTTATGTACGCGTCAGGATAATGGAAAGTTGAACATTTCGGATGGGCTCCACCACGCGAAGTCGTGACTAGTATCTAAGCATTTAAAGTTATATACCACACATAATGGAATCAATAGGACTTTTGAAGGAATATTTCTCAAACTCTTTATTTTATTTAAATTTAAAGACAGGAAGCGTATGAAAAAGTCCATACAGATGACAGAAATTATTAAAAAAGACTTTGTTTGAATAAAAAAGAATTTTATTTGAAAGTTATTGCAAAGTAAAGTAATAATTATAACGCAGAGTTGAAAAGGTGATAAATGATCAATCAATTGCTTTCAAGGTTATTGGTGCGGCTATTTCAAAATAACCTAAACTAACCCCATTTAATATTTTTCTCAATATGTTAATAAGCATTATAAGGAATATAATTTGGATTTTGCTGTCAACAAAATATAATTATGTTTTCGTAAATAGAGTTAAAAAATAAATAAAAATTAATGGAAAATAAAATTGTTTGAAAAGATATCGTGTTTTTGATTTTAGAAAATGTTGAAATATGCAATTAAAACAAAATAAATTGAAAAATGAAATTCTTAAGAGCTATAAAAAATTTTATTGGTTTTTCTGTTATATATGAAGGTGCTATAAAAATAATATTTTTCATGGCTGAGTTGCAAAATAAAATTTATTTAAAACAATAATTGAAAATAAAAAAAAAATTGATTTAAAAATTTTTTGTTGTTCTAATTCAAGTAGCTTAATAGAGAAAATGGCAAACTGAGTCATACCACATCCATTCATAAAATCTCAATTTTTTAAAAGTTTATTTCTTTTGAAACTTCTTTGAAACATTAATTCAAATATCCATTAATTCTTGTGAAATAAAGGCAATATATTATTGTAACCTTCTTTAAATTAAAGCAAAAGCTACTTTTATTTCTTTATACATTTTTTAACATCCTTATCAATCATTTTAATTTAATTTTTTTTTATTATTTTTTTTTCATTTTTTTAGATTGGATTTTGAAAGTTGTTACGCGTTATAAGAAATATTTTTTATTTTTAATATTTTTCTTTATTTAGTTTTGTTATTATTAATCGGTTTTTTTGTTGTTATTCTTTGATTTGTGATCGCATAATAACCTTGTGTTTAAGATAACAAATAAATTCAATTATTGACAATAATTAAAATGTTAAACAGAAATCAAATCAAACGAAACAACTTCTTTCATTTATTTGGCAAAACTTTAGTTGGATCAATAAACTTTGATTTGTTTGAAAGCAAAAGAACAGAAACCTAAAGTAAAAGAAAAAGTCATGCTGGCTCATTAGACAATCATCAGACAAATCAATCACGTCTGATTAAACCAGCAAGTAAAGCAATTCACTTTTTCGATTTGTTTTCTTTTTCATATTTCCGAACAATGACGTACAATTTTAAACCAGATCGAATAATTAGCATAAGGAACAAGTGTAAATAACATGGCTTAGAAACACCAGCCACTACTACACCAATAATAATAAAAAAATTTTCATTTGCCACAATACATGGTTAATAAAATGATTGGATTTTTTTTTTTTAAACGTTAAACGTAATTTATTATATGGGCGTGTATGGTATTTTTTGAAAATAGCCATCTAATTATGATTTTTAATTACATAATGTTGTATTATGATGTTACTTCTCTTTTTTCGGCTTCTTATTTATTTATTGAAGCTTCATTGTAGCCAGTGAATTAACAAAAACAAAATTTTCAAATCTTAAATCCCAAATTTTTGCTTAGAAGGATAGGAAATTTTAATATATTTTATAACGTCTTAATAACTCAGTAAATAGGCTTTTAATAGCTAAAAGTTTTCTGCAAATGCATGTATTTTATTACTCATTTCTTTTACTCTCATTTAGCATCAGATAATTTATTATTATACCGATAACTCATGCATAAATTATTTTGTAGCACATTCGAAGCTATAGAGCGTAGATGTGACGTAGACACTGTCAATGAGGATACGTATGTATATCCAATCATACCTTAAAATTTTATGTTGTGTGGATTAATTTTATCCACAAGTCTCTGGAGCAACACCTCAAAGTCGACTTCGAACTACAGATTTTTTTGAGAAAATTTTCATGGCAATTTTTATTTACTTTCAGAGTGTTTGTCAGAAATTTGCTGAGAGGCAGTTGCCAAGGAAATATTTTTCCATATTTCGTTATGTTTGAGATGTCTGGCATGGGATTTGAACCATGACCTCACGTCCAATGAGCTAACACACTACACACAAGACTACGACAATATGTGATTATCTCTTCTAATTAATTCTCTTCAGTCCTAAGGCAATATCTAATCCGTCTTTATCCTTCCATTGGAGCAGCATTTGCAATTGAATGCAAAATTTTTAAAAAATTTTTTACAGCACCGCATACACATCAAGTAGTTGCTACTTTGGAGAATTAATCAAATCCTCCTATATCGTTGCAACAACGAACATAGGTTCGTTTATACTTCATACATTCAAATCAATTAAAGATGCGATTATTTGTATGATTTTCATAAACGTTATGAATTATTTGCAAATATTATACGCAAATAAATTATAACAACGATACACATTAATTATTAAATTATAACAACGAAAACAACAACAATATCCACAACTAATAAAAATTAGCAACTTTTGCTATGAAAAAATGAATTTTTAATGCAGACACAAACTTTGAACAGAATTTGTATTTGAGAAACAAAGTGAAAAACAAGTGAAAAAGTTTTCAAATTTTTCAAAATTTAAAAAAAAAATTGCTTTCTACTTAAGAAACATATTTCATATTTATTGAACAACTGCAATGCTTAGTCCAATTCCAAGGTTTTTCGAGGAACTAATGCATGTTGCCATGTGTTGAAAATACTCCAACAAGTGTAAAGAATGTGCGTCTATTGCCAGCCTAATGACTGACTAATTATTTACGAGTTTTACTTTAAGAAAATTTATTTCAATATTCAATACTCCACCATATTCCTACCATGGTTTCTGTTTCTTTTTTTTCTATTTTTATTTCATAATTTAAATTTAAAATTATTGTCACTTGTAAATGTATGCAAATCGTTAAAGCGATTTATGTGCCATAGTAACAGGTTTAATGTGGGTATAATTATAAAAAATGTATTTTAATTATGAGACACTATTACCTCTGCTTCATTGATTTCCATGAAGTGTGGTATGATGAAATTTCTGCAATAATCGATAATTTGTTTCAATAATTTCTGTTTCTTTCTTGTTTTCCCATGTTTAAATACATTTTTGCCATAAATTATAAAGACATTGTTAAAGTATGCAAATATTTTCATAATTTTTTTTTATATGAATTGCTTTATTGAACTGGTAATCGAGTTGCATTAAACTGTCACATACATACAGGTTTATTACATTATAAAATTAGCATCAGGTAATTGTAAAATAGAAATACATACATACAGATATAGAATTGAATTGTAACATTCTTTTTTTTTAATCTTTAGTTAACCTTCATCTTATCGTCTGCCAATATGAAAAGCAAATGCTTCTCCGTTTAGCTAAAATTTATTTCCTCAGAATTAAATTTTTTTATAATTTTGTGTCAAATTTATTATCAACTTTTGAAAAGTAAGACATTTTTTGTCTAAAGCGAAAGGCAGTGATGATGGAAGTGGCGTTAATATTATATTTGCTTTAGCAACCTATCATGTAAAATTTTATTTTTATTGACAACAGTGTTCAAGAATTTCGAAAAAATAATAAAAACGGTCAAGTCCGGCAAACATATAAGCACTGTATCGATTGCTCACGTGCTTAGCATATTACAGAAGACCCCTTGGAACGGTCTGAATAAAAAAACACTACAGCAAAAGTAGGGATTTCACATAAAAATACATACATACATTGGTCATTACAATCCCTCAGTCAGTAGTACCACCTCATTTATACGTGAGTGGTGGAACCTTCAGTTTAAAGTCGTCTCTGAACGATAGATTTGTTGACAAAATTTTAATGGCAATTTTTATTTATTTTCAGAGTTTTTGCCAGAAGTCGGCTGAAAGAAAGTCGCCCAAGAAATATTTCTTTATATTTCGTTTTGTTGAAAATATCTGAGGATCGTATTGTCGTATTTTTTCATATTTCGGTTTGATATTTGACCTAGGGTTTGAACCGTGGCCTTACGTCTAATTAGCCAACACACTACCTACCAGACTACGACGACTTCTTTAAAGAACATACGGTTGACAAAACTCAGATCATTTGTTATTGTGGTTCAAGTTTATCCAGTTAGCTACTGTTGCCGTATAACAATTCTGTAATGAACTTTGACCTGTCTGACTTTATTATAACGTTTGTTGTTGACGTATCGCTGGCGGAGGACTGGAATTGGAGGACCTTCTAGATGGGTATGCAGTTTTTATATTATATAGCATAGTGTTTTATAGTGATAAATTTATTTCTATCGAAAAATTATTTTCAGCTTCGAAGCTCAATAGCTACGGCAACAAATTGATTTATCGAAATTATAGTGAAGAGCTGCTAAGGTTGATGTATAACTACCGTAACCCTTCGAAAACAATAACAATCGCAATGTTGTATTCAATGCAACAAGAAACCGAGCAATGTGACCAAAACTGAATGAATTAAACTGGGGTGATATTTGATTTAAAAAAATACGCAATATGACGCTCAACACTATTAAACCATTGAAAGGCGAGTTTAGTAAGCAATTAATCCTACGTCTAATCCGTCAATGATCATGTAATTTGAATGTAACTAACTTAACTTATTACTTACTTACTTAATTGGCCATTATAATTCTGTAGTCAGGATTACAACCTAGCTTCTCACACCATTCATGCTGTGTGCGTTAATTTTATCCAAGGGTAGTGGAATCTACTGTTTAATGTCGATACCAAACGACAGATTTGATAATGTTTACTTGCCCAATAGATGGGAAAATTATTGAACGATCTTGATTTCATTAAGTTGCCTTTCCTAATGGGTTCAATATTTTTTTGAATAACACACGACTCTTAAGTCGTGATTGTAGCTTTGCACCACCCATGTCGTGTACGTTCATTTTTATGCATGATCAGCAGAACCTACAGTTTGTCAAATTCAAATGACAGATTTGAGAATCTTTTACAAGGAAATTATTTTACTCTCATAGGTGTTGCCAAAAGACTGCTGAGAACCCAATATGTCAAAGCTGTGGTTTGAACTACAGCGACAATATTTAGTGGCATATTCTTACAATATTATATACAATATAAAATCCATAGAATTATGTCTTTAAAAAACAAATTTAGAAAGAAATTTATTTAACCTTTAAAAAATTTTCCATAAAAATTTTTAATTTAATTTTTTTCTTTATTTCAACTATCACTACAAACAATATTAATTCAAAAAAATACAGTGTTTTTAACTAAACTTAAAACTATTGTTAAGCAAAAAAAAAATAAAACAAATTGTAAATGGGTGTGTGACCTCACATTCATTTCAATTACTCGCACTCGCACTCGCCTTGTGGTTAATGGTTTAGTATTCGCATTTTAAGGAAGTAAAAATGCCATTAAAGGTCATGACCCAATTGAAGCGGGTATTAAACTGAAGTTACCATGAAAAATATTGAGATATTGAGACTCTTGATTTATTTACATTCTAAAAGTTCTGTGACCCTTCAAAAAGTATGTTTTTTATGCATTACCCGCCTTTCATTGAAAATATTGCCCCCATTTAATAACCTACAGATGTATTATGTTCACACTATTGTTTAATTAGTTTAGTTGCAGTGTAAATATAACTGTTTTTCTATTTTTTTCTCATTTTTCTTTAACGTAAAACAAGTATTTGGCATGCCGGTGGTAAATTACACATTATGATCACAGCCAAAAATAAAGCCAAAAAGAAAAAATCTGCCAATATGACGAATTGCTACGTTAACCACAATTTCATGGATATACAGACACTTAAATTCATATAAAATAGCATCAAAAAAATAAAAAACTAGGCATTCATAACTGAGACGCATACAAAAACAAAATCTTATTCCATTTCATTATACCATTTACCCAGTCCATACGTACGACGTACGTATTGTAAAGAAATAAATCCGCTAGACAGACAATATCAAGTGATTATGAGTCTTAAACGAAATGAATTTTATTAAGCGAGTTGATGAAATGACACAAATTCCAAAATCTATAAAAATAACACACAGAAAAAAAAAGAATTTTAAAAAAATATTAACAATTGTGTTTTTCGTTTGTCTTTTCCGTGTGTTTTTCTGTTCACCTTTTTTGTGTCGCACTTGCCTTCTAAAATGTGCGTAACACTGTGACCGAATGTGCTTTAAATTCGTTTCACATGTTTATTGTATTGCTTTAGGGGCTCTTTTCGTTATAATTTATTTATTAATTAATTTTATCTTTTATTAATTATGCAATTTTTAAAAACATCAAATTACAACTAAATTGTGTTGCATACTTGTTGTAAGAAGTTCTGGTATTTTTTTGCAGTTTTAGAAAATCAATCATTTAATCAATCTATTTCGACTAGTGGGGCACCCTATTGCTTGTATATTAAAATTAGTTTCAATAGAAATAAATTGAAGAAACTTTTAAAAAAGTTTGTCAGAAGAAAGAGTAGAACTTAATGATCAAAGTTGCTAACCACCACACCAATTACAATAATCTCATATATTTCCACAGAGTACACAAAGAGAGATGGCAGCTCTGTCATTCTGGAACCTGATTAATCAAAAGTGCCCTACGCTACCATATTCATACTGTAAGCACAACTTACTAAATACATAAAAAAAATATTGTCCTGCACTCTTACATACATTATTTATCATTACAACCCTATAGTCAGGATTACAGCCTAGCTTCTCACACCACGTATGTTGTGTGTGTTAATTTTTATACACGAGTGATGGGACCTACAGTTTAAAGTCGACTACGAACGACAGATTTTTGAGAAGCCTTTTCATTGCAATTTTATTTTACTATCAGAATTTTTGCCAGAAATCTACTGAGAGGAAGTCGCCGAAGATATATTTTTTCATATCTCGTTGTTCTGGAGATGTCTGACCTGGATTTTAAACCATTGCCTCACGTTTAATAAGCCAACACACTACTGACTAGACTACGGCGACTTCAAAAAATATTGTCCTATTTTATGTAAAGCAGAACTGTCACTGAAGCAGAAAATCTCAATAAAGTTAATAGAAACTTGTAGCACTTACGTAAACATTGGATCGGTAGGTCTAGGAATATCTGTCTAGTCCTACAATGGAAGAAGAAGTAAGCAATCGATACCACACTTAAAAACCAAAACGGGAATCAAACATTCTCTATAAGAATGTCTGCCAAACTCCTGAGAGTTTAGTCTAAGATGTCAGACGCTGCAAAAGCCGGACACTGGTATTAGAGATAAAAGATAATAGTCTCGTTCTCCTCTACAGACCCAAAGCTTATGCAGAAGTTAATTGAAAGAATGAGAATAGTTTTGGAACAAGCCTTCCAATAAGACAGTAGCTGGTGAGAACCTCAATTGTGTGGTTTACCATCAGTTCTCTTTTCCTCCGTAGCACTCCATCAAAGCCCAGCAATGCAGTTGAGGCAATAGAAACAACTAAGCCGTATAACTGGTCTGTTCTGTATAGCAATGGTTAGGAGTTACCTTAAAATGATCTAAAACTTCTCTGAGAAATTTCCCGCATTTATGGACGTTAGAAACTTTATCGAATTCTAGCTATTATTACGATCATAGGGAGTCCGTAATATCACTCATGCAGGTGCATCTTACCTCTACCACAGGCAGTTTCTTGTCCATTTGCAATAACGTCAACCACCTGCATTAAATTTCAAACACACTACTTTATCACTGAATGAATTTTTGGTGCTATCCGAGACCATAGATGTAGCGTAAAGATATTCTGATGTCTTCTCAGACAGAATTTCCTCGTTTCTGAATGAGCTACGGATTGAAAATCAGTCCTGTTTTAATATCATTATCATTGAAAAACAGAGATTCCTTGGACCCAATATGGAAGCCGGGTCAGTAAATATTTTAGAAGGTTACAAACTATGGCATTTTTAGATGAATTCTTAATCAATTATGTACAGCTTAACAAGTTGCCGGTAGTTGGAAGCAATATTATGATGTCCTAATTGCGACAGGCCATCATGTTTGTATTGAGAAGCTGGTGCCTAATAGGGTTTCGACTTAGTGGAACATGAAACTTTTGGTCATTCAAGCAACAGCAAACAGGCGAAAATCACAACGAAATTTTCAAATTTAATCGATATCTGATGTGTGTGTGTCAAGCACCACAAATACTGCATTTGAAACGCTTCACTTTGCGATTGACTAGGGCAAGAATGCGCTTAATTTTCATCGACGATGGCATTTGTAGTTTTTTTTCCTCAGTATACGAGAACAAAATATAGCCAAAGTAATATACGTTGACTGATTGTCGCCAAACTAAAGTTTTCTTAAAATGGTTATACGTGTTGTGAAGTAAATTAAAACAATTGCTTAAATTAACGCTGCATGTATAATCAAAAATTCAAAAATATTCTTTACAAGTTTGCTCAAATATTTGCTGTAGAAAGTTTTCAACAAGTGTTATATTCCAATCAATCAAGTCAATGCTTTCATTATCAGATGAACTTTTAAATGCACTGCCTTCAGCAAGATAGGGTGCCAAAATGGTGCACTTCCAATATTTGTTGCATTTTAAAGACAAAACCACACTGTTTGAAAGACAGAGAGGGAGAGAGAAGGAGAAAAAATGTTTTAATTTTCAAGTCGTTGTTAGATGAAGCAGAGCATGACAAAAATCCAAGGTCGGTTTTAGGTTGTTAGTTTCAGTCTTGTAAAACTCAAATAGAAAAAAATAGTTTAACATTATTTTTATTTTTTGTTTTTCTCTTTTTGTTAAACAATTTTTCCAAATACCAAATATACCAAACTATTAAACAGTTATTCATTCATTCATTCATTGATTTAATGAAGTGAAATTTTCATCATGTAATCAGCCGCAAAATCACAAGAAATCAAACAAAAACAAACAGAAAAAATATTGAAAATCAAATAAAAATCGAAATTACATGGACAATGGCCAAGTAAGCTAAACCGAATGACTATGAAAGGCATTAAGGCAAAAAAAAATCCAACACACAATGCGGCCAAAAAGGTGTTATAATTGATATGCATTTTTCGTTTTGCCAAGCAGTGATATTTTTAAATTTTATTGGCTTTTTTTGCTGAAAACTGGTCAAACTTAAACAAATATGATTACAAGTATTTCAGTAGGTGTCACAAAAACTGTCAGAAAAATTGCAACAAACTGTTGTTATCGTTATGGCTCGTGGCGAAAACTATAGAACCGGCTAGAACAAGAATCATGTTCTATGACAAAAAATTATTAATTTTTTTTCTTTTTTTTGTTTCGTCAACATTTTAAAATGTTTGTTAACACTTCTGAAACATTTTTTTATTGAATTTTTTTTTTTCTTTTTTTTAATAGAAATCTGTAGTGAAATAAAAAGGAATATTTTAAGTAAATCAACGTGCATGTAAAATTTAAAATATTTTATATTGTTTTTTAAAATAATTTTACTAGGCAGCATACTAGCCGCAAGGCTTACAATAGCATTCCGCCAGCTGGTGTCAAGAATGCATTATTCTGTTAATGAGACTTTGTTTACATTAAATATGTATATAAAGGGTCCGCCAAATAACTTTTTTTTTTGAAAATGCTTTAAAAAAAACTACAGAATATTTTCTCAATTTTTTTTTATTTGAAAGTACAATCCTTCCGGTTAATAATGGAAAATAATTTCATTCCATGCATTGCCTCGGCTGGCCATGCAGTAGCCTACACGATCGGTACAATTTTTAAGCACATTATCGATTGTTTGCAGCTGTATTTCTTCACGAATATAGTCCTTTAAAGCGTCAATTGTCTCTGGCTTGTCGGCGTAATACTTATCTTTGACGGCACCCCACAAATAATAGTCCAACGGTGTCAAATCGCAGCTCCGAAGTGGCCAAACGACATCAGCTCTGCGGCTTATAATGCGATCTTCAAAAACAGGGCGCAAAACATCGAGTGTAGCTTCGGCTGTGTTGCACGTAGCGCCGTCCTGTTGAAACCAAATGTTGCCAATATCCTCCTCTTCAATTTTTGTGAACAAAAATTCTTTCAACATGGCCCGATAACGATCGCCATTGACTGTAACGGCCACTCATTGATCATTTTCGAAGAAAAATGGCCCAATTATGCCTCTGGACCAAAATCCGCACCAAACAGTGACGCGTTTTGGGTGCGTCGACTTTTCAATGTATGCGTGCGGGTTTTCTGTGCCCCAAATGCGACAATTTTTTACATACCTGCCAAGATCAAAACGAGCTTCATCTAAAAGATGATTTTTTTGCTAAAATCGGCATCTTCTGGTGTAGGCTACTGCATGGCCAGCCGAGGCAACCATTTGAATTATATTTATATATAATTATATTATATATATAAATATACCTTCATATACTGCGGAAGATGCCCGGTCAAAGGAAAGTTGACAAATATTTGTATCCTTCCTTCAAGAACACCTGAGCTTAAGAGACTGCATTGACTGCAATGGCCACGTATATAATGAATAACATGTCGTGATGACGTTTGCCAGAGACTTTACCTCGTCCTGGCTGTTTTACGATCATAGGAAGTATGTAATATCACACATGTAGGTTCATCTTACCCCTTCCACAGACAGTTTGTTGTGCACTTGCACTAACGTAGACCACTTGTATTAAATTACAGGAATACTACTTTGTCACTGAATGTATCTTTGTTGCCATCCGAAACCGTAGATGCTGCCCAGAATCGTTCTAACCGCTTTCTCAGACAGCTTGATAAGCAGAGTTACCTTATTCCTGAATGAACTATGGATTGATAATCAATCCTGTTCTAATGGCATTATCACCGCACTGTACAAAGATTGTGATATTCCGTTGGATCCAATTGTTCCATTGCAATGATGTGTTGAGGTATTAAAATATTGCAATTAATATACTGCCAAATACAGCTTCTATTTCCTCAGACAAGACTTCGTTAGGTATCTAATAAGCCAACAAGCGTTCTGAAATGCATTTATTCTCCCTCATCGCAGAATTTATGTATTACGCTCACATACACACATAGTTGGTCAATTACAACCCTTTAATCAAGATTACAACCTTGACTCTCACACCGGTAATGTTGTGTGTGTTAATTTTATACATGAGTGACGCTGAACTCCAAATGGCAGATTTTTGTGAAAAACGCCGAAGAAATATTTTTTTCATATTTCATTTTGTTCGAGATGTCTGACTTGGGGTTTGATACGTGGCCTCACGTCTAATAAGCCCACACAACATAAGTGTGATGTGAGAAACTAGGTCATAATCCTGGCTGAAGGGTTGTAATGACCAATTATGGTAGTATGTTTGTATGGTTTAATTTAAAATTCAATAATACACTTAAATTCATATGGTCACCTTAAGTGGTTACTGTCTCAGCTACAATAATTCTGTGTTTTTTAGTTATAGCAGGGTTTAAAACCTACCGGGTGTGCATGTATTTAATAGCTTAACTTAGATGAAGTACAACTAAAGTAGTTTATGATTCATATAAACTTTATCAAATAATTGTTTTGTTTTATGTAAAGCTGCCATTACAACCCTTCAGTCTTCAGTCTTCATTTTAAGTTTTCACACCACTTAGGTTGTGTGTGTGTGTTAATATTATATATAAGTGGCGTGACCTACAGTTTAATGTCAACTCCGAACGAAAGATTTTCTTTTGGAGAAACTTTTCATTGCATTTTTCATTACTCTCATAGTTTTTGCAAGATATCTACTGAGAGGAAATCGCCTACCATAATGTGTATCAAATTCAAAACCGATAAACAACTACATACGTCGCCTTTCCAATGAATCAATAGATTAAGAAACTGACTAAAAGCACTAAAAACTCCTCTAACTTATGCTGTCAAATTAAAAAATAAAGCAATCATGGGATTATTATTCATTTTAGTTGATTTTATTTATTTTTTATTTATTGTTTTATTTTGAATTAAAATTACGTTTCCAACTTTATTACAATTTCTTGTCTTATTCTTTTTGTTGTTGTTGTCGACGTTTTCCTTCCTTTCATTCATTTATTCTGACTATTTTATTTTTGTATAATAGAGAGCAATTAATACTTTTTTCCGTTTTTAATATGTTTTGCTGAAGAGTTTTAATTCAAAAAATTTGAATTATTTATACAATATTGATGTTTATTTGTTTTTCTTTTTATAATTATTTATTTATATTTATATATGTATATAATATACGTACATACAATCTAATAATAATTAATTTTTATTTCATTTAATTTGTATTTTTTAATGCAAACATAACAAACAATGTAAAATTAACATTGCATTGTTTTTTCTTTTTTTAATTTAATAATATTAATTAAATTTTACTCACAAAATTTTATTTTATTTTTAATTTTTTATGGGTTTTTAGAAATATTTTTATTTATTTATACTCGCATATTTTTTTATTCTGCAATTTTATAGGTTGTTAAAGGGCCTGGTCGGGTTCTTTTCTGTGTGTGTATGTTAGATGGTCCTGGTGGCAAATGTAGTTTATTTTAGGGCATATGAGGTTCTTATTTTATGACCAATGTCATGTTAAATTGATATTTGATGGTTTAAAAATTTTGTAATTTATTTTAGGGGTTTCATGAAAACGGTGCTTAATAATAGCTGTCAACTGCTAGAAATTTTAATTTCAAGATGTTTAAAAATTGCAAAATAAATTTAAATTAAAACTGTCTGAAGAAGCTAAATCAGCTAGGTTCGCCTCTATTGTATCCCAAGACATTTGGGAATTATTGGCAATTAGCAAACAGAGGACCTTGCGGAGAGTGGCTTTTCCACGCCGCTAACAGGGCCAGAGTCCTTCTGTGGGGTGGATGGAGATGTTTGGAAATGTGAAGATAAGTGAAGCAAAGACTTTTCTCAAACGGAGTGCGTTTTAGACAATCAAGCCTTTTGTCAGAAAATTACATGCTTCAGAAAAATGCTAGTCATGGTCATTGTTAATACCGAATACTATCCTGAATTTTCCTAGGATAATAGGTTTGAAGGAGACCGCATAAAATTTGTGGATAGCACAGTAGATCATATGGTTGCAGTACTGAGTCGATCTTTTCAGTGGCTATAGTGCGATTCCTAATTCAAATTACAAATTTAAGTCTCCGAAGAAATATATTTTCGTTTTGGAGATGTCTGACCTAGGGTCTCCATCGTTTCCTCACGTCTAATAAGCCAACACACTACCTACTAGACTACGACGACTTCGACAAATTTACAAACTTAGCAGTTACATGCGGAGACCCTGTGGCTCATTGTAATATATTAAAAAATGTACTGTCTAATCCTGTCTCACGTATATTCTACTTGGTCTCCTATAGAACAATCTAGCGCTCCTTAAAAGTCCAATCAGAATCGACAGTGGTATAATTCGATGGCAGCAAAATTCTTGGTAGATAAAGTGTTTTCCGTGTGTTTTGTTTCCTTATGTGTGCAGATACAGAATCATTGAGTATTCAACATCGCGTAGCCATATAGAATCGCGATTTTATTCATGTGAATACTAAGAGACCACCGATTCTTTTCCTTACCATAGTAAGGCCGAACAATGTGGATATTTTTTCATGTGGCAATATCAGACCACCAAATTTCCACTTTTTCTTAAGCCTTCTTACCTAAAAAGTTCAATATCATATTCAGTAGAATGATGGTGTTCTCCTGGAGAAAAATTTCTTTTAAAGAAGTTCCCCTTAATTGTTTGGTCTTCAAATGCCATATTTGGGAAAATTTTACTTCAATGCTGCTAATATTTCGTTCAAGTTACGCCTCTATATTAAATTTAAAATATCGGAAAATTTGAATTTCAATCCCAATCTCTCTTAAAATTCCACCTGTAGTTCACAATTCTTAAATAAATTTCTTGGTTTTTAAGTTTCTATCTCAATATAGTAAATGGGAAATAACTGTACAATCTCTGTAGAAATACGTGGACAATGGGACAGTTGGCAGCTCTAGTTGAAATATTGTTTACCTTTATAGTTTAAAAGACAAGTTGATATTTAAATGTTTCTCTTTTCAATATTTTCATGAACGCCCCTAATTATTTATGTCAATACTGCTGATAAATGTTTTGCAAAGTTGTTTGTTTTTTTTTTTTGTATAAAATTGAAAAGGTGTTGTTGATGAAAAAAATATGATGTTTTACTTGAATAAAAATCCTTTGTATACTTTTTTGTTTTTGTCATTATTTTTGTTATTTTTTTAAATTTAATTTTATGTTGTTTGTTGTATGTCTCATGTAAACGGCAGTGTATAAAAGTTTTAAATATTTTGTTGTTTGTTGGTTTTGTATTTTAACAATTTTCTTCTCATTTTTTAATTCATCTTTTAATGACTGTTTTATATACTTTTTTTAGTTTTCGTTTTAAATTTCTTTTTTGGTCTTACAAATTGAGTTTTTGTTTTTGTTAATATTTTTTTTGCATATTTTATTTCTGTAATACTGACAGTGGTGGACAAACGTTTCGAAGCACCAAAATGACAGATACTTTGAGAATAGTTTTAAGGAATATATTTCATCGTTTCTTTTATTTTTAAATTGGTTGGTTTTTTGTAAAAAAAAACATTCCAGAATAGAATTTAAATTTTTTTTATAAAACTTGTTTAAACAAATTTCATTTGCTCTGTCACAAATGTAAGAATACCTCTGGTGCTTTTGAATGCAAATCGACCACTGTATTTAACTTTTTAAATTTCAAAATCGTATCATTTTTTTTTTCATTAATATTGTTGTTGTATAATCATTTAATTATTTTGTTTTTTGTTTTTAGAATTAATTTCTTTCTTTTTTTTTTTTTGTTAATATTTGGTGGGTTGTAATTTTAAACATTCTATGTTTGTTTATTAATCATAATTTAAATGCTTCTTCTTATTTGTTTAAAAGTTTTCCTTTCTCTTACTTTTTTTGTTTTTAAATAAAAAATGTTTAAATATTTTTATTCCATAATGTTTTAGAGAAAAATTGTTCAGTTTTTTTTTTGTTTTTGCACTACTTAAGAAATGGACATTTAAAAAACGTTTAAAATTTTTTAATTTTTTTATTCTTCTACAAAGATTTGTTTATAAATTGGTTTTCTTTAATAATTTTCTTTCTTTGTTTATATAATGAGTGTGTGTTAATTTAAATAACACTCTTAAAAAAAACACTATGTATCATCACAGTTATATTTTTTGGTTGTTGTTTTTTAATAATTATTATTATTAATATTATTATTATTTTTATTTTTTATTTATTAAATTTTTATTTTTCTTTCTTTTTTAAGGATGTTGATAATGTGATGTGATGTGATGGTTTTTCATAACAAGTATTATTAAATGGAAATGCTGAGTTGGATATAGATCTTGTTATTTTGTTATATATTTTTAAAAATTTATAGAAAGACTGCATGTATAAATATATACAGAAACAGAGTTGACAGATCTAAATCGTTAAGAAATTTCATAACTACGTTAAAAAATACGATTTTTAATGGCCAATTAACACAATAAGAGTTTACGTATGTAAAGCCAGAAGAAACTAATGAGGGGAAACGTTTTACGAAATCTTGCGATTACATTATTAGTAAAATACCAAAACAATGTAAAATGAATGAATCTCCTATCCAATGAATTTTTCATTACAATCCATCAAGATTACAAACTAGCTTATAACACCACTTATGTTGTGTGTCGTAATTATATACATGGCCGGCGGGACCTAGAGTTTAAAGTCTACTTCGAAGCCAGAAATCTGTCGAGGGGAAGTCGCCGAAGAAATATGTTTTTCATATATCGTTTTGTTTTAAATATCTGATCTGAAGTGTGATAGTTTTTGAATTTTTTTTAAGAAAATACTTTCCAATGTAGTACGCTTTCATTAGACGCTACCATCTGCTCTCTTCTATACAAAAACTTTCCATGCCGTACGACTTGTGTGATCGCCTTATTCCCCCTTAAAAGTAGAATATTTTCAACTAGTTCGCTACTTATTTCAGTCTGTTGTAAAACTAGTGGCATCTGGCTTTTATTTGGAGCAAAGATACTGAACCATTCATCAGATCTTGACCGATTTAACTAAAAAACTGACACGAACAGCCCTCTCATGATAATTATCTTTTTAAACCCCTTTCCTTTGAAATAAAAAAGTTGATTAAAAACTTAAAAAAAATCCTCCGATTTCTGGTATGTCAGCAGAGAGATATAAACAAGAGAGACAGAAACGTTTTAATTAATTTAATTCTGAGAAAATCAAGTGAACTCGTTGTGAAAATCTACCTTTAAGAAGAATTCATAAAAATTATTAATTTTTTGTGAAGGTATTGGAACTTTATTCAATCTGTTATCAAACTTCTATAATATAATATTCAATTGCTCCGAATATGTTTAAAATGGGTTCCTAGGAGCAATGAACTGTTCCAAACTATCTTCTTTATTTTCATGTGTTGTTTTTACTTTGTTTTAGTTCCATTATTAATAAGTTGGAAAACTTAGCAGAGAGTTAGTCTACTGTAACAAGTTCTAGAATAAAGGGTAGCCATTATTCCCTAGAAGCAAAGACCTCTATCAATATGTATTGATTTTATTCAGTTAAATGGTGATGAGCTTTAATTGTTTTTCCAGAAGAGGTGGCACTGACTGTCTGATATTAGATTGTGAACGAACAGAGGTCCCGTTTTTATTTCTATTGCTTGGTAGCACCACAAGTCATTACTAATCATCACAGCAATGATGAAAATTTTCTAAAAATGTAAAATTAACAGTCAATACGTCAAAGTGTAAATGAGTTTCTAAACTCATGCGTGACATAATCATTTAATGATTGCACTCTAAATGGTCTATAGAGACGGAGACCTATTTTATATAATATACATAGATCCACAAGGGGTAGCTGTTTAAAGTCTTCTCCTAAAATAATTAAACTTTTCTGTTACTATTTGTAAATCACTACCCCGATTCAATGTATCAACTCTGTTTCTGTATATTTCTCTTGATGTTCAGCTTGCTGTAGAGTAAAGATTATTACGGTGTTCTTTGCAAATGTCATGTTCTGAAGCGTTCTTTTAATCTTTTGTTTATATGATTATAAATATTATTTTATTATTATTAATTTAAAAATAATTTATAAATTTTCTTTTGTATAAAAAAAGAAGAACAATTATTATTTATTTATTTTATTTTATTTTCTCTTTTTCTTGTCGCTTTATTATATTTTCTTATTAAAATTAACCTTTTAATGTTTGAATTATTTTATTGCTTTTCTAAAAACAAAAGTTTAATTTTTTTTTTAATTTCTAATAATAATTTATAAGAATTTGATGAGTTTCTTAGAATTTATAACCAACATTTAATAGAGATTTCTTTTTCACTTTCTTTTGTTTCAATAGTAAGTATATGTATGTAGTAGAAAACATTTACACAAAAAGCCCCTTAAAATAAACAACGAGTTCTTTAAAGAGTTTTCCATTTTAATTATTTGCTTTTGTTATAATTTTTTTTTTATTTTTAAATTTTTTTTATTAGTTTTCTTTAATTTGAAAAATTTACATTAAATAAATTTAAAAAAGAAATTAATGATACGTTTAGTTAATGGAGATGAGATTGAAATTATAAAAAATTTTAATTGCCTTAGAGCTATATGAAGGATTTTCGCGGTTATAAGAAAACTAAATATTTAGAAAGCAATACATGCTGGCATGGTATCTAAGCTCTTTACCTTAAATCAGTGAATATTATGTAAACTAGTATATTCCTATTTGTCACTAAGGATTATTTATATTAATTTTTGGAAATTTTCCCTTCCGAAAAAAATACTTTAATACAGTAGGTGGTGGGCGTAAAATATCATTTCAGAATTAATAAACAGCATATCAACATACCTTAGGGGAAAGCTAATACAGAATTAAGTATTATCGCTATGGGCATTGCACTAATAAACTAACAGAACCACAACATTCGGTAGAAGAAAACCAGAACATCCGAAGCCCAACAATTCAACACATTTGATAAGAAACTTCTATTGGGAAAATATCAAATAATCCGGAATAACGCTGTTATTGATTCTAATTAACTTATAAAGTTGAAAATATATGTATATCAATACATACAGTAGAGTCTCAGAATATTCAATTACAGCACAACAAAATATTTGACAGCTGCTGCTGTTTATGGAAGTCGCCAACATCGCGTTGTCTCACCAGAATGTTCAAAGTTTTCTAATAAAAATGGACAGATTAAGAGCCCGCATTTTCAGAAAGTTCATATAGGAATAAAAACTGACACCAAAAAAATTTAAAGTGATCACATAATAGAACTCCTTGTTGATTTCTTAGAACAGGTAAAAAGTTTTCAAGAATTCGAGTTAATGAGGTAATACGAACTGCGAAACATATTCATAAAGCCTTAACTTATTTGATGTGAAAAGCAGCTTGGAAAAAGACCTAAGTATAGTTACTTTATTACTATGTTACACTACTAATAGGTTATTGCAGTAGAACTATGAAAATTTTTTTATTAGTTTTATATTCTGAAGACTTGGAAAATTAAAAATTCAAAAAAGCCCTATAATTTCAGATATTTTATGGAAACAAGCTACAACACTGTAATTTAATTTTATTTTTTCTTTCTAGGAATTTTTAGTGCGACCATGAGTGGAGTCAACATTTCACTCTACTTTTTTAAATCAATTGATTTATATTCTGTTAACTCGATATATTTTTTTTGAGATCAGAAATATTGGAAAGGTTTAGTAGTACATACATACAACATACATACATAATTGGCCATTTCAACCCTTCAGTCAGGATTACGGCCTAGCTTCTCACACCACTCATGTTGTTTGCGTTATTTTATACGTGAGTGACGGGACCTTAAGTTTAACGTCGACTCCGAACGACATATTTTTGAGCAAATTTTTCATGGCAGTAGAAAAAAGTAATACAAAAAATAAATCACTTCACTTTATGCAGTACATAAGTAATTCCGTGACTTGAAAAAGATTTAATGGTTAATGGTGATAATTTTCTAATACTTCTGCTAGTTACTCTTGATTATTAAGCTTTGAAAATACTTTTAAAAAGTACTATTAAATGAATTATTTGGTACTGCAAATGTTAAGCCATTTTAAACCCTTTTAAAATGTTTATTAGTCCTATGTTGTCGTAAGACAAGCTATTTCAGATCGAGAATTTATATAAAAAACCAATCAATTACGCAAATATTTTTAAATCGTTTGCAAACAAATTTTTGTTTTTTCGAAATCGCGTGCCTTACAAAACCAGCAGAAAAGTTATAAATATCAAGAACAATTAGTCAACTGACACCATCAGTTGAAATTTCTAATTCGACAAGAACAGACGGATTCACCATATGTTAATGGTTTCTAAGTCTCACTCATTGTATAGCTTAAGTTGATGAGTACTTGTAATGTATTACTACAGAGGTGGGTTATGTCTTAAAACTACTTAAGTGTAAGTCAGTTGTACTTAAAATTCAGAAGTAAATTTCACATCAAATACATTGACTGATAAGGTCCAAAGACTTTCGAAAGATATATTCAATAGCAGATATATTTGTTATTAAACAAAAGATTGTTATCTTTTAAAAATTGTTGTAATTTCATTTACTTTTTTGGTTTTAACACTTGTTTTAGAAAAGATTTGATTATAGAAACAACAAATTATAAAGTGATAGAAGGATTATGTGAATTAAGTCGACTTAGGTATTAACAAGATATTATCTGCATTCCCATTTGCTGCAATCATTACATAGGAGCTCTGCTGAAGTGAGAAGAAAAGAGCAAAAAAGGAAAATTTTAAATGTCAAAATTTACAAAAAAAAAAAATACGGTTCTAAAAAACCCCCATTGCAAACCTGAATTTTTTAGTGAATATTCGAAAAAATGATTTTCAAAGTTAGCTAAAGAAGATGAAGCCAAGTGAATAAACCAAATATTATAATATTTTATAATATTTTCTTCATAATCAGTTTGTTTGAAAAATTGTTTCCAATTTAAATTTTCTTGTCTCATGTTCTGCGGCAGCTACGTTTATATTTTATATCCATATTTTCTTGGCGGCAGGGTTGTCTTAGAATTTCTTGTATTTTACGGGTCTGCTATAATATTTTTGACGAAAAAGTTGACCTAGTTCAATATATGCACGTACATTTCCTGGGGAGCACTCTACCCTATAGATCATCATGCGTGCATACAATACAATTTTGTTACTGAGATGTCCATACATTTACACTACACAGCTCGTCGGGCATCCTAAAATAAAATATTTTTGGTTATTGAGATTTAATTGGAATAGCATTATGCTACTTAAGATTTTAAAATTACTTAAAGGAAATTACCGTTTTTAACTAAATATTGGACATTTCTACGGGACAGGTGGCTACCACCGTAAGCGGTATGTAGTGTAACAAACCACAGATCTTGTGGGGAAAAAAATTCAAAAACTTTGTTTTAGTGAATGCAGTGGAAGATGCCGAGTGTTCAGAGTTTAAATATCAATTCCGTATATATTCTCTGAATATCCTTTTAAGGAAATTGTTGCTTAAAATTTCAAATTCAAAACTTATTTTTCTAATCTTAACACGTCTGTGGACAAACTTAAGTAATGAATGAGCTTTATGAGGAATAAAAAAGTATTTGAATGAATGTTTTTTAAGTACGTTTTTTTTTTTTGTATTTTATTTTGTTTTTCTTTTCTTTTTCGTTTATGGATAAAATGATTTTTTAATTTATAAACTACAAATAATGACTCTTAGCTTAACAAATTTATTTCTTTTATATTATTTTTTTTTTTTGGGTTTTTATTAAATTTAATATTACACACAGGTTAAGGTAAACTAAAAAAAATTTACATAAAAATGTTTTTTAATATAATTTTTTTTTAAATTTTCATTTTATTTAAACATTTGATAACACAATTTGATAAATATTACAATAAATATATAAATTTACAAAAAAAAAAATAAAACAAAAAACAAAATAAAATAAATAAATGAAGAGCTTTGAATTGAAATAATATTTTTAAAGAAATATAAGAATTTAAAATTTTTTTTAATTTTATTTTTTAATTTTAAACACTACAAAATGTTTGTTTGATGATTTTCTTTAAATATAAATTTTATTTTTAGTTTTTTTTTTTCTTTTTTTCTTTTAATTAATTATAAACTTAATATTAAAAAATATTATATTTAATAAATACACGATGTTTTGTTTTGTTTTTAATTTAATTTTTTGTTTTTGTTTCTGTTTATTTTATTATTTATTTAAATATTTACGGAATTCTTATGAATTTTTAAGTTTTAATCTGTATTGGTTTGTTTTGTTTTTGGTATTTTAACCCATAAAATGGTCCTTAAGGATGATTCTTTTTTTATTTTTTTACTTTGCTCTTGTTTTTCTAATTTGGTTTTTGAGATTCATTTTTTATTTTTTTATCGCATTTATTATTTTTTGTTGTTATCTTTGCTTTTTATTTTAAACTTAAAAATGTACTGTCTACTATTTTGGTGCATTATATGGCATTAATAAATTACTATTTTTTGTTTTTTGTATGTTTAAACTAAATTATTAGCAAATTTTTTGTTTTTCTTTTCTTTTTTAATACATATTTTGTTTTTGTTTTTTATATTAATGTTGAGTTTTATTTTTTTATTCTTCTTATGATTCACTAACATTTTTTTTTTGTTTTTTTTTTTTTAATTAATTTTTAATATTTTTCCTTTCAAAAAAAATTATTTTTCTTCCATATTTATTCAAGATATTCTTTTCTTTGTTCATTTGTTATCGATTTTATTAATTTTTGTTTTAAATAAATTCTTCCCCTTTTTTCTTGGAAAAATTCTAGTTTAGAATAGAAATTTACTCCAAACGTGCTTTATAGGTGGTCTTCCAGATTTCGGCTAGTGTTACAGCACTATGGAAACGATGGAAAATGCAGAGTGGCAGTGTAACACGTTGTATAATAGCCCATGGCACAAAACCATAGAAATCCAATTGAACCTGTTCGAAGAGAAACATTGTATATGTATATTAACTAACATCTTAAAGTTACAACTTTATAAGAATCTATTGAACATTAAAAAGGATATTCTATGTCATGTTTTGCAAGCAATAGTATATACAATGAAGATATGATAGAAAATAAAAAATTGAAAAAAAAAATTCAAATGTGTGATCATGATTTTATGAAGAGTGTCTCAGTATATTTAGTGTCATATTTTTGTGTAAATGGCAACTCTGGTATAAGACAATTGACACATATTTTTATTTCATTTATTAAATATGGAAAGTAAGAAACACGTATTAATAGTGAAAAATTATTAAAAAAAATCCGAAAATTTATGATGAGCCCGCTTGCAAGCCTCGAAGACATTTCAGTCGAGAAAGTGCACCTAATATTTCAACCATTCAAAGAGTAGTCAAAATAATTTGAAGTAACTTGGTCGTACTTAACTTTAAGTTCACAGTAAAGGCTGCGTCACATAAGTTGTACTTCGACATTTTCAGCCGACAGCAAACTGACAAGGTATCAGATTGACACAATCAGTCCTTTGACGTATGTACATATATTGAATTTGCCAGTATACAAAATGAAAATTCTAAGGAAAACTAAAAAAAACCAGCTGATAGCTGTCAAAGTACTCAACGCACGTAAAAATTTTAAAGTTGCCACACTTTCTGTTAACGGAAAAATAAAAAAGCTATCAGAGTCAAATTAAGGTCAGAGTTTAAATATAACGGATTCAATGTGATCCCACCTTAACACTTTTGTGCGTCAACGTACCGATTAATTTCTGGAAAACCAATCAACAAAAACCCGAAAACATCAATTCGGTATCGTTCTCATCTGCACAAAGCACTACACAGGGAATTTAGACAAAAGAACTCTACCTTCACATGTACAAAATTCACTTTACGCAGAGTCAAACCATAGAAAGCATAGGCAATTTGTCCAATGGGCAATGAAGCAAAGTGAAATTTCTTCTCCTAAGAAGCGCACGTTCATGTGAATATCTTAGTGAACACACAATGTTGTCGATTTTGGAACACCGAAAATTCTCATGCAATCCATAGAGGCAAATTTAACCACAGGGTACAACAGTCTGATGTGGATTTTGGTAAGGCGGTGTGAAAATGATGTCGAAATTTAAGTGCTTTGTGGACGGCTTTCTTTATACAAACATGATAAAGAAGTTCTTGGTACATATTTGGCTGTTACGACCCTTCAGTCAGTATTACGTTCTAGCTTTTCGAACAGTTAAAGTTGTGTGTGTCAATCTTATACATGAGTGGCGGGGCCTACAGTTTAAAGTCGACTCCGAACGACAGCTTACTGAGAAATTTTCACTGTAATTTTATTTAATTTTTGCAGAAGACTGCAGAGAGGAAGTCGGCGAGAAATATTTCTTCATACATTTCGTTTTCTTTGAACCGTGGCCTCACGTCTAATAAGCCAACCTACTATACTATGGCGACTTCTTATATTCTCAATTGGACAGCATGAATCTACAGTGAGCGTCAAAAGAAACTGTACACTATGGATAAAATTCTAACAATCATCAATCTCAACTTTTATCACTTAAGGAGTGTGGCCGAAAAAATTTGACATTTCGATTTTTTTTTTCAATTCAAAAACTGGCAATAAAACAATTTTAAAATAAAAATAACCGTAATTTATTAATGTATAATTTTTTAGTGAACGGTTTCTTTTGACGCTCACTGTATAAGATATGTAGTTTTAACAAAAAAATCTATGATTCAACAATATTCAACGAGTCATCGGCGAAAAAGTCATTTAAATATTCATGAAAAGAATCATCATCAGCGCCTTGGCGGACATTTGACGGATATGACTAAAATAATTGCAAGTATTTCAAAGACGTACGTATTTTTCTTCTCAAACAAAAACGTGTATTCTTACTGAGACACTCTACATAAATATGATCTGTGGACCAAATAACAATGTCATGTATGTCTATATTTCTAACGTGTGTCTGATGAGTAGGTATAAAAAGTTTTTATTTGAATACAAAAAAAGTTTAACGGAAAATAAAAGAAGGCTTAACAAGTACACTATATTAATACATATATTTAAATACACACACATACATACATACGTATTTTAAAAATCAAAATCATATCTTCATCATTATTGCTGACGTACATATCTACTTACGGGATTGGCGAATACTTTTTGAGCTTCAAATGTGTAGATGGCAAACATGGCCACATTACAAATCAACAAGAACGTAACGATCTGGCGACCAGGCTTGCTGCGATCATGTTCGGGTAAATGGACACGACGACGCGATACATCGGCTATGAAGAGTAGTTGTAAGATAACCTGGAATACGGCAACGCCACTGGTTGTGGTTACCAAAAGACTGGGTTCGCTTTCCAAAACCTTAAGGCTGCCGGAAATGACACTGAATACGGAATAGGTGAAGAGGCCAAAGGCGGATATGCGTAAGAGTATGTCATTGAGATTCGATTGTTCCTCACAGCGGAATTTTAGATTTTTAACCCTAAAATATAAACAACAAAACAAACAAAAAAATTACAACGATTAATTGCCTTTTAACAGTTTACAGCAATTTTACCTGATAAAACCAATTATAATGGCCAATATGGCAAACACCATAAGTATACAATGGCTGGCGTCGGCCAAATAAATGGCCAACAACGAGAACTGCTGATGACGCACCAAGACGAAGAAGAGTATCAAAGATATCATAGCACCCACCAACAACAATAGACCAAAGAACAAACCCTTCGATGAGCCAACACAATCCACACGTCCCGAGCGAGCCTGCTGGGCCATTGCCACAGCTCTGCGCGATAGCATAACCTCCAAACGATGTTCCAAGTCGTCATCGCTTAGACGACCTGGATAACGGCCGATATGTTTCCACATGACATAAAGAACTACAGCGCCAATAAGGGAATATTCAATGATAAAGGGATACAAGAAAGGAGCCGAGTCATAAACAATGGTACCCATAATATCGATACGTCCACATGCGGTGGAGTTAAGAGTGCCAACGTTGGAGGACAAAGCGGCAGGATAAATGTTATCTAAGTTTTCGTAATTTTCAAATGATATGATGCTGGATGATTCGGGATGGGAGATGCCAGAATAGGTTTGGAAACTATTTTCCATGAGATTATTAATGAGAGTCAATGAATTTTCTGTGGTTGTGGTTGTGGTGGTGGTAGACGCGTCAGTGGTGCTAATGGTGCTGGGTGATGATGATGATGATGATGATGAGGTGCTTGAAATGAGATTATTGAAAAAGGTGGCAACGCTAGAGGCTAAACTAGAGCTATCAAGGGACGAAGATGATGTTAAATCAGCTGCAGTCGGAGAGGAGCTCAATAGACTTTCGGCTCCCCCGGCGGCGGCGGCAGTAGCGGCATTAGCAGCAGTAGAGTACAAATTTTGGTAACTATTAAAAGGTAATTCAGTGGTCGTTGTTGTCGTATGCAATGCACTGGTTGTGGGTATAGCCGTGCTCGTTGAGGTTGTGGTTGAAGCCGCTGCAGTACTCGTAGTAGTTGATGAAGAGGTTGTGGGTGATGTACCCAATGTAGCAGCTGTGGTACTCGTGATAAACTTCTTCAACTTGCGTGCCATAGTAGTACTTTGCCATTGATAGCCAGGCGTCGTGAATTGTGGTGCTCTTGTTGTGGTGCTAGTTGTAGTTGTACTGCCTGCACTGAGGCTATTTAATGTAGTGGCTGCTAAATTCGCCACTTCGTTTGAGCCATACCCAAAAGTTTTCGATATGCCATCCACAGTCTTGCGTACCAACTTGGATAGAACATTATCGGTTTTATAAGCATTAACAGGCAAAAGATCTTCACCATCTAATACTTCGAACTCTTCATTGGGACCGTGGTGAGTACGCAACACAGTGCCAGCATGTCTCAAAGCATGTTGACGTATTGACTGTGATATGGGCGAATCATTGGGATCATTTTCACGTTTCTGATGATGCAAAGTGATCTCCAATAACGATTCCTTGACCAAAGTACGTATCCAAACGCAAATATTTGTTGCCACCACATGCATCAAACCAAACCTGGCTATAACCTTAAAGCGATGAATATTCAACTGAAATTACACAAAATGGGTATCAAAATTTGATACCGTTATGAAAATTTAACGGTGCTTAATAATAACTTAGGGAGGAAAAATTTTTTATTTTGTTTTTTTAAAAAGCCATTCAGATGATTGGGAGTATTAAGTCCCAGTTTAGTTTTCTTAAATTGATTACGACTTTAAGGACTTATAAACTAAAAAATTTGCTTAAATGCTAGAGAAACGAAAAAACATTATAAATGCCATGATACAAAAAAGCTTGTTTTTTTTCAATTAAGAAAAGCAGGGAAAAAAGAAGAGAAGAAAATATGAAACAAAAAAATTAAGAAGATGATCTTAAAATCATACCTGGAATGGTGGCCTAGTCTGCATTTGATTTGATTTGATTTATGATGAGTTTTTTTTTTATTTTTTTTAATGACAAATAGGAGGGAAAAGGGTTTATATACATGAGTTAATTGCATTAAATTAATTTGATTTTTCTGTTTTTTTAATGGAACAAAACAAAACAAAGAATATGAAAATGGCATATGAGTGATAAGTTGGTGTTTATACTTCGCCAATTAGAGTGTAATTTAGATGGAAAACTGAAAAGTGTTAAACTTATGATGATAATGAATTGCTAAGCATTGTGAAATCATAGTAAACCAATTGATTTTATTTCTTAACATTATGTATTCTATTGAAAAAGAATGCATTCATTTAAAGGTATGAAATGAAGCTAGTGAAACAAATTGTAAGAGAAATTAAAAAAATTTTGGAAGTATTCCCAAATCAGTAGGCTCTTGTTGAAGCTAAAATAAGATTCTTAAATATCAAAGGGCTAACTGGAAGGAGAATTGAAGCCGCCTAAAATTTTCAAAATTCGAAACGGAATTGCTCGTATTTACATATATCCCAGAATTTTTAGCAATCTACCTCATATTCCTTTTCTTACTACACAAAGTTCCTTTAAAAAATTATTTTGTACGTTTTTTTGGTTACCTTTCCATTATAGCTGCAGCTATTTAAATGAATGCATTCTTTTATTTTGTGTTTTATGTTTCATAAATATTAATCTACACCCAAATGGCTTTAAATAATTATAATACCGGCGGTTCGATCTTCAAAAATTAACTTAAATCTAAACTTAAAATTATTGAAAATCAAACCAAAATTAAAATAAAATTAAAAACATTTTAGTTTTCATTATAAAAAATTCGTAAAAAATTTCAACACTTACTCTGGCATTCATAAAGATAAAGTACATTTGCATGAAAGTAAATATCATTTGCAGCAATGGATTGACACCAATCAATATATGATGGCAGGGCGAATCGAATGGTATTTCAAAGAATGAACCAAATTCAAGACCGATATAAATCATGGCACCCAAACCAAAGGCTAGAAAATTCAAAAGGAATATGAATTTAAATTATTTGAAAGATTTTCAAACCATAGAGTTGACATTACTTACCTATTGCTCCTACACGTAAAAAGAAACTGCCATGTGTCAAATCACTGTGAGTGGTTTTACGTTTGCGTACATTTTTGGGTGTCACTGCAACTTCAGCTTCAACTTGGGAGTCCTGGTATTTGGTGAAAGATAAAAAGAGACAAATAACAAGAAACATATTCGAAAATTTATTAATCGTTTCATTTTCTAATTGCGAAATTAGAATTGAAATTGAAATCAGAAAAAGGAAATGTTAATGAAATGTTTAGTATTGCAAATGTTAGTGTTAGTGTTACATTTGTTTTAGTGTTAGTGTAAGCACAGTGGACATGCAGTTTTGTTCCGTTGAGTGGATTTTACTTTTCTTATTTGATTATCATTTCTTATATTTAAAAACATACTTTAAAGGCCGTTATTATAACCTGCCGTTAAAGTTGCGCTTAGTTAAAGGTAACTTTAACTAAAGTGAACTTTAAAGTTACCTTTAACTTGCTTTCGTTATTACAACCTAATGATAAAATAACGTTAACTTTTCAAAAACAGCAATGTCGATAAAACTGCTCAATTAAACATGTTTAGTTTTAAACGCAGTGGCAACCAAGAGCCTCTTTTTGTTGTATTTGCTCATTTTGTTTATATTTGAAGTTGCCATATTGAAAATAATATATAATATGGCAAGTTCTAACATAAACTTAACTTTAAAAGTTACCAGTAGGTTGATCCTCCCTTTAGCTTAACGTTCACTTCTGCTTTTTATAATGAAAACCAATTTTTTGCCCGTTAAAATCCTCCATTTAGTTAACGGCAAGTTGTAATAATGGTGCTTAGTGGGGTAAACTTATGCATTTAAATTTGTATCAAGCTTAAATAAAATATTTCAATGTATTTAAAAATTAATTTACAATCAAAAAGCATTGAATGTATTTTATTAATAATAAAAGTTCTTTTAAAAATTCTGATAAATTATACGATTCATTTAAAAAGATGTTTTTAATACAGTACCAATCTCTTATCTTTAAACACAAAATTACTCGGATCGTAAGCTGATTTAAAATTAATGTGTTTAATGCAGTCCAGTTAAGAAAATATAAATAAATCATGGAACAACTGAGCATTTTATTTCTCAATTAAAAACGAATACAGTGCTCAGTTTCAAGCCATAAAAAGACTTGAGGCAGACAATCCAATCCAGGATATTAAATCCTGGTTTAAGATCCTCGAAATGTAGCTCTTCTTAGAAAGTGAAATGTTTGAACAAGAATACATTTTAAAGGGTAAAAGTAGTCGCTGTAGTCTATCAGGTAGCTTGTTGGGTTATTAGACGTAAGACCACAGTCCACACCCCAGGTCAGACATCTTCAACAAAACGAAATATGAAAAAATATTTTCTTTCAGTATTCAGGCAAAAACTCTGATAGTTAAATAACATTGTGATGAAAAGTTTCTCAAATTTGTCTTACAGATTCGACATTAAACCGTAGGTCCCATCACTCGGGAATAAAATTAACACACACACCACATGAGTGATGTGAGAAGCTGGGTTGTAATCCTGACTACAGGGTTGTAATGACCAATTATTATGTATGTATACGTAGTTACGAAATTTACATCGACTATAGGAATAAATCATAGAACAACTGAGTGTTTTATTTACCGTGTTCAGTGTCTCCTTAGACAGTGGAATGTATGAACATGATTGGTTTTAGAAGGTAATTGTCAAACAAATCTAAGTTTTATTTGTTTGATGATCCCAATAAAATATAGAACTTAAAATACATAAAGAAGGTAATGTAGTTTCAAAACGGCGTGTACTGGTTGCGTTGGCATACTTCTGCTCATCTCGAGTTGGTCTAATTGTCATGGATTGGTTGGATTCAAAGAAAAATTATCTCTGCTGATTACTTGACTGTTCTAGAGAGTAATATCTCGAAAAAAAAATTAAAAACGTTATGGCATTACATTTCGTTAGAACTGTTATGGTTTCAGAAAAATTAAGTACCCTTCTCAAATGCGAGAACTAAACCCTATCCCGCACACTTGTGAAAGGTTTAGAGAAAAAGAGAAAATATTAGGGCCGTTTTATCCTAAATTTAACTTAAAGTTTTAGTTAAGTGTACAAACATTTAACGAACTTTTTAAGAAATATATTTTAAAAACGGTCTAAATTATTATGAATTATAAGTCAGCTAATAAATGAGCTATTCAGTCAATAATTTTTAATAATTTAAAGAATATTTTACATGGCAGCTTAAGCAGAATAACATTTTTGGCAGCAATTAAAAAGAACTTCTGTTTATAAAGTTTTCTTAAATGTCGTTTGTTTTTTTTTTTATTTATTTAATATGTCTCCATAACAGAGCATTAAGCATAATACAGGTTAAAATAGATTTGTCTTCAAAAGTTTAACAAAAAATTTAACAAAAATATAAACTACTTATGCAAACTAAATCAAAGATTTTTTTTGACATATTGAACCGAAACAAAATTTTAATTTATTTTATTTTATATATAAAAGCAATTAAAGGAAACCCTATAATTTTAATGCAGATCAGCGAAGCATAAAAATTTGAAATTATACTCACGGGTTCCAAAACATGTTGGCCTTAGTTTTACATCATTAAGTTATAATGGATACATTTTTTGTTAAAATGTATGTGGTAATGCCAAAAATACTTAGAAAGGGTTATCATTTCACCATGCAAGTAATTGAATTTTTTATCGAAATTCATATTGTGTGACAAACGTGATTCGTTGCCACATATTATGTAATGGAACGAAACTCATTTTTGGCTCAGTGAGGACGTTCGCAAAAAAAATTACAAAATTTTGTGTAGCCAAGGGCAGACCGGGACTGTTCAGGTACTGACAACAGGATGCACTGTTTGGTGTGGAGATATCATACTGCTTCGAGATCGCTAAAACAAACTACCATAGGATGATTACTGATTTTTTGAGACCAAATTGAAAGAATTGGACTTAGATGGCATGTGGTTTGCAGAAGTCAGTTAATAATATAAAACTATTGAGAACCTTTTTGGTGAGCACTTGACCCACCTCGCGATTTTATCCCGCCCGACGATATTTTATAACTATACGCATAATCTCAAATAAGGTACTTCAAAAAAAGTATGCCTAAATTACAACTTGTTACTGTGGTCAAGTCTGTGCATAATCCCAATGTACGCACTACCGCAAATATATGTAGAGAGGCCGAATTTTTTGAGTCTCAGTAATTGTGCCTAACTTACGACTTAATATGGCATACTTTAACATTCGATATGCACCTGCAGCAGCTATTATGTCGCCACAAAATCGTAGATATGACAAATAGGTTCTAGAACAACAAGATTTCAGTGCTGATTTTCCGAAAAAAATTTATTTCAGGGGAGAAGCTTATTTCAGAGTCGGTAGTGATATCGACGAACAAAATAGACGAGAAAATGCCGTATATTTTTGAAAATTAACCTAAAAACTATTGCTGTCAGTTCAAAGGTCTATGGTTATGAGTCCATGAACTGGATAGCAAGGGGTTTCAACAAGATTATACCATGACCCACATGACAGACTGGCTTTATTGCTTGAGCAGCTACCACAAAGAAAAATTTCACCTTTTTGTTACTTCAATTGCGGATTCAATATCATGTGGTTAGAAACTATTTTGTGTACTTACGGCAAACATCGTAACTACATGGACTATCACAGAACAACGGATGGATTAACATTCGTTAAGTTATAACCGAGAAACCGCCTGCTAGGTACGAAAAACTGATTGAAAAATAACGACTGCAGGAAGCGGTCATTTCAATGGCATTCTATTTATGTTAGTCATGCATTATGTTAGTAAATACATTAAGTTGACTTTTATTAAATTCAGTTGAACGAATTGAGAATTTCGTTTGTTTCGTCACATTAAATTTTGAAACTCTGTAATGTTTCCCTTTATGGCAGAACTGCAATTAAATATACTGGCTTCTTTCTATTGCCTTTGGCTCAATAACATACATACATACATACATATGTATGTATGCCGGAAACATTAAATTATGCATGAAACTTAATATTCCCTAAATAATTTTCGCGAATTCAGTGTGAATGCCCTATAAAAATTTTTTCACAGGAAAATTTAAAACTTAACAGTTCCACACATTTAAAAAAAGAGTAAATTGAGAAACAAATTAAACTCTCTAACAGGCAATTAAATCGTTAAATAATTAATGCAAAAAAGAATACATTTTATTGCCCGCATAACTGGGCCACAAATGGCTTTTTAGTACAAGAGAACAATAATTATGTTCTCTGTCTGCAGCAAGTGTTTATGTTTGTATGTGTAAAACGATAATAATGATGTTGTGATGCTAATAATACGGCTAGTAAAGTGGCTCAGTCACCAGCAGCATACAATACCAACATTATCGTCATTATCATTTTTAATAGCGCCATTGCCTAGCCTAGTGTGCTGTGGCACTTAAATGTTGCAAGTAATAGGTTAGGCTGGCAGCAGGCCTTATAATGTTTATGAGTAAAAAAAAAATGTCGATTGAAAAAATACAATTTGTGGCTTTTACTCGTATTATTTGGCTCATATTGAGGTTGAGAGAATTTCAAATGCAACAGTGCTACTTGTGGACGGAGAACAACAACAAAAAGAATCAAATAAAATGCTCATCATCATTATAATCATCGCCTTTAACGTTATTATTGGCAAATAGAAAAGCAAAAAAGACTGCAAAAAAACAAACACCACAATATTAAATAACAATGAATTACAAAAATAGACCAAAATGAACAAGAGAAGAGAGCTGCTGCTGCAATACAGGGAAATACAAAGAAAGAAAAAAAACTGAAAACTATGAATTACTTTGTAGACGACGAGAAATAAAAAAAGAATATTAAATTTCATTCAAAAGAAATATAAGAAGCTTTTTTAATTTGTAAAATTTATTTTTATTTTCATCTTTCGTTTTACAATCATTCGTATGTAAACTTTAGAAAATGAATTAAATACGCTGCTGAATGATTAAAAAATGAACAAATACTTGTTACCGGCAGTAGTTTTTATTGATTTTCTTAATTCTATTGAGGTTTTTCCAATTTAAGGTTATTTTTTTTCTTTTTTTTTTTTGTTCTTTTAATTTCGTAAATTCAAACGAAAAACCAAAACTTATGACCATAAGTGGAACACAAGAACAAAAAATTCTTTGTATCGATTAAATAAAAAAAATTTAAACCACAACGATATTCTAGGACAATGGCGTACATTAAAATAAAACTTAGATTTTGAAATTTCAAAATAAAAACAAGAAATTCAAATTAATGCCATAAATATCGTAGATATCGATACACTGTGTACTGTCGTAGAGAAACATGATGCTTAGGTACGGAAAAACGATTATTTTGTACTAAAAGCTGTGACATTTTTGTGTATTGTAACTACTTATGAGTTTAGCTATAATCGGCTAACGTTTGAAATATATATCACATTTACTTACGTACAAATTCTTATTTTTTCATTTCAAATACTCACTATGTCAACTTCAACTCTTCTGATTAAACCCCTCTGAATCAACTCTGCTTTTTATGTTCATAGGGTAGGCCAACTATCGGTTTAAATTTGAACCATTGATTATTTCGAATCTAGCAACACTTCTGTCATTCTATTCTGTTACAAAATACAGTATATTATCTCCACTGAACGTAATGAATTGGATTAAGCTTGGGCAACGATGGGATTTATTGGACCAACGAGAAACTACACGATGATGTCTATTTTGCGAAATAAAAAACATCATCTTTTCGAATGAAACTCATTTTCATTTTGATGGGTACATTAACAAGCAAAATTGCCGTATTTGGCGGTCAGAAAACTCACACATGGTCTTACAGAAGTCAAAGCACCCACAACGAGTGACTGTTTAGTGCGGCTTGTGGAGCAAAGGCATCATTGGTCCATATTTCTTTGACAATGAGGATAGTTTAATCTTTGTAGTGAATGGAGACACCTATCGCACCATTATAACCAATTTTTGTTTGTACCCGCCCTTCATGTTATTGATGTAAAGGATGTTTCGTTTCAACAGGATGATACAACTTGGCACATATCTCATGCCGCAATCGATTTATTGCGCGAACGTTTGATGGCCGTTTAATTAGACAAAATGGTGATGTCAGTTGCACGTCAAGAAGTTCCGATTTAACACCGTTGGACTGTTTTCTGTGGGGCGCCTTTAAAGAAACTGTTATGTCGAGAAACTAGAAACAATTGAGTATTTGAAGGCCAACATTCGTGATGCCATTGTCGAGAGACGACCCCATACACTCGAAAATGTGCATGAAAATGTGTCCGATCGAATGAAGCCAGCCACGGCAGACATATGAATGAAATAATATTTCATTTCTAATCGGAACAATTGCACTTTACAACAAAAAAATTAATTTGGCAAAATTTCAAACCGTTTTTGTTTTATTGCATTTTTAAATATAAACTTTTAAATGGTCCACCCTATTAGAATCAGGCAATTGGTTCGTAAATAACTACCCCAGTAGTATTTCATAGCCCAACAAGATACGATCTTCAAAATAATTCTGCCTGCATTTAGTCACAGCCAGACAGTGGTACTGAAAAAAGGCATCTAGCATTAAGGCAACACTTGCACGATTCTTGAAATTCCCGTGAGCTCAGCATAAGTTCGCTATTGCAACGATATGTAAAACGTATGAAAACTAGTGTCATATCTCGTTAACACAAATTTGTCAATTTCATCTTTCTTCATATCACCTCTTTAGATGGTTATTTCCTCGAAATATTTATCAGGAAATACAGAAACATTTGTTGAGGTAGCCAGGCTAGCATTTGCTGCTATAATCGAATGCGATTAGAAAACTGTTGAAAACAAAATATCCGGAATGCTATAATCTCAGACGACACGAATTTTATACGCAGGTCTGAGAGGCATTCAGCTAGGTTACGCACCGTTATGCCAAATTTACACGATTACTCTTTTTAGGCAACGATAGATGGCTATCGTATTGTCCTAGTATCTGTTACAGTCGAACCGTCACTGGCTTAGCTAAATGACCTTTTTTGGAACTGAAATAAGGCAATAAAAAAGTAATAGAAACTGAGTAGAAAAACGGAGATGCTGTACGTCCCAAATAAATTACGTGACAGGCAAGCAAAAGTCGTATAAAAAGAGTTTGAAATTAGTGTGTCAGCGGAGAAAATATCTCTTTCCGAACCAGCATTACCTTTACATGTCCAAATCGATTTCTTTGCGGATCATCTGTACTCCTGAATGTCAATAAAAATTTGAACAAACTTCACCAATGTTGATACTCAAAACATTAACATTACTGGCATGGCAAAAAGGTTAGTCTTCGAACCATATTTAGACTAGAAACAACCAGCAATATATAAGCCAATGTCTGGGCATCAGAATAGATGTTATTATATACTTACTGGGTAAAGAGAGTCTGAAGACCCTTTAAATACTTGATGAAATATTTCTTTGTGTTTTTTTTAATAGAATTAGTTTTTTTTCCATAAACCATGTTTTAATCTGTTAGTTTTTGGTTAAAACATTTAACGAATTAGTTGTTGTTAGGAAAACCAAAAGATTAGACATTGAAAACACAATAAAACAGAAAGAATAAAAACAAAAAAGAACAAACCGTACCTGGGTTGGTATTAGAGAATGTCGTACCAAATCACGTTTCTTAATTGGATAACGTTCCTGAATATATTCGTAAGCAAAACAAAATTTTGTTTTTTTTTTAATTTTGTTTATCGTTTTAAATTATTCAAAATTTTGTTTAACATACATACATACAGGCAAATGTATTTGTTTGTATATGCATGTATAAGTGAGTCATTTATAAATAAATCACAGCATATGTATGAGTAATAAAAAAATAGCATCACGCTCAACATCAAAAAGGCCAGATTTAATAGTCAATTGTAGGAACGAGTAAATGTGGTATGTACAGTTATTTTTATAGCCATTACGACAGGATTCTGAGAATATAACCGCTGTGCTTAGTACAATTTAGCACAGTACATTACATTTTATTACAGCGGTTTAGGAAAAATACTATTGTTAACAACCCGGTCTTGTTACTTTTGTAATATATATATATATATATATATATACCACTATTCATGTTCAGAAGCCATTTAGTAATAGAAAGATAATATTAATCTTCAATAAATACATTTCGTTGAAATCTAATAATAAACTGAGTTTCTTATTTACATGGTGCCGAAACCCGTTCAAATGGCAATGTCGGAGAATTACAGTTTTTTAAGGCCCCCAAAGCCTTTAGTTATTGGACACGACTTGGATATGGCCAAAGAATGGAAACTTTGGAAACAGCAATACGAATATTTTGAAATAGCAACTGGATTAAACACAAAACCTGAAAATATTCAATTTGCTACTTTCATGTCGGCCGTAGGATATGCTGCTATACAAATATATAACTCCCTACCCGGATCGCCAAACAATACCTTAAAACAGGTTAAAGAAAAATTCGATTTGTATTTTTCACCAAAATTAAATATAACCTTCGAAAGATATAAATTTCACAAAATTCTTCAAAATTATGGAGAAACGATCGATGAATACATAACGCGTCTAAGATTACAAGCACAAAACTGCGAGTTTGAACAATTAAGTGACAGCATCTTGCGTGACCAACTAATTTTGGTCATAAAAAATGACTCCCTACGAACTAAGTTACTGTCAGAAGATATCACCCTCGAAAAAGCAATCAAAATTTGTCAGGCAACAGAGCTAGCTCAAAAGCAAACAGCCGAAATTCACAGCGAACACGAAAAAAATATCTATCTAGTCCAAAAAAATGACAATAAAAAAACTTTCGATTGCCGTAACTGTGGTAAAAATCATGCAGTACGTAGTTGCCCAGCATTTTCTCATGTATGCAAAATATGTAAAAAGAAAAATCATTATGAAAGAATGTGCAAAAGAAATGTCAACAAACAAAAAAACAATTTCAAAAACAGAGATGTTGCCTGCTGTGATGAGACGGAGTACAACAGCAGCGGCGAGAGCAGCGATTCAGAACTGTTTATTAGTTGTGTAGTCAACAATACCAATAAACTGGAAGATAATTTTGTGGAAACTGTTATAATTGGAGAAGACAAGTACATATTTAAATTGGACACAGGCGCCCAATGTAATGTGTTACCAAAAAAAATTATTGACAGACTTAATAACCAAAACGTACCAGCGGCTGTTCATAACTGTAAAGTAAAACATCTGATTTCGTTTGGTAATCATAAAATAAAAGTCGTGGGTGAAGTTAGTTTGAAGTGCAAAGTAGCGCATAAAACAGACATAATAAACTTTAAAATTGTAAACGAAGATGTTAAACCGATTCTTGGTGCTAAAACTTGTGAAGAACTACAATTAGTGAAAAGAATAAACGAATTGCAAGTGAATGAACATTTATTTGATGGACTGGGCTGCCTAAAAAACTTTGTGTATGACATCGATTTGGTTGACAATCCTAAATTTGAGATTTGTCCAGCACGACGTGTTGCATTTAAAATAAGAGACGCCGTCAAAAAAGAGCTCGATAGAATGGTCGAAATGGATGTCATCGAGCCAATTAATAAACCAACACCAGCTGTGTCCCCAATGGTGGTTGTTAGACAAAACAACAAAATTCGTATTTGTATAGACCCGACTAGTGTCAACCGAAATATAAAAAGACGTCATTTTCCGATGAATACCATCGAAGAAATCTCTGCCCAACTAAATGGTGCCAAATATTTTACAATTTTAGATTGCAAAAAAGGATTCTGGCAAATCCCAGTTTCTGATCGTACTAAGGAAATACTTACGTTTTCAACTCCTTGGGGCAGATATTCTTGTAAAAGGTTGCCGTTTGGAATTGCTTCAGCCCCAGAAGTTTTTCAATGTATCATGCAAAATCTCTTTTCTCATCTACCCAATGTCAAAGTTGCCATTGATGATATTTTGATTCATTCTAAGACTTTAGATGAGTTACACCGGACCACCACAAGGGTAATTAAAATCATCGAAGAAAATGGAATAAAACTCAACAAAGATAAATGTGAGTTCGATCGTGAAAGGGTAAAATTTTTGGGCCATATAATCAGCGCAAACACAATTCAACCCGATCCAGATAAGATCAACGCAGTTAAGCGGCTAAATCCTCCAAGAAATAAAAAGGAATTACAAAGACTACTAGGTAAGTTAACATACCTTAGTAAATTTATAAAAAATTTCTCACACATTACCGCTCCTTTGAGAAAATTGCTGGAAAAGTCGAACGCCTTTTGTTGGGATCCTATTCAGCAAAACGCATTTGAAAAACTTAAAGAAATTATCAGCAATCCCCCAGTATTAAAACTTTACGACGTCAACAAAGATGTCACAATTCAAGTTGATGCAAGTTCCTACGCAATGGGCGCGGTTTTATTGCAGGAAAATCAACCTGTCGCATACGCTTCAAAATCTTTAACAAATTGCCAGTCTAAATACTCACAGTTAGAAAAGGAAGCCCTAGCTGTTAAATTTGGCTGTGAAAAGTTCCACCAGTATGTGTGGGGTAAACAAATAACAATCGAGTCTGACCACAAACCGTTAGAATCCATTTTTAAAAAGCCAATTCATTCTTCGCCAGCAAGATTGCAAAATATAAGATTACGTTTACTTACTTACAATCCAACTGTTGTCTATAAACCTGGACTTAAAATGTATTTAGCGGATCCATTAAGTCGCGACTGTCATAACGAGGTAAACGATGAGGAGGAAGAAAACCTTGAAGTACAAGTAATATTATCTATATCTGAAAAAGAACTGAAAAATTTAAAGGAACATACTAAATCAGATAAACACTGTCAAATGCTTTTGAATTTCATTAGAAATGGTTGGCCAAAGTCGAAGCGAGATTTACCACGTGATATCCAGCAATATTGGCATTTTAGGGAAGAGTTGTCAACGAATGATGATGGTGTTTTATTTAAATCTTCAAAAGTATTTGTGCCTTCAAGTTTAAGGCAAAGTTACTTGAAGCATATACACGTTGGACATTTCAGTTATGCAAAATGCGTCAAAATGGCAAGAGAGTCTATTTTCTGGCCGCGTATGAGTCAGGATATTTTTGAATATATTAAAAAATGTGCTGCATGTCAAGTATTTCAAAGAAGCAACACGAAACTTACAATTGGACAAAAAGAAATTCCCAGTCATGGTTTTGATATTGGTGCTGCAGATTTATTTCATTTCAATAATAAAGATTATATAGTATTCATTGACAGTTACACTGGGTATTTAAAATTTAGTAAACTCGCTGATACAACAACCAAACAGGTAATATTTTTCCTCAAAGAAATTTTTTCTACATTTGGTCCGCCACTTACGCTAGAAACTGATAATGGGCCGCAATTTGCCAGTTCGGAGTTTAAATTGTTTTCCTATGCATGGAAGTTCAATCATTGTACAAACTCACCATATCATCCTAGCGGCAATGGATTAGCAGAAAAAGCGGTACAAATAGCAAAAAATATTTTAAAAAAATCATCTTACGACAACAGCGATTATCACTTAGGCCTGTTGAATTATATGAACACACCAAGAGGAAATTTGGGCTCACCATCGCAGCGACTCTTTGGGCATGATATTCGTGGGTTACTACCAACAACCAAAGAAAAATTAGTGCAATCAGATTACCTCAAAATTTGCAAAAATCTAAAAGCAGAGAGAGAGCAACAAAAGCTTTATGCAGATCGTGGAGCCAAAGAGAATCCCCCTCAGTTCAACGAAGGTGACACAGTAGTTTATCGTACAAATAACCAGAGCCTTTGGAATCCAGTCATAGTTAAAGCTCAAATACATCCTCGGTCATATATCCTAGAAGATGACAACGGCAATCAATATCGCAGAAACTCCACGCATATACGTCCAACTCAGGCTAAAATTACAACACCTTCAAATCAAGTCGCTGAAGATAATCAACTTGATACTACAAAGCAGCCCGAAGATCACGCGACTACATCAGCTACAGACACAAACATTAATCCTCAAATTTTAAGAAGATCTTCAAGAGTTAAATCACAACCACAGCGTTTACAATACTTTTAATTTAGCCTCGGAAAAGAGGGATGAGAATATAACCGCTGTGCTTAGTACAATTTAGCACAGTACATTACATTTTATTACAGCGGTTTAGGAAAAATACTATTGTTAACAACCCGGTCTTGTTACTTTTGTAATATATATATATATATATATATATACCACTATTCATGTTCAGAAGCCATTTAGTAATAGAAAGATAATATTAATCTTCAATAAATACATTTCGTTGAAATCTAATAATAAACTGAGTTTCTTATTTACAGATTCAATTACACAAAATAACACATACACTCGCATACACATATACATACAAAAACATATGTTAAAAGAAACGTGACAATTGGTGTGTGAATTTTTGGTTGATGGTATTGGTTGAGTAGGGTGGTGATTCAGTAGGACACAACATCAATAACAACGAAAACGACAATAACACCGGATATTAGCAGAGTTGTATGACCCAAAGTAAAGGCAGTAGTAGTAGTAGTAGGAGTAGTAGCAGTACAACATATAGTAGCAGAAATAATAGTAAATTTTTGTTTTGTTTTTTGTTTTTTTTTTCATTTTTTTATTTTATTTAGGTGTTGGTGTTTGATTTATTGATTTTTGTTTGTTTTTGTTTTTATTTTATTTTATTTTAGTGATTTATGTTGGAGCATGAGGAGTTTCGTTTTTGTTTTATTTAACAAACAGGATGGATGATAAAAGCAACATTAAATTTTATTAAACATAAAAAAATTTAAAAAAAAATAATTAAAAAAGACAAGTATTAGAAATGTTTTAAATTTTTTTTAACAAAGAATAAATAAACAGGAACAACTGAAAGCTTTGTATTGATTTTAAATTTTTAAGTGTATTAAATTTTATAAAATACTTCAGTGAAAGACTTCAAAACTAACCTGATAGGGACTGGGTTTACCACTCTTGCCGGAATCCTTACCACCTTTCGCATCTTTCGAATCGGCTGGATCCTTATCTTTTTTAGATTTCTTTTCTTTTTTAGGAGATTTCGGTTGATTGTTGCCCCCATTGCAACAGGAACTTTCTATAAAGGAAATAACGTATTTAAAATTAAAATTACAGTTCGTATACTATATTTTTAAATTAATTTTCCTCACAAAAAAGAACGAAGAACAAACAACTTTGAACATAACCGATATGAACAAAATTTAAATTGACTTCTTGAGTGATTTCTATGAGTGATATTCGCTTCCGATTTTCTTTTTATATTGATTTACTCGCCTGAAACGTATGTTTACCGTGTCATTAGAAAAGTAGAAGAATTTTTATAACTTTTTTGACGACATTAAACCAAAAATTATGCTTAGCGATTTGCCTTCAGCCTCTAATGTGGCATATCGCAATAGGTAAACCCTAAGCCTTCATTCTCATGCATACAAAATAGACACCTACAATCAATATTGTTAGTCGGGGGCAGTGTAGTATGGGAACAGTGTAATATTTCACATCTTGTTATTATGGTCCGCATTTTACAAGATTTCTTCAAATTGTCAATGTTTACTTTACAGTTTTTTTATTTAAATTTCCGCAGTAATTTCACAGTTCTTACCGGAATATTGTATTAAATTTGAACTCAAGTAGGTCTCGAACTCGGTTGTAAAGGACACGTTTTTATTCTAATGAATTCGAACTCTTGGTTTATTTCATACTTCCTGACAACCGCGATCAATAATATCGATAGTACTCTAAGAATCCCTCAGCTTACTAATATCTACGTGAATAGTTCTGCTGTAATTGGTGCACCAAATTCCAACAAGATTGGAGCGAAATGTTTCTCTGTTCTCGTTCTCTACCCCTACTTAGACAACACTAGCTCGTAAAGACATGGGTTTCACGTCATAGAGATATCCGAGGATATATGTATATTTGCTTATGAATGTGCAATCAAAAGAGTTATTCATCATAAGAACTTTTTTCAAGAAGGATTCTTTACTTCATACAGACATACATACATAATTTGTCATTATAACATTATATTTCAGTCAGGGTTACGACCTAGCTTCTCACATCACTTATGTTGTGTGTGTTAATTTTATACATGAGTGGCGGCACCTACACTTTAAAGTCGATTCCGAATGACAGAGAAGTTTGGAGATGTCTGACCTGGGGTTTAAACCGTCGCCTCACGTATAATAAGCCACCACATTACCTGCTAGACTACGGCGACTTCTACTCTACGACTACTTCTCTTACTATGATATTATTATTTATTAGGCTCCAGACGCCAGAGGCCAGAGGGCAGTAAATCACCTGGTAGGTGTAATTACTAGTTTGATTAGATGTATTTTTAAGCGTATGAACTATGGGCTATGGGAGAAATTTAGATGAGGGAGAAGGATAATCAGTACAATACTTTTAGGGTAAATGTTTAACTCTATGGAAAAACCAGATTAAAGCATCTCGATGTGGCTAGTTTTCCAAAACTGTACTATCGTGGAAATGCGCTCCCGTCATGTTTGTTAAAAATTGTCAAAAGTATTGCAAGTCGCCGTAGTCTAGTAGGTAGTGTGTTTGCTTATTCGACGTGAGGCCACAGTTCAAACCTCAGGTCGAACATCTAAAATAAATCGAAGAAAAAATATTTCTTAGGCGACTTCCTCTCAGCAGATTTCTGGCAATAAATATATAAAATAATAAATAAAATTGCCGGGAATAGTTTCTCAAAAAATCGAAGCCGACTTTAAACTGTAAGTCCCGCCACTCATGTATAAAATTAACACATACAACATAAGTGGTAAGAGAAGCTAGGTCGTAATCCTGACTGAAGGGTTATAATGAGGAATTATATATGTTATGTGCATTGACAACTAGTTAGATGGCTAGATTAGAAGCTAAGTCTTTTGAGTGTCAATTTTTCAGGCGCCTGTATAATCTTACTACAGTTAACAACCATTTACAAGAACAGACATGAAGAAATCGCCAGGAATTGTATCGTCTTCCATCCCGAATAAAACATTTTTTCGAAACTATAAAAAACTATCAAACAAACAATTTCAGACGTGTAAAAGTTTGCATCAAATTGAGTACGTTTAATTTTAAAATTTTTTGGAGATAAAAATAAAATTTTTTATTAAATATACATCCGAAGACTTATGAAAACATACAAAATATAGAAATAATATAACTTTTAATTGTTTATATTGACACTTTATTAAAGTGATACATGCTCTTGTAAAAATCAGATGAATTATAGTTCATGTAAATTTTTAAAAATAAAAAAAATTGTTTCAATTACTTACCCTGTAACAGAAAACAGAAAACGTACAATAGGAAGAGTATGCTGACCCCATACAAATACGTAAAGAAACTTTCGTAGTATAAAACGGGTAGACGGTGGGTTGTCACATCGCTTATAACGTAAGCGATGCAAACAACAATCAATATGATGGCATAAACCAAACTGGTAACAATGAACAGCGATGTCCTATAAATGATACCAATACATCAAAAAACAAACAAAAAAGAATCAAATTGAAATTGAAATTGAACAAGAAATACAGAACAGGGGGAAGAGAGAAAAAAAGAGAAGAAGAGAAAAAGAGTTGTATTAATAAATGTTTTAATTTATATTTGATGTTTTTTTTTGTGTAAAATAATCGTAATTAAAATCAAAAAATATTCCCATATGAAAAATAAAATTAAAAAAAAACAAAAATTAAATAAAACATTCCCCAATAAGTTTATAAAAATATTTTGCATCCTAGTATTTGTTTATTAAAGTGGTGCAAGTGCTTTTATTATTTCGTATAATTTACTTAAAATTTTAATATTGTTGTTGCAAGTCATTGGTAATCATGCTCTAAAAAATATTGTGTTTGTTTTGTATATAAAATTTCGTTGTTTTATTTTCTTCTTCTTCTTAAATAATTAATATAAAAATCTTTCACAGGCACACGCACATTTTCTGTTTCAATAAAAAATTATTTTAAATTTAAAATTATTTTAAATTTAAAATCCAAAACCAATAAAATAACTATTTTTTGTTTCTTCCAAACACTTTATAATTTAATTGTGTAAACGAGAACACTTTTGAATGCCTTGCATTGTAAAATTTAACTGAAAAGCATTATGGGAAGCATTTTCATTATTTTTTTAATTTTTTTTTGTTTTTTTTTGTGTGTTTAAAATGTGTGAAGAATTAAGAAAATGAGAGAAAACCATAAAATAAATTTTTTTAATTTTAATGCATTTTTCCACATACTTTTTTCTTTTCTCTTTCTAAATACTTTGACCATAAAAAAACAAAACAAAAATAAATAAATAAAAACCAACTAAAAAATTTCAAAAAGTGAATTATAAGCCATAGAATAGCCAACGACCAACGACCAAACATTTGGTCATTACAGTGAGCTGCCAGCAAGTGCAGTGTTGGTGCTTAATTGTTCTATTTTTTTAATATTGTTTTGCGTTGTTTTTTCGAATGTGTTTTGATTATTTTTTTATGCTGAAATAAAAAAATTTTCCTTTTTACATTTTCGAGAGATTATTTTCCTCGTTTTTGCTTCATTACAACCCCACTCAATTTGAAATAATTTTTTTTTTCATTACATAACTAAATATGTACAGACGAATTAAAAACAACACAATTGTAAAATAGAAAACAAAACTTCGAATAGACCATGGAAATCCTTACTTATCCTAACCTCAGCAATGGATTTATTTTCCCGATTAATGCACTAGGAGCCTGGTTCCAAAATGAGCTGATACGATGGTGCTAATGCACACATCCATACATACATATTTAGAAACATAATTGATCATTTCAACCCTTCCATTACGATTACGAACTAGCTTCTCACAACCCTTATGTTGTGTGTGTAATTTTATAGATGAGTAGCGGGACCTACAGTTTAAAGCGGACTCCGAGCGACAGATTTTTGAAAAACTTTCTCATGGCACAAAATGAGTACACAAATGGGATGTATACTGAGTTCAGAAAAAATGCCTGATGAGTCTATGGCTCTTATATATCACGAAAGAACAAAAGTAGTGCCCTATGGGAAAATCGTGTTCAACAAACATGAGGTCAGTTGTAAACTGAGAAGTATACATGAGAAAGAAATATCAAAAAATGATATTAGATGATCATCAGTTGAAAGATCGAATACTTATTGACAATTTGGGGATAATAATGTTGTGCACAAGATAGGAAACTATTTCAAGAGAGTTTGAAGCGATTTTTCTTTACAAAAGAACCAAGTTTTTCCACCTATTCGGCGTCCTAAGTCTACTACTTCACAACTGCGACCAAGCGACAGTCAGCGTAGTGTACTTAATTTGCAGAACCTTGTCCCAGGCAATTGAAGACAGTACAATCTACTATACATTGTCTGTTTTGTGCACACGAGAAAATATTCGATTATTTCCAAATGGGGAAAGGAAATTAGCGGAGAGTCAAACTCGAACTTATGTAGCGACCATAGTCTAATTTTCGGTTTATTAGATGTAAGGCCACGTTCAAGCACCAGGTCAGACAACTCCAAGAAAATGAAACATGAAATAAGATTTCTTCGGCAGCACGTTTTTGGCTCTGAGAGTAAATAAAATTGCCATGGAAAAGTTTCTCAAAAATCTGTCGTTCGTAATCTATTTTATACTGTGGTTCCCGCCACTCACTGTATAAAATTAGCACACAGAACATAAGTGGTATGAGAAGCTAGGTTGTAAGCGTGACATGAGGGTTATAAAGACCAATTATGTATGTATGTTTGTAAGTGATACACGAACTTATTGTTACAGTGTTTAAGTGATGAAAATAGGGGGTAAAAAGAGTCAACACTTCCGCCATGGATTAATGATTTTTTATCAGAATCTGGATTGCCAGGAATAAGCTTTCCAAACTGTTACAATACAAAACTAAAAGCTAGAACGTATTCCTAACAAAAGGGTTATAATGGTCAATAATATATGTAAACTTTTATTATTTCTATATTCGTTTACAAATACCATTTCTTGTAACGTTTTCCTTTTAATATTGATGAATTGAAAAATAAAATTTTTTATTGAAAACATTGTTTAGCTTGTATATCCTGACTTGCTATGCAGGCAGTTACTTGAGATGAACAATTTTGTAACAGAAATTATTGCAACACATTTGTTATGTTCCATGCTCAAATGCTCTGTCCAAATATCTAAAAAAGTACATAAAAAAGCAACTGAACCAGCACCATTTCTAAATTAAACGGAAAAATGTCGTATAATAAAATCTAAAAATTTTTTAAAATATTGATAAATATTGAAATCAATTGGAAATGGTGTAATTTACATGTGCCTATAAATATAAATAATTTTTTTATTATTTTTAAATTTTTTTATTGCAAAATTTTACTTGCTATACTCTCTATAAATATCAATTTATTGAAGCCATAATAAATCAATATTTAATGGAAAAACACAGAAAAACATTTATGAAAACAATATTTTTCAATATTTATTTTTATTTTCAAATAATTGTTGAAATTATTTTTTATGTATGTGGTAAGTGTATAATGTCAGTTACAAACGTCATATTAAGCTGTATATGCCTCTCAATCTCATAATTTGCCAATATTATCCCCTTTTAACCTGATTTTATGCTTAAAGAAAGAGGTCAAGTATGTATAACAGGTGTATGAGAATTTTCTTTTAATATCTTATGGATGTATACATATATGTATGTATGTATGTATGTATATGCATATTTATTATATAATATGACATCCATTTATGAATACATTCCAAAGAAGATTAAAATAAATATATCACAAATGTACATATGTATGTAGAGTAGAATTTTATAAGACAATTTGAGGAAAAATAGGAAATTTTCAATTTCGACTGGCATTAGAATAATTTTTAAGTTGAAATTATTAAAAATTACTTTTGAAATCTTGCCTTACAAATATAAAGACTTCAAATTCTTCAGACTTAAAATTCTTCAGACTAGAGTAGAAAAAATCATTTAAATCTGTTAATCCAAACATTTATTTTTCTATAAATTGATGTGACTGCTGGGGGTTTTCTGTACTTAAATTTACAAGTTTTTTAAACAATTTTTTTACTAGTACAGTTATATCGGGTCTTTGTGGAGCGTCTATATTTTTATTCGTGTGAAAGACCTATTGATTTCATTATGGTGGTCCAAACGGCTGTCACAGTTTCTCTCGCGGAGCTCAATCGAAATGTTCAAATTTCCATAATTGTAACGCATGAAACAGGCTGAATTTAACCGATGGTTATAACAAATCGAATACGACTTAGCAAAACCACATGAGATAAAGTCGAACGATCTCCGATTTCAATTCACAATACCTACAAGTGAGATGACCATGCCCTCATGTCCATTGGGCAAAATGCCAAAAACCACATGTCGTTGATGTCTAGGGCCAAAAGTAGTCAGACCAAAATAAGCCGGCAACCACCAATCTATAATTCTCGTAGTTGACAGTGATGACCTGACTAACATCGTTATCAAAAAATTTGCACCTATAACGCCCTTGAATTTAAATCCTACTTTTTTGGTATGCATTGGATATTTGACCAATTTTAACCGTTTCGTTCACGTATTTATTCATCTAGAAATGTGCTTCTTCACTGAAGATGATTTTTAAATGAAAATTAGGTTCAGTTGCCAACTGACCAGAACCCATTCAGCGAACACACATCATTGTCTATGGTCGCCCATGATCGCATACATACAAAATTGGTCATTACATCCCTTTAGTCGGGATTACGACCGAGCTTCTCACACCGCTTATATTGTGTATGTTAATTTTTCGCATGAAAAGCGCGACCTACAGTTTAAATTCGACTGCGAAAGACAGATTTTTGAGTAACTTTTCGTGGCAACTTTATATACTTCCAGAGTTTTTGCCAGAAATCTGCTGAGAGGCAGTCGCCGCAGAAATATTTTTTCATATTTCGTTTAGGTGGAGATGTCTGACCTAGTGTTTGAACCGAGGCCTTAACCTCAGCCAACACACGATCTCCTAGACCACGGCAAAATAGGCGTCATCTCTAAAGATGACTTTTCGATGGAAATTAGATTCATTTCTTAACTGCTCCCGAACCCATTCAGCGAACACACGCTGTAGCCTATGATCGTCCACGGTGACTTGGAAAACAGACTGACAGATATAGCTTCTACAAGATGGCCGTTATTAAGTATAAAATTTCAGAAGTAGCTATTAGAAGAGACTTTATAATGGCTTAGATCACTGTCCAGTAATTGGAAATTGAAAACTAATTTATTAACGAAACAATGTTTGTTAACCTGAGGATAAGGGCATGAGTTAGAACTTACTTAGGTTAAAACGCTTTTGAAACCATTTCGTATGGCACAATTTTGTAATGAAATAAATTTTCACGAATAATTATTTCCACATATATTCTTGCATGGTCCAGCATAGCTGAAAGTTTAACATTGTTTTTGTAATTCACGGTTTTAGTCGCTCACAATAGATGATATTTCTCGAACTTCACTATAAGAGTTTGACATTAGCTTGAAGCACTAACCTGGATACGCATAAAATGTCCATTACTTACTACAGTTTGGGTCAAATTGCCAGGTATTTTAATCATAGCTTACTTAAAGGATTTCAGAGAAATTAAATAACATCTAAATTACTAATTTTTTTTTAATTTGAAATTTCTTCAAATTATTTTGCTTAATTCGTAAATTTGCTATTTACGCCTCTTTAATTAAAATGCATGTGCCATACTTAAGACTTTAATTTTTCAATCAATTAGTATTTTCCTTTCTAACAATTTAATTTAAAAATTAAAAAAAGAAAAACATTTTCCATCCCTGCAATAGTTTTTATTCTTTGAGAAGTATCGATGCATAAGAGTGCATCAGTTGAAAATAATTTTTCATTTTCAAGGTTTTTAATTTCCCCTTTTTCTTATTGAAACGGAATGATATTTTAAAAATAAAATGCTTAAAAAGCTTTCTATAATCACGCTAATTTTACACATTTACAGTTTAAATACCATATGAAATGGTAACGTAACTCTTAATAACCTTCAAAGCATTTAAAAGCTTTTGAAGCATAAATTTACAATAAACTTAACACACACAGAATTGGTATGCATTTACAACACGTTTAGAAATCTTTACATCATTCAATTTTTTATTTTGAATATTTTAAATAATTTTTTTTATTGTACTTTCAATTTTGTTTTACCATAATTCAATTGGTCCTGTTATAACATTGGTCTGATATGTGCCATGTACCGTTATTCTGGCTGGTAAGAAACTTCGTTTATTTGGATCTGATTTGATCGAATAAACAACCCTAGAAATTCAATTAAAAAAAGGAAAGAAAAAATAAATAAAGAAAATATTTTCCATATAAATTTGTATTTTTTTTTAATATTTTTTCAATTATTTACTGGCCAAATTCACTAGAGGGGATGTACTATAACACACCAATAAGGAAGGTCTATAGAAATTTGTAATACGGGGTAGAATGGTTAAGACACAGATCAAGGCATATTATACACAACTACAAAGGGAACTACATTTTTCATTAAGGATATACGTTTTTTTAGTTGGTATCTAGTCAATTGGGAAGGGGTGTACAGATTTAAGAAACATAAAAAATTTTAAATTTAAGGCAACAGAAAAGTACACACTTTATTGATAAAAATTGTTGCGAATTATTTAAAACTAAAAATTTAATTTTATTTCAACCAATCAAGAGCGTAAATGCATCTGATATACGCATAAAATAATATTTTTCGATACTTTAATAAATACTTGACAACCACAACCACACAGAATTTTTTTTATAAGTCTACTGGACTTTTCATTCACGGCCTTAAAAACCACGGAAACATAAAAAAACTTGAAAAATTTTTGTTCAGGAAATAATAGACAGCCCAAGGGATACTACGTTGGGAGGTTAAATCCTTTTTTTATCCTGCATCCTTTAAAATGTTTCGATTTAATTTAAACTACAGTCTTTAACTTCTGTGTTAGATTTAATAAAATTCTACGCAGGCAACTACATATCAAAGAATTCATTCCTTTATTGCTCTGTATTATGTTTAATGGTTGGTTGTTATAGTCTTTACTGCCATACATTTTGTATAGCATTTGCATACAAAACACGACTATTGCTGTTGCGCTTCCTTTCATTACACTTCCTTATTTTGTTTCTTCGCTTCGCTTCTCTTGTTTTTGTTTTTTTAAATAGTATGCATGTGTGTGTTAATGTTGCTGTTCTCAATATTTGTGGCAACAACTTTTTCTTTATGCCTCAAGTGTCTGCTTAACGATTTGCAAGTTTTGTTTGCACACAATCAAAACGCTAAAAGCAACAAATATTTACCACCAGTACCAATACCCCACACATATGTACGTGCATATGTATGAGTGAGTATCCTTTTTATGTTCTCTTGCCTGTGTGGCAAAACTAACGAATTCCTGGTAATGCAACTTGGTTTAATGCATTGAAAACATAAAGTCTGCTATATTTTTTTTAAATTTTACTCACACTCTTACATACTTTCTCTTGCCACATTATGTTGCACACACATACACACACACAAGCTTACTTACTCTTACCAATACTCGTATGTAACATTTCATAAGAAAGAAAGAAAGAAGAAAAAACATAAATTTGACCCAAATCTGCTGCCATTATGCAAATACGCAGCGAACGGATCCACTGAAATGTGGCAACGCGGCTTTATCTCTCACCGTTGTACATCCTTTTGCAGAATATAGGAAATGAATATTAAAAATAAATCAAACATGAAAATTTGAAGTTGAGTTTTTAAAAAATTGAGAAAAATTTCACTTGAAAAATATGATTTTATAGGTCCATTGCCTACTGTTTCCATTATGAAAATTTATTATGATGGAGATGCAGATGATGATGATGATGATGCTGATAAATTGGAATTGTAAATAAACTGAAGTGAATTTCGATAAAAAAAAACCCTATTAACCTATATTAGAATATTGGCTAAAAAGAAAAGGAATCTCTTTGTTCATTGTGTGCTCCAGAAATTACTTTCCAGCAATATTAAGTGGCATACGGAAAATAGATGATGCATGGAACTTTTAATCGCTGTTTTGCTTTTCTTTTGCTGACTTTATTGTTTATGATTTAAAATTTTTTTATTATTTTTAATTAACTGATCGTAATCAAGACATATGAGAGAGAGGTTCTGTGATTATGAGAGTGTGTGATTATGATTTAAGTTATGCGGTAAAATTTAAATTTTACAATCTCAGCTGAGAAAATGAGTGCCAAGAAGTAGTCCACTCTTCTTACCATTCAGCGCTCACAATAATATTCTATCCACTTCTCAACTAGTTTCAACAAACACAGCTCCTGCAGAAATCATTCGAGGGAATGGTCATCTATTGGCATACCTTGCAGTAAACAAATGGCGTGTGATAATTGAAATTGTACCAAGAATGCCATAAGGTTTAAGGATTAGAGAGTTAACAATATTGCACAAACTTTCAGAGTGGAGAATAACTAGTTTAACTAAGGCAATTAGACCAATTATGCCCTGTAACATGTCGGAGATTATGTGAGGCAAACCCATCATCCAAAAATCATTCTAGAACCCACTGTAGTCGTATATTAGAACCCTTAATATAATAGCACAGCCCACTCAGTACAATATTTTATAGCCCTCGGTATAAACGTCAATAGCTTCACAGGGAATCCTGAACTCCTTAGCTGGAATTTTAAAATCAAATGTTCTAGCTAGTATTATACAACTGATCAGTATGCTTGACCCACTAGCTCAACACTCTGCTTCAAGAGAGGATCAGAAGACAGTCTATTGAGTATATTGGATCAGAGTGGACTGCTGAAGAGAAAGACTGACTGTGTGGATAATCTGTCTGTCAACCTGCAGCGACATTGTTTACCAAACGAACGCTGTAAAGCAGAGTTGGCCCCCACCAAGACCCGATAGCTATTATATGACGACGGGTCAATCTCCAAATCTAGTCTACTGCAATTTTAGATGTTTAAAACGCTGTGGTAGGTACTGCGTCAGCTTATTAGACGTGAGGTCACGGTTCATACCCAAGGTCAAATATCTCAAACGAAACAAAACATGGAAAAGTATTTCTTCGGCGACTTCCTCTCAGCAGATCTCGGCAAAAACTCTGAGAATAAAAAATTTGTCGTTCGGAGTCGACTTTAAACTGTAGGTCCCACCATTTGTGTATAAAATTAATACTGACAACATAAATGGCGTGAGAAACTAGGTCGTAATTGTGACTGAAGGATTGTAATGACCAATTAAGCATGCACAGTATAGCGCTGTGATCACTCTCTTTACGCCCTCAGTTATATTATCCCCCATGAGAATTTAAGCTCGCGAATAATCCCCATACACTTTACCCTCTTGCATAGTGATAGTTGAAGCCCATTGAATTATCAAGTTACCGCTACGTTGGTGTATCGTCTGTTAAAAAGCATCAATTCTATGTTGCAGCGATTGACGCCTTAATCTGATGATGACTAGCATTACGTTATAAGATTAATGTTCCAATTGCACCTCAGAGGTTTAGAGGATTAATGTCCCATGCTATAATAGCCAAATCGTCAGCATAACCTAATCGTTCGTGACAAGGGCTAAAGAACTCTGCCTTGCCTGTACTCACTTCGTTATTACATTTAACGAGAGTCCTGGAAATACCCAACGAATCCATCCACGTCAATGAAGGCTGTAAGTGAGACAGCAATTTGGTACTCTCAGCCCTTCTGCCAAAAGTGTACTAAAAGAGGATCGTAAAAAAATATATTCTAAGGAGCCAAGGCTGAGGTTTGAGCTCAGGACTCTGGTCTAGTGACTCAATACACTAGACGCCCACCATACGTGCACCTGACAAATTTTTTATATTGAATATCTATGTGTAGACCTGTTTATTTTTTAGTTTAACTGAATTCAAGTTAAAATTTTTAAACTTTTAAAACTTTCTTTTCATTCTATGCGAACTGCATTGTCTTCTACGCACGAACTTGATTTAAAAAAAGTTTCTTTTGTTTTTCCATTATATTGCAGCACGTTTCTGGAGACAATTTTCTTCACAAGAACTTGTCATCATTTAAAGCGTTTTTCTAAATCAAAACGAATACGTGACAAATTCACTTTTTATTTGAATATTTCAATTATTCTGCAGGATGGTTATTTGCATTTCTGTGTGTGTATGTGACTAAATTTTGCCGTTTTTTTCCTTGCTCTTCTTAACTTTTCATGTGTTTTACTCGCCCGAAAACTGTCATTATATGTTAGTACTTCACTTTGTTGACATTTTTTTTCTTACGCTCTCTCAATGATGTTTTCCTATTAAACAAGAAAAAAAGAAATAAAAGGAAAAAATATATGTCCTTAAGGGACATGCATGTTGTTGTAGGGATATCAGAAGAGAAAAATCCTTCCTTTTGCTGTTGTTTTTTTTTTTTTTGTTTTGTTTGTTGTCATGATTGTCTATCATTTGGTTCGTTTTTTTATTTATCCTCTCCAGGATTTTATGTTTGCAAACACAAGAGATAAAAAAGAAAAGAAAATAGAAAAATACTGCATATGAAGAGTGGTGGTATCCTGGTTGTTGGTATGCTGGCATGCTTTATTGCTCGACGTGTGATTATGAGTTAAGAAAACATCAGCATTGTTGACTCGAAAACAATTCTTACAAGTTTTCCTCTTGTGTTGTTTTTCTTTATTTTCTTCCTATCTATGGCTCTTAATGCAGTTGTGCAGTTTACATATAACATGTCTCTGTATGTACACATGTAAGCATGTGTGTGTAGCATTGAATTATTGCATTTGCAAATTGTTCACATTTCATTTGGGGATTAATTTCATTATAGTTTCTCTTCTCTGTTCCTTCCTCGTGCCTTACTCCCTCGGTATAGAGTTTATTCACATTGGAGTCCTTCTTATATGACAAGCTCTTGGGCAAATACAAGTTTCGTTATCAGTTTTAAATTCTTGTTCGGTAAGAGCATCAGACTACACAACAAAAAATGTAATTCACCTCTTTAAGGATAAAATGAAAATCTGTATCTCTTTGGCAAATACTACATGTGATTTGGCTTAGTTAAGCAAAAACCAAATGGAATTACGTTTTTGTGTTTAAAATATGCATAAAAATTTATGAGTTATTAAAAAAAAATATGCAAATAATCCTTTATCCTCTCATAAAAACATAAAAATATGAAAAATTGGAATATATTTGTGAAATAAAATACAGCTTAAACAGACTCATGTAAAATATGGCAAAACTTAATACAGCATTGTAATACAAGATTGTAAGTAATTTGTAAAAACTTTGGTTTTTTAAAACTTTTCATTTAATAAAGGATTTAAAGAGGTTTTACTCTGAACAAAAAAAAAGGAGAGGGCCTTAGTCTCTCCCTCACCAAAATACGTAAAAATCTCAGATACGTAAGAAAAACGATAATAATGAGAAGATAACGTAGCATATTTTAAGTTTTACCAAAGAAAAGATCTCATCCATCTGCATTCTTGAATTTAGAATTGCAAGTAAGGTTATATTCGGAGAGAATAGATTACTCTTGGTCTACTTTTCAACAAAAATAAAATGAAACTTTTGCACTAGAGACCATTACAATTGCCAAAGAAAACATATGAGGATTTTAAAATTACATCCATACATACATATGTACATACATACATACATACATACAACAATTTGGAGCTAGCAGTAGGAACTCGTTGCTACATGCACGACACTAAACGTGGGGATAGATTTTGACTGGGCATTAATACAACAGAAACTGAAACAGGTTGTGTTTGAGTACGCTAGACATTCTCCTACTTTTCCATAGTAGTATTAGTCAGATCAGATCAGATGAACTCGCCGTGGTGTAGTAGGTAGTGTGTTGGCTTACTATTCGTAAAGCCCGGGTTCGTATCCCAGGTCAGACATCAAAAAATGAAATATGAAAAAAAAAATATTTCTTCGGCGACTTCCTCTCAGCAGATTTCTGGCAAAAACTATGAGAAAAAATATAATTGCCGTGAAAAGCAATCAATATTCACATACCTACATACTTAATTTGTCATTATAACCCTTCAGTCAGGATTACGACCTAGCTTCTCTCTTCAATATTTAATACTTTTCTCTTCAATATTAACTCCAGTCAAAAGGAAAAATATTAGTAGAGAGCACTGTATCTGATAAGAGTCAAACTCAGACTATTTTTTATTTATTATTATTTATTTTTTAGGTTAACTTGCCGTTACCTAAGGAGAGAATTTTAACGGGCAAATAAATTGTTTTTCATTATAAGTGGACAATAAGATAAAAGTGAGCATTAAGCTAAAGGAAGGATCATCCTAACTTTAACTTTATTTTATCATTAGGTTGTAATAACGAAAAGAAGTTAAAGGTGACTTTAAAGTTCACTTTAGCTAAAGTTACCTTTAACTAAACCTAACTTTAACGGCAAGTTGTAATAATGGCCCTTAATATCATGTGATCTGAGGATAAATCACTTGATCGTTTTAAAATTCATCAAATCTCAAATGTTCTTTCTTAGGCCATAAAATTGTGACAAGAACCTGTTGTTATAGTGATTTAAAGAAAAATTATTTGCATCTGAAAATTGCAAGTAAATAGGCAGGATTCCATTACAAAAAAAAATCGATGGAAAGCCATGCTTTGGAAACTCTGGCATCATACAAAAAAAAAAGAAAAGAAAGTCGGCCAGGTCTTTTAATAGAAACATTGATGAAGGGGATATCTACTGACGACAGAATATCTCGCTTAGCTAGTGTTTTTCGTTGTTTGCGAAAGGGACATGTGTCAATTAAGTTCTTTATAATACTAAGGACTATGACATCGATCGATTACCATGAAACGCTTTATTGCATTCATTTAAAAATTAAATGATTCAAAATAATGTTGATGCTTAAGTGACAACTAACGAACGATTTAAAATTTATTCGATTTCAATTCATGCGGTTTATTGTCCTTTTTTCATAAGAAATTGTTTAAACCACCCACACATTTATTAATTTATTAAATTATATATAATATGTACTAATGTATAGTTTTTAAGCTTTCCTAAAGTCCTTCTTTAAATTTCAGTATTTCAATATTTTTTTTATCAATGTCCAATTCATTCTACATCACTGACATACTTCAGATACGAGATAAAAAAATCAAATTGAAAGAAAGAAATATTTTTTCTTTGATTTTTTTTTTAATATGAATCCCTTTCCTACAAGCATGTGATATCCAAACCAATTTTTTATCTTTTGGGCCATAAGTTATGTACATACATACATATTTTGTTATTGGGCCTTTTTGTTTTATGGTTGATGGTTACAGCATATATTGTGCTTCAATAAATAAACCAGACAGCTTGGCATCACTCCAAAAAGTCTGGCCCAAAGGCAATAAAACCAAAAAGAAAAAAAAAATCACAATGTAAGCAGTGAATATAAGAATAAAAATAAAAAGAAGACAAAATGATTTTTATGTAAGAAAGTGTACATGAAAAACGTGTGCAATAACTGTCATTATTTTTTTGTTTAAAAAATCCTTGTTAAGGTCCTTTGAACTTAAAACTATAATTCAAATAAAACTAACAAAATGGTTTCAATTAATCTCAATTAACCTTTGCAAGGGCTGTGGTACGACATTCTTTAATTCCATTTCCTTATTGGCGGCATTATTTTTCTCAGCACTATCGGTACTGGCTGTTGTATGAGAACGTGATACTGGCAAAGTGGCCATATTATCGCCACCTTCAACATCGACGGTAGCAACTTTAACTTCACCACCGTTGCCCATATTTTTTATTTGAAACTTTTCTTTCAGAAAGTATTTGTATTTTAAATTGTATGTTTCAATTAAAACGTTTAATTGTTTCAATTAATATTTTAATTAATTTTTTTTTTATTATTTTTATTTAAAATTTTTGGTTTAATATTTTTTTATTTAAATTCACATGGTTTTCTTTTTAATTGTTTCACACAATTTGGACGTTTAATTAATTTTTTTTAATTTTATTTCAAAATTTGAATTTTTTTTTAATTAAATTTTTTTTATTTGATAACAAATATTTCGTTGTCTTCTTCAATCACGTTTAAACTGTTGTTTTAAAATGAATTCAAATAATTTCTGGTCAAATACGTTTTAATTCAGATCATTTCTTTGTGATTTTCTTGGCTGTAACCGTGTGGATTGCAAGCTTAAATTTAAATTTATCCTCAATTGCACCTTTTGCCTCTCTTGCAAAATGTTTAATTCTCTGTTTTCCATTAATGCTCTCAATCAAGGACGCAAGACACGCTTTTAAAATATTCAAAAGTCCTTCTTTATTCTCTCGCATGAAGCTTTTTCTCAATAAAAATGTATCCTCGCTTACAAAAGCTTTCAAGGAAAACGTTAGATTTTGAAAATCCCTAAAAAATATCTGTAAACGGATAAAATTCTTTTGCTACAAAGCTTAACCAAAATATTACATTTATTTTACGAAATTTCGTATTGAAATTGTAAAATAAAAACGAAGAAGAAAAATCAAAACTTAAATCTGTATCTTTAAATTGGCCTTTCTGGCTCTGTATTAACTATTTATTATACACACTAAAAAAAAGAATGTATTTTTTGGTGGGTGTGTCCAAATAGCCAATCACATACAAAAGAAGAAAAAAAATATTTTAGTTTCGTTAAATAATTTGTGCCTTCATTAGCATAAATTTTATCTTTTTCGTTAAACCTGTCAATATTTATTTATTTATTACAGCAGCCGCTAATACCATATCTGCTCTCAAGTGCCCCTTTACAATACAAAAAGAGTCACAGATTTTCTCTGTATATTTGTTTTTTTTTATCACATACTTCGTGTGAATTATATTTTCGTAGTAAATAATGTAGTAAAACATTTCCTGCGTAAATGTTGTACTCATATGTGACACTGTTGAATTCATGCCACTCGCAAAACGCCTGCTTTCAACACCCTCTTCATCTTGTTTTCTTTTTTTTTTTAATTTTGTATCCAAATATAGTCAAAATATTAGAGTTATTCAACCCCTTTCATGATTTTTGATCAAATATGTATGCTATGCACGAAAAATAATTGGCAGTATTGTATTGAGGTGAGGGTCATGTTTATTAGTAGAGGGCCTTTTAACACTTTTTATAGTTTCCTAAAAAATGTGGGCAATATATTTCCAGCTATTTATGCGTAATTTTGCGCAAGCTAACTTGTTTAATTGCCCTTTAGTTAGGATTACAACCTAGTTTCTCACACCGGGACCTACAGTTCAACGAAAACTCCCAACGACAGATTTTTGAAAAACTTTTTCATGCAATTTTATTTAAACTCAAAGTTTTTGCCAGAAATCTGCTGAGAGAGGGACTCCGGAGAAATATTTCTCCATACCTCGTTTTGTTGGAGATGCCTGACCTGTGGTTTGAACCGCGGCCTCACGTCTAATAAGCCAATACACTACCTACCAGACTAAGGCGACTACATAAATTAGCAACCTTCTCGCAGAATGGAAAATCGATGAAAATAGTTTATGAGCAGAACTAATCAAATTATAGTTATTCCTTCCAACTTGTATTGTTTCCTATGGAACGTTCGAGTGAAATTAACTTTCCATCATTTGAAACCAACCTTGATAGTGACTTTCACACCAGAATTCGCAGTAGGCAAGACTTGTCCTCAGGGTAATCTTCTCCAGTTGCTAAATTGAGAATAAGATAATTGTAGAATTCTCACTGAAGAGCTTGATCTATGCCATTCGAGCTACTACATAATGTTTCAAGCTAACGTAATGGCTATAAAGCACGGAATTTATTGTGGGTATCAGATTTCTTATCACTAGTATTTCTTTCTTCTGCAACAGCTACAACGCAACAACCTTCAGTCCTAAACAGATTGACATCAGTTGCGACTACCTTAATCTTGACTTGAGCATTTTCCACTCCATTTACCAGTGTCCGTCTGTCGCTCTATGTAGACTTCTTTCGTTTGGTTTACTTTTCCTCGATACTATCTTTACTTTACTTGATGTCAGGTGGATGCACTAAATTCCATAAACTTTCATGCTGGTATTCAAAAGAAAGCCATGCTGCAATGGAAAGACCTATCCAGACCGCTTAACCTGGACTTACCAATTAGATCAGGGGCATCGCTTAATGTACACAACACAACGAGCCTGTAATGTGTGCTCAAAGGACGAAGCTGTCACTTCTTCCTACCGTATCCTAAAGGGAAGTACTAATGTGTGTGAAGTACCAACACACTTACACTTTCTTTCTTGAAAAATGCACATGTTTCAGCTCCCAGAATTTGAAAAAATTCTGCCTTCACAATTTCCTCAAAATCATAGTGTCCTGAGAAATCTGAATGTTTGTAGATGAAATGATTCCTTCTTACTTCAATCTCCAAAGGGCTTTAATCAACAATCAAAAGAACATGTATAGCAAGTATTATTGTCGCCTCCAAACGATCGGATAGGATTGGAAATATGAGAAGCTCGTTTTGCGAATAAAGCAGTGTTTTCTGGTACTTTTAAATTCACTGCGAACTCATCTTATAGTTTCCCATATAAACTGAGACAAATGACATCAAAGAATTGCGATGAAAGAACATCGTAGCAGCATACTGTCAAATTATTTTTAAATGGCTAGGATTACCTCTACCTAATCTTGGATGGATAGGTTCCACACTTCTGTTAGTAACGCAAATAAGTCACTAGCAGAACATGCCTTACAGAAATCGTAGTAACTGCCGTTGATTATATTGTTATCATTAGTGTGGAGCATAGCCCAGTTTAATAAACTCATCTTTTTTGGCGACTGGATTTATATTTTCAACCCTCCAGTATGTTAAACAACTTTGCCACCGTTTCCTAGTTCCCCAAATACTAATGTTTATTTAATTAATATTTAAAATTTATTCATTTATTCTAATTTGTTTATTTATTCTAAATTATCGTTTAACAATTTAATTCTCTCTTAATTCCCTTAAAGAATAAAATTGTCATTTCCCAAAAGGCCTTTTACTGTGAACAAGAACAAGAACGACAAGCGCAACCTTTCTAACCCCTCATCAAAGTTAACTACAACCCTGTAGTAAAATACATAAAATATTTACTTTAATAACATCCCGGGCCGACCTAGTGACCTCTCTGCAAAATACACACACACACACTTTGTAATGTGTACACACACAATGGGTGCAGAGAACAATAGAAAGAAAAAACTCTGTTACTCACTACCTTTAGTTGTCTTTACTTTAGCAAATACAATTCCGACTACGCTCTTTAATATATGTATGTGTACACAGTGTATACTTGTACAACAATACAATACACAATTACGAATAGAAAGAATTTAATTTTTGATTTTTACATTTTTATGTGACATGGTAACCCTATAAAAATAAAATAACACAAGAAATCTATTGCGTATGGGAGCGTTTACGTGAGAGAGTTGCTCTAAAGTAAATGAGAGTCTGTATCCTTTAAATTAAACATTAAATGTGTATTAATATGTGTGTATGTGTGTGTGTGTTTTTCTTACGCTTACAACCAACTAATGCATAAACATGGATTTTATTTCTCTATTTCATCGTATTTGCTTTTGCTTGTAGTGCTTATCGTTAGCGAGGTGAGGGTGGGCAAAGGTAGATGGGACTATGCCACCAAAAAGGCAAGAAAATCAAAGAGAGAAAGAAAAGTTAAAAAAAGAATGTTGAATAGATGTTAAATAAGATGCTTTAATATTCCTTTTTCGTTTTTGTATACAATTTTCATTTGTGGCATTGGTTTGGTATGGGTGGCTGGCTGAATGTGCATGAAAGTGTATACGAGTGTTGAGATGTTTTTGTTTTGTAGCCTAGACCAACATAGTATCATGCTCGTATTCGTTTTGTTGTAGTGGTTGTGTTTTTTTTCTGGTATTCTTTACAAAAGGTACACATTTAGTTAATAGGGTTGGGTAAAGTATTGGGACACAAAGAATGGTTTTTAAGGTACTTTTTTGAAAAGAACATTGTTTTTGGAATACAATTGTAAATAATTATTGTGTATTACTTTCGTCTATGGGATGAACTATCAAATAGCACTGTGGATTATTTAAAGTAACACCAACGTGATTTCCAAAATCTGAATTAAAAACATAAAATATAAGAAATGAGAATTTTTAGCAAATTATCAAATCTTAACGTAGAACTTGTGGCGAACCAAAAACGGAGAACCAAAAATATGAGGACATTAAGAAACTCTGCATTATATTTAACACTCAACAATTCAATAAAAGTTTTACTAGTGTTTTGTTTTGAAGTCAATGTTGTGTAACAATTAGGCTCTAAGGTTTGTTTAAAGTCATACAGATCAACAGAATTCAAACCATTTATGCAGCGGAATTATTTTAAAAAGAACCAGTTATTGTAAATTTATAGAGCGCAGTGTAACTTAAGCTTTTGCCTAATAATTGAGTAAGCATATGTTCAACAAAGTGGTTGGAAATAATACCATGGCCGAGACTTGTGTTTTTAAAAACTGTCTTTACCTATCTCAAATTCTTGTCATTACAGTGCAACCACTAGATAAGATTTATTGCGGAAAACATCACGATCAAATGGCTCAAATCTACTGCCGCATTAAATCTATATAAGGAATGAATTTCATTTCATAACTTCATAGGGATGACAATTTCCTCGTATTGTCGAGAGGATAGCGTGTCGGCTCATAAGACGTGAGGCCATGGTTCAAACCATAAGTCAGACAAATCCAATAAAACGAAATACGAAAAAATATTTCTTCGGTGACTTGCTCTCAGCAGGTTTCTGGCAAAAACTCGGAGAGTAAATAAAATTGCCATGAAAAGTTTATCAAAAATCAGTCGTTTGCACTTTAAACTGTGAAAAATACACACAAACACCACATAAGTGGTGTGAGAAGCTAGGTAGTAACCGTGAATAAAGGTTTTAATGACCATTATGTACGTGTCCCGAAATCGCTAATGACCAGTCGACGAACACGCTCAGGCACAATAAAGGTTTCTATAAACATTCCCCGTACTCACAGAGTACGTGCACTGCAATCTCTCACCGCTCAAAGCAGACAGTATTCTGTGTCTGGTACCCACTTGATGATTAAAAGATGATGTTACAGTGACTAAGAAACTCATTAGTTTCCTCACAACTTTCTTGCCAATAAGGCTAAACTCCTTACTATAGGTAGGGGTCCTCATCAGCCGTTTTGACTATTTGAAGTCAACATAACATAGACAATCGATACCAAGAAAAATTATACAGATTTTGATCTTTCAATTCTCTTCACCTCAATAAATTTGAGGTAAAATTCAAACCAAAAATTGTGAACCAATTTTGGTACATCTCTCACTGATCTTCATAGGATTTTAAGCTGTAAGATGAAGTTTATTTCTTACACTTTTTGATTTTAAAAATTAAAATTAAAGAACATAAAATTTGCAAAAGTGAACAGCGCGATAAAAATAATGCCTGGTGGTTACATTCTAAAGGTTGTTTCATGTAAATAGAGCCGTAAGTGGAGCCACCGTGAATTTCAAATTTATCATACTTCCAGCATTGCTGGAATATTTCCTTCTAGGACAGGATTTAAGATTTTTATCGTTTTTGAGACAATGATGCCGCCAAACTGTCCATCTTTCAGGGTGCATTGACCATTCTTTAACTGCCATTGTGTTCTCTTTACAAAGAATTTAAAAATTTTAATTGTAGTTCTATCCATTGAACCAAAAAGTATCTTCGTTTTTGAAAACAAATCCTATCTCTCACTCAGTACGTTTTTTTTTAATTAGATCCAACGATTTGGCAGTGCTGTTCATTTGTTCATGAGGAAATGGTAAACTTTGCTGAACATTTTTGGAATTTCCACATGGCATGTATCTTTTTTATAATGAAAAAAATTACACTGAAAAACCACCCGTAGAAAAAGCACCCGTTACTTTAATTACATTTTTTTGAAATAAAACAATTTTTATCGCACCGAATCTATATCTGTGCCAGAAGACTACATTTTTTAATTTTACAGAAGAGTACCATAAATGATATTTGAAATAATTTAACAAAAGTACTTATGCCACATTTTCTTTTTGTACCACAGTTACTTCACTAAGGCATTGGCTAACAAATCAAAACAGTTTCTGTATAAAATATTTATTTTGTTTGCTTCAATGCTTTTTATTTTTCTTCTACTTCTACTACTATTTGCCAGTGAAAAATAGAAATGAAAATAATACACTAATTAGCCATGTTTTAAATGAGGCTTCATGTCAAACCAACCAAGCACAAACCAACAGGAAGAGTGGTGGTACTTTTGCTGTGTACCCAAAAAAGAACGATAAAATAGAATAAGGCTGGCGGAACAACTAAAAGGTAATTTAAAGTTATAAAGGAAAAGAAGAAATTCACAAAGAAATGTTTGAAATCCGGTAGCAAGGATATCTTGATTTGAATTCTTTTCTTTTAACTTAAAGCGCATTTTGAGATTTAAGTCACATAGAAAGAATCTTCTTTTTTTAATTGTAAGGAGTTTTTGGCTTTTTCTTTTCAATATTTTTGAAGAAGTAAATTTTTGTTAAAATTTGTTTTTTTTAAATTTTTTTCATCACTTTGTAGAATTGAAATAAATTTTTCTGTACACTTTTTAATTTTTTTTTCTTTTCTTTTCAAAATAACTTTTTGCAAACTTTTTTGTGTATTTTTTCCTTCTTTTTTTGTATACCTTGTATTTGTATTATTTTAAATTGTACACATCCGTTTTATTTTGTTTTTAAATGCTCTTAACAAATACGTCTGCGACGTTATCCTATCCAACTACAACTGAAATGAAAATATTTTCAATACAATGACTCTCAATTCCAACCAACATCTTTGTAAGTAAAACGTTTTAACGAAATGAAAAGCTTTTCATTTGAAAAACTCAGATAAAAATGTATAACTACAGCATCCATTTCATATTAAACAAGGATGCTGTATCCATGTTTTCTACGAAAAATATCCTGCGCATTAAATATTTCCCAAGTAAAAGAAAAACTTTTTGTGGATTTTATATTTCAATTACTAAACCCCAGCTCTGTAGAATAGATTAGAATCCATTAAATCTATGTGTGTAACATATTTTCATTAGTATTGGCCTCTACATCTAAGAGAAAAAGAGAGAGTGAGAGTAAATTTTCCCTCTTTATAAAAAAGGGGCATTTGTTTTTTTATGCGTTTGCATTTGGCTCTGTTCTCTGCCATTATACTAGCTTTTGTTATTGTTTTCATTTTCTCCTTCGCATTTGAAGTGTGTTTTCTGTGTAAAAGTAGGACACAATAATAATTCGTTGTTATTGTTGTAATGTTTTTGTTATTTTTCTATGTGCTGTTGTGTGTTTTTGGTTTTGTTTTAATTTGTTTTTTTGTGTATATTCTACTCTATTTACTATGAAGATTTGTTTATTTTTGTTTTTCTCTCTTTAATATTTTGTTTATATTTTAACTTGTAAGTATGTGTATGTATGTGTGTATGTGAGTGTTTCACTCTTGCAATTGTTGTCATTTAATATGTTTTTTACATGTTGTTATTGTTGTAAGGCAACAAGATAAACCGCTTTGAGTAATAAATGCCTGCATAATACAAGCAGAGCCTTAAAAATGTCTTTTTCAAATATTAAAAGGAATGCGTATGTGTTGGAAAAAATATTAAAAATTATGTTTTAAAAGGACAATGGTATTCTAAAGAAAATTTGTGGAAATTTTTTTTTTTAAATTTTTTTCGAAATAATAGTTGGAGAAATGTTTGAGTTAAGTAACTAAGAAAGACATAAAAATATTATAAATATTTTAGTTAGTTGTAGTTCATCATCATCATATTATACATATATATTATACATCAATTCCGAGTACATAATTAATTAAATGGGCAGCTCTATTTAGAAGCTGTTTAAAAATACCTTTAATCGCCTTAGCATAACTATGACACTGAAGCAACAATCTGAAGCTACCAGTTGGAACTCGTTGGTACATATACGACACTAAACGTGGGGATAGATTTTGACTGGGCATTAATATAATAGAAACTGTAACGGGTAGTGTTTGAGTACCCTAGACATTATCCCACGTTTCCATAGTAGAATGAGACAAATCTACGATAATAAAGCAAAGGCTAAAATTGTTACAGCAAACAATTCATTTAATGGAACCTAAATCAGTTCGCTGACTTACATAATTAGCTTTTATCTCTGTTTGTAGCCGTAGTCAAGTAGATAGTGTGCTGGCGTATTAAACGTAAGGCCACGATTCAAACCCTAGGTCACTCAACAAAACGAAAATATGAAAGTATTTCTTCGGCGACTTCCTCTCAGCAGATTTGTGGCAAAAATTTGAGAGTAAATAAAATTGCAATGAAAAGTTTCTCAAAAATATGTCGTTTGGAGTCTACTTTAAACTGTAGGTCCCCCCACTCATGTTTAAAATTAACGTACACAACATAATTGGTGTGAGAAGCTAGGTCACAATGCTGGCTGAAAGGTTGTAATGACCAATTATGTATGTATGTTTGTATCTGTTTGTCACATCAACTGGACGTAATGTAAAAAGGAGTTTTTTACATTGGGTTATAGGGTATCAATGCAAACTTTATAAAAATTTTAAGTTTAACCAGCTTCAGGCCGCTGTAACGATCCAAGGGCTAAAAACAGTGTGTTTTTCTATTTTGACTGATATCAGTCAGTATTTAACATTTGGATGGGGGTATTGGTAATAGCAGCACAACAATACGTTAATATTATTCCCTTATAGTTTTTTGAATTTTAAAAAATTAAAAATTTTCGTTCACGCTTTAATTCACCCAGGAAACCATCTGACTCCACAGCGATCATCAGAGGATGATTTGGCAGTTCCAATAATAGTTCGAGAGCAGGACTAATAAAAAAGCAAAGTTCTTAACCACTTTTCAAATAGACCGTTATACCTAAGCAATGATAGGTGGAAAATTCTATGATCCTAGAACTTGCTACAATAGGCTAATCACCAGGCAAAAACTTAATTAATAAAACTGAAACAAAACAAAGAGAAAATATAGACAAACGGCAATAATGTAAAAATCGCATGAAGATATTTTTAAACATTTCTATATTTATATTTCTTAAAGATATTATGCTTTAATCAGACTTTTCAAAAAGACTCGGCACTATCCCGCAAAGCTCAAATAGATCAGCACTATTTTTCAGACTTAAACCGACTGAATCTCTTCATACGGTTCAATATAAAGCCCCGGTTAACCAAACGTCCGCGAAATGTAACGGAACGTACTTTCGTTTTTAGAATACCAAAAGCAGTTAGAGCGATTACCGAAGCGTGACGTAATTTCGGTAGGCTTTTACATTGCTGTTCATATGCCAAAAACGAATGTACGTTCCGTTGTCGTTTGGCTAACCGGGGCTAAAGTTCACAAGTATCAACTAAAAAAAACGAAAAAAAACTTCATCGATAATGGAGCCAAATAAAATTAGACTACATTCATGGAGCATGTAAAATCTTCTCAAACAGAGTTGATATTACCACTCTAGTGCCAAGCCAACATTTTTTTGAAATAAAAAAAAATTTGGTTAAATTATGATCGCCAAAACCTAGAAAAGGTTCAGTGAGTATGGCTTCAAATACTTTACAATGATTTCAGAGTATTTCTTAATTGGCTTTTGTTGTTTCCGAAATAAAAGTTTAAATATTTCCTTTTAATTAAATTAATTTTTGTATTAATGCGGCGAAATATGCTGAATTTTGTTTCTTATTCTCTTCGCCAGTGAAAAATTCACCACACGTTTCTCTTAAATTTTACATGCGCACTTGAATCTGTCCGTTGTTTTCAGTGTGCCATTTGTTTTAATGCAATGCGTTTTTGACGGTTTTTTGGATGGACGTAAAAAAATGTAAGGATTTCGAGAAGTTAAAATATTTAGGAAGAATATAGTAAAATGGAAATTACCGCCTACGGATTAATTACAGCGGTCGATATTTTTCAGAAAGTCAATTATCGACAACTTTTACACACATTACGTATTGTACCTCGACTATAACATGATGAATTTTTATTAGGGAATTAAATTTTTTTTATTTTCAATGAAATTATTTTCAAATCCCGTACAACTCCACATATTTCCCTACAAAATCATCTGGCAGCCTATAACTGCATTATGCTCAGTATATCGTATATTATTTTTTATCTCGTATGTTTTGCTTGCCAAATTCCATATCACGTAACGCAAACAATATGCTCTATTCACATATACAGACACACTTATTTGTATTTTTTCATATCCAGGATTTTCTTTTACGCAGTGCTTCGTAAGGCGCAATAAAGTATGCTTTAGGCTTCTGTTTACAACTGAGAGCCAGAGAGAGCGAAACTGAACAGGATACATACATTAGTTTATGTTTGTATATGTATAAAATGTTTTAAGTCAATATAAAGTTATCAAAATAAACAAAACTAAGTTGTTTGTGCTTATGGTAATAATATGTTCTATTGCTGCTGCTGAGGTTGCTCTTGCTAACTCTGCTGCTGATGGCATTATGTTGCAGTTGCTACAGCTGTTGCTAATGTGTTGTTGTAATTATTATATTTTCTATAATCCCCTTTGGTATGCGACGTAAATAAAATTGACAATATGTGAAGTGAACAATGAAATATCAGCTACAATACATACATACACATGCACACACACTTCTTTTCTAGTACTCAACTCCACTCCATACACTTGACTAGGATAATTCGTAGGGAAAATAAAGGAAAAGGAATATTTAAATAAAAACGAAAAAAAATAAAATTTAAACAAAAAGAACATCAACAATACGTTAAGGAAATAGGAAAACTATTATTCAAGTTGTCGTTGTAACTTAAAGAATATAAAAAAATATTACGGAGTTGTTGCTTCGCCTTTACGTTGGGGTGGTGTGAAGGTTGTTTCGTAGGATTAAAAAGAAGTCTGCTTGTTGTTAATTTCTTTTCTACATGTTTTGATGTATAAAACGAAAGCTTTTTAATTTTTTCATAGATTTCTTACAAGTTATTATTGGAATTTTTTTCAAGTTAACATACACATGCATACGTAATTGGTCACACATTGGAACAACCCTTCAGTCAGGGTTACGACCTAGCTTCTCACACCACTTATGTTGGCTGTGTTAATTTTATACATGAGTGACATACAGTTTAAAGTCCATTCCGAACGGCAAATTTTTTGTGAAACCTTTCCATGGGAATTTTATTCCAAGTTAACATATGAAAATTTCAAGGGTTCAACTATAAACCAAACAGTCCTGTTTCGAATTGCGATAAAAGGAAAAAAATGTTCAGACTAATTTTCAAAATAGAAAATATTAAGAAGTTTTTTTTTTCTAAAATCCAACCAAAAAGCTCACTCACCAAGCAAAAACCCGGTTTTTTTTCGCAACTTTAAGCTTTATTTTTCATATTACGCTACCAACGAATAATAATAACGTCGTTCGAATCCCATCCGGCTCCCTTTCAGGAAATATCCGCGATTGGAGTTAGCTATATCACCACCGCCAGACAAGGCTTAGAAGTTTGGAAATAATACAAAAAGTTCCAGTAATCCCTCGATTTACGTCGCAGTTGGTTCAAAAAAATTCGAATGACGACGCAAATTGAAGTTATAGGGAACAAAAAATTTGACGACGTAAATCGAAACAACGTTAATCGAGGCGACGCAAATCGAAGGATTACTGTAAATGAGTAAACAAATTCTGAACTGGTCGTCGATTCGCTGTAATCGAGTAGGGCTTATTAGACTTGAGGTCTCGGTTCAAACCCCAAAACGAAATATGAAAAAATATTTCCTCGGCGACTGCCTCTCAACAGATTTCTGGCGAAAGAGCTGAAGTTAAATAAAATTAGCATGAAAAGGTTTCCCAAAAATCTGTCGTTCGTAATCGACTTTAAACTGTAGGTCCTGCCACTCATGTATAAAATTAACACACACAACATAGGCGGAGTGCGAAGCAAGGTCGTAATCCTGACTGAAGGGTTGTAATGACGAATTATGTATGTATGTATGTATGTAATTTTGAACTGGGATAGAAGCGATGTAGATCGAGAAGATCCAATTTGCACAAATCGACTCAAATATGTGAATATAAAGCCAACGTTGTGATCATAGCTGAAAACTCATAACCTTTACAGGAATGTAACTTAGTACGTAGCATTCGAATTGCCAGCTAAAAAATACATCACAGGTCAAGCAGGACAAGATACAAACAGCAAATTGTTCTTCTTGCAGACAGAAAGGATAAAGTCTAGATTACTACTCTGAAACTTGAAATTTTCGTGCCTAATATAAGACCATCATATGACGCCCACTGACGTATGGTTGGGAAATGTTTCAGTACGACTTGATCATGGTAGATATGGCATCATTTCACCAGTGCAATTGTCATTGTATATGTTAAATCACAAGAATACGTAATTGGTCACACATTGGTACAACCCTTGAGTCAGGATTACGACCTACCTTCTCATACCATTTATGTTGTGTGTGTTAACTTTATACATGAGTGACATACAGTTTAAAGTCCATTCCGAACGGCAAATTTTTTCAGGCACCTTTCCATGAGAATTTTATTCTAAGTTAACATATGAAAATTTTAAGGGCTCAACTTTAAACCACACAATCCTGTTTCGAATGGCGATAAAAGGAAAAAAATGTTCAGTCTAATTTTCAAAATAGAAAATATTAAGAAGTTTTTTTCTAAAATCCAACCAAAAAGCTCACTCACCAAGCAAAAACCGTGTTTATTTCAAGTTTTCATATTACGCTACTAATGACTAATAATTCGTTCGAAACCCATCCGGCTCCCTTTCAGGAAATCTTCGCGATTGTAGTTAGCTATATAACCACTGGCATAGACAGGACTTGGAAGTTTGATAATAATAATAAAGACATTTTATTTCGTTTGAATAAACAAGTCATCGAGTAGTCGCAATCGAGTAGGAAGTGTGTTGGCTTATTAGACATGAGGTCTCGGTTCAAGCCCCACAACGCAATGTAAAAAAATATTTCCTCGGCGACTGCCTCTCAACAGATTTCTAGTGAAAGAGAGAGAGAGATGGAGAGATGTTGTAGACATTGAAATAAGAATAACTAAGGTCTGCAGAAAAATCGAACAGTGAACGACAAAGAGCGGAATTATGATGTAAAAAAGGAGAAGAAGAATATTGGCTTCAAATTTAAAATATATCCTCGTAAAATCTCGTTGATTGACACCAAAACCTAAAAAGGTCAACATAGCAGTGAGATTTGAGAGCCACCACTTAATTGCCTGCTGAGGATTGATAATTTTTCCTGTTATTTGTGTAGTTTTTCAATGTTTTTAGGATATGTCTTCTTAGCGCTCTTGGAAGAGTCTATTTTACTCGTGGGATAATCGTTTTTTTTTTAAAGTGATGTGCACAGAAAGTTGGTGTTGTAAATAGATTTTCAAAATAGGTCAACGTTAAAAAAAGAATAATTGTAACCCATCAAATTCAAAAATTTGCTTTATTTTATAACCACCTCTGACATAATTCAATTCAATTTTAATTTCTTTACTTTTATAGTGTGAAAATTATAAACTGATAGTTAGCCCATGCGTGACATTTCTTAGGAACATACGGTTTTAAATACTTAACCCAATTCACAAAACTAATGTACAATAAAGAATTTAAAGAAATTTGTTGTCGATTCAATTCGAAGGACAATTTTTTTCCAAATCCCTTGCTTTTTATCTGACGACATGAGTTGTCAGAGATTAAAAATCAAAATATTCTCACACAGCCACACCTCAATGGATGCCAATGCACAGGTACAAACCTTAACTTATTGCTTTAAATGGCTCATCAACACAACAGCTCTTATACACAGTCTCCTCTAAACTCCATAAGCATCAACTCAAACAGACGATGATGTTCTGCGTTTTGCCACCTTAAACCCAGTTTTAATATTCTGTTTTACAAACGCTGTGTGCTACTTTAAAACTATTAAACAATGAAGAGAGAAATTTTGAGGTTACATAGCGAATCAAATGGACTCTATTGTAACTGTGATGTTAAAAGAAAACTTTGTTAGAAAAAATTGAGATAAACGCTGGAAGATGGTCGCCAAACATTTAATAGAGAGAAAAAAATCTTGTTGAGATGCTGCACAACAACAGCTTGAACTTAATATAGCTACCATATTAGTGTAGGGTATCCTAGCAGACGTGAGAAGAGGATTTTCTAAAAGATTAGAACGAAGACAAAATCATATTAAACGACAAAGAACGACATTCACTGGCTTAGGCTGCAACACACCCAATGAACGATGAAAAGTATTGTTTGTTGCAATGATAACAACAAGAACGACCGACAGCAGCATTCAGCAGCAACATTAAGAGCAACAATAGCAATAACAACGGCAACAACAGCAACAACAACAAATACTATAAACATGTGTGTTAAATCTTTTAACACTAGATTGTGTCGAGATTTCTTTTCTTCATTTTTATTTATTTTTTCTTTCTCTTTTTTTAATTTTTTGCTACTGCCTGAGTATTTTTTCTTTTCATTAAATGCGGCATGTTTGCCAACATACAAACAGCAAAATGGTGCAACAAACAGTGTTACAACAATACAACAGTGCAGCACTAGTGAAATGGTAGGTAGAGTAGCAGTAAGCGTTCACCATGTATGTTGGTGGGACTTTTCGCAATTGGTAAAATGTTTTTCACACACTCGCTTCCATAAAAATGAAATGAAAACTTTTGTTTTTCAAACTAAAAAAGGCAACAACGACAACGACATCTACAACAACAACAACAATAAAACATGCCCCAAAACAAACAACATGAAAAACAGCAAACTTTACCCGTTCATTGACATAATAATCCGTATTTTGTTTAAGAAAAACAAAAACAAAAATAATAAAAAATTACAACAAAAAGAAAAAATAAAAACTTTGTACGAATGGCACACTTGGCATTCGTCGTCTGCTTAATGAATGAATGAATCAGAAGTAGAAAAACAATAACAATAACAATACCGAATAACATAATTCTGTTCTTTAAATAAAAAATAAAAAAATTATTAAAGTTTTTAGTTTTTGCCATGTTCGCATGCATGTTGGTGTTGCGACTTGATTTTATTGCTTGTAATACTCCTGGGAAAAATTCAATTGCCTGCATGTCATAGTGGCAAGCATAGCGAATAAAAATTGAAAAAAGAAGAAACAAAAATAAACCACAAACAAACATTGTTAATGTGAACATGACACTTTTAATTTGTAACATTTAATGAAAACTAATTTTGACTTTTATTTAATATAATTTGACATCCCTTCGAAAACTACGTACATATGCAATGAAGAAAAAATTTTGCAAAACAAAAATGTTGTAATTTTATGCAGAAGTTAGATGATGGCAATCTAAATTATGCTCAGAATGTAGTTTAAATAAGAACGGATTGCGATTATTACAGGAATTTAAATCGAATACGGTGCAATCCATTAGACATAAATGTACATAGGAAAATAAGAAAAGCAAAGAACAAATGCTTGAATTTCAAATATTTACGCATTACCGTCAGATAACTTCAAATTTTAGGATGATCCCACTGAATATGATCAAGAGCTCGCTGAAACCGTTAACACAAACGAACGAAGAATTGAAAAAGCGTAATGAAATAAAAAATAAGCCTCTCGAGGCGATGAAGTTCCATTAGAGTTTTAAATACACATGTAAATATAAATTCCTACTGATTTATAAGACCGCAATCATTTTCATCCACTCCCTTCTTATAGGATGACTAATCCATCTCCTTTTACGTGATCGAGTTTTAGTTTTGTCTAGGATTTAACCGGCACACACATACATACATACATAATTGGCCATTACAGCCCTTCAGTCAGGATTACGGCCTAGCTTCTCACACCACTCATGTTGTGTGCGTTAATTTTATACATGAGTGGCGGAACCTACAGTTTAACGTCGACTCCGAACGACAGATTTTTGAGAAACTTTTTCATGGCAGGTTTATTTACCCTCAGAGTTTTTTCCAGAAATCTGCTGAGAGGAAGTCGCCGAAGAAATATTTGTTTTCATATTTCGTTTTGATGTCTGACTTGGGATACGAAGCCCGGCTTTACGTCTAATAAGCCAACACACTACCTATTAGACTACGGCGATCACGGCTTATGCCCACAACTGAACGTTATTGATGTTGTTTAGCCAGAAAAGTCTTGTTCATTCTCATAGTCTTGCCCTTGGTTATGTTCATTTTAAGGCCACATGCTGCTTATTTAACCATCAAATCACCCAGTTTTGCCGACATGACCGTAACTTTATGATAATTTCAAGTACTCTGCAGTACGAATGTCTAAGTCATTCAGTCATTGCTGTTTTTCGTAGTTATTGATGCACTATGAAGAAGAGCAACGGTGAACTGTGTGATTCACTGGAGCCAAATATACGCTTTAAAGCGCTGCACTACACGTGAACTCTAAAAGATATTAACCCACCAGTACATTCTTGCTTACATGGTACATCACGTTTATCAAAGTACGGTTTTTTTTTTAGTGTTGACATACTCAGTACTCATCAATACCTCGTGGGAGATTATGTGATTGCATTATTTAGTTATTGAATTACTTAATATTATATAGAGTGATAGTGATATTTTCATAATGACTGAATATGGGGCCACTTTTGTACGGTAAGTGAAATTTTGTACATTTACAAGTAAGTAATTTCACAGGAAAAAGAAACAAGATGTGGAACCTGCCATCAAAAAACCTTAACTAGATGCCGAAAATATGGCATAGGATTACATGTAAAATGTTTTGTGTCGTATCACATCCAATAAGTCATGTGCCCAATGTCCTTCAAATATCACTTTTTTTAATAAATCTTTAAAAACCTATAAATGCACTGTTTTTATTTCTCATTTGCTTCCAAAATAATATAAAAATACTTCTAAAATAATCATGATCAAGCATTGGGCATATCTGGGTTAAATTATAGAGGAATTGAGAAAAATATACCTTCAAATGAATGCCTCAAAGGAAAAGAAAGGTAAAAAAATCTTCTAAAATCATTTTTAAAATTCTTTTCAAAGTTTCAAAATATTTCCTGAGAAACAAATTGTTTTCTAAAAAAATTTTAAAATTTGAAATCTTAACCGATTCAATTTTTTAACTTGTTAAACTTTTATGACTTTCATTGTATTGTAAAGAAAATTCCCTTCTAAATATTCTATTAAATTTATTTTGTGAATATTTTAAAACAATTTTCTTAACATATATAAGATCATAACGTTATTTAATTAAAACCAATTGCTATAAAAACCATTAAAGTTCCCATTCCCATTTAAATAGTAAATAACATGTGCTTCTAATTTTTGTGTAAAGTGGTGCAATATTTCTAAAAAAAATTAAAATTTTATTGCAAATAAAATTTTTATTTGTGCATAAAAAGTGCTTTATTAAGACCAAAGACAAACAAAACGAAATGAAAATCTAAAATAAAAATGTTTTTGAATTCAGAACAATAGAAACATAAATCATGCACCATATCATATGCAGAGAGTAATTCAATTTAATAAACAAAAAAAGGCAAAACTGGAAGCAGCATAAAATTCTAATAAACGTTTGAATTGAAACGAGGAACTACTAAATTAATTGTAAATGAAAATAAAATGCTAGAAAAATAATTTTAATATTCTAAAGCTGGTAATACATACTTGTATGTATATGCATATATGCATTTTCATATGCTATTTGGTATGCTACTGAAATTAAGTGCAACAAATATATGCTATTCTTGCAAATTATAAAAATTAATAACAATTTATTTATTATTTATTTCTTTTAGTTTTAATTAAGAAATCGAAATTATATTAAAATTTGTTTGTTTTTTTATTTATTTTTTTTTTGCCAACCAACCTTTGGACGGATGGTGTAGAAATTTGTTCCAGTTGTGGCCTGGATTGGTTTCTTTGTTGGTTACTTGAGTGTCAATATTTTCGTATTTCGCAAATGGCAGTGTATTTTTTTTTAATTTATATTGTATTGTTTTTGGTTTGGTTTTTTATTGCAGTTTTTAACACATAATAAAACATGATTTTTTTTTTTTTGGTTAAAAAAAATATGAAAAAAAGAATATTAAAATATCATATTTTGATTTAAAAAAAAAAAAGAAATTCAAGTGAATAAAAATTATTAGTACCCAATTGTGGAACAGTTAGTAAAAAAACACAGAAAAGAAATTGGAAAATTATCAGTAAAATTGTCTTAAAATGTTTCAGTTCAGTTCAGTTTCTTAAATAAATTCGACATTTTTTTAATTTTTTTTTCATTAATTTTAAACAAGCTTAACACAAGGAATTATTATTTTAAAGAAACGAACAACAAAAAGAAAAATATTGTAAAAATGCCTTACAAAAAAACGAAAAATTTTAACATGGGATTGACAAGGGGAAACATTTACTATATTTTGAAACAATTCTAACATTTAAGAGATAAATTCTATTAAACAGGAAATAATTTGAACTTACTTGGCATTTTTAGGCCGCTTAGCATCGATTGGAAAATCATCATCGAAATCCAAATTGAAATCTTCTCCTAAATCACGAGGCACCAGTGGTGTTCTTTGATGGGCTGGACTTGTATGATACCCATCGGCATGTAGCTGTATTTTGTTTATTAATTAATAATTTTTAATTTCATTTAAACAATTATTTTTTAACATTTTTTCAAACAATTATTAAAAATGTAATGTTTGTGTTGCAGTGTAAGATGTTGATGGAAGAAAATGGAGTAGAAGGTAGTAGAATATTATTTATAAATATTTAAATTAAATGTTTAATTCAAAAAAATACCAAAGAATTTAACTATTTTATGGTAAATGTATTGTATTTGACAAACAAAAATCACTCAACATTCGACAATGGTTATGAACTGGCTATATATGTAGTAAGAAAAGTTAATGTTTTTTAAAAAAAATTTTATATTGGAATTGAAAGAGAAAAACATGCATAACCAAATAAATTAATTAAGCAAAATAATCTTTCTTATATTAATTATATATATTGTATATAAATAACAGTAAATTTTTATTTAAATTAAAATAAATTTAATTAAAAATTGTTATTTAAACTTTTTAAGTAGCAAAGAAGTATTGCAAATATTTTAAAAACTCTTTTATTGAACTGACTTCAAGCTTAAACACAAGAAAACGTTGTACTATAAATGAAATTTCCTCTCAAAAAGATAAAAGTTTATTGCCTCCTGCATTAAATTTAGACTATATGGGTAGCAATCTTTACTCAGGTATTAGGTACTATATGCTGCAGCTTTCAAGAGTATATCTGTTTCAAAGGATGGAAGGAAGCAAATCGATGCAGACAATGAAGAGTTTTTTGATCAATCAATGAACGGTTTGAGAATTTTGTGCTGGCATGCAAACAGTATCTATCCGTATAAATATAAAATTGGAAACTTTCGTGCAGAAAAGCAAATCGAAATAATCCCAGTATTTCAACACATATGTATGCATGTATACGTCCAGAAATCTGTTTGGTTACAAGAACTTCTGAAGCTATGCATGATGAGGTTTAACCCTTCTAGTGCATTTCGCTTTCTGTGTGAAAATAGCCTGTAATATCTTCATTGAACATTTTTTCATAATTTTGTGATATTAATTTATCGTCTCACGTTTTCTAGCAGGTGGCGAGTATCTGCGACGTGCTGTTTAATACAATATCTGGAATAGGTTCAGACGTAATGTCAAGTGGACAACGAATTTACTTTCATTTACTATACAGAAAACTTCTAATGTTACCATATTTAGAGTATCAATTTGGATATGTTTCGAACCACTGCCCTACTATTGTAGGGTGATTTTGTGGTACTTAATTGACCAAGATTTCAAAAACCATTTCAGCTCCCATTATAAGGATAATATTTGTCTCAGAAAATTTGACCACGTTATAACAAATTTTATCTGGCGGCAAACCTGATTCAATAGAGTTCTCTCTGAAAACAGGGAAGGTTCTTTCATATTTAGGCTCTGAAAATTCCTGGCATCTCAAAAAACAACATAACTTTCAGAAGGAGTCCTAAAAGGCTAGTGATATTTAAACCACTTTTGCGCAAGTACATTGGTAGTTAACGTTTAATAATACTTAGAAATTAAATTCGTTTAACCACTTAATAATCGTCATACACATGTCTGCAACGACATGAAAATATTGTCATTTGAAGTTGATATACCTCCAGTACCACTAAGTTTAGAGTTATGTGACATTCTAATGCCCGACTTAACCCAAAGAAAGATTGTGGTATTAATAATACCAGTAAGAAAATACTAATAAAACTGTCTTATAGACTTGAAGGTTTTCTTTTAATTTTTAATGCTATTCTAAGGTTCATTAAAAACACAAAAAATCTTTCAAGGATCATATTAAAGAGAACTCATATAGATCCATAAGTTTATTATATCAAAATAAACTAATTTCGTTTATAATCCGGACCAAATATATGTCCTTTAGAAGATTTCATCTTGGCTATGACTGTACGTAATGTACATACTTGTCCTCTGAAAAAGTTATTAAATCCCAGAAGAATTTATTAATAAAATATTGATTAAGGTGAAGTCGCCATATGCTGTTCACTAGAAGCTATGTTTACCTGAGCATCAACTCGAATTAAAATAAATTCCCTATGTAAAGCGATTAATATAAAATCACTTTTTCACAAACTGTCATCAGATTTCAAAAAGTTCATCATATATTGTGGTATTCCGCATTTTATTTTTATTCTAGTTTCCAACCAATTTTCGGTCATGGCCCAATGATTGTTTAAGTGCAATAGTCATGATTGTAAAATCATTAATTCTATCTGTTTGTCGTTTAAAGAACAACGATTTTTTTTGCGAAATTTTTCGCAATTTTTAACACTCGATTAAGTTCAGTGCAGTCATCATAAATACGATTTGAACATTAATTTTGACACCTCGGGTATTACACCTTTTGTGTAATTCAATACTTCTATTTCAACTAGTCTTCTATTGTAACATTTGATCAAAAGATGTCAGCAAATAAAACTGATAATCTTATTTTTTATTCAATCTTTAACTAACTAACATGATTTTTAGTTTTTATATTTTCAAATTAAAATTAAATTCAATACAAGTATTTTTCATTTCACCGCTGGAGGGTAAAAAATGAAATTCAAATCTAAAGAATTCATATATTTTTTAAATACATTTGCATGCATATAATAATAAAGGGTGTCTCAATAACATAAATTTTGCTAAAACATTTTTGTGACAAATCGTATACTTAAGAGATGTAAACTGTGATCATTATTCCTACGATTTCGTTTATTAAATATACAACACTACCCGTAATAAATTATTTTATTATCAAAAATATAGAAGGTTAGGTTGTATCTCTCGCATGTATAGCAGAGTTATATGTATATCGAAAGAAATTTTAGGAAATTTGGTATTATTTGTAAAAAAATTTTGGCGAAACTAGATTCGGTTAATTGAAGAGCGCAGGAACTCCCACAAAATGTTGTATCCTCTCAAAACAAGTGCAGTGCAGGAAATCCACGCGTACAGGCAACTTCAATTGCATTGACTTTGGAGAGATTGAAGAACTTTTAGCATTTCAAACTTTAATGCTGCTCTTTTTTATTTGCATGGCTAGAGTATCTACTCCAGTCACATGAACGTCATGCCAATAACCCCTATAACAATAGTTGCACTTTTCTAAATTGTTTTTCGTGATGACTGTCCTTTCTACTGATCGAACTCGTGGTCATATAATGTATTCGAGAATAGTACTGACATCATTATTAGATACGTAGCTTCTTAGATCGCTTAAAGCATGTTTTTTTGTCTTGCGCAATGATAGCACAACACTTAATGGCAATGCCGGTAAGCCTGATTGACTTTCTTTACATCATCTAATGAATGTGTACTGAGCGAATGTTGTGCAGAATAATAGTTGACATTGCCTTTTAGACACCCCCTCGATCTTTTCAAACACTGTCATTAGTGTTGTATATTGTTGACACCGAGCAGCATTCTAAAGTTTGTCAGGGCAATAGGCTTGGAAGACATAATGGATTATATGATCGCAGTACTATGGCATTTCTTCATTACGATAATAACAATTGCGTTGTATATATTGCTCTCAAGGTAATTGTTCTTATTATAGTACGGGGGATGGTTACCGCGAGTGACAACAAGCATCTGTCAGTTGGCTTTTATCAGAATTTTATATTCAAAATAACCGACTTTTGACCAAAAATGTTAAAAACTCGACAAATTGTTTGTTTTACAAAAGGCTCGTGAGGACTATGTTGACAAATAAAATGATTGTTTATGTAATAACCTGTGTTTCAGGGACTTATTTACTCAACCTCGCATAAAATTGTTTATAAATGAAGTTCTTCTACTGTTTCTACTCAGTTTTTGGTTCTCTGTTCGTTATATTACCAAAATTTCCATTCACCACAATTTCAATTCACCAGATAACTGAATAGAAAAGCTACTGAAGAGACAATTCAAGTGAAAAGGGTGGCGTGGTTCCCCATACAATGTGATTTAAGTACGAAGATTACGTTGATAGTGTCAACGATTTTTAGGAAAAATTATTTTACAAAATTCTTATTTAAACAGCTTACAACATACATACATAATTGGTCATCACATTCCTTCAGTCACGATTGCGACCTAGTTTCTCACACTACTTACGTTGTGTGTGTTAATTTTATACATGAGTGGTGGGACCTACAGTTTAAAGTCGACTCCGAATTCTCAGATTTTTGAGAAACTTTTCATGGCAATTTTATTTACTCTCAGAGTTTTTGCCAAAAATCTGCTGAGAGAAAATCGCCTAAGAAATAGTTGTTGTATTTTGTTTTGATGTCTGGCCTGGGGCTCGAACCCTGGCTTTACGTCTAATAAGCCAACACACTACCTACTAAACTACGGCGACTTTTGATAAATACGCTCACACTTATTGAGACACCCTTTATATATTTAAAACAAAAGTAATTTAAGTTGTGTTTATAAAGTGTTTAAAATTTTGAAATATTGTTTGAAGTTTTCAAAGTGTAATAACCATCACTTAAATGCGTGACTCTTTATTAACCGGTAGTGTTTGTTTCATTTCAATTCCAATTTTATGTTGTTTTCTGGTTCTGGTTTCGTATGATGGTTTCTCAAAGCAAATTAACACAGAATGAATGAATAATGAAAATTAATCAAAAAGATGATAATTATGAATGCCATGAAAACTAAATTTAAATGAATGTTGATGATGATTTCATTACAAGTCAGACATAATTATGAGAATGATGAAAGCAGAGAGGAGTTGATGAAGAAACTTAGGCGCGCAAGTAAATTTTTTTTTTATTAAAATTTTTAAATGACGTAAAAAGCGAGGTCCTTTTTCAACTCCCCTCGGTGATAGTGATGTTGATGTTTCATTTCAAAATTATAATATTTTATGAATAAAATTAACAATAAATAATTAATAACAGTAATAATAATGATAACAATAATGATAATTAATAAAAGTAAAGGGCCAACATTACTCGTGCAAGGATAATTTTCATAACGAGGATGTAGAAAAATAACAGCAGCAAACAATAAACTGTAAACTGTTTGGTTTTGTTTTTGGTTTTGGTTTCATTTGATTCAGTACGGTTTCGGTATGTTTTATAGTAAAAAAAAAACAGAGTAGAAGTAAATAAACAAAATGTACAAGAGTTTTAAGATTAAAAACAACACAATTAATAAAAACAGTTTTTAATCATTTTTTTTTTCATTTAATTATGCACAAAGAGAAACATTTTTTTAATTTTAAAGCAAAATCCTTGTAACGAGTAATATGTTGTAACGCCCCTACCTTGACTATAGTGCCGACCTGTTGTAATTCCGCCGATTGACGATTGTCTAATAGATTTGCACGCTCCATTTGTTCCAAAGGTAATGATTCACGATTTTGATCGTTCAATAAACGTTCTCTCATCTCATGTATGTAGGGACAACGCTGCATACCTTCTGGCTTTAGCAACAATTATAATCGATTGTTTGTTGGGATAAGGTGAGGTAAGGACAAGGTTTATAAGGACAATAACTACTACTTTCAATTGTTTTCAATTCTACTGCGTATAGTAATTTAATTTAATTTTAATGCGTATAAAAAGGTAGAAAATTTAAATATATATGTATGTAGGTGAGAGTGTATATTAAGTAGTATCAAAAAATGTTTTTTTTCTTTTTTTTTAATAAAAAATAAGTCCAAAAAATCAGTCAATTTTGTTGAAATTCCATTAGTTGATCTCCATTTGTATAATACTGCTGTTAAAAACAAATACTTCAAGGAGAATTGTCTGCAAAGAAAGAAGAAAAGAAAACATGAAATTTTATTTGATTGCAGTTAAACATAGAAATTGTATTTTTAATAACTTTAGAGGATAATTTTTTAAATTATTTTTTTGTCAATCACATAGGCTCTTAGACTAATACAGAAACATATCTGTGATATGAAAAAAAAATTATAAATTAATAATAAAAGTCTTTAAGTAGAAGATATTCAATTAAGGTCGAGCAGATGCCAAAGACAAATTGAACCTTCAAAAGTAATCTTTGCTCAAAATAGGAGAAGCTGCATATCAATTTGCTGAAATGCAATTTTTTGATACGGTTTTGTTGATTAATTTATGTCAGCTTTCTTTAAAATTACTCAATCATCGCTCACACACATAATTGATCATTAAAACCCCCTAGGCAAGATTACAACCTAGCTTCTCACACCACTTATGTTGTATGTGTTAATTTTATCCAAGAGTGGTGGGACCTACAGTTTAAACTCGCCTCCGAGCGACAGATCTTTGAGAAATTTTTCATGACAATTTTTATTTACTTTCAAAGTTTTTGCCAGAAATCTGCTGAGAAAGAAAGAAATTTTTGATATTTCGTTTTGTTGAAAATATCTGACGTGGGGTTTGCACCGTGACCTCACGTCTAATAACCCAACACACTACCTAATAGACCACGGTGACTTCATCGCTTAGAATCTCTTAAAAGATAATCTTGTTTTGCTCTGTATCTACTGATGAAACATATGGGGCCTTTAATTTAGCATATCTAACCTTTAAATTCAAATAAAACAAAGGGTGTGTGAGATATCATTTGACCTATTGATGTACTTATAAGTGGAATATAACATCGATCAACTGTCCGCTACGGCTTCTCTGAGTAGAGCGCATACAAAATATCAAATTTACCATATTTCTAACGCATAAATCAGGTTGAATTTGACCAATGACATGGGTTATGTAGGTTTTGAAGAACGCCGTGATTTCTGGGTTATTTGTATGTACCAGCGACTTTAGAAAACTCCACAAGAAAAAGTCAAAGGCGGCCAAATCTTAAGATCACGGTATTCAGTTTACATCACCTCCACGTGATATCGAATCTTGCATGAGCTGTGTGATACGTAACGAAACTACATATCGTTGGTATACAGATCATTCGATTTTGTCCAAAAGACGTTGGAAACCATCTCCAAATAGTGCTGGTTGATAAAGACGGCCTCGCCAACATCGTTCTCAAAGAAATATGTACCGTCGACGCTGCCAGTCTAAAAACTACGCTTAACTGTAACTTTTTCGGGATACCTTGGATGCTGTAGTATCCCATATTGATTGGCATGGTCCGAAATATATCAATTCATGTACGCATTCATTCAGACATGGGCCTCATTGCTAAAGATGATTTTTCAAAGAAAATTAAGATCTGTTGCCAACTGCTCCAGAGACCATTAGGCGAACACACATAGTTGTCTACAGTTTATGTCTATCCGATTTGACAAAACAGTCAGAATAAATGACAATTGATTTAATTGATTTCATACTTCATTTAGAGAATTGTTAAGACTTTTTGAAGATAAAGGTGAACATAAATGTATTCACGTAACATTGATGTAAACGAGGAAAACAAGCTTCTCGTATAAAAAATATTTTGGTATATACATACATACATTGATACACGTCAAATTTGGAAATTTCGCATACAAAATTTATACAATTGAGTTGACACTTTTCAAACTGGGACGTAGAGGAATACATCAAGTTCAGGCATACAAAATATTTAAAAAGCCCAATATAAGAACTTACGAACGACTTTGGACAACTTTGGACATCAGAAACTTAAATGCTCGACTCGATACTTAAGATTTTGATGTGTTAATAGTGATATCTACGACTGGAAAGTATTTAGAGAACTGTTTGATTCGTTTGGCACGTAATATTTCCAATTTCCGTGGTCACATTCGTTTAAAGAAGGCTAAAAGGACTAAAATTATTCCTGATGTTTATTGTTTATTGTTGTTCTAAATAAAATACTAATTTGAAACGAAATAATTTGGTTGGCATTCACTATCAGAAAAGAAAATTCCTCTTCAAAATTTTGGCGGCAATTTTATGGCTCCTTTGCTACGAAATTGTCTCATTTAATAATCATGCCGTCATACCGATATTTTTTTTGTTAATAATAAAAATACAATTTAAATATACTGTCAAGTAACAAAAATTAGTAATTAACACTTCTAGAGCCGATCCGTTTGACTAGTAACCCGTAAAAATGTTCCAACACTTCTAAAGGGAATGACTCTCCCAAAACAAGAAGAATATTTGCCTGACAAATAAATCTTTTCTGTTTCCAATTAGAAGTTAAGAAATTTAAATTGTTTTTTAAAACATTTATTTACCTTTGTTGTTGTTCATTAATTTGTTTATTCTTTTGTTTACAATATAAATAAATTACTTGCAAATTATTTATGTTAATCAATAAATAAACAACACAACACAACCCACACATCACATCTCACTAATCATTTGTGCTAACAATGGTCAAAATGCTGCCGAAAATATTCACTGGTGACGCAAAAATCAAGGTGTATTGATTTATTTTAACTGGTTTTTGGTTCTTGATTAAAGCTTTAATAACCCACAAAAAAACTTTGTTTAAATTCTAGGTTTTACAAACGTTTTAATTCAAAATTTGTTTCTTCAATTTGAATATTTTTTTCAAAAGAATGAAGGAAACAAAAACAAACAGATTTAATTAGTTGTGTGTGTTTTTATTTTTGTTTAAACATCACAATAATTTTTAATCAACTTGTGACTCCAACTAGTTAAACCAGACGTTTAAACAAAAGCAAAAAAATATTATTAAAAATAAAATAATTTTCGAATTTTTTTAGTACAAAAACTCACAACATTAGTGAGAAGAATTAAATTTTGGTGAAATACATTATTAAAAGAGAATTTCAAGAGAATTAATTTATTTTGAAATTTAATTATTTTTTACAAGACGCCAATGCACAGCATCCGCATTTTTTATTATTAAATATATTTGTTCAACACAATTTCAACACTTGAAATGAGTCTAATGAGTCTATTGTGCCGAAAAAATTTTAGCACTAGCTTCTCCTAAAATCTAGAAGGTTAGAAGGTTATATTTCTCTAAAAATGTTCAAAATGAACCGAATTCCCAGTCACTATTATAGAAGTTAATAATAAGCTTGATGCCTTATCATTGCTTGTGATTGGTTTTTAACTACAAACCACATGACATAATTGGTCATTACAACCCTTCAGTCAGGATTACGACCTAGTTTCTCATACCACTTATGTTGTGTGTGTTAATTTTAGGCATGAGTGATGAGACCTATAGTTTAAAGTTGACAACGACAGATTTTTTAAAAACTTTTTCATGGCAATTTTTATTTACTCTCCAAGTTTTTGCCAGAAATCTTCTGAGAGGAAGTCGCCGAAATAATACTTTTTGTATTTTGTTTTGATGTCTGGCCTGGGATGACCACATGAGAAATACGTTATTTATCGATATCTGAAGTCGCTGGCGTATTATACTATTACCAAAATTTATTTATATTATCATATTAACCGAGAGATTTGCAACGATTGAGTGAATAAAAGTTTTATATTTGTAATGCTAGCCGCTTAAGGATGTACAAAAGAGATGACCAACTACAGCTGTTTAAGACGCATTTCACCAAACATTTTGAAAATTTTATACAATTTAACAATAACAATTCTATTCTATCGTTGCCATTGACTTTAACGTATATAAACGATCAGATGTCCAGGTGGGACATACCACATCTGACAACCTTCAAAATGAACGCAATTATAAAAGCTGTTGACGTTATGAAATACGATAAACTCCCCCTGCATTGATGCTAAAAACTTTCTCTAGAATTAACATTCAGCCATTGCACCAGCTTTTCATGGGGATTTGGGAAAAAGTAGAATGTTTATGGGAAATAATAGTTGAGGAACTACCTATTCTGATGAAGTGGCATAGCCTTATCAACTAAATGAAAAACTAAATTCCGCTCTTGGATGACAGACACATCGTTTTCGTCCCAATCGCTACCTTTTCGACTAGCCTTGTAACAACATTACAGCACTGCTTTACATCACTGCATTTTGTCGCTCGTTGGGATTCAATGGTTCAATATGAGCAATTACTATGTATAAGAGAAAGTAGAGGAATTAGGTGCAGCTTGAATGCGCGGTGGTTTAGTAGGTAGTGTTGGTTTATTGCACCCGTAGTTCAAAATTTAGTTCACACGTCTCGAACAAAACGAAGTATGAAACAATGATTCTTCGGCGACTTTCTCTTAGAAGTCTTCTGGCAAGAACCCTGAGAGTAAATAAAATTGTCAAGAAAGGTTTTTCAAAAATTTGTCGTTCGGGTCAGATTTTAAAGTTTAGGTCTCTCAATTCATAGAGGAAGTTAACATGTACAGCATTGGTGGTGTGAGAAGCTAGGTAGTAATATTGACTAAAATTTTGTAACGATCAGTTATGTCACTAAGTTAATTTTGAACTTACAACATCATCTTGAGGATTAAGTGTAAGTGGATAAGATAAGTACATTTAATATTATTGCCGAATCGCATAAGGTTGACTTTATTATAAGAAGAATAAGGCATTGCAAATAAAATCTCTCGATTCCATTAGCAATTATCAGCCAGTAATGGTTGATAGTGGAAATGTTAATTCATTGTAAGGGAAGGAAGGCACTTGTTCACAAACTGCAAACGTTTGTTAACAAATATAGAACGACCTTGATTTAATTCAGTTCATAAATTAGGTTGGGTTAGGTGGCGGACTCCCTCGAAGGAATAGGCCGCATTTAGGCCAGCTTTTGGGCCCGTTGTGATACCACAAAACATTAGTTAAGTATATCCAGTTCACCAAGTGATTAGTACACTGGTGATTAGCCTACGGGTTCTAGGATTAAAGGATAAACATCTCTGCAAGCGTACCAGACTGTTGCATTGTAGGTTGGTGTAATGAGCTTTGCTCATTGGCATCAAGTCTTTTTCAGAAATTGAAGCTGTCTAACGCCTATGAATTTTATTAATGTTATCCTGTCCGGAGAGCCTGTCGTTTTCCTATACATTTTTATTATATTTTATTGTTATTTTATTTTTTAACGAACGAGAGATGCTACAAACTCCTATGCGGAGCATTAAACCAAAATAATGAGGTGATAAAAAGATATACAAAAGATATAAAAAAGATATGATAAAATATTACGTGTAGTTTTATAAGGCCAGATAACACGGATGTAAAGGGTTTTAGCAGAAATTGGCAAATCATTAAAAATATTTTTGCATTAATGTAAGCAAATGAAAGATGAATGGAAATCATATGTTTTTTTGTTGACTAACTATTCCAATTATTAATTCCAAAATGTGTTTCTAAATGTTCATTTGTGTTCATCAATGTGGAACGTTTACTTGCAGTTGACGTTTCATTTTCGTTGAGATGACAAGAAAAACATTCCCTTTTGAATTGAACAAAAGATCAACATCGGAAAGGAGACAAACGGGCAGATTCATTCAGTAGAGCTTAGAATATAGAAATTCCAAAAAAAACTGGGGCTTGTATTACATCCATTATTGTTTTTGTTTTTTTTTTTTTTGTTATTTCGCTAGTATTACACATTATTTTAAGTATTTTTTATACGCCAACTGATTTAATGTTTATTTCGCTTCTGATTACACTTTTTTTGTTAAAAATGCACCGTATTTTTTGCTTTGTCTATTGCCGTTCTGTAATTGTCAGTAGTACAGTTAAATTTTAGCCATAATTCAAACCAAATGCGAAATAAAATGTACAAAAAACGTAAAAAGTTCAAATTCTATTTAAAAACGTCTATTCATTGCGAGATTATGATGTCATTTTACAACCGTTGTATAGAAATTTATTCATGCATTAAATCAAAATATTTTTTGTTTTATTTGGCATGGAGTGACTGACACCAACTGAAAATGAAATTTGTCTCTAAATTTGTTTCGTGTCTTCCATTAATTATACGTAAAAGGTGTGAGAATATTATTTGATAATGATAATGACTTGTGGTCATATATGACTGAATAAAAGTGATGCAAGAAATTCAAAAGTAAACATTCGAATAAATATTTTATGGGGAATAATTATTTTAATGAGAAGCAAACAAATCAACAACAGGTACAAGCACTTCTAAATGACACCCTATACAGAGTATATCCTTCTTTAATTGCTTATAACGATCGTAAACTAACCACTAATCTGGTGAACTAGGTAGGCAGGTTGAAGTGGTAGCTTTGATTACTAAAGAACACTTGAGCACGCCCGTTGTAATGCCACAGGAAAGCGTAGTGCCTGTACTAACCGAATTCCACCAATCCCACCGAAAGGTTGGTCAGTTTAGTGCACTAGCTCTTCATGAATATTTAGGATACAGGGGAATGGTTATAGTGAAACAATGGAAAGAGGTACTACCAATTGTACAACGAGTTGGCTCAAAAATTACAGCAGTATTCGGACGCAGGTTTTCGTTTTTAAATGTTCAAAAGCTTTAATCTTTCAATATTTGTCTCTTACTGGTCATCCATCACAGCCCTTCAATCAAGCTTGCAATCTAGTTTCTCACAGCACCAATGTTGTGTGTGTTAATTTTACCCATGAATGGCAGGAGCTACAGTTTAAAGTCGACTTCGAACGAAAAATTTTTGGCAATTTTATTCGGTCTCAGAGTTTTTGTAGAAAACTCCTGAGAGAAAGTTGCCGATGAAATATTTCTTCATATTTCGTTTTGTTTTGGATGTCAAGGATGGGGTTTGAACCATGGCCTGACGTCTAATAAGTCAACACACCAACACCTACTACATACATACATAATTGGTCATTACAACCCTTCAGTCAGGATTACGACCTAGTTTCTCACACCACTTATGTTGTGTGTTAATTTTATACATGAGTGGCGGGACCTACAGTTTAAAGTCGACTCCGAACGACAGATTTTTGAGAAACTTTTCATGGCAATTTTATATACTCTCAGAGTTCTTGACAGAAATCTGCTGAGAGGAAGTCGCCGAAGAAATACTTTTTGTATTTTATTTTGATGTCTGGCCTGGGGCTCGAACCCTGGCTTTTCGTCTAATAAGCCAACACACTACCTACTAGACCACGGCGACTTCAACACCTTCAACACCAACACCTACTACCAAAATCAAAATCAATGCGGGACTCTTTATTTTTTGAAAAAATGTCAGGGATTCATATAAGCTTCCAGGGGAACGTAGTGTTTTTCAAGCGTAGGTTCTGGAATTCGTTAAGACCACCGAACTAGTTAGAAAACATATACCAACGAGCTCAAGAGTTAGAATTCTTATAAAAAATCAAGCACAAGGAACATATTGTTATATCACATCTGGTCTGGTTATGTAAAAAGCTACTAAGCGACCTTGTCGGATTGTCAGGCTAGATTATGCCGTATACCTAGCCATTGTGGTGTTATTGACAACAAAATTGCAAAGAAATTCCCAAGTTCAGTCTCAGCTTTTAAGGCTACAATAGAGCGAAAATCATTGGAATTATTAAAAAAAAGTTAGATTCACTCGTAAATTGTGTATAGAGATGTAGAACAGATTGCAGGGTTGTACGGGCCTTATAGCCACAGCTTAATTGTATAAGAGCGAAACTAATTCTAAGCGTGAGTAAACGACAGATGAGAGCGATTATACTGAGATGAGAGTACTAATGCGGGATGATCCCCTTAGACACAGGGTTTGCAGATGGCATTAGGTTAACTTGGATTTATGAAGGCTATATAAAGGAGCAAAGGAAACATTGGATTATTTTTATGTCACAGTTCTTCTTTGCAAATACATGGGCACAGATGGCTAGGTAGTCAATTTGTTAAGGAACAGATAGATCCAAATAAATGCAAACTTGAGGATCTAAACGGTTAATAACTGAGATTGATTGGTTAGGGGTATATCTTTAGAGGAAAATATTTATCTCAGGGTGCCCTGATAATTATTTGTTGTTTTCGCCTTTCTTACTTTCTCTCTCTTTCTTTCCCTGATTTTGTTGCAGTTTTCTTCCCCCTATAAATAACGTCCACTGTGGACATGTATTGGGTATGGTGATGTGGAACCTTACTTTTTAACAGGAGCTATATTTCCCAAAATATCTACAGGTTTTTAATGCGATTTTTTTAATAAAAAAATCTTTATGCCTTACTGCTGCCCAAAACCAAAAAGAAGAAACTTGGCGCAGAGTAACAAATCAATTTTTTAAATAAAAACTCAAACTTGAAAGACTCCATATAACACATTATTTGTCACTTAGTGTAGGAGGTGCCTAAATAAATGGTCAAAATACTAATCAAAACAAAAAGTAGCCATTAAATGTACCACTGAACTAAAACTTGAAAAAAACCACCAGTTTGTTTTTTATTTTGTAGTTGATTTTGCTGTTGTTGTTGTCGCTGTCTCTCCGTTTCTGTTGCTGTTTTTTTTTACTTTTGCTGTTGGTTTTTAATGTATTTAATTGTTCTACTGACTGAATAAAAAATTAAATTTATTGTTGCCGGCAAAATAATTTTGTTTTTTATTGTGTTGCTGTTTTGGTCTGGCTAAAATACAACAACAAACCAACAAACAACATGCAATTGTAGCAATTTTTTCCTTTTTTTCGCTTTTTGTAATGTTTTAATGTCATTTTATTATTCTGTTGCATATTGTTATTATTGTTGTTGTTGTGGCGGATAATAGCGTTGATGATGTTGGTGATATAATCAGAGACAATAATGATGTTGATAATGGCTGGTAGAGAAGAGAATGAAGCGCAGACCCATTTACCAAGTCAAATTGCACACACACGGCAAGTTGAATAAACTTTAACCGTTTATTTCTTTTGAAATGCAAAAATGGAATGAAAATATTTAAAATTTTTCATCCTGATAAGTGTGAACATGTGAAGTTCATATAAAACAAAATGCAGAGGCACATAAATTTAAAATGATAATTAACATTTGAGGTTATGGTAAGTAGAACATTTCCGTATTGCCAGGCCCTGGAAATGAAATATTGGCATTGCGAATCGAAAGAAGTTAATATTCTCAGGTTTGCATTGAAAATAAAAAATGATTGTATTTAAGCTTTCGATAATATAGGATACACTAGTGCAGAATTTTACTTATTGAGCTCCATTTTTTCCCTAAAAGAGAGAGTACTGTACTATATTCGGGGTTAGAAAACTTTTTCTTTTCTGATATTACAATTAATTATTCTTTATTTTTTCACAGACTCATATCCAGTTTGTTTCGTTTTATATTTGTACACTTTAACCACTGCACTACTCCACTTTTCTCTAAAAAGAATACTATGAACACAATACCAAAGCCATTGAGAGCTTTTGCACTTGCAAGAGTATTTGGGGGAATACTACGGTCCCGTTACATTTTCCATATTGCTCTGAATAGCTAAGTAGATCGACTCAAGAATGTGGAAACCGGTACTAAATTTTGAGATCTATAAGAATAGTCGCCGTAGTCTAGTAGGTAGTGTGTTGGCTTTATTAGATGTGAGGCCACGGTTCAAATCCCAGCTCAGACATCTCCAACAAAACGAAATATTAATAAATATTACTTTAACGACTTCCTCTCAGCAAAATTCTGACAAAAACTCGGAGAGTAAATAAAAAATTACATACATACATACATACATACATAATTGGCCATTACAACCCTTCAGTCAGGATTACGGCCTAGCTTCTCACACCACTCATGTTGTGTGCGTTAATTTTATAAGTGAGTGGCGGGACCTACAGTTTAACGTCGACTCCGAACGACAGAATTTTGAGAAACTTTTTCATGGCAGTTTTATTTTACTCTCAGAGTTTTTGCCAGAAATCTGCTGAGAGGAAGTCGCCGAAGAAATATTTTTTTTTTCATATTACATTTTTGATGTCTGACCTGGGATACGAACCCGGGCTTTACGAATAGTAAGCCAACACACTACCTACTACACCACGGCGACTTGAATAAATAAAAAATTGCCATGAAAAATTTTTCCAATAAATCTGTCGTTCGGAGTCGACTTTAAACTGTAGATGCCCCCACTTATGGATAAAATTAACATGCACAACATATGTGGTAAGATATTTTAGGTCGTAATCCTGACTGAGTGGTTGTAATGACCAATGATGTGTGTATGTAACTGTGATTACCAATATTGGGAAGTTCGAAGCTGTACATGTTCTATGCATGAAAATGTAATTCATTGCCGCTGTTTTAGGTGTCTAAAGCGGCAAATGTCTTGTTTGCTTAAGACACAAGAAATACTTCAATCGAGCTGACCTTCTATTATTTAAACAACTTCTATCCGACCGAAAGCATTATGCAACTTTTATACATGATCCCCTGCAGGGAAGTAATTTATGAGGATTTTCGACCATCTAAAGAAGAGCGCAATGATGATTCCGTTTTACTGTTCAATCGTTATTCCAACGGGCATTGGTCAAGTGAAGTAAAAGACTAGTTTCCTATATTCCTTAGAATTTTTACATACTACCCGCAGAGAATATCAGTGAATCGATTGAGCTGTGAATTACACAATGCTTTGCAAAGAGAATTCGTTCTTCCACTATCCTTATATGGAATGCACTCCCTACAATATATCTTATAGTTTTTTTTTTAACATAACTGCCACACTACTCCCAACTACTTGTCCTCTTACTATCCCTGCTTTCTGCTTTCAACACAATACATTAGATGCGTAGTGACCACCCTCTGAGATAGTTCTCAGAATAAGTTTACTGAATGATTATTGTATTTGGGGTTATTCAGTTTATTTAATTATTCAATGTAAGCAAAAAATTTCAATTACGTTTGAAAGATTACATTTTAAATGAAACATAATAGAAGATTCAAAATAAATTGATGAATAATAACAGTAACCTCTGGCCTTATAATCAATAATAATGTTGGTTAAGCTTACACTACAACCACTATAATGAAATGCTGGTGGTGGGAAGTTAATTTTCTAATTCTTTTTTTTTAACTTTAATTTGCTTTAGCAAATGGTCAATCATCGAATTTATTTAATTTTTATTCAATATGTATAGTGAGCGTCAAAAATTGTAAATTGTAACCATGGATAACTTTCTGACAAAGCCCGAAAAAATTTGATACTATTCCGAAAACTTTTTTTTTTGTTGTTTCAATTTTAAAAACTGGCAATAAACATTTTTAAAATAAAAATAACGGTTATATATTTATGTATACATATTTTTATTAACGTAAAGTTTCTTTTGATGCTCATTGTATGCGATCGTTAGGATCATATTGGTCATTACAAGCCTTCAGTCATGATTAGGCCCTAGGTTTTCACACAACTTATTTTGTGTGTGTTAATTTTATATATGAATGGCGGGACCGATTCCGAATGACAGATTTTTGAGAAACTTTTCATTGCAGTTTTATTTACTGTCAGAGTTTTTGCCAGATATCTGCCGGTGAAATATTTTTTTCCAATTTCGTTTTGTTAGGTTTGAGCCGTGGCCTCACGTCTTTTAAGCCTACACACTATCTTCTAGACTACGGCGAAGATATTGTCAAATTTTATTAAAGTTTTAAGAAATCTATATAAATTAGTCGCCGTAGTCTAGTAGGTAGTGTGTTGGCTTGTTAGAAGTAAGGTCACTGTTCAAATGCCAGGTTAGACATCAAAACGAAAATATGAAAAAAATATTTCTTCGGTGATTTCCTCGGGCAAAAATTTTGAGAGCAAATAAAATTGCCATGAAAAGTTTCTCAAAAATCTGTCGTTCGGAGTCGACTTTAAACTGCCGCTGCCGCCACTCATGTATAAAATTAACACACACAACATGAGTGGTGTGAGAAACTAGGCCCATAAACCTGACCGAAGGGTTGTAATGACCAATTACTTATGTATGTATACAAATTAGTATGTGCATACATATGTAAAATGCCAATAGTAGGGTATTTGCTCACAAGTGGTCGCCCATAAATTTCTATTCACGGGTTTGTTATTGCTTTTTCTCTTAATTGTTTAATTTTATTTACGATACTTAAATCTCAATAATCTGTTTTTGTTTTTATTTTTGTTTTTGTTTTTGTTTTTGTTTTTTTTTTTCTATTTTTGTTTTGTTTTTAATAGTCTGCCGAAAATGTAAGCCTAATAAGAGGGCCAAAACAAAAAAGTATTTGCTTTTAATTATACGGATACACAGTTTTTGGCCATTGTTTTCGATTTTTGTTTTTTTTAATTTCATTTATTTTTTTGGTTTTAAAGCTACGCAGACTATTATGATAAACGCTTTAAGCAGCTACAAAAACAGCACAAACAAACAACAACACACGCGGAAAAAAATGTTGCGTTACAAAGCAAAATGGAAACATTTGTTCCCACATGCCGCAGAACAGCGCCAACAGAATGAATCTGTAATTTTATTCACACACTGAAACTGATTTTTTTTTACTTCTTTTTAATTGAAAGTCAACACGATGTAAGAAGAGAAAAAAAAGAAAAATAATAAAAAAAAAAGAGAAAGAAAGAAATGGTTTACGGTTCACACTAACGAACGGGCAAGGGGAGTTGGCGTATAAAGAAAAGAATTTGACATAGAAATCGTATGTATATGCAGGCACGTCTTTTAATACTCACATGCCACAAAGGTCGCTCGTTTGTTCGACGTGTTGTACACAAATTTTATATTGTTTCGTTATCTTTTAAGTGCATTTGCTACCACCGGCATAATATTTGTATCCAGAAGATACAAAATGAACTTTTTGTTCATTTATTAGAGCATAAAGACACTCGTGTATACAATTAAGATGCTCTCACCAGCACCAATAGACAATTTTTCATGATTTTTCAAACGATTTTCTTGTATGTTTTTTTTATAGATCGAGAAGAATGTGTATAAAAAACTCACAATATTTTTTATTTCAAACATTTTTATTGTTTATGAATTGCCTTAGTTTGTCTATGAAATTGTCTTTATGTATGTACGTATGTAAGTACACAAGTGGCATGCAACAAGCAAGCTGCATATACCATATAATAAATATTTGTTTATGAAATGATATGATTTTTTTTCCTATTTTTTGTTTTGTTTTTTTTAGCAGGAAGTGATTTTATATTTGTTGCTGTTGTTATTATTGTTGTTATTATTAAATAATAGAATTTCTTAATTTAAATACACAAAATTAATGGATACGTAATTATGCTTGTATGGACTGTAATTTATTTTCTCGGTTCTTTTCATAGGGGGGAATTCCCTTAAGTATAAGAAATTAAATTTAAATATAGTGTAGCAATAATTAATAATAGGCCGCTGCCATTAAAAGCAAAAAAGGAAATACACAATTGGAGATGATGATTACATACATACATAGGCTCAAAAATAGTCAAATAGAATACAATTGTATACTCATCATACTATAGACGCCTATGTCTGTAATAGTCTAATATTTAATGATAGCCATCGACTGAAAATCACTTACAATTCGTAAATTGTTATGATTTTGTTACATCAACTTTATTTATAATTAATTTTTGGTTTATTAAAAATTCTAATTAATCTTCAGTATTTATTGTTATTAATAAAAAAAATTCAAATAATTTTTAAAAATTTAATTATTTGCTATCGTATAAGAATTTTTTCTTTAAAACCCCTAAAAATTTTTATGTTTTATTAAATGTTTCTTCTTTTACAACTTCTGCTTTAAGTATAATGAATGATTTTTAACTTTAAATTTTCTTATCATATTGAACAACGTTATGACAGTAAAAAAATTCCTACACCGGCAATGCTGTACGAAGTTGGTATCTGATTAAATATGTTTTGCCAACTTTCTTTATTATTTTATTAATAAAATATTGAAGAACACAAAAAAGTTATGGTCCTTCCACCACGACAGCTCGATACGCTATATTTATTGTTACAACATCCCTCACTCTGCTTCACTTGTAGAAAGATTCTTAAAAGTATAAGATCATCTATAAACTTTCCACGATTGTACATACATACATAACATAATTGATCTTTACATCATTTCAGTCAAGATTACGACCTAGCTTTTTTTTTATTTTTTTTTTTTTTTATTTATTTTATTTTATTTGCCTATGGAAATATTCCTTGCAGGCAATTTATTAAAGTTACAATTGTAAATTTAAATTTATATCAATTTTAAAAACTATGAATTTAAATATATAATTACATTATTTTTTTATAACATTATTTGATGACGAAAAATCTATTAGCATATACAATTTATTAAATTCTTTACACATTCTCCTTATTGGATCAGCACCAGCGTAGTTGGATCTAAAAAATTGTATTGATAATGGGGAAAAATGACGTGACGGACGTTGAGGAACATTAAACGTGATATTATGGATTAAAAAACTGGAGCCTATGTCACCAGTAATTACATTGAATATGAATGAGATATTTAACATAGTTCTGCGGCTTTTAAGTGTCGGAATTTTAATTAAAGCTAGTCTGGCAGAATAAGAAGGTAAACTTGTAGGATTAAAATTCAGTCCTCGGAGACAAAACATCAGAAATTGCTTTTGTACAGATTCGATGACGTCGGAATATTTTTTATATAGAGGATCCCATATTATGGAACCATATTTCATACCACTTATGTTGTACATATGTGTTATTTTTATACATACATTAGTGGCGGAAACTACAGTTTAATGTCGACTCCGAGCGACAGATTGCTTTGGAGAAACTCTTCATGACAATTTTATTTACTCTCAGAGTAATCTGCTGAGAGGAAGTCACCAAAGAAATTTTTTTCATATTTCATTTTGTTTGAAATGTCAGACCGGAGGTTTGAACCACGGCCTCACGTGTAATAAGCCAACACAGTATCTACTAGACTACGGCGACTTCACGATTTTTCCCCGATTGTTCGGTTAAATTAAATCATTGGTTCCAGTAAATCATTCCATGCCACTGTATTTAAAAATAATTTGTCTATAAACACGCTTTTGCTCGTCCAAAGCTCGGAAAATTTCTACTGGTCAAAACATTAATTATAGTGCTCTAGAACACTTCCAAAAAGCTGTGAACATGCAAAATCCAATATAAACCTGCATATCCTTAGTTGTTAGCAGCTAATGCAAAGAAGTACGAATCATAGTTATTTGGTGTAATGGTGCAACCAAAACCATACCAGGAGAATATATCGAATAACTAACTTTGCCGAATGTGCACTGGACGCTGTAGAAATATAAAGCGTAAACAAAACGATTTTAGTGGCTATTAATATATGTTTTTAACAAAAGAGCAGATGCTAACTAAAACGTAATGGGACCGAGCTACCTTTACAACATTCGATGATGAAACCATAGCTCATGGATGCCAAATGAGCTGAGCTATTCAGAGTACTTATCCTTTTTCCATTAATAGAAAACTTTAGACGATGACAAAAGAAATTCTTCACAGCATTTTAGCTCCTATTAAAGTTGTGATGTGAAAGACCTCTGGGTCTGATATCTGTTGCAGATTGATAATGGCTATTGATTTCCCACAAACGGTCTGGATAGTCATAGCATTCGATTCACCGAGACCAGTAAACGTTTTCTTTGGAAAAAAAAGTTACCAGCATTATTAAAACTCTTATTAAATAATTATACAAAATATGTTTTAATATTTTATACTTACTACTGGCAGAAATCTTTAGTCAGTAATGACAGACTATTTAGTCCCAAAATAAAAAAATTGGGTTTTTACCGCACAGAATTACGCCCTTGATGAAGAGAAAGCTCAACAAAGTTAACAACGTTGCTCCTAATAGTCGCCCCACTGAAGGTATAGAAAATCAAGCAGGGTGGATCTTGGTCATACTTAGTTGTGCCTCATATGGTTTGAAAAACCGTGCCGGATGTTTATAGTTATGCACACCTACATGAATCATCGCACTTCATTCAACCCCCTGCATAATGTCAAAATAATTACCATCGCATATGACTCTTGGGATGGATTTGCTTTTTCAATGCGTTACAAGCATCAAGATAAACATGATAAATAAATATTATTGTGTAGGGTATATAGGATGTGGTAAAAATTGTCAACAAAATGATACGAGACATACGCTAACATCCTTAGGGAACCCATTAAATATCTAACAGTTTCAGAACATGCTAAACATGGTGATGCTAAACAGCTCTGCATTTTGGAAATCTATAATTCGATATCGTTCGAAGTTGTCCTTCAATTTTAGATCCCGCTACTCATGTATAAAATTAACACACACAACATAAGTGGTGTGAGAAGCTAGGTCGTAATTCTGACAGAAGGGTTGTAATGATCAATTATGTATGTATGTAGTTAAGCAGACAGAAAGTGTTTGAACAAAAATTTGAACAGTTAGAGTATTGAATATTTCTTTGGGAAATTGGTCTTAGTAGACTTGCTTTACATATGTGATTTAATTCTCCTAACTCTTTTTAGAACTCAGGGTGCACCATGTTTTTTAAAACAAAAATAAATTAAAATATCGCTTCTTTAAAAACAAATTATGATTGTTCTTTATGGGTTAAATTGTTACAAAATGATGTAAAAACACACCCATAACACAATAGTATACCACTACATATACTGTCTTGTAAAGTCTTACCAATAAAGGATATAAGCGTGAAGTATATTTGAGAATGTTTCTGTAATGAACACAACAAGGATGCTGTGTTTTCAACACCGGATGTTAGGCAAAGGCAGGAAAAATGTAACACCCATGTTATGTATTGTCTTTTAATAAACTTGATTTGTTTTTTTTTTCATTTTCGTTATTATATATTACGAGCATATCATGTACACATAATAATGACTTTAGCATGAGTATAATCAAATCAGGTCATGAACGAAAAGAAGAAAAGAGAAAATATTCCTTGTTTTTTATTATTATTTTAAAGTGTTAAATACATGATGTTTCTGTCCCCATTTACTTTATCAAAAGAAACAATCTGTTCCTTTATTTTCAATACAATACAAGGCTGTTAATTAAGGTTACCTTGTTTCATAACAGATACTAACAAAGTTTAATATTTTTCAAGGATATTGGAAGGGATGTATCCACAGAACTTACGGGAATATAATATTCTTCTACCTTCATATATTTCTAATGAATACGTCTTATATTCTATGGTTTGTGGTTGTATAATACAATGTATATTAAAATTAGAAGATAAAAGAAGAGACAAATCCAAAAAAACCAAACTAAAAATAATTTGTTTGTGTTACATTTTGCACAAGTAGAGCATCCTTGAATTTTTCTAATCGTTTCTATACATGCATATGTATATGTGAGGCTATTATTTAATCACCACTTTTTTAGCTTTAAAGTAAACGTTGTATTTATAAATAAAAATGTTATTCATTAATCGATTAATAATAATTTTATTTATTTTCTCTCTCATGTATGAAGTGCGTGTGAGTTCATTATGGCTTTTCGTTTATTGGTTTCGTTTACCCTGACCAATTTGTTTGTGTAAATGTGCATTTATTTACGCTATTACCGCATAGCATTACTATAGCAAATGCTGTAAAATCTACGCATACTGTAAACCTATTAATAAAATGCTTTAAATTGTTTATGGCCACTGGTATATATGTTTTAAAATTATTGATTCAATTTAAATTGAAATTTTTAATAAGTTTATCACTGCAATGAATAGATTATTATTTAATTTGTACCATATTACTGTAACTATATTACTATTACAACTATTGTACTCTCCTCAAACTTTAAAGGACATATCGATAATGACTTCTTCAAAGCTTTTGCCTTTACAGCCCTCAGATTACTACTTGGTGCTATTAAGGACACTTTCTTGCCTAATACCTGATGTGCAGCCAAATGTTTCCTTCTAGAACACAATAATGTCTCAAAAGTTCCAAGAAAGTGTTATGCTGATTTTTTTCCTTTTAGTACACTGATTCTACATATTGGGTTCGCGATAATCCCCATTCTGAGTAAGTGTAGTTTATATCTGCAGTGCTTAATCAGTAGACCAATCTCATGTTTTTCCTGGATAGACTGATGCATGACGCAAATCTCCTCCTATTTCCCAATAAAAGTATTAATTACTTCAAATTACCTATTTGCTTTGTAAGAGTTTTATCTTCTCTTTTCTTTGTGTTCATCTTTCCAAATATCTGTCACCACTCCACAGAAAAATGCTGGTCCCATCAGCGGAAACTTCTCTCCTCAAGACCTCATCAGCCTGTCCATTGCAGTGAACTCCCTTAGGACCTGGAACCCAACCTCCCTAGAGAGTCTCATACTATCTTCGATTTAACCTTATAAGGTTACCTTTGTTCTTTTTATCCAAGTTGAATAGAATACATCTTTCCACTGGAAAGACATCCATCTGTTTTCCATGGGTTTGAAAAATGTCACTCATGTCCCAAGATTCACTTTTGACCCATCTTTATATTACAAAGAGAAAACAAAAATATTTCTACGACGACTGTCTGGGTAGATTTCAACGGCAGATTTCTGGCCAAAACTTTGAAAATTGCCATGAAAAATTTCTCAAAAAATACGGCTTTAAGAGTCGACTATAAACTGTATGTTCCGGTACTCGTGTATAAAATTAACACACACAACCTAAGTGGCGTAAGAAGCTATCCTGAAGGGTTGCAATGACTAATTATGCATGTATGTGTATGTAACTTCAGGATTACTTCATTGGTTTTTGCTATTAAGTCTTGCTGTAAAGCATTTCTCAAAGGCATAGAGACTACTGGTTCTACTCGGTATATTAGGTCGTGATTACCTCCAGTTACCCTGGGCATGGTCTTTAAAGCTCTGGTCTTCACTTTCATATGCAGCGTGCTTAAATCTAATAGAGCTCCTAGTATTCCACACTTCCAGCAAGGAAGATTTCAGTAATTTCTTTAACGATCTGCGGCCAAGTTTGTCTGGTGATAGAACTACTTGTTGCATTCGACCATCTATGACTGGCCTTTTAGAAGAAAGTGTGCATTACCGTTGAATATCAAGCAAGTTTGACAAACTTTGATTATCACTTGGCTGATTTTCAGCATATATCGACACCTGGTTATGGACAAGAACATGGCATTCTATTCCGTTGTTAATGTTGTTTGTTTTGCAGTAGTCAATGGCATAAAAGGACCTGCGCTTGAGCCGTTATAAGTGCTCCCTAAACCATCACGACCGATCTAAGCATATGAAGTTAATTTAAGACTTTAATTAGGCTCTGTTGTACCAAAATTTAATTTATGGGCTAATCTCGAAAGGCCATTTCTTCATATTCAGGCATTTTGAATCGATTTTGATCCAAACTGGCAGGTTTATGTAAAAAGTAAGTTCCATCTCAAGCCAATTTGAGGCAAGTTGGGTTTTGTGATTTAAACGTAGTGACGATATTTTCAATAGCAGTAGTACTCTTGTAACTATTAAAGGTTTGCAAGTATAATTTGTATATGTAAACATCCGATTTGAACAAATTTTGTCTTCAACCAAAAGGAATCAATTGCAAAATTATTATTTCACAATTCACTAATGAGATGTGTTTCACTTGCTTTTGAAGCGTTTAAAGACTAAGAAAATTTAATGTTTCTAAAAATATTCCAGATTATAAACAAAAAATTTTATCTTATTTATGCAAATGTCATAATTCTGACAGAATGATTGATTTTGAATAATATTTAGATCTTCAAAAATCATTTTTAAATGCCACCACGAAAAATTTGAACTTTTTTATACGGAAAAATGTTGAAATCTGGTTAACATCATAATTAGCAATCAAAATAAGAAAGCATTTTAAACAAATATGCATAAAATTCACATTCATGGTCAAAATTATAAAAAAAAAATTAAAAGATATTTAAATTGTCGTGTGCCATGGTAGTCTATTGAGTAGTGTGCTAGACTATTAGCGTGAGGATCATGGGTTCGATTCCCAACAGAGACTCTGGTCTGTGAAATAGTCTAAGTTACTCAGCTCGTATATAAATAAATATGAAGTGTAATTGGGTTGTAATTAATAAATAAATAAATAAATTTTAATTGTTAAATAAATTTCGAATGCCGCATTTAGGAATTTAAAATTATTTGTTTATTTAAATTAATAAATAATTTAATTGATTTAATTAAACAAATAATTATTTCAATCGCAATAACAATGGCAACACTGCACTATTTTCATTGAACCATTTAAATTAATTATTCACGAAATAAAATGACTCACTTTATATCACCTTTTAATGTGTGAAAATCAAAGAAATTAGTCAACAATATCTTGCCACATTTTACGTGAGTGTAAAAATTCGAAAGATTTTGTAAATGAACTTCTTTTTTTACGAAATCATGTTAATGGGCAATTGTTTTTTGTTTTGTGCAAAACAATAAAACGAAAACAACAATAAAATCAAGACTTTATAGGCAACATATCATCAATTTACACTTCTGCCGTAAATCATACTCGAAAAGAAAAACAAATCAAAAGAAAAATAAAAAAATATAGACTCATTACAACCGAAATTCACACTGCACGAGTCCATTTACACAAACACATGCACATACATTCATGTTCAGAGTTGGGCATTTAAAATGCCATTTTTCTGAAAATTTGTTCAATTGGGCATTTTGCCAAAATATGTACATAAATGGACAAAAAAAAAATATAAAAGAAAAATAAATTCTAATAAAGAGCAGCCACCACCATAGCAGTGGATGTTGTAAAATGTTGAGACTGGAATACAATTATTTTTTTTTTGTTTTTGTTTTGACAATAGTCGTAAAATATAAACAAATTCCTTTCCAATTTTTATTTTTTTGGGCAAAAACACAAATTAAATTCCATATAAAAATTAACAAATAAACAATAAGAAGAAAAAAATGTACAAGAAGTCTATGGAATTTGATATTTTAGTTGCGTTAAAATATGTGCCAATATTTGAATTCAATTTGATTTAGTCTTTCATGCGTTTTTACTTATTTTTAAATAAAACTACGCATTAAATTTAAACAATTATTTCATTATAGAATATTAACTAAATTTCATCTTTAAATTAAACGTGTGAACGTTACAATTAACAATGCCGAACGTCTGTTCAGAATGTTTAGTGCGTAGAAAGATTTTGACGTATATTTTGTGGGCTTAACAAAAAATTATCTACCATAACCTACTGGCCTAATATCAAACCCTTAATTTGAAGCTAAAGTGTTAACAGACTGCTTTTCTTCAGTAGGAATAAATCTGTATTTCATCAGCACAATAACAAAACGTAGCTTGTTGATACTCTTTAATAGAACAGAATATTTACTATTCTCCATGATTTTCACAATAAATCAGAACTGCAATGTTCCACCAAATATATAAAAATAATAAATCGTTTATTTATTTAGATTAACAACCGACTTTAGTAAGTAAAACTGTGCTATTAATTTTATTACGTGATCCTTTTGCTGCTAACTTAATTGTACATTACAATTCTTTAGTCAGCATTACAACCTAGCTTCTCACATCAACCATGTTGTGTGTGATTTAAGTTTATGCATGAGTGGCGAGACCTACAATTTAATACCGGCATCAAAATACAGATTTTTGAGAAGTTCTGAAGGCAGTTTTATTAACTCTCAGAGTTTTTGCAGAAGATTGCTAACAGGAAGTCGCCGAAGAATTATTTTTTCATAACATAACATAATTCGCTATTACTGTCCTTCAGTCAGGATTACAACCTAATTTCTCACTCCACTTATGTTGTGTGTGTTAATTTTGTAATGAGTGGCTGGACCTACAATTTAGACTCGACTCCGAATGGCAGATTTTTGAGAAACTTTTCATGGCTATTTTATTTACTCTCAGAGTTTTTGCCAGAAATCTTCTGAAGAAATATTTTTTTATGTTTCGTTTTGTTGGAAATGTTTGGTCTCGTGTTTGAACCGTGGCCTCACTTCTAATAAGCCAACACACTACCTACTAGACTACGGCGATTTCATCCTTTAATCCCTTTACTACAAAGATCAAATTTTATAGTGTGTAGTACAACAGTTAATATTCTACTACATAACATACATACATAATTGACCATTCCAACCCTTCAGTCAGGATCACGGCCCAGCTTCTCACACCACTTATGTCGTGTGCGTTAATTGTACATATGAGTGATGGGACCTACAGCTTAAAATCGACTCCGAATGACAGATTTTCATGGCAATTTTATTTACTCTTAGAGTTTTTGCCAGAAATCTGCTGAGAGGAAGTTGCCGAAGAAAAATTTTTTTTATATTTTTCTTTTGATGTCTGACCTGGGGTTTGAACCGTAGCCTTTCGTCTAATAACCCAACACACTACCTACCAGACTACGACGGAAATCACTACTACTTTCCAATACTCTCCGACTACTCATAAATCATACTATTTACTTGTTGTTGTTATTTTATATTTTAATATATTCGTTGATTTGTCTACGTAGTTTTGTTATTGCAATTTGAACCAATTATCGCCATAACATCAAAAAATTTGTAAATCTGGAGATGATACACTGTACCGTATAATTAATTCAAGGATAGCTTTCAATGTACCAAAAATAGCATTCCATCAATATAAGCAATATTATTTCATTGATGTTTTATGACAGCGTAAAATAGGGCTTTATGAAAGGAAAAGGAAATTGTGAAACCAAATTGAAAAATAAAAAGATCTGATGAGTATATTCCAAAAACTTTATATTTGCAGCGGCCTTACAAGGGATTTGCTAAGCAAGCCGTCATGTTTGACAATAAATTTAAAAAAAATTCTTAATAAAGGTTTAAAAAACTGTTGTTGAATTTATTGAATTCGGAACCGACTATGATTGTAAGCCGCAGAAACCTCCACCTTGCAAATCAAAAAGCAATCTTTTTGGAGTATAAAAAACCAAACTTATTTTGTTTTATTTTGTGTACGAGGGCAGATGAATAAGATGGTGATTTCATGTGCCTTATCTGAAGTCACAAAACTGGCCCTGTCAACAGACATCAGCTGACTGCAGTCAAAATTTGAACGTCATATAGTAAAAAAATGAATTTTGTTTAATCTGCTAATTAGGGGCTTCTCTGTTCTATTCTCCAGATCAAGTCCAAGGCGACTTAATTTTGTTTTCAAAAGTGAAAATGGTATAAAGAGATTTGATGAAATCACCGCGCAATTGAATATATTTTGATGATCTCCAAAAATCCTAATTTTTTGGAAGGAAAAATAGGAAAAATGTTAAAAAAGTACTGACTTATCGACTCATCCAAGTATAACCTTTACGTTTGTTGTCATTATAAATCATATTGTATGTTACATGCCACATCAAAAAAAACCGGCTACAAAACAAATGCTAAAAGCAATAAAATTGAAACATTTTGCAAAAACATCAATTTTATGCTTTCCATTCACTCATGAAAATTCTTAAGGCTAAAATGACTTGATTTATCAATTATTTAAGGAAATACATATCTACAGCTACAAAAACAACAACAATTACCATAACAAAAATAACAACAATAAAAAACAAAAAACCACAATATACACACAATTATAGCAAAAAAGAAAACAATGAAAAACCCAACCCTTAAACTTTGAACGATTTCAGTCTACTTGTGTCTGTATATGTGAGTGTATTTTGTAGTAGATGTGGCAGCAAACTAAAGGCAAAAGGACATAAGGATAAGAGCAAGTGAACAGTTTTGGGCAGAGAAAGGGTATGTTTTTAAAACAAAAGCTGAAAAAAGTAAGGAAAAATATGAACAGAACTTAAACAAGGTACAAGTGTTTATTGTCACGGTTAAGGTAAAACGTTTTCGTTTTGGCAATACAGTGTTTGGCATTAATAAAATGCCTATGTATACACATAGAATTTTATGTCGTGTTTATTTTAATTAAAATTTTATTGAATTTTTTTACAAATTTATTTAAGAATTTAAATTTTAAAAAAATTTAAAAACTAAAATATTTTTTCTTTACAAATTATTGCTTAAGCCCACTGTTCTCGCACGAGATTATGATAATGAGTACAGTGCCATACCATACAACTGAGCTGAAGTACTTAAGCCAACAGTTGTTGAGGTAAAATGTCAGACTAAATGGAACAGAACGTCAAACATGTCTCGGTAAAAAAAATGTAAACAGGCGATTAAGTATAATGTTGCTCGTGCAACATTTACACACCAAAATGCAGTTGAACTTGGCTACAATGCCACAACAATATCAGCAATACCGTGAGGGAAAATTCACCTTCCAATATATAGAGTGGGAACAATTGTTTTCGTTTTTATTTGTTTTATTTTTTTTTTTACCACAATAAGTATGAGTAGCGAAAAATATAAATTTTTTTCTTTAGTTGAACTTACTTTTCCAGAAGACTAAACTAAAGAATAAAATCATAAAATATGGAAAATAATGGCAAAGCAAACTGAGAAAAATAAACTTCCTGTCAAACATTTTCCACACCCAAAATTGCTGTTTGCAAATGACATAAAATTCTTTATTAATGGCAAATTCGAAACGCCATAGAATTTAAGAATAAATATTTATTTTTAAATTAGGTTTTGTGAAGAAAATATTCGAAAATATAAACATTAAATAGAACATACTAAGTGGGTTGTTTCAATTTTAGCCATTAACTTAGAAACTATAGTATCAGGAATTCCCTAAGCTTTGGCTTTTGCATATTATTCTTGGTACTTATGCGCGTTATATGACCATGGTGACCAATTGTGCTACTTCATAAGTCATGGCCAACTCTAATATACAGTTAGGACTCGATTTAATAAAAACTTTTGTCTTGTTTAGGCAGTTGTGAGAGATCTATTAGAATATAAACATACACTTCGTCTACATGAAATCTATAATGTCTTGAGTAGTTGAATAAAAAAATTTTGTAAAATAATTTTTTAAAATCCATTTTCTAAATATTAACTGGCCTGTGGCACAAGCAGTCTGGCCAAATTTGATAAGGCAACACTGTGGTTGGTATTACAGATTCAAATTTATCATGGGATCACACCCAACTATTTTGTACACGAATATAAATATCGTTTCCATTGTTTACTAAGAAGACTGAGCATATATTATCAGGCCACTTTAAGTTTCCAGACAACTTTCATACATACATACAATACCTAACACAGCCCTGCAAATTTGGACTTTTTTTGTGCAAATAAGATGGCGCCAGGTGTTTCCGAAGGCATTTTGCGCGCTGAACACGAATCTGGGTTTAAAAACTTTCCATCACGGTAGGTGATGCCATTTAAATTAAAAAATTCAAAATAGCGGATCCAATATGGCGGTCGAGGTTTATAAAAATTAATCAGATTTACTTGACCGCCTTATTGGATCACCCATTGTGAATTTTTTAAATTTGAATGAAGATCTGTAATCAGCGACCCAAAAATCCCTGAGTAACAATTTTCTAGTAAATCTGATTAATTTTTAAGGACTTCCGTAATGTGTTACTTTTTCTCTTGCACCCCTTGACATAAACCCAGCCCCTACTTTAAGGGTGCATGCAAACAATTTGGCTTTGGGCTCATTTTAGAGAGCAAAGATTAATTGTCAATTCCTGACAATAGCGATGGTTCTAGGACGTCAGTGTTTAGCTCTACAATTTTTCAAAAATGGGCAAAAACGATATTTTTAGGGATTTCAACCCCTTTTTCTCGAAAACCTGACGTGATGGAAAATTTTTGAACCCAGATTCGTGTTCAGCGCGCAAAATGCCTTCGGAAACACCTGGAGCCATCTTATTTGCAAAACCCATGCAGGGCTGTGTAATTGGCCATTCCAATCCTTCAGTCAGGATTACGACCCAGCTTCACACACCACTTATATTGTATGCATTTCTTATTCCTTTTTATTCCTTTAAGGAACATATCGCAGTCACAAAGCATGCTTCTCCATCTTTCACAAAATTTATTTGCCTTTGTTTTACTATCGTTCAACGAGTTTTTTCCAGCTAAACAGATGATTGATCTACCGTAGCCGATTCTAGAGAGGTTGCCGTTTGTTGTTGTCTAGAAGCTTCACATACATAATTGGTCATTCACTCCACTTATGTTGTGTATGCTATTTTTATACAGGAGTGGAGGGACTTATAGTTTAAAGTCGACTCCGAACGACAAATTTTTTGAGAAACATTTCATGGCGATTTTATTTACTCCCAGAGTTTTTGTCAGAAATTTGCTGAGCGGAATGTTTTTTCATATTTCATTTTGTTGAAGATGTCTGACCTGGGGTTTGAATGGTGACCTCATAACTACCTACTAGACTAAGGCGACTATATTGCATTTCTCATTCCTTTTTATTTCTTTAAAGAACACTAAGCTCTCACAAAGCATGCTTTTCCATCTATCCTTTGTTTTACTATCGTTCAACAACATTTTCCAGCTAAATACATACATACATATATGTATGATTGATCTACTGCAACCGGTTCTAGGATAATAAAGTTGCCATTTATCGTTGCATAAAAGCATAATCTTCCGGGAAATCTATTGGCTTTTTGTTTTGGGGTGTTGCTGACAAACGTTGTTATTTGAGTGTTACTCTCTTTAACGCGGCCAACGAAATATTTAGAGAGTTATTGAAACATATGAATTTTAGTACATTTTTTTGGTCATTAATTCGACTCGAAACTGAAGAGCTCAAATTTGTAATCATGCACTTTAACTACAAAACCACTCCACCTCTCTATACTAAAAACGTACGTTTAAATCGTTTTCTTTTACTATATTGATATGTAATATTTACAGATGGATTGTGGATTTAATAATCTAGGCGCTGACTTCCATCTTCTAACAAAATAAATTTCCGAACTTGTTTTCTTAGGTGACATCAATGAAAAATAGGCACTGCTTTACTTTGGCTCTAAAAGGGTTAAGAACTTCAGACAGCAGATCTACTTTCATTGCTTATTTATCTTAAAGCAATGTTGGAATTGCTAGAACTCCCTCCAAGGGAGAAACAATTGTAGATGAAATATTTTGATTCTTCTTCGTGCCATTTTTTTTTGTTAGTAAAAGACTCAAAATGTGTCCGTGAAGTAACAATTTTTTGAAGTTAATTCTTCACATTTTTTTTTTTTGTTAAACAAAAATCACGAATTATGTCTGTGAAGTTTAATGTAAAAAAAACCGTTTTACTTGAGAATTTCGACATGACTTTAAACTGAGTCAAATTTGAATCAAATATTGTAAGCAGCGCCTTAGTTTCAACCTATAACGATTAGCCTTGAAATTAAATACTAACAAAATATATGAAAAGAGCTCTTGGCTTTTGAACCATCATACGTATGTATGGATAAGAACGAAAGAGTGGTTGTAATGAAAAATTGTGGAAGAATGTAAATTTTAAATTATGGATAATTTTTAATTTGTGTCCGTCCGTCGGTCTATCTGTTTGTCTGTATGGTATACATGCCTGATATCAATTATTTTCCGTCATTGCCAGTGTTTAGATTTTGTTTTGTTTATTTTTATTTCAGAATTTTTCATATTTTTTCCATCTGTTCGCATTTAGAAAACGAAAATGAGAAACAAACTCATTGACAAATTAGCATTGTTTGGTACAATTGGGTCACTACTAACAGATTTCAATGCAAACCATAAATGTACATGTGACGATGGATGAATTAATGAATGAATGGACGGGCGGGTGGATGGATGGTTACATGGATTAGCATCCCTATACTAAAATTAACAATTCTTGGTAAATTTTTTCTATTTCTATTCCAATTTCGTTTCTATTTTTCTTTGAGTTTTCAATGAATGCATTTCGTATATTTAAGCATAAAAACAACAACAAAAACAAAAGAATATTTTTTAAATGCACGTATAATTCAATTAGCACTGAAGGCAATAATTGTGTTGTGTTGAATGGCACAAAACAATTGTGCCAGTCAGATATTAAGTATTGGAATCATATATTGAAAGAATAACAATACAATGCAATGATTTTCAACAATAACAACAACAATACAAAAACAAAAAAGAGATATAAAAATGCATAAAGTATGGGTTTTTTTTTCTGTTTTTCAATGAATGACTTTTACTTTTAACAACGACGACTTTTTAGATTTTATTTCATTTTCTTCATCATTTTGAAATTGTATCATATTTCTTAAAAGCGATTTTGTAATAATGTCTTATGAAATGTTTTTTGCATGTGTGGTAATTTGTAACTTTTTTTTTTTATTGCCAATACAAAAATATAATGATTTTTGAAGGTAAAAACGATATAATTTTTATACACATATTTAGCACATGAAATGTAGAAAAACACATCTTTGATGTGAGATATTATTGTAATCATTCTTCTGACTCATTTTCTTCTACTTCATTCCAAATTTGTGTCTTCATATGTATAATGTTCTTGCTTATGGACATCATGACCAGAAATTTATAGCTTTTAAATGGCATCAGGTGCTCAAAAATGTTTATCGAAATATCTCAACGAAATAAAATTTTGTCTAACTAACTTACATACATACATACACTGAGCGCCAAAAGTGAGTAAACACCACTGAAATAATTCATTTTCTTAGGATAGCGAGAAAAGTAAATGAGAATAGTCGAATAAATTTTCAAAAATAAAAAGTTTATTTATTACTTATAAAATGTTAAAACAAGAACAACAATTCATGATAAAGGAACTTTTTTATACTTAAGAACAAAAGTGTTGACTCACTTATGGCGCTCAGTGTATATAACTGGTCATGACATGGACATAGTCATACTTCACCGTGGTCTAGTAGGTAGTGTGTTGGCTTATTAGACTTGAGACATCGTTTCAAACCCCAGGTAAGACATCAAAACGAAATATGAAAAAATATTTCTTCGGCGACTTCCTCTCAGCAGATTTCTGGCAAAAAATTGCCATGAAAAGTTTCTCAAAAATCTGTCGTTCGGAATCAACTCTAAACTGTAGATCCCGCTACAAAATCAGTTGTGTGAGATAGCATACACTAGAGATTTTTCTAGAATTAGGTCGTCGACAAAAATGTTTTTCTCACGAGATTTTATCAACAAATTAACTACTGAACTTCGATTCCGTAATATGAGCAGCTAATAAAAGCCTTAAGGAAGTAGAGGATCTACTCGTAGTGTTTGAACAATCGCATTGTCAATGAAGTCAACACATACATACATACACAATTAGTCGTAGCAAACCTTCAGCCAGGATTACAACCTAGCTTCAAACTCCACTTTGTTGTGTGTGTTAATTTTATACATGAGTGACGAAACCTATAGCTTAATACAACTGCGAAATACAGCTTTTTGAGAAACATTTCATGGTAATTTTATTTACTGTCGAGTTTTTGCCAGAAATCTGCTGAGAGCTGTCGTTGAAGAATTATTTTTTTTTTCATATTTCGTTTTGCTGGACATGTTTCACCTGGGGTTTAAACCGTGGCCTCACGTCTCATAAGCCAACATACTATTTACTATGCTACGGCGACTTCGAGCTTAACATACAGCACGATCGATTTATTGCATAATCAATTTTGAGACAACTTTCTTTCCATAAGTGGTCTTATACACTGGCCTCTAATTCTCGCGGTTTAATACCTCTGGAATATTTTATGAGGTTATGTTAAGTCATTGGTTTATGCTTATAAACCGGCAGCTATAGAAGCATTAGAGGCCAATATAATGGAAAATGTTACAAATTGGTCTGAGTGAATGGACCAATGTAACTTGTAGCCGCATTGAATGTATGTATGTCGGAAATAGTATTTAATAACAATAATGATAAAAGCCGAAGCCGCCGTTGTCTAGTAGGTTGTGTGTTGGCTTATTAGACGAAAGGGAACGGTTCAAACTCCCAGATCCCAAATCAAAACGAAAATATGAGAAAATATTTCTTCGGCGAATTCCTCTCAGCAGATTTCTGGCAAAAACTCTGAGGGTAAATAAAATTGCAATGAAAAAGTTGCTCAAGAATCTGTCGTTCGAATTCGACTTTAAACTGTATTTCCCGCCACTCACGTATCAAATTAACACACACAACATGAGTGGTGTGAAAAGCTAGGCCGTAATCTTGACTGAAGGGTTGTAATGGCCAATTATGTATGTATGTATGTATGTATGTAATGATAAAAGCCATGTAATTATCTACCGAGATCATTTCATTTTTTAGTTTAAATTATTAATTTAATAATGATTTAAAAAAATTTATTTATTAAATATTTTTAATGAACATGTATATGCAAGTACAGGTTTTTTTATTTTTCAACTTCTTGGAAAAACTTTGCCACTAAAAGATAAAAAACTTTCTCAAGTAAATTTACTTCACAAAAGTTGTTACAATTTCAAACTTTTCTTCTTCTTGTTGTTTGGCTAAGTTTCCACTGCAAAGGTCTATGAACACCTTAAGTTGCATTTGTGGCGCGGAAACCAAAAAAAGAAACAAAAAATTTTAAAGAAAATAAAAAATAGAGAAGAACGAGTACTTAAAATCAACCCTTAAAGAAAATAAAAGCACTCCCTTTGGTTAACTGTCAATGGCTTAATTAGACTTAATTATCAAATAAATAAATAAAATGAAGACACGGGAAAAAAGTGAGTGGATGGATGGATGTGTGCAATATAGAAGTCATGACAAGCAGTTTTCTAACGTGGGCACTCATTTAAAAATGAATGACCGGCTGCTCGTAAAACAAATCCATATAGAAACGCAACCCCATTTAAAAACAATCTTTATAAGGCCACATGTATACCCCCAACGACCCACCTTTGTTTAGGGGGGGTGATGGTGGAAGACACTCCCATTCTTTAGCTTTTTTTAAATTTATTACGAAAGTGCAATGTCCTTTAAAGCTTAAAGTTGCTAACAAAACAAAAACAATAAAAACAATACGGAAATGCATTTTGCATTTTTTTTCTGTTGTTTTTCTACGAGTATATTTAATCATTTGATTGCACGCAACAGTGGCATACACTTTAAACCATTTTTTTTTTGTTATTCAAGTCGAACCCAATGAAAATAAACTATTTTAAGGGGATTTCTCTTTTTTTCTTACAGCGGTAAGACAATTTATTAACTCAAGTTCAAGGGATGAGTCGGTCGACTCTTCAGAGTTTAAATGCAACAACAATTTATTTATTCAAGAACACCCTTAAAAGGGTGGTTGACGGACGCGTTGTTTTATTTTCTATCTCTTGTATATCTTTTGCTTCTTTAATGTTGCCGTCTTCAGAAAGTTAGCTTATGTCGGTTAGTTTGGTTTGGTTTCGTTTGGTTTGGTTTAAATAAATTATTAATGGAACATAATAATTATTATGCAAATTTGTACAGGAAACGGCGGGTGGTAGAGTTTTTTGTAACGTTTTCAATTTACATGCAGATTGTCATAAAAATCCGGTAAGCGAGAAAGGAAAGAGGAAGGGAAAATATATTTAATGTGATATAATTAAATAAAATATATGAAGGGGGAAACGAAACTGTCCACAACATTAAATGTGACATTAAGTTAGCCATGACAACCACCTGTGGCAACAAATCGTCTTTAAATTACAAGAGTAAATGCAAAACTTTGCGTTGTTATTTAATGAGAAATTATAGAGAGGGGATTTGTTATTGTTATGGCCATAATATTTATAAGAATCGATTTTTTGAAACTTCTGGGTTTATTACTTAATCAAAAAAAAATAATAATTTTTCGAAATTTTTATTTTTGGGATTCACTATAGACCCATAATTTAATTAATTTTTAATTTAATTTATTTAAAAATTTCAAAGAGTAAAAGGATTCAACATTAACATGCCTTCTGGGCCGAATGGAATTCCAGCTCTACCGAAAACTACCAACCAACAGCAATGTATTCCATATTTTTCAACGTTACGGTAAGTAACGTTGAATTTCAAGTAATGAAATTAAATGTGCAAGGATATCGTCACCACTTATGACCTTTTTGAGCAAATCTGGATCGTCGTTGAACTTCGTCCACATCTCCTGAGCGATGTCCATGCGACGTTGTTTTTGCTCAAAATTTAGCAATTTTGGAGCAATCTTCGCTGCCGCACGTTTCATGCCTAAAACATCCGTAAAAATTGCTTGGCATGAGCCGAACGATATGCCAACATCATCAGAAACCTCTCTAATAGTGATTCGACGATTATCCAAAAACATTTTCTTCACTGTTTCTATGTTTTCATTGGTTGTTGAAGTGCTCGGGCGACCAGGACGTCATTGACATCTTCTCGGCCTTCCTTAAACTGGTTATACCACAATTGAACTTGTGTTCTGCTTATAGTAGACTCGTCAAACGCCACAGTCAACATTTCAAATGGCCTTGCACATTTAATTTAATTTTTTACACAAAACTGTACAGTTTCTCTGATCAATTTTTTCGAATAGTAAAAAATCGAAGAGCACACCAAAACACGACTAAGCTTTTTATCTGTCAAAAACAAACCGACAATCCAAAATGGCTGATATTGTTAACATATATGTATAACAGACATGTGTACCAACATAACAGAAAAACAAATGCGAAAATCGAACATACGTAACTCACGAAATTTGAAAATAACGGTTATTTTTGATCACACCTCGTATGAAATATGTGTAAACAACCCGATCATCGATACACAGTACGGTTTGCGTAAAGTCCGTTTGTATGAAAGGAAGATGCCGTACGTTCTAGATGCCCGATTGATGTTAATACTAAAAACATCATGACAAGGTGTTAACCTTGTCGTAGTTTAAATAAGCAAGAAATTGTGAAAACCACATTCCAACTCACATGGCTTAGTAGCTGTAATTCAATGAATGATCACTTAGCTTAAAAGTGACCACAAGAGCAATCCTGGAGCAACTTCGTAGGGGTGTATAGCGTTGTTTTATTGTAAACGTTCGTGATGTTGAGGACACCAACAACTTCGCTACAGAGACCCAACAACAGTGCAAAATAATGCAATTCTCGGAACTGATCAGCGACAGATAAAGAAACAATAAAGCCAATAAAATCGATTGGACTGTTTTTTTTTTCGTGCCATTGTAGAAAAGTTTATAAATAATAAAAATTGTGTTCTTTTACAAACAATATCCATGACCCACCTTCAAATCGGTCGGACTATTTTTAAACAATTTTATAACTCACTGTCTTTTCTAGCTGATATTCACTCATATTCTATTTTAAGCCGATAGAAAAAACGTTAGAAAAAGTGAAGATTTAAAGAAACTTATTATATAACTGTCTAAGGCTCGTCATTTCCTTCCGTTCATAGTAAAATATAGAAAAATAATGTGTGCGTGTGTTGTGGGAATATAGGAAAACTCATTAAAACGCGTGTTCCATGTCATTTTAGTTTTTCTAAAACGTTTTCTTTTTTCTATTTTCATTTTTATTTTGCCATTTCTCACCAAATGCGGGCTTATTGAAACGTGTAGCCACAACGTGATGTCTATAAATTTTTTATTTCTTTTTTCTTTTTTCTTTTTTTTGCACTCTCTTCCAAACCAAATGTGCAAAATATGATAGAAAAAGTTAAGAGAAGAAAAACTTAGAATAGAATGGAAAATAAAATAAAAAAACCAGTCAGAAGAGACACCTTTTGTGACAAAATTCTACAAGCATATGTGGAGAATGTAATATTTAACGGAAATTTAAATTTATTGCAAAAATACAATACAAAAAATAGAATGTCTTTATAAAGAATAAATTTTTTTTGCATAAAAATAGTTGAATAGAAATAAAAAATTCAATGGGAAAACATGTCAGACGCTCAATGTAAATTAAAAAAATATATATGTATTGTTTGTGTAGATATTTATATAAGTTTTAAAAAAAACCGCAAAACTATCACATCAAATACTCAAATTGGTCCCTTCACTTCAATGCTATTGAAGTCCCCTGGCTGTCATTGTGATATGGGTTTTGTGGCTGTCGTCACTGGCTTTTAACTGCTTTTGGCAGGGTGCTGGCCTAACAAAACGAACATTAAGAAAATGACTTTAAGAAAGTCGCTTTTCAAGGCGCAATTCTTTTTTCTATACAATTAGAATAACAAAAACACCAAAAGAAAATTTCAAGCCGTTTTCTGTTCTGACATTAATAGATTGCGGTCAGTCAGCAACAAACGAAACAACAACAACAAAAACAGCAATTTCTTCTATTGACACCTCTTATAGATTTTTTATTAAAACGTTTCACATCTTAGCGTTTGTTTTCAGTTCTATTTGATAAGAATCAATGACAGCTGTATACACCATTTCCATGCAAAGTTTCATAAATTTTCTGAAAATATTTTAGAAATTGGCGCTCTCCTACGATTTTCCTACTTCCCCCACTGGGAAGGGCTCGGGGATCAAGCAGATTGGAGTCTGTTAACCTTAAAATTAGAAAACCATGCTTACAGCGCCTTCCTCTCAACAGATTTCTGGCAAAAAAAAAATATAAAATTGCCATGAAAAGTTTCTCAAAAATCTGTCGTTCGGAATCGACTTTAGACTTATACACAACATAAGTGGTGTGAGAAGCTAGATCGAAATGCTGCCTGACTGAAGGGTTGCAATGGCCAATTATGTATGTCTGTGTGCATAATCGTAGTAGTGGGTAAATTCTAATTCACTGATATAGTAAATTTTCGACCAATATCCGTTCGTAGACGACACGCAAGAAATGTTGAAAACAACACCAATGTCCATGAGAGTGAGGTCTCGTCCTTCCGCAAACCATCACTTGGCGAATTTTGTATCGTGGCTTGGGCTGGCATTCGTATAAAATTCAATCGACCCTGAAACTGAATTTAAACGAAGATAGACGGCGACGTGTGTTGAATGGGCTGTGTATCAGTTGTAAAAATCATCTTCAGAGATGAGGCTCCTTTTCTGGATGAATGGGTATTTAAAAAAACAAAATCCTCATGAGATATAACTGTCATGAGATGAAAATGTTCAATGCCTCCCGAAAAAGTACCTTTTTGGTGGCGATTTTAGGTTGAACGGTGTATATTTCTTTAAGATCAACGTTGGCCAGGCTGCCAAGTTTCAACGGCGAGATCTACGATTACTAATTTCTTTTGGCTTGAATTCAATGACCTGGACCCTAACGATATGTAGGTTCAACAAGACGGCGCTACGTACCACACAGCTGATGCCACATTAAATATTTTGCACAAGCAATCTGAAGGCCGGGTCATCTCACATGGATATGAAATCGCGGGATTTGATTCCGTTTGATATTATTACGTGAGGTTTTTTAGCCCACAGTTGAATGTGAGTAAACCTTAGCGTTCTTCAAAGCCAATACAACTCATTCCATTGGTTGAATTCAGCCTGATTTATGCATAAGAGTCATGGAAACATAACAACATTTATTTTCACAAATAATTGCATCAATTGGTCGATGATATCTTACACACACTTTATTTTAATTAGATTTTAAGATGGAATGTTGTTTTAAAAAAACATTGCACTTCTTAGTTTATGAAAATTCTTTATGGAAACAGTGTAAACTAGCTCTAGGTTAACGTAGCATTTCTAAGGTTTTATTGACACAATTTTTCTTACCGCTTAAACTAAATAACTTGTAAAGGCAAATGAATAAAATTATACGAACCTAGAACACCTCCACTATGCAACAGACAACCAACGAAATGACAATGATTTTAATTTTTTTTATTTTCAGTATTTTTTTGCTCTCTTTTTAACTTTTTTGAACGAAACCAAAAAGCAAAAATAAAAAAATTAAATACGAACTTAAAAATTATTTAATTTTTTCGTTTTTCTATTTTTTAGTTTCTCGTCATAATTATGTTCGAATGGCAACGAAATTATTTAAAAAATTTACAATAATTGCTGTTACATTTTCTATTTTTTTACTTGTTTTTATTACGGCTACTCTAGGAGATTAAAAAGAAAAAAAGAAACAAAACAATTCACCTTAAAAGTTAAAACAACATTTACATCGAAAGTACACGTACTTGTATGGAACATTGGTTAATTTATCTATTTGACTATCTGACTAAGCGTCGCTAAGGTTGGTCGGTCCTAAATTGCAACCCACAATACTATAATAAGACGTCATTATTTATTTTTAAACATAATTTTAAAATTAAATTGAAATATTTGTTACAGTTTTAGAGATTTTAAGTTTAAAGTTGTTACCAGATGGTGGCATGTATTCGTTACTGGCATTACATAAAGATTTGATGGCAAATTTAATACTTTAGTTAAATAATAAATGGCGAGAAAAAAACATTTATATAACGGTATTCTTTTTTTTTTTCATTTAAGACAGGAGAAAAGTTCAATGACTGTTTTCAGGATGTGCTCAAATTTAGATAAACATTATTACGTGTTAACCCTCAAAGGGTACAATATGCAGAATTGGGCAGCAGAACTGACAAAAGGTGATACTTTTGTATGTTTCAATTTTTGGACGCGTTTTCATTAGTAACACATTAGATTGATATAATTCGAAAGTTATCCATTGACAAATGTTATTTGAGAAACTCCCATTAAGAGGTTTGAACGCATAACTATCATGATAATGGCTGCCCTCAGAAGTACTTTTTAAAGACATTTGTCACTATCTCCACCAAATATATTGTCAAGAATGTTCAGAAGCCCAGAAACTGCTATATAATCATGCTAAAATCTGAGTATCCCAGTTGAGATCAAGACAACAGAACACATTAGTTTTATATAAAAAAAATAAACGAAAATATTATTACAATTGTCAACACCTCTCGGAGAACATCATCCTAGAAGGATCGAAATCCCTTAAACAACACAATCACTGTAGAACTGTTTAAGTTGAAATAATGACAGTAAAAACAATTGTAGAACAAATTCAGTGTAACAGCAACGCGGTTATTAGATTCCAGGACAGTGTGCACACCATCTCAAACCCGCGATACTATGATCCTATTCAGAGTGCCTTGGATGATAAGTTCACAAGACTTGACAGCACTAGACTTTATCTCGTAGCACAACGTGAAGCCTTTCATGTACAGAAACAAGTCAGAGACAGGAAAATAACATTACAATTGCTATTGTCGGCCGAAATGCTTGCAAATTTATAAAGCCAGGGGCAAACTAAAATAATCCTTAGAAGGTACATAAATAATCATTAAATAGTCCTTAAAAAGTACTTGGCAAGGATACGTTTACTGCCCTAAATCAATATTTCATTCAGTTTTGCAAATTTTCTATGATTTTTTCAATTTTCAAAACCCAAACGGTTGAAAAATCCCTAGTGACAGTCATAGTGACGACAACTTTAAGGCGGGGACAAGTTTAAAATAAAACAGAGAAAACCCTACAATATTAACAGCCTTGCTTTAATAGAAGATATGTAAACCATGCCTACAGTCCTTTGATTTGAGGAAAATCTTCAATAGCATCACATGGACTGTCATATGAAAAGCAATGAGAAGGAAAAGCTTCGAAACAGGAAGATTACCTAATCATTTCATAGGAACGCCAGAGTATAACAAGTATTCACTCCATCACTGAAATTATTCACTATCCTGTAGGGTGATTTTATAAAAAGAAGTCTTTTTCGAGAAGAAAACAATACCATCTCGTGAATTTTTATTATGCGGATGACATTTGTCTGCTGCCATATAAGATTTCCAACATACTAACAAACTACAAAACCTAGAAAATTTTGAAAAAATATCAGACTTGGAGAATCTTGCTACAAAGCCAACAAATTGACTATGAGGGTAGTTTCTGCATGATAGATCATATAGCGGCAACGAAAGGCGAAGCAGCGACAAAGGCAAACAGTACGATTGGCTAAATGAGGCCGGCATTCGTACGATTATAATTAGTATAGAGGAGCTCACAAATATCGAAACGAACCAAGTCTAGAATATTCATCGCATGTGCGAAGTGCACTCTGTACAAAAGAGAAAACTGGCTAGTTCCGAACAGCACGTAAATTCCTCAGATAAACATCAGTAAGTCGTACTTCAAAGTAACATACATAATTGGTCATTACAACCCTTTAGTCAGGATTACGACCTAGCTTCTCACACCGCTTATGTTGTGTGAGTTAATTGTATACATGAGTAGCGGGACCTAGAGTTTAAAGTAAACTCCGAACGACAGATTTTTGAGAAACTTTTCAAGGCAATTCATATTCAATAATTCAGATCTATGGAACTTAGAAAATATCGCACCAATATAATAGGAAGATATAACAAGGATGTCGCTAAAGAACAAAGAACTCTTGAAGACATATTTTACTCTAAGAACTAAAATGGGGCTACCTTACAGGCAAAACCGCAAAAATATCATCAACAAACCATGTGGGTTGGTGATGATTTGTGGATGCTACATGCTTTCAGGAGCGGTAATACAAAAAATATTTTTGAAAAAATACAAAATCCACTCGGGTAAGAATGGAAAATAAATTTTCAAAACTGTTGTCATTAATAAGTTTAATGAAATTGTTAAGGTGCCTCAAGAGAAAATTTCTTTTTGACATTTCGTTACCACATTCCGTTTAAGACTGTTCAAAAAAATCTTTATTGGGTTAATTTTTGGCAAGCAATAAAAGTATGCTCTTGCGCCACGTTGAAAATGTTAAAGAAAAACTCGAAAAGCACGTGCCATCGTCAACATAGTTGGCAAAATTGCCAACTTGAGAATTTTTTGTTTTTTTTTTGGATGCAACTGCAAAATGTACGAAAAGTGGAGCAAAACTAACGAAAACCATCATAAAAACCAAAATCCAACATTATTAAACTAATGAAAAGGAAGAAGAAAAAGAAAAACTAACTCCTAAAACAATATTTATCTTTAAAAAGATATGAGTATTTTATTTAATTTTTAAAACTTTCATTCAAAGGTACTTAATAACAAATAACATTTGCCAAAAGCCACACGTTTAATATTTAAAAGGCTTGTGTTTTTATGCTAATGCTTTTGGCCACTGAACTTTTAATTACAGTTACAAAATTTAAATCCTTTTTGATAGAATTTCTGTTCCGGACATACTTTGTTGATGGCAAAGAAAGTGAGAGGCTGACAGAAAGAAATGGAAAACTATTTATTAAAATTAGTTCAAATGGTTTTGAAAGTAAAACACAACAACAGCAAACAACTTCATTTATTTGCCTCTGGCGAAATATTTCACTTTTCAATGCACCATTTAAGGCTGCTTCACTGTTTTGACCCCCTTTAACATCAACACCAACATCAACTACAACTCCTACAGCGTTTGCAATAACTGCAGCATGGTTTGGTTGTTGGCTGAAATTATTCATCCCTTTTCTTATTCTTATTCACTCAGTCAGTCATTCGTTCATTCATTTTTAATATGCGAGTATTTCATTTCATATGCAAATCAAAAACTGTTTGAGACATGTTTTAGAGTTTATTCTTCTACTTCATCATCATCATCATCACCAACATCATTATGTTCTTCTTTTGTTTTGTGCTTTGACTCGAACCTATGCTAAGCTAATCTCTGCATAACTCTCTCACTGTTTTAGAACCCAAATTTCTTCGCTTGGGTGTTTTTGTTTGTTTTTGTTTTCAATTCAAATCTTTTGTATGCCTCCGCTATTGTCAGAAATAATAGAAAAATGTCAGAAAGGAAATGAAAGAAGCACGAAAAGTTAAATAAAGAATTGCAAAAAGAACAACAACAACAATAACAATAATAATTGCAAGTCATAGAGTCTTACTTTTATTTACAATAGAAATCAAATACAATTAGAATTATATGATGAAGAAAAAAACAAAATTAAATACAAAACCACCAGTCTATAACGCTATCTGCTACAGACATCTACAGATCTCTCCATCCCTGTCTCACTTTCAAAAGATTATTTTTCAAATTACTTTTCTACCGTCTCTGCCACCACATGAGTGATTTTTTTTCATTCCTTTAGAGAGAATTTGTTTATCGTTAGAAAATTCATTTCATTTGTAAAGTAATTGAAATTATGGCAGGAAAAATGAAATGAAAACTGAAAATCTCTGTTCAGCAAACAACGAGACCATATCGCAACACTTAAACTCTCTTTCGAAGAGGAGAAAGTATTAAACAGAATATGAAAAATGAAAGAAATTAAAAGGCAGAAGCCACTTGGAAATCAATTGAATTAAATTGTCGGGTTATGATAATGTCTGATAAGGATAATTTGTTTTTCTATTTTTTTCTATTTATTATGGCGTTATTAAGTCATATCGTTGGCTGTTTGGCTTTAAGTGACCAAATCGACTACGACCAAGCTTGTAATTAATCGAATGTAATAACTTTTTGGCTTTCGTTTAACAGTTTACTTAGAGGGCACTCATATGAACTATTTTATCTTAATGGGCAAATTTCCTCACCCACTACGCCCAATACAAGCGTCCAACACAATGTTGTGCAACGTGGTTTCAAGCTAATGCCGTTAATAACTCTACAACCCTAAAGCATGCTGCAGTTGATCAGCTGCACAGCATTAAGCTGAAATAAAACAAGGAAATTGTCGATGTAGTCTAGTAGGTAGTGTGTTGGCTTATTATACGTAAGGCCTCGGTCCAAACCCCATTTTAGACATCTCCAACAAAAACGAATAATGAAAAAATATTTCTCCGACGAGAGGGACTCAGCAGATTTCTGGAAAAACTCTGAGACCAAACAAAAAAAGAGTCATGAAAACTTTCTCAAAAATCTGTCGTTCGGAGTCGACTTTAAACTGCAAGTCCCGCCACTGATGTAGAAAATTAACACACCCAACATAAGTGGTGTGAGAAACTTGGTCTTAATCCTGACTAAAGGGTTGTAAAGGGCAGTTATATTATTGATTAGAACAAGGAAATGATAGACAGGAGTTTAAAGTTTAATGTAAATCCTATATCAGTCTCTTTCTGTACAAAAAATCATTTCTATAGAAAAAACTGACTTCATCCTTTCCTGCTATTTCTACAGATCTCGAATCTCATACAGATACAAATCCTCATACTGAATTGACATTCTGTCAACTATCACAACACAATAGAGCAATAGAATAAAAAACCTGAGTTTAAATAAAAATTTAAAAAAAATTACTATGCGATAGCATTGTGTTCAAATATGATTAAAGGTCAAGCATTTTTTCGTACTTTTTTCAATTTTTTTCTGAAAAGAAAAAAAAACCGCAGAGAAAACTAGAAAACCTTCTTAATTTTTGATTAAAAAAAAACGCTTGTGCCTCTCCAAGGGCACAATGTACACAGAAATCCCCTGACTTTTCAATAACGAATATCTTAAAAAAGCCTAAGACTCAACGAGCAAAATTCCTCGCTAATATAACAACACAATTCAATTTCAAGTTGTTAGACGTTATTTTTAGGGAGTACAAAAATTTTAGAACCTGCTAAAATAGGTCATTATTCTGCATTACTTTGCTAGAAAAAACTCGATTATTGAATCAGTGGCACAGCAAAGGAATACTAAGAAATCCATGGTTACCCTAAACTGTCATCAATCTGAATGTATACATGACTCGAATCGAAAAAAATTGGATCAACTCAAATCTATTTCTTCGTATCAAGAAACATAAGGATTTTTACTGAATCAGTAAGATCTTGAGCCAAATATCTTTAGAAGAACAGGAAGTTATAACTGTCTTACACTCTCCCACGTCGTTACAGATACGACAGTGATCATTAAATTGTGGTTGAATTCATCGGTCGTGATCTTCAACAGGCCAATGACCTGTAAGTACTTCCTCCACTCAGAATTCGTGCCTTATAATATGAATGATAGTTCTTGATATAATATTCGGGCCAGATAAATCTCAATATCATACAAACATACACCTGCAGTTTGTCTTCTCTAACTAGTAGTAAAGAACACCATATTAAATTGATTCTATAGGTGATGCCGCAGAAGCCGATTAAGGTGCATTTTCGTTGCAACCCCGAAGGCCTGGGAAACTCATGAAGGCCATCCGAGAAAAGAGGCTAAAAGATTCAATTCATACCTATAGTATCTTACCAGTCGAAAAGTCGTCATTGGCCATCGAAGGTCATGTGAGTAGCTCAACTATTATGAGAGCAATAGTGGTGATTCATATCAGTTTTGTTTGGAAAAGAAACGCCGAAATTTATTTCTGAGTCATTCATGTAGATCTTGATATAGCAGTTATTGATCAGATTATTCCGAATCTATTCTTGGCGTGAATGGATTTTTCTATTAAACTTATAACTAAAGTTTACTGCAGGCGTACAGTTTTCGGTTATAAAAATAAGTCTGTTTAGCAATTCTCCGAAAATCTTAGCATTACCATATAATCTCTCTTTCCACATTCGAGAATACAACGATCTCAATACATTTCAGGCCGCTGTATGTAGAATAAACGAGTCAAACTAACCATTCTCCAAATTTTGAGGATGAATTATATATATTGTCAATTATTATAAAGGAACTGACCCTGTGGGCTAAGCCGTAGTCAAAGAAAAGCTGATGGCTTATTAGACATGACGCTTCGGTCTAACATCAAGACGAAAATATGAAAAAATATTTCTTCGGCGACTTTCTCTCCACAGATATTGTCAAAAACTCTGAGAGTAAATAAAATTCTCAAAAAATTGTCGTTCGGAATCGACTTTATACGGTAGGTCCCCCCACTCATTTATTAAATTAACACACACAACATCAGTGATGTGAGAAGTTAGGTCGTAATCCAGACAAAGGGGTTCTAATAACCAATTAAGTATGATAGCAGAATAAACAAGTCAAACTAACCATTCCTCGAATTTTGAGAGTGAATAAGGTTATCAACTATTATGTAGGAACTAATCTTGTGAGATTTTATTTAATCGAAAATGTTTCTATGGACTCAACGGTAATATATTCAACCAAAGTCGAATCTAAACTTTATATCATGGCAATCCTAGGATTGGAATAGCACGACCAAGTTTGAACATTTATAATATATAGGATAAGAGCTTTTGTCTCAGACAGATTTTAATAGTTTCTGCGCTCTAAGTTGATAAGTGGTTTTAAGATTAAAACCTGAACTTGACAAATACACAAAGGTTAGGTTAGGTTAGGTTAGAGGACGTGTACTTGTCAATTAGGACAAGTACAGTACCCGGAGTTCGAATTGACCCATTGTAAAACGTCCTAGTTTCTCACACCACTTATGTTGTGTGTGTTAAATTTATACATGAGTGGTGGGACCTACAGTTTAAAATCGACTGCGAACAACAGATTTTTGAGAAACTTTTTCATGGCATTTTTATTTACTCTCAGAGTTTTTGCCAGAAATCTGCTGAGAGAAAATCGCCGAAGAAATACTTTTTGTATTTTGTCTTTGATGCCTGGCCTGGGGCTCGAACCCAGGCTTTTGCGTCTAATAAGCCAGAAAATATTTAGTAAAATTATGGAATAAATTGTGCAAATGGTTTCATAAGTCAATTACAAAGCTAGTCTTATATCCCTATTCTATTTTTAAATAAAATTTTGCCTTGAAAAATATTTTAAAGAATTCACTCACCATTTATGACCATAACCAGTTATGCATAAATAACGGTCGGTTTTTATGTCCTGTAATATAAAAATGTTGACGATTTTACAATATTTATTGGAGGAGACTATTTTTATAAAATCAAGTCTTTTGTTGTTGCTGTTGTTGTTGTTGATAAATTTAGATAAAAATCACCGGCTTGTAAGGACACTTCATAGCATGTAATTCGTTTCTCTTTATCGTTTCGTTTATTTTTTTTTTTTGTATTTTTTACGGTATTTTTAACTTCTATGCTGGGGGTGTACAAAAAGGAATTTAAATTTTCCCGTATTTTTTCGATTATTTTTTGGTGTTTTTTGTATTTATTTTAGGCTTTACGTACGTATACCTTTTGAAACAAACTTACAGAGGGAGTATGATTATATGTGTGAGTGTTGATTGCACTCATACAAAGGCAATATTTATTATCCTTTTGGTTCAGATTTACAACTCTGCCTGTATAAATACTTATGTGTGTGTTTGAGTGTGTACGTATGTATATTTGAATGAAATTCACAGTCTAAAAAAATGCAGTTGAACAGAGAGACAAGTGAACAGACATTCAGTAGAGCAGACTGGCAGTTTTAATATCCTTTTGCTACTGTTACTGTTATTTTCGGTTATTTTTGTTGTTTGTTTTTATTTTTTGTTTATAAGGACTTTGTAATAACACCAGCAACAACAACAACAAAAAAGGAATTGTGTTTGGAAAAGTGATGTTTTTTGACTTTGAATATTGGGGATGTCTGCTGCAAAAACGTACTTTTTTTTCCTCCTTATTTGATTGGATATGATGAGATGAGATTATTATATGCGGGTATGAGGACAATTTGATAGACACAAAGGTTTGATATTTTGGTGTTTTTTTTTTTTGTTTTTTCAATTTTTTGTAATATTTTAAGGACTTTACGAAACCAGACTTTATTTGCAAAATGGCACTTAAGGTTTTTTTTATTTTCAATTTCTTATTAAATTTTATAAATTTTAGCACGAATAATTACTTTTTTCTCTTTTCTACTATTTTTTTATTTTTTATTTTTTTAATTATGTTTTATTATATCAAATCAATTTTGTATTTATTTATTGACATTTCCATTTGCACAGTGTAACAAAACCGTTGTAATGCATTTAAATTTTGTTTTGTTTTAAATTTTAATGCCTTTTGTCTACTAACGTGTATCTGCGTGTTGTTGTTTATATTTTCTTTCAGACAATTTACACACTCTGTTTATGCTCTTCTTAGTGAATTTTGTTTTGATTTTTCGGGCTCTTCTCTATAAGACGCATTTATTCTTCCATCGTTCACAACAATTCGATTCAGACTGATTGAAACTTCAGCAAATAGACAACCAACAAGCCACTGCCAAAACAAAACAACAATCATTCGTTCTCATGCTGCTGCATTAGTTTACTGCTTCAGTTGACGCTATCGGGCTACCGCTATTTTCGTTCTCCATGTTTATATTCATTTCTGCTTCTGTTTTCGCATTTTTGTTTTTATATTTCATTCACTACGTTTACTACTTGCTTTTTACGGTATCGCTCGAATGGCCGGCCACCACACTTACTTGCCTTAACCAACATCGCATTATCGTATTAGAATCGTATAACGTAACGTCAGATACAGATACAAATTTAAACATGGGAAATAGAGGAGTGAATTCTTACGTTATGGAATTATGATTTAAAAATAAATTAGAAAAACTGTTCAGAATCTTTCAAAAAGGTAGGACAGATATTAGAGACAAACATCGTTCTGGACGACTTGAATACATTACAGGTAGAGAAAAAATGGGAAATTGTAGATAGAAACGACTTCATCCCTCGTTCGGCTCTGATGAATTAAATACAAAATTTATGTCATCAAAATTTTGAATCTTGATTAAGTTGCCTTAGCTAATGGCTTACATAAGATATCCTTCAAATAACATACATTTGAAGCACTCAGATGATAAAAGCTGCAAGACTAAGTTATAAAGTCTTTATGAAGTTAGCAAAGCTTTCTGTGGAAAGTGTTGTATCATCACATACCTAGCTTCTCACACCACTGATGTTCTGTGTGTTAATTTTTGATACACAAGCTTAGAGTCAATTCCGAGCGACAGATTTTTTGAGAAACTTTCCATAGCAAATAGGAAACTAGCCCATAGGAAACTATTATTCGAGCCCATCGTGATTACTAACGCTGAATAGCCGGTTTGTGCAAAAAAAAAGAAATTGAAACTGGAGGGCATCCCACAAAACTGAAAACTAAGTTTGAGTGTCAAAATTCCTAAAACAGCTGGCGAGAAAGATTTCTACACTGACTCAATAATATCCTTCCTTATGTACATACGCATGAAAACTAACCAATCTTCAGACCCAAGCAGTCAGGGATTGAATACATAAACTGACTGCAATTTACCAAGAAAACGGTCTACTTATGAACTTTAAGACAGCTTTTGATTTCGATATGGCACCGGCTGCTATAAAAACAAATGTATTCAACATACAGATCATACGCTACGGTTCACAAACAAGAGTGATCAGCTATGAGAATAAACCAAGTTTTTGAGTTCTTGTATAATAGCAAACGATAATCTAATATGAGTAGCGACACAAGAATATAGGAATACCTAAGTAAAGAAGAGCAGACACAACTGGCTTTTTTTCATGCTTAGAATGCCATACAACAACATTTTCCACTCTAACTTGGAGCAAATTTTACAGTCTTCTGAAACAGAAGAAACGCTAAGAACAGAAACCGGGGAATCTCTTAACAAACTTAAATTTTTAGCTTCAAACAAAACAAAAGGAATATTTTATATAAACAGCATACTAACCTGAAGTCGCCGTGGTCTAGTAGGTAGTGTGTTGGCTTATTAGACGAAAAGCCAAGGTTCGAGCCCCAGGCCAGACATCAAAATAAAATACAAAAAGTATTTCTTCGGCGACTTCCTCTCAGCAGATTTCTGGCAAAAACTCTGAGAGTAAATAAAATTGCCATGAAAAGAAACGACTTTAAACTGTAGGTCCCGCCACTCATGTATAAAATTAACACACCCAACATCAGTGGTGTGAGAAACTAGGTCGAATTCCTGACTGGAGGGTTGTAATGACCAATTATGTATGTGTATGCATACTAACCTGTTGAATTATGGGTTCAACTATTTTCAGTCAAAAACTACAATAATTAAATCCCATGCACGTGAGAGTCCTTTGAGTTTGGCTATCTACAGCAAATATTGTACAATTTGAATAAAATCAGATGTTTATGGTGGTGTAATCCGCGTCTTTAAAAAAAATAAAGTCTATCACTTTCTGAAGGGAAATGCAGCACCAGACAATTATATTGAAAGGATGCATGCAATTGCTCTCTTTAGCTTCTCATTAAAACATTATGATTATTTGATTAAAACGATTGCATTTATTTAAGACTCTGCCTTTCAAAACAATGTTTTAGTTACACATGCACAAACAAAAGCCCATAAACGTAAACAGAGAGTATATAGTATGTAAAGTATTTACAAACAAACACGTAAAAATAAACGCTTCTTCTCTGGAATACTTTTTCATTTCTCTGTTTTTATTCAACCCACTAAACATGAGAGAGAGGCGAAAGGCCAGCAATCAACCCAACCAACCACTTAAATACTCATTCATTTTACACAATAACAACAGCAACAATGAAGTTGTATCTCTGTTTCTATTGTTTGCCGGTATACAACAAAAAAATTTTTACGTTTTGTTTTCTTTTTCCATTTTTCTTTTATTTTTTATACGTACTTCACTCACTCACATGCAATATTAAATCATAATATCGTAGACGTAAGTTTAAACTACACTTACGTTATTCTATGCTACTTTTGAGTAACGTATTTATACGTTCATTTAATTGTGTTTCTCTTGTGGTGAGGTGAATTTTGTGTCGCATTAAAATTATGTTTTAAATTTTTGTTCGTCTAGTTGGAATTGAGCGGCGAATTCATTGGCAAATGTTGGTGTTCATGCCAGAAACATAATTAACGCAACCCAGCAAATGCAGCAGCCTCTCAGGAATTGAGAGTAACGCAGCAACAAGCAAGGATTATGCTGCGCTACACTTAGGCTAATTTATATAATTTATAATAAAGAGAGAATCAATTCTCTCAGTGCGAGGATTTTTGTTGGCAATGTGCTGTCAACACAATAACATGCATGAAACAGAGATTTCAAAAACGTGATATATGAAATATAACTCAAAAACGTTTTAGTGGCATTAATGCTTTCCTGCTGATGCGTTATTTATAATAAATTCGCTTGCAGCTTACCTTAGGCTGCAATTGCAAAACTGTTGCGCTTGCTGCGTCGCGTTTATTGTGTTTATAGCATCAGTGTTTTTGAAAAGAAGCCACAAAATATGCAGCATAAAAATGTGTTAATAATTACTGCTTAGTTTTTCTCGGTATTGTTGTTGTAGGTATTATTTATTATCGCAGTGTGAGTGGAATGGCATGAGTGTGTGGTGACCATAAAATTTATTTTTTTTTTTTCATAATAATTGATTCCTTTTTTGTTTTCTATACGACATTGTTGTTGTTATAGTTTGTTTTTGATTTTGGTTGAACATTTTCAAAAATTATTTGGAAACGTATCTAATATTTGGGGGTTGCTTTTGATTTTCTTTCGATGTTTTGTTAATGAACTGTCTGCTGACATATTGTGGTGATGAAAACGTGCTAAATTAGTGCCGGATGATTATGAAGTCGTGGCTTTATGGCGATTTATTTTGTTTCTTTGTCTGCCACCCTCAACAAATGTAAATTCTTTTGGACTTAATGTGATTTTTTTTTTTGGAAATACGGAAATGAATGAATATGATAATCCATGATAATTAAATGAATTTGTCCTGGAAGCCGAAACAACTGTCATCTATTTCAGGACACAATTGATATTAAAAATGATTACAAACACCTCAGTCATGAAGTCATATGTGTAAACATCAAGCGAAATATACGCTCTTTGAAGGGAATGGAGGCAGCTACAAAGGATTTCTGTCTTCAAATTATTATTCAGTTTAGGTTTATTTTTCAAAATTCGACAGGATGGATTGTGGTACATTCATTATGGATTCTGATATTAAACTTTCTAGTAGGTTGCCTATCTACTGCAGTTTTATTCATGCGGAAATCATGGCTAATTTGAAAGCTGTATACTGCAGATTGGGTGCCGGATTTTCTCTGCTATTAGGCCTCTAGCGAAAGTATTTTCAAAGTCCATCCTTAGCCGTAAATACCAAGGATTACTTAAGGAAATTTTGTATCAAGTAATTCTTGAATGTGTTCCGGGACATTGGGATATTGTAGGAAATTGCATTGCTGATGAATTGGCTAGGGTCGGTACTGAGCTCGCAATCTCTAACATAGTTAAATTGGATATCATGCAGCCGTTTAACAAAGAGTATCAATCTTTTTTGTAGCAACACGATACGTGCAATATTACTATACTCTGCTGACCATAAAGGAATAAGAAAAGGATCGAACCACTGTTATCCTTAAGCCGTGTGGCCATCCATTGCATTCTTATGGGCCAATACTCTTTTGGTACACATGCCGAAAGACTTGGCATTCCTTCATATGACTTCAGCAAGAGCTAACGGACTGCGGAGAAGAAAGAAACTGCCATTCACCGCAGGATTGGATTGTGTTCCTAAAGGAATATTGTGATCACCGGATTAAATACTGAATGTGGTATAGGCCTAAGTGCAGGCTTCTTCCTTCATGGAAGGCCCGCCACCTTACTTCACGTAACATTTATTACCAAAAATCTTAGACAATCAGTTTATACAAGATTTTATTGACAAATATTCACTTTACTACAAATATTCGTCGTCATAGACAGAGTAACAGATGACAAACATTTTAAGCCAAGCGCGTTCTACAAAAGAGAACTCCCAATCAAGCTTGTGGAATTTGTGTTGGCTAGGCATTGGGTTAAAAGAACACCTAAAACATCTTGTTAGTCTAAGCTGGCAGCTTACGGATAATTATTTCCACATGGAGTTCAAGAACCTATCTGGTAGTCAGTAATTAATTATCCAGAAAGCCATATCAACCTAAAAGTTCAAGATTTACAAATTAATTTAAAAATAAAAATAATTTGTTGTAATGCTGCAATTATATCTCTTAAATGCTTTTTCATTATGTAAAGATGAGGATATAAAATTAAAACGCAAAAACTAAACTGAATTGCAACACCTTGCTAACCTAAATTCAAATACAAATCCAAATACGAATACATATTCCAATTAAGCATTACACAGACACTTTCCTCACAGATTCCAGCACATACATACTTAAAGGCATACACATCTAAACATACATACATTCTCAACCCCCTTGGGCGTAGCAAAAGTTCATAGTGAGTGACATTATTTATTTAGGAAGTATACATTAACAGCCCTGGGGAGAACATTAGCAATGCGATGTACACTTTGCTACATGATGGTACCATAACGAATAATTCTTATGGTTGTTGCAACATGCCAAGAAAACCTATCAATAAGGCAGTAGAAAATTTAATTTATAGATATTTATGTATTATAATTGCATAAACGCCTCCGATATTTTTTTCTTCTTATATTTGTCTCCTTAAAAACCCTTGAAGAACTGACTTCATATGACTTTTTTGATTTTTTCAGTTCTTTTGGTTCGTGTACTGAAACAGTTCTTAAGATAATGGTGTTGTCGTGTATAATTGTGTAAGATAAAGTACTGAATATTCAATTAAGATGCCGGATTGGATGTGGTCACTGATATGGTCCGACTTTTTCCCATGAAAAATATCGGAGTCATTCGACCTCAACTAAAATTGAAAGGTTTTGACAGACTAATTTGCGAAATTGCAACGAATTTTTATTTCAAAATGGAACGAACTCTTCTAAATAGACCGGAGAGTAGTCAATCCATATTTAGAAAAATTTTTGATAATCGATAATCGATTTTAATATATCGACTAGGAAGTAGAATGCAATTCCTTCTTACATTTTGGGCATAAAGCTCGTATTTCTTGCGAAAGAAAAAAAATTAAAGAATTAAGAAGCATAGATTGGACAAGTTTGAAAAAGTCAATAAAGTTCAAGCAAATGAGAATATTTTGTCCAGTGAACTTACATGACATTACTTACTTCATTGGCCATTATAATCCTTTAGTGAATATTGTATTGCTTCTGGCACCACCTACGATGTGTGGGTTAATTTCATCCTACATTTCAATGTCGACTCCGTTAGGCAGATTTGTAAAGATATCCATGGTAATTTTATTTGCAGAGTTTTTATCAGACGTTTGCTAAGAGAATGATATGGCCTTGTTCGAGATGTTAGAGCTGAGGTTTGAATTTACGAGCTCTCGTCTAGTAAGTAAGCCAACACACTTCCTCCCAGACTACGGCGACTTTAGAAGTTCTTCTACAAAGGCGCACAGTTAACAAATAACATACTTTGTAAGTTACTTTAAATCGGTGGCATAGCTTATTTGGGTCCTACGACTGATCTCATTGGAATACCATAAAATATAAATTTTATCCAAACACTCAGGTTCTGTCGATAAATTCAGGTTACTCAAAAATCCTTCGACTCATAAATGTCGGACAATGATACTCAATATGTTCAGTGGTTTCCTCTTCTTCCGTTTCAATGCAGTTAAAGCAGAACTCGTTTTAACTTATTTCTACAATTTAGACATGTATATATGTTCAGGGGTTAATGGCACTTGATGATTGCTGTAGGGTGTCCAAGATTAATTCTAGGTAGACTGAATGCAGGACATGTCGACCTCTGTTTATATACAAGTGTATTCCTTCTATAATCCTTTTCTCGCGAATAAGACAATCGCCGTTTTCTAGTAGATAGAGCGTTGGCTTATTAGACGTGAGGCCGTGGTTCAAACCCTGGCATACACACGTAGTACAAAACGAAATATGAAATAATATTTCTTCGACGATTTTCTTTTAAAAACTCTGAGAGTAAATAAAATTGCCATGAAAAGTTTCTCAAAAATCGGTCATTCGGAGTCGATTTTAAACTGTAGGTCCTATCACTAATAGATAAAATTAAAACACACACTACACGGGTGGTGTAAGAAGCTAGGTCGTGACTTAGGTCCTGACTGAAGGGTTCTTTTAAAAACTCCGAGACTAAATCAAATTGCCATGGGAAGTTTCTCAAAAATCGATCATTCGCAGTCGATTTTATACTGTAGGCATGGCACATGGATAAAATTAAAACCCACACTACATAGGTGGTGTAATAAGTTAGGTCGCAATCCTGACTAAATGGTTGTAATGACCAATTAAGTAAGTCCTCCGTTTGTACATTACAGATTAAGGTTGTTTGCGTTCTGTTTCCAATCCTTTTTGAGCGAATTTTTGTTATTTTCTAGGAAATAAAATCCTTTTTCGAATATATTTTTGGTTACCCTGATAATAACATAAAATCTGTGATTACAATATAACAAGTTGCTGATGATATTGATTTGAAAGTTATTTGAACAATAAAAAGCCAAAAAATGGAACATAATAAATGCCATAAAGAATTATGTTACAACAACTAAAAATGCAATATTTTTGTATAGACAACAACCGAACAAAGATTTGTAACTAAAAACGAAACGAATGTAAACATGACTTAGTTTTTCAAAACAATGAAAGATAAAATGCGAGAAATTGTGTTTAAAATTACTGGCTCAACATCAACATAATGCAACTTGTAAACATTGTACATTCATGGGACAATTTTTTTCTTTTTTAAACATTAAGGACACAGATGCACAAAGTATTGTTCGATTGTAAAAAAGAACTGCATTATAATGTATTTGTATTTGCAGGCGTTTGTATCTGTTTTTTTTTTGTATTTCAAAAAAAATTTTAATGCGTCGTTTGCAAAAACAAAACAGTTTCGTTTTTAAAAAAAAGTGTTTCGTTTTACTTTCGCGCCCATTTTACAAATGAAAATAAAAACGCTCTCTACCATCTTTAATAACCGAAAAAATTTTACGTTTACATTTTCTAGAGTAATTTTTAAAGCGCACGCGTTAAATGTATTTATTTTGTTAATAAAGGACATTCACCTTTTCCTACCTATTAAAGGGAATAAAAAAACAAAAGTAACAAATAAAGTCGTATACATAAACAAAATTTTTAGATTGAAAGACGAAAGCTAAAGAAAAATATTTTTTTAATTGTTAACAAAACTACCTTTCTACAACTATTGGCATTACGGGTAATTCTATATCAGCTTGGTATTTAAAAAGGGATTAAAATCTTTTAATCATCCATCCATCCATCTATCGGTTGTGTAAACATGCTGAAGTGGTTTTCCATTAACAACCAAAGAGAGAGAGACAGACCGTTGAGTAAGGAAAGGAAAAAACAAAATGGGTGTGAACTGCTGCATACAGCAAAAAGTGCGTTTTGCAACATAAAAAATCAATAAAATGCGTCGTAACATACCTTTCTTTCAAAGGCCACAAAAGGCAATACTAAATTATATTCCCCTTCTTTTGTGCCAGAAAGAAATGACTATAGTCGGGTACTGACAAGGGGAAATAAAAGCTATTCAAAGTTTCAATGCGAAAAACTTTTGTCAGTTACGTTAGAGGCTTAATTTAAAAGTACTATTTAGGGAAAATAATATTATGAACCATCAATCAACTTTTATATGCCCTCCTAGTTAAATCTGTAGATTTCTTCCATGATGAGAGTCATTGAGATATAAACCTCGATCAAACTCTCCCAGCAAATTAAAATTTTACATGAGGCCCTGATAATATTAGGTTTTCTTCATGTACCTTAAAAGGTACCTTTTTTGAAATGTACTTTTTCCATAATAACAGAAAAATTTTTGAATTAAAATTATGTTTAAAAAATTGAACTGATGTGAGTGTTAAAACCTCTGTGAGAGAGTGAAAAAGACGACAATTGGCACAAATTTAAACGAAAGTTTGCTATTAAACCCCTTAAAACAGGGGAATTTCTTACCACAGTCTTTTACATTCCACAAAATAGAAAGTTCTTTATGAAACAAAGCTTTCTAAGCCTCTCAATAAAATTTTACTCAACTTTCAACTCTCTCTCTCTCTATCTCTCTCTCTCGGGTTCCTATTTTTGTTACAAAAAATTTAGTTCAGCATCCATTAAGCTTTTATTCCCTAAAAATCATTGTGTACACTTTTTTATCTCATTCATCTTTATTTATCCGTGGTGCCTACTTTTTTTTGTATAAAAACACATTTCTGGCGCGCAGGTTATTTTATGAATGCACAGCCTCTTCTTATCTTTTACGACTCCATCGTCACCCTGGCAGCCAAGTATCTTTTAACGAGAAGGTGTGTGGTGTGTATATATGATTAAGAGGAGTAGGGGATAATAGTTGTAAGTACCTTTTCTAATAACTGGGTTGGTCCCTATCGTCCCATTATCATTTAAGACTGTTTATGCAAACACAAACACAAACTTACACTCACTCATTTACATTTATTTGGTTACCTAAAGGAATATTTGTTGTGTATGTACAATAGCATAGAATATCTTTTTAATTTTTATTTTTATCCCCCCAACACCTTCTTTCTTTTCCTTTTACGCCTCAACACCCATTTACCCAACATTTTCTTTTATTTTTTTCTTAGGACCTCTATTCCCTTCGTGCTCTTGTTGTTCTCTTATGATTTCTATAAAAACCAATTGTCATTTGTTGTTGTTGTTGTTGTTGTTTGTATGTATTTACATGCACTAGTTCTTAAAATTGTATACACTTTTCTTACACTGAAGTACCATTTCTTTTTGTCCTCATCTACTACTTTTAGTTGTTTTTTATTTTTGTATTTGTTTCTTTCTTGAGTACTTTTACTTCTGCTGCTGCTGATTATTGTTTATGTTCTTGTTATTATTCGTCTAGATTTTGGTACTTAACACCCATTTAACCCAATTTCATCTTAGAATGGAACAACTCTGGCATACAAAAGAATGGAATGAATGAAATACGTTTGCAAAGACTTTTTTTTATTAATGACGCCCTAAAGTTTTTGGTACCTTTTGTACTTTGGTCTGCCATGCGACTACATGACTTTGTAAACAGGGTTCCAATCAAGAAAATTAGTTACTTTGTTACATCAAGAATTAAAATGATAATCCATGTCTAGTAGCTAGAAATCAGTAATAGACCTGAGGTTTAAAAAAAAAAGAATGTAATAAAGCAACCAGCCATAGTAAGGACGAATTTACTTTGTTTTAAAGGATATACAGCATTTGTGGTCATTTAAAAAATTAAGTGTGAGTATTTAAATTTTGCGGTGTAGATTCTGATCAAGCTACTTCCAATTAGATTTAATAGATCCGGTTGTTATACCGGTAGTACCTATTCCATCATACAACTATAACTGCTGCTTGACATTTCTCCGTTATGCCGAGAGTTTTGGTAATTCACGTTCTGTGAATTTATTCTGGCTGCACATGCCTCTGTCTCAAGTGTCGATTAATTACAGACAATATGTTCTATAGTCTCCTTTTCTTTCTCATTAGTACAGCTTCTGCTGAAGCAGCTGTGAGGCATACCCAGCTCCCGGGTTGTGATTTTTGGAGAACAGTGTCCTATTATAACTGCTATGGGTTCCTCAAATGGACTGTATGTAGATGGAACAAATTTGTGTAGTCTCTCTGCAAGTGGGATTAATATCCCATTGTTGTTTACAAATAAATGAATATCATTTGTTTGCCCAAATTATTAGGCACATTACAGGATGTATAGGATCTTAACTACTAGTAAATTTTTTTAATTTCACTACATACTTTGTATAAATTTTTAGCAGCCCTTTATTATTTATTTTTTGACGTAAAAAAGAGTCATATTGGTATGTAGTCGCCATAGTCTAGTAGGTAGTGTGTAGGCTTATTAGACACGAAGTCGCCGTAGTCTAGAAGGTAGTGTGTTGGCTTATTATACGTAAATCCACGATTCAAATCCCAGGTCTGACATTTCCAACAAAACGAAATATGAAAAATTATTTCTTCGACGACTGTCTCCCACTAGATTTCTGGCAAAAATTCCAAGAGTAAATAATATTGCCATGAAAACGTTTCTTAAATATCTGACGTTCGTAAACGACTTTAAACTGTAGGTCCCGCCACACCTATATACAACATAAGTGGAGTGAGATGCTAGATCACAGACTTAACTGAAGGGTTGTAACGACTAATAACGTATGTACGTAAGTAGTGGTAAATAAATGCTTTATCTCTTAGTCTTTAAAGGAAAAATTAACTCTAGAGTCACGATTTATCACCAAAACGTACAACAGTAATGTCTCCTGCTGGACCACATCTCTAATTACTTCTCTTCTCTTCACTTTCCAAAGCTCATCAGTTGTATTATACGACCAATCCAAGAAAAATATTTTATGCTTTTGAAAAAAAACTTTAGTTTTCCTTATTTCGTAGGCAATAAATATGTACAGCGTAAAGATCAGTCAGTCATGATCAATATACTTATTGATATCCAAAAGACTATAACATAGAAGTCACTCTATTTGTTCCACTTCAAACACTTTGCATGTAAAGGGAGCTTTAGACGATCACACAAGTCGTGCGACAAGTTTTTGTGTAGAAGATTGCGTGTAAACTCAGTACGTATAACATACGTACATACATAATTGGTCATTACAACCCTTCAGTCAGGATTTCGACCTAGTTTCTCACTTTCTTCCTTTTTGGAAATTTTTCATAAACCATAACACTAAGGGATGTCTTTTATGCAAACACATACGTACATAGGCAAATACCCGTTTTCATTTGACTTTGTTTTGTTTTTTTACCAAACGTGTAAAGGGTTTCGAATAATTTTTACTCTTATTTCTAAAGTATGGATGGGTTTCTGTAAGATTTTGCGTTTGACTTAACGTCCGTAAGCCGTTATCAAATAAATTGGCCTTAATTAACATCAATTATCACATAATTTAATAATGTACAGAAAGATTTTTCGATTAAGTACTCTAGGTAATGTCGAATAAAATGTCATACATTAAGTTTTTCATTCAAATAATCTTATCTAGTAGAATTTAACTCGTTACCAAGTAAATGCACGTACATACATACATTCGTTTGTGTTCATTTAAGGGCATGGCGACTAAGCCTAGTAGGTAGTGTGTTGGTTTATTAGATGAGAGCCCCCAGTTTAATATAACGGACGGTGCCCTAAATATAAAGGAATCTGAAACAAATTTTTCTTTAGCGACTTCCTAGTAAAAACTCTGAGAGTAAATATAATAACCACGAAAAGTTTCTCTGTTGTTCGAAGACGCCTTTTAACTTGAAGTCCCGCCACTTATGGATTAAAATTAACACAACATGGGTGATGTGAGAAGATAGGTTGTACGCCTAAGTAAAGGGTTGTAATAACCAATTGGGTAAATAAGTAAGTAAGCTCTGGAAATTAAAACGACTGGAAAATCCTTTTAAACTTACATTCTTCACCATTACATAAGTTTTATGGAATCAAACAAATTTTAATTAAATTTTTAAATATTTTATTTCATTCAATATTATTTTTCTTTATTATTGTGTTGTTGTTGTTGTTTATGTTTTTTATTATCATTTTTAAATTTCAATTTCAATTTAAATGTTTCAACTGTTTTTTTTTACTTTTCATTTCAATTTTTCTTTTTTCTTTTTTAATTCATTGCAATAGTCGTACAAGACATGATAATGACGAATTTCTACTATATGTATGTATGTATGTATATTGTTATTAATAATTTAGGTTTTTTAATTTTTCTTTTCAACTTTTTGCTTAATTTCGACTTTAAATTTTTGCCTTCTTTCTGACTTTTATTTTATTTTTTTCCTTTTTTTCCGGTTTTTACGCACAATAAATTATTGTTTTTATTTTTGTTTTTGTTGAAGATTAAAAATTAATTTAAATCTATGATTTCTTTTTTATGGTTTTTAATTAATTAAAAAATTTTTGGTAAATGTTTGTTTCTTTTCTTTTTTTTTGGTATTTTAAAAAAGGTTGACTAATAAACCGTATTTATACGAAAGTGACATTAAAACATGGAGGGGGCGCGACATATAGAGGGGCAGGGCGGGGCGGGGCATGGTTTATAAGGATATAAGGTGATTGGTTACATATGATAAATATTCATGTATGTATGTATATGTTGTAAGACAGTTACAATAAAAGAATTTCTATCATAAATATTTTCATGAATTTAATGAATTTAAATATCTAAATATATGTATATATGTATGTATGTATATTGATGTTGGGATGTATATGTGTGTATGTAAAGATGTATTCTTGTTTGCATAGGTAATCTATATAAAATTGATTTTTTTAAATTTAAAATTAACAAAGTTATCGAAAAATATTGTAAATAATTAAAACACAATAAATTTAAAATGTTTTTGTTTTTGTTTTTTATTAATTTACAAATTGTTTTACTACTTAAGGATTTCTTGTAAGTGTTGTTGTAAAATACGTGTGTTTGTGTCAGTGAGATTGAGTATGTATTTGGAGTGTTGTCAGTCATACAATATAAATTTGTATGATTTTTTTTTTGTAAATTTAATCTTAAAATAATTAAACTTATTAAAAAGGAGTATATAATATTTATTAATTTATTAATTAAAATACATAAAGCTAGAATAAAAAAGAAATTAACAATTAAATTCATAATTTTTTTTAATATTTTTCAATCTTTGGCCTTTAAAATTATACATTTAAATTCTAAATATTTTATTAATAAATTTTATTTTTATATACGATTAGATTAAGTTTAAATTTTTTTGATTTGTCTTTTTGCCAATTAGTAGTATTGTTTCGTTTTTCATTTGAGTTTTTATATTTTATTAAATTAAATATTTTAAAGTTTTTTTATTGGTTTATAAATATTTAAAAATTTATCACAACAAAAATTAAATAATTTTTTTTTCTTTTTTGTTTTTTTAAATAGAAATTAACAAAACAGTTTGCAACATAAACAATCAATTTCGCAAATTTCTTAACTTATCCGTGCGATTACGAATTCCATCATTCTTTCATTTCAATCAACAAGCTTTGGTCTTTCTTTTAAAAAATTGGAAAATTTTAAAAAATTTCAATACAACTGTTGTTTTAATTCTTCATTTTAAAAATGAAAACGAATACGAATTAATGAATCACTGTTAATGAAGTCATGAAGATAAACCTTCAATACATCAAAAAAAATTATATGAAAATTTTTACTTTTTAATTTAGTTTTTAAGGAATACTGAAAAGTAACTAAAAATTAACAACAAAAAAAAGTTTAAAAAAATTTTTAAAAATTTAAGTTTAATAAAGATGACAAAAAAATTTGAAAATAATTTTAACTTTTTTTAGTTTAATTATTATTATATTATTTCTTTGTTTAATTATTATTGTCCAGAATAACCGGTATTGCTTTATAATTTCTAAATATTGCTCAAAAGTAAATAACATAAGTAAACAGTTTGAACCAAATTTTGTTATTAATCCTGTAAGGATTTCTTTTTATAAACTTTTACATCCTTTTCAGAACTGAAAAACTAACTTTTTCTGCTTTTCAAATAGAATTTCTCATTTTATTTGACGACGCATAAAAATAAATAAAAGTTTTTGCAACTGCAATGTATAACTGCAAACACTCTTCTAACTAGTCGCCCGGCAATATCGCAGAAACTGAACACCCTGAAGGCCCACGCTATCAGAAAGATATAAAATATACACCTACCGAATTTAAAAACTTAATGTCCACCGATGCCCACTGTTATGGTATCTCGAGATTTAGCTAACCTAGTTCTTTTTATAAACATCAACTGTAGCAATTGATTGAGTTTGCTTTAATATAATTTTGATATCAGAGATAATTTTTATAATAATCGTTTAAATGGTGAAAAACTTCACGGTTTTTGATTTAAAAATTCTGATAAATAAATAATGTTTTCAATAACCCCCAGAGAAATTTTTTTAACAAATTTAAATTTATTCCACGAACATCATTAGGATAAAATTTTAAAACTCATTACCATCTTATGATTACGAATGAATCCACTATTATAGAACCTAATAATTAGAATTTGGTCGATTACTGTGGTAGATCTTTCAAAAAGAATAGATGTGTGTGTGATTTTAACTTTCAAAATGTTTTTACACGCAACTCTGTTATAGGGCGTGTACATTCTACCCCATTATTATTATTTTAAGATCCTTTAAGAACCTCTGTGTACAAGAAACTCATAACTCATATCTAAAGACAATGCTTTTATAAGCAACCTAGTAATGCTGTTGGAAGTTGTTTTCTTTTCCAATCGTCTTCTCCTTGCACGATCGATTACGTTACCAAATATTGTACCAATTTATTCTAGTTTCCTTCACATAACTTCAGTAATAATAAGAATTTGGTATTAACCATAACAAATGGTGTGATATTGCTCATGTTATAAATATATTATGAATACATTCAAGACTACAGGCTACCGACTCCGAACTGTGTAAAATGGAATAACTGTGTGCATATGAAAACGATTATTTCTACAGAAACACGACTACATAACTACGCGACCACCGTTCTAGCTGTGGCCAAACAAGATTAATTTCTATTTTTGTTGTCAACAATTAACAGATTTGTGTTGTCAATACAAAAACAAAATGTTTGAAATAAAACTATTAAAAAATGCCAGATAACTTTTATTGACCCCTTTGTATTACTTTTTAAAATGCTAAAATTTCAACTGAGCTGTTTATTTTGTTGCTGCCATCTTTAAAATAATTAAGCAGCTAACTACTAGGCGACATTTATTACCCACGACATTAGTAAACGTACAGATGGTGGTCTGCAGCCTCGATTGTGTTTATGGCACTACAATGTGACGCGCTGTCACTGTGTTCTACGTCTTGCAGACATATAGAGTGGACACTTTCCACACGAATCAAATTAATTTTATTTTTTTGTTGGCCTGTGCATTTACAACATTCAGCTTTAGTTACATGTTGCAATGTCAGATGTGTTTAGATCACCAGGTTAATATTCTTGACATGAACAAGGTACCACCTATAACTATATTTAAATATCTTTTTTATATAACAAACTAAACGGATAAATTTGAGCTGCATAGATGTCGAATAACATCGAAATGATGGAATACCTTCTATGATTTTGTTCAGCTATTGAATGTGTGGGATGATAGTTACTAAAAAGAGTGGATTGGAAAAAATTATAGAAAGATCGTGTACGATTGCTTTTATTAATACTTGTATATTATATCGTAATGATATCTAGTCAAAGTAGAGCAAATCGTAATGAATTCTTAGACATAATTTATTGTGCTTCTCTAAACGTCTGTAATGAGCCCTCAGGGAGTATCAAAAACGAATATTTTAGGTCTTGAGCATACTTTTACTGGCCTGAAGCAGCAAATTTTTATCAAGTCATCAACTAATTAATCTTTAATGTGAGTGTGGGTGCCCTGGTACTCTAGTGGGTGGTGTGCTAAACTATAAGCGTGAGAGTTATGGGTTCCATACCACAGACTCTGGTCTGTTACACTACACCGAGCATATGGTCGAAGTTAAACAGCTTGCAAATAATTAAATATAATTTGTAATTGCATTCTAATAAATAAATAAATAAATAAAATAAATTATATAAACTAATTTGAGACATTAGACGTAGGTTTTTCATACAGGCGCTAAATATAATGGTTTAGTACTCATATTGTTTTTGAAATATGCAATCCATTAACTGGTAACATTTACTTTCTTTAATGTAAACTCTGAAATTAATAAAATATTCTGTTGCTTGGAATCTTGGTTATAAAATTTGATTTAAAATAATTTAAAAACTACTTTTTTTTAATAAAATTTGTAAAATTTTTTAAAAACTATTTTTTTTTTAAATTTGTAAAATTTTCTTACGGATTTCTCAGTTAGAGTTATAATGCTGAGTATTATAAAAAAAATAAGCTGAACTTAATTTGAATAATTAATCTTAAAACAACAGTCGCATTTTGTAATGAAAACTTTTTCGAATAATTGTTTAGAATAATGCCCTCTTTAATGTTTAATTAAATGATAGGTATTCTCAATTTGATTTTAAATTAAATATCTATACAGTTTACTTTCTTCTCATTGAGTTAATTTTGATTTTCTTTTTCGTTTTCTTTCATTTTCTTTCATTTTCTTGTACAATACTGATACCAAAAACAAAATTTTAATTCTAGTTTTGTTTTTAAAGTAATTGAGTGTAATTTTTGTTGATTTATTTTTTACTATTTTTTGTTTTTTAAATGTTGTTTTAATTAAATTTTTGCAATGAACACACAATCAGTCTCTATACAAATATTGTTTAATACTTTTAATATATCTTTTTGTTTTTGTTTTTAATTATTTTCTTTTGGTTTAATTACTCAATAAACTTTCAATTGTAAACTATTTAATGTCAATTTCATTCAATATTTATTTTTATTTTTTAGTTCTATTCTTTTTTCCATTTTCATATGTGAGTTTTGTATCTTCTTTTTTATTTATTTTGAATTTTGTGTATATGGTATATAATTTTTTTTTTATTTTTTTATATTTCATTTCATTCATTGTGTTTGTTTATTTTGGTTTGTTTTATAATTATTGTATAAGTAACTTATCTCCCCAAAAATATGAAATGTTTAAAACTGTTTCTTCGATTACTTAATTCATTAATTTTTATAATTTTGTAATATTTATTTCATGTTTTTTTTTTATTTATTTAAATTTAAATTTTTCTTATAATTTTGTAAGTGGTGGGTTATGATTATGATTTGTTTGTTTTCATTCTCATTTTCATTTCATTTTTTTGTAGTTAATTTATGTATTTTTTTAATTTTTTAATTCTTTTATAAATCGGTAGTTAATGTTGCCATAATATTTCTTGGGTTAATTGAAATTAATGGTGTATTTCCATAAAAACCATCTGAACTTTATCAAAAAAAAATAAATACTGAAATAAGGGTGGTTACTGTTTATATTGTAAAAACCATCCTTAAAATAATTTTATTCTACCATTAAAGAGAACAAATAAAAAACAAACAAAAAAAGAAAAACCAAACAAAAGAATTGTTCATAAAAGCCTTTAACTTGCAAGTTCACCTAGAGGCTCTTGGACTATTATTATACATTCCTAACTGGTCATTACAACCCTTCAGTCAGATCTCGTCATTACAACCCAGCTTCTTATATCACTTATCTTGTGTGTGCGGCGCCTACAGCTTAAAGTCGACTCCAAATGACAGATTTTTGTGAAACTTTTCATGGCAATCTTTTATTTACTATTAGAGTTATATTTTTATATTTTTATTATATTTTTTGATAATTCGTTTTGTTGACGATGTCTGACTTGCGGTTTGAAATTTAGCCCCACGTCTAATAAGCCAATGCGCTACCTACTAGCCTACGGCGACTAAATTACTATACTCTGATAATTTCACCTCTCTAATCCAGTCCTATTTACAATCTATAGAGTCTCCTTGAGCGCCAAAAATGGACTATTGACAAATCAAATCGGTTTCGACAATAAAACATTTCCGAAGTGATTTCTTTTCAGAAAATTATCCGCTTCTAGGCCACTTAGACTAAGTTTCCCATATAGCCCGTGTGCTCAAGCACACAAAAGGTGTAGTAACGATTCCTTTTGCAAAACAGCCGCAACAATAGTGACAGAATGGGCTATATATTCTGTCACTATTGTTGCGCTCAATAAACGTCCAACTACACAGCACATAGACTATGGCGACAGCATCGTTATACTCTGATAACTTAGCCTGTCCTATTTATAATCCACGTAGTCTCTTTGAGCCCTGAAACGAACTCTTGGCAAATCCTATCGGTTTCGGCAATAAAACATTACCGAGATGACTTCTTTGAAGAAAACTACCCCCTTCGAGGCCCCTTAAACATGTTTCCCCTAGTGCCCGATATTCATAGAGAGGGTGTTGTAACGATTCCTCTTGCAAAAGCGTGCATAGCCCTTCGCTCAACTCTATAGTCGCCCAACTAAACACGGGCACAACAATTCAGTGGCCAAACTACACACGGGCACACCTATTCAGTGGCTCAACTATACAGTGGCCCAACTACACAGTAGCTAACTATACAGTGACCCAAGCATACAGTAGGCCAAGTATACAGTGGCCCAACTATACAGCTGCCCAAGCATACAGTAGGCCAAGTATGCAGTGGCCCAACTATACAGCTGCCCAAGCATACAGTAGGCCAAGTATACAGTGGCCCAACTATACAGTTGCCCTAGCATACAGTAGCCCAAGTATACAGTGGCCCAATTATACAGTGGCTTAACAATACAGTAGCCTAAGTGTACAGTAGCCCAAGTATACAGTGGCCCAACTATACAGTTGCCCAAGCATACAGTAGCCCAAGTATGCAGTGGCTCAACTATACAGTGGCCCTACTATACAGTGACCCAATTATACAGTGGTCTAACTAAGTAGTGGTCCAACTATACAGTGGTCCAATTATGCAGTTGTCCAACTATACAGTGGCCCAACTTTACAGTGCCCCATAATTTCAACCGTAAGAAACATGGCTAAATTCCTGCCAACAGGCAACAGAGCTTTGGCACTTTGAACAGATCATTGTCAATATTCTGCAGATGACGACACGAAACTGTATTCCATTTTGTCTTTGCAAAAAATTGCAAAAGAGAAACTGCAGAATTCCAAACGCTTCACCAGACATAACTGACAAAGTTTGTTAGTTACGTATCCTTGAAATAATCCAGATGGCTAAAGAGATGTGAAACAAGATTGCTATACAGTGCTACCGTGGAGCAAGGAGGGTGTTGTTTTCTTCAACCTTACAATTGTCACAATAGTCTTAATGTGGGAACCACATACAGACGACCAATAGGCAAGTTTGCTTTAGCCCTTTGAGCATCTTGGATATTCTGCAGATGCTGACATCAGAACGGCATTCTGTTTTATCTTTGCAAAAAATTTTAAAAGAGAAACTGCAGTACACGTAATCTTCGCAATGGCCATTTGTTTGCGTCGTGTCCATCAGATAATCCAGATGATGGAAGAGATATGAAACAGGATTTATATGTCCACAGAGCAGGGTGTTGTCTTCCTCAATCTCACAATCGTCATACATATAATCAACCACCCAGTGCCGAACAAATAATCGCGTTAAATTGAGTGTAAAAAATTTTTCAAATCCATTTTAAAGAGAAGAACTGTGAGAAATTAGAAAATGATTATGAAATTAAAAACTTTTCAGCAAACATTATAAAAAGAACAATTTAAAACGTAACTTCATTAGTGTGTTACTTTTTTGTTCAATAACCAAAAATTTCAGCAGAGAAAATCCAGATGGCTTTTATTAAAAGAAAATTTAAAATTTTGTAGACATTAAAATCGTTTTTAATATTATAAGTGATTAAAGAGCGTTCATTTTGGTTTTGTAAAATTAGAAAATTAAAAATATAAACTTTGTGTATTTAGTTTAAATCGTTATTTAATTAATGGTCCTTCTTTTAATATGTTAGTAAAAAAAACAATTTAAACTAGATTTCTGCAAGCATGGCAAGAGTCCTAGTTTAAATTTTCATATTTCATTTAGTTCAGCTAAAATATGTACGAGTATTTAGAGTTTAATCATCTAATTTTTTTAATAAATTTTAATTATTTTTGTTTATTTTTTTAATTAAGTTTTTGAATCTTTTTTAAATGCTTTACTGGCTTTAAATACTAACAAAGTAACGAAAGAAAGAAAAAAGAATACAATTTAGCTTAAATATTGAATTTCTTTTGTTTTTATACTACAAATACCATATGTATTATACCGATCGATCGATTTGCTGTATAATTTTTCTTGAATAATAATTTTTTTTCTTTCGCTTATTCTATGTGTTGCATGGTATTTACGTGACGTTAATTACGAGTATGTTTTTTGTTTATGTTTCTCTAGAACAATTAAATTTTTTTATTTTCAACATATGTTTCCTTGATTTTCGTTCTTGTTTTTTACTTTAAATTTCCATTTTAATGCGAGTTACGTTAACTATTGAATTCAAAATTTTTATTTTTTCCATAATTTTTTAAATTTAATTTTTATATTTATTATTTATTTATTTGTTATTGTAATTTAAATTAAAACAAATATTAAAAAAACATTATAGAGATATGTTACTACAAACAGAATTGTAATTGAAAGTATTTCTTAAAAAAAAATTTCCTACAAGAATTCGTGTCTATTAAAGTGTGTGTTTAATGCAAAAAAATTGTTTTTCGAATTTCATTTCATCATACAAAAATTTCTTAATTTTTCTTTTTTTTAAATAAATAAACTTTTTAATGAAAGCATTGCTTGTTGTTTTAGTTGTTGTTGTTAAAGAAATTTATACAAAAGTGAGTTCACGTTGACTAATGGCATCGATGTACTCAAATTGCATATAAACTCATTCACCATTTATAATGTACACCGGACAGAAGGCACGTTGACCCACACTGCCACCGCCTCCAGATGACTTTCTTGATGTAACATTCATTTGTTGCACTTGTTGTTGTTTTTGTTGCGATTCCTCATCAGCTGTATTGGTTTCATTGTCTGTTGTTTCTAGATCTTCTTCTTCGGTAGCTTCTGTACCCGTGCCAATGCCACCTTCAACTTGAGCCGAAGTCTCTGTATCCGAACATTTTCCATTAGCATTTGTAACATTCTTTGTATTCGTATTATTTCCTTTACCATTGCCATTGCCATTACCACTGCCATTACCATTACCACTACCATTGCCATTAGCTGTGCCATTATTACTGCCGCTACTGTCGACCTCTTCGATTGTCTCAACAATGGTTGTTGAACAATAACAGTAGGATAGATTAGTTTTCAGATCTTCACAAAATTGCTGTTGTTGCGCAATGCTTGCAATGCGCTCACGGGCTAATTCTCACATAAATGTCGGCTTTAGCTTATAGGCCCTCTTCCAGATTTCGCACAAGCACACAGTCGAATGGAAACGATAAAATATGGCCAACGGCATCGATACATGCGTTATGATCGTCCAGGCCCACAAGCCATAAAAATTCAATTGTATGGGATGTGATTCGGCTCGTGATTTTTCCAAAGTACTTATGGCCCACATGGCTAAATTCACCACCAACATAAAGGTGACTATCTCACGTCCGGGTTTTTTGCGCATATGTTCGGGTGTAACGGCCTGACGGCGACTGGCATCCAATATAAACATAGTTTGGCAGGCAGTTTGCACTATGGATGCCAAAGCATTTAGGGGCACCAGCCAGTCATCACTTCTTAGAGAGAAATGACCAGCTATAACGGTAAATATATTGTATAAAAATGAACCAGTCTGGGCGCCCACCAAGAGAATATCATCCAAAGAAAAGCTTCTGTAGGCATCATATTGTAGATGGCGTATCTGGATCATGCCCACCAATGTGGCTATGGTTGCCGTGCCATAAATAAACAATTCACATATGGTTACCTCCATAACGGCCAAGGCCACAAAATCGGGCCTTGATATTAAGACGAAAAATAGTATCAAAGAAATTATGGTCAAGACCAAAACCAAAATGCCAACAAACAGGCCCTTATGGGCACGAGCACAATCTACGGAATAATGATGTGGCGAACGCTTAACCGGTGAACTAATCATATCTGGCCTTTGGGGTTTCGGCACCTGAGGCCTGGATATACCCTTCCACATGACATACAAAATGGCGGCACAGATTAGCGAATACTCGATGGTACAGGGAAACAGGAATGGTGAGGCATCTTGCACCAAAGTACCCAAAATGTTTGTTCTTCTACATTCGAAAATTTGATAGGGGCCCTTTAAACCCCGTGGTACTCTTACCAAAGCATTAGGATCGGAGGGAGCCAATATCGAGTGGGCTCGAGAATGTCCAGGTATACGATGAGATATACGCAAAGTACGATTCTCCACATTGTAAAACGTTAGTATCTCGTGTTTGGTCTCCTGTATTAAAACATTAAGCCACACGGCCAAATTGGTTCCAATCATATGCATGAGACCAAAGCGGGCAATGATTTTATATCGATAGACTTTAATTTGCTAAAAGAAAGTGAACACAAAACATGATTATTTATATACAAATAATGTTTGTTTTTTTAAATAAATTTTCATTTGTTTTATTATTTAAAAGGTGTCTGCTTACCTCATTATTTAAAAATATAAAATACATTTGAATGAATATAAACGCCATACGGGTGGCTGGTGTTAAAGCCAATAAGACATTGTGGCATTTGGTGTCTGGATTCAATTCGAAATATTGACCAAATTCTAAACCCGAATAAATCATGCTGCCAATGCCAAAAGCTTTAAAGAAAAACCAAAAAAAATTGTTGTTTTGTTTTTATTTTATTTTTTAATAAAAATAAGAAGAGACATTTTCCAGCCAAATAAAAATGAAAATAAAAATAAAAATGAAAATAAAATAAAATTCCCCCTCCATAACAGGATGCCAAAGAGACAAATTTAATTAAATGCTGTAGAAGCACAGATAATGTCATATTGTAAGATATTTTAGGCAATAAGCAATACAAGGACTAACGACTCCTTAAGTTTCTCTTACTACTACAACCACTTCCCCTCTCAACTTTCACTAACCAAAGGACAATATTTTTTCTTCCTTTTCGCCAAATATCTTACAATAACAGAACCATAAAAGTATCCATTAAGGCTTTAACGAAAATTTTTGGTTGAAAAATACTTGTGAGAAAACCTTTTTAGACCGGACATAAATTAAGTGGAAATAAAAGCAACCAACAACGTTGATAACAACAATGTCGACAATGATAATGATGATGCTGCTGATGATGGCAATGATTATTCCAATTCAATTGTATATTTCATGTACTTTACTGCTAATGCCACTATTTTTTTATTTTTATGAATGAAAATTATATCTGCGTTCGAATTTCAAGTGGTGGTAATAAAATTAAGAGCATCGGAGTATACGTATGTAACAGTCTAATGGCAACTGAATTAAATGTGGAGTAATGGAGAAACTATATTTTAGGCAAGTCATTCACCAGACAAAAGCAGAATTAGGTGACGTACGAGATTATTTTTGGTAAAGCTTACTTAAATGAATTTTTCGTAAGTCTTTATTATTCACTGTAATGTAGTTGAGAGTTCATAGAAGTTTTTGAAAAAATCTCAATTTAAAGAATAAACGCTAATACTAATTGCAGAAGGAATAGATGTATATTAAGGTCTCTTTAAATGGCTTTGGTATTCTGTATAAAAGCATTAATATCTATAAGCCTCTTGACAATAGTGTGGCGCAGATAAAGAAAGTTGAAGGATGTGGTGGTAACTACGAGACTATTTAGGTTACAACAGCCTTCAGCAGTATTACCAACCTTAATCAATGTTTGGGCAAAACTTTTGCGTAGGAACTGATAAGTGGAGAACAGCGATTAAAATTTTGAGCCAAATTTTCTTTTAATTTTGATCAATTACAGATCGACGGCGCAAATCTCATTGAAGCGTAATTTCGTCTCGATTCAATGTATTTGGCTGTTTAGACTGAAAAATAGAGAATGAATGCACCATTTTGGTGGCTACATACTCCTTTAAGGGACATACTATTACGTGTTTAGGAATCAATCAAAGACGGGTACACTTGGAGAAACTTTTTAAAATCAAAGTTTAAGTCATCGAAACATATACTCAATTGACGCACAAAACAGAGGACAGGAAATCCCAGTCCATAACGTTGCTTGTATAATTTCAAATCAACATTAGTAGGAGTAAGTCTTGTGGTCACCGTAATTTTCTAGGCGGTGTCTTGGATTACTAGACAAGACTTCGTGAGTTCAAATATCTGCTCTGACATCTTGAAAAAAAATATATCTTTCGGCAACCTACTCTCAGGAGCCTTCTGACAAAAGCTTTGAGATTTAAATAATTTCTGTGAAGCAGCTCCACAAACCTGTCGTTCCAATTCAACTCTAACCTGAAGCGATGTGAGAAATTAGGTTGTAATCCTGATTAAAAGTTGGTAATGATCCATTAACTGAGGAAGTAAGTAAGCCTGAGTAAACTAAACGAACTAGTTAGAGATAATACGGTAATTTTTTGTTAGATTCTGGATCTTGTAAAAATTCAAGAAGGTTAACAGGCAGATGAACTTTCATGGAATAATGATTCCTACCTGTGACATGGAATGACGATTTTTGAAGGGTTCGATTAGGAAAATGGAACATGGAAAGACGACCAGAATCTTCGTAAAGTTGAAGCAACTAAAAATTCGTAAGCACCTATAATAAAAAAATAGCATGATAGACTCAAAGGACATTTGTACAAGTAAAAACAAATCGCAAGAGCACATATGCACCCGCGTAACAAATTATCCTTACTGATGTCCACCAGAATCCTAAGGTACAGTAAGGTAACGAAGTTGAAAAAGATATAATAAGTTATCTTACACTAGTCAAGAGCCGAATGGTCGCAATACTTAAGTATGCTAAATGGCAATGAATACTAAGCTATTTGTATAAGAATTTATATGCTTTCAACATCTTGCTCAGGTATAAAGGTGTTAGTGGCAAATTTTGTAAAAATTTATTAGAAAATAAATCAGACTTAGTGTGGTTTTCTGAGTAAAAAAACAGTAGCAGCTAGTATTGGTTAACAATTGTTCATCAATTTAGTAGAGTAATACAGTCAACTATCCTATAACGCGGTACTCTCAGAACGCGGTTTCCATATAACATACATACATACATAATTGGCCATTACAACCCTTCAGTCAGGATTACGGCCTAGCTTCTCACACCACTCATGTTGTGTGCGTTAATTTTATACGTGAGTGGCGGGACCTACAGTTTAACGTCGACTCCGAACGACAGAATTTTGAGAAACTTTTTCATGGCAGTTTATTTTACTCTCAGAGTTTTTGCCAGAAATCTGCTGAGAGGAAGTCGCCGAAGAAATATTTTTTTTTTCATATTTCATTTTTGATGTCTGACCTGGGATACGAACCCGGGCTTTACGAATAGTAAGCCAACACACTACCTACTACACCACGGCGACTTCGGTTTCCATATAACGCAGAGCTGAAATTGCGACAGCCCTCCTATAACGCGGTACTTTTACAGAGCGGTTTCCGTTCAACAACATCCCATAAGTTTCTTCCGCATAGCCTATGAATATTTCTAGTAACTAGATATTGTAAGAGAGTTTAATATCGGTTTTATTTTCGACGCAAAATCATAGCCGAGATATATAAGCAACATGTTTGTACATGTTGTACATGCCAGCTTATCTCACAGCCGTCTACGATGTCGGTTTCAGTCATCTCAGAGCTCTTTCACAGTACATACGTTTTGTCGGTGACCAAGTCTTTCTAAAAAATTTTCTGCATGTCTGACAGTGAGGATGAATGTTGAAAATTACTTAATTTTACAAAAGTTTTTCTTATTTTTGCTGGGAAACAGTCTTTTAGTTTAGTTTTGATTTAATTTTTTTATCAATCATTAAATAAACTCTTTAATTCAATAAAAATAATTTATCTTGTGTTTGTCTCCATACAACGCGGTACGAATGATGTGATTTGTACTAATTCCGATTTTCTTATAACGCGATTTCCATACAACGCTATAGACGGTTTCCATAGTACGCGCTACGAATTAGCCTGATTTGTACGATTAAATCCAAGTTTCTTATAGCGCGGTTTCCATACAACGCGTTGTAGGAGGGTTGACTGTACTCAGTTATGACTCACGAAAATACGTGCTTTTGCAGAAGTTAAAAACGCTTAATCAACAAAACATAAACCTTCATTGGAATCGTATTTAGATAATCCAACGATAATTTGATTGTTAACATTGTCAGCCATACTTTCGCTACGATATGTACATGAATAGACGAACTGCTGAGTAGGAACATTTTTCGAATAACTATGATGAGATGAATTTTTTCTAATAAAGTGCCTTAAAACATGACCATAATCAAAATATTCCTCCGTTTGCTTAGATGACTTAATCTAAATATGTATACATATGTATATACCATAATATTAATACTTATACCCATCCCCTACACCTGACTAAAGGAAGATGCCCAATTAAGTAAAAATTTAATTAATTTATAATTAAAGTCTACCAAAAAACAAAAAATTCAATATTATTTTCATAAAATCAAACTTCCGTATTTAAAGAAATGAAAAAAGAGGACCCAAAGCAACAAAATCGATACGATTTCATTTCATGCATTCACTTCATTTGACTTACCCACAGCACCCATACGTAAATAGAAACTGCCATAATGATGCTGACGTCCTAGAGGAGACAGCAATGAGGGACGTCTAGCTGATGGCACTGAAGATGGCATACGTCTGTTATGCATCGAATTACTATCCGTATCCGATTCATCCATACTCTCTGAAGCACTTGTCGAACGTGTTTTGGATGATAATTTTGTAGGTGATGCTGAAAAAAGGACGAAAAGAAGGGAAGAAATCGTAAAATAGACAGATACAGAGTGAATTGTTTTTTTTTTCTTCTTTAATAACATTTTGAATGGCAAACAAATCAAACAAACAAACAAGCAAATATTTACCAATATTGACAGGTATTTTAGGGCGACCCCACAACAAAGTGGCATACATAAATAGCAGGAATATCATGCTGCCAATGTACAGATACAAATAATACACCTGCAATGAAATGAATAAGAATTTAGTAACAGCAACAGCAACAGAAACAGAAACGAAAGTCAGTTGGTATCAGAAAGTCACAAAATGTAAGGGAATGCAAAATCAAAAACCAAAAGAAAATAGAAGGAAAACGAAAACAAAATATTAAAAAGAAATTTACATGTTAATTACCATACATATGAAATACAAATTTATTGTGCTACAACAACAACAAAACAGCTGCCTATGGCATCTGTAAGAGACGAGCGCACATTAGATGACTTTATGGTACATTAAAGTAGTCTGAGTCACAGGGATTGTCTATTTGTGTGTGTGTGCATGATAAACTTGTACTCATATTTTACAGAAGACTGTCTTCAAAGGATGTGTATGTGCATGTACATGTACATGTGTTGACTTAGTGTAGAAACTTTGTTTTTAATCACATTTCAAAGTCATAAATGTAATGATATTAGAGCGGTAATATGGAAACACTATTTAGAATGCCTGTTAAGGGGTTAAGGGGGTTGTTTGATATCCCAAAAAGGTAACAATTGTTGTAGATTTTTATGACATCAAACCTTTAACTTACGAATTATTCATACCTAATTTATAATTTTATTAACGAATTGTATACGTTTTTGTGCGAGCGGTAGAGAAACTTTGAAAATTTTGCCATCAGTAGTTAAGCAGATAAAATGGGGAAAAATTTTATTATTTAGAAACGCTTACAGAAAATGTAATTAGAAAGGTCTGTCATTTATTTAATTGCTAAGATACAAATAATGACCTTAGCAGAGACGCATATATCTTAAAAGTAAGACCATAAATTCAAATTAAATCCTTATTTTCTTCAAAGTAACGAAGAAAAAATATAGAAAATAGTGTAGACGAGGGCAAATGACAGAGTAATTCGTAGACTTTTACCCTGGAGTACTAACTGCCCTTTGATTGTTTTAGCCTTTTTATGCTAGTTAATGTGGACTATCTCATTTTCATTCGAAAAAGAGCACAATAACTAAAGTCCCCATGGTCTAGTAGTGTAGTGTGTTGGCTTGGGATGATACAATGCTTATCTCAGAGTACTAGACTGAAAGAAGTTAAGGAAGTTTGTATAAGACGCAGGCTTCCTATAAAATGCATGCTATGCATACCTTAACAGTGAGCACACAAAAAGACTACATGATGACATATAGCCAAACCTAAGTCAGAGCTCTAAGCGTTACTTGTCTGTCAAAAATTCTCCTGCTTATACAAATTATGTGAATCAAACCGAAATAGCGTAACATCAACGCTTTATGTTTAGAAAATTCGATTTTGTAGTCTAGTATGTAGTGTATTGGCTTATTAGACGTGATGCCACGGTTCAAACCCCGGGCCAGATATCTCCAATAAAACGATATGTGCAAAAATATTTCATTGGTGAATCCCTCTCAGCTGATTTCTGGTAAAAACTCTGAGAGTAAATGAACTTGGCATGAAAAGTTTCTCAAAAATCTACCGGTTTGAGTTGTTTTTAAACTGTAGGTCCCAACACTTATGTATAAAATTAACACACACAAAATAAGTGGTGTGGGAAGCTCGGTCGTAATCCTTACTGAAGGGTTGTAATGAATAATCATGTATGTAAGTAACTGTATTGGTACGCAAACCCAATATCGCCTTTCTTTTTCATGGATTCCCTGTGGAACCAAAACTGTAGTTAAGTTTCTCTTGTGATGTGGTGGACACATCACGGTTACGAAACGACACAAAAGCACTGCATATTGTCTTTGTAATACGCTAAACATCCCTTCGCAGTTGCCATTGTAACCACATAAGTGATCATTTAAAATTGAAACTAATATGTCAAGTCAGATGCCAATAACTTTTAGAGTCTCTCGCACTTTCAATTTCCAATCAGCTAACATCACAACATTAATTTTTTCAATTGTATCAAGTGCAGAGACTTAAACCGGCAATCCAGAATATTCGACATATTCCATGCTTGTACGGCCACAACGGAATACAACAGACAAACCTTTTTGTCATTGAAATTGATGATGCAGATGTCCTTTAGTTTTTATAGTTTCTTACAACTCCCATGTTGAGAGTGTTAATTTTATTCAGGACTGGAGGGACCTACAAATTTAATGTCGACTCTGAAAGACAAATTTTTGTGAAACTTTTCATGACAATTTTATTTACTCTCAGCGTTTTTGCCAGAAGAAAGGAAGTCGCCGGAAAATATGTTTCCATATTTCGTTTTGTTCGAAATGTCGGAGCTGGTGTTTGAACCACAGGCTTGAAACTGATAAGCAAACACTCTGCCTACTAGCTTACGGCGATTTTAATCAAGCACAAACTAAATGATGCTACTTGTTCCTTTCTGACAGGCGTCTACTTGCAGAGGATTCAAAAAATCGTTACTCTATTGACACATCCTTCGTTTATGGGTTAGTAACAACGTTCTACAATTATTTTAAAAATTTCTCTCAGTGAAATACAAACCAGAGGCCATAAAACCCTGACGTGTAAGTCGAAAAAGTTCTTTCCATAAATAAATAAGAGTTTCGGTACACAAACTCTATGTTCAGCCAGGCTATCTAAAGTAGATTTTTGTGAATTCACAACCCGAACTCCTGCAAGACTATCGCTGCTGCAAGAATATCGAACACTACATTGCTTTGAATCCTACAAAAGATGCATTATATAGGAAACCCCTTTCGTAGATTTCTATTTGACAAACAGATAGTATCAAGACAGAAATTCATACATCTTTAGACTAGATAACCATGCGGTTATCTATTTTCCACATTCCTTCTGATGTCTAACCAAACAATTTAAACGATTCCTGTTAACATTTAACGAAAACTTATTCGTGTTTTTACACTCTTACTTTATTTCTAGCGAAGATCATGTACTTCAAAGATATGTAAACACTTTTTATTTCACAGCATTTGAACTGATGGTCAAATGCTTGATACTTTGACCCTTAAAAACATACAAACAGCAAACTTATCATCGTTTTTTTTTCTGACAAAGAAATTTTTAAAACCAAATGCGATGACAGTTACTCTCATAAACTCAATGTATTCCTTTGTAGTTGTAATGGTAGTTGCTTTCTTTTCTTCATTATTTTTTTATAGTTTTTATAAGTCCATATATTTCGATTTGTCAACTCAAAACTGAAAACAAAAACTCCACCTGTGTACCACAAACAGTAGCAAATGAAAAAAATAGGAAAACCAGAACGTACATACATAGCTGACGTGGTGACAAACACTCATAACATATCATTCGAGCAAGGATGGCATCCAATAGACGAGTAATAAGGATATGTATATGCCTGTGTGTATGGCAGCCTGTTACCTTTTCAAAAATTTAATGTCGTAAGCAATTGAACATGACATTTAGCTGGCAGGCAAAATGTCGCCATGTAACAACAGCATCCGAAAAATTTACAAACGTCAGATACATCAGTGGCACAAGCATATATGTTCATATGCACAGTATGTACTCAGTACAGAGACAACATTTCATGTTGTTTTGCCTGTTGAACGACAACATTACTTATGGTATACTTCGATACTGTACTACGAGTACAACGAGTACAAATCATTCTAATTCCTTGACTGGGAGATTGCCAAAAAAAAAGGAAAAACGCCAAGAGAGAAGAGAGAAAATAATTTTCGGTTCTTCGGTTGATTAATTTCCGGCTTAAGAATGGAAAAGTCAATGTCTGCTTAACAACCAATACAAGCAGCAAAAACAAGACGGTGTTGCTCTCACTACACGCCAAACATATAAAAGTTTATTAAAGTACTTACGGAGATAGATTCGCAATTTATGTGTACATTTGAGTACTTAAATACCTTCTTTGCCTTCCACACACTCTGTACCTTTTCGAAGGAATTAATCTCAATTATTTATCTTCACATTTATTACCTCCCAAAAACTTTTCTTTATTTTTTATGACTTTACCTCTCTACTCTACCAAGCATACATAAATTTTTAAAATTATAATCATAGTGGAGGTGTTATTCCAACAACATAGCATTCTTCTTCTTATCACACAAAGGTGTTTAATATGCACAGTTTTATTAGAGTGTATGCAAATGGTTTTGTGGCTTAAAGACATTAAATATTATAGTTTTACCATATCGTGGTAAAGCTAAGTCAACATTTACCAAAAATTTTCTGCATTTATTCCTCTTAAGCAAACGATCTTAAATGCTCATCAATAAAATACAATTTAACTTACCTCGTAAAATGATGGCGGTATATAAGTGGATATAACCTCTGCCATTGGAAATGCAATACCCATAACAACCAATATTTTGCCATACAACGCTGAGAATAATGTAGCCAAGGCATCACCCCTGTAAGAAAGAAATAAAAATAAATTGTAATGAAGACAAGAAATATATAAATTTTAAAATGTTATACGAATTCATATTCCATAATTTTTCTTTACATTTACAAAACGCATGAAATTTAACATCTTTTTCTTATATTTTTACCAAATATTTCAATTTCCTTCCGTTGTAGATATACAATAAATTTCAATCTATTTAGTATAGTACAGTAAATTTGCCTGAAGTACTTTTTCGGAAATATTTTATTTGAAATATTTTAATACTGCCGGCATTAATGTAATTTAATGTGTATTAAAGTCGAAACAATTTATAATGCGTCTAAAACCATCATTCGTGAACTGAGCAGTTTAAGAAAGACGAACAGATTCTTCAATTATCATCCATAAAACTTCAAAGTTGCCCAGCATTCCCAAGCTTGAAACACCAATATTATGGGGATGAAACTAAACCGTCTCAGAGGACTGGACTGGAATAAGTTAAGGAAGATTGTAAAGATACTGACTTCCTATAGAAAACATGGTTGGTATCCCTTAAAAATGCGCACATAACAATCCTACATGATGACTTACAGCCAAATCTAAACCATCAACGCTTAATATTTAGAAATTCCGATTTTGTAGTCGCCGTAGTCTAGTAGGTAGTATGTTGGCTTATTAGACGTGAGGCCTCGGTTCAAATCATAGGTCAGGCATCTCCAACAAAACGAAAATAAAGAAATATTTCTCCAGCGTCTCTCTCTTTCAGCAGATTTCAGGCAAAAGTTCTGAGAGTAAATAAAATCGCCATGAAAAGTTTATCAAACTCAAACAAACATAAGTGGTGTGAGAAGCAGGGTCGGAATCCTGACTGAAGGTATGTATGTATGCAAAGCCATTCCATCTTAAAAGCAGCCAGAAGTATCAATTCAGGAGTTGCTAATGATTCACTCTTTGAGGCTGCTTGAGGATTGTCGACGTCATTACATCGTACTCCTTCAAGAGCTATGAAAATCGAAACATTACAGTCAAATTCCTCTATTTTTTAACCAATTTTTTTTTGCCTTTGCTTCTCATGTTGTTTTAACAAAGCGAGGCAGCCACCCATTTGGAGCACCCTATTGGCTACAAATATCTTGCAATTTGACCCGACTAAACTATTTTTTTGTGGGACTATATGAAGTCTCTTACAGACAGCAACAAGTCAGTCAGACTTCTAGCTGTAGAAAATAACATTACAGCTGCCATTGGTGAAATACCGGACGAAATGCTGAGATAAGTTTGATAAAGTTGGGGCTTACGAATGAAACACTTATGAAATTGCGCTGGCAACATTTACGTGAAATAATCTTTAAAAAGCAAATGGCAAACATAGATTTATTGCCCCAAATATATATATTGAAATAAATATTTCAATCACTGTATGTTTCTGTGTGTCTTTTGCATACATTTTCGAAATAAAAAAGTGGTTAAAAAATCTCATATTTTTAGGGTCCGTGAAAACTTTACGGTGCACAAGGTACCTAATTAGAAGTACATTGATATCTTACTGCAGTACCAAAACGTCCAAAGGTAATCTAATTCAGATTTTATTTTCATAGATAACTGAATATCCCGGTTATCAATTTCGTAGTTTGTACCCAATTAGTGGCCTCAACTTGTCTTTAAGGTAAACGAGTGCTAGACACTTGATTTTTATGATGTTCTTCCGTCCTTTTATGGAACTAGGGCTGTCTCAGAGTTCCATCAATGGAATTTTGCTACTTAGGTTTACCCCTACACTATTTGTGAATATGTACTGTGTTGTTGTATTGGGTTTAGCGAGTAAACACTTCGATCACGTTTCCTATACAGTAGGCACAGCTTGATCTTCGTATGATATTCCTTTTTGATACATTTGAAGTGATAAAAACATTCACGTTTTTTTTCGGATTCGGACACAAGTTTTAGTGTAGCACGATTCGTATTTGGACGCGAGTTTGTAGTCGAGTTTGTGTCTACGATCTTGTAGTCTACGAAATCAATTTCGCTATCAGTTTAAGGTATGATACAAAAGCCTAGAAGCTTTTTAAGCTCTACACTTAGGAACTGTCGTTATATGCTCTTTTCGTCTATCTATGTAGAAGCTGGCATGTAGGTTTCTTTTTTTCACGGTAATTAATCGCTCAACGTTATTCTCCTCAAAAAAAACAAACGAAAAGAACACTGTTTAAAAACACAAAAATTTATTCATCACAAACAAAAACAAGTGGTAAACATAAAGCGCTTGGTGTAGAGCTCAGTAACTTTCCATTTATTAGGCAAGTATGCTGATTAATCTCCAAGAGAAGTTAATCGAGATCTAAAGTAACAAAAGATTACATCTAATTTTTTTTTCCTAAATATAACTCCATTTTTTCGCTCCCATTTATGTAAAAGACGTACAGTGAGCGTCAAAAGAAACTGTACACTATGAATAAAATTCCAAAAATTTCCAAACTCAACCACTTAAGGAGACAGCCCGAAAAAATTTGACAATATTTCGAAATATGTTTTTTTTTCAATTTTAAAAACTGGCAATGAAACAATTCAAAAATAAAAATAACGGTAATTTATTAATGTAAATTTTTTTAGTGTACAGTTTCTTTCGACTCTCACTGTAAATTTTTCTTAATAGACTCACTTGGTATGTGTTCTATTTGATTAAATCCTATTTACTTTTGGTTTAATCCTACTGTGTTTTTTTGTTTATAATCAAATCATAGAAGGATTTGCTTTCTTTCTTCTTTAAAAATTTCTTTCAATATAATAATGAAGAAGTTTTTTATCTAAATAAACTACTACAGCATTAGGGAAATAAACTTTACGAAAACGATAAAAAACAAATCTGAACTAAAGAAAATTAAATAAAAAAAATACGAAAAAAATTTTAATTTGTTGTGATTCAAGCTGTGCAGTAAATAACTCAGCGACAAACACATTGACAGACAGACTTAATAAACCAGAGTTAAATAACATTTAAAAAGGGATTTATCCTCATACACGTACACATACATATGCATGCATTACACACACGCGTACGCGTTTTTACACGAACAAAGGCACTTATACATACATAAACATTAACACTTAAAAGTACAACTCCTAAGCACGCAATCAGTAGTAAAATGCATGGAAATCTTACAACAAAAAAAAAAACAATAGTTTGGCAGAGCATCGGTGATGGGGGAAAACAAAATCAACAATAATTGAGCACTTGCACACAATATTTTAGTGCAGTAAGCGTTGCGATAAGTGAAATACTCTCAAGTGCTTTCACAGAATAATGTGTTGTGGAGTTGAAAGTCATAATATTGTTGACAAGGCAATAATTTTGATGAAATATTAGAAAATTTAATCAAACAGAAAAAGATCTCACAATTTAGAGCTGTTTAGTTATGAAATATTATATGACGAAGGCCTAAGGAATCATGATGACTTACGAAATTTTAACAGCAGCAAAAGGATTCCAAGCAAGCAAAAATGTAAAATTTAACTTCATTTTAAATGTTTTTTATTAAATTTTGAGCGTCTTCTAATAACACTCCACTGATAAAAATGTCTTATACATGCTATTAATTACGCCCGTAGAAATTCTAGCTGCAGCTCCACATTGAGTTTCATTTACTTCCATAAATTTTCGTTCATTACACGTTCGAATATAGTTTTCTATAAGAAATGAGATTTATTTTTCAAAATTTTTGGATACCTCTTTGAATCATCGGGACATATATCCTTAGTATATAGTGTCCTCTCAACAATCCTCAAAAATTTGTGAAATCTATCGTTCGGAGTCAACATTAAACTGCAGATCCCTCCACTGAGGAACTAAGTTACCTTTTATATCATGAATAAAATTGGCACACTCAACATGGGTGGCGTGTGGTGATGCTAGGTTGTAATGCTGACTAAATGTGACCAATTAAGAAAGTAAGTATAGGTACTCCTATATTGTCATATTCACTACTCCCTTATATTTAACAAGATAAGTAAATAGAATGAGCTTGAGAGAGATGTAACAGCGTAGAAGTGTGCAAATGAATGACAACTAATTATGGTCCACACCGTGCGACGTATGTGTAATGAGGTGCATGATAACCAAAAGAGCACAAGTCCAGATTATAATGCCTAGGCTACATATAAAGAATCCAGTGATAGTTATTTAAATTATGTTTCTCTATTTCTATTTCCAGTAATTTGCCTAAAGCTTTTCAATCGCCGACCAACAATCATTCTGCAATGGTTGCCTGATGAAATGTAATACCTTTGAGGCATCAATGAGAAAATTGCGTAAATGTAAAGAAGGCGTATGTTAAGTGCAGGAGATCGGTTAGTGGTACAGTATTCAACCAGTATATGCTTAGGATAACTAGGGGAAGTCGCCGTAGTATAGTAGGTAGTGTGTTGGTTTATTAGACATGAGGCCACGATTCAAACCCCAGGTCACACATCGCAAACGAAACGAATATAAAAAAATATTACTTTTGGTGACTTAACCTCAGCATATTTCTGGCAAAAACTCTGAGAGGATACAAAATTGCCATGAAAAGTTTTTCAAAAAAGGATAAAATTATGTATGCTACATAAGTGGTGTGAGAAGCTAGGTCCTAATACTGACTGAAGGTTTGTAATAACCAATTATGTATGTAACTAGGGGAATAGCGAAACTTACTTGGTAGTTCATTAAGTGTTATTTAAAAATGAGAGTCTTGGATTCGATTTCCACCAGAGACTCTGGTTTGTGACACTACACCGAACATATGGTCAAGTTACTCTGCTCGTATATAATTAGAATATAATTTGTGATTGTATTGTAATTAATAAATGAAAATAAAATAAATAAAAATAAATAAATCTGTTTTATTAAAGCATTTAAGTTTTTAGAAATTCAAGTTCATTCATTTGATAATGAGATCTCTAGTGAAAAAAAAAAAATTTACGATATTTTCAATATCAATTAACAATCGCATTAAAAATACACTTCCTTTCCAAAATATTTTGTAAATGTTTAATATTTGAAATTTATTTTATTTTTTTGAAACTCTTCCAATTGTGGTTGACAAAAAAAAAACTCCCGAAATAGTCATATCCAAACCATCAGAAAACAACGCCATTAAAAGGCAAATATTTTTATAAAATCTAGTCAAAAAATGGTTTCATATACTTGTAAACAAATTGCATGGTTGAAATAGAAATAAAGTGTTGTTTTAATTATCAAAATAATGGCTTGTTTTTCTATACTTTTTTCCCAATTTTATTTTTATTTTTTTGGCATTTGCTTTTAAAGCGTAAATATTTGAAACCAAATAAAAAACCAAAATTACATTGTTGCACAAATGCAGGAATAAAGGAGACAAAACAGAGAAAACAAGTTGGTTTTATAATTATTTGTTGCATTTATTTCCTTGTATGCCATACAACCATTAGAAATGAATATCAAAAAAGGGGGAGAAAAAAATTGGAGCAATTTTAGAGCAATAACCCCTACTATCATCTATTTTTCTAAAGTATTTACTGAGCCTTACACTTACACATATGGTCGTAAATGGTATGTAAATGTATGCATTTAGTTAGAGTATGTGTGCGTGTAAATATCATATTTTTCTTATTGTTTTTGTACGATACAAAACCCAAACAATCACATCTTTGCCTTTGAATGTTTTCTTTCTATTCTTTTCTTTTATTTCTTTTTTTTTGAAATCTCAACGCCAAGAGTCATAGACAGTCATAGACAACACCTTTTCAGTCTTTGTTTGTTTGCATTAAAGTGTGTTTCTATGTATTTGTGTATTATAAGTTTTATTGTAGTTGTATTAGAACGGCAACAATAACAATAACAAGAACAAGAACAAATAATAATTATTATACAGTCAGTCATCAAGATGTTCTTCATTTTCATCGTGTAACAATTACACCCTCTCCCCATTATTTATTGTATTTTGAGGCTGTACTGTACGTTATTATCTAACTAAACACGCACATAATTTTCTCACTCTCTCTCTCTATCACTCAGTATTTTTTACTTTGTATAAGTGCGACTAAAAATATGTATGTATGTTTGTTTTCTATTTTTCTCTTTCCTTCATTCTTTCGCTTAGTTCTAGTCAAGTCATAAATCACTTGGTTATTTGTCTCTTTATTGCCTCAGATTGTTTTAAATCCATTCATGCCATCGCCTTTTTAGAAAATTTCTTTGTGTTTTCCACTAGAATAGGAGCAAGTAAAAGTAGAAGATTTATTACTTGTTGTTATACTTTAAGGGAAGTATAGCCATTATAAATAGCTTAAATTTTCAAAAGCTTTTAAATAAGCGATTTATAGTTGCGAAGCAAAATATTAAATGCTTTATACTCATGCAGAAATCGTTCATACGAGGGCGGGTAAATAAGTCTCCAAATGTTTTTAATTATTTACTGAAAAGGTAACAAGTTGCGCCATTTAGTTTGTATCAGATAAGCATTCATTAAATCCTTATTTTTTGTGTTAAAAATCATATAAAAAGATTTATAAATACAATGGAGACCCTGTATCTCGCACGGACGTGCAATGATTCAGCAGCCTTGAGAGTATTAGAGAGAAAAGTCCTACGCATGATCTTCAGTCCAGTGCAAGTTGGCGATAATATCCATATGAGCTGTATGAGCTGCTCAACGATGTGGACGTTGTGAGGCGTATTAACATCCAACAAATAGGCTAGCTCTGCCATGCCATTCGCGTGGATGAGGAAGTACGCTCGAGAGATTCATTTGATGCGTGTATTTGCGGAAGTCGTCGAAAAGGCCGAACTTGTTTGCGTTGGAAGGACCAAGGAAGCCATATCATCGATTGGTGTAAGGCTAAAATCCGATAATCGGGTTGTTATTGGCCAATTAAGTCAGCAATGTTAATCGTAAAGTAGTGGTTAACAGAGTTTCTCTGTTACCGATATGGTGTTGACCATTCAAAAATTGAAATTGCGACAGTTTTTGGAAGCTTTAGGCAATTTACATGCCTCAATGACTTAAATTTTGAATGATCACTTGGGTATGAGAAAACTTTCCACAAAGTGTGGAAAGTCACAATCATCCACAAACGATGTTATGTGACAACATCTAAGGAGGGTACGGCTTTGCTCAACTACATCACAGGCGAGTTTTTGCACCGTTTTTAGCCAGAGGCTAAACAGAGGGTTTCTTGGGTCAGACCGTCACCGACCCTAAGATTCGAATTTGATCTGACAAATGCCCTTTAAATCCCGACAATTCAAGGAAGCACAAATGTGAAAAAATTCAAATTTGAGATCAAATTCAGTCATGACTAAGTATATACATACATACATACATACATACATACATGCATACATAGATAATGGGTCATTACAACCCTTTAGTCAGGATTATGACCTAGCTTCTCACATCTCTTATGTTGTGTGTGTTAATTTTACAAATGAGTGAGCGGTGAGACCAGCAGTTTAAAATCGATTCCGAAAGACAGATTTTTGAGAAACTTTGCATGGCAGGTATATTTACTCCTAGAGTTTTTGCCAGAAAGCTGCTGAGAGGAAATCGCCGAAGGAATATTTTTTTACACTTTCTTTTTATGTCTGATCTGGGGTTTGAACCGTGGCCTTATGTCTAACAAGCCACACTACCTACTAGACCACGGCGACCATAATAATACACCAGAGACTAAACAGAGGGTGTCTGGGGTCTAACCGTCTCTGATCGTACGATACGAATTTGATCTGAAAAATGGCTTTTGAATCACGACAATTCAAGGGTGCACAACTGTGTGAAAATTCATGAATTACGCTTCAGATTTAAACTTGAACGACTATTGATTGTAAACATGAAGAAATATCAGGGGAATGGAACATAAGCATAACTTTGATCGCAACAATCTTATCTTTTGTGTTTTTGAAAAAAGTTGAAAGAACTCTGGATAATGTGTATAGAACTCACGATTTTTTATGTAAAAACGTGTGTTTCGTTCAGTATGTGGTTATTAAACTGGCATCGTAATAATTTCCAGATTTGGTTTGTAAACTAGTTTTCCTTACAGTATCACCGAGATCAATATTTCGAGGAGTACCATCCCCATACAATTTATACATTTTCTAACACATTCTCTGTTTTTTCTTTTATGTCCTTTAAGCACCTGTAACTTTTTACCATATACGAGTATTTATATTCATATGTACACATACATACATGTTCGTACATATGCATTTTCCTATAATTTATGTACAATATGTGTATGTGTGTGACGATGATTGTAGATTTTTGTCTAAGTGTGAACAATTTATAAAATCGGTTGAAAGTTTATTGAAATTCTATTTCATTCACTGTTTGTACTATCATTCAACCAGCTGAAGATAAATGAAAGAAACTTTTCTATTTTTTTTTTTTTTTTTGTTGTCTTTCAATCTCGAAATTGATTTTCAATGAGCAAATGAAAATTGATTTTGATTTTGTTTATTATTCATAAAGGAAGCGTTTTAAGTAAAGCTAAGTCTACAAAAAACAAAAAACAAATAAAATCAAATAAAATACTTTAAGAAAATAAAAAAAATAAATCGAGAGTTTTTAACAATAAGGGGAGAATTTAAAATCTGTATACGAAATAAAAAATGATTTAAAAATTAATTCATGGATTTAATTTCAAGATTTTTTCAAGATGCCAGAGGCAAGGATAGAATTCCCACCACATTACAACGAATATCCAATGTGTATAATACTACTTCAAAACTTTCTAATTAAACTAAAGTTTTAAACGATAAATTCAGGTTCATGCAGTAAATTAAAATTTAAAATAAAATTAAAAATTATTCTACTTACGCTCTAACTCTCGGCATTGGTGGATATATGAATGAGGGACGATGGGTTCTTTTGATCGCTGGTAACACTGGATAGTTTGTCAACTGACTTGAGTGATACATTAATGCCAAATGACCAGTTTGGCGTTCATCGCCCGTCAACTGTTGATGTGAAGATGTACCCGGCGAAGGAGGACCAGAACCATCACCATCCCCACCACCGCCACCACCACAGACACCGCTCATCGAGGAAGCCACCGGTAAATTCGATTCGTCAATTGTCACACGATGTTGTGAACCGGAATCACGTATACGTGTAGTAGATTTGGCTGGCGATACGGAATCGTGTGATGCCGTCTCTGGTGTAGCCAAAAGATTTGGTGACGGTGTCACAGTTGAAGGTGGTGGTGGCGACGAGGCAGGGCGTCTCAATAATGATTCATCACCGCTACCGCTAGCAGCGCGCATATGACGGGATTCTTGTAACAGGCTGGATGCTGTATAAGAAGCCGGTACTGTCGGTGTTGGTACTGGTACGACACCGTGATTGTGGGTATGATGATTCTGATGATGTGGATGTTGGAATTGATGTGGTAAATGATAGTGATGATGACTACTCAACTGATGACGAACTACTGGTTTCTGATTGGCTACAATGGCATGAGCGGTTGGCTGCTGTTGCTGCTGCTTCTGTTCATCCCTATAGGAAATCGAAGTTGTGGCAGCAGCAAATGATGATACTGTTGTGGCAGCTAACGGGCTTGTATCACTGGTCGAAGCGGCCGATGATGTTGATGGCAATGAATCCGTAATGGTACTGCAAGTTGAATTTGAACGAGACATTATTAGTGAATTCATATTGTTTGGTTTGTAATGGATAATGTCAAGTATGTTTGTCAATATAAATACAAAAAAAATATTATTAAAAATGAAACTGAAATTCACTTTTCAATTCAGTATTAATTTTTAATACACTTCCCGAACAGAAAATATATTTTTTTTCTTTTAAAACCTTGTGGTCGCCGCCGTTTAAAATATTCCACGTCCGGACATAATGATGAATGGATTATAAATGATGTTGATGAGCTGAATAAAAGCAGAAAATCTGCTGCAGCCAGATTGACTAGCATCAAGTGTTTTAAAACCACCACCACTCCACACCACATCACAGACATTAAATTCTATAAACGTTTAAACGTTTGTTACTGTTTTCATTGTTTGTATGTAAAATAAAAAAATCGAGATGTCGCGCTTCTTTTATTTAAATTGAATTGAATAATTGAATTAAACAAACAAAAACAGAAATTATTGTTGACCGGTTTAGTTCTCTATTGCTGGGGTGGTGTCAATGAAGCATAAGTTTTGCATGCTATTCCAGCACAGACAATCGCTACTCATCCATTCAGTCGTTCATTCTTTTATTTATTCATTCTAAAACTTATGTTTATTGTCTGCACAAGCTATTCTTTGCAAAATTCCTATGAATCAGAGCAAAAGAAAAAAGTGTAAAATTTTAATTTTGTTGCACACTCTAAAGGTATCCCCTATTTGCAGCCAATTTATGAAGTCTTAAATGAAATATGCAATTAAATATGAAAAAAAATATTTTTTATTCTATTAATTGTTTGTCATTATTTTCATCGTTGTTACTTGTACGCGTTGTAGACTGATGTCTAGAAATATGAGTAGATAGAAACAAAGTACGCGTTATAAATAAACCTAGACTTCTCTAAAAATAAGACGTTTTATGTAACCCTTTAGGTAAGAATAGGTTAAACCGCCGTAGTCTAATAGTTAGTGTGTTGGCTTATTAGACGTCAGGCCACTGTTCAAATTCCAGTTCAAGACTTCTCCAACAAAACGAAAAATGAAAAAAAATATTTTTTCGGTGACTGTCACTCAGCAGATTTCCGAGAGTAAATAAAATTGCTATGAAAAGTTTTTAAAAAATCTGTCGTTCGGAGTCGACTTTAAACTGTGGATCCGAAACTCATGTATAAAATTAACACACACAACATAAGTGGTGTGAGAAGCTAGATCTTAATCTTGACTGAAGGTCTGTAATAACAAATCCTGTATGTATGTTAATCATTCCCACTTGCCAGGAACTAGTCCAATACGTCTAGAATATTATTATAACTCGGGTAATTAAAAGCGTCCTTAAGTCTTGACAAACATCGCAGCATCAAAGGCATACAATTTTGTGGTTTTTAATATCAAGGCATTTAAAGCTTATCTTCCTTTCAAATAATCAGTTCCAAAGTTCCTTTAGAGATGAGAACATAAATAGTCGTCATAAATAGTTCACACAGCTCTTCATCTGGGGAAATATTAGAACTCGATAAATAAGATACATCAACACCATAGCCAATAAGAAAACTCAACAAATATTCTCAGAAGGCATAGGAAAACAAAAAATAGCAATCCTAACTTTTTAGGGTTTGCTATACTATTCTAATCATCCATTTAGTTAGAGACTTGATTTATAAAACTGAAACAACGCAAAAAAAAAACAGAACAAAAGGAGTTTTATAACTGTGGCCAACACCTCGGAGCTGATCCGTATTCACGCAGTGCATTATCTACAAATATCTGAAAGTGAATTACGGGAGAAAGAGCTAAGTAACTAGGGAAATAAAAATGTAAATACAACAATTATTTCAATGTAAAAAATTCAACTGGGCACATACATATAGCGAATCTTTCTAATGCTTATTACAGTGTTACTATGCAAATATCAAAAATAAAATATTCTGGGAATCACTGCAATTAACCTACTGATAGTACGCTATCTTACTTAATTATTTAAATGATCATTACAACCCCTTAGGATTACAACCTAGTTTCTTACACCACTCACGTTGGGCGAAGGGACCTACAGTTTAATGTCGAATCCGAACCACAGATTTAAAAAATGGCAATTTTATTTTACCGTTAGACTTTTTTCCAGAAGACTGCAGAGAGGAAGTTGCCGGAATATTTTTTCACAATTCGTTCTGTTCGAGATGGCTTGAACCACGGGCTCTCGTCTAATAAGCCAACACACTAACGTCTAGAATACGACGATTACGCTAACGCTATCTATGTGCGTTAATTTAAACTAAATAATATTATTAAATAAAGGGTCTTAAAATAACTTTTTTTTAAATGCTTTAAAAAAAACTACTGAATATTTTCTCAAATTTCTTTTTTTATTTGAAAGTACAATCCGGTTAATAATGGAAAATAATTTCATTCAAATGGCTGCCTCGGCTGGCCATGCAGTAGCCTACAGCAGAAGATGCCGATTTTGGCAAAAAATCATCTTTTCAGATGAAGCTCATTTTGATCTTGGCGGGTATGTAAACAAGCAAAATTGTCGCATTTGGGGAACAGAAAACCCGCACGCATACATTGAAAAGCCGACGCACCCAAAACGAGTCACTGTTTGGTGCGGATTTTGGTCCAGAGGAATAATTGGGTCATTTTTCTTCGAAAATGAGCAAGGAGTGGCCGTCACAGTCAATGGCCATGTTGAACGAATTTTTGTTCACAAAAATTGAAGAGGAGGATATTGGCAACATTTGGTTTTAACAGGACGGCGCTACGTGCCACACAGCCGAAGCTACACTCGATGTTTTGCGCCCTGTTTTTGAAGATCGCATTATCAGCCGCAGAGCTGATGTCGTTTGACAATCTAGGAGCTGCGATTTGACACCGTTGGACTATTATTTGTGGAGTGCCGTCAAAGATAATTGTTACGCCGACAAGCCAGAGACAATTGACGCTTTAAAAGACAATATCCGTGAAGCCATTGGTGAAATACAGCAGCACACAATCGATAATGTGCTTAAAAATTGGACCGATCGTGTAGGCTACTGCATGGCCAACCGAGGCAGTCATTTAAATGGAATTATTTTCCATTATTAACCGGAAGGATTGTACTTTCAAATAAAAAAGAAATTTGAGAAAATATTCAGTAGTTTTTTTTAAAGCATTTTAAAAAAAAAAAGTTATTTGGCGGACCTTTATTTCGTTTAGAAATAGAACGGCGAATATCTAATTCTGCGAATATGGTTTCAAGTGCGTTTAAAATTTGAAAACTTATGGTAGTTCCTACCTTTTAGGAAAATGTTTATTTATTGATTTAACAACTATAAAATTAGAATCTTAATATAACCTTAGAATAACTTTTTGCAAACGCATTTAAACAAATTTAAAAACACCTGATATTTTTTAATCACCATTGTGCACACTGGCAACCCATAAGAAAAATACTTTATGCGGGGTTATGGGATTATCTTGAAATGAAAATTAAAGTTTTTTTCTCTTTTTAAGTTTCACACATTCTAACAATAGTTTTATAATTTAAATTCCTTTTCCTTTTGTTCCATTAATTGAATTTCATTATATTCTGTTTCCTTTTTTTTTCTTTTGCAATTTTCTTTTCAGTGTCGACTGCTGAGAGTTTCCGGTTTCTTTTCCCCCAGCTTTTCTTTTTACGTTTGTTTTTTTTTTTTTGGTTAGTTACAATTTCTTTTTATTTTCTACTGCCATCATATTTTCAATTTATAACTTTTGTTCTCAGGACGTATTTTTATCTTTTACAACTTTGCTTTTTATGATAAAATATGTATAAATTTCTGGTTTTTTTAAGTTAAAAGGTAAGCTGCAGGAAAGTGTTATTTTTTATATTAAACCAGCAGGCACAGTGGAAGTAGAATTTTACAAAAACGAAAATGGTTTTTTGTGCACTGAAGTTCAAATATTTTAATAGAAATATATTGTAAAATATATGTACGTATAGAGTCAAAGAAAAAAGTCTACAAACACCTTTGTATGTATTAAATCAGTGGGAAAAAAGTTTACGTAGACCGGTGTATGTAGACTTTTTGCTATGACTGTATATGTCCCTAAAATTTTCTAATATCCCCATTATTTTTTGTGTTAAATTTTGTACACATTTTTGTACATTATTGCCATGTACAATATTATGAAAATTAAAGATTTATGTATGTATTTGCCTCTGTGTATTTATGTACGATTGTATTTGTATTTATAGCATGACATGGATTTCTTCTTTTAATATCTCGCTCTAAAATATTTACTTGGCTCTCAACACCGATGTCAAGTAGTCATTTAAGTCGCTTTCTTTTTTATTACAATATGAAATGAAAAAATGTACGTAACAAAAAACATAGAATAGGGCAGTATACAATAGAAAAAGAACTGAGCTAAACTGAATTGAATTGCTAAAGAGAGAGTTTATTTTGCTTTTTCATTTTTACATTGCTTTGATCAAAGTCAGTAAATATAACAAAGAATTACACTTAAAGAAAATGTAAATATTGGAGAACTTAATTGGTTTTTGTTATTTTAGATTATAATTCAAAAAAATATGTATTTAAGTCGATATATGTGTTATGTTGCGGACACCTAAAGTTAGCAACAAAAATCGAATTTCAAAAATTGAGGATGTAATTGCAATTAATCCATCCAGAAAATTCCTATTTTCCAAGATGGTCAGACAGATTGAGTCGCCGTAGTCTAGTAGGAAGTGTGCTTATGGGAAGGCTTATTAGACGTGGTCAGATCAGACATCTCCAATTGGACGAAATGTGGAAATATATTTCTTCGGTGACTTCCTCTAAACAGATTTCTGGCAAAAACTCTGAGAGTAAATGAAAATTGCAATGATAAGTTTCTCAAAAATCGTTCGAAGTCGACTTTAAACTGTTGGACCCTCCACTCATGTATAAAATTAACACACGCAACATAAGGGGTGTGGGAAACTAGGTCATAATCCTGGCTACAAGATTGGATAGACCTATTATGTATGTCAGATATATTGAACACAGCACCCCCTCCTCCTTACTATACAATGCAAATAAACTTGACGAGAAGCTTTATTTCTAGGTGAAATTAATAGAATCCCATTTTCCTAGTTCCTGCTACGATAGATCTATCCGCTGTTAGTTGAAAAAGCACTTTTAAGCTGAAATAAAATTAAGAAACAATAAGAAAATGGGGGAGATGACAGTTCTGTGTTTGAAAAGAACTGAAATGTTTGCATAACAATTTTTAATTTATTTGCTCACTATTACGTACTTTTTTCATACATGACACGTGACGTCATCAGTCACAAAAAATGTTTTAAATGTAAATAAATATGAATTTGTGATGCTCAATTAAGATATATGACTTATAAAATCCTTGAAGGAACATACGTTAATAATTTCAAAGCATCTCTTACAAAATTAGCAAAAACTAGAAAAGTGGTGAATAACATCTAAGGAATTTTTGTTGGCGGAAGATAAACTGTACCTAACAAGAATGCCTTCGATATTCTCAGATTAACTAAATTTGTATAGCATTGAGCCAATCCCATTATATAATATATTTGCGGTGAACAACGCACGGTTTTGCACAACAATATCAGTTAAACTTTTCACTCCAATGGTAAAACAAAAAGGCGTCTATCAAGCAAAATGTTCCCCATAGTGATCGATGATATCATGAGTGAAGTCTCTCAAGTCAACTTGAGGATTATTTGTCTACTTTCGCAGATCTCCAGCTTAAGAGCAAAAAAACAACATCGTCTGGAAAGTTTAACGCGTAAACTTCAATAAAACCAAAGCTATGAGGATTAAGAACGTTGCCACCTAAAACAGTACAACCCAAATCTAATCTATTCTATCCATGTCTAAATTTTACTCTGTTGAATGGAAGTGAAACCTGCCTAGTAATGAATACAATTCCGCAAAAGCTATAGAGATTTACAATAAGTTCATAAAGTCATATACATGATATTCTAGTCCTGTGAAGAAGCTAAGTCGTAATCCTGACTGAATAGTTGTAATGACCAATTATGCATGTATGTATGTATGTATATTCTAGTCTAACAAATTCAAAAAATCGAAAAACTGGAGTTTAAGCAAAGAGGAACCCAAATGAAATCCAGACATATCAAACACGACATACAGTACAGCAGGTTTGCGCGGCAGGGAGATTTTACAAGTTCTAGAACAGTACGACTTTACGTAGGAGTGCACAAGCAACAATTCATGTCAGATGGATATGCTTTATGAAAGACGTATGTTCCAAATAGGCGTAATAGAAAAAAATTCGTTGGGTATAAAAATAAATAATATTCCTGGATTCGATAAAAGGACTACTTCTCTTTTTTTCTTTTTCTGTACATAAAATTCATGAAATGATTTCATTACAGAACTCAACCGTTTCTTGAATCCTAAACTTTTTAAACTCACATGTATTTACTTTAAAGTCTTCCAATATTTATTTTAAACCGCAAGGCATTTTACGATTCACAGATTTCCAAACAAACAAACTTGCTGCAAACCCCAATTTGTATACAACATTGTGGCCTAGAGGCACTTATTTTGTAAACAGACGCATAATTTCGTTCGGTGTATGTCCACTTAATGTTGAAGAGCTTTTAAGAGCGACCCACAACATTTAAAAACCAGCAACAGCAATAGCAACAATAACAACAAAAGCAAATCAAATGAGAGATGGAGAAAGAAAAATAAAAATGAATGTAGAAATTACAAACCAACAAATCAGCGAAACAGGTCATCAGTTAAAGTTCAAGTGCTTTTAGTTACCGTTGCTTATTTTCTCTCGCCCTCTGTATATATACATACATATAAGTATATATGTATGTATGCATATCGTATATACAGTTCTCGGTTTTTTCTCTCATTTTAGGCTCTTATGTTTTGAATACAAATAAAAATAAAATAAAATTGTTCCACATATAAAAAATTTATTTTTTTTCCCTCGTACTTTTCTCAAAACTATTCCTATTTGCATGTGCCTACGATATAAAAAGCTTTAAAATAATCGCAAAAAATAACGTGGAGATGAGTCTTTAAATTGTTTTAAATTTATAGTAATTTATTTGGATTAAATATTTAATATTTTCTTTGATTTTTATTGTTTTTTCTTATTAATAAATAAACTTAAGGAATTAGTGTTAAACTCTTTAATTAAATTAACTTTGGACTACAGACTCATTATTTAGTTAAATCTCGTGACTTAATATTGAACAAAATTTATGTTGCCATGTCCGCTTTTAACTAAAAAATTAAATAAATATTCCGTATAACGTGTTTGGGTATCAGAAATTGTCTTTTTGGAAAACAAAAAAATAGCTCTGGTCCCTGTAGAATAGTGAGACAACAGAAACATTTTATTTTTATTTTTTTTTTTTTGTTATACAATCTCGTACAACAGCAATGCATAGAAATACTAAAAACAAGATTGAAAAAAATAATGTGTGTGTTAAAAGCATGATAATGGAATTTAAGTTTTCATTAAAACTCACTCTTTCACTTTTGCAAATGGCAGAGATGCATGTTCAGACTTTAAAAGAATGAATCCTTTTTCAATTTATTTCTCACAGAACAAGTTAGACTAACTACAGCAGAAATAGCTGAAGGTTGGCCTTAAGATTAATACATACATACATGCATAATTTGTCATTACATTCCTTCAGTCAGAATTACGATCCAGCTTCTCGCACCACTTATGGTGTCTCTGTTATTTTATACATGAACCTACAGTATTGAGGATAGATTTTCGAGAAATTTTTTCATGGCAATTTTATTTATTCAGAGAGTTTTTTCCGGAGATCTGCTAAGAGGGCGTTGCCAAAAAATATTTCATTTTGCTGGAGATGTCTGACTTGGACTTTGAACCAAGGCCTCATGCCTAAATAACCCAACACACTACCTACTAGACTACGGAGTCTACAACGACGTGTGTTTGCTGAATGGCATCTGAAGCAGTCTCACCCCGTTTTCTTTGAAAAATCATCCTCACCGATTAGGCTCATTTGTGGATGAGTGTGTAAAATACTTTCAACAATTGGCAGTCCAATAATTTCTATCGAAATAAGTCGATTACCTTATATATTTCACATATTTGACATTTTGGATAGAGTTTTCGAAAAAAGTTCTGCAAACAGAATTATTTTTAAAAAATTATTACACATTATTTTACTTTAACATTCAATTCCTTTAAATGACTGTCATTATTTCGTAAGCATGCAGACATTTAAAATTATCATAAATTTTGCCACTAAAGAGAATCTGGGGAGAAGAACAAAACAAAAGTATAAAACTATTTTTATATTTAAAATAAAATGGTATATGAAAATTACAGTGCGTGCCAAAAGTGATGTGAAGTTTATTAAAAAGCATTTATGGTCGTAGATAAATAAATTTAAAATTGATTTGTAAAGTATTGCTCGCATCAGAAAAGAAAATTCAATTCATTTTCCATACTTGCATGTAAAGAACATTATATTTTTGTAAGGAACAGTATTTTTAACTGATCAAAGTACGAATGACGAATCATATGTATATTTATATTTTAATGCAGAATAATAACCATCACAAACCAACAACAACAAAAATTATAAAAAGTTTTTGAGAAAAGTTGTTCTCCTACATGCAACACTGTTTTAGAAAAAAAAAACCGAAATTAATTGGCTAACACTGTATATTATTTTAATTTATATATCCTTAAAAAACATTTACATTCATTTCCTTTTCTCTTTCTTATTACGTATGCAGTGTGAAATTTTGTATTATTTTCTCTCTTGTGCAACAATATTTTATAAGCGACTTTATTTTGTGGTAAGTAAAAGTCAGCATATTTTGTACATGATACGATAGTGATAATGATATCTATATTGTTGTTGTTGTTGTTGTTCACACAACAATATTATTAAATATGAAGTTATAATTGACAATTACGGAAAATATAACAGATACTCCAGGAGCATATGCATTTTCGTGCATACCCAAGTGGTCAAAAAATTTAAATTTCCATACACTTTTTCGTATCACTTATACCGGAACTCAATTCCTTAACTCACTGTTTGACCAACTGGGTTATATTTCTCACTTTATCAAATGATTACATGCCATACACACGTGTTGCCATACATATATAAACTTTACAAGACTAACCACTTGGCGTTGGTAGCTTTCACAATTGAGTCACATATTCCTGCGACACTTCTTCTATCCTACACTCATACGTCTGCCTTTATTTTAATAGAAATTTGTGGTTATGTTTCTGTGGTAAAGATACGCCAAAATATGTGTTCATTTAAGAAGAAGTTTAATTTTGTAAAATATTTATACCACCACACACCATGAACCAAACCCTGAATATTTAAAAAAAAGATACAAGAACAGTTACAAAACAAAGTTTAAAACTGTATTTCTTTACGTACACCAATTAAAAATTATGAATTTTTCCATAGGGAAAGTTTATGGGAAATTCAAAAATTTTGACTTTACTTTTGACTGTTTTTAATTAATCGCTACATCATGGCAGGTACAGAAGAGTAGATACCTTTATGCTGATGATAAATTAAACTCTACGACCATTTACTGCCTGAAGAATTTTTCATAATGAATTTTAATTCTTTACTGCACCTCTAGTTTTAAGTTTCCTAATTAAAACACGATATTTATATACGAATGTGGCCATTAAAATAGCTACGCCTCTATTATTGTTTGAAAAAATATCGAAATATCTAATACTACGAATTTTTAATGAATGAATGAATTCATTCTGAAGTAAAACTGTAAAATTAAAACCAAGAGAGGGTGCATTGGTCGTCTAATGGGTAGTGTGGTAGATTATTAACGTGAGGGTTGTGGGTTCGATTGCCACCAAAGACTATGGTCTGTTACAGTACACTCAGCAAATGGTTAAAATTACTCAGCTTGTAAATAATGAAATATAATTTGTAATCGTATTTCAATTAATAAATAAATGAAACCAAGAACACCAAATTTCCTTGATTTGGTTTAAAGAGAAGTGTGCTGAGAAATCAACGGATAAAAAAAATTTCCAAATGATCACTACATTATATCCACAGTCGCCGTAATCTAGTAGGCATATTAGACGTGAGGCCACGGTTCAAACCTCAGGTCAGACCTCTCCAACTAAGCGCAAATATAAAGAATATTTCTTCGACGACTTTCTCTCCGCAGATTTCTGGTAAAAACTCAGAGAATAAATAAAATTGCTATGAAAAGTTTCTCAAAAATCTGTCGTTCGGAGTCGACTTTAAACTGTAGGTGGCGCTACTTATATATTAAATTAACACACTCAACATAAGTGGTATGAGAAACTAGGTCGTAATCCTGACTAAAGGGTTATAATAATCAGTTATATATGTGAATGAGTTTTTTAGGGTCGTTGTCTTGAAAAGTTATCAGTAAAGTGGCATGTATGTTTAAGCAAAGGCTAGCTTCAAGGATATGCTTGTAATCTTGCTTCCATAATTCCACAAGGAACCTAATTCCAAAAATAGAAAAAAATTCGAAAAACGTGGCATAATTTTCTGTGGAGTAATCAGATCGAAATCAATATGTTGAGAACAATGCCAATCTCTGGTGAAAAATATAATTTTCTTCACACAAGAAAACTATTGAAAATTATTGGTAGTCACCTAGAAGTTAGGAGTTCTTTTTCTTGGAATGGATTTGAATTTAAAAAATTATAAAAGAAAATATATTTTTTCTATTATTTGTACTTTCAATAATTTAAAACGAAAATAATTTATTTATTATTGCTTATCATAGACTAGTTCTATAACTATTTTGTGTCCTGTAGACTGCGAACTAAAACTTTTATTCTGTTTATCTGCTCTACGGAACGTTTAATATAGTGTGGGTCATTTAAAAGTTTCAATTTAAAAATGCAATAAAACAAAAACGGTTTGAAATTTTGTCAAATTTATATTTTTGTTGGGGAGTACAATTGTTCCGGTTAGAAGTGGAATATTATTTCATTTATACAGCTGCCGCGCCTAGCCTCACAGTACCTCGAACGGACCAATTTTCATGTACTTTTCGAGTGTTTGGGGTAGTATCTCGGCAATGGCATCACGACTATTGGCTTCCAAATGCTCAATTGTCTCTAGTTTTCGGCATAACACTTTTCTTTAACGGCGCCTCATAGAAAATAGTCCAACAATGTGAACTCGCAGCATCTTGGAGGCCAACTGACATCACCATTTCGGCTAATTAAATGGCCATCAAATATTTGACACAATAAATCGATTGTGGGATGAGCTGTAAGGCAAGTTGCACCATCCTTTTGAAACCAAACCTCGTTCACATCTATTCCATGAAGAGCGGGTACAAAAAAATCGGTTGTCATGGTGCGGTAGGTGCCGCCATTGACCGCAATGGATGCGCCTTGGATTCCTCCGCTCCATAAGCAGCACCTAACAGTCAGTCGTAATGGGAGCATTTGCTTCTGTAAGACTATGTATGGGTTTTCTGAGCCCTAAATACTGCAATTTAACATATTAACGTACCCACCAAGATGAAAATGAACTTCATCCGAAAAAATTATTTTATTTGGCAAAATCGACATCAGTTTCTCATTGGCCCAATAAATCTCAACGTTGCTTAAGCGTAAATCGGTTCATTACGATCAGTGGAGATAATATTTTGTGACAAAATACAATGACAGAAGTATTGCCAGACTCGAAATAACGGATGGTCCAATTTAAACCGATATATGGCCAACCCATTAAATCTACTGCTTTCCCAATGAACACTTGCAAATTCAACATATTTTTACCACAATACACTAGACAATCCATATCCCAGGATACAATACCTACAATAAAAGATTCAAATTCATGACTGGCTCCGGATATTATTAAATTCGCCAGTCACTGTATTTTTCTATTCAATCAACGACTTTTCTTGTAACCGCAAAACAGCTCCTCTGTAAAATTTCATAAAATGTGCTAATTTTACAAGCCCATGAATTTAAGCTTATTTATGCTGCTGAGTTTACGAAGCCTTAAATGGAAATTATTTTGTGTTTTTTATGATTTTTTTGTTACATTTTAAACTCTATCTTTAACAAAAGAAGAAGAAACAAAAACTCATGTTCATTATGGCTTAATATGGGCATCATAATATCACAACAAAAGTCATACATAAGACTGAGCTAGTATTTCATTTCATTGTCAAAATGAAAATCATGGACTACATGACGTATACGTAACGTAACACACTACGTATTAAATATAAATCATACATCCTCTGCTTGCTTAGGAATACATAAAGGCAATAATATCCATCATCATACGCTTTTATAAGCGAATATTTATTTTTATTTTGCAGCTAAATTAAGCAAAAAATGAATGAATGAATGAATGAAATAGTAGTTCATTAAACTTTTTGCCTAGTCGCCTATATTTGTTCGTTTCGGTTTGTTAAATGAAGTTTCAAGCTGTTTTGTAGGATTTTCATCTTTTATTTCTTTTTTCCCTACTTTTGGCCTCCAGCACTTGAATAACCAACTAACCAAGTAAAAAAAACCAAATAATTTTGAATAAAAAAAAAACATTTTTCACTCTTTCACTAGCATCTAACGAGTGAAGTCAGTAGTCCGTCAGCCTGTTAACAAACAAATGAAAACAACAGCAACTGTAACACAAATAATTCGAGACATTTTTGTTAAAGAGGCAAAACTGAAACTGAAATAAAACGAAGTTTCTGTAACAAATACTAACCGCAGCAAAAATACTTCGAATTTGTAATGGAGATATACATACAAATGGCTTCATTTCTAGCCTGGCTTTCACTACCATTTCTGTTCAATTTAGAATTTTTTGAAACATAAACTAAACAAAGGGAGTCGCCACAAAAAAGTTTTCGTGCAAAAAAAAAGAAACGAATTGCAATACAAATGCACACAACATCATCATCCCGCATCACTAAAAGAACAATTTGTTCTGCTATTTGAACAGCACAGAAATATCCGTAAAAGAAAAAACCCCAAAAATTTCTTGCCAACAACTGAATGAACCATCATTTAACCAAGAAGCATCAGCATTTTTCTTTATTTTCTTTCTTTCACTTTTTTTTAGTTTGCCATCATCTTTAAAAGCGCTTATGGTTGTAAGAAGTTTTAAAAATTTTATGAAATTTTTCTCCCTCTGCCTGTCATCTGCGTATACCATAACCACAGGATGGGGCCAAAGCAAAGAAACTACACGAAAATTTGCTTGCTCTTTTCATTAATACTTAAAATGCTTTTAATAATATTTGACCCATTTTCCACACAATTAACTTTAATTATGACTCTTGCAGGAGTAGAAAATTCAATTGAATTTTCTTTTATAAAACTGCTGTTGTTGCCGTTGTTGTTCTTTGGAAAGGCAAGTGTACGGGAATCATTAATCAAATACTGAACATATTCTGAGAAGAAGAAAGAGTTTGAGTAAAAAAGTTTTAAGAAAACTTTAACTCGCAATTAAATTAAATTTTATAATTTGCAGAAGGCCAATAAGCCAAAAGTTTTATAGGCAACAATATCGCTGCGTTATTAAAAATTCAGTTTTTATTATTAAATTATTTGGAAGTGAAATTTTGCAAATGCGTTAAGATTTAGAAGTTTAGAAAACAGTCCACTGTGGGGAAACACTCAATATGTGATGGAAATTCTCTTAAGAAATTCAAACTACCAAACTAAGGATGTACAAGCGCAATACCAAAATATGCTGAACTGATGGTGCCAGTAATTAAAACAAGCAAAAATAGTAATTGATAAAAAGCGATAACCTTACAAAATATAAGTTCTAGGCTTTAAACACCACATAGCACTGAAATTTGACTTCATGCACTCTTGTGGAAACCAAACTAAAGCAAGCCAAATCGAATGTTTTTATATCACCGTAAAAATCTTACGATTATGTACACTCGCTTTCCAAAATTAACGCAGAAGGCATTCACATCCATGCAAAAGTCTTCAAAAAATGTATAAGCGTTTCAGCAATCGGTAAAAATCAGTATTTTTTAGAAGATATACGGAGGTAGACGGTAGATTAGGTACACCCGCTTTCCAAAATTAACACAGGAGGCATTCACATCCATGTGAAAGTCTTCAAAAATGTAGAAGCGTTTTAGCAATCGGTATAAAGCACTATTTTTTAGAAGGTAGATGGAGGTGGACGAAGATAGACGGAGGTAGACGGATGCAGACGGATGCAGACGGATGAAGACGGAGGTAGAAGGAATTAGACGGATTTGACTTTTTCTTCTCTTTATTGAAAACTGCAAAGGCTGAATTGTTTATTGTTATTTTAAATCTCTTATATCCCCTTATTTATTTAATTGGTTATTAAAACCCTTTAGTCAAGACCACAACTTCTCACACCACTTATGTAATGTGAGTTAATTTTGTCAATGAGTAGCGTAACCTACAATTTAATGTCGACTCCGAACGACAGATTAGAGAAACTTTCCATGGCAGCTTTATTTTACACTCAAAGTTTTTGCCAGAAGGCTGCTAAAGAAATATTTTTTCCTTTTTCTGCGATAAAAATGATCTTAAAAAATTACATTTTAAAAGTAAAGACAATTTTTCCATATTTGTTCTACTTTCATTGCTTGATTGACTAAATTTTTGTAAGCCGATTTTGATCTCCTTGGTATTCACAGCACCCTTGGTAAGCATTTCAATTGTAACTTAATAAGCAAGGCTGATAAAGAATAATAAATTCATGTTCAGTTATAAGATATAGAATCATCTGGTATTTAATTGCGTTTTTAATTCGATCCTGAATTGCGTACTAACGGAGCTCCACATTCGGAGTCAACATTAATGGTGTGAGAAGCCTCTATAAAAAAAATTTTGAAAAAATTTTTCCGTGCAAGTGGTAATTGTGGTATCTACTGCCATACGCCTTTGATTGCTTCTTTTATTCCTCACAAAAGCAAGACACGTTGTTATTATGCAACTTCATTACACAAAAGAAGGTGGAATGCAGGAATTGCTCCAAAAACTCGTAAAAAATTTAATCAAGAAAGGATATTGAATGTATCAACAATTACAAAATGAAAAACTAAAAAATCAAACTGTGTGGTCTACTCTGTTGCCAGGGGTAAATAAGGATATTTTCGAAAATAGAAAAAAAACAATAATTCAACATCATTTTCTATTTCTTGAAAATAAATGACAACTTTATAAGGAAAATATTTTGGGGTGCCCTGATAGTCTAGTGGGTAGTGTGCTAGACTATTAGCATGATGGTCGTGGGTTCAATTCCCACCAGAGAGTTACTTAGCTCGTATATAATTAAAATATTATTTGCAACTGTATTGAAATTAATAAATAAATAAATATTTTGGTCAACAAAGCTTTTTTGAATATTATTTTATTACATTTTATTAAATTTATTATTATTGGAATCAATTTCAATTCCTTAAAGATGCGGTAAGGGCCTAAACTGCAGTCGAGTTATACAGCTACAGCAGTTGTGTGAGTTGGCTTATTAGACGTAAGGCCACGGTTCAAACCCCAAGCCAGACATCTAAACGAAACATAAAATAATATTTATTCGGCGACTGCGTGATTTCTGGCAAAAACTCAGAGTGTAAATAAAATTGCCATGAAAAATTTCTCAAGAATCTGTCGTTCGAAGTCGATTTTAAACTGTAGGTCCCGCCACTTATGTCTAAAATTAACACACATAACATGTTAGTGGTGTGAGAAGCTAGGGGGTTGTAATGGCCAATTATGTATGTATGTATGGCTTAGGTTAGGTTTTAGGAAAATCTTGCAATGAAAAATGCAAATAGACTCAAACCGAAAATTTAAGGTATACAGCCGCTTCAACATATATTTCATTAAAAGAGATGAACATTTCTAAGCATTTTTGGTAGGAAAATCTTAGTATTTTCATTTTAATTTTTTTTGTTCATATTTAAGCACATTTTCTCTATTGCACTTCTGCATATTTTCTAGAATATATTTTTATTTAATTTAAAACCATACATACAAATATATTTGACTAGCAAGACTACAAACAATGAATACTATAATGAATTTATCGTACGAAAGTTATTAGCAAATTTAAAGATTCACCTTAAGTTTCATCGTAAGAAAAACAAAAGCAAAAACCATAAATTTTAATTCAATTTCTACTTCTCAACCGCTTTTGCCAAAGTGAAAACAAAAAGTGCAACAAAGAATTTTTCCAAAACAGCGCTTTCTTCGTCTTCTTAAAAACAAAAATCCTTTGTTTTCTTTTCTTTTTCCCTTCGAAAATGAAATTTTCTTGGTTGAAATCCCATACAGAAAAAAATGCACTTTTTGCAGAAACTCACGTTTAAGGACAAATGAAAATAAATGTTCTGTATTGAATATCATCATTGGCATTGTATTGTTCATTATTATCATCATCGTTATTAAGGATAAAACATTCAAAATAAAAATAAATTCTTCATCACTCTTTTTACTCCTGCCATAAACGTAAAAGAAGAAAAAAAATGAATTTGCCAATTAAATAAAGTTTTTTTTCATGTTTTTTTTCTTGTTGCTACAATAGTTTATAGTTCTCGTTGTCTTTGTTTTACTTTTCGATTTTTCTTCTGACTTAAACGAACAAAGAACAGAAGACCGTCATTCAACAGTAAGAAGAATACAGACTAAAAGGCAAAATCGCATTTTGGCTTTAACAGGATAAAATAAAAAAATATTTTTGCGGTAGTTTATGATGCCACAGAGCAGGAATTGTCGGAAACTTAAATTTTCAAATGAAACGAAAAAAAAAAAGAAAATATCCACGAAAAATATTAACAAAGAAAAACTAATGAAAATCTTTAATAAAATATAAAGGTTAAGAGATAAAATTGGGAATGGAAATTCTCTCTTTATAGAGAAATAATTCTTTTTAAAACCACTTATAATACCCCCAAGGTTTTTTATTTTTCAAAAAAGAAACATGCTACACAATCAGTCTTTAATAAATGCAATTACACTCACAAAAAAGGAAACCAAATTAAAGAGTTTAACTGAAACTGGCAAAAATAAAACTACTTTCTTCAGATCTTCTTCCAACTAATGCAGCAGAGAAATGTCTGTCTTGGAAAATAGTAGAACTGAATAAATAAAGTTCATAACTACTGCGACCAATATAAAAACTCAATAATTTTTTGTTGTTTTTCGTCATCGACAGTTTGCAACCCTATTACTTTAGAACCTGCTTAAGTACACCAAATTCTAATTTATCTATGGAAAGATCGGGACAATAATTTGTGTCAGCTTTATATTCCTTAAAAAAGAAAATGTATCTTAAAAACGCCCACTCAATATGTCTATTCTCATAAAACACGGAGTTTTCGAATCTCGAAAACAAAATAATTTGAAATAATATGTTTTCTTAAAAAGTCAATCGATGTATAGTAGATCTTGATGTCAAAAAATATATATGAGTAGAAACAATAAGTTCTTGACTTTTTGAATAAAACACATAATTTTGAATAAAAAATCATTTTATTCTTAAACGTCGTTTCCTACACACTTTCCTCTACACTTTATCCAACTTTCTCCAATTTCTTACGTCTTTTACAAAATAGAATCAAAATGTAAACCGATTCATGCTTTTTACTTTAAACACACATTTCCAGATATTGAAAGTCAGTTCGAAATAGAAAAGTCAGCTGTTTCATCCGTTCAAGTTTAGACTGACCAGCTTGACTTAGCTTGAGCACGAGTAGGTCATCTCTCTTAACCAGGAAGCGTCAGACTATTTGCCAGCGTAATTTCCGGCATAATCGTATTCAAGGGAAACTCTATGCGCAAATCATATAAGAAGTTTGGCAGCGTGACACCCATTTTAGTTAATGCATCCTCAGTATCATTTCTGAGTATGGGTCCTATAGCCAGGGATCCGAATAACTGAGACCTTCGACCTACTTGGGCATTGATATTACATTCGAAATGAAGCTTATAGCATTCTGGACGATGAAGATATTAATGTACTACAACTCAGTCATTTAATCGCCATAAAAATAGCGAGAAACTAGGTCGTAATCCTGACTGAAGGGTTGTAATGACCAATTATGTATGTATGTAAAAATAGTAATGATTTCCGCCTGAAGGCTCCGCAATGATTTGGTAGTTTGTGTGAGTTTCTGACATCCAAATTCTCTATATACATACCACAAATCGTTTTCAGATCGAACTTTGAACAATCGGTCTACCGCCAGAGAAATCGGCGGATAATTTGGCTTTCCGGATGACTTTTTCCATTCAACTTTAAACCGTCAATCTATCTCCAGAGATTTCGGATGATCTGGCTTTGGGTATGACGGTGTCTTAGCACCTGATCAGATAGTTGTAGGAGACCATACCCAAGGACAATGATTTATGACTCTAGCTTGGAAATGGAGCTGCCTCCAGAAAATTCGGAAGAGCATCTGACTTTCTTGTATCCTCTATTGAAGATATTTGTAATCACTCGGTATTACTCTAACACGATAATGGAGCTGCACTAAACATTCAAAAAATGGATTTCCAGTAGCCTCTATTGTGGATGACAGTGTGTTAGAATCTGTTCAGGTAGTTTGTATGTACCGAAGAACAACGATCTATGTCTTTAGCTTGTCAATGGTGCTGTACTGGTGATAAGGATGGCAAAATATATTCTCATGATATTTAGAATCCTATTGCTTTGTAGCTGCTAACTACTCAGAAGATCGTTTAACCACATAGTATTCGTATATACAACGTATACGGCCAATATTTGATGAAGCGGTTGAGCCAGCTTACTAATGAAGAGAGTCACATAAGCATTCCGCAAAATTTCGGGGAAAATCTATCTCCAAAAGAATAGGGAAGAATAAACAAGTATTTGATCGTAGATGAGAATCAGAACTCAATTCCATCTAATTGAAGGATTAATTCTCTTAATCTTGTACTTAATAGTGAATATCTTTAAACAACTTGGATATCATTTCTTCAAATACAATTTTTTAAAAACGGTATTCAAAATTTTTGTGCCTTTCCTTGAAAACTATTGGAAAGAATTTAATTTTGTATGTGGATAATATGTAGATTACTGGCTTTTCGCTTTTGCTAGCCGCTTTATTTAATTTTCACCCCTCAGTCAATAACGCTCTGCAATAAACGTGATTGCAAATAAAGAAATCAAATTTGACTGTGCATGCAATTACGTTCGCATTGTTGACATGTTCAATTAATATTTCTAAATCAATTAAGAGCATCAAAAACGTGTACGTTTATTTGGCTTTATTAGTTGCCACAAAACCATATCAATTAAATCAATAAACCGCATAAATTTTTCTTTTTTTTTGCAGAAAACGAAAACTGTTGATAACATTTGGCTTAAAAAATAAAAACATTTGGAAAGGTAACAGAGAAAAAAAGAATAAAAATTTTTGAAAACGTAGCAAAGCTTTTAATGCTATATATGAGTTAACATAGTTTTTGAAAATTATTTGGGTCGAACTAGGAATAAGAAGAACATATTTTAACATAAGATTTCAATATCATAAAATTCAATACAAATATTCTATTGTCCTATGTATGTTCTCGCTTGCTTTCTTATCGACATAGTTTTGCTGGTAGTTTATTTGTGAATGTTTTTTAAGCATTCGTACTCGTTTGTTGTAATTGAAGTTTAAAACTAGTTTTTCGTTATTGTTCCAGAGATGGGGGCTAAGTATTGTAAGTTTCAAAGCTTGGAAAGGAGAAAAAAAATTGATTTTTTGTCATATCGAAACAAAATCGCTTTTATCTTCGACACTACAATCCTTGCAAGCATTGTGGAGTTTAGAGTTTGACCCAGTTTTTGTACAGTTTTTTTTGTATACTTTACAGCCTTTAATATTTCCAGTCATTTTAATACACAACAACACATTACAACCATGTTAAGAATTATTTTTTTCTTTCTGTTGATATTGTATTCGTTTTCGTTTTCTTATTCTTATGCTTGTTCAACTCTGGTGCTTAAATAAATGTTTTATTTTTGTGCCACATTATTTGTTCTTGTTCTTGTTCTTGTATTTTTTTGTGTTGCAACCACAAATATTATAATGCATTATATAGCTCCTGGGTTTATATCCTGTTTTCTGTTATTGTTGTTACGATTTTTTCTGTAGTTTTTTTGCACCCATGTAAAGAAAACTTGCCAACTAAACGTCTGCAAAGGCAACCAGCTTAGGAAGAAATAAGAAGGTGGTAGGAGAGGAAGAGATCAAGAGAGAGAGGGCAAAATAAAATGGGAATAACACTAGTAAATGTTTTTGTCCTCCTCTTCATAGTGGCTGTGAACAAAACAAAAAAAAATCCATTCAAAATAGTTTAAACGGCAACAGGAATGAGACTAGGGGTGGGTGGCAAGAAACGACTGTATTTTGTAGTAAAATTGTGCAAAAAAATATCCTTCAATTTAATTTTAAATATTTTTTTTTTTGTTTAAAGTCACTGAGCTTGTATGAGCATAAACTACTCATGCAAAGGGATTTTACAAATAAGAACAGAGGGAGGGTATCTCGATAGATATGATGACCTATTTTTATTTCTCACAGATACACACTTGTAAACTTATACATACAAATGGAGTGGAGCCTGCAATTTAAACGCAACAAAAGCCAGAAAAATAGAAAAAAAATTTCTTGTGATTTTTAACAATGTGATTATTGAATAACGTTTGTTGTTGTTGTTGCTGTTGTTGTTGTTTGCTTGTTGCAGACAAAAAGAGAAAAACTTTAATCGGATTATAAATTTCATGACAAAATGTTATGTTGTATGTACACAAACAAGCAAGTTATTGTTACAAATTGCTGTTCATTTTGATAACAAAAATGTTTCTATTTGTTTCAATTAATTTTTAAGATAACATATAACATTTTATTTAAATTTTTCTATTTTTTTTGTGATTATCTTTTTCCAATTAGTTTTAGTTTTTTAATTTTTTATTCTGTACAAATAAGGAAATTAAACAATTGACAATTCATGCATATGAAATTAAATCAATGAGATAAAATTTTGTAAGACTTCTATGGAGCATTAATAAGATTCTGACCTACATACATACATTACATACATAATTGACCATTACAACCTTTCAATCAGGATTACGGCCTAGCATCTCACACCACTCAAGTTGTATGTGTTAATTTTATACATGAGTGCCGGGACCTACAGTTTAAAGTCGACTCTGAATGACAGATTTTTGAGAAACTTTTCATGGCAATTTTATATACTTTCAGAGTTTTTGCCAAAAATGATGTCAGACCTGGGGTTGGAACCATGGCCTTACGTCTAATAAGCCAACACACCACCTACTAGACTACGGCAACTTCAGTTGTGTCGAAATTGTCAATCGTGATTGTGGCCTACACCTACAAAAGGATACGCAACTGCACATTATTTTATCAGGAACAAGCCGATCTTACAATGCCTATGTATGTCTGTTCCATGTCAACAGCTTTCGCATAATATTGAAGCAAAGCATTAAATTTCGATCTACCATGTACCTTATATTTGTTAATTTTTTAAATGCATTTGATAAAGTACATCACGATGCAAACTGGCCTGTACTACAATGCGAAGGTTATACTGAAGAAAAGATCATTACTGTTAAGTGATTGAACACATATTACATAAAGGTTAACTAAGTAACAGTATGATCTTATAAATACGACTGCAACTACGCTGTAACTAATCTACCCAACGTTTTAGAAATTGTTGCGAAACAATCTGCCTTGTGGCAAGTTACATACAGTTGTTACATTTGCTGCTAGAACAAAGCTCCGTAATACCGTAGAGAAAACGAAGACCGTCATGAGAATCTGTGGTACGAACCACAGCTCAGGCATCTACTAACCTCTGAGCTATCCGGAGATTCTGATAAAGCGGCTTAGAATTTCAAAGTCTGTGATAAACAGTTCCCTTAAATTATCCGTATAGTAGACACCAAAGTGAGTTTTTCTCCTTTGACTTGAGGTATGAGCCCAGTAGGCTAAGGACAGTTTCCTCCTCTCCCTCATCTTTACAGCTCCTGCATAGGTCATTTCTCATGTGTAGAAGACGCGATGCGGCTTGCCCTTTGCACAATGCTTGGTAATGACTCCAACAACCACACTGTGTGTTCGCCTTTGGAGTTTAAAAAGACTTTCTAAGCGCACTCAGTCTAGGTTTAGTCAAATTTTTTGCGCCATTCTTCCCGTATGCGAAGCTACCCATTTATCATTGACGGAGTTCATAATTATAGTGTGAATTAAGACCTGGCGGATTTTCAGATGAACTCCAAAAATAGAGAATTCATCGGAGACTGTGATGGGTGTGCCACATCTGGCCGGTTCATCCACTCTGCAATTACCCGAAATATAATTATGTACCGGTACCCACAAGGTATTTACGTCATGTCAATCCGTATCTCGTTGAGATATTTGCGAAAGCTATATACCGTCGTAAACGTGAGGCCATGATTCGAACTCCAGATCTGACATCTCCAACAAAGCGAAATATAAGAAAATTTTTCTTCGGCAACTTGCAGCAGTTTTCTGGCAAAAAATCTGAGAGTATATAAAATTTCCATGAAAAGTTCCTCAAGTTTCTCAGTTTCTCGTTCGGAGTCGATTTTAAACTGGGACTTACAGTTTACTTATGTATAAAATCAACACGCACATCATAAATGGTGTGAAAAGCTTAGTCGTTATCGTGACTGAAGGGTTGTAATGGCCAATTATCTATGTACGTATCGCATCATCTAGACGAACCCAATCCACAATCAACAAACACAACACAAGTGATCTGAGATGCTAGTTATATATGTATGTATGTATGTATGTATGTACATACCGTCGTGGAGTTCATAGCTTTGGAACCCAATGCTTTGACAGCCGCATGGCTATCCCAAAACTTGGTAATATCGTTTCCAAAGCTATTGCCATCTTTTATAATTTTCGCCACATCTTGAATTGCCTACACTTCCGCCAGGAGGATACTGCAGGGATCCAGTAACCATGTAGATTTAGCTATGCCTGCTGACCCCCCAAAAATGCACCCACCTACAGCTTCACTTAATTTGAAGCAATCAGTTAAAATCTGAACGGATTTATAGTTTTATAGGTATTTGGGAAATAATATTTTGAAAAAAAAAATTAATAACCTGTCTTAAGCTGTATACATAGTTATACAATATTTTCCCTTAATAAAAATAAAATTTTAGTCTATTCATATGGAAAATACTCATACAAAAAGTGGGTTTTACAAAACCAGTTATATTTTTTTTAATATTAAAAACATGTCAGTTCTGCTTTTTGTTATTCTGTTAAATCCCTTTCAAAATGTTATCATTTATTTATGAAAATTTATGCTAAAACCGGATTACGAGCATTTGAAAATTCAACGCTTACATGAATAGGAGTATTAGAACGTGAATCTGTGTATGATGGTACATATCTTTTGAATATCTGTCAACTGTTGACTTAAAACATCAATGAAAAATTCGGTTAAATAAACTTTATGAATGAAAAAAAAGAAGAATTGGAAAGATGATTACATAACAGAATGTGTTTGCATTTAATGAAACACGTTTTTATTTAAAGAAAAGTAGATTTGATGGAAATAATACGTTTTGATTTTAATATGTTTAATTTAATATGATATACAGTAGCACACAAGAGCAGCACACTTCTGATTGAGTATGAGTATGATGAGTATCATATTTAGTTTTTTTAATTGTATTATAATATCGTTCAGATATTTTTTACATAAAAAAATCATTTCTTTTACTAGTATACTACAATTCCGAAAAGTTACAATTTAAGATGAACAAAATTAGAGGCAAGACATATGTTATATCATAAACAACTTACTATTTATGACCTAGCTACCATCGAATCAAACGACACTTTTAAGAAGCTTCTCATGGCAATTTTATTTACTCTCACAGTTTTTGCCAGAAAACTGGTAAGTGGAAGGCGTCGAAAGAAATATTTTTTGTGTTTTGTTTGCGGTGCTGGAGCTGAGCTTTAAGCTTAAGACCTCACGTCTAGTAAGCGAGCACACTACCTCCTACAATACGGCGATGACAACTCTAACTCTAAAACGTTACATTGCCCAGATCTTAACAATATCAGTGTAGAAATCTTACCACACATGATATCCTACAGCGGAAGAATGCAAAATCTCTGGGACGATACAGAGGTTAGCAACAATCCGTTTAGAGCTACTAATCATCAATATTTTTAAAAAAGTCGAGCTGGAAGAATATAAAATCTTTATGGAATAGTAAAATAACTGTAAACAAAGCGCAACGAGCAAGATGATTTTAGAGACCATAAATCTTGCACTAAGTATGTAATGGCATTCATTGCTTTACCTAATATTGACAATCTATTTTTCTTAGCAAACAATCCTATCGAGATGGCAGAATTGTTCAAACCGGCAATAATATAAGGTGCACACTCAAGTCTCAAAATAAATGTTACCACGACCAAGCTGATGAGCAAAAATATTGGATTACAATAGGTTACCTTTTTCTTCTAACTATGATTGGAGGGTTCAAACCAAAGTTGTATACATTTTTATTAAAAAACATCTCTTAAATCTAGGTCAAGATAGGCAAAAAAAGTTAAAAAAAGTTGATTTCTAAACTTCTTTCTCACTCTTCTCGTCCTACGTAATTAGCCCCAAGTGACTATTTCATGTTGCCTAACCTGAAAATATTGCTTATCGGGAAAATATTTGTGTCCAACAATGAAATCTTCTTACAAACAAATTAAAATTCCGATCTCTACAAATCATTTTGTTGTTCTTTTTTTATTTTAAATAATAAAATAATTGTTATTGCTTTATTCAAAAACTGATAAAATTACTGATCCGTCCTCGCATATTTCTATGAATATTTCAATCTGTAGAGCATTACTTTGTTAGATAAACATTGAATTGAAAAGCAAGTAAAATTACTTTTTATTTACAAACCTTATGTACAAATATTTGTTAAAGCCATTTGAAGCAAAAACATAAAATTACTCAATAGATACGAAAATACAAATAGGAAATCTGGCAAATATGCATAAATGCATTAAAAAAATGGTTTTATTTTGTAGAAATACAATCTTTTTTAGAAACACACTTGTGTATACATAAGAGCTTGAATGCTTTTCTACGTTTGAAATATTTCATGATTTTTCCTGTATTAACAAAAGGAAAACTTTAAAATTTGTTGGAGTAAAAGCAATCGTTGTTACACAAATACTTAGATATTGTATTTGAAAATCTAATGAAGCATATATTGTGGCGTACAAGCTTTGTATGAATGTATAAATATGCTGTTGCATGTACCACAATATCACATAGAGAGATAGAAAATATAAATATTGTATTTACATTTTATTTAAGGATATATTGTGCCAAAATATTTGTTGTTAATGTTATGTTGTTGTGGCTTTTGAATATTTTCCTTTTTTGGGTTGATAACCTTCTTCAATATCCTTGCAAGTAGACCTTGTTGGCAACTATTCAAGATTTTATTTTTAGAAAAAAAATTGTTTTTTTTATTTTATTTGGAATGGTTTTGTTAAAATATGTACAAAACATCACGTATTTCTTTTCTTTTTGTTTTTGTTCAATTTTTTTACTATCTAAGCAAATACAATTTTAAATATGCAAGTAGTACAGGATTGCTTAGAAGAATGGCTTGTAATATGCAACAGTTTTCATAAACCACTTGGTTGTGTTCTGATAAAACTGGCAAAAATAAACAAAACATAGCAAAATATTTCGCCAACAACAAACTACCCACACTTTAGGGTATCTAAAACACTTTTGGGCATTAAATGTGTCTCAAAAAAAAACCGTAGACAATGGTACCCCCTATATGTTTAAACAAAAACAAGAAAGAAGTAATTGTGACGCATTTAGAATACAGATGATGTGTAAAGATTTGAAAAAATAAAATAAAAATTGTATTATTCATCCTGTTCCCTTTAAATCTTAACTGCAAGCATGTAAAATGCATTTTAAATTTCTAAAACACATTTTTGTAATTATTTCTCGAGCTGGAAAAAACTGAAAAACTTTCCTCACAACTTAATAGTGCAGCAATTTCCTTTAACCAAAAAAATATAACGCAAGGAAAAAATGAATACAACAACAGTTTTATAGTATTTTAATGGTTTTATGTCTCAATGACATAATATAACTCTATTACAACTTGCATAACCCCTAAGCCACAACTCCTAAATGTATGTTTTATTTTCTAATTTTCATGTATTTCACTCCCCCTCCATTTGTTACTAATTTACGTAATTCTTCCTCAAATACCAGTACATTTAAAACTAAAGTATTTTGCCATGTAAACAAATAAAAACTGGGAAGAAGAAGCTGAAGCAGCAGAAGAAGAAGAACATCAACAACGTGTAACCATCATTATCATCGTTATTGTCATAGTTGCATTAATTAGTCTCTGAATTAAACATTTTCTCTTACTCCCCAGTAAAAATTTTCCTAAAAGGAGATGAACCATGTAGTTGTTACAACAATAACAACAACAATGACAACAATCTCTTATAAACTTTAAATGTTATTGTTGTTGTTTATAGCACTTCTCCGGCAAGAAACTTAATAATGCACTCTTCCACTCTGTCTCTCTCTCTATTAGTCACTAACTTGCACTTCAAACATACGATAGACATATTTTCATTGGATTTCACCATATGTGTGAAGAATATTAGGGAGGTTCATTAAAAAAACGTAATAAGAAGAAGAAGAACAAGTGTTACTGTCACTGTCAACAGGCATTTGCATTTAGTAACAGTCTGCCATGTTTTGATGATTTTTGGGCTAAACTGGCCTCTCCTTTTTTCTATCTGAGGATCACTATATGTACTTAGAGAAACTGATTATACCTCAGTTGAATGCAGTCTTAATAAGCGATTCGAGACTCGAATTCACATGGACGATTGAATTCTAAACTTGAGAAGAAGTTACGCTAGTTAAGCTGTATAGTTTTATTCGAAGAGCGATAGAGAGATACTTATTGGCCGTTGACAAATTCTGGGCTCAGGAAGAAACTTGCTTTATTGCCAGACTCAGATAGTGTAAATTGGAGAGAAAGTGTAGTCTTGTATTTATTCACAAGGGGTAATTGCCTAATGAGTAAGCAGTGTGAAGAGACTTCGCTTACCTGTAAATCGCTTCTGTAGACATTGTAAGTCGATTGAGGATAAAGAGAGGTTTATACTCTTTATTGCCACCAATGTCCGTCCGTCCTGGGCTCGATGTGATTTTCCCTTTTATAACTGTTACTAGATATCGGAACAGTTTCTAAATTCAATTAAATTTTTAATCTTGTTTTCAGCTTGATTCTAATGGATTCACATCTTAAATGCAAAGCCCTGTTGTTGATTGTCAAGACTGGTAAATCTTGAACTTGTCAGATAGTTTCTAGCTTCATAACTGCAAGATGTATCAAGTCAGCAATCTTGTTCTTTGTAGGAATAAATAAATAAACTCTAAAGAACTCAAACTAAACAATCGCACTTGACTATTATGGCTGTTGAAGTACAGACTTCAGCTGAGTAAAGCTGCGTTTCGCTTCTTATGTTTGCCCATAATAGTTCTTCGAAACGAATCAGTCGAGTTTAGACCACACGACTGCTCCACCAATCACGTAAACAGCCTACAAATCGTAGTGGAACAATAAATTAATTGGCGTTCTGTGTTATATCTTTATCTTCGTATTAACTTTGTGCTTTATCACCACATTTTATCTGAAATGCAGTTCAGAGCAAAGGTTTCCGGGTGAAGTAATCCAACTCATCAGAGATTTGTATCGAAACTTACTAAGCTGTTTACTGCATGAACGCTGACTGAGCAATTTCAATTGGACAAACATTACACTAAGGCAAGGAAGCCTTTTATCACCAGTGATGTACAACATATAAAGAGACATCTTATGAGCTGTGAATAGTTAACTTAAAGATCGAGACACCATCAATATTACACCCCTATTCGTCCATAATTTTTTCCGACATATCAGGCAAATTAAATCATTATATCATATATAGCAAAACAATATACCTTCGATGTCAACAAGGGGGCACTTTGGAGAGTTCATTCATTTCGGTGAGGAGCAACACTTCTAAAAATGAATTTTTTTTAAATAAAAGTTTTGAATTTTCGAATGTATGCCGCAAATGATATGCGTACACTGCAAACATTTATCAACCGCTGTATTAAAAATATTCGGGACAAATGTAAGTTCCAAGTATGAACTATTTGGCAACGAAGGGCAAAACACTAAATCGCAACGAAATTACAAAGAAATAAAAAAATCTATCGTTCAGAATCAAATTTCAACTGTGGGCCCCACCACTCATATATAAAATTAACACACACAACATAAATGATGTGAGAAGTTAGGACGTAATCCTGACTGAAGGGTTCTAATAACCAATTGTATACATATATATGTTTTTTCCTCTGATCGCCTTGTAAGTACCCTAATACTTAAGTTTTTTTAAGTTTATATCGTATATGAATGAAACTAGAGTGCATATATAAATTTTTTTCTGTTTTTATTCTCGAGTTTCATATCATTTTCAAAAGACTCCTAAGGGAGTGTTGCACTAAGTTGAACGTGATGTGTAATTAATGGAAATTATTCCAAAGCAAAGATGACATTGTTGACAGATAATTTGTCAGAGTTATACAAAAAAAAAAAGGAGAAAATCATGAATTGAAAGAATTTTTTTTAGTCACATGCGCAGTAACAACAACAAAAATCTCAAAAGAATTCGTAGTATTTTGGAAGACAACACTACTGTAGCGACAATAGATGGCCTCGAATTGAAAATAAGATTAAAAGCAAGTTTCATATTGACGTATACGCTATATGCAAGTAAAATGTTTCAGATTGCAATCTTAATTTAAAAGCATTTAACAACTGAAATTTTAAATTTGGTATTTTAAAAGGTTTTTAAACAAATTTGCAGAACAACCAATTATACACGATAATGATTTTGTCACCATAGTCCAGTAGGTATTGTGTTGGCATATTAGACGTAAGGCCACGGTTCAAACCCCAGGTCAGACATCAACCCTTCAGTCAGGATTACAACCTAGCTTCTCACACCACTTCTGTTGTGTGCGTTGACGTTATACATGTGAATGGCGGGTCCTACAGTTTAAGCTCGACTCCGAAGAACAAATTTTTGTGAAACTTTTAATGACTATTTTATTTACTCTCAGAGTTTTTGCTAGAAATATGCTGAGAGGAAGTCACCGAAAAATGTGTCCGTTTTCTGACCGGCGGTTTGAACCGTGGTCTCACGTCTAATAAGCCAACACACTACCTACTAGACTACGACGATTTAAAACTAACATCAGCATTTTTAAATCTTTCCAAATCCTCTTGCCCCTTCCCTTAATGGAAAAAACGAAAACTCTCCTGACTTTTAGAGTCGATTAGTCTTCTGGCGGGCATAATTATCAAAGACTGTGTAATTGTATGTTTACCGGAACGTATGTGTTAATATAATACGACTATTGTAGAACATTTCAAGATGAGGAAGAGAAGGAACATCTCCTTCATTTCTCAGCGGTTTGAAATTTTAGTAAAATGCAAACGGAACGCAGGTAGTCTGAGTTCGTCACTTGCAGAATTTCTAAGATTCGTTTTTCTATTCTGCCTACGGAAATTGCCGCAGTTCTCTTAGCTTTGTGTAGAAATTTATGCTGCGATTGTTATAGAAGCTATTTTGCTTGAGGAAGAAACGGAATCATTACAGCATTGTGAATCTCTGGCTCTGTAAGAAGCTGGAGTAAGGAACCTCGGTGCAGATGCTTGTCAGGAACGTGGCTATATAGAAAATGTGTCGCAGTCAAATGTTATAGGATTTGTTTGAAATACTGGTTGGCTTTAAAGGGTACTGCATAGTGTATACATACATATACATGTATTGAATTAAGGAGGAAGTAATGTGAAATCGCCGTAGTCTACGATCTCACGCCACTCATGTATAAAAATAACGCACAACATGTGTGAGCTTGGTGATCTTCCTCAATTATAGAATCATAGTAAAGCAGGCTTACTGCAAACTCTTGCATCGTGTTCTTTCTCTGCCTTCATGTTTAGAGGGTTTGAAATTTAACGATTTTTTTCTGTTTCAAAAGCCTACTAAAGCTGGGAAGCACGTAGACTAGTTATTATATAACAAGATGATATGCTTTCCCAAGTTTTTTTCATTTACTTAATTTTTAAATTCTGAATAAAAAACGTTCTTTTTTACGTTGTACTAAAATAATGCGCCTCTAATTATATTTCCGTTAGTATTAAAAATCATTTTTATTTTAAACGCGTGTAACTGTATATGAGCAACGCAATAATTTCTTTTTATTAATTTTCCGCCATGAATAATTTTCTTCTTTTTTTGCTACTTTACCCAGTTCAAGATTTGCCCTTTTTTGTTTTTTCTTTGAAATTCTCAATTATTTATTTATTATTTTTGTTGCTGTATTAAAACCAATGAACTATGACCCCTGATACTAGTTATATTTTTTTCTTTTTTCTTGTGCATGTAACTTAAGAAAAGGTTAACGCTCTCCTGCTCTTATGCTGCAGTTCTTTTTTTATTTATTCTTATTAAAAAAAAAAACCATTCCATGTTGTTGTTGTTGTTATTGCACTTGTTTAAAAATTCAAAGTACACCTTCATCTAAAATTTTTGTTAGTAGCATACATATATTTCATGTTGTACTTGTTGTTCTGGTTGTTGGTTTTTTTGTAATCGCAACAGCCATGAGACCTCTTTTAATTATTTTTGCACCCAAAAGGAAATGTTTCTTTTTGGAATATAACTGTGTATACAATGTTGTGTTTAGATATTCCAGTGGTTGTTGCTGTTGTAGTTGTTGTTTACAGAGATTTGCAAAAGCAAAAATGAAGGCAAAAAAGAAATCAATGCAGAGCGTATGCAAACTGCACTCGTTTTTGTTGAAGGATAAGGAGAGTGCTAGAGGAAGAGAGGCGTATGGAAGAGAGAGAAAGAAAAAAAGGGCAAAAAAGTGAAATAGTGTGCGTGCACTACATTTTTTCGTCATGTTCCGTTTAAAATAGTCGTTGTAAATGCATTCATGTGTGTGTTGGTGTGTTTGTTTGAGAGCGAGAAAGAGGAGGAATATTTTTAATGAAGTTGAATATTAACAGCTGTAGATTTGCATGCTTATTTGTTGCTGTTCTTGTTGCTGTTTTTGCTAGTCTAAAGGACAACGCACCCGGAACGTTTTAGTTTTCGATTTTTTTGTTTTTATTGTATTTTTGTTTTTTTCTTTCTATTAATTTATAATTTAATTTAAGGAATAGACTTTAATGATGTAATTTAACAGCACATTAATTGCAATTTAATGAACGACAGAAGAGTTGAGAGTTACTTAAGAGTAAAATAAACTAAACTGAGAGTTTTTTTTTAAAAAACAGTTTTTCTAAATACATTTTGAACTTATAAGAGGGCACATATTAAAATCATGGCTTAGTTTTCAATGTTTTTTTCTTTTTCAGCAAATATTAAAAAAGTGATATTTTAAATTTATTTTTATTTTTATATTTATTATATGTTATCTTTTTATATTTATTATATGTTATATTTATTATATGTTATAAAATAAATAAAACTGCTTATTATCCGCTCTGATTTTAAAATTCATACTCAGCATGATAATGGCATGATAATGGATCTTCAAGGCCGAGTGGAGGACTTCTTCTACGTTGATGATATCTGTTCGCTCATTCATATCTTCTCAGGTACGTAAATTAAATTAACAATGGTTCAGGAGAATGCATTACGAACGGTATACTAACATGCCATTCGTTATCAGTAGGAGTAAGTCCCTATCTTGTACTGGATAGGCTCTGAGGAGCTTTTTTGTGACAACACAGGTTCCACTTACATTTCTGATGATACTTTCTATATTTATTGGAATAGACATATCGGGCTTAATGCGATCCCTATTCTAAACAAGTTTTCTTTCTACATTAACGAGTCAGCAGCTCGGTTGCTATTCCCAGGCTACTGCTGAATAGTCTTAATTGTGACTCGAATCTCTCCCCCTGTGATTACCTAGCAATGGTGTATGTTGTCTCAAATCCGTTTGACTTAAGAATAGTGTCTGCCTTTTTTAATTATCCTTTTCGTCAAGTAAATCCTTTCAAACTCCTCTTCTATATGAAGTGGGATACTTAGGAGACTTAGCTTACCCATTCAGACTCGAACAGATGCCTGACCAAGTTGAAGTTGATCACGGGTTCTGATTATTTCAATCTGGGACTGAACGTCTTTGCTATTGTAGCACTACCTGTACCTTATCTATTTCCATATCACAGAATGGTACTTTTCTTTAAACAATTTGCAGCCTTCAAGTTGTTTCTTTCATTTCTTACTTCTGCCTTTCAAGAATATGATATAACTTGTGTATCTAAACTCCAAAGACAGCTTTTCTACTTTTACTTTAATTTTTTCAACTATAAACTGAGACTTTCTCTTAAATTGGTTAAATTTTCAACTAAACAGTCATTTGCATTCTTATATGAAAAAAATTGTTTGAAAATGGTCTGTAAAAATTTGCACTTTCTTTACAATTTTAGTTCAAAGTCTTTGCACTTTTATTGCTGAGTTTATATACATATTCTAAAGGATATTTTGGAAATGCCAGTGCTGTCTTGAATACGCTGTCTATTTAAGTCATAACTAAAGTCGAATGTCTCAAGGGTGTGCTAATGTTTGTTTCCTTTTCATTTTCTTTTTTTCATTTTCATTATTTTATATTGACAACAACGATTCGTATTCGTTTGTTTTTCTCCGTTATATTGCCAACAGAAATTTATTTTTATTACAATTTACTCAGTTTACTATTTACAACTGTCTGTTCTGTTGCTCTGTATGTTTGTTGACCAGTTACAAGTCCAATGAATTTTTCATTTTTATTTTTTTTTTCTATTTTATTTTATTTATGAGTCTGTGTCTGTGTTGTATTTTTGCTGGTGTTGTTTTAAAAATAAACCTTCAGGTATGGTTTTATTTTTTTTTTTTAGTTTGCAACTGCTATTGCTATTACTTGTGCCATTGTAATAAAGTTGAATTATTTCACTGCATTCTGCCCTCAGTGTCTGTGTTTATTTTTTTTTTTAAATAATTTTGGTTGTATTTCCCCCTTAGTTTTGTAGTTTATTTTGTTTTATGAAATAATTAATATGAATTTATTTGCATTTTTTTCTTGTTTGTTACGATCATATCAACAACAAATCTGATAGAATGTCAAGGTTTTGTAAAAACAAATAATTAAGCAAAGATTTATTAGTTACAAAAAAAAATTATGCGAGGGTCGCTTTTGATAACAAACTTTTTTTGTAATACTAAAATATTTTCCAAAGCTTTACTAGATTGTAATAAAACTTATTGTTCCCACACCTTTACGTACATACATAACTGGTCATTACAATCCTTCATTCAGGATTACGACCTAGTTTCTTAAACCACTTATGTTGTGTGTTTTAATTTTATACATGAGTGGCGGAACCTATAGTTTAAAGTTGACTCCGAACGACAGATTTTCGAGAAACTTTTCCTGGCAATTTTTATTTGCTCTCAGAAGTTTTGCCAGAAATCTGCTGAGAGGAAGTCGCCGAAAAAATATTTTTTTCACATTTTGTTTCGTTCGAAATGTCTGACCAGGGGTTTGGAATGTGGCCGCACGTCGAATAAAGCAACACTCTACCTACTAGCGTGCAATGAATCTACTCCTGGTAAAAGAAAAAATAGAACTTCTGGAAAAGCTTGTTCTACCAATCAGAAAGTCAATGAATATTCCTAGCTAAGATTCTATACCAGTAGAAAATTTAAAAAATTGAAAAAAACCAATAGAAAATCATCTCGCCTGTCAAGTTCCATGTAATTGCTCCTCAGAAAACATGTGTCTGCGAAATTTTTACTAAAACTGGTAAATCTGTGCTTTTTGACCACAAAACAGATTTTTACATAAAAAAATAATTTTATTTTCCAATTTAGACTCTATGCACTTTACCCAATGTTTCCCAGTTTTTTATTCCTTCAAAAAAAAATGATTTCTCAAGGTCATCAATTTTTGAAGTCGAAACTGGGACGTTGTATAATGGGTCAATTCGACCTCCGGGTACTGTACTTGTCTTAATTGACAAGTACACGTCCTCTAACCTAACCTAACCTAAGGTCATCAAAAAAGAAATTTATTTGTGAGGCCATGCCATCGTTGATGTTAAATCTCTTTCGACCATCCTATTCTAACAGTTTTGGAATCAAGAAATAATTATGCAGAACTAAAACCGAAATGTAGAGCGAACGAAGAAGCAGTTCATAGTTCAATTCATGGATTTTACCATTGCACTCTCGCGAAGCAAGACCACATTTTTCTTGGCCGAAGTGTTATTGAAATCTTTATTAAACCGATCACAAACACTTGCATAATATTCACTGTTTTTTATCTTTTTGAAAACAGTTCAAGTAGGTAAACTATGATTTTATAAGCTAACAAGCCTACAATTGGTTTCTGCTGCAATGTCGTCTTACTACAGTGTTTGTAATTATTTGTGACTAAGAGCTTTCCGATCCCCATGCGATGATTTAAAATTCTTACACTTTGGTTTCAGATTTCCGATTGTCAATAAAATACTGTAAATTCCGGGTATAGAATCAGTAATCAGCATTTAGAATGATCAGCATTTTCTGAGCTTATCTGCCAAGAACTTAAACTCAAAACTTCTGAAAATAATAACGTTTATAAAAATAAACTTTAAACGCGTTTCAACTATGTATTGATAAATCGGTGAGACATTCAATAGCGTAGCTCTTCATATAAACAAATTTATAAAGAAATATACTCGACTTAGTCCATTGGGTAGGAGGTAAATAGGTAGCTTTACCAAGTCACGAATTCAATTATTTTCATTCCAGAAAGTGAAAGTAGAAAAAATTACAAGGATGAGAGAAAAAAGTGGGAGGCTTGAAGACTTAAGACGTTCTCTTATTGCGCTGTATGAAACTAAGGCACTGAGTGTATTTTTAGGATTCTTCGATTATTTTATGAAAGATCGTAGTGGTTGTGGTGGCTGTAGTCTATTGAACATTGTGTTCAGGAAGCATTTGACAATACCTCTGAGAGTATAATGAAGTATCCTGAAAATATTCCACGATTTGTTGTTCAAAATCTAAGTTAAATTGCAAAAACCGCTTCTCATGTATACAATTAAATTACACAACATGGGAAACGTAAGAGTTCGCTATAGATCTGAATAACTTAAGAAATCTTTTTTCTTAATAGAAACTTTTACAATACAACTGTATCTCCACCCTCGCATTTGCATACGATTACATATTTTTCATTTCAATTATAAAATCGTCAGTTGGATTCCTAACATTCATAAAACAAAAGAGAGAGAAAAAATGATATTCGTTACGAGAATAACGTAGCATCACACCACACACAGTAACAGCATCAATTACACACACAAACTTTATTAACGTAATCGCTGTCCAGCAGTGCTCCACGTTTACTTTTTATTTTTTCTTCTATTTTTTGTTTGACTAAATCATTTTGTCATTTTCATTTTCGTTTTTTATTGTTATCATCTACAATATCATGCTGATACGGATTTAAATGCATTTAACTAAATAGTTTAGTGTAGTTTATTAAGTGTAATTTATAATTTAAATAATAAAGAGCGGACAACAACAACAACAACGATAAACACATACATTTCAATTAGAGAAACAGAAAAGAAACGGAACGAAAGGAAAGAAACACAACAAACAGTTTTAAAGGTCAATAATAAAATGAAATAGAAATGAAATGGAAGTGAAATAAAACAAACATTTGATAAATTGTTTAAATAAGAAGAAGAAAAAACATCATAATTGTATAGGAACACATGGCGTATGCATGATATTTAATTAAATCACTCATACGCTCGATGAGTGGCGGTGCCGTAGGGCACAACTCGTTGTCAGCTCTTCAATTTGTTTAAATTTAAATTTAAAAGTTTAATTAATTATTAAAATAATTGCAAATATTATTAAGGAAAATTTCTTGCAAAATTTCTTTGTTTACTTAGCAAACAACAAAAAATAATCAAGCAATTTAATGTTCTTTGTTCTTCCTCAATTAAATCCTTTTCATATGGTTTATACCATATGCTGTCCGTCCGTCGGTCTGTCTGTCTATCTGTAATACTGTCTGTTAAATACTATAATACAATATTGTTTCTCTAAATATTGTCTTTCTGTCCTTTTTCGTTATGTGGGTGTAGGAATTAAAATATTTCGTATCGCCTCTCTGTATCCACAGACATTGTACTCGCATGTATGACATGCTATTTAATTATTTTAACATAAAATGCAAGAGATTATAACAGAATGGCTTATACATACATACATACTGCAGCCAGATAACGTATGTAAATGGAGTAGAATAATCGTAGAGGAGTAACGAAAAGTGAAACTTTACATAAAATTTAATTAAGCGTAAACGAAATACATTATCGTTTTTGGTTTATTGTTTATTTGTATTAAATTTAATCGATAAATACAAAGACACTCAGCCTTACAGCAGCAGTAATGTGAAGATTAAAAGGACTTATGGTTTACAGCCTTGTACCCTAAAAGATTGTGTTTTATTGTTTCTTGGTAAAACAAATGAAAACAAATTTATGGGGAAGTATATTAAAAAATACTTGTAGAAAATGAATTCACAAATACAATACGTTTTAAAGCATTTAAACAGTGAGAGTAAAATAAATACTACACATACATATATAATGCACATAAATACACATATATTGTAATAATTTCCATTATGCAGCACATAACATACATATATTATTTATAAATTTAATTCGTAATCGAAGCTACTGGCATATGTAAAAAGCATATTGAGTTTAAAAGAGCTCTTAAAGACAGTGTTCTAATTAAATAGTTTTAGCCATGCTCAGCACATTTTTATCATACGGTTGTCCTGGTAGTTTAGTACGTGAAGTGCTAATCTGTGAGTGAATTCGTTCTGTTGAAATTATCCAAGTTTTGCTTTATTAATAAAATTTGATGATGCCAAAAAATACCCAGTGTACCGGCATGAAAACGACTTTTTTTGTGAACATAAAACAGGAAGTTTTAATGGGACAGTAAAAACATTTTACTCAAAATATTGGACATAGCTAGCTACACAATTTTTCCATCTTTCAGGCAATTTGTAAATACACACATACATACATAATTGGTCATTCCAACCAACGTGTATTAATTTTATACATGCGTGTGCGCGACCTGCAGTTTAAAGTCGGCGCCGAACGTTGAATTTTTGAGAAACTTTTCATTTCTCCCAGAGATTTTGCCAAAAATATGCTGAGAGGCAGTCGCCGAAGAAATATTTTTCATATTTCGTTTTGTTGAAGATGTCTGACATGAGGATTGAATCGTGGCCTTACGTCTAAGAAAACAACGCGCCACCTACTAGAATACGGCGTCTTACAGATTCCACACCAATAAAATTGTTCGTGTTTTGGAGCGAATTTTCGACTTTCTCGTAGCAATCGAAGTGCCGCTCAGTCTGATGAAAAAGGATGCTTTGATTGTATTCAGCTTTGTGTGCAGTTGCATTGTCATGTTCCAAATTTACCTTGCCGTATCCTACAAGGACATTCTAGCTCGTTTTTCGATCAATGCATGGTTGTTGATAGCATCTGTATTAACGATTTCATAAGGTTTTAGGAGCTTGTAGTATACCATACCTTTCTGGTCGCACCAGATACGCAGCATGGCCTTCCTGTCGAATCAATCTGGTTTTCCATCTGAAGTTGATAGTTGTTCCGGAATATCCCACGACTCTTTTCGTTTAGGATTCTGAAAATAAATCCATTGCTCATTGCCAATAACAATTCGATGCAGCACTGAATTTCTATCGAGTGTTTGAAGCAAAATTTCACAAAATTTTAAGCTTCATTCATGCGTCACTCATTTTCTATTTCTTGGGATCTTTTGGATCTCATTTTGGATCTTTCCCCAGCAAAATCGATGTAACACTGACTTTCTGTCGAGTCTTTGAGGCAAAATTTCTAAAAATTTTCAACTGTTTGTCATTCAATTCATGCGGCATTCATTTTCTATTTTTTTATATCTTTAGGATATCATTTTGAATTTTTCCCATACGTTTTAAAAGGTCAGATATTGTTTGTTGTGCAACATTTAACATTTCTTGCATATGTTTCGGATTGTTTGTAATTCGGCGGTGGTGGTCTTCCGCGTTTTTATTTTCTCACATTTATATCGTTATCTCTGACCCATCGAAACCATCTTCCTCTTGTTGTTCTGATTCATTTGATGCAACTCTCTTGCACTTTTCATACCGGTACACTTGGAATTCACTTTGTAACCTACTTCTACAATCTACTCTTCGAACTTAAATTAAATTCAAAATATTTTGCTAGTTTAGGACATACACTTTTAACACAATCAATTTTTAAAATTTAATAAGCACGAAATACTATTTAAACTTTCCAAATGAAAATTGGTGTAAAAATAATTACCTCTCGAGATTCTGTTGTTAAATTGCATTTAAATAAATATTTTTAATATTTTTATTTCATGTTTACAAAACACAAAATTTAGGAACATATTTTGTCTTCAAAATATTTTTCAATGTCATGTAAAGTGTTGACTGAATGAAGAAATAAAACAGAACCAAAAAACGTTTACTTCAGCCAACCATTTGCACTGCATTCATACAATTTATACCATTAAAAACAATCAGACACACTCAACACTAGACACAATTGTTGTATTTTTCTCTTCTTTTTAATTTTTTTTTCTATTTTTCCATTTATTTTGTATTTTTCAGAACAGACGTTTGAACAATAACTGTTTTTAGCAAAACAATCAGTTTTAATATGAAGCTTAAGAGATCCATTTAAAACAGAATCTAAACCAGAAATACATTTTTTTTTAAAAAACCGATCATTTAGTCCTACATTTAATTATTCAAACATGAATAATGAACATGTGCACTTAAATAGTGAATGGAAAATTTAAAAGAACAGATTTCTTACCCCTAAAATTAACACTTTTTATAATTAAAACCGAGCTTTAAATTAAATGATGTTAATGAATTCATTCCTTTAAATATACTGCTTAATAGTGACAGTGGTAGATACATTTATGCTTTCTATATTCGACAATTGTTGCTTTATTTTCATTTAAACACGAAAACAAACAAAATTAAAGTGGTTGGCTTGACAGCTTTTGTTACGTTAAATGAGAAAAGAAAAAAAAAGCTTTGAAAACGTATGGTTTAGTGTCATGTCAACCTGGAAATTGTCAAGCATTTCTATTATACAATTCTAAATAATATAACAGAACAATGGCAGCAACAACGTCAGCTGAAGTAACGGATCTGACAACAACAATCTAAATCTGAATTCGTATTCGAATATATATGCACATACAAATGTACGCTTACATAGCACAACAAAATGTGATAGAAATTCTTGTATAAGAATGAGAGGGCAAAAGAGTTAAAATTTCATTTTTATTTGGTTTTCTTTTATTTTTTTTGTTATTTTTATTACTGAGGCTACGAAGGTAGTTCTAAAAGTCAACTAAAGGTTTGTGTGTAAACCTATATTTGACCCTATATTTGCTGTATATATGGCCTTAAAACGTGTTCGCAATAATGTGTATTTAGTCGTGGAGAAAGCTTAGAAATATGTTTTCGAAATAGAGTTGCGTTTATAGTACCACGACAGTAAAGTGGCTTTTAATTTTTAGTGGAATATTTCGAGAAGGTTAACAACAGTGGTGAAGTCAATTTCAATATTAATACTAGACCAGACAAATCAACTCAGCTTATTACCATTCATTAAGTAGGTTGGAGAGAAATTAAGCTGTGTGCATCTCCTTCGATTTACTGTTAACAGCGCCCAAAACTTATGCTGTAACCCGTGTCTCTCACTGTAAGGACAAGGTACAGAAATGAAAGCAAATGCTTGTAAAACGACCGAAATTAAAACAACTAACGATAATAGAGCGATGGAATTTTTGTAATACAAAAGACATGCTTTTTCTAAAAAAATACTGGGTGTTGTTTTCTGCAAAATTTCTACAACTTCTACATTATACATCTCATTGTGTGTAAGACTTTGCGATAATAACGCGTTTTTAGCAACTTGATGTTAATCAAGGAAAACTATGAGCAAAACTTTGATATTTTTAGTTTGTTTTTCAAATTGACTCAATTGATCGCCTTCGTCATCAGTTAAGGCCTTTTTAAGCAAATTCTGATCATTATTTACATCATTCAACAAGCATTGCATATGTAACAGCTATACTTATCAAATTTAAAGGCATCCGAAATAAACTTCCTTTGCACACTTTGTCTAAAATGTTGCATAACACAATACAACTGAATTCAATATATCGTCAGTAATTTCTTCAACAGCGATGCACTTCACTTTTATAATGTTCTCATCACATGCATAATTGGTCATTACAACCCTTCAGTTAGGATTACGACCTTGCTTTTCACACCACCCATGTTGTGTGTGTTAATTTTATACATGAGTGTCGGGACCTACAGTTTCAAGTAGATTCGGAACGACAAATTTTTTAAAAACTTTTCACGGCAATTTTATTTTATTTACTCTTTCTGAGTTTTTGCCAGAAATCTCCTGAGAGGAAGTTGCCGAAGAAATATTTTTTTATATTTCCTTTTTTGTTCGAATATCTGACCTGGGATGACATGCACTTAGAAAACTTTATTGATCAGATATTTTGAAATCTAAAATTTTTATGTCCTTCCCCATATACTTTTTTATCAGTTTCTAGGACGAAGCAGTTCTCAACTGTGAGTGTGGTGATAAAGAGCTTAGCTTTGAGTATCATTTTGATCTGCCTATGCTTTACATTGTTCGTTTTATATTAATGGGGGATATGAATCACAGTGCCTCCTCTATGAATTATTTTTAAAGGGGATTGGACACTCTTAATTTTATTTAATAGTATTGTTTTTAAATACTTTAACCCCGTCATTACCCCGTCATTACCACGCCATTAATAAGCACTTGCTTTCGTGGTGATTTATTTCAACTAAAAACACTTGCTCACAACAAAGGCTCCAATATGAAGAAACTGTTGCCTTAACTCTAGCACATACCTCGTAATTTTTCTTAAATTATTAAATATAAGTTTAAGTTTATTTACAAATGCTTATAATATTTAAGTGGACGATTATAATCATTTCAGTCTGATGCAATAAAGTGCGATAAATTTAGCATAAGTGATAATGATCACTTAAAACAATCAACTGATTGTGTTATTTTGTGTTTATTTTTTAAACGAATTTTTCAAATTTCTACCATTAATTATTAAATTTATGATTGAGGTCTTAAATCTCGTATATAATTGTATATAACATATAACAAATTGCCCAAAACTGCTGTAAAAAAACGGGTTAATTGTAGAAAGATTTTTTGAAACTTACAAGAATACGAATAAAGAGGTATAATGATTACTAAATTCTTAAGCAATAAAGATTTGTATCAGAGAAAAGCAAATAAATATTTCATGATTTTGCCAATTTTAAAAATCGGAAAGGATAACATCATGGGAAGAGGAAGTAGTATCAGCTATTGAAAACGAGTAGAACGAAGTGAGCACACTTCTCGCCTTTGCATTTATTCATTTTCAAAAAAGTCTTTGTTTCTAACTGGATATAGCTGGCAACCCTATCGTCCCAGAAATAGCTGCTTAACTGCAAAGAAAAACCTTGATCAACTAAAGTCTCATCAGATTTCGGGCAAAAACTCTGAGAGAAAATGAAATTCCATGAAAAGCTTCTCAAAAATAGGTCGTTCATGTATAAAATTAACACATACAATAAATGTGGTGTGAAAAGTTAGCTCGTAATCTTGACTGAACGGTTGTAATGACCAATTACGTATATACGTAACAAAAGCGAAACAGAAACAAAGAATGAAGATGAGTAAATGAAAATAAATTAAAATTAATGCACAAAATATTTACTCATCCTAGCTATTTTCCATTGTTCTCTTTGTCTAATTATATTATTTCTTATGTTTAAAATTGAAAATTTTATAAGATAAATTTAAATTAATCTTGTTTTAATTATTCTAATAAAATTTCTACATTTCTATGCTTGTAAATCAACAATTCATTTGATCTCACTCATATGCACAGAGAGTCATAAAACAAAAGCAGTTCTGATTACATTTTCAAAATTTGTCACATGTTGTCTCATGTTGCATGCAACAATCAAGGTAATCTAATTTCTATTGATACAAATTCTATTAAACAAATGCACAAACACAAACTTAAAAATAAAACTAAAAAGTAAATTTGATGTTGTATCAAATCAATTTGTTATCCTTTAATGCCAAATATGTTGCTACCATTTGTTGTTCTTCTACTGCATTCAGGTGTGTATCCTGCTATGGAGTCTTATGCCTTGTCTTGTCTTGTCTTGTGTTATAAAAGTCTCCCTATAAATTTAATATTAATATTGTTGTACAATAAACATGTATGTAAGTATGTTTACTGCTTGCAAACGTTGCTTTTACACTCACCTATATTTATACATTCTTTCATTCGGAAGAAATTGTTATTGCTGTTGTATGGTTATACATCACTTCTATGGTAACAATAGCAACAACAAAATATTGTCAATGTCAGTATAAAAATAAAACGAAAGTCAGAAAAAACACAATTTAGACGTATTCTATTGAAAACATGTCGTATCAACATTATTTGAAAAAACATTTTTTTTTAGATGTTATAAGTATTATATTATATTATGATGTATGTGTATACATCATTCGTACATACATATATTACATGTGAAAATGTTTGGGTCCAAACAAGCAAACAATCAAGTGTAGCCGTAGAAATATGTATCTTCGTTGTCATCGTTATTATCATCATCACTGACATCAACGTGCTCATCATTGATGGCAAAATATCACAGGCAGTGTTTAAAAGAATTTTTTGTTTACTTTCAAACAAAACGTAAACTGAATAGCATATTAATAGAAAAAAAAACTTGATAATGAAACCGAAATAACGCAATTAAAAGCACAAGGAAGAACAAGATGTTTTGAGACTATAGGAACTAAAGGAATAATAACGAATAATTCCTTACTTAACTCGATTCTGAAAGCTTTTTAAAGCCTTACTTACTTACTTCATTGGAGATTACATTCCTTTAGTCAAAATTACGACCTAGTTTTTCACACCACCCATGTTGTATGTGTTAATTTTACCCATAAGTGGCGGGACCTACAATTTAAAGTCGAATCCGAACTCTGAAAGCTTTATTAAACCTTTTGTTACTGACTTACTTAATAGGTCATTACATCCCTTTAGCCAGGATTACAACCTAGCTTTTCACATCTCCCATGTTGACTGTATTAATTTTATTTATGAGTGGCGGGAACTACAATTTAAAGTCGACTCCAAAGAACAGATTTTTGAGAAGCTTTTCTTGGCAATTTTATTTATTCTGATAGTTTTTGCCAGAAGACTGCTGAGAAGAACTCGCCGAAGAATTGTTTTTTCATATTTCGTGTTTTTGTAGATGTTTGAACTGGGGTTTGAACGGAGCCCTCATGTCTAATAAGCCAACATACTACCTACTAAACTACGGCGACTACACAATCATAATCGTAAACTGCTGAGAAGAAATCACTGAAGAAATGTTTTGTCATATTTCGCTATGTTAGAGACTTCTGAGTCACAGTCGCATGTCTAATAAGTCAACACATTATCTATAAGAATACAGCGACTGTTTTTAAAACCTTAAATTTAACTAAATCTTCTTCTTTTATTATAATATTTGAATCAGAAACTTGTTAACAAGAGAAATGCATTCAGAAATTACTTCGTTTTCCCAATATAAGCATTACACTAAATTTCTGTTGGAAATATATGAAATAGGCATGCAGAGGGCTTTGAAATTAAGTTCTTCACGTATCTTATGCACATCTTCATAAAATCTTAACAAAAATCAAATTCAAACACCAAAAAAAAGCTAAAAAAATTAAAGATTTCATTCTTTTAAAGTGCTGCCCTTAATAGTGACACCATAAAAAACATTCATGCAATAGAAATAACAGGCAACAAAAACGAACGACTGCAAAAAAAAATCGTAATTTTAACATTTGAAGGCCAATAACAAATAAAACACATACTCGCGCTTACAAACATATGCAAATAAAATAAGCATTTATGACGCTACAATACAACTAAGTGTGTGTGTGTTTTATTACTTGACTGACTGAGTGTTATTTAATATTTGTTTCCATGTGTCCGTATCTGATGAATTCTTTTCTTTTTTCTCTTCAATATTTCCGAAATATTAAAAAGAGCGGGGGTTTCCTGTTATTGTTTATTTTTATATGACGAATCTCTACAGGGAGTGTTTGCGAAAACATATTTCAATACGTATCAGTTGGTTTATTATTTATGTTACAACAACAACCATTCATTCATTTTTATTCACTCATTTATGTATGACTTCCCATTCTCATTCTTATGTATACACAAGGATACATATATTTACATACATGTATTATACTGTATACAAAGTTACAACAACTCATAGGATTTCTTATGTATATTTTTTTCTTCAGTTTTTCTCTTTTCAAATTCTCAATATCTCTTGCAAAGGCAACTTTAAAGCCTTTACGTATGCACACTGCAATTGTATAAGGAGTATCTGCTGTTTGAAGTTTTTTTCTTTCTGAACCTGTTAAAGAAACAAGCTAAAGAGTTATTAAAAAAAAGTTTAAAGAAAAGATATCTCAAACATGTTGGATTTGGGATTTGTAACAGGATACATTTCATTGGTATTTTGTTAAAATAACAGATAAATCACGTTTTTGCAACGTTTGACAAAAGAATTTAATCTCGTTGCACAAAAACGAAAAGTAAAAAAGAAAAGAAAATTAAATTTCATATGTAGGGGGAAGGAAATTAAATTTAAAAAGGTAAAACGTAACAAAATATAAAAAGGAAATATGGAGTCAATTTTGAACTTGTCTGCTTTATTGGCAGTTTAAAAAGAAATTCTTGTTAAAAAGAAAATATGGTGTATAACGTGTGGTGATGTGAAATGAAAGAAATAAAAACTATCAGGGTAGGCCAGTGGGTAGTTTTTTGGCTCAAACTTCAGCTCCGACCTGGAGCCATGTTTTTAAATACAAAATTCAGCTATTGCAGCGATCCAATTGGTTCACATCAGCAATCCTTTGTAGGCCTATTTAGTTGAAAAGAAAAAAATCGTTGCTACAGTGTGATTGGCGTCTTGATTTTGGTGAAAGCTATTTTACAAACAAAAGTGAGTTAACAACTACTACAGAGGCAAAAGCCAGGACTGTTTTTTTAGTTGTTTACTATTCTAGGATTCAGTTACGTCGTTATAACCCCATTATCCATGATTCCTAGTAACGATAATTTTTTGCGAATTGGGATTACATATGACAGACATCAGTTTATGGTTCCAGAGAGAGGCTGGTCAAATCTGGTTAAAATTTACTAACTTTTAAACAAATTACATCTGGCACTTCTGTAATAAAAACTTTTATTCATATCCATTTTCCTCAATATTCATTCCAGTTCGGGATTTTCATTTCAAAATTATGGGCATTCAAATGCAGAATCATGATCAAGCACAGGAAAATCTGAGTCAAAATAATAACGTGAAAAGAAAATGGAAATGTGTGAGTCGCTTAGTACGTGATCGACTTAGTACATGAGTGACGAGTTCACTCGAGGTTGCAACAAAAATTAAAAATAATTTAGTGTCTTCAGGGCAAAAAATAAAGAGAAATACCTATCAAAGCCAAGAGAAGACAAGTAGAAGACAGGAGAGAATAAGACAGAATTAATATTTTTGGCTCTTGGCTGAAGACGGTAGAAGGACAAATGTCCACCACAACTCTCTGAATGAAGCGTGTCCAATTTTCCGTGACTTTGGCGCATAAATCATTCATAACTTAGCCGATGGCATGGATTATGTTGACTTCAAAAAACGCTGCGGTTTTTAGCGGATTCGCATATACCTGCGACATAAAAAAACACCACAAGAAAAAGTCTAACGGGTTTAAATCACTCGATAAATGTGAGATGAACATGCTATCACATCGCTGTTGCATAGTATTCAAAATGGTATAAGCTGTGTGGCTTGTAACGGCATTGAATCACATGCTCCAAACGATTGGTAATCATCGACCTACAGTGCTAGTCGTTGTTCTCAAAGAGTGGGTCAATGACGCCGCCAGCGAAAATTCCACACCAAACAGAGACTTTTTCAGATGCATTGGATGTTCTTTAATCTTATGTGGATTGTTACCGTCTCAAATTCGAGAAATTTGTTTGTTCACGTTCTCTAGAAAAAGGCCTCATCATACATACATACATAATTGATCATTACAACCCTTTACTCAGGATTACGACCTAGTTTCTCACACCACTTATGTTGTGTGCGTTAATTTTTATACATGAGTGGCGGGACCTACAGTTTAAAGTCGACTCCGAACGACATATTTTTGAGAAACTTTTCATAGCAATTTCATTTACTCCTAGAGTTTTTGCCAGCAATCTGCTGAGAGGAAGTCGCCGAAAAAATATTTTTTCATAATTCGTTCAGTTGGAGATGCCTGACCTGGGGTTTGAACCGAGGCCTCACGTCTAATCAGCCAACACACTACCTACTAGACCACAAGCCTCATCGTTGAAGGTAATTTTGTGGTTAAAATTAAGTCAGTTGTCAACAGTTCCAGTGCCCATTCAACGAACACAAGTCGTCATTTATGGTCTCCCATAGTGTTTGGACAAAACAGACTTAATAAATGTCAACAAATTTGACAAATTTGTCATTGTTAACTGTTCGGAAGTCCCTTTTGGAAGACCCTGCATAGAGTTTATGCAAGTATGAGATGAAATCAGAATGAGGCGAAGACATAAGCATCTGCCAACTAATAATCAAATGTTACTTCGACTTCGTTCTTCTTATGGAACACAATTTTTCTCTCATTGGCTAAAGCTGACCGTTTGAAGAACATTTCTGTACGTTAACCTAAAATTTAGCGAAATAAAATTGTACAATATAACATATTTTCTATTTGTTGGATTCCTTTTTTAAAGACCTAAACTTTCTAACGCTGCTTTTCAGGATCTATTTGTGAAACAATGGATTTACTTTACAATGCGACATGACGTGTAATAGTGGCTCTTTTATTATTATTCTACAAAAAACAAAATTTTTAACGTATAAATATTTAGATGAGTACAACCTTAATACCATTGAAATGCCATCTAAAGGCATTTTTATTTCATTCTCTCTCTCTCTCACTTATTTAACACTTTTTAAACATATGCTGCGTTTGAACTAAAATGAAAAATTGAATTGAAAAAAAACACAATTTTTGTAACCCCATTATGGTTTTCATTTTAGTACCGCCTGCGGTATTATAATTTTCGATTACACTCCGTTGGAAAACTTAAAATACAAGGAACGGAAAAGAGGGCAGGGATTCTGTAAAGCAATTACAACAGTATCAGACATATAGTAATGTACAGAGAAGCAACAATTTTATGGTGATTATTTACGTAACGTAAAATTAAACGTTTCAAAATACGCAAACGAAAGCATTAAAAAAAAAACTTGAAATAATATGGGGGAAAAGCAATTGTTACCTTCGGTTATATTTTATTTTTCATACTGACAGTGTTTTTCAAATATCCACAGCCATAGTGTTGTATGTATGTATGTATGGAATGAGTGTAAGACTATGTATGTATGTATGTATCTAAGCATCGAGTTAAATAACAGTATTTAAGTGTTACAAAGTCATTTCTATGGTCTCTTTTCCTTTCTCTCTCTCTATCTGGCTATCACTTTGTAAAATTTTTTTCCTTTCTACAATGTTTGATTATAATTGTTGTTGTTGTTGTTGTTCTATGTTGCACGTGTAATGAAATGAAGTTTGAAGTTCAAAAACATTCCCTTGGACACCGAATGGAATACATTTTTTTTACCCAAAGTAAGTGAAGCTAGAAAATAAAGGTGGAGAGTAACAGCACAACAAGAAACACAACAACAAGCTTAACGTCATAATACTCGAATGAATTGAAAAAGTTTCAAGTTCAACAAACAACGACAGAAATATTTGCTGAAAGTGAAGGGTTGATTAAATGGTCTGAAAGAATTTCACGTTTATTATTTGTTCTACTCCAATCCTAGACATTTTAGACGCATTGTTGTTACTGTTTAATACGTATAGTTTGAAAGTGTTATTAAAGAAAATTAAGTTTTCGAAAAAGGAAGTTTTAAAGAAATATATTGAAAACTTGAACAAACAAAGTGAAGAATATCTACGGGAAATAAGTAATATAGTAAGCCTATGAATAGGTATTGTGACGTATTTCATTATTTTCGTTATTTCGGTTTCAAATTTAATTTAAATTTCTCACCTGTTAATTGCTAAGAACGCTTTAGAAGTTTAAGATATTCTAACGAAACTAACGAATCAAAGCTTACTTAACAATGTATAATGGTTCGTTGTGACACCAGCTAAAGCTCTTTGGCATTAGGTTTTTGCATTAAAGCCTAAAACTCTTCGAATAAAGATGAAAATCAGCCTGAAAGTCTAATAAATTCAGCGATCAATTTGTCTAAAGCTTCGTTAGGCTATTGAGAAAGGATCAGAGTCTCGTGTCAACTTTTGGCACGACTTCGGCTGCCATAAGCCGTACAAAGTTTTATTAATAAATGTTTGTGTAAAATTTTAAACACATACTAGTACGCAACAATATTTAACAATTGCTTGCATTCTAAAATACATCCACAATAGTTTACTTAAATATCAAATCATCAAATAATACCCAAAGCCAAGCCATAAAATGGCTTGATAGATAATCGTCATGCAGTACGTTAAGCACTTGCTCGAAGACGGTGTCTTTAGACGAAAATATCTAAGCAATGTTTGAGTTGTAGAAAAGTGAAAAAAACATGGATCAGAGAGAGCATTCTTTGTAGAATTCAAACTGGTTTTAATCGAAATATAAATGCTTTAAGTGGAGCATGCCAATGATGAGTCTTGTCCTTAACTAAACAAAACTTTGAATAAGTGAAGTAAATTGTAACGAGACATATTTTAGTTACCACCAGAAAAGTTGCTCATGAACATGGGACAAAAGTCACTGATGTTTGTTATAAAATAGCTTAGTTCGTTAGCCGCAGTAGTCTAGTGGATAGTATGTTGTCTTATTAGACGTGAGGCTATGGCTCAAACCACAGGTCAGACATCTCCAACTAAATGAAATATGAAAAAGTATTTCTTCGGCAGATTTCTGGCAAAAATTCTGAGAATAAATAAAATTGCCATGAAAAAGTTGCACAAGAATCTGTTGTTCAGTGTCGACTTTAAACTGCAGGTCCCACCACTCATGTATAAAATTAACACACACAGCATAAGTGGTGTAAGAAGCTAGGTCGTAACCCTAACGGAACTGTTAAAATAACCAATTATGTATGTATGTTGTTCAGAAACTGCTGAAGGACATTAGAAGGGTTCTAACTGTTAATAAACAATGGAGCTTATATGACTACGCCGAAAAATAGTTCCATAATTAAGATTCAATACAATATTTGGCGCCTGGCGATTTTTTCATGTTTCCGTATGGAAAGAGTTACGATTCGTATCACTCAAGGTACGCAATCTGAAATCAAGAAGACATTATAGCAGTCAAGTTCATTACAACTACAAATAAAGCACAAAAAAATACAGAATAGGAAATTTTCGTGGTCATTAAAAGACATTTTTTATAAGATAATTTTATTGTTGCAGATAGATTTCTTCAGCTTTGGAAATAAGAAATAGCTAATCGGCATTAAATCTAGCAAATTGGTTGCATAACAGCCAATTCGTAGAATTCATTCGTTCGTGCATTTTTGCCATTTTTACAAGAAATTTTTGTTGTTTCTTTTTTTTCTTAAGATTTAATTTTAAATTAAATTTTAAATTAAATTAAAATTAATAAAAATTTCAGTTAAAGAGAACAGGCAAAAATTCAATTCAAAAAATCATCAAATCTTGCGCCGAACCTCGTATTTTTGAATACTATTTTAATTATTTTTTTCTTAATTTTTTTATTGAAATTTTTTAAAGGATACTTTGATCTTTAATTTATAATAATTTAAGATGGTTTTCAATATTAAAAATCCTTATAAAAATTTAAATAAATCATCCCAATGCAAGCATAGCACGATGCAATTTTTCCGTAGCATTTTGTTTTTTCTTATCACAACTTGCAAATTTTTTTCTTTTTTTTCCTTAAACAAATAAATTAAATTTTTTCACTGTTAATTTTTTTTTAACACTCAAACATATTGTATTACAAATTTAATATGGCCAAATATTTACGTTACTAAAAAATAAAAGAAAATCTAGAACAGAAAAAACGAAATCAAAAGCCATCCAGTAGCATATTAATGATTTTGTTGAACAACATGTTCCCCGGTAGTAGTCCATGAATATCACAGTGTATTTGTGTGAAATATGAAGTTATTTAAATATGCACCCTACCGTTAAAATTTAATATTTTTTTCTACTCGTATGTATGTGTCTGTCTTTGTAGGCAAAACACATGTGATTTTTTTCGTTTGCTGAAGTAGATTGTATTTTACTTTCTGGTTCAATTTAATGATTACCAAAGCGTCAAAATTCAAAAATTCGATTTATTTACATACGCCAACCAAACAAACGAAAGCAATACAGAGAGAGAGAGAGAGAGAGGGAGACACACAATTACGCTGTATAAAAGGGGAGAAAAGTCACCATTAAAATATACGTACGTATTCTACATATACAAACAATATACACATTTATGAATCTTTGTGTCATTGTATGTGTGTGTAATAGTCTTTGTTGTCTATGTAATAGTGTGTTTACACAACCGTGAAATGTGTTTTTCGGTTTTACGCCCCAACAAAAAAGCCTATTTGTTGTGTGCCCCTCTCCAATCCCATTTTTTGAAAACAAAAACATCCTTCCAAATGTGTCATGTGTCTGCATAGCTGCTTTTAAAGGCCGTCTGTCTGTCTACCAATTATGTCTCGTAGTTCCTTTGTGTGTATGCATATTTGTATGTATTTGCATTTGCGTTTAACTGTTTTCTTTAAGCCTGCTGTGCTACTCTACCCCGTCCTCTTTCGATTTCAATAATTCGCCAGCATCATGTAATTAACACGTTACTGTGGGGAAATTATTTTTGTGTCCTTTCCTACTCGCACAACATTATTATTACGCACACAAACGAATCCATGTATAGGAAAATACTGACTGAGGATATCGTAATTTATTTAGAAAATTAACTTGACTTGATGATTATGCTTGTAGATGGTCTGGTCAAATCTAAATAATTACCAGCATTTTGTTTGTCATGTAAACAATAATGGAATTAATTTATTATAAAACTCATTATATGTACAACATCTGTAAAATTTATAGTCTTTAAATATTATTTTAATATTTTAATCCAAAAAGGGTGACAACTTTTAAGATAAGTTAGAAATAAAGTTACAAATTAATTTTCGAAATATTGTACAATAAGTTAACGTCGATGAAGGTGGACTGTAAAGTACTTTATTCGAAAATAATGTGCAGTATGAGGACTAGAATGAACACGGCTTAATACACATGAACTACGTTCGAAAGGGTAAAACGATCGATGGTGAAAATTATGCCAATTTATTGGCTAAAAAAAAACAACTCTTGCAGCATGACAATACAAAAATGCACATCTAGGCAGTTTCCTTGGCGAAAATCCACAAATTGCTTGCTCAGTCACCCTATTCTTCGGATTTAGTTCTGATTTACTATCTATTAATTCCAAACATACAGGAAAGGCTCGATGAAAACAGATTTGACTCAATTGCTGGCATCGTATTTTTTAAAAGTAATAAAGAAATTTAGAGAAATGTTGGCTCAAACAAGGCTGTTGGCTCAAAGAAGAATGTGTTGAAAGTTTTACCTTCTATTTAATCGACAATAAATATTTAAATTATTTAAAAATTACAAGTCGTTGATTAAAGCCTATTTGCAGTCACAGAAAAAAGTCAACATACAACATCGTATGTCGACTTTGTCCCTGCTAATTTATATTTTTCTTTCCAATAATTTCTATGTTATACATACCTGCATACATACATAATTGGTCATTACAACCCTTCAGTCAGGATTACGACATAGTTTCTAACACCACTTATGTTGTGTGTGTAAATTTTATACATGAGTGGCGGGACCTACAGTTTTAAAGTCGACTCCTAACGACAGATTTTTGAGAAACTTTTCATAGCAATTTTTATTTACTCTCAGAGCTTTTGCCAGAAATATTCTGAGAGACTGGCCTTGGGCTCAACCCCTGGCTTTACGTCTAATAATTTCTATGTTATATTTGTTCATATTCGTTTCGCTCTGCAAACGTGCAACCCTTGCGCTGACCAACTTTTCCCTCTTTGGTTCGGAGGAACTTGGTCAGTACAGATACTGCATTCACATGTGGCGTTGCAACGGGCCGCTATGCGTGCTCAAGTGAGCTTTTGGTATCAAAGCTACTACACTATCTTAACCTAACCTAACCTCCTCTTCAAACATTCTTGATTGTAAATACCTTAAACAATGCAACAACATCTTATTTAATTTGATAAAAAGTAGACGGAAAAAAATCTATTTACACCGGTGTATGAAGACCTTTTTCTTGGACTGTATTTATATCAAATTGCTGTATTGAAAGAGTGCAAATTTATTTATGCCCCATTAGCATTTAGTTTTAAATGATGATTTTCTAACCAAAAATAATCAAGATATCGACGATGATATCTATTTGTCACAAGCCATGCAGGGTAGCACTGCCTCTACTTCGTTTTCTCATACAGTAATGCCACCACCATGTCCTGAATTCATTTCAATACAGAAAATTATTTCGCCACCATCTCAACATGTCTCACAGATAACATTTTTGGCTGCATCGTTAGAAAGTAATCAATCTCAGCCTAGTACCCCACCACCGGTACAAAGACATACAACCAATACCGAACCCGTATGTATACCGCAGCAACCCAACAGCTATCTACACAACTAACGAAGTTCGGTTAAAACATTCAAGAAGAGAAAATATATGGGCCTGAAAAAGAGTTAGAGGAAGAACAGAAAAAGCCTTTAGCAGAATTCGAGATATCTGGCACAGATGATATGTCCACTATGGATTTGATTGGCGAAATCAAAACTTCTAAAGAAAGTGATTCTACGAAAATAAATTAAAAGATGGTAGCTTGTGGTAAAAGCACAACATTTTGTTACATTTTTGTTCAGAAAAGCGTATTCATTATTTTTATATGTTCAAACATTTCTTCACTCATCTTTATGCTACGTTAAGGATTTTCTTAAAATTATCAAGCGCAGCAAGAACACATTTGCACTTACTCATCACAATCTTTAAAAGGTTTTTGCCTTTGATTTTTCAATCAGAACTTCAATTCAGTCTTCTCTAATCGTTCTTGTGTTGACTAAGCAAATAAATGGACTTAAGGGAAGAACATCATAAACAATTATTAAAAGTTGACGCCAGGATTTGTGTATTTCGCAAGTCTTTATTTAATTATTCATCTCTGTCTGATTGCCTTAAATACCGTCTGTGTTGTGTTTAAGTTAATTTGTTATTTAAGATATTAAAATAATTCAATTAAATGTGGTTTTACTTGGCAGTTAAAAATAATAAATAAGTGTTGAAATGAATTGTGCTGTTCACAGCATTACAAAATATTCATGGCATATGGTAAGCATAGATAATAAGGATTGCATTGTATTAAATCGCAGAATAGCTTTTAAAGACTTAAAAAATATGTTCGAATACATTTTAAAAGGATTTTTAATTTTCCAATTCAATGAAATCTCTTTTGTAGCATTCCATTGCCTGTTTTAAGGCTTAGATAAAATAATAAATTTAGTTTAAATGTCCTTCTTTGCTATTAATATCTTCAATCAGTTCAATATTACAATGTTTTAAACAGTTTTTTTAAGTAATACAATAATAATACAAATTTAGCATGTATTTATTTATTTATCGCTTTCATTTTATTATCAAATAACTTTTTTTGAAGCCTACTTTAAGGCACTGTTGTATGCAAAACAAATCATTGCCTACTTTTTTGTTGCGTTACCTTATACAGTTAGTTTGAATTTCATTAGCCACTATTTTAATATATTTTTTACCATTTTTTTAATTAAATATTAAACAAACGTTCATTACTAACCCAGTGCCCGGTGCATTCATTGATGGTACTATAGTAGGCCTATTATACTTTTGTTCGAAGTACTTGAAATGTTTACATAACTTTACCACCACGGAACCGACATTTTCACAAAAGAAATCTCGTTTATTTTTTTTTTTTGCAGCTACTGTTAAAGTCTGTAAAGAATTATCCTTTACAAAAGGTTCACACACACTTATATATATACAGGGATACATGTGTATATGAATACATGTAATACTTCACATACATTGTAAATAAATAATAAATTGAAGTTTAACTATGAATAAAGGACCGTTAAATAGACTAGCTTGTCTGTTCAACATGTTGTACAGGAATCATTTACAGTTATACCATTTTATACAGACTGACTGACTGATTGACTATCTGTTTGAATGGACAGACAATGGGGTTCTGACTAACTGCGAGACTGAGTGTTTAAATAAAAGAATGAATGACATGACTGGTTAAAGTGCATTGACTTTACCGGCAAACTTTACTTTTATATATTGACTGCTGCTATACTGCTGATACTGTTGATACTGCTGTTGTTGTTGTAGTTGTTGCTTTTATAGTATAAAAAAGGCTTATTCATTTAACAACAACAATATCCTTTATCCTTTAGATTTTTTCATTTTTTTTTTGTTTAATTTTTGTATCGCATTGACTGTACGTCTGTCATGTACGTTGACATGATTTTGTTTTGTAAGTCATTACTCTTAAATGGACTTTGCGGTTCAATAAACTGGCGTTTAATATTTTATTTAAATAGCGCTTCCCAGAATTAACTCAAAACAGTACAGGTGCTAAAGAGGTTTCTTGTAAGTCAAAGCAAGAAAAAATTGTTTTAATTTTGAACATAAAAAATGGTTCTACTTACGGTTTTTCTGCTTTTTCGACTGCATCTATATCCGATTTTCGCATAGGCGGGCTGCTAATCAATTGTGGGCTATAGACCTTGGGAGGACTGGTTACTCGGGGAGGACTATGCATAGATGGTGGACTCTTTAGCTGTGGTGGACTACGCATTATTGGTGGTGAAGGCATAGCTGGTGGACTGTCACCCTCCTGAGGACTTTGGACACGCCCCTCTGTGATAGAAGCCTGTAATGGTGGTGAAGTGGGTGCCACCGCTATGGGTTGACTTTTCTGTGAGGGCGAAGGACTTGGCTTTGAAGTATGCGAGCGTATCGAGCCAGGTGGACTACGTATTGATTTAATAGAGTGTGGTGGCGAGATAATACCCTCTGCTTTAATGGATTGTGAAGCCGATACTATGGAAGCAGCTGCTGAGGCCACAGAAGTGGCAGCTATGCTACCAGCTCTTGATGCTATACTGCCTCCAGCACCACCGCGTATACTGCCAGTACGACTGGCAGTGCGGCTACCACTACGGCTGCCACTACGACTTACACTGCGACTAGGAACACGACTACCACCAGCACCAGCTCCGGCACTTGCTACTCCAGCACTTGTGACACTACTTTTACGTTTCGGTGATCCCGATGCCGTTGGTGTAGCCTGGGATACTTGCGATACTTGCGACGTGGGAGTACCAGGTAAAGATGATATTTTCTCAACATCTTCTTCCTCTCCCTTAGGAGGAGATGCTGGCAAATTTTCCGATGAAACTTCATCTAAATCTAATGGTTTAGTTTCGCTTACAGGAGTTTTAGCGCCATCCTCTTCGTCCTCTGGATTATCTTCTAAGCCTGCAGGTGGTGGTATATTAACCAGCATAAGTTCTTCATCTTCCTGTTCTTCTTCATCGGGCTGATGAGGCAATATGGAAGATGCTGAATAACCATTGCTTGGTGGTGTTGTAATAGTCGTAGAATCATCTTCTTTAGAGGATTTAGTTTCATCACCTTCAAGGGCCTGTTTAGCCGCTTCCTGCAATACCTCCTGTACCAAATCCATAGTGGGTATATCACCTGTGCCCGATATATCGATTTCTTCACCGGGCTTTTCCTCATCTTCCTCTTCTTCTGGCTCTTCTTCTTCTTCGTCTTCGTCTTCTTGATCATTTTGACCAAATTCAGGTGGTGGTGTAGGTGGCTGTTCATCGTCTACGGTATCACATTCGGGCGGTGGTGGCGGTGTCGAAGGCATTATATTGGTTGTGTGTCTGGGTACTGGTGGTGGGGAATTAGGCTGTGATTGATCACTTTCTGAAGGTGGGGTCAATGGTGGTATCTGAGAGACATGTTGAGGTGGTGGTGAAACAATTTTCTGTATTGAAGTCAATTCAGGACAAGGTGGTGGTGTTACAGGTGGAGAGGGCGAAGTAGAGGGAGTTCGACCCTGCATTGGTTGCGGCAAATTGGCATCATCATCGTCATCCTGATTTTGTTGCTGATAAGACAAATGCGATGGCAACGGTGGCAATGGTGGTGGAGGTGATTCTCTACCATTTTGCTGATTTTCTGGTACATCGCCATTGACTTTAATATCTTCGGCCTCTTCATCTGGCGTTTCTTCCACATCGGCTTCGGCACCATCTTCTTCGTCTTCATCTTCTTCATCCTCCGTTTCTAGTGGTGGTGAGGGAGGTTGCACCTGTTTGCGATGCATTTGCGTAGGTGGTGATACCGGTGGTGGTGGCATCATTTCCAATACAGACGATGTTGGTGATGGTGGAGGTGAGGGCAAAATTGTACTTTGCTGCGGTGGCGGTGTTGGTGGCAAATCATCGTGTTCACTGAGAGTTGGTAAAGTTTGTTGCTGTTGTACGGACGTTACCACAGGTGGTGGTGGTGGTGGTATGGCCGCATAATCCAAATCATCGACTAAAGGTAGAGGTGGCGCTGTCGTCGCTGTATTATCCACTTCTTCGATATCAGAATCAATGCCTTGAGCAAAATCCATATAGAAATTATCACGTGAATCACTTGAACCGCGCCTTAATTTTAAGGATAGATCGGGTGAACTATCCATATTGTTTTTAATTTAACACTGTGGGTTTGCGTTTTTCATACACTGTTTAATAAAAAAAAATTCTTTTTTGAGTGTGTTTTATTTCTTTATTATTACTTTGTTCGCATTTATTTATATATGTATGCCTATGTATGTTATCGGGGGGAAAGGGGCAAACTTCTTGCTGTAATAATCAAAAGTAGGAAACTAACACGTATTTTTTATTTTTTTCTTATTGGAATTGCCATTAAATTTGGGTTATTTTCGCATTTATTTTTATTTATTGCACTCCCTCACTCGAACACACAATTGCACAAACACAAGCACAATGGGATTGTTAATAGAAAATGTAAGGAAAATAATAGCGAAATAAAAATCTTAAGCTCTTTTAATTTTTTTTATAAACTTCTTTATTACGACCTGGGGCCAAGCGGTTTCCGCAGGATAGGAATATGCGAACACAGCTCCTTGGGAGTCTCTACCCTGTCAAGACCGTTAGTGCGTGACATCGTCACATCCTGCTAGGGGTGGCCCTACCCTTCAACAAAACACTACGGATCTAGACTGGGGAGTCAATACACACCTCCCCTTCAGCCTATGTTGTATGTGTTCATTTTTATCATTGTGTGGTTTGTCCTACAGTTTAAAAATGACTTCGAACAAATTCATAGCAATTTTATTTACTTTCAGATTTTTTTATAGAAGCCTGTTGAGAGAAAGTCGCCAATGATATATTTCCTTTCATTCGAGATGTCTAAACTGAAGTTTAAATCACGGTCTCAGCTCTAAAAACCCTACACCCAATCTACTAGACTGCGCAAACTTGGAGAGCTAACAATTCTGAAGACCAATGGTCAATAACAAAAAGATTCTGATATACTGCCTTCTAGGAAAGATCGGAAGTTCAAACTACCTGCCTGGCAGCAATGTTTGCATGAATCTCGCTTTGGTGACATTACTTTATTCGTTTATCATTCGATGTTATATTTGAATAACATTGAGCTTTGTCAACCATCTACATTAGTTGAACAGTAAACTTCATAAGCTAGCACACAGATGGCGCTTTTAGTATTAAATCCATATGATATGCACGTGTACACATTTTTAAAGCTGTCGGACTATTTATTTATAAGATAGAGCCTTTTGAATGAAGCATATTTTGTTAGGTCGAAGAATACGATTAAAAAATTAAGAAAAATTTGACAAAAATGGTCCAAGCCTAACAGCAGGGTTAAACAGGAATTTCGTGTTAAAGTGTTGCGTTTTTGAAAAAAAAAAACTTTTGAATCCTAGGCTTGGCAGGATAAACATTATAAAAACTTTGCATCTTTAAAATCAAACACAGAGAAGTGGTATGCTATGTTGTATGCTTAGAAATAAAAGACGCAATGAGAGTAGCACCGACAAGGTCGTAGGAACTAACACTCTACCCAACCGCGATATGGATGCAGTGAGGTTACAGGACTATGAGGAAATCGATCAACCAAAGCCACAAATTGTATCACCATAATACAATTGAGATATTGGACTTACATTTACTTAAATCGGAATTATCAGAAAATATAACAAATCACTCCGATACCAGATCGAATTTCTTGAATTGCTAAATGCCCGTGATTACTCGTTGCTACAAGAGTGTCTCTAAAACGGAAGAGAGTACGAGCACCCATGACGATTGCATGTAATGGACGCCGTAAATATGCTGTTACCGACTAAAGCATAAGAATGTCCACAAAATAATTTTGAATTACTTTAAACTGGAGTTGATTAAGGCTTTTGAGGAATTTCAAAGGAATTGTTGAACATACACTCAGCCACAAAAGTATACATACGGATAACAAATATCAGAAATTTTTTAACTAATCCGTTTTCGTTGTAATGGCCGCTTATGTATGTACATATGTAAGTATTATTGGTTTTTTATAAAAATCCTTCTGAAAACTGGGACGATTGCAAGTTTTACAATACTTTGGTATACCTTGTTACAAAGATAAATTTTATTCGAACAAGAAACAATCTAAACCCTCATGATAGATATGTTATTAAGGACTCCCTTTTTTCGTTTTTTTTTTCTCAAATTATAAAACTTTTATTTTTTCATTTTGAATATTCTTTTTTATTTTTAATTTATTGCTTCTAACGGTAATAAATGATTACATTCTTTTTAGTATCGCATCACATTTTACGATGTTTTTATCACTTTATTTCATTAACAATTCCACTGTGCCTCTTCTAATATTTTCACTTGATGTCCTGCTTTTCTTTGTAATTTTTATTTTTTATTTTTTTTCTTTTTCTCAAGTATTTCATTTGTTTTTGTTATAAAATACGACATTTGTTATTTATACGTTTATAAGTGCGTGCGTGTATGCGTCTATTTAAGGATATACAAAAGCATGTGCATGAGTATGTTCATGTGTGCGTGTTCTTTTGTCGAAAGCATTTTACGCATTACAATTTTGCGCCTTTTTTAAGTTTACTTCAGTGCTTTATTTTTGTGCTTAACATTTAAATGCGTAACGCATTTTCTATGTACATGTACTATGTATTCCTTCCCTTTATATCCTCAAAGGACAAAAACTAGGAATATGGAGCGAGAAACACTTCTCACTACTCACTAACAACCCTCTTGTTTAGCATAATCAAAAAAATCAACACAATTACGGCAATAACAACAACATTCATGTTTTAACTAGACAGCGTAAGTACGTATAAAAAGTATATGCAGACAGACAAACAGACATTCAGACAGTCATACAGTCTATCAGTAGTTTTAACATTGAGGTCACATGTAATATTGGCTTCATCTTCTTAATGTAGCATAACTAAATGGATACTTTTTTCCTTTTCTTTCTATTTTTCTTTATTTGTTCCTAAAGAAAGAAAGCAAAAGAAGTACAGACAAGTACGAAAAAATATAATTTTGAATGGGGTTTTTGGATACCATAAAGACTAGACACAAAAATCCTTAAGCATAAATAAATCTTTTAAATTCTTATTGGAACAAGTGCCTAAACGGAAATGGCAAAACAAAAATTTTGCAAAAGAAGCAAAAAAAAAGGAAACATTTGGAAAAAGGGGTTTACATTGTAAGTGAAATACCATAGGTTTGTAAGTTTAACTCCTACTATACGAAGTTAAACGATAAAAATTTATGTTTCTTTTATTTTTTTTAGCAACAAAAATAAAAAATAAGTGCCAACTCGTAAAAATAACCGTTTAGATGTTTGTCTCCCCTTTTCGGCTCCGAATATGTAATCGAATGGTGAATTTATTTTCAAATATTATTACAAACAATCGTTTAAATTGTTTTAACAATTCCTTACAACAAATTATGGGTGACTTAAAATTTTATCGTTGCAAGTTTGTTAAATTGTCAACAATGTGTAGGGTCTTCCAGCAGGGACTTTCGAAATTTGACAATTGATATGAACACCAACAGGATCTGGTTTTAAAGGAACGGTGACATATGCTCACGGCTGTAGTCGCCGTAGTATAGTAGATAGTGTGTTGGCTTATTAGACGTAAGGCCACGGTTCAAACCCCAGGTCAGACATTAAAACGAAAATATAAAAAAAAAATATTTCTTCGGTGATTTCCTCTTAGCAGATTTCTGGCTAAACCTCTGAGAGTAAATAAAATTGCCATGAAAAGTTTCTCAAGAAATCTGTCGTTCGTAGTCGACTTTAAACTGTAGGTCACGCCACTTGCGTATAAAATCAACATACACAACATAAGTGGTGTGAGAAACTAGGTCCATAATCCTGACTGAAGGGTTGTAATGACCAATTTTATACATATGTATTACATATGCTCATTCCAGATTGGATATTTTGCACAAGCAATTTGAGAACATAGTCATCTCATGTTGGGTTTTCTGAAGTCACAGGTATATGGTAATATACCACAAATCACAGCGATCCTCAAAAACAACATAATTCATGACATCGGTCAAATTCACACATAATGGCAACACTATACTGGATATTAATACTCAAAGGATTTCAAAAATTGAAAAATTATGTATTTTTACCATATACATATGACCTCCATAAAACGGGTAAAATTAATAATATTTAAAAGGAAGGTTTTTCAGACCTAGTAGACTGGTTAGCTATTGGATCAAGGATTCCAGAACAGTTTTCGTTACGATCGGGTAATCCTTGGCACCAGAGAAGCTATTTGTTTTATTCAAATGGGCAAAACAAAAGTGCTCTATGTACATACATCGGTCAAAATCGGATAAAAATGGACTTGTGATGGAAATGGCCCTAGTGAGCGGAATAGCCATAGTATCAAGGATTCCAAAAAAAAAGTTTTCTTTACGATCCAGCTTTATTTGGTACCAGAGATATAGGCGATGTAATGAGCAACAAACAAGTGCTCTATGTAAATAAAGATAAAATGAAATTGTTGAAAAGTGGACTTAAAAATTTTAATAATTCTCATCTAGTTCAAAGTTGAATTTCTTTGGTAGATGACTCGCATTTTTAGATGGACGACTAGCATTTTTTTGGTCGATGACATGATTTTTTTTTTATATATGACATTTTTTTTTGGACGATGACATTTTTTGTCGATGATTTACAATTTTTTGGTTGTTGACTTGCAGTTTTTGATCCATGAATTGTATTTTTTAAGATGATGCATTCTTTGAACGATAACTTGTATTTTTTGGTCTATGACTTTCATTTTTTGATGATAACTTGCATCTTTTGATTGATAACTTGCAGTTTTGGTCGATGATTTGCATTTTTTTGGTTCATCACTTGCATTTTTTTGGACGATAACATGCATTTTTTAGACGATTACTTGCATTTTTTTTTATAGAAGATAACTTGCAATAGATCGATGACCCGCGTTTTTTTGGTCAATGACTGAAATATTTTAGGTCTATGACTTGGCTTTTTTGGTCGATTACTTACATTTTTTATATAGTGCACTTTTTTGCTCATTTGAGGAAAACAATCTCCTATATCTCCGGTCGTAAATAACGGCCGACCGTAAAGGAACCTGTTTTGAAAGCTTTGATACCATGGCTACTCGCTCCATTTCCCACCACAAGTCCATTTTTTATCCGATTTAGCCCTAATCGCAATTTTCCTAGCTCATTTGAAGACAACAATTTGTTTCGGCGGCCTGTCCCTAAGGTTACCAACATTAGTAGTAGTAGTAGTGGTTTGGAAGCCTTAATCCAATATCTCAAATATTTAGAGAATTAAGTGATGGAATATATCCTTGATTGAAGTAAAAGCATTGAGTCTGCGAAAAATCATGAGCATAACTAAACAGGAACACAACCTAGGAAAACCAAGAGACGATATTAAATTGAGATGCATGTAGAATCAGATAGTTTCCTGATATTTAGGTTGCTATCTATTGTTTGCTTCATTTTGATTTTAAAAAATTATTTTTTATATTTTACAAATTTTTAATTCCTGTTATAGCTGAAAAACATCACTTCTCTCATTTTCAATATTTATAACAAATATTTATTTAAATAATCGTATTGAAAATTTATTCAAAGTTTAGAAAAGGGGTTTATATGCCATTTCTATGTTGAGGTTTTCCTCTTGCAATTTATAAAGATCTTGACCCCCATAATAATTATCGAGCAAATCTTTAACAAACTTTATACTGTTAACGGTATATCTATGGGTCAGTTAAAAAGTAGAAGAAGAAAATAAATAAATAAATGGGTGTGTCAATTTGAAAAGTTTAATTAAATCCTTTCGAATTTACTTGAAATACAAAATCGAATAGACAACTTCTTTTCAACTTTTACTACTTATGAAAGATAAATCAATTTTCATTTTGTTTTTTCTTTTTTTTTTAATTTGCAAAACTCAATGTCAAAATGTTAAAATAAATAAATTTCGTTTTGAAAATATTTTCTTTTTCTTTTCTGCTGGAACAGGATACTGTATAAAAAAACACAGAACGAAAGCGATAGTGCTAGCTATAGATGTAGGGAAAGAGTAAAGAATACTCAAGCAAAGGACAAACAGCAACAATCCTTGTATACATATACTATATATACTACCGATACCAACATTTAAACTCTTCTTCTTTTAATATACTCTGTAATGAATGTGAAAGTGTGTCTGTTGGTGGTCTTGATATTTGAAAATTATCCTTTTTTATCGTATATCATACTGATAACGATGCTGTACTCCCACCCATATTTTAAATATGTATTATCGTATACAAAACAGTAAAAACTTTCAATAGTGACCAGCACAGATAAAAAGGCAAATTTCGAAACAATAATTAAAATTAACTGAACCAAGACAGTGTACAGAGTAGCCCAGTTTGAAGAAAGTTATTGTTGAGAGATTCCTATAAATTGGTATGTATTGTAGTATACAACAATTATTCATACACAGAGACATAAAGGTTTGGCCAAACAGCATCAATTACTATAAAATACGAGTTTACACGAAAACTTTATAATGTTATGTATATACATACATACAACATAATATATATGTATGTACGCATCGTATTGTGTTGTGTATTTATATCCTTTTTTTATTGTTGTTTTTTGTTTTCCAAATATACTATAAATAATGTATGTATGCGATATGCAGCTGATGATGATGATGCTGGGTCAGGTTGAGGTTACCAACAAAACACATCTACAGCAGCAGGCTCTTTCAACTAGCCATGCAACTTGGCTGCATGGCACACAGTCATTCTTCAGTCAGTCAGTCACTCAAGTATACAGCAAACCAACATGTCAAGCAAGCCAGCCCAGAAGCTTTGAAGCCAGCACCTCTATGGGAATCGTTTCTTTTCGGGACAAATGTAACACATAGCCATTCACACATTCAAACACACACACACACATGCACACACTTTCAATTATCCGGCACATTGGTATATACACCAAAATTTACGCAGGAAGTACTTCTTTTTCCCGTATTCACTTTTTATTCATTTTGAAAATTTCTGTTTTAACGTTTAAATAACGGAATATGCATTTTTTTTGTACTCATATACATATACAATTATTTTCTTTTCTTTTCAATACATGTATGTATTCATAAATAATATAATACCGTTAAAAATTTGCTTTTATGCGGGCTTTAAAAAGGATTTAAAAATAAAATCCTTAATAAGGATACATTTGATCTTTTTCTGTGTTTTTTTAAACTGTTTTTTTATTTTTTGTTTGTTTGTTTGGTATGTTTGTTTGTTTTTTTTTTGTTGTTTCCTTACAATATATACTCTATATATGTTTTTCTTTATTCTATATTTATTGTTTTATATTCGAACAACCGTAAAATCGTAACGTTCTTTTCGTATCGACTCACAAAAACAGAATAACTGTTATTGGTTGTGCTCAATTTTTCATAACATAGATTTTTATGCCCAGATTCCCACAAGAACACAATAACACAGGAACATGTATTTTCCAGTTACACATTTTGCAAAATTTATTCGTACTTCTTCACTCTCGATATTCACTCTCTTTCTTTCTCTCCATTCATTCTTTTGTTTAGTTTCGCTACTCTCTTATTTTTTCCATCACTACTCTCTCGAACTTTCATCACAAGTTCTCTCTGTTTTCATTGCATGATGGAAGAAAAAAATCATAAACAAACAAGAAATAACAGAAAATCGTATACAATGGCAACAACAAGATAATGTCAAAAGCGGAAATGGAAATTGTAAGAGAGCTTTGCTTTTGTAACGATACGTACATATGTATGTATGTGTTGTGCATTTGGTGCTAATTTACAATAATCAGGCGAATTCCTTAAAGGGCCATTTCAATATTAACGATTCTTACAAACTGCCCTATATGCAGTAGAAGACCAGAACTTATGTATAGACACTGTCAGGAAAGACCAGCGATGCCATCATGATACGTAGAAGAGTTACACGTAAATCTTGAAGATTCAATCCAGGAATTATGCGCTGTATACATATATAGTAACCTATATGGCAATTATCTAGACGGACAGAATGTTGATCAACAGCGCTGGTAAGTCTGTTAAATTCAAGCCCACTGTGCAAGATAGTGAAGACCAAAGCTTAAGAGACTAGAATTAGATTGATGGAAGACAAGTCTGATATGAAATTCATTAGGGGCTAACAGTTCCCTCCTTAACTGTCCCTTAAACAAAACCAGTAGATTCTATGACTTCAGCAAATGCTTCGCAATGAGACTTAGTAACAAATATGAATGAAGTAAGTGAAGAGGGGCTGTTTTGTGGTATACAAATGTGTAAAGAACGGATCATGGGACTAAAACGGAAGTATTTGGTCTCAGAACGAAATATTCCGAACCCATGGAAAAACTCGTAGTTATCTCTCAAGCGGAAGCCTATGCCATCGAAAGATGTGCTCAAGCAAATTGGATAGTAGATACAAAAGCAGGGCATAGCAATACTATCTTACAGCCAAGCCCGCCGTTCAAGCAATCAGTTCTCATGAGGTTAAAGGGATCAGTAGAATTTTGTGGGCTAGGTGTAGATGTTTGCAAAGGTATGCTAAACGAAAGACAATATAAAGAGGATTTGAAGTAATCAATACTTTTGTTGTGAAATTACAATAGCAGGAGATCTGAGTCATGCATCAGACTGTCAGGGTACATACAAGTTGGGTACACTTATTTAACATGTAGATTCTCTAACGATTTCTCGCTGTTAGTTTCGTATCTTCACAAGTAAAATGGCACCGTCCTAGCTCGTGGAGTATCGTCTGTCTCCCGATATTTTTTGATCGGCGATGGCCTTCTGACCCTTGAGGATTTTAGTATCTATCTGATAGTATTGCCGATCCATATCCATTTTTTATTGTTATAGAATCCTAACATTCCAGAGATCCATTCCAGAGATCCATGTTTCTAATATGATTAGGCCACTTTTGTACACTTTGTATACTATATTTAAAAAGGGCCTTAAATATCTTTCGTTGAGCCTCTCCATTTCTGTCGACTCTATTGGAATTTTGTAAAGAGCGCGCAAAATGTTGATTTCTAGTTGTTTTGTTTTGTTTTTGTTCGTTTGTTTTGGTCATGGATTTTTGGCGTACGAATACTATTTTTGGGGATGGTTTCCATTTCATACCGAATGTATGCTAAACGAAAGACAATATAAAGAGGATTTGAAGTAATCAATACTTTTGTTGTGAAATTACAATAGCAGGAGATCTGAGTCATGCATCAGACTGTCAGGGTACATACAAGTTGGGTACACTTATTTAACATGTAGATTCTCTAACGATTTCTCGCTGTTAGTTTCGTATCTTCACAAGTAAAATGGCACCGTCCTAGCTCGTGGAGTATCGTCTGTCTCCCGATATTTTTTGATCGGCGATGGCCTTCTGACCCTTGAGGATTTTAGTATCTATCTGATAGTATTGCCGATCCATATCCATTTTTTATTGTTATAGAATCCTAACATTCCAGAGATCCATTCCAGAGATCCATGTTTCTAATATGATTAGGCCACTTTTGTACACTTTGTATACTATATTTAAAAAGGGCCTTAAATATCTTTCGTTGAGCCTCTCCATTTCTGTCGACTCTATTGGAATTTTGTAAAGAGCGCGCAAAATGTTGATTTCTAGTTGTTTTGTTTTGTTTTTGTTCGTTTGTTTTGGTCATGGATTTTTGGCGTACGAATACTATTTTTGGGGATGGTTTCCATTTCATACCGAATGTATGAATGAATGTGAAGGACTTGAATAAGAAAAGAAAAACGAAATCAACGATGATGCTCTTTTACTACGAGCCCCCAACACAAACAACAAATTAATTGCTCTTTTATCTCACATTTACAAGAAATCTATTGAGTGAGTAAAATTAATATCTGCGTGAAATTATGAGATTAAAGGCAAAGTTTACTTTTAAATCTCTCTAATGAATTTATGAAAGAAATTAAATAATTAATTGAATTTTCCAAAAAAGCAATTTTTTAAACAATTTTTCAATAAAATGAGTCACACGTAAATGCGTATTTAAAACTTGAAAATTTAAATTTTTTTTCTTTTTTATTGCAATTTCCTATTTATTAAATATTGTTGTATGTGTTATCATAGTATAATAGCCATAATTCGATTATTTGCTTTTAAGCATCCTTTAATTTTATTTTTGTTATTGTTTTTGTGCTATCATTTGATAAAACTATTAGTGTCAATTTCCTGCCTCCTCCCACTTACATACATAGTTTTTTATCTTCTTTGCTTTCTTTCCACATACAATATTTTTATCCATTTGACCTAAATCTCTTGTTATTACTTTAACTAAATTTCCTAGTACAGCAGAACGTACTACAATAAAAAAAACAAGAAAAACAAGGAATAAAAGAATATATTGTTACTTGTCGACATCATTATATCCTTGTCCTCGCATGTATTGTATTCTTATCAGTCATTTATTGCCGCCAGCCTAGCATTAATACGTTTTAGCGTAATACTTGTCGTACTCGTTCTAGTTCGTATCAGGCAACCAACCAATACTGTACCAATCCATTTAACAATTGCGCCTTATAATGTGCTCGCAATAACAAACCTGCTTACACATATACACACACAATTATTTTACTCTTTTTATTTATTTTTTATTCAATGGTGTCCTGTTCCTTTATATTTTTACGCATTCGTTTTGTTATCATTCCAGGCAATATAACAATAACGAGTGATGGCAGGATATATTTTCCAAAGAGTAGCGAATGGTTTAAGCGATTGGTTAATATTAAAAAGCTTTTTTCCCATTCACAGATAAAAAGCTTTCAACAAAATAAAAACCTTATTCTGATGGCATTGTTATGAATTAATAGAGTTATATACACAATAAATCTGGTAGCATTAGCGCAGACTATATTCCAGTGTTGCAAAATTGAAATTTTTAAATAGTACTGAACTATAACTGAGAGAGTACCTTTTTGCATCAAATGGTACTCTTATAAAAATATATTTATTTTATACTTAATATGTACGGAATGGAATAGAAAAACTAACTTAAACTACATGTTTCTCATACACGAAACAAAAACAGTTGATTCGAAAAGAAAGGTTTAGTCAAAAGTCGACGCAACGACAGCTTCGGCAACCGTTCTCATTACATACGTTAGCCCCTGCGTAAATTTAGAATCCGATATGCCTTTCGAACAAAGCCTAAAAAATTAGAAATATTTCGTCAAAGAATTTCCAATTTTCAAGCATTTTGAAAATAAAAAAATAAATTATTCAAAAATTCATTTACAAAATAATTTAAATTTAATTATTTTTTGTATGCAGTTATCTAATTTTAATTTATTAGAATTTTAAGTAGAATGACACAATGGCAACACCGGATCAATTCACCACATTTTGTAAGAACTCACCACACTAGAAACTCACCACACTTCGATTTTGTTCACCACACCGGATAAATTCACCACATTTTGTAAAAACTCACCATACTAGAAACTCACCACAACTACAACAAAATTTTTCTTCACTTCACAAAAAAATTGAATTTTTCTGCTTTTCCAAACCAGCAGCGAGCAACCATCATTATCCATCCACACAACAACATCCACACAAACCATACGACCCATTATATTTTTGTTTTGACCGAACCGTGTCTCTTGTCTCTAATTACACATTTCACACACTTAAGCCGTTGTTTTTTGTTTTCGTTTTGTCTTGAACCGTGGTGGTCTTTGAGCGTCTAATAAGACTACTAACTACTATTAGAAAGACAGACCACATTAAACAAACGGGGCTTAATTTTTACTTAATAAACCCGGAAACGGAAAATATAATTTATGTTTTCGAACGAACAAAAACGAATTTGATGAAAAAAGCACTGAAAGCTTGGCCGGGGTAGGTACTACGGTATTTTTGAAATGAAAGAAATACAAAAGTACTACTGAATTTTTCAACACTGCTATTCCATTCATTACCGGTTGGTGAAATTTTTAAAAAACGCTTTTTTTAATTAAAATTTTTATTCCAAAAAAATTTTTTTTATTTCAAATTAAAAAAAATCTACGTTTAAAAATAAATTTTAGTTCGTTTCAAACAATTTTTGCCAAAATTAAAATAAACCAAAATTTAAATTTCTTTTTAAATAAAATATAAAATTTTTAAACTTGTCTTATTATTCAGCAATAGTATCGAGCTGTTCATAATTTTCTGTTTTCATATCATTCAGGCCTAACTCTTCATTTTGCTCATAAGTGCGTTCATATTTAATGATTTTCAATTTATCGTCTGGCTCATCACTGTCCAACAGAGATTGCACATAACTGTTACCAGCTGGATCATCGAGTATTAAGGTGACACTAGTTTTCAAATTAACAATATCATCGAATTTCTCGACAAAACCTTCAAATCTTCGTTTGGATGCTTCATCCGAGGAATCATGAAACATAACATCATTTCCAGCCAATTGATCTTTCATGGCATTGAAGATACCCTCCACAGTAGTAAAACGGCCATTTAGAGCTGAAGGACCCACAGAACAATCCAACTCGGGTATGCTTAAACTACAGGTTTCCGATTTTAAAACGTCACGCGTTAAATCTTCCTTAGTCTCTACACGCACCTCAAAACGTATGCCTTTTTCTTCAATACCACCTCCTGACTTGACTTCGTTGGTTTTATTACCACAAATTTCACAAACGGTAGCCATAATGACAACCTCTTTGAAATGTGGAATGCTAGTCATTTTCATATTGGTCTCACAAGGTGAACGACAGTCTGGGCATAATGTTTGGAACTGTAATACCTCACCATGCAAATCATCCAAGGTCCATGAGCCTTCAGTAATGGGTTTCAATAAATGTTGATCCTTGGATTTTTGCTCTTGATTTTGTTCATAGAAACCTAAAAGGTGGTCTTGTGCTGTTGAACGGTTGAAGTGACTGATTTTGCAATTGGGATCTGTGGCCGGTGCTAATGGATTTTCAATAAAACTGTTGCCCGAAATGTCTTCTAAAATTAATGTGAAGGGTGTTTTCAATTCCTTTAAGTTATTTAGACGTCCTATGTAAGCATCTATTGAAGCAGCAGCATCTGGATGTTCTATTCTACGTTTATCTTGATCTTGGTTCAGGCCTCTTATGGTCCTATCGATAATTCCCTCCACAGTAGTAATTTCTCCCTTCTGAGATTGGGCTGGTATTTCTAACTCCACCTCTGGAATCTTTACCAAAGTATAGTCTGAACGTACCACACGGCGATTTAGATCAGTGCTGTCTTTAACTTGCAATTCTAACTTAATGCCTTTCACTTGCACTTCCGAGGCCGATTGGATTTCATTATTTTCATAACCACAAAATTCACACTTGAAAGACATTAAAACAACCTCTTTAAAGAAAGGTATTTTCGTTAACAGGAGACGCGTCACTCCTTGGCGAAAACAATTCATACAGGCCGATTCGATTTCAGTGGCCTCCGCTGGAGTCTCATCTGCATCGATATCACGGAAAATGGGTTTCTTTTCTTCACTGGCTGCATTGTTAACTTCCTGGCTTACTTGTTCTTTTGCTGTTGCTGACATTATTTTTTTTTCAATTATTCTTTTCTAATTTTTCCAGAAAATTCTTTTATTTCCACTTGTTTAGCTTTATTAATGTTCTCGTATACGGTGGTTCTCGTTAAATGCACAACACAATAACAATTTATATATCATGCGACTTTTAATGAAATATGTTGAATAGGTGAGTACGAAAATGAGAGAGAAAGTATAAATAAACGTGTAAAATTGCAGGGTTGCTAATAAAGGCACAAATTTACAAAACAGATTTTAAAGGGTAATTTACACAATAAGTGTTTATAGACGTAAAGTTTTAGAAGTCCATCCATACTTTTAAAGCTAGAGTAAAATTATACGACAATTTTTTTAGTAAAAACCAAATCAAAGTAAAAAGGAAACAGATGTTTCTCTGTATACATTTGATCTTAGAGAGTATAATAGTTTTTCGTACATTCTCATTACATATTGAATTTACACGATACTAATCGCTCTCTTCTACAGAAAAACTTGACAAATCGTAAGACTTCTGCAACCGTTTGCATCCTCTTCAACTCTTATGGCCACAAAGTTATGAGTATTACTCTTCGACCACATATACATTTTTATCTAAGCACCAGCAGATAGGCACAGTGACAAAAATATAGTCTACTGTTTTTTCTCTCTTTATATAACCTAGAAATCCGAGGTATCTATTTCATCTGCTTATCGTTTGTTAAAAAAGATATATGCCCCATTAGGAGTCCTACAATAACTCTCTTCTTCTTCATGTTCAGGACTAGTTTCATAACTGTATAATCGAACCTTGGCATTATGCTTTTGCAACCCTACAGTCCGAACTATAACCTTATGGTCAGTTATTTTTACTGACCTATGTCTACTGACATTACCTCCATAGCTTTCCTGAACTTGTCAGTTCGTAAGCAAAAGGATTATGCGACATAGCATAATAGCTCCTTAGGAGCCTTATACACTCCCGGACCAGATGTGACTACATCCAGCAATTTACTCTAAAGAAGCACTTGTAATACCAACAAAGGCATATTTCTTCTCTTTAAAGAGAATGTTGAAGTTTTTATAAAACAAACATTGTTTTCTTTTTACTTATACAATTAATTCATGGTTAAATCATATATATTTTGCATTGAATTATGGAATTTTAGAATACCATGCAAAAAAAGCCTAAAAAATGCAACTATGTTTCGTATACTCAATGTAATTAGGCAGCACTGTTTAGTTTGACAATAAGATTTTTAGTGGCGCTAAAAACCATCAAAAGTTTGTTTACATTGAAGTGTTTTTCAATAATTTGGAATTTTATTTAGAATTTGTTTAAATTTGTGTAAAAATGAGTGAAGAAAACACCGCCAAAACAAATCGCATGCCATGGTAATTATTTTTAAAGGAGTATTTTAAGTACTGAAATAAATTTCTTGCGTTTTTTAGGGTTGAAAAATATCGTCCAGCAAAATTGGATGATTTGATATCCCATGAGGAAATTATATCCACAAGTAAGTTTTAAAAACGTATAACACACTTTCCCTTTTGATTAATTTACAAAATTATTAGTAAATCGTTTTATCAATCAAAAGCAATTGCCCCATTTATTGTTCTATGGGCCACCTGGCACAGGCAAGACCAGTACCATTTTGGCCTGTGCCAAACAATTATACACGCCGGCTCAGTTTAAGTCAATGGTTTTGGAATTAAACGCTTCCGATGATCGCGGTATTGGCATAGTAAGAGGACAGATTTTGAATTTTGCTTCTACGCGTACAATTTTTAGTGGCACTTTTAAATTAATCATTTTGGACGAAGCCGATGCCATGACTAATGATGCGCAGAATGCTTTGAGGCGCATTATAGAAAAGTACACGGAAAATGTACGTTTCTGTGTCATATGCAATTATCTTAGTAAAATCATACCGGCCGTACAATCGAGATGTACACGTTTTCGTTTTGCACCCTTAACGCCAGAGCAAATACTACCACGTTTGGATAAAATCATTACCTTAGAAAAGTAAGAATGCTTATCAATCTCTCTATTCCCTAATCGTCTTCTAAACCTATATTATTATTTTTCTCTCAAGTTTAAATGTTACCGAAGATGGCAAAAAGGCTTTAATGACATTGTCCAAAGGGGATATGCGTAAGGTATTGAATGTTTTACAGAGTACCAGCATGGCCCATGATGTAGTTAATGAAGATAATGTTTATACTTGTGTGGGACATCCTTTGCGTAGTGATATAGAGAGAATTTTGGAAACACTTTTATCTTGCAAAAGCTTTGAAGAGGCCTATGATGGTAAACATTTCAGAAATATTCACTTTTTTATAAAATGGTTTAATAATAGTTTTTTCTTTTACTTAGAAATTCAACGCGTTAAATCGGTTAAAGGTTTAGCTTTAGATGATATTCTTACAGAATTGCATTTGTTTGTCATGAGATGTAAGTTTCTGTTTAAATTATAACAAATCGTATGTTTTAATGTTTTACATATTTTAGTGGAAATTCCAATGAGCGTTATGAATAAGTTGATTATAAAAATGGCTTCTATAGAAGAACGTTTAGCCAAGGGCTGTACCGAAGGACCTCAAACAACTGCCTTAATAGCGGCATTTTTCATACATCGTGATCAAGTAACTTTAGAAAGTTAATTCCAAAATCGTAAATAAGTTTTATTGTTAAGTTTATTTTTAGAAATTATAAATAAACCCGTATGGAAGAGTTTGTAAATCTCATGTTGATAAGCTCCCTACTTAAGTTTATGAGTTCTTTATTACAATTTGAAGGAATTCATTTATTATTCATTGCTTGGATGGGTGGGTTAAGGGATTTGTATAGCCTTTAAAGCAGCTATAGGACATGGGACCCATTGTGTTCATCCTAAAAAAGGGAAAGGAAGAAAGTAAAGAATTTGGAGTGAAAGTAGAACAGAGAAATTAGCTCTGAGAGAATTGGCACACAGTCCTCAGCAAGTATAATAAACCTCAGATGAGTTCGGTTTAATAAACAATCTATAATAAATTCTATAAAGAGTTATAATGAAGATATTATATTTAAAGGTTCTGCTTTATTAGCCTCCTGTTCGTTATAAAAAACATACGTTTTTTTAAATTTATCAGTATTTACTTTATAAGCTTTTAAACATTGAAAACAAAACTGTTTTTAAACTGAACCACATTAGTATTAATTTTCAAAACCGTGCTACGTCAATTCTACATTGATTCTGTTACAAGTAAGCAACCAAGTTCTGGTAATTATGTCGAAAGTACTTAAATTTTCTTATGCCAGTTGAATGTTTCTGAGATTAAATAACTGAAAATTTTGTTATATTTTTTAAATGCTTTTATAATATTTTATTTAGATATCGATTTCATTTTAATTTCCATTCCATTTCCATTTTATTTGGTTTTCAATAATTTTGTCTCCTTTTCGTAGGCATATACAGTCTGATGGGCTTCTTCAAAGTGAGGAACCAATTCCTTTCGGACGTTTCCGATCCACTTATAAGTTTCAGGATATTTATCTTTGATCTCATAGCCAGCACATCCTACAAAATATAAGCAAAAATGAAATTTAAATCGAAATATTTTTCATATACTTACTAATCTGCTCAATTTCACATGCTCCAAAAACATCTGCTGCTGTTATTTCGTCGCCTATCAAAAATTTTGTCCCACTAAGCCACAAATGCTCCATTTGGTTTAAATCTTTTTCCATCAGTTTCTGATATTTTCCAATTTTTTCTTCTGAAGCAGGATAGCCGAATAGTTTTGCTTGAGCCCATATGAAACGGAAATATAAAGAACATGAAGTTCTTATGCCAGTATGTTGGCATTGTAGGAATTCATCTACACGTGCTCTTTGCTTTAGATCCATAGGATAAAAGTTTAAAGATATTTGATCAGTATGTACTAAATACCTTAAAATGGCAATGCTTTCAGCCAACTGGTATTCTTTATTGTCGACATAATCAATAATGGCTGGCACTTTTTGGAAACGATTTACTAACTTATAATCATCAGTTAGATGTTCAGCTTGTTTTTAATTATAAAAATGAAATTGTTTATAAAGCATATTGATATTATCTCTGTTTACTTGCTTACCTTTAAGTAGATCGATTTGAATAGGTTCGAAATTTGTGCCACTGGTTTTAAGTAGAATATATAAAGCTCTTGATGGTTGCGATAGAAAATCAAAATAATATTTTAAACGCTTTTCTGTCATCGTCTTTGGTAATTAAATCCGCAACAGCAAATACTACAATATTGCTAATATTTGTTATATTTATTATACAAAATAATACTCTTTGATAACATACATATCTTCAGCGTTTTGTGCTCTTTGTATTTCTTTTCTTTTCTTTCTTTCTCTTTGTTTAAAGCAAAACATATTTTAAAGAGTTTACTTTTATCATTTGTTTTCTTCTCTGCATTAAACTTTGAACAGTGAATTGTTTATTTTTGTTTGTCGCCTAAATAAGCATTCAATTTTTTAGCTGATATTCGTTTATTATCTATTAAAGTTACATGTGTTGTTTGCCTACCTTAAAAACATAACTCGACCTAAGCAAGTAAGAATTGTGCAAACTGAAATCAGTTTTCAAACTGGCTAGTATTTAAGATGAGCTCTTGTTAATTAAGTGTCATAAGAATAATAATTTTCTATTTTCGGTGCAGTAAACTACATACATACATAATTGAAAATGATTAACTTTATAACTGATATATTTGATGATGATGGTGATACATGTAAATTATTTGATTATTTAATTTCTTTTTTTAATATTCAAATATATTTTCGTTAATATTGTGTAATGAAATCAAAATTTATTAAAAAATTATTAAATTTTTTATTTTAAAGCAGAAGGCATTAAAAATGAGTTCATTATTCATTGTTCATAGTCCAAAAAATTATGAAATTTTAATGCAATGCTTGAAATGTATTTAAAAATATTACATATGCAATGGTTAAATGATTATCAAATGGAAACGATTTTAAAATACTGAGTTTTTTGTGCCAAGATTACATGCGTTAAATTACGAAAAACATTATTTGTGTTAAAAATAAGTGATTCTCCCCTGTGAAGTTATTGCATATTTAATATCCGAAAGAAAGAATTTTCGAAGAACAGCATCTGGAAATTCGAACAAATATTTTTTTTTCAACATCAAGAATTAAATAACTTTCCTACAATCCAAGTTGAATGAAACCGAATAAAACTATTAAAATGGTGATCCAAAAAATGTAGTCTCCGGTCCCTACTCTAGCTATATATTGTATTGGACCAAGAGTAAAACCTGTAAAGAGGAAAGTAATTACTGTCTGGATTTGAATCTGTAAGATTCAAGAGATAGTGTTCCACATATAAATAGTGCAACTAAAGGATGAATTTTGTTAGTCGATCACAGACTAACTTGCTTAATAAGAAAGGCGAGTACCATGTAAAAATATTAGAATGTCGAAAATAAGTTTCCTTGTTACACTATCGACCGATAGAAAACAGTATTGGACACGCATTATATCGATTGTGTTCTAGTGAATCCATACAGATTTTTCTACCGTTATTAATACGCACATTCCGTCTCTGCTGAACGCTTTTAAAATTAACGCTCTACACAAGTAAAGCTGTCATATAAGACGATGTATTTCCTGTACCGTTGTAAGAAGCAAAAGTGCTTGCATGTTGCAATCACTCAAGCTGACATTGCATTTAATTGTCACGCTCAGGATATCCGTCGCTTTACCCATAGGTTCAGATGACAATGTACGAAAATTGGATTTCATTTTTGATCGGAAGAGGACTGTGCAAGTACTAAGAAGCCCTGCACATACCAGTTATGTATGGTTTTGAAAAGCGCGAATATTGTATTTAAAAATCAAGCTCAGAACAACAAGAACTTCTAACTCCACTATATTCCTTCACCCCTAGCTATAGAACTTCATTAATGCCAAACAAAAACGCGAAGGAGTTTGGTTGGGGTCAAAGGAATACGAATGACAATTATTGTCATGTGCAATACATATAGATTGGCTTGGAAGAAAAGTGTGTCATTCAGAAAGATAAATCGTAGTGTTGGATATACAATAATCGAGCAACGTGCTACGCCCTAATTGGTCAAAATATGATCAAATATTGCGCTGGTTTAAGTTATTGTGTCGACGTTAAGCTGTAGATTAATGGATTAGACATTGCTAATCCTGAAACTGTCTACAGGGCTGTAATAAACAATAATGTAATCGTACACTGTTGGGCATTACGATCTTTAAGTCAAAATTATCGAATAAGTAGATAGATTTCAACAAAATCAATGGTCTACGGCGTCCTTAAGTTATTCTGCTTGAAAACCTATAGCTACCACAAGCAATCTGTATCTGTTTCTATCGTAACATATTATTTATCGTAACATTCTTCTTCAGGAAATTAAGAAAATCTTTTTAAATACAAGTTGGACATAAAAAGTTTTATGGGACTTACAGAGAATCATACAAATTTTCATAAACGATTTTATATTCGACCTTTGATTTGTCATTGTATTGCTTATGTTTGTCTGGTTATGTGGAAGTTAAGAGAAGCATATTTTTCTTTAAAGAGAAGTACATCTAATGTAGTAAGTGAGTATCTAAGAGAAATTGAGAAACCAAAGCAAAAGCGATCGGTTTGTTTATCAATTTCGAATGCAAAACATCGGTAAAATATACCATAAATAAATAAATTAAAGCAACTGTAGAGCAATAGAGAAAATTCATTGAATTAGTTGTACTCTTAATTTTGTAAAGGTAAGATCGTTCAGAAAGAAAGTTTTCAACTAAAACAAAAATAAAATATTAATTTCTTAATGAAAATGTAATTATTGTATTTTGTTTTATTAATTTAGTGAATTTAATACGGTGTCCAAAGAAAATGTCTCTGGCCTATTACTATGATCTAATGTCACAGCCCTCTAGGGCTTTGTATATTATACTTAAAATGAGTGGAGTTCAATTTGAAGATTGTCCAGTAGCATTAAGAAATGGTAAGTACAATATAATTTATATGTATGTACGTTTGTACATTGTAATCTTATCATGCAATATTTCAAAGGTTTATGGTAATTCTTGAAGTTTATTAAAAAGTAAATTAAAAATATTTACCCATGATGCACTTGGTTTTACGACATACAAATTCGCAATTCATTTTACATACATTAATTGCTTTTGTTTTCTTTTTTAATATAGGCGAACATATGACGGAGGATTTTAAAACAAATATTAATCGTTTCCAAAAGGTGCCATGCATAATTGACGATGGATTTAAATTGGCTGAAAGTATTGCAATTCTCAGGTTAGTGGCATAAAGAAGTGATGAAGTAAAAAACTTTACTTTAGTAATCTAAACCATGAGTTGTGTAAGTTCATCACAGAGGCGCTATGTGTTGAAAGAAGACCAATTGTCGCAAATGCTGTTACATAATTAGTCATAATTAGAAATTAGGCTTACGACCTAGTTTCTCACACCACTTATGTTGTGTGCTTTAATTTTTATACATGAGTGGTGGGACCTTCAGTTTAAAGTCGACTCCGAACGACAGATTTTTGAGAAACTTTTCATGACAATTTTATTTACACTCAGAGTTTTTACCACAAATATGTTGAGAGCAAGTCGCGGAAGCAACTTTTTTTATATTTCGCTTAGTTGCAGATGCCTGACCTGGAGTTTGAACCTAGGCCTCACGTTTAATAAGCCAACACACTACCTACTCGACCGCGGCGACTTCCGCAAATGCTATTAAAATAATTAAATTCGACGAAACCGACCGCTCTCAGTTTTTTGCCAACTAGAAGATAGTGTTCCTCTAGTAGAAGCTTAGCAATTACCTCCGAAATGAGGATAAATAATCGAATAGAAGGATGCATAATTGAATATATACTTCATTGCAGGCTATTTATTAGCTCTAGTTTGTCATTTTACATTGCAGACTAAAAGTTCTAACACTGATATTACTGTTTAGAGGAAATTATATATTCATTGGTCTTAACATCACGTTTGTCGGATTTCGATATGCCTTAGCACTTCCCTCCAGGCGACTATGTCGACAAACGCGCCTCTACACATCGTTGCAAAAAGGGCTTACATTTATTATCACGCAATGGCGCTTGACAACAAATATTGTTTTGGCTTGACAGCTGAAGTTCAACGCTTTCCTATGATACAGTCCAAGTCATCTGGATTAGACCTACAAATAATTATGAATTGCTTATCCTCTCGTTTTGTGTTCTATCATTACCTATATGCGTAAAAAACACATTACCTATGTACTGAATCGTCACCCAGTTCTATTTCAGTTTGCTGTAATCTTTTAATAGCAAGTCACTCAAGAGACTAATTGCAACTCTTAAAGCAAAAGCTTAAGCCACAAAAACATCAATCCCTATTGCTTTGAAAGTAAGGTGGTATTTCAAAATCGGCGCCTTTTTGTGTCGCATATTTCAGTCTAGGAAACTGAATAACCACCAGCCCTCATTCTTGTAGCCAAACGCAAACGCTCATAGAAAAGTATACGTTTATAAGTCTGCTTGTTCTTAACCTACCACGCTTAAGTATTTCAAGAGTCATATACTTCGACTAGAATAAAGTATTTATTTTAAGATTGTCGATTAAAACCTGTGTAATTCATTAAACATCGGAATTTTTTTTTGTATTTTTATTCAACTATTAGAAGATTTTAAATTTTAGGTTTTATTTATGTTTACAAGTAAATACCAAACAAATTTTAATTAATATTTTCTGCCACTTGCAGATACTTAAGTGCCAAAGGAAAAATACCGGAATTTTTATATCCCAAATACTTTGTGGAGCAGGCACGTGTAGATGAATTTTTAGAATGGCAGCATATTACTTTACGTATTACTTGCGCGTTATATTTCACTACAGTTTGGTTAGATCCGCTGCTCACAGGAAAGAAACCATCTCAGGAGAAAGTTGACAAATTAAAAGGTCACATGGAACTGAACCTGGGCATTATAGAAAACGTTTGGTTAGAAAATTCTGATTTTTTGTGTGGCAAACAAATGACTGTGGCCGATGTCTTTGCAGCTTGTGAAATTGAACAAACTAGTGAGTGTTTAAAATAAGAACTTTTTAATAAAACAATTTTTTATAAGAATTTATTAATTTTATATAGGAATGGCTGATTATGATGTACGTATTAAGCATCCAAAAATTCGTGCCTGGCTAAAACGTGTGCGAGCTGCTTGTAATCCCCATTATGATCATGCACATCAGTTTGTATATAAGATTTCTGGAACGGCACCTCATTCGAAATTGTAATCGCAACCGCTATTTACAGACACATGTTTATAACCAAAAAATAAAAGAAAAAAATTGTATTTCCAACAACTGCTGTTCATAGTAGTACATATAAAATATGAATTTTTTATTCCAATTTGTTCCCGTTTAACTTGTACAGGCAGGCTGGTTCGGTTGCTTTTTTATTTGGCGTAGAGAAAGATAAATTTTTAATGTATACATATGTTAGAAATAGGAAGTAGGTGCTACAAGCATATAATTTTTTTTATTAGAAGTAGTTTGACAGCGCTTTTGAATGCTTACTGCCACTCGACTCCTGTATCCATATTTTTGACGGGTCTGACATCGGACTATTTAGAAATATTTACCTCCATGCCGATTTTTGATTTACGATTTATTTCGACCGCGCTTTGCTTAGATTTTTTTTTCATTATTTAATATCCCTCGGAATGATTGATGTTGGATTCTTGTCTAAATCATACGCGTAACATAGTGGAATCATGTCTTTGAACCCAAATTCGGATGGGTAGCTTATCTCGATCTTAGAAAGTGGTCTTTTATGTAAAATTATGTTTTAATTAGTTACTTATGTGCGTGTGTGGAAACACCAAAGTAATTAACACTGTAGGTCGACTCTTTAAAAATACAGTCAAGAAAAAAGTCTGCGTACATACAGTTATGGTTTACCTTTTAAAAACGTTTAAAATGAGTTTGTAGATTGCAAATAAAAATAATTTTATGTTTAGTTTTAATTAAATTCTTTATTGTTAGCACAATTCTGTGTGCAACTTTTTACAACTTTATGCAAGTAATGATGTTTGTTATTCCTCTTTGCACTGTTTTGCATAAACACTAACAATTACTAACCACGATTATTCTCTTCAAACACTGCGTCTTCACAAAAGACAGACTGCATTTTTACTGACTACTTGCCTGCTTTGCTTTGCCTTTTATATCGCAGGGTAAACAGTCTGATGAATGCTCTTGATGGCAAATGAATTCGCCTTCATGAAATCTCTATAATTGTAAACATGTAGTTTACATGTTGTTTTCAATTATTGTTTGTTTTTGTATTTCTGTTTACATTTATTCCTGCAGTTTTTGTTGTTGCATTTTTGTTTAATTGTTTATCACTTTTTATACTGGTGTTTTGTTGGTATATTTTTGTTTACTTGGTTATCTTGTAAACAAGTTCATTGTTTTTGTGTTTGTAGTTTTTGTTTATAATTTTAATGTTAAAAGATGTAAAAGCAAAACACCATTTCCATTTTAGTAGCAATGCGTTCAAACTAAAAAGGTGTTATAGCTTTCTTTGAGGCAGCCATAGTTAAAAATGTTTGAAGACAAAATCGAATATAAAAAAGAGAACCTAGAAATTATTAGAAAAAACATAAAAATTAGCGGTGTATGTAGACTTTTTTCTGTGCCTGTATGTATTTGTTCGAAAATAAAAAAAGTCCTCTTGTTTTTATATTTAATGATTTGTTGTATTGTATATTTATTTTAATTTTTTTGTTGTTGTTGTTTTAATTGTCTGTTTTTATTTCTAAATACGTCGGTGTAACTATTACAATAATGATGCTGTTTGTTTTCATACATAATTTAAGGTTTTCTTTTATGCGGTGTTTCTTTTTCTTCTTATAATTGTACACAAAATTAATTACATTGTTTTTTTATATTTAAATGTGGGAATTGCTATTGATAATGTTGCATTTTATGTTTCATAAATGATTCTCTCTTTAAATGGTAAATAGAATACGTACTATTTTATATTAAATTTTATTATTATTTTTGTTTTTATTGCATTTAAACATTTTTGTTTTTATAGAAATAACTCTTTTTTTTCAATTAAGTGGGTGATTTTTAAACTGATTAATTTTTTCTCTGCTTATTTTAAAGTGCTTTTGAACACTTCCATTTGTATTATACAAAATATTATTTGAAAATCAAACTAAAATATAAATAATAATTTTAATAATCAACAATTAATGTTAAAATACATACATACACAGCGTTACTAAATTCATATCTAACGAAAATTCGTTTCTTTATTTTCTTTTTTTGTATTTTAATTTCATTCAACTTAATATACTTAAAAAATCTAATAAAAAAGTGTATTTCTTTTATACAAAATAGCAACATAAGAGTTTTATTTTTTAATTATTTATTTCTTTTTTTATTAATTAAAAAACTAATTAAAACTAAACACTTGTATAGAAATGTTTAGTATTGTAAATAAATAGAAAAAAAAAACAAATACTTTTATAAATTATGCGTTAAATGTTTATATAAAAACACTTCTTGTTTTATGCCGTAAAAAAAGAATCATTCAAAAGTCTTATTGGTTTTATAATATAATTTTTATAAAAATTAACTAAAATACTAACTATAAAATACAATCAAATATACAAATTACTTTCAAATATAGTAAAAAACGGATATTTAAAAAGGCTCGTTTCTAAATATGTGGTTTTGTTAATGAATAAATAGCTTTTCTAAAATAATTTTAGGCAAGTTTTTGTACAAATAAAATTGATAACAAAAATAAGAATTTTTTAAGTAGAAGAAAATATGTGTTTAACATTAATTATTTTATAATTATTTCCCTTACCTAAAAACTCATATCAGTTTATTAACCCTTGTGTCAGACAATATGTTTAATTATTAGAACATTTGAAAAAGAAAGATTTTAAAAAAAATATGCAATCGCATTGTGCTGATAATTTTGAGTTTTGTGTATTTTTTATATTATTTTTTATATGCTTAAGGTTAACAAATGCAGTTCTTTTGTTTAAATGATGCAGATTCTTTCATTTTTCCTTATTTCTGTAAGAGAATATGAACATTTGAATACGAACATTGCGGGACAATGGCAATTCGCGTCGAAACAAAGATAGTATGACCTGTCTAAATGATATGCAATGCGATTTCCATGTATATATTAAGAAATAAAATCGAGTGCAGTATTCTGTCTATGCGCTCAAAAATGTCCTTCCCAAATAAAGAATTGATAGACAAGACTGCATTGAAAATGTGTCGAGCAGAGACATAATTTTCATGAGAATAATGTAGAGTAGCCCCTAGAAGACTATTTATTAAATCAAAAAGTAGGCCTCTAATCCGTCAAAGATTATTTTCTAAAGACTTTAAAAGCCTCTGAAAGCATTAAGCCTAAAAATGTATTTCAGATTGGTAACCGACAGCCTACCTTTTAAACTCTCGGTTTAAAAAAAATAGTTTTCTTAGCACCTTACATTTTTAGCTGCCATATAGCAACATAACTGAAGTTATGATGTTCATCATAGCCGATCCACAAATATAATTCTTTTGGCCGTAGTCTGATATATGTATATTCCAAAACGGTGGCATCAATATCTTGTTAGGGTCCGTGTATTAGCAAATGCCAAAAAGATGTTCGTTAACATACGCAATAAAATTAAATCATTTCACGTTTTACAAAGACATTCAGCCTATTACTTTGTCGAAATGTACACGAGATTTAACAATTTTGTAAAGGATTCAAGGCAATACGAACATTTTCCTTCTAACCACTACAGACATTTGGGAATGCGTTTACAAATTGGCAACTGTATTAAGACTGAATGCCTTCGTAGATCAGTGTCTAAATGTTTTCAATAATTTGTGATCAATTTTAGACCAAAACTACAGTCGCCAACTAATGAAAATCAATCGGTGATTACTGAAGTATAGTAATATAGTGATTGTCTAAAAATGCTTAGACACCAAATAACAAGATTGAAAAGCTTTATTTCATGTGCACGGTTTAATAAATTAACAGCTGAATTAAAAAGTGACGTAAAATTAAACTTATTTTTTAATGTTTAGAAAGGTATATTGTGAAAATGCATTCTAATTTTCTTGAAATTTAATTTTATTTGTATTTTATATAAAAAATAGGTGAAAAAGTTTTGGTTGAAGTAAGATTAAACACATTGTACATATATTACATACATTGGCCATTACAACCCTTCAGTCAGGATTACGGCCTAGCTTCTTACACCACTTATGTATGTTGTGTATGTTAATTTTATACATGAGTTGCGGGACCTACAGTTTAAAGTCGACTCAGAACGACAGATTTTTGAGAAACTTTTCATGGCAATTTTCTTTACTCTCAGAGTTTTTGCTAGAAATCTGCTGAGAGGAAGTCGCTGAAGAAATATTTTCATATTTTCGCTTTGATTTCTGACCTGGGGTTTGAACTGTGGCCTAACGTATAACAAGCCAACACACTACCTACTAGACTAGTCTCCGAGATAGAATAACTTTCAAAAGTTAAGAAACTTCAAATAATTGAAACTACAAGGGAAGGTATACAATATAGAATTAGAAGATGTACGCTGAGGGAATACTTTGAGGCTTTTCGTTCTGTCAGTCGTATAGAAACAAACACATATATTTCAATTCATTTTTTATGCTGCATACTACGGTCATGAAAATATTAAATGTTACATTCCTGTCTAATGTTACTCAACTAATCAACTTTATATTATTCTTTGACGAATATCTTTTAAAAAATATATGAATTTTGGAAAATTCTGTTAATTTAAATATTTCTATTTATTAAGTTAATAATCTATTCTTTTATCAATTATATTTCGTTAGTATAATTCGCAAGGACGCTAAGTTCACTTTTTTCCAAAATTGATATTTTAATGCAAAACGGTAACAGTATACAAAATACATATTTTACAACAACAAAAAATGTCATTATGTAGTTTATAGTTGTTGTAATTTTGTGGTTTGCAAAAACGCTAAGTCCACAAAACTACGAAAAAAAATTAAAAGCGGGTGCTAACTCCACGAATATTATTTATTAATTATTATTAATTTTTGATCTAGGTCCTTTAAAGAAAGCTATTTTGTAAAAATAATTCCGTTTAAAAAGTTTAAAAACTGAGAAAGCTACTATGTTTTTGTGTCTCCTGTAAAATTTGAAAAAAAGGACTTAACATATTTGCGAATTAGACTAACGATTTTATATTTTATCAATTATTGTACAGACCGAAAAATTTGTCATATATTGTCAAAGAAAATAATTAAACAGACAGAAAAAGTTATTTAAAACAAAATCAAAACGCAAAACCTAAAGGTTTAAATTAAGAAATAATTTCAAAATTTACCACAATCTTTATCAAGTCGCCGAAGTCAAGAAATAAATTACAATAGTAAAGAAAAAAAAAAGAAAAAATGTCGCAATTAGCTTTAATTTCATATTTTTAAATATTTTGAAATGTTTTTAATCATATTATTTTATTACGATTTTCAGTATTAAAGATAAAATATTAAAATTACCACAAAATAGCATACGAGTACGTTTTATGGAGCCAGTAAATAATAATTTTTTAAATTAAAATAAAAAAATCATTTTTATAATGTTTAACATTGTAATAAAAGTCTCTCTATTTAAATAAAAAAAAAACTTATGTTGCTACAAATAATAATAATAATTACTTTTTACACATATAAATCTTTTCAAAAAATACAAATACATATACATATGTATATTGTATGTGCTTATGTTATATGTATACATACATATTGTATATTAAAAATTAAAATAAACTACTACTTTATACAATTTAGTTATAAAAACCTAATAGAATTATTTAAAAAATTTAAGTGGTCAAAAAATTGTAATGGCGTGGCCAAAGGTAAAAAAAACAGTAAACAATTTTTGGTTTCAAAATATATTTTTGTTTTAGAGTTAAAGAAATAAAAAAAGAGCAAAAAAAATATTAAGTGCGCTTTCATATTACATAGTTACACTTATTTATGCTTGAATACATTTTTTTTGTTTGTTTGTTTGATTTGTTTGTATGTATATATATATAATTTACTTTTTTCTTAATTTTCTTTTAATTTTTATTTATTTTTATAACTACATAAATGAAATAACTTTTTTTTTTGCTTTACAATTTTGTGTAAATGATTGCTAATACTACACTTGATTTAAACTTGATTTCTTACATTCTTTTTTATATATCTTTTTTCATCATCTTGATTTTGTTTACACATAAAACATACACAAAATATATATTTTTTTATATATTATATATGTCGGGGTTTGTTTTCTCTCTATTATAGTACACATGTTGGGAAAATTAAACAACAATGAATCGTTAAATAATTTCAATTTTTTTTTTATGATATTCTTTTTTCTTTCACATTTTTTTTGTTAACTTACAAACTAATTGGTGTTTTGTTGGTTAATCAGAAAAAATAGTTTTTTCTTCTCTTTTTTTATAGGATTTTTATTTGTATTTTGCTTCCACTGATTATATGCTATACAAGCTTGATTTTTGTTCTGTAATATAAACAGTGTACAAAAGATGATTTCAATTTTTTTTTGTACAAATAATGGTAATCATAAAATTGGATTGGATTGAATTGGAATAATGATATCAACTAGGCAGAGTTTTCAAAGATAATAATACATTAACTCTGAAATTTCATTGAGATCTGTAAGTAAAAATACTTTCTTTTTTCATTTATTCTCTGTGATATAAAAAAATTTTTTTTTAAAACTGTCCAAGTAATAATAGTAATTATAATGATTGTACTCAATATGTTTTTATTTTTGTTATTGATTTCGCTTTGAATTTCAAGTGAAATTAAGGGGGGTGGGGTCTAGTGTGTTATTCTCTAATAAAATTTAAAATATTAAGATTTTCGTTTAACATGCTTTTATAATTACACTATGCTTTGGGAAAACTGCATCTAGGGTTTCAGAATTAATTAAAAAAAAAATTTTTTTCAAGTGAATTTGGCAAACTTCTCTCCCGCTGGAGACATTTGTTTTCTCCTTGAAATGTGTTTCCTTAGATCAACAAGTTTCAGAATTGCTGGAGAAATATACAAAGGGGATATTTTGTACAAAAAAGAATGTAAAAAAATCGATTAACAATTTTTGGACAACCAATAAAATCTGGAATTTAACATAACATAATTGGCCATTACAACCCTTCTGTCAGGATTACGGCTTAGCTTCTCACACCACTTATGTTGTGTGTGTTAATTTCATACATGAGTGGTGGGACCTACAGTTTAACGTCGAGTCCGAACGACAGATGTTTGAGAAACTTTTCATGGCAATTTTATTTACTCTCAGAGTTTTTGCCAGAAATCTGCTGAGAGGAAGTCGACGAAGAAATATTATTTTCAAATTTCGTTTGGATGTCTGACCTGGGGTTTGATCCGCGGCCTTACGTCTAATAATCCAACACACTACCTAATAGACTACGGCGACTATCTGGAATTTAATTGTTTATAAATAAGAGCTTTTTTAAGATTAATATTATTCCTCATTATAATATCATTGCTTTGCTTTAAACAATTTTATCTACTTTTAAATTTAAAATCAAGTTATTGACTCTCTTACTCATTTTCAATTTAAAAGTTTAAAAAAGATGAGAACAATTTCTTGGGAAATTAATTAAATCGAATTATCATTTGCAAAGGAATAGAAGTCTGCAAAGAACATAAATTTCGCTTAATGGTCATGAGTGGATTGTTTATCTTTCATTTATAAAATCAAATTAAAAAAAACTGAAGATTAAAAATTTAAAATCCCATTAACGTTATTTTTTTTTGTTGCACAGTGTAATTATAATTTGTTTTCAGTATGTTACCATATTTGCTTTGAATTTAACACTGAGGAATTTTATTCCTTTTGATATCATATTAATAATAAAAAATACTTTTTTTTTCTAACATTTCTATGTGTGTATGTGTGTGTAGAATAATGAGAACTTAAAAGCGACCACGATTAATATTCTTAATGCGTATGCCCACTTCAACTACGTGTTCACCGGCTGAATTGGCAACATTAACAGTGGCCGCATTATTTGTGCTACTGCTGCTATTACTACTGCTACTATTGTTGCCATTACTTGTACTGCTGCTACTACCGCCCTCATCATGTTGCATATTGTTGTTATTGTTATTATTGGGTATATTACCATTGGCGCTAGATAAAGGTATACGTCGTACGATTGTTGTGGTATTGGAAGAAGTAGCATTATTGGTTGCATTTGTAGAATTTTTACAATGATGATTGCAATTGTTTGGCCCTGCTCCGCCGCCACCGCCACCACTGTAATCGTGAGGTCCCCCCACGGTATGTCGACGTTTAATCGAACGATTTTGTTTGTTTTGTATTTGCCGCTTTTTCGTAAGATTCATGTCAGTCTTTTCATCTTTTGTTAAACCAGTTGTTGGCATTGTTGCAGTTCCTGTGCCTCCATAGCGTGAAGTGTAGTTGCGGCAATTGAAGGAGGCCGATCTAAACAAACGGTGATCTCTTCGTTTCTTATTGTATTTGTCCAGCAGAAATGAGGGCGATGCCATAACTAAAGCTTCTTTAGGATCGCTTGTTGTCGAGCCCTCCGAATCATCCTCGGAACAGCGTTGTTCCTGCACTGAGGAAGAGAATCTCAAATTTTTGCTAGTGGCATACAAGTTTCGAGCTGTTGATGCCGACAGATTTCCTTTGAGCGCACTTGCTGTAGGTGTTGAGGCGGCTGTGGGAGGCGATGTTAGGCATGTACCACCCACACTGCCCAGCGAAGAGTTTATGGGCGCTGTGGCTGAGTGTTGCAATTTATGTGTAGTTTTATAGGTGGTTGTAAGCGATGAACCCGTAGTTAAAGATGAAGGCTTTTCATTATTCATTTTAGCATTTAGCAGTGTATTGGTAGAGGCACACGACCGACTAACCATCAGGTTGTTGCCGGTTATGTTGTCAAGAGGGCAAAAGTTATGAAAATGCCTCTCGGGTGACTCATCGGCATAAGGAATGTTTTCAGAATGCAAAAGCAACGGCTCATTAATGGTATAGCGTCTTGATGTTATGGGATAATCTGGGGAACCATTTTCATCATTCGATTCAGAACCGTACTTAAATATTTTCAGTTTATCCTCTAAAGCATCAGTGACAGCACCCAGAGACATGGAACCTAAAAAAGAAGTATTCATTAGAAAAATGAAATCGAATTTAATTTAATTGAGGTTTTAGTGTTTTGAATAAAAATCCTTTTATTATTCTATTTTACAACTTAACTTCAAGTTTCTTTGTCGAGGGATTTACACTAATTGAATTTTAAGTAGAAGTACATGGTACGCTGAAAACTTATAACGCCGTCAAAATATACGTTTTATTCAAACATGTGTCAGTGGATTAGTGAGATGTCAAATGTTGGCGTTGCCATGTCGTATACAAGTGGGTGCGCACACTACACCACCCCCCTTCCAGTTTCGTGGTGCGACATATATGGAAGCTGGTCCAAAAATCTAACCTTACGTGGTTTGTACTCCAACTCGGATAATTCCATAGGGATGTAAGCTGGTTTCAATCTGTCCACAGAAACGGTCTTGGACCTGGTTCCAACGAGTATTGTATAGGTTTTTGGATGTCTCTCCAGTACAGCGTAGGGGCCGTCATATGGTGCCTTTAACGGAGCACGTACGGTATCGTCCCTCAGAAAAACATGGGTGCAAAATCTCAAGTCCCTTGGAACATATACTGATTTTTTTCCGTGTTGTGTCGTCGATGTGGGTCGTAGATTTTCAAAATGCTGCTGGAGCTTTGTAAGAAATTCGCTCTCGTTGATATGTGCGCTAGATTCTTCTGATAGGAAGTCGCCGGGTAATCTGATCGCCTGTCCATACACCATTTCGGCTACCGATACCCCTAAGTCCTCTTTTACAGCTGTTCTTAGACCCAGCAAAACAATAGGAAGCACCTCAGTCCAATTGGTATTGGCATTGTGACATTTCAACGCTGCTTTAAGAACTCGATGCCAACGCTCTATCAGGCCATTAGCTTGTGGATGGTATGGAGTTGTTCTAATATGTTTTATGCCCAACATTTTCGAAAGGTGGTTAAAAAGGTTGTTTTCGAATTGGCGACCCTGGTCTGTCGTTATGAATTTTGGTACTCCGAAACGACTAATCCACCCATTGAGTAGTGCCTTTGCCACAGTTTCCGCCGTGATGTCCGTAACTGGAATAGCCTCGATCCATCGGGAATACCTGTCGACACATGTTAAACAGTAGCTACAGTTGTTCGACATAGGTAGCGGGCCGACCAAATCGATGTTAATATGTTCAAACCTTTTGTCTGGTACAGCGAATGTTTCCAAATCGCTTTTCGTGTGTCGTGTTACCTTGCATCGCTGACATTGTTGACAATTTTTTACTAATGTTCTTACCTCGGCTTTCATCTTGTTCCAAACGAAATTTCTAGCGATTAATTTTGTTGATGCCCTTATCCCTGGATGTGATAGTCCGTGTAATGATTCAAAGACGAGCGGTCGTAATGAACTCGGAATATATGGACGTGTTTGACCTGTGGATGTGTCGCATATTATCTCGTCGTCGCAACCTGGTACCTTTATTTTCTGCAGGGTAAGTGAAGTAGAATTCGATTGCATGAGGTTTCGTAGCTCGGGGCATTTCGCCTGTTCCTCAAATAGTAATTTGTAATCGATAGTCGCTGGTATTCGTAATGTCTCTAAACGCGAGAGAGCATCTGCCACAATGTTCTGTGAGCCGCTTATGTGTCGTATATTCACGCAAAATTGGCTTATGAAACTCAACTGTCTCGTTTGGCGTGGGGATAAGCGTTCCCATCGCTGTTCGAAACAATGCAGCAGTGGTTTATGGTCTGTGAACACCGTAAATTGTGCGCCCTCCAAATAAAATCGAAAATATTTAATGGCTGAGTATATAGCCATAAGCTCGCGGTCGTACGTACTATAGCGTTGTTCCGTCGTAGTAAATTTTTTGGAGAAGAATCCTAAGGGCTGCCAATGACCATTTACTCGTTGCTGCAGAGCTGCACCCATGGCCTTGTCGGAAGCGTCTGTCATTAATGCAATGTCGGCCCCCCTACGGGGAAATGTTAATAAGGTTGTGTTTGCCAGTTCGGCCTTAATTTTCTCGAAAGCCTCTTCGGTTTCGGCGGACCACTTGAGTTTTGTCCGGTCGCGTTTTTTGCATGGACCCATCATCTTTTGTAGGGGTAGTTCTATTTCGGCCGCATGTGGTAGGAATCTTCTGTAGAAATTTATGGCACCCAGTAGGCTTCGTAAATCCTGCACCTCCACTGGCCTTTTTCGATTAATGATGGCTTCGACTTTGCGAGATATTGGTTTAATGCCATTTGCGGTTATCGTGTGTCCTAAAAATTCGACTTCGGATTGGCCCAACTGACATTTCTCTATATTAATAACCAGGCCTTTTTCCCTATAAATTTCAAAAAGTTGTCGTAAGTGGGATAAATGTTCTCCCACCGATGATGATGCCACGAGCACGTCATCTAAATATGGGAAAACGAAGTCGAGGCCTTTAACCGTATCGTCCATGAAGCGTTGAAATGTTTGCGCGGCGTTCCGTAACCCAAATACCATATATTTAAATTCGAATAAGCCGAAGGGCGTTATAACTGCCGTCTTCGCTACGTCACCAGGGTTAACAGGTATGTGATGGTATGCTTTTTTGCAATCTATTACCGAAAATATTGTCTTACCATCGAGTTCACTCGTAAAATCTTGTATATGGCGTACCGGGTAATTGTCGTGTATTGTTCTGGCATTCAAAAGTCTGAAGTCGCCACAGGGCCGCCATGACCCATTAGGTTTTTTGGCCAAATGTAAGGGACTAGCCCATTGGCTCTTCGATCGTACACAGATGCCGCGGTCCAACATGTAGTCGAACTCTTTTCTCGCAATCTCCAGTTTCTCGGGTGATAATCGTCTGACCTTCTGCGCCACCGGGGGTCCCTTTGTCTCAATATAATGCTTGACCTCCGAAGGTTTCTTGGACAAAGCATGGGAATCATCTGTGAGGTCGATGTATTGTGTCAGTAGTTCATGAAAGATGCCATTTGTCTTATGTATCGTTATGACTGATGAATCGCTGTTGGTTATCCGGCACACTTGACGTAGTTGTGTCGTTGCGTCTACTAAGGACTTACCTTTCATGTCCACCAAAATGTTAAAATTCTGTAAAAAATCCGCGCCGATTATGGGGTGCGACACGTCGGCCACCGTAAAAAGCCATTTAAACTGACGTCGCAATCCTATGTCCAATGATAGGAGTCTTTTACCATAGGTGTTGATTTCCGTATTGTTCGCTGCAAGTAATTTCATTAAAGATGGTTGTAGATGAACGTTCTTTGGTTTGGGAATTACAGACAATTCCGCCCCTGTATCGATTAAAAATTGTAATTTAGAGTTTTTATCCTTAATATAAAGACGGCGTGTATTATTGTTGTTGTGGCCCTCTTCGTTTGCCGTCGAAAACGGAGGGCTTACAAGTTCCGAATGTCGTGGTCGAAAGCTGCAAGGTGATCGGCACTTTGTTGCCCTTTCCCCAAATATTCGGTGATACCAACACATTTCATTTGATGATGGACGGGACGTGCGTGAGCGTGAAAGGTTACTGCGTCGTGGTGATCGTTGCCGTTGAGTGGTCGTATGGTAGTTGCGGCTGTTCTTCTCTAGGCGATCAAATTTCTCCTTCAATTCTGCTATGGCCTTGTGCAAATTTCCGCTTTCATCGATGTTGTTGACTTTCGGTTGCTCTTGCACTTCCATCATACAATCGGCCTTTTTCGCCAGTACACTGACGTCACCCTCAACTGTTGCTAAAATTTGTTGAATTTGTATTGGCAATTGACGTAGCCACAACGATTTCAAAATTTCTGAGTCCAACTTATTGCCAGCCAGTTCTCTTATCTCACGTAGCAATATTGAAGGTTTTTTTCCTTCCATAGCCAAATAGTCGAATAAACGTTTAAATCGGCTGTCGTCTGACTCACAAAACTCGTCGATAAGTCTCCTTTTGAGTGTTTCGTATTTCCCAATGGCCGGAGGCATTGTTATTATATCCGATGCGCATTTTAATATCGATGAATCAATCTCTGACACCAGCGTATAATATTTCGTGTCGTCTGTAGTAATACCAGCTCGCATGAACTGTGCTTCCACCTGTAGAAACCATAGTTTAGGGTCGGGTTTCCAAAAAGGTGGTGGTTTTACAGCTACTCGGGGTATTTGTGAGGACGCTGCGTTATCCTCAGCATTTACTGTGGCGTTTGCGTTAGTGTTCTGCATCGTAGCAGTCGGTGGTCACCACTTTAGTGTTTTGAATAAAAATCCTTTTATTATTCTATTTTACAACTTAACTTCAAGTTTCTTTGTCGAGGGATTTACACTAATTGAATTTTAAGTAGAAGTACATGGTACGCTGAAAACTTATAACGCCGTCAAAATATACGTTTTATTCAAACATGTGTCAGTGGATTAGTGAGATGTCAAATGTTGGCGTTGCCATGTCGTATACAAGTGGGTGCGCACACTACAAGGTTATATTATAAATTTTACTGTGAAATATCTGTTGCACTGTTTGTTAATGGTAATGTGTTTATAATTCATTCATATAAAAGAGTGTATTCATAAAATTTAGAATTTGTTTGATCAGTTAATGGTATCTATAAAGCATGAATTTGTTTAAATACATTATAACTTACCAGTATCGCTTAGACGACTATTACTACTCTCGTCATCCGTCAACGTTATGGATATATCAACGCTATTACGTTGCGGTTCTTTAGCTATACTGCTACCACTGCAACTACCGGAATCTTTTTCATCTAAGCTAGTCTTACGACCATGACGATGACCCAAAATACTACGACTTTCACTCTTCTTGGTGGATTTTTTACTTGACGAAGCTGTTGTGCTACTGCTACTGGATGATGAGGTGGCCGTTGTTGTGGCACTAGTCGACTGAAAATGTAAACGTAAAGTAACACCGAAATCATAAATTGTAGGAACAGCTTTGCGTCTTTGACGATAGGCTGCCGCTGATTCACAAGCGGCTTTAGAAGTAGAAGCATTACGTGAATGATTTTTTATGGAACGTGTAGTAAGTGTGGAAATATTGGGTGTTGATTTACAAATATTTTTTAATGTTTTCTTAGTTATGGTGGTAAGAGGTATAGGTGTAGTAGTAGAGTGTTTTTTATTTGTCACAGTATTTGTATTGTTGGTGATAGAATTGGATGTAGTGGTTGTGGTTGTGTGAAAAGAATTAGATTTTATTTCGCTTACCCTACTATCACCCGGTTTACGTATCTTCTTTCCTAGTTGTGGCATAAAACGTGACGTTCTTGACGACGAGGTATTGTATGAACTTGATTCACGTTCCGTAAAACGTTCTATTTTGGAAATGTTATGCAATAACATATTCGTTTGATCCTCTTGTTGCTGTTGTGAGGCTGTTACTCCGGCCGCCGATAAAGATGTGGACGCAGGCAAATTATTACCACAAACATCTTCAATATCGGGAGTTTTGCCATTTTCAAAGAAATATTCATACTAAAAACGAAAGAATATAATTTTATATGAATACTTTTAGTAATTTTGAGTGAATTCTATGACTTACATTTGTTAATAGTAATTCCACTATCCTACACTGATGTTTCATATCCTTAACGGCTATATCCAATGTATCATTCGGTGTGCGTATTATTGAAGGGCCAAATATGATGGCTAAATTTTTCGGTTCCATTAAATTGACTTCACAATTTTTGCTGACTCTGTTCAAATGACGAAATAAATGTTTCATTGTCTCATATGAATAACGGGGCAAATTCTCCAACAATTGCTTTAACTCGATCAAACGTTCCATGCCCACTTTTTTGTCAGCCTCTATGAAATTATTATAAAAGGAACTTGGCAGCAAGGCATCCGGTAGACTGCGGATAAACAATTTCAGAAGGCTTGAAACGACATTAACGTCTTCCCATCTGACGTCAGTATTGCAGCGGTCCCAAGAGAAATCATTTTTATTAACCTGATCGGAAAGTTCGTATATTGCAGCTTTATTTCCGGGTATGCGATATATTCCAACTACTCCTAAGCCTTTAGTTTCCACGATATTTGTGCAGACCTCGACCAAAGTTGGAACATATTCGTTGTTTTTGGACTACAAAAAGAAATTAGTAAGAATTATGTGTTGTTTACAAAATAATACGAAACTACTTACCATGGGACAGGTTTTCAGGGGGACACCTATGGAGCCAATGGTTTTAGAAGATGAAGACAAATTTGAAGGTGAAAGATCGGCATTATGACCACTACTACTGCTGCTACCGCCTCGACGAAATAGTAAATCTTTCCAGTTTTTGGCTTTTGGTGAGCCTAAATTTTTATCGGGTATATTTTTATGTGACGATGATTTACGTGCTTTCATCACAGGCGAAATAGAATCGGAGGCTTCTAGTTCACTGCGTGATGTTGAACTTATAGGTGAATGTTCTGCTTGTAAAAGTTGCGTTAATTGTTGTTGCTGTTGTACGTTATCATCACAGTATGTTGATGTAGACATGCTAGCAGTAGCAGCGGTTTTTTGTGGTTCTGCTAGCTGTTTACCTTGAAGATCCTGTAATAAGTACAAATGTATGTTACAACATCAATAATATGAAATTTAAAAAAAAATTACTTGAATACTTACATTATCATCATAAATTAAACTATTTTTCCATTGTACTAAACCAACTATTCTTCGCATTTCTGTGCTACTTTTCGTTTTAAAGAATATCTCCGTGTGGGGCTGATATTGTTGTGGTGCATCGCTTTGAATTGATTGCTGTTGAGGTACGTTTGTCGAACTACTCGATGATGGTGTTACCTTATCATTCGTATCATCTATATTCAGTTCATTGCCTAAGGTGGCTATCGGTGAGGGTTTCGATTGCATACGAAATACGTATTTCTTTTTATCTGATTCATCGAATATTTTATAATTTCTTATATCGAGTTCTATCATCTACATTATCATTCATTCGTTGTATATTTAGAAGAGAAGAAATAGAATTATATTTATTATTTATTTCATAAATATATTGATGATTCACACATATGATGATACTTACACTACTATTATCCGATTTTGAATTGCGGCTGGGATATATTTTTAGTATATCACCCTTTATCTCGATTTTCATTTGACGCCAAGAACGGTATTCAGGAAGCCGCTAAAAAGGGTTACAATGATGATCAGCTTTTTTTTTTTATTTTAAACAAATAAAATGAACTTACTTTGCCATTAATGCATGATGATTTGATTTCCATTTCAGTTTCAAACACCTCCATTTCGGTGGCAACATCTTTTGTTTCAAATCTACTATTTATATCAATACTAGGTATATTATCAATGTGAACACTGAAATGATGGAAATACCAAAAACCAAAATGTAACAGAAAAAAAAAGAAAAATTACAATTTAATTAACAAGTAATAGTAGTGAACAACAAACCTGTGCCTTATATCACTATTTACAGATGTTCGGCGACTGCTACGGGATGCAGTTTCCAATTTTAAATCTTCTAAAGCGTCTAACGATTCACTGGTACTATCGGCAGCACCACTATCAATGCCACCACCACCGCCACTATCGCCACCGACAACATCATAAATCGGATCAGGATGTTCTTCAATTTGTTGCGTTAACACCGATGTTGCGAGCTTTGCTGTTGACAGACTATCATTTATGCTACCGGTCGATGTGTTTGTTACCGATGACGATGATAAGGAAGTTTCACAGTTATAATCGCCATTGGTTGCACGTAAATATGAAATGCGACGCATATGCTTTGGTTCATCAAATGAAGACATTGGTCTGAAGCGTCTTATAACCGGTGTTGTTGTGGTGTTTGTTGATGTTTTGTTTATATCCGTTAAGTCTGTCATAGTCGATGCTGTTAGAGACGAGACGAATAGATGCGAACCGAGAGAAAGAGAGAGAGATAAAAGGAAATTTTTTTAACATGAATAAATTATGCTATTTTTTTCATAAAGAGTTTAGTTGTTAAAACATAAAGTTCAAGTTATCAGTGTTTTATATTATGTTGTATTAGATTTCTTAAAGCGTTTGTACCTCTAGTTGATGTGGTACTACTTGTACCGCTTTCGGCTATATCGGTCAATGCTGTTGGTTTTTCATTTACATCCGTTGATTTGCTTTCAAACTCTGCAAGCAAGAAAAAAGGTAAAAGGAAGTAGACTCATTAATTAATTTTAAATTTAAAAAAAAAAGAAAACATTTTCTTTTTTCTTATTCAAAGTGGAGAAATTTTAAATTATAGCGCTAAAGACAAATCATTTCTGAAGACGATAGATGTAGAAAGTTTAAAGGAAATTAGGAAAATTCAATATTTTATTCTATCGACATGAACTAATTTATTTTAAACATTTTTTAATGGATAATAATTATCGATTTATATACGAGTATGTAATAGTGCATAATTTCGCATTAGGTTTCAGCTTTAAACGGAATATTACCTACACCAGGCTCATCTTGCAATGCTCTAACTTAAACTTTCATTTAGAAAATGCAATATTAAACCAATGCCTCATGGATTAAAATTTTTAAGGAGAGTTTTTACATTCGTATTAAAAAGAAATTGTTTACATGCTATTAACTATAAACTATTACTATATCAAATTAACATCCTAAGCATATTCAAAAGCATAAAATACATATGTTTAAAAGCAATTATGAACACATCTACTTACTGCTATTGGTCTGATGATCGATTGTCGTGGTGGCCAAACTGGCTTTATGGATTTCCATGCGACTAAAACGATGTCCGTCTACTACACTAGATGCTGAGGCTTGATTTGTTGTAGTTGCTGCTGTTGTTGTTGCTGCTGGTGCTGCTGCTGATGTGCATGCAGATGTATTGACAGCAGCAACTGTGGCAATCGGAACTATTGCCGTCTTTGGCGCCATTGATGTTTGCTGATATAATTGCGAATGCTGCTGTTGTTGCACCTGCATTTGATGCAATGGATGATGTTGCAGTGAATCATATAAAACACTTGGCTTTTTCATCATTATAACATTGCCCGGAGCACTTGATGATTCAACAGTGTTGGTATTGATGGACAATGTTTTGAAAGGATCAAAACCCCGGGATAAATGAGAATTCAATTTGCTTTCAAATCTAAAATAGCAATTAAAAAACAATCAAATTAGAAAGATTTAAAGTAATCGAAATATTTTGACGTTTGTTGGTATTTTAAAAAGAGTTAAAACGAGATTAAATGTAACACAAGGTATGTTCTAATAATTAATTGTTAGGCAGAGAAAAGTTCGAAAGCTTATTAAAATAAAAATGCTGAGATTAAGTTTTCATGTTAAAAATAAAGAAACAAATATTAATTGGCCGCTGTACAAAATTAACAAATGTCAGAATTCAGAGAACATTGAAGCCCTTGTTGTGAAGGTCTAAAACTGGTAAATTATTTATGAATAGAATTCACTATTTTTTTTCAAATAAGTGCTTATAATTTCTTTACGATAGATTTGTTTATTAGTCTTTACGAACTGTTCAATGAAAACCTGAGGTAAACATCCTTAGCAGTTGTCAGGGTCCAAATTCAGAATTCTTGTCGATTTTTTTTTTCATTTTTTTCCACGAAAATTCCTTTTCGTAATAACTAGATAATACGCTTTGCAATTACTGAGTTGGGAAAAAGAGAGTAATTTGTCAATGGGATCACACTTATGGGGTCTCCAACAGGTATATCAGAACTTTAACAATTGATAACGATTATCTTGTTGAAACAAAAATCTGTCAAATTAGTTGTCATTTATTCAGTGTGTTTAGCAAAATCAACATGAACGGATTGGTGTGGACCACAGACAATAATGTATGTTTGCTTAATGGGCGAATCTTTCAAACTAGTTGTCATTTATTGGGTATGAACAAACAAATTTTGGGACGATACCAATCCTCATGGGATCCAAAAGCATCCAATACATACCGAAACAGTCACTGTTTGGTGTGAATAATCTCGCAATTTCTCTGAGAATGATGGCCTGGCCAATATCGCTGTTATTTGCGAGCGTTAAAGTCGATGATTATCAACTTCTTTTGGCCTGAATTAGGACATCGAAGACATGTGGTTTTAACAGGACAGAGCTGCGCGCCACACAACTAATGCCACCTTGAATATTATATTCTTCCTGTTGGGTTCTCTTAAGTCGCAGGCGTATGCTAATAAACTACAAGCCACAGTTGATCTCAAAGACAACATAGCCCATGGTTATAGGACATAGAGATGGAAAATGGGATATTTGGAATGCGCTTCACCCAAAGAAGCCACGGCGGACTTTTGAACATTGTTACATTCCACATATAATGGATTTTTCGAACGAATTCAAAAGTTCGATGACATCTGACACACACTTTGTTTCTTTTAAATTTAAAGACAGATTAATTCCAATTTTTCCCATACAATTTAATTTTATTTTTACACGTTTTATGTTTCATAATAAATTGGATTTCAATTCTTTTTTATTTTTTACTTGTACTTACACTTTATTGGTGACACCAGTTTCCTGTAAGGTCTCTAAAAATTCATCCTTATGATGATATTTCTCCCTTAAAGTTGAACTACCATTGGTAGTAGTTGTGCTGATTGTCCGTTGCTGCTGATGCTGCAGATGACCACGTGCCATTACTGCAGTGTTGCCGCTAACACTACCACTCACTCCTATTACTGTCGAACTAGCTCCAGTTGTACTAGAGCCCATATTCGGTGTGTAATGCATATCACAGCTTGCTGCTAATAATTCTCTTGTACTCGATGATGACGATGTGGCCGATAAGGGTTGCTTAACTAATGTTGTGCGTACTTGACCCCTTGCGTGGGCATCGTTACTGCGTAAAACAGCACCACTTAAACCTGATGAAGCCGCCGATGTCGATGATGTCGAAATCATTGACAATTGGGGACTGCCAGAAGGCGGGGTATTTGGAAAGAAATGTTGTTGCGGTTGATGCAGTATTTGCTGCTGCTGTTGTTGTTGTTGTTGATGAACATTTGGTAATGGTGATTTAAGGAATTCTTCTTTTTGCTTAATGGATTCACGTAAGCGTATCATTAAATCGCTTGTGTCAACAGGGGCATTTGAAGCATAAAAAGCGGCAGCGTTATGCTGTTGTTGCAATTGTTGTTGGCGGGTTAATACTGTTAGATTTGCTGGTGGAGAACTGTAATGAAAAGAAAAATTTCAAATTATTTTCAAATAATATTTAACGGCTCAAAGACTTGTTCAAAAACAAAAAAGCAAAATTGGTACAAATGAAGAAATATTGTATTACAAACAATTATTTTAAGAGCCTGCAGTTGTCTTTGTGTGTTTTTAATATTAAACAATTATTTGTTATAAATCTCGAAGAGCTTAACCTTTTTAGTAGCGATCATCTGTTACTGGTGGTTTCATTCATAACAATTCAAATATTTACGTAAATTGCAATAAATATTCATTCTATTCATTAAGAGCAACATGAGTGAATAGCAAAGCAAAACCACAATTTTTATATCTTTAGAAATATCTACCATATGATTCATAACAATATACAATTGAGAGAGAATTATTATTAAAATACAATACGAGAATAAATACAATAAAATAAATACAAAAAAGAAAAAAAATCAAACAAAAAGAAAGAAAGAAATAACTTATAATGAAAGAAATATAATAAAACCAAAATTTATTCCCACCTTCGACATGGTAAATGGCACAAATGACAAAAACAATTTAAAACCGCATCGAATGGACTCATCGTTACTGTCACTGTTATTTTTATTATTTTTTTATTAAAAGTTTTTATAGTTGCTGTTACTTTTCTATGGTGTTTGACGTTGTTTATTGTGGTATTTTGTTGTTTTTGTTTTTCCTTCATTTTTTTTAAATAAATATTTATTTATGTTTGTCATTTATTGTTGTTGTAAGAGAGTGTGTGTGTGTGTGTGTATGTGGTATAAGTGTGTAAATATTTAATTTTAACGTTAGTTTTTGCCATGTTTTTTTAAATAAAATTACAAAAATAAAATTAATAAGAAAATACACGTAACAATAACAACAAACATTAACTAAAAAAACAAAAAACAAAACATATTTGAAAGCCTTAAAATATGTAAGCACGCGACTAAAACAAAAATCGCACACATCAATCGTTCAGAAAGAAAATTACATTTACAGTGATACATAATAGTTTAAGTACACTATGTTGAATTAATAAATGATAAACAATAATATACAATACAATTCTATCATCGCATAATCAGTTAGTAAAACTATAAACTATAAAAACTATATTTTTAACTAAATTATCGAGTTCATGCAGAAAAATCAACTCAAGTCAAATAAAAGACAACCAAGTACAACATTAATACTAGGACCGACAATACCGAACTTCATTTAACTATTGAATGGTATTTTGGCTCATTCACAGCGTGGAGGATTTTGTAGGACGTTGATGGTTTCAAATTCTGTGGAATATATTTGAACTTAAAATTCTGCAACGCTCAAACAAAACAATTCACTGATTTAGTCAAGTGAGAACTAATAATGAATGATTGAATGATTTTTGGATCTGCAGTAAACTTTTCATTATGATTTTTTGACCAGATGAGAATATGAGAAGTAATGTTTTGAAAACACGTTCGTCTGCGGGTGTATAAAACTGTTCGTGGAGATGTTAAGGACCGCCACCACTTGATCGCCAAGTTCGCATTGTTCGAACGTCTCAACTCATCAAAACTGTCACAAATTCTGGGAATTCTGTTCCATAAACAAAAACTATGACGTAGGATATGAATCTCTCGCAAAAGTCTATGAATCAAATCATTAAAAAATATTTGGGACTCGGTGTCTGCAGCTTTGGAAAAAAGAAACTTAGGATGAAAAAATGTAAGCGACTTTGGTGAAGATGAACGAATTTAAAACGTGCAGGAAAATTTTGCAAGCAAATTGATAGGATGTATGCAAGTTCATCTAAGGATGCATCTGAACTGATTAATCGGCTCGCAAGGGTCATAAGATCAGGTATGGTTTGTTGGAGTATCTCTTACGTTGGAGTCACTGATTTACATTTCTGCGGATAAGATGTCAAAACATAGGCCAAAGTTTACCAAGAAACTTTTATGGAAGCTGTTTTAAAACGGTTCAAAAATCAGCCTTCAACTTTCCAATCAGATTCTGTGCCAGTTCATAAAGCTGAAACGAATCAAACCTGGCCTAGCATTCACAGCCTCTAAAGAATGCTCCTCTAGCAGTCCTGATTTGCTAGGGTATAAATTGTGAACAAAAGTTACCATACATTGATTTTCTTAAGAAACCCTGGATTCGTGCTGTCGTGAAATTTTCAATTGCTTGCGGCTATTGATGATTAGCCAATCCGTCTAAAGGCCGTGAAGGCCGAAGGCAGACATTTCGAATAAATATTTCCTAAATGTGTATGTGTGTGTAAATTGGTTCGAATCAGTCTTACTTAATTGACAATTCTAATCATTTAGTATCCATAGCTACTCACACCATCCACGTTGTGTGTATTCATTTTATCCTTAAGTGGCAGGAAATAAAGTGTTATGTTGACTCCAACGACAAATTTCGGAATTTTTTCATGGCAATTTTATTTACTCTCACAGTATTCGTATTACATACATACATACATAATTGGTTATTACAAACCCTTCGGTTAGGATTACGATCTAGCTTCTTTCACCACTTATGTTGTGTGTGTTGATTTTATAAATGAGTGGACGAGAGATTTTTTGAGAAGCTTTTTTCACAGAGTATTGTTTTCATTATATTAGGGAGATGATGAGTAATTATACAATATACCGATATATTGATTGAAACAACGATTAATCCCTTGAAATGCAACACTTTACCTCGCTATTATCTTAATGGATTTGGGAGTAATTTTTCTATTTGATTTTATAGTTATTAAGGATATTATTATTGTTTATGATTTTAAAATATCAAAATCAAATCAATTGTTTGAAGGCGATTAAAAAATACGAATAGAAATAACACAGGTGCTACTTAATAGTATTATTAACATTTATTTTAACATTTTTAAACGATTTCCCATTATTTTAAAAAATATTTTATTCATGTACTTAAACTTTTCATTATTATTATGTATTTATTTGGTAGTTCTTTTCAACAGAAGACTGAAATAGTTTCAAAGCAATTTATTTTAGCGCCTTATATGTCTAGCGTGTACTTAAAATTCACAGCGAGTTTAATGTTTTCTTCGCTTAATAAGTCAAAGAAATAAATTCTTTTCATTTTTTTTAAGGTAAATGAGAGAATTTTATTAAAAAAAATATTTTTATTTCTTTAATTAATTTTAATTTAAACTGTTTCTCGTTTATGCTGAAAGTTTATCTTTTAAAAATAATCTGCAACACACTAAAATATGATTTTGTTTGTAGAAAACTTAAACGAAAGTCCATTACTGTTCAAACTGGGAGTGGTTTATTACTTTTTGAAAATTTATTTCTTTTTTTACTTTACTTGTATTTTTATTTTTATTTTCATTCATTATTATTTTTATTTAATTGACGCGAAAAACGAAAGTGTTAATTTGTTAAACAAAATCATCAAGCCGGCAAATGATTAACAAACACAAATCACACTCTGCGTTTTGTTGTTGCAACAATGTTGCAAGTATGTGTATATCTATCGATATTATTATTATTGTTATTGTTGTTATTGTACAATCCACATTTCTCAAAAATAAACGCCTGTAACGAACAAACAAAAAAAAAAAACACTTCTTTTCTCTAAAATGTTGACACTAAATTGTTAACTATTGCCGCTGTTGTTGTTGTTGTTACTTTTACTATAAAATTTGTGTTGATGTTCTCTCTTACACACTAGGTCTAGTCTGGTCGTCAGCTCTCTTTTCAACAGACATTGATAACAAATAATAAACAAAACGATCGAGATCGAACAAACAGTTTTAACTAAAATCCATTTAATCCAACACAAATAACACACCATTTGTCGTTTGAAAATAATAAAAAAAAATCAAAAGAAACAAAAAAAACACAAAAACAAAAACTTTAAAGTAACAATTGTCTTAAAGGCAACCGATCAATTTTTAAGCGTTATAAAAACTCAAGCAACAGCTATAACAACAAATAAAAACTCTTTTTTTAAAGTATATAGTCAAAGCAAAAAGGTAACGACAACGACGACGGCGACAATATTTGTCCGCCCGGTTGACGGACAACAACTGTCATGCTGGCGAAAAATGAAATGTTGTCAATGCGCGTAGATTTTCCTTCGATTCTTCTATATGTATGAGCCCAAAAAGACAACAACACTAACAATAATTATAGCAATACGAAAGACTTTCAGCTGACGTTTTGGCATTGTGTCACCAGCAACCGAAATATGAGTAAAAAACAACAATAATTTTTTTTTTAGTTAAAGCTTTACTCAATTGAATGTCGTTTTTTCGCACTCCTAAAGACACTCTCTTAATTAACCCATTAAGAGTGATGATTAGTAATTAATAAATTTGTTCTATATGAAATTAGTTCAGGCATCGGTTTTGGATGATTTCCACAAGAAACATGTGTGTGCCAATTTTAAACGAAGTTGACCCATTTTTAAAGAGGATTCAAACTAAGGTCACTGTTCCTCTATGGCTAAAATATGAATTTATATTACACTTACTGAAGTAATTGGCTGCCGGCAGCTAGCTCTAGTCGGTAGGAGACGAATTGTTTCATATCAGAACAAGATTCGATAGCGATTCGACGAAACTATCTCATAGTGCTTATCAGCTAAAAAACATTTTTTTTGTTTACCAATGTGTTCGAGAGCTATCATGGAACTTCCTGCTAATGGGCAACAGATTATTGGTCAAACGAAGCCTTCAATTGCATATAAAAATAATAGATTTCTGTTTACTACAGCTTGTGGCAACGAGATATCGAATCATTGGCAGATGTCAGGCAAGAGTTCATCTTGTTAGCACAGTTATTTAAAATTTTCTTTGCAAAATAAAGGCATTGGAGCTTCAATATATGCTTTGAACATGTAGATTATGCAGATGACGTATCCTTACGTAAATACATCAGCACATTTAGTTGAAAGCAGCAACAATAATCCTCAGAATCTAGCCCTTAAATGAAAATGGCATACATAAAATCAAACCTATTCGAATAAAAGCCAACAATTCAAATCAGTTTATTAATTACCAACTTGTTTGGAAAGTATTCTCTCAGCAGACGAGGGCATTAAAAAGGACATTGAAATAATAATTGGTTAAGGAATATACAGCACTAAAGTTAAAAATTATTATGCAACAGAAGTTGTCTGTTGTTTGGTTCCGAAATTTGACTCGGAATTGACTATGAGAGCCGCCCGTTCGGTATTAATCGCATGTTCGATTAAGGGTGCATAAAACTGTTTGAGGAGATTAGAGATGTTAAAGACCGCTCATCAAAACTATAAAAAATTCAGTGAAATCCGCTCCGTAAACAAAAAAGTCTCGCAGACTTACTGACCCGGAACTGCTGTAATATAAGCCATACTGTGGTTGAAAATTCTGGAGAACAACTGGACAATCCACAAATACAGACAAGCTGGTGGTCAATGCAGTATGCGATAGACTTGCATACTGCATTAACTTAAAAACACAAGGTTAGAAATAATTTCTTGTATCCTTAACCTCTTAATAGAATATAAATATTAGTAGCAGCTTATGTGATATTGTTCAACGTGTGCCATGTCCACAATTTAAATTAGATCCTGTTACTACACTAGTGTCTACTTGTCCATTTATTCCGAAGATATTAACAAAGTTACAAAATTTTGATTATGTATAGTAAGGTTTAGGTTAGGTTAAATGAGACTAGTACAGTATTCGGAGGTCAAGTTGACCCATTGTACGAACTTCCTTAAGTTGGGAGCATAAAAAAGGGAATAGAAAAAAGGAGAGGAATTAATAAAGGGAGAATAGGAAGCGGAGGAATTACATAGACATGTATAGTAAAGTGTACTTAAAATATTTCAGTAGGTTTAAAGTACATTTTAAGGTTAAAAGTGGCTTTTTAAAAAAATATTCACCCTTAAAGGAGTAAACTTTCATACTAACTAGACTAGACAGACACACACTTAAAAATAGTTTACGATTTGTTGTTGTTGTAGTTTTGTTTTCTACCACTTTTGGCTCGTGCTAAGGTGGCTTAAACCACCTTTAACGACAAAAATAGCAACAATATTATGCATATAAATAATATAAAGAAAATAAAAAGAGCAGAGAAAAAAAATAAATAAATATTGTCCGCCAAAATAAAAATAAAAAAATAGTAAGTATTGTTGTTGTAAGGGGAATAAGAGTACATGAGTGAAGTGTGTCCATAATGGTCACTAAATAGATTTAAAGTTGTTATTGCTGTTGTTGTTTGTGCTGTTGTTAAGTATTTATGTTATGTGTCAGGAATTATGGATTACGTTTATAACCATATCAGTCATCTTTAAGTCTAACTTTGTATTTTGTTGTATTGTTTTCATATTCGATATTTTTTTTGTTTGTTTGTTTGAATTTCTGTTTCGCTTCTTTTTAATATTCAATTCACATTTTTGTATGTCATATTAAAAAATGTATACGTCGATCTGATATGCATAGGCAAACATACATACAGACATACAGAGAGACATACGTAAGGTATGATGATCGTACTTACGTCTAAATATGATTTAATTTGCATTTCTTGTCTTCGAATTCTTTTATGAAATCAATAGAAATATTGACGCTTATTATAGACAATTATATGCGATCATTTCTCTCCTTCTCCTTTTCGCACTCTCTAATTAAGAGAGAAGATATAATTTTTATACGATTTATTTTTCATAAATGGCTGTCATTCGAAAATTACGCGTAAATATTTGTACTTTTTTTATAAAAAAAAAAATTATAATGATTTTGATTGAAGTATAAATGCGTAACGATTGTGACGTAGACGTACGTAAAGTATGTAAAGAATTGCATTTAATGTAATACGAAGACAATAAAAAAGAAAACAAGCCAGGAATTTATTTTGAAAAGTATTTCATTGCTGGCCATTATAACCCTTCACTCAGAATTACGGCCTAGCTTCTCACACTACTCATGTTGTGTGTGTTAATTTTATACATGAATGGCGGGACCTACAGTTTAAAGTCGACTACGAACAATAAATTTTTGAGAAACTTTTCATGGCAATTTTCTTTACTCTTAGAGTTTTTTGCCAGAAATCTGCTGAGAGGAAGTCGTCGAAGAAATATTTTTTCAGATTTCGTTTTGAAGTCTGACCTGGGGTTTTGAACCGTGGCCTTACGCCTAATAAGCCAACACACTACTTACTAGACTACGGCGACTTTATCTTGCTGGAAGTATGACAATTTTAAAATTCTTCTTAAAAACTTTGTGATGAATTTAGATTACTAAAAGAAGTATTATATTTTCAATACCTACATTAAGTACATTTGCCAATGATTGCTGAATTGAAAAAAGTAATCGACCCATATCTAGAACAGGTTTTAATTAGTGAAGAAGAATGGATCACTTATGAATAACGTGAAGTGAAAATGGTCGGGAAAAAGTTACTTTGAATCCCTTCAAATGACACCTAAGTCAGGATTGATGGGCGAGATGTTTTGTTATGTATTAGATTGACTGGGAATTATTAGTATGTTCGGCAAGGATCAAACTGTTAATGCGATCATTCAAATTGATTTTGACTAGCCTTAGTAGGTATTATAGATGGTAAACTAAAAGATTAGTTAGTGAAAATGAATTACAGAAGTTTGATGGCAATAGGGGCAACGGTTTCTATGAGGGACAGACAGACCTACAAAAATATCCAAAAACTTGCAATACAGTATATTCAAGACATGAGTGGGACGGGTTAATAATCATTTCCTTTTCGTAAGTCAGTTTTAAGAGGACTCTTAGACTTATGTTCACGGGAAACGGATATAATTAAAATTTTTTTCTTACGCTATCTGATCTTTTACTCATTCGTTTCTGTAGGGATACTCTTTTACCCTTCTACTGATTATAATAATAATAATATGCGAGAGCGGTTCAATAATTCTGAGACTTTTCGAATTTCTCACCTTTTAACCTCTTGAGGTTAAAGAAAATAGAAAAAGTGAATTAGTTGTGCTCATTAAACATAATATTTTTAAAGGAAAACTACTACTACTACTACTCAAATCAAGGCTACGCTTGACAAATTAATCTTTGTTGTAGATGCACAATCCTAAAGGTGGTAAACGTTATAAAGCCACTATACCCGAAAGAATTAAGAAACATTATGATCTGGTATGATCTGGCGGACTGGGTGAAGAAAATGTGAGAACCATGATCAAACAGAATGTTTTCAAGATGGGAGTCCTGTTCGCTCCCAATCGGCCACAAACGCATTTGTCTGACACTTTTGCAAGAATTGTTGGTCGAGTTTTTGCGCCATTTCGTAATTCTGGATCTACAACAAAACAAAACAAAACAAAACGGAAGTGAATGCAGACCTCGTTGTGCAGTAAAGTAAGATTTTATACAAAAATCTAAAATTCATTCAAAAATTCACGGCATTAGTTTATTATTCCGTCCTTGTGACAACTGTAAATTTTATAGACTCCATCATCTAATCCATACATCCAATATTCGAACATAAATTAATCAAAAAAAAAAAAAAATATTGCTTTGAAAATCGAAAGTTTTTTGAATCAGGGTTAGAGCCGTACCTATTATTTATGTACATTAAATTTTATTACTTATTCCCACACTTAAAAATCTAAAGGTTCAAAAGAAATTATTTCTAATATAAATGTTAATAATAAGACAGTAAGTTGAAAGTTTTCTAAACATTAAATCCAAGTTTATAACGAGAGATTATTGAATTTTAAAAATATGGCTGGTTTTATTGCCATAGCTTAGGAAAACGGATATTAAGCTTTGTGGTGTGCCAGTTTTTATAACCAAAATTATAATTTCAGTCGTAGATCGTTGGGTGATAAGCAAACGACTATAACTTATAACTTTGTAATCTAATTTGTCGAAATTCGTTTTTATTACTTAAGGGCGAACATTTTATATTTGAGGTAACGATATTAATTAAAAAAAATTTTAAATTGAAAGTCAAAGTGGCCTAATGCATAATAAAACTGATTATTAAAAAGTTAATATTTTTTTTTTGTTAAAAAAAAAAACTGATTTTTATTGCACATTTAAAGCCATTTAGGCCATTTACTTATATATGAAATGCTAATTCAATGCATTATGGGAAATTAAATTTTATTACAAGTATATTTGTATTTCTTTCAAAAATTCATTTAAATTTTTAATGCACACTCTGCCACAATAAAAGGCAGTAAATTTTAATAATTTCCACACGAGTAGAGTAACGATACGAGCATTTTTTCATTGTTTGGTTTTGGTTTAAAATAAAAAAAAATAAATAAAATATATATTGACGATGCGTGACGCCCTTTAGATTGGTAAGACCGAATCTAAATGTGTAAATAAAAAAATAGTAAAAACTTTAAAAAATAAAAACAATCATAAAGTGTTACATAAATTAGCATAAACCGCGACAGCAACAACAACAATGGGCGGCCAAAGTCAGTCAGTCAGTGGCGGTTATGTAGATGAGTTCACATTAATTATGAACAAAAAAAAATAATAAAAAAAAATAGTTAAAATGAAATTAAGTGAAGTGAAAAAAGCATAGAAACAAAAAAAAACAAAAATGAAATTGAATTAAAAAATGCACTGAAATTATTATAAAACACTTGTTGATTTTATTTTACAATGTTTTGTTTTTCTTTTCCCTTTTTATTTGTTTGAATTTTTTTCTTTGTGCCTTTTGTAACTGCAACCCAAAACATACATACATTTCAACCATACAAATAAATATTGAAAGAAGAGTAAAAAAAAAAAAGAAAAATGAAACTGAATAAATATGGGTAAATGGGTTGTAATCTTGATTACTATAGGTTAGGTTCGCTAGACAGTATTCTAAAGGTATTAAATCGTTTATCTATCTCCTGTAAAATATTTTAATTTTTTTTAGTTTTTCTTCAAGATTTTAAACCATAAGAGAGATTAATATACGGCTACTTGAATTAGGCTACAATAGGGAAAATAAGAGAACAGCTTTTGTATAAAAATCTGTTTATTTTTCAACATTTTTTTTTTCAAATTTAATTAGTGATAAGAACACATCGACGGATTAAATCTCCTTTCGCCGGGCCTTTAATCAGGTTTGGTAATAAAGAAATGGTCACTCTGGGCTAAATTTGCAGCCCTTCGTAGCTTAATTCGCGGATTTTTCTTTTTTTACGTGAGATTTCCTTTTTTGTCAAATTACGCGATACTCTGCTTTCTACTTTCTCAATCTAAATGGCAGAACTTGTTCAAATTTTTACAGAAATCAAATGAAAGACCTGTCGATAGGAGCACTGTAGCCGTTTCAGTTGCCAGATTAGAACAGAGTGGGAGTGCTTTGGCATATATGGTTACTGTAGTCAGATCTTACAGTACTGTCAGTAACATGTGCAAACAAATTTTTTTTCAATCGTAAAACTGCCACTTTTTGCTTGAACACTTTGTAGACTAACTTTCCTAAGGCTAAGATAGGTGTGATCAGATTAAAACCTTCCTAAACGAATTGATTTTATGTTCTCAGAAGTCTCTAAAGCTCTGCAGTGTAGACGTTTCTGAAATCTGTTATTCGACTAGGTCTAGGTGCCGCAAGGATGAAATTAATAATGTGTATGAAGTTTGAGGAGCCTGGCCGTAATCCAAAATCCGTCAATAATATACTCATTTCAATACAGCTACGGTTATAGTCGCCGTAGACTAGCAGATAGTGTATTGCTTATCAGACGTGAGGCCATGATTCAAACCCCAGGTCAGACATCTCCAACAAAACGAAATTTGAATATTTCTTCGGCTACTTCCTCTCAGCAGATTTCTGACAAAAACTCTGAGATTAAATAAAATTGGCACTCAAAATTTGTCGTTCGTAATCGACTTTCCGGCAGGGCCTACAGCTACCACTGTTGTATAAAATTATCAATAAGAACATAAGTGTTGTGAGAAGCTAGGTCGTAATCCTAACTGAAGGATTGTAATGACGAATTATGGAACAACTATGGATGTTTTTTACCCAGAAAACAGAATATATTCTTATTTATATTCCTACTTTGGAAAAGGTCAGAGATTATGAAAAGCAGTTAAAATATTTAATATAATGAAAATCTATTTTACTTTAAAGAAGTTTTAGAGTTAACAAGATAATGTTTCAAACTTAAAAATTAAAAAAAGGATGTTATAACAAAAATATATAAAATGAATGAATTCTTTTAAAGCTCCTAAACATTTATCAGTGATAAAAGTATTAGTAGTAGTTTGTGGAAATTAAAGCATTGTTGATGAAATGCAACAAAAATCCATTTATTTTATTTTTTTTCGTTTTCTTTTCTTTTTTTTTTTTTGTTGGTTTTCGTTTTTATTTAATTTAATGCAATTCATGGTAAACAATGCAGCCATAATTAAAGACAAGTGAAAATAAAATCAAATCTAAAAGGTAAGAGGGTGAGAAGGAGAGACAAAAAAATGGGGAATTTGCTATATTAATAACATGAAAGACAGACGAACGGACGGACGGACAGAGAAGCAAACAGACCGAATGAACGAACAGACACAATCAAATAAAGACTGATTGCCCAAAAAACTGAAACTGAAGGAAGAAAAGAAGAAAAAAATTTTTACTATAATAAATACTACAACATGTCAGCCAGCGAGTACGTCAGTTTAAACTGCAATCGTATTTTAAATACCTTAGCATTAAAGAAATATCGGCGAATCGGACAGGCAGCAACAGGCAAATAATCATAAGAAGTAATATTATAAATAAAACTAACCTACCCAAATGCAAATATATGTTGGCTTATCCTCGACAGATACGCGACAGACAGACAGACAGACAGGCAAGGTAGGGGTAATATGAAAAAAAAAAAAACATTCGTATTGATGAAAAGTGAAGCAAAAACAAAAACAAATACCAAGCCAACCACTGAACCAACTCTTTCTTATATGTTGAGTTGGTTGGTTGGAATATCAAAAATGATTAACTTGTTGCTGTCGTCATTCTCCATGGTTGCTGGCTGAGTGGAGTGGAACACTTTTAAACATGGCTTTTCAAACTGTTGTATTTGATTAACATTGAGTTTCTTGGAATATTTGATTGCATTACCGAGTCAGCGAACAGTCAGCCAGCCAGCCAAACAACAAACTAGACTGACTTCTGAATTCTTTTAAGCTGTTACGTTTTTTTTTGTGCATACAGACAACAGCGAGAGATATACAACTTTTTTCCTTTTGATTTTATTTCTCTTTTGCGTTTGATTAAAAAGTTTTTGGGCTGTTGATAGTTGTTTTTCTTAACTACTAACTTCCACTATAAACTCCTGATTCGATTTGATTTGTATGCATAGAAAAATTTATACTACAGTGTGAACAAAAATAATTCATACCAAAAAATACATACACACTGCTGCTAGTCTTTAAATAATAAAAAATGATTCAATGAAACATATTTTGTTTTGCGACGTTATCGGAGAGAATGTAAAACTACGCAGCAGTCTGCTGAAAAAATTTACAAAGTTTATGAAGACGATACTGTGGTTAGAAAAATAACAGCGTAAGGGTTTGTTGATAACAATTTGATACATTATACTATGTTCAGATGTGCACTTTTATTGAGTCAATATTCGGTTAATTGAGTACAATATTTAAAGTGTTCAGGCAAAATAATAAACGTAGTTCAGATGCTTATTCAATATTCATTTGACAGCTGGTTGTGTCAACATTGTTTTTTTTTATCGTTGTTGACATTTGAGTTGTCAAATATCAACAAAAAGTGTTCGGTTAATTGTAATATGCTCACCCAACACACTTATGACAGTGCCGCATTTTAAGTTTCACTCAATATTATAACAATGTGCTTATTTATTGCGCAATAATTAATTGAAACTTTGGATTAGATTAGGTTAGGTTAGAGGACGTGTACTTGTCGATTAAGACAAGTACAGTACCCTAGTGTCCTAGTTTCTCACACCACTTATGTTGTGTGTGCTAATTTTATACATGAGTGGTGGGACCTACAGTTTATACAGTTTTTATTTACTCTCAGAGTTTTTGCCAGAAATCTACTGAGAGGAAGTCGCCAAAAAAATACTTTTTGTATTTTGTCTTTGATGCCTGGCCTGGGGCTCGAACCCAGGCTTTTGCGTCTAATAAGCCAACACACTACCTACTAGACTACGGCGACTTCAATTTAAACTTTACTATATATGAAATATTGTGCTCAATAATGGCGTTTATTGCGTTTTACGCAATAAAGTTGCATATCTGAACACCGTATTATGCTCTGGTCGAGAAAGACTGCCTGGTAGGCAGCATGGACGTTGCTGGGCATGTAGACATACATTACCCGTTTAATATCGTAATCGAAAAAAATATGGTTGTCACAGATCAGGAAGTGCACAAACCTAGTGCTCAAAGATGTTTGAAAATAGGACTTTTATACAAGACCATCCCATGCTCATAAAAAAAATTTTCGATCAAACTCTCTCGCTATGACAGAATCAACTACAATAACAAGTACACTAACGGAAGAAGGTACAGCCCTTACAGATGTAGAAAATAAAATAAGAAAATAGGCCGGAGGAAAAAGATCTTGGAAAGAGCGATACTTGGTTAGAGACTTGTCTTTCAAAACATTTGTTAGTTGATATTCTTTTAAAATTATTAATATTCTCTTGAAACGAATAACTGAAGTAGAAATGATTGAAATCCATTGATGTAAAATTAGATAGTTTAGCTTTAACAGCAAAACACTTGTCGTAAGTCGACACAGGTGGAGACAACTTATTAAAAGCCTATGATCAATATAGGGGCAGCTTATAACCTTTGGATGGAGAACGAGGCACAATAATAATAAAACCATGATGTAAAATTAGATGGATTAGCTCTAACAGAAAAATACTTGTCGTAAGTCGACACAGGTTGAGACATTTATAGGAAGCCTATGATCAATAAAGTGGCAGCTTATAATCCTTGGATGGAGAACGAGGCATGTTGTAGGTCGACACAGGTGGAGACAAATTATAGAAAGCCTACGATCAATATAGGGGCAGCTTGTAAGCTTTGGATGGAGAACGATAATCAATAATAATAAAATCATGTCATTTTAACCCAATAGACCTTTTTCTATTCTTAATTTTAGAGGCCAAAACATCAACCTAAAAATGTGAGTCGGCAGTGAACATCTTACTACAACGACCTTGAGGAATACGAATTAAGAAGTATGTTTGCAGAGATCATTTTTAAATTGATAAACTACTATGCGGAGATCTCTGTAAACAACTTTATGGTAATTCTATGGAATTTATATAAATGTTTCATTTATTTTTTAACACACTGTATGCATATTTAGTTGCCATAAGCAAAATCTTAATTAAGAGTTAAAAAAACTACTTCAAATAGTAATTATTACAACTACTAGCCGGTAATATACGAACATAAAAAGGGGGCATTACTAACAAATCACATTACAAGTGTAAATACAACATAAAATCATATTCAGTTATAATAATGATACAAGAAAGCATGAAAAAATATATAATGGCATCTAATACGTTTTAATAGGGAGGTTCAAAAGCTTGGGGGGAATGTAAATAAAAAGGAGTTTTAAAAATTTCGAATAGTTTTAAAATTCAATATTCAATTCCATATTTTGGACAATAGGGAATAGTAAATTAATTCGTGGAATGGAAATAGCAAGACCGAGCGATACAGTATCACGATCGTATTTAGTATTGAAAATTTTCTCGCTTGTCTTTTGTCTTTTTCGCAGCAAAATTTAATGAATTTCGGTATGTACATACATAAATAATAAATCTATTAATAAAACAGTATTATGGCCACAATTATTGTTGTCAATAAAAAATGACAGCTATTTGTTGTTGAAAATTTTGACACCATCATCAGCGCACAATTACCCGCTAAAGCTCTGCTAATGGTGCTGCGTTACTAATAGCACAGTCAACTTTGTTTTTTGTTTTTAAATTCATATTTCATGTGTGTTTTTTTTTACCAATTCAAAAATATTTATTTATTTTGTTAACATTTGTAAATAAACAAATTATGCGATATTTTTCTTTTTTCATTCATTAAATTTATTTAGTCAAGTCAACCAGCCAGCCAACCAACCAACCAATTTAAGCCAAAGATTGTCAATGTTTTTCCAAAGTCTATGCGACAATTGCCATCCATTTATTTTTGCTAATTTCGAAATTAGAAAGTGCAACCAACAATATATAGGAAAACTGAACCGAACCGAACCAAACAAATCGGTTGGAAAAAATACCTCAATTTGAATTTTACGTGCAGATCCATATTAGAGAAACACAGAAACAGTGCGAAAGAGAGAAACAATGACAGGCAGATGAGGAGGCGCGGGGGGAAGTGTTTATGAAAATTGTTTGGGTTGGTTGATTATATTTCTTTTTTTCCCCATTGGATTTATGATATCAGGAAGATGATAATGGCAGCTGATAAGGTACCAGTCTACAATCATTTTTTCTCTCTTCATTATACTTTTTTTTTAGTTTTATTATTAAAAAAAATTGTTTTTTGCCTAAAACGAAATGCGCAGTTATTTTCATTTAATAACTTTATTTGGCTGAACAACACAACAGCCATAAACAGACAAACGAAAAATATAAAAAACACTTATAAATTGGTTTTAAATTATTTTGTTATAAAATAATGAATAACAGAAAACAACAATAATAAAAAAAGAAAAATAACAGCCAGCAAAAATAATAAAACATTTTTCTGAATTATTCAATCCTAATAACATCAGATAAGATGGTATTTCATAAAAATATTTTTCAAGAAATTACCATTAACGGTGAATGTGGCTTTTAAAGGTACAAATTCTGATGGACATGTTAACGAAAGATAAGAGAAACTAATTACAGATGAAGTACATACTGAAAATTGCCTTCAACCATAATAGAAGTTAATCAATTATAACGAAACTCATTAAGATTGAAAATGCTTTTTAGGGAAATGGTAAAAGGAAGTTTTCAGTTAATTGTTAAGATTATACCGCAGATACTCTATTCTGAGAAAGTCAATTAAATTTCTATTTTATTTATAATATTACAAAGGAAGAAGATTACAAATGATATGAAAAAAGTTATAAAACTAAGCTCCTAGGATAGTGTGAAAAGCCAGAATCCTATACATAACATACATACATACATATTTGGTCATTACAAACCTTTAGTCAAGAGTAGGACCTAGTTTCTCACACCACTTATAATGTGTGCGTTAATTTGTATACTTGAGTGGCGGGACTTACAGTTTAATGTCGACTCTGAACGACAGATTTTTGAGAAACTTTTTTATGGCAGGTTTATTTACTCTCAGAGTTTTTGCCAGAAATCTGCTGAGAGGAAGTCGCCGCAGAAATATTTTTTCATATTTCGTTCAGTTGGAGATGCCTGACCTGGGATTTGAACCCAGGCCTCACGTCTAATAAGCCAACACATTACCTACTAGACCACGGCGACTTTCGAAACCTTTCCTATACATAAACGTTGTAGAAAACATAAAATTCGAAGTTAAATAATTAGCAGTAGCCCGTGTGAACCTACGCATATCTAAAGTGATTCGGCTATGTTGCATAACTCTAGAGAAAAATATTTGAAGTGCAAGTTGTAAAGGCATAATAAGAAGTTTTAGCTGCAAGTTTCAGAAAACACATCATAAACCCAGTAAATGCAAGAACTATTGCCGCAGACTGAAATAGATAGGAAACCATGTATAAAGCTTCTTAGACTGGTAATGGTCTAAGTACATAAGTACTATACAAAGAGTGGATCATAAATTAGCAGGAAATGTTGCATTATCAGTGGAAGTTTAGTAAGGATATATAAATACTCCGACCTATTGTTATACTCCTAAATATACCAATTCCTCTTCCTGTGCCATAATAAAGTCATTCATTATGATACATCAAAATACAATAAGATAACAGTTACCGCGATAATTAATCCCCCTGATTCATTCAAATTAGTTGGAATTTCTTTTTAACTTTAATACTTTGGTTCATTATAATATTGAAATATTCTCCCAGGACGATATTTTGCTTAAAGATTTCGATTAATTGACCAACTAATGGTCTGCGAAAGTCCGAGTGCATGTGAGTAACACGAACTTAACTGGCTCGGAATGCGTGTAATGTTTTCGACAGATTTTATATTACGTCGACGTACTTGTGTTGGTCGATGAGACCATGGTTATCATGATTCCATTAGATCGAGCACAGAATTACTTGCGTAAGAGGAAATTGATATACCAGGCTAATGCTAATACTAGAAAGTAAAAAAACCAGACTAAACGTACCTGAAAGAGTAAAAACAATTGGTTGTGCAGAAGATATTCAACTGGTGTGTGTTTAACTACCAGTTAGGAAAACTATCAGAAACGCCAGAAATCTGTAGATTTTTGCTCGAATTAGTGCGATTATCCTTGGTTAATCACAGCAATGAAACAATAATGCTGATCATCGGAAATCGGCTATTTTTAAGGAGCAGTTTTATCATACCATATAGTTGTCACACCATCGGCGTTATCTCGGATTATACAGGAAACAAAAACCTTAATGGAATGGTGAGAAGAGTTATCCCTATATGGTCTGGCTTAGTGAGTTTTTTCTTAAAAGATCCTGATATTACCGTATATAGACCTTTCAGACATGACAGTCTGTCAGTGTTCGTCATTGCAGAAATTGTTACCTTCCAATCTATGTACGTGCCATAGCTAACACTAATGATTTGTCAGTTAATTCGTATGTATTACCTAAGTAATAACGCTTATCTGCATTAGCAGGAAAGGGCCCTACCTGCAGATATGGGTAAACAGGGGACATAGTGAGCTGGGCTACTATATCACGCATCTGTTGACAGGACATTTAAAGTTCACATCATACCTACACCAATTCGGTCACGACAATAAGCATTTTATGAGAGTTGTAGAGTTGTGGCATGTTTTCTGCTCACTATTCAAATATGGAAGGAGGGTATACCGATAAATACAGTGCCTACAATGTAGCCCTCATTGCGTAACAGCGAAAGTATATGTTATTCTGAGAATTTGGTTGTAATTGAACCTCGCAGTTTCAACTAATTTTATATTTTAGTGTGTGAGATCCTCGCACACTTAGCAAGTTGATACTACTGCCTTTCACAGAATTCATTTCGATAAATAAAAATGTATCATCTGAAAAACACACGAAACATGGTGCATAGTTTTTCTGTTCTGTGCATCTTTCTATTCATTTTGCGTATGTTCTCGGAAGAGGCCGCATTATCATTACAGCAAAATGTGATATGCTACGAAAGTGGTTTGCTATTATGTTTCTTACTTTTGGTATATGATAATACAACATAAGTTTCCTTTATTACTGTCTTTAACAGGTGATATTAGATTTCCTGCAGATGTTTAGTGCAACAATGACAAGATATCAGAAAGCATACATAAATCAATGCACTTAAAATAATTTTTTTAACCTTCTGATGCAGTAAACTAACTCACATAACTTTGCACTTTAAAACTACACTGACATTTTAACGTTTAAACTGTGTTAAATGATTTCATTTTAATAAATATTATTAATTAATCAGTATTATTTAAATTAAAACCAGTGGCCATAAAGAGAAATTAGTTAAAATAATTATGTGTCTGGTAATTAAAAACTAGAACAAACGGAAACACAATTAAACAACACACACAGATGGAATATTACAAAATGCTATGGAATGAGAAAAAAACAACAACAACTTTTTTTGCAATAGACACACTGACTAAATGAATGAATGTCACCACTATTGCTCTCTAATAGAAGAGGGTGTATTCTGAATGCCAACCAGTAAATTGTACTCGTCGTCGTCGTAGTAGTTAAAAGTCTAAAAACTATAAACAGATGCAAAGTGCACTATTTAGAATCAACAGAGAAAAAACAAAAAGTCCTCTATTGCTAATAAATTTAAAAAATAAAAAAAAATAAAGAAACTTGTTGCTTCAGTTACTACTACTACTACTGTCTATGTGTACTACGTAATAGCATGCTACTACGTAGTAGTAGTAACATTGCTTAGTGCATATATGTTAGAGAAAATGCTACAGCTGTGGATGGTGGTATTAGAAAATTATATTATCTAACATCAAATGCAATTCTATTAGGCAGATTCCTATCCTTTCCATTCCATTCTATTCTATTTATTGTTTTGTTCTTTGCAGCTTTTCATTATGATGCTTTTTTTCCATTATTATTATTACATTTCGTATGTATATAAGTGGCAGCCGTAGTAGTAGAGTCGTATGCCGCAGTAAATATGTAGCTTAGAATAGTAATTTATATGCTAAAACACTCTTACAAAAGTATTGACAGATAGATGGGAATGTATAGATGGACTGATGGATGGATGGATGGATGGATGGACATAAAAACGGATGGCATAATTAAATTGACATGCGTAATGTAAAAAAAAAAAAAATAGAAAAGAAAAGAAGAAAAAACAGAGAAAAAAGCTCAAATTTGTTGTTGATTAGAGATAGAAACATTACGTACGTAAATGTATGTACTCGCATAGCATAGCGTGTGTATAATAACGTATGAAATGTCATTTTCATGTAATAAAAAGACCACCAACCAAGGCGTTTTGTATTGCCACTTGACCAGCTCTGGGCAACACATATGTCACAATAAAAAAAACAGCAACAACAAAAAAAACTCAATTATGCTATAAATATGCCCCGAGAAATTAAACAAAATTGCAATTGTAGATATTGTGGACAAGCGCAGAGAGAATGTTTAAAAAGTGCTGGTCATGTTGTTAGAAAATCTTTTAAAGTTTAAAATAATGTTGGAATCGATATCAAGTGTTGAAAGCCTTTGATATGAAACTTTTGGAATAAACCTTGCTATAGCCTACTAGACTAAGGTATTTATGTGAACATACATATCTAACAACTTGCCAATTTTGTAAGCGCTGAAATTAAAAAAAAAAAAAACATTTTTATCATAGTCAATCGACTTCATCACTCATCAGTTCATTGGTCGAACTTTTTTCCTTCTCTTTGTATAACTTTAATATTTTTGTTTGTTTATTTTACACCTTCTTCGGAATTGGTCCGACAATGGACCTTTTCTGGTGTACTTCGGGTGCACCCGCCTTCGCAACCTTATCTAACCTGTGTAGAACACCATAAAAGCATGTGTCGAATTATAACACTAAGTTCTACAAGTGAAAAAGAAATGATAATTAAATGAAAGTGAAATTAATTCCCACTTATAGTTTATATTATCGAATTATTCTTTTCCACCAATGTTAAACTGAAACAAAGTCCCTGTCGATATGTCACCTTTGCTGTCCTATATCTAGAAATTTTGAAACACTGGCCATCTTTCTAATGACATTATAGCAGTAATTAATGCCAAAATATTCCGAATATAATAACTACCTCAAACAACCTTCGTTATATTATTAATTTACCATGAGAAAGGATTGGAGATTCTCAACACCCGAGAAAATTTTCATTTTTGTAGAAAACTGATACCAATATGTGCAATTGTAAGCATTTTACCGTAGGACACAAAGAGTAGGCGTGAAGTTTATTCCAAATATCGACCGGCAACAAACTCAGAATCTTAAATTCCAACTATAAATCCCTGTTATTATAAGCCGGCAAATCCTGGAATGCTAATGACAAAGATATTTATTTTATTCACCTAAAAAATATAACTATTACGAGCTGAGTAAATTCTACCTTATGTAATGTAATAGACCAGAGTCTTTAGTGGGAATTGTACCCACGATCCTCATACTAATAGACTAGACAGGTTTTTGTAAATTTTTGTCATCGCAAAATACTACCTACATATATGTATTGGATCCACACCAGAAATCATCAATAAGTATTCAAAAGCATGAGTAGAATCGAATCATACTCATAATTTCTGATACTTATTTTTATATCATGGAATGTCTACTCATATTCAAAGTTTAAAATACTCATCAGACTCATACTTTACCACACTTATGATGTTGTTGATTTCGACTGTCCATGACTCAATATATACACGAATCACAAAATAAGTATGATTCGAGTACGAACACTAAAATACTCACTACAAGGTTGTGTGTTTGCTCTGCTTGCTGCTCTGTCTTTTTTCTTTTTTTGTAAATGCAACAATAACTAAGACTGTAAATTTTGATGAAAGATTCGAGTCACTCGAGTCATTTATAAGTATTGTAAGTATTTTTCTAAAGTTGTGAATCTAAATGAGTAGGCTTATGAATCAAGCATATTTCGAATGGTAAGAGTTTGATGTCAATATTGTACTCATACTCATCCTATTCATACTTATAAATCAACGTTGAAGTGAGTACGAATGAATCAGAGTAGTTAAATATCGATATTGTTGACTCACTTATATTCAGAATTTCATGAGTGCTTATGAGTAGCGAAAAAACGATTCATTGCTGATCTCTGGTCCACACATAGAAAACAATCTGGCGACAATAGTATAGTAATCATATATGCACCTCCAGGACTAAATATGTATCGAAAGGTCTTCTCATTCATGGAGATTATGAAATATAATTATGAAATAATATATTTATATGACATCATATACAACATAGCACTTTCAAAAGTAGTTTTTAAGTTTTTAAATTGTGTAACAATATTTTCGAATAGACAGTTAATTTAGACTAAATTGTGCCTCAGCATTAAGTTTATTGAAATATGAAGGAAATTGAAAATATATAGACAAACAAGAAAAAAAATTCTAAAGCTTTTAAAATATAATTGGGCCCACTGTAGTTACATATATTTTAATTTTAAACATCTTATTCAATATAAACAAAAAATTATAAACGATACAAACAACGGCAATTATGTTTAATTGTCGTTGCTTTAGTTTATTTTGAACCAATACAGTCAGTCCGTTCATCAGTCAGTCAGTCAGTCACTCACTAAAAATATCTTGTCATTGGGTTTGGTTCTCTTCTACTAGCTTTTCGAAATGAATGAGAAGAAGGAAAAAAATTTTTTTTTGAAAGAAACCGAAGTACTTGAACTTTTTTTTGTTGTTGATTAAATTTATTTTCAAGGTTTAAAAATTATCTCTCTTACTGGGGCTCATGTTCGGTCTTATGTTTAACATTAATTTCGATTGTAAATATTATTAAAAGTACAGACCTTTTACAATAAAACAAAAAAAAAAAAATGTTACATAAAAAATAAACGTTTTCATATTGTTTCACATTGTTATTTATCTCTTAATATTATTTCATTTCATTTTATTAATTTAATATTTATAACATTACCGAGAACGTGTATACATTTTGGTTTTCAGTTTAAAAGAAAAATTGCCATTAAAACAATGCCTGATTTTTAATATGTTCAATAAATTACGCAGAAAAACAAAAACCCGTTTAAAGGGACAATTTATAATAATGACTTCCTTATAGTTTTAAAGGCTGAGTTTGGAAGTGTCTTTCTTTGTTTTCATTTTTCTTGGCAACAAAATATTTCGTAGGCGAATCTTATATTTTAAACGCATAAATCTCTGTGGTGATTTTGGGCAACATACAAGGAGATATGTATGTGTATTTAAAGCTTAAATGCTATGCTATATGCATTGAAAAGTCCTTGGCCTTAGCATAAATAAGGAGGGGCAATGCACGATGCGTAATGAAAACATCTTCAATGTTATTCCATATCCATAACCTAAAACAATGGACCACGACTATACCTTATAAACGAAAGAAGTGAACAATTTTTGCTTTAAAAAGCAAAGATTCTAAAATTTTGTTTTTTTAACATTTATTCTGTTTGGTAAACAAATTATTTTTCTGATCTTAAAATAAACCAACTCCCAATAAACCACTACCCACCTGTTTTGAAACCTTTGAAATCAATAAAATTCTTTAACTAAACCAGAATTCGAAAATAAAAAAATGCATTTCACAGTGTCATTAAAAAATTACGTTTTTTTTTTTTTCAAATTAAGAAGCAAAAAGAAGGAAAAGAAAACAAATTAATTACGTTGGCTTGTTATTGATTGAAATCCGGTCGTAAATTAAACAAATGATCGGCACATCACAAAAAAAGAAAGAAAAGAGTAACAAAAAAACGCATAAATATCTTGTATTTGTATTTATTGTACAACAATGTATTAAATAATTACATTCAATCAATGCAACAACAAAATTAAGAAGAAAAAATAGTTATCACACATATCCACCTTAAATTAAAATTGACAACATTTTCAAAAGTTGTTTTTGTTTTGGTTTCTATACCATAATATGGCTACAAATATGTTTGGTTTTACAGAGTGTAAAAGAATAATTCATACATAAAAACTCACATACACAATTTCTGTACCGGTGTGCTATTTGTAAAGCAATCAAATAGATTAGAATTTTATCAAAACACCCTAACATCTGTGAAAGAAATTTGGACTTAAAGTCGAAATGCTCCAAGTCTTTCGTCAGAAAAGTTAACATGAAATTGATGTTAAGAAAATTCCATTTCAAAAAGTGGTTGACAGATAGGCAAATAGAAAGAAATAGAAACTAAAACATAGCTAAACGCGCGTAAAAACATTTCTTTGAAAATAAAAAGTTCGGTTTAAAGAACAATGTTGGCTGACTTTTCACAACTTACTGTACAAAGATTCCACTTTACAAAATCAAGAGGACATGTTGAGGAAAAATACCATAAAAAAGACCGAAGAAACTCACAAATTGTTTAATATGGCCTTTTCACAGGAGGTAAGGTTAATACTGAAATTTATTTAAATGAGTTTCTGCAAAAAAGCGAATAAGATAGTATGTTACTAGACGAGAGCCAGTGAGTTCAAACCTCAGCTCTGACATTTCGATAACAAAAGAAAAAATATTTCTTTCGGCGACTTCTTTTAAGCAGACTTCTCTCCTCTCTAAGGTGACTCCTTCTCCGCAGTCTCCGCAGGAAAAACTCTGCCAGTAAATAAAATTGCTACGAAAAGTTCTTCCAAAATCCTTTTTTGGGAGTCGAAGTTAAACTGTAGGTCCATCCAATCATGGATAAAATAACACCCACTAAATGGGTGATATCAAAACCTAGACAGTAATCCTGACTTAAGGATGGTTCTTAAAGTAAGTAAAATAATGTTTCCAGCCAAGCCAATCCTCCAAATTGCACTACTCTCTGCCTCTTCGAAAGGTATTAAGCATTAGAAAAAAATATTTGAAAGATACCCAGGTCAGGCATCTCTAACTGAACGAAATATGAAAAATTATTTCTTCGGCGACTTCCTCTCTGCAGATTTCTTTCCATGAAAAGTGTCTCAAAAATCTGTCATTCGGAGTCGACTTTAAACTGTAGTTCCCGCCACTCATGTATAAAATTAATGCGCATAACATAAGTGGTTGAGAAGCTAGGTTGTAATCCTGACTATGTCATATTCAATAAGTTTTATTAAAAATACATGGACTAACCTACGATTGTAATTGTTTTTTTTTTATTACCTTTTAAGCGAATACGCACTACTTCCCAAAGAGTTGCGTTGAGAGCATACTTCAACAACAGCTGGAGGTTGCAAAAATTGTGCAGAAAAGAACCATAATTGTGTTTAAATATCAAATTGTTCTTGCACTGTTTTAAAATATGGGGCTCTCAGTCGCCCTGTACAACTTAATTCCGGCATTTAAACCACTAACAGCTTAACTGTTTCGACGTTCTTTCTACGTTTTAAGTTTGTTTTTCTAATATTTGTCACAGATTTATTGCTTTATAGTTGAGCTGAAAGACAGTACTAGCGCTGCTATTGAGCGCTACTGAACGAATATTCATCAATTCCAAACTCGGTGAGGTTAAAACGAGAAGATTGCAAAATAAGACAATATCGTAGAAATTGACTATAACCCCAGATGACATTTACTGCAATTACTTTACACATGAAATACTGATTGTAGGGCATGGCGAATCGATGAAACGTTTTTTTTGTGCCATTTGTTTTTGAACTTCGACTTCGATGTTAAACTTTCAGGTTTAACTCATGTCAATATAATTGAAATCTACCGAACAGTAAAGAAACGATACTCATGCAGTTTCTAAGATTAATTGTATTGGAAATCATGAGAAAGAATGCATAAGAACACCAACTGTTGATGTATAGTGTGTCATCGGACATGAAATATATAATTTATTAATGATACTTCCTTCGAACGTCTTAATTTAGTAATTTAAAGATATGTAAACCTAGCACAACTAAGGGTGTCGAGTTTTATGAGCATAATTAACAGTGGCTAAAAGGTTAATAAGTGATAAATTCGAATTAATTTTTAATAAAAATTTAAACACTTAGGGTCATTATTACAACTTGCTGTTACTAAATTGAGGATTTTAACGGGCAGATAAATTGTTTCTCATTATTATAAGTGGACACCATGGTAGAAGTAAGCGTTAAGTTAAATGGAGGATCATTCTAACGGTAACTTTTAAAGTTAAGTTTATGTTTGAACTTGCCATATTATATATTATTTTCAATATGGCAACTTCAAATATAAATAAAATAAGCATATACACAAAAAAAAACGAAGCCCGTCGTTGCCACTGCGTTTAAAAAAATTGTTTAATTGAGCAGTGTTATCGACATTGCTCCGGCACTGCCATATTTTAGAAAAAGTTAACTTTTTTATCATTAGGTTGTAATAACGAAAAGAAATTAAAGGTGACTTTAAAGTTAACTTTTGCTAAAGTTACCTTTAACTAAACCCAACTTTAACGGGAAGTTGTAATAATGACCTTTAATCCAAGAGTATAAAATAAGTGCAACGATTCAATTCCTTTTTGTCATATTTATACAATATTACACTTTGAAAATTCAAAATATTTGTCAGACAACAAATGTCGTTAGCATTAAGAAACAACAACAAAAAAATGAACGATTTGTACGTAGGTAAAGTTTGTGTAACTATTCATAACAAGAGTATGTAAAATATGAACTGATCAGGCGACACACCAGAGTCTATTTGTGAACCTTATCAAAATTTATTTGCCGTTTTTCGTTTTTTTTCCTTTTCGAAATCCTGTCAACAGATATAAAACATCAACGGCAAAAAATTTATTTTTTTTCTTTCGGTTGGTATTTTTTTGGGCTTTTGACGATATTTATGAGTTGTTAATGGCAAAAAGACAATTATGAGCCACAAGTGTAAAATTCCTCACCAAAATAAATTAAATATCACAACATGAATATAAAAAACAGGAATACAAAAATAGAAAATACAAATAAAAGTAGGCACAACATATGCAAAAACAAAAAAATATTAAAAAAATATTCATAATAAAAAAAGTAAAACTAATATTTTGAATCAATATGCTTGTAATTATTAAGTAAACGAATATGTACGTATGTATATTGGCATATGAAACGAAAGTGAAGAGCAATAGATAGACATATGGACAGACAGACAGAGAGAGATCAATAAACGAAAATATTTTATAGTGTAGGCTTAATGGAAAAAATTTAAGGAGAATAAAATGCTGAAACAAAAACCACGAACAAAAAAAAAAAACGAAGAGGAAAGATAAATATCTATAAGAGAAGTTCAGTTGTTGCTGTCGATGTTTTTTTCTTTTCCGTTTTATTTTCTTGGTGTTTTTGCAATTTTATTGCAGCGGAAATCATTTTAAATTGATACTTTACAAATACCCATCCAATACCCCAATACGTACGTAGGGTATCATGCCATTCAATTTCAATTCGCACCGAACAGGAGTGAGAGAGCGTCTAAAGACATTAAATAGCGATTGTGTGTGTCATAAGAAAATTGTTCATGTTTAGATAAAAGAAAACAAAACAGAAAAACATAAAAATTTAACACTTTTTTGGGGAGATACCGAGAGACCCCACCGCCATCCATTGTTTGTAATTATGATGTTTGCTTGTTGTCGGCAATATCTTCGCTATGTATTGTTTTCACAAAACAATTTCTGCAAATTTAATTTGAAAATTTGTTATAAAAAGGCGTAACAACCAACACTTACACTGTAAATTTTATTTTACGTGCTAGTAAAACACTCTCAAACGCACAAATGTGAAGTTGAAATTTAATGGAAGGAATTTTCGATAATAATGACAATTGTTATCTATTATGTACATATGTATGTATGTATATCCAGATAGGTTTATTGGATTGTTCGGAAAGTAATTTTGGTTTTTCCCGCCAGAGGATTTAATTGTATTTTTTTGCACCCAACTTCACACTTAAGCAAGGCTTGTATGTGAAAAATTCCAATTAATTCTACGCAGTAGTTTTTGGTTGGTGCCCTTTTAAATATGGCAGCATTTTCGACATATTTTACTGTTTTACTACAGAAAGGATAAAAATGCTGTTCAAGCCAGAAAGATATTGGCCGATGTGTATGGTGACGGTGTGTTGACATTACGCCAGTGCCAGAAGTGGTTCGCCAAATTTCGATCCGGCAATTTTGATGACGAAGATGCACCAAGTTCGGGAAGGCTGGTTGAAGCTGATATAGACGCGATAAAGGCATTATTTGATGCGAACCGGCGAATAACAACACGTGAGATCGGATTGAGATTAAATTTATCAAATTCAACAGTTTATGACCACTTGATTGATATTATATGAAAACTGTCTTATATTTCCACAAAAAAAAAAAAAAAGAAAAAAATTCCGAACAATCCAATATATTCATCCAATATATTTATAGAAAGCATTTTAGTTTTAAATACCCAGGAAATATTAGAGTGAGGCTTATAGATTAAAATTCCAACAAAATCACTATTATTTTACACCAAGAATTGGATTTTTCTGCATATTTTCGGTTGCCAATGTTTTGTTTACAAAACATTCTTTAGTTTTCTCTCTTTGAAGGGAGAGAAGTTGTCAACTACCAACCATGTTCTGGGCGGGTTAGTACATCAGTCAGTAACTGATTAAAACGTCGATAAAACGAATCGTCATTAAACAATCTGCTGATGACTTTAGCATTTGTTTGTCCTGTCAGCCTTTTTTTGTTTGTGTTATAAATTGCTAAATTTTGATAAACAAAATCAATACCTTGAAGGTTCTCAGAAATAAGAGACTCTGTATAGCTAAAAACTAACATTACTAATGAGGACATAGAAGATTATCATAACTTTATAGTCCAAACAAGTGCCTAATTGTCTCAGTGGAAAATTTTAATGGAACCAAAATCGAAATCCAGCAAATTTATATTCAATGCCAAGGTCATGCTTACTATTTTCGACAATTAGAACGTTGCAATGGTATATAGTATGTGGAATGAGTAATAATTCGTGGCTTTATTTATTATTCGTGATTTATTTTTTTGATTAAAAATCACAAAGTAGGATAATAGGCCAATAAGTCTGTAAGTTTTTGAATTTCTCGCCTTTTAAATGAAAGAACAATATTGATTACATGATCACATTAACACAGCCATTGACACGGAAAGTAAATTTCATACAAAAATTGAAAACCGTCCGTGACATAGCTACGAATTTATTTCTCATGTCAATCAACGCTAATTACGGAGATTACGGCGCAGCCTCGTTCATAAATTCTTGGCTTTTTTACACTATATTCACACAAAATTAAGTAAACATCTTAAATTGCAACATATACATACATATGTACATAATTGGCAATTACAACCCTTCAGTCAGGATTACGGCCTGGATTCTCACACCACTCATGTTACGTGTGTTAATTTTATACAAGAGTGGTTTAAGGTCGACTCCGAACGACAGATTTTTGAGCAACTTTTCATTGCAATTTCATACATTTACTTTCAGAGGAAGTCGCCGAAGAAATATTATTTCATATGTATTTCGTTTTGATGCCTGGCCTGGCTTTGAACTGTGGCCTTACGTCTAATAAGCCAACACACTACCTGCTAGACCACGGCGACTTCAAATTGCAACATATAGTTGGGAAAACTGACATTTCCCAAACAAAAAAAGAAATTACAATAACACAACAACAATTGTAAACATAGGGATAAGGGAAACTAAATCACAATAACAAAACTAGACAGAATGACAATGAAATGTAAATAAACTTCATAATAAACTTCTTGAAGTTGCCAGACCGAAAATAAATAAAGTATAAATAGAGTGAAAGTTACAGTTTCCAGTTAAAAATCTCGATGTATGTATAGTATATACACTGTTGTATAATAACTAAAAAGTTTGATCCTTGACGTAGAACGGAACGGTGTTAACAATTAAATTGTGTTGGTGATTAACAAATTAAAGATGTATTTAAACAAAGAAATATCAATTGATAATCATTTCTCTTATTCCAAAATTGAAAGCGTCAAGTCCATAGAAAATATTAAATTTTAAAAAGGTGTAAACATTACAACATTATTGCTAGAGATTAAAGGTCAGTGTTCGTTATAAAATTTGTGTAATTGTCTATTGCAGACAAACGATTTTAAATCTTAATTATTTTGGAGACAAGTGATGAGTTTTTCATTACCACTTAATATTTAAGGGGAAATAATTTTCAGGTCAAAGGTCTAAAAAAATCTAATTTAACAGTGGATTAAATTTTTGCCTTTTTAATCACAGTGATAGTTTTTCTTTACAACTGCATTTCCCTTTTAAAGGGAGATTATATTTTAGGCCAAAGGTCTCAAACAAATAAAAATAATTGAAAAATGTAAGTGTTCAATGTTATCACAATGGGCCCTGTGTGTGCGGCCTAAGTGTGTCCGCTTATAACTCCATCGAGGTGACAGCCCATTCTACCTAAGTGTTCAATGTCATAATTCAACAATTAATTTCTAATTACACCATGATTGTGAAAGGCTACTTACACAGTTGGAAATAATGACAGAGTGTGGAGTTAAACAAAAGTAATGTCTGAATAAAGGTAACACTATTGAAATATATACCGATTTCCTGAAATCGTTCAAATAGACACAGATTGTGATTATTAAAGCCTTAATTAAAAGGACTTAATCTAGTTAAGTACAGCTCATATACAAAAGATTTCTTAATTTATTCGATTTAAAATATAAACTAAACATAATCTTACATTTTCCTTTTTCTGTTATTGACTGACTCAATAGTTGAATGCCACTCGAAAACAACAAATATTGCCGGCTATTAATTTGTTGTGTATATATTTTTATTTATTTAAATGAAATTTTAAAAAACCAGCAATAATATCACGTGCTATTGCATGATTTGTAGAAAAAAAAAAAACGATGATTGTTTGGTTAGAGGTTTGTTGGATTATCCGCAAGCATAAAATTCAAAAGCATTTGTACATTTCACTGGCAGGTAGCCCAGTCGTCAGTCAGTCAGACTGTTGTTGCGAGGCAAAATTTAGATATACTCGTCGTAAAATAAATAATTTCTTTATTTTACATACTTTTTTTGCTCTTTCTTTAAATGATTTGACACTTGTAAGCGAAAGATATTTTTTTTTTGGTTTTGCTAAACGCACGCGTTCATTTTTGTATTGAAATTTAAATAAAAAATGAGTTTTTTTCACCTTTTTTAGTTTTTGCTGTTTTTGGATTGATGCGATCGACCGATAAAAACGGTTTTTGGTAAAAAAAAAAAACTAACCGGCATTCGAACGCGTAACGCTAACCGAAAACCGTTTAAATTGAAATCCTACGTTTTAAACAAGACACCATCATTACAGTGATAAAATATATCTAATGATTTGGCTTTTTCACTAGCGCGTTCGTCTTCCAGCCAATAAACGGCTTTCGATGGCCTTTTAAAACTTTGCAAGACATTCACTGACTGGCATTTACCAATAAACGAAATACGAAAATGAAAAGAAAACAAAAATCACTTGCACGCTTTTAAGCACTTTTTATTAAACAGCATTGAAATAATCATCATCATCATCACAACCATTAGTTATATCTTGTTATATTTAAATTAATTTCTTTTTTCTTTCTTTTTTCTGTTTGTAGTTTTTATTTTATTATTTAAAAGATTTTTTCTTCAAGCTTACATATGTATTTTTTTTCTGCCCTCATAAACAGTAGTATTTTAACAGATATTTGTTAAAAGGGTTTTACAAAATTAATCTTTACGACATTTTAATTGTTCCATTAACATTTTTCCTCGGTTAATTTTTACCGGCGTAAACTCATAAATTTTTACGATATTTTGTTTATTTTTTACCTTTTTCTTATTAAATGCCTTTTAAATTCACTTTTTTCTTGGTTTTTTGTTTTTAGTTTTAGAGAATGTGTTTCATTTAAATTATAATACTCCAATTAAGATTAAAATCAAGATCATTAACACGGTTTTTCATTAAAAGTTTTGTAATCAAAAAGCAAAAATCACCAGCTTCAAATTCACTTTAGTTTAGCTTTTATTTTTTATTTTTTTGTATAAAACAAAAATAAATTATTGCCATCAAATATATATATTTTTACTATTTTTTTTGTCTTAAAAATATTTCATAAATTTGTTACCTCGACGACCACGACAACATCGTACAACACCGAACTAAAACTGAATCAACAAACGGTAGCCTTTACAGAAAAAACAAAATTGTCACAACAAAGTTTCTTAGTTTTTTTCTGTTGTTTTTGTTGTATTTTCTGCTTTCTGTCTTTTTAGTCGAACAAAACTCACCCATACGGACTCAACTGTTGCCCTAATATCCATGCATCCATCTTTACCAGCCACCATATACTTATAGATACTTGGTGTTGTTTTAATAGTTATTGTTGTTATCGTTGTTATTGCTGTTACCGAGTGTATTATCCATTCATACAACTCAACAGCAATATTTTTTAGTTGTCTGTGCGCAAGGCAACAACCAAATCAACGTAACCATCATACATACAGTATAGTATATACTAATACCGAAATAAGTATGGTCAACATAGCGATTTTTCTGTAACCTACCACACAGGTAAGAAAGCTTTCGTACAAGGAGGGAATAGATGTCATTTCTATTTACAATATTGTATTGACGGTCTTGCTAGTTTGCGTTTCAAATTGCCAAATATTCTTGTGCTTATACGTGAAATACCCTTAACCATTATTTTCCGAATTATAATCGGTTCCATGAACTTTCGAGGCGGAACATATTTCTTTATAAAGATAATATTGTTATTATCAATAAGCGATTTTAACTAAACCCGCTTTCGACCTTAGTTTTATAATGAATATACTGAAAAGATACTATTAGAACAGTGGTCTCCAACAACCAGAGATCTCATTCCCTGATGAAAGAATATCACGCTAGAAAATCAAATGTGGGATCATTTCGGATCGATTAAATAATATAAGTCATGTTAAACTGCATTATTAATCTAATTTTAGAGTATATTAAATAGGAATTCATTCATTTTACTGATAGTAAAGCAGCCATTAACCACATCAAAGATTACTCAAGATTGCCAGATGACTATATAGAAGGTAGCTAGGTATTCAACGTTTATCCTTATGTGGATTACAGGGGACATTCAATGCACTTGCAAAAGTTACTACAACAAATATTCCAATGAATTCATACGCGAGATTTTCGTTCTTCTGTTGACGGACAGACAAAGGAACTCACACAGACTCATCCGCAAAGGAAAGATGGGAAAGAACTCACTTGGAGAGAGATCAGACAAAGCCATTCCAATATAGATGTACATACATATATAATTGGTTATTACAACCCTTCAGTCTGTATTACGACCTCGCTTCTCACACCACTTATATTGTGTGCGTTACTTTTATAAATGAGTAGCGGGACCTACCGTTTAAAGTCCACTCCGAGCGACAGATTTTTGAGAAACTTTTCGTGGCAATTTGATTTAATCTCAGAGTTTTTGCCAGAGGAAGTCACCGAAGAAATATTTTTCATATTTCGTTTTGTTGGAGATGTCTGACCTGGAGTTTGATCCGTGGCCTCACGTTTAATAAGGCAACACACTACCTACTAGAGTACGGCGATCCACTATTAAAATACACAGAACAAAATTTGTGTTGAATCTACCTAGAAACAATCTCTAAGAACATGATAACTTTCTTTGGGTTGAAAATACTTTACAACGAATTCTGTAGATGCTGCAATAAAGAGTAAGAAGCCAACATTACGGATTATTTCCTCTGTAGTTGTTTTACACTTGGAAACCTAAGGAGAAAGATTTTTGGTCAGAATTTATCGATAGAAAATGTCTAATTAGGTGTGATAACTGAGAAATGCCTATTGGAAATTGTAGACATGTGGCGAAATATTTACAATGGTTTTACATCGAGGCCTTAGGAGACCAAAGTGCGCTATGCGTTAAGGTGGCTGCTAGTTTACCCTAATCTAACCTTGTCAATAATGACAAGGCGTTATCTTAAATGAAAACCACTTTCGTTTACAAATACTGGAATTATTTCCACTACAGCTTACTATTTCGCCAATAGCATATACCAAGTTTCTTTTTTTGTATTAGCAACACTGTTTATTTCCCCATAATATTATTATTAAGTTTAGCAAAGAGCTTTTTTCTACTCTCATTGTATTAAAATAAAGTAGTTGTAGCACTTGTCGCTTTAATATGATTGTGATTGTGTGTTGTTGTTATTATTGTTATTATTTTTGTTTGTTGTTGTTGCTATTGTAGAGTAGAGGCAACAAAATATTGTATGACAATGCCAGTAAAGTAAATCACAGTAGTTGTTACACACAGTAACAACAGCAGCAAATAACAATAACAAAAACAGAAACGACAACGACAAAGCCAACAACAACAACAAACATTAAGTAGTTGTATTATATTTTGATTTTTTCTCATTTTCATTTGTACAATTGCAAAAACAAACTGAATAAAGGAATAAACAACAACAACAACAGGAAAAAAGGAAAATTAAAGCAAAAATAACTAAATGGGAGAGAAAAATACACAAATACATGGGTGAAGACGGTGGTAGTTGAAATACATATTTAATGCGTGTGTGTGTGTTTTTTTTTTGTGTGAGTGTGTGTATGTGAATTTTGCTATTAGTAGTTGTCAATAGCGATTTGTTGTGCTGTTGTGTTGTACTTTGTATTTAATTTATTGGAATCAGTAGCTGTACTGAATTAATAATAACAACAACAGTAACAACAACAACAATTACAAATAACTGTTACAACAAAAGCAATCTAATTTTTTAACTCAATCTAAGTGGCTTAATGCTTTTGTGTTGTTATTATTAAATGGCTGAGAGAAATATGTAAATAAAAGAAAGAAAAACAAAAACAACAAAAGAAAACATTTACACACACACACGTGCAGACATATGTAGGTTTATATAAATTACAGAGAAAGGAAGAGTAATCAAAGAAATAGAAAAGCTAACGCTATAAATTAAAATGACATAACACACTCGTAGTAGCTCAACACGTTGCGAGAGACTCTATCGAACTACATCGAACAGAGAGCGAAAGAGAACACACCGAATATTTTATAGGCAATTCATAATAAAGAGAACAAAATTCTAAACAAAACAAGGATATAAAAGCCAATGCAGTACATATATAGCAAGCATAAATGAGAATGAATTGTAAAGCTTTCAAACACAAACAACACACATCCATGTATAAGCGAGTGAAATAAATAGAATTTTCTTTTTTTGTTCTGAGCTAGTATGAGTATATGTATATGTGTATGTGATATTAATTTCCGCATGTAATAATTAAACTGTAAATTTAAGTCTTTAAGCTTCGCTATAAAAATAAATCTAGAACTTTAACAAAATTAGAATTTCATTGAAAAACATTGCATAATTCGCGGCGAAATACTCATACTCAGTAGTAACGCAGAGATAAAAATATCATTTTTCTTTGATTCATTTTATATTATAAAAATTAAATTTATCAAGAAAAAAATACACCATGTTTAAGTTTTTCTTGGACAAAGGTGGACCCATATCTGAAAATCATGCTAAGGTCCTGATGTCACAATGTGTCGTTGATTTAATTCCAGTAAATTTAATGGCAGAAGTGCACTACACGGTTTGTAGCTAAAGTCGATAAAATAATAAATATTGCGAAACATGCAGAAAAAAATTCGAAAAAATCGTTAAGAACCGCTTAAATAATGCTTTGTGGAAGGCATAAGCTCCCAATTGGTAATGGAAAAAAACCGAAAAAAGTTCGAAATATTGCAGTAAATGTTCATGACCAAATCGTAGTAAGCTAGCCCAAACGGTGGATAAGCGAGAATCGACGGCCTGAAAATAGTTGTGAGTTTGTTTCTCTGGACAACACCAGGCCTAATATATCAATTGTGACCGGCCTAATGCTCTGGGGACTTGTTTGCAAAACGCTCATAACATGTCTATGTCGATATGTGGAAAATTCATGCACAAGTGAAGCATGATACAAAACGATGGACAATTGATCTGAATAGTATCAGTCTAAGTACGGTATATAAACTTCGAATTTCTTATATACATCATGGATTTCTTGTTACTATAGGTTATTTATTTCCATACCATCTAGTATGAATTTCATTTCTTATTTCTAAGCTTTAAGTTCGAACAACACAGTTAAAGTACTCTTTTGTATGTTCTTCCAGTCAAAAACTTTAGGCTGGAGAAACATAGACGACGTGTTGTAGAGGTTTAAATGCTTGACTATAAATTCGACCAATTTAGATTCAAACCAGCTAACAAGCCAACTGATCCTTGCTTCAGTCAGAGAGGACAACATCAAGAATGAACACAACTAAATCTGAATTTATTGGGCAGATCCATTTTAACGAAGTTTGCATCGAATCTTACGGACTGTTAAGTGGCGTCAATGATAATGCTGATTAGTTTAAAAAAAACGTAATTGTTGAAGAATCGCGGTAAACTCAAAAAATTCAACTCGGCACGAGTTTTTACCACGAGACAGTACGGGCAAGACCTTTGAAAAAACCCCACACTAACTGGGGTAAACCAATTAACTGCTTTTGCGTCACAATAATACGCACACACGTACGTAATTGGACATTACAACCGTTTAGTCAGGATTACGACCTAGTTTCTCACACCACTTATGTTGTGTGTGTTAATTTTATACATGAGTGGCGGGACGTACAGTTTAAAGTCTATTCCGAATAACAGATTTTTGAGAAAGTTTGAGAAGTCGCCGAAGAAATATTTTTTATATTCAGTTTGTTGGAGATGTCTGACCAGGGGATTGAACCGAGGTCTCATGTCTAATAAGCCAACACACTACCTACTAGACTATGGCGTCACAATAATACATCTGTTCAGTTCTTTCAGTCAGTGGAGAGATAAATGCAATAACGTCGAAAGAGAAGGTTTTAAAAAAATTAGTTATAAGAAGAGCTTAGATAGAGTATTGAATAAGTGTAGAATATCCTAGAGTATTACTTTATAGGCAATAAAATTGAGTGATGAATAGAACGGTAAAGTCGAAACAGTGCGACATTACAATGAGATATTTTAGTGATCTACCATCTGTTGCTCTTGTCATTCCACTGAAATTATTACTTCACAATAATTCTCAAAGTCCGTAATATTGTGACTCAAAACAAACATTTCATATAATCACACACAATATTCAGACAAATCGAAAAGCCAATATTGAAGCAGACACAAGAATGCAATGCACTTTTATACTCTCTCTTGCTAAGGAGTCTTTGTTTTTTTGTTAATGCCAGTATGCAAGTACCAGAGGAAAAAAGCGTCTGGATGTCTAGTTAAATAATAATCAAATGTCTACATTAAAAAAGGAAAAAAACAAAATCATAAAAGTAAATCTTGGAAGTCATAAAAACCATAAATAAAATATAAGATGAATACAGAAAAAAAAAGCAGAAAAAATATTCAAACAAACCAAATGACATTTTTTCTTTTGTATAAAATAAGAAAAACTACAAATGAAGAGACAAAACCAAGAAGAAAAATTAGCCCAAGGGTAGAGAAGAGTGCAGGAAAACAGAAATGAAGAAGCTTTCCATTTCCACCAGGGCCAGGCAAGGCAGCAAACAACAAACACTCTTCTGGTCTTTTATATAACGATTGCTTCTTCTTTTTTCTGTTGCTTGCTTGCTTTTTAATAAAAGGCCTTAAAAGTCAACAAAGTAGTCGTCGTCGTATAAGACGTCTTTGAAAGTGTAATTCGTGATTAAAAACAAAATAAATTCCAACAGAAAAGTGTTACAAAATACCAATAGAGAGAGAGAAATGTTAATACTTTGGCAGTAATGTGAGTGTATAAATATTTACATGCAACAACGTTTAATACCTTAAGACACACAACGGACATAAACAGAGCGGATGGAGAGACAGACCGACAAACAAACATAAATAGTAGTTGTAGACTAAATTTCAATTTGAATAGCATATAAAATAATTGCCGCATGTAATTGGTTTGGTTGGTATTTTTATTTTCATTTTCGTTTTTTTTTTCATGTTTAGGCCTTCATTTCTTTTTAATGGTTGGCAGGTATGCCCCGACCACTTACTTAAAGCATATCATAAAAGTATCTATGAAATCAGTATGTGTTGCGGGGTTTTTACATGCTCATAACGACATTCCACCCGCACAATTACCAACGATTACTTAAGTACTCAACATAAGACGCGTCTAATGTCTTGAGCTGATTTGTAGAGTTGTTGTTGACGACAGTATGGGAAGAAAACCCAGCAAAAACAAAAAAAAATATAAAAAGCTGACACACTCATGGATGCATGCATATAGACACATAAGACAAATAAGTAGAGACAGATAGACAGACGGACGGACGGACGGTCGGATATATAATAAGAGTGAAAACAAAAACAATATAAAAATACATATTGATTCATACAAACATGAGTTCAATTAGTGGGAAGTAATGCCAGTCAACGAGTATGAAGTTTTTTACTACGTGAAGTGTAGTTGCCAGGTAATACTTAGACGTGTATTCAATTGTCATTTCCGTGGTAGACAATGAAATATGTTCTGAAACTGCTAAATTTCAGTTAGTAGTAATGAATGATATTAATTATCATGACAAATAAATTTATTATTATAACGAAACCAAATCCCTTATAGTCGTAATAGCAGACAAATGCATGTCAATTTCCATTATATAGTATGTTAAGATTTAACCTGTTATTGTTTTTGATATCCTAGTCATCATCAAAGGCTGTTCCCGTAAATCAATATAATGGAGCATATACCTAGAGCTTAAGATCAGTGTTCCAGAAGACGATATTAAGATAAAGAAAATAGTAATCTGCTCACTCATAGATGCTCTCAATTGCTAACCAAATGACCAAAAACAATGCAACAATTGTAACTCAATCAATCTTAAAACACAGAAAATTCTAACGATTGAATGGTATTAAAACTAACTTCACTGAAAGATTTTATTCCCTGTTTCTGTAAGACAGACGTCTTCAGTCGAACGTCTGTTTGTATAAAAAATACTCATTTTTTGTTTGTGTGCGTCTGAAGATATTCCTCGTATGGAAACAGGGTCTTAAACCACCACCTAAACAGTGTTCTCCAAGAGTACTAAAGAGAAGGATTTTAAAGAGCGTTATATCATCTCATTAACAATACTATGTGGGATAATTTCCAGTCATACAGTTATCAATTATCATCTCGACTTTCTTACCAGGAAGTAAAGAAAGCTTGGCTTTAAGAATGCTGGTCTATACAGACTTTCTTCTACCAAAGAGGACCCAGATCTGCTTTGCAATCGAAAACTCGTTCAACTTCCTACCTTCCTTACCAGTTGGTACGTGTCCGTGAATTAAAACCAGCTACACTGAAAGATTTTATTTCCTGTTTCTGTAAGACAGACGTCTTCAGTCAAACGTCTGTTGGTTGAAAAAAACACTCATTTTTGTTTGTGTTTTTCATACACTCAGGCGTTCGACTGAAGATATTCCTCTTACAGAAAAAGGGTCTTAAACCACCAACTGAACAGTGTTCCTCAGGAGTATTAATGAGAAGGATTTTAAAGAGCATTATATTAACTCATTAACAATTCTATGTGGGATACGTTCTCACCACTGACAATATTACCGTATAGGAACTGTTAGCAAATTATAATAAAATGAAATAATAATGAAAAGAAGACAAGAGAAAAAACAATAAAAGAAAACAAAAAAAAAACGTCGCAAGTGACGACTTAAAGTCTGCATGTTGGGCACCAACGTTGTGGAATGATTTCTTTAGATTTAAACAACAACTACAAAAGGAAACAAAACGACAAAAACCAAAATAAACCTTAAAAAACAAAATAAATCCAAATCCACACATAGTCATACGGACAGACAGATAACGATTGCAATTGGAACCGTTTTTTAAAGTTTTTTTAAAATTTTTTTTTTTAATATTATTTTGGGTGAATAAAACCACACCACCATCAACCATAATCACCACAATCATAATGGAAATGAACATTGGAAATTGGGTAAATATTTTAATTAAATCAAATTTGCAATCGTTAAGGGGCTATGTACATACATACATATATCAGTCAGTATGTTTGGAATGTGCGTGAATGTGAATATGAATTTTACGAATGCAAAAAAAAAACAAAAAAAAAAATGTTGAAATATTTCAAATATTTTTTCATGCACATATGACTGACAACAACAACAGCAATAGCAGCAGCATCAGCAGCATAGTTACAATTAATATTAAGAGAGATCTAATCTAAGGCATGGACTCAGACAAATAAAAAGCTTATCTACATCTGGTATTAAGTGCGAATATCTTTCTTTCTTTTCCACTTTTTGTCTCTCTTTCTGTCTTGAATATTATTTTTTACAAGATGAACTTAAAATTTTCTACATTCTTTTGTAAACTTTTTATATGAATATTATTTATTGTATCATCGCCATCATCATGCCTACTCTAGTACTGCATAAGTTGCGAATAAATGGATGAATGCCGGGCATTTTTTCTTTCTTTTAGAATAAATAGCGATACATTCACGCAGACAGACACGTGAACATTAAATAAGTCATAATTCAAAAGAACAAGAAGAAGAAATTTATAATAAAGACTGACAAGACGTGACTGCATAAGTGAGTGAGTGAATGAATGACGAGTGGTGTTTATAATTTAGTTAAGATTACTGCTGTCCTATAGCATACCACTACTGTCATTATGAAATGTCTTCATCATAAGCAGAGATTTAAATGAATTTTATTATTCCATAAATCTACAATGTAAGTAACTGATAAACAGTAAACATAAAAATTTATAAGTTAGGTCAGGCATGATGCTTGATAGCTGTTATCCTTATCATAAACATAACATGATTCCACTGTGATGCATGTATGAAACAATACTAACCACCAACTGAGGTAACGAATAAGCTCTATTATACACGAACCACTTAATACAATCATTTTCTTCTCAACTGAGACCAATACTAATGGGATGGTACCAGGCAATGGATGTAGAGCGCTGCGTTGGAAAACTAGGAAGTTAGTTACAGAACGAGAGAAAGAAAATGCAACATTTTTTATAACCATGTTATTCCTTTGCCATCATTTTGATCATAATTTTTTAAAAAATCCATAAATTTAATATCCTAGTAGAGTTCTAATCTGTAGACTACTGGGCCTCTTACAAAGTCAGAAATAGTAGTCTACCAGACTTTTTCTACAGAAGAATTCGCAGCCATACAGTAATCAATTGTCATCTCGACTACCTTACCTACAACCTACAACCTTACAACCTACCTTACCAGGAAGTAAAGAAAGCTTGGTTTTAAGAATGCTGGTTGGTATGCAGCTTTTTCTACCAAAGCGGCCCCAAATCTGTTTTGCAATCGAAAACTTCCTGTCTGAACAAGAAAATTAACCAACTCGTCCTTGTGCGAATCAGACAATCTGGTGTTAATTTTTTAGTAATCACATCGAATAAAATATGAACTTTTATCGGCTTAAATAATGTTCACATTGAAAACGTATCAGCGTTCATTTATAAGATAAACGATAAGATTGTTTATATCTTAATTTATAAGACGATCGTTTTAAAATTCTGACAATATTTCTATAATCGCAGATATCGTATTATATAACAATGGATATAACAAGGTTTGTTTATTACTTTAAAGCTTTCATGCTGCAGAGTTTTAACAACTACCGCTTAGTACTTGGAAGTGCTCTACATACGATGTAAATTTTCCTTTTTTGTATAAAAGTTAACTGGGAATTTGGGAATAGACAGTAAAACCACAAACCCTGAACGGTTTGACATGCCCACATTGAAACCTATATTTTTGCTATTCTTATACGAGGTTTTTCTCAATTGATGGTCAACATAAGAAGCAATTCTTTTTAATAATTTTAAATTAAAATAATAATAGTTTGCCACTGTCTTTTTTTTTTTTTTTTTTTTTTTTTTTTTTGTTGGTAGCGAAGATATCTCAAGTGCCATATCTCGGAATTTATTGTATACATTCATGGAACTACGTGTTGTTTTACTGTATGGGAAAATTGGAGTCCGTTTAAGGAAAAAATCGAATCGGATGAATTTGAATTCTTATAAATAATCATGAAAGGAATGTATTATAAAAATTAAATTTCGATGTTTTGCTAAATATTAAAGGCTTTACTAAGCATGGTAAAATTGACTGACATAAGTCATTTTTTGTTTGGTTACCATTTTAAGGACGATTGCTTTAGAAGAAACTTTCATAGTAAATGCTTCCAAGCCACTTAACACTTCTCATTGTAAAATCTTTCTAACATTCAATCGTGGATATTGTCAGCATTAGTCTTTCCGTTCATGTGATTGGCGGTTATATTAATAGAACGAATCCTAATGATTATATGGATTTTTAGCCAGACACCTGACTTATGTTCATACATTTAACGTTAAAGACCTGTACCCCATAAGATGATTCGATTGTTTGTTTCTGTATGTAAACCTACATACATACACACCATTCCATATGCAAACATTGAAGCCGCTGTGGTCTAGTAGGCTTATTAGACGTGTGGCCTCGGTTCAAACCTCAGGTCAGACATCCCCAACTAAACGAAATATGAAAAAATATCTCTTCGGCGACTTCCTTTCCGCAGATTTCTGGCAAAAATTCTGAGAGTAAATAAAATGGCAATGAAAAGTTTCTCAAAAGTCTGTCGTTTGGAGTCGAATTTAAACTGTAGGCCTCAGCACACATGTATAAAAATTAACACACACAAAGAAACTAGGTCGTAATCCTAAATAAAGGGTTGTAATGAATAATTATGTATGTACATACATACGTATTTATGTAAACCTAAACCCTAATGGGTCGAATGAAGGTATATAAGGATTTTAGAGAGCTATGATCGCTACTACACTAATTTATTGGAGTAGATTTGCTCTTGGAAGACAGAACAATACTTAGATAGCTTGAATGTTTCAGAAATTTGTATGTTTGCAGAGTAGATAATATGTAGAGATATGAAAACAATAGAGCTCTCCAACTGGCTCTCGAGGCTAGATATAGACCAAGCAGTTTTTTTAGATTATCCTCACCTCGTTCCACCAATCTTTCGTGATTAATCATAATTTTTTTGTAGTTGTTTGAAATGATATCTACAAAGTTGGCATTGCTTTTTCAATAGGTATGTATGGATATGGTAATTACTACATGTCTTTGTTTTAATTCATGCCATGCATAAATGGAATTTAAAATTTATATCTTTGAATAGTAACATCTTTTTATCTAATTTCATGATTGATCTGATAAGCGTTTCCAGTATATGGTTGACATTATTGTTATTGTAGCTTAAGCTTAAAATTGTATTATAAATTAAAATGACAACAAACCATAAGAAATAAAAAATATGCTGGCATTACTACTACCAGTATTGAAATAAAGGGTGATGTTTTTTGGGAGTTGTAGAATTTATAATTACAAAAGAAAAAAAGGAAATTTAAAAAAATTAATAAAATTTACATGAAGTCGCCGTAGTCTAGTAGGTACTGCGTTGGATTATTAGCCACGGTTCAAACCCCAAGTCAGACATCAAAACGAAAATATGAAAAAATATTTCTCCGGCCACTTCTATTCAGTAGATTTCTGCCCAAAAGTATCGGTCCGCCATCTAACGTTTTTTTTTTTTCAACTAGTGCTTATTTTGTGAATGGTAACACTTAGCTCATGTCTGATTTGACAGATAATTAGCTTTATCCTTCCGCTGAACAAATATGGTTGTGTATACGCTTGAACAACGCTGGGAAATATTGCGAACTTTGAAAATCATGGTAATGTTGCGAATGTGTGCGAAAATTGCGTACGGATTTTGGAAGAAGAGAAGCACCGTCAGCTCCGTATGTTAATTATCTTGTGAAAAAAGTGAAAGAAACTGGCATCCTCATCGATAAACCAAAGCGTGAAAAGCCAAAAACAGGGCGTACACTCGAGAATATTGCTGCTGTGGCAGAAAGTGTGCGTGAAGCGCCATCAACATCAATTCACCGTCGTTCTGAACAATTGAACATTTCGGAGACATCATTGAGACGAATTTTTCATAAAGACCTTGGTATGACGCCATACAAAGTCCAATTGGTTCAGGAGTTGAAGCCAATTGACCATTCAATGCGTTTTCGCTTCGCTAAGTGGGCCTGCGATCGACTTACAGAAGATGCCGATTTTGGCAAAAAAAAAATCATCTTTTCAGATGAAGCTCATTTTGATCTTGGCGGGTATGTAAACAACCAAAATTGTCGCATTTGGGGCACAGAAAACCCGCACGCATACATTGAAAAGCCGACGCACCCAAAACGAAGCACTGTTTGGTGCGGATTTTGGTCCAGAGGCATAATTGGGCCGTTTTTCTTCGAAAATGAGCGAGGAGTGGCCGTTGCAGTCAATGGCGATCGTTATCGGGCCATGTTGAACGAATTTTTGTTCACAAAAATTGAAGAGGAGGATATTGGCAACATATGGTTTCAACAGGACGGCGCTGCGTGCCACACAGCCGAAGCTACACTCGATGTTTTGCGCCCTGTTTTTGAAGATCGCATTATCAGCCGCAGAGCTGATGTCGTTTGGCCACCTCGGAGCTGCGATTTGACACCGTTGGACTATTATTTGTGGGGTGCCGTCAAATATAAGTGTTACGCCGACAAGCCAGAGACAATTGACGCTATAAAGGACAATATTCGTGAAATACAGCTGCACACAAGCGATAATGTGCTTAAAAATTGGACCGATCGTGTAGGCTACTGCATGGCCAGCCGAGGCAGCCATTTGAATGAAATTATTTTCCATTATAAACCAGAAGGATTGTACTTTCAAATAAAAAAGAAATTTGAAAAAATATTCAGTAGTTTTTTTTTTAAACATTTTCAAAAAAATGTTATTTGGCGGACCCTTTAAATGAAATTGCCATGAAAAGTTTTTCAAAAATCTGTTGTTCGGAATTGACTTTAAACTGCAGGTTCCGCCGCTCATGTATAAAATTAACACACCCAACATAAGTGGTGTAATAAACTATGTCGTAATCCTGACCGAAGGGTATGTATGTAATAAAATTTAAATATTAAAAAAATAAATTAAATTCAATAATAAAATAAAAAAGGAAAAATGAAAATGAAATAAGAAAACGGAAATGCTTTATGACAACCTTTTTAAGGTACTAAAGGAATAATAATAATGTTTAGAGCAAATAAAGCTTGCCTTTAAGAACATCTATTGAAGGGCATAGAAGTTTTAAGTGAATATTCCATTAAAGAATTGACAAAAATTTTGTATTGAAAATGGAATTATTTGGTTTAAAAGGAATCGGTTTGATGTGCCTGGTTTAAATAATTTAATTTTTCTAGTAAAGCTTTAATTGATAGGAAAATGTTTTTAACAATTGAAAATTTATTTATTTATAAATATATTTATAAATGAATTTTTTTTTTATTTCTCAATTTCTATCACTCACCAAAAAGACATCCTTTATGAATCTATTGCGTTCATATTTTGTTTTTTACTTTTTTTTAATCATGGCGATTATTATAAGCTGTAGAGTACAAAAATAATAGAAAACTAACGCCTACAAGTTCATCTACCATACAATGACAGACGAACGGACGGACGGACAGGCTAACACTGTGTATAAAAAAAGAATTTTTTTGTATAAAAAGTGTCTTAAAATTCAACAGATGTGTGGTTTTTATTACAATATAAATGTGTTTATTTAATTCTTTTTTTTCTACTTCTCTTTTTTCTCTGCTGCTCAGCTTTTTTTATTTTTTGTTTTTTGCATAATAAAATATATAAAAATAAATTTGTTCACAATGTATAATAAAGTTTTTCTTTTTTTCTATTATTATTATTATTTTTACAGATGTGACATAAAACTGTTCGCTCTTTTTTTTCAAATGTAGCGGAAGAAAGAAACTAAACCAACTGATGGACAGCTCCAACTATGCTTAACCATACGAGGTAGTAGTGTGGAGAAATAGTTTTCTTAATTGTATTCATGCCTATAAAGTTTAGAATGTTATGGCAGGAAAAATCATAGAAAAAAGAAATAAAGACAAACTTTTTCTTGTGTCCACTGAAAACGGATGTGTCGGTCTTTTGAAATGCCACTCCAATATGTTGAAGTGTTGCTGATGATGATGCTGATAATGATAATGATGAGCACAACAATTACGATAGCGATTATGATTATGTGTTAAAAAAATTTCATTTTTTTTAAATGGATTTTATGCTTAAAATAGTAGCACTTAGATAGCCTCCTGATTTTCCCTATTTCTGCAACGTATTAAAGATATTTTGCGTCTTTATTATTTTTTATGGATAGGCATGGATTTTTATTATGGCATATTTTAATATAAAAATTTAAATAAACATATTGTATCTCAATTATGAAATTACGTGTATAGAAATTACCATTAACAGCTGTGGGAAATTTTAAAAAATATTTACAAGCTATTAAATGTGTTATTTAAAAAACGATCAGTCTAATAAGTCAATTCTTAATTGTAGTGATTAATGGTGTCTCAGAATAAGTAAAGCAATCTGTCTAATAAACTAAGATACGAGTGTGATATGGTTCCGCACTTACTGCCTATGGACTACAGATAGTGGGGGATAGATTAGTCGGATCCATAAACAAAATATTTCAATGTATAACTCAGAACTCGTTATGCTAAATTATAAGTTAGGATACCAAACATGTTATCTATCGATGTAATCCAATCGATAATTCTGAAAGTTGACACAGTTCATGTGACTGCTCTAAACATGGCGATGGAATTGATATATGTATTCATATAATATAGCTAGAAAAGGAAGTAGGATTTCGTATAACCAAAACCGCGAAATAGTTATTCAAACGGAGGAGCGTGCGATTATGCGAGCCGAGCCAAGACAAATTTGTTTCGTGTAGAAAATGAAACTTTTACTGTAAGGGAAATGGTAATAAGACAAGCAGCGTGCACGATATAAAGTCTAGGATCGGTTTAACCTCTAGGGAATCGATTAAAGTTTTATCTCGGTATGATAGAGCACGTATTCTTTGGGTATCTAGCCAACTAGAAGTGGTCGGAAATGAAAATGCGAATAACCAATCTAACAAAACAAGACATTACAGAAGGTAAACTTAGGAAATTCAAAGTCTTCTGAAAAACTGTAAATTTAGGTACAAGTCTCATAGAACATTATGTAATTACGAATACAGTAGACAAAATTACGAAGACGCTTTGGGGGTACACAGGTATGAAGAAGCTTCAGCCTATTAAATCTAAGTAATATTGATTTGACAAGATTCCAAGTGTTCTATCGAATGATCAATCTAACTAAGCAAGAGAATACAGAAGGTAAACTTAGGAAATCCAAAGCCTTCTGGAGCACTGCAAATCTGCCGACAAAATTGGGCTAAAAACTCTCACAGAACACTATGTAACTACGCAAACAATAGAGAAAATTACGTCGACACTTTGGAGCGAACTGATATGGAGGAACATGATCTTATTAAATCTAAATAATGTTAATCTAAACATTATTATAAGTGTTCTTGCGAATAATCCGATTTTGTGCAGCGAATAACTATGAGCGGAGGAAAGTGAGACGATGGAAAACTATTCGTGGTAGTAAGCAGTTGCTTAATATTTTACGGAGACAACGGGTTTAGCGCAGCGTTGCAATTTGTCAAGTTTCCCCTTTTTCTCCGTTTTTTTTTAGATGCGAAAAAGTTTACATTAAAGTTGTTTTCTAACAAAACAAGTTTTTTTCGAAAAATTCAAAATTTCAATAAATTCAACAATATCACGAAATATTTAAATTTTTAAATAAAATGTTGTGTATTTTATTAGTCCCGGGCAAAAGTGGCAAAGAAACACTAATAGCGGGCACTGGACTCAGTTTTTTTTAAATTGTTGATACTTTTGTAGAAAACAAGCTTAAAAATAAAAATTATTGGCAATGGTGATTTAGCGTATGGTCTCGTCATCTCAACCTATTTGCCTATCTATATTTTACCTCATTTTAATAAAAAAAAGTCCATTCTTATTAATTAGTCGTGTATTTGATTTAAGAAAATTCAAAAACATTAAAAATTTAAAAAGCTGACACAAGTATAGAATTAATAATTAATTAATTATTGGAAGCCATACATTTCGTTTAACTACACCTTATACTTTGATTACAAATAGAGGAACTCCAATTGGAACTTGATATAATAAAAACTACTCTTAAAAACTACTAATCCTTAATCAGACTCAACAATTGTGGTTTGAAAATCCATGAAAATTCAATTACATTCAATAGAAATTTATTTATTTCAAATAGTAGCTTATTTAGTTCAAATAGTACGATAAAATTCTGCTCAATTTCTTGTCTGGATAACAATCTATTAAACAATAAATCGTTTTTTTACGAAAAAAAGAAAAACGACATTAAAAAAATAAATTCTTTAAATATCATTACATTTAGCTTCTACACCTATGTAAGCATAAATTTCTTGTATTAGGGGAAAAACTCAAATTCCTAAACACTATTAGCTTAGGCAATTTAATGAAAAAATTAATTTGTATTGTATGTTAGCACAGGCCAAAATTAAATTGTATCTATTTTGTCTATTTATTGTGGATACGATATAAATCTGTATGTACATTTGTCTTCTAGAGACATTTGACGTCAGCACCAGGTTACACAAAGAGAGAAAAAAAAAAGAATGTTCAATTTGATTTGAATTTTGTTTTTGGTGTTGAAACAGCGGCAATCTTATCAGTTGTCAGTCTCTATCTTATCAGTAACGGAATATCGTATCGATATACACTGACATTTCCATAATGTTTTTATTATTTCTATTTTTGTTTTGTTTTTTTTTTTTTTGCTTTCAATAATTTTATTTTACTGTTATTATTTATCTGAATATTACATTATAAGCACACACACAAATAAACATAAATGTATGTATGTATATATATATTATAAACAAAATGGTAACAACAATTGATATAAACAAATTATTAATGATATTGTATTGTATTGTTTTTTATTTTTTTGCTTTCGTTTTTGTTATTCATTTACGCTCAAATTACACACTTACTAACAAAAATAAAACAATGATGACTGAGTAGAAAAGAAAAAAAGAAACAACTAAAATGCATTGATTTATACAAATTGCACAATGCCTTCTACAAAATGATAGAACGATCATTGTCACTTAATTGTTATAATTTATGGTGGTTTTGATATTATTTTTAATTTATTTATTTTCCTTTTATTTTTATTGTCCAAAGTTTAACAACATTGTGAGATAAATATTTAAATTTAAAATAATTATTATTGAGTCCTTATGGTTAGTGTGGTTAATTCACTTGTATGTGATTTATGACTCTTTAATTAAATTAATAATTGAATAATATTTTATATATAGATTTAATATTATAAATGAGAAATGAAAAAAGAAAACAACAAATCAAACAAAGAGCATTAAAAATAACAATTGCTGACTGATTGTGTGGTGATCTAGTCACATAATGTGGTTTTAATCAGATGTATGATTTCATCAATTTAAATATTTTTATCCAGATATTTCTTTTTTATTATTTTGTTCTCTAACAAAGAAATATTAAAATAAAAATAAAAACAACTAAACAGCTTGGAAGCTGAAACTAAGAGTTTTTAACCCTTGAAAATGGGAAGTGTAAAGTTTAATCAATATAACAATTGTAAAAGGGGTATACTGTCATTGTTTACATCTATGATCGTGGCAGGGGTGGTCATATGTCATGGAAAACTTTAGCAGGAAAAGTATTTCTCAAATGAATAATATGAGTACGATTATTCTTTTTAATGTCTTATGGAGTCTAGTTGAAATGAATTATTGATTTTAAGATCTAACAAATCTGCACATGATTCATAAGAAAGTAATGTATTAAGGCCGATATGTAATTTTCGTAAAAATAAACGACCACCAGAACAAATTTTGAAATCTTTGTGAATAAATCAGAAATTTTTTTAAGCTTAGGAGCACGATACAAGACTTCAAGATGCATTCACATTTTTGTTAAAAAGTTTTTTCGAGAAACTCACAAGTCCTATATTTTTAAATACGACTAACAATTTGAGGATGACTCTACTCCTGTAATACTTTGCCTTTGAACTAGAAAAATTGGTTGAAAGATGGAGGAAAGAGAACGTGAGTCGTAGTAGTAATGGCGTCTATGGAAACTAGGTCTTTATTTATTTACATTTTGTCCACGTACACCATGCGGAGAATGTAAATAAAAAACTAAATCCCTCTGTAATACATTGCGGGCTGATACACTGGCGTACTCCATGCGGAGAGTGTAAATAAATAGCTAAATCTCTGCGCAATGCCTTCGAACGGATGTACTCTGCACAAATTACATTGCGGTAGTGCTCTAATAAATTAATTCAATTTACAGACCCATTTATGAAAGTTGTTTCCGATTTTCGGACTATTTTTTGTACCAGTAAATGAATATATGTATTTGAGGCACTACATACATACATAATTGGTCATTACAATAATTCAGTCAGGATTACTACCTAGCTTCTCACACCACTTATGTTGTGTGCGTTAATTTTATGGTGGTGGGACCTACAGTTTAAAGTCGACTCCGAACGACAGATTTTTGAGAAACTTTTCATGGCACTTTTATTTACTCTTAGAGTTTTTGCCAGAAATCTGCAGAGAGAAAGTCGCCGAAGAAATATTTGTATATTTCGTTTTGATGTCTGATCTGGGGTTTGAACCTTAGCCTTACGTCCAATAAGCCCACACACTACCTATTAGACTATGGCAACTTCAACTTTTCGGCACTAAAAATTATTATTTTCAGATCCAGGACGTCAGCTTTTGACTTCCTTTATTATATGGATTCCGTTTGTACATCAACCGCACCATTTAATCGTGGGCATGGTATTGACAATCTTTTTCAGCTGGAGTGAAGTATTTCTCGTACCGCTATTTGAATGTATTTTCGACACTCAAAATTATAGTTCCAGTGAAGATTAATTTAAATTTCATGACCAGATCGTCAGAGTTTAATTTCATTATATTACATGGGTTCCGTTTGTACATCAACCGCACGATTTAATCGTGAAATAATTGATAAAAATTGACAAACTGCGGGCGTGTTATTGCCAAAGTCATATAATCAAATTGAACGTTTTCAGATTAACGCAATTATGTATTTAAATATGTACCTAAAAAATTTGCAATAATTATTCGCAGTAATAGTTCAGCCTATACTTTTTTCGTTACAGACGCGTCACATACAATACTCTACTAAACATATACTCTCATTGCCAATGAAAAATTTAATTGTTTTCAAAAAATAAACGAATATTAAAGTACTTACCGCAAATAACTGCCACTATCACTATGTGTAAGTAGATTGCCAGTATGCTGGAGCTGATGATGATGATGGGATAGACTCTGAGTAGCGGCTAAATCCATGTAATCCGAATTGGTTAATGGTCTTAAACTGTTAGTGCTAGTAATACTACCGGAACGAGTGGCCTGCTGAGAAGCAGGAAATGAGATCAATTGATGTTGCTGGTGTTGCAAAGGAAAATTTCTGCCCGTCATCGCCACCGACAACGGTAAAAGAGCACCAGACGACGATGACGTCGACGATGTAGAAGAGGAGTTGGTGTTGACGTTATTAGATATATTACAGGAGGCGGAGGCAGTATTACCATTTCCTATATTGGTAACATTCGATTGTGGGGTATGAGCAATACTTGTATAATGCTAAGAGAAAAAAACGAAAAAAAAAGAAATAAAATGAAATTACAATTGAAAAAAAAGTAAAAGAAAAAAAAAAGAAGAAATAGAAAGACACATTAATTTCGTTTTTATAACTTTCAATCATTTTGCACATTAACGGTTACACCACCACCACCATTTCTATTTCTTCTTTCTTTGTTAAAAACTACGTTTGAATTTTTTTTTTTTTTTGTTTTTTTGTTTTTTAATAAATAAAGAAAAATGTTCAGTTAATAACACTTACCATTTGCAAGACATCACACTCCTTGGGCACCACCAACAATTTCAATTCCGAAGGCGTTTGCTTGATCATCGACACAATCTTACTGTAGGCGATACCAGCTATTGGTGTGTTGTTCACCATTAGAACGCGATCGCCTGTCTGCAGGTTGGCATAGTAAGCGGGTCCATTTGGATGTACTTCTTTTATGAAAATCGTTTCCATAGCTTTCACTTGGTACGGTTCGGATGCATCCTACACACAGACACACACGAATTAAGCGAAACCGAAACGAAACGCCGTCATCATCATCATCGTCGTCATCGTTATGGTAACCAACGTACCATCGTAAACAAAGTAGTAACGAAAAACGAAAATTGAAATTGGGAAGAAAGAGAAAAACAAACCGAAAAAAACGTTAAATTATGTTGTAGTGGTTTTAAGTTGTTAATGGGCTTTTTTTTGTTGTTGTTGTTGAAGTTATTGGTATAAGACTAGTTGAGGAGTCAATAAAATATAAGCAACGCTTGCAACATGTAATATTTGTTAAAAAGATGTACGATTTTACTTTAAATTATTATTTGAAAATGAAATGAAAATTAGTGCAAATAAAACTAAACACACACACCTACTTATCGTATGCACACATACAAAAACAACACGGACATTCGCAAACACATGGTTTAATAATGGCAGTAAAATCACGCCTAATAAAATCATTTACTAATGCACAGTGTTTCCAAGCAATTAAAATTGCCAAAATATTGTTAAAATAAAGGAAATAAATCTCTGAAATAACAAACTTTTCTCTTTTATGATAATTTAACTTGTACAATTATATGATGCAGTTAAACGGTCTATGAACTGTGGGCTCATAAAACAGGTGGTAATATTATCTACGGCTACGGCTGTTGTACTAAATTGGATAAGAGAGGTTAAATTGGAATTACGATATAATAAAGAAATTTGGTAACAACATTTTCATTCTCTTTGAACACTGTGCTGTGCTCTGTAAAAAACATAACTTTTATATAAGATCGTAATAATAAAAAATAATAAAAATAAATTCAAAAAGTATCGAAGCATGACAAAAACAAAAGTGATGAGTTTCATGAAAAGTTACAAGCAATAGTAAAATAATACATAACAATTGAATGTTTCTGAACCAGGTAATATAAAAAACAAAGGTTCAATATCATTAGAATTACAAAAATACAATTTTTTTATTTGCTTTATAAAATTTGCAAATTATGGCCAACGACTATGCTCCATACAACTCACAAATACTAAATTATGAAAGCTTTCATGGCCTGAGTTTAACATTACACTTGGATGCCATGATCATAATTATTAAATCAAAACACAACAAACAAATGAAATATTTAATAAATAATACGTATATTTTCTCTTTTATTTTATATTTTTTTTTATTTATTTAGCCATGAACAAAATAGTTCGGTGTAATTTTTTCCCTCTTAAGTAAACTACCGAAAATTAATTTGGTTTTCTAAAAAAAAATTTTATGAATAATTCCAATGGAGTTAAGAAACACTGTAGAGACGATCTGACCTGATATTTTAAATGTATTTAAGACAGTGAAAGTAAAGTCGATTTTTAGGAATATACAGAACATGATCTTTTTTTTTTTTTTTTAACTATACAGCTTAAGAATGGAACGTGAATGTTCACCATACGAATAAAACAAATGCTTGTAACATTCAAAAACGTGTTCAAAATATTTTTGAGGCTATATTTTTTTGACTATTTTCAGAAACAGGCTTCGCCGAGTTTGTAGTGGGTGCCATGAATTACAGGTGAACTAACAGATCACAAATCAATCAGTAGAAAATTGAAAACATAACTTTTTAGAAGCACAATGAGTAAAACAAAAATGATAATTTCTATTGAACTACCAATATACGCAATGAGATGCGTGAATCAACTGCCGATATATACACTCAGGTTTTAAAAATAACCAATACACCAGACACACCTAACGAGATAACCCTACTGCTATTGCAAGTCTTAAACGTAATAAAGTCCCAGTTCAAATCGATATATTACCAAAGCTGCTACACTCCACATTAATATATGTACTGCGCGAAAAAAAGCGATCTAACAGACAGCAATAGTCGAAGTTCAGTCACATTACTTTGCACAATCTACGAAGTTGGTGGGACTATAATAAATAGAAACTGAAATTAGGACGAAAGAGCAATGCAATTAAGAATGTGAAAATTTTATTAACAATTTTAAAAATTAAGGAAATTAACGAATTACTGGCGTCCTCCAAACCTAAAGTCATATCTAATTAATGCGGAAACTAGAAAACTCAAACACAATAATTCGATAGTGGACAATAGTCATATAGTAAAACTAAATAAAGTGTTGCTCCAGCATTGTCACAAAAGATTCCAAAGAAGCCTGATTTATCCGTTAGTAATTCAACTCTACATTATTTGCTAGGAGTCTAAAAGAAGTCTCTTTGCTAACAAAGACACAGGCAGTTGTTTGAAATTTGCTCAGAAGCATATCACCTAAACAAAGGATGATGAACATGACATAAACATACCCTGATCTAACTAAAGTTAAATTCAATTCCAGTTGGTGCAACTGCTTCTAGACAGACAGTACGTTCGAAATCCTCTTAAACTGATTCTAGCCAGACAGTATATCCTAAAACCTCCCATTACAGTAAATATATAATAAGATAAATATACGAAAAAATGATGGTACACAAGTCGTCATATGGAGGAAATTTTCTTACAACGAAGTTGGTCTACTATTTTATGTACATATGTACATACATATATAATTGGCCATTACAACCCTTCAGTCAGGATTTCGGCCTAGCTTCTAGCACTACTCCTATTTTACTAAATAAAATCCACCGTTAGACCAACTTATGAATGTACAAGGAATGAATGTCGTAATGCTACCGTATGTAAGACGCCATTAAAGTGAATCTAGAATAATGGCCGAAAACAAATTAGCAAAAGAGGGATTGCAAAGTTATTGCATTGACGTTTATTGTTTGCTTACTGTCCTCGCCTAAACCCCATTGAATATACATATATAGGAAGGCATTAAAAACCTGTTTCAGGCAAGAAACGAATGATTGTATGCACTAGCAATTAATGCATAAAGCTTCTATGGCAGGACTTCAAGTAACTTATTTGAGACCAGGAGCCATTGATTAGACGATTTGATGCAACAATTGATTATCTGGGGTGGCATACCGGTTCTCCGAACTATTTCTCATTGTCTAGGCCTTTAATAAACAGCCCAACAATAATTTAACAAAGTATAACTGAAATAATAATTTGTTTTAATGCAAAATATTGTTTCAGATGAGATCGTTAAGTTCTTATCAATCCTTACTGACACCGAATGGCATTATAAAGTTTATCAGCCCAAAAGGGTTGCGGGTGACATTATATCGAAATCCTATATTTTTAAATTGAACATGTAGTGGGTTATCTGGTTGAATACATTAAAAATGAGCCACAATAATAAAAATATATAATGAAGGTTACTTCTATCATCATACACACAACCGTACAGCAATCAAAAGCTCTGATTTTGTGACTTTACACAGGAGTACAAAATTGTTTATAGTATGCGATAATGTTACTGCAACCTAGATTACATACATAATTCTCACACCACGGATGTTGTGTGTGTTAATTTGATACATGATCGGTGGGACGTACAGTTTAAAGTCGATTCCGAATGAGAGATTTTTTGAGAAACTTTTCATGGCAATTTTATTTACTCTCAGAGTTTTTGCCAAAAACCTGCTGAGAGGAAGTCGCCGAAGAAATATTTTTTCATAATTTCATTTTGATGTCTGACCTGGGGTTTGAAACGAGGCCACATGTCTAATAATCCAAGACACTGTCTACTAGACTACAACCTAGATTACATTGCTTCGAATTTGGCACCTAAAAATTTAACGAAAATGACGAGAATGTTTACAGCTGGCTTACGTTCTGATAGTGCTAATAAATAAAGTAATTTTTAATCGTCAATCAAGTGACAATAGTTGCAATTTTGTCTTTCTAAAGACAATTTTACTACATCTTTTTCAAGGTAAAGAATATGTTTTAGTGTGTAAAACGAAACATTTGTTTATAGTCAATAAAGCTTTGCTATATGCAGTCTATATACTTTATAGGCATTGCAAGCGTCAGAGGTATTTGGTAGACATTAAAGATAGCATGTACATATAACGGCTTTAGTTTATTAACTAAGTCCAGTTTATATTTTTAAACACTTGAGTTATAATTAACAATCCCTTCCCTAGTCTAAACACATGTTGAAGATTCTTAAAATAATAAGATTTTAGGATCTAATCGGTTTATATAATTCAATAAAACGAAAAATAATCTCAGCAATCTATAACAACATATTACTACTAAATAAAAAACCTGCGGGGATATGTACGATATATCGTATATTTAAAATTGCATTGAAGTGCACATTTTTTTAAGTTTCCCCCTTTTTAAGTACTGTTTAAAATATCGCTTTTATCTTGACATTTTAATGAGTGTTTAATGAACTTGTAATTTAATTTAAAAAAAAGAGGAATAAGGTAAACAAAATTTAATATTAATTTGTAAATTACCTGTGGCCAAGAGGGATCATCTTCCGGTGGATAAGCAATAAAATGACGCAGAGTAAAACCGAAACCTTGATTTGGTCGTCGTCGTATAACAACAAGTTTTGGCTGTGGCATTTGTGGCTGCTGTTGGCCAGCCGATGCTGTTGTGCTCGGATTCTGCAACATTTTTTTCACTTCAGTTTTAAAATATTTTGTTTTTTTTTTGTTTTTTTTTTTTGGCAAAACAATTTTTTTCCTGGTTGATTTCTGTTCGCTTCTGAAGCCAACTGTTTTATAATAAGGTTGTTGTAGTTGTTGCTGTATTATTATTTATCAAACTTACTGAGCACCTTTTAAAACAACAACGTCTGTCGTCTGCCAAAGTTGTTCGCCGTTTGCAGTTTTTTGTTTCTCTTTTTTTAATTTTCGTTTTAATGTCAGTTTAATTCGCCTGAACTACGAAAGAAGACGAAGAAAGCAACATAGAAAGGAGAGCTAAGATGACGTTCTGGATACTGGCGTTGACGTTCAGGTGATTGAAACATTTTTATGATAGTGGTGGTAGGGATCTTGGCAGTCGTTTCAAGCTTGACACTTAAAAATTTCTAATTTCCCAGTAAGTGGCAATGGTGTGGTGTAGTGGTAGTGGTGACGATGATGGCATTCACAAACCGTATCAAATTGCACAAGATCAGAGATCGAAAACAGTTTAGTAGCTTAAACTTAACTGTTGTTATTGTTGCTTGGTTTTTGTTGTTTTTGTTTTTTTTGATTGTTCATTCAACAGTAACAAGTGTAAGAGGAGAGCGTTATTAAAAAGATCATACATCTACTACTACTACTACTACAAAGTCGTCTCCGTTATCGTAGCTGTGGTCGTCATCATTAACGGTATGAAGGTTACGATTGGATCAGATCATGAGGTTAATCAGCCGTCATCATCTTCATAGGAGAAGGTTTATTTCTTTAAGCCATTTTTTTTCTTGTCTTGTTTCATAAAGATATTGCGGATCATATGTTGTTTTCGAGGATTTGGTGATGTTTGCCCCTTTTTATGTTTTGCTGACAATTAAAAAAATAAACTGTAAAGAAGAAAAGAAAAAAAATGTGAAACAAACAAAATGATTAAATATTGAGGAAAAATTAACAAAAAAAAAAAAACAAAAATAAAACAACATATTTATTTATGAATTTAACGAGAAAAAGTGTTATTGACATATTGGATGAGTAAATAGAAATAAATTGGACAAAGAAAAAAAGACATTAAGGTCGAATATCAAATACCCTGCAACAACTCTAATACTTGAAATAAGCTGTAGAGTAATGCGGGAAGGCACATTATTAAAAGCCTGAGAAAAATCCTTAATATGTATGTAGTGACCGAATAAAAATTTTGAAAGATGCATATTTAGAGATAAAATAAGGAGATGAAACTGGATTGTTCACTATCATGGAAACAGTCAACCAAGATCTGTAGTTCTCGATAGACAATCCATGGTAATCCACTGGGTAGCAGAGCTAGAGGATCACTCGAAATACACTTGGACGCTTACAGAGGAAAGACATAAATGTTGAATATTCTTTCAGTGAGTTTAGAAACATCGCTAAGGATTGAAATAAACTGTAAAATTTTGTTAAGGCCTTATGCTAAGCAGATAGCCAATAAAACAAATGCTAATGACCCTTCAGTCAGGATTACAAACTAGTTTCTCACACCACGTATGGTGTGTGTTAATTTTATAAATGAGTGGTGGAACCTACATGCTTTTCATGGAATTTTATTTACTGTTAGAGTTTTTGTCAGAAATCTGCTCAGAGGAAGTTCCCGAAGAAATAATTTTTCATATTTCGTTTTGTTCGAGATGTTTAAGCAGTGGTTTGAACCGTGGCTTCACGTCTAATAAGCCTACTAGACTGCGGCGGCTTCAATTTTAAATGTATTACGTAAAAATGGGCGATTGCCAGAAAAATCGCTTCATATTTGAAGTTATTTTGCAATGCAATGATTAGTAGCGCATTCTTCTGAAGGCTAATAATACATTTTGACGCATTGTGAGATAGCTTGGCACCACTTTAAAAAATCAAAACTTTAATAGACTTATGAAAAACTTTTCATGGCAATTTGTGTTTCTCTCAGAGCTTTTGCCAGAATCTGCCGAAAAGAAGTCGCTGAAGAAATATTTTTTCATATTTCGTTTAGTTGGAGAGGTCTGACCTGGGGTTTGAATCAAACTACAGCGACTACATAGTAATACAAATGACAAATGTTTCTGTCGTTTGATAAGTCGATTTTCTTAAAGAAATGTCCACAGTTAATACAACAACATGTACTTCATAAATGGTACTGTTTTCGGGTGAATAGATTTGGGAGAGTTTAGAAAAAAGTTTTTCAGTCAAAAAATAGGGAATGTATTATTTCTGCTGTGGTAGTTTACAGGAGTATTATTCTTGCCAAATTTTTGGATTACGTTTCAACTAAGCTGATAACTAAGCTAATGAATAAATAAGTTTCGAAGAGCAGTACTGTGTAAAAAAACATTATTTCTGCATGAGATCGGAATAATATACCAGACCTAATCACTGATATCCTTTATAGTCCATGCAACATATTTTCCAACAAATAAGAATTACTTGAGAAAGACCCTACGCTCCTTTATGGTGTAAAAATCGGTTTACAAACCCATTTTACCTTCATATGTTTAATATTTTTTCTGCTCTTGAAAAAATACAACCTGCTAAATTTTAATACAACAATCCAAACATATTTCCCGTAGCTTTCGATTAAAACGCCCGAAACGCCTCTTTAATTGCGTTATTGAAGATTTCACTATGAAAACTTAATTTTGTTGGTTCCATTAAGCGTTTTAATGACAGATAAGCTGCTTCTTTTTTTCTCAACATATATTTTTTAATAAGCATTTTAAAACTTTCATTTATTTTAATAAACATATTATTTTTTTAATCACTATGATGTATATGATTAGCAGATATTAAAATATTAACGAAAAAATAAATATATTGAAAAATATACAGAAGTTGTTAACAACGCATGTTTGAAGCTGAAAAAAAAGCAAAAAAAAACATTTTAATAATTATTAAAATGGCTAAAAAGCCATTAACAAAAATTCATCCGCATTAATGTTTTTCGTTGTATATATTAATTTAAATTGTTTACGTTTTTTTTTGAATGTTTTTTTTTTCTTTCTTTAATTTAATTTTCTATTTTTAAACACAATTAATTAAAATTAAAAGTGTGCGAGTAACTACAATATTTTTTACTAGGGTTAAGTCGAACATTTGAGGAGTGTTTCTTTCTATAATAAATATGATAATATTTCTAAAATACTTCGCTGGGAGCTACTGAAAAAAAAACATCTACTTTTAGAATAAACATTTGGCCAGTTATGGAATGTTATAATAGACAAAGATAATAAATTTGGTAATAAAAATGTACATACAATATGGGCTCTCAATATCAAACCAAGAGATGTGTTTAATTTTATATTATTATACAATATAATCTAGAAAGGATATTTCGACCTGTAAGGTATAGTACATCAATCTGATCCATAGTACGTTTCGTAGATCGAATACTTTTACCACTAATTTCTGAATACTAGCAAAATCGAAACTTTATGAGTGGTAGTAGGCACAATGTTTCAAGACGCCGTAGTGTATTGACGTGAGACCACACGCTTCAAACCCCAGGTCAGACATCTCCAACAAAACAAAATATGAAAAAATATTTCTTCGGCTACTTCCACTCAGCAGATTTCTGGGTAAATAAAATATAAATTTAACAAAACGTCCACATTCGCTTAATATATATTCGGCTGTTCCTGGTGCTAACAGGCACGATCTGCAATCTTCTGTAAATGTACGTTTAATTTACAATGACCCGTAGGAAAGTTCTTTAGAAATGTCAAGAGCTGCTCGCTATATCTATAAACTCGGGTCTAATCGTTGTGTATAAAAGTCTAAGCCTTTAAGTGTTTTGGTGAATCAGTCATTTGATTATATTGTGAATCTTTGATTATATAGGGAATTGTAGTAGCCGAAAAAGCGTAACAATCTTTTGGAGCTATGTAGAGTGTCACAGATCACATCCTAGCCAATACACCCGAAATACCGATGCTGAATAATCCGCGGCATCCAGTTAACCAAAACAAAGGGACTCTATTTTTGTAAGATTATAGCTAACATGTCTTCCTTATTAGTTTTCATATAATTTCTACAAATTCTTTCCAGTATTTCAAGCAATTTATATGCCCAACTGTCATCGCTAACTGATCTGTATGATTATAATTTCCTAGGTAATCCATACATACAAATTTTACCTTCTTTTCATACGATATATTTTTGTTTATACACAATAATTGCGTTTCTATTTTGAATTAAAAAAGAAAATAAATTGGAAAAATATGTAAACAGTACACCGTAGATTTTTCTACAGGTTGGAACAAATTCTATTGAATTTACATTGTATGCACAACCATATTACGTTTCATAAGAAATATTTATTATAAGATAAACAATATTTCTTGTGATAATTAAAATCTCCACCATGTCATCATGAATTTCTTACCGAAGACAAACGAAAATATTTTATTTCGATCACCAACAAATGAATCGATTGAAATAAAGCTACCATTCAATAAATTGTAGTGAAATTGACATTGAAAGGGAAGGCGGAGAAAAGAGGGAAAATAAGAAACAATTTAATCTTTTTTTTTTTATAAACATTTAACTCCCCAACACGTCATTAGGTGATGCTTTAACGCAGATGATGATGATCATTAAAAGGTGAGATTTCATCTTTTTCTACTCTATTGTTCATTAGCTATAGACTTTTGTAGTTGTTTGTGTTTTTATTTAAACGTTTACTTTGTTTCGAATCATTTTCCTTCTTGTTTTTTTTTTTTTTGTTCGTTTTCAACTTCCAGCATTTTATACGAATTTCTTTTTGCGATTCATGTTTATTTTCAATTATAAGAAAAAATCATAACAGAAGCAAAGTGTTGTAGTGTCGAGATTATTTATTTATTTATTTTCGCAACTAAAAAGATTGATGAGTTTTTGCCTTCACGTAAAACACAATAAAAAAAAAGGTAAAAATGGAAAATCAAAAATACAAAAATTAATTTTGTGTTCTACTACAACACAGCTACCAATCGAACATCGATCACCTCTAAAACCAAAATAGTATCAACAACGGTATCAACATTCACATCGACGTAATCAATGCAATAAATAATCGAAACGAAATAAAATAAAAACGAAAACAAAAAATATTACATCAAGATATTATACAGAATAAAAAATATACGTACGTACAATATACCATATATTGGCAATGTAGAAGGCCAAATCGACATTTTAATGTGCTACTCTAATTGCAGGGTAGTGCTTCAGATATGCTTTTAATCGTTACGAAATGTTAACACATACTGATTAAACGTAGTGACAAAGTATTAATTTGGAGATTCAACAAAACGATGGGCAACCTTTATGATATGGTGTTGACTGGTAGGAGACGGTGGATGCAAGATAGGTGTTTAACTTTTTGGCGTTGTTCAACCACAATACTGACAAAACATAGGCAATACATGGACACGACACGCCAGAGTCCAAGCAGGGTGAATCTGTGTCACATATGGTCGAAGTTTGTTAGCTTAAGTTAAAGTCATGGAGACCGTTTTTTGTTATGCGCACGGTATAATTCATGTTATATAGGTTTCACAGTATGATTTCGGTAGTAGTGATGTTTTATTGGCTTGTAAAGAAGACATGTTTCTCGATTATATATGGAATAAAATGTCGTTGCAAGAATAAATCTATTAGAAAACGCGCGGTGTAGGTGTAGGTGTAGGCGAGGCCACAAGCAGCCCGTTGTCATGTTCCTGTAAAGAATGCCGTACACAGTCACAACAATTACGGCCTCATTTTGGAAAAAGTAAAATCCAATTAGGCCGCCTAATTAAAATTGGTAGTCACCGTAGTCTAGTAGGTAGTATGTTGGCTTATTAGACATAAGACCACGGTTCAAACCCCAGGTCAGATATCAAAATGAAAATATGAAAAAATTATTTCTTCGGCGACTTCTTCTCAGCAGATTTCTGGCCAAAACTCTGAGTTTAAATAAAATTATCATGCAAGGTTTCTCAAAAAATCTGTCGTTCGGAGTCGACGCTAAACTGTAGGCCCCGCCACTCATGTATAAAATTAACACACATACACTCAGCCAGAAAAGTATACATACGGATAACAAATTTCATTTCATTTCATTGAAACTATTTATAATTGTCTAACATCTTTCTTCGATTTTAAGGCGGTCTTTTGCATTGGTTCATAAATTTGTGAATTGTCATGGTTGTTTCTCATTAGTTACATGAGAAATTTCTGAACTCCAAATGCGGCAATATTATGTCTTCAGTAAAACATTCACATAGAAATACGCTTCATCGGAAAAATTGAATTTTTCGAAAAATTTGCATTGACTTCACTTTGTTCCATTGTCCATAAAACGAATTGTCAATGATTTTCTTAGTCTGTTGGTTTGAGCAGCTGAGTAAACTGAATTTTGAATGCATGAAAGTGGATGTCTTTTGTCACAAAGTAGTACTCCGAGAAACTGAAGCTGTTGACGAATTGATGTATTCCGCTTTTCGGCGATACTCACGTTTACAACAGAAAAATGTTCAGGAGACCCCTACTTTGACGCACAGTAGTTTCACTGTCCACTCTTCTTTGACACTTAAGGTGTACTGTCACCACAAAAAATTCTGGGAAGTTTGTAAACGACCTTAGTATAACGTTCCAAAGTTTTATAATAAGTTCTCACAATTATAACGCGAAGTTATTTCTCAAAGCGCCTCGTCTTTAATATTTGGAATAAACATGTCTAAACGTTGCCAAATTTTTGATTTGCATTTGCAGAGCAAAAATGACACTCAATTTAAAAAGTTAACTTTTATGAAGATACCCTTCATTAATATTATGTCCACTTCGATTTAAAGAAGATTAGAAAAACGATCACATTTGGTCAGGACATAAATTCCTTTGCGACAGGACAGTATTGTTTCAACTTTCAAAATTTTTGAATTATGCTTCGAATTGCTTACTCGTTCGCTCTTATCTATGGAAATAGGCCTAAGGGAGGAAGTATTTCTTTTTCCAAACATAAAGAACGTCTCGGCAGAAAAAATTAGTGTGGTAATCAGTATAATGTAACAGGCGAGAGTCTGTGGTGTGCATTGAACAACAAACACTCATCCAAATAAAAAAAATTACAAAAAATAATTTTTTTCTTCATATCCGAACTTTTTACAATTTAATCATAAAAATTATAAAATAATTAATGATAACTATTGGGTTGTTCGGAAAGTAATTTCGTATTTTTTTTTTTTTTTGTGGAAATGGGATACAGTTTTCCTATAATATCAGTCAAGTGGTCATAAACTGTTGAATTTGATAAATTTAACCTCAATCGGATGATATCACTTGTTGTTATTCGCCGGATCGCATCAACTAATGCCTTTTCTGTGCCTTTATCAGTTTCAACCTGCCTTCCCGAAAGTGGTGCATCTTCGGCATTAAAATTGCAAACCAGTTCTGGCATTAATGTACTGTCAACACACATTCTCCATACCATAGATGGGCACTTTGCAGTACCAGTAAAATTTCAGTAAAAATTGATTTTTACTGATTACTGAAAAAAATTACAGTATTCAGTAAATTTGTACTGGTAATGAAATTTAGATTGCATTACCAGTAAAATTTTACTGATTACTGGGAAAAAAATCAGTAATCAGTAAATTTTTACTGATTACTGAAAAAAAAAATCAGTATTCAGTAAATTTTACTGGTTACTGAAAAAAACTGCAGTAAATCAGTAAATTTTTACTGAATACTGAAAAACATCAGTACCAGTAAATTGAAACCCATTATGCATTACCAGTAAATTTTTATTAATTATAAAAAAATTGTCAACATTTCTAATAGATGTTATTAGTAGAAATATTTATATAAAGGGTCCGCCAAATAACTTTTTTTTTTTGAAAATACTTTAAAAAAAAAACTACTGAATATTTTCTCAAATTTCTTTTTTTATTTGAAAGTACAATCCTTCCGGTTAATAATGGAAAATAATTTCATTCAATGGCTTCCTCGGCTGGCCATGCAGTAGGCCATACGATCGGTCCAATTTTTAAGCACATTATTGATTGTTTGCATTATCAATTGTCTCTGGTTTGTCGACGTAACACTTATCTTTAACGGCACGCCACAAATAATAGTTCAACGGTGTCAAATCGCAACTCCGAGGTGGCCAAACGACATCAGCTCTGCGACTGATAATGCGATCTTCAAAAACAGGGCGCAAAACATCGTGTGTAGCTTCGGCTGTGTGGCACGTAGCGCCGTCCTGTTGAAACCAAATGTTGCCAATATCCTCCTCTTCAATTTTTGTGAACAAAAATTCGATCAACATGTCCCGATAACGATCGCCATTGACTGTAACGGCCACTCCTTGCACATTTTCTAAGAAAAATGGCCTCTGGACCAAAAATCCGCACCAAACAGTGACTCGTTTTGGGTGCGTCGGCTTTTCAATGTATGCGTGCGGGTTTTCTGTGCCCCAAATTGCTTGTTTACATACCCGCCAAGATCAAAATGAGCTTCATCTGAAAAGATGATTTTCTTGACAAAATCGGCATCTTCTGGTGTAGGCTACTGCATGGCCAGCCGAGGCAGCCATTTGAATGAAATTATTTTCCATTATTAACGGGAAGGATTGTATTTTCAATTAAAAAAAGAAATTTGAGAAAATATTCAGTAGTTTTTTTTTAAAGCATTTTCAAAAAAAAAAAGTTATTTGGCGGACTTTATTTGTAAAAAACAAAAATTAAAATAATGTCAAATATGAATTAAAAAAAGATGCAGCCCTCTGAGTTTGAACCGACGACCACCCGATTTCTAATCACCGTTGTACTCACAACACCACCGAAATATTTATTTAAGTGTGTTGTTTGTTGAATTCTCTGATTGCTTAAACATCAAAGTAGAAAATTATATTTTTTCCAAATTTGGTGAATTAGGTGCTTTGCTATATTGAAATATCGGACAGGATTACAAATTGATATAAAGAAAAATATTATCTTGTTTAAAAATATGTCTAGAAGCGTTTAGAAATAATAGGGAAAAAATATATTCCGATTCCTTGTCACAGAGCCTCATTTAATAGTTGTATCTTCTAAGATACACTAACGGTGGACACTAATAAAAATTTAGTGTATGTGAAAAAAAATTTTTTTTTTAAGTTTGTTCATTAAATTATTATTAAGAGAGTGAAAATAAAAACTATGGAAAATTTCTATTTTATATCATCAAAAACTATATAGTAAATGAAAACTTTATTAAGGTAAATGTATAATTTTTGAGTAGTCGATATTGTAAAATATTTTGATTTTAAATTGTTCTGACGATAATGTAAACAAAAGATAATTCAAAATAGAACTTGTAATAATTTGCAACGATAAAAAATGTTAACAATTTTAGTTTTTTGTTCTTCTTGCAGTTTTTTGAGTTAATGAATGCTTTTCCAGTAACAATTGTTAATAATTCAGCTAATTGAACAGGGCAAAATTTACTCGAATCCTTGAAATGTAGGCAATTTTTCCAGAAAATAATTCCACTAACATGTAATTAATAAATTTTACTGATACTGATCTTTTTCAGTAATCAGTAAAAATTTACTGACTTACTGAATTTTTTTTCAGTATCCACTAAAATTTACTGAATACTGATATTTTTTTCAGTAATCAGTAAAATTTTACTGGTAATGCAATCTAAATTTCATTACCAGTAAAAATTTACTGAATACTGATATTTTTTTCAGTAATCAGTAAAATTTTACTGGTAATGCAATCTAAATTTCATTACCAGTAAACATTTACTGAATACTGAAAAGCTTAATGCATTAGAATTATAATGCAGTATGCCCATGTATGCTCCATACAAATCGGCCAATTTCTTTCTGGCTTGAACAGCATTTTTACCCTTTCTGTAGTAAAACAGTAAGATATGTCGAAAATGCTGCTTATCGCTCTCCATATTTAAAAAGGCACCAACCAAAAACTACTGCGTAGAATTAATTGAAATTTTCCACACACAGGGCCTTGCTATATGAGCTCTCAAAGCATATAAAAATTATACGACTTAAGTGTGAAGTTGGGTGCAAAAAAATGCAATTAAATCCTGTGTCGGGAAAAAAACGAAATTGCTTTTCGGACAACCCAATATTTAAGAAAGTAGTGGTTAAAACCCACTCATGGTAGCTCTGATTATTTTACATTCAATTGTTGCTAATTTAGCCGTCTGCACATATTTCGCTTGCTCGGCTCTGATCTAACAAATTGAGTCACAACACAAAGAGTCTCAAAACCTAAATTATGAGGCCACAATTAAAATAGAATTAAGATTTAAATTTTTTTGCGAATTAAAATTATTATTTTTCAGTAATTTTTTTTATTTTACAAACAAAAACACATTATTGGCCGTTCTATACTATACATATTATTAAAATGTAATTACGTCTCAAGGAGAAAATGTTTTTTAATTGAAGGGTTCCACATACAAAAAAATCTTCTTTGTCATGAACTTTTTTCGTGTCTCTCCATTTGGCCAACTGAGCATATAATTATAGTTTTAAATTGTTTAAATTTTCTATGGTATGTTTATATAAAAAAAAATGTATTTAATTTCGTATTTAGATTTGTGCTATGGGGTATATTTTAATTATATAAATTGGTTTGTAAAGCGAATTTAAATTTAAATTTTTAAACAATTTGTTAAGAAAATTTTAACAATTTTAATTTTAGTTGTTTTACACCATTTAGAAGAAACCCCTTTGATTTCTTGGTAAGAAATAATAAAGAAAAAGTTTTAACAACTGGCCGCAAAAAGTAAAAGATTATTACACGACATTTTAATGGTTAAGAAAATGGGTTAATAAGTAGTCGGGCGGGCAGTCAGTTTTTGATTGTTGCCAACACAGAGAGAAAGGGGTCAAAGTTTATGTGCTCATACAAAGTTTGTTACAAAAAATGTTTCGATTTTTTTTTTTTTTTAAATGTAGTGTAGAAACTGTATCTGTTAAGAAGAAAGAAAAACATTTCATTTTTTATAATTAACCACCACCGGTTTAAGCCAGAAATAATAATAAAATTTCTTTTATTTCGTTTCATTTCATTTCAACAATATTTATTTTACTTGTATGTAGTATAGTTGTTGTTGTAGTTATTGTTGAAATGTGTTGTTAACCTTCTTTTTATTACTCGTTTTGCAAGAATTTAAACGGTTTTGTTGTTGTTGTTGTTGTTGTATCTTTCTCTTTATTTTGTTCTTTTTTTTTTGTTCCAACATCTTACCTCTTATAAAAGCCAAGTACAAACACCGTTTATTTCTACTTTACCTCTGGTGTACTTACTGTATACCAACGTACGTACATATGAATGTACAAAAAATAAGTTTTTTTCGGTCTTATATTTATTATTTTCTTCTTGATTTCTTCATATTTATTTGCAAAGTGAAATCGACCTCTCGTTTTTTTGTTGTTGTTGTTGTTTCTTTGCCTTCTTTCTTTATGATTTACTTGTTTATTTTTTTAATATTTTTATTTTCATTTATTATTAAAGAAAAACCGAAAAAAAGTCAAGTTTATAGCTTAATAGTTTTGCCCGTCAGTCACTTAAAAATAGACAGATTAATAAAAAAAAAGGAAAAAAATCATAAAATTAAAATATAATAAAACAATTTGGCTCTTTCTTACATCCATGAACAGCTGGATAATTTTCTATTCATTTATCTCAACAGGATGGCTTGTCAATGTTTTATATGTGAATCAAGCATTCAAATTGTCATCTTGCGGGCAACCAAAAATAACAGTATTTTACTCTTGTACCTGTTATAAGCATATGAGATGGTGGTTATTCAATTATAATTGAACCATTTCAAGAATTTTGGTATGAATTTTTTAAGCTTTAAGCTTATTTCTGCCCCTTTAGTGGTTTCTGGTCTAATAAGGCTGTCAGCAGTTAAATACCTTTTGCATAAAATGTCATTTATTTAGTGAAAGGTTTGCCTCTTACGAATATGGATCGTTTTACAACCGAAGAATCAGTAAAAGTATTTAAATAGTCGTTATAATCGTCGTACTGTACAAGAATTATAAAGATATTGTCGCCAGGTATTGGCTTATTAGACATGAGGCTTCGGTTCAAACCCCAAGTGAGACATTCCTACAAAACGAAATATGATAAATATTTATTCGGCGACTCTGAGAGTAAATAAAATTGCTATGGAAAGTTTCTCAAATATCTGTCGTTCGGAATCGACTTTAAACAGTAGGTCCCAGCACTAATGTATATAATTCACACACACAACATAAGTGGTGAGAGAAAATAGATCATAATCCTGAATGAACAGATGTAATGACCAAATATGTATGTATGTATAAAGATATATGTAATGAAAGTGTAGCTAATAATCTACGGAACTCTCAGCATTTCACACAACACCTAATCCTTCACGCCGTAGTTATTCTGTTTGGATGCAACAGACTTTCAATGTTAAATTTTCGAACACAATTTTGTGGAAGTACCATTGTCTCTAGAAAAAGTGACTTTTTAGTGGGCAATGTGGTCTGGAGGTTTCATTGGGTTATCATCTCAATATGGCTATGGCTATATTCAATTTTTTTTGCGCTGCTATTGAAAATTATTAACTGGATGGTGTCTGGGTTCAACAGGACAGAACCACACAACACGACCAACTTTATATATGCTGCAAGAGAAGTTTTCACAATTGTCAAGTTACCGTCAAGAAAAAGTTGACCGAAACATCCTTAAGAGGATCTAAAGCTAGAAGCGCTCATTTAATATAATATAAGCATTCGTACATGATCCAAGAATTGTAAAGAAGAAGTTTCATCGAAATCCTAGCTTTATATGTGTTTTATTTAACCGAATAATGTATAGCAACTCTTGCCTTTAAATTGCATATTAAAGCATATTTTAAAGACATGATTAAATACATAAAATGACTACACTATACGATGCAGTGTGTGTAGAACACAATATTCGCATAGAATTTAATTACAATTGGTAGAAAAAGAATTTTATCCAATAATTTTTATAAAAAAAACTCGTATTGTTACTTAAAAATTATAAGAATTTTTTTTAAATCTTTCTAAACTCTCAAAGGTTTCGCAAAGATGACTATGAACTACAACTAAATACCATGATTTGCAAAATATTTGCAGAAAAGAATTTTAAATAATATTTTGATTAACTTCGCCCTGAGTTCGTCAACCTCTATTTATTGAATTCAATTAAAATCAGTTATGATCATTATTTATTCACTCAATTAAAATTTTTATTTTAAAAAATATGAATGTCGGTTATATGAGATGCACAATCATTTTCAAATCAACATGCAGAGAAAATACTTTGTTTACAACAACCAAATGTTTGTCTTTGAGGGAAATAAACTTTACTTTAACAAATATTAAACAAATCAAGTGATGTTGTACATATACTATATATACTATATGTACATATATATAAATACTATACTACACTATATACATATATACGTATACTATAAGATTTTTATCCATAAAGAAAATATCATAAAAACATAAAAATATGCAATTGGAAGAGAAAATTAAGGAAAAGTAAAGGCTCAAACATATAAAACATACATTTTAGTATGTAACGTCATTTATCTATTAATTTAGACAAAGATTACGAGTTCCAATATTCATAGGTTTAATAATTTAGCGCAAAACCAAAATGTCTATGTCTACATCGGTGAATATAGATTCATTTGTAAGAGACATAGGCTGACTTTCAAAATGTATCAATACAAAGTTTGCATGCAGTTCTACTACGGCATATAAATTATGTAGATATGCAAAAATACCATACAATGCATCAACTATAAATCCGATGACTGATTGCTTATTGACTGCGTTAAAAATACACATTGACGACGTTTTGAAATATTATACATTGTAAACATTTTGTACGGCGCCTTTATGGAACACTATACTTTGTTCAGACACAAAGCAACTAACATTTTGTGTGTCAGCCATACTGTTCTTGTTTAAACATAAATTTTATAACTATTTCGAGTACTTTTTTTATTAGGTTACTATTTTAACTCCAATTTATGTTGTTTCGCAACTTAGATATCTCACTACAGTCAAATTCGACTGGTCCCGTTTTCTTCCGTATTTTAGTGGCAAGAATTCGTTGAGGTTCAATATTTAGTCAACTCAATATTTTTTTTGGAATAAAAGCTTGGGTCATGAAATTTTTAGCAATCATCTAAATGATCACATTTCAGATTCATTCTTTTTTATTTATTTGTGATATTTTCAATGTGCATGATTAATTGCGTAAAGAACTATTAACCATACGTCAGATTGTGACATGCGATTATCTGTCCTAAAGATATATGTATTTCCATGTCCGCTGACTAATTTTCTGTAATCAAAGTACCTAACTTAATAATGTACTCGTTAAGCCTTTAAGGCAGCAGTTAGGTAGTAATTGCATAACCTGAATATTATCAGGTATTAATATAGTCTGATCATATGAGTCTTTATTGATATATTTTTTGTCCAGATTTTTAACATCAGAATTCGTTGGAAATGACTTATGCCGACTAATTCTGTGTATATTATTTGTAATACGATGATTGGAAAATATAGGAGTATATTTTTTCCGAATACCCATGCAGTTTCAAAACAGTATTTGTATGTATAATTGACCCTCTAGTGGCCAAGACCGCCTGTAGAGGGCTTAAATTCAATGCTCTCTTTCCTAATTCTGTTTTGCTTTCTTCCTGTATTTTGATTAATTCAGTTAAGTCCAAAAATTATTTTTATTATATTTGCAACCCGATTTGACCAAAACAACTATATTGTTTAAATATCCTTTACTTTTAAAACAAATCAAACCCAGAAATATTTTTTTTTTTTTTTTTTTTTTTTTTTTTTTTTTTTTTTTTAGAAAAAAATTTGGGCACTAGAGGTTTAAGTTTTACGTGTACAAGTTTCCGCATGAAATCCCATGAAATCACATGAGATTGACAATATTTTTTAAGAATATCTCAGACTGATGAGCCAGATATAAAATTTAAAAGAAAAGACTGTCAACCAGATACTTAGTTCTTTAAGAGATTTTCTAAAATAAGCCACTATTCAACTTCTGTTCTGTCATATAAAAAAACTCCTGAGATTGTACACAAAAATTTTATTCAGAAATTTTCCCACAATTTCATAAAAAAAAAATTAAACAGCATTATCGTGTTGAAGTAAACAGTAATGACATTTTACACATTTTAACAACTGAACTCAAAATCAGATACGATAATTTTGCATAAAATGGTTGAACATAAAATTCCATTGAACAAACCTGATACTGATGTGATGTGTTTTGGTTTTTTTTTTTATTTATTTCCTTAATATTAAAACATGACCGTGAGTCATTACAAATAATTATAATTTCGTTGTTTTTATTTCACTTAAAAAAATGAGAACAAGAAAAAAAAACAAATTTCTGAACTAATATTAGCTTGACTTTTTGTTTTAATATTAATAAAACAAAAACAAAAAAAAAAACAAAAAATTCAATTTAATTTAAAAAACGTGTTTATTTTTTCAATTCTCTCTCTCTTCCCTCTCTGCCTCTTGTTTTTCACTCCCCAAATGCTTAAATGCCTTTATGATACACATTGCTTCGATATATTAATAATTTTGTGGGGTGTAAATTGATGTTAATTTTTTCTTTTTTTTTACTTTTTGTTATACTTTTTATTTGATAAATAAAAAATAAACAATTTTGTTGTTTTGTCATTTAATATGTTTGTTAATAATTTTATTTATTTTATATAATAATTTTATTCGTCACATTTGAATGGCTTTTTAGTAGAATTCTTTTTTTTTTTTTTTTTGTTTAATATTGTTTTAAATAAGTTGTATTTGTAAGTGCAAATTATTTACAAAAAAAATTTTAATTACAACATTCCATTCAAGAGAACAAAAAAAATATAAATAAAAATAAATACTTGATGTAAAAAACTAGTGCAATTTATCATTATGTTCTACTATATTTATTTTGAATAACAAGAATTTCTTTGTGGCTTTTAAATATGTAATAAAATACCCTATAATAATCTAGTATTTCTATTAAGTGCTCGCTGTTTTATCAAAAACTCTTTAATGACGATATTTATTGTATTCGTATCAATGTTTATAAATTGTATTTCATTAGTTTTAATTCATTTAATAACTTAAAGAATTCGAACTAAATTCTAGGGCGGCATAAATGTTAATGTAAAACTTACATGTATTGAGATTTAAACTACTAAGGTCATTCCTTCAAATTTCCAGAATTTCAAACCAAATTTCAAATTTTCAAAGTACGACATTCGATATCAAATAAATTTCACAAAATTTTAAAACATTTTTTATGCGTAAAAAAATTTAAAAGTTCAGAAGTCTTGTGTGAAGACCCGGTGTGTTTGAAGAGGGTAATCGTGGTTTGAACATCTCCGTTACAATGACATTTGTCTAGTAATTGTTATTGTGTAAACAGAGGAATAACAAACAAAGCAATTATTGTTGTATACATAAAGTTGTAAATAGTGGCAATTAAAACTAAACACAGATTTATTTTTGTTTTTTTTTTGCAATCTACGAGCTCATATTTGAAACGTTTTAAATAGGTAAAAACGTAACAATTTTTTTATATTTAAGAGACTAAATGGCCAAAGCTTTCGTATACATAATAATTCTTTTCGCTTTTTAGAGTTTTGAGTTCTGATATTAAAGTTTCTTATAGGCTGCCTGAGTAGTCTAGTAAGTAGTGTGTTGGCTTATTAGACGCAAGACGTAACAAAACGATGTATGAAAAAATATTTCTTCGGCGACTTCCCCTCAGCAGATTTCTGGCAAAAACTCTGAGAGTAAATAAAATTGTCATGAAAAGTTTCTCAAAAATCTGTCGTTCGGAGTCGACTATATACTGTAGGTGCCACTACCCATGTGTAAAAATTAACACATAAGTGGTGTGATAAGCTAGAAAGTAATCCGAACTGAAGAGTTGTAATGGTCAATTATGTATGCATGGGTTGCCTTAGCAGCTTTGTTGAATGCATGGATTTTCCCCGAAAATCTCTTGATTTACTCGGACAGCCAGGCTTCGATTAAATCTCTAACGAACGCAGTTCAACGTATTTTCTAGTTCGTGAATGCCGAGGATATTTCAGGCAAATTTCGAATCATTTAAAGGTAGCTCTTATATGTGTTAGGGGATATAGGAATATCGTTAGAAATTGCATCGCTGATGTACTAGGCAGAGCTGCCACGAAGATTGCAATCTTCGACATGTTACAGGGCATATGTAATCCAATTACCTTCGTTAACTTGAATATCTTCTTCTTGTTTTAAGGGGAGCTCATTTTTGTTTTCGGCAAAAGGATTATAGATTACGCTGGAAACGTATAGATAAGAAGAGAACCGACTCACTTCTGTCCTTAATCTGTTGCTAAATGATGCAAATCTGGATTTGATACAGGATTGCTAGGGTTTGTAGTCGAACATGCTGCCGTGCCATATATCTTCAATAAAAATCTTAATTTAAATTAAATCATTAGAAACTGAAAAATTAGACAGCAACCTAGTTTATAAATTTTTTATTAAAATTTTTTACAAATGACTGGGGCTTTAATGTATTTTTCGAATCTGCAGAAAATTAAGAAGAAAAAAAAATAATGTAATTAATACATACTCCATGCATTGCATATTTACTTGTATACTCTAATCGAAGTTCCTTTTCCAGTCGTTGTAAATGCGAACAATTTCAGTTCTCATATGATTTTTATTGAGTGTCGGTCATATGAAATTTAAAATGCCTTTGATAACGAAATGATTGGTTGTCTACACAATCAATAAATATTGTTTAAATATTAGCAAATATTGTATATGTATGTATATATAAATAAACATATTACGGGTACAACAACTGATAAATTGAGCTGAAGGTTTTATTTTTTACTCTTGTTCTTAAACATTAATTTATAATACAACCTAGAAAATTAAGAGGAAAAATATTCTAACGACAGTTCAATATTTGTAAATTCTATATTTTGGTTAAACATTCGGAAGAAAAAAAAACAGAAAAAGTTACAGAAAAAAACAGAAAACCAGATCGCTGCCACATGTATACATATTCGAATAAACGCCCGTTCAACACAAATTTATTTGATATGTATTTGCTTTTAAAATTAGCGAAATTTCTTCGTCAATTAAATACTTTTAGGTATGTGTACAGACAATTTTTTCTATGTATGTCACCAATGGCAATAATAACGACAACGATAACAACAACAACAACAACGTAAACTACAAAAGTATAATTGCCGCTAATAAACACTGTGATATTGGTTGGATTCAAATGAAACATTGTAAGAATATCATGTTCTCATGCCTTGTCATGACATTTTATTTGAAAGAAAAAATATTTTTTCTTTATATTTTTTACTTTCCATCTTCACTTTAATTTCATTTGATCCAAATACAAATGCTTCTAATAATAAGTCCGTTTGTGCGTCACTCAATCAAAAGTGCTTAAACGTAAATTTCCTCAATAGAATGGTAGAAAAATATTTTTTTTAATATTTCATTTCACAAATTAGCTGCTGAGATGTAAAACTTTCTCTCTATCAGTTTTACTTCTTTTTTTTGCTTTTTTGTGTCTGTTTCTCTTTAATTTGATTTAGATAAAGAAAATTGTCCGACATTGATTCTTAAAAGCAAAAAATAATCAAATGTTAAATTGTTGTTGTTATTATTATTGTATACAGTCAACCCTCCTATAACGCGGTACTCTCAGAACGCGGTTTCCATATAACGCGAAGCTGAAATTGCGACAGCCCTCCTATAATGTGGTACTCTTACAACGCGGTTTCCGTTCAACACATACATAATTGGTCATTAGAATCCTTCAGTGAGGATTACGACCTAGTTTCTCACACCACTTATGTTATGTGCGTTAATTTTATACATTATTTTATACATGACTGCGAACGAAATATTTTTGTGAAACATTTCATGACTATTTTTATTTACTCTCAGAGTTTTTGCCAGAAATCTGCTGAGAGGCAGTCACCGCAGAAATATTGTTTCATATTTTCGTTTTGATGTCTGACCTGGAATTTGAACCCTGGCCTTAGGTCTAATAAGCCGACACACTACCTACTAGACTACGGCGACTGCGTTCGTTCAACAACATCTCATAAATTCCCTCCGCTAGAATTATCAATGAAGGAGGTTATTCACCTGATCAGACTTTTAACGTTGATGAGACGGCAGTAGATTGGAAAAAACAACCATCTAGAACCTTCATTCTGAAAAACCAAAGGCGTACTCAAGGGTTAAAACTTTCAAAAGAACAAATCACCCTATCAGTGTGCCTCTTGATAAAACCAATGACAATAAATTGTTCTTTAACTCCCTGCGTAATGAAAAACATTAATAAGACCCAATTGCCGATCCAATTCTGGCGATCTAATAAGAAAGCTTGGATGACTCAAGATTTATTTAAGGATAGGTTTGATAATTGTTTTATCCTGGCAGTAAAATCCTATACGATAGAAAACAATTTTTTTGCGCAGCGCAAAGTTTGAAATTGCTTAGCTCCCTATAGAGATTTTAGTGGAGTTAGAAAAAAAAAGCTACAATCGAAAACCAATGTGAAGATAAACCAAGTGAGGAAGACATTTTGCCCATTAAAAGAAGACGAGTTAGGCAACTCATATTTGACAGTAAGGATGAATGTTGAAGAATTACATAATTTTACAAAAGTCTTTCTTATTTTTGCTGGAAAACTGTCTTTTAGTTTAGTTTTGGTTACTCACCGCGTTATAGGAGGTTTGACTGTATTTACTAGCTGAGCAACCGACCGTCCAACCAACCATGTGTTTGTAATTTTTCCATATTGATAATTGGAATGTAAAAAGTTTCAGGTAAAAAAATAATAATTTACTGGAAATGCTTCTTTTCTGTTGAAATTCGTCTGATATTTTTAAAAGAAATCATGATAGTGTAGTATTTTTCTGATACTATATTAAGACTAAGTTTAATACTTCAAAAAAAATTCTTGCACTAATCATTACGTTGCATGAAAACTTGAATGGAAAGGAATGATTAAGGTTTATATAAGAAAATATGTCTAGAGTTAGAGGAAATATCCTCCTCCTTTTTCTAGTCATTTTTAAACCGATACCATAGCCCTTTTTTAAAGCGTGTGGTGTTAAAAGCTGCTTTGTATACGACAAAATCAAGCGAAAATTGTCGTGATCCAAACAATACGAGACGTCGCAAACTAACACTCAAGAGATAACCCATACTTATGTAGTGCATTGCGGTTGGATCTAGGAAAAAAGGATAAACTAGAGAGCAAAGTGTTTATAAATAATAAAATTGAGTCTACCTGTGTTGTACATACATAACATAATGTGTTAATCGTATACAAGAGTGGCGGGAGCTTCAGTTTAAAGTCGATTCCGAACGACAGATTTTTGCGAATCTTTTCATGGCAATTTTATTTATTCTCAGAGTTTTTGCCAGAAATCTGCTGAGAGGAAGTCGCCGAAGAAATATTTTTTATATTTTCGTTTTTTTTTTTTTCGTTTGAACCGAGGCCACAAGTCTAATAAGTCAACACACTACCTACTAGACCATGGTGACTTCTGTGTTGTAACAGGAAAAACTTCTGCGGGTAGAGCATTCCACCGAGCATTTTCCCCGTAATGCATAGTGTGTTTAAGACAGATTGAGACGGTGCTGAAATAAATCCATATAGTTGGATACCCTTAGTGATCCCTTTCATGTACGCAGTCGCGAAGACTTAAAATAGACTTCGAGGTACCGACTCACACCTAACAGTTGAATTCCATTTTTAGTCGCATGTACATAATGTAAACAGTAAAAAGACCAGATGGAGTGAAGTATTTCTTGTACTGCCTTAAAAAACTAAGGTACTTAATAGATTCTTTTGGTACTTGAGAAATATGATGGTATGATATGAATGTGATGGGAACATCTTATTGAATTTTTATGACTAAAACACTTCAAACCAACAAACAAACTTATAGGTGTCACGTTTGTTCATACGACCCCATTCGAAGGATTAGCTATAGGTCGGATGCGATTGAGTCATACCTATAAGGTTTCGCCTTCACCACAAAAGGACTCGAGCTGTCGTCAAAAGAATATGAATAATATCATCTGCTATCATCTGCAAAACTCTTTAATACAAATTAGAAAAACAGTTTGAGACAGAACAGAGACTTTAGGTATCCCTAAATTTAAACTGAATTCGTTTTATGGGATTCCGTCTACCATATAACAAATCGTATGGCTTAATCCCTTAAAAAACTCGATATAAATAGAGAGAAGCAACTGCAGCCATCAAAAGCAATAAGTTTCAAGACAAGTGCGCGCGGCCACACTCTGTAAAAGCTTTGGAGATGTCTAGAACTACATTGGAACGAAATGGACGGATTGATCCCGTTTTTCGTAGAGCACCGCAAAAAGGTCACCAGTCGAACGGGTTTTACGGAAACCTTATTGCCTGCTGCTAATCAGACTGTTAGACTCTAGATATTTCAAAAGCTGATGGTTATTTACATATACTTACCATAACTTTGGAAAGTGCTAAACAAATTTTCGAGGTTGTTAGGCTGACCCATTTTAGGGATTGGCATTACATTAGCAACCTTCCAGAGAGATGGAAATTACTCGTACGATTGGGCGAGCTGAAAGGGTTAACTAATGACTTTGAAAGAATACTGACACTCTTTCAATTTCAGACAGTAGGGCTGACTTCCAAAATGTTAGTTGCTTTGTGTTTGAACAAAGTATAGTGTTTCATAAAGCCGCTGTACAAAATGTTTACAATGTATACTATTTCAAAATGTCGTCAATGTATATTTTTAGCGCAATCAAAAAACAATCAGGCATCGGATTTATAGTTGATGTATTGCTTGCTAACTTTGCATATCTACATAATTTATATACCGTAGTAGAACTGCATACAAACTTTGTATTGATACATTTTGAAAGTCAGCCTAGCTGTGTGCTTTCCGACTAGAATAAATTTCTTTTAAATAACGCCACCAACTGGTTAGCCTTTTAAAGCAGGCTAATGACCGTGTGAATATTTACTCTTATAGTGAATCGAACCAGCATTGATCGTTACTCCTTCAATGAATAACCAAAAGCTCTTACTTTCTCTGGGAATTTTTACTTTCCCTAGGAAAATAAATTGCTTTAGCACAAAGGCGACGCTCTAATGAATCTTTTTTTGCCGGTGAGAATGTAAATACTCTCAAATAACTTTAAAACAATTTCTCCAATGTTTGTTTACGTTACGAGAGCGTTACGTTTAAAGCGTCATAAAAAATATTTCCAATTTATTTTTACATATTTTTTCCCCTTATTCTCTTTAATCAAATTGGATACTGTTTTATATTGAAAAACAACATTTACATGGAGGAATAAATAAATGGATAGAATGAATGACAAAATGACTGTTAGAAACAAAAACAAACACAATAAAGAAAAAGAAAAAACTATATTGATGGGTTTGTTGGACAGATGAATGCGGCTCGATAGATGGATAGCTGACTTGCTGGATGTGTGAAACGTTTACAATATAAAAAAAATGTATTTGACGGTATAAACAAAAAATAATATTGACGTTTAATACATTTTTTTGTTATTATTTCTTGGTTGTTTTCTTTTTCGATTGCTATCAGACAATTGAAAAAAATAAGCGCGTACTGTGTGTCGCTCTGCCGCAATAGGAGAAGGAAATTCTCCTTTTTAAACGATGTTTATTTAACACTTTGTTCTTCATTTTGTTGTTTCAAAGAAACAGAAAAATTAAATGGTTTATACACTACACTTCCTTTTGTGTAAAACAAACAATCACTTAAAATAGAGTTCAATTGTTTTATTTTTAGAGAGCTGCTACATTAGAGCGTTTTGATGGCGTCTATTTTAAAAGAGTAAAATTTTTTTACTGTGTATGGAGGGGTTATAGTTTTTATATTTTAGATCTGAATTAATGTTAACAAAATTAATTTAAGATTAAAAACAAATTTTTGAATGTGTCCTCGTACTGAATAAAATAAATAATACAATAAAAGCGATCATAGATCCATCTAACAAGCACTTTACAAACAAATACTTAAGAGTTGGTGTAGGTCATACCCTCTAAATGTTGGTGTTAATTTTAATGCTGAAAGAGTGTCATTCGATAATGATTTTTAATAACAAACTTTCGCAATGTTTGCGAACTATCAAAAAAACTAAAAAACTAAATTTATCTCAAATGTTAGCAACTACGAAAAGGAGTGTTTGACCGAAACCAAATTATATGGCCTCTAAGAAATTGATAGAGCCGCAACCAGATTATACGGGCCAAAACCAGAATATACGGCCTCTAAGAACCTTGATAGCGTTTCTGACTGGACATTCTGCTCTTAGGGGGTAAACCAATTAGCGGGTCTTGGGTGCGATAATGTATGGAAGAGCCTAAGCTATATACCACTGCCCTATTATTAAGTATAAAGAGACGCAGCATCAGCATACTGGGCCATGGTTTTTTAATTGCTTTAGAGATTTAGGATTCTTTCAGGATATCGGCATTGGTTGCGTTGGTTGTTTGCCTTCTTGTGACAGGTAAACACTTACTTTACAATTTTGTTTCTTCTGTTTGTATTCTTCCCTTCTTTTCCTATTCTTTTTTTATTTGTTTTGTTTGAAACTTGAATTTGCTTGCACTCTGGGTGGTGATGTATTATTGGTCATCTGCCTTTGTATCCTAACAAAAACTTAGGCCAATAACCAACTATATAATGGTAAACGGTTCGAGCTCCAGGCCACACATCAAAATAAAATACAAAAAGTATTTCTTCGGCTACTTCCTCTCAGCAGATTTCTAGCAAAAACTCTGAGAATAAATAAAATTGCCATGAAAAATTTCTCGAAAATTTGTCGTTCGGAGTCGATTTTAAACTGTAGGTCCCGCCACTCATGTATAAAATTAACACACACAACATAAGTGGTGTGAGAAGCTAGGCCGTAATCCTGACTGAAGGCTTGTAATAACCAATTATGTATGTATGTATAATGGTAACTACAGGAAGCTGTTATTATTGTTACTCCTTTTTAATCCTTTAAGTAACATATACACGCCACAAAGCATTTTCCCCACCTAATTTCTATATTTTACCTCAGTTTCAATAATTAAGTCTTTAGAAGATCCTAAAATGATAACGTTGACATCTGTTGTTGCCAGCAAACACCGCCAGTTGTGAGAATAAATTCTGTTGTTGCATTGGGTGTAGTGGAAAGAAACTTTGTTCATTGGATCCTATGACATTATGTTAATATTTTTTTCTGGAGAACCAGGCGTCAGGAAACTTAATGAATGAATTATTTGAAAGGAGATTGAAAGATCTTAACTAAAATTCGAATTCTTCTCCTAGATTCGAACATCAATTGTTCGGTCAAACGCTTTAATCACTAGACCACACACACAGGAAATCACTCTGCAGGAAATTATAAACCGACCATATTAGCACGCAAATTAGGATTGATTGAAGGAAGTTTCTTCTCGCACAATGATTTCAGCCGTTATTACGAAGCATTGGTTTTTGGGCTGACGCAGATGGAACGAATATGTTACTAGTAAAAAAAAATCATTCAATTTGGTATCAAATCAGATTTGGATATGGAATGGAAAAAGGATAAAATCAAAGGTGGTAAAAGAGATAGGAAAGGTTACCCAGGTTCCCCACCACCACACCTAATACTCGAAGGGCGTTGTTTCCAGATACCTATAGATTACAGTCCGATTGTTCTATGATTTGCTACAGCAGACCAATCATCTGCTTAGCTGGAACAACAAAACAAGTTGAAGAATCGAAAACAAGGCAGAAATGCTTTACGGCTGCCATATGCTCCCATAATGAAGCATATCATATCAGGTATATACCTATACATAGCTCACTAAGTCTAACTGTGAAAAGTTTCTTTTAAATAATATAAAACCTAGAGTTAGACCGACAAAGTTTCGCGGCACAGCCACACCCTGTCTCAAATTACACGACTATTTGGGTTATTGTACTAATAGATCCCTTGGACTACCATTTGTACAACTTTGAAAAATTCTCCCCCTCGAGAAGGAAAGAATTTTTCATATCAATTTTCTGAATATCAGTTTACATATGAAACCAGTTTTTCAATGTTATATTGATAGGTATTGGGTCCTTGGTTTGGACGTTGAATGGTACTCTTAACCCAGAATATATCAAAAAATTGGACTTTAAATAAATGGACTTTTTAACATGGGTATTGTTAGAACAGTTACCAGCGTTCTGTTAATGTCAAATTTTGCTCTGTTAACGTCATAGATGCCTATGCTAGTAATAATTAAGCATACAATTATTTATAGCGCTATTAAAATATGTCTATTAATTAAATCTAAAATATTATTTAATTTTAAAGTTTAAAGTGCTTTTTATACAAGAAAAAAAAAGAAGAAATTTTGTTTTCATTTTTACTTTGTCTATTAACGAACAGACGAAATTAAATTTTCTACCTCTTCAATTTTCAAAATTAAATGCTAAATTTAGTTGAACGTTTCGAAAAGGGCAGGATGAATGAAAATTGCTTACAAATTTAATTTATTTGTCTAAAAATAAAACTTTTATTTTATACCCCGACCCTGTTGCCACACTCCCTTGCGCTCTTTTTATATTCAACTTTCTCTTGCTTTTGTAATGTTAAAACGAAAAATATAAGAATATTTCAATGTATTTGTGACTTAGAAGAGAGACTATGTCGTCATTTTTGTTTTTATACAATATATGAATGTATATAGTACATGTATATATTTATTGTATTGTTGTTTTTGTTGCAAGGACTATTTTCTTATATACAACAAATATAAAAATAGAGAAAAAGAGTTTTATTTTATATGTATATCCATCCAGCACATGATAAAAGTAGTGTTATTGTTATTGTTGTTATTATAACAAAAGAGATGACATAATACCGAAAGTGTTGTGTTGTTTGGTGTTGTGTAGTGCTGTGCCGTGTTGTGTTCTGTGTGTGTAGCCCACTGTAAATGGATGGGAGTAAATTGGAGTAGAGTGGATAGATATTATTGAGCAGCAGTAGCAAATGTTGGTGTGGCGGTATCTTTTTTATTTTAAGAAAAAAGAAAAAAAAAATTTTTTTTTGTGTTTTTGTATGAGTGAGTGTGAGCATGTGCTTTTAATGTTATGAAAACAAGGTCAAGGCAAAATGATTTAATTTGCTGCTGTAGTTGAATGTTTTTGTTGTTTTCTTTTTAAAGTCTTTTTGTTTTACATTTTGTTCAACCAAATTTATTTGTAATCTTTTTGATTTTTTAATTGTTTTTACAATTGATTGCACTTACAGATTTTGATTTTTAGTCTCCGTTTTTAATATTTGTGTTAACAAATTGAGATTGCCGTAGTCTAGTAGGAGTGTGTTGGCTTATTAGACGTAAGGCCACGGTTCAAACCCCAAGTCAGGCATCAAAACGGAAATATGAAAAAAAATATTTCTTCGACGACTTCCTCTCAGCAGATTTCTAGCAAAAAAAAAACTCTGAGAGCAAATCAAAAATCTGTCGTTCCGAGTCGACTTTAAACTGTAGGTCCCGCCACTCATGTATAAAAATTAACGCACATAACATGAGTGGTGTGAGAAGCTAGGCCGTAATCCTGACTGAAGGGTTGAAATGGCCAATTATATATGTAACTTCGGCAGTGTTTGTAGAAATGTCAGATAGAAGATTTTATCATTTTTCTTAAGGAAATTTGTTAAAAATTTAAACTTAGTCTATGGCGGAATGGTGGCGTTCCATTCCTTGGCATCCATTTACAGTAGGACCTTGATTATCCGTGATTCGATTATCCGGCAACATCAATTATCCGGGATGGAAAAAGAAAATTTTTTGCATCGACTTTTTTTATTTTGGATCGACTTAAATTTGTCTGCATCGTTTAACCGTGATTACCTCTATTATCCGTGATTATAAGCAAAAAAATTTTTTCTATTATTTTGGACAAACAAGCGAAAAAGGAGAATTCCCTTTTTAGTATACGATGACTCAGAAGCATACATGTAAACCTGTTTAGTTTAATTTAGAAATTTGAGAAGTCCGGTTTCTTATATTTTTTAAACATGTATGTATATAAAATCCTTGAATTATTTAGTTTTTATATAAATATCTATTAAAAACTAGCCAAAATTGGTACTCAATTAACCGGGAAAATCGATTATCCGGAATGCTTCCGGTCCCGACCATCACGGATAATCAAGGTCCTAATGTATATCAAAGATATAGCTTCGTCTATTAAACTTTCAGGCTGGTTTTCCAGCGTAGGGTAGTCGTACTTTTTATGTGCAGAACTTGCGCTGACCAACTTCTTCCGTAGTTTGATGCAATTCGGTCAGTACCTCGCTTATCTGTGCTATACGTACTCTAGTGAGTTTTGGTAATCAAAGCTACCACTTCGACCTAACCTAACCTATGGCGGAATTGTTGTGATATGAAATTGTTTCTGCGAAAAGATGAAAAAGAGTGCCTGACTACACCCTTTTTGAAAGTGATATTTGATTTAGGGTGGCTTTACAGTGTATTTATGATTGAAAATTTCATTTTATTCCTCTAAAAATGTTAAAAGTAGAAGAACGAAAAAAGAAAGCCTAAATATAAATGTGCGTGTGAAACAAAAAAACCGTTTAAATAAATAAAAACACAAAAAAAAATCATTTATTCAATTTATAAAGTTCAAAAACTTTTCGTTAAATTTCGTTCGGACAATACGTTCGTTTAAACTATTTCATCTTCGTTTATTGGAAGCAACGTGAGAATTTATAAATTTTAATTTCAAATTCAATTAAAATTCAAATAGAAATTAATTTTCACATGGTTACTACCTGTTATTAAATGAGAGGAAAATTTCTTCGTTCTTATTTTTATACCAAATTTCCAATTTCAATTTCTTGTAGTTATAATTTTTTTTATTTCTTATTTCGCATCATCATCTATAATAACGAATTTTATACATCTGAAGGCCAATCTTTATAAACAAATCAAAAATGAAAGAAAGAAAGGAAAAAAAGGCGAAAGAAAAAAATTCACACGCATAAATATTATTGTATTGATCGTAAATAAATACAACACTAAATAAATATATCGTAAAAACAGAACAGTGTTTATTTGAAAAGCAAAAGAAGGAAAAAAAACGAAAATAAAAAATACGATCGAATAAAAAAAGCGAAAAACTTTTACTAGATCAACATCATAATTATCGTGATCATTGTGTTTATCAGCGATACACATTCATTCTATACCAATCCATTCATCTAACCATCTCATGCTCTATTTTGTCTAGGTTAGACTAGATGGGGAGAGAGGAGATGTTGTTAAGCAACAATTTCTTAAAGTTCTAAATGTCAAACTGAGTAATTTATCAAATACAAATTTCATTAACTTGATTCGTAACGTTTCGATTTTTTTTTTCGTTCTTTAAATTTTATTTTAAAATTCACCAGCAATTTGTTGAGTGTCATTTTGTTTACGATTCTGTCGATTTTTTTTAAAGTGCTTTTTCACACTCTCCTTTGGGTCTGTCTATTTTTAAAGTGACTTTGTACGCGCCTTCTTCGTTCGTTCAACAGTCAGTGTTTGAACGCAGAACTTAAAAAAAAATATATCTCAATAATGATGAATAATCGATCGTTCGTTTTTGTTGTTGAAAATTGTTGTTGTTGTTATTGTTTTTTTTTTTTTTTTTTTGTCACATGAACTTTTCGTGCAGATTAATGAATAAAAAAGTGTCAATTAAAATTTTATATTGTATTGGAAAAGTATTATTTTTTATTTTAAGAAAAATTAAAAGAGAAAAGAATAAAGAAAATTACTTTTGCCTTCTAATTAAGAGCTGTGACCTATCTATTTAGCGGGGAGATTAAATAAAATAATACCATTAGAAATTTAATTTGTTTCTTTGAAATTGCAAATAAATTGCACATGACTTTTATACGTCATATCATGATTTTATTCATGATCAGTAAAGTCAATTTTGTGTTTTTCCCAACGCTTTATTTTTCAATCAACATTGGTCTGAAATCGGTATGTATTTTCTTTTATTGTTTTTATCTTTTTTTCGATTTCTTTCTTTTTTGTTTGCTTTTTTTTATATAAATCATGGTCATCAATTATATTGTTTTCGATCATTGTTCTCAGAATGAAAAAAAATAGCCAAAATAAAAAATAAATTCGTTTATTTTATTGTTAAATGACGATATCTATTTTTAAATATAAAAGAAAATAAATCAATGTACCATTTCCAATAAAAAAAATTTAAATTTAATGTTAAATTTCAGAGGTTCCCAAATTGTTTTTAAAAGACAGTTTAATTGCATCATGAAATCTTTGCTGTATTAAAAATATTAAATCTCAAGACGTTGTAGAGGGTGTCTCTATAAGTTGTTATGTGTTTAGCTTACTGCGTACGGAAAATCTTTTAGAAATTCAATGGCTTTTCGAAACTACAAAGCTTTTGTGGAAACGCTACTCAAGTGTTTTTATTTTATTTAATTGCAATAAGAATATTTGAAAACGAAAATTACGAGGGAAGGCAGAAAAGCTTCAGTTTTTGACCACTGGAACTAACCTCACTTTTCATGGAAATTTTATTAACTTTCAGAGTTTTTGCCAGAAATCTGCTGAAGGGAAGTCGCTGAAGAAATATTTTTTTTATAAACCCACTAGACTATAGCGACTTTGAACGATTTAGAGCCAAAAGACATTTTTGAATCATTATTAAAGCTGTATAAAGAGCCTTTATTTTCAAAACGCTCCGTAGAATTTGGGGTTGTTGAAGGTAGACGTAATCGCAGAAACACGTATGCGTTACGAAAATTCTCAAAGCAGAAATCATATTTTTTCTATCAAGTATTACAACTGGCAAGCTTCTTTAGAAATGAGTATTTGAGTCGCTTTAAGTAAAATAAACTGGTATTTAAACATTGATGAATTTTGACTCTACTATTATACAACAGAGCGCAAGAGAAAATCGGTTAAATCAGCAGAAAAATTTTTTGAATTACAAAAGAGTTCTTTTGTGGATTATCTTCTGAAAGGTAAAAAATGATTGCAATTATTATTCACACCTTTTTGATCAAATAAATTCGAGAAGAATACCTGGTTTGACAATGATACAATTTAACGAATTACAATACGAATAGCATGAGCATTCACCATATTCCCTGGATTTGGCTGATACATACATACATAAATGGTCCTAACAACCCTTCAGTCAGGATTATGACCAAGCTTCTCACACCACTTACATATGTATGTTGTGTGTATTAATTTTATACAAGAGTGGTGGGACCTACAGTTTAAAGTCGACGTCGATTGACAGATTGTTAAGAAAGTCTTCATGGTAACTTGATTTTAGTTTTAGAGTTTTTGCCAGAAATCTGCTGAGTGGAAGTCGCCGAAAATTTTTTTATATTTCGTTTTGTTGGTGATGTTTGACCCAGGGTTTGCACCGCGGCATCACGTCTAATAAGCCAAAACACTAATTACTAGACTCCGACGACTTCGGATTTGGCTGATAGCAAAAACTAACTGTTTCCAAATACAAAAAATCTGTCTGAGCAGCGTTATTCATCAAACGAAGTAGTAATTGCATTCGTAAATAAGATTTTTAAAAACACATTGGAAAAAAGTTGTAAAAAGCTTATTAAAGTAAAGGATAAAGGTATAAAACGAAAACCTAGTATATCAAGTCAAAAATATGATATCCACAGCTAATGCGGGAAATGTTTAAATTTTTCGTCGTTTATAAAAAGTATGATAATAAATAATTCATTTAAAAATAACAATATTTTAAGAAAGAATGACATAAAAATAGTGTATTACTCACATTAAAAATAGAATGTCTGGTGCTATAATCTGAAAATATACAAAAATAAAAGAAGGAAAATAAGTTTAATAACTTAGCAGGTAATAAATTAGAAAATATATATAGAAGAAATTAATAATTGTGATAAATAGTATTTAGTCCAAATTTCCATATCACAATAAAAAAATAAAAAAGTTCTCAAAGTTAAAAAAAGAAATTTAAAGTTGTGCAAAATTTATACCATAGTGTAGTTAAAAATATCGCACTTATCAATAAAAAAATGAAAACCATAAAGTGCGAATAAATCTGAAATTAACTATGCTGAAAAATTGTAAATTTAATTCTAATTTTAGAAAGTTTTTTTTATTATTTTAACTCAAAGTGGTTTGATAGCATGATGTGAAATTTTACGGAGAATTGAAATTTTAGGTGAATAAAAAATCCACTCAAAATTCATGATAGGACAACGAACAGTAATTATCATTGACATGTAATAATGAATGGAATAACATTTATAATATTAAAATAAATAAAAAGACTTAAATAGAAAGTATTTTATTTTAAAATAAAAAATGATTTCATCATTTTATTAAAATATTTACTATGAATGATTTTATACTCATACTCTAATAGTAGCTATTTAAGAATATATGTATGTACATATATATCTACGTACAAACGATTTGTTTATTTTAAAAGATAAAAACAGTAACAAAACATAATGAAAGAATAACCATTTAATGAATGTCTTGTTAAAAATAAAAGGAAAAGGAGACAGCAATGAAATTTTAATTTAACTATCATTGTGAGCTTCTTCTTCCAATCGCATATTTTCAAATATCATTTTATAAAATTAAAAGATACCTTTGATACACATGTGTATGCCCTTAGGTTGTATGTTTGTTTACGTGGTTTTTAAAGCAATGCAACTTTTTTTAATCGGTTATTGCTTTTGGAAAAATAAACATTATATACAAGCAATAGTAACACTCCCTTTTTTGTACGAGTTGTATGGCGATATCAATTGTTAGCCTTAATATTTACACGTTATGGAATTGCAGCATTTTGTGGTGTTATTTTACCACCTGTTGTTCGTTCTTCAAAGAGCAGTACAGAACCTTTCTGTTATCTCTGACATTTTCCCACACTTTGATTATAAATTAAAAAAAAAATTAAAAATAATAAATGATTAAAATTCAGCTTTTTATTGAATGACCTTTACATCGGTTTTCTTCTTTTTTTATTAAAATTATTATTTTATGTATATACATATTTATTTACACTTCAAATGTCATTTAAAAATAGCAAATTGCAATGAATGTAAAAATGTTAAAAAAAAACTTAACGCAAATAACGAAAATTCTTAGAATTAAAAAAAATTTTTTTTTCGTATTTATTTTAGTTTCTAACTACATTTTGTCACCGAATGCAGGTAGCAAAAAAAGACAGATCTAAGCGTACAGTGAAAGGGCAAAAATTTTGCGATTGCTTCCTTCAAATGATCCAATTATTCACAGTACGGATACGAAATCAATACTGCCTTGGACACTGCGTTTAAGCACTACCGCTTTTTCTTGATATTGTCGTAATCACAGGTCCACATTTATCAACAGTAACCCTGCGGAAAGATTAAGGCATGTATAGATTTCTTTGTGATTAAGCAATGAAATCACGTGGAAGTTCGGTGTTGAGATTTATTTGTGTTCTCCTGTGTAGGATCCGCAATTTGAATTTCCTATGGTCTTCCACTTTATGATTTCAAATGGGAGAAATAAAGGTTTTCTTTTTACTACATACATCATTGTCAACTTGAAAGCATTTGGCTTCAAGGCGGCATCTCTATCGATCAGTTTGCAGCCGTTATTTTGCGGTTCTTGGAGTATCGTTCGGTTCTAGGTGACCGCTGGTCTATCTCGGTTTCTAAAAGCTTGAATATACTACTCTAGTATCTTGTAATACTAATACAGATTTCCTCCATTTCCATTTCCTTTACAATGAATCCCTTTCTTCTCCAGATTGACTCAGCTTTATTGCTTTTAAATTGATATGATTTAAGGCTCAAGGCAATAATACAGCAGTCGAGCAGTCTGACCGAATCGAAAGTCCATAACTCGTCAAATAAGATACATTTTCGGAGTTCAAATCCATCATCGAGTAGTTCGTAAAAAGAGAAAAACCTTGTGTGATAACAATGACCGATTTTTCAATACCTAAAATCTTGGGGTTCCGGTTCAGACATCTCCAACAAAACGAAATATGAAAGAATATTTCTTCGGCGAATTCCTTTCAGCAGATTTCTGGCAAAAACTCTGAGAATAAATAAAATTGCCATGAAAAATTTCCAAAAAAAAAAAATTTGTTATTCGGAGTCGACTTTAAACTGCAGGTCATGGTTGAAATTAACACACTCAATGTAGGTTGTGTGAGAAGCTAGGTCATAAATCGGACCTAATGACCTTAGGCAGTTTTCGAGAGAAAATTTATTTGGCACCTAGTTGATTCAATATAATTATTATTACGGCCTTAAAAAAACTCATTTCTGGTTATGGTTATGACAAAGGCTTAGGTTTGGAGGGTACTAGGAGACTGTTAACTCTGATAGTGATAAAATTGCACCTTTGGTACTGGCAAAATTTGATTGCAGCTTCTACCGCCATAGCTGCTTGATCGTTTAAATGACTAGACGAGTTTCTAAGTGTGACACAATATGACAACACAAATTTCAACTGAACTCTTCTATAAATTAAAAATATGCAGTTCATCTCTACGTTTGGAGACTGTATATATTCATTTAAAGTTGACCCATATTATCAACTGCTGTTGTCGTTATTAAAACTTTTCTGACAGTAGATTTTCAATGATTTTTTTTTTTAATTTTGCAAGTATTTTCACAATTTCATTTTTTGACATATTGAGAACAGCATGAACAGACCTATTTGTTATGGACTCTTTATTTTAAATGGAATTTCACTGTTGATTTCAGATTTTTTTTGTTTTCAAGTATTTCTTTTAATTGAGTTCAAGCCCAGTGTAAAAACAATTGCAAAAATGTCATTTTAATTGATAAAAAAAAGGCACTTAAGTTTGAAATGATAATTTAATTTTGAATTCTTTTTTTAAAACGGAAAACTTGTTAACAAATAAATAGAAATCAAAGAAAAACAAACAATTAAAGGCTCTTAAAAGTATGAAATTAATTTCTAAACATTTTTAAACAGACTTCTATTGAGAAATAAAACAAATTCTAAAAGTATATGTAGAGTTCGACAACGAAATGCAACTTTTTAAAGTGTTCTTCATCTCAGGCTAAATATCAACAAGAAGGATGAAGATGGGTTGCCTTATTTTGGTAAAATCTAATAAATAAGGACGTTTTAGATGAAAAAAAATTCTAAAATTAACAAATATTGACGTTCTAAAGCGGAACTCTGTCTGTTGTGATATATAAATACATCATATTTATGAATATTTTTATAAAAGAAATAAATATAGAAAAGCAAAGATAAAAAACGAACATAATCATAATAATTGTGGCTGATGACGAAGCACAAGTAGAAGCTCAGGAGGGCATTCATTGAAAGTTGAGTTCATAGACTTATAGGACGAGACTATAAGACTTAAAAAACAACAATAACAACAACAACAACAGCAATAATTATAACAAACGATGACGAAGTCTCTATCACAAATATTTCAACTGCTGCTATCATATGCTAAATAACGTTGATACTTACTACATACATACACATCTAGTAGTACTTGGTACACTAAAAGAGTATAAATATGTAGACTGAATAGCGATGGATGGCTGGATAGATGGTTGGTTGAATGAATGGTATGATGTCTAGGCTTTAATGATGAATAAGACGCAAAAAGAAGGAACAAAAAAGAGAAAAATAAAACCCGACATAAATGATACAATTTACGCTTAACAATTTCATTTGTCTTAAAAGAAATAAAACAGAGAAGGAAAAAAACGATGACGCTGCTACAAAAACAAAATAACCAAGTATAAAGTACGTCATCATCGCACAATCTGCTATATTTTATACATAAAAAATGAAGGAAAGAAAAAATATTGTAAATACAATATAAAAATAAAATTAAAACTGTGATAAGGGAACACAACAAAATTACGACTAGAAAACCCCATCATCATAAAGGAAAATCAAAATGAAAGGAAAAATCCCTGTTTTATTTTCTACAGCATTCATTACGTTTCATTTAAACACTTTTATAAAGGCACGTAACCTGTAACAATCATTACTACCACCACCAATTCATTCTTTTACACAGACACGCGGCTATGCAAGGGCACATACTTAGTCAGAGAACAATTTAAAACAAAAAAATAAAGAAAAAAAAATTGGAATACTATATAAGGATCGTTAGGAATAGAGGAAAAACTTGAGGAAACCTTAAAAGTTTTTTTAAAAAAAAAAAGCTACATACCCTTAAGGATAGGTAAATCACTTGTATACTGTACTAAATTAGGAACTATCTTGTGTATGTGAACGTATAAGTAACACACAAGTGCCGGCATATTGGTTAAGAGAAAAATTACATTCGCACACACAATAATGATAATTATTTAGAGCTTCTCACTACATCTTGTATAACAATACAACATTTTTACCGATGGCTGGACAAACTTACACATTTTATGAACACTTTTTCTTGAGTATACAAAATTTTATGCGAAAAAGTCAGTTAGGTTACACGGAGTTTTTGTTCCTTAACTTAGTCAATAGAAGTTTCATTACCAATTTTCAATTATCGTTATCCTTAAATTTTTTGCATATAAATGTATGAAGACATATCACTGTGCGGTGAGGCATGAATCCAGAGCTATAAGAATAAAGCGCATACGGGAAGCACATCGTTTCAAGTCGCTATTAAGCAATTTTATCTAAAATTAAAAAAAAAAAATCTTGTCGCCGTAGTCTGGTAGGTAGTGTATCGGCTTATTAGACGAGAGGCCACGCTTCAAACCCCAGGTCAAACATCTGCAACAAAAAGAAATATGAAAAATATTTCTTCGGCGACTTCCTCTCAGCAGATTTCTGTCAAAAATTTTGAGAGCAAATAAAATTGTCATGAAAAATTTTTCAATAATCTGTCATTCGGTGTCGACTTTAAACTGTAGGTATCGTCACTCATATATAAAGTTAACATACACAACATATGTGGTGTGAAAAGCTAGTTCGTAGCCCTAACTGAAGGGTTCTGATGACCAATTATGTATGTATGTGTGTATCCAAAATTTAAAAGCAACAACCCTTCCAACGCTAAATCTTCATGCATTACGATTATGCTGGTAACATAAAAAACATTGTTCTGCGCATAGATTCTCATAAAACCCATCAAACCAGAATTACGTACACTTGTCTGGACATACTGCAACAATCTGAATATATGCAGAGATATTACAGAGAAAAATAAATAAAATTCAGTGGTTTTATGAAAAACTACAGCATTTTTAACCAATGTTTCTAGTCTGGTAGAAATAGCTTAATTAGTTCAAATCTTATTAGACGTAAGGCCGAGGATCAAAACCCAGGTCAGACATTAAAACGAAATATGAAAAAATATTTCTTCAGCGATTTCATCTCAGCAGATTTCCAATAAAAACTCTGAGTAAATAAATTTGCCATGAAAAGTTTTTCAAAAATTTGTCGTTCGGAATCGACTTTAAACTGTAGGTCCCGCCACTCATGTATAAAATTAACACACACAACATGAGTGGTGTGAGAAACTAGGTCGTAATCCTGACTGAAGAGTTGTAATGATCAATTATGTTATTATGTAGTTCAAATCTAACTTCTGATCTTTCACCACCGTTGATATTTTTTAGTTTTCAAAACAAAAATTCAAATTCAGTAAATTCTTCCTTGGCACAAAGAAAAGTGTTCTTAGCTCTTCATAATGAAATCTGATCCAAGCAAACCTCTACGCGGCCGTCTAGCTAAAGTATTTCCTTATCTTACTCCAAAATTTTGAGTATATTGTGTATACATACATATACGAGTATATCATCAAATAAATAGCGAAGAATTATAATGATTCCAGACAATCCCGATAAACCGTTAATTCCTTTGCTTATAAACCTATAGTAACACATAACACCACTTTTACCCTACGCCAATATAATTATTTGCAAAGTTGTTCTCCATAAGTGGAAGTAGTAAACAAAAATGTCTCATACTTAACACACACACTCGCTCACACATGTACAGGAATATTCAAGCGAGCAGCATTACTAAACGAGGGTTGGTTTTGGAAAATTGATATTTTATAACGAGGTTGTTGGCGTTGTTGTTATTTGTTAATATTTTTTTGTTTTTGTCGAGTGCATGTAAAAGGGTACTGCAGTAGGTGGTTTGAGTGGCGTAGCTATTGCGTTATATTTTTGTTGTAAATGTAAATGTAATCATTCATAAACAAGTCAATGTTGATGATGATGGTGTTGGTGGTGGTGGTGAATTCTCAAAGTTAACGTTTTACATTTTTGTTGTGTAAAATCACTTTTAAAAAAAATAACAACAGCAAAGTGTATTTCGCCTTTATTGTTGTGGTTAAAAAACAGAAAATAAAAACAAATACAGTGAGTAGTTTCTATTTCACATTTTTTCGTATTTTACTATTGTTGTTGTTATTTCTCTTGTCGTTGTTCTTAGCGAATAATAACAAACGTACAACAACAATCAATCATATGAGAAGAGTACTTTAGTGTTATAATGCATGACGTCGCTTTAACTACTTTAAGGTGTCATCATTATGTTACACAACAATAACGATAAACGGTAAAAGAAAAGCACATACACAAGAGCTCGCAGTAGACGACATAACATGTCAAGAGAAGTCATGTTACAACATGTTTAAGTATAGCTGTTTACTGTAATCGTCTTTTAAATGGATTTTCATGATTGTTTTTAATTAAAACAAAAAAGAAGGAATTCTTTAAAAAAAAAACCCAAGAAAAGAAAATTTGTTTAAAACACGAACGAAAAAAAGAAAGAAAAAGTTACCGTTACCGCAACTTTTGGCATTTACTGTAATTGTGGATTTTATAATTAATTTAATTTGCCCAAAGGTAATATAAAAAAGCAGTTCTTTTTTAATTTGAGGAGAAAATGACGTCATTGTCGATATAACTCCGTCATTGTTTTGTTTTGCTTCTTTTATTTTGTAAAAAAGTACTGATATCGTGTTTATGTTTTTTTTTAACGTACAGGGTTTTTCAAGATCCTGTTAAATATCAAATATACATATGTATGTACAGTGGTGGCCACGAATTTAAGACACGACATATGACTGACTTTGTTGTGATAATAATGTACCCTGTAATACTAAGTAAAAGTACCATTATTTAATTTTGTTTCTTTTTACATTTTGTTGCTTTTTGATCATATTATTGTAAAAACGTTTATTTGAAATTGGCCACGAAATTAAGACATTTCAGAAATATCTGGTTTTTAAGTGATTTTTTGGTGTTTTTTGAAGCTAAACGGTGAGCAAATGTTTTATTTTATTTTATGTTGGAATACATAGAAATAATTAATTGTAAATGGCCAGAGGAACTTGGAATTCCGATGCCGAGCAAAATTTGATCCAACATTAAAATTTGACGGAAAAATAGTAATGGAGATATCTAAGTTGCTTAAATATTCTAGATGCAAGATTTACAACGCGCTGGAACACATCAAGCAACGTGGTGCCACCAAAGATATTAAACAGCAACCTAGAGACCGAAAAACTACACCCTAAAGTAGCTGCTAATAATCCTTTCACGAGCTCAAGTAAAATAAAAAATAAAATTGTATTGGATTTTGGTATCGATATTTCGTCTACGGCAATAAGATGTCTAAATGAGAAAAACTTGCGTGGGTGTATTGCACAACGTAAACCACTTGTGTCAAAAAATATCAAATCCCGACTAGTATTTTGCCTTGATCTATATAATATGTAAATAAAAATTCTTAACCAAATATAGGTAGCAAAATATTATTAATTTTTCTTCCTAATATTCCTAAAATCTTATGAAAAATATCATGGACCTAAAATATTTTTGATAAGATGTAAAAATTATCACAAATTTATGTATAAGTAAAATGTCGTGTCTTAAATTCGTGGCCACCACTGTATGTGTAAAGTCGACTTCGAACGGAAGATTTCTGAGGAAATTTTCATGGCAATTTTGTTTACTTTCACAATTTTTATCAGACGACTGCTGGGAGAAAGCCGCCGATGAAATATTTTTTTATATTTTGTTCCAGATGCCAGAGGACATGGTTGTCCTTGAGTCTAATAAGTCAACACAATACCTACTAGACTATGGCCAGTTTAATATCATTCGCTGATTTCTTATGAGTCAGTTACTGTTCTATTAATTCCCACATATCGTTGTTGGCCAGAATATGAAAAATAAAATTGTAAGCAAGCATCTGCTCATAAAAACCTGTACTATTCGAATGTCTAGTGATGAAGCGTACTAGAATCCTGTCCAAATAATACCACAGATTCCATTTTTGAGTCAAATAAGCATAGTCTGTTCGCCTGAACAAATTTAATGTTCTTATAACGATGATATTTTCATTTAGACGAATGTGGGAAGCATTACCTGATGTTTTTATAATTTGTTCCAAACAAGATATACTTAATTAAACTACTAATAAAGGCTTCAAATGTCCAATATTAAAAGACCTTCGGTTTTGTGAAAAATGCTAATGATTTTCAGACACTTTCAAGTGAAATTGAACTCATGTCTTAAAACAATACTTAAAAGAAACTTGATATTGAATGACCCTGTAGTTTTACCGGGTTGTTTGTTGTTTTTTTGTTACTTACTCTCTTTGGCAATTATTTCAAAAGTTTTGATGAAATTCACTATGAAATAAATTTAATGTTTTTTTATTCTTTTTTTAATTTCCAACTAATTGTAGCACCGTCTTGTTATATTTTTTTCTTTTTTACAAATTGAGTGAGCAACACACAACAAAAAAAAAACAAAATCACGTTCACGTTTTTGCGTAAAATTATAAAACAACAGTCTACGATAATTTAAAATGAATCATTTTTCGAAAAACATTGTTGCAGTATTACGAGTTTTAAATTAAAAATTATTGTACTTTGACTGTGAGTCTCTGTAGTAAAAATGATCGTAAAAATGTCATTTGGCGTCCGCACAATGTTTGTTTGCCGACTAAGAGTGGGTTTTTAATTTTTCCCTTTAAAAATATTAATTTATTAAATAATATTTTATTTGTTTATTTTAATTGTTTAAATTCTTATTTAAATACGTTAACAACGTTCTGAAAATAAATTTTGGGTACAGGTTTTTATTCCTTCCTTTTGACATTCAATCAGTCTTCTGGCAAAAACTCTGAGGATATAAAAAAATTGTTATGATGTCTCAAATCTAGCGTTCGGTGTATATGTACGTTTAAACTGTAGGTACCGCCACTCATTGATAAAATTAAAGCACACAGATAAGGTGGGTAGTGTGAGAGATAGGTTGCAATCCTGACTAAAGGGTTATTATGACCAATTAAATAAGTAAGAGAGGAGGTTTAATAAAGCTTTTTTCATATACAAGAAAAATATGTTTAATTTTTGTTTCAAATTTATGATCAAACTTATCTATGTATACATATGTAAGGGTGCCTTGGTAGTCTAGTGGGTAGTGTGCTAGACTATTAGCATAAGGGTCGTGGGTTCGATTACCACCTGAGGCTCTGGTCTGACACTACACCGAGCGTATGATCACATGGCATATGGTTACTCTGCTCGTATATAATTATGTACATATAATGTATATAAAAAAGTCTACTACACATGTAGAAATACCACTTTTGTCGAAAATTATTATGAACAAGACGAAAACAATTTCAATCTTTGTGGATACAGGAATAAAAATAATTATGGCTTCTGGGATACCGAAGCTCTGCATATAGCACATAAAGACGCACTACGTCTGTGACAAAGTGATTATATGACGTGCCTAACCAGTTCCTTCTACCTCAACTGGATGAAATGGAACCAAAAAAATACATGAGTCTAGCATCAGTCAACCAACACCACCATTTACATATCGACGCCTCCATTATATAACGTTCTAAGTGTACTTAGAACGTTTTTAATGTTCTTCCATTTTTAAATTCTACGTTCGCTAACTTAAATACTGTCAAAATTTGGTTAAGATGCGCCGATCCGTTCCGAAGTTATAGGGAAAAATCTTCTTAGAATACACATATGGTCGTATGTCGCGTGATAACTTTGAGAGCTCATAACCCAAAACACACTTTTTCGACTTAGAATGTTATAGAATAGAGGCGTCGATATAAAACATTCTCAAGTTTATTTGTAACAATAGATAACAATTTTGCTTTTCAACTTACCTATAATTAAACAAATTAAATTGGATTCTATATTCTATAGGCTTAGCTGCAAAAGATAGAAAATGAATTATTAGTGAGAAGAACTGACAAATCAAAATGTATTATTGTAAATATACCATAAACATTAATACATAATTTAATTTTAATAAACAAAAGAAAAATGTGGAAAAAATTTTCTGGAAGGTCGAAAGCTACCTTATAAATAAAGGATACAAGTTAATGTAACAACACGTATAACCAAAACAAACATTTATTGCTAAATTAAATACATTTCCACAGATATTTTTTTGGACCATTAAACAAGTGAACAGCGTGTATAAATCGACGTTTAGAAAATCTCATTTGAAATAGAAGTTAAAAAAAATTTTAAAAAAATTAAAAAAATAGTTGATTTATAAATTTCATAATATAAACCATAGAAAAAGTTGTACCAGTTTAATGATATTTTTTTGTCTTCTACCGCAACTTTCGCAGTCTAGTCTGGGTAGGTTGCAGTCTGATTTTTTTTTGTTTTTGTTTGCATTACCATCTATAAAAGATATTTTACAATATTTTAACATTTTAATATCGAGTTAAACAGCAACATTTATCAGGCGTTACACAAACTACCGTTGGCATTTTAAATAATTTATTTTCTGTTTTTTTTCCTTTTTTTGTTTTTGATAAAGCAATTGTCGTCTATTAAAATAAACAAATACATACATATGTATGTACATACATATTGTATAGTATAATTACAAATTTATATCATTTTTCTCTTACTAATAATTTATTATTTATTTATTTATTATTTTGATGAATATTCATAAACTAAATAAATGTCTCTAGTTGATCTATAATTGAAAAACATGAACATGAACATGAGCTATGGCTGAAAATAAATATAGGCGATAGAAATTAAACTCATGTATGTACGTCCGTCATGTAAATCCATCATATATTTTGGAATTTTAATTAAAAACGGCTCTATTATTACTTATTATTAGTATTATTGTAGCATTTATCTTTCCCTTACAGCTCCTCTGGCTTGTTTTTTTTTAGTTTTATTATGCAGACTCTCTCGGTGTTGAGTGTGTTTTTTCAAAACGCACACTCACATACAACAGCGCATGAAAAACTTTTAATTAATTTTAATTGAAAAAAAACCTCATTGTTTTAAAGTACAGTTTGTTTAAAAACAACCAACATAGAATATATATACATACACATACATACATATGCAAAGATCAAAACTCTCAATTACATACACTAATACCTTTACAATCGTATTTAAAAAAATCCAAAACAATGTAAAAAAGCACTACCACGCAAAAGCAGAAAGTTTTACAAGTCAAACAACCTGTCAATATTTAAAATAAAAAATTACCTTCACTCTCCACCCTTAACGCATTTTCTTGTTGTTGCATTTTTTTTCTTTCTCTTGCCTTTTTTCATAAAATTCGATTTATTCACAAGTACAATAAGAAACCGAAAACGAAAAAAATAAAACAAAATTTTTTTATGGGGCGGTTAAGTGATGATAATGCAATTTATAAACTTCGAGGGTTGCTGATTGATAAAGTTCACTAAAGGGTATCCACTACTCTCTTTCTCTTTCTGTTTAACTTTGCCTCCCATCCAACACCCAGCTTTTAAAAATGCTTAAACAAGCTTTATAAGGGAGAGAAACCCAATACATACATACATACATAAAAGCAAATGCAATCGAAATGAAAAAACACCAACAAACAACTCACCCCCACGTGTTGAGTGGTGAAATGCAATGCTTCATGATTAAACGAGCAAAACACTGTACATGTATTTGTGCGAGAGACATTGTGTTGAAAAAGGGAGTTTGATTTAAAGCATATGCAAATGTTAAGGGATTTGTTTACAGGTGTTGTTATTTCAGAGAAAGTATATTTTAAATGAAAATTTTTAAACTTTTCATGGCAATTTCATTTACTCTCCAATTTTTTTCCAGAAATCTGCTGAGAGGAAGTCGCTGAAGAAATATGTTTTCATATTTCGTTTTGTTGGAGGTGTCTGACCTGGACTTTGAACCATGGCCTTACGTCTAATTAGCCAACAGACTACCTACGACGACTCCAGAGCGATTATTTCAATTTTCTGCGTATTAACTCATCGGTGGTATTGGTGCAGCATGTATATAGTCGTAGTAGTGCGACACAAACAGGGCAAACACTACAACGTATAGCTACTCGCCTAGAAGAACATGAAATATCACGCGATGCTGAATGGTCTGGTATGTCCCAGAGAAGTATCGACCAGCTAACGTTCCAAGCAATTGGGTATCAATCGGCAGTCTTTACATAGAATATCAGTGTAAAACTGGAAGATGTTTCTTTACAGCTGTAAACAGTGTAAATTGCTATCGTCCGTCGATCACCAATGTGTGCGAGCTACAAGCTTTCTAAGCTAAGCTCCAAACTTTCATGAATTTCGAATATGAGAGAGATTACTTTTATAGGAAAACATTGAAGTCGCGGTAGTCTAATAGGTAGTGTGTTGGCTTATTAGACGCAAAGCCAGGGTTCGAGCCCCAAGCCAGACATCAAAGACAAAATACAAAAAGTATTTTTCGGCGACTTCCTCTCAGCAGATTTCTGGCAAAACCTCTGTGAGAGTAAATAAAAAATGTCAATGATAAGTTTCTCAAAAAAATATCTGTATAAAATTAACACACACAACATAAGCGGTGTGAGAAACCAGGACGTTGTACAATTGGTCAATTCGACCTCCGGGTACTGTACTTGTCTTAATTGACTAGTACACGTCCTCTAACCTAACCTAACCTAACCTAGGAAAACATTACGAGCAAGACGGGACCGATTTCAATCTATGTGGAAATAAAAGCAATTATGGCTTCTGAGACATTGAAGCTCTGCATATACCACACAAAAAGGCAATACAGCTACTCAAAGTGAGTGCTCAAATAACGGCTAATGTGTTTTGCTTAAGAGGTTCCTTCTGCCACAACTGGATAAATTGGAAACTAAGAATACGTGGCTCTAACAGGCACATATAGCACAGCCTACAATCGAAAGACTTCAAAAAGAACATCAGTTAAGAATGCGGGAAGTTATAACAGAAAGTTTTGGTAAGTTTGATAAACAAAAAAATGACAATAAAAATAAAATTAAAAAAATTTTTAGTTGATGCCAATCTCGGCATTGATGTACTCACGATTCGTCATCAGTTATGTTTCTAAAAGACGCAATTGTGACAGTTATCAAAATAAACTCCGATGTCACATGTCTTATAGTCAAAATACGCGTCAACGAGAGCAACACCTTCTTGAAAAGTGATTCAAGCATTTATCAACATAATTTTTTTATTGCATAGAGTAAATTAAAATGAAAAAATATCTGCTGTTACAAATATAACGATTTTTTTCTGAGCTTAAACTGCATCAGAAACAAAAAAAAATAGAAGTCATTAAATGACATTTTTGGGGTGGTTTAAACTCATTTTTTCTTATTCTTAACGAAATTTAAACGCATTAAGAAAAAAATGCAAAAAAAAGGAAACTTCAAAGTTCTTTAATGATTTTTATTTGATTTCTTATGCCAAAATACTGCATCATTTTACTCTTTTAACAGGAGTATATCCCTTGGTTGGTTGGTTTGGGGGGTCGTCAACAGGAAATATTGACGTATTAAATTTTATTTTCAGTATAGAATGAAAAATGGGGTTTTGCTTTGCAAAATAAAACAAAAAAAAAAAATTCGAAAATAACAAAAACAAAAATGAAAATGAAAAACATTACAAACAACTTGAGGCGAAATAAACTTCCTGTATTTTAGAAAGAAAGAAAAAAATTGAGAGAAAAACATAAATAAAAACCAAAGCAAAGCAAAATAAAACGAAACTAAAGCGATGTGTAATGAAATGAATTGTGCACAATGTTTTAACCAGGAATGGATAAAGTTTTGACAGGATTAACAGCCAGCCCGCCAGCCACTGAGGGCAGCAGTCAGCAATCGACAATTGAGTCGGACCCGAATGGCTACTGTAAGACGCTTTCACAGCTGGATTTACCTTCTTTTTTTTTGTTTTGTTTTCTTATTTCTTTTCGAAAAAATATAAAATTTTTTAAAAAACTCTTTCTCTGGATAGACGACACAACTAAATCCTTATCATGGTATGGAATGGAATGGTTAGTTAAGTGTTTATTTCATTTACGTTCGTTCAATGCCTGTTTAGTTTGGCTGGATAGATGACTGGATGGCTGGCTGACCGGCTGGCTGTTTGGCTGGCTAGTCGATTGGATGGCTGAATATTTGATTGCTTTAAATTGAGGCAATGTTTCACCAGTCAATATGCAATATTTTCTTTTTTTTGCTTTTTTTTCTGTTTCTGTTTAGTACAGTCAGCCAGTCAGTCTACTGTGTTGCCATCGGGAACTTATAAATTATTTTGCTTTTGCATACATGTAAAAATAATTGCAAATGCTTTACAAATTCAAATTGTATATGTATGTATGCAGATCAGAGCAAAAAGCAAATGTTGGTAGCTTTTTTGATTTTATTGCGTTTATACTCTCTTGCCATACTTTCTATATAGAACTGTGAGAGATAATATTCATATGAAAAGCTTATAAAACTGAAAAGATCGATTACTGAAACTGAAAGAACGATTATAGAACTTTCCTTTCTAATTGAACATTTCTAGAAGGGAAAATTTTAGACATCATTCTTTTTCTTCTTAATTGATCATTACAATCCTTAAGTTAGGATTACAACCTAGCTTCTCCCAACATTCGAGAGTGGTGGAACCTACGGTTTAATGCAGACTCCAAACGACAGATTTTTTAAAAAAACTTTCAAAATATTTTTTGATTCTATTTATTCGAGATGTCTGAGCCGACGTCATTCGCAGACGTTAAATAAAAAAATTTTAAGTAAAAAGGAATGCCCACTACTATTTCAAGTGCTTTATTACGTTAACTACTAACTATGATAGGATTAAAGCAGATTCTGCACCAATGTTTGTAAAAGTAGAACTATGACATGCTCCAAAACAGACGAAGTCTTGACCGCAGCATCTTAGCATATGGCAAAAGAAAAAAAGGCAAATCCACAGTAGAGAAGCTTCTTACAACAACATAGACTTTTTGGTGAAACAACACCACAATCATGAAAAGACCTATAAAAGGTCGAAAATATTCGTTGAGAATTCATTGCACCAAAAATTACTTATCAAAACTGTTTTTTGGATTGGAAAAACATTACTTTTCTTGCGGTAAATTACAGCGAAAGGAATAAAAGAGAATATTGATGTATAAAACAAGATATTTGGAAACAGGCACAGTATTTTCAAACATCCTTACTGAAATATGATCACAGAAGTATAGTATACTACCTACTATACTTGATCTACCAAACGAGAAAGCCTAGTTCAAAAATCAGCTCCAACATATTGAAAAAATTTATTATTTCCGAAGTTTTCTCCAATATTTTGGTGGTATGGAGCCGATGTTATGCCTGGGATGGTGAAAAAATGTATCTTGACAAAAGGGTGGCCATGATCAATAATGTCTGTATTTATACAGCTTCTAAAGCTAGTCAAAAAATTTTTGACCATCCTCTTCGGTACTGTACAGTAGGTAAACCCAGCATAACTTTTTTTTTAATTGGTCATTAAAACCCTTTCAGTCAGGATTACGACCTAGCTTCTCACAACACTTATGATGTGTGTGTTAATTTTATACATGAGTGGCGGGACCTACAGTTTAAAGTCGATTCCAAACGACAGATTTTTTGAGAAAATATTCATGGCATTTTTTTCATTTATTCTCAGAGTTTTTGCCAGAAATCTGCTGAGAGGAAGCTGCCGAAGAAATATTTCATTCATATTTCGTTTTGGTGGAGATGTTTGAACTGGGGTTTGAACCGGGCCTCATGTCTAATAAGCCAACACACTGATTACTAGACTACATCGACTTCGCATACCAGCATACACGCTGTGCTGCGGTTCACAAAAAATTTGTCTAATCCTGGTTTATAGAGTTTTATAAGGAAATTTATTACAAAAAAAATTAAATTTATACGATTTTCCTAATCACCCATTATTATTATTATTATGATTGCAGTTAAAGTATCATCTTAACAGTTGCATAAAATTTACTTCAGATCTCTTAACAGATACCAGGGGAAAAACAAAAAGGAAATGAATGCAGTGAATAACCATCAAAAGCCGCTAATAACAACAACGTGGCCAACTGGGCATTAAAATATTCTGCTTATGATGATTTGCATTGCTAGAATGGCATACGAAAATAACAACAGCAAGACAAAAAAATAAAAAAAATACAGACTAGGCCGGTCTAGTGGAAACAACAAGGCAACAACAGCAGGAGGAATTAATGAAACCCCAAAACAGGCATAAGCACGAACTTATTGCCTGATGATGTTAATGCTGCTGCTTGTAACAACGTTGTACTTGAAACAGGGCAAAAGCGTAAAAACCAGAACTGACTGAATCACTCGATGGATGGATGTAGCATCATGTTCAAGGTATAGACAACAACAACAACAGCAAAAAAAATCTGAAACACTTTTTTTCCTGAGCATGGCATAATCATCATGAAGTAAACAGCAACAACAACAGCAACAACAAAATAAATCCAAGTTTTCTACTTGTGTAATTCACTTTAACGGATGCGGACGTTTCAGTTTTTTTTTGCTTCTTCTTCTTGGATCTTACGCTTCTGGTTTCAATAAAAGTGATGTTGATGTTATTGCTGTAATGTCGATGTTTCTCTTGTTGTTGTTGTTTATTTTATGTTGCCTCTTCTCTTTATTTAGCCTCTGCCAAGTCGTCTTTATCATGTTTGTTTTTATATGCCATACCACACATCTCTTCATAGCATTTGTTGGTAACTGCCATATTGTTACTGGTTTTAATTTTTTTTCGTTTCTTTATTCCAATCTTCTTCCTCTTTTTCTTTTAATTTAATGTCTATCCCAGCATATATTGACAGTTCAAGGACCAGCGAGACAGAGCAGAGCTGCAGAACATCACACGTTAAAAAACAAATTCAAAAAAAAGCGTTCAACATCGCCATCGTCATTGCAGAGAGATGGTCTAAGAGACAAATTAAGAGGCAAACGGAAAAATAGTCAGACAGTGAAAAAATGTATAAAAACGTTTGCCAAGTCAAACAACATCTTATCAGTTTTAAACACACAATTTTTTCTTTTAATAAGAATTAAAAAACAATATGTTTACAGCATACGACGGTAGTGAACTATTTAAATAGAGGCTGTCGTATTATATGTTATTAGAAGGTAATAAATTACCTTGGGAAGTGTTCAGAAAATAAAATAATATTTTTAGAATTTCGTGGGATACTACCAGACAATTTTTTTCATCTTCAGTTTTAGTTTAATCTAGAGGTCAAGCAGGTCCTCTAAACAGGAAGTTTTAGTCAAAGTACAGAATTTGTCCTTAATTGTAGCCAAGCAAACACTAGGCCGTTCTCTACAATAAGTTTGCCACAGATTTCTTGGGTTAGACGCTATGTACAAGGAACCAAGAATCTGTCATTTCCCATGGAAATAAGCGATGTTAACGGGCAATCTTGTTGTCAGCGTATAAATCAGTATATCCTCAGGGAATACTCTGCTACTGAGCAGTTTTTTAATCACTTTCAGAATATTCATGTCTTCCGCTTGGAAGACACATCAGTGGTTGAAGACTCTGATATTTAAATCATCAAAATATCCAAATCATCCGTTTTCCCAAGCAATTTCTAGCCAACAATGTATATTGTCAAGGAATTTGAGAGAGAATCTAGCTTTCTGTTCTAGCAGCCGCTGCTTTGGATAACAGCTTCTAAGTTGCCATAGTTACAGGAAACCATAGAATGAAACGGCACGACTAAAAAAACTGCTTTGGTCAGTATTATAACGTCTAATGGCAGCAAGTGTTCTCTGGTGAACCAATAATGAACTTCTGTTGAAAAAATTGTGAAAATGAATCGTCACATCACCATAAGAATGAAATCGACTGAGTTCGGTATTTCTATGCCAGGGGTATTTAGTATGATCAACAAAATTTAATTCGAAACTAAAATTGAAAGACATCACTAATGGTCCCGATTTGCTTAAAAGTTGATGTGTAAACGACTAACATCTCGAAAGTAAAATTAACTTATGCCAACCGGTCTGGACTCCAAACATGACTGAAAAAAATCAGATGTGTTCTAAGGTTTCACCCAATGTTTTCTTAGATAATTAAGGAGTCGATATCAAGTTTTACATTCAAAACATCAATGTGAAAACAACCAATTTAAATTTTTGATAAGCATTTTATGGCTCTAATTCAAGACAAGGATGTTCAAAACCAATACCCTAATTGTGTCTCAGCTATTATATTTACTCTAGAAAAAATGTCGATCAGATTCAGCGTGGTAAAGATGGAAAATTCTTTATTGCTTAAAGGGCTACAAAAATTGTTTATCAGAAGTGCATCTAGACTTGCAGAAAAGGCTACACTCATCGAAAAGATATCAAAGAAGGGATATCGATATGATATAAAACATAATTCAAAATCGATAGCTGCAATTATAAACGTATTGTGGACTTAAACGTCACCCCAATTCAATGTACCCTAACCGCATTCACATCTTGCAACATATTATAGGAACAACAATAGAATTGACGGAAAAAACGCTCTCAAAGCTTAACAAGTTACACAAAGCCATATATTAACTCGTTAAATACTCGCTTTTGAAAACAACAACCATTGTTGTTACTGAACAAATTTTTAGCAAAAATATAAGGTTGGATTGCTGGGAAAGGTATGATGCGCTCTTGCTGCAATTGCATATGCCACAGTCACTGCACACACATATGTATACCTACACAGCCAGATACAAATAGCACGAGACAAGATGACATTAAAAAATTATACGAAGAAGAAAAAGAAAACAACAAACGAATGTGAATTGTAACAGTGGCTGCATACGATTCGACTGAAGAAGACAAAAGTTGTGATAATTAATGTATTATTTGAGCTGAAAGTAAAAGCAGAATAAATCTGTATTTTATAAACAAATACTAAGATAGTTAAGGTTAAGATAATTATTTTTGGTTATAGAAGAAATGCAAGACATTATAACGAGCAAAATTTGTTTTTAGATATAGAAAAACATTTCGAAGTGATGGCGAAATCTAAGCTGTACGTTGTGGAAAGTTTTCAAGTGCTCAAAAACTTTAACACCAACTGCAAATACAACACATATTTTGAACGCTAGTGGCCGCAAGCAACGGTCGCAAAGTACATGTGTGGACCATAGTATGTCCCTTATTTATAATGGGTGATTTTTGAAGAGCTATAGGAAAATTTTTTTAAAAAAAACATAAAATTCAGAAAAATGCATGAAATCTTTATTTGAACCGATGGTACGGTCCATATAATTTAATGTTTGAAGATTATTTTATGCAAATGTTGACCGCGACTGCACCTCAAATGGTCCATCCGCTTAGTCCAATTTTGGCATACTCTTTCCAACATTTCGGCAGGTATCTCACTAATAAATGCTTCAATGTTGTCTTCCAATGCGTCAATTGAAGCGGGCTTGTCTGTATAGACATGAGCTTTAACATAGCCTCACAAAAAATAGTCTAAAGGCGTTAAATCGCACGATCTAGGCGGCCAATTGACCGGTCCTGAACGTGAAATAAAATCTTCACCGAAGTCGCCTCTCAATAAGTCCATTGCTACGCGTGCTGTGTGGCATGTGGCGTCGTCTTGTTGAAACCACATGTCATGCAAGTCAAGCTCTTGCATTTTGGGCAAAAAAAGTTGAATATCATCTCACGGTAGCGCTCACCATTCACAGTTATGTTACGATTCGCAGCATCTTTGAAGAAGTACGGTCCATAAACCGCACCAGTCCATAAACCGCACGAAACTATGACTTTTTCTGGATGCATTGGTAGCTTTTGCAATGCTTCTGGCTCATCTTCACTCCAAGATCAACAATTCTGCTTATTTACGTATCCATTGAGCCAAACTGAGCTTCGTCGCTGAACACAATTTTTTGATAAAGAAGTGGATTTTCGGCCAACTTTCCAAGAGCCCATTCACCAAAAATTCTGCGTTGCGGTAGGTCGTTCGGCTTCAATTCTTGCACCAGCTGTATTTTGAAAGGCTTCACACCTAAATCCTTTCGCAAAATTTCCACGTTGATGAGTAACAGATGCCCAATTGCTGCGAACGGCGACGAATGGATAATTGATGGTCATCATTAACACTGGCCGATACAGCTGCGATATTTTCTTCAGTTCGCACTCTACGCTAGCGTGTTGGTGGTTTAATGTCCAACAATGTAAATTTGGTGTGAAATTTAGTCACAATAGCCCGAATAGCCGCTTCAGTGGGTCGATTAAACTGATCATAAAATGGAAGAAGGGCGCGACGAACTTTCTTAACACAGCACGCATTTTGATAATAAAATTCAATGATTTGCAAGCGTTGTTAGTTTGCAAGACGATTCATGGTTAAATTATAGACCAAACTGAAGATGTTTGACAGCGAAACAAAACACGAAACGTGCGTGAGCTGTTTAAACCAGTGTTGCCAAAAAGATAATAGCTAAAAAAATCACTCTTTACTAGAAGGGGTCAATGAGCTTCAAGAACTGTAGATCTGGTTTTCAATAATTTTTCAAAAGCTTTCGGTCGTGTGATGCAACATAAAGAGCTATAGTACTGATCGGGGAATATGATTCCAATATAAATTGGATCATCACTTTCAAGCTTAGTATGGAACATCACAGTAAAGTGTGTTCTACGGAGGTACCCTTTCAGGGCGTCCAGCAAGGACGCTGATAGGAAAAGACAAAGTTTTTCTAAAGTGTATAACTATCACACTCACTGATTGTCTAGCACCCAATATGAATGGAACATTGTGGCAACCTTACTAATGCTAAAGATATTCTCGAATCGAAAGTACAGGACAGAGAAATGGGAAATACTGATTGCGCATCAATATCAACAAGGCAAAGGTCATGCATGTGGAAACTAAAACGTAAATCGTATCCTTCTGAATAACAAGACTGAAAGTTTTTTTTTGCGATACCAGGAGGCGATGTCAAAACGGATAACGAAAGACGCCTTTTAAAGTCAATATAATAAAATAGAATGGAATCGTTGATATCATCTACAAGTCCTTTTTTTAAAGACACTGTAATAAACAAAAAACAAAAAAATCACAATAAAATTGTCATTGTCATTTAATTAATCTGAATATAAATTAAAAAGTAATTTCGTTTCTTCGTCAAATTAAAATAAGGAAGTCTATTTGGCAAATAAAATTTTATTTTTAACCATAAAATATTTGTTTGTTTGTGTGTATATTGTTGTTAGCGTTTAATTGACTGACAGACCGATAGACTCAATTCAATGTCTGTCTCACTGTCTATATTTGTACAATATTATGTGTGTGTACGTGTTTGTGTGTGTCTGTCTATCAGTCATTCAGTTTATTTTTTAACGATCGATATTTTTACTGCCTACTTAAAGTGACAAACGTGCCATCAGTTAAAATTGTTTGTTTATTCCTTGTTGTCGCTGCTATGACAGACTGACTGACGTAGTGACTAACTGAGCGAGCGAATGAGTGAGTTAGTAAGAGTGTATGCTTATGACGGAGTGGCATGGTAGTTGTGCTAGTAGTAGTAGTAGTCAAAGTAAGAGTAATGTTTTGTCCTCCAACGCATTTTATTTTCCTTTATTTACTGTCACCCTGTCTTTGTTATTTAATTTTTTACACAAATACACTCGCAATACAACAAATACAATGCTGATACGTTCCAATACCACAAGAATTAATGTTGCAAATAAAAAAAAAGAGTCGAGTCCTATGCCTATAAGTAAATAAACGACAGTGTGTAGCATAATCCACCTTAAACCATCTCTCCTTCATTCCCCAACTCCTGCTGTTTTTGTTTTCCTGTGTCATTTCATTTACCCAACACTTTCTCTCTCTGCTTATTTCGTTTTTTCCTTCTGGTGGCTGTTGTTTTGCTTTATACTACACCCTTGTCAATTATTTACGGTTTTTTAATACGAAATGATATATTACAGCAACAACAAAAACTTATGCAATGCATCCACAAATCCAATGCATATTTGGTCGTGTGTGTGTGTGTGTTTTGTGTGTGTCTGTTTTAGTTTTTATTTTCATTTATTGTCTGCTCAAAACCATGAATGTTTAAATACTGATAATAGGATTAAAAAGAGGACATGCTCCTAAAAAAGTGAAATAAAATGTTTAAAATAGGCAGCTAATGACACTTTTTTCTGTTTGCTGCAACTACAATAGAAAGTAAAATATTTATAGACTTTACCTAGTCAATTTAAATAAAAAAAGCGTTTAATAGTATAAATAATAAAGGAGCTTATCGTATAATCTTAATATCTTATAGGATTTCTGTTTCAAAGTTGTAATCATGAAAAATAAAAGATCATTGGAATCTCCAATAGAGAGAGGATCCAATCTCTGTTATTAACCGTTTAAGTGCTAAGCATTTGAAGTGTATTTAATGAAGTTCAACTAGTAATTCATACTTTTATATGATGTTATAAACAAAATTCAATACATTACAATCTTTCCCAGGCATGTGTCAAATGTAATTGCCGATAAAGCGATGTGTCACGAATATGAAATAGAGAGATCTCCAATCTATCGGGTTAAAACGATTAAGCAAAACCTCTATAGTTGAAACTACGCTGATCAGTAAATCTTGAATTGACCTACTAAGCAAGATCAAAAAGAACTACTATAAAGAAAAAGAGCAGAAGAGTTACAGACGTGGTAAGGCTTGCAATCATTGAGGGTTTGTATTATTTACTATCTTACTTAGTTGCTCATTACAATCCATTAGTTAGAATTCCGATCTAGCTTTACACTCCACCCATGTTGTGTGTGTTAATTTTTTATCAATGAGTGGCTTGGCCAACAATTTAAGGTCTACTACGAACAACAGATTTGAGAATCTTTTCATAGCAATTTTATTTACATTCAGTTTTTGCCTAAAGGCTACTGAGATGAAGTCGCAGAAGATATATTTTTTCATATTTCTTTTTGTTTCAGGTGTTTGAACTGGGGTTTGAACCACGGGTCCACGTCTAATAAGAAAATACACTACCTACTACGTTTTTAATATCTTTAAAAATCTTCTCGCTACGAAAAATTGCTAAGTTTCGACTGAAAGCCAAAGCTTTTGTTGAGTATACCAATGGTACTTGTTCTTAAGAGAATTAAATTAGTTTTCACATAAAGCGTATATTTCGTTAGGAATCGCGCTACCATCTTGGCAAAGATTGTGTTTTTCTCACCAGATTCACACATATCTCATTTACGAACCAGCGGTGATCTGTAGCTTCAACTGCTGCACTTCTATTTCGGATGGCATATGGTCTCGTAAGGTGGTCATTTTGGGTTCAATAATGCTATACGTATGAAGTCCAAATAGAAGGCGATATTAAGCCACTACATTTTTGAGTGAGAAATTCGGCGTTTTCATTCATTTCATTTGTCATTGACTGTGAGAATCCACAACAGATTTTAATTTTGTGTTATCTGAGTCCACCAAGTCACCAATCGTGGGAAGAAATTACTCCTCTAGAGCCAGAATGTTCACCAGGCTTTGCGACTGCAAGAAGGTGATGTCATTGATAGCTGTCCAGGCCACCTTTACTCCCGTGGACCAATTAAGAAATGATTGCCTCTATAAAGGAAAATATGAAGTCGTAATTAGTCGATTTCACGCCACGTTTTCCAATTGGGCCTACATTGCGGCTCGTCATGGTGCACTTTACAACCATATAAAGTTAAACTAATGCAACATCTAAAGCTGGTTGACTATTCACAAGTCGATTATATGCTTATTGTGTGCCAAAATAACTCACTTTTAAAGTTAATTTTGCGAACAAAATTTTCTGCAGGCATGAAGTTCATTTCTCACTCTCAAATTGTCACATATAGAGCTTGGAGAACCCACATTACATCAATGTCATTGTATTTGGTACTTAATGGCAAAGTCTAAGCATTCTGATGAAGAAAAATTTCATCGAAATCATAGCTTTACGTGTTTAGACTTAATTTTGAAAGCGCAAAATGCATAACTCTTTATTAGAAAGAAATATAACACTACCTGAGTGTGTTATCAAATTTCACTTCTTAGGAAATTAAATCAAAAAAATGAATTAAAAAAATAATGTCACATTATTTTTTTTTTATCAATGAAGTTTTAGTCATTTTTTTGTTACCACTTATATGTGTTTTTCAGTACCTGGTAAATAAACAAACAAAAAAATTATAAAAAATTTTGTGCAAATATACGCAAAAATTTCGTTCAAATTTCTACAAACATATTTTTTTAACTTTTTGAGGCCATACGATAAAATATCAGTTAGAAAACTAAAAGCACTTGTTCTGTTGAATAATTTTTTATACGAAAAGTATGAAATGAATAAACGAATATTTTTGTTTTGTTTTTGTTTTTGGTATTTATTTACTTTTATCAAATGTTATTAGAGATAAAAAATACTGTTATTTGAATTTCTTTTCACAAGAAATAAAAAAACCAAAAATATATTAAAAACAGAAAATTAGAAAACAGAACAATTATTATGGCTTTCCAAATGGAAAATAGTCTCCAAAAAAAAAAATAATGTACGAGACAATATTAACGGTTATTTGTTATTTCTTCACTATCTCGCTGCGAACAAAGAAAGAAACAATAAATAGCGGTAACAAACGAACATTGTACACTCTATATAAACTAAAGGCGAACCAGCCCCTTGAATAAAGGGGGGTTACGAGGGACCACAATTATCAGAATAATAACAATATTTTACAATTACCATTTTATTGTTGACTTTAAGTTTTCTGGCATTTTGACACCAACAAAGACAAAAATAATAAAAGCGATAAAAAAAAACAAATACAAAAAACCAACAGTAAACTGAGAGAAAAAATAGCAATTATTTGGCCCAACAACATTATCCAGTAGTCATTTGGTTTGAGAGTTTTTGGTGTCTGGCAGTCAGACCGTTTGCCTTATTGTCGATTAAGATTTGTTGAGGTTTTCAGCTGTTACTTTTGAATATTTTGCTTTTACAAAATCATATTCATATTCAAATTTCAAATGAAGCAAAATGTTTATTTCTTTCTCTTTCTTCACTGTTTGTCTATCGCCGGCTATATGGTTACAATTGCAGACAGTGAAATATATTTATTGTCAAACGCTAAAGGATAATTATGATTATGATTAAAACTTGTATAAAATACAATTGGAGAATGGAGTGAAACTACCGAATTGTGCATGCCGTGTATTGGTGTAAATGCATATGCAAATCAATAAAGTATGAATTGCGAAAAACAAAATCTAACTTGACATTTTGTACAAATATTTTAATAATAAATACATACATACATACATACATTATATCGCATATCGTTTACCACTACCAAACGGAATTTATGATAATTTTAACATTTCGTTTATTAGAAAAGATAAACGGTGTCAATTTCCCATAAAGCAGTTGCTGAAAAAATATATACCTGGAGAATACTATTGGTTGCACGGAATATGAATGTCTTGTACCATCGCTACATACATATAAGGCATCTCATCCTCTAGAAATAGTTGCTAACAATAATGTCTTAATTGCTTTTTAATTAGACCATATTGGATGTAAATCTGAACACCTAATTCTTGTTCACTTACGAGTGAACTCGGGCCGTACTGATTTTATATTCATACGGTATAGCAAATAATAACAACTTATAAGCTAGGCTTGGTAGTAGCATTTTAACATGAAGTGTTACTTAGTCATCATATGGTTATTATCCTTAGAGCAGTATACCACCTTTACTCACAATAGTACTAGTACTGTTTCGAGTTTTTAGACTGATCATATAGTATGTACCATAAATAAAGTGAAGCTAGAAACAAAGATGATGTAGCAATCACCACAAGCTACAATAAGTTAGAGTGCGTATTACAACAAAGCGATGATTAATGATATACAAATACAACATTGTATCAAAGTAAATCAAAATAAATCTAAAAATCGAATGACAATTTAAAGAACACGCCAATGAACTTCTTGTAAAACATTGTAAAAAAGACAAGTCGCCGTGGTCTAGTAGGTAGTGTGTTGGCTTATTAGACGAAAAGCCAGGGTTCGAGCCCCAGGCCAGACATCAAATAAAATACAAAAAGTATTTCTCCGGTGACTTCCTCTCAGCAGATTTCTGGCAAAAACTCTGAGAGTAAATAAAATTGCCATGAAAAGTTTCTCAAAAATCTGTCGTTCGGAGTCGACTTTAAACTGTAGGTCCCGCCACTCATGTATAAAATTAACACACACAACATAAGTGGTGTGAGAAACTAGGTCGTAATCCTGACTGAAGGGTTGTAATGACCAATTATGTATGTATGTAAAAAAGACAAAAAAACAAAAGATTGTTCATGCTGTAAACCATCTCACAACTTGCACCATAGCACTGAAAACGTTCAAGCTTCGCTTTCCCATAGCGTACACATGACATGGGTCCACCATTTCACATCTTAGAAAAGTGAATCGAATCAGTGGACTGAATTTCTAACATATCCAAAAATGCGAAGGCAATTAAAAAAAGAAAAAATCAACGTGACCATATTTGACGACAAGAATGTATTGTTTCATCAAAACAATTCGCATTTTAACCGAACCACTATTGTGATGATCAAATCCAATAAATTAATGTTTCAAATTGCTTCATCAGTTCCATTATTTGCCCGTATAAAATTCCTCCAATTACTTTCAGTTTTCAAAGTCGGAAAAATTGAATTGTAAAGATTTCCCAACAAAGAAGAAGTAAAGTCAACGATTGATACCTTCTTTTATAAAGCTGAACAGTTTCTTCTCAAAGCAGGATACCAAAGCTGTTGTCGTAGTTTGTGGTTTCTTCATATACATTCTAAGAAAACCCCAGAATAAAAAGTCTAACGGTGTCAAATCGATCGATCTCGGTGGCCTCCACGTGACATAATCATGTCATCAAATTGCTCTTTCAGAATGTCCAATGTGACAAGAGCTGTGTGGCAAGTATTACAGTTCTGTTGAAACCACAGGTCATTGACATCCAGTTCATCAAATTCAGGCCAAAAGAAATTGGTAATCATTGAACTATAGTGCTCTCCAGTGATGGTTTGGATTAAGTCATTCGCAAAGAAATATGCATTTAATACACCGTCAGCCTAAGCACCACACAAAACAGTGACTTTTTCGATAAGCATTAGATGTTCTTGGTTCTCATGTGGATTGGTACATACATACATAATTGGTCATTACAACCCTTCAGTCAGGATTACGACCTAGTTTCTCACACCACTGATGTCGTGTGTGTTAATTATATACATGAGTGGCGGGACCTACAGTTTAAAGTCGACTCCGAACGACAGATTTTTGAGAAACTTTTCATTGCAATTTTATTTACTCTCAGAGTTTTTGCCAGAAATCTGCTGAGAGGAAGTCACCGAAGAAATACTTTTTGTATTTTATTTTGATGTCTGGCCTAGGGCTCGAACCCTGGCTTTTCGTGTAATAAGCCAGCACACTACCTACTAGACCACGACGACTGGATTGGTATTGTCCGAAATTTGACAAGTCGTAGTACCCATTCATCCAGAAGGAACTCTCTTCGCTGAAAATGATTTTTCAATGAAAATTAGGATCATTTGCTAGCTGCTCCAGGGTCCATTTAGTGAACATACTTCATTGTTTATGATTGCCCACGATAATTTGCCAAAACAGACTGAATAAATGACAACCAATTTGACAGATGTAGGTTCAACACGATAATTGGTATTAATGTCCCTATTGTAGGACCCTATACATGCACTGTGTGAAATTATTTAATTTTCAAATAGAATTGCGGAGTCTTCAACTATTTTCTGAAGAAATTTACAATTTGTATGAAGACGTTAATATCCTCAATAGTAAGTATATAATGTGGTAACGAAAAAATGGTAATGAAAACATGATAAAGAAATCAAAATATATAAGAGTTGGAACTTGCATTTCATACGTTTGTTTTGAATTAAACAGATTTTTTTACACAATATCTCTACGTACGTATAGTCTCCCTATTTATAAAAATAAAACTCGCGGTATAATAAAGCAACACAAAGAATATTTATACAATAAAAGAATTGTTCGATAATTGCAAGTGGTTTTTTTTTCTTGAGAACAGAAAAAAAAACGAAAAAGGAAAATAATTTTAAAATATAACACTTGTGGATCAATTTAATAACACCGAACGAGCGACTGAGCGACTATTTGTTCAAAGATAAAAATAAATGCTGATAAAGACGGATCAATATGTTGTGATAATTTAAAACAGATAAATTAAATTGAATTAAATAAGAAATTAGTCATACCAACTAAAACAAGAGGTGCTTAAAGAATGAAACATTATGTGAAATAAAGAAAAAACGAAAACATGACATTTTCACAGCAACGGCGGATACAAGAACAGCTAAAATCACACCCGTTTATTAATTAAATATAGAGAGAGAGAGAAAAAAAATGGAAAATGAAATCGTGATTGAAATTGAAATTAAATAATTGCAAGCCAAAAGCAAATAAATGTAATTGAAAACAGACAAACAATTTTATAACCTTTGTTTTGGCAAAAAAAAAAAGCTGCACAAACTAAATACATATATTGTACCACATAGAAAACCAATTTTAATTCATTTAACAATTTTCGTTTTTATGCAGCTTGTAATTATAAAACAAACAACTTTTTTTGTTTATATTTTAAAAAAGATACAAAAAATTGCTGCAAAAGATCGAAACTATAAAACACAATAATTGAAAATATGAATGGGTTATCCACAACCGAACAATGGCTATAAAAAAATTAAAAAAAAGATTGTAATAAACCTTTAAAGGAAAATAAAAACTAAAAACTTAATAGCAGGCAAATTAATTTCAAAGTAAATTTTCAATTACATCGTTAAGCCAGCCAAATGCTTAACCTGGCGGTGGTAGCCTGCACTTGTAAATACTTTTATTGCAATGGTGATAGCCGCTAAGGCAAACTGCATTACATTTAAGCACCATGCTCAGCTAATGATATTTTCCAAAACTAAAAACCTTGGACTTTTATTTGATTTGATGGTCTTAAATGCAAAAACAAAAAATAAAACAAAAAGAAAATGTTTCATTTAAGGTATTTTATAACATAGTAGCAGCTATGGCAGGAACAATAAACAGCGGATGCAGCCGATGATAGTGGTAATTACTTTTGAAAAAATGAAAAATCCAAGAAAACCAAAACAAAATTTTTTTTTGAAATAAGCATGGAAAACGCGAAACTAATGTTTTTTTTGTTTCATTTCTTTTCGTTTTCGTTTTGTTTTTTATTTTCCACATGAAAATGAAATTTTAAATGAAAAATAAAAGTAAAAATCAGTTATTTTCTAAACTAAACGAGTGTTAAATTACTGGCTTAACTACTGCGTCTCGGACGGGCAATAGGCAATAGACAGACCTGGCCATATGGTTGCCAAACTGGCTATTTGGCTGACGCGTTCATTTCTTTGCCTAGCTGACTAATGTATCATCTTGTAAAACGATCAATGAACGCAAAAATATGTAAAAGCGTGAAAAAAAAAACAAACAAACAAACAAAAATATAAACAATAAATCGAAAAACATGAAATTCAATTTCATGCAAACATCTTTATGTTTTATTTACAGAAATTTACAAACAGCTTCTCATGCCACCAGTTTCATAGGAAAATTCAAATTAGTCAGTTTCTAAGCCTCTGTGACTGAAAGCATATTGTACCATCGCCAATCTTAGACGGTATCAAATAACGTAACAAATTTTACCATAACATCAAATGACTAATAATACATGTACTACATACAGACATACAAATACCTACTGTTTCTTTGAAAACATTTATTCATTTGTAAATTTAACATGTTTTTTTTCCAAAACACAAGCAAAATTTTATACAAAATATTATTTAATAATTTTTAATTTTCTTTGCGAATTAAACATATAATAAAAAAAATATGAAATTGTTACATTGCAGAAAATGTTAATAAACGTATGTATATTTGTCGGATGGCTACACACAATACTACACATATATACTGTACAAAAATTCCTTAAAGTACTCATTACAAAATATTTACTGACATTTTTTCTTTAATGTTCAAAAACATTTAAATTTATGGAGACGAGTGGATTTTGATGATGCTTCGAAACATATATTCAAATATAACGGGTGTACGAAATATTCGGTCATAAATTGTTCACGGATCGCTGTAATATCTCTGGCAATGCTAATTGCATGAGATGTAGCTTCATGTTGTTAGTCATCGTACTTTAATGGGCAGCTTTCTGGCAAACATTTTTAAAGTAAATAAAATGGCCATGAACAGACAACTTGGATGGTGTGAGAAGCTATCTCGTAAATCTGATGAAGGGGCTATAGCGGTGGTCCATTGAGTAAACACGCATTGTTAGAACCTTTCATTAAAGTCACTTTATTCTGTCAGAAGCCCAAAAATGAGCAAAAATTCGCAACATTACAGTTATAAATAGGAATGTTTCGTAGTTTGCTGAAAAAATTTGTGAAATTTACGAAGGCGATACTGTAACTAGAAAATGCTAAAGATGCACCTCGATATCAATAAGAATCTGATAAAATTCAAAAAACCTGAACATGAGCTGTGTAAACTTTGCTAGGGAATTAGGTATTCATCGCCAAAGAGTTATCCACCATTTGAAGAAAGCTAGATAAATTGTCTCGACTGTCAATGTCAATTCTACACAATTATGCCAATACCATTCCGATAATTTTGATGTCAAAACTGTAACAATGTTTGTACCGCCAATATAGGTACTATTTTAATTGCATAATAGCTGATCATAGTAACCGTTTAGAGCCATAGTACCGTTTAGAACGAGAGTTTGGACCTTTGAAAGTGTACTTAGTTAAAATTATAATAATATTCTACCCATAGTGATAGTGATTGAGCTATGAACTCTTCAAAAAGATTATTCGCAGACTATCACCAGATTAGGGCATCTATTGGCATTCAAATAAGATGGCTTTGTGTTAGGTTGGATTGGTAAAGAAGAAATATGAGTTGCTGCTTAAATGAAAGCAACGAAGTGCTATCATCACAACACCATGGTATTGTAGAGACTCGCCTGAAAGTCGGTGAATTTCTTTTGTTTCTTCCGCAGTCAATATTAGTCGGTGTCTGGCACCATATGATTACATTATGTACCTGTCTGTAGTGAAAACCAACAGTTTTATTACATGAAAAAAGAATTCTCAAAAGAACCATGCAGATATCAGAAGACGGGTGTTTTCTAATTTACAAAAAGTGAATGCGGTAATGACCTCAATGGTATCAGACTTACTACGCAAAATAAGCCCTTTACTTTCTTTCGAACTTAATAATGTTCTTTTTAATACTCCTTACATTACGGTATGCGATAGTAACCCGTAATTAAAAAAATTATCAAAATCTGAAATTTATTAGATCTTAAAAATTAATTACCAATAAAAAAAGAGTATAAAAAATTATCGTTAACTTAAAAACAGTTGACTATTTTTCTTATAATAAATCTTTGGTTTGTTTTGTTGCCAACCGGCTTTTTCAATTTGTTTTATTTTACAAACAGAACCGTCGTACACTATTAAATGTAAACAAAACAAACCGGCTTAACAAAGCTTACATATGTATGTACATACAGTATGTGGGAATTTGTGAAAATATCACTGCTATATTAATGTTGCTCTCCCTCTCTTTTAGCTGCAGTTAAATCTGCTCTCAAACGAATTGTTTGTATCTCTCACACATTGTGCTCTTATTTTTGTCATCATTGCTGAGGAAGTTTAAAAAAAGAGATTTTTTCTACCACATTTATTTGCCTTAATTTTTTTTTTTGTATTTTTTTATGCATTTTTTCTCTTTCCTTTATTATTGTTGTTGTTGTATTACCAAATGTTTTAGTCTTTTTGGTTGGTTTAGTTTAGAAGTGCAACATTTGGCTGACTTGTCTCTTGGCTGGCTGGCTGGCTGGCAACCAGATACGTTGTAGCATAACAACAGAAACAACAACAAAAAAATATAAAAAAAACCCCATCAGTAACGAATACAAACAACATGCAACAGGAATTACACTAAACAAAAGCGGGAAGACAACTTTCGCTCAATTTTTACTTCAAAAAGCATAAAATGTCAAAACAGAGTCAGACGTACATAAGATACAACAAACAACAAATGAGAGAAAATAGTAAGATTAAAAGAAACATTTTGGGAATATGAAAAGAAGAAATAGAATCTTACCTATTGAAAAAGAACAGCAAAATAAAAAAGTATCCACCAATAAAAATGATCGATTACTACAGAACTCCTTTGGTTTCGCCCATAGCACACTTTTGTCACTGACTGTTTTTATTACTTTTCTTTTAATTTTTTTTTATTATTTCTTATGCACGAATCACAAGCGAAAATCACTTCATTTATTTTAGAATAATTATTTTATTGCTGTATAAGTAAGTTTTGTTAATTAAAGCAATGCTGTATTAACAATAAACATTTTTTTATTATTATTTAATAAACTTTAACAAATTCCATAAAAATTGTTTCTTTATTTTCATGCAGCAGCAGTTCTTTTTATCTTTCGTCACTTTTGTACACAAACAAATCCACTTTTATACATTCTCATACACACACAAACTCTCTTCACTCATCCAACACAGGCAGAGAGAGAGCAAGAGATAGACGTTTAGCTGATTGACAGAATAATTTCAATATATTTTTACAGCAATTCTTTTATTTTTATCATACAATTCGTTGTTTTATTAATTTTTTTGTTTTTTGCTTTATTTTCAAAACAAATATTTCCACAGTATATTTTATTAGCTTCACTTTTTCGTTAATTTATGCCGTTTTATTTCTTATACACAGTATATCCAAAATTTAGACAATTTCTTGTACTAATATTTTCTTATTTTCTTCCACTTTTATTTTATTCCTTTCTTTTGCTTTTGCACTCACTTTTTGACACTGGAAAATTATGGCCGTGTACCAGTAGCAGATGAAGAGAAGTGTAATCAAATGATACCAAAAAATAATAATAATAATGGCAAGAAGAAGAACAACGATGGACAAGTAAAAGAAAACCACACAAATTTTTTTCTTTAATGCACCATCTTTTTCACTCCATTTCGAATATTTCGTTGTTAAAATATTTACTATTTATTCCTTTAAAAAGGTTTTTTTTTTTAATTCTACAATTGTATTATTTTATTTATATTGCTGCTATTGCACTTTATATAAAAATTTTCAGTTAAATATAGTTCTTTTACAAATCGATTGCATGCGCGTACATATTTTACATTGGCGTTTGCAAGGAAAGAAGAAAAACTTATGAACAAGTAAAAGAAATGTGTGTGAGAAAAAATCATCGAAAATGGTAATAACAAAAAATCGACGAGTTTATAGTGTGGCCATGTAAAAATAATAATGTAAAAACGCCCTCATCATGAAAACAAGTTTATAGGGTTGTATTTAACAACCACATTAAAACGTTAAACTCCTTTCTGGCAACAGTAATGGTGGTGGATGGAAAAAGTCGTTGTTAATTAAAAAAAAATATATTCTACATTCTTTTTTCGTGTTCGATTTGTATAAATGAAATTTAAGCCCCTTGTTGTTTAAAAGTCGTGTGTGCTGAGTCTAAAGACGTATGAGCGGATTTAACACGAAAAATACTAATTTTATTCTGTTGTTCAGAGTGTGATGAGTTTTGACGCAAATTGTATGTATGTTTCTCCGGTGTGATAAGTTTCTCATATGTGGTAAATAAAAATTAAATTCCCACTATACACCGTTACCCAAAATAATTCATTGCATTACCGAAGTGATGGCAATATAATTTTCTATTCCATTACCAGGTGTGGGTTTGTGTCTAGTTTAAGCATAATAATAATAGATTAGTGGAGTCACAAGCCCTCAACGAACGTAGTGTTGTCATTATATCAATAAATTATATCAGTAAATTAAAAAATATATTAAAAAATATGCAAAATGGCAGTACCGACATGTCGGCAATGTAATTTAAAATAATGTGGATTTTTATTTACTGTGTTTTTCTCAAATAAAGCGATTTTAATTTACGTAAATTGACATCACTTTAGAATTTTGTGAGTTTCAATTAATCTTTTTCACAGTGTTGCAAATTTGAAATTTTGAAATAGTATGAAATAATACCTTTTTGCATCAATATATATATTTATTTTATATATATATACGTACGGAATGGAATAGAAAAAATAACTACATGTTTCATACAAAACAAAAACAGTTGATTCGAAACGTAAGGTTTAGTCAAAAATGTCGACACAACGGTTCATTCAGCATTCATTCTCATTGCTTTTCGTAATCTAAAAGCGAAATACCCAGCCCCTGGCTAACCGGGGCTAAAGAAAGACCTTTATACCATTGCCTAACCCCATTTATAGTGAAAAGCGCAAACCGTAAAATCTGTAATAATAAAAAAGAACTGAAATGTTTTGAAATTGAAATAGATGTTGCCAGGAAACTAAAAATCTGTAACCAACTTCTGAAAAAGGAAAAGAAATAATGAATGAATTCTTTACTAATTTTTCCTGATGTTAAACAACAAATTTTACAAAATTTAGATCGATCAAAAAATAACAACAAACAATAAATTATAAAAATTTCGACAAAGAATTTTCAATTTGCAAAAGCATTTTTTTTTTCTAAAAAAAGAAATTAATTAAAAAATTCATTTACAAAATAATTTAAATTTAATTATTTTTTGTATGCAGTTTCTAATTTTAATTTTTTTAGCATTTTACATAGAAAATGCACACAATGGCAACATTGTTTTTTTTAACGCAGTAACCAGACATATCGGTGAATGCCTCCACTAACAGTTGTGAAAATTACTTATTCTAGGCACGCACCGTCCAAATCAGTATGTACAGTACATGTATTTATGGTAATACAGTACTCATTTCGAATAACGGCACTTTGGTGAGTTTCGATTTTATTCACCACACCTGAAAAATTCACCACATTTTGGAAAAACTCACCATACTAGAAACTCACCACAACTACAATTCACCACACTTCAAAAAAATTCAATATTTTTTACTTTTCTTTTTTCAGCAGCTTTTTTATGTTTTTCGTTTTGTCCGACCGAACCTGTGATTATTTATTTTAATTATTTTTTTATAACAACAACTACCTTTTTTTACACACACGCCCCGTTAATGTTTTTTGTTTTCGTTTTGTCTCCACCTGGGGTTGAACCCACTGTTCAGCGTCCTTTGAGCGTCATTTAGACAGACAGACCACTACATAATCATTAAACAAACGGGAATTAATTTTTACTTAATAAACCCGGAAACGGAAAAAGAATGTGCGAATTACTTATTATAATTTCTATTTATTTTTGAACGAACAAAAACGAATTTGATGAAAAAAGTATTGAAAGCTGGGCGGGGGTGCTGCGGTATTTTTGAAATGAAAAAGTACTGAAAAAAATACAAGTACTGAATTTTTCAACGCTGCATTTTCACCTCTTTCCATTCATTACTTTACGTTTGTCAGACGAGTGTTGGACTTTGCCGAGAATAGTATTTTTGAGAGCGGCTGCGTTTTCTTATAAGAAAACAAACGGGTGAAAATAAAACAAAAGAAGAATAAAAACAGAATTTAAGTGCAACACACCTCCGCCCTGATGGCATAAAAATTTGTGAATTATAGTAAAATAATAAGAAGTTTTTAATAAATTTATATTAAAACGAAAGTGTAAGTGTTAAATAAATAATGAATCATTAAAATTACGTAAGAAAACATAAAATATTGGTTAAAATATGAAGCAAAAATCGCTTGAAAAATTAAAAATAAGAAGAAAGAAACAAAAAAAAGAGTGACAATAATATGGTTGGTGTAGTGGTGAAGATAATGATGATTTCATCGGATCGAACAACAAAGATCATAAAATAATAAAAGAAATTCAAGAAAATTTGTGATAAAGTGCTATAAAAAGAAATGCAAACTAATATTTTATAATTTTGAAACTACAATTTTATTATTTTGTATGTAATACAATATAAAAGAGAGTGTAATTTTGACTTCAGTAGATGTACCCATATTGTAGTACATTGCGTATTGACTATGCATAGAGAACAAGTTAGAACGCCCACGTTTCCCCCAGCTACTCTACAAACAAGATCGCTCACTCATATAATATTATATGTACCCTACACCCCAATGAGTTTAATATAGATAAACAACATCGTTAGAGGCATTTTGTGACGCAAATGTGGGTTAAGGAAGAGAAATTGAAATAATCCCTGTAGGAAACCATCTTGACATTAAAAGAAATCTTACTATAGCAGTAATTTTTAATCCTGTTAAGTCAGGAAAGTACGCTCTATCGACATGCCTTCCAACGGGGATGTGAACTTTGAGGACCGCAATAGAGCGATGGAAGGACATTCGTTTCAAGTAAAGAAGACAATCGGTCGTTTGTGCACATATAGAGGATATCTTATCTTGCTGCAAGAGTCCATACAAGAGTTACGTCTTTCGGATCTGAAATTTGAAAAAAACCTCGTCATTTATGGTCAACGTCGAACGTCGAGATTACTTTCGTAGCTTTGACGCGGCCTGCCTGTACGAATGAATTAGGAAAAATTCAGGGAAAGTCCCATCATTCAACAAGCATTGCACAGCTTTCAATATGGCTACAACCTCCTCAAGGAAGACACTGCAGTGATCATGCGCACCCTATACGAAAGGACTATATGTCAGGACCCTTGATGATTATACCACAGCCTCTGTCAATGTTTATTTCTTTGTTTAGTCTGAAATGTGTGCACAACTGCTGATCCTAATGAATTCTAATTTAATGCTGGCTTTATAGATTTGTTTACATATTCTCCTAGAAAGTTTTCTATGCTGTGGTCGTTTGAAGTACGAAAAGACTTTAGATGAAAACTGTTTATATTGCTTTAAGGAAATTCTTCTCATAACCACATTCCCATAAAAGGTATCCCTTTGCGTAGTAGGATACCACATGTTCGGTTTTGATCTAGTAAAATTTTACAATTCCCAATAGTTGTATGTATGTATGTACGTGATTGATCAGTCAAACTAGAAATGTTTATATATTCAAAACTATAAAATATAAACCTTCTTTTTCTTTGATCGTTTTTTATTAGTGATATTAGTTCTGCTGAAGATGGTGCTGCATACAGATTTAATTTTTTTTCTAATTTCCGTTCTAATATCTTGTCGGCAATGACAGTTGTAAATTTTCTTACCCTTTCTTGGCGCCGAGGGTGATTAGTTCTGTAAGGTAGTTCGTATATTGCTTGAGCTATTATTAGATTTTATTAATTTCTAATATTAAAAAGCGCTCTTTTCATAGTCTATCGTTTATAAATGCATTCTATTTCCTTTTAATTTTGTTAGAAATAAAAGCTTAAACTTTAATATGCCAACAATATTTATAGTGTGACTCACTCTAGTATTAATACTCGTATAAGCGACTTTAACGTTGTATTATGTTATTACACACTCATCATTTCTATTGTTTTGAAAACAGGCACGTGTGTTCTATTGTTGAAGTTTTTTTTTCTTCATGTATAATTGACTTCCTTGGTTTTCTTTTTATTAAAAGGGGTGTTTTTCATTTGATTTTATTAAAAAAAAGCATATGCCCTTCTTAAATGATCTGTGGTATTTATTTCTTTCCTCTTTTTCCATTGATGTTTGTGGAACACATTTATTTATTTTTATCAGTTTTGGGGTTAACATGTTTTTAATGAATTTAAAGTAGAACATATAAAAATACAATACCCTATGGGCTGTACTATGCAGAGTTAACATATTTGTTTTGATATTTTTTGTATTAAATTGAATTAATGAAGTCAGTAATTGTGACTACTTTATATACATATATTATACTCCCATACAACCGTTTAGTTAGACTTACGGAAGCTTTGAGCCTATATAGTGGGTGTTAAATTTAACTCTTAGTTGAAGGATATACAGTTTGGGGTCGACCACGAATGATACCTATAATGGAAAAGTCGTTTGCAGGAAAACTGTTTCATATACGAATAGTTTGGTAGAAAATGGAACAGTTAAACGTAAAAAATGATGCATTTTTTTATTAGAAGGCTGCTTATATTACAGATGTGAGTTTATTCCTTCCTGTCATCTCTTTCCGCTATCATCTCTAATGGTCTTTCTTGGCAGTAGAAAAGGAATCCGCCACCTAAAGCTAATAATAGCTTTTTGTAAAACGAAGCTTTTCATTGAACAGTTTTTATCGATTCTAGGTTATTCATTAGCTTGGAAACTACAGAAGTACATACTCTTGAATGGTATATTTGAGGGACAAGTTAAGTTGCGAATTTCGTTGAAAAATAAATACACCTCCATCTAGTGACCAGTCGAATCTATTGTGGATTTCTTCAGTGTCGCGAAAACAAAATCGATGCGGAAAAATATAAAATAAAAGAAAATAAAGATAAAAATAATTAACATTTAAGGCATGATATTTGAGAAAAATAAAATAAATAGAGCAAATAGAGAAGAGAAGAAGTGTAGGACCATCTTAAAAGTCAATCATGTCCGAGTTAAATCCCTCTAGGTCAGCTATTCCAAAGGATGTTAACTCCTTCAGATCATTAAAGTAACTCAGGTTATGATGTTTAGTTGATTATAAGGAAAATGGGTGCCAAAATCTCTCAAAAAGGTTTTTGTCTCATAGTCTCAAACTAGACTCTCATGTCTAGTCAAAAAACTGATCCAGGGCCTAATGGCTAATCTACTTGGGCCATATTACCCTAGAGATGTGTAATGTTCACTATTTAACCATAGAGTTGTACACTCTATGTGTGATGACCTGCTCAAGCTATCACAATGCCTAGTCGCTGGTTTCTGGCTGACTGTCCACATAAATAACATAATTATAGCCATTTTTATTAGCAAAATAAGTGGCATAATATTATTATTTTTTGAGAATATTATATTCAATAGAAAAATATAAATTAAATCACCTAAGTGGGCCAAATCCATTGCCCTAACATTATCTATTCACGAGAAATACCTTGAAGTACTCACAGTGCTTTGTTGATAACATTTTTATACTTATTTGTAGAATAAAAACCAAATGTATGAATACATTTTTTGTACTTGAAACGCAATACATTTCTCTCTAAATATATTAATAATACCAAAAGCAAATCAATGAATCAATGTTTAAATAATAATGGAGAAATTAGTCATAATTTTTTATTTAAAGCTGTAAACTTTACAAATAAACAGTCAGCCTAACAAACACTCATCCAGCAAATCAGACAACACAACAAATGACAAAGAAAACCAGTTGTTCGTATTAAATGCAAAAAAAGAGTACAAAAAATTTATTTCAAGTTTTGATTCTTCACAATAAATCCAACTATAAAATACTATAAGCAACCTTAATTGAAAAATATAAAGAACGTGACCTACATTACTATCTACCAGTCTTTTTCATCTTATTGGCTAGTTGTGTTGGCTATTTGCTTTAAAGAAAAACCTTGTAAGCATTCAGTTTATGTTGCATTCAGTTTTGTTTACTTCAATCATGTTATTATCTATTAAAGCGCGCACCTTTATTAGTTTTGCAAATTGCAGTCAGTCTTCTAATGAATTTTCCTTCCTCTTTCCTTTCTCTAGAACAGTTTTCAAGATTATCGCTTTGTATCGTCTGCTGTTTGTTGACCACCTTCCCCGTTTGGGTCAAAAGACCATCAAATGTTTTGTATATATTTTGATTTTATTTTATAGTGTTTTCTTTTATTTTTTTATTTTTATTTTCTTTATAATCACATACAATATCTGTTCTCTTCATGATTTCATTTGGCAATTTTACTGGCAGTTGATGTTAATTTTTTTTGTTTGGTTTTGTCTTTTAATGTATTTAAACTTTTTGTATAATTTTCGAACAGATGAGTCATATTGTATATGTGAGTGACTTAATGTTTCGTATGAAATCTTGATGAGTTGAGTATGCGAAATGGTAAAAACAAAAAAGAGAAGAAATTATCCGCAATTAAAAACGTCAGCATTCGAAATGATTTATACAAAAACACCGTACAAACAACAAAGTTTTGATAATCAATTTTAAATTCAAAATTTATTTTGATAAGGTTTATATTAAAGGCTTTTCTTGCTAAATATAAAAATTTGTTAATAATTATCTCAGGTTTAAAAGTATTTAAAGTAATCTTCAATTTCTATATTTTAAATTAAAATTTTGAAGTAAGATTGTGATTAATTGTTGATTCAAATGTTCAAATGTTTATATTAGTTTGTAGAAAGGTATTGCTCATATCGTATTCGATATTCGGAAGTAAGATATACATATGTACATAAGTAGCTGCTGTCGATATCAATAGAAGTGAAGTAACCAAGGCATATTAAACTAATGCTTATTTTAATAAACACATTATTGAATTCTTAAGACCAGAATACGCATAATCAACAAACAAAAAGAAGTTAATAAATTTTTAATTTCATTTAAAAGTATTTAAACTTTAATAGTTAAAAAAATGTATCAATTTTCCCTGCTCAATTTATATAAATTTTAGAATTTTTCTTCATTTTTAATTATTACAGCAGTTTAAATACTTTGTTCTTTCGTCTGATACAACCAACTCATTTTAATTAGAAAAAGAATTTTGATAATACAATAAATTCAGTTTTATCAATTATGACGTCATTTTAGTATTTTAACAAAAACCATAAATCATTAAAGTAAATAAGAAATAAAAATATATTTTGTTTTCATTCTATTTTCAGCAACCGAACGACAAACACACATTTACGAATATATTTCTAAACAGAATTTTGCAATATTGCCAAAATAAATATGATATCTTCCAGTAAACGCCTGCATGTGCTGGCGTTATTAGCTTGCATTGTTACCTGTCTAGTATTTACCGTTGAGGCCCAATTGGCCGGCAAACTAGTACAAAATCCCTGCGTCAATAAACGTACATGTCACGAGTGCATACAGACACAAAGTTGTGCCTGGTGCATGCAGCCGGATCATGGTGATAAACCGAGATGCTTTCAACACAGTTATTCAAATTTCTGTCCCGAACAGTTTATCTGGAATCCAGATACAGTGGAAAGTTTTACCATTAATCGTGAATTGACACGTGCCAGTTATGCTGCCGGTGGTGGCGGCGGTCAAATGTCTTATGGCGGTTCATACTATGCCAACTCTTCCTATAGCAGTTCTTCATCTGGTTCATATTCAGGAGCATATGGTGCCTCTGGAGCGGCTGGTTCAGCGGGTAGTTTTAGCGGCAGTAATATCGTACAAATCAGTCCTCAAAGAGTTTCTTTGAAATTACGTATAAGTAAGTTTGTTTGATTTTTAGTATTTGTTTCAATCCTCTAAATAGATGCTATTTTGTTTTTTAGATGAAGTTCACAGTTTAAATATGCGCTACTCTCAAGCTGAAGACTATCCAGTTGATTTGTACTATCTTATGGACTTGTCAAAATCTATGGAAGACGATAAAGAAAAACTTTCCGCTTTGGGTGATTTACTCTCAGAAACTATGCGTAAAATAACATCGAATTTCCGTTTAGGTTTTGGTTCATTTGTTGATAAAGTTTTAATGCCTTATGTTTCCACCATACCCAAAAAGTGAGTGACTTTATTTTTATTTTTCCCTATTTTTTTATTATAATTTTAATTTATTATTATATGTATTAGATATGTTTATTTATTTAATTCCAAAAAAGTCTAGAATTGCTTACACAGTAAATATTGTTCCTTAAAAAAGAAATCAAAATTATTAAATTTAAAAAGTTCAAAATTTCCTTTCGGTTTTGTTATACAGAACAGTATTTATTGTTAATGTATTTTATATAGAACTTTATCTATTATTAATGCATTATTTAAATCAAGTTTTTATTGTTAATTTTATCGATTGATATTCGATATTCTACACCACATATAGACGACATTTTTTTACAATTAAAATACATTAAATACAGTAGCAAAAATTTATAGTTTTTTAAATGTTTTCAATGCATGCGGTTAAGTTGTGACAAATTAATAATTCGTGTTGCGTTTTAAGAATAAATATTTCGTTACCATTATAGAAAGAACAAACAGTTTAATGTTTAAGAAAATTAAAGTATTTTTCTTTTTTAATAATCGGTATTTAATATGAAATTTGCTTAAAATATCTTAAATATATTAAAACATTTTTTAATGTCGTCCTTATACGTTATATTTTTTATATTTTAAACAAACTACACTTTAGTAAGAAATTATCCATACGAGGTTAATAAATTTCTTGGCCACATAAAAATGAAATAAAAATTTAAATTAAATTTAAATTATTTTATATTTAAAATTCTCTAAATTAAAATTAAATAATCATTCAAACTTAAGATCCTCTTAAAAAAATTATTATTATGTTTATTTTAATATTTTTATTATATTTTTATTATTTATTTACAACAATAATTTAATAATTCGTTGTTCAACACCGTCAAAACCAATTATATTTGCTATATAACTCGGTCTGTTATGCATTCTGTTCTATTGTTTACAATTAAATATCTTAAATATGCTACACAATCTGAATTTCGAATGTCAAATTACTTCCAGTTATTAATTTATTAAAAAAAAATATGTTTAATTAACTTTTTTCTGCGAATTTTTTCACATAATATTTTAGCAATTTATTTATTTACTTTTTCTCCTTTATATAAAGACAGCTTACATTAATTACGTATATTTATATTAATTTTTTATTGTTTTTTTAATAATTTGTTATTGTTCTATTGCTAATTTGTATATTTCTTTTTTTTTATTTTGAACAAACAAAAACCAACTCACTAACATCGTTTAATAATTGATTGAATTATTTCTACTAATCACTACAAAACCCCATCATCACTTTATTAATTACAAAAATAATAATAAAAAATAAATAAATCTGCACCTCAACAACAAAACAAAAAAGACTTGAACATCCCTGTGATAATTGTGAAGCTCCTTATGGTTATCGCAACCATATGCCCTTGAGTACAAACACTGCAGAATTCACTGTAAGAATCAATATATGTATTTTTCTTTTCTTTTATAAATCCTATTTTTTTTTATACACTACATAATGATTATTGACAATACATAAATACATTACACCCACACCACTTATCTATCTTTTTCTATCTACCATACTCCTTTGCCTAATTTTTTTTTGTTTTTTTAATATGTTGTATTTTTTTTTTATAAATATTATATATTTTGTTTTTAACATATAAAAAATATTTTGTTGTTTTTAACATTAAATGTTGGCTTATATTTTATTCTTAAACGTTTATCATCAAAGGCAATTCTTTGTTGTTAATAATATTGCGCTGCCTTGTATAAACTTTATTTTAAGTGTTTGTAGCTTTGCATTTTATTGCATTTATTTTTGTCTATAGTTAATATATTATTTTTAAAAATATTTCCTAGTATTTAATAGTCTAAAGGGTAAGATTTATTCTCTTTTAATATCATAAAGTATATTCTATCATTAAGAAACTTTGAATTGGTGTAGTTAATCATAAAATTTACATTGTAATAATTGATTGTGTATTTATTTTTTAAGTTTTTCTTTCTATCGAAAATAAGTTTATTTTATCATTTTCGTTTAAAATATTTTTTTACATATCATATATCTCTTTCTTCTTTTTGTTTTTACTTTTTATACAAAATTCTCTTTCATATTCTCTAAATTCTCTACTATATTATCAAACAAAAATATCTACATTAAATGTATTACATAAACAAACATAAATAATTAGCATGAAAGAGCCATGTCCTGGCTGTGCTGCACCTTATGGTTATAAGAATGCAATGCCTTTAAGCACGGATACATATCTGTTCTCAGTAAGTTTATGTTGTCGTAGTTTATTTTATTTATTTATTCCATAACAAATTCATAGTTTTTTGCATGATAACTCTTGCTAAATTAGCTAAGCATTATTATATTGAGCGTAAGACTCTTACGAAAGTTAATTGGTTATGTATTGGCATGGTAAATGGTTAATAATAAAACAAACTGTAAGTTAATTAAGGGTTCGGTGCTCAGAGTGTTATCAACATCAACCATGGACAGTATTGTTAATGTTTTTTTGCTTTTTCGACAACTCATTATGTTAATCTATTTAAACCCCTACGGACACATATCAGTTAAACTAATAAATGTTAAAAACATCACAGAACCGTTGATGTCCGCAATGGTTACGTTACGTTGATGAAACGCAATAGTTTTATTATTGGTCAGTATTCGACTAAATACGTAAAACCAAGAAATGTCAGAAAACGGCAAGAAATTTACGTTCGATTCGCCGCATTGGCAATTGTATAGCGAAAGATTTAATTTAGATCAGTGTGAGGGCAAGCGTCTATATTAGTGATAGTTAAGGACGCGCTAACTACCATAGGAAGCTCTTCATGTTTTCTCACTGCACTGAAAGCAAAATAAAACAACAAATTCAGCATGGAAATATTTACATGAACAATTTTTACTTTATTTATCCACAAATACGGAAGCAATCTTCTCCGATGTTGAAGCCAATCAACTATCCATGGAACAATTGTTTAGTTGGTTCAGCACCGTTTTATTAACTGCAAAATGATATAAGTAGTGGGTAAAAAAATATTAATGCTTTCATGATATATTTTTTTAAATGATAATATTTCGAGCACCGACCCCTGTTTTTTATGCATGTGGTTGTGGTATCTGTTTGCATGTATTAAATAAATACTTATTTCAAATTCTTTTTTTTTTCCCTAAAAGAACATTAATTTCAATAATCATTTCATTCATTCTTTCATTATATTTTATTTTTTTATTTAATTCTAGGTACACTCTTGTTTGTTTAAACGATGATAAAAAAAATTAACGTATTAACTATTGGATTTCTTTGATTTGATTTTTTTTATTTAACTTTTAATACCCCATATGTTTTTTTTGTTATCTTATAGTTTTGTCGCCTAGTGTTTGCTTTTAATTGTTAGGTGTGTGCCTTAGGTTCTGAAGCTTTTGTATTCGCCATTATCAATAAATGTGTATATATGACTATTTCAATGTAGAGTTTATAATTATAATGCGATGATTATAAAAATATTTTTAATGTTCTGAGTAATTGTATACTTTTTTCTAAGAACAAAAGTTGTGCTTTATTTTTAATATATTGATATGAATAAGTTTGTTTATTTTCTATTTGTATTTAGAAATATTTAACAGCGTAATAATCGTATAAAGCACAATTCTATTTTTCCTACATAGCTTTTGTTATTGTTGTCGTTGTTGCTGCTGTTTCAGCAGCTCCTTCCCAGGTGCAACTTCTGTGTGATATAGGTGATATAGGTGATATAGGTTGTGCCTGGTAGCTTCAGCCTTAACTTAAAGGAGCCAAGTATGCGATGGACTACGTTTTCTTTAACAACCTTCAATAGCAGTTCTTACTGTAACGTTTCTAGGCCTACGTAAGACGTAACCAAGCCACCCCCATTAGCTTTTGAGATTTCGGATACCAAATTACCAATATGCTCCCCAAATAGTTGAACTATCTTCATTTTGTGCGGTTGTGATCTTCGACACCATTCTGTTGCAGTTGTAAGAATAGACAGATAGATATCATCTGTATAATCGAAATTCTTTTTCCCCAAAAGCTTTCTGTTTATAATATTGGTACAAACTTTGTTGAAGAGCTGGGGTGATTGAATACGCGTTTCGTCACGCCAATAGCAATTTTAAATTTCTTACTAACGCATCGTTTATGTAAGAGCTTGCAGCTTATATTATCTTTGTTGTCATTCCAAATAGCTGCGTGTGGAAGGGATGTGAAATGTGTACGAATATTATATACAGAGGGGAGTTCCACTCAACTGACTGGTTCTGTTATGATGTATTCACATGATTTTAGTAGTCGGAAACCAGTTAGTTCACTGCCAATTTAGGGAACGAGTAGAGTTGAGAGCCCTTGTGGATTATGAAGCCTGATAGCAATTTGTCCATGTTTTACAAAAAATATTTGAAACTTAGAATCAACTGACTTTACTTGACATGAATATTGCCTCTTGGCTATATGCATTCATAGTTTAATAAATTCTTAAATTAAAAAACCTCAAAACAAATGTAACATTAAATTCATTTCTTTTGTGTAAATATTTAAAATATTTCTTTCTTTAGTTTAATGTGCCATATTTTTCCTTTTATAATAATCGTCCAATTGGTTTAGTAGAACTAGTATTTTGAAATTTTAATTTTTAAATCTATATGAACTCCAATTTAAAAAAAATGTATATACGTAAGAGTTTTGAGCGTAAGTTTTCAAATTACAAACTTTTTTGTAAAAAAAAAGATTTTAAAGAATTCAATTCCAAAGCACACAATCCTTAACCAAGAATTAATGAAAAAAAAATTACTCAAAAACTAAAACTATAACAATTAAACTACTTGTGTACAGAATTATAACGAAATTAAAAATTTTTAAAATTTGGAACTTAAGGAAAAAAATTAACAATTTTTCAATTAAAAAATTGACAAGAGTGTACCACCATAACACGAAGGAAATTAATTGTTTATTTTCTTTTAACAAATTCAATCATATTTTTAATTTATAAATGTACCAAATAGACTGAGGTAAAAAGAGCAGCAGTTTCTGGTAATTTAGATGCACCTGAAGGTGGTTTTGATGCCATTATGCAGGCAATAGCTTGTCGTCAGCAAATTGGTTGGCGTGAACAGGCTCGTCGTTTATTAGTATTCTCAACAGATGCTGGTTTCCATTATGCTGGTGATGGCAAGGTAAAGATCATTAAAGAAACTATTAAAAGTACTTTTTATTTAATGCTTTACGTACTTTTAGCTTGGTGGTGTTATTGCTCCCAATGATGGAGAATGTCATTTGGATTCGCAAGGTCTCTATACCCATTCGGTTATACAAGATTATCCCAGCATATCGCAAATCAATCATAAAGTGAAACAAAACTCAATAAATATCATATTTGCTGTGACTTCGAGTCAACATTCAGTTTATGAGAAATTATCGAAACATATTGAAGGTTCATCGTCTGCCATATTGTCAAATGATTCCTCGAACGTTGTAGATTTAGTCAGAGAAGAATATAGTGTAAGTATTTTAACATATTCTGTTTAGTAAATAATATTGGTTTTAATTGTTAATTTCTATTTTAAATTTTATAGAAAATTTCCTCTTCAATTGAAATGAAAGATAATGCCACCAGTCATGTGAAAATCACTTATCATTCAGCCTGCTTAAATGGTGGTTCAGATATTCCCACTGCCAAGTGTGATGGTCTTAAAGTAGGCGATATTGTCAATTTTACAGCTCAAATTTTGGTTACTTCCTGTCCTTCTGATCCCGCCGAATGGAATCAAGTTATTCAAATATACCCGGTTGGTATCAATGAAAGTTTAATTATCGATTTGGAAATGTTGTGCTCTTGTCCCTGTGAGAAACCTGGCTCCACTGGCTATCAAATTAATTCGCCTGTCTGTAATAGCCATGGTACTTATATGTGTGGCATCTGCGAATGTGATGACTTACATTTCGGTCATAATTGTGAATGTTCCACCACTGATGTCCACTCGGAAAAGAGTAAAGAGTTTGGTTGTCGTGCTGATAATGTTACCACAGTTGAATGTAATGGTCGTGGTACATGTTTATGCGGTGTGTGCGATTGTGAGAAACGTGCCAATCCAGAAGAAATCATATCTGGTCGGTTTTGTGAATGCGATAATTTCTCTTGCGATCGTCATGAACAACAATTGTGTTCGGGACCTGATCATGGTGTATGTGAATGTGGTGTTTGTGTATGTAAACCGGGCTGGACAGGCACTGCTTGTGATTGCAGGGCTTCAAATGATACATGCATGCCACCAGGCAGTGGTGGTATCATATGCTCGGGTAATGGTGATTGTGAATGTGGCGTATGCAAGTAAGTAATTTTTTGAATTGGATAAACGATAACACACTACATGTCTGACAATTGTGCCTTTTTTTAATAGATGTAAATCAACCTCTGATGGACGTTATTCGGGTCAGTATTGTGAGAAATGTCCCACATGCTCGGGCCGCTGTTCCGAACTTCAACACTGCGTTCAATGTCAAATGTATAAGACGGGTATATATAAGAAAGATGAAGATTGTGCCGCTAATTGTACAACATTTGTACCTATTGCCGTTGAAAAGGTCGAACTTGACGAAAATAAAGAAGAAAATTTGTGTATATTCTATGATGAGGATGATTGTAAATATGCTTTCAAATATAGCGAAGAAGATGGCAAACTGGAAGTGCACGCTCAGCAGGAACGTGAATGTCCACCCAAAGTCTTTATGTTGGGTATTGTTTTAGGTGTTATAGCTGCCATTGTTTTAGTCGGCTTAGCTATATTACTGTTGTGGAAACTTTTGACCACCATACACGACAGACGTGAATTTGCACGTTTCGAAAAGGAACGCATGAATGCCCGTTGGGATACGGTACGGTGTTTAATGAATTTTATTCCTATTATTGTATTTTATAATTTAAATTTTACTTTTTTATAATTTTAGGGCGAAAATCCTATTTACAAGCAAGCAACATCTACTTTCAAAAATCCTACATATGCTGGCAAATAAAAGGAATTTTATAACGATAACTAATCATTTTTTTTTTTCTTAGAAAAGTAGGAAAACTATGCCATAAGAAACGAAACTTTTTGAGCAATATATATACTTTTTTATTTATTTAACAACTGCCAGTAAAAAACAACTCTAAAATCTATTATCTCTTCTAAAACTTAAACAAAACTTAACTCAGAAACCCTCCATTTTTTTTGGTTTGTTCATCACTTATGTATTTTCTGTCTATATTTATTGACAAAAGGTGTACTACTAAATATGTGCCTCAAAGTAAAGAGAAATCTAACGTAAAATATTTATATATTTAAATCCAAAAATATATTTTGTACTTTTTTAACCTGAAACAACAATAAATGATAATGCAAACGAGTTTTTATAAATAGTTTTAAGAAATAAAAAAATATAATAATTCAACATGCCTTGTAACCAAATTAACATTGAAAAAAACAAATCAATTTTTATATTTATATAAGAAAGCGCAACAATTTTGCAATATTTGCCCCAAAAAAACCATAAAATCACTATTTTTTAATATTTTATTTAAATTATTTTGTGGAAAGTAATTTAATTTTAAGAATTTCTTTTTGTCTTAAAAACGAAAAAAAAAATTAATTGTATTCTTCTTTTTTCTATATTCATAAGTGAATAGTAAAATAGAAATGATTTCAATTTGCTTATGAATATATATGAATAATTGATGTTTATTTCTGTATTAACAAATAATTTATGTTCTTATTTTTTCTTTTTTTACTTGTGTTTTTAGTTTGTTTCCATAATTAAGTTCTAATTAACGTTTAAGTTATACTTTTTTTCTGTGTCTCCTAGTTAATATTTTTACTTTTGTAAGCTTTTATAATTTGTATACAATTTTGTTTGTTTTAAGTTATATATATTTTTTTTCATTGTGTAATTTGTACTGATTAATATTAACAAGAATAAAGTAAAATTTTTAATCGTGAATGTTTTTTTTTAATTATTCAAATTATAGCAGCATTTGGCAATATGTTAAAAGTAATAAGCCGAAGTTTTGTTTCTCCTACAACATTCAGCGCTGTGTGCAAACATTAGAGCTTCTGGTCATCTTTAGGTAACACCATAATTAATCTTCCAAACCAGAAATATTTCACAAAAAAACAGAAACCAATGAGATTTAATACTGTTAACTAAAATCAATAATCCTCGCGTGATTGTGGAACTGCTGCTGTATTAATAATGTAAACAGTTTTCGAAACATAGTTTAACAATTGTTCAACTGTATTGAAGCCGAGTACTGCATTAACGCTTAAGCTTGTTACTACAACCGAAATATATAAAAGTATATAGAACTGTAGTTTGTCATTGTAATAGACCCGTTTATAGAGTAAACATCGAGTACTATAAGGGGGTCCATAAGGAAACTCAATGACAATTCGTACATCTGGACTACGCCGTTATATTTGTCTGTTCACATATAACTTTTTCTACTACTCCTATTACATATACTATAAATGGTGTTCGATCATCTTTCACATGAATTTATTTATAATACCTCGATAGTTAACATTCAGTTCTTTTGCCATCGATCCACGAGAATATATTACAAACTGTAAGAGACGAGATTGCCATACCGCTTGAGATCTGAGATGTGAAGCATTCAAATCTCCGTCATGGCTTCTCTGAGTGGAGCGTAACCGAAATGTCCAATTTTCCATGGCCCTGGCGCATAAATAGGACAAAATATGACCGATGGCACGGGTTATGTTGGCTTTGAGGAACACAGTGGCTTATTTGCAATATCCAATCAAGCTGACCTTCACGCAATTTGACCATGCCCTCAAATCTCAAGTGCAGGAAATCCAATGTGCTATGAGCTGTTTGGCACGTAGCGCCGTCCAATCCAGGTCGAAAGAAGTTGGAATGGCTTGGTTAACGTTCTTCTCAAAGAAATATTGACCGCTGACACAACACACCAAAGAGTAACATTTCTGCGAAGCATATGGATTGGCATTGTCAAAAGGAAGGACAACTTTGTTTTTTCACGTTCAGAAATTAGCCTTACGATATTCCTATGAAAATTAGGGTTATTAGGCCCCATCGGTCAACATACGTTGCCGTGTACAGCCGCCAATGTGATTTGACAAAACCGACTGAATAAATGGTAACTAATTTGACAAATGTATCTACAAGATGGCCGTTATCAACTGACTAAATGTGGAGATAAAAGAATTCATTAAAAAAGTTGATAATAATTAAACAATTTCATTCAACAGAGTATCAATTTAAATTTCGTTTGTTTTTTATTAAAAGAAAAATATTGAAAACTAAATTAAACATAAAAAAGTGTTTAACATTCTACAACAAAAATAAAAGAAGTTTCAATTTGTAAAAGAATTAGAAAAAAAATGAAAAATCGTTTAATAAAAAATATATTATAATTGTTTTTACATCATTAATTAATGATTATACATATGCTGACAACTTCAAAAGTTCTTTATCTTACAATGAACTTACGAGTACAAAATTTAGCGATCGCCAGCAATAAAAAGGACAACAAAACTGAGCGTATTTGTAAAAACTCTGCCTTTACAAAGCATTTATGAGCCATAGTAATATTACACGTATAGTATGTACCAGGTTTTTGTTTTATAGCGAAAGTTATGTCCATACATTTAATGTTTATTGGCATTTGCCAAAAATTTTATCAATGAAATATTAAATCAGCATCTGGTGCACCTTTCTGATGTTTGAATTTTGGCTTGTTCGGTCGTGCATAGAGACTTGGTGGATTACTACGTTGAGATTGCATTAGGGACTCCTGATAATCTTCTTCCTCTATGCGATCAGTTATATTAAGAGTTAATCGTTTGACTTTTTCCTTTTCTTCGCGTATTTTTTCTTCTTGTAATTTTAAGTTAATGGCTAACTGAGAATCGGAGGGAGCTACGAATTGTTTAAATTGCTGTTTACCGCCCTTACCACCACGTACCATTAGAACAAAGGGTATGACGTTGGAAGTATTGCATGGCTTGGCATCGTTATTAGCCGCCGGTGCCGTTAAAGTAGAAGAACTAACCGTCATTGCCGCTGACGAAATTTGCTCGTACGATTTTTTATTGTTTCTGACCATCATTGGCACGGGTATATCTTTTGTATTTGGTTTTACTGTTTCCTTCAGACGTTCCTGGTAACTATCTTGAGCCATTTTTTCAAACATTTGTTCAAATTCTAAGTCCTCTTTTGTTTTTACAACAGGAGGTTTACACTCATCGTCGGGCATACCTTCGTTCTCAGTCCAATCGGTAGTGTTTGCTTGATTAGTGCCATCTTCAGTGTTTTCATCATCCTCATCAATAAAATCTTCATCGCCTTTTTCATCACGTGGTCTTCTATCCAGTTCCGAAGAGGAATCATCGCTGACCTTTTAACGAATAGTTTTCAGAGTACATAAATTATAAGAGTCTACCTAAAAATGAAATCATTTTCAACTTACTGCCTCATCAAATTCGCTGTCTTCTGGAATAGGATGTAAATTTTTGGAATCATCCGTATTTACTTGCTCTGTCAATTCCTTCAGTTGAGGATATAATTTATCTTTCAATTTTTTAATCGCTTCCTTAGCCTGTTCTAGATTCTTGTATAATTTCAATTTTGGCCTAACATTGGCCAAGCAATCACGATACATGTGATCCGCTAGTATAGGGAATAAGTCATGTGTATCTTGCACTTTCGAAAATATGGGATTCGATTTCTTATACCAGTAATAATGTTGGAAGAAAACCAGAAAATAATCCAATCTAAAAAAGAAAAAAAGTCATGGCATAAAAGTATTGTTATTAAAGTGTAACGACTTACTTTTGTTTACTGGCAGAACTAGTAAAGTAGGGCCCACAAGTATCTAAGAGAACACAAGCCAGTTTTAATCTAAACAAACTATCCGGAGGATCTAGTTCTGAAACCACACCTTCTTCCGTAGAAACTCCAAGAGAGATAATGGAGTACAAAGTATTTAATATATTGGTTGACTCCACCAGTTTGTAATTGTAAAGTTCTCCCAAATATTTTGCCATAGCTATGCGCCTTTGCGCCAATTTCGGTGAATGAATCTCTAAACCAGCTCTAATGTCCTCGAAAACATTGTCTATGACCATGGTTACAGCTTTTTCTTGATAAGAACTTAATCCAGACAAAAGATCAGCTAAGCAGCGTATTAAAGGGAATCTCAAAAGATAAGCTTTCGATAGACATTTGATGACATAACTACTAACTGAAGGATCGTGCCAATTAATACGTCTTAACATTTTAATGCACCGTTCAACATTTTGTTTATTCAGTTCTTCGAAAATTAAATGCCTTATATACTCATGTATGACAGGTCTGAGCACCACATCTTGCTTTACAGTCTCCGGCGGCTTAACCAAATAATATACATTTTCAACTTGAGCCGCATGTCTAGAATCCAAGGCAGTGGCAGTTTTCAAACGCATCATTTGATCAAGTAAGGTATTCATTAGCCAACGGGTGTCTTTGCAATTGTATAAATAAATACCGGCAACTTCTATAAAGGCACAAGCCATTTCAATTTGGTGATGCTGGAAATCTCTAAGCAACACTTTCAAACAGCTTAAAGCATCGAATTTCTTTAATAAACCAAATTTAACCATTTCGCCCATAAAGCGTACAATTTTAATTTTCGATTCAATATTCAATTGGTTCTTCATGCGTATGTGCCATTTAAATTCTTTACGCAAAAGTTCGGATAAATCTAAGGCCACATCTGTATTGCATAAATTCACAATGGCCACAAAGCGAGATAGAAATGGTAAGAGATCAAGACGATTTCTAAAATTGTGTGGAGAAAAATCAAAATAATTTTATCAAATAAAAAATAAGAAATCTTTACAACCCACCTGTGCACAGCAAATATAGATTTTGTTAGTTTTTTGCGATTGTTTTTCGTATTATAATTCAATAAGAACTCTATGGCAGCTGAATCTATCAATTCCTTATTAACGCAGTTATTTAGATTCTTTAGAAACTGGGCAAACTGTTGCTTATTCGATCCAGGCGCTTGGCTACTTTGTCTACCGACTTCCATTAAGGCATTGCCTATTTTATCGGGAAACTTTTCAGTAGCACTACCAATATCTTCATTATCAATTTGATCCTTATCGTTGGGCGGATCTGATGTTGTTGATGGTGGGTCATCTAAATCCATGTCATTGTCTATATCAGCATCTAAGGCTTCTTCAGTCATTTCAGAGGTATCTTCGATTTGTTCTGGGTCCACTTTGGGTGCAGAAAAATTTGGCAGAAATTGCCTTAAATCTGGTAAATCGGTGTAAAATGATTTTATCTCTTCATCACCCCAAGGATCCAATTCTCCCAGAGCCGTATCATCCATCATGTTTTCAATAACCGCACCAGGATTACAAATTTCTGTCTCCTTTGTCATTTCAGGCAAAGGCTCATCCAATAAATCCGATAATGTTTGAGCCGATGATAATAATTTATCAAAGTTTGCTTGCATTAGTTCACATTTTTCTTTCTTTTTTGAGGAAATTTTACCTAAAAAAAATTTTAGTAAAATAAATATTTCAGGTTAATTTGTAAAAAGAAGTTACAACTTATTTGGGTTTGAGAAGAGCATTCTGTTAGTGGCAATGGATATGAAACAAATATTACAAAAAAATATAGTTTTACCTTGTGAAGCCATAGCCTTTTTAAGCATAGTTGTCATGTTCTTTAGTTCTTCCTGTTCCGCCAATAAATGCTTACACAAGTTTTTAAAGTAATCCTTCAACAATTTTCTCAAGTTTTCCTGTTTGTCGGAGGGTAAGAAATCCGATTTGGGTATTTCTTGATTGTCATATTTTTCTGCCAAATCTATCATTTTACGAGGCACTAGACCGGCATATTCCTCACCGCAATGACGACAGAAAGACAATATTATCGAAAAGTTACTATGGTCTTCTTTATCTTGCGATATGACATTGGTCAAGACATTGCCAAGTAGTCCTAGGCCCTGTTTGCTGTTTATGACACCAGAACTTACAAGTTCTGCAAATAATCTTAAGTCTACACGTAATTTACTGGGATTCGAGATCTTTTCACCGGGCTTTAGCATTAAAGTCTTTTGCCAGGCATCGAAGAATTCGTTGCCGAAATCAGCATACGTTTGATGGAGTTTCGAACAGAGTAATACTACAGCGGGTACATCAGTCATTTTTATTTTTGCCTCCGATAAAGCTGAACATATTTCCGATATATATTTGCTTAGGTTCAAGCCCTTCATATCTTTCATAAGAGGATCCAATTGTGCCACCGTAAACTGCCTCAGCTTCTTAACGAAGGCTGTATTGCGTTTCAAACTGGAGTCCAATTTGGCAAAATAAGTATCTTCGGGTAACTCAAAATTGGTGTTTTCATGGCGTAATTGAGATTTTGCGGTGATTTTAGCCTTTAATTCGTTGAGAAAAGCATTCAATTCTTCACGTTCCTGATGCTCTATCTCTGCCGGATCTACAACAGTTTCAGTCTCTTCCTGGCCAGCGTCAGTGTTACGTTTATCCGTTTCTTCGTTCATCTTGTTTAATATCTTTTACAGTATAATATACACAGTAATTGTTAATGGCTATTAATGTTTATATGAATAACTTGGTTTTTGATTTCTTTCGGGAATTTTATTGAAATAAAACAAAAAAATAATAATTCTGTTTTTCACATTTCACACTTTCACACTGACGTTTACAAATGTTTTGTTCTTGCAGCTGTTTTGTGTGTGATAATGCAGTGCTCTCACGTACATACAATTTAAGGTAAAAGCAGCCAAACACATAAAAATAACTTTTGAATAGTTAACACGATCAATATAAATAGAATATATTTATCAATATATGATAACTCGGTGCCCCAAATTATTTAATGTAGCTAGCATGGCCCAATTCTGGCCAAAATTTTTGAAAACTTGGCATTTTTTAAAATAATTTCTTCAACTTCTACCGATCACTATGTTGGCAGTGTACGTGCTAAGACAGGTTACCACAAAACTCGCAAATAAACTTTTTAAACTTTTTTTGTACAAAGGCGTATCTTTCTGACGATACTTAGCGTGATACAAACAATCCAATCCACCCGCTAGTAAAGTAGGGGACGCAAGTGACCAAATGGACACAAGCAAGCTTTAACCTAAAGAAACTATCTGGAGGATCTAATTCTGAAAACACAACTTCTTCCGTAGAAACTCCCAGGGAGATAATGGATAATCCACCTATTGGAAATAATAAACTGGTAATTAGAAATGGTGTAAAAGTCGATTTTAAGGTCATCAGAAGTGCGCATATTTCAATTGCAATTGCGACATACATAAATCGGTTACCATGATTATGTTTATTATTATTGTTTTTTATTATAAATAAATTAAATCAATATAGAAAAATTCCTAAGGGATAACTTCTAATAAAAATACTTTCAGTTTAGATAAGATGCCTTAACGTAGTCTTGAACTTATACGGCATACCTTAAGACGGTTTTGTTTCCTTCTCGGAATTAAAGTTTAATGCTTTGCTGGCACAATGAGGATAAATTTCTTCAGAAACGCTATCCGACATTATATCCTAAAACAGAAACATTAAAAGATTTACTTTTAAGATCAAGTGTATCAATAGTGAGTTTAATTTGAAAAAAAGGAACGGAAAACTAATCCAAATAAAAACCAAGACCCAAAAAATCAAGATGAAATATTTCAAAGATGTTTATATTGAAAATCGTTTATTTGATCATCGTTTAGTTAAAGATGATTTAATTGATCGTTGGCCTTGCGCAAAGGGTGACCAATATGTGGAACGCAAGGATTATAGGAATTTAATGGAATCATATGTACTCATATAAAAATTTTATTTTATTTGTATCATTGTACATTCAAATTTCAATGTAGAATTTATTGTTGTATTATTGTAGATAAATTTAAGTTTGTCATTCACATTTTTTCATCATAAATCATAATTTATTATTTGTAAAAAAAAATTATTTATATTTTTGTGAATATTTTTGTTTGTTACAAATTACAAATTTATGTTCAATATAAATTAAAATGGCGAAATTTGATCAGACTGTAATGTATTCTCAATTACAGCCCTGGAGTACAGCTGGGGCACCACCATGTATGGAACCAGTATCCGGGCCAGCGGTGCCACCTCGTGTGGGAGCTGCTTATCAGGTTAGAAATTTAAAACTTTTTTCGATCTACTGTTAATTTTTCCTGGCAATTGTGTTATATAGACCTCACATCCGCATCCATGGCGACCAACACTTAGTTACGAAATGATTGAGGTAAAGAATTTGGCTGAACAGCCAGTAACAAATCAATTGGTGAAGCCACGTTTTGCACCAGTTGGCATGACAACCGAACCCATGGTATTTCCAAATTTGATTACGGGCTTTCATCGCAATCCTCAGCATGCTGCCCGAGCAGCCTTATACACCCGTTATACCTCGGGTGAATGGGTGAACAATAACTTGACAAAATATACTGAATCTAACATAAATAGGTTTGTAACGAATATCAGAATCATATTCAAAAATTAGATTAACAAAAGTCACATCATAGAAATCAATCGGAACGTTTACGTAATGATGCGGTACGTTTAATGCGTGAAACCGATGAGAAAACAGCTCAGGGTCAAAGAGATGCTGGTCGGCGTTTGGGTGAACGCATCACAGATGTAACATTTTGGCGTAATGAATTGAATACCGAATTGGAGAAACTAGTTTCGGAATCATCAGCCTTTACCGAATTGAAACGTAAATGTGGCAAAGCCATGTTAGATTTGGAGGCACCACTCCATATTGCACAAGAATGCTTATACCATCGTGAAGGTCGTGCCGGTGTTGAAAAAGTTCATGATAGCGTAGAAAAAGCTTTATTATTGGAAATCGATAATTTGCGTAATTCTCGTGTCAAATTACAAGATTTACATGAAAAGGTTGGTATACAAGGCTTAAAGATTGACTTCTAAATGTAACCTATTTATTCGCTTATTTCAGATTACTAAACAGGCCTTGGATTGTCGTGCTGCCCAGCATTTATTAGAAGAGGATGTTTCGTTTAAAGAGTCTACATTGGGCATCGATTCGGTATGCCATCAATTAAATAACTATAGCAGAGGTATCGCTTACTATGGCGGTATTGAGAAATATGATCCATCAGTTAGTAATCAAGAAACATGGGCTGAGGCCAGCAGTCAACGTGTAAGCAGGTAAGATAATGATTAATAATGTTACTATGGATACAACCTTTATTATAAGGAACTCTGCATCCACTTGCTTGGTTCATAGAAATAATATTTGCCTGAAGTATTCACAAGCAATTCTTATTTGTCAGAGATTAATGAATGACTAACTTAGCCGTAATGGTGCCTGTTAAAAAGGCGATTAAAAGGCTCTCCTTTATTCACTATTTCTAATCATTCTTATTTCTGCATGCAGATCCCAGGCCGAGAGATCAAAACTTTCCCAACTACGAAGTGATGCTGAAACCACGGTTAATGCAATCGCCACATCTGTTTGGGATCACTGGAGTAATACGAATAATGCTTTCGATCGTAGGTCACAAGAAATGGCCGAATCGAAAAATAAAATTCAATTACATTTGCATAAAGTGCAACAGGAACTATTCGATTTGGAAAAACATATTTTCCTGTTACAAAAAGCTATTCAGGATAAATCGAATCCTTTGAAAGTAGCTCAAACACGTTTAGAGGCTCGTAGTCATCGTCAAGGCGTCGAGTTGTGCAAGTAAGTAGTACTATTTAAATTGGAAATAAAACTCTTCTTTATTTAAATTCGTTCTCTAAAGGGATTATGCACAATTGCGTCTGGTTCAAGAGGTGGAAGATCTTAAAAATATCGTTAATAATCTCCATCATAAATTACAAGAAGCCGAGGCTCAACACCAAAGTCTATTGAAAACTCGTTCAACTTTAGAGGCTGATTTACGCAATAAAGTCAATGCCTTGTTCATGGATCGTGAAAAGTGTATGGGTCTGAGACGATCTTTCCCGGTGAATAATTTGATTCAATATTAAATTAAGCGGAAGCGATGAAGTGTGGAAATCTTTAGTTTAATATGTTTGTGATTTCGTACAACTTCGCATGTGGGAACGTGTTTCCTGCATAACTTTAGAATAAAATTTTTTAACCCATAATTGAGGCACTGGTCTTTTATTCTTTTTGTTATGACGACGGATATAAATGATAACAGCCGACTTATGATTTCAGAATTCTTATAAGGAAGGGTTTCCTGGGTTTTCTTTATGTTGATTGTGATCAAGGTCTTCCGACCTCAGTGAATTATTTTCTCGCTTTGTACAGATCATAAAACACAATGCATTGGATAATTACGAAAGAGTAATGCTTTCCCTTAGCAACAGTTGACTTCCATCTGTGGCGATATCTTACCCGAGAGGCCTTTACATTCTCCTTTCGTCTCGTAACCGTGTTTTGTTATCCTCAGAGTTGGCATCTTCCCTACCTCCTTAGTACTGTTCTTTTTGCTGTTTTTAGTTTCACTATCAAGTTTTTTCCAGATAGTTGTTGATTATAATTAAAAACATTTAATATTGATTTATGAATTGTACCTGAAATTCAAATAACAATTATATTTGTTTACTCTCCTTTGTTAGCAATAAAACCACAGAATATACACAGAATTGAAACCTTTGACGTTTAAAAACGCTCAAAGCAGCACTTTAACCTACCTCGTAGAGGGAGAAAAAAAATATTTTAATGTTTTGCGAATCAAATGTGTTAGAAGCAACAGATATACAGAGTGAAAGCTGGCGGTTAAAGTAGAAAAATTAAATGTAAATAAAGATTTATTTTGTGTTAAAAAAGGGATAATTTGGAATATTTTTTAATTTCTTCAATGAAAAGTTTAAAGATTCTTAAATATTTAAATATTAATCGAAATGTGTGTGATATTCGGTCACAATGAATATAGTTTCTTGTGCAAGAGGTAATTAAGAAGCTAAATATTACAAGATCAAAATAAGACGTACTGCTCATAAAAAAATTTTCTTGCTGAAAGTTGCCAATATTTTTTAATTTCTTGAAAGAAAAACGTAAAATTTGTTATTGTTATTAGTTGTTTTTATTATTTATTAGTAGTTTCACACAAAAATTACATTTTTTATTAACTCTCGCCAATATAAAAAACCACCCCGAAAACTAAAAAAACATAAATAAACAAACCCGAGTTACAATCAGAGAGAGACAGAAATACTTTTTGGTAATATTTGTTGTCTCTTTTTCCATGGAAAGTTAAACGTCAAACTCTTGTTTCTATTCTGTGTATATTCTGTGAATAAAACTTAAAATTGAAAAATAATTATCAAAATATTCTAATATACCACAAGATAACAGTTTTAGATACAGTCAAAGAAAAAAGTGTACATATACAGCTGTATGTAGATTTTTTCAAGGTGATTTTTATCAAATTTGAAAATATGTTATATTATGCTTAAGGCAGTTGAAGCCAAAATCGAATATTAAATATATAATCTAGAAATTATTGGAAACAATAGAAACACAATTTTATGAACACTTTTTTTATGACTGTATATTACTCTCATAAGCACTGCATCAGCATTTGATATGATAACACTTTGCAACACTATAAATAAAATTAAAACGACTCTGTCCTTGTACTCACAAATTTCTTAACACAGTTGGCTGTCAAACATCACAAAGAAAAGTAGGGTAAGTTCATCAACAAGAAGCCGGTAATTTATTTAATTTTATCTATTTACTTACAAAAAAAGTGAATAACACTTGCAATTAGTAAAAAACACATTGTACAAAATTATTTCTATACAACTTTAAGTGATAGTGTAAGTGTTTATAACAAAAAAGTAAAAAACAAGATATTCTTGCCTCTCTTTATGCATAATCATCCAGAAGTTTTCTTTTTTATTCTGTGTCAAAAGCAATAAATACAAAAAAATATGTTGTGCAAATTTTTTATAAAAAACTGAAAGTTATGCCAGAAAATCTTAACGCCTATAGATTTATAAAATATTTCTATACTGTGCATTTATTTCTTTTATAATTGGCCACATTTTTCTAAGAGATAATTGGCGAAATTTTGTTTTTCTTATTGTTGAATGACGTGTACAATGAAAATTGATTGTTGTTTACAATTGTTGGTCTTTCAGCGAGAACCCCAGTTATTGTTGTTTTTGGTTAGGTTAAGTAGTTCACAAATAATATTGTCAATAAAACAATTTTAGACCAGATAAATACGGTAAATTAAAAATGTTTTTAAGTAAAAATACGTCTTCCATTTGCTATATGTTCTGGTACACACTTGTAAAATCGATGTTTCAAGGTTAAAGAAAAGATGTTAAATTAGAAAGTCAAATACCGATAGAGGGAATCAAATTCAGAAAGAATGTACAAGACTATTGTTAGTTTTTAATTGTGATAGACCTGGAGACCAATATTTTAGGAACTTTAAATGTAGGTTTTTCAGTATTTGACATTCATATCGAACAGTTAATTCTAGCAATTGGACCAAAATTGCAGACGAACTGTTAATGCAGGGAAACCATATACAGAAGCTATAAGATTTTGCTTAATGATGGATGGGATCCTAATATTTAACACTTCTTCAATAGATTCTCTCTTAATATGTACTATGATAAGCACTGCAAAATGGTGGAATATGTATCTAAAATCTCTCGAGTTCCGGAGTTCATATCTCTCAAGAGCCTAATGCATAGAAATAATGCTTTCGTCATCTTCAAAGTAAACTTCTGTTGGTGTGTGTTTCAAGTGAGAATTTTGTCGAGCGTAACACCTATATTATTTTGTGTCCCTCTTCCTAGTGAACGGAACTATTTGTTGGGATCCAACGTCTGCTTTCTGTGGGAAAGAGAAGAAAGCAATTACAATTTGATTATCGTGAATGAATCTCTAAATTTCAAATTTTATTTTAGGACGTTTCATTTCTTTTCTTTTTGTAGATATTGATATTTCTTTTAATTTATTTGAAATTCATTTCGTTTCGCTTATAAAACGGAATAAGTGAAAGACGAAAATTTAATTTCGAATACATTTATCCATTTCGGAATACAGATTATGCCTGTTTCGAAATATAATAATTTAATTTGCGGATGAAAAACCTATCCACTGTAAATTTTAAACGTTTCTAATATTTAATAATAAATTCTTGTTTTATAATTCAATCAATAAGCGCAGAAATCCATCGGAATCTAATAAAAAATGTTGAACTTAGGAACTATAAGCACCATTCAAAAATGTATTTTCTTTTTATAACTGTAGTTTATTTTATCCCGTAGTTTAGTTTATCCCGTTATTTTGTTTATATGATAAATGTTTAACATATGGTTTATACCTATTTTCCTTTTATTTACAGTCACCTAGCCGTTTGACTAATATTTTTGACAATGCGTTTGGCAATATTTTTATTAATATTTTGCATATTTAATTATTCTTTTGGAGTCGATCCAACAAATTTCAAAACATGCGAACAAAGCAGTTTTTGCAGGTAATTATTTGTAACACTTTTGCAATATGAAATAATAACAACAAAAAAAAATTACTTTACAGGCGCTGCCGAAAAATACAGCCTGGAAGTTCTAAATTTGCCTTAGTGCCCGGCTCTATGAATACATATTCTAATGCCATAACTGCTGATCTACTAAACAAGGATTCTAAGCACTTGTTTGTTTTCAAACTAGAAGCTTTAGTGGTAAGTAAAGAGTTAACTTTTAAAAATTGTTTTTTTTTTCAAATATTAACTATTTACGTTACTTTAGAACAATAGATTCCGCATATTGATAGACGAGAAGACCCCTCTAAAGCCTCGCTATAAAGTTGAACATGTTTTAGTAGAAGAACCACAACCAGAGACGTAAGTGAAAGAAAATCAAATTAATGCTTTAATGCTTACAATATTGGATTTCTTTTTCTATTTTTTAGTCTTACCGTCGAAAGTGAAGATAAAAACGAAATTGTTTTATCTTCCGGTTCTAATAAGGCCGTGATTGCCGCTGATCCCTTCCGTGTTGATTTTTATGAAAATAATGTTTTAGTTGTGTCTGCCAATGCTAGAGGTTTAATGAATTTCGAGCATTTACGTCCTAAACCCCAAGCTAATCAAGATCAGCCTCAAGAAGGCGAAGGCGAAAATAAGGAGAATCAAGTTGCTAACACACCTGAAGACAGTGATCCTGGTGCTTGGGAAGAAAATTTCAAATCGCATCATGATTCTAAACCTTATGGACCTGAAGCTGTTGCTTTGGATTTCTCTTTCCCTGAAGCTGAAGTACTCTTTGGCATCCCAGAACATGCTGACAGTTTTGTATTGAAATCAACTTCCGGTACCGATCCCTATCGTTTGTATAATTTGGATGTCTTTGAATATGTGATTGATAGTAAGATGGCTTTATATGGTTCAGTACCTGTCCTATATGGTCATGGGTAAGATCTAAAGTGTTATACATTTACGGAATTTATCTCAAATATTTGTTTAATTATAGAGCACAACGTACTGCTGGTGTATATTGGCAAAATGCAGCCGAAACATGGGTTGACATCTATACCGCTGAAACTAATGTTGTATCTTCGATTGTTAAATTTGTTTCTGGTTCACGTAAAGTTGATCCACCAGCGGCACATTTCATGTCTGAATCTGGTATTGTTGATGCCTTCATTTTGATGGGTCCCACTCCTTTGGATGCTTTCAAACAATACACTTCTCTAACTGGTACAGCCAATTTGCCTCAGTTGTTTACCTTGGCTTATCATCAATGTCGTTGGAATTATAACGATGAAAAAGATGTTGAGACAGTTTCTACTAAATTTGATGAATATGACATACCCATGGACATTATGTGGTTGGATATTGAGTATACTGATGGCAAAAAATACTTTACCTGGGATCAATTTAAATTCCCTGATCCATTAAGCATGATTAAAAATCTAACAGATGTTGGCCGCCATTTGGTGATTATTATTGATCCCCATATAAAGCGCGATAGTGGTTACTTCTTCCATAACGATTGCACAGATAAAGGTTATTACACCAAGTTGCGTGATGGCAAGGATTATGAAGGCTGGTGTTGGCCAGGTTCTGTCAGCTATCCCGATTTCTTCCGCAAAGACGTACGTGACTATTATGCGAATCAGTATTTATTGTCTAATTTCAAAACGGTCACCTCAGATGTAATGTTCTGGAATGATATGAATGAACCGTCGGTATTTAATGGCCCTGAAGTAACAATGCCTAAAGATTTAATACATTTCGGTGATTGGGAACATCGTGATGTACACAATTTGTATGGCCATATGCACATTATGGGTACCTATGAAGGTTTAATTAAACGTGATCCCAATCAAAGACCATTTATACTGACCAGAGCTCACTTTGCCGGTTCTCAACGTTATGCCACCATTTGGACTGGTGACAATATGGCTGATTGGGGCCATTTACAGCATTCTATTAAAATGTGTTTGTCTGAGGCCGTAGCTGGTTTCTCTTCCTGTGGCGCCGATGTAGGTGGCTTCTTTGGCAATCCAGATGCTGAACTTTTCGAGAGATGGTATCAAACTGGTGCCTTCTTACCATTCTTCCGTTCCCATGCCCACATTGACACTAAGAGACGTGAGCCTTGGCTATTCCCTGAAAAAACTCGTTTGGTTATACGTGAGGCTATACGCAAAAGGTATTCGTATTTGCCTTTGTGGTACACCATGTTCTACGAACACGAAGTTGATGGTAGTCCTGTTATTAGACCATTGTTGGCTCATTATCCTAAAGATAAGGAGGCCTTTGCCATTGACAATCAATTCTTATTGCAAGATCGCATATTGGTTAGACCTGTTATGCAACAGGGCGTCAGCAAAGTTGATGTCTATTTCCCCGCCATTGATGATAAGAAAAACGGTGATTTGTGGTATGATGTTGATAATCTACAGAAGTATGAAAAATCTGGCAAGGAAACCATTGCTGTTGATGACTATAAGGTTTGTAAAGAAAATTTTTTATGAAATATTGCAACTAATAAGTTTTCGTTTTTCAGATTCCCGTTTACCAACGTGGAGGCACTATTGTGCCTAAGAAAGAACGTATTCGTCGTGCCGCTACTCTTATGAAAAATGATCCCTATACCTTGGTTGTTTGTCTGGATCGCAGTGGCAAGGCTGAAGGTACTCTATATCTGGACGATGAGAAATCATTTGATTATCGTCAAGGCAAATATATTTATGTCCACTACATTTTCGATGGCACAAAACTTACAAACACATTTGTGAAACCACCCAACTATGATTCCAAAGCATGGATTGAACGTATCGTTATTGCTGGTCTTGAACGTCAGCCAAAATCCGCTACTATCACAGTAGCTGGTGTAACACAACAATTGGATGTATTACCATACGAAAAGGGTTACGCTATACGTAAACCAGCTGTGGCTGTACATAAAGATTTTGAAATTAAACTTAATTATTAGTAGTATTACAAATTATATTAATTGTTCTCCTAACGCAATCCTCAAGATTTTAAAACATGCTTAAAAAACAGAATTTTTTTATTTAATTTTAATTCGTATTTTATAAAAATTTTAAACACTGATTGATACATACTCGTACTTTTCAATTAAAATTTCTACTTATTGTCTTATTGTCGATATGTTTTAGTAAATATTTTTAACTTTATAATTTTTTTTGCCAGCGACTCCAATAAATCTTTTGAAGTGGGAGTTGTTTAGAGAAGAAATAAAAACAAATATTGAGGACTTAACAAATACGCAACAAGTGTTTTTACTTTCCAATTGTTATTGTTATTTTGTTTATGTTTTGTCCTTCTTGGAAGTCTATCGTATTATAAAAACCGCAGACTCATAATCAAGCACCACCTACATTGGAAATATCGTTGTTACATTGTTGCTTTTTTATTGGCAACGTTTCGGATTCCCTCTTTTTATTTTATTATTTATGAAATTGTGGGTGCCTTTTTTGTTTGTATTTTGCTGCTTCTCTGGATATTATGAGTTATTAAGGGCTTCGACCTGCGCAGTGGTTAATTTTTACAAAAAGAAGAAAAAAAAAAGAAACAATTGAGCTTAAAGTGTTATACAATTTGTTGCCAAGAGTTGAATACCATGTGTTTTAGTTGCAGATAACACAAGGGAAGATAACGTATGTTCTAATCTGAAATAAATTGCGTTTGAGGCTTTTTTACTGCAATGACGTTGAGAGAGAGGTGATTATAAATAAATTTTAAACTTGTTTTTACAACCTTGAAAAAAAAATTCCATTTAATTAATAATAAAATTAATAAAACTATAAATTTTGAATCTCTTTTCCTACTTATAACAGTAGGAATGAAGCTTACGCGACATCCATTGTGATCAATTAATCTTAGAGAGATGAATAGGCATTATAATGTTCCCCTAGCTTAGGTAAATTAGTGCGCAAGCGATATAGGTACAAGTTGCTGATAGATTAACTATCTTATTGGAAGTAGCTAAGGAGTTAGAAGCCTTGAAGTTAATTGCCATCCACACAGCAAATAACTTTAATCAGCAGAAACCATTTTAACGCGCAATTGTAGCTTCTTGGCCATTTGCCATGATTTTATGTTGGTAAATGACATCCTAATTTCCACATTTCTTAACGATATTAAGCGCTGGATCGCCTTGTAACTCAACGCTATATAAGCGTTTGTGGAGTCTCGAGGCTAAAAGTCTAAAGGCCAGAATGAGTGTTGTTTTGGGGGGACTGCCGTCACCTCCACTCCTCAACTTATACCGCGTTTAACTTGCAGTCCCTTTGTGAAATCCCAAATTGTACTAACAAGCTAACGATTGCATCATATACTTCTCTAGTGTAAGGATATAGACTTTCTTTCTAAGCGACACCAAGTGTAAGGAGATCAAAACTGCTTCAGACTGCGTCAAGACGGCCGTAATTGATCATATCCCAGTCAGACATGAGAACAGTCTACTGGCAAGAATATACTGGCGGCTTGCCGACTGCCCTATTACGATACCTCAGACTAGATATTCGACGGTAACTCAACGGCATCTCAACGTCTCATCAGTTTCTAACTGGACACTACTCTTGAATCCTTACGAGCTAATACATCAGCAGGTATTACTGGATGCGACAAGCGAAAGGCAGTGAGAGATTTAGGCAGACAAATTTTAGCCTAACTTAATTCAGATCCTGTGGAAGCTTTATCCTCGGCTTCTACCGCAAGAGGGATAATACCCGCACCATACAATCGGTGCTAACAAAATCTTCATGAAAAAGTACTCTTTCAGTGTGCTAATTCTCTCACACGATAGAAGTTGCACGTTTCCTATTGACACACTCAATAGCTACCAAGTAATGACAACACAATTAATTAGATATTCAACAAATAAATATTTAACTTAACTAAGCAATGTCGCCATAGTCTAGTAGATAGTGTGTTGGCTTCTTAGACGTGAGGTCGTGGTTCAAACACCAGCACAAACATCCCCAACAAAGCGAAATATGAAATAATATTTCTTTCGGCGACTTTCTCTCTGGAGATTTCTGGTAAAAATTCTGACAGTAAATAAAATTGTCATGAAAAGTTTCTCAAAATTTTGTCGTTCAGAGTCGACTTTAAGCTTTAGGTCCCACCACTCGTGTTTAAAATTAACGCACACAACATGAGTGTTCTGAGAAGCTAGGTTGTAATCCTGACTAAAGGGTCGTAATGACCAATTATGTATGTATGTATCTATGTACATAAGTAAGCAGTTTTTAATTTCTATTTTTTATATTTTTACTTTGGATAGTAGCAGTAAAGCTGTTACCACAACAATAACAACAAAAACTAAGCACAATGTTACGCACATTGACCATATAATTGGTGTCACGCTAGTCTCAGTTTAAACTGAAATAATCCGAGATCTACTGTAGAAGACTCTGGAATAATAATATTGCTATCAGTCTTGGAATGAATTGTTCTTCTCTTTCACTCTTTATAACTCACACATGCAAAAATTGGAATAAATATTTTTGATTTTCAAACTAAATTTTGTATTTTTCTTTTCTTTTCTCATCGAATTTGAATTTCTGTATGGTCTGCCAAAAACCTTTTATCCTTTATTCATGTTGCTACTGTTTTGCAGAAAAGACAGTAATATAAGAAACAATAAAAACGCTGATCTATTCTCATGTCGATTCCCAATATTAATTCTAATTACAGTGTTCGCTTACATTAGATTCTGATGTAAAATATATTTTATTACGCATGTGAGGGAGTGTGTATCGTACATAGTATATCCATATTAAGGATATAAATTTACATCATCACGTTTGTGTGTATATTTTTGTTTTTTTAATTATTTTTTATTATGTTTGATCTAAAAATAAAGCAATAAGTTTATTATATTAAATTTGTGTTGCTATTGTTGTTGTTATTGTTGGTTTGATTATAAAATTTATTTTATTCAGCATATTTTTAGCTTAATTATACTGTGGCATTGTTGGTTATTTTCAATTAAATTTCCATTAGGCTATAAACAATAACAACAAAAACAATAATAACAACGACAGCGTCAATGACAACACCAATGATATCAACTACAAATACATACACATACACACACACACAATTTCATCTATCTATACATGCATACATATGTACATACTGTCTATGACTATACAAATGAAATGAAATGAAGGAAAAAAAATACTATATTCAATGACAGTAGTCAGTAGTCAGCAGTCAGTAGCAGTCACAATTCAATGAGCCACAATTAACAGCAGCAACAACAATATCAATAAAAAAAAATAATGTAAATTATAGAAAAGCATGGAAGTGAGGGGGGGAGGACAACAGGATTTAATAGAATAATATTGGCTGATGATAGGGCTTAAAAACATTTGTAATTTGGTTTTATTTTCATGTATTTTTTTTGTTTGTTATGCTATCAATTGAATTTATGATTAACACTAAGGACAACCGATTTGTAGGACATTTAAGATCTATTCGTTCATCGCTCATCATACAAGACCTATTCGTTCATCAACAAGCAAATACTACTGGAAAATCTAGATTTGAGATAAATATACCGTGAATAATAATACAAAAGCAATATTAGCACAGAGAAGAACATGTTACAAGCCTAACCAGTCGAACACGTACACATTTTCTGTGTGACAACAATGGTGGCACAAATACAAATAACTGAGCGCCTTAAACTATGAGTTCAACAAAACAAGCATTCAGGCAGTATGAATCAGAGATCAGCAATGAATCGTTTTTTCGCTACTCAAAAGCACTCATGAAATTTTGAATATAAGTGAGTCAACAAAATTGACTACTCTTATTCATGATGGCTCTACAGTATCGTATGGATGATACTAGAGTGTATTCCTTAATACTTAAGAAGCATAGATTTTATACACACGAGAAACGATACTCCAACGCCTAAAGAAAACTCAATAATGATGAGAGCAAACAAATAAGATGGAGCTGGTTTGCACAAACCTTCATCGCATGAATACAAAGAAGAGCCTAACTTTCTGGTCGTTGTCTTTCGTTGGCAATCGTTTTTGGTGTTTCTTTATGATAGGATAGGATAACAGCTGCTTTCACTTGACGTAATCGTAGACGGCCCACTGTTTATCAAAAACGCACAAATAGAGTTACAGTTTAGCAGTCATTTGTTTAAAAAATTCGGTTCAGGATTGTTCAAATCATACTTGGAACTTCTTTTTGTATTTAGTGTTAATAAAATGATTCAAACGGTTTTTGATTTCTAACCAATTCAAAATATGCTTGAAGGTCAACAGATCCGTTGAAAGAAGAAAACTGTTTTTCTTCATGGTTATTTGAATTAAAAAACGGATAAACTGTAAAGTTTCCATTACGCATTACGCCAATGCAATAACCAAACAAATTTTTACAAAGGGCATTATATCAATCAGTTTTCTGAAGAAGATTACTGTATAGAACTCACTCCTTCTGGTTTATGTTCTCCACAACGATATTTTGATTAGATTGCATAAGTTTCTGTTGGTTTACGAGGTATAATAGTAAAGAGATGGAGAGGGGATTGAATCTTAATTGATTAATTGATAGAATTTTAATTGCAATATTAAGATGACTATTCTCCTACTGTCTCTGTCTGCTGTCCATATGGGCAAACACGTTGCAATGTTGCAGAAATATTGATATGTGATAAGAAATCTTTGCATACCTATTGTTACTAGTAGAACTGGGTTCTTAGAGAATATATCTGATCAAGATCTAGTATAGATTTTAGGTGAATTCAGTAGAATGTGGATATGAGGAACTGTTAAAGACGATAGAAAGGCTGGCTGCTCTCTGGTTGTTTGGGCCCTTGGTGGAAGGAATCTGTATATACTTTTCTTTGTATATTTTTCTTTGCTTATACTTTACTTAGATATCAATTCCTCCTTAAGGTTTTTGTGGAATTAAACTGAGGAATATACAGACGTATGTTTTTCGCTCGACCCTTTTTATCTCCTTTTCTTTTATTCCCTGGCGTATATAATAGGTTCAATGAGCTCCAGGTGTTTGTATTTTCTATTATGGTCATACATACACTGAGCGCCAAAAGTGAGTAAACACCACTGAAATAATTCATTTTCTTAGGATAGCGAAAATAGTAAATGAGAATAATCGAATAAATTTCCAAAAATAAAAACGTTTGTTTATTACTTATAAAATGTTAAACAAAAACAACAATTCATGATAAAGGAACTTTTTTATACTTAAAAACAAAACTGTTTTATACTTAAGAACAAAAGTGTTTACTCACTTATGCCGCTCACTGTATGTATGCTCAAACTAACCAAACTACTTTGCCATCCACATATCTATCTACCTACCTAAGACTCCAATTAAAATTTAAATTATAATCCATTGCGGTTTAGATAGTGTTAATGTGGTTTAATTTTATAATGATTTATATTGTTTGATTGCCCTCTCTGCTGTTATTGTTATTGTTTTTGTAAATATTTTAATTCACAAATACAAATCGAAGTGATTTTTGATTCTCGGTTTTGTTGTTGTTGTTTTTGTTTATAAATAGTATATGTGTGATTGTGTGTATGTATGTGTATATGTTTATATTTAAGTTAGTTTTTTGTTACTAAACGTGTCAAATTTAACTTGAAATAAATTCAACAATTATCTCTTGGATTATTGTTAAACTTGGTTTTAAATGGAACTAATTTCAATAAAAATACCAATAAAAACAATAACACACATAAAGGCCAAAAGATCAAATATTGTGTAAACACACACACACATACACATTTACAAAATATGGAATAAATTAATTTAAAAACAATAATTGTTGTAAATTTAACAATTTCAATTGCCAATTTAATTAAATTATTATTAAAGCATTACAATAATAATCATGTACAAGAGTAAAAACAGACAACAACAATAAATATGTTTTATATTGCATAAAGACACATTTAATAACATTATAAAACAATAAAGTTTGTCAAAAAAAGGGAATTTTGTTAATGACCATGTACACCATCGATCATACCACACATACGACCACTTGTAATTATTTAATAATCATACGTACTGATGTCCATGTTTTGTATTGCATTGTACATGTATGAGTATGATAAGTAAGAATCATTAGATAAGAAATATAACTCATACGTCATGTTGGCCGTAGGAAAATAATGAATTAAAGTTTGTTTTATCTCTTGTACCTTAGAAACCTCTCTCACTGTTTCTCTTTTTATGTCTTCCGTGATGGTAGACATTACCGAAATTTTAATGAAAATTATTGCTTAAAAATCCAAGGCATTAATTTTGCTAAACATTTTCAGTGTTTAAAGTTTTTACGGCTTTCTCTAAGCTCATATATTTCTTTTTTGTTTCAAACCACTTAAATTTTGAAGTGTGTCTGCCCGAAAACAAAACAAGTGTGTTAATTGGTTTGAAAATTATACAAAACCAAACAATTAAAACTCTTCACATTTTAATGGCCCAAAAGTATCATAAACATTATAAGTGGCCCCAAAAATGGAAAAAGTTTTGTGATTCATAAGCACAACAATTTTCAGTTATTATGTGAACTCGCATATACAAATTTTTTTTTTAATAAATTTAATAACAAATTAAAAAAATCAGTTTAAAATAGAAAAACATTTCTGTGAACGAAATAGTTTGCTCATATTTTTCGAAAATTGAGTTTTAAAAACGTTTCGGTTAGGTTAGGTTAGATGGCGGACTCCTTTGGCCAGGATTTCATAGAGAAAACCATCCCGAGTTCAAATCAAATTTTGCTATTGCAGTAATCTTTTTATTACTGAGCAGGGCACTGACACATGAGGTGAGAGACAGTCTCTTCCTCCTCCTCAGACGCACAGCTCCTGCAGAAGATATTAGTTAGAATACGATTTAAGGACAGACGTGAGTAAGCCCTACTCTTGCCCAGTCGCGTCCAGAAAAGTATGAAAATATTGCACGTACACTCTTGCTGCCAAAGACATTCAGCCTCTTCGTAAAACGATTGGCCAATATCCAATATAACCGAAGCAATGAGAATAGCAGAAAAGAAGAATGTCCATAGTCCAGATTGTGCCAGGATTTGAATGCCTTGAGTCTTACTGCTACCAACTCAGTCCTCTAACTTAATACGAGGTTGGAGGGAAGTCAGTTTAGTATAGCAAATAATTCATTGGTTGGAGTGGAACAGAGTACACTGGTAATCAGAACAGCTGACTGGCTGCGTACTCTATCTATCAGTTGGCAGTTGCATTGTTATCTGTAAATAATATCAAAACCTTCTTGCAGTTAATGAATCCTATGTGTAGTGGCAAGTTCATATTTGTCCCAGAATCATTTTATAATCCAGAGTACTCGGTCCATTAAATAGTAAAGTGGGATTGCTATATGATTTAATATTACTTTGTTGATTATTTTGATTGCAATTGGTAAAACAGGAATTTCTCGTCAATTACTATGTTTTGATTTACCCTCTTGCTTGAAATTTTTTTATAATACCAGATTCCATTCATGTAAATGCTATATTAGATATGCTACAACGGCAACGGCAGCCTGCTATTCTTTTTTATAATCAAGTTGTTTTCACTATGTATGAAAAAGGTTTTGAGATACTCTGGGGTTTATCATCAATCGCCTCTCTATTATTGAGGACAGGCTCTTTTCTATGTGTGCATACAGTTTGACGACTCCCAACGACAGATTATTGAGAAACTTTTTCATGAATATTTTATCTACTTTCAGAGTTTTTGCCAGAAATCTGCTGAGAGTAGGTCGCCAAAGAAATATTTTGTAAGTTTTCGTTTTGCTATCTGATCTGGAGTTTATAACATGGCCTCTCGTTTAATAAGCCCACAGACTGCCTACTATACTACTTGGATGATATTAATCCAAGATTAGTTGACACATTATAATAAACATATTTAATGTCAGAATTGATAATTTCGCATTTGGTATCGATCGTCATTTTGGAGGAATGTCACACGGGACTTAACATATTGTATTGTCTTATGTAGTCTAGTCGTTTCGCCTTGATTTGTATTATCTGGAATTTCATGCTGCACCTTAGATACATGGGCATTGTCACGTCTTTTATGAGTTGGCCTTGGGAGAATGAATGACTGTTTATTATCAATTATTAACAGCTTAAATTACATGTCACAGTACTAATGCGCGGGGAAATATAGGTCATCGACATAGCTGCCAGATAAATGAGGCACCAAATCGTCAAATATTTGAGAAAAAAATCGTCAAAATCGTCAAAGACGTTTATTAAAATCGTCATAAAAATCGTCAGGAAAAGTAAATAAATAAATTAAAAATTTTTAAAAACCAAAATTATATCTATTGTAGTAAAACATATGGAGTCAATGTATCTACATATCTGAGTTCAAAAATAAAACATTTAACAAAGAATTTATTGGAAATTAAAAGCTATTGTTTAATGACACATAAACGCAGCAATAATATTATTTCATCTAGATCTATGGGCGATGTATGTAGGTATTAGGGAGTCAGAAGCTTTTGATGTTCTGAGCATGAAAAATCAGTGTAATGCTGACACATTTCAGTTTCTTTTTAAGTTCTTATTATCTGATCCTACTATTTACACCGTTTATAACTGACAGAGAATGGAATATAACTCTCATGTATGGGTTAGTGCCTCAACGTCTAATTTGCGGTTTCTCGACCGTGTACAGGAGAGGCCATAGCATCTCGTTAATGACGGTAGTGTATCTAAAAAAATAAAAATATGGTTTTTAGTTGGACTATTCGTGTGTGGAACTCATTTCCTGCAGAGGTCTATCCTGTTACTTATAGTATACAAATATACAAGCCTAATGTCCATAATTTATTATTATTTTATTATGTTATTTAGGAGTTGTAATTTTTAAGCTTTTAAGGGGTTAAAAAGGATAAAATACAATACTTTACTCCTTGTTTTTACTAACTAACATAAATTTCCAATAGTAACAATTGCAAGGTAAATACAAAGCTTAAAAGTGACTTTTAATGTACTTAAGTAAAGAATATGAAGTAAATTTTTAATTTTTAAAAATCGCCAAAATAAGCTCATAAATCTGGGAGCTATGATTGTGCGTCCAACCGCGGCAGCCATATAAATGAAATAAAAATCCATTTCCAACCGGATCAGTTGTAGTTCACAGCAAAACAATAAATTTGATCAAAATTTCAAAGTATTTTTGTTTTATTACATTTTTAAATTTAAACTTTTAGATCGCCAACCTATTATTTTTACTCACATTATGCTCATATTAAATATGTATGTAAAATTCATAATGCAAAGAACATATGTGACGTATGAGTTATATTTAATTCCATTAATTTCAAAAATGACAAAAATCGAAATTTTTATTGCATACTTTTCAGGGTAACTATTCCAGTACATGTAATACGACGCGTATGAGTAATATATTTCAAATACAATTAAAAAGAAAGTATACTCCATAAATTTGGAATTAACCTGGATGATTTTTCGATTCTATGCAATTCTAGGCTATATTCTAGATTCCAGGAATATTACAGGGTGAACAAAGAAGGCTTCAAATACCTGCTGAATGTGTTGATGGAAAATTTGATTAGTAACAACTGCAAAGTAAATGCAAATCTTAAAGTGGCTTTTAATGTACTAAAGTAAAGAATATGATATAAAATTTTAATTTTTAAAAATCGTCAAAACAAGGGCATAAATCGTCAAATCGTCAATATGATATTTTTGGTGCCCAAAATCGTCAAAATGACGATAAATCATCAAATCTGGCAGCAATGGTCATCGACATTACAATAGATAACTCGACCTGATTCTTCGCGCATCATATATAAATACATAATTGGTCATTACAACCGTTTAGTCAGGATTACGACCTAGCCTAGCACACCACTTATGCTGTGTGTGTTAATTTTATACATGAGTGGCGAGACCTTCAGTTTAAAGTCGATTCCGAAAGACAGATTTTGAGAAGCTTTTTCATGGTAGTTTTATTTACTTCCAGAGTTTTTGCTAGAAATCTGCTGAGACAAAGCCGCCGAAGAAATATTTATTCATATTTGGTTTAGTTGGAGATGTCTGATCTGGGATTTGAACCGAGTCCTCACGTCTAATAAGCCAATACACTACATACTAGACTACGACGACTATAACGCGTTAATTTCTATAAATTACGACACAAGATTCTAAAATGGTCCGAGTTGTTGTTTTGTCTGTAGTCTTTAATATTCCAAAGACCTTATTTTGATACTCTTTTTATGCTCGGAAAGTTTGCATTATTCTGAAAAGTTTAGTTTTGTTTTTTCAATATTATCGTTGTCCAGGTCTCTCCTTCTCTACTATCTCTTCAATGGTATAAGAGATCTGCAAATCAATTTCAAATATAAGACTTTTGATTTGTTATGTAATAAGATATTGAATATTTCCTACTGTTCATGTTTACTTGTTCTTAAAATATTTTAAAAGGTTCTCCAAACATTCTTTAAAGCATTCTCTTCGTTGCTATTTTTTAAAAATTAATGACTCCCATTGATGGTCTTGTTGTGACACTTGCACTCATGCAGATATTTTTCCATTTGCGAAAATCCTTATCAATTATTGAACAATTTTACAAAAATACAACAAATTTAACAACATTTTACTCCTAAGCCTAAGGACAACCAATAGCAACAGCAACAACAACAACAATAATAACAATACAGATCAAATAAACCAATAAATGTAAATACAAACAAATATACATGCTACCTTATATGTGTACTCGGGTGTATGTAAAGAAACATTTGAAAGTGCTTTGGACAAAGAACACATAGACGACTAACAGGATTATCGTCTGCTACACTAGTTGTAAAACTTTTACATAACAATACAACAATAACAACAACAACTACAATGCAATACAATAAAAACACCATAAAGACTATTGTAAACATAAAATAGACAACAAAACCTAACGAAATATAGAAAAAAAACATACAAAACCTGTGAACATTTTATTACAATTGAATTGAAAAAAAAAATACAGAATGAATACACAACCGAAACGAAACTGAATGTTGCTGAACTCACGCCTGTTCAGTTGAACTCAACAACAATGGCAACAATAACAACAATGAACAAAAAAAAAAAAACAACAAGAAAACCGACTGAAAACAAGAATTGTAAAAGACCACAAAATGTTTTTAATCCCCGCAACAATATTACGAACAATTAAATGTTGCAAATAAATGAAAAGTAAGATGAGTTCTTTTGAAAAAAAACAACAAAACAGAAAGAAAGAAAAAAAATTGTAGGAAAACCGAAATCATACAAACCGCCACGACATTATGAACAACAAAAGCAACAACAATAATAATAAAACAACATGTCCTAACCGAGTGAAATTCTTGTTACAGAATAAAACGTGGTATGTTTCAGCAGTGAGTTAGAAGAGCTTTCAATGATATGCAAATAAAATATGAAAAATCATAAAATTATCACGCTAACCTCGTTAATATGTTTGTTTCCTTTCATACCATTGCCATTGCATATGAATGAATATTCAAATCAAAAATAAACGTTATTATTGCACAAAATCATAATAGTAGTGTTGCCATTGCCATTGATTTGCTGCATATGTACCTATAAATGACGAAATTGAATGTGCTTATAATGTGGTGACTAGAGGAATTTGCAGACAAATTAAAAATGTTACTGAAAACAGCTATGAACTTGGAGTTTCCCGAGAAGCTACGCTATCCATATCACTCACTTAGAGCCATAAACAAAGTTGTACTGTTGCTCCACTACTACTTTTTATCGCTACATTGGACTTTATTATGGAAACTACCAATCCGTCCAATAAAAAAAATATTAAATGGTGTCAGAATGATAAATTGAGTGAACTAGCTTATGCAGATGATAGTTCTTTTATCCAACAAATTGTTTTTAAGGTTAATGATCTAAATTCGAATATCTTGCTGAATATCTGGGTGCACAACGAAGAGACAAAGGAGTTTTTTCTCGCGTAAAGATTCTCTAGAGTTGAAGAATAGTGACGGATAATACGATTTTATGGATTCCAAGGTGTTCTTAGCATTTCGAATTGTCAACCATGGCGTATTTTACATTTGGATTCCCATTCATATTGAGTCCACCTTTCCTAACATTTATGTTCGGCCATTCGCAACAGCGTATATATTCTTCAATCTTCAAAGCCAATTTATTTGATAAAAATTTTATTCAGTGAGGAAATTCATTTCTCACTTGGTTGTTATGTCAACAAGAAAAGTTGTTGCACATGGGTTTTGGTGAACTTAGAAGTAATTCTGTAAAAGCCATTGTATGTGGAAACCAAGTCTGTTCTGGATTTTTTGTTCAAAAATGAGTTTGGAAGAACAGAAACTATCAATTATGAGCCACAACGTATGCAGTAATTTCGGGAAAAAATTCTGCGAAAGTTTCTCAAAAATCTGCATTTTGAAGTCAATTTCTGTAGGTCCCACCACTCATGTATAAAATATACACACATACCGCAAGTAGTGGTATGTTCTGGTACCACAGCTAGACGGTACAAAGAGCCACACAACACAACCGATAATGGCTTTTTGGATTTTTTAGGTGTGGGAAGTAATTTTATCTCCAGGCGACGCCAATTGGACAGCAAAATGATGCGATATGACGCCGTTGAAATTTTTTTATGTGGTGCTATGTAAGAGACTATGTCTAGCGTATAACAATCGTCAAGTTATAGTGGCGATTTCATTTGAAATGTGTGATGAGGATCGAAAACTAACTTAAAAGAATCAACTGTTGAAACAAATGCAAAATCGATAATTTACATAACATTGTAATGACAAGATACAAGCTTTATAATGAAAAAGCTATTTTTCTTGTGTTTTATTTAACCTTAATTTTGAAACGGAAAAACGAATATCGACACAATTTCTTGCTAACCTAGAATTAAGTTAGAACAATTTTGATATATGTTTAGTTGGTAGACCTATTCATCTACCGTCAAACTCTAAATTTGGTTCTGTACTTTCCGTAATTGAACTTTCGAAAGACAATAACTTTCCAGGCCCGTGTCATGCCACATACATATACAGAGACCAGATAGTACTGCCAAAACTTGCTGATGTTCTTGAATATTCAGTTAATTACCCAGATCTGCTTTCAATAATTTCGTGATTGAGAAATTTGCATCAAGAGCAGCTTAATTACATATAAAAATATTGAATTTTTGTTTGAATATTTTTTTTAAACACAATTTTCAATATAACATCCCCTGGAAAGTTGCCGAACAATTTATTTCAATAAAAAATTTCTTTACAACAGCTAAAGCAACAGCAACAGCAACACTGACACAATTCCTTTTCATTCGCTTGTTTTGTTGTTGCTCTTTGTTACTCACACATAATAGAGACAATAATAATGATTAGGATTATGATGTTGTAAGTGTGTTTTTGTTGTGTTGTGCCTTTAACAGGCTTTGTTGTATAAGTACTTTGTACTTCTTTTTTCTCTCAACTCTTGCTCTTTGTTTTAGAAAAAAGTGTATAGCAGAACTGAAGTTTATAAGTTGAAAAAAAAGTGAAGACAAATATGCAAAAATCTACAACAAAGAAAGAAAAGGCAGAGACAAAAAAAAACAAAAAAGAAAAAAGTGAAGGATTGTAAATGGCAAACATATTTTTACTAATTAATTGTTACTTTTTGCAAGAGACACTGCGAGCACGTAAAAGAGAGAAAGAGAGAGATACAGAATGAGTGCCTTTTGAGGACCATTATTGCTGTTGTGGTTGTTATTTTATTTTTTTTGTGTCTCTTCTTTTGTTATGTGAGTCGTTTCATGGTCATGGAAGCATACAACTAAACGTTTCTCGCAAAATATACAGACTTATTTATGTATATGTAAGTATGTGTGTGTGTGTGTGTATGTTATATTCACCAACATCAACAACATCATGGCAACACAAACAAACATTTTAATACAAATTTATATAGACAGTTATAGTACTCCTGTTGTTGTTGTTTTTGTTGTTCTGCGGGAATTTGTTTTAACGTTTTTTTTCTTTTCTTTTATGATTTTCCTTTTTGTGTTTTTCGCACAATCATAAAAGGAGTTCTTTTTTTTGTTGTTGCTGTTGTTGTTGTTAAAAAAACCAAAAACAAGATTGCAAATGTTCACGCTATAAAATCATTTTTATTCTCTGCCATTGTCTGCATTGGATTTTCTTGTTGTATTGTTATTCACACAATTGTTGTTGTTGCTGTTGCTGATGTTGTCGAAGTAGTTGTTGGCATTGTGATGTTATGATCTTTTTGGTATTGCTGCAAAGGATTTTCATCTATATTTTTGTTCGTTTTTTGTTCTGCTGTTTTTTCTGCGGGGATTAACCAGTTTGCCAGTGTGTAAATACGAAAAAAAAATCGTTAAAATTGTGGGAATGCTTTTAATCTGTGCTTGAAGGGTCAGAGCACAAGAGAAGAAACAGTAAAGAAAATATTCTGTTTAATTTTTTTTTTGGAAAAAAGGAAAAAACATTTAAAAAATTAAAAGCATAACTGGGGAAAAAACTTAAATAATTTTATAACATTTATTTTGTTAAACCAAAAGAAAAAAATAAAAAAAATCTTACAAATTCAAAACGCGTTTAATTTTTATGTTTTCTTTTTCTCAATTAAACAAAAGATTTTATTTTTTTGAAAAATTACTAAAGCAATCAAAGTAGGACAACGATGTCCAGTTTGTCAGGATGGGACAAAACGAGTATTTTGCTAATCAACTGTGGTTATTTTAGTTTAATTAATTTTTTTAGTCTTCTAAATTGTAGAAAGCAGAATTAATCGTTTGACCAGATGGTAGAATCAACCTGACTTTGCCTCCGCTTTTAAAGCTTTAATTTTTAATTGAATATCCAACATTTCAATTCAAAACTTTCTGTTTATTGCAATTAAAATTGAAATGGTGGACTCTGATCCTTTGTAATGCATACTGGGGAGTACATAATTGCAATAAAAAATGCTTATTAAAAATTTGAGTACCATAAGACTCTGTGCTATTCCAACTCTTTTCCTTACTTTTTCAATGGTCTTCCCTCTTTAACCTCCAATTCTACCCACTCTTTTGTAGATGGTAGTCACACATACATACATATTTGCTATATTTGCTATAGGTAGTGTGTTGGCTTATTAGACGTGAGACCACGATTCAAACTCAAGCATAGACATCTCCGACTAAACGAAATATGAAAGAATATTTCTTCGCGCGAATTCCTCTCAGCAGAAATTCTCAAAAATCTGTCATTCAGAGTCTACTTTAAACCCTTCAGTCAGGATTACGACCTATCTTTTCACACCAGCTATGTGGAGTGGTCGTGACCGAACGACATATTTAAAAAACTTTTCATGTCAATTTATTTGCTCTCAGAATTTATATCAAAAGATTGCTGAAAGTAAGTCACCGTATTTCGTTTTGTTCGAGATGTCTCAACTGGAGTTTAAGCCGCATGAGCTAGTGTAATAAGGATACATACATACTAGACTACGAACGCTTCTCTATGCATTACAGAAAAAACCTATTTTATAGCCATACCATCTGCATGTGAACGTTCTTCTTGCAAAAATCTTGCATTTTACTGAAATAAGGGGACTTGTTCCGAAAACCGTTAATTTTTACGTTGAATACATCCTTCTCCAATAGATTTCTGTTGCTTAGTACCATTACTTACATGTGGAAGTGCTTCTCTTCTTATATTTTTTATGTAATGGTAGCTTTTGCAGACGTCTTTTTGTGTCCACTACAGTATACACTCTTTTTTTTTATTCTTCTATTCTTTCCATCAGTCATGGCTGTCATGGAGAGTTGTTTCTTAATTATTATTGACTGCATCCAGTCCTAAACTCTTTCATATCAGATAATATGCTGAAAACCTATATTTAATATAGTTGATTTTTTGTTTAATAATATAAATTGATTTCATCGCACAAAATAACTTTTTGTAGTCAATGTATTGTAAAGAAATTAATCTGAAAAATAAGCAAAAAAAGACAAAAATGAATCAGTAAATTAACCATCAGTAATCACTTAAAAATCATTCACTTCATTTCATTCCCTGGCCCACTTCTTTATAAATCATTTAATTTTCTTCAGATTATTTTCTTTTTTCTGCTTCGAAATAAAGAAAATTGCTTCTTCAAGTCAAGTAGAAAAACTGGAAAACTGAACAAAAAAAATAAGAACGTTTTTTTTTGTCTTTTATTATTGTTATAGTCGTTGTTGTATTTATAAGACTATAAAAAAAACAACCGACTTACTCATCATAAACAAAGTTGTACGTTTCATTCAAGTAACAGGAATGAAGAGCAACAAACGAAAGTCATCATCATCGTCAGGGGACACATCAAAAGATGTGGGAAAAAAAGAAAGAAAAGTAATGCTGTTACCAATTTTTTTTTTGTTATTGTTAAAGTAACTTTTCAATATCCAGCTATTTTAGAGCTAGCAATATATCCCTCCTTACGATTTGAAGTATGGCTTTGTCACTTGGGTAGTTACATGTTGGCGTAACTGCCACCAAGTAGGCGTTTATGGAACAATTCAAACTGATTAAATAACTTTTGAATTCTAACTTGAGATCCGTTATTACCAAAACTAGAACAATTATTTGTTTTGTATTTTCATCTTGGAACTAGAATCTAGAGCGATATTCAAGCACAATCGGCTGCAATGCCTTGATCAACAGCAACCATGAGTACATACATGCAACTCCTCAGTTAGAATTACGCCCTAGCTTCTCACACTACTTATGTTGAGTGCGTTAATCTTATATGTGAGTGGCGGAACCTATAGTTTAAAGTTCTCTCCGAACGACAGATTTTCGAGAAACATTTCATAGGAGTTCTATTTACTCTTAGAGAAATCTGCTGAGGGCAAGTCATCGAAGAAATATTTTTTCGTTTTGTTGGAGATATTTTATCTGGGTTTTGAACCGTGGTCTCTCGTCTAATAAGCCAACACACTACCTACTAGACTATGGCAACTTCAATCACGATTATGTTAACTATTTGGTACGTTTGACGAAAAGTTATCCATTATAAGCTCCTATAACGCTATAGAAACGAAGAGTTATCCTATAAAGGATGATATAATCTAGTGAAAAGATTAATTCTTATCTGACTTGCTCATAACTTGACCTGTATTTCATTCAGAAAATCACGGGTTGCCCATAATTTTGGCGACCTACCAAATATTAAATGCACTTAGGTTGCTATGTTTATAGCGGTTGTCTGAATTTTGTTTCGATGTTAGCAAAACTTGCTTTATGGTAGAATATTGGTGCAACTGAAAATCACTCGGTTACGCCTCTCCTCGGTTTTTTAATACAGATTGTTTGAATTCCCCACAGAAAATATTGAAATTAAGAAAATTTACGCAAAAAAAAAAAATAGTTTTCGAGTCATACGATTAAGCGTTCATTGACAATTGTCAATATTTTCTGAGAATTTTTGAGGGGGAAATCCTTCTCTAAAATTTTAATTCTATGCGGAATGAGAAAGGTCAGCATGGCCTAACTGGCTTCGAATAAATGCTTGAGATGTGTGGAGGAGAGAAACATTACACATGCATGGATGACAGCAAAACTCAAGGTTAAACTATGAATTTATGCAGGTTGGACTACGATAGAGACCAAGAACGAAATGGAAAGATAATGTTGAAGAAGCTCTACGAATCAGGAAACTTGAAAGAATGGAGAGGAATATGCTAAAACTTATCCTGAGCTGTAATGCCTTAAGATGAGGATAAAAATTCACTGATGTGTTGTTAAAATGCTTGACTACAAGCCTAAGAATTTTCGGAGTAACATGAAGGGCTGTTCATCATTGCCTACATGTTTCAAAATATACAATTTTCTTCCAAATAACCTATTCAGCGTTTGCCGTGGCCCCCCAGAGAGCATTACATCAACGACTAACGCCATAGGAAACACTATTTTTGAGAAGACATACATAAATGGCCATTACAACCCTTCAGTCAGGATTACGGCATAGCTTCTCACACCACTCATGTTGTGTGTGTTAATTTTTATACATGAGCGGCGGGACCTACAGGTTAAAGTCGACTCCGAACGACAGATTTTTGAGAAACTTTTCATGGCAGTTTTATTTACTCTCAGAGTTTTTGCCAGACACCTTCTGAGAGGAAGTCACCGAAGAAATATTTTTTTATATTTTCGTTTTGATGTCTGACCTGGTGCTTGGACCGTGGCCTCACATTTAATAAGCTAACACACTACCTACTAGAATACGGCGACTGCAATGAGGGGGAATATGCTAAAGTTTATTCTGAGCTTTAATGTTTTAAGATAAGAATTAAAATACATTGACGTGTTTGTAAAATATTTGGCTAAAAGACTCAGAAATTGCGGAGTAACATGATTGCCTACAAAAAAAAACAATCTTCTTCCAAATAACCTATTCAATGAGCGCTGCGGACTTCCAGAGAGCATAACATCAACAACTAACGCCAGTAATAAATTCAGCATTGTCTTCTTTTGAGAAGAAGTATGACTTATGTATATGGGAACATTTTTCACCCCTCCACCAAATACATTTTCACAGAGCTGGTTCTGTCATACTACAACAGGTGGCAATCTGACTATCTTAGGTATTCTAAAGTAGAGTGATCACTCTAATCTAATCAGGTCCGTAAGTGGAAAAAAATTCATTCATGAATCTGCAATAAAACCGAGAAATAAGAAAATAAGGAGGAAAATCCTTAACGACAATCCCATTTTTAATAAAAATAAAAATGAAAACTTTACAGGTATGTTATTAACATTACAGCCAAGTTTACATTTAATAAAAAAAAAATATTTTTTAATGAATTTATAAAAAATATTTAAAATGTGTTCTCGTTATTCTACTTAGTACAGCTACAGTGTAGGCATAAAACCATTTATTCGGATTCCATCTCTTGAGTTGATGAATAACTTTTCAGCAGAAAACTCATACTTACACCCACACACATGACTACGGTTAATACAAATACAGACATATACACACATACCTAGAGACTCAAGACGACAAAAAAGTTAACAAATTTTTTTCTTAAGCATTGAGAAAAAGAGTAAAAATCCATTTCAAAAATGATGTTAAAAAAGTGAAAATGTGTGATTTTAAACACAAAGAAATGTCGAAAGAACCAATAAAGATCAAAGAGAAGAGAAGAGGGAAATTGTTTAACACTGACTAACAGAGTCGATGATATGTAAGCAATGTGTGAAGAGAACTGAACAAAAAAGTTGACAAAGTTACTTGTTGAAAAGTTACACTCTCCCTGACACAGCGGAATAGTTGCAAAAGATTCATTTCGTTGTCCAAAGTAATAGGGAAGGAAAAGAGAAAGAAGAATCTAAAGGGATTGGAGAAGAAATCTAAAAAAACAAACAAATCAACTACAGTTATATGGTATAGCATTATGGAAGACAAAATGAAAATTGTAGTTGTCAGTCAATCGTTGGTATTTATTCGAAGATATTTAGTCTTTCATTATTATTATTATTTTTTGTTTTTGTTTTCTTATCATTTAAAAACTGGGGAGTTCTATATTGTTACGAAAATTAAGAATCTATCGCTTAACATTAAAATTATAAACAAAAATACAACAACAAACACCATCATAAAAAAATGGTAAACAAATAAACAAAAATACAACAACAAACGCTACAAGAATAAATGAAAGGACGATGTTTACATTTATAGAGATTTCAAGAAGGCGAAGTCATTCGCCTTCAAGAACATTCATCAGACTTTTTATCCTGCCATGTAAAAGACAAGGTAAAGCAGGCGAGTGAGTTAGTGAAGTTCAGTCAGTCTTGCATGAAGACGCGGTGTGTTTGAAAAGAGTAATCATGGTTTGAAGATCTCTGTTAAAAAGATCTGTCGAACAATTGTCTAGTAATTGTTTTTGTTTATGCAAAGGGTGTAAACACAGGAATAACAAGGAAAGCAATTGTAGTTGTTCATATCAAGTTGTGAACAGTGGCACTCGGAATTGTGCAAATAATAAAGAATTTTAATTAAAACTAAACACAAATTTATTTTTATTTTATTTGCAATCTACGAGCTCATATTTTAAACGTTGTAGTAAACTTCAAAATGCAGTGAAACAGGCTGGTAAAGCTGCAACTTGATAAAGCCATATTGTGGTGAATACAACATAAATTACTGATGGCCACTTTTAATGGAATCTTTTTCTATATGTGCCAATAAACTCCATGATTTTGAGAAATGCTTCGCAACGAGAATGAGTATTAAGTGCAAAAGAAATAATTTGGTTGCCATATACTCTTTTAAGAGAGAGCCCATTCTTTGGCATACAGAGAGTAGAGGGTAAAGACAGAAACGGAGTGTTCGGCTATATAGAGAAATATTCAAAGCCCTTTGAAAAGCTTGCTGGTTGGTTTCAAGCCAAAGTTCATATGTAAAGAGGACGGGACATAGCAACACTGCCTGATAGTCACTCTCATAACCGAGCCCTCCGTCTCTATAAGGGAAAACTGAATTAGTTAGACAAGGCTGAATCCAATTTTACTTGAAACTTGATGATCAAATTCGGAGGCGCTAGCTTCCACACTGCTGATAAAGAAGAACCCTTATGTGGAGTATGAGGAGGCGTTTGGAAGGGGATACTCGGCATAAAGAAAAATGAAAAAGGGTTTCAGTTATGCATCTTGCCATTTTACGTAGAAATTGGTGACATTAAGCAGGCATATCAGATTGAGAGCTTCACACTGCTGATGAGGAACATTTATGTAGAGTACAAAGAGGCGTTTGAATAGGTATATTTGGCAAAAGAATAAGTGAAGAATGAATTCAGTTATGCATTTAATTTTAGAGCAGTAAGTGGTGTATAGTGTACTCAAAAACACTTGTTTTAGAATAGACATCGATTCAAACTCCAATATGTAGACTAGGTGATGAGGAGAATGAATTACTAGAGCAATACTTGGAAACTGTTTAGCGTTAATACATCTCAGAAGGAAACACGTGTATATTTATAAAACAATAGAGAGGAAGTTATTCATACTGATGCCGTATAGCATTCTGAAATTTGCCAGCACAACAGGATTGAAGGAGACAGTATGGGAATACTCGTGATATTGTAACACCTTCTTCTGTGCAATAATAAAGTCAATCCAATTTTACTTCCAATATATTGTATCGAAAAAAACATCGATATAGATCACTACGCTCTTCTGATACTGTTTGCTATCCACCACTAATATTTTCTCTTCTAATTTCTTCTTGCTTGCTTAGTTCGAAGCATTTGTTCATGAATACTAGTAGTACCCGTGTTATGTTATTATTCATTAGCTATGTATCGATTTTTGGCATGAGCTAAATATGCGCATCTTACTGTTCCGGAACATTTCCTTTATGCGCAATATATAGCTGAGCCTACTCAAAGCATGTTTTGCCTTTCTGAGTCTGCTGGGTACGTCATTTACTTACTTAATTGGCCATGACCAACCCGGTTAATGGAATTCGCCGCAACACACCCTTCCAGGCGCCTCTGCTTCTAGCGCGCCTACGCCAGTTGGTCACATCAATCGATAAAAGGGCTTTCTCGATTTGGTCCTTCCAACGGATACAAGGTCGTCCTCTTCGCCGACTTCCGCAGATCCCCGCATCAAATAATCGTCTCGTCGGAGCATCCTTCTCCATTTGAACGACATGGCCGAGCTAGCGCAGCCGCTGGATATTAATACGCTGCACAACGTCTATTTCGTTGAGGAGCTCATATAGCTTACTGTTGGATCGGATGCGAAAATCACGCCAACTCGCACTGTACCGCAGATCTTACGTAGGACTTTTATCTCGAAAACTCTAAAGGCTTTTGCATCAGTGCTTAATTGTGTCCATGCCTCTGCACCATAAAGAAGCACCGGTGGGATGAGCGTCTTGTAGAGTATTAGTAATGACGTACGAGAGAGGTCTCTGCTGCTCAATTGCCTATTGAAACCATAGTAGCACCTGTTAGCAAGAGTGATCCTACGCTGGATCTTCAGACTGACATCATTTGTGGTGGTAACGGCGAAGCCAAGATAAATAAATTCCTTGACTATATCAAAAGTATGTAGTCGCCGTGGTCTAGTAGGTAGTGTGTTGGCTTATTAGACGAAAATCCAGGGTTCGAGCCCCAAGCCAGACATCAAAATAAAATACAAAAAGTATTTCTTCGGCGACTTCCTCTCAGCAGATTTCTGACAAAAACTCTGAGAGTACATAAAATTGCCATAAAATTTTCTCAAAAATGTGTCGTTTGGAGTCAACTTTAAACTGTAGGTTCCGCCACTGATGTATACAATTAACACACACAACATAAGTGGTGTGAGAAACTAGGTTGTAATCCTGACTGAAGGGTTGTAATGACCAATTATGTATGTATATCAAAAGTATAGTTATCGGCCGTAATCTGAGAGTCGTATAACGTATACTTTGTTTTGCCCATGTTTACTGCCAGACCCATCTTAGTAGAGGGCACGTCATTTAGTATCCAATTTTTAGTAGGCTGCCTGCTTGAAATTTATAGTTAGCAGTTAACAAAAGGTGGGAAATTTCCCGAAATGGGTCCATAAGTTACGTACTGTCATAAGATTCTTCATTTTATTTTATAAAACTGTCTTAAAATAAGGACATTCAATATATTTCCTCTCCCCCTATTTTTTCAGAAACCAGTAACAAGTAATAGTGATGATGAAGTGTTGATACTATTGAACATAAAAAATGAAAAAAAAGAACGTAAAAAATGAAATAAAATAACTACGATGTTTGAAAATAATAAAAAAAAGAGAATAAGAAAAATCCAAACGATAAATGTTTGTTAGTGTATAAGAGAGGAAGGAAATTGGTATAAAATAGCCCTCTAGGCACAAATAAAGTCATTATGGGTAAAAGGGAATAAAAGTGGTTTTTTGGTAAGACACCTAAAAAATACAAACCCAAATACACACACATTCAACACACACAAGCACATATACATGATGTACATGAGAATGATTTGATGTGACGATATGATGATGGACGCTTTTCATTTCAATTTCTAGCCCATTTCATTTCACTTTAAAAAAAATGTATAAAAAGAAAAAGATTTTCATTTTTATTTTCATTTTCATTTCTTCTCCCCATTTTTTATGGTCTTTTGATATTTATTCTTTCCCTATGAAATGACATTGCAAAGAAATGAAGAGAGAGAGAGTGAGTGAGTGATTGAACACGAGCATTATGTGATTTAACAGAAATGTTACAAGGAAATTACAACATGTTTTTCTAATTAAAACGACGATTTCTTTTTTCAAATTTTTTTGTGTCCTTCTCATGTCCATACATTTAACAGAGTATAATAGTATGAGTAGAATATGGCTTTCAAAGAAGACACAGCATGGCGTATGATTGATCATTGATAGGATTTTAAGCATGTATTAAAGAGATTTTAGGCGAGATAAATTCGTTTATAAAACGCCTTCTATAAGGTATTAGGCTTAATTAAACAGTGTCTGTGTATTGCTTGAAAATAAAGATCTTTTTTTCTTTTAATACCGTACTATATGAGTGATGATCTGCTAAAAGACTTCACAGAGGCATTAGGCTTATTAGAAAAGCTTATTTGGTAATTTGGTAAGTGGGTGTAAATTTAGTTTTTATTTCCAAAGAAACTAACTTTATTAAGTGTAAAAGAAACATATGAGCTTGAGAAAAACATTTTTGACACAGTTTATGGTGAAAAAGAGACATTTAGAAAGACAATATTGAACTTCATACACAAACTTACATACATAATTGGTCATTACAACCCTTCAGTCAGTATTACGACCTAGTTTCTCATACCACTTATGTTGTGTGTGCTAATTTTATACATAATGTCCTGGGGCTTGAACCCTGGCTTTACGTCTATTAAGCCAACACACTACCTGCTAGACTACGGCGACTTCCATACACAAACTAGGGTCTCTTGATTTATTTAAGTTGGAAAGAAAATTACACTCATTTCCTACAATCGTTTTCAATAAAGTTCTTATTTCATATTCGAGTTGCCTTCTTCCTACCTGGGAGGCTTTGCCAACGTGGCAGTAGACATTACTTATTCCGGTAATATCCACCTGAGTTCTCTTGAGTGTGTGTCTAATACAACGTCACATATGCTAGAAATGTCTGTCTTGTTTAAAACTTTTCGGTTAAAAGTAAACTCAGGATTTTACGAAGTCAGGTATTGATTTTGTATTATATACAAACGCACATACATACATTACAACCCTTCAGTCAGGATGATGACCAGAGGTCAGCAATGAGTATTCAAAACGATGAGTAGATTTGAATCATACTTATAATGACTCATCGTATACGCAAATCACAAAATAAGTATGATTCGCGTACAAACACTACAATATTCACAAGAAGGTTGTGTGTTTGCTCTTTGTCTTTTTTGTTTATGTGTCTTTCTTCTTTCTTAATCATTTATATATTATATACTCCAATCATTTATAAGTATTTTTCTAAATTTATGCATCTGAATGAGTAGGCGTATAAATCAAACATAGTACGAATGTTATGAGTTTGATGTCAACGTTGTACTCATACCCATTTCAACTTGTACTTATAAATCAATGTTGTACTGAGTACGAATGAATCAGAGTAGTTGGATTTCAACACTGTTGACTCACTCATAATCAAAATTTCATGAGTACTGATGAGTAGCGAAAAAGCGATTCATTGCTGATCTCTGATGGCGACCTAGCTTCTCACACCTATTATGTTGTGTGTTGTAATTTTATACATGAGCGGCGGAACTTACACTTTAAAATTAACACCAAACGGCACATGTTTGAGAAATTTTTCATGGCAATTTTGTTTATTCTTAGATTTTTTGTCAGAAATCTGCTGAGAGGAAGTCGCCGAAGAAATATTTGTTCACATTTCATTCTGCTGTTGATGGCGTCATGTTTAATATGCCAAGATGCTACCACCTACTAGACTACTGCGATTTGATTCATAGATATTGGTAAATTTTGAAGTTATTTTTCTTCTATTAAATTGTTATGAAAGCAAGGCTGCCACTTCTACAGGCGATGTTGTAGCGGCATCTCTAGTCAAAAATCTGAATTTATCTTCGGGAAACTCGTGGTCTTAATTAACCGTACCGATCACCAAACTCAACTTCTACCACTTAAGTAGAGTCCCCGAAAAAATTTTACAATATTACGAAATTTTTATAATTTTTTTTGTTTTCAATTTTAAAAGCTGGAAATGAATCAATTGTAAAATAAAAATAACGAGAATTTATTAATGTATATTTTTTTTAATCTACAGTTTCTATTGACGCTCACTGTATATTATCGATGAGGTAAGAAGCTAGGTCATCATGCTGACCAAATGGCTTCATTCGAATTTATTAACAATTAATAAGGTTTTCAAATTTATTACACCATTGTTTACACCATAAATACCAAAATTCACAATTTTAGAACTTTACATTGCATATACGCTGCCCTGAAAACGTTCCTTTTCGCACTACTCCATGCTTTATTAATTTTTGTCTGGCAACTTCTAGAACCTTGCTGTTGATTTGTTATTGTATTGTTTTCTCTTTTATCCTTGGTAGTTTTTCTATGTATTTCTGTTATTATAATTTAATTTTTGCTTACCTTTGGTCGTGTAATTTCTTTGTAGGTTTAATCCTTCTTCGTGTATTCAGAATAAACTGTTTATGTTTATTCTGTCTTCTCAATATATTGCCACTGTCTGATAAACTTCTGTTTTAATGTGTTCCATTAACGATTTGTCAGAAAGCCATAGAATTCTTGTGAAAAACGCTAATCACTTGACATTTAAAAATTAATTTTAAGTTTGGCGGAATCACTTAAATCTACTTGAAATAAACATATATTTTATTTTATATACATGTACATATATATAGTATATATGTATATATAATCCAAAAGATTATTTATAAAAAAAACAAAAATATTTACATAAAAAATAAAGTTAAAATTAAAAATATTCAAAGCATTAATGGATTCTCAGAGCTCTTTGAATAATAATATTGAACCAAAAAAAAAAAAAAAAGAGAGAGAGAGAAACACGAAGAGATGAAAAAAATATTCAACATAAAACTTAACACCAGCAATTTAACGGATTTTAAAATAAAACAACAATAATATCACACATACTACATGAAAATTAATACTCATACTCATATACAGACAATATTTTATATACAACAACAACAACAAGCATAACTACTATTGCCACTAATAAAAACAATATTTTTTTTCTGAGTGTTTCATTTTTCAGTAATGTATTCACATCATACAATCATACAAATATTCACACACTCCCATATATACATACATACTCATACACATGAGGGAATTTGTAAAACTGACTTATGTACTCCTACCATAAGCTCTCTCTCTATCTGTGTTTCTTTTTTTTTTTCTCTGTGGCAATATGATGATTGAGTAAGTGTTGTTGTTATTGTTAAGCGCATCAGCAGGACCATTAAACTGATTTGTGCGTTTTTCGAATAATAAATTTCTCTGATGGCTTTTGGCATTTTTCACAAAAAACAAAAAAACGAGCAAAATTTCAAACTGAAAATAGAATAAAACAAGAAAATAACAACAAATTCAATCGACATTCCTAGAACAACAAAACAACATTAAAAAAACTACAACAGCAAGTATGAAAATATTTGATGAATGTCTGTTAGTAAATATGTTTGGCTTCATGAAATGAAAATCCAGTTGGACTAGATCGACTATTTGTCACTGGGTATGTGGGTACATACTGAAAATAATAAGCTCGAGTGCATTTTCAAGAATGAAGTGGACGCCGATGTGTTTTCAAGTTGTAGAAAATTATATTCGCATCTAATCAAATAATAATAGATGTATTGTATCTAAAATTTATGGCACCTGCAATCATGTGGTTTAATATTGTATAAGATCTGGCCATTGAAGTGCCAGATTTTGATCTGTAAACTCTTTTATTGAACCTGAAACTAATAACAAAAAAAAAACTTACCATGTGGTTTAGACGTTAGTCCTCGCAAAACAGGTTTGATATTTTTAGCATATCGTACAAGATAACTGCTTTTAATTAGCCACTCTCCAACGATGTATAACTATCCTCACTCACGTAGGTGAAGTATTGAAGAGCTATTTAATGGCGTTAAACCCCTAATAGACAGTGAGCAAGATTTGGATTCTATTTGGACATAGCAGAGTTTATCTCGCTTCACTGTACTAACGTTTTGTACACGGAGTGTAAATGCCAGTGTCAATGATTGATAGATTGATAGGCAGGTAGGACGCGCAGGCCGTCAATTGCCCAGATCGCTACACTCAAACCATTCCCTCGGAGATGATGGTAGAATCAATATATTTAACTGTTGACCCAAACTGGACTACGGACATGCGGGTATATACTCGAAAGGATATTTGATTATAGGATTCCAACTATGGAACTATGGTTTGACAATAAGCAGATTCCCTGTAATGCACTGGAGGACTAGAACCACGGTTTCAAAATACTGTACAGTGTATTCTTATTATTGTATATACCTATACTAAGACGCACGTACCGACTCGAATAATCTGGATAACAAAAAAATTGATAACTTTCTCTAAAGCCATGGCACTATTGCGGGTATGCCCTAGCGAAAGACATGCCGATAGCCTTGGCAAGCTGTCGAACAATTGCTGCAGGAATGGTGGATCTGAGGAGGAGGACAAGACTATTTTTCAGTTCATATGTCAGTGCACAGTTCTTGTATGAGCGGATCTCAGTGATCTCTAATTAAGTGTCATTTTTGACGGAAGTCTTCTAAACATAGATTACTGAATACTAGTCGGGATGGTTTCCTATAAGGACAGTTTGTTTCCCTATAATGAAACTGACCAAAGGATGCTCGGACTGTGTGGTGGTTGTGCTCTGTTATCCATACTTTCTGCTCAAGTTGAATTATCATATCTTTCGTTAATATAAACTTTCGCATGGAAAATATTTACGAGCTTCGCTAAATGTTGCAAATATTTTATTCTGGGTAAGAAAACTCCCGCTCTAGTACCACTATCAGAATTTGATCCATCCGTCGATACTACTGCCTCCCTTAAGGGTGCATATAGTATCCAAATAACCTCATCTATTATTACTCAATCTAATTACAAAGCACTTTCCAGAGTCAGAAGCTCCATGCCACTACCTTAAATCTGTCCCAATATATGGCATAGAATCCTGGATATTGCATAGTCAGATGCAGTAGATTATCGACAGCGATTACCGACACCGTATATACCAGATTCTTTATACAAAGGTCAGCTATACAAAGAATTTCAACTGGTAAAATTTATGTATATACATATATATAATGTTTGGGTTAGGATCCTTACGACATTATTTACCACCACTGGAGACATTCTAACTGAATAGAAGAGCTTGGTACCTATTATAAAGTGAAAGCATATAGCCAGATATCCATGTGTCCTAAGTCCGCAGTACAAACATTGAAAGACCGCACAAATACCTACGCTGCTATATAGGGTATATCAGTGTGAAATACATATCTATCATACGTACGTACATATCTAATCCGTTTAAATACTCTCTCTCACATGCAAAACATTTTTATATTTTAAGTTGGCTGACATAATATTTTATCTAAAAGTTAAACAAAGATTATCAAATATTGTACAAAAAGTGATAAAGAGAGGTAAAAAAAAACGAGAAACAGATTAAACGATATGGAGAGAGAGACGAAAGAGATGAAACAACAATTTTAATTGGCAATGGGTAATTAGGAGAGTGTATGATGTTGAATTAGAACAATATGATGAACTTATTGCGAAATATTTGGCTAATACGCCAATAATATTTAAAACTACTATACTAAAAATATACAGTGAGCGAAAAAATTAAAACTGTATGTGTTAATTTTTATAGAATTCGATACAGTAGCAGAGCAATATGTAATTCATTTTAGAAGTCGTTTTATGGTGGCCAAGACTTTGTTGAATTCGAATTTGAATGATAGAAATTTAATATACTTAATATGGTCATTTAGAAATTGTTGGAATTGAATTTAAAATTAAATTTACACAAATTTTTGAGGAGCACTTGATTGCATAGGTAAACGAAAAATCCGACTGTAAGTTGAGTCTAGAGATTTTACAAAATTTAGTTACTGGTACAGAGACAGATGGAATGATTTTCTATCATCGTTAGTAATCAAACCACAATTTCAAATAAGGTTCTATAAGGTCTCGTTGTTATGTTACGTTCGGATAGGTTAAATAAGAAGAGATTACTTAATTTTTAATAAAGAAATCCCCGTAGTCGTAGGCGATAGTTTGACATCCACAAAAAAAAGATAGCCTCCTTGCGAGAACTCTGAGAGTAAACGATTCTCCTTACAAAGGTTCTCAAATCTATCATAAGTTGGTGGTGTGAGAAACTACGTCATCAGCCCAACTAAAGAGTCTTAATGGCTAATTAGATAAGACGTAAGTCAGATAACTTAACTACCATCAGGATCCGTTGTATTCTTATTCTGCCCAGTAAATCGTAGTCATCCTGTCAACTTTATGAAGATGCGGATTTGATGCGAAGTTATGGCTTGACAAGTTCTGTCAAAAAATGGCTGGGTGCACAAACAGCTTTTATCTCAGCTTTTTACATACATTATGTATGTACATATGTATTGGTCATTACAACTCTTCAGTCAGGATTACGACCTAGTTTCTCACACCACTCATGTTGTATTTTTTAATTGTATACATGAGTGGCAGGACCTACAGTTTAAAGTCGATGCCGAACGACAGATTTTTGAGAAACTTTTCATGATAATTTTATTTACTCTCAGAGTTTTTGCCAGAAATCTGCAGAGACGAGGAAGTTGCCGAAGAAAATTTTTTATATTTCGTTTTGATGTCTGACCGGGGATTTGAACTACGGTTCACATTATCTACTAGCCTACTCAGCTTTCTAAGTGTGGAAAAATTACAGAAAAAGTGTTCTGAGATCTAATTTTTTTGCTTGTCATTGCAATTTTTGCAAAAGTTGCTTTCAAAGTTCTCTTGTTCATGAGCCCACATATCCTGCTGTATTATGTAGATACTCTTGCTATCCCTTAAGCGTTTAAGGAGTTATCTTTATATTGGTACTGAATTTATTGGGCGTCTGTCTTTATAAAATAATGGGGTGGTTCGACCTGTTCTCTAAGGTTACCAGATTCTAAAATACTCCACATCTACTGACTATCGTGTGGATGCGTAGACTACTTAGTCTCATTGCTGCACTACACTATGTTCCAAATAGACTTCCAATGAAGAACAGAATTTAAGGACAAATTTTTTGCCTACTAGGCAAGCAAATGTTTCTTCCAATATTTGGTCTTAACTTCAAAAATATCTTTGTGGTCTTAAAAATACTTCATCACTTCGTTTAATGCAATCAATAAAATCCTCATTTTATGGTTTTTATTAAAAGTAACGATTTGACGCCACTCAACTTGAATAAAATATTTAAAAACCACCAAAAATTCGTTTGTACCTGTAAACAGTCAGGTATAAAAATCAGAAAAAAAAAACACAGGAAAGTAAACGAAATCACTGAACCAGATAATGTTTAAGGCCAGACCAACCAACAATCAACCATTATGCCCAGGCCAAATAACAACAGCAGCAATGAATAGCAAAAAAAAAATCAAAAAAAAATGGAATCTGACTGGTAACGGAAGAAGTTAAAACCCACTGAAACCTACACTTTATTTATTGCCTTACAACACTTAAAAAAAGAGAGAGAAAGAGAAAAAATATGCAAAAATATTGCCATCAAGTGAAATCAGAGCCGAGTATTAAAATGCTGTACTGCGCTACGAATATGTTGTGCCTGCTATACGTTCTACTACTACAGCACGGTTTACTTTTACCTTTTTAACATCATTGTCAAGGATATCACAGATTTGTGTACTTATTGCTGCTGTTATTGCCGTAGTTTTTGTTTTTGTTGTTGATGTACGCTGAAGGAGTGTGTAAATTTTAAAAATAATTTTTTTTTTGCCAATTCTAGTACACAATTTTGGTCCTTTATTTCCTTTAGTTTTGATGGTTTTTAAGAGACAAACTTAAAGTGCAAAACACTGTATCCGTTGTCAAATATGTAAAAAAAATTTAAACTCAAGTCGCCGCAGTCTAATAGGTAGACTGGTGGACGCGAGCCGAGGTTCAATCCCCAGCCCAGTCATCTTGAAATCGGTAAAAATTATTTCTTCAACGACTTCCTCTCCGCAGTTTTCTGACAAAAAATCCAAGAGTAAACAAAATTGCCACTTAAAATTTCTCAAAAATCTGTTTTTCGGGTCGACTTCAAACTGTAGGTTCGGCCACGCATGGATAAAATTGTCATACACAACATGGATGGTGTGAGCAGGTAGATTGTAGTAGAAACTAAAAGACTGTAATGATCACTTAAGTATGTAAGTATTAAAAGGTTATTCTCCTGATCAGGAAGATCAAAAATAATTCGTTCACATGATTAAAGATGGATAAGTTGATCGTTTTTAAAGCATCACTCGGAAAACTCGATTCTAAGCTATTCTGTTGGAAGTTCGAAAAGTGTTGTAGTTTTGATTTGGTTTGTTGAAGTTCTTTCTTGAAAACATTGCTGCAAATTTCTTAATTTAATGTTGGCTGACGATATTAAATGGATTACTTACAGCCTTTGGCAACTGTGCTGTATATTTAATTTGTTTGTCTACACTTAATTCGTTCAATTTACTATCGCACTGTAGTCTCTGATAGCTTATATAAGATTTGCTTAAATATTATTTTCTATCCTTGGGTAATAATACTGAGCATATTTTAAACCTTTTCATAAATCACAATTATTATCTATGTTTTAGCAGTGGCATTGGTTTTTAACCCATCCTCCTGTCACGTCTAGCAATGCTGTCGTGTGTAATAATCCAAGTAGGTTAGGTTAGGTTAGGTTAGAGGACGTGTACTTGTCAATTAAGACAAGTACAGTACCCGGAGGTCGAATTGACACATTGTACAACGTCCTAGTTTCTCACACCACTTATGTTGTGTGTGTTAATTTTATACATGAGTGGTGGGACATACAGTTTAAAGTCGACTCCGAACGACAAATTTTTATTTATTGAGAAACTTTTCATGGCAATTTTTATTTACTCTCCGAGTTTTTGCCAGAAATCTACTGAGAGAAAGTCGCCGAAAAAATACATTTTGTATTTTGTCTTTGATGCCTGGCCTGGGGCTCGAACCCAGGCTTTTGCGTCTAATAAGCCAACACACTACCTACTAGACTACGGCGACTTCCATAATCAAAGTAAGTCTTGACATTTTTTAATTATGACATTTTTGAGTGTAGCATTGTCTGTAAAACCCATTGTTTTGAACTATTTATTCATTTTATTTATTTATTTATTTACTAATTACAATACAATTACTAATTATATTTTAATTATATACGAGCTGAGTAACTTGACCATATGCTCGGTGTAGTATCACAGACCAGAGTCTCTAGTGGGAATCGAACTGACGACCCTTACGCTAATAGTCTAGCACACTACCTACTAGACTGCCAGGGCACCCTGTTTTGAACTATTTTGCATCATCCAAAGAAAAGGAATGTGATTCGAGTAATACATAAACGTTTCGTACTGTGGGATTGGTCTACTGTAGAAGATTTTAGGATAATAGGGTTGAAAAATCTCTAAGAAGATATGTATTATGTGTTGTACTGAGAAATCTTTCCATCTGATTAAGTGATATTTTCTCCCAAGGGGTAAAGTTGTCACCTTTTGACCATTTGGGTCACCTTTGTTCTTTGATTACGTTGTGGTATCTGAAGGACCACGGGTTTCTTAATAGTGAAGGCAAGAGTTCTAGCTTTTTAAATTTAAAACAACCATAACGAGAAACTCTTTTGTTTTCTTCTGAGTACGAAATGCGATGCGGGTAAGTAGTCAAGCACTTTAACAATTTCACCATACAACGTTTTGGGAGAGTCATAATGGAATTACTTAGAAAACCCTTTCGAATTAGTTTAAGAGTCTGAAAGCAACGTTGACACAACCATCAGTATTAAATAGTATTTTGCTCTCGGGGTCAATGGAGAAATTCTTTTTCTTTTGCGACAAAAAACTTAAAATCATTACCCCAAATCTTACGCTTATTTGGAAAGGCAGCAGGTTTCTGTCAAAAACTCTGGCAGTAAATAAAATTGTCATGAAACAATTTCTTAAAAATCTGTCGTTCGGAGTTGATTTTAAACTTTAGGTTCTGTCACTCGTGTATAAAATTAACACACAAAACATGAGTGGTGTGAGAAGCTAGGTCATAATGACCAATTATGTATGTATTTATGTATGTATGTTATTTGGAAATGGTGTAAATAATAACATATTTTTTTTTTGCTGCAAACAAAACAAAAATTATCATATTTCATGCAGTCAGGTAACAAATTTACGTAGTATAATGCAGCATGTGCAACGAAAAAGTGCGGAAAAAATAACCCAAATGTTAAAAAAGAGATTAGAGGAATTGTTTTTTTTTCATATTTTTTTTCTTCTTTAAAGGAAAACAAGGATGTCAGGAAAATTGTTAAGAAAAAGAAAACAATTTTGGTATGGAAAATGAATAAAATTTATTTTATTTTAATACAATACTTTATGCTAAAGGACCTAAAAACACATATTCGTCGTAATGTACTAAAAACATCCTTTTTAAAATCCCTAGCATAAGTTGCATACAAAGAAAATATATAATGTTTTCTATTCTATATCATATATTTTTTAAATAATTACAACAACAACACTAAATATTATAACATTTAAATGTATTTGTTTAACCTTTGTAACCAATTGTTTTCATATATATTTTCATATCCTTTGTTTTGTAATTTTTTTCGCATTCATTTTGTTTTTAGTATTCCATCCTGTATGAGGATGTTGCATATGAATTACATATGAAATGAATTGAGTGTTTATGTTGGAGTGATGTACGCGGTAAAAGGAATTCCTTCTTTATTTTTTTGTTATTTTTAATGCAAAACACTTAAAAAATAAAAACTTTACTCTCAAAGCATTTGCCAAGTGCATTACCCGATTATTTTATCTATTATTTGTAATCCAACAACAATAAGAGAAAAAAAAAACACGAAAAAAATGAAAAAAAACCCCAAAGAAAAATACACAAAAACTCTGGAAATAGAGAAAAACCTCTGCATTAAATTCTATTTTCAATTTCAAACTGCGGCTGACAATAATGGTTTTTATTACTTGTGCAGGAAAAAATAGGAGAAAGAAAATTCTACACACCAACAGGAAACAGCAGCACAGTTAGGGAGGTGAAATATATCAGGCCTTGGAAAAATATCTTACTGCCTTTGTGAATTTTCTGTGGTATTGGGAATGTTTTATTCTCGCACTTCACACCTTTCGGACTGGTTTTTCAGCGCAGGCTAGTCGTGCTTTTAATGTGCAGTCCTTGCGCTAACCAACTTCATTCATTTACCTGTGGTGTCACAACGGGTCACTATGCGTGCTCAAGTGAGCTCTTACTTACTGAACAGTCAAGTCTCTGGGCGTTACTAAAGCCCAGGAATATTTTACTGCACTACAGAAACATACAGATTGGCTGTTGCGGGGTTTCTATTGGCAGGAGACAATAATAACGATTCACAAAAGTGTCCAATGGAAGCCATAAGCCTGAATATGATTCTTTTATAAGTTCTTGCTTTAGCCCTGTATTTTGGTTCAGCATATTAAAACAAGACATTCATAAGTACAAAGTCTTCTGATTCATTTCTGTGCCATATATTCAACGGAGTATCCGTTTAGTAGCCGTAGTCTAGTGGGTAGTGTGTAGGCTTATTAGATGTAAGGCCACGGTTCAAACCCCAGGTCAGACATAAAAACGAAAATAAGAAAATATTTCTTCGGCGACTTCCTCTCAGCAGATTTCTGGCAAAAACTCTGAGAGAAAATAAAATTGTTATTAAAAGTTTTTAAAAAAATCTGTCGTTCGGAGTCGACTTTAAACTGTAGGTCCCGCCACTCATGTTTAAAATTACCACACACAACAGAAGTGGTGTGAGAAACTAGGTCCATAATCCTGACTGAAGGGTTGTAATAACCAATTATGTGTGTTTGGATCCGTTTAGCCCTGTCTACCTCTCTGACGCAGGTTTTCAGACACTTATGATCTTATTTTTCAATACTACTCGCTAACCTGGCTATTAAAATCCTTTAGGCAAGATTACTACGTAGCTTCTCACATCACCCTCACCACTACAGTTTAATGTGGACTCTGAACGACAAATTAAAAAAATTTTTCATTGCAATTTTATTTAACTCCCAGAGTTTTTGGTAGAAAACCGCTGAGAAGAAGTCACGATAACTAAGCTGTGGGTTGAACCTTGGACCCTCTCGTCCTACTACACTACGGCGACTTCTCTTGACTCTGTTCATTGCAATGTGAAGTATCCATTGTATTCATTGTTGTATCCGTTTAACAATGGCTATATAAACCGGCGTTAGACGCTTATTCATTCCCTTTTCATTGGATAACTTTGTAATTTCTTCTTCTGTTTAGGAATAGTTTCGCAAGCCCTTGTTGATGCAGTATAGTAAGTCCCCTTTTCCAAGAGTCACAAGAAAAATTTTTGATCAAAAAGAAAAAACCTCTTATAAGGAAAATAGAGTAACAAACTCCAAACATTTCATTACTTCAAGTCCTTGTTGGTGGAGTATAGTGATTCTCCTTTTCGAAAGGTTACCAGAAAAATTTTGATCAAACAAAAAAGGCCTTTTATAAGGAAAAGAGATTAACAAACTCCAACCATTTCATTGTTTTTTTTCTTTTTATTTGTAGTTTTCTAGTCACCATTTTTTTATTTTAACATTCAGTTTGTAACTGACTTTCCATGGTTGGGAGTATTTATATACTGGTTCACTTAAACCCGCTATCCAGTCACTGACTCAACCACTTACTCAGTCAGTTCAACTCCCACCATTATTTTATGGTGTTTAAATGCCAGTGTGTATTTGTGGTATATGTATGCATGTATGCAAGTGTGTATATGTGTGTTAGTATAGAATGAATATGTGACTTTAGCCACTATCATTTAGAAATCTATGAAATTGTTGTGGCTTTTGCTCTGGTGACTCTAAATGCATTGACTGGATACGTGTTTGCCTATCTGTATGCGGGCCATATTCAATACGTGTGGTACCGTACCAGTAGCACAGCTGCCAGTGTTTATTATGTGGTACTTGTTGTTGTTATAGCAATGGCGGTAACAGAAGTAGTAGCAGCAGTAGAGATGGTAGTCAGTTGTAGCATGACAATTCATTTGATGGTTTTTAGTTTTTTTATCTCGTGGTGCAAAATGATTTTTTTCTCTAACTGTAGATTATTTAATTTTTTTTCTCTCTCTTTTATTATCTTTTACTTCTGTGTTTTCCAATGTGAGAGAGAGAGTAAGTGTGGGTGTTTTCTTTTCTTTTTTTTGTGAAATTTAACAAATCCAAACAAACAATTGCGAATGTTTGGATTTTCCATCAGGTGCGGATGGTTTTATTCAAACTATCGGTGAAGTGAAAGAAATAATTATTTCCGCTAGTGGAACGTTGTGATGCAGTATATGTGTGTGTATGTATGTGTCGTAATAGAAAAAATAAAATAAATTCCAGATCAATTGAGACACCAAATAAAATAAACTTTATTGGTTAAAAGGCACAAAGGGAGAAAGAAGAATTCAAATGAAATCGAAATATAAAAATATTCTGAGAGAGAGAATGAATTTTTTTGCTACCAATATTTATTCTATAATTAATTTAAGGTTTCCTTTTAGTGGCTTTAAAAGGCAATGAAAAAATCATTTGGAAAACATTTTTTTAAAATTGGGTATGGTAAGCAGAAATACATTATTTAACCAAGATTTAGTCACAGTTTTTTTGAAAATGATTTGATTACAGTTTAGATTTTAGTTTGAAAATCATTTTTTGAGCTTATACGGACAATCAAAGTGGAAACCAAACAATAATCTTTATTATTTAGCTGCAGGAACTGTATATATTTCCTATGGCCATTGCCGTAATAGCCAGTTTAACCCATTTCGATTCATCAATTTTTGTTTTTTTTTTTGGTAATTTAAATGTCTAAATGTGTACCGCACTATTAATGCTCTTGAAATAATGAAATTCATTCAATTCGATTGTCATGTAAGCATTTTTATCAACTGGTATGCAATTAAATATTTTACAACAATGGAATAAAGCCGAGTATGATCGTATGTAACCCACCCAAGTAAAAAAATCAAGGAAAAAATGTTCATCTGCCGATCGCTTCTGAACGCCATTAAAATATTTCCATTTCTGAAAATGTTACTGACTGGACGTAGAAAGAAGTCGCCGAAACGGCGACTAATATGGGCTTAACAGCCGCTAAGTTTTGCAGGGTTTTAGGTGCGAATGGTTTTTTGTTATTAACCAGCTCAAAAGAAAATTGGCTTCCATTGGACTCCTTTGTGAAACGTTACTATTGTCTCATGCCATAGAAACCCCGTAACAGCCAATTTCTGTGTTGCTGTAGTGCACTAAAATATTCCACATTAAAACCGCACATTAAAACCACGACTACTCTACTCTGGAAAACCAGCCAGAAAGTTTACTAAACGAAACTATGTATATCTTTGACATAAATGGATGACAGCTCCGTCAAGTTGACAAGGATTATGAGCTAAATAACCTATATCTGCACCTCGCAAGAGATAGGCATTGACAAACAAAGTACATATCAGTCTCCTCTTCCTTCGCAGACCTACATCCACGGCAGAATTCGTTAGGGACTTGAGTGTTACATAGCAATGATGTTTTTGATATTTCATTGTAGGATCTCTACATATGTCCGCAGCTTATCGAATCATATTTCCTTCTTACGATATCGTACTTAATTTGTTGTTATTGGTTTAGTGCGAATTAATTCGTTTCAGTGTCATTTAACAAGTTCGTTGGCAAATCCTACGTTGACTCTAGGTAACAATGGTAGCTGAGAGAATATTATTACGTTTTTACATTTTAAAAAAGTTTAAAATATGAGCTCGTAAATTGCAAATAAAATAAAAATAAATTTGTGTTTAGTCTTAACTAAAATTCTTTATTATTCGCATAATTCTGTATGCCACTGTTCACAACTTGATGTAAACAACAACAATTGCTCTTCTTTGTTATTCCTCTGTTTACAGGTTTGCATAAACAATAACAATCACTAAGCAATTATACATAACGGAGATCTTCAAACCACGATTACTCTCTTTAAACGCACCGTGTCTTCACACAAGACTGACTGAACTTCACTAACTCACTCGCCTACTTTGCCTTGCCTTTTATATGGCAAAGTAAACAGTCTGAAGAATGTTCTTTAAAGCGAATGTTCGTGGCTTCACCTTCCCGAAATCTCTATAAATGGAAACATCTTTGTTTCATTATTGTTGTTTGTTTATTTTGTTTACATTTATTCTTGTAGTGTTTGTAGTTGTATTTTTGTTTACTATTTTGTTTTATAATTTTTTTATGCTGCTGTTTGTTGTTGTATTTTTGTTTATATGCTTACCATTTTTTTATGCTGGTATTTGTTGTTATATTTTTGTTAACTTGTTTACCATTTTAATGTTAAGTGATGTAAAAGCAAAACACCAGTATGTATCTAAATTCTTCATTTTCGTAACAATATTATTCTTTGTGATCTTAGATTGCGCATTCATTGATATTCAAAATTGCTAAACATATGTTTTTATTTTCGAAGAAAATAAAAATTCTTTCGTTATCGGACTAAGCCTTCTACCAAACAAGCACAAATCTTACAATCATGTACTTAAATTTGAACACTTATGGATAACACAGCCCTGCATGGGTTTTGCAGATAAGATTGCTCCAGGTGTTTCCGATGGCATTTTGTGTGCTGAACACGAATCTGGTTTCAGAAATTGACAATTGATCTTTGCTCTTTAAAATGAACCCAAAGCCAAATTGTTTGCATGCACCCTTAAAGTAGGGGTGGATTTATGTCAAGGGGTGCATAAGAAAAAGAAACACATTACGGAGGTCCTTAAAAATTAATCAGATTTACTTGAAAATTGTTACTCAGGGGTTTTTGGGGTCGCTGATTACAGATCTTCATTCAGATTTAAAAAATTCAAAATGGCGGATCCAATAAGGCGGTCGAGGTTTATAAAAATTAATCAGATTTACTTGACCGCCATATTGGATCCGCCATTTTGAATATTTTAAAGCCATCTTATTTGCACAAAAAAGTCCAAATTTGCAGGGCTGTGTAATTAGTTGTACACATTTTCTGTGCTGAATTAAATTCTAATATTTTTTAAGTTCAAAAATAAATAGCACTTGTTATTGAAACGCTTAAAAAAACTTTAATATTAAAATAATACTTAATATTACTCATACGCCTCTACGAACATAAATTAATACAAAAATCAATTGATTTATTAGTGTTGCCATAAATTAACTTTCTTACGAACCATTAACTCCTTTCAAATATTTAATATTTCAAAGGAGAACAACTTTTTCTTTCTCTAAAATGTGAATAAAAAAAGAAAAACACAGTCAGGCAATAAATTTTCTTTTTATCTATTTTTACAAAAACAAAACAAAAAATATAGAAACATTTTTCTCTTTGTTTTTTGTTATCGTCTTTTGATAAATTTATTCCTCGTCCTGTTATTGCTTTAGCAACTGAGAGCACCAACAAACACAGAGCAAAGCAGAGGGGGCAAAAATAAAAATTAATGTGCCATTAAAAATGACATGACTTCAGTTACAAATGACTTAATGACTTCATAATTGAATAATGGCATGAATTGCCATTCGTGTGCATTATGGATAGAGAGAGAGAGAGAGTGAGTATGAGAGTGTTATAAAATAAACATTTATAACATTTTTAACAACAATAACAACATATAATAATAGAGTAAAACACTTTTTCTTTCTCCCGCCATTCCTGCAGTGTTTTATTATGTTTTTTTTAATAGAAAAACATGAAAACAAAATAATCAACACAGGAACCCACTGGTTGTTGCAAGTGACAACAACAATAACACTCTTAATAATAGTTATTGTAGTAGTAACAACAACATAACAATAGTGGTGGTATTTGCGCTGACATTGACAAAAACAACAATAACAATGAACATGAAATAAAGTAAAGCCTCTTGGCATATTTACAACTAAAACAACATTTTTACAACAGCTTTAGCTTTAGTTTGTGAAGTGTACGGGAACCTTGTGTTGTTTTATTATTTTTTTCTCTCTACTCTCAGTCCACTCTCACAAATCGTAAAAAACAGTATAGTTGCGTAAAAAAATATGCAATAAAAAGCAACAACAACTAAATAAAACAATTGAGTAAATAATAAATTTTATCTTGATTTGTGGATCTCTTATAGCACTTGTTATGATTATAACAAAAAAATCTGAACGTCTGCTCCTTTTTTAGTTTTAAAGCTCAATTCTAGTGCTTTCTGACTACAAATTGTCGTTAAATTTACTTCAAAGGCTATTTAATGTATAACGAAGATATCCAAGTAGATCTTTGGTTAACTTTTATAGCATCACCCTTTAAAATTCTATTCTAACAACACTTTGATCATAAGATATCCTTGTCAAATGAACCTGATCCGTGATAAATCAGAAATTTCTGTTTTGATGACTGGCCTGGGGCTCGAACCCTGGCTTTATGTCTAATAAGCCAACACACTACCTACTAGACTACGGCGATTTCAATTTATTTATTGTAATTTGCCAACGAAAATTTCGTTTGCCTTAAACTTACTTAGTTTGAGAAGAGTCTTCGCCTCTCTTTATATTCCCTTTTGTTGAGTATAACTTTCTTGACATAGGGCAACAGAATCCACAGCAGCGTCTTAACCCTTCCCTTTTCTTCCTCACAAGCTCGTCTGCTTTTTCATTGTCTGCAATTCCCATAAGACTTGGAACCTTATTTTGCCAATCCAGCTGATTCAGTTTTCCCAGACAGTCCCGTATTTAACTTCATAAGACCCGAGTGCTTAAATGGCTGCCTGACTGCCAGTTAGTATTGCTATGTCCTGACTTTTGTACGTCCTGTTCAAGTGTAATTGTGCATTTGTGACTTCATCCATATAAACTCTAACTCACGCAATAATATGGTGGTTGGAAGCTAAAAAAATAGGCTTCCAACGCTGATTTTCCCAAAAAAAAAAATTTTTACAGGTATGAAATCATGTTTCATGCGCTGATTACATCAGCAAGCAAAATTGCTGCATATGAGTTTTAGAAAAGTTAGAAAAAATCTTTGCATCCAGAAGCGACTATTTGATGTGTGTTATGGTCTGGATGTATTATTGTGATCAATTTTTCTTAAATTACCCTGCAAGAAAGATCACCGTCAATTGAGTACCCTTCAGCGGGATAACCAACTTCATTTTGGTTATCAATTGAAGATTATGAAATGGTTTCAACAAGACAATGCCTCGAACTTCACAATGTGCTTTATTGCGTGAAAATTTTCCAGAAAGAGTAATTTCAAGGTTTTGGCGATGTTTATTTGCCAACAAGATTAATCTCTAACGAAGGATTATATGAATACTAATAGTCCTCAAGTTATTTTCGAGATAAAAAAACAACCAAAATTGTCGAAAAGTATTATAAAGGAATCAACTAACTTACCTAATTGGTGATTAAAACCCTTTAGTAAGGATTGCAATCTAGTGTGTATTGATTTTATCCATGAGTGGCGGGACTTTAAATCGATTTAGAATGACAGACTTTTGAACAACTTTTTATATTTCGTTTTGTTCGAGAAGTCTGAGCTGGGATCTGAACCACAACTCTCTTCTAAGAAGCCTACATATTACTTACTAGGTTACAAGTCTTTAAAAAAATCCTTACTACTGTACTATAATATACGAATATTAAGAATTGTTTCCTTTCAGCGTGTTATTAAAATCATGACACTGTGGTAAACTATGGTTAATGAATGAAAATTAAATGAAATTTTTCATACAAATATTGTTTGTTTTTCTTATTTAAGCTGCTGAAAGTAAAAGAAGATTGGAAATGAAAACACAAAATTCAAATGAGACAAACTGACTACAAGATAAGATAAGACAAGTACAAATAAAAGTCATATTAAGCCTACTGAACTGTTAAATCATATCAATTCATTTTCATTTAAGCCAATTTAACGGCTCTTTGCAATTTCAATACAATTTAGCAGATCATTGTCGGCCATTATTTATTCACAACATGCAAAATCAATGGTTTCATCATGTTAAATCCTCACAATACACATACACATATGCATCTTCTACCTCTCACTTTAATTTTCATACCCACTAGCAGGGACACAAATCCACAAACAGACATTTCTACTCATAATAACAGCTGAAAACAAGCATAATATGGAAGACAACAACAATACATACAAGAGTACAAAATAGTAAAATACGGAGAAAATCATGGTTGAATATACAGAGAGAGAGAGAAAGTGTGTGGTCTCAGAGAGTGTTAAACAAAAAGAATCACTTAAAAAATATGAATGAATGATTGTTGTGGGTGTATACTGCTACTGCTAACATTCAGTCACTCACACACATACATATACATCCTGTACAAACAATAATATTAAATTCACTCTACATTTATTGGGGGTGTGAATGAAGGTGTGATGACGTCTGCTTAATTTGTTTAATGTTGGAAGGGGAAGCTGTGGTTTGGTACAGTAAAAAAAGAAACAAAAAAAAAAAACAAAAGCAAAAGCAATCCTGAGAAAGTAGACCAAAGAATTATTTATGAGCTGTTAGAACAGGAAATGGACTAAAACGACAGCACTGTGGCAATGAAAAGCAAAAAAAAAAACAAAAAGAAAAAAGAATCACAGGTGAAAAATGACTCACACAAGAGTTCGTTTTTTTCCATATTCGGCAAACGGAAACTGTGATAAGTTGTTTGTGGAAACGGAAACGTGTTCTTTTAAAAATTGTAACAAAAAATATGTTGAACGATAATGTTTAAATGCAAATACATGATAATGGCGAGGTGTGCTTGCCCACAATCTTTTTAAAATTCATAAATTTTTGTAAATATCCTACACAGACAGAATGAATTTAAAAATATAATGATGATTAAATACAATATTTGACAAGAAATAAAAGTTGATTTCGTTGTTTTTTTTCTTTTTCTTTTTTTTTTGTTAAACATTTTAAAATTTTGTTTTAAATCTTAACATTTAATGTCGTTCAAGAAATTCATAAAATAATGTACTTTTTAATATAAAATTTTTTTTTGATTTGAACATTAGCATAAAGGACAAGAGAAAAATAATATAGAAGTTATACTTAAAAAAGGCAATGACCATACAGAAGACCATACTTCACCATAGAGTTTTTCTTTTTTAATGAAATCTTGTTTAAAGAAATTGAAACTTTTTGTACTGTAACCTGACGCAGCTGGCTATGATAGGTCTTAAGGTTAGTCCATTAATCCGCTAAGGTTTTATTTGAAAGTTATTATACCAGTTATCATTAGGCACTTACTTTATTGGTAATTACGATCAAGCTTCTTATAACACCCATATTATGTAGTGTTAATTTTATCCTTGAGTGGCGTAACCAGTTTAAAGTTGAAACCGAGCGACAGATTTTTGAGAAACTTTTCACGGTAATTTAATTGTTCATATTTCCACATGTGGCGTTGTTTTCTATAACTTCTTAAGGAGTTAGCATACTTCCCAAGGGTATTTTTCAATTTTTTTTACGATAAATTTATTTCAACAAATGAATCTTTTTATATGTTACAGAGCACATTTAATTGTTTAGATTTTTTTTTAATTACCGTGAAGTCCGGCAGTGGTACGGAAGCCTGTATAGGGTCATACTAAAATCTGGCGACAAGGATTTGAGGAGTTTGAAGTGTCTAAAAGGAAAAATCGAAATGGATTTTAATAAAATATGTTATTGAAAAGATTATATAGCATATAGCCTGAAAAGATCATAAAATAACAAAATGGCGGGGTTTTGAATTTTTTTCTGTTGTCACCTATTTTGTCTACCTTAATTGTTTAATAAAAGTAATAATTATTGAGGGTTTAAAAATTTTCTAGTTTGGACTAAGACTGCACGGACTATAACAAAGTTTTTTCCGTTTTTTTAATTGTTTGAGGGAAAGGAAGATGTCTACCTTACTTCTAAAGTAATCAAAACAGGGGAAATCGATTTTAGAAAGTATACGAACCCCTTAATAGTGTTCAGCAGGAGTATAAACCGTCACCTTTTCAGTCATTAAACTTAGTGATGTGATACAATTTTGGGAATTTTATAAGAAGCAAACTGGAAATTTAATATACTCAACAGTATGAAGAAGGATATCAGATTTATCAATACTTAAAAGTAAAATGATTAAATGAAACTAAACTAAGTTACTATCGACTCAGTGGTAAAAACTTTTTTGACCTACGGATGTTTGTTGCAATGGGAATTCCTTGGCAAGCCTACATCATTATTACCGGTCCATTGCGTATTATACTTGTTCTGGAGAAGATTTTGCATATCCTACGGCTGCACTGTGGTCCAAAACCCCAATCTAACCGGACAAAAGTCATTTTTTTTTTAATATTTAAAAAGTAAATTTTTTGTAATATGTTGACAAGTGTATAAAGCACATAACGGCATATTTTTTTTCTTTAAACAGCTGCACTAGCATTGATATATTGCTTCAAATACAAGTACTTTGCTAAAAAATTAATATCTCATGTGATATTTAACAGTGCGAGTGAAATTGTCGTGAAAAAATAATGAGAACAATTAAAAAAATTTGTTCGTGTAATTAATATAACAAAGGTATGAGTAAAAAAATACTGTTTAAATTTTTCATAAAATACGTTTCGTTTATAAATAAAATGCAATTATGTACATGTGTGTTTTAAATGTGAAATTTTTGTTTAATGTCCGAATTCAATTAAAATTTCAAATGGTAATTTTTTATGTTGTCGTCATCTATATATATGTAGCTTTTTAATTTTTAAAAAATTAGCTGCCGGATTTTGCCCAAACGATTTTTATTTCATTTAGAGTTTAACATGTCCATTACAAGAAAAGAGCTGTATAATACTTGGCGTAATGAAAAACAACTAACTAAGAAAGCTGATGCTGTTGTTAAACACGTTGTTGCTAAGATTGGTATTAAGAATGATGAAACGGATAGCTACATATTACAGAAAAGTAAGGCAATCTGCTCGAATGTTTGTATGCATTTTAACGAAAAAGTTTGGGCAAGCCAGTCGAACAAGGCTCACGTTCGAAGATAAAAATAAATATTGGTTAGAAGGGTATTTTAATATTTCACATAAATTTTCTTAATCATCTAGTGTTGAAGGATGCTTGGATGGACCTTCGACCTCCAATTATGGCAGGCCTTCTAAGGAATTTTTATATAAAACTGAGAGAACAAAGCGTAGATATGTTGCTCCTTTATTAGAGACTTGGTCGGCAGAAGAACTGACTTTTGCTGCTGGAACAAGTCTTTATAAGTTCAAAGTGCTGCAAGTATAGTCAAAACTACAATATTCTTCTACCTCCAAAGCATTAGAAATAAGTCTGAAGTGCTGCAAGCATAGTCAAAACTATAGATTCTTCTACCTCCAAAGCATTAGAAATAAAAAAATGAGCTTTTCTCCTCCATAACCAATCCCTTACACAAAAAAGGAGGCGTTAGCTTTGTATGTCGATGGTGGATATACAAGACACACTTATAGTCTATTACGTGCAGGTGCCAAAAGTCATAACGCTGATATTTACCCTTTATACTATAAAGTCCGCCTATTGTTAACCAAAATATTAATATTGACACTAAATTTCATCATACATGATTTGGGAATTTTGACTGTTATAGTTTTTCCAGATATACGAATTTTAGTATTTTAATTATATGGGAGGTAACACGCCCTCTGTAGCTAGTTCAACCATTTTTCCCACAAATTTTTATGTGGATATCAAAGTTGTCCGTGCTGAATTCGAAGATTCTAGCTGTTGCCGTTTCCATGATATAGGACTTTTAATACTTAATTCTTAAAGTAGGCGTGGCACTTCACCCATTTAAAACTTTTGAATAAAAATTAGCCTATAATTCCACCCACACATACAGAAATACGGTGTGAAAATTTTAGGAAAATCGGTTCAGTTGTTTTGTCGTCTTTAGGCTTCAAAACAGACACCCAAAAAACAAATTTACATACATACACACTCTCATACACACACATATACACTTGATTTTCCCTCTCTAATTGTTTATATTGATGAAATCTATAAACGTACCAAGTTTTATGTCGGCACGGCTTTGCAAAAGCGAGTTATAAGGTTTGTCCGGTTAGATTGAGCATTTGGACCACTGTGGGCTGGACCTTTACTGTAGAGATTTGATTGTCAATACAAGTCAGTCTCTCTGGGCGACGGGAAAAAGGCACGGATTGCACATTAGAAAATTTTAATGGAAATGGGAATTTTTGAGAGCATTATAAAACGGATAGAATTCCAGCTAAGAGCTACGAAAAATTTGTTTTTTTTCCTCGCCAAAGTAGAGTAGGACATACTTGGTATTTTGAATGTGACTACATCAGACCATATCTTTCCGTTTTCCTTTCACAAAAAACCTAATACTGGAATGTGCAATTTATGTAGCTCATCCAAAAATCAAAAGCTGCATCTAATAAATTTGAGTAGGTTTGCCGTTGACACACCCTCAGACAGTCATACTCATGAAAAAGACCAAGGTGGTGAAGTTTGAGCTTTCGTAGAATGGGACAGTTACAAAGAGGATATTGTACCGATTCATATATATTTTCAATCGGACTACTCCTACGATAGCCATAATATGGGAAAACAATACGTTCGTACAAAGTGTCGGCCAGATGGTAAAATTTTTGAATAAAGTTTACGGATATTGCCACGATTAGTTCATCTGAGGATAAGCTTTAGGCTGTAATCAGTTGTCTATGGAGGAGAGGAATACCATACATATGTCGAAAGTCTTTAAGATATTGTTCAGGAGAATCCCTACATACTCTCAGCAATAAATTTTTAACATGGGTGAGTTACACAGTAGGGTATTTGTTACTTTTTCTCATTTCAAGCAGCTCCACTTTAGTGATTGGAGTAGCTTTTGTGCTTCACGTTGTAACAATTCAACAATTTGAATTGTGTTCAGAATAGAGAAATAAAACTTGTTGACCAATGTTCTTCATAAAATCATTGGTTTGTATGTCAATATGGATGTAATCGTGTTATTTAGCCATTACATGGCGAATCATTATTTTCTATAAGAATAATACTGATAAAGGATTTCAATCAATCATTTCTAAAGCGATTAAAAATGTGTAATTTTTTTGATTTATGGTTTAAGACAACAATGATTTCTTTTGTCTTTCAATGCAATCCTTTACTAAATTTACTTTCATTTTCATTTTACTTTTGCAAATCTTAATGTAGGTTTTGAAAGTATTCCAATAAAAAGCAATAAGTCAAATAGCAAAACAATTTCTATAAAAACGTTTTGTAATGTACTTCACTTTTCCTTATCGGATGACATTTCTTAATGCCTAAAACACTTCAGACACATTTTTCTAGAGATTGCACTTCATTAAATAGATGGAAGCAAATGAGATACAATATCATCGTTATTCGTTGTTTTTCACTCCTTTTTTTTTTGATTCATGTCGACATTATGAGAAAGGATTTTGAAAAACAATTTATCCCTTTTCATTTGTAAAAATTTCTTCCTTTTTTTCATGTTTTTATTCCTTTTTTTTCTTGAAAAAAAAAAGAAAGAAAGAAAAACAATGAATATTAAGTGAAACAAAATTCCTATACATGTGTGAATGAAATCTTTCTATTTTTTTTTTGTTTAAAACACAAATAGACTGTAAAAATGTTTATTTTTATTGCATTCCTCCAGAGAGATTGAGGAAAAAATATATAACAAAAATAAAGGAGCATTAAAAGTCTACTTTCTAAGCTGCATGGAAACACAATGAAAGCGATCGCTGGGTTTGCGTAATGAAGGATTGCCAAAACATGATTTTACAATGTAGTATGCTCAAATAGAGGGATGTTTCGTCTCTAATTATAGAAAGAAATGTAAGCTTGGCATCATAACGCGGAACTAACCGCGATATATAGAAGGATCCTTAGCACCCCTTTCAACATTGCATATGTCATGAAACAGATTTGTTTTTTCTCCTTGTAATTATTTGCGGTTATCCTTGACGAAATCATAAGCAAAGCATTTATTGCCGTCGTCTCGTAGGTAGTATGTTAGAAGTAAGGCTAACGGATCAAACCCCAGGTCAGATATATCGAACAAAATGAAATACGAACAAAAATTTAATCGGCGACTTCCATTCACTAGATTTCTGCAACAACTCCGAAAGTAAATAAAACTGCCATGAAAAGTTACATAAGTGGTGTGGGAAATTAGGTTGTAATTCTGACTGAAGAGTTGTAATGACCAATTGTTTACGTATGTATATAACCCTTCTACCAGAATCTCATCGATATTGAACTATGACGCACCTGGTTTTCTGTTTGGTTAGCAAATTAGGCCTCCAGGTGAATATTAGGAAAATTCGAATAAACAGTTGTACAGACTTTATACGAATCAGAAGGCCATACAAACAAGTACGCAAACACTTTGAGCTCTGAGTAGCTCAGTTACATAAATCTGTGTGACTTGAAAAGGTGTCAACAATAAATATTGCAAAGCAAGTGCCACTAGTTTACTTCTGCCTTTAAATCGTGTAGTTCTTCATCACATAACAACAATTATTATGGGACTCTGTCCTTTTGGCAGGCATACTGCAAGATTCGGCATTCTAACTAATGATTTCTGCAGGATCTATGGGTCTGAGGAGGAGGAAGATACTGTCTTTCACTACATGTGTCAGTGCCCTGCTCTAGTCATAAAGAGACGAACGCTTCTGACTTCTCATTTTCTGAGACCTTTGAGCGAGCTTTCTAATGCTGCAATAGCAAGATTTATTTTGGACTGGGGATGGTTTTCTTTCATCGTAGTCTAGTAGAGAGCGTGGTCAAATACCACGAATTAGACGAAATATGAGAAAAATATTTCTTCGGAGAGTCGTCTCAGCAGATTTCTGTCCAAAACTCCGAAAGTAAATAAAATTGCCACGAAAAGTTACTCAAAACGAATCTATCGTTCGAAGTCGACTTTATACTGCAGGCCCCGCCACTCAGGTATAAAATTAACACACACAACATAAGTAGTGTGAGAAACTAGGTCGTAATCCTGACTGAAGGGATATTATGACTAATTATGTATGTGTGTGGTTTCCTTTAGGGAATTGTTGACCTCCGGGTGGAACTATAAGCAACTATAAGTTATATTAACTTTCGTGTCACTTCTGAGGGATTAACTACCATATGAAGTAAGCTAAGACCATCAAGTTTTCGACGCTTATATAATATATAAACTCCTGTACGTATGTATATTTAATTAATATCTGAAGAACACATGTTTCGTACTTTTGGGCATCTGTGTTCCTAAACACAGACAGATGATTTCAAATCATTTTGGAAATTCCCAGAAGAAAATGCAGTTGAGACGTTAAAACCTTTTACAAAAACGAAAGTATTTGCAGAGCTACAGTCGACTGGCATTTCCAAAACTGAACTGACCATAAAAAAAAGCTTAAAAGCTTCCCATTCATTCTATGCGTAGCGAAATCAACCACAATGTTGATTCGTGTTCCTAAACTTAAAGAAGCAGTTGAAAGGATTAAAATTCCATTACTTTTTACAAAAACCTACTGGATTATTTTCATTTTGCTGATCGCCTAACGTCGTTATTGTGCATTCTAACTATAAAAGAGAAAAAGAAAATTTAAACAAACGTTTGGTTATGTCAACTCAAAACTGTATTTTTTTTTTAATAAAAAATCCTTGAGAAAACTAAAAAGCGAAGGATGTCATATAAAAGAATCCACTTCATACGATTATAAATGTATGAGTGTCTCTGTAAAAAAATAAGCTGTTAGCTATGCATGCATACGAGTCGATATAAGTGTCTGAATGGATATGTGAGTCTACATTTGGTTAAAAGTCATGAGTCGAAGTTTAATACGTTTACTCCAAAGGGATTTTTATATCTGCTCTTGTCTTTTCGATTTAAAAAAATAATTTTTTTCGTTCTGCTCTTACACAACTCATGTCATGCCGTGTTAAAGTTATTTGTTTGCTGGTGTGTTTTATCTGTATATCTCTCTCTCTCTCTTTCTCTCTCTGTCTCTCTCTCTCTCTCTCCATCCTCCAATGCATATGTAATAACACATTTTTTTGGCATTGAAAGCTGCACTATGGGTTTAAACAATCGAAAATATTTTCGAGAAATAAACAAGAAATAACTTTCCATATCTTTACCCACAGTGCTTATTTCTAGTGAGTATTTTTTGTTTCCCATTTCTTTAACAAGGATCAACAGGAGTTTTCTAATGTACGGAGCAAAAAATTACAAGAAGGATTACATACGAAAAAAAGAAGTGTAACTGAACGGTATATTAAATGCTAAAAATGAAAATGAATATGTTGAAGGTTGTCATCTAATACTACACGACGACCATGATGATTGTGATGATGATGATGATGAAGAAGAAATTGTAGAAATAAGTGGTATTTGCAAATGTCGTTCTCGACTGTTCTTTATGCGACTTTCCTTTTTAGTTTTCCTATTTCTCTATGTGTGAGATGTCTTACATATTCATACACACTCATAAACACACACAGTCATCGTAAGTCTCTAAAGAAGTCATGATGGTTGATGACTCTGTGACATGTGACACAACGATATGTTTTCATTGTCAGCATAGATGTCATCGTATTTTTTTCTTTCGTTCGTCTTTCGTTTTATTTTTCTTAACTAGAAAAAACCAATAAAAACTACAGAAAGAAGGAAAAAATAATAAGAAAAACTATAAAACTCTGCAGGAATTAAGAAGCAGTTCCAGCAGCGTTATAATGAAAGGCAAAATTAAATGGATTTACAAACAGGCTTTCTTTTATGGAAATGCTTGAGACTATCGTGTAAAACTTAAAAACTTAAACAAGCATTAAGAATTTTAATTGACTATAAAACGATTGAAATTTTTCAACCAAAGAGTGAAGAGTAATAGGCAGGATCTAGAGTTATCTTGAGATGGTTATGAAGTCGAAAATAGTTGTCAAGATGTTGCTAAAAATTTTTCTATAAAAACCCTTTTTTGTGTGTGTTCTTTATATACATGAATGGCGGGACCTACAGTTTAAAGTCGACTCCGAATCCTCGATTTTGGTGAAAATTTTCATGGCACTTTTATTTACTTTCAGAGTTTTGTAAGAAGATTCCTGAAAGGAAGTCGTCGAAGAAATATTTTTCATACTTCGCTTTGTTCGAGATGCCCGAGGTGGGCTTTGTTCCACGAGCTCGCATCTAATAAGTCAACACACCACCTACTAGACTGCTTCACCTACTTCTGAAAATGCATTGCATTGTCGTGTTGTATGTATTGTTGAGGAATTTTATATTCTTTGTTAAGAGGTGAGGTATCTCAACTTCATATTATGTTTCATGCTAATATTACTCCCTCTGAATGGACAGCGGCCTCTCTATAAAGATTTGGTAGATCGAAGCTGTTTTGTTGAAGTTTGTAGTCAAATATTTTAGGACCTACATTATGCCTCCTCGGGGTTGTGATTGCTGTGGATGTTAATAGGCAGTACGACGTCCGTGGCGTGGAGGATCGGATGCGGAAATCAACAACCAACTTGCACTGGACCGAAGAATGAAGGCATTTCGTGCAAAATGAAATATGAGAAAAATATTTCTTTCGCAGACTTACTCTCAGCAGTCTTCTGGCAAAAAACTCTGGGAAAAAAATAATATTTCTCATATCTGTCGTTCATTAACAACCACAATATGAGTGGCGTGAGAAAATAGGTCATAATACTGACTAAACCGTTGTAAGTAAGTTTCTGGGCAACCAAAAGATTACGGCCAAAAATCACTTAAAATCTGTTGATCTCTTAAAGAATTCAATTGAAGGTGATGTGTCGATTTAGCTCTAAACTGGCCTTATAAATGGCATCATAGTCCATTCTTAATAATAATTGCTGCTAAAAGTGAAAAGTATTGCCAGCTTGTTTCACTGCACTTTCTCGATCACTTCTTTTTCATACGTATTTTAAATTACAAATATTGTTACGAAAATGGAATCGTGTTTTACTTTTACATCGTTTAACATTAAAATTATAAACAAAAGCTACAAAAACAAAAACAATGAACTTCTTTACAAGATAAACAAGTAAAGAAAAATATACCAACAAAGACTGCAAGAATAAATGTAAACAAAAATACACAAACAACAATAATGAAACAACGATGCTTACGTTTATAGAGATCTCGAGAAGGCAAAGCCACGAACATTCGACTTCAAGATTATTTATCAGACTGTTTACGTTGTTATATGAAAGGCAAAACAAAGCAGGCAACGGAGTGAGTAAAAGTTCAGCCGGTCTTGTTTGAAGACGCTGTGTGTTTGAAGAGAATAATCGTGGTTTAAAGATCTCCGTTACAAAGATCTGTCCAACAATTGCTTAGTAATTGTTATTGTTTATGCAAAGAGTGGAAACAGAGGAATAACAAACAAAGAAATTGTTGTTGTTTACATCAAGTTGCGAACAGTGGCACACCGAATTTTTGCGAATAATAAATAATTTTAATTAAAACTAAACATAAATTTATATTTATTTTATTTGCAATCTACGAGCTTATATTTTAAACGTTTTAAAAGGTAAAAACGTAACAATATTTTCATTAAAATTAGAACTAAATTACGTTCATTCCTTTTGTGGAAATGTATTTATTGTACTCTTTATTACACTTTCACACAATAAAAAGGTAAAACAATTATAAAAAAAATTTTATTTCATATACCACTTCCAAGGATATGAATATTAATCTTTCGAAATAAATTGTGATATGATTGATATTCTAGTGTCACAATCTATTTTCTTTCTGTGTCATAGGGTATACACACATTCAATAAAACTGTCAAACAATTTTCTTTTATTATTTAAAAATACAGAACAAAAAGAGAAGAAAGAAATGAAACTTAAAAGAATAAAAACCCATTACATTGATAGCATTTCTCAAGGATTCTGATGCATTTATGATAAAATAATAGTTTGAAATGTTTTTTTCTTGGTAGCTGAGTACGTATAATAATAAAAAAAAGAAACAAAAAAGTCCTTCAATTCAAGTTAAAAGAAAATCATGAAGAAATCTTGATTTTCTTTTCTTTTATTGTAAATTTCTTTGAAATTTTTGTTATTTTTTCTGTTTTGTTTTGTTCTTTGAAGCAAATCGAATAAGAAAAAAGTGTAAAGAAACAATATTGAATTGTACAATCACATTATGTTGAATGTGGCATTGTGTGTGGCATGGTTTGGCATATACGAGTATGTATGCATTTGTGGCACATACGATTTATCATTTTCAAAGTGCTCAATAAACTAAATAAAATAACCCTTGAGGCATTAATGGAAATGCTATAAAGAGGCGAATAATATGACAAATAAAGAAATATTGTTTAGAAAAAAAAAAAAAAACAGAATGGCAATAAGAGTTAAGATAAGAGATATGATATACAGCTTACGTAAGAAGTATCTGTAAGATAGTCTACAATTTAATAAACTTAAAAGCCATTTATACAAGCAAATATAAACTACAGTGTATGTGCACAAGGATTGAGTTATAAAATGCCAATTCCCTAATCTCTATTATATCTGGTCACCTTATTGTAATATGTTTTAAAAAGACTTTTGTTACCCTTTTTCCTAGAAGTCAAATATTGAAAAGTGTTTTCATGTGTATATTTTTCAATTTGATTTTGTCTTGAAACATATTTTACGTGTCTTATCTTTGAACTGTTATTTGATTTTGAATATCAATTTCGAAATCATTTATATTCTAGAGCAATATAATAAATCTTATTTACATACACAAATCATAGGACAATTGTATATTGTGTTGTTGTCCCAATTTTTTGTTCTTGTAAATGATTTCTGCAGAGTCTGCAGAGAATAGGAGGAAGATGGGACTGTTTTTCACCTACTGGGTACATGCCCGGAACCATGTCAGAGAAAAAGACATCAGAGTGCCTTCAACATAGATGACCTGGTGGACCTGGCAAGCATTGACATTGGCAGCCTGAGTTTTCTAATCAGAAGCTCTGAGTGATTCCAGGACTAGGGGATAATGTTCTAAGTGTGCCCATCCGATTTATTTGGGTGAAGAGCAACCTCTGCTCGAAAATTTTTTACCTTAGAACGATAACAGTGTGCCAAAAAAGATATGTTGCGCTCACAAACTGCCTTGTGCCTCTTACCACATTGTAACCTTGCTATGGCATGACATCTGAGTCATTGTCAAATAAATTTACCCACAATTGCCATTTTTTTAGTTTGAAAATTTCGGTCGTACTACGGAAAACTAATAAGTAAACAAATGGGCCTGCATACATATTAAAATATACAAATCACTCTAATCATTTCACACGTTAGCTTGAGGGCTGCTATTTAGCCTTAGCTTTTGTTAACAAAACCTTTACAAAAATCTTCTTCCAGCATATAAATGAAACCCTTAAGTGATCAGTAATATTTCATATTTAAAAATTAAAATTATCGAATTTGGAATTCCAAGTACGTCTGATACATCATACCCTTAGTCAGGATTACGACCTAGTTTCTAACACCACTCATGTCGTGTGTGTTAATTTTATACATGTACAGTTTAAAGTCGGCTCTGAACGACAATTTTTGAGAAACTATTCATGTCAATTTTTTATTTACTCTCAGAGTTTTTGCTAGAAATCTGCTGAGAGGAAGTCGCCGAAGAAATATTTCTTCATATTTCGTTTTGTTGGAGATGTTTGACATGGGGTTTGAGCCATGGTCTCACGTCTAATAAGCCAACACACTACTTACTAAACTGCGGCGACTATCCAAATGCGTCCGATGCATCCCGAAAAAGCTATTGCTTAGTGGGGATTTTGTGCCGCCGGCACCATCAGTCCATATTTCATTAAGAACGCCAGAACATCACTGCCAGCAGCGCAGTCGATTACAACTAATTATTGATGTGAACACCAACGATATATGGCTTCAATAGAATGCCACTACATGCCACACAGCTTATGCTACATTGGATATTCTGCTCGGTTCTTTTGAGGGCACGATCATTTCGCGATGTGAACTGGTTACAGAGATTTGATTCTATTAGACTTTTTGTTATGGTGTTTTCTTTAGTAGCATAAGTCAGTTAAATTCAGCCTGATTTATTTAGCAGACTAATGAAAAATTAAACATTTCGGTTATGCTTCACTCAGAGAAGTTGTGGTGGACATTTAAACGTATGATTTCTACACATTGTGGCATCAATAGGCCTTTCAAATGAATACAAAATTTAGATAATATTTCACACACACTTTTTTTTAACACACATGATTTACCATTACAACCCTTCAGTCAGGACTAGAACCTTGATTCTCTCTGTGTGTTAATTTTATACATGAGTGGCGGGAGCTATAGTTTAAAGACGACTCCGCAATGGCAATCTTATTAACTCTTACAGATTTTGCTAGAAATCTGCTGAGAGGAAGTAGCTGACGAGATATTTTTCTATATTTTACTTTGTTGAAGATATCTGATCAGGAGTTCTCATCGAGAACTCACGTCTAATAAGCCAATACATACTCACTAGACTACAACGACTTCGAAGACTTAATCACAGCTTACTTCTTCTGTCGATCGCTCTCATATGCATACAATATTGTCCCTGTATACATCCTAGAGCCGATATTGTACTTTCAAGGCTTTGCTACTGATCTTTTGATTTCATAGACAATTATCAATTCCACCTTACTATTTTTAGATGTATTTTTTGCCATCATATGTATATCGTATTACGTATTCTATGTTGTCCATCTATTATTTCCTTTATGCATTTTAATTATTATTTATCGATACTCATATATTTCTCTTCATATACTACAATTAAATAATTTAGAATACATAGGCGATAAATCATAAATTCATGCTTTCGGTGAATATTTATTTGGTGTTTATTAATGTCTTTATCAATTTTTATTTAAAAGTATATCTCTCTGTATATGTATGTACATATTGAACTTATCACACTAATACTTAAACACATAAATAAATTAATGCATATGTACATATATGTGTATGTGTGGTCTAATATATAATAATTTATGTCTGTATGAGGTCATCCATTAAAATTTGTCTGGAAGCTAAAATTCGGTTAAAATTTCCAACACACCCACAATAAAATATTTACAATCACGATGATTATGTGGCGAATAAAATGGTCAGGTCAGGTCAGCTTAACAGACATAAAGTATTTTTGCTTTTCTATTATGGAAAATGATAAATTTAATGAAAATTTACGAACTGATATTTTAATTTGTACAACTTTAATGTGGTTGTCGCAATTAAGTGGATATTATTGAAATATAATGTTTCTTTCAAAGCGGGTGATATTTTCTTACCATCCGGGTTTTGAAAATTGAAAAGAAAAACTGAAAACTTGCAAAGTTGAATAAAGTATTTATTTGGGGTGATGAATAAATGCCCGCTATTTTTTAAGATTATTTCACTCAAGCGTTACCCATGACTACGAGATCCATTTATAAGCATGAATTTTGGCGTATTTTTTTTCCTTATTTTGGCCAGTGTTTCACCATTGACAACTTTAATTTTATCTTTCAAAATTAGGTTCCTGTACATATCTCCACAGAAAATGTTTCAAAATTTTAGACTGATTGCTCACCAAGCTTGCCTCTCAATTGCCCTGAAAAGTTTCTTAAAAACCTGTCGTTCGCAATCGACTTTAAACTACAGGTCGGGCCACTAATGTATAAAATTAACACACACAATATAAGTGGTGTGAAAAACTAGGTCGTAATCCTGACTGAAGGGTTACGATGACCAACTATGTAAGCTCGTCTCTCAATAAGTTCATGGTATCACATATTGTGTGTCATTTTTTACAGTCTTTTTGAACCCACGTGCCAGTCGCGTGCAATTCTTTCATTTTGTGCAAAAAAAGGGAGTAATCAGCTCTAAGCATCTTGTTCTAATCACTATGCCTTTGCGATATTCAAGGTTCTTAAAGAAGTACGCTCCAATAATGCCGACAACTCAAAAACCATTCTAAACATTGCATGTTTCATACCACATTGGCAGCTGTTGCCAGCTTCTTGCTGTTCCATACACCAGACGGTCATAAATTAACTTCTACGCTGGTGATAATTTTTTGATAGAAACCCAGTTTTGCCCACTGTACGGATTTTGAGAATTAAATTCAAGGATTTGAAAGCGCTATTCGTTTGATGGTTTACACATGGCAAAATGAAAAACTTTGCAGGGCCTATTTTGACATTGTCACATTTCACGATTCTTTTTTAAGTTAGGTTAGGTTAGGTTAGGTTAGAGGACGTGTACTTGTCAATTAAGGCAAGTACAATACCCGGAGGTCGAATTGACCCATTGTACAACGTCCTATTTTCTCACATCACTTATGTTGTGTGTGTTAAGTCCAGTAAAGTTTAAAGTCGACTCCGAACGACAGATATTTGAGCAACTTTTTCATGGCAGTTTTATTTACTCTCAGAGTTTTTGCCAGAAATTTGCTGAGAGGAAGTCGCCTAAGAAATACTTTTTGTATTTTGTGTTTGATGTCTGGCCTGGGGCTCGAACACTGGCTTTGCGTCTAATAAGCCAACACACTACCTACTAGACTACGGCGACTTCAAAATTCAACGTATTCGTTTGTTGGTTTACACATGGCAAAATGAAAAACTTTGCATGGCCTATTTTGACATTGTCACATGTCACGAATCTTTTTTAAGTTAAAAATTCAACGTCAGGTATAAGTATCCGAGTACCTCTACCTACTTCGTCTAAAAATATTTTCCTTCGCAAAAATTTTTGATCCTGAGGGGTATGGTAAATGGTGACCATTTATTTTGAAAGAATGATGAACTGATCTAACTGGCTGAAGGAAAGGATATAATCAAATTAAAAAATGCTTAAAAGCAGAGATAGGCAGAGACTGACGTGCATAGGTATCAGAAAATGGTATTGAACATCTGCTCATATGCTCTAGGCGAAGATTGAGGCAAGGAATCTTATGAAAGAGTTTCGTTAAAGTAGTCGTCCGAACTATAGGTATTCAAAACAAAGAAGTATAGACGAAAATAGCAGTACAGAATGGACGAAATTAGTAGCACAGATGGAAGAGTTACGTCGAAGTAGTCATCCAAATGATAGCTTTTCAAAACAGAAATGAGCGGACGAAAATGGTCTCACAGGATAAATCTCATACTGAGCTATAAAGCTACGACATGATGATAATGATAATTGTTAAGACTGTTAATGTTGCATATCCTTTTTATAACAAATATTCCTTTTAGTTTTTCATTGAGTCCTTAAATTAAAAAATAAAAAAAAAAAACGTAAACCATTAAAGGAATTTATTTTTACATATTTTTAATGTTTACAATGCTCTTTTTGTCCCTCTAAAATTGTTGTCTCTTTTCTAGTTTTTTGTTTTGTTTCCTTTTCTTTTTTTTTTGATTATGTTGCATTTTATTTCCTGTATATTTAGTCTTTATTGCAGCTGTTGTTGTTGTTTTTGATTTAATATTTGGAATTTTTCTAATTTAACGCTTAAAATCATTTTCATTTTTCCATGTTGCTGTTGCTGTTTTGTGAGGATTTTTATTTAATTTTTATGCTGTTGCTGCTACTGTTATAGCAAATTCGTATTCGAAAAACATTCGTAAACTCCTTACATGCAACGATTTTGTTTTTTTTTTGTTATTTTAGAATTGGCATTAACATCCTTATCTTGCTGTAATAGCATGAATAGGGGGCGCACGATTTTGTAACAGGGGACATTGGGGAGACGTGGGAGACAATGAAATAAGCAATTGTTTGAAATTTTGGTCGTGTATGCCAATAAACATATGAGATTCCTAAGATGGATTCTACGTAGATTCAATATAAATCGTGTTTTTCGTATATCCATATAGGAATACATTTGTTTTGCCTCCCACCAAAACGGGTTCATTTACCCATAATAATTTTTTTGTGAATAACTAAAATGTATGTATGTGAAGGAGGACTTTGATTAGTAGTTGTGCTAGCTTTTACAAGTACATCAGCTATGTTTTTATTCCCAATGTTCCCGTGCTCAGGACCCCGAACTAAGAAATTAAAGACGCAACTTCAGAGCTTCATAGACTGTTGCCATCGAAATATTTTCTAAATAGCAAATGGCAAAGAGTTATTTTTAATGAAAACGTGTGGAGAATTACCCATTAGAAGAACATCAATGTTGAGTTAGGTATGTACATAGGTTGAAGCAAAGGAGACCAACGAAAGGTCTCACGACTATCGCCACACGTCTAACTCATCAAGTAGATTTATTGTGCACTTACCTTTACGGGTACCAACTGCATATTTTATAGGAAGTTTGTATAAAGTACCGAATATTTTCTTCCACTTCACTCCTCTGAGGTGAGTTATGTCTGTTATATTGGCTTTCCAAAACTGTTTGGATCTCAAATTTACGAAAGCTGGGCAATAACATAGAAACAGTTCTATTCTTTCGATGTAATCACGACATTCCCTGCATTTGTTATTTTCTACAGTGGCTATAAGGTTTAGGTGTACGTATAGAACGTAGCATTCCAAGAGTACATACCCTTAAAAAGTTCATGGCTTTCCTCCCATTGGTTTCGAACTAAAGTAGCTTTGTAATCTTAAAATACTTATGGCTTTCTTATCATCGATTTCGAGACAGAGTATCTTTGTAATTCTACTTACTATGCCATTGTTCCACAATGGCCGATGCGATGTTTTCGACACCTTTTCAGCCTGGTCTTCAATGCACTAAAATATTTCGAGTTGTCTTAGCTCATGGTATGTACTCGTACAACTACGTTCTGATAAGGGTGAGGAAATATACAACGATGGTACTAGCTTTATTAGTACTAGCCATACTGGTACTACCTCTACTGGTACTATCCATACTGGTACTGGTTATACTGGTAAAACCCCTACTGGTACAAGCCATACTGTGACGTAAGCGTGTGTCGTCCTGGCAGATGACTAATAACATAGTATTAGTAACATACGAGTAGTTCTTTGGGAAACATGCAAACAGTTTAAATATATAAGATTACTAACATGAAACAAGGATAGCCTATACGAATAATATCCATACCTCCTCTCCGGTTTTCGGTATTTCGTTCATCAAGTTTTTTAATAATATTTCTTGATCCCTTCGTATGCGGTAGAAGGAACACAGTACTGAGATAATTCGTTCTTGAGTCCTACCATTCGTATATGGAATACTTTATGTGTCCAAAACGTATATCAATTCATAGCATTCCATTATTGATACTACCCACTCTATGACTTATGCTGTAAACTCTTTTCCTTGCAGTATCACATTAATTTGCATACCATGCCTACGTTTAACTCAACTGAAGTCGTCATAGTCTACTAGATAGTGTGTTGGCTTATTAGACGTAAGGCTACGGTTCAAACTTCAGGTGAGACATCAAAAGGAAAAAATATTTCTTCGGCGACTTTCTCTCAGCAAATAAGAAAATGCTATGAAAAGTTTCTCAAAAAATTTCGGAGTCGACTTTAAACTGTAGGTCCCGCCACTTATGTATAAAATTCACACGTACAATATGAGTGGTGGGAGAAACTAGGTCTTAATCCTGACCGGAGGGTTGTAATGACCAATTACGTATGTATGTATGTATATTGTGCGATTCACCAGAAATATCTTAACGATTGCAGTTAATCTGTACAAATGCAGTCTCTGGTATGTATCATTGCAGAGCAAAATGTAAAAACACTCTGGGTATTAAGTCTCCATCTGGAATCACTGGTACTGGTAACTATTTTTGTGTCTTGCGCTGGAAATTCTCTCCCCATGCTTAAACATGAATTTTGATTGTTAAAATTCATTTTGTAACTGTAATATTATTTTAGATTGTTTTTTTTTTCTTTTCGTTTCATTTTTATTCAACAATTTTAGTCCTCTTCATTGTTGTTGTTGCTGGTGTTTGTTTGCTTTGACCAAGATTGATGATTATGTAAATTGAGTAGAAATCTTTTTTTTGTTTTTGGTCCCAGCTCTGGGTTTTTTGTTGGCCCATAAATACTCGCGTTCAAATGCAACATATAGTAGCTGCCATAGAGACAATAGCAATTGTAACAACAACTATTCCGGGGGTATTGGTTGGGCATCAAAAGTATGAGAATAGAAAAGCAACACAGTAAATGCGTGTTGTGGCATTTTCAACTTTGACTTGATGAAAATACAATGACGCATATAATTTTTCGAAAATAATAAAACAAATGCTACGAATTATTTCACTTCTCACTTCTGCCACCATCACTGTATGTATATGTGTAAGTTAATAGTGATGGTAACAATGATTCTTTAAATTCTGGTTTTTTTCTTTTTGTTCTTTTGATATTTTCTGTGCGTGTGTGTGTGTGTGTGAGCATGTTGATGACTGGCTTTTCTTTCTTTGGGAACTAAATTTTCACATGTTAAACCACAAACTAAAATACTCACAGCACATCTGCATGCGAGTTCGTTGTTGTTTTTTTATTTTAATTTCGGGGTTTTTTTCTGAGGTTGGTTTTTGCAACATTTCAAATGCGGCGACAGTTTTATAGTTTGAACCATAAATTAGAGCACAAAAATGCATAAACATATGCTGAAATGTTCGTTAAGTGTAAAACGTTGACTAGAGGAGCTTAACGGAAAGGACGGAGGCTGAAACGTATGTTTTTTGGGGAAAACATTTCAATATACTAGAATGCGAGCATGTAAACATGCACTTGTCATTCTGTTCTTTTAATTTTCTTCTTTTTTTTTGGTGTTGTATTGCGAAAGATTTTATGTGCGTTTTTCCTTTTGTCTTTGTATTTATAAAATTGCAACATGAATTGGGTGGAGTTTCTTTTTATCCTGAGTTCTTAACTTCTTAAGTATTTTAAATTCCTTATAGTTATGTACATTCATTAAATAGAATAATTAATAAGTAATAATTAAATTATTAAATTAAATTATTCACCCGAAAACTTGTTAGCATTCTCTTTCTTAAGATAATATCATAAGTAAAACTACTTTCAACTTCAAAAGCTATTTACTGCAGTATGTAGTTCCTTTGCTGCATCCATACATCCATAATTAATCAATACACGCCTTCAGTCAGGAGTCGAATCTGAACTGTAGATTTCTTTTGAGAAACTTTTCATCACAATTTTATTTACTCTCAGAATATTTGCAAGAAATCTGCTGAGAGGAAGTCGCCGAAGAAATATTTTTTCACGTTTTCGTTTTGATGTCTGACCTGGCGTTTGAACCGAGGCCTTACGTCTAATAAGCCAACATACTACCTACTAGACTGCGGCGACTCTCAATTAATAGTTAAATTATTAAATAAAATTATTCTCGCGATAATTTTTCTGTTAGTACTTTCCTTTAAATGATAAGATCATAATTTTAAATCAGGTTTGTATGCTAAAATCTACTTTCAACTTCAAAGTCTGTTTACTGAGATTCGGCACTGATCTCCAAGTAATGCCATAGAACTCTGTACTTCCTTTGCGACATACATACATAAATAATTCATAATTACAACCCTTCAGTCAGGATTACAATCTAGCTTTTCACACCACTTACTCATATTTTTATACATGAGTGGCGGAGCCTACAGTTTAAAGTCTATTCTGAGCGACAGCTTTTTCAAGAAACTCTTCCTGGCAATTTTATTTACTTTCGGAGTTTTTGTCAGAAATCTGCTGAGACATGATCGCCGAAGAAATATTTTTTAAATTTCTTTTTTTTTTGGAGATGTCTGACCTGGGGTTTAAACTGTGGCCTCACGTTTACCTACCAGACTACGGCGACTTTACGATTATATAGTTCACGAAAATAAGTTGGATTTAAAAAAAAAAACAAACATCGTCGTATGTTTCACCAGATCATCCATAAAAAGTGTTACAACCAGGAAAAACGTTTAATTTTGATCTCTGCTCAATAACTTGCTTATTTGGACGAAACAATCGAGAAAGAGTCAGACTAGAATTGGTCTCTCTCCGCTGGTTAATATCGCTATCATTAGTTTGTTTAAGAAGTTTTGAAGTATTAATTACAGTGAGCGTCATAAGAAATGGTAAGTTAAAAAGATTTATATAAATACATTAATTAATTACATTATAAATACATTAATTATATACATTTCTAAATTATTTTTATTTATTTATTTTAATTTTTTTTAAATTGAAAAAAAAAATTACAAAAAAAATTCGAAATATTGTCAAATATTTTCGGGCACTTTCGTGTTAAAAGCTGAATTGTGGTGATTGTTAGTATTTTACCCATAGTGTACAGTTTCTTTTGACGCTCACTGTCTATAGTCAGAATCTGGCACCGTTTGAACACCCCTTGCTTTTAACTCTGGAGAACGTATTTGATTTCAAATAATTGGTTAACTGAGGAGCATTTGAAATTCTATAGCCACGGAATTGTGAACCTATGCCAAATATGGTTAGAGATTATTTTCAACTTTTTAGCAAGAAATTGGGAAGACTTTTTAAATTGTAATATGAAATGAGAAAATGTTTGTTTTATTTTAAAAAGGGGTTTGACATGGTAGTCATCAAGCACTTATGTCCATCAAAAACTAAAAATACATGCCATCAAATCGTACTTTCGATATTCTTCTGCAGGGAAACGTGATATTCTGGCACTGTATTATAATTAATTAATGTAAGGGTATGTGTAAGCTGTGCAACGGAATTGAGAGTCCCAATTATGTTGCCTTTAAAGGATTACTTAGTTAAATTTATCATTTGCATTGATTTAGCATAATTACTTAATTTTTAAATCTTCTTTCCAATATACTTTAAAATTAAGTTGGCGACTAAAAGTACTTACATTTTACTTTCATTTTGATAATTATCAACTTAACTTCAACTTTCCCTTGCACAAAAAAAAAACTGAAAACTGAAAACTTTTCTTTAATCAATTTCTTGGCCAATAAAAAAAGTTTTGCCAACTGCAAACGACAACTTCAAACAACTTAACTCAGACGAAGCGTAGAATACTTTTAGCCAAATTAGGTTTTCATTTTTGCATTTCTCTTAGAGAATAACAGTTAGTGGTTGGGAAAGGTGAATATTTTGTAACAATTAAAGCTCCGATGGATGTCTTAACGAGTGAGGTAAGCGAAAAGAAACAATTGATTTAAAGAAAGAACACAAGTAATGTAATTAAAGCCTTAAATGTACAATTTGGAATAGCAAATGTTCTCCCACATTTCTTCAAATCACTCGTACAGATTATCCAGTATGATATGACCTGATCACCGTAGTCTAGTATGTAGTGTGTTGGTTTATTAGACGCAAGGCCACAGTTCACCCGCCAGGTCAGACATCAAAACGAAAATATAAAAAAATATTTCTTCGGCGACTTCCTCTCAGCAAATTTCTTTCTCTGAGAGTAAATAAAATTGTCATGAAAAGTTTCTCAAAAATCTGTAGTTCGAAGTCGACTTTAACCTCAAAGTCCCTTCACTCATGTATAAAATTAACAGACACAACATAAGTGGTGAGAGAAACTAGGTCGTAATCCTGACTGAAGAGTTGTAATGACCAATTATGTAAGTTTGGACGCCCTTAGTCCTCATGTGGATATCGTTTCAAATCTATCAATTTTATTAATTTACATATCCATGCCTGATCCCTGAAGATTATTTTTCGATGAATACTCCAGAGCCTATTCAGCGAACACATATCGTTGTTTATTGTCGTTTCCTTTAAAGCCAGGGTCAGTTGAATTTTTTACGTGTATTGGCTTAAGACACGACGCATGTTGTTGTCCGTGTAAGGCCTCGTTTTGGCGATCGAGGCGAAATCGATTGCCTCAGCAGATCTTGCATTTCAACATTGGACGAGCATGGATCGTTAACTGCACTAGTGGACTCGACCATCTTGCGAATAGTCCTCTGATGATTATGACGATTGTGCATTGTCCGAACATAGCTCCCATTTTGATACAACAATTTTGTTATTTGTTATCGACGAGTAGAGACTTGCGGATTATTGGATTTCAGTAACGGCCGATAAATATACTTTCGATATAGCCAAAGAAATTATTTATCTTGGCTTCGCCGTTACCACCACAAATGATGTCAGTCTGGAGTTCAAGCGCAGGATCAGTCTTGCCAGCAGGTGCTACTATACGGTCTCAATAGGCAATTAAGTAGCAGAGACCTCTCTCGCACGGCAAAACTAATACTCTACAAGACGCTCATCCCCCGTGCTTCTTTATGGCGCAGAGGCATGGACCCGAGTAACTACTGATACAGCAGCCTTGAGAGTATTCGAGAGAAAAGTCCCACGTAAGATCTTCGGTTCAGTGCTAGTTGGCGATGATTTGAGCATCCGATCTAACAGATGTATAAGCTCCTCAACGACATACACGTTGTGCAGCGTATTAACATCTAGCGCTTGAGCTGGCTCGGCCATGTAGTTTGAATGGAGAAAGATTCTCCGGCGAGATGGGTATTTGATTGATCGGTGTGACCAACTGGCGTAGGCACGCAAGAAGCAGAGGCGTCTGGAAGGATGTGTTAAGGCAGGCCGAAATCCGTTAATCGGGTTTTTAATTAAGTAAGTAAGAAATTTTGTTATTTACTCGTGTTGTTTAATGCTATAACCGTCCATAACAGACTGAAATTAATTTGACAGATGTAGCTTCAATAAGATAATCATTAATCAACTGTCAGCTGTTTGGAAATCCTTGTTGAAAGACCTATTTTCAGTCTGCTGTCTCTAGTTCCAATTATTCTTTATTATTTTTCATTTGTTAACCACTGACCCATTTTAATTTCCAAAATTATAAGTTTCCCGTATTGAAACTTTTGAAATATTTCGGTTTTGTTTTTACAATAACTTGTTATCGTTATTAAATGAAGATTTAAACGATTTTTCTAAAGAAGGAAAGAGGGAGAGAAAACAATTGCACACTTTCCAAAACGTTATAATAGTTTATCGTTATGTTTCTACTTCTAGAAAAACAATTTTAAGAACAAGAAAATCAATTAATTTTTATTAATCTCCAGAGGATAATCAAAGAAAAATACACTAAAAATAGAATCTTTTAAAATCTTTAAACAGAGTGAACGATAGTAAGCGGTACAAAGTGTATATAAAGTAAAGTTTTGTTTGTATATCAATTCAAAGCTTTTTTTTTGCTAATTATTTAATTAAATCGTTTATCTTTAAATCTTTAGTGTGGTATTTTAAATTATTTAAACAGAAAAAAATAATCTATTTTAATTACCCACATAAATTACTTTATTTTAAATCAATAAATTATTGCGAAAAAAACCTTTTAAATTACAAAATTTATGGAATTTTAAATTTGTAATATTAAAATTATTATTATTTTTATTGTTAACTTTTTTTAATAGCAAAATATATTTAGTTTTATTGCATTAAATTAATAAAAATTAAAAAAAAAATATGTTCGAATGTAACCCAATAAACACAATATGTTATGGGAAGTTATAGAAAATTAACAATAAACGTGGCCTAAGGTGCAAATTTGCATTTTTGTGTGTGAATAATTAATAAACAAAATAAATTAGAATACGAATAATCAATAAAATTAAATGAAAACAAATTATAGAATCATATATGGTATGTATATACAGATAGATTGGTATGTAACATTTTCCAAATATTTCAGTGTTTTCAGTATCGTTAGTTTACGAAACGGTTACATGCTCCCCGATTGTGTACACAGTGGTGAATATGAGTTGCATACCACTTTTTGTGTATTTTCGTAATTATTTCTAGTATGGACACCTTCTACGATTGATTAAAAAGATGTTCATATTTTCAGATCGAAATTTCTTGTTTTGAAAAATATATCGTTAGTCTCATTCGCAAATGTGTTAAGTCCCTTTTTTCAAATTTTACAGGAGACACAAAAAACATTGCGGCTTCTTCAGTTTTTAAAATTTTTAAACTTTTTAAACGCAATTATTTTTACAAAATAGCTCTCTTTAAATGACCTAGATCAAAAATTAAGAATAATTGATAATTAATATTCGTGGAGTTAGCTCGTGCTGTTAATATTTTTCGTAGTTTTGTTGGCTAGCGTTTTTGCAAATCACAAAATTACAACAACTTTCAACTACATACTGACATCTTTTTTTGTCGTAAAATATGTATTTGGTATAGTGTTATCGTTTTGCATCAAAATCTCAATTTTGGAAAAAAGTGGACTTAGCGTCTTTGCGAATTATACTAACGATAGCATCCATTATTTTAAAAATGAAAACTAACCATAAGACTCATCCATAATAGAATCAAGGTTGGCCTAAAAGTTGATTGGAAGATACATACATACATAATTGGTCATTACAACCCTTCAGTCAGGATTACGACCTAGTTGCTCACACCACTTATGTTGTGTGTGTTAATTTTATACATGAGTGGTGGGACCTACAGTTTAAAGTCAACTCCGAACGACAGATTTTTGAGAAGCTTTTCACGGCAATTTTATTTACTCTCAGAGTTTTTGCCAGAAATCTGCTGAGAAGAAGTCGCCGAAGAAATACTTTTTGTATTTTGTTTTGATGTCTGGCCTGGGACTCGAACCCTGGCTTTACATCTAATAAGCCAACACACTACCTACCAGACTACGGTGATTGGAAGGTGGCCTGTTTTAAATAAAAGTATTTATGTTTATAAATTCACGGGTATTGCCTGTTTCTGTTGAGTCCAAAAAATACAAATGTTGGCTCTTTTTATTAAATTAAGTTTATCGCGCTATATTTCGAAGTTCAGTTAATGAATGCTGATTTTTAAATGTTCCAACGATAAGAGACTATCCTCTAGGCACCGTCTCTGTCGTATCCCCACAAAAAGTATCCACTTCCAATCAAGTTTATATTCTTCTATTGAGGGTCAGTAAAAGTAAATTATACTACGGTCATTGGGGTCCAAAAAATACTCCTAAATGATATCTCCAGATCTAATTGCATAGAAATCAATAACCCTTTCTCGTTGCAATGAATTGTGAGTTCTCCGAGCCTAATATGTGACAACTTTGCTTGTTAACGCAACCACTGAAAAAAATTCTCTTTTTTCGTAAAGTTGCTCTAGTACCCAATTAGCAGGTCTGTAGCTTGTGACCGATTTGACAGCTACAATTCTTGAATGAGTTTAAATGAAAGTGCGAGTCCAAATATTAAATGCATTATAATGAGCGGTAAAATATTCTTAATGACTGTGAACGCCGTGGAGTTGGTAAATTCGGATTATTTATCTTAGTTTCTGTAACACAAGCGATATTTTCGAAATTGAGTGCCTTTATATTTCTTTATCTTGCCAATTCATTTATGATGACAATCACCCGAAACGTTGTCAAGTTTAAATCCCCACTTCACTATATAAGGGATACTTCAGATGAAAGATATTTAATATCCGGTAGAGAAGACTTAAAATAGATTTCAACTCACCAGCTTATATATATACCACATGTCATGCAAGTCAAGCTCTTGCATTTTGGACAAAAAAAAGTTGGATATCATCTAACGGTAGCTCTCACCATTCACTGTTACGTTACGTTACGTTAAAATGGAAGAAGCGCGCGATGAACTTTCTTAACAGAGCACGTATTTTGATAATAAAATTTAATGATTTGCAAGCGTTGTTCGTTTGTAAGACGATTCATGGTTAAATTATAGGCCAAACTGAAGATGTTTGACAGTGAAACAAAACACGAAACATGCGTGAGCTGTTTTAACCAGTGTTGCCAAAAAGATAATAGCTAAAAAATCACCCGTTATATGTGAGAATTGGATTTAATTTTTTGCTCGTATAGGGGTGGAGCCGTAGTCTAGTAGCTGCTGTGTTGACTTATTAGACGCCAGCCTGTGGTTTGAACCCCAGGTCAGCCATCTCGACAAAACTGTGTCGTCATTAATGGATAAAATGAATACATATAAAATGAGTGGTGTGGGTAGTTACGTTTTAATCCTGACTAAAGGGTTATAATAACCAATTATGTTAGTAGGAGATGGTGCAAATAGAAAGCAGTTCTGATTTAAAATTAAAAGTACTTTCTTGATCATGTCGGGATAGCTTTAAATGGCACGTATCAAATCTAAACATATTTGTAAGTCAATATATAACTTTACGACTTTTAAAGATTGTCATTGATTACCAATCTTCATGCGGTTTGGCGTATAGTTAAGGAATCCGTCTGACGAAGTCATTGCAATTTACACAGCTGTGAATAAGATAAAAACGCGAATAAAAGAATATTAATTGGAAAAAACAGTAGTGAAAAGTCATATTCGAGTAGCCTTGAATTAAAACTGAAACTTTGTACATTAATTTGATAATAAATTATGTGTATATTGTTAAACTCTTGTTTGTTTGGTTTAGAGAAGTGCTGAAAACTGGCTTAATTTCACAAATTCAAAATAAATATTTTTCAATTTTTTTTCCTATTTGATTTTCGACATATTTATTGCAACATAATAAATAATTTAAACATAATAATTTAAACATATTAACCGCAAAATAAAATGCAACATATTTGACAGTAATTGTGTAAATAATGATGCAACAACAAAATTGATAATAAAAATTGTAAATTTAATAAATAAATTCATTAGAAATATGAAAATGTATGTGTATGTGTTTAACCAATAAGAATTCATGAATGAAATCAATTGACAGTTGTTGACGTTTTGTTAGAAACGCATTCACGTATGCTGAACTTTAAATTATTTATTATTTACTGATAATCTCTCATTTATTTTCATTAATTCTGTTTTTTTTATTCATTGCAAATGTTTATTTTTTAGAACAATAATTCACAATAATATTTATAAAGAAATATATGCAATAAATAATATTTTTTTATAACTTGAGGTATTATTTTATCTATAGGATGAATGTCTAAAGTTTTTAAAGCATTTTAATTATTTTTAAATTTCATAAAAAAATTACATACATGTGTATGTACATAAATGATCATTACAATTCTTCAGCTAGGATTACACCCTAGCTACTCACACCACTTACGCTGTGTGTGTTAATTTTATACATGAATGGCGGGACCTACAGTTTGAAGTCGACTTCGGACGACTGATTTTTGAGCAACTATTCATGGCCATGTTATTTAATTTGAGTTGAATTTTTGCCAGAAATTTGCTGTAAGGCAGTCGCCGAAGAAATATTTTTTGTATTTCGTTTTGTTCGAGATGTCTGACCTGACTATGGCCTCACTCTAATATGCAAACGTATTACCTACTAGAATACGGCGACTGCACAGTTAAATTTTTATCAAGAACTTGTGAGATACATATGAGATACATAGAGTTCCGTGTTTCAATCATCATATTATTAGTAAGTTTTAACTATTTTTACACAAATGGAGATCCTAATTCGGATACCCAATACATCATAATGAGCCGTACTATAGATCCAATTGCTGAGGACCTCGTTGTATCGATATTTTCAGGAGTGCGTATGTTATGTTGATACACGTACATGACTAAATTTGTAACGCTTCTAGTGTATTCAAAGTAAGTAAATGACATTTCAGATGAAAGATATTTAATATCTGACAGCTTTGCCCTACCGGCAGTTTTGAAATCCTTAAATGGATAACGCGATATTTGAGAGTTATTTTCAAGATAATTAAACTTTATAACATCGTTAGGAATCTATTAATGATTTTGTCAAATAATTGCTTGATGTGACCACATACTCGTGTTTATTAAAACCAATAAAATCTTTAAAATAATAATAAAAACTAAATGAAGTACCTACCATCAGCTGAACTAAAGTCAAGTCAAATGGAAATCAAAATGTGATTGTAAAAAAATATTTTACAGAATTTCTCATTCTATTTTTTAAAACAAAGGATTTTTAAAATATATTTCAAAGGATATGTACGAATCTGTAACATCCGAATTGATTCTTTCTTTTTTTTTTCTATCGATATTTTTTGTGAAACCTTTTTTCTGAAAAAAAAAAGAATTTTTAACATGAAATATGAAAATCCTGAAACAAAAAATCTGTAAAAATCTTTTATAGATGGGTAGTCCTTTTTTATTGTTACCAAACGCCTGTTGTGGGAGGACAGAGAGAGAAGAAGAGGGCAAGGATGAACTAATATAAAAATTCCAATAAAAAACTACAAATAAAATAAAATCAAAATAAAAATGATGGGTTATGAAGAATGAATGAAAGAGTGAATGTATGTATGTGGCAGGAAACAGTAACGAACTGTAAAAATGAAAATTTTAACCCAAATAATCTCAAATAATAAGTAACATACTCATATATACCATACAAACAGACATACATACATACATATTCATATTACAATCCATCTACACTTGTATAAACATTGTTTGAAAAAAATCCTAAAACAGAATCAAAATGCAGAGATGGCTGATAGTTATCCCTTCTATACCTTCTATGTAGTCAAGGAATTTATTTATCTTGGCTCCGCCGTTACCACCAAAAATGATGTCAGTCTGGAGATCAAGCGCAGGATCACTCTTGCCAACAGGTGCTACTATACGGTCTCAATAGGCAATTGAGTAGCAGAGACCTCTCTCGTACGACAAAATTAATACTCAACAAGATGCTCTTTGTTCCCGTACTTATTTAAGGCGCAGAGGTATGGACCCTATTAACTACTGATGCGGCAGCCTTGAGAGTATTCGAGAGATAAGTCCTACTTAAGATCTTTGGTTCAATGCAAGTTGGCGATAATTTCCGTATCCGATCCAACAGTGACCTGTATGAGTTCCTCAACGACATAGACGTTGTGTATCGTATTAATATCCAACACGTGAGCTGGATCGACCATGTCCTTCCAATAGAGGATGATGCTCCCCCGAGACGGGTATTTGATGCGGGAAACTGCGGAAATCGGCGAAGAGGACTACCTTGTTTGCGTTGGAAGGACCAAATCGAGGAAGCCCTGTCATCGAGTGTTGTGGTCAACTGGCGTAGACGCGCAAGAAGCAGAGGCGCCTAGAAGAATGTGTTAAGGCAGGCTGAATTCCGTTAACCGAGCTGTTATTGACCAATTAAGTAAATAAGAATATTCTTCACTTAAAGACTTTATTTTTAATCAAAAGTCGATTGCGGCATTCATAGAATTTGAGAAATATTTCAGTTTTTGTTCATGGAGAAATCCTGTGCAATTCTTTCAAGCCGACTCTGTTTCCTTGTCCTCGCCAGTTGGTCATATCAACCGGTGGCTGGGGCTTTTATACACAGACAGGATTGTCCTTTACGTCAACGACGACTGACCTTTGCGCCAATAAGGGTCACCTATAAGGGTCGTTTATAAAGTGACATTTAATTTACATGAAATGCTAATGAGTTCTTAAGTTCAGCCTTAGCATAGCGGATTTGATTTGCTGTAGTTGGTTAGGTAAGATGAAATTGGCGGTCGCCTGAATGTTCATAGCTTATTTGTTTATTTATTATATATTCCATGATATAATTACAGTTCCTGGATGATATCTCTCAGCTATTTCGAAAATTTTATGAAAGTGTGAAAAATTTTGTGTACCAAGATTTCTTTCTTCTAGTTTACTAAGCTGGGGACCATGACAAAGAACATATGCTGTGGTCTCCTCATCTTTCTTTTTGTTACAGCTTCTGCGGAAGTCGTTAAGGGATATTTCCAGTTTTCGGGCAAGTGCGCCCAGAGGCCAGTATTCCGCTATAGGTACTATAATGTTATTAAAATGCAATCTGTCCTGGTCCCACTAAATGAAGTTTCTGTGAGAAAATAACTTATAGCCATAGTCTAGGAGGTAGTGTGTTGGCTTAATAGGAGTGAGTCCAAAGATCTGATCGGTTCAAATCCCTAATCAGACATCTACAACAAAACGAAATATGAAAATAAGATTTCTTCGGTATTAAACTGTAGGTCCCGCCACTCATGTATAAAATTAACACATACAACATCAGTGGTGTGAGAGTGGTGAGTAATCCTGACTGAAGGGTGGTAACGACCGATTATGTTTGTATGTACGAGTATGTTCTGCGGAAGTCATTAAAAGGTATTTCCAAACGCTATTATAAACACTATAAGGTTATTAAAGTGGAATCTGGCCTGGTCCCATGAAATTTGTGAGAAAAACTTTGTCTGCTCTTCTGTTGAGGAATGCAAATCTGAGGTATAAAATCAATTGAATTTTCAATCGTGTCTGCATTTGCAACGCATCAACTTGTAATGTTGCCCTGTATGTTCCCGTTTCTGTAACACAAATGTAACCCGCAAGTGTCTCGCTTTCTCTTCCACAAACACCCGATATAATTGCGGTCTCCGTTGTCAGTGGAAGTACCTGAAAGTAGTCTACATTTTAGCGTACAATGGAGGCGATTTTAGCACACCCCTCATTTGAAGGGAGGATCCTTTGGGCTTTCAAGGGCTGCGCCAGATAGAACGATGATCAAGCAATGTAGGTTTTGTCTGAGTGAGTGGAAGAGATGTAACCTTTTTCATTCATTCCATAGAGCGTTTAAACAGAGTGCAGCTTTGTTTATTCAACTGGCAGATCTTATATTAAATTACACTGAAAGGGCATGGAGTTCGCAAGTTTTATCGGCTTTTTCAATAGTCGTAGAGTCTCCAGGACTGAGGATGTTAGAGAAACATCGTGATAGACTGTGAAGACTATGATCTAAGTTGGCTTAGACAGGTTACGCATTTTATTTCTGTTTGTTTGTTTTACAAGCTTCTTGGTTTAGAAATTGATTTTGTTCTGATGAAGGTTGTACTTTTCTGACTTAGGTTATCTCTAATCCATATGAATATCAATTTACTATATATGTGTGTAAGTATACTCGTATGAGGCTTATACATATATTTGTGTAGAATTACAACTAAAATCGTTCGCATACTTGTTCACTATGGATGTGGCGGGTATGGGATGTTAACATTGTATTTTAGCTGAGTATAAAACGGTGATGATGTGTAAACATTTGCATGACGTGCTTCAATTTGTTGGCTTTGCTTTTTTCTTTTTGTTTTTCTCTTTTCATTTTTGGAATAAATTTTTCATTTTAGGTTGCTTTTATAAAAAAGGGAAAAAAAGTAAAAAAGTCAAATGAAATTTATGTTTTGATGATATTGATTCTCATGTAGGCACAATTGATATCCTGTTCCGACTACAAAAATAAAAATAAAAAACAAAATCGAAAAAAAACTAAAACAATAACGAAAAGGGAACATTGAGAGAGAGAGAGAGAGACAGGAAAAATGTAGAGGCCGCCACCATTTTAGGACATGAAGTAAAGGAAATGTGTATCAAAGTATTTGCATAAAAAATTCCATGTTTTGTTTATCCATTAAATTCACAAGTAAAAGAAACAAAACCAAACAAAAAACGAAATGTTTTTGAATACAATAAAAATTAAATCGAAGACAAGGGATGTCAAATAAAGTCAAGCGGAAAATACAAGACCCAAACAAAACGGATATCAATTGATTAGAAAACCAAGCTTAACAGCAAGCACTGTATCTCAGTGCTATCAATTCGCCATTCAGCTGTCACCACTTCAACGTTAGCAGAAGAAGAAGGAGGCTAAAACTTTCAAAAAATGCAATTATGATGATTGCCATCATCTTTCATTTCATATCGCCGTCATCAATTCGCAGTGACATTAAAGCACTGCGTTCAAATACATTTAAAACCTGAAGACAGAGTTCTTTGCTGTTTTTCTTTTTCTTTTTGTTGTTTTTGTTGTTGCTTTCTCCCTTTTAGCTTTTCTAAACAATTTTATTGCTTGTTTATGACTTTGTTGTCTGTCCCCTTTGCCCGGGCTTATCTTTTATTTTTATTTACACACATACTTTCGTATTCCTCCTTTAGTTCCTCCTTTATAAAATATTTTTTTCTTTCTTCAACTAAATGTCCTTTTCATGCCAAAAGGATCCATCGTCGTTGCCGTTGTCGTTGTCATTGTCGTTATTGTTATTATTACGTTCACACATGTCGTGTAGTACTTATTTTGTGGCCGTGTGAAATGTGTGGGTGTTGTCCAATGCTTAGCAAATGTTAGCAAAAGATGAAGAAACTTTTTATGAGGATGTAATCGAAAAAGTTTTTCTTTAAACACAAACATTCTCGCTCACATGCTTAGATTGTGATATATCGATAAATGTTTATACATGTTTGTGTATATGTGCGTAAGTAAAACACACATATAAAACAATACACATGGAAGACTATGATGCCATTGTATAAGTCTTGCTTAACTTTATTGTCAACTTTTGCTAACCAACCCAATATTCGTTAGGGCAATAGAGAAAACAAAAATCTCTAAAAAGAGCCAGGGTAATGAAATTTCATGCAATTAATCATATCCGACTACATTTTGCTCTATCCGATTACATTTTTCCGATATCATCCGAAGGACCAATGAGCTGTATGTTGATATCCCTTAACGATTCCAAATTATTTTTATTTATAGACTGCATCCGTTTGATGGTGTGAAACAGTTGGCATAAAAAATCGCCTGCGCTAAGAAATCCCTCAGGACCACCTGCGTTGAATTCTATGCAGTTAATGCTGATTTAATTAAGATGTGTGAAGGATACATTAGGATTACATTAGAATTTAGAGACTAGAACTGACTACAGCATTGCATACGATACCTCTGTACACAGCACATAAAGAGAGAAGACATGTCAGCTGGTTACTCATTGGGACTGAGGACACTAAAAGGAGGTAAAAAGCCCCTAGTATTGACTGTTGTTGTATATTTACTCTATTGAAAGCAGAAGCATAATGATATTCACTGAGCAATAATCAGACGGCATATGACTGGAATGTTTTGTATTTTTTTTTGATTTCTGGAGAGTGTTCGATACTAATTATAGGCAATTTGGAATACCCCCTGAAGCAAAGGGAAAAGAGTATACATTTGTAGAAATCTTATACGAAAATGGTAATCCGATGCATAACACTCTATCTACTCTACTATTCAATACAGTAATACTAGCTGAAGACCAAATAGTCTGGTGAATAGTGTGTTAGTTTATTAGACGAGAGTCTTTGGTTCAAAACACAGCTCAAATACCTCGAACAGAAAAAATATTTCCCTCTCCTAATTTCTCTTAGCAGTCTTCTAGCAAAAACTCCGAGACTAAATAAAATTGCCATGAAAAGTTTCTTAAAAGTGACTTTTGGAGCCGATGTTAAACTGTAGGTCCCGCAACTAGTGGATAAAATTAACAAACAAAACTTAGGTAGCTACGACATAATCCTGATTACAAAAATCCAATTAAAAAAGTAAGTAAGATCTACATGTGAACACAAAGGTCAAAAGCGCAGGTTAGAAGAAGACCTGGATTATGCAAATGATGTGTGTCAATGGACCCATAGATTTGAGAATACGCAATCCATAGTGTGCGAAGTTAATATAATAATAAATGAAGGAGTAAAATGTGAATTCTAAAAATAAATGCGATATATATTCGTTAACATAATTTGGCTCTTATCTAATCGGCGTTAAAACAAACGCAATGGTTTAATAGAAGATGTAACGCGCCGATTTGTAAGATAAGACAGGCGTACAGTCAACTGGGGAAAGTTACTAAACACACAAAAATCAGCATGTTCAATAAGTAGCTGTACCAAAATATGTTGCCCATATGGCTACGAAAGTATAGCCATCTTTCGATCGTTGACTTGAACAAAAACGCCGTATATTTTCATCGAAAAGAATAAGCTACGAGATCCTATGGCTCAAATAACAGGCAAGAGAGAAATCAGTTCCAGGTTCATTTAGTTTTTTATTTCTTAAGAAAATCTTCATTATTTTTTATTTATAAAATTAAAAAGTTATTGAGCGAAAAACCTGTGGAGGAAAATGTTCTGAAGGAAAATTTTCTGAAGTCACAACAATAAGATCAATACTACGACATTTGATTTCGTCATACAAAATAGGGTCTCATTTTAAGCAGAAGATCGTATGCTAATTATGGACTCAAATTTGTCGCAATTTTTTGAGTTATTTAAGTATTCATATCTGATTTAAATTTGTAGATCTTGGGAACAAATTTTTTCCAAGCAATTTCATTTAGCTGCGTCGGCTTTTATAGTACATTTCATGGTCTTATTGAAATCAGATTTGTGAATAAATAATTTACATGTTACGATGACGTAATCTTCGATCACAGGCACAAAAGGATCATATTACGTACCAATCAGTTGTACGAAAGGAATGTAAAGGATTCATTATATATGTCCCCACGGATTTTTTAACGACCATAGATGACATACGTACATACATACATAATTGGTCATTACAACCCTTCAGTCAGCATTACGACCTAGCTTCTCACACCACTCATGTTGTGGCGAGACCTGCAATTTAAAGTCGACTCGGAACGACTATTTTTGAGAAACTTTTCATGGGAATTTTTATTTACTCTCAGTGTGCTTGTCACTAATCTGCTGAGAGGAGGTCGCAGAAGAAATATTTTTTCATACTTCATTTTGATGTCTGACCTGGGGTTTGAACCCTGGCCTCACGTCTAATAAAGCATATTTATTTACATACCCATTCGAATTATTTCAGGATTACACGGTATTGCTTATGACCATTTCATGGATGGTCTATAGGTGCTTCTAGGAATCTTATAATCTTTGGTTTTATGGTACTGTAAAATACTTTCCTTTTTAAGTCCTACGTCATAACTTTTGAATTTGTTACATATCAAAGGACATGCTTAAATTGCTTGTCAGAAATATTTTAGGAAAATAAAACAACAGAAAACAGGACTCATTTATCGATTGTGTTATACAAGAGAGAATATGGTTAGTTTGTATTGTTAAATTTGGAAGGTCGTTACTGTTAAAAAGGTTAGATGACTTCGTTTTTCGGTTTTTTAATTTTTTTTTTTTTTTTGTAAAAGTTCTTAGATTTGATGATATTGTTGTTATTGGCATTCTATAGTTGACACTAGTGATGCTTCTCCTACACAGATTTAGAAATAAAAGCAGAGTTTGGAGGATAGTTGTTGTTGTTTTGATGATACTTCGGGGGTTTTAAAAAAATATCGGTTAAAAGACCAGAAAAGTTTAAGCTTCACTCGTTAGTTTGGTTGTTTGTTTGTTTGTTTGCTGAAACCAAACTATTGGTTTTTATCGCAACTAATCATCACACGCTCTTTTGTTTATAAAAACGTTTTTTTTCTTTCTTTTTATTCTTTTTCTGATAGTGAGTTCATGGTAACCCTGATCAATAATAGATATTGAAGTTTAAAAGCTTTAAGAATAAAATTTAAACGTATAAAAAACATGCGTTTTAAAAATGTGGAAAGGAAAAAAAATATAGAAACTCATTTTACATTGATGACAGTCAATAAAATTTTTGTATAAAATCTAATTATCTGTACGTACGTATCAACTCATAATGTTTATCAATTCATTTGTTGGTGGCAGTGGCTTTAACCACAAATTTAATTATGACAGTCATCTGCACGCATACATAGATACGCACACATACATAGATCTTGTTTAAAATATTGTTTATTTTCAGTAAATTGACTTATTCAAATACTATTTGACATTTATGGCCTTTTAACATAATGTTAGTGAAATGTATAAAATATGGTTGCCATTATCTGTTTAATTTTCGAAAGAAGGGGATGGTAGAAATACAGAAAAGTTGGTTATTTTATAATAAGTTGCTCATTGAGCCTGTTGTAAATTAAAAGGAATAATTTTTAAAGCCAACAAAAAGCTGTAAAATAACTATGTAAACAATAAATAAGGGAACAGTAGGCAATGTAAAGTGGCGACATCAAATTTATTTCACTTGTCAGCAATAAGACTAAAGGGTACGAATGGATATATTTTTGAAATGGAAACGAGGTTTGGTGTCCTTAATATGTAGATGCATTCTGCCACATTATACAGAAAATAGCCTCCTGTTTATCTGGTAGCCAATCTTGTAGTAAATCTTAGCAGTCTGGTCACCTAACTTGCTGTTTTTTAGATTATAGGACAACAAGGAAAATCCTTTGTAATCTAAATTAATTAGAATCAATCTTGATGTTGGTAAGAGATAAACAACTAACTCTCTTACGTCAATCCATGATTCTATGCTCTCTAGATGAATTTCGGTAACAGAACGAACTATGTGGTGAAATATTACTTTCAGGTGGAATCTTAAAAATATAAGAATTTATTTTCAGTATACAGTCAAAGAAAAAATTCTACATTCACTACTGTATGTAGACCTTTTTCCCGCTAATTTTTATTTCTTTTTCTCATTCTTAATTGTAAATGCCTGTAACGACACAATAACATCTTTTTAATCTGGAAAAAACCACCACTGTATGTAGACTTTTTTCTTTGACTGTACTTACATTAAACAACAACAACAACAAAAATTGTAGTATTTTTACTGCCTGTAAGTGTTCACTGTTTCAGTAAAAAACCAAAAACTGAATGAAAACAGGAAACGCTGATTAACTCAAGATTACTTTGGATCCTCTCGTGGCTTTAAGCAGGACCTAGTGGTGAGTGGCAGAGAATGATGGTTTCCTTGTAGTTCAGCCGATGTGATTCTGCACATAGTAGCCAATGAACTGGCGGTGAACCTTGATATCTCAAACTCTCCACGTGATACGGCAGGCAATGCGAGGACCACCCGAATTGCTAGGCAATTATGGCTACATCTTGGCAATAGAATTACGGTATTCTTATGAACGAGATGAAGTCTGTAATTATTAGAGATATGCACAGCTCTTTAGCACAGGGTAAAACGACTTGGCTGTGTAAATGAGGATGAAGAGCGGGTGTATAACAGCTTATATCGCACTCAAGAAATGGAATATACCTCTTTCGCTGATCTATGTAATGTTTTAGATTTGCAACTGAAGTGTATTTTAGGGTTTACACAAATCCCAGATAGGTTTTATAAAGGTTCATATGGTATGTGTTGACATCCAATGAAGAAAATGATTTATTTACCAGCATTTTGAAAAGACGGCATTTAAATAATGTATTGCATTGAGTCGCCCTAGTCTAGTAGGTAAAGTGTTGGCTTATTCGTCGTGACGCCATGGTTCACGCCCCAGGTCAAACTTCTCGAACAAAAAGATGAAATATTTCTTCGGCGACTACCTCTCAGCAGGTTTCTGGTAAAAACTCTAAAACAAAATAAAATTTCCATTAAAAGATTGTCAAAAACCTATCGTTCAGAAGCGATTTTAAACGGTAGGTCTCGCCAGTCATGTAAAAAATTAACACACACAACATAGGTGGTGTAAGAAACTAGGTTCTAATCCTGACTGAAGTGTTGTAATGACCAATTATGTACATATGTATGTATGTCTTCATATTTACTATGGCATCTGGTTTATTAGATAATATTTATTAAGTTCTTGAGTAGTACTTTAGAGAAATCATTTCATAGTTTCGTTTCCATAGTTTATTTCTCTTGGCAACATGCTGCACATTTTACAAGTGACTGTAAAATAATAATTTTCATCTCCTTTCGCTTCCATACCATTGTATGTATGATATGTAGTGTCCTTTCTCTATTTTCTTTTCATTGTGCAGAGATTTTAACAATTTGTTGCGTTCAATAATATTCTATTAATTAAATTTATTACAATGCGGTCATGTGCAATTAAGCCCTACTGATAGAAAACGAACAGAAACGAAAAAATATCGCCTCCCAAATTAAAAACCCAGAAAAGAGTAAAGTAAAGCATTGTGCACCTTTGGGATACAACCGCACACAACTACACAGGCAGTGAGTGATATTTTCTTCAACTCCTATACATCAGCCTATAATTGATAGCAACCAACAGGGGTTATTGTAACAGGAAATTTTTTGAAAGGATATGAGAATTACTATGATGACAACGATGACATTGTTGATGGAATACATGCGATATTACTATCAACTACACTTTTAACCCGTGCTGACTGGTATGTATAGGATGTTGCCATCGGCTGCTGTAGCCACCATGTTTAAATGTCAATAAATGGTTTTTGAACCGAAAATAACCGCACCGAACCCAACAACAACTGTATTGAATAGAATTGAAGTTGTGAGGTTTTTAAATTTAAATGCAATTTATAAAAGCACTCAACGGGATAAAAGCTCTTTGTGATGAAATTATTGAACAAGATTTTTATCAAATTATAGTCAAACATTTATGAGTGTATATACATATGTATGTATGAGATATAGTATTACGAATGTTTGTGTGTGTGTGTTATATTTAAAAATTTTGAGTTGCAAAGTGGTATGTTGATTTATACAAACAAACAGAAATTATTTGAAATTTTTAACAACGGGTTTAACTAGAGTTTACTTTGGTTCAAGTTCAGAGGGTTTTTTTCAAACAACCTATGTATCACCCGAATTCATGCGGAATTTGGAAAGTAAAGTGATGCTGTTTACATTGAATGTAACAGAAAGGTATCAGAAGCAGGAAAATTATGTGACCAATGAATGATTTTTGCGGCCTACTAAAAGATCAAGTTTAAAAGCATGTACTCTTTTAGAAGATAGTGTGCTTCGTAAAGACAAACCGCCTATGTTCAGATATGCACTTTTATTGGGTGAATATTCGGTTTATTGAGAACAATATTTTAAGTGTTCAGACATAATAATATACGCAGTTCAGCTGCTTATTCAATATTCATTTGACAACTGATAAACAAAACAGCTGATTGTTTCAACAACATTAGTTTTATTTTGGTTTTCGTTTTTTTTTTTGTTTGTCATTGTTGACAATTGAGTTGTCAAATATGAACAGAAAGTATTCGGGTAATTGTAATATGCGCGCTGAACAAAATTATGACAGTGTTGCATTTTAAGTTTTACTCAGTATTATAACAATTTGCGTATTTATTGCGCAATAATTTACGCAATAAAGGTAAATCGAATTTTTTTCTATGAGGATTTGCAAAATCTCTTGTGTACAGAATAAACCAATCTTGAATAAACCATCTATGTCATAGTCGCAGGCAATACTTACATGAAATAATCTTTAAATAGTATACGGGTGGGCAATTCATAGCCCCAAAATAATATTTCATTTACTTGTGTAAATATTCTGTACCAACATCGTTTATTTTTACATTTGAGTCATTAACGTAAAGTTTCCTTGACTCAATTTTCAATATGCTTGACCTCTACTCAAAGAAATATGAACGACTTTCTATTTAACAAAATAGTACAAAAGAGTTAGATTATCATACAGTGAGCGTCAAAAGTGAGTAAACACCACTGAAATAATTCATTTTCTTAGGATAGCGAGAAAAGTAAATATAGTAAATAAAAGTAAATAGTCGAATAAATTTCCAAAACTAAAAACGTTTAAAATGTTAAAACAAAAAAACAATTCATGATAAGGGATCTTTTTTTATACTTAAGAACATAATAGAAAATTTAAAATTATAGTGGGTGTTGACTCACTTATGGCGCTCACTGTACATAGGGTCCCATCAATGATTGTAATACTATTGTAACTATTTTAAAAAGAGTTACCAGTGTCCATCTGTTTTTCCATCATCTATTTGTTCTCCCTTTTCTACCTTTTCTACCTCTTCTTCTTTTCCAATTCCCCTATCTCCTTCACCATACTCTCTCCCCAGTCTAGGACGTATATGTAATGGGTCATTTTAACCACTGGGTATTGTACTTGCCCCTAACCTAACCTATCAGCCCCGACCTATTTCTTGTTCAACTGGTAGCAGACTGGACTGCAAAGTCTGACCGGAGACTTATTTCTAGTATCAGCGAGTATTTTGGAAGCCACAAATACATTGTGCGTGTCCGGCTACAGTAAGACTTCTTTGAAAGCAACGTAGTGGTAGTAATTAAAAACCAAGTCGAAGGAAAAGTGTCAGCACTGTGCTACACTCTTAACCATGATATCAAAGGCGTTTAGGTAGTCTTTGACCTCTAACCAAGAGAATAGTCATGTCAACCATACCGTAAATTGTATACAAAACAGCCTCAGCTAGACAAGTTATATCGATAAATTCTAGGGGCTCAAAAATTTTTCGTTTTAGTTACTCAAGTGCTGCAAAACGACTAAGAAATTTTTATAGGTTCCCTCTGTGGAAGATAATGTGTCTAAACCCAGGCTTTGGTCTAAAGGCCCTATTTCTACATACATACATAAAAGTTTAATGAATATTACTTACTTAATTGGTCATTACAATCCTTTAGGCAGGATTACAAACTAGCTTCTCACATCATATAGATTGTGCGTGCTAATTTTATACATGTGTGGCGGGACCTACAGTCGACTCCGAATGACAGATTTTTGGGAAACTTTTCATGGCTATTTAATCCCAATTTCAGAATTTTTGCCAGAATATGTCACCGAATAAATATTTTTTCATATTTCGTTCAGTTGGAGATGTCTAGCCTGGGGTTTGAAGCGTGGCCTCACGTCTAATAAGCCAACGCACTAACTACTAGACTGCGGAGACTTCAGACGAATTCTAGGTGGATTTAATATACATACATCGTTTTCTTCGTATATCTATAAAGTGTTATATAGAACTTATTTTCTTATAAATGTTTTCTGAATGAGTTAATGAGGCCTTTGAATTGAACAGGATTCTCAAATTTGTCAGAATTTTGTTATTCCTACATCCAAGGTAACTTCCCTAATTTGCTGCCCCATAAAGACAGCTGATTGGTCTAAAGATATTTAAATTAAGACTAAGACGATAGTCGATAACGTGGATATTCAAAAAGAAAAGAACGTAACTGAAAGGATATGAAACGCTGAACTAAAACGTTAATTTCAATAACATGACCAAAATGTATGTCAGCACAAAACTAAAGGGATATTTTCGTAAGATAGAAAACATTTTGGTTATTTATTATATATTATGTATGTGGTAGAATGTTAATGTAAATAATATATGATAATAAAAAGGAAATTATATTCACTAAAATCACTTCCTATTATCAAGTTTCATATACGAGTACAATGGCGGAACCCACATTATATACCATAGTGTTCATAATGTACGAGTAATTTTATTATATTTTCTTATGAAAAGACCAAAAAAAAAGAAAGCAGAGAAACCATTATTCTTTTATAATAATTTAATGGCATGGCAGTTTGCCTCATTACCAATAGGTTGATAATGTCTTTTGATTTTTTCAACATTATTTTCAGTTTTTTTCCGACTTTTTTACTATGATGACTGACTATAAATAAAAACTGACTAAAAGTGGTTTTAACCACACTTTCTTACGTGTTTTTATTTTTTTTTTTGTTAATTTTCTCTTCGATTTTTTTTTTGTTCTTTTAATGGAAAATTTTTAATATAATTACAGGAAATATATTTTGCCTGTCATCATAATAAATGAAGGCAAAAATTAAACATAAAAGCCACAGGTATTCAAAAGGAATTATAAAGTAAAACATTTAATATTCATTCAATATTCATTGTGGCCTTTTTTTCCCCATTATGTTTTGGTGTTTTTGAAAAGCATTTAATTGAGGTTGTATTTGAAAATTAATTGATTTCATTAATTGACTATTAAGAAGTGATCAATATGGTGTAATATTGTTCAAAATAACATACTTATCTATTAATATATCTTCCAAAATCATTAGATAGAAAACATATTTTTTTTTAGAGAAAAACTAACCTCAAAAAAAAAAGTGAGGTTAAGTTGAATAGGCTAAGCAAAGTTCACCTGCCGAAATCATTGTACGTATTTTATTGAATGTCTATAATTCCAACTATAATTTCAAGAATGGATTTTACCAAAGCACTCCCGACGAGTTTTGGACACACACAAATTTTGACCTCATCTCACCAAGTGCCATATATTTCTTATTTATTTATTTATTAATTACAATACAATTACCACGACCCTCACGCTAATAGCCTAGCACATTGCCCACTAGACTACCAGGGCACCTAAGTGCCGTATAATAACGGAACAAAATGAAGAGTTTTTGTCAGTTAATAACAGCTCCGGTATAAGAGTTTAAATTTTGGTCTCTGCATCTGATAGTATAATAGCGTTGGGGACAGAAGATTTAAATCAATGCACTTACGCTAATCAGCCATATTTATACGATTTTCAGCGAGCAATATATCCGATTTATAAATCCTGTCACTATTCTGGGTTCCAACACTGGAAGAATTAGTTTTTAACATCCAACGAAGGGTCAAGAGTCTGCAGTATTCTTGTTCTTGTTAAATTACAACCTTGTTTCTTACACCATCCATTTTATATATGGTAATCTTTATCCCTGAGTGACAGGACCAACGGTTTAAACGTCTATTCCGAACTACAAATTTTTTTTCGCGGCAATTATATTTACTCTAGGATTGGTCTCATTACCTCATTTTCACATTTCTATTTGTCCGAGATGTCACAGCAAAGACTTGAACCATGTGCTCTCAGCTGATAAGTCAATACACTTCCTAGTAGTATTAAATTAGTCTAGGACTTACCGCGAGTTTCACCATGATGGCCCACCCCACAGTGCTCTAAGCACGGGTGGAAACAATGCGTCTACCAACGCCTCCACGCACAATAATGCAGCCCCTTGATAAGCATATCATGGATTGCACCACCATACGTGAGTACCATTTCAAACACATGCATTTGGATATGACTTCTCTCTTGGTTAGGCGCCAAAGACTATCTAAACTCCTTTGTGAAAATAGTTAAGAGTGCAACTCTACATTGAAATTGCTCTCTTTCCCGGATTGGGTACAAACCACAGCTACCACGTTGCTTCCAAAGTTACTCTGGGACTCCCAACACCCGTGGTAAGACTTCGCAGTGCAGTCTGCTACAAGTTGAATGCCAAACTGTTCGCGACTGTTTACCCTTAGTCCAATTTACAGTATTCTGTGTAAGAACAATTGTTCTGCGGGATAATTTACGGCATAGATTTCAGCGCTCCCAATATGATAAATCGATTAACGACTTTAATATACAAATTAAAAAAAAAAACTTGTGGCAGTTTTATTTACTCTCAGAGTTTTTGCCAGAAATCTGCTGAGAGGAAGTCGCTGAAGAGGGAGGGACTGAACCGTGTCCTCAGGTCTAATAGCTCTTTATTCTTGATTTTGTATGATTTCTGTATTTATTGATTTTCCTTCAATTAAAGACCTATTTATTGTATTCAAAATATTTTAATTTGATTTTCTATGCCCCAAAAGAATTTAATTTTTTCCCCCTTTTTGTTGGCTTCTTTGGCAATTCAAATATTTGCTAAAGTTTTATTAAAAATCAATTTTCATGATACAAAATGCAAATGAAAGCCTCGTAAAACGCTTAAAAAGTTTATTTTCATTCAAGCGACAGCGGAGACAAACAGACGGACACAGCATTTATGCAAATGACATTTTGTCTCCGTACACCCAAATGAATCATTGGGCTGGTGGCAGCATTTAATACGAAAACTGTCTGTGATTAATTTTCTCACTTTATCACTTTCCCATAAGTTAACGAACATCTTGGGTAAAGTGAAAATAAAACTGAGAAAAACTGAGAGAAACTGAGCAAGAGGGAAACGCATTTTACAAATATTTGTTCTAATTTTTTACTGGCATCGCAATTTTATTGCAATGCTTTACGAGATGTATGGAATGGAAATGGAGAGGGCGAAATATGGAAAAAGAAAGGAAAACTTGCGTTGGTAAAACTTGTTGAAAGTTTTATAGTTTCGTTTTGTTTGGTTTTCTTTCAGTTTCTTTTCGTTCATAGTTTTAAACGCAAATATTTTTTGCAAGAAGAATTTTTTAATAATTTCGCTTCAAAGAGGTTTTGGTGTTTCAAACGGAGGCGGTTCTTTTTATTTATAAAATAATTTTTTGTTTTTTGCACATAATTTATGTTTCATAGAAAATTAACTGCATTACTTCGTTTTCATCTCCTACCCTCATATATTGCCTGGCATTAAGTTAATGCAAGGCTTGCCAAGTTTATTGCCTTAATTTCTTAAAGAATCTCAAGTGGTTTCAGTAAAGATTTTCTGGTTTGCTCCAGATTTCCTATGACGCCTTACAGCTATTGCAAGTGGTGGATGTAAAGCTTGAAAAAATTGGAAAAAAAGAAGAAAATTCTTATAAAGTTTAATGCCAATCTAAAGATTTTTAATTACAATCTTTGGAATTTTTTCTTGCAGTTTTTGTTTTGTTTCTTTCTTTAGATTTTATGGATGCACTGGCTGGCATTAAAGTCTTTGTTAAGGCATGTTACCATCGAACCACAACCAAAACTCTCTGAAATCAATATAAAACAAAAGTTCTTCTCGTTTTTTCCTTGCTTCTTATAATATTTTTCTTTTCTTTTCGCCTCTTTTTTTTTTATCAATTTTCCAAAGTTTGTGCAGAAAATCAAGCGGAAAGTTTTTTCGTTTTGTTGCCAGTTGTTTCAACTTTTTCGTATTGGCATCAAGATTTTTTAGATTTTTTAGGTATTTTTTTTCTCTGTGTGAATAGATCTTTAGTGTCTTTCTGCTAAGTAAGAAAATTTTAAAGGGCATAAAAGCTTAACAGGATTTTTCTTTTAAATAAGGGAATAAATGCATTCAAGACAAGTTTAAACAATGTATTACGAAACCATCGTGTTTTCTTCCATCTGCAGGCTGAGAATACTGGTACTTAATTGGTTATTAACATACTTTAGTCGGGATTATCATTTTTTTCTTCCTACTTGTTCCAATTGGCATAACATGCTTGCCTATAGGCTTAACCGGTTTCTAGGGGGAAAAATGTTATCCTGCAGACACTACGACACTTCGTAGATATTTCCAGTAAACGTTGATAAAAGCACCGGAACTCAATTAACAATTGAAAAGAGCACAAAAAAAGATGTGTGGATTTTCACTAAAAGAAATTGCGCTCAAACTTTATAGATCGTACGAATTTACTTACTTAGTTGGTCATTACAATCTTTCAGTCAAGATTACGATCTAGCTTTCCACATCACCAATGTTTTATCCATAAGAGGCTGAACCTACAGTCTAAAGTTCATTCCGAATGACAGATTTTCGAGAAACTTTTCATAAACCATATCCTCACACTACCTACAAGACAGCGGCGCTAAGTAACAATACAGAAATATTTGGCAAATAAAAATTATACGATTCTATCAGGAGATGTGGAAGACAATGTGAAACTAACACAAAACTATACTTGAACCTAAGCTTACAGCGAGACACACGTAAGCAAAACTAGCATTTGTCGAAACAAAAAAATTTTTGGGAGGAAGAATAGCGCGTAGATATATTAAGTGCAAAAAGGTTTACATTGAATACTCTTGGTAGTTTATAAGGTTTTTGAATAACAGCTAAATAAAGTGCCCAAAATTTTATGGATTTCATCCCAAAAAAACTGTTCGGCTTTTGAAGCCAAGCATGAATCGAGCCAATATTTGTTTTCCTGCTGATAAAGTGAACTGTATTCCAGTGACAGCGTTTAGCATCGATCGAAACAAATCTTATCTGATTGCATATTAAGGGCATTGCTCGCTTTAAACAAATTAATAGTTGCCTGCAAAGGTTTCCCTTGATAGTCTTATCCAGGTTTTGCCTGCTTACCTTTCAGATACCACAAAAAACCAGAGCTTTACCAAGGCGTTATTGAAATTCTGCTTGACCGTAGATTTTTCACCTTACTTGCAGTTTACATATGACATCCTGCGCATGGTTTTTAAAGCGATTAAACAGTACTTCAAGGTATGTAAAATCGTTTTCAACGTCTTTCCTCTTCTGTTCAATTTCTTGCTTTTGAATGAACGCTGTTGCTTTGAATTCTTTTCTTTTGGTTTTTTAAGTCATATTTACTGATTCTGCAAACTTTCTTGCATCCGTAACGAGTTGTGATCGAGTATTGTTTCCAATTTATGACCTTTAAACGTTTGTTTTTGATGTTTAAATCACCAGTTTTTAAACTAGCAAACCGCTACATTCACTTTTTTGATACAATGTGCTCAAGAACAGTTTTCTTCACAAACAATGGATCAACAAAACTTCCAGCAAATACAATGAGCGTCAAAAGAAACTGTACATTAAAAAATATGCATATTTAAATAAATTGACGTTATTTTTATTTTAAAATTGTTTCATTGTCAGTTTTTAAAATTGAAACAAAAGAAATTACAAAAAACTCTCCTTAAGTGGTAAAAGTTAAGTTCGGTGATTGTTAGAATTTTATTCATAGTTTACAGTTTCTTTTGACGCTCACTGTACTTTATTTTTTGGAAGATTGGAAGATTTTCTATTGCGAAAAAATTATGATATACCTAACCAAGCCAAACAATCTTGATTTCGAAAGCTTTCAAAGAACTGCCAATAAACATTTCTTTCATGAGTTGTATATTTTTCAATAAAAATTAATTAAAACAAATAAATTAAAAAAAGTTATGAATACCTGATCTGATTTCAAAAAGCCACTTTCTTTCTATTAAAAACACTACAATACCATGTATTTATTTCTATAACTGTGGGTTTAAACAACACAAACAATATTTATTAAATCGCAGTACTCTAGTTAGTAGTGTGTTGGGTTATTAGTAGCGAGACCGTGGTTTAAACACCAGCTCAGACATCTCGAACAAAATGAAGAATAAAAAAACTTTTTTCAGGGACTTCCTCTCAACAGTCTTCTAGCTATTGCGAGCACGTGGTTCAAACTACAGCTTATACATTTCGAATAAACGAAATATGAAAAAACTTTCTTCAGGGACTTCCTCCCACAGCCTTATGGGAAAATAAAATTGCCAAAAATCTCAAAAATTTCAAAATCTCAAAAAATCTGTCGTTCGGAGCCTACTTTAAATTGTAGGTTCCGCCACTCATGGATACAATTAACACACACTAAATTGGTGCTGTAAGTCGCTAGTTCGTAATCCTGACTAAAGGCTTGTAATAACCTATTAAGTAAGTAAGTAATATTCATTAGATTCTTTAAAAATTAATAAAATTTATAGTTTTCACTTTTTTCCTTTGGACATTTCTTCATTTTTTGTTTAATTCTAAAAACTATCTTTTGTTTTTTTTTTCTATTTAAACAAATTCCCGTAACACTAAATTCCAAAAAGAAGAAGGAGGAGAAAATTTTTAAAAATAAGAATAAATAATCTCTCATAACTTGAGCTGTCAAAACTGACAAATTCTATGTTTTATGAGCTGGAATACATACATAAGTAAATGTAAGTGTGTAAGTGAGTGCAATTTGTTTTCATACTGTTTTTATTCTTGTTGGTGCTTAACGGAAATTTATATCCTTCAAAATAGCACCTTGAAGCAATCCATATATTTATAGTTGAAATAGATGGAGTTTTTTTTGCCAGTTTCTGTTCTGTTTTTATTTTGTAATACACATTCATACTTTTCATTGCTTAAAGGAAAGAAAATATAAGTAAGCAAGTGTGAGCATGTGTATGTACGTGTCCTTTTCTTTGGTTCTGGCTGGTTATTGTTGAGCAACATGCCAAAACACAAACACAGTCAGTAGTGTTCACTTTTGGCCATAAAATGATTTTTAACTAAAAATAACTCAGGCAGTCTTAAATAAAAAAAGAATGCAGAGAAACCATAAGACCATGTAAAACGTTTTACTACCCTGTCGTATAGAATGTTTCACACACACACATGCACACATTGTTGTTAACTAGTATACTAATATGTTATAAGGATATTAGTATTTATGCTCATGCATACATACATGCACATACGCATACAGACATGTGTGTGCATGATATTATTAATGGTTTTCAAAGTTATTGTTGAAGTTATTGGTATTAAATATTCTACAATATTATAAAATACATTCATTCTCTCTCCCTCTCTCTCTTTACACACAAATACACACGCATACATGCAACACTACATTCTTCCATAGAGAAAGTAATATTTTTCTCTTTATAAATATGTTCACTTGCCAGTATGTGTATGTGAGAATTTTTTCCTTTGTACAGGATATTGAGTTCAAGTTTTATTGTTGAATTGTTGCTGTTTTGTGGGTTAGAAAAGTCAAGAAGTCAATAATATTGTTGGTCTTTGTGGGTTCTTGTCTTTTTTATTTTGATTCGCTTTTTTGTTGTAAAATATTTGATGTTTAAACTATTGAAACCTTTATTTAACAACAATATGTGTGGTTTGTAGCACAGGAATAGGAATAGAGCGCTACGGGTATAAAAATTTCATAAACTTATAATACGAGTATGTGTGTTTGAAATTTATTTTTGTTTGAAGTGAATAAAAGAGCATGCTACTCATGGTAGTCACGGCATTATAAGTTTATTAAACGTTTTGTTTGAATACATTTACATTTTTTAATTCCTTTTCTTTGCAGATGTATTTACAGAAGAGGTTTAATTCAAATAAAATGCATGCAAATAAAATTGCCATGAAAAGTTCTTAAAAATCTGTCGTTCGGAGTCGACTTTAAACTGTAGGTCCCACCACTCATGTATAAAATTAACCCACACAATATAAGTGGTGTGAGAAGCTAGATCGTAATCCTGACTGAAGGGTTGTAATGGCCAAATATGTGTGTAAAGTGTATGCGAGTTATCATTGACATTTCTTATGTGTTTGAAAGCCAATTGATGCCATTATGTGTGGAATATAGCATCGTTCAAATGTTCTCCATTCCGAAATGTTCAATTTACCATAACTGGCGCAAAATTTCAGCTGAATATGACCGATGGCTGAAGTGGCAGTAGTCTAGTAGGTTGTGTGTTGGCTTATTACACGTGATCAACAAAACGAAATGCGAAAAAATATTTCTTCGGCTACTTCCCATCTGGAAATTTTTGAGAGAAAACTCAGCGAGTAAATGAAGTTCCCATGAAATGTTTCTGAAAAAAAATCTGACGCTCGGAGTCAATATTAAACGGTAACTTCCGCCACTCTTGCATAAAATTAACACACACAACACAAGTGGCATGAGAAGCTAGGTCGTAATCCTGATTGAAGGGTTGTAATGACCAATTATGTATGTAAGACTGATGGCAAGGGCTATAATGGCTTTGAAAATCCCACAAGAAAGAGTTTAAGTGGCACAAATCTCTGAATCTCGGTGTCATCTCCACGTGAGACAACTATTTTATTTACTCTCAGAGTTTTTGTCAGAAATCTGCTGAGAGGAAGTCGCCGATGAAATATTTTGTCATATTTCGTTTAGTTGGAGATGCCTGACCTGGAGTATTTGAACCGAGGCCTTACGTCTAAAAAGCCAACAGACTACCTATTAGACCAAGAAATATGAACTAATGACGCTGCCAGCTAAAAATCCTTAAAAAGCAGTGAATTTTTCGGAATGCATTAGACGCTCTGAGATCATATGTTTCGATAATTTTGTTTGTTTACGTACCAATTGAATCAGAAATGGGGTTCATTGCTTGCCAATTGCTCTAGAGTCCATTCAGCACATTCTTTGTTTATGGTTGTTCACAATCAGTTGCTGGGTCCGTAGACTTTTGTGGAAATGTAGGCTCAAGTCACAAATTTTTCGCCGATTTAATATTGATCAATTTAATATCAAGTGCGTATAGCTACGAAAGACTATGGGATGAGCCAAGTGAAAGAAATCTGCGTTATCCAGGAGACGGACAATGGTTACTTCTTCATTTCCTACATGATTTGGAGAAGTCATTTGCATTACGCTATTACTCTGCGATACATTATAAGGAGTTGATTGATATGCTTTCTATTCAATTTAGGCCACTAGAGCAATGAAGCAGTACTCTTTCTTAGCCTAAGATATATCAAGAACGAATAAATAGCTTTGACTACTCGGCAGTCTAACGGACTTAATATCACTTTCATAATTATCCGGGATTTCCCTATGGCAGTAACAGTTAAAAAAATCCTCTAATAAATGATTGTTTGAGGACTGTAAGACGTTTTTAAGTGACCATCACTGTGTTTAAATAGCAACACTTCAAATATATTGTCTGCATTGACGGCCACACTTGTCTGCTGTTATTTAAGTATGAATTATAAACTTCCATTCCATGTCAATGCGATGCGTATAAATGTCAGTTTGCCAATCATTTACTCACCGTTTGAGTTTGAAGTGCAAATGCCTGGGTGTGGTGGCATACGGTGTGTGAATGTCTGGCTGTTGTGGATTAGTGGGTTTGTAGGTTTTCTATGAAGCGGGTGCTAAACCACCTGTCAAAATTGTGTTGTACACAAAATGTACAGGTGATTTAAATGAAAATTGTTGTATTAACAAAAGGTTTACAATTTTTTGTTGTTTTATTTTTACTCACGAGGTGCTTTTGTGTTGCCATGGTAAAACTATAGGAAAAAAGAAAAGAACAAAAAAAGTATGTAATAAATGGCTTTAAATCAGAATGTGTTAAGCAAAGAAATAGTTTTTGGTTTTTTTGCAAATTTCCATTTTCATTTATTAGAAATTCTTTAACGAAAAAAGGATTTCTGAATAGTAAAAGTATTCTATTGTACTTCTTCATAGTTTAGTTAATATTTAATAAAAATTGTACATTTCCATTGAACTTATTGTGTGATCATATTTGCAACCTAATTTAGTCCAGTCCGCAATATTTTCTATCTGCTCGTGCACTTAGTTCACATCATGTTTGTTTGGTGACATTTTCAAAATGTTGAATTAAAAGAAATTGTTCACCATGGATGGGACTGTCATCGAAAAACAAAAACAAAATTATTTCCTTTTTCAATTGTATTACAATTTAGGCCACAACAATCATGTTTTCACGTTCATATGGACAATGAAGTTTTCATTAGGAGACCTTTAGTAATTATTCATTAAATTGTTGGCTTAAACCATTTACTGAATTACCGTTTTTCGAAATATTTGTACTTGGAAAACTAAATATGAAAATGTAAATATTTTTCAAAAATCTTTTAATCTACGTTAAGTATGAAAGAAATGAAAGCTTTTCAAATCAATTTGGAGCATTTTTTATGCTTATAACGCCAGTAAATATTTTCAAAAGTGAAAATTAGACTTTTAACATGAATAAGTTCTGTTAGTCGCCGTAGTCTAGAAGGTAGAATGTTGGCTTATTAGATGTGAGGCCACGGTTCATACCCCAGGTCGGACATCTTCAACACAATGAAATATGGAAAAATATTGCTTTGGCGACTGCCTCTGCAGATTTCTACCAAAAACTTTTATAATAAATAAAACTACAAAGAAAACATTCCTAACGATCTGTCATTCGCAGTCGATTTTAAATTGTAGGTCCCGCCGCTCATGTATAAAATTAACACACACAGCGTAAGTGGGATGAGAAGCTAGGTCGTAATCCTGACTGAAGGGTTGTAATTACCAATTATGTGCGTATGCGTAAGTTATCTTACGTTTTTACCTTTTAAAAACGTTTAAAATATGAGCACGTAGATTGCAAATAAAATAAAACTAAATTTGTGTTTAGTTTTAATTAAAATGTTTTATTTTTCGCACAATTCTGTGTGCCACTGTTCACAGCTTTATGCAAAAAACAACAACAATTGCTTTGTTTGTTATACCTCTGTTTACACCCTTTGCATAAACAATAACAATTACTAGGCAATTATTAGACAGATCTTCAAACCACAATTACTCTCTCACACCGCGTCTTCACACAAGACTAACTGAACATTACTTATCTTAACATGAATAAAGTTCTCCGATTTATGTTTCTAGAATTTTACTATGAAATTTATTCAAAAATTAGTTTCTAGTCAAGCACCTTAACTTACAAGGGCTTGAGTCAAAGTTTTAACTACAAACCGGAATACTTTAGTTTCATATCTGGAAGGAGACGAAAAACCTTTCATCGTATTTTTATTATTCTAAAATTAAAAGACTTCTATCTGCTCGAAATAAATCATCCAGCAATTAGATCAACAACAAACATCATAGAGAGATCAGGGAATGCTTGCACTTTCAAAAGAAAAATATTTGATGAACAAATAATGGCAAAGATTGGGGAACAACTCATAGTATTCTAACAGAGTATTGCATCTTGCCTAAGGTTCTTGAACACTGGCTGCCAGGTTTTTCTTAAGCAACCTATGATTATCTTCGAAATGTCATTAAGTTTTTGAGCCAAAGAATGCACTCTTTTATAGAATAGTAGAAATCAAACTGTGATAAATAAAAACACATGTTTTCTACTCCTCACATATGTTTACAATGCAAAATTAAGTATTGTTTTGAAGCTATCTGCTCTATAAATTTTTTTTAGTTCAAATAAATCTTTGCCGAAAATTATTTTTCAGTATTGTTTACGCTTTTTCCGCAAATACTTCCATAGTCAAACATCTCAGGAGTCGAGTGCATTTTGAAAATTTATCATTCATTGATTGTTGGATGCAAAACGGAAGGAAACGTCAAACATGTGTCTTACTTGCTTTACTTAATTGGTCACTACAACTCTTTAGTCAGAATTACAACCTAGCCTCGCCCACCACCATGATTTGTGAGCTAAATTTATTCACGACTGGCGACAGATACAGTTTGACATAGATAGGATGACAGATTTGAGAAACTTTTCCTGGCACTCTTATTTACTCTCAGAGTTATTGCAAGAATATTACTGACTGGAAGCCGCCGAAAGAACAGTTTCATTTTTAATATTTCGTGTCGAGATGTCTGATCTGGGGTTTGAAGTACGGGTTCTCGTCTAATAAACCAACATACTACCAACTAGACTACGGCAACTTCCAAACACTTATCTTAATTATGTTTATTTACAGCATTTACTATATATCCATTTAATCAAGTTTAGACTTATGTCCCATTTCAGTCCTCCAATTTTAACGATTATCGTTCATCGGTATCTGAATTTTTGTACTGATTTTTAAGGTTTACCACTGTCTCTACCCATTATCTCTGTCTTCCTAATACTGATGTTCAAAATTGATGTTACAATAAAATTTTAATTTAATTTTCTGTGTGACACTGTTTACAACTTTATGTAAACAACAACAATTGCTTTGTTTGTTATTCCTCTGTTATTAACAACAACTAGACAATTATTCGTCAGATCTTTGTAAAGGAGATATTCAAACCACGAAGCAAAAATTCAACCGAATTCCATTAAAATTTCTTCAAATTTACTGTGTGTTGTTATATTGCACATTGCGCATTAAAAAAAGCTTGGTTTTCTTTAAATGCCAGCCTATTATTTAATAACCTGCTTTATGTGTTGCAATTATTAAAATTATAAATGGTTTTGGGTTAAAATGAAGCATTTTCATAATGAATTTTGGGGGGGGGAGTGCTCATTACTCATTATTAATGATTTACTTTCACACAATATTCTCATAAATCTTCAATATATTTTTGAAAGATAACAAGATAAATATGTATGTATGTATTTCTGTTTATTTCTGCAGGATATAAATGGTCATAAATAATGTTTACCATACAATAATACAACAATACAATAATAATTATGAAGAATTTTACAAATAAATATGAACATCAACATTTTGTTTTTGTGAAACACAGCTTAAAATTTAAAAAGAAATTAGAAGCAGACGAAATACGAAATTAAAATAAATTAAAGGGAAAAAAGGATGAGTTACAGCATTATAAGTCTAAGTATTTTCAAAATATATTATTCCCAGCGACACTTTATCGCCTCGTTACGCTGTTTATACTAAGAACTCTCTAAAATAGCCATCCAGGAAAGACTTTTTCATCACAAAACAGTTTTCCAAGCTTGAATGTTAAGAATGGCACTAAGGTTAGTCTGGCGAAAGTTGTCTTATGTCAAAATACGAGACTTAATCTTTTGCGACCTATTTTGATGAAACAGTGTTCTTTCCGTCAAATGGTTTTTTTTTGTCCTAGTGATTGCCTTTCCTTTTTAAAGATAATCAATAAACACGGTTATAATTGTTCAAATAATAATGTCTTCGGATTCTTTGGACATCCTAATCCAGTCTATTTCTTAATGTGATATCCTAGAATCAGAAAGATACCATTTTATACTAATAAAACTTCTCATGGTACAACACCGTATACATGGAACAACACCTTATTCTGTAACAGTTAATCAGTTTCTGGGATTCTGTTCCACATGCATACATAATTGATCATTATAACCCTTCAGTCAGCGTTATGACCTAGTTTTTCACACCTTTTATGTTGTGTGCGTTAATTTTATACATGAGTGGGGCTATCTACAGTTTAAAGTCGACCCCTAACGACAGATTTTTGAGGAAATTTTCATGGCAATATAATTTTTTCGCAGAGTTTTTGCCAGAAATCTGCTGAGAGGTAGTCGCCGAAAAAATATTTTTTCATATTTCGTTATGTTGGAGACGTCTGACCTTAGGTTTGAACCGTGGCCTCACGTCTATTAAGCCAACACACTTCCTACTAGACTACGGCGACTGTGTAGAGATTTCCCCAAATAACAACCTCAGATAAATGATTTCTACGAAGACTTCAACACCCTCAAGTCATTCAGAGAGGAAGAGGTACTGCAGTACTCTCTTCTTCATGACCTGTTTCTAAGTAAATCGTTTTATAATGAACTTGGAGCATAGTAAGAATGCCCCCTATTATATCCACTGCTAAATATTGTACTAGATGCTATCATAAGCGAAGAGAAGGAGTATTACAATGAGCCTCTAATAGCAACCATCACCCATCTGGTGAAAGCTAATATCAAACATGAGCACTTAAAAATTGCAGATATTGATCAACTAGTGATTGTGAACCCATATCATCAACAACCAAACGTCTGTAACTTAACCAGTCTCTACTGAAGCATGTTAAAGTAGATAATATAGGTAGAACGGTCATATTCGTTAAGAAGTGTGGCCTATTCGTTAAGAAGTCCGCGATATTCCACAAACTGGAGCAGTGCGGCCTTACATGGAAAAGTGCAAAAATATTAATAATAAATTGTGTAATATGAAGGTGCTTTAGGGGAGCTATATGTATGATCCCAAGAAGGGTTAATGAAACTGAAATCAGCATTCAGAAGGCATTTAACCATAAGATGGTTAATACTGAAGTAAATTGCGATTGGTGGCTAATGAGGACACTGTCGAGTGAAAGTAATTACTGGCGCAAATGTTAGCTAAGCCAATATTAACACTCAACTGCTCGCTACACCCAACAACAAGATACTTTTCATTGTATGCCTTTCACTATAAATTATTTTGCAAAGTTTACATAGGAAAAATAAAGCTTTTCAGCTCCAAAAATTTAATTTCATTTGGAACTATAAACTATGCTTTCAAAGTGTTACAAATTAAAGCACAAATACAATGCCGGAGAGTAGTGTGCCACCATTCAAACTATAACTGTGCAGGGTATAATAACTTTTGATAAGTCTTTCTTACTTTTTCTTACATCACAAATAATACAAAATGTAACTAATGAGACCCCTTTCCATTGCCATGTAGCAAAATACTACAGTGTGTGAAAACAATTTTTCAGTCATTTAAATTGAACTCAACTGTGCTAAAAATTAATGTTTCTCTTAGAAGACGATGACGATGATGATGATGGTAAATGAAGAAATGAGTTAAAACAACAAGAACAATAAAAAAGCAAAGAAAAGTAAAACAACATAACAACAAATTACAACGTAACAAAACTGTCAATTAATATGCTTATGGCGTGTATATATTGAAAGTTTTCTCCTCAGCCTTCAAGTCCCATTGCTATGCTTTCATTCTCTACATGTATTCTACACTCTCCTACTCCACTCTGTTTGCTATGCTGCCATGCAAATTGTAATTTACTAAGGGAAGGAGACTGTAGTGAACAATTTGAATTTTTATTACTGTAAACTACCGTAAAGGATTGTAGGAGAAATGAGAGAGTGTGTGCGTGTATGTAAGCAAATGGTAACATAAATTCATTTGTGAGTGACAGAAAGAGAGAGAACGAGAGAGGGAGAGTGAACAAAGTATTCGCGTACATTTGAGTAAAATAATAATCATTTAAATATTTACGCAGTTATTGCGTGCATTTTAAACAGGCGTCTGTCCGTCTGTTACTGTTACTCTGCTCCTGTTTCTGTTTCTGTTTAATGAACATTTTTGTTTATTTCAACGTCAACGTTCGTATTGATGTTGTTTAAAAGAGTTATTACAACAATTGTTGTTGTTGTCCTATGTGTATGTGTAGTTAAAATGCAAATGTTTAGTGTTACGCGTATGTAAAATAGGGAAACAAATAATATTTCGTACATTTTTTTTATTTTTTTTTCAAATGATTAATGATTTGCAATACGTTGGGAAATTTTAGTTGAAATTGTCATTTTGTTTTCTTTAATGAATTGTTGAATGCTTAATGAAACTACCATAAATATATTTTATTATTGTAATATTGAACACAAAAAAAATGGAAAGTAATCAGCAAAATAATTACAAATGTATTTAGAACGTTGAGGAATCATTTGAAGGTTGCGAGGAACTTACATAAGTATATTATAATTACGTATTATTAGTTCCACTTGCTTCTTTGAGAAACATAGGATCTTGACGTAAATTACTTTGATACCTTGCGGTCTTCAGTCAATACAATTGTGTATGACATCTCCGACTGGTCTACGTAGCGCATGGTCAATCTGCAGACTTTTCTCTTTCTTATTTCCTATGACTATGTTAAGTACGCGTTCGTAGCTGTTCGTTCGGTAAACTATTAAACTCGAAAATTTTTAAGTATAAATTCAACTAGATGAAAATAACTTTGACAGTCCCTTATTCAGAACAAAAAACTTTGTAGAAACAAAAGTAGAAAACAGAAATCAAATATCATGGATTACATCACTTAATCAATGTCAAAAGAAAAATGCCGTATTTTCGTATTGTGCTGACATACAAGGGCGGTGAAAAATTGTTTACAACTTAGCTTCTCCCCAAGTTGTTTTAATTTTACCCAGGAGTGGCAGGGCCTACAGTTTATTGTCGACTCTGAATAACAGGTTTATGTTTTATTATTTTTGAGAAACTCTTCATCGCAACTCCCATTAAACAGTCTTATGGCAAAACATCTGGTAGTAAAAAATTGCCAAAAAAAAGCCTTTCAAATCTATCGTTCGCAGTCAATGTTAAATTGTAGATTCTAATCCATAACGTGGGTGCTGTACACAGCTAGTTCACAAGTGTTATGAAAAGATTGCGAAGGTCAATAAAATCCTAGTGCAGCTATTGTGAGGTTATGGGTTATAAAAGTCAATCAAAAATGCACAGTTTAATTTTTACCTTTTTGAAAAACTGTTTTTTTTTTGTAGATTTGAGAAATGCGGGTTTGAATTTGAAAAATTGTTCTCCTTTAAATTTAAATCAATAAATCCTTTATTATTAATTTGAACTTAAAAACAATTATCACCCTTTCAATAGAAAGATCGCATTTCACAGTGTATACTACAACAGGTTTTTTACGGCACGCTTTTTTTCACAACTGAGTGAAATCGCCTGTTTGGCAACTTCTAGAATCTTACTGCTAATTTGTTATTGTTATTTTCTCTTTTCTATCTTTCGTAGTCTAGGTAGGTAGGTAAGTTGGAGTGTTAGCTTTGATACCAAATGCTCACTTGACCACGCATAGCGGCTCGTTGTGACGCCACCGGTGTACGCAGTCTCTGTACTGACCGAGTTCCTTCAGACCAGGGAAGAAGGAGAAGTTGGACAGCGTAAGGCCTGCACATTTAAAGTACACGCTGGAAAACCAGCCCGAAAGTTTGATAAACGAAACTATATCCTTGACATCAATGGATGAAAGCTCCGTTAAGCTGACAAGGATTGGAGAGCCAAATAACCTATATCTGCACCTCGCAAGAGATTTGCATTGACGAAGAAATTTGATAACAGTCTCCTTTTACTCAGCGGATCTGCACCCACGGCAGAAGTCGTTAGATGGGAACTGCATTCTTTCTGCGTATCTTCCTATAACACAATGAGCTGTAAGCATGGCCACTGTGATCGAGATGACGTTACGACCAAGTTTAAGTAACTGGTTGGTGTGCCTTCTGTCCACTAACGGCTAAGTGAGCATAGCGGTGGAGCAGGACTCTTCATTGACCCAGAATAGTTTGGCGTTTTGAAATAAATTCCGAGCGATGGCATCTCCAAGTCGATTGAAGACGATAACTGCTCCAGGATAAGCACTATTTATATCTGAATTATTTTACAATTTCCCAGATCTTTAGAAATATTTGCTTACCTTCTGTTATTTCTGGCTGACAGAGCTATTTGGTGCATTGGAGATAAAAGAATTTTTTGAACAATCTACCTGAGCAGTCGGTACGCTAATTTTTAATTTAAAAAACATAGATTTCGCATACTTACAGTATTAATTGTCTTAATTCTCAAGTGAAATGGAAAATTTATTTTTGAAAATCTTCTCTTAAATCTAAAATTGCATGCAACCTATTAAAACGCTTAAAAATATCATAAATTTTGTGTGCTGGCAAGCAAAACTGAAAACGCGAAATTCAATTTGCCTTTTAAATTTGCCTAAAATGTTGTTCATTTCGCTAAAGTAGTGAAATTAAAATAATTTTTATAAAGTGAATAACGCGAGTAATAAACTGGCTGTTTTGATAATTTACATTCAAATTGTCGAAGATAGAGAGAGAGAGTGAGGAGGGTTTAAACATTTCATATCTATGGTATGTAAACACTAGTATATGAGGTCTGGCTGATGTTATTCAATGTCTGCGCTATTCGAAAAAGTTTTAACTCTTGCTTTTCTATGCTGGGCATTGGCTTTGGCCGCTTTTTAAACTTTTTCCGGCATTGAGTTATTAGCGCAACAGCGGAAATAACGATAACACCAACACCAACACCAACACCAACACCAACACCAACAACAACACCAGTACCAGCAAAAACAATAAAGGAAATGAACATAGTTTTTCTTTTTGCAAGCTCTCTGCTCTTCTGTTTTTTTTTTGCTAAAAATATAAGGGGCAGTAAACAAAAAAAAAACTTGAATTGCTTTGCTTTCCCCACATTTTCTTTTAGATTTGTATTCTTTTTTAACTGAAAATTTTAAAAGAGAAAAAGCAAAATACTGGAGTTTTTTTTTTCAAAGGCCACCAACATAAGTTGCTAGTCTAAGCCCATACCATACCGTTAACATTAGTGGCAGCAGCAGCGAGGTAAACGTAGCGCGTGTAAAATGTTCATTGAAGCAAATGCGAACATAAAGTGGCAGTAATGATGGCGGTGGTTTCAAAAATGGAAAAACATTGAAAAGCAAAGGCGTTTCACAGCGTTTAAACGTAAATAACGTGAAAATTGTTCAAGTGGCTAAAAGGAAACGAACAATAACTGAATGAAAATTAAAGAACACTGCGCAAGAGAGAGAGAGAGAGAGAGAGCGATAGAAATTTCTATTGAAAATTAAAAGCTTTTTAAAAAGAACGAACATTCACTTTTTCTTAAAGTTTTTGCGGCAGACTTTAAATAAAAATTAATTTATTATTGTTGGAAAATTAAAATTTAATTCGATAAATGAGGAAAATCGAAAGGTAAAAAAGATTTTTTTATAAGCCAAACTCATTTTAAAGTCATGTGAGGTGCATCATTCAAGTGTATTTTCTACTTACTTTCTTTCATTTGCATTTTTCATGGTTATCGTGATCATAACCAACCATTGTGTGGAATATCTAATGTCAAACAATTTGACCCTGTCCTGTGATCTTAAATGATCCTAAGAACCAATACAATACACTCGATTATCTGAATTAAAGAGCCACACTTCTATACGTAATATGATGTAAAAACGTAACGGAATCAGTATCAGTAGAGTGAACGTCAAGAGCAAGTTTTAGTGGTTGATGTAGTCTAACTACCATCAGGATTCTAACTACAATCAAGAAATCTGAGACGCACCAAACATCGAGTATGTTTACATTGGCGATGAGGAGAGTGAATAGCTACTATTTTTCGATTAGTATTGAATGATATATTGAAAGACAGAATTAGCAGAAGTAATAGAAACCATTTCCTGGCAGGACATGGTAGTAGCAGTAATTATTTGCTGTATCGGACACCGCATCTTATTAAGATGTCTATGAAGCCTAAATGAAGACATCACTTTGGAACATATTGTGTTGAAACGTGGTAAAAATTCAATGGAAATTGAATCAGATGATCAGTCAGAAAGTTTCCAAAAATCTGTCACGCGGAATCGACTTTAAATTGTATAAATAACACACACAGCATCAGTGGAGAGAGAAGCAGGTCGTAATCCTGATTAAAGGATTATAATGATGAATTATGTATGTATGATGAGTCACATCCTGAGATTAGATAATACAAATGAAGGCGATGCTAATGTCCGTAAAGAGCTGCAGTGAGGCGCATGAGTTCATTAAATCACTTAAATGAAACAGTACGAAAAGGCGATCCACAAGGTCAAGCCCTCTAAGAGGAAAGGCACCTAATGTTTAGCAGCCAGCAGGAAATGTTGTTGAATGTTGTGCTGGAGATACCAAAAGATGCTCAGTAAAAAGATTAGCGTCTTCAATAAAAAGGGAAGTCAATGTGAATGCGGTAATCTAATAAAAGTCGCCGTAGTCTTGTAGGTAGTGTGTTTGCTTATTAGACGTAAGGTCAAGGTTCAAACCATTGGTCAGAAATCAAAACGTAAATAAAAATAATTTTTTTTTGGTGACTTTTCAGCAGATTTCTGGCAAAAATTCTGGGAATAAATAAAAATGGTACGAAAAGTTTATCAAAAATCTGTAGTTCGGAGTCGACTTTAAACTGTAGGTTTCGCCACTCATGTATAAAATTATTATACCAGCATGAGTGGGCTGAGAAGCTAGGTCGTAATCCTGACTGAAGAGTTGTAACGACTAATTACGTATGTATGCAATGTGAGTGCGGAAAATTATTTAAAATGTGTTGATTCTCAATGCTTAAACTTTGTTTTTCAAGATATGCAGTCAAATTTGAACCGCCTGAAGAAGTCTATCCCTTCGAAATGTTCGGCTTGATCCACCAAAGATGAATTATGATACAACTGGACAACGTTAGCCATACAAATTAATAGAGGCTCAGCAAAGATGTCCACGATTAGCTAGGCAGTTCTTATGTATCCTACTTACAGACCTGATTTAAAAAAAGTTTTTACCCCATGTCTATAGTCTCTAAGGAGTGATTATCCTGAACCTAAAATTTCGCTAAATGCAGATGATATGAAATTACAAATGTAATCTTTAAACTTTCAACGATTATTACTTTTAATTGAATTTTATCTCTCACATAGATTTCCTTTGTACATTTGTATTTCTCTCTTACACATGAATGGGAGAACTTTTGCGAATGCCTTTTTGGCAAAGAAAAATTTAAATTTTCATTTTACCAATCGCACATCCTTCTTATCAGTGCAAAAAATCCTTTTGGGAACATTTGCATGCAACAAGTTTCATTTCATTTCACACACTCGTAAATGCCTTCAAGATGACTTTTCAGAAAACTTTTACCCAAACACTTCATTTCGTTTTATATTATGGCACGTGGATTGCAATAGTCTTACTGATGGTAGTTGAGATAAAGTTGTTGGTGAGATTAAAGCCAAAGAAATTTAAAGGATTTAAGTTTATAAGCATAGGATTCGATTTGAACTTTAAGCATTGTGATAGTGGGATAGTGGTATGGATTGTAAAAGTAATTCTTTTTAAAAGATTCGTACAGGTTCTTCTCAGACTAATAATTTATTTTATTACACACAAGACCTCAAATCATCGCTTTAATAAAGTATCTTTTATTTTGGAGAACAAAAAACCTCTAATGGGGGTCAGTGCGGTGATATGCAGACATGTTGCAAGAAAGCTATTGAATTAATCAGTGAGCAAGACCTTATCAATCGAATTGGTAAAGACAGTTCTTTTAAATAAAATTTTTGTTCAAATACACTTTCCATAATGAAGTAACTGCACATACGGATCAATTTTAAATTCAATTTTTCAAATTTCTCAGATTCGAATACAACCGAAGGCACACAATTTTGATTCTGATTGTTGAGAAAGCAATCAAGGAGCATCATGATATCCTGCGAAAATAAATCTGCAACAAATGAGACAACTGTGGACCAACAACCTGTTTAATTTGAAACACACGATAGTAAATCAGAAACAAGACAACCATTCTTCGTTACCTTTTGTCCGATATTTGCTCAACCTTTTTAGAAATACTTTAAGTATTTTGTTGTTCAATTTACCCGATCTACTTCTATCGTTCTCGTTAATTTATACTCCACATTTCGAGGACGTGTTTCCATGTTTTACAAATTAGGATAGAATACGAAGCGGACTCTGATTGAAGGGTTCCGCTGTAAGGTCCCTCTTAGGCCAGATGTTAGGCCCAATGTGATACCAAAAACCTGACTTCAAAATAAATTCTGCTGTTATAGCAATTAGTCAGAGTCGACAAAAAAGGGAAGTTTGAAATCTCAGCCGCTTCATGGGAAAGTCGTGCACTAATACGTACGGTGAAAGACCCGCAGCTCCTGCAGGGCTGATGCATTCCAGTAGGATAGTTGATATAGATTCACTAGCGTTCTGTAAGGACCACAGTAGTGTGGTGGATGGTAATGCAAAAAAACAATTAGTCCTCTTGTTATCCATATCAGTCCAGCAGAACCTAGCTTTAATGTACGTACGCTTTTTCTGCCAACGAAATTGATCGTACTTGCAGAACGGGGAATACCCAATTTAGCTGAGACAACCGGGACACATATGCCTTGGGACATGTCAAGGATTGTGAGTTGCATGTCAACCTTGGTTAGTTCATTAGAAATGCAATTTCGATAATATCTCTGTGTCCTGGAAACCAGATAAAAGTTTTCTTTAAACGATAGTAAATTTTTTTGAGAAATGCTTGGAACTCATCACAGCCTGGTTGTCTGTGTTTTAAACAAAATTTGATGAATTTTATAATTTTTTTTTGATTCAAATATTGGATGAATACTAAAGCACATGTAGAAAGGATACAAGGCTTCTGTAGTTGAACCTACAGTCCTCAGTATGCCACTTATTGAAATTATTTTCTGGGCAAATAGATTTTCAAATAAAGAAGAGGTTTTGAGAATATTCCACTAAAAATATTGTTTCGAAAATGAAAAATCTAGATTCTGGCGTTTTGCTTTTACATCGCTTAACATTAAAATTATAACCAAAAGCTACAGAAACAAACAATGCAGTAAACAAACCTGTTTACAAATTATCGTACTGCTTAATATAACAACAAACACCAGCATAAACAAAAATGATAAACAAGTAAACAAAAATACACAAACAACTCTACAAAAATAAATGTAAACAAAATACACAAACAACACGACAATAATAAATGTAAATAATGATGTTTACATTTATAGAAATTTCGAGAAGGCGAAGTAATGAACATTCGCCTTCAAGAACATTCATCAGAATGTTCACTCTGCCATATAAAAGGCAAGGCAAAGCTGACGAGTGAATTAGTGAAGTTCAGTCTGTCTTGTGTGAAGACGCGGTGTTTTTGAAGAAAGTAATCTTGGTTTGAAGATCTCCGTTACAAAAATCTGTCGAATAATTGCCTAGCAATTGTTATTGTTTATGCAAATAGTATACACAGAGGAATAACAAACAAAGCAATTGTTGTTGTTTACATCATGTTGTGAACAGTGGCATACAGAATTGTGCGAATAATAAAGAATTTTAATTAAAACTAAACACAAATTTATTTTTATTTTATTTACAATCTACGTGCTCATATTTTAAACGTTTTTAAAAGCTATAAACGTAACAATATGCTCTTTTTTGTTGTTTTCTTATGGTAAGCTAAGAATTCCTTGTAAAGGCTTAATATCTTGGAAATTAATGTGTGATATGCGTATTAGTTTTACTGTAAAAAGACGTGATTATACTCAGAGTTATAAGAGAAGTCTACTGGTATTTGTTTCCAATAACTATGAATCAACATATAGGATTTTATGTGAAAAAAATGCGAAGTTATCTTCTTTCATTGTATAATTTATAATTTATTTAATTAAATGAAACCTTAACTGTGTTTGCCTTTTACTAGCAGGTTCACTAAACTTATTAAAAATATTTCATTTTCTTTTCTTCTCTTCATATTTCCTTTCTATGATTTTTCTTTTTCTTTAATTGCTATATGCAACAATATAATGTATTCATATGCAACATAATAATTTTGATGACAATAAGTTGCATAACATGTCTTACCATCACCGCCATATGATCATTAACATGCTGCCTTCCTTCTTGCCTTCCTTTGCCAACACAGTCAACACTGGCATCCTCTCTTTAACAATGAAAACTTTTTAGTCAAGAGAAACTCGAAACGAAAAAATCCTAACAAAAACTAAAGAACCAACTTTGTAGATATTATTGTATGTATGGATGTATGTATGTGTCTAGGCATGTTTGTATGTATGGTATGTGTATCTGTGTGTGTGTGTGTTTTAAACTAATTTACATTTTGTGCGGGGAAAAATTTTTTTAATTAACTATTATACACTTAATGAGTGTCATGCATTATGAATTCATATAAAAACTTCATTTCATTTCATTTTTCTCTGACATTTTTGTTCCACATTTTTGTAGTAGTTGTTGTTGTTACAAAAAATAAAAGATGACAACAGAAAGACAACGACATTAAATTCTTAAAAGTAAAAAGTAAAACAAAAAAAATTATTAAAATTTTTCTCTTCTGTGGCATACATATGTATGTACGTACAGATGCATATTTTGCCAAATAGACAGAGAGAGAAAATTTAATTTTTTTGCTCTTTAAATTACTTAAAAATTAAACACACATACGAACAGTGCGTGTACATTTGCTGGGCATTGTTTAATTTTAATTCCAGTATTTGATTTGAAAATAATTTAATTTGTAATCAAAAAGTTAAATGCAAATGTAATTGATATGCTGGTTAGACGGAAAACAAAAATTGATTCTGAAATTGATTTTTCAATTTAAAATTTTAAATTACACACGTAATGGGGAAAGATGGTTTCATGTGTTTGAATACAATTCATCATAGTAATGTTGATGTTGACACTTGATTGTAAACAATTAATTTAAATAAATAATTTTCTTTTTTTTCTTTTTTATAATCCAATAACTCTACAGATGGTTTTAATAGCAAAGTCTGTAATAAGATTTCATTATTACATATTTTGAAAATATTAGAAAATTTTTAGACTTGTTGAAAAAGTCACAAGAATTCCACAGTTAGCAAAGGCGTCATGGAAAAATTTGTTTTAATAAAACTTTTGGTTAATCGTTTTAAACTTCCTCATACTAAAGATTATTTCATATAAATATTGACAGTAGCTAGGTAATCTATACCTACTTTTTTTATATATTTTTGCAGCATTTTAGAAGGTATCTTATCAAAATTGTAGTCGCCATAGTCTAGTAGATAGAGTGTGTTAGCTTATTAGATGTGAGACCAATGTTCAGGCCCTAGGTCAGACATCTAAACAAAAATAAGAAAAAATATTTCTTCGGCGACTTTCTCTCAGAAGATTTCTGGCAAAAACTCTGGGAGTAAAATGAAATTGCCATGAAAGGTTTCTCAAAAATCTATCGTTCGGTATCGACATGAAACACGCCACTCATTTATAAAGTTAACACACACGGCGTAAGTGGTGTTAGAAGCTAGGTCGTAATCCTGACTGAAGCGTTGTAATAACCAATTATGTATGTATGTGTACGTATATATCTTATCAATATAATCTATAATGTTGCCTTCCAATACTGCAGTTACAGTTGGTGTACAAGAGACATTTTATGAGGACTGTTCTAAGACGTAAGATTAATTGCTCAGCAAATTCGCCCTTTAATATTTTTAAAGTATAGCGTATGGCATATAACACCAAACACCATTCACACCAAATTCGGCGTGTTGACCTATTCATTGAGTTTCATTCTGTATGCCTTAGAAATACATTTCGCAACACAAATTTTGATAATAAAATTCAACGATTTGAAAACGTTGGTTGTGCATGGTGAAGTGGCAAACCGGAGTCATTTACCACCTGTCATGAATTCTTTTTTTATACTGTTGCTTGATCAACAGATACGTGCTCATTTGAATGCTTTGGCTTGCACGACTAACAGGCCTCCCATTGAAAAGATGAAAGCATCGTTGTGGCTATTATATACACAAGTAGAGATTTGAGGTTAAGTTTAACTACATTAATGGACAGATTTTGTTATTTGTTAGGCTAGTTATGGTCTGAAAAATGGCTGAACAATACGGGTGCCGGATTGATAACATGTCGCATTTTACAGGCGAAAACGCAAGGCTGTTAGCTAAAAGTGCAAATCATGTATATGGTCCTGATGCCATAACATGCAAATTCTTTTTCGATAATTTTGTTATCAAACCTCTGAAGTGTACTAACATTATGCAATAAACTAATCGATTCCAACAGTATTTCTCTTTCATGCAAATAGACTTCAAATGCCGAATTTCCATCTGATAAATCGAAACAAAATCTGACTATTTCTTAAGCGGCTGCTGCTAATAATATTAAAAAGTGTTCACTTTCATCATGTCAAGTGGAAATTGTCGTGATCGAATAGTGGTGAGCAAAACTAGGATTAATTGTTTGAAAAGTTCTGTGAATAGGTTGATTTTGTCAGAAGGTTGTCTATAGTGCGCTGATCCATTATGGCTAAACAATTGGATCTTCTGAATGAAGCGATAGCACATTAGGTTCCAGTTTTATTTAATAGCAAAAGTTTTATGATCCATGATGCCCATACCGAGTACGCGTAAACCTAAAGTGTCTTGATGGAAACTCAAAGAGTTTTATTGTGAGATTTTCATCCATTCATATATACATAATTAGTCATTACATCTCTTCAAGATTATGACCTAGCTTCTCATAGCACATATGTTGCGTGTGTTAATTTTATACATGAGTGGCGGGACCTACAGATTAAAGTCGACTCCGCACGATAGTTTTTTTGAGAAACTTTTCATGGCAATTTCATTTGTTCTCTGAGTTTTTGCCAGAAATATTTTTTCATATTTCGTTTCGTTAGAGATGTCTGACCTGGGGTTTGAACCGTGGCCTTACATGTAAGAAGATAACGCACTATCTACTAGACTACGGCGACAACATGAGGCTCCAGTTTTATTCAATAGGAAAGATGTTGAGTTCCATGATTCCAATACCGGGCACGTATAAGCCTACAGTGTTTTGCTTGAAACTTTAAGAGCTCTATATACGTCTACCTTACAGTTCGATGCAGTAGTTTTGTTTCTATTTCTATAGAATCTTTCGAAAATATATTTTAAATAACATAATATCGGATACAACGCCATTTTAACCAAAAATTATGTGTAGAACTCCATAAATGCTCAAAATTCCAATCAGATTTGCATAATCTTTTGTAGTTTAAATGAAATTCGTATTCAGTATAAGAGGTGGTTTTTAATTTTGGAATAAGGACGCTTAAATCCCTCTTCGAATAATATATCCTGGAAAAATACGAAGGCGATGTTGAGGCAGCTACTATATCATGAAATTCAAAGGGGGGCCGAAGGACTAGAGGACCTTCCTATACTTGGAAAGCCAAAAATTTTGTGTCATACATATGTCTGCCTTTGGACAGACATAATTGCACATAATTGATAGGCACTAATAACAAGCAATATATGGTAGTAAATAAATAGGGTGCCTTAACAGTCACTTAGAATTCTGTCACTATTGAATATATTTAACATTTAAAAGGGGTTATTAGTATTTTTATTTCCAATAATTGTTTTGTTTGTTGCCATTAAAACTACAGATATAACCTATTATTGGCTATTACACCACTCATATTATTACAGTCTATACATACATACATATATATGTAGATATCATAGCTGTATATACATATATCAGATTGTGTAAAAAGTATTTACTTAATTAGTTTTATTTACCGTGTGTATGAATTTATTTTTTTTACAATTAAAATCGGTTCTAATCAGCTTTTAAATAATCAACCACAATTCAAATGAACGACCACAAATAAAAGTTTTAAATTGAAATTATTATTAATGCTAAAAGATAAAAATATAAATAAAAATAAATACAATATAATAATTTAATTATTCAAATTATTAGTATTTATAAACAAAAAAAAACAAAAAAAATATGAAAAAAGTAGAACGCAATTGGTTGTTTATTCATAAAAAATCTGAATATGAATTCATAAATTTAATAATTCAAGTGAATTGTATTTTTTATTTTGTTTTTCAACAAATTTTACTAATTATTTTCAATAAATGTTTTATTATTAAATATGACTAAAAAGAAAATCCTTTTAAATCATACGATCTATCGCATTAAAATTATTCATTTAAAATTTTCCTTTTTAATAAATATAACTTTTAATTATTTTTGCGTGAATGTATGTATGTATTTGGAAATAATTTAAAAGCAATTTAATCAATAAATTTTAATTTAAGCTGGAATTATTATTTACAATGGCAATAAAAGAGTACGAATGCAAATCATTTTTATTTTTATGTGTGTTGCTCCGTGAATGCTTAAAATGATAAGAAAACGATATATGTAGTTCGAGTTACTGAAATACAAAGGTTTTGGTGTAGTAATCCTCAAGACCTTATTTTACGGCATGGCATTTTTTCCCTATACGTGTTGCAGAGGAAATCCTGCGAAACGTTAAGAGTCTACAGTCCCGCCCCAGGCATGAGTTTCTACCAAAGAGCCAATATATATCTTATTTACTTACATTATCATTACAGTGATTTAGTCCGGACTACGATCTAGCTTCGCACAACACCCATTTTGTGTATGTTAAATTTGTCTATGAGTTCGAAAGCTACTGTCGTAATGTTATTTACTCTCAGAGTTTTTGACAGAAGACAGCTTAGGGAAACTCACCAAAGGAATATTTTTTTACATACATACATACATAACATACATAATTGGTTGATTTTTAATATTTCGTTTTGTTTGATATAGCTGAGCCTGGAGCTGAACTACAGGCTAGCGTCTAATAAGCCTATGGCGAGTTCAATGTGTTTGAAATAATTTACGATGTATTTGTGCCAACTTTGCTTCCATATGGAATTTTCAAGTCAGTCGTCTATCAATGTGCATGCTACAATATTTTATATATAATTACCGAACCCCGAGTATGGTTATTTTATTTATTTTTATTTTTATTTTTTTTGCGATTAATAATAATTAGGAAAGGACTGCAGTTCATTGTGTTAGAATACGAGAAGGTGAATTACAAGGGAAAAAAGGCTCTAGTCTGGTAGCTAGTTTGTTGGCTTATTAGACGTAGGGACACGGTGCAAACCCCAGGAAGGACATCTTCAAGAAAAACGAAATATGAAAATATATTTCTTCGGCTACTGCCACTCAGCAGATGTCTAGCAAAAACTCTGAGAGTAAATAAAATTGCCATGAAAACCTTCTCAAAAATCTATCGTTCGGAGTCGACCTTAAACTGTAGGACCCGCCAGTCATATATAAAATGAACATACACAACATAAGTGGTGTGTGTGGTGTGTGTGGTGTTACTGAAGGGTTGTAATGACCAATTGTGTGTATGTAATAAATCAGAACCTTTCATGGGTATCGAATACCTAGGGTATTACCTGGAAATGGTGAGAAAATTTTGCTTTATAATCCGAATATTACGTGAACATATTTTTGTTTATTCACTTTTATTCAAATTTAAAAATTTTTCCAGCTGGGTGATGAATTTCAAGATATTTTACAGAAGCTCTCGAGTAGATTGAGGAAAGCAGTGTCAATGTATAAATATGGTTACTGATTGAATGTTGGAAGTAAGGATTGCACACAGGTTCCAAGATACAGCTCTAGGGCAAACGGACTGCAATCGTTTGGAGAGCGCTAACAAATCTGGCTTAATTAATAATAAATCTGCGACCGATGTTTTGAAGTAACGGAAATGATAGGCATTTTAAGGAGTCCGATACATTGTGTATTAAATGAATATTTTGCGCAAAATGTGTGCCGCGTTTACTCTCAATACATTTAAAACAGCGTCTTAAAGATGTCTCGATAGAGTGATGGCCGTCGATTGACCGCAACAAAGGAGTTTTTGAATTAACACAAGCGTGATAGACGAAATAAAATTGTCATGAAAACTTTCGCAGAAATCTGTCGTTCGGAGTCGAGATTAAACTGTCTCGATCACTCATGTATAAAATTAATACACACAACATAAGTGTTGTGAGAAACTAGGCCGTAATTCTGGAGGGTTGTTACGGTCAATTATGTGTGTATGTATGTATGTATGTATGTATGTATGTGATAGATAAGGGCACTAATTTAAGCATGAGAAAGAGTTTGGTTTTTACTATTTGACTCCGAACTTTAGGTGAAGAAATTTATAAAAAATGTTCAGACTTGAAGAAAATAAGATTTTGTTTTAGCAAAACAATATAAAATGGATAAATAAAGAAAAATATTATAAAATCTAAGTTTAGAATATCCTTCAGCTATATTTCTAACGGTAAATAATTCCACTTTTTATAAGAAATATTTTTTGGGTTAGAATTGTAGCTGCTTTCATTGAAAACTGCTGCTACAAACTGCCACTGTATATAATTTGTTGCCATATATTCGGTTTGATAAATTAAAAAATATTTTGAATTGTTTCAAAATAAAAACAATAAGAACAACAACAACAATATCAATATTAAAACAACGAATAGACTGGAAACAATAACGTACATATTTATGTCAAACCTCAATCACTGTTGTTAACAATACAACATGATATAAATAACAATAAAAACAACAACATATCAGATCGTTAAAAAAAACAAATCAAACAACAATACATATACATATGTATACATATGTATTGTTACATATGTATACATATGTATTGTTGTTGCTATTGCTGTTGCATTTTTATTCAATGATGCTGATGCTGATGCTACTTCTTATATTTTCTGTTTCTTTCCTTTTTTTAGTTCAAACCCCAATTTTGTTGAATTTTTCCTCATCTTTTCCCCGCTCTCTCACTCTCATTCTTTTTTTTTTTTGAATCCTTTATTTTTACATTTTTCTTTGTTGTTTTTAGTGTTTCATTTTAATTTCCGCATAACAATGCAAAGTTATTAAAATTTTTGTGCAGTTTATATTGTGTCTTCTTCTCCTTCTTCTTGTTGTTCATGTTATTTTTTCATTTTGAATTTTTTGTATTTCTTTTGAATTTTTATTCTTTTGGTTATTATTTGTTTTGTTTTTTTTATTTAGTTTTTGTTGTTGTTGTTGCATTTGTTGGTGGTAACATAGTGCTGCTGTTGTTATTGTTGTTATCATTGTTGTTTACATAGTAATACCTCTGGGTGATAAAATTCTTTAAAATGAATGAATGACTGTGTTCCTTCTCTTTATAGGATGCAAATGCTGCACATTAACAACGAAATACCAAGATTTGATTAAGCAAACTGTAATTAATTAATTGAGGAAAAAATTTGATTACTTAATTCATTTTATTACTAAATATTTCACAGGTTACCCCATTATCCCAATCCTCAATTACATCTTCAATCCAATTCTCTATTATATGATCGAACTTCTCCTACAAACACTATCTAAAAGCAACATTCAATCTCTTGTAATACGGTAGAATTAGTGTCTGCAAACTAGAGCTCATTAAAATCAAAATTTTTTTATATTTTATATTATATAATGATATTCCAATAGCTAAACACTCTGTTTCATCAGGTATTGTTTGCAGGAGAAGTTTGACCCTCACGATAGTCGATAATATAGTACAACATTCTTAGAAACCAGTTAGTTGTAGTCTTTCTTGTTTACCTTGGGCACAAAAATTGACTACGAGGAGAGTCCTCTAAAATATAGCAAAATATGCATCAATTTTAAGATATCCACAGTACAGGGAGTCTGCTTTCGAGTCACTTGTCATCATTACCTCAATATAATACGTGATCGTTTCTGTGTTTAACGATATCTCCGAGAAAAAAGAATCGTTTAAATTTTAAAGAATGTTTTGAATACTAAATTCAGCAATTTAAGATGCTGCAACAAGATTAAAAAGAATTTATTCGTCTCGAATATTGCCAAAACAGTGTTGTTTGCACTTTTAGGGCGCACAAAATTCTTTCATATTCATACATACATACGTAATTGATCTTCACAAGCTGAGAAACAGTCGCCGAAGAAATTTTTTTTCATATTTCGTTTCGTTGCTGATGCCTGACTTGTGGTTTGACCCGTGGCCTTACGTCTAATAAGCAAACACACTCATACTAGACTGTGGTGACTTACAAAAAAATATTCGCGACGTATAATCGCCTCAAATATTATCAAAACCATGTTTTTTGCACTTTAAGGTTACTTTAACTTAAGTCGCTGTAGTCTAGTAGCTAGTGTGTTGACTTATTAGATGTGAGGCCAAGGTTCAAACCCCAGTTCTTACAACTCCAACAAAACGAAATATCAAAAATACTTCTTTAGCGACTTCCCTTCAGCTGATTTCTGGCGATAACTAGGAGTAAATGAAATTGCGACGAAAAGTTTCTCAAAAAATCTGTCGTTCGATGTCGACTTGAAACTGTAGGTCCCGTCGATCATGTATAAAATTAACACACACAACGTAAGTGGTCCATGTTGTAAACTTGACTGAAGGGTTGTAATGACCTCTTTAGGAGGGTTTATTCATTACTTCAAATGATGATGGCTTGCGTGCATTTTGCTTTCTGTTACGTTCCATATCAGCTGTTCTTGTTTTGTATATGAAAAATATGTAGCTATGTTGCCGTTAGTTTTTCTGTTCCATTTCGGACTTGTATTAAATATACAAAACAGAAGCGGAATATAACATAACGCAAAGACTAATTCTACCTTAGCTCATCTACGAAGTCCCCAGACCTGTGGCACCCAGAGAGTATAACGTTAAAAGACAACTTGATAGAAAGATACAGTATTGCCATCTTAACAAAGAGAGCGATTAAATCAACAAAAGTTTGTCACCCCTACACCCAATACATGTTCAAAGTTTGTGTTGTTTCTAGGCAACCACAGAGGGCAAACCTATCATATCGTTTAGCTGGAACAACTTTAATAAGGAAACTGAAACAAAGCCTAGAAAAAATATCTTGAAGCCTTAGCTTTCTCTCTTTGTCCGAAGAGAACAGGACATATTCATATCCCCGAACAACAGCACGAAAATTTAAAAGCATTTCAGAAGTGCTGCAAGTTTAAAAATTTATTTTTCGACATACAACAACAACAAGTAGCTGCATTAGAATAAACATCGTATAGGTTTTATAGGACCAAAAAACATTACATAAATTTCATGGTCAGTGTGAACGCTTTATTCATGCCAACAGTGATGGTATTTTATTATTGTTTTTATTTTTAAACAGTTTTTTTCTTCTTTTTACATATTTATTCTTTTGTTGCCCATTGCCGTTGCTGTTGTTGTTGTTATTATTATTTTTGTTCATTTTGCAATATTCTTGCTTAAAATGAATGTATTTCACACTTTTTTATATTGTTGTTGCTATTGCTGTTGTAGTCGTTGTCGTTGCTGTATTTATTGTTGTTGTTTATTCATAGAGTGATCGCTTTAAGTGTTGCTGTTGTAGCTTTTCTTTCGGAACTTTTTTTTCATTCGTTTTCTTATTGTTTTTTTTTCGTTACAGTTTTAGCAGAGAACAATTCATCACAGCATTCTTGGCATATTACGAGCATTTAGGCAGGACACACACAACAGCAACAGTACTGCAGTTGTATATGGAAAGGAAAACAAATTCTGGTACTACTTGGGTTTTTGCTGCTGCATCTGAATACATTTGGTCAACAGAGCAAAACCGTAGGAACCGAAAAATATGCATTCGTTTATGGGTCAGCGAATATTTTCATTCTATTTTCAACAACAAATTAAATTTAATTAATTTGAATTCTTAGAAAATAAAAATAATCCAAATACTGTCAGGGCATACAGAGCGAGAGATAGAGAGAGAGCCAACCATGAAGTAAATTGTTGTAAGACAGAGTATAATAGAGCAGAGAGGATGGAATGTGCTAATTTTCGCAAAAATGAAAATAAGGTTTAAGGGTGATACAGTGGTTATTTCATTTATTTTATCAATAAATAAATTATTAGGATGACTAACCAGGAAGGGAGGAGGATTTCCAAATAAACGAATAGGAAATATTTAAACGAATGTGGTAATGTCATGTGAAAACATTACAAACACCCATTAATTGGACGGTAGCGAAATGGATACTGAAATATCTAAAAACTGAAGTATTCAAAGCAATATCTGAAATGTATGATAAATAGAGAATATTGTTAGGAAAATGGAAAAATCTAGATACTTGTGTTTTGCTTTTACATCGTTTAACAATAAAATTATGAACAAAAGCTACGAAGAGAATGAAATTATTTACATGATAAACAAGTAAACAAAAATATACCAGCAAACACCAGCATAAAAAATGGTAAACAAGTAAACGAAAATACAACAACAAAAAACACTACAAGAATAAATGTAAACAAAATACACAAACAACAATAATGAAACAACGATGTTCACATTTATAGAGATTTCGAGATGGCGAAGCCACGAAGCCACAAATCATCATTCATCAGATTGCTTACGTTGCCATTTAAAAGCCAAGGCAAAGCAGACAACTGAGTTAGTAAAGTTCAGTTAGTCTTGTGTGAAGCGTTTGAAGAGAGTAATTGTGGTTAGAAGATCTTCGTTACAAAGATCTGTCGTATAATTGACTAGTAATTGTTATTGTTTATGCAAAGAGTGTAAACAAAGGAATAACAAAATAAGGCAATTGTTGTTATTTACATAAAGTTGTGAACAGTGGCACACAGAATTGTGCGAACAATAAGGAATTTTAATTAAAACTAAAAACAATTTTATTTGTAATCTATGAGCTCATATTTTAAACGTTTTTTAAAAGGAAAACACGTAACAATATGTTGATGACATACAATAAAACTAACCGTGATAGGTTTTAGGATCAAATTTTTTGGCGAAATAATTCAATTCAGTGTTAGAGAACTCGGAATGTCGAAACATCCTTAAGGGCTCGTATATGTACTCCTATTTGATTAGAAAGCCTTCAAATATTTCAACTTTTTAGTGAATAAAACTACATTTCATTTAATAAAGGGTTATCCATTTTTCGGTGTCATAAGTAAAGTGAAGTAAAAGACATTTAAAGCTGTGATATCATTGCCATTATCGAACTTAGCGGTAACTTTTCGAACGCCTTTTTCCCAGTACCCCTCTTGGCATATGGCTTTCACAGCCTACATCAGCCTTGTTTTCATTTCTATACTTGTTGTTCGTTTCCTCGCCCGATGAATGCTAGGTTTTCAAATACTCGAACGAGACTATCCGTACAAACACAGCGTTTAAAGTAGCACCGCAAAAAGTCTAAGTGTCGCAAAGTTGCTTAATCTAGGTGGTCAATTATTCTTTTTGAAAACTTCTGATGCCATAACATCTTGAGACCCCGGTTGCCCTATGTTACTTACATTTTTAATGATTACTGTCACCTAGTGTCACCGTTGTTTAGTAGGTAGGGTGTTAGCTTATGTGACGTGTGGCTCGATCGAAACCCCAGGTCAGACATACCCAACAAAACGAAATATGAAAAATTATTTCTTCTGCGACTTCCTCTTAGCAGATTTCGGACTGAAACCCTGAGAGTGAATAGAATTGTCATGAAAACTTTCTCAAAAATCTGCCATTCGGAGTTGATTTTAAACTATAGGTCCCACCACTCATGTATAAAATTAAAACACACAACATAAGTGGTGTGACAAGCTGAGTTGTAATCCAGACTGAAGTTTTGTAATGACCAGTTATGTAATGTCACCTTGGAGTCGATTTATTGGAGTCGACCTTAATTGTAGGTCCCCCACTCATGTATTAAACTAACAAACACAACATAAGTGGTGTGAGAAACTGGGTTGTAATACTGACTAAAAGGTTGTAATGACCAGTTGTTTTATGTCACCCTGGAGTCAATAGTAGGAGTTTTATTTTCTTCTTCAACATGATACTTAACGGAGGAGGATATAAAAATCGTATAAAAAATATGCATTAAGCATGGGTTCATGTTCAGATCTTATTAGGAAAAAGTCAAAATCGATCGTAGTGTGTGGCTTGTGGCATCGTTTTGTTCGAACAACATTTCGTATGTATCAGATCAGACCCTCCAGATCATAACACGCATCAAACACTCGCTTCTTTTGGATGCGCTGACTTTTCACTATAACATCTAGATTCTTCGCGCCCTATATGTCAGAACTTAGCTGATTGACGTATCTATCGAATGAGAAATGAGAAAATATTTTTTTGAATAATCGGCCGTTGCTATAGCATCCAATCTGCATATAAAAGGCATTGAAAATGGTCAGCATAACTAATTTATATGACAAAATACCACATAAGATAATTCCAATTACAGAACATTCTCTGTATTAAGTTGCATACGCCGTATTAGAGATGGTACAGCTCAGTTCAATATTTATCTAACAATTTACGATTAAAATTTTTTGAGATTAAAGAAAAAAATTTCAAACTTTACGACCATATGTATTGAACCATTGGCTCTTATCAGCAGCCGTTTTAAATAAACTAGTTTCTCCAGCAAGTGGAAAAATTGTTTTATTTTTATTACAGTCAATACAGTGCTCACACATAATTTTTGTTTCAACTGATAAGAGTATAACAACTGTTTTTGGAAGATTAAAAATCCAATACGAATCGTCAATCATCAGTTGCATGTAGACTTTCATATCAAAAGGTTCTTACGTTCTAAGAAATATTCAAGAAAATGCGTGTGGCAATATTGGGTGGCGGCATTAATGGCTTCTGTTGTGCTGTAAAAATCTTGGAACATTACAAGAAACAAGGCAAAAACATTGAAGTCACCATATTATCCGATAAATTTACACCCAATACCACTGGTGACGGTTCAGCTGGTTTATGGGGTCCCTATTTGTTAGGCGGTACACCAACATCTAGAGTTCAGTGAGTCTTACGATCGTTTAAATAATGCCGGGTGTTTTTTCAATTATTTGAATGAAATTTTAGCAAATGGGCCAAGGGTATGCATGATTTCTTAGAACAATTATGGCTTTCAGAAGATGCAGGTGAGGCCGGCATTTGCTTGATACCAGTTGTCCGTCTGACAACTGCTGATACTCCTGTGGATGACTTTTGGAAAGATATTGTTTATGGCTGCCAACCCATGTCCGAGAGAGAATTGGCTCAATACAATGAAAATCGTGCTGTAAAATATACGTGAGTAGTTAATATGATTTGTTGTTGTTGTTGTTTCTAATCGATTAAAAATTGTTTTGGAAAAATATTAACGTTCTTATCAGTTTAAGTGCTCTTGTTACCGGCAATTGAGATTAAAAAACTTTTTGAAGACAATCTGTAGGAAAGGGTTTTTGTTAGTGCTGTGGTTAGTGCTACAGTTGACAGCCGTGTTGATTTGTTTTATCTTAATTGTGTAGATACAAGTTTAAAGAAGTATAACGACAAAAAATAATTACTAGCAGAGGAATACGATGTTCATAATCGATGTTTGTAATCGAAACAAACAATATCTGAGTATTATATGAGGTTGACATTAGATTGTGAATTATTTATTCAATCATCGGAAAGTTTTGTTTGTTTTATTGACGAATAATGAAAACCAAATTAGAATTAATCGGCAAATAATGATCGCAATTAACACTCACGCAACAGAAGCGTCAAGAAAATAACTTGATAACGAAGTGCCTAATTTATACTGATGCAGAATTAGCGACTAGTATTTAGATGGTACCTAGATGAACAAATGTGTGTGCAATAGTGGGTTTTAAAATAAAGGGGTAGGCAGACTTGGCTCTATGTCATACCACAGTCTTTCATTTAAGCTATTATCTGACCTTCTAATGAAGTCATTGAGACACCCATTGCCTGCAGAAGCTCGTTTCCTACGTTATAACGTTGAGGAAATACACAATAGTTGAAGAACTTTTCCTTCAATTTTAACTCTGCGGTTCCGGCAGAATTATTGTCCATATCTTCGTCATTTTTCATATGGCCAAGCGTAATAGTTGAAGAGCAATAGTTGAAGAAGAGTTTCCACCAATTTTGCCTCTGTAAGCCATTTATTAAGGTCACGGTTCAAACCCTCTCAGCTGGGCACTGGCAAAAACTTAGAGAGTAAATAAAATTGCCATGAAAAGTTTCTCAAAAATCCTCCACTGGCTATAAGAAGTCGCCGTAGCAAGTAGTGTGTTAGCTTATTAGGCCACGGTTCAAAGCCCAGCTCCGACATCTCCAACAAAACGAAGTATGAACAAATATTTCTTCGGTGACTTGCTCTCAGTAGATTTCTGGCAAAAACTCTAAGAGTAAATAAAATTGCCATGAAAAGTTTCTCAAAAATCTATCGTTCGGAGTCGACTTTTAACTGTAGGTCCCACCATACATGAGTATAAAATTAACACACACCACATAAGTGATGTGAGAAGCTAGGTCGTAATCCTGACTGAAGGGTTGTAGTGACCAATTATGTATGTTTGTTTGAGCCATTGGCCATATGACTACAAAGGCAATGCATCTCTCAGGAGTACCGAAACCGTGTGAGGATTTAAAGTTTAAGCAGACTAGCCTTCGCCAGATTTGCTGCAATATCTTGCTTATATTCGAAATTACAAATGCGGCGTTAACGCCAATTCCAAGTTTACAGGTTCTCAACAGGGTTTCCAAAATAAGGAACTTACCTGAAATTTATGAAAGTTGTACGGCCTGACCAATTCAGTATATCGAGAAACCACTATGCATATAATGCGAAACTTATAACGCTCTGTCATCTCATTGATAGACTTGCACGCAGCCAAAAACCGCTGTAGAGGTCATTACGTAAGAATCTAGTGCCTTGTAGGTCGCCTTACTATCAGGAGGTATGGTAGACTTTTTCCCAGAGATGTTATAATCCTTAATAATCAACACTTCCAATGATCCGCTAGGCTTGTCGAATGAGTTAGACCCACCGACTCTGTTTATAGACATACATCCATATATTATTGGCTTTTATAACCCATAGTCTTACAACACCCAACAATATTGTTGAGTGTGTACCTATAACGGGTGGGTCGACTTTTTTATTCGACTCAGATTGAGGTTTGACAAGCTTTTTCATGTAGTTTATTCATACACAGCTGAGATTTGAACTCAGACTTTGATTTGAAGAGACCAGTTGATACTTATGTACTCTGTAGCGAATTTAAATCACTTTCTTAGGTCAGAAAACTTTTGTTTGGTGAAATTGAGTCAACATCTAATTTTTTTAGGAGCTGTGCTAAAAGTATTTGACATTGCAATTATTCTAATTACCTCTTCTTGGCAACTTTTAATTCCTTTTTATAAAAAAAACTTCTCATCTAACGGAATTCTTTTTTTCCTTTCAGCAATGGATTATACTTCCTTACATACACTTCCGAGCCCCGGCTTTTACTGCCCTATTTAACCAAACGCTTTACAAAACAAGGTGGTCATATAGTCCAACAAAAAATACAAAACGTCGAGAAATTCCTTGAGACCAACGAATATGATGTTGTTATCAATTGCACGGGTTTGGGTTCTCTTGAACTACTGGACGATAAGAAAATGGCACCAGTACGTGGTCAAGTCAGCAGAGTAAAGGCTCCTTGGTTGTACTGTGCCTTGTTAGACGAAAGTGATGTGGGCAATTACATCATACCCAAGTAAGTTGAACCCTCAATCTTATACGTTTTATTTTTGTTTTAAAAATGTTAAATTTTTAGCATGGACACTGTAGTTTTAGGAGGCACTCACCAAGTCAATGATTTCAATACCTCTGTTTGTCCTGTGGATAAGAAGTTTATTGTGGATGGTTGCCGCGAAATAACGCCAGCTTTACATCATGCCCAACACTTGTTCGATTGGGTGGGTCTAAGGCCGGGCAGATCTGCTTTGCGTTTAGAACCAGAGCAAGTGAAAGGTAAGGAAATCTATTGTTTTGAAAGAAAAAATTCTCTTTTTTTTAATTCTAAATATTAATTCTAGGCAATAAAATCCTAATCCATAATTATGGTCATGGTGGCAGTGGCGTTACCATTGCCTGGGGTTGTGCTGCTGATGTTCTTGATATTCTGGAGCAAGCATTGGACAGACAACATCAAATCAAAGCTAAATTGTAAAGCCTTTAAGAACTGCTAGTAAAGATATTTAATTATTAAAACAAAACTTAACCTACATAACAGACTTATTTTGTGCGTGTCATTTAATCAAATGTTTATAAACATTTTGCCTGTTTATTCGTTTGTTATCAACATGTTGCTAAAATTCTTAGGGAGATGGTTGTACAAATATTTTTATTTTTCGACCAGTTAACCTTAGTGCTGCAGGATTCGTTGGAAATTTTTTAGTATGTCTTCGTCTGTGATGTTGGTTGGTGTTCTAATTATTGACGGTTATTTAATACGAATTAAAAATGTTATATTTTCGTTATTTGTAATTTTTTTTTATTTTAAAATAATTGTTTATTTTACAGTCTTTTAATACCTGTTTATGAAAAAAGAGGGAGTTAAAGTTCTAGAAAAAATTCTTTAAAAAAAATCTTCTTAACTGCAAATGTTTGTTAATTTCTCTACGAGAAATAATTTTTAGTTCAATTACAAAAGTCGATTACTATTTTAAGCTTACTTTGGATTACTTTTGTTCTGTTTTTTTTTATTAACAGTTCTTCACACTCTTGTTGTTTTCCTGAAGATCTTCTATGAAACGGAGTTTAAATACTTAGGTATAGAATTAGACAGGAAACTGTTGTAGAATGTTCATGTAAATGCAAAGAAATTTTTTAATTATATCCAAAAATGCTGCATTGGACCGGACCTGTGGAGACATAGTGTGGGAAGTAAACATGAATTTAAAAATTACTCAATTGTGTAATCGAAGATTATGAGACATTGAGACTATGGTTAGATTATCAGAGACACACCGAACACAATATACTTATGAGAGTATTATGACATTAGTTGGCAGTAAATCCTTGACTGGATAAAATTAAGAAACTTTGGAAGTTACTTTGTAATTCAATTCATGTGAAAAGAGTTTCCATGGAAATATGAAGAGCACATTAGTAGATTATAATTAGGCAGAGAGATGATAAAGGGAAATGAAGAGTCGGTTCACGCTCGATGGATTCGGGAGCGTTAGGCATACTCCAAAAGAGTTGACGTCTGACCTTCCTTGGAGGTTTGTCGATGGATTATTTGAAGAAGAATTGAAGCCTCAGAAGATTTTTTTAATTTGAATACAATGATGAGAATCTTTCACTTATTACGGTTTTGAACGTGGTTTAGTTGGATGTGTTTTTAAGCGCTTTAACTACATAATATATTTAACTCCAGCGACAAGACGACCTTGTTATTTGCCTGTAAGACAATTGAATTCCAGTGTTAATGAGGAAAGAAGATCTTTAATGAAATAGAACTACAACCTTACAATACATTAGAATGATATCTATTTGTAGTGACCCAAAGTTCCATTAGAACCACTCTGTTCCCATGGTTGTAGGTATCTAACATGTTTTTAACTAAAAAGCACAACTATTCTACAGAGTATGCAATAAATGTGAAAGCGAAAGTTTTTTTTAAAGCGTTTATATCCTAAAACTTGATGTTCGATGTTTCTATCTACTGTTGACTGTTTTCATATGGTTTTACCATATTTTTGCAGATAAAGTTATGTTATAAGTATTTCACCGTATCAACTTCAAAGTTCTCTCTTACAGAATTGGAAGAATAATTTTCAATATTCTAAAACAGTAGTCTGTCTAAAACTAAAGATTCCGACTAATCTACTTATAACCGAATTAGTAAAGCGCTGAATACAAATCCACATGTTTGATTTACGCAGTGCCCAGAGAAAAAATTTAACCAATTATCCTGTAGGAAAATAGTCTAGTATGCAGTGTATTGGCTTATGAGACGTCAAACCCCAAAAACTCTGAAAGTAAATAAAAAGTTGTCATGAAGAGTTTCTCAAAAATATCTATCATTAGAAATCAACTTTAAGCTGTAGGTCCCGCCATTCATGTATAAAATTAACACACACACAACATAAGTGGTGTGAAAAGCTAGGTTGTAATACTGACTGAAGGGTTGTCACGAGCATGCATGTAAACAAGGTAATCGCATAAGGAAGACCTGAGTCTTGTATACCCTACGGACTACGTTCAATAAATATTTGTACAGAATAGATTCTGTGAGGAGGAATCACTAAGGCACATACTTGGTATCTGTGATGCATTTCAGAAGAATTATCTATTATTACACAGGGGATGAGAGAAATAGAGGAATCCTTTACAGGCAGTCAGCTCTACAAAACGCCCTGAGATCGCAGAATTTTAGTAATTATCTAGCATAATAAATACATATAAATTAGATTAGTTTTTAGGCTAATTTCCCTAATAGATTGCGCTGCGGTCGTCTCATAATTGAACTTTCCTTGTCTTAAAATTCCACTTGACGTCTAAATCGTCTAGTCAAATTACAATGTGACATTAGATAGACAAAACAGCAGTGTGAGCCAACATTTGAATTTTCGGATCCTTTGGATTTAATACTAATAGCAAGAGGAACATGAAATTGCGTAATTTTTTGTCCTCATAATTCAACATAACATTGAGAAAGTAACTGAACGCGTAAGTCTTTTACTTATCAAGAGTCCGTGCTTGGGATTTTACATTAACGGTGTAATATTGGTAATTTGAGTCACTATTACACTTTGCTTGTTCTGTTGAAAGGTAGACCGTTTGAAATATTGAAGTTACAATTGAAGTTAGTAAATAACTGAGTGTTTTTGCGATATCAAGAAGCATGATTAGGACTTGATAAATACAATATAATACAGCTAACCCTCATGAAATTTTTATGTAATAGCGGTTATGGACTGAAAAATTCTCTCATTCTGTTGGCTAGAAAGACATTTCCCTATTGGAGACTAACTTTTTTGGTTTATGATTGACTTCATTTTTAAAATTTAAATTTCTTATAAAAACTAAACTCATTGAAAATATTTTAATATTTAAATTGAAATTCTACACAAAAAGAAAACGATTTTGCCTATAATTTGAAGTAAATATTGTACCACATACATTTTTCTATTACCCCATCATTCAAAATCTCTACAATATTTAAACAAGTGTTCAGGGATTTCCCTTTTCAATACAATTTTTTCGCTAAAAACTTTGCAATAAATTTCCACACCAACAGCGGATACACAAGTAACAACATGACATTCTTCTCGGCTTTATAGTACAGTTTGGTAATGTTATAGAAAATGTATGTAAAAAAGAATTCAAGGGATTTTATGCCATCAACACAGCAACTAAAAAAAAAACACTTACACTTACTCCTTGATTTTAAAGCAGATTTCAAAGAAAACAGCGTAAGGGACAGAGAAGGGAAAAAGGGGAATGTAAATAACTTAAAAAAAGACAAAAGAATATACGAAAAGGGGGGAATGTAGGGATGTATGGAAGTAAGAAATAAATACATGGAAATATACATTAAAACTAAAATATGTATGTGTGTGTGAGGAAAATGTTTGTATTTCTTATCAGGAAACTGCAATGACAAATGTGTTTATATTGTCAGAGAAGACACAAAACAATGCACAGCTAAACTAACAACAAGCATCAGTAGTATGAAGTGTACAAGAGAGGAAGAGGGAGAGAAATAGAGAATGCAGAGCAACAAAGGCTGCAACATCATGACGATAACAACTTAAAGTGGCATAATGAAATTTCCTCAAGTGGTAAATGTAACGTGTTGCATTCTTCAAATAGTTTAACGAGAATATTTTTTTTTTATTAAAACACTCTTAAAATTGTCTTTAAATACTTCCGAATGAGATAAGCATGCAATATCTTATGCTTTTAATTTTGCTCGTAACACCTCAAACAAGCAGCGCATTAGTCTATGCTATACTTTGATAGCTAGAGAGTAAATGCAGAGAGAGAGAGAGAAAGATAGAGAGAGTGATAATAAAAAAATCAGAAAATCCTTTACAATATATGACAGTTTAAACCTTCCTTTTAAACATTTCGACTATTAAGTGTCTACACACTGTTTACTTATCATCAAAACTTACTCTCCCTTGTCTTAAAAAAACAGGTGAACGTGTATGTGTGTTTCACTGTTTTTTATATAAAATAATGAATGTGTATATGTACCATATCGTGTTATGAATATTTAAAAACATTTGAATCAGTTTTCTTTCCTCTCTCTCTCAATAGGTTATGCATGTGTCTTCTGTGTGTATGAGTGGGTAAGTCATACCAATAAGACTATAAAAAACAACAAAAAGAATCCTGTTAAATGTGTCTCACTGTCATATGAATGTTTATTTTAATGTGCATTTGTTTATGTATGTATGCGTGTATGTGTATAAGCATTTCAAATGCCAAGAGAGCTTTCACTTTTTCTATGTGTACGTCTGTCTGTGTGCGTATGTTTGATACTCTGTATGAATATAGATACAGTTATATGGCACTTTGTTGTTGTAGTTTTAAATTGTACAATAAAATGTTGTGTCTGTAAAAGTCATCATCCTTTGCTCTCTCCGTATGTGTTCAGGAATTTTTATAAGATTTTATAGACGAGTATAACTGAATAAGAGAAGAAAAAAAAAATAAAATAAAAAGAATAAGCAGAAGCATAAGCATAAGAAGGGAATAAAATAAAATAAATCCGTTTTAAAGAACTTAAGCAAGTTTTGAAAATGTTTTCTTTTTATGTTGTCAGTTCTTACTTTTCAAATCAAAAGTCGTTACATATTATTTCTTTAAGCAGGTTGACGCACAGCATTGCTGGCAGCAAAGTAAGTTCTTTCAAGGGTACAGTAACTGAAAGAAACTTTTAAATTTTTCTTTTAAACTTAGAATCAGTAACATACACTTTATAGATTATGTGCTATTCGAGAAACACGGTCTAGTCGTTTCCATAAAATTCTTAATAAAATTATGTTCCATTTATTTTTCTTGCAAAGTGACATTTAGTGCTACAAATCCGATTTATACTGGTTCAAGAAATCCGGAGAAGGAGTAAAAATTTCCATCCTTCAAGGAACATATGACTTTCAAAAGCATGTAAATGTATTGGATTGTTTTATTCAATGTAGTGGTAAGTAATTTTTGATCAGTAAGTAATACTCATTCTCAAGAACTAGCCCTGCATGATATTCTAAAAATGTTTGTTGTTAATGTTACCCTCTCTGTGGCAGATTATTTGAAGGGGTATTGAAGTCACTATGCTAAGGCAGCTGTTGATCGCCTTAAGGAAGCTTCTCATGACACGAATGTTGTGTGTGTTAATTTTATTCACGAATTGCGGAAAGTGCAGTTGAAAATCGACTTCGAATGACAGATTTCATCACTTTTTTCATGGCAATTAGTTACTCTTAGGGTTTCTGAGAAAAGATTGCCGAGAGTGGGTCGCTTTAAAATATATTTTCGATTCTTCTTTTTTTTAAAGACGTGAGAGTTGAGGTTTGCAATGTCTGCTTCCGTTTAATAAGCGAACACATAACCCACTGAACTGTAAGGAGATAGTCTAGGGTCTGTTAATCCATCCAATGGAAAGCAAAGATCACAAAAAAAAACTGACTTTCAAAATGTAAGATCACAAAAAAAACTGAGTTTCAAAATGTATCAATACAAAGTTTGTATGCAGTTCTGCTACGGTATATAAATTATGTAGATATGTAAAGTTACCAAACAATGCATCAACTATAAATCCGAAGCCTGATTGCCTGATTTTGAAATAGTATACATTGTAAAAATTTTGTATAGCGGCTTTATGAAACATTATACTTTGTTCAAACACAAATCAATAACGTTATGGAAGTCAGCCTGGCTTACAGTCCCAGCAACTATTCTATCTTGTACCTCTGATTATAATGATTAGGACAAATAATATAATAAATAAGGCAATAAAGTATTGATAGAGCGATTTTGATTACCATCAGAGACTTTGGTCTGTTACTGACTTATTTATTTCGACCTCCCTTAATATATGCATCCAGGCGCCTCTTCTTCTTGCGCACCTTCTCCAGTTGGACACTCCAAACGATTAAAGGGCATCCTCGCTTTGGTGCTTCCAATGCAAACAAGGCCGTCCTATTCGCCGATTTCCTCAAATTCCTGCCTCGCCGGAGCATTCTGCTCCAAAATTTTTTTTCGGCGATTTCCTCTCAGCAGACTCTGAGGGTAAATAAAAATTTGCCGTGAAAAGTTTCTCGGAGTCGACTTTAAACTGTAGGTCCCGCCACTCATGTATGAAATTAACACACACAACATAAGTGGTGTGAGAAATTAAATCGTAATCCTGACTGAAGGGTTTTAATGACTAATTATGTATGTATGTATGTACTCTAATGCGCTGTTGATATTTGCGCTCATTTTCGAAATATAGAAATTTCTAAGAAGAAGGCAGTTCCATATTTTTTATGTGAGACTGAGATCTACGCAATGGATTATATGACTTTAATTATAGAGGTCACTGTTGCTGAAGTGGCTGTAGTGTAGTAGGTAGTGTGTTGGCTTATTAGACGTGAGGCCCTGATTAACCCCTGACTAAGACATCTCGAACAACAGGAAATATAAAAAAATATATCTTCGGCGTCTTCCTCTCAGCAGTCTTCTGAAAAAAACTCAGAGTAAATAAAAAATTGCCATGAAAAGTTTCCCAAAAACATTGTTGTTCGGAGACGACTAAACTGTAGGTCCCGCCAATCATGTGTAAAATTAACACGCACAACATGCGTCATGTGGGAAGCTTGGCCATAATCCTGCCTTAAGGGTTATAATGAGCAATTAAGTATTAAGTAAGTTGTGAGAAAATAAAGCTGGGAACCTTTTCTAGTAATAAACATGGACTTTAAGGGCTTGTTTTTCGAAAGCCGCCTAGCTGGCTATTATAGTTGAAATATAAATAAAGGAGTGAGGCAAAGCTTTAATAAAGAAAAAGTTTTTTGCATGGATTATTCTAAGAAATATAAGGGTTTAATTTTTAATATTTAATCTAAATAGTTTTTAGTCCTTAATTTAAATAAATATCAACAGAAAATGTTTATTATTTTTAACTTGAACTACAATACATATTTTGTATTTATTAAAGTAAATTTAATTTCTTTTATTTATTTACTGTGCATATAGCAAAAAATAAATATATTTATGTCCACTTTACAAATATTCACAGGAGAATATTTTTTGATATGAAAAAGAAAAGCTTAAAAATAAAAAAAAACAAAAAATAGGAAAATAAATTTAAACAAATATTTGTCATTTTGAGCAAAAAAATATTTTTGGTTTAACCGCATGCATAAGAGCATGCATATGCATGCATGTTTTGGTTTGTCATAGTTTTTCTACCATAAACATAAAGAGAGAGACAGAAAAAAATATATAAAATCCTCTAAACAAAATATGAAAAAAAACAAGGAAAATATAATGAAAATAAATATGAAAGTGTTTCCAAATAAAGGAGAAAAACAAAAATAAGTCCTTAAAACAAATATTTGCATATAAAATATTTACGCAAAAATAAAATATTTTTTAAATAATTTAATAAAAAAAAACTTGAAATTAAATAAATATTCTTTAAAGAAAGGGATTTTCAAATTTAATTTTTATTTTCCTTTAAAAATCTTTGGTTTTACACACACGCAATTCTTTGTCTTAATCTTGATAAGATTTCTTACGATGTGGTGTGGTGTTGGTTTTAAACAAAAGAATCCTATTGACTTGCAAAGGTTTGTTTACAATAAAACAACGTACAATTGTTTGGTAAAACCACAGTGTGAGAATAAACTCGACCACAACATTTGAATGAGAATTCTTCGAAACCAAGAAACTATTTCAACTAATTTTTGCCAAGTTAAAGTTAAACAGAATACAACCGTAACAGTTGGGGAAAAACAATTCCAAGAACTAGAAATTGCTGCAAAATGGTAAAGGTATCATAGATTAAGGACTTCTAACGAAAACAATTAAAATCTAAATGTACGTAACGACGTTTTTTAATACGTCAGTTAATGGAAAAAGGGATTGAAAGCTTTTTTTCTATGATTATGGCGAAATGGAAGGTCGTTACATAGGTCATGATCAATATTACTATGGTTTATTGTCAAGGACAGGCAATGACTTTTTATTACATGGCAAATAAAATCTTTGATTTTAAAATAATCGATATATAAGCGAATTAAATTTTTGTTTGTCTTCGTTTTTTTCTTTCCATCATTTAGAATTTTTTTATTCTCTTTCCATTCCTTCATTTAATTTCAGTTTCATGACTCAATTTTCGCAATTACGCATGTGATAGGGCTACTGTGGTAACTTCTAGAATGATAGAATTGCCTTCTGTGAAAGTGTATTGGATTGTTGTATTAAATATAGTGGTTAGGAACTTGGATGTTATACTTACCTGCTCTTCCTATAATGTGCCTTGCTAATGTTTTCCTTTCTAAGTAATTAGGAATCACAAGACTTCTTGAATGGATTGTGTACATCGGCACTAATGCCGTTTTTATATTTAAAATTTAAAAAATTATAAAAGTTTCTTCGTTATCTTCCACATTAGAAGATGGCTTGCTGCGGATTGAAGTCGTTCATTGATACCTTGGCTCATAAACGTGACATTAGTAATATGTTAATCTGTACCTATGGTTAGTGTAAACGTTGGGCAATCAGAAGTTTTATACGTAATGGGCACAAACATTCAATTAGATGTTCGTTGCAGTCATCAAATTTTCAACAGTTGAAAGAAGGTTTCAAATGTCTTGGTATCTCAAGTTGAAGCACTTCATCTGATGCTTTTACCATTCGCTGTGACTTGAATTTCCCACATTGAAAAAAGCCACACTGCTTTTATAAACAGACAATAACTCAGTTGACTCCTGTCATAGTTACGTTACTTGTGTGTGTTTTTGACAGACATTGTATGCAGATTATCTCGTGAATTTGGAACGAAAAAACTTCCACTCACAGATTAATACAATCAAGGGCCAAAAATATTCGTTTGTACCAGGATAATTCGTTTCCATGACAAAAATCCTCGAAATAGTAGTAGTAGGGCATAGTAAAGCTTCCTCATTTATTGTCCACCCGTATAAAACTAGTAACGTAACGCGTTACGCACTCAGTACCACTTTTGTGATATATGGGTTGGTTGAGAACAGATGCATGAATAATAAAAAAGGGGTACGGTGTTTTTGGTTCTAGAAAGAAATATTATGAGTCTGTGGAGAAACCAGCAGGAATTTTGGTTTTTTTTTGGTTCTAGAAAGAAATATTATGAGTCTGTGGAGAAACCAGCAGGTATTTTCCAAGCAGAATCCTATTTTGTCAAAAAATGTGCTCAATTCCATACGAATGAAGAGTACAAAAAGCGAGACATGAAACTCAGACCGCCATAGAACACTAGGCTCTTATGGGGTTAACTACGAAATAGCAGGGAAGCAGGATATGGCAAATTGGCCATTCTTTTCCCCATCCTAGATAAAGTCGGTAGGAAAATGAAAGTGCTAGAAGAGAAATTTTATGCTGCTAACAAAGCCAAAACTTTTCTGCAACATAATTCGATTCATTCGAACGGAGCATCAGTTAATTTTTTTAAATCACATCTTAGCTTCTGAGAATACACGACTAGGGTGCAGTTCCCGATTACAACCAGTAAGCAATTTATAAGCTTTTTATCAAGAAAGTGCCAAATTTGTATTTAATCATCGAAAGAGGTTTCATTCCCATCATTCCTTTGCAAATACGTGATGATGTTCATCATTTTGATAATCATCAAGAGATACATAATAACTGGATATTACAACCCTTCAGTCAGGATTACGACCTATCCTCTCCAGCCACTTACATATGTTATGTGTATGTTATTTCTATCCATAAAAGGCGGGCCGTACAGTTTAAAATGGATTGTGAACGACAGATTTTTTAGAATCTTTTCTTGGCAATTTTACTTATTCTCAGAGTTTTTACCAGAAATCTGGAGAGAGCAAGTCGCCGAAGAAATATTTGTTCACACTCTGTTTTGTCTGCGCTGGGGTTTGAACTGTTTCCTCACCTACCTACTAGACAATGGCGACTTATATCACATCTAAATTCTTTTGAATTAACCTTTGTATGAGATTTCGCAAGTGGGCCAGATACATTGTTACCAACAATGTACGCGTGATCATGTTTCCCGCAGACATATGTACCTGGTAGTCTTATAATTTTCGATTTGAAATTATCTAATCTAATAGCCAGAAAGCATGCTTTCTTTTCCAATAGGATTTATACAATAAATTTAAATTAAAGACAAGAAAAGTACCTTCTGTAGAGTGTGCCAGAAAACCACAATGAATTAATGAGTCAGTCAAATAGTACCTTTTCTAACAAACCGGTTTTATGGTGCCTTGTGAGGTTTAACGCAAATATTTCCGTTTCCTTTTGTATTCCATTTTTTTTTTGGTTTGAAACGTGAATGTATTTTTATGTATAAAGCGTGCAATAAATGTCAATGTGAGAGTGCATAAGAAAAAAAATGAAGGAAAATAAATGAAACTGAAATAAATGAGTGTGTGTTGTATTTTTCAAGATCATATTTTCCATGGCGTTAAGACAGAAAAACAAAGAAGAATTTTAAGGTTCGTTTTTATTTTTGTTTTTAACCGAATTAACCTTCGCCTTAAAAATGGAACAAAAGGAATGCCTGCCTGCCTGCTTGCCTGCCTGTAAAGGTTGATATTTGTATACACTTGTGTTCCTTTTCTTTTAAATTTTTTTGATTTTTGTTTTTGTTTTTCGAAAATATTTTCACCAATTTATACTGCTACGTACACTATGGAATTGAAGTTGGGCTGTTTTCGTATTCTTATGCAATGAAAACAAAACGAAAATGTTTCGTTCGTTCGTTAGCATTTAAAACAATTTTTGTTGGGCATTTCTCTGGTTTAAACTGTTATTGTTACTGCTACTACTCGACGTATTATTGTTGTTCTTTTTTTCATGCAGTTTTTTTTTTGTATTGTTTGTTAACCAGTGCCGTATGAAATTGTTTTAACAACTGCGGATAATTCCAAATATTTCTTACTTTTGTTGCTGCTGCTGCTGTTGTTGTTGTGAAATTCTTTAGTTGAATAAAATTTTCTTCAACACACTGTACACTGTATTCGTTTTGTAAGGTTACGCTTATTTAATATGGCAGAACAAAAATCATGCAAAAGTGTATTTAAGGAATTATTTTCTCTTCTCCTTTTTTTAATTTTTTTGTTGGAAAAGTTTAAAATTTTTGTTGTTGTTGCTCTTTTAATGTTATTTTGTTGTTTCCTTTGACTAGAGAAATGAATTAATAAAATACAGAGTAAAGCAGTACAAAAGCATTCACAATTTGAAGGCAATTGAATGGAAAAGACAGACAAAAGTGTTTAAAGTATTGTCTTGCAAGAAAAATGAAGAAATTTAAAATTTTGATAGTGACACTCGGTGTTATGGAAGTACTTCTGTAGTTCAATTCTTTAAATAACATTGTCAAGCTTCGATACATCGGTGGCACATTGCATACGTCATATTTTTCGGCAGCTTTTAGGATTGTACTTTAGTCCCAGCAAAGGTTTTTTATTAATAATTTGGTGTTGTATCCTGCCAATCCCACCAGCCAAAGTAATTCTTCCCGATCATGTTCATGGATGACATTTAAATCCTTTCTGAAGTTTTCAAACATTTCGAATTGTCTTGTGTCGGTATATTCTTGATCTTACTATGCGAACTACTATGTGAACTACAATTGTGGCGACACTTTCGTTATTTACGATTTTACTTTTCTAATTGAAAATCTTTGAAATTTATAGATCAGCTTAAGGATGAAATGGTAACCAATTCGATACTGATGTTTACCGTATGTAAAGCCATCTACAAGGTTTTGAAGCCTAAAATCTTTACAGATATTTCGATCCTCAAAGGGAATAGCTGAGAATGCTTTTGAAAAGTATGGTGCTAGGTTCCAGAAGAATTGATCGAATTTATAAAATTTAAAGTGGATAGGATTTCAATTATATATGCTAATTAACCTACACTGTTTCATATTTACAATGCTTTTGGAGATTTCTTTTAAATGCTAAAAATGTTAAGACGACATTATAAAACTTTTGAAAGGAAATACTTTGTTGGCTCCCTGACAACGGGACAGGTTAACAATTGTATGTCCCATAAACTGAGAAAACAGAAGATACCTCTGAACCACCCTCTGCTTTAAAGTTATGTCAAAAGGTCTTTGAAAGAGCAAGAGAACTCTGCGAAATAGTAGTTCTTGTAAGGACAAGTCGACCCTTATAGAGAGGCAAGTCGGCCTTTTGTAGACGTGTGGATCACGGTGTACATGATCAATCTTTTAAGAGTTCTTCAAGGTTTTCTATATTGAAGTCGGCATTACGTAAACGAAATTTTGTACATAACATTTACCTAAAGGACTAAGCCATCTTCCAAGGTTGTAGGTGCGATTTGTGTCTTCGTGTCTGGAAGGGAAGAGAGACATTTTCTATGTTAATGTGGGGCATTAAAGGCTTGACATTTTTTAGAGAGCTTTTTCTGAGTTTCTTGACGAGATTTGTGTGTTAGTACGTTCACTTCGACATAGTGCTTGGAAAAACAGCACCATATATGGATCGTCTCTGAGTGTCTTAGTAATTTCGGGTACTAGGATTTTCTCTACTCCTATCATCATCATGCTATGTTAGCTAGAATATTTGTGTTTTCAGTTGAAACTGGCTTGGTATCCAAACCAATACGAATTAGAGAAAATCGTTTCCATATACATAGCTCAAACAGTGCCTAGTTACGACGCATAATGATATATTCTGATGTATAATCTGTGGATTCAGCTGTCCTATAAGACACAAAGCCCTAGATAGATAATATGTTAACCAATTTAAATAAGGAACCACATTGTTTAATTCAATTATGTTTTAAAACAAAATTTTGTCTCATAATTTTTAATGCTAAGTCTTCAATATCGATAACAATTTTTTCTTGCTAATTTCCCATAAAGATTTGCCATCATTCTCGGTATTTCTAGGAAAATAAAAATGTTTTCCGAAAGTGATTACATAATAATTTTACAAAATATGAATGAATGGCCATAAAATATTCTCCTCATCCATACAATACAAATGACCAGCTGCTTAAATGTCTGATGCTGCTGCTTTCTCTCTGATGCTATGAAAAATTTCAAGAACAGAAATAAAAAAAGAATAAAATAATGTGTTAAACATCTATGTCGTTGTTGTTGCTGTCCTTGTAAAACTTATTAATAAAAAATCCGCTTATATTGCTTCTAAACCCACATCTCCCTTCATCCCGCTCTGCTTCATCATCATCATCTATTATGAAAATGTCTTGGAAATACCTTTTCTTTAAACGGCTATTAGTCTTGGTTGTTGAAAGGACTTTGAAAAAAAAATCAAAAAAAAAAACAGAAAAAAGGTGACAAGAATCCTTATAAAATGAAAATAATTTTTATCACAACCTTACAGGTGCCCAAATAAACACTGAAAACGGAGCATTTGAATTCGGTGGAATAGAGAGTGGGGGTGGTGGTTCAGAGTAAAAAGAATCTGTTAAATAATGAATGAGTAGCGACGCGACAAAACAACCATGAAAATGTCTCTTTCTTTATAAAAATTTGTCACATAAATGGTGGCTGTAAAAAATGCATTTTTTTCCTCTTCTTCGCTTTTTTATTTTTGTTGTTCGTATTGTACGTTGTCACTAAAAGTTCCTTGAATACTTTTGGTTAGAATGTTGGTTAGCTAGGTTGGCCATGGTACGTTTTTTCTCGCTCTCTCTCTCTCTCTCTAACTTTTATGATTGAGGGTTATTTTATAAGCTCTTTTTTTATTCGTTTTTCAACACTTTCTAAAGAATTTTTCATCTTTAATATTACGAGAGCATTGTGACTTTGTTGCCTTAAAAGAATAGCAACGTTTTCTTTAAACAATTGAAAACATTTTTAAATTAAATTTCAGTAGAATTACGTCGCCTTTAAATTAATTGCAATTCTTTTGGAAATTAATAAACAATTAATTGAAATTAATTGGAATTGATTTTAATTCAGTATTTTTCAAATAACACAGAGGCAGATGAGTTAAACTCAGTTAAAGCTTTATGGCAGAGCTCTCTAGGATATGATAAATAGACATGACAGTTAATCTAAAAGGTAGTATGAACGTACCAATGCACCGTGGATGTCAGAAGATGCTTCCTTTAGGTTAAAATTCTTTAACTAAAATGCCGCCCATTTAGTGATGTGCATTAAACTAGAAAATGCTTCTTTTGAAAATATAACGTCTCTGATGTGAAAATGTAAAGGTATAAATCACACCAAGAACTTCATGAGATAAGTTGATTTCTTTTCATTAGCATTCTGTGGCCAAAGGTTCGATCGTAACCAAATTTACGATCGTTTTCTGCTGGTCCGTTTAGAAAGTGCATAGATTAGGAAGGATGATAAGGTTCATTACGAGAACATTTGTATCGCATAGCATAACGAGAAATGCATCCACTTTTTTATGTGAATGTTCATGTTTTGGGAGCTACAGTTGAAATGAGATCCTCAATGATTATTTAGAAAGTCAAGTTTGTATGTTTTTTATTTTCTTTCTTTTAAGGAACATATAATTAAAATTGCTTTAGGCATACTCTAAAAGATGTGTTTGAGTTTGTTGATTGATGATTTGGAGCAGAATTGAAGCCTCAGAGGATTTTTTAAAATTCGAATACAATGATAAACATCTTGATTTAGTCGAGTGTGCTTTAACCAAAAAATACGTTTAACTCCAGTGTCAAGAGGATCTTATTACTCGAATGTAAGACAATTGGATTGCGAAGTAGTAATGAGAAGGCAGATATTTAATGAAATTGAACTAAAAGCTTTCAATACATCAGAATGATATCTATTTGTAGTGACCCAAAACTTCATTCGAAGCACTCTGATTGTTGGTATCTAATATGATTTTAAATAAAAATCACAGCTATTCGTATAAAGACTTCTACAGAGTACGCAGCAAATGTGGCAGAGGATCTATCTACTGGTGACTATTTAGACGTGATGTGGTCATATTTTTGTGGATAAAAACATGTTTTAAGGATTTCTCCGTATCAACTTCAAAGTTCACTCTCTTAAAGAATTGAAAGAAAATGTTTCAATGTTCTAGCACAATAGACTGCCTGTATGAAACTAAAAGATTCCAACTAACCGACTTACAACTGAATTTGTAAAGCGATTAATATAAATCTCCTTGTTTGATTTACACAATACTCAGAGAATAAATTGAAGCAATTTTTCAGTAAAAAATAGTCTAGTAGGTAGTATGTTGGCTTATTAGATGTAAGGCCACGGTTCAAACCCCAGGTCAGACGTCAAAACGAAATATGAAAAAAAAATTCTTCTGAGACGTCCTTTTAGCAGATTTCTGGCAAAAACTCTGCGAGTAAATATAGTTTTTCAAGTTTCTGTCGTTCGGAGTCTTCTTTCAACTGTAGATGTCGCCACTCATGTATAAAATTAACACTTACAATATACGTGGTGTGAAAAACTTGATGTCGTAATCCTGAACGAACATATTTGAAAATATTTGTGCGTTAATCATTCGTTCCGTTTGATTTTTTACCCCAATTTTAATAAATCAAATTTTAATATTTTTTTCAATTTTAAATTAAACCAATTTTAGTACAATGTTATGAGTTTAAAAATCATTCAATTAAAAGAGAAAATCCTAATAAAACCAAAGAAAAAGGAAAAGCAAATTTTTTGGTCTTTTTGATTTTTGTAATCTGCTGCTCTTTTAAATAAATTTGCGAAGGAACCAATTCAAGCCAATTTGTTTGCTTAGAAATGATTTCTTTCAACCATAAGGAAACAAGATTGAAGATTGAAAAAAAAACATCATCTTACAAACTATTACAACTATCAAGCACATTATACGAAGGCAAACTGAAAAGTTTATTAAATTATACTTTATATTTCACGTTAAAGGAAATTCAATAGAAAAACCTAAATTGTTTTGTGGGCCTCGTACAACTCAAAAACTGCATTCACTAAAGCTTTAAACATCTGAGGGTGTACGTATGTTAGTAGAGGGAAAAAATCAATGAAAAAAACCTTAGAAAACTTTTGCTTGTGGTTTTAAATTTGTTGGCTTTGTAGTATTAGTACGTTAAACTAAAATGTGTGTGTGTATGTGTGTGTGAGGAGAGTGCAAGTGGAAATCGTGCGTATGTATGCGTGTTCAATGTAACTATTCATAGTGTTTACATTACATTCTTTCTTTTTTTTTGTTTTTGTTACACACAAATCCATATTATGAGAGAGGGAGAGAGAGAAAGAGAGAGAGTAAAAGAGCATTTAAGTGTAAAGTTTTACACTCGTTGGATTGTTTTTTTTTTGCAGTTTTCCTCAGTGTTTGTTCGATTTAACTTCTCAATTTTCCAATCGATTTAAACTCAAAAAGATAAATAGAACACAACGAAAAAAAGAAAAAGAATTATTATTTAACAAGAATAACAATATAGTCACAGAGAGAGACAGAGAGAGAGATAGAGTTTGAAGAGATGCATTTTAAATTAAATTCAAAAGAGACATAAAGATGTTATTGAGGATATTGCGATAATTGTAGAGAATAATAAGAATTTTCATACTCTAATTACAAAATTCATTATAAAAATTGAAAATTATCACAAACGGACCTTAAATGCCATAAATATGCAGCAATGTCGAGAGGAGGATGTAGAATCGCATGAATGGTTTATATTAATGTCATAATTCTGAAGGAGAAAATAGTGACTGCCGCCTACTACAATTCGTTGGGCTGGTATGGCGGTTATCAGACCTGTTATTACATATCTCTGTGCCGTTTGGAGAAGAGCTTCTAGCAGGGGATCTTCGATAATGTTCAAATGATTGTGCCTTAAAGTATCGCTGTAGTATGGAATAGTTACCCTCAGGCTGTAGTTAACAAACTTTGATCTGCCTGACTCCAATTGTTATTCATGTCAGGCAATGTGCGTAACGTAGCGCCATACAACTGAGGGAATCAAGGTTCTGCAAACAGCGCCCGATAGATTGTTTTGGAATTTTGAACTCTTTTTTCCAAGAATGGAAAAAACATGGAACCGATTATATAGTACCAGCGATGTTTCTGTCTGGGTTGCAGAGCCTTATGAATAAATACTGAGGAAATGGTATACCCTTCTTTACGAATGGGTTGAAGCTGAATGACAGCTCTACGGCTGGCATCTTCTGTAACGACTTCAAACTGGAGCTTTACCTTAGTTTTGGTGGTGACTGTAGTATATTTAGAGCAGAGATTTTTTGTTATTTTAAAGGTCTTTAAGATCTCTTCAAATGAATAATCCTGTCTGAGTTTCGTTGATTGGCAGGCTGCCCTGAGCGCCTTAATTTTGGTTTGTCCCAACAATTCTACCTCCATAAACTTATCAGCAATTCGGTCAAAAGCTTTAGGAAGATAGATCAAGATTTTGCTAGTCCATAGTCTTTCACTTTCACTGACGAAGGTTGAACAGATGTGCTGCTGAGTTTGTGTAAATCCAGTATGGGTTTCCTAAAGGTATGTTGCGATAAGTAGCATTGTCAGTCTTTGGTGAGAATGTCCTCTGTCAAAAGCCGACATTCAGGTATTTCTGAGGTTTATAATGGATTTGGGCAGACTGAGGGATGTCAGTTCATGTTCGCGTAGCTGATCCTTTTGCTCTTGAGTTTGATCACATAAAATTTGAACAAGCCGCTTCATTAATCTGTGTTTAACAGCGATTAATAGTAGATAATAGATGCTTTGAGGAGAAAATGGAAAAAATTTTGAATTCAATATAAAAAGTGAGAATTTTCCGGATTTATCTGGACTTATCTTTAAGCTTGAAAAGACGACACTGCGGAAAGAGATTTATATCCATCACAAACAAATATAAGTGCCTAACACACTTCCTAACAGGACCTCCAAAGGACATCACAAGAAATACCCTAGATTTTCAAAGACATGAAGAATAGACAGTATAAAACTGCGTTGAAATCAAATGTGGTAATAAGATTGCTTGAAAACATTTGCAAATTTTGTTTCTTATCCTCAGGCATTTGAGTAATAAATGCGTATTTGTGTGCACGTGAAATATTTATTGAAAATTCTCGATATTTTAAAGGAAATGCTCCATATCATCGAATTTAATAAACTTTAAATCAAATGGAATTTGTTTTTATTTTTCTTCAATTTAAATATTGACACTCGCCATCAGCGTCGCTCTCAGTGCCTGGTGAACAATTTTCAATGCTCTTTTATGTGATTTTTCTGCCATTTATTTGGAAAGTTAACTTTTTGTAACATTTTGTTTGGTTTTGTTTTGTTTTTATTTTTGTTGTTGTTGTTGTTGTTGTTACTTATTGAAAAGTTTTTTTTATTTTTTTCAAAGTTAAAGTCAAACAACATCAGGTTCTGCGTAATTTTTTGTTTTGCACTCGTTTGCTTTCTCTCCCTCACTCTCTCTCGCTCTTTCTGTGAAAATATAAAATTTTTACGCGTAAATTCACTAAAAGGCAAAAAATGGCAACACCGAAGGATAAATGAACGAACGAAAGAGTTGAAAGCACACACAAATACAGTTGCACACTCAGATGGGGGCTCTGCACTGAAATGTTGTAGAGACAAAGAGAGCTTAAAAGAGGCATTGAATTAAAGATCAAAAACGAAGTTTTTCTTTCTTATTTGTAAACAGTTTTGACTTGTTTGTTACTGTTGTTGTTACTTCTCATCTAATACAATATAAAATTAAGAAAGAGAGAGCGACAGAGAGTGGAAAGGGGAGATTGAAAAAAAGAAGAAAAGTTTTTTAAAAGTTTCTGGCATTCTTGCTTACATTCAGCCATTTAAGGCAACAACAGCATACAACATACAACAACATTGCCTATGGAATAAAAAAAAAAACGAAAACAGAAATCAAATCACAAAGTCTACCTGTTGGGGGTAACGAGTTAACAATAAAGCCAAATTCATATGTTTTTGATGTTATTGAAGGCTAAAAGCAAAATTTCTTTTTTTTCCTCCTTTTTATTTTTGTTTTCTAAAAGATAAGCCATATTGTTTACCAGGGTAAGGGAAACAACACACAGTTAAAGTGTAGCCATGTAGGTATGTGTGTGTGCGTCGGTTTTCTAGCCTAGAAAGTAAAGTTAAGTTTTGTTTGGTGCAACCCCTACCCTCTCTCTCAAAACAAAGTAAAAAAGGCATCAAATCAAATATTAAAAAACTTGTTAAAATACTTTTCCAAGGGCGCTATGCCTAGCTAGGTAAAGGCTTAACTTTAACTCTTTCGAAAATTATTTTCCAATCAAACGTAAATTCGTTTTATAAGTAAGAAATGAAATGAAATTTAAATAAATAAATAAAAAGAGAAACAAAATTTAAAAATCTTTCTTTTCTTTCATTTGTTTAAAAAGAAAACAATTTTCTTCTCAATTTTAAGACAATATCGTTTATGGCAAGAAAATTAAATTTTCATCTTAAAAGCAAAGTCTTTTGATTTTCAAAAAACATTATAATTGAATATGAATTATGGCCTAAATAGAGCAAAACCATTAAACAATCTTCATATAATTCTAAGGCTTCAAAAATTTGAAAAAAAAAATAAAATTTCTTAATAAAAATTATGAAAAATGTTGCATTATTTGCAGTGTGACCATAAAACCAAACCATTTTGTTTTTATTATTTATTTATGATTTCAATACCATCATAATACTGTCTTTATTTTGTAATATGAAAAAGAAAAAGAAAAAAATTCTAGTTGGTAGTGTGTTTGACTATTAGCTTAAGGGTTCTAGGTTCAATTTCCACAAGAGACTCTGCTCTGTTACAATTCACACAGCTAAAGATCTAATTTGTAATCGTACTGCCATTAATAAATAAATAAAATATAAAAAACAAAGCGATCTTCATCAATTTTTTGACATTTGAACGTGTCAAGGGGACAATCTGCAGATTTTGTGGAAAAGGTCATTGCCACATCTAAAGGTTGCCAGTCACTGTATTTCTGAACGCATTTTTTCTGCAAGATTTCATGAAGTTCCCTCTTACCTATATTTAGGGGTTTGAAACATCTGCAAATTCATACCACTTTTTTCAGCATCATTGATATGCACGAGAAAAAATGGGTTAACCCCTTAAATTTCATATCTAATACGATCTATACGAAAATTTCTGACACCAAGTGAATCATACATTTCTTCTGAAAATATAGTACAGATCTAGCGGTCGCAGTACTAATGAACTTTGCGGAACATATCTTCAGTGGCTCATTTATTCGGTTAATTAGCCAACTAAGCCTATATAACACAAGATAATATTTTATATGGATTATTGTAGCTCTAGGAATAAAGCACCGAATAAAAATCCCAATTTCACCTGATAAAATATCTAATATTTCCTTACATGTCTCAGCCTAAAATGAGGATGACAAAACAGGAACGATCTAGAGCCATATTTTGCTTGTAATTTTAATGAGGAGTAGTGTTTCAACTGATCTCTGACAGAATATATTTAATATTCACAAAGAGCGTTTAATAAATATTTGTTTGGTGTATATGCCATTGGCCATATGATTCCAATAATACTGTCATATGTTGAAGAGAAAGAAAAAGGGAGAGAGAGTGGAGATAAGTTTTAGAATGCATAGGTAATGATATCCATTCATTACTTTTTTTTGCTATAAAGCCCTTTTCATGTTTCTAATTAGTTTAGGTTGGGTTAGCGGGTAGCTTGACATACACAGGCAAGTTTGCGCGTAGGCCATATGGCCTATTGTGTTACCCAGTGTGAGATAAGCCCCTCTGTCGTGATCCGTTAGTGGTGGGTTTGAATTACCCTTAGCAACATGCCCAGATCATCAAACGATCTATCACCCAAATACCGATGACGTCTGTTTTGAAGTGCAGGGCGCTCGCATAAAAGTTGCTGCACCAATTCCGTTTCTGTAGTAAATATGGTGGGGCAGACCGACCAATAGCTCAGGGTCCAGTTAGAATTCCTGTTAGAATACGAACCGTTTTCTTAACGAACTCATGTTTTTAGTTACTCTCGTAACAGTTTGCGGAAGCTGTTAAAATTGTCCACCACCTTTCTCAACCCTTTCTGGGTCGGAAAAAAATTCAAAGACGCCAAAAACACAATGTTACATGATGCTACAGCTGTGTCATGGTACATTAAAAATTTAACTACTTTAAATAAAGTTCTCAACGTGCCATCGCGCAATGGGGTTTTTGATGCCTAAAATGGGAATTAAATCGTGGGAGCTTTCCTGGTTGCTTTTTTCAACTGTTTTTAGTTTATTTCGCTTAAAGAAGATAAATTCATAAACCAAAAAATTCAAAATTGTGCTTTTGATTGATTCTGATGTACTGCATCAAAATATGTGTTCTGACAAAATTTTACAGTCCTACTCTCAAAGATTATCTACCAACCAGATAAAATTAGAATTGAACATATAAATGTTTATACAAATTAGAATAAATCATTTTGATTATCAAACAAGTTTTCATTTCATTTTGAAGTCTTTGTTTCGGGCTTCATGCGCTTCCCCAGTTAACTGTCATATTGGTATTAAAGAGTAGTTTATTACTTCTGGTCCGCGCCAGCAAAGATGAGGCATTTTCTTTCCTTTACTATTTTGTCGTTTGGTTTTTGCTTCTATCACTGCAATCATTGAAATCAACTTTCAATCTACTACGCTTAACACAAGATTGGCGCGGGAAACCTATTGACGAATCTAACCAGTACTTGTTGTTCTGAAGAAAACGATCGGAAACTCTATAAGATGCATTACAGCGATTTTTCAATTGGGAAATAAAATTTTTCCATGTTTCGTTAAAAACTTTAATATTTTTTATTGCTTGGCAATAAACGTGTAAGCATTTTTTCTTTAAGAAATGCAATTTTTTCAGTAAAGGTTTCCAGAACTTGCAATTATTTCATAAAGTTCTCTTCGAGAAATAAAATTGTATTCACATTTGTACCTATGATTGAATAAATATGGTCTTATAATTTTATACAAAAAATTTAATAGATAAAAATTATTTAGGTGCAAAAATATATTTTCATTTTTTTTAATCAGGTGCAAGAAAGTGGAAAATTTTTTTTTCGATTATTTCACAGGGTGTCTTAGGTTTAAGAAAAGAAAAATTTTTTTGCTTTACTTTGCTTACCTCACAACTATTTTTCTATATATGCTACAAAATTTGCAAAATTTATAGACCTTCACAAAAATATTTTTTAAAAATAGCAAAACTATATGAACTTATAAAACAACGAAGCAAATATAATCTCAATCGTCTGTTGTTGAAGGCTCCATATTTTTTTTAAATATTTTTACTTAAAAACTTGCCGAGAATTAATTTTTAAAACCTGAAAATTTAGTTTTTTAACGAAAGATAAAAAAATATCAAAAAACTCAGACTTCAAAAAGACGTAGTAATGTAACGGTACTTGCTAGAGACACATTTTTTTAAGAAAGTGATGCAGAATTTTGTGCACTTTTAGCTCATGTAAAAAAATATTTCGTACTCAAGAATTTCATTTTCCAATTAATTCCCATTTTAGGCATTAAAAACCCCAATGTGCATCGATCAGAATTGAAAAAATATTTTGAGAAATACTTATAACAGCTGTTATTTCATTAAAATCCCTTCTTCCTCCTCTTCGACTTCCGTGTATACATTGGCTGTCATTTTCATACTAGATTGATAATGGCCAAACAACTACTCTAACTACGATAGCTGGTGTTGAGCTGGCATATATAATTTGATTTTCTTATTTAGTTTTGGTAATATGTTGTTGTTATTGTGATTAAATTAACACTAAAAATTCAATAAATAAATGATGAAATATGTAATAAATGCATTTCATTGCCTTTAACGGATGTAAGGAGAGCTTTAAATATTCCAGACGAGCATTTATATGTATCATGTCGACCCCTCCATTCTATAAGTACAGTTAGAACGTTTTTAATGTTCTTGCATTTTAAAATTCTACGCTTTCTAACTTAAATACTGTCAAAATTTGGTTAATATGCGCCGATCCGTTCCGAAGTTATAGGGAAAAATCTACTTAGAATACACATATAGTCGTATGTCGCGTGAAAACTTTGAGAGCTTATAACTCACAACACACTTTTTCGACGGAAGCGTCGATGTAGTGACTCTTTGAATGCATATTTACACAACCGAATATCATACGATGTATAGGAACTGCAGCATGCAAGGAAATTGCTTCGTTTAGCAAAGACTCATTACTTGCTGTGTTGAAGTCGAATTCTAATATGGCTGGAAATCTCTTGAAGTGAGCTGCATCCCAGACTGCCTGCAAAGCGATCCATGACAAATTTATTTACTGTTCAAATAAATTCTGTTACTATTCTACTACTGAACGCTATTGTTATGGACATCAAACTTTTATTATTTCATCAAACATGTTTTTAAATGCTTTAAAAAGATGGCTTTCTAGGTTTCTCCCATCTTTACAGTTTATAAACCTTGTTTAGTGTCTATCGTTCTTAAATTTTTGGATTGTAAGCGATTTATTTGATGTTTTGAGAATGAAAAATGAAAAACAATAACAAGATTTACTACATTATGGGCACCAACTACAGGAAAAAAATTGGAATATTTTTCAATCTATTTTTTTTGGGGTTTGTGGAACAAAATAACGAAAAACTCCCTAGAACGAGTAACAAAAAAAAAAAAAAAAATAGAGAGAGAGAAAAACAGTTTGAAAATGAATTGAATTGAACTTTATCAAAAAGCGTTAAATTGCATTTGTGGTGAACGGAGTTCTCTCTGCTATACTCCACAATGAGAGCGAGTAAATGCCTGCTGTGCATTACGTGACTTTTCATACCGCACTTCTATTGTTTTTGATGTTGCAACAACAGCAACAATTTTAAAACGTGCAGTAAAAATGAAAACACACACTCACACTTTCACAAACATACACGCCTACCCATTTATATAGGCATCATAAGTGAGTTAGTCTTGTATGGTGGGTGCATGTATTTGTGTTTGTGTTTGTATTTTCGGATTGAGTACAGCAGCAGCAACAACAATAACGGCAACAACTGGGGTCATACTAAATAATGTTGCCATAAAATGTTGCATACATTTCGTGTTTTTTTTTTTCCTTCGTCTGCAAATGTTTTTTTTTGTAAAACGATGATTATTTTTAATGAAATTCACGATTTTGTTAATGTTTATTTCGTTGGTTTTGTCTCCAATTTTTGTTGTTTAAATTCACAAACCTCTGCTCAGTTAGTTTTGTTGTCTCCATGTGTGTATATATTGTCAGTAAACAAAAATTGCAATTTTTTTGACAATCAAATTTTCTACATGTTCCAACCAGCTAGTCGGTGAAGCCTCATTTGAAACGCTTTCACAAATATCAAGGGAGACAAATAGTCATGGAATCAAATAAAATAGAAATTCGAATTTGTCTAAAATTTTTAAGCCGCTTTCACCAATTATGTAGTGGCTGTCATAGGAAAACCCTTCGATTTTTATTGTGTAACATTTTTCGTTTGTTGCTGCTGTTGTGTGCATCTATTTCTCATTTATATGAGAGTGGGAAAGAGTAAATAATTTTATGTGACAATATTTGAGTGACTGTGTTGAAAATATTGCTGAGTTAAGCATTAAAAACAACAGCATAAACAATAACAAAAAAGTTCAAAAACAGTGGTTTCCAATGAAGTGTTTCGAACTCTTTTTCAAATCCCCCTTTTCAACATAGAAGGAGGATTAACGCGGAATATGAACATATTTTGAGAACATTTTTTAATGGTTTTGTCTTCTATAAAAATTAAAAATAAAATATTTAAACCATAGCTGAACTTATATAGCAAATCATTACATTAGTTTGGTAGGCAGGATACCTGCCACTGACGTCGAAAGAAAGCTTCATTGTGTTGTTAATAAAAAGTGGCGACTTGAACTATTGCATCGACTAGATGCAGTATGAAAAATATTGACAGTTGTAATAGAGGGAAGATTTTAAAGTCAAAAGTCTACACATCACATACATATATAATATACATATACAATAATAAATTACCGTTATTTTTATTTTAAAATTGTTTCATTGCCAGTTTTTAATATTGAAACAAAAAAGTTCTTGAGTTGGTGATTGTTAGAATTTTATTATTAGTGTACCGTTTCTTTTGACACTCACTGTATATACATAATTGGTCATAACAACCCTTCAGTCAGGATTACGACCTAGCTTCTCGCATCACTTATGTTGTGTATGTTAATTTCATACATTAGTGGCAGGACCTACAGGTTAAAGTCGATTCCGAACGACAGATTTTTGAAAAACTTTTTCATGACAATTTTATTTACAATCAGAGTTTTGCCCAAATTCTGCTGAGTGGAAGTCAACGAAGAAATAATTTTTCATATTTCATTTTGTTGGAGATATCTGATCTGCGGTTTGAAACGAGGGCTCCCGTCTAATGAGGCATAACTCTACCTACTAGACTACCGCGACTACACATTACAGTAGGGAAATGTCTAGAATGACGACTTGAAGTCGCCGTAGTCTATTAGGTGGTGTGTTGGCTTATTAGACGTAAAGCCAGGGTTCGAGACCCAGGCCAGATATCGAAACAAAATACAAAATGTATTCCTTCGGCGACTTCCTCTCAGCAGATTTCTTGTCATGAAAAGTTTCTCAAAAATCTGTCGTTCGGAGTCGACTTTAAACTGTAGGTCCCATCACTCAAGTATAAAATTAACACACACAACTTAAGTGGTGTTAGAAACTAGGTTGTAATCCTGACTGAAGGGTTGTATTGACCAATTATGTATGTATGGACGACTTTCCAGTATTTAATATAGAGTTTTAAGAAAGCCTTCTGTACCATCGAATGAATTGTCATTAGGAAAGTATTGAGAAAGAAATGTGTAAAGCAGTGAATTCGAACATTTAAAGTGATTTACGAGAACGCAGAATAATGGGAACATCAGTCAACTATTTCAAAACAAAGCAGTATAGAAATATACCGAAACTCTGTGCAATCTAATACATTATATCTATCGATACTGTCTGTAAATCTGGCGGTGATAGGTTCCCCTGTTATCTTATCATAGATGCGTAACATATTTCCGAATAAGACTCAACTCTTATTTTTGTTTCCTTTTCAAATATGTTTTAAATTAAAAGAAATAATCCAATCGTAAAAAATTGCAGATCTTGCGATCCGATTTCTGTGCTAACTATGCTAGGTCCATAAATATTTCTTTATCAACATTGAAAAAGTTCTTCGTCCCACTGTTCTCTCGTCATGAATTGGGGTTAACAGCAACAACATTAACCACGTCACACCAGATAATTCTATAGAAAACACAAATCTCTAGTTATGTATGCATTACGTGTTACATCAAGACTCATCAATCTCCGTTTTTTTTTGTTCTAAAAAAAAGCATGCAAGGAATATAATACAAATACACTCACTTGTTAGTAATAATAACGTATTATAAGCATGAGTGTAATTGTAAGCATTTTGAAGTTTAAGACACAGGCTCCTTATGGTTAAAATCAGTTTTGATAAACAAATGTGGCTTATAACATACATAATTGGTCATTACAACCCTTCAGTCAATATTACGACCTAGCTTCTCACGCCACTTGTTTTATGTGTGTTAATTTAATACATGAGTGGTGGGACCAACAGTTTAAAGTCGACTCCGAACGACAGATTTTTGAGAAACTTTTCATGGCAATTTTATTTACTCTCGGAGTTTTTGCCAGAAATCTGCTGAGAGGCAGTTGCCGAAGAAATTTGTTTTCATATTTTCGTTTTGATGTTTGACCTGGGGTTTGAACTATGGTCTCACGTCTATTAAGCCAACACACTACCTACTATGCTTCCACATATTCATGTCATTCAATTTGTCAACTGGTTTCTCTTTGTATACAAAGTTACAGCCATGTAACCAGTTCCTAAATTGTTAACAATTATGAGTGATTATGAAAACATTACTGGGCGTAAATAAATTGGAACTCGTGACCTTTTGCGTTTTCTGAAAGTGAAGAAATTGTGAATGTCTTTGGCATTACAATTTGTGACTATCGAAGTGACTACCTATTGGTGACGAAAGTAAACAATCGTCACTTTGAAATTGGCGGGTAAATATTTTCCCAAAATACATATATTCTGACAGGGCAAAACTTACTTTGGCATAAAATTGAAAAATTCCTTTAAATTTGTATTTTTTTCTGAGCAGATTATATTTAACCCCAACAAAAATTGTAAAAACAGCTTGCCATACATATATGTACATACCTATACATGGCAATTGTAGTCAAATTGTCTCAAAGAGCTGAAAATCTTGTAAGAATCTTGCCTGTCAATGTTGTTTTTAATATTAACGTAGAGCTGTAGAGACTGACGAAAACGTGTTTTTATTTTTGTTTACATATGATTTGTTCAAAAGGTGAAATCTTTCTTTATTTTACCCCCCTAAAGGGAGTCAATGTAAGCCATCATCAATCATTTTGGAGGGTGTAGCATATGATGCGAGAACAGGAGAAATTCCTATTTTCTTACCACCCCCAAGAATGATGCGAATAAAAACTTAACTATTCAACTGGATAATGCCATGATGAAAAGGTTTTGCAAATAAAAGAAAAAGAAAGAATTTGGAACAAAAGGATTGTTTAGGCACAACATTAAATGTAAATATTAAATTAAGGTAGGAGACTTTAAAAGGGCTAAGAAAGAGGTTAGTTTTCATTTGTTTTTATTTGTTGTCTAATAATAAAAAGTTCAATAGATTATGAATTCTACACTTTAAATCACTTGAGAGTTGCAAAAAATGGTGATGGTAAGTGATCTTATATGATTTTTGAGAAGAAGTAAACAGCAGAAAACAATACTAAGGCATAGCGGAAACACAGGAAGGGAAAAGCTACTGACAACGCTAATATTCTGAATATTTTTCAGGGTGTTTTTCGAAAACTTCTGAATAAACTTTGTATAGATTCACACACACACAGCTGGCAACGTAACAAGAAAATATTTTTATGACATGCAAAACAGGATTCAATCGCTACTGTGGAGGAGGACAGAAGTCAAATTCAATGAGATTTCCAACCTTTGCTTTCTATCTCTACTAGTATCAGTAATTCTAACCACAAATCTACACGACCAAACTTAGTTTTAGCTTGAAATTGTGGGCAGTTAACGAGATGTCCGGTGTTATGTGAATAAATTTCCTGATAATACACCTGCAGATTTTTCAATTTTTTGACCTGCTTTATCCACTTAAATATATTCAGGATTCCAAAGCTAGAGAGCGATCACACTTTAAAGCAAATAAAAAAAAATTATTTACACCCGTACAAATTAAGTTTTCACTTTCGATTGAACTACGCGTGGATATATTTTATATGGAGATCAGAACTGTTGTATCCCTATTTATAACACACATACATAATTGGTCATTACAACCCTTCAGTCAGGATTACGGTCTAGCTTCTCACATCACTCATGTTGTGTGTGTTAATTTTAGACATGAGTGGTGGGACCAACAGTTTAAAGTCGACTCTGAACGACGGATTTTTGAGAAAATTTTCATGGCAATTTTTTATTTACCCTCAGAGTTTTTGCCAGAAAGCTGCTGAAAGAAGTCGCCGAAGAAATATTTTTTTCATATTTTCGTTTTGATGTTTGAACCGGGGGCTTACGTCTAATAAGCCAACACACTAGCTACTAAACTACGGCGACTTCTCCCTCCTTATAAACGTACACTAAAATCTTACAAGCCATGAGTTTTGTATGGAATTCTAGTATGTCTTCGAGTATTTCTTAGAATATATCCCAATTTCAGTTTATACAGTTGGCGCGTTAAGAGTCTTATGTATGTTCGAGTTTCTTATGTCAATAATGTTTTTTAATTTTTCTGTATAAAGCAACTGTATTCAGTAGCAAGTAGTGTTTTGGCTTGTTAGACGGGACTTTGTTGTTTAAACCCCAGCTCAGAGATCTCGAACAAAACAAAATATGAAAAAAATCTTCTCGGTGTCTTCCCCTCAGCAGCATTTGAGAATAAATAAAATTGCCGTAAAAGTTGTCCTGCCATTTATGGATGAAATTATCACACAACGTGGGTGATATGAGAAGCTAAGTTTTAATTTTGACTAAAACATAGTAATGACCAAGTAAGTCAATTTTAAACACTTTTTTTGATATTTTCAATTTGTAAAAAAATATGAAAGCAAAAAAAACAGAAAGAATGTATTTTGAAGTGCATTATAAGAGCTTAACGATTTAACCACAAAATCCATAAACTATAAAGTACTTTATCATTGACAGCATTAAGGGCTTAAAAGTCAAAACAATAAAAAAGAAAAATATTTAAAAATGTATTTAAAAAAACAATTAAATAAGCATTTTTCCATTGGAATTTATTACGAAATTATAGAATTTATTACACCAAAAATATTGCACTAAAGAAATAAAAATATCCACAACGTAGTTAATCGTAAATATGATGTTAAAAACAATACTTATTTCTAATCATGACCACAATTTTTTGCTTTTCTTAATACAGCGTTTAAGAACTAATTACACTGAACTTTGTCTATAGTTTGTCACAATAATTCCTGTGCAGAACTGCCAATCAGTAAAGTAGTCTTAAGCTTTTGACATCTGCAAATATATGAAAGGGTTTGATGGCAGCAAATGAAAAATAATAATACACTGTGGGAGAAATAAACTTTAATTATACAATAAGAAATCCAAAATTTTCTTACAAGTGCAGAGGTTTGAAGTGACTAAAGAGTTCAGTGAACTCACTATAGCGGTATCAGCACATGAATGATAAATGCACAATTGGAAAAACAAAAATGTATCTCCATTAAGAGATGAGGCGAAATTTGAATTTTCAGCGGTTCATCATGTTATTTGTCAATTTACTTAATTGGTCATTAAAAACCTTTTGTCTAGCCCTAGCTTTCCACACCGCCCATCATATCTGTGAGTTTTATCCAAGAGTGGCGGGACATTTTCGAACTAAAGATTTCAGAAACTTTTCTTTCAATATGTAGTTATTTTTTCCGGAAGACTGCTGAGAGGAAGTCGCCGTTAAAAATATGTTTTCATATTTCGTTTTGTTTGAGATGTCTAAGCGGAGATTTTCTACCACAGGTTCTCATTTAATAAACCATCACATTGCATCTTAGGCGTCTTCATGTTATTATGACCAGAAAAATCCAGTGTTGGTAGGAATCAATACAATTTAACTTGAGTTTATTGTGATACCACGACAATCATTTTAAATAAGGTTCCTGGCGAAGAAGCAGCATGCGTTCGGAGCTCGTAATGTAGCACATTTTCAAAACTGGGACATTAGTTAGATTCGTTAAAGAATTTTCATCATTTTCACTAAATGTCTTCATGTGACAGTAGGACAGCGATATAGCAGACGGTCCATATCCCCCCTGCATATTTTTCCATTCAACTGCGGGAGTAATCATAATATTGAGTGCGGTGTATATGGCAATGTTCAGTAATCAAAGACACCGACCCCTAATTGTTCCTGTTAAATAGCCTGTTGTAGTCGTCGTACTCTAGTAAGTAGTGTGTTGGCTTATTAGACATGAGGCCACGGTTCAAACCCCAAGTCAGATATCTCGAACTGTACGAAACATACAAAATACTTCTTCAGCGACTTCCTATCTGCAGGTTTCTGGAAAAAATTCTAAAATTAATTAAATTGCCATGAAAAGTTTCGCAAACATCTGTAGTTCGGAGACGGACTTAAACTGTAGATCCTGCCACTCATTTATTAAATTATTATACACAACATAAGTGGTGTGAGAAACTTTAGTACTGTCTAAACGTTTGTAATGACCAAATTGTATATGTATGTATGTAAAGAACCTGTTAAGATAAAACCATTATTTACCGGCTAGCCGCCAATTATACATAGGTTTCCATCTACTATTCGCAGCTACTATCATGATGAAATTTAAGTTTCCATCGGAGTATCAGCACACCCAAGGCTTTCAAAATTTATGGAAACATGTGTGGTAGTGGCAGTGTGATAAGCTCATATACTTGTATGTTCATCGGTATGTTCTTGCCCTCAGAAAAAAGTGTTTCTAGGCTTCAACGGAATTTAGGTGAAGAGTACTCAGTTAGTGGAAACGGTGGCTAATCTTAGTCAGTCTACAGACTCTTTAATCATAATGACTTTTGTTTGATAAATGTGGCCATAATATAGAAGGCTTTTTGGTATACTCAATCCAAGATCTTTCTTTCTTGTTCTGCTTTTGCTGATTTTTTCTCTGTGTAGATAACTTATTATCCAAATTTTATAAAATTTTCTCAAATGAATATCTTGCCAACAAGCAGAAACTCCTCCTGCTCTTAGGAAAAACTCGCCAAAAAGAAAAATATTAAAGTCAAGAAGATAGAATTTCATTGAGTTATTATTGTGCATGTTTTTTCATTCTTTCTTTCTTTCATTAGATACTGAAACTAAATTAAGCTAAGTTATGATACGTTAAGACTAAATTATTAACTTCAAACAAAATAAACGACAGCGTAAACATAAACATATTAAGACACAAAAACATTACTCCCTGTATTTACAAGTACATGGCTAAACAGAACATGGGCTTTTTGTAATACCGCTTTTTAATACAGTTATAAAGGCCAATTGCTTTGTGGGAAGGGATATTAAATTTAAAATATCTTTACTCTCAGAGCCACGTAAAACGAGGTATACATTTATAATCATTGGATTGCAACATGTAGCACAACATTAAGTCAATCTTAATACACTCCCAAAAACAAATTTCCAAAAAAAAAAAAAATGGAATAAAACTGCTGAAGAATAAGTTACGCTCTTGTGTTAATATTTCAAACATTTTTTGGTTTTAATACAAACATACAGCACGAGTTAAGCAGGGTTGTTGCAAAAGTTTTTAATTTCAATTAAAAAACCCAACAAGAAGAAAGGCACTGATCTCAGCTAAGGAATGAAATATTGTTTTAAAAGAAGAGAACACAAGAAACTTAATATGCCAACCAGCGAACAGCTTAAGTTTATGACACAGCAGTGTCGAAAACTACAGAAAATCGGAAAATATTTTTGACAATTTTCTTATGAAACGTACAAAAATGTGAAATGTTCATGCTCATGAAAGTAATATTTGTCAACGACTTAATGTCTCATCTCTGTTGGCTTAAAAACTATGAAATTAGAGCCAAAGACAAATAAACAAATAAATTATGAGAAACTCATTGCAAACAAATTTAATCATTTATGCCAGATATAATGTAATCACTTTAGTTTAATGTGCTAAAAATTACTTTTTAGTTGAATTTATTTTTTTTAAACAGCAAATTTTTAAGATTTTATAGCAATTGGTCAGATCAAAAGGTTAACCAGAGAGAGGAAAGTTTATTTAACGGTGCAGAGTTTTATTGTTAGGAAAATGGAAATGGAGTTTTGCTTTTACATCGTTTAACATTAAAATTATAAACAAAAGCTACAAAAACAAAAACAATGAACTTGTTTACATGATAAACAAGTAAACAAAATATACCAACAAAAGCCGGACAAATAAACAGAAATGCAACAACAAACACTGCAGGAATAAATGTAAACAAAAATACCCAAATAACAGTAATGAAACAACGATGTTTACATTTATAGAGATCTCGAGAAGCGAAGCCAGGAACATTCGTCTTTAAGAACATTCATCAGACTGTTTATGTTGCCATATAATTAAAAGGCAAGGTATAGCAGACAACCGAGTTTGTGTTTGAAGAGAATAATCATGATTTAAAGACCTCCATTATAAAGGTCTGTAAAGAGTGTAAAGTGTTTACATCAAGTTGTAAATAGTGGCACACAGAATTGTTCGAAAAATAAAGAATTTTAATTAAAACTAAACACAAATTTATTTTAATTTTATTTTCAGTCTAAGAGCTCATATTTTAAACGTTTTTAAAAGGTAAAAATGTAACACTATGAATAATTAAAAAATGCCTGCAATTCGCTATTTAATTATTATTTAATGTAAATGTATGTCATGATTCGATTTCGATATACTTTTTCCAATATTTCAGTCGATATCTCATAAAATGTAGTCTCGCAAGGCTTTACAGTAGTTGGCTTGTTTTTATACAACAGAGATTTCATGTATTCTAACAAAAAAATTGCTTACATGAGTGTAATCGCAGTGCATGCTGTGCAGTATATGACACCGTTTTGTTGAAATTCATGCCAACCAAGCCCAATTTTTTCATTCAGATCAGAAAAATTTAGTAATCATAGCGCGGTATCTTGCTCTATATATTGTAACGTTGCACATCAAAGTCTTCAAAGTCTTCTGATTGTTAAAGTAGACAGAAACACATTTCTCTCTCATACACCACGAATTTAGATAACAAAATTTCGTTTGTTTGTCTATTCAGGATAAAATGACAAACATTACGGAGCTCATTTGGCATTGCCATGACATGTCACGAACTTTTTTTATACTGAAAAAAAAAAAAATTAAACTGAAAACCCATACGGAAAAAAACTTGTCGGTTACTTTCATATGAATGTCAGGACATCAGAGGCATGAACTAAATCAGATGGCAGATGTTTAGCCCTAAGACTATGACAGAAGTCTGTAGAAAGAAAGTGTTGATCATTCCAAAAAAATTTATCCTATGACGCTAGGTAAGAGACTGGACAGGAAAAGTTTATGAACATTTTTGTAATTATTTACAGTTTACGACGCCTATAATAAATACTAGAATGGGTATATTTGGTACTGGTTCAGTGGGTACTTTTGCTCTGAGGAAAAAGCGGAGCATTTGATAACCATGTGTGCAGCATTGGGATACAGAATATACAGGTTGCTACACACTTATACGCTGGTTGAACAGCATTTGCCGTCACTACCATTGGTTCAGTTGGTTCGATTACTTGGTGTACTAAGTTTATGATCTACAAGGAATGCACAAAGATTGATAGATGTCGCATTATCCCACTTTAATCAACATAAAGTTAAAATTGTTGTAACTTTTTTGCAAACAATAAGATAGATCAGCATGTTGTTTGCAGATGATATCAAATCTGATATTGTTTTTTGTTTATATATTTTTTTAATAAATTCTTAAAATGTACGCATTTTATTACAGCCTTATGGCCGTAGTCTAGTATGTAGTGTGTTGGCTTATTAGACTGTAAGGCCACGGTACAAACCCCAGGTCCGACATCTTCAATAAAATGAAATATGAGTAAATATTTTTTCGGCAACTTCATCTCATCATTTTTTCATTCATCATTTCTATCAAAAACTCTGAGAGTAAATAAAATTGACATGAAAAAGATTCTCAAAAATTTGTCATTCGGTGTCGACTTTAAACTGTAGGTCCCGCCACTCATTTATGAAATTAACACTCAAAACATGTGTGGTGTGAGAAGCTAGGTCGTAATCGTAACTGAAGGGTTGTAATTACCAATTACATATATATGCACATATGTATGTATTACAGCGTTTTCAATTGAAAATATAATGGAAATGACCGCTGGCTAAAGAGTTTGTACCAGAGAGGCTATAGAAACATAAACTGATTCTATACTTGCATATTTCTCTGCAGCTTTAAATTATTAATCAAACTTTGCAACGAAGCTTAAATTATAAAATTTCTACTTTCAACAATTCTTTCATTAAAATCTACAAGTTCTCTTTGCTCTTTACACACACACACTTTCACAATTGCGTCTCAAAACAACAGCCTTATCCAAAATACATACTCTTAACAATTTATAACATATTTTGGGGGGCTGCTCTTGTACACATATTTTGTGTTCATGTTGTTTTTCTTTCTCTCTATTACTCATACTCATTGAATGCTTTTGTCATTGTTTTATTGTTTCTTAAATGTAACAGTTTTTCATTTACAAAGAAAGACAAAGGAAGAGAGAGAGGGGAGGATTGTTTCATTGGTATGTAAAATAGGGATGTAGCATGGTTTGTTAATGTTGTTGTTGCTTGTTGTTGTTGCTTGTTGTTGTTGCTTGTGTTTGTTGTTTTTGTAGTTTTAATAGCAGTTACAATGAATTCATACATTTTTAAATTGTTTTCATTTCTCTCTTTCTCTGTTTTAGTTTCTCTCAGTTTGTTTTATTTAGTTTGTTTGCGCGTGTGTTTGTGTGAGTATGTAAATTTTTTTTAAATGTTTGTTTGCCAAAGCCGTTTTATATTTTATAACATGTGTTTGGCGATGTGTATGTGTGCGTGTGTGCATGTGTAAGCAATGTTTATGCATTTAGTCGTAAATTACTCAAACTGCGACATTAAAAACACAAAAAAGAAGAAAAATTTTTAAAAACATATACTAAGCCATACAAACATTCACATGAAAAGCATATTTTTAAACCGAGTTTAACTAAAGCTATTGCATGCTTCTTCTTCTATACAAAAACTACAATGAACTCTATGCTAAAAATAACTAAAAAAAGATAGGCAGACAAAAAAAATAGTTCAAATGGAATGGAATTCAACAAATTTTTATTGTAAACCGCCATCTACACTATGCTACACTACATATGTATGGAGATGAATGAATAAGTGAGTGAATAAATGAATGAATGAACGAAAAACAAAAAAAAAAAACGAATTTCTATGAAACTATTGTTAGTTTTAAGTATTTAATATTACATGTATAATAGTTGTTGCTATTGTTTCCATACATTCTAATTGTAATTTTGTAATTGTAGTGCAATACATTGGCTGTTTGTTCGTTTATTAGCAATTTCTGGATGAATATGAAAAACAATATGTTTTTAGGCCATTACGGTTATACTATATGTATGTATATGGAGAGAGCAATAATTTATTAGCAACATAAAGAGCACCAACCTTTGTTGTTCTGATCTTTTCTTCATGCTTTTGCTTCAATAAAAAGCTGGTCATATTCAATGTAAGGCCACATCATCTATTAGGATTATTCAAATGCTTTTACAGCATAACAAAACAAATAATTTATTTGTAACATTTTCTGTAAGTAAAATTTGTTAATGTTCTAAAAGTCTACTAAATTATATGTAAAATACTTAATTTGTATTTTATGTTGTTGTAATAATACTGAAAATACTGAATTATTACTGAATAAAGTGCCGAAAATAAATGGTATACTTAACAGCTCTTAGTAAGTTGTAGAAGGATTCGAACACTCTATTTTTCTCATTGATTATGCAGCAGCCGCAGTAGCATGATTATGAAATATTTTCTTTAATGATTTTAGAGAGGAATTTTTTTTGTTAAAAAAATTTTTTTTGATAATTTCTAAAAATTACCTGCAGTATATTCACACCACCTGATGTAAATTGAAAGATATTTGTAAATAAGTTTTTAAAATCTCATCCACTAATTTGTGCCAGAAACAACCGGAGAGGACAAAAAGAGGGAGGAACTTTATAGGAAAGTCAGACTGCCTCACTTCTTGAGAATGACTGGAGCTCCTCCCCTCTGTAATCGTCATAACACATGCATACATAATTGGTCATTACAACCCTTTAGTCTGGATTACAACCTATCTTCTCACATCACTGTATGTGTGTTAATTTTATATACGAATAGCTGGACCTACAGTTTACAGTCGACTTCGAACGACAGATTTTCATGGCAATATTTTTATTTACTCTCAGAGTTTTTGCCAGGAATGTGCTGAGCGGGAAGTTGCCGGAGAAATATTTTTTCATATTTTCGCTTTGATGTGCGACCTGGGGTTTTATGAATGGCCTTACGTCTAATAAGCCAACATACTACCTACTAGACTACGGCGACTTCTCATAGTCATAACAACTCAATACATTTTTACAATGTTCGTTGCTTCCAGGCATTTATAACTTGTAAACTTGTTGCTGTTTTCAGTAGGACTTTCGTTTGACCGCAGTAAATTCATTAAAGTGTACCTTTTGACATTTAAATAAGTGTTTTGCTAACTTATGTGAAAAATTTACGTGAATAATTAATATAATTAGTTTGGAAATGGACGCAGTAAAGCGACAATGAAAATGTATTAAGCGATAATCTAAAGCAAAAGGTTTACATGCGGTTTAAAAGTGTGATAAAAAATTATGTAAAACTAGGTAGGCACTATAGATTAAAGCCTCCATGAAAGGAAATTCCAAACGAAAAATCGGTAGAGCAAATTTGTCATGAATCCGCTTACAATCGTTTATCATGTCAAGAAATATAGAAAAGAACTTGATCTTCTACTTATGACTGATGTATCACCCGTGTTTTAAATGCTACCACGTCGATTAAATGGAAAGTGAAGTATAATCCACGAAGAACTAACATACACAATGATAGATATCCTACATTTATCCAAACCCACATGCCATGCCCGAAGTAAGAAAAAATTTATTACTCCGACGAAAAATGCTTAATATGATGAAGGTTTTAAAGTGATCATAAAAAGTATTAAATTTTTTCATCAATTTTCCTTTTCTCTGGTAACTTTTTCCAGTATTTTAACAGAATGCACTGGGTTAATAACGGGCATCTCCTAAATGTTGCTCTCCTTGTAAAAAACAAATTCTCTGCTATGGTTGTTGTTGGCATGACCTTAACCAAGCATGAGTAGCATTATCTTATAACTTCAACCTTCCTGGTTGCTTCGTCACCGAAAAAATCATTTCTGGACCATATTTTGAACTTCTAGAAGATATTGTTACGAAAATCAAAAATTAAGATACTAGTGCTTTGTTTCTACATCGGTTAACTTTAAAATTATAAACAAAAGCTACAAAAAAAAACAATGCAGTAAACAAACCTATTCACAAGCTATCCTACTGCTTAATATAACAACAACCACCAGCATAAAAAATTGTAAACAAGTAAACAAAAATACCACAACAAAAGCTACCAGAATAAATTTACACAAAATACACAAACAACAATATGAATGTAAACGACAATAATGAATGTATACAGATCTCGAGAAGGCGAAGTCATGAAAATTTTTCTTCAAGAACATCCTTCAGACCATTTACGTTGCCATATAAAAGCCAAGGCAAAGCAAGCGACGGAAGTAGTGAAGTTCAGTCAGTGTGAAGATGCGGTGCATTTGAGGAGAGTAATCGTGGTTTGAAGATCTCCGTTACAAAGATCTGTCAAATAATTGCCTAGTAATTGTTATTGTTTATGCAGAGCAATTGTTGTTATAAACAGAGCAATGGTTGTTGTTTACATCAAGTTGTGAACAGTGGCACACAGAATTGCGTGAATAATAAAGAATTTTAATTAAAACTAAACGCAAATTTATTTATATTTTATTTGCAATTTACGAACTCATATTTTAAAGGTTTTTAAAAGGTAAAAACTTAACAATATGCTTACAATTCATATCTTTAATTCAGCAGCTTATACAATTGAAATTAAATTTTTAAAGTAAAATTTCTTTCCAGACTTTTTTCTTTAATTTCTAAAGTAATTCCTTCTCTTTTCATAATTTTTCCTTCTTTTGAACAAAACGTTTGTATTCTTTTTTGGTATTGTTGTTGCTGTTGTTTGTTTATTTTTCTTGATGTACTAACCATAAATTAAGTAATGCATGAACATTTATTATGTGATTAAATTGCAAAAAAAGAAGACGAAACGAAACGTAACGTAAAAGGGTTAGTTTCTGTTCGCATTTCTACTCGAAGACCCTTAATAACACCGCATTTTACATCTGTACGTTGTAACAAAAGTGGTGCTCCCTATATTAATACAGCAAATGCTTTGCCTCAAGCATTTTGTTGTTGTTGTTCATTTAATATTTCAACACCTTAAGAAGAGTTGGTTGGTTAAACGACTACGATGAGGCCAACTGAACAAAAACACCAGAAACGAGAGGAAATGAAATGAGTCAAGTTGGAAGTCGAGAGTAACGAGCAGATGAGAAATGAAAGCAGACAGAGGCGATTGAAATACGTGTACATACAGAGAAACACACTGGCATTATATTATGTTTTAAGGTGTAAATTTTGTATAATTTTAATACCTATACATACGTATGCGATCCTTCAAACATACACACATACTTACATATGTACGTATATATTGTGAATTACATATATACATACATACGCATACTTTAAAAGAAATTAAATGTGCTTTTAAGCAACAACAACATTTGAAAATAAGTGATTACCCTTGACTTTTTGACTTTTACCGGGTTAACCCTTTAACTTACTTTGGTATGTTTGTGTTATGGGGAATGAAAAACACACACACAGAGAGAGAGAGAGAGAGGGAGAGAGAGTTACAGCATATATCGTTAAGTTGACTGTGTGATGAAATTCGAAGAGTTTATGCTTGAGCATGTGTTTAACACATTGAGAGAGTCCCTTTGGTGTTATTAAGTAATTTACAAGATACTTAAAACAGAAGAAATATGTTTAGCATTTTAAAAATAATTGCACACCAGTGAGGTGTTGAAAGATAAACAGATACCTACATACATTCAAACAATCATACTTAAAAAAGAAGAGAACAATTATAAAAAATACATAGGTATACAAGTTAAGTGAAGCAAATAAAGAAATTTTAATGTTTAAAATATCTTCTTTACATAAATAATTAAATACTGAACACAATTTTCCAAGAAATAAGTTTTTTCGGATTGAAGAGTTTGAGGACTGTGTTAGTGGATTTGTAGGATGTAATAAATTATCTGAAATTTATGAATTTGACTACCTTTGCAGTTATAGAAATAAAAAGTAAATAAATTTATGAAAAATTACACGCTATTTTGGAAAATAAATTCTCAGACGATATATTAATGTGGGATGCGAGTCAAATTGAACCACTACATAGAGAACATAAACTAACATAAAGAACAAAGAAACCAGAACAAAGAAACAATATAGAGCAGGAACAAAGAAACAAGAACAAAGAAACAATATAGAGCAAGAACAAAGACCGTTCGTTCGTTTAGATTACTCGTCGGTAACTATATAGCAGTCCTGCTCTAACTAAGAACTAACAAGAAACGAACAAGCGTCCATCTCAGGAGATCACGCCATCGACTATGGAAATTTCCACAGACAACGGACGAATGACGAGTAGACAGTTCGGATATAAAAGACGGACTTTTCATCTATAGCAGTTCAGTTGCAAAGTAGACACCGATAAAAGAAGTATTTAAGTTCAACGGGTATTCCCATTTTTATTTTTTAACCTATTTTAAGAAATAATGTGAATTAATAAATCATTGATTATTTGAATAAAATAATAATAATAAATTCCTACAAATTTGGGGGCTCGTCCGGGATACCCGTTTGATAGAAATATAATAGTAATGTTAATGAAAGTCGTGTGTTATAATTTAAAAAGAAAATTAAATATTAAAAATAAGAAACTTTTAAAGGAAAAGTGACAGTCGAAAACGGTCGGAAAGTAGAAGAGTTAGAGCCTATTGATACTAAATCCATAGACGATATGCTTGATGCACAAGAGGATAAAATAAAGGAAAACCTTAGCAAAAAAAATTAGATATTATTAAGAAGAAAGCCAAACAGTTACAGAAAAATTCTATGAACGAACAATACAGAAATGTTAAGTAACATGAACAAAGAAACTGTGCTTCAGCAATAGATGAACATAGCACCAACAACAACAATAGAAATTAAAAGACAAAGAACATATAGTTATGAGAACAACAAGAGCCTAAAGAAACAACAGTGTGGGTATCGAAGCATCTGCTTGTGAAATAAAAGAGAGACCAACTGGTAAAAGCTGAAGAGCGACTGAAAGAGAGAACAACTGCTAAAAGCTGAAGAGCGACTGAAAGAGAGAACAACTGGTAAAAGCTGAAGAGCGACGGAAAGAGAGAACAACTGGTAAAAGCTGAAGAGCGAGTGAAAGAAAATAACTAGTGAATGCTGAAGAGGGACTATAAACAAGGAACAACAACATATACAATTGAAGTGTTATGCAGTTTTGTTTGCAAAAGATGAGTCAACGTAATGTATAAGTAAATTTATGGAGAATTTTAACTGAAATTAATTTTTTTTATTTAAGTTTATACTTTTGATTGAATTAATTTTTTTTTGATTTCTGTAAAATTGTTTGGTTTAGTAGCTTATATTTAAATTTGTTTTGAGATCATTTTATTTGAATTTGTAACTTTGTTTCTGACATTTTGACAATGGACGTAGACAGTATAATGTTGATGAATTGCGATTGTTTGCGCACAAAGTTGAGGGAATTAGGGTTGGACACGACTGGGTCGAAGGCAGTGTTACAGGACAGGCTCCTCCAACATTTCGGTCATCAAACCGACGGGGCTGGTGCTGGATCGACAAATTCTCAGTATCAGGAAATTGGTGCTGGTGCATCGCCGGAAATCCGCTTTAGTGGACCTGTCTTTACGTTGAAAGACATTGGTGAAAGTTTGTCTACGTTTACTGGTAGCGATTCTCTTAGTATTGGTAACTGGATTGAGGATTTTGAGGAGAATGCTGAAACGGTTGGGTGGAATTCCATACAGAAGTTTATTTATGCGAAGCAGCTGTTGAGTGGCGCAGCCAAATTATTTGTCAGAAGCCAATCTGGCTTAAAGAATTGGGAGGCGTTGAGAGCAGCGTTAATACAAGAATTCGGGGAATCAGTTTCAGCTGCGGAAATTCACAGATTGTTGAGAAACCGACGTAAGGGCCAGAATGAGACCTACCGCGAGTATTTATATGCTTTGATGGAAATTGGTAAGCCCATAGATTTAGATATCGCGAGTCTGCTGGATTATTTTGTTGAGGGCATACCAGATTCTCGTTTTAACAAGACTATATTGTACCAGGCAAAGACAGTGGAGGAAATGAAAGAAAATATTAAGATATACGAGAAGATTCGCACTTCGTCCAATAGGGATAGTCGGAGACCTCAGGCTTCTAATAATATGGAAATTGGCAGTACGATGAGAAGTAATGGTGGCAAAATTCGAAACTGTTTCAAATGTGGACGTCCCGATCATATAGCTAGGGATTGTAAAGAAGCGCAATTTAGGTGTTTCAAATGTAACAATACAGGACATCGTGCAACTGATTGCAAGGTCTACAAACCGGAAATCAAACAGGAGCGCAGTAATGTCAACACGTTTATCTACGATAGAGAACCTTTCGAGCCAGGAATGATATTTAAAAAAATTTCCTTGGGAGGCATCGAGTTGTATGGCTTAATTGATACCGGATGTAACATGTGTACGATAAGATGCGATGTTTTCGAGAAGTTGAGGGGAAACTTTGAACTTACACCGGAACGAAGGCGGTTGAGGGGCGCTGGTGCGGGAGTTTTCTATACTCAGGGATATTTCGAAGCCCCAGTAGAGATGGATGGTTTTTCCCTGAAATTGAGATTCGATCTTGTACGTCCTGAAGATATTGGGTATCCCGCTGTTTTGGGCAATAACCTATTGCAGTTTGTGGATCTCATAGTTAAGGAAGATGGTGTTGAATTTATCCCCAAGGTAGCAAATGCCAATGACAACATCGCTGATAAGGTTCTGCAGGAGCACATTAGCACTCCGGAACTGTTAGGGGAATTTCGAGATGTTTGTCTGAATATCGAAGACAATGGAAAGGTAGTAGCTGATTTACACCATCTAAGTGCTGACCTTCAGGATGAGATAAACCGTATGATAGGAAAGTATAACCCCATTCAGATGAACACTGCTCCGGTTAGTATGAAACTTTTGCTGAAAGATGATGTACCAGTAGCTCAGGGTCCTAGAAGAACTTCATATGAGGACCAAAAGATTATAGATGGTCAAGTGACAGAATGGTTGAAGCAGGGTATTGTGGTACCAAGTTCGTCCGAATATGCCTCACCGATCGTGTTGGTTCCGAAAAAGGATGGTACAAAACGGCTATGTTGCGACTACAGAAAGCTCAATGAAAAAATTTTGCGAGATAATTTTCCAATGGTGATCATGGATGACGTTTTGGAAAGGTTGCAGGAAGCAAATGTGTTCACCACACTTGATTTGAAGGATGGATTCTTCCACGTACCTGTGGATCCAGAGTCTACTAAATACACTGCATTTGTCACCAGAAATGGACAGTACGAGTTTAAATTTGTACCATTTGGAATATCGAATTCACCCGCGGTATTTTGCAGATTCATTAACGCTATATTTAGAGATTTGATAGCGGAAGGTGTAGTAGTAACCTACATGGACGATGTAATTGTTCCATCGAAGGATGAAGCGGAGGGAATAATTAAGTTAGAAATGGTACTGGAAATCGCCGAGAAGAATGGGTTGCATGTAAGGTGGAAGAAGTGTCAATTCCTACAGAGGAAGGTAAATTTTCTTGGTTATATAATAGAAAAGGGAACCATACGCCCTTCGAAGGAAAAGACGGCGGCCATTGAAAATTTTCCACTGCCCCATGACCGGAAAAGTTTGCAACGATTTTTAGGGTTGACCTCCTATTTCCGCAGATTTGTAGATGGATATGCAATAATCGCTAAACCGATGTCTGATCTATTGCGAAAGGGAAGAGAGTTCAAGATAAATGAAGAGATAATTGCTTCTTTTAAACAGTTGAAACTAGCGCTAACAAAAGATCCTGTGTTGAAACTCTATAATCCGAGAGCAATAACAGAAGTCCACACTGATGCTAGTAAGTTTGGATATGGTGCAGTTTTGCTGCAGAAAGACTCGGAGGATCAGTGCCTCCATCCAGTTCAATACATGAGTAGAAAGACGTCGCCAACTGAAGAGAAGTACCATTCCTATGAGCTAGAGGTCTTAGCAATAATAGAAGCACTCAAGAAATGGAGGATATACCTCATGGGTTCGAAGTTTAAGATCGTTACGGACTGTAACGCTTTCACCATGACCATGAAGAAGGCAGAGGTTCCACTTCGTGTTTCGAGATGGGCGATATTTTTGCAAGATTTTAATTATGAAATTGAACACCGATCTGGCACGAAGATGAGGCACGTAGATGCATTGAGCAGAATGACTTGTTTATTGATCGAAGATTCGTTGCGGCACAGATTAAAAGAAGCTCAGTTGGAGGACATGTGGGTGAGAGCTGTAAGGACAATTCTGGAAAAAGATCACTATGAAGACTATTATATCTACCATGACATTCTATATAAAGATCCAACGCAGGAATTAATAGTGGTCCCATCTCAAATGGAGGACGAAATAATAGCCACAGCGCACAGGAAAGGTCACTTTGGTAATAAGAAAACACTAGAATATGTTGAGAAATACTTTTATATTCCGCATCTGAGCGCAAAAGTTGGTAAAGTGGTAATAAGTTGTGTAGACTGTATAATGATGAACTCAAAATCCGGTAAGAAGGAGGGTCTGCTGAATCCCATCGATAAAGAGGATCAACCGCTGGGTACCTATCATATTGACCACGTTGGTCCCATGACATCGACGAATAAGCAATATAACCATATACTGGTAATAGTCGATGGATTTTCCAAATTTGTTTGGTTATACCCTACTAAAGATACTAGCAGTGACGCGGTAATCGAGCGGCTGGAACGCCAATCAGCGGTATTTGGCAATCCGAAGAGAATCATTTCTGACAGAGGTACCGCATTCACATCTAATGCCTTTAAAGAATATTGCGAAAAGAAACGAATTCAACATTTACAAATAGCGACTGGAGTGCCAAGAGGAAATGGACAGGTTGAAAGAATACATCGAATTGTAGTGCCAATGATAGCGAAACTATCCCGTAACAACCCAAACCAGTGGTATAAGCACGTAAACAAGGTTCAGCAGTATATCAACAGTAGTCCACCGCGATCGACGCAATGCTCACCTTTTAAAATCCTAACCGGCTGTGAAATGCGACTCGAAGAATTTCCAGATCTAAGGGAAATTATGGAGAATGAGGCAATTGAGAACTTACAACTTGAAAGAAATAAGGAACGAGAAGCAGTAAAGGAACACATCGTCAAGATCCAAGAAGAGAACAGAAGAAATTTTAATAGGAATCGCAAAACAGAAGAGAATTACGAGCTTAATGACCTCGTTGCCGTAAAACGAACCCAATACGGTGTCGGCCTCAAACTCAAGGGAAAATATTTTGGTCCGTATAAAATCGTCCGCAAAATGAACCGTGGCAGATACGAAGTCGAGAAAGTTGGAGAAGGCGAAGGTCCAAGGAAGACATTTTCAGTGGCAGAATATATGAAGCGATGGGTACCAGTATTCGAGCCGAATACCCCGTCAGGAGGGCCGAATGTGGGATGCGAGTCAAATTGAACCACTACATAGAGAACATAAACTAACATAAAGAACAAAGAAACAAGAACAAAGAAACAATATAGAGCAGGAACAAAGAAACAAGAACAAAGAAACAATATAGAGCAAGAACAAAGACCGTTCGTTCGTTTAGATTACTCGTCGGTAACTATATAGCAGTCCTGCTCTAACTAAGAACTAACAAGAAACGAACAAGCGTCCATCTCAGGAGATCACGCCATCGACTATGGAAATTTCCACAGACAACGGACGAATGACGAGTAGACAGTTCGGATATAAAAGACGGACTTTTCATCTATAGCAGTTCAGTTGCAAAGTAGACACCGATAAAAGAAGTATTTAAGTTCAACGGGTATTCCCATTTTTATTTTTTAACCTATTTTAAGAAATAATGTGAATTAATAAATCATTGATTATTTGAATAAAATAATAATAATAAATTCCTACATTAATAACAAATCAGTTTCATCTTGTTCTGAAATGGTAATAAATGATAATAAAAATAATAAAATAACACTGCGCTTTAGGAGATTTGATAAATAATGGTCTAGTATATTAGGTTCTAGATTGTTAGCGTTGCCCTCTGTCGTTTTCCTTGAAAGGTCTTGGTTTATTGTAATAAGTGTAATTGTAATAAGCTTTCTAATTGGGTCCTAGTATTTCTAAGACTGACTTTTCTATGATGTTCGTCGTGAATTTTTTTCTTCTTTGGAGGATCAGATACCAGGGTGAGTTTATGTTGTATTCAATTATCAGATTAAATATTAAGCTCGGTGTAGTATGTGAGAAGCTAGGCCGTAATCCTGACTAAAGGGTTGTACACCAATTATGTATGTATGTAGACCTAATTATTTAACCTCATTATTTAACTGCAATGTTAAACGTCTTTTCGTGTCCTTATATCTATTTGTAAAATTTCAGCCTGTATAATGACTCGAATCAATCATTCATCAAAATTTAAAGTCCTAGTTGTTGCATTTACAAAAAGAAAGAAGGAAGAAAAAGACAGCAAGCACAGCAAATACACAACCTTCTAGTAAGTATTGTAGTATTCGTTCGCGAATCATACTTATTTTGTAATTCTTGTTAATTATTGAGTCATGGAGAGTCGAAAACAACAACATCATACGTGTTGTTAAGTATGAGTTTGATGAGTACTTCAAACTTTGAATATGAGTAATATGAGTATGACATTAAAATAAGTATGAATACGTATAAGTATCAGAAATTATGAGTATGATTCGATTATACTCATCTTTTTGAATACTCATTGCTGATCTCTGCTGTAGACAACAGAATGGGTCATAAGGTGCAGATAATATGTAAGGGATCTCTGCCCATAAATGGTCTCATAAATAAGCAGCCCCTGAAAAATCTAAGGATGTTAGAAAATCAAATGTGAATCAAGGTAAATAGACATCACCTTTCAGTTTGAATAGGCATCACCTCACAAAATCATCTCAAGGGTTTACTTTTATCTAGTCGGTAGAAAGGAGAGTCTGTTCTTATGTGTATTAGAAGTATGCGTTTATAAAGCCTGCCTGAAGGATTGGATAGTAACTCCATCATCGGACTGGAATGGAACAGGCTAATCGTTTGCTCATTAAAAAGCGAACGGTGAATAAAACCCTTTTATTATAATATGTATGAAAGAAGAATTCAATTTGAAGCTTTATGCTCCTCCATATATATCCATATACATATAGGTATACATTGTGAAGTCGCCGTGGTCTAGTAGGTAGTGTGTTGGCTTATTAGACGAAAAGCCAGGGTTCGAGCCCCAGGCCAGACATCAAAATAAAAATACAAAAAGCATTTTTCAGCGCCTTCCTCTCAGCAGATTTCTGGCAAAAACTCTGAGAGTAAATAAAATTGCCATGAAAAGTTTCTCAAAAAATCTGTCGTTCGGAGTCGACTTTAAACTGTAGGTCCCGCCACTCATGTATAAAATTAACACACACAACATAAGTGGTGTGAGAAACTAGGTCGTAATCCTGACTGAAGGGTTGTAATGACCAATTATGTATGTATGTATAGGTATACACTTTTTTAGCCTTGGGTAAGGGGTTTTCCAGTTGTCATATAAAAAATAGGTACATTTCCGATTGTGGTGTGTCGTGGACGTTAATATCAAATTAAGTATCGAAACGGAGTAAACACAACTAAAATTGAACATGATTTGCCATCACAATTTAAGAATTCCATGTACAATTCTCTGGTTCCCAAGCGTTGGAATAGAACTGAAAAAGACTTTAATGATTAATGCAACTTGGCACGGTCGAGACATATTTTTACGACCTGATATGCAGATTCTAAAACCAACAATTGGGAAAATAATGGATTTCTTACTACCAACTTACCAAAAGATATTTTACAATAAGACCTCGCTTAACGCGGGGAATACGTTCCAATAAGTTCCAGCGCTAAACGAAATAGCGTTAAACGAGGCAACTAATGAATCAACTGTGACGCAGGAAAGATGCGTTCGTACTGTGATTGCGACTTCGGAAAATACAGTCGAAATCTTAATTCTGGACAGACTAACAAAAGAGAATTGAAAAAGATACATAGTATACACCATTGCTATATAGTGCACCGCTTTTTGTTGATGCATGGCCCTTTTATTTGCACACATATACAACAAGTATCAATACACTGTGCGTTTTAGGGGAATCATAATACTACCACGTAATACTGAAACAGCGTTAAGCGGAACAGCGTTAAACGGGGTCTTACTGTAATTCATTTGTTAACAGTTGAACAGTGATCATAATAATCGGACGGATATACACACTGAAGCGAATAGGAGACTGATATTAGTTGGTATAACGGAATATAAAAATGTAAAATGAGTGACTTTGGATTTTACAGCTGGAAGTGTAAGATTTCCTTCCCATTTATCTTTTATTTAAGGCCAAGGACAAAGTGGTTACTGAATAGATTCTGACTAAAATCCCATGGAGAAATTTTTTGTCATATAAGGTATGAATATAAAGTAGGAATAAAGGAATTATGACAAGTTATTGAACAAGTTTGATGATCTATTTAGCTTAATAATGTTATCTTTTGATGTTGAAATATATTCTTAAAAGTCTTGTAATATGGCGATAACCTCTATTCGAGCAGTCGTTTTTCATACATGTATATAAATGTTTTTTAGATGTTCCACATATGTTTTGTTTCAACTGATTGTTAGGGGATAAAACACTGAGTTATTGACATGAAATATCTTTTTTAATTTAATAATTGCGGTTCTAAAGTTAGAATGAAACAGATCTAGGCTCAAATCCTCTATAACACTGATTAAGTATTTTTGTCTATTTTTAAAATAATTCTTTAATTTATAAAATTTTGTCTACTGTATGCCTTTACCCAAACAATTAAAATTTAAAAAATAAAAATTAAATAAAAACAAATGCTTTCAATATTGCTCCAGTTTTTAGGTTGACCCACATATTCCTGTAGTTATGATTTATTTATACACCTTGTATTCGATATACAGCAACCAAAGCAGGGATGCCATTATACTATTGTGTTGTGTTGTTGTAAGGACTAATTCCCAAAGTAGTTCAAACAATGAATACAAATTTCATATTCAAAATACAAACAAAAAGTATAAAAAAAGAAGAAGAAAACAAAAAACATTGCAATTCTCTAAATGAAACTTGCATCATGAGCAACCATAACAACAACAACAATATAGTTGTTGCTTTTTGTTTTAATTTAGTGGCTTGAAAATGAAAATTTCAGTCTATAAACCAACCGACCACCTGCATTACTACGTTAACTATGGCGCAACCTTCATTGTCGTCAAGTTCATTGTTATTCCTCAGCTTTTGTTTCATTTTGTTTTTGTTTTTTTCGTACAATTTTTATGGACACAGAAATTTCCCTGGTTTATCTCCATTCGGCAGTGGTGGTGCTGTTTTTATTTTGCATTTTTTGTTCATCAAATTCCAGTGAAATTGTTCAGGAGTGTCCCTTAATTCATTATATTTTTATGTTAAAAAAAAAAAAACAAATTTTTTCTCTGTATTTTTTTTTCTTGAAAGCACAAATTTAAACCCGGAAATTATTTCTCTTATTTTTGTTTATGTGTCTGTGTGTTTGTCTGAGTTAAAAAGGGTCATTCATTCAATTGTTCTTTTGTGTGAAGTTACTTAAATCATTTGATTGTTATTTTTTCATATTTCTCTTGTTGTTGTAGTTGTTGTTGTTTTTGTTATTTTTCATTTGATTTTACTCCCGACAATGGCATATTATTGACTTTATAATCGTTTGTTGTTTTTCTCATTTCTTTGGCTTTGGTTTCTTGGCCACTTTTATAAGGAATATAATGTGCTTGCAACCGGAGCCGGAGACAATAAGAACGGCAACTATTTTCAATTGTTCAAATGCAATTGAGTTGTTGTTGTTGTTGCGATTTTTTTTGGTCTTATTATTGTTGAAATGTTTTAAAACAGTTGCTCTCTTTTGCCTCTTTTTTTCAAGCAATTGTCTCATCATTGCACAAGATGCGGAAGCATTTTTAAAACTATTTTGCGTATAAGTTAAGAGAAGGTCAGCCAACAACATGCAATCAAGCTCACCTAGAGGCGGAGAATACCTCACAACGACTTCTCAAAAAGCTGCGATATCTTTTCTGCCACAGCCAAGCTCTTGCAGACCTGAGACGACGGAATCTTTGGCACCCAGTATTTGTTGACAGAACACGTCTATATATGTAATTTGGTAAAGGTGGTTAAAACAATATAGTCCCGAATGCTAAATATAACTTCTTGTCCATTTTTGTTAGACATGACTTAAAAATTCTTCAAATTTCTCTTAAATCCTTCAAAATTAAGTGAGAAGGATTCCATCCCTTTTAAGAAACCTATAGTAATGTATTGTTTGTTTGCATTTCATTTCTTTAAAAGCTTTTTGTATTGCTTGTCTATATAAACCTTTTCGCGAGATACTAAAAAAAATTATGGCGATTCAATATTCAAAATGTTTTAAAGAAACCAATATAAAGTTTCTTTTGTACGAGTATATAAAAATCTTGCAAGGAACTCCGCTGTGCACTGACTCCTATAGTGGACGGTTGTTTCCACGCCCTTCTCATCTCCGGAGTTCCTGCAGAAGTCATGAAGGAAGGAAATCTGACTCTATCGAATTGTCCTTGAATCAGTAATGTCCTGTGTAAATCGCAAAAGTGCAACATTCAACCCAAGGAAAGGAAACAATTATTGTTTACAACGAAATCCGGTCTTCTTTTACATTGATTGGCAATCATGGACGTAAACAAGCGACGAAATCAACACTGTAAAGTACTTAATCGCAACCTTTCTGTTGATGTAAAAGATTTTCAGAAATATCTGAGTAACCAGCATACCATGTATTGCATATCGACGCCTCCGTTCTATAACATTCTAAGCCGAGAAAGTGTGTTTTGAATTATGAGCTCTCAAAGGTTTCACACGACATACGACCATATGTGTATTCTAAAAAGATTTTTCCCTATAACTTCGGAACGGATCGGCGCATCTTAACCAAATTTTGACAGTATTTAAGTTAGAGAACGTAGAATTTAATGCAAGAACATTAAAAAAGAACATTATAGAATGGAGGCGTCGATATGTACATATCTTTCAATATGACCTCAACCTACGTATATATTAACTGGTGTAGTAATGTCAGAATCTCCTATATTTTGGGTATTTCAACAGTTTCTTTCGAACTTTGTGAGGTGATAACGGCTATCGTGTGGAAGTTAGATGTGCCGAAGTAGTTGTCATTTTTTTAATCTGATTTGCCAATTCACCATGGAAGAATATAGCATTCAGCAACATGTGCAAATAGTAAAATTGTTTTATCATAATGAGTACTCTATTCGGGCAATGTACCCTGTTATGATATTTACAATTGTCATACCGAGAGGTATGCGGTAAAAGTGTGCGGGAGAACACCAGGTAGTGTTTTTTCTTGCTCGGAAGAACTCGGCCTTTTGCAGATCACAACTTGACGAATTTTGCTTAGTGACTTTAACCAACACCCATACAAAATTTAAATGATCAAGGAACTGTAGTTAAACGATCATAGACCGTTGTCTGAGAAGAATTTTAGAAATCATGTACAGCCATTGAGTGATTTCTACAGATGAAGTGAATCGCCCGCCAGCAAGCTATCCCTTAAGTGTTGTTCTGTTTTGGACCTAGCTTCTCACATCACTTATGTTGTTGTGTATTAATTTTATACATGGGTGGCACGACGTGCAGTTTAAAGTCGACTCCGAACGACAGATTTTTAAGAAACTTTTCATGGCAATTTTGCTTACTCTCAGAGAAATTTGCTGAGAAGAAGTCCGGAAACAAATATTTTTTCATATTTCCTTTTGTTCGAGATATCTGAGCTGGGATTTGAAGTGAGCCCTCACGTCCAATAAGGCGACACACTACATATTAGCGACTTCACGAAAGGTAAGTAAACCCATAATCGAGTCTTTCACTTGGATAAACTTGAATTCATTTTCGATCTTGGCTTTTTTGACTCTTCGATTGTCTTGACTTAAGATTGATTCAACGTTTGTTATAACGCTTTTGAATTAATCATGATCATTCGTTTTCCTCAGCTTTAAAACTTGTTCTTTCTTTTTCTTCTGAACGCAAACTTTCCAATGATGATTAGCATTCAGGGTCCTTAGCATTTTGTTTGTAAAATTGGCATAAATCGACTGGGAGCTATTTAGGTTAATATGTCGATCAATCCATAAGATTTACATACGTTCTGATACATCCGGCTTGAACTAGCAAATTGTATATCTTTTTGAAACACTTAAAAGGAACATAGGGCCACTACTATAATTTTCAGGCAATATTTACTTTAATTTCAGGTTAGTTTGTAGCTTTGATTTCAGTTTAGCTAGCCTTATACGTTCTTAACCTCAACACATCTTTTATTTGATGCCGTAGCAGCTGTTAAATTTGTGTAAAAAACATATTCTTTTCACATTTACAATGTAATCTAGAAATAAAAAAAACATTAGAAATGTGTAGACTTAAATAATATAAATTTGTATTAGAATTCACCATGCAGATCCCATTAAAATATTGATGAAAATTTTTATCAAAATTAGTCATTTAAAATCTAATCGAAATCTAACACAATAAAATTAATTTAATTCTTAACATTAAAATTTTTTAATTTTTAGTATTAAAATATTAAATACATATAATCTTTATATTTTGCTTTAAATTAAATTTTTATTAAATTACAAAAAAAATTATTTTAAATACTTGAATACAATACGATAATAAAAATTCGTATTTCATACGCTTTAAACAAGTACAAGTAAATATTTGCTGTATTCGGGCCAAAAGGCTTGAGGCTCAATGGCTACCATGGTATGGCATGACTGTTTAACTGTTTAAATAAAAGTTGAATAATAAATATTAAAAATAAAAACAACAACAACAACACCAACAAATAAGTTAAATATTTAATAAAATATGATCCCCTTTAAGGTATTAAACGGTTCAACAAACATAAATTTCACAATAAATAAATGGAAATTCAACAACAAAAAAAAAAATTAATAAAAATGAAATGTTAAGTACGGCATTTAACACCAAATTATATACGCATTTATTATAATAAGCTATTGTTGTTCTTGGTTTAATCGTATTCCAGGCATTATTTTTTTTTGCATTATAAAATGTGTTTAAAAAGTATAAATTTATACGGGTTATAAAATATTTAAAATGATACTTAAAAAAGTATACAATATATTTGAAAATAATTAAAACATATGCATACATGCCCGTACATTGTATTCGTCAGCAATAAAATAACACTCATACGCCAAGTAGTCTTAACACTTAAAGTGGAAATTTTTTTTACAATTTTTTTCTTGTTTAAAATTATGTTTTCCAACAACAACAATGCACAGTTATAATGCATAATAATAATAAAAATATTTATTTAAATTGTTTTGTTTAAATCCATTTTAAAAATATTTACTTAATTTGACAACAACAATTAATTTAAAGTATTTACACAATAAAACAAATCCTAGCACACAATACAATTAAGGGAGCAAAAAATAACGAGAGAGAGAGAGCAACACACATTTAAGTAAAATCATATTTAGAAAGTTTTCAAAATATATTTTTTTCCAAATTTTTGTTTGTATTTTTCATTTGAAAAACAACAATTTTATTAAACAAAACAAACAAACACACGCACTCATTGCTTCGTATGCAATCAACAATTGCATTTACACTATGACATACACTACACACACTAGGCACATCTAAATGCACCAATACAACAGTAATTAAGTTGGTCATACTCATAGCATACAATCTGTGTGTGTGTGCGTGTGTGTACATTTGTTGTTCTTTCTTTCTGTTAATTTTTCTCTCCTTTAGATTTAAATTGTTTTTCAAATATAATCAAATCTGTGATTGTATGTGTGTGTCAGTGCACACAATTTAACATGATTTAACTGTACAATACCATATGTATGAGTGTGTGTGTATGTGTGTAAGTGCATGCAAATGTAAATGATGATTTAAAATCATTGTTCATCAGCACCTACAAACACCAAAACAATAGAATACTTTACTTCAACTGGAATACTTTAGAATTGAGTGTACAATTGGTGAGCAGTCATTTTGTATTTGTTTATTAAATTTGTTGTATTTTTTTAATTCTATCTCTCTCGCTCTCACTGTTTCTTTCTCTATATAACTCTCTTAGGCTAAGTAAGTGCGTAAGTGTATGCGTTTGTGTTTATAGAAGAACTACAATTTATAAAATGTGACAATTATACGAGTGATGATACAAAAGGCAGTTAATTTTCGTTTAGAAAGAGATTATAAGGATGACATACATTCATTTTTTTCTTAACAAATAAATCTTCTTGTTATTGCAGTTTTATTCAATTCCAGCTAAGTAGGTCATTAATCTACTGCAGCTGTTTCTAGATGAAGTATTTCGCATTTGCCTTTGCGTAGCAATAACACATTCTATGGACATATATTGGATGTAGAGGGATTAGACATTTGGCTTATTGTGTTTTACACTTTTACAGAAGGTATCATTGGCTAAGCTTCTTATGATATTCGTTAATTAAATTACCATCTCTAGAACACAACAATGGTTAGGGGAAGTTTCGCAGATGGATTTTTTGTTAAAATAATAAAATACGAATCTGAATTGCTTGCGTTTGTTGCCAACCTACGATATGGATAAATTTGCAGGACATTTTAATCGATTATAACAACAATTAATACCAAATTATGTTAGAAATAATTTAAATATGTAATTTAATTTAAGGAGAGACATTTCAGAGAGGGGTCATCTGTGGCAACTAATGTTCTTCGCTATTGTACCCAATAAGACAACGATATCCTATATGTTGACGAGAAAAAAAATTAAATAAAGTTAGGAAGTTGGAATAGGTGCTTTATGACAGAGCAATAATACTTAAAGATGTGGTAATAAAGCCTAGTATGTAATTCTACCGTAATCCATTAGGTAGTGTGTTAGCTTATTAGGCTCAAGATCGTGGTTCAAACTGCAGCTCTCGAATAAAGCGAAAAAATATTGTTTCGGTGACTTCCTTGCAGGAGTGTTATGACGAAAACTCTGATAGAAAATATATAATTGCCATGAAAAGCTCTCAACCTATTTATCATTCGGCGACGCCTTTATACTGTAGATTGCGACCAGTGATCAGCAATGAGTATTCAAAAATATGAGTGGATTCGAATCATACTCATAATTTCTGATACTTATGCGCATTCATACTTATTTTAATATTACACTCATACTGCTCATATTCAAAGTTTGAAATACTCATCGTACTCATACTTAACAATACGCATGATGTTGTTGATTCTGACTCTCCATGACTCAACATTTACAAGAATCACAAAATAAGTATGATTCGCGTACGAACAGTAAAATACTCACTAGAAGGTTGTGTGTTTGCTTTGCTTGCTGTCTTTGTCTTTTTCTTTTTTCTTTTTTTGTAAATGGAACAACAAATAAGACTGTAAATTTTGATGAATGATTTGAATCACTCGAATCTTTTATAAGTATTATAAATATTTTCCTGAATTTTTGAATCTGAATGAGTAGGCATATGAATCAAACATATTTCGAATGGTATGAGTTTGATGTCAACGTTGTACGCATACTAATTGCAACCTGTACTTATAAATCAATGTTTTAGGGAGTACGAATGAATTAGAGTAGCTTAATTTCAATACTGTTGACTCACTCAAACTCAAAATTTCATGAGTACTTATGATTAGCGAAAAAACGATTCATTGCTGATCTCTGATTGCGACACTGACTTTTTCATTCAACATTCGTTCTTAAAAAAAATCGTTCAAAACCTATTTTGTTTCAAAATCTATTTTAATTAGACAAAATCCAATGAAAAAAAAGAAAATTTCCCATTTGGCATGTTAAAGCCTCGTATTGTATAAAAATTCTACTGCATACATCGGTATGTATGTACATTCTACACACACACTTTTAGAGGAGTATTCATTCACTGCATGTGTACAAACGTAAGTGCGTGCTACACTGTGTGTGATTGTGTGTGAATAAAGTTTGATTTGTTTTCCAATTTTTTTTTAATTTTCTTGCTCTTTTTGTTTCTTTTTCTTCTATTGTTTTTGTAGTTGTTGTTGTTGCTGTTGTTAAATTTACATTCTAAATAAAATGAAACAATAAATTTTATTGTTTACTGTACATTTTGTTTATTTCTCTCCTGATACAATTGTGAAAAACTGATTGTTTTTTTCTTTCAAGAGGAATAGAAAAGGAGAATGAGTGGCAATAAGCAACAACAGCAATAGCATATGTGGATGTATGTATGTTTAGCTACTCTTACATACACAAACGCATTTAAATGTGTATGCGTGTATGTTATAGAATTTGTGAATACATTAAAAGAGAGTAAATGCTAAATTGCGTGTGAGTGCGTACATGAGAGTATGTATGTGTGTATGCGTACATATGTACACCAAAGAGACACATGCAAATTCAAACAGAACTTTATTGTCAGAATTAATTTTGTTTTCGTTAAAATTCTTTGTTTTTTTTTCTCTTTCTCTGTGCTGTTACTCTATGTGTTGATATTTATTTTGCGAATTTGTATGTGTGCATGTATGTAAAAGTTTACATAGAAAATTTACTGTATGCAATTTTATTTTGTGGTTTATTATGCAAACATCCGTTTAAATTAACAAATAAATATTTCATTTCATGTGTCTTTCTCTGTTTTGTTTTTTCCATGTGGAAAATGTCTTGTATATTTATTAGAAATATTTTCTTTATGGCTATTTGTCTATATTTCTTATAAATTTGTTACAAAATTTCTGTTTTTTTTTGTTCGTTCGTTATCGATAAACATGAATATTATTACGATAAATTTCAGAAATTTACAACAAGTATGGTAAACATATTTGATTTATAAATTTCAATTGTTCTTTAATAGTTAATAAATCATTTTCGTTTACTCATTCTCTTCTCATCTCTTCTCTCATTCAATCGTTTTTGTTTGGTATTTTTGGCATATAAACATGGTTTTATAAATTCATATACATGATGTTGCTGATGGTAATATTAGCAATAAAAAACTCCGAAAATAATGGCAATAATATCATGAAAATATAAAAAAAAAATCAAAATAACAATAAATTGTTTGTCACTTTATCATGTTAAGTGTGATTTTATGTTTACCACACAATGACAACATCTGTCACAAAAGATTTGTTGATGTTACCGTTCGTTGATGATGACGGCACTCATTTACTCATGCTCTCACACACTCATACAATGCTTAACATCATTACAAATAAATTTTATATTTTTTTTGTATAAATTTATAATTAATGACTGTTTATATTTCATATAACGGTAAAATGATAAATAGTTCATATAAAATATTGTCTGATTAACAGATTACAACAAAATATTTCACTTTTAGTTTGAAAAAAAAAAAGATTTCGTAGAAAATGTCCTTGAGACATTTGATTTTATTTTAAGTATATATAGTGGCGGTATAAGTAACCTTCTCTTTAAATTATTGTTTAGCATTTCATTAATGTCGTGTTGTACTGTGTGTTCTAATTAAAAAAGTAAAGGCGTCGTGCTATTACTTTAAAGGCATGATTTTGTTAGTCGAATAATTTCACACGTCCTTCTGTTTATATGCAAAACCACTCAATTCTGTATATATATAAACAGACGAAACCGTCGTTTTACAGAAATAGGGTATAAGTTCCTGACAGTTTTTTATGCCGTGTTAGCTTCTGCTTGAATTTCATTTCATTTTCAAGTATGATCAAGTCGTAGTAGTTTAGTGACTAGTGTCCTGACTAAGTAGGCGAGTGCTCGTGGGTTCAAACCGCAGCTCTGATATTTAAAACAAAACGGAAATAGAAAATTGCCATGAAAAGCTTTCTGTCGTTAAGAGTCTATATTCGATTGCAGGTCCCGCCATTCATGAATTAAATTAACGCACACAATATGGTTGGTGTGAGAAGCTATGTCATAATCTTAACTAAAGAGTTGTAGTGGCCAATTAAGTAAGCAAATATGACTCACGTCAGCTGCTCTAAGCATTTTATTCATGTGGCCTTGTACTTCGACATGCATAGGAATTTCATTTGTAAATTCCTAAAGATGAAATGCTCGATGACATTCTTGCATTCGGATCATCTTACCAAGTCCTTTATAAATAACATCACTTGAATAAGAGAGCGTTTCTACCTCTTCGATTACATACATACATACATAATTGGTCATTACAACTCTTCAGTCAGGATTACGACCTAGTTTCTCACTCTTCGATTGATTGATGAAATTCAGATTGAAGCAGTCAGCAGTATCATTTGCTGCGTAGGTTTTTATTTACAGTCTTCGAACTTAAACGTTATCACAGATTTTCTGTATTGTATGTGACCTAGCAAACATATACTGTCTGCATAATTAAGGCCATTTTGTTAGTTATGAAATCCTCTATGATTTCAATTTCTATGCATTCACTTATTGTGGACTTGATAAGGTCAAAATTAAAATATAAAATCGATATCAGTGTACATATATAATGATATAAAGGTTGTAACAATTGCAAAACAGCCCTAAGGTATAATCAATGTCTCAAACTATGTGATATTTGATTCACATTGTGATTGACACAAGCTCTTGCTTGATAATCGTTCACGAATGATGCCAAGCATTTATGCTTGTAGTTCAACAAAATTTGTTTCTAGAAATTACAGGGCAATGTAAAAATTTGACTTTGTAAGCGATTATAGGTTAGTTTCCTCAGATATTCTTAACAGACAGAATTTCAATAATATTGTGATTGTATAGTGATTAAAAAAAAAGACAATAAAACATAATTTTAAACACACATACCTTGGAGCAATCGAAAGAACAAAGACAATATGGTGATTTATATGATTTTGATTAAATAACAATTGTTACCAATATTACAGAAATATTTTTCTATGATGGGGAGAACTGTGTTAAATCTAAATGTAAAATAGAAAATATGGAGATGTCTTCTTATCATCTTGCCATCTTTATAAATTAGAAGCTATTTCCACGATTTTAAGAACCTTAAATAGACTTAACTTAAGTGTCTTATAAAACTTAAGTTTGTATGAAGCATATGTATGTGAAATAATATGAAGTAATCTTTTGAAAAATTTAAATATAATTTGATTATAACAACAAATATTGTAAATCATTGTTCAGTGAATCAAATAATAAATTAAAAATAATTTATTATTAACGAAAAATATTTTAAATAAATTTAATATGACCACATAAAGGCAATATAATTTTCTAAAGAACAAAAATAACACCAGATGGCTGCTAAAAAGACAATGAAAATAAAACTAAAAAAAGAAAAAAAATTTTAAAAGAGTTTAAATACAGCATAAGAAGGAATCATTTTATACTCGTGCATATACATATGAGAATATACGAGAGTAGGTCAATAAGCACATTTTTTCAACAAAAAAATATCATTCAGTTTACCAACATACGCCATCTTATTCAACGTTTCTTTTACTTTTTATTCATTAAATTTGCCGAAGTCATGAACGATATTGAATGGCTTATGATATGATCTAATTTCGTTCCATCGTGTCATTTCTTTACGTTGGAAAACAAGAATAAGTTGGATCCAGGACAGGGTGTATATATAAGCAATTTGTAGTTCAGGTTTTTGCATGAAGTTCATCTTTTTTTCTCAAAACACACTCTAGCGGTCAATAACAGCCAGACAGAAACTAAACGATGCAGGGTTTCAAAGTTTTAATAGGGATTAGTTGTTAAACGCCAATTGAAAGAAGCAATGTTGCTCTTTTGAATGGTGGATGTTATACGATTTACCTCCCTCGAGTTTACTCGGAAGTCCCAAGTACTTTTTATGTGAGTGCCTCATTAGACAACCAGTGTTCCTATCAGATTCTACAGTGACATATTTCCCAGGCTTCCCCGTTCGTGTAAATTACCAGGAACGAAGGGCATTGCCCTACTTTCCCATAGAGGAGGACATACACACATCGATTGTTGTACCGATTTTAATTTCCTCTCATCTGAATAGTTGCTTCAGCAGGCGTCACGTAGACAGCCTATTTACGCAGACATACGTTCAACCATACAGCACAGCAGTGTGGTTGTATTCCTGTCCAGATCCAAAATAACTTTGTTCTTATCCTGACTAAACTAAGTCAGCTCATAGTGAATATTCCCCAAGACTTTGTGCTTTCCATTTTGCTCTCACCATAAATCCTAAACTGGAAAGTGGAATCCTAGTAGTCCTCTTGGGATTTACACATCCTTGAAACAATCCAAACCATCGAAAATACGTAATACTAGGTTCCTAAGTCTAAGTTTCTGTTGAGGGGGACAATCACATTGAATTTTTTGTACGGATTTCTGCTCGACATCTGGACAACTATTAAAATAGCCGTAGTATTGGTAATCCATAGGTTTCGTCAAAAACCTAAACACACAGTACCCAGTAATTACGTCTAATCGACTCTCCTACTAAAGCGTTATAGTTTTCGTCCTTTGATTCATTTTCCTCGGCAGTTATCCACAAAAAATATAACTCTTTAGCAGCGCACTAGCCAGCAATATTAATTCCTCTAATGATCGTGGACCTGGCCCCTAACTACTTCGACATGATGTCACACAGGATGCTCTAGTGTGCGAATACAGTTGGAAAGGCACTCAGCTCTTTGAGATGAGAATACTAATCGGTAACTGAAGTTTCAATATTCATCTCCTCGCGCGACCACTTCGCGTATAATATTGTCGTGAATAGTAGACTGCTTGAGAGTTCAGAATATTAATTAACAACCAAAGTTTCGAGGTTTAACTATGCGCGGCTATACTGTTTGTTTAAATGTTCGCGTGGAAAACATAAGAGTTATCAATCAACTTGTCAAGGACCGTTGTCGTCATCGTAACAAAGGTCGACTACTTAACCCGAAGTTCAGAGTAGGTATCAAATAATTCGCCCGTCACATTAAAGTCATCTCGACCACTTCTCGTATGATATTGCCGAATCTAATGGACTGCATGAGAGTCAGCACGGTCTTGGACATCCACGCGTGGTACCCCTATCATTTACTTACATAATTGAGATGCGTCCTAGTATCCACTGGCAATACCGCCATAAATAAAGATTGGTAACGTTTTACTTGCGCGATGCAGTTTCGGTAGGGACAGTAGGGTAGTATTACGCACTTATGGACCTACTCTCGTAGTTAAGTAATCTTAACAAAGTATTTATACATACACACATACTTAGAAACACATTTGGGTAAGCAAAAAAAAAAGAAAACGTAACAGAAAATGAAGGGAAATAATGTAGAGGAATCATATAAATCTTATAACGCGCATAAGGAATTTAATTTTCAAATAAAATTTCTAACATAAAAGTTTTCTTCAAAAAATCCTTCTCTCTCTCACTTACTTACTCTCTTGGCTGCTTTCCTTTCCCATTCACTTCCTCTTACACTTGAAAGGATTTCACAGCCTTTTTTGTAATATTGGTAGTTGTTGTTGCTTTATAGTATTTTATTTTTTTTCTTCGTTTTTTTTAGAGGTTAAAACAGAGAAAATTACTAACGCAAAATTTATGACTTAACCAAGTAGAAAAAACCACGAACGAGTAAACGGCTAAAAGAGAATGGCAAGTAAGGGAACACGAGTATGCTGAAATACTTACTACTTGCCTTTACCCTAAGAGGAGTTAGTGGATGAGAACGTATGTGAGAGTACACAATTCATGGCTGGATAAAGGAATTTAGTTTGAGCAACAGTAAACGCATATGCGTTTTTAAAAACCCTTTTACTTACAGAAAAGGGTGAACCACAGAGAGAGGTTAAGAAAAATTGAAATGAGAATGAATTCACAAATGTGTGAAATTTCCCTTTTTAAAGAAAGAAGGGAGAGAAGATGCTCATCTTATGAATATCACGAGATTTAATAATATTTCCAAGAATTTTTTATTAATTTTGCTCGCTGAAGCCACCATAGTCTAGTAGGTAATATTTTGGTCTATTAATCGTGCGGCCACGGTTCAAATCCTAAGACAGTCATCACATACGAAACAAAATATGAAAAAAATATTTCTTAGGCAACTTAATCTCAGTACCTTTATGGAAAAACTCTCATGATTAATAAAATTGCAATGAAAAGGTTCGGTTTCTGAATCATGTATATAAATAGATAGGCCCAGTGCCTGCGGCCACTGTTCAAATCCTAAGACAGTCATCATATACGAAACAAAATATGAAAAAAATATTTCTTAGTTAACTTAACCTCAGTACATTTATGGAAAAACTCTCAGGGTTAATAAAATTGCAATGAAAAGGTTCGGTTTCTGAATTATGTATATAAATAGATAGGCCCAGTGCCGTCCTATCTCCATGTTTAAAGCCATCCGCGTAGAAATTAGTTTCCAGTTGATCGTGTGTTCAACTTTAAGCATCCTGCCCACAGTTGGGCATTAAGCTAATATCCGTACAATATCCCAATTATATTCTAATCTTACGATTTGTGGTTTTGGTTTATCAGTACACTCATCGCCTAGAGAAGATACGCTACATGTGCGCCTCATATCAAACCAGTTTCATCAATCACTTGAAAGAAGGGTATTGTTGTAGGTGATGTTCTGATAGCACCACTTGTCCCTAAACAACAGATTCTTTGAACGCTAAAAAATTTTTTGTTTGTTTTCTTCACTGAAGTCGGGGTAGTCTAGTAGATAGTGTGTTGGTCTATTAAACGTGAGGCCACCGTTCAAACCCCAAGTGAGATATCTTCAACGAAACGAAGTATGAAAAAATATTTCTTCGGCGACTTCCTCTCAGCGGATGTCTTACAAAACTCTGAAAGTAAATAAAATTCCCATGAAAAGTTTCTCAAAAAATCAATCGATCGGAGTCCCGCTAGTCAGGGATACAATTATTACACACAACATATGTAAGCTATGTGAGAAGCTAGGACGTAATCCTTACTGAATGCTTCGTTCATTTCCTATAAAATTAAACTGCCAGCTTAAAAATTGACTCATCCCAGCTGCCATATATTCTGAATTTTAAAGTATGTAGCTTTTTAGGGTTAATAACACACTACTTTGAGGAATTACCGTTGCCTAGGTCAGGTTTACAAGCCAATGAAAAAGAATTGGGTGGTATGATACACTGAAAGCAGCACTGCTTCTTCTGTTCCAGAATACTTACAATATTTACTAGACTTTATAGATTTTACAGACATTTTCGGTTCACCCTGTCTATGAAAACTAGCTATAAACCGGGTGATGGCAAAAAGTAAACAATTTTGAATTGTTTCAACTATGGTTACCAAAAATTGAAGAAGAAAAAAAAGAAGGCATGAAACCAACGAACCAAGTCAAAAGCAAAACGCCCCACCACAATTTCTAACATAAAATATTACACACACCGAGAATCTTTTTAAATATTTGCAAATATTCTTCCCTTTTTTTCTTTCCTTTTTTCGTGTTATTATTTCGGTATTTATTTTTTATTACTTTCTAAGCAAAAAAAATTATCATCCTTTCTTGCCATAACATTTTATGAGGCATTCCCTTATACGACCTTCTTTTTGAAAATATTCGTATCTGATGTAGAAATTTTCATGACCACTGTTAACAACACAACTTTTTGAAAAAGTTTTTTTCGATTTAATTTTCATTACTTTTTGTTTTTTTGTTTTGTTTTTTTTGTTCAAAGATAAGCCAATTTTATGTTATTCTCCGACTTTTCCCTATAGTTTGTGGAAAATTTTCATTGATTCTTGGGAAATTAGCGAATGTGTAATGCAGAGCAGAAAAAAGTTTTTTCCTCTTAGTCTTGCCATTATTGTGTGGAGTTAAAAACACAAAAACCCAAAAAAAGAACAACATTTTAAGGAAAAGAAAATATTTTGTTCACTGAGGGCGAGGTAATTAAAGTTTATTTTTTATTAGCCACTATTTATACACTCGTCGACACACACAAATTAGCTGTTAAGCTTAAGAGTTTTAAGCTTCAAAGTTTATTTGATAAAACTGGGTACAATAAGGGAGTTTAAATATATACCCGGTAAGACAGAAATATTTTAATTAAACGAGACGAGGATCGCCTGTTATGATAATACTCGCTTGTTTGACGAATAATTATTCGGGTGATTTAACATTTGCAATATATGCCAGCAAAGTCCCACAAATGCTGTTCAATAGGTTCTAAATGAGGCTTCACTCCGAAAATGACACGCTGACTCTACTAAAGTAATAGGATTCATGGTAGACGTCGATGGATAAGAAGTGCTACATTAAGGTAATTCAGAGTCTTCAAAGAATCTATTGTTTAGGGACAAGTGGTGCGATGAGAACAATACCTTTCATCCAACTGATTGACAAAACGGGCCTGATATAAGGTGGCACTTGTGGCGTATCTTTTCTAGGCTATGAGGGATTAACCAGAACCACAAATCGTATCACTAAAGTTTAATTGGAATTCTGGACGGCTACTCGCTTAATGATTAATTACCCAACAGGACGCCTAACTTTTTATACGCTACTTACTAGAGTCTTATTTCTACACTGATGGCTTAAACATGGGTATAGGATGACGCTGGGCCTATCTATGTATAAAGAAGAACCCGAACCGAACTATGCTCCCGGCTCTCAGCTCACTATATTTATGGATTGAAGGAAAATTGGGTATCCTGCGAAACTCTAAAAAGTTGGCTAAAATTGGGTATTCAGTGTTAAGGCAATAATTGAACATACGTCAGTGGTCCAACAAGTACGTATATGTATACATGGATACATGTGAATGGATGCACAATGGCATTGTCTTGGTGCAAAATAACTTTTTTCCTTTGTACAAATTTGGTCGTCTTTTTTCCTTCAAAAATGAATCCAATAAGTTGGAATAATATTCGTCATTGATGATCTGTCACGGTTTAAGGCAGTCAATGCGGAATAAAAGCTGTTTGGTTCGTAATGAATTGTGGTAAATCCATATTTTGCTGACTGTTACTATCGGGTCCGCCATCTAACGTTTTTTTTTCAACTAGTGCTTATTTCGTGAATGGTAACACTTAGCTCATGTCTGATTAGACAGATAATTAGTTTTATCCTTCTGCTGAACGAATATGGTTCTGTATACGCTTGAACAACGTTGGGAAATATTGCGACATTACTTTGAAAATTATGGTAATGTTGCAGAATGTGTGCGAAAATTGCGTACGGATTTTGGAAGAAGTGAAGCACTGTCAGCTCCGTATGTTCGTTATCTTGTGAAAAAAGTGAAAGAAACTGGCATCATCTTTTCAGATGAAGCTCATTTTGATCTTGGCGGGTATGTAAACAAGCAAAATTGTCGCATTTGGGGCACAGAAAACCCGCACGCATACATTGAAAAGCCGACGCACCAAAACGAGCCACTGTTTGGTGCGGATTTTGGTCCAGAGGCATAATTGGGCCATTGTCTTCGAAAATGAGCAAGGAGTGGCCATTACAGTCAATGGCGATCGTTATCGGGCCATGTTGAACGAATTTTTGTTCACAAAAATTGAAGAGGAGGATATTGGCAACATATGGTTTCAACAGGACGGCGCTACGTGCCACACAGCCGAAGATACACTCGATGTTTTGCGCCCTGTTTTTGAAGATCGCATTATCAGCCGCAGAGCTGATGTCGTTTGGCCACCTCGGAGCTGCGATTTGACACAATCGATAATGTGCTTAAAAATTGGACCGATCGTGTAGGCTATTGCATGGCCAGCCGAGGCAGCCATTTGAATGATATTATTTTCCATTATTAACCGGAAGGATTGTACTTTCAAATAAAAAAAGAAATTTGAGAAAATATTCAGTAGTTTTTTTTAAAGCATTTACAAAAAAAAGTTATTTGGCGGACCCTTTATAACGCAGAAAAAACTAGTCCATATTGCTTTTGAAAAACCCCCAAAATATGTTTCAATGTTTGGCAGACAAAATCCAAAACGCAATTGCAAGAATTCAATAAAATTAAGATCAATAAAAAGGGACGTAATATATTAGAACTTCTAATGGACAAGAACTGTTTTATAAGGCAGCCCTGTCGGCCTCACCAGGATTACTGCAGAAACTGCCATGATGTGGAGGAAACAGAATCGGGGCAACATTTTTTATGCGAGTGCTCTGCTCTTCAGGACAGATATCATTGGTTTTAGGTGATAGAACGTTTGAAGATGTGGGCATTACGGACAATGTGCCTCTAATCATCCGTAGCTCGGGGTGGTTCAAACCCACCATCAACGGATCATGACAGAGGGCTTACCTCATACTGGGTAGCACAATGGGCGATATAGCCACCGATTGAACTTTCCTGTGAATGGCAACCTAACCTAACCTAAACTTCTCGCACCACTCATGTTGTTTGTGTTTGTGTTTCATACATGAGTGGCGGGACCTACAGTTTAAAGTCGACTCTAAACGACAGATTGGATAAACTTTTGATGGCAATTTTATTTCACTCTTATACAATAGTTTTTGTTAGAAGACTACTGAGAGGAAGGTACCGAAAAAAATATTTTTTCTGCTTTTGTTTTGCTGAGATGCTTGAATCAGGGCTACTCTACTACTAGACTATGCCGTCTTCTAACATACATTGGATTATGTAAGTGTATTCTTAAAGTTGCTTAATCTAGCACGAGGGCATTATAGTTAGTTCTTGAAGTAATTACTAAAGCTGATCGTAGTTTCCTAAGGCCTTGTACTGCACATGTTAGAAATTTAGGGGTTAGAAAAATAGCTGAAATGAAATATGATCTGATACTGTTATTCTTCAGTCATCACATTTTAATGATTACAAAACAAATAAATTCTTTAATAAAAAAAGCTGTTGATAAGATGGCAATAAATTTCTTGTTTAATCTTTAACAAACGATAAGACTTAAAAGAAAACTCAAAGCAATAAAAAACTAGAAAAAAAGAAAGAAAAAAATATGAAAAATGAGTTGCAGAATTAAAAAGAAAAGAAAACTTTTTGCATAAAGTGCTGTTGCAAAAATGTTAATTTTTTTCCATTCCATGCATAATGTGTTAATTAAGATGGCTTATGTTGTATAAAAATCGACTGCTGGCACTCTACAAGATATTAAAGAAGATAAACTAACGATAAACGATGAACGATGAATATATTGTGCACAGCTTAACAGAGCAATACTCTACAAATATTGTTGCATGCTGATGTACGTACGTACGTATACCATTTACTATGTACCACTACCACACTATCACACTAACGTCAATGGCATTAAGCGAAGATCCTTTTTGAAATTAAAAGGCGTACGATAATAAAGCATTAACACTTCGTTTCTTTAATTTTCTTCTTTTTGTAGTTGTTGTTGTTGTTGTTGTTGTTGCCATTGTTGCTGCTTTAGTTGCCTTAGCTGTGTATTAATATGTTAAGACTTGTTGCAACATGCCACAGCATAGTGCAAAATGAAAGATTATGTTAATTGCACAAGGCAATAACAAGTTGATAAGAAAGAAACAGCAACAGCAACAAGAACAAGGAAGAAGTAAAAGAATAAGAAGCCTGGTGTTGTAGTTGCTTTGCTGCTAAAAGTGTTTGCGTTAAACGCCCGTTTTAAGGTTTTAATTTTAATTCTTACGCTTAAGCGTTCGGAGATTATTAAATGAAAACATTTTGAAATATTCATAAGCAATAAATAAATATACGTTGTTTCTTTGCTTTTCTTTTCTGTTCTTTTCTTTTCTTTTCTTTTCTGTTCTTTTCTTTTCTTTGTTTTTGTATCCTCTTGATTATATTCGTTTCCTTTAGCTTTCTTGGCTTTATGCATGCATAAGTTAAGCGGAAGGTTGCATAAAAATTATAAAGAAATGCTTTCAAGCTATTCTTTGCCATTTCATATCTTTAAATTAAAAAAAAAATTTCCTTTCTTTTTAGCAATTGGAAAAACTTAATTTATGCTATCACTTGTAACTTAAGAACGTAATGGCATGGGAAATATCCGGAATTATATGAAATAAGTGGAGCAATACAAGAGGGTAAAACTCGAGCATTAATTTCATACAATTTTATTTATATTGTTTTTTTAATTTCAATACTCCGCTGTTACTGTTATTGTCATGTTGAGGCACCATTTTACTGCAACCATACGTTCTACTGTACTGCCTTCAATTTATAGCAGATGCCCCTGCAATGATGCTTGCAATTGCCATGAAAAACTTAAGAATGAGGCTCAGTGTCAACAAGAGGAATTCTTTATCTAGAACCTGCAGGTACCAACTAAGTGCTCTGATGTATGTGTTCGTTCTCATTTTCACAGGAGCTACATATTGCGAGGCGATCCCCGTTAGGAATCAGTATTTTTAGAATCTACAGTACGTGTTTAGAAAGTTGGTTACTAAGCTCAAGTTATTCTCGTATAGTCTGACGGATCACACAAATCTGCAATTATGCAACAAAAATTTAGATTACTTTTGCCTTCCTCTAATTTTCCTTTCACTGAGTATATGCCAGCAAACTTCATTCTCCACTCCACAGAAAGATACTGGGCATATCAGCAGCGTGATAGTTCCACGCTTACATTACAACCCTTCAGTTAGGATTACGAACTAATTTCTCACACCAGTTATGTTGTGTGTGTTGGTTTTATACATAAGTGCCTTCATCTACAGCTTAGAGTCGATGCCGAACGACAGATTTCTGGGAAAATTTTCATGACAATTTTATTTACTCTCAGAGTTTTTGCCCGAAATCTGTTGAAAGGCAGTCATCGAAGAATTTTTTTTTATTTCGTTTTATTAGAGATGTCTGACCCGGGTTTTAAACCGTGGCCTCACGTCTAATAAGCCAATGCGCTACCTGCAATACTACGGTAACTTCGCTCCTCTCTTTGCATTCTAATCCGCCTGCTCAGTTCTATAAATTTCCATACGAGTTGAGACCCAACAGAGGGTAACCGCATTTCCTTAGCTTAATTGATTCAGCTTGACCAGATAGCCCTTTAATATTTCCGCGTTAAGCGCTTAAAATAATGTTGGATGGCAGTTTGACTGTCAGTTAGAATTGCTTGCAATGTTTTCTCCACTCTCTCTACTTTGTGTACCAGTTGAATTGAACATTTCTTTCGAGGGCCTCGACTATCGCTTGGAAGATGCTTGAGTGTTTCACCATGGTGGCATAATTGTTCATTCCGAGACTAAAAACCCCAGCTCTCTTCTCAATAACTGTTCACAAGCCATCCTTATACCACAGAATGGTAGCTCGTTTAAAAGAGTTTGCAGCCATAGTTTTAGTACGAAATTAAATTCAGTTGCGAAGCATTTTCCATATAGTCTACTGGTTATGTCCAGAGGTCATTATGCCCTCTGATGAATATCATATTAGGCTTGTGTCCAATTATCCTAACTATAGTCTCCCAACTCTGGCTCTCACTACTATATGCAATTACCTAAACTCCAATAGGATCTCAAGCAACACTGTAGAACTCATTCTTAAAACAAATACTATGTAAAGTTCGCAAAGATATGTCACTTAGTCTAGTTCGATTATTAGTGAACCCCTTTTGGGTTTAAATATCCCCTTAGTTTGGTTGTAATAACCAATATTTTTTATACGAATAATTACGAAAAATATACGTTTGTAGCTTATTGACTAACTTATGCACCTTTCTACCTGCAGTCTCCATTAAAGTGAAAGCTAAAAATACATTCTCATTTATTTTCTTTTAAATACAAAATTAGCCAGTTTATAAGTAACACAACCAATCTTTATATCGTTAAATGCGAGCATAAAGGACAACTAAAAAGTAACAAAAAACAAGAAAAAAATGCCATGAAACATAAAATAGTCATGCTGTAACCCCTATTCGATAAGTTTCTTTTACATTCAACATGAAACGTAGAAAAAAGGCAGAAAAAATTTAAAACTTTAACGACAAACTTTGACAAAAGCGAGTTTCCTTTTTTTTGTAATCAGTTGTAGCGATTTGTCGTCCTATGTATAGCATTTGCAGACAGACGACACCCACACACCGGAAGAATTACTGATGATGATGACAATGACGATGAAAGACCAACAAAATAATACCAACAAAGGAAAAGTAGAACTAAAATAAAAACAAAAACAACAACGAAAGAAAAAAAATTAGAAAAACTTAACAAATAACTGTAATGGAAAAAATTCAAACAACAAACAACAACACTAATAATGGTGACTTACCAAACTGTGAAAAGAAACGTGAAAGTGGGCTTATTTGAGAGATTTATTGTGAACTGATAAGGGATCAGTGGCGGACAAGCTACAGTAATTACTTGGGTGGGTTGGCGGATTTATTTGTTAACGTCTAGATTAGTTAATAAATCATAGCAGAGTGTCATAACATTATTAAATACTAGATATTTATAGAAGATATTATAAATCACATGACTAGGGGCCTCTAGGTTTTTGCTTGGATTTGGAGCTGTTTTTCCTTCAGCTTAATTGTTGGATTAGATTGTAGTGGCCGCAGTTTAGGAGGTAGTATGTTGACTTATTAGACGTGGGCCAGACATCAAAACGAAATTTGATATAATATTTCTTCGGCGACTTCCTCTAAGCAGATTTCCGCCAAAAACTCTGACAGTAAATGAAATTGCCATGAAAAGTTTCTCAAAAATGTGTCGTTTGGAATCAACTTTAAACTGTAGGTCCCGTCGCACATGTATGAAATTAACGCACACAATATAAATGGTGTGAGAAGCTAAATCGTAATCCTACTGAAGGGTTGTAATGGCCAATTATGTATGTATGCAGCTCAGACGTCTTGAACAAAACGAAAGATGAAAAATTTATTCCTTTCGACGACTTTCTCCCATCAGTCGTCTGGCAAAAACTCTGAGAAGTCGGAGTCATCCTTAAACTGTAGATTCCGCCACTCATGCATAGAATTAACATGTATGGCGTGAGAAGCTAGGTTGTAATATTCAGTAGAGTGTAATAACAACCAATTAAGTAAGTACGTAATTTATTGTACCCATTAGAGAGCAGGTTTTATGTTTGTCATCTGCATAGTCAAGCAATTTTAGTCGAACCTTTAATTGTAGGAATTCCCTTACATAGTTGTCTCTTATAGCCATTGAAACTGGATTCATATTCATATCATACGATTTCCCACAATTAATAAGTGGGATTTACTTAAGTATTGGAGACTGTATCCTTACAATAATTTTTTAATAATTTTTCTCTCTCGTCTCTCTTTTTTTTGCTGCGTTGATTTTACTTTCTGCTCTTGTGCTTTCACCAATTAGTGCCCAAGCTCCTGATAAGGTTTTTCCTGGTAAACTTTTTCTTCTGTTACATGATGCTCTACTAAATACATACTTAAATATTTTAACTCATCGGGTGGTGTTTGACAGCGACTGCTTAACTTTTTCCGAGAGTGTGGTGTGGTTAAAGTGCTTTACTGCAAACCCAAGCATCCCCAGTTTAAATGCTGGTACAAAGAAGAACAATTTACCAGCATGATATTTTGCGTTCAATAGGGTATTAAAAGAATTTAAAGAACCAAATAATCTATGCCGAATCCGATATAGCTACATATGTAAGAATATCAAGGAGCTTAGCCTATTTGAAAAGAGTAGAACTAATGGGCAGGGTTTCTCGCCGCAACACTCCATATAAAACTGCAAACAGTCAACACAAAACGAAAAAACAAATAAGAAATAAGAAATGGAGTCCAATCCTCATCATAGAAAGTAAAGGAAAAAAATTATTTGCTCTAATAATGAAAAATCAATTATCACACCAACATGACTGCAGAATACCGCGTGTTAAGTGGAGGTAGTCTTAAATAGTATTTGAAGTTTTATTGCTTCAGAGCCCATAGCTTTTAGGGCTATTTGTTAGGGAGTTTCAATAACAATTATAGTCGGAATCCTAAAGCGTTTAAACACTATAATTGTGGCCTAAACAAGCCATGACAATTAGATCTGAAAATTATTAATGTGTTACACTCCACTGTTCTTCAATTATAAGATATTTACTAGTCTTGCGATCTGTAGTTGAAGTTGTTGTTCAAATTTGTTCAAGATTTGGCATTTACTAGGTCATCTAAGATCTTATAGGATATTGGTACCTCCACCTGCGTAATATTTGTAGAAGTTGCACCTCAGAGGAGAAGAAAGAGACTGTCACTTAATGTGTTACTGTACAGCATCAGTATAAAGGCGTGCAGAGGTATGGAAAACATCATTATTGATATCCCTAATGGAATAACCTCTGGTCAAGTTATTGTCAGTTGTGGTGAGAGTCTGGAATGCTTTGAATCAAAGACTTTTTCTAATGGTGTATATCAGCACGTTATATTATTTGAATGAAATGTGCTAACATAATGGGTGTAATAAATTGGCTAAAGTCGTCGTAGTCTAGTACGTAGACGAGAATGTTGGCTTATTAGACGTGAGGCCACGGTTCAAGCCCTCAGGTCAGGCATCTCCAACAAAACGAAATAAGAAGAAAAAAATATTTCTTCGACGACTTCCTCTTAGAAGATTTCTGGTAAAAACCCTGAGAGAAAAAAAAATTGTCATGAAAAGTTTCTCAAAAATCTGTCATTCGCAGTCGGCTTTAAACTGTAGGTTCCACAACATAAGTGGTTTGTGAAGCAAGGTTGTATCCTGACCTAAGTTTTGCAATGACTAATGATGTATGTATGTGAGAACCTCATCTAACCTAACATGTTTAATAAAATAAAATATTTGTTCGGATTACTAAAACATTGTCACTCGACAGCACTTTCCATTATTAATGCGATTTTCGATCGCTGTAGTTTAGTAGGTAGTGTGTTGGCTTATTAGACCTAAAGCCAGGGTTCGAGCCCCAGGCCAGACATCAAGACAAAATACAAAAAGTATTTCTTCGGCGACTTCCTCTCAGAAGATTTCTGGCAAAAATTCTGAGAGTAAATAAAGTTGCCATGAAAAGATTCTCAAAAGTCTGTCGTTCGGAGTCGACTTTAAACTGTAGGTCCCACCACTCATGTATAAAATTAACACACACGACATAAGTGGTGTGAGGAACTAGGACGTTGTTCGACATCCGGGTACTATAACTCTTAATTGACAAGTACACGTCCTCTAACCTAACCTAACCTAATCTAATTTTTCCAAAATTCTTGTACAACATTTTCCACAGTCTGAAAAAATATTGTACAGATCTGAATTTCTATTTCTTGAGAAACTGGTTTAAGCAAATGAAAAACTTTCTTTCTGTGATTCTTTTCTTTCTCTTTTTTTGTGTCGTTTTTCCTTGATTTTCAGCCACAGTTAAAATCAACAAATAAATGCTGGAAATAAAGTTTTGAAATTAAATAAATATTGAAATTTAATGGTGTACAGTGTACAGTATACGAAACAGAGAATTGTTTTAAGAAATTAAAGATTTATTTCACAAGAAATTGAATGAAATTTAATAAAAATAAAAATAAAAATAAGCAAAAAAAGAAATATATTGGCAACGTTTTATGGGCCACAAAATAACCACACAAAGTAAAAAACAATTCGGAAAACAATTTCATATTTTGAGCCTTAAAGAAGCATTGAAAAGAGAGAGAAAGAGAGAAAATACGCCTTAAATGCTATAAACTCAATAAAGGCTTATTTTAAGTAAAAAACAATAAAAAAAATAATAAAATAAAAAAATTAAACGAACATGAAGAACATGAAGCACAAAGTCTTAAATGTTTGAGCCTTTTTTTGGTTAAACAACAGATATGATGAAATTGTTTCTTATTTTCCACCACATACATGGGCATGTGACAGACGGACAGACATGGGGTCACAACCATATAGATATGCAAGAGCAGGAACGTAAAGGATTTTTTTTTGGTTTTTTTGTTGAAGACATGCATCGTTGCACAGGCATCGTAGCAACAATGCCATGCAACAAACAACTCAACCAAGCAGTCAACCAATGAATAGGCAACATATGTTGCAAGCATATGATGTTAAATCTGATGCTAGATCTGTTGTGTTATGTGTAGTAGGTGCACATCATTTACAGAAGCTTAAAACGATGTAAAGAATTTAAACTGTAAGGCAATGCATAACCCATTAAATCCTGAACTGACTGGATGTAAAATACTTTCTGATCAAATACATGTGTTAGATTGAAAGTACACCAAGTAATATTATTCTTTTACATCTCTGCCCTTAATTTCTGATAGTTGTAGTCTGATGTGTAAGCGGATTTTAATATATTTCTGCCACATATGCTTTATAAGCCATGACGATGATATCGGGATGATCATTATCATCATCATTGAGAATGATGATAAAATAAATAAAACAAAGACTTCATCTCTCTGTTTTTTTTCTGTCTTTCAGTATTGCATGTAATAAAACAAGAAAAAGAAAATAAAATCAAGAGAAAAAACTTCATATTGCACACAAATTGCTGCTTTTTGTTGTTGTTTCTGTTGCCATTGTTATTGGTGTTGTGCTTATGCTTTTATTATCCTTTTATTCTTTGTGTTTTTTCCTTCCCCTCCTTTTTGTATCCACATAATAACGTTGCTTCATGCTGCCTGCTTCAGAATATATTGGATTAAAATCAAAATGCAAAAAGAGTAAAAAAAAAGAAAAAATATTGAAAAATCACTCACTCACATCATAAAACAAAGTATCAACAAGACATACATACATACATGCTCTGTAAATACTTCAGGAAAATAAAAAAATAAAAGAAGATAAACATTGCACAAAAATACAAAAGAAGAAGCAGAACCTTTAAACAAAAATCCTTTATCGGAAAAGGATTCTTAAATAAAAACTAATAAGACCAGCAAGAATAACAAAATATTAAAACTATACCAAGCATCTCTGACTGATGGATGATCTTGTGTAAACTCAATAAAATTCTTTTCATTTTAAGCAAATTTCTTTCTTTTCCAGGAGTTGTTTTTTTATTTACAAGCACAAATTTCTATTAAAAAGTCATTTAATTTTAAACAAATACAAAAAAATCTCTATAGGGGGTCCATACCCTATAGTGTATAGGGTAGGTGTAAAGAATTTAATTTGTTTAGATTGACAAGGGGATTGTAACTTTAAGCAAACATTTAGGAGATAGTGATTGATCATTAAACCTTATGGTTTTATGATGAAAACACATTTCTATCAACGTGATAGTTTTTGCGGCAAATTTGTTTGAATACTTTTTAAGCCGCCTTAGTCTATTAGGTAGTGTGTTGGCTTGTTAGACGTTAGGCCACGGTTCAAACTCCTGATCAAACATCTCCAACCCTTCGGCGACTTCCAGTCGACTCCCAGCAGATTTGTGGTAAAAAATCTGAGGATAAATAAAATTCTCATGAAGAATTTGCCAATAATCAGTCGTTCGCAGTCGACTTTAAGCTGTAGGTCCCACCACTCATATATAAAATTAACACACACAACATCAGTGGTGTGAGCAACTAGGTTGTAATCCTGACTGAAGGATTGTAATGGCCAATTATGTATGTATGTATGTATTTTTTTTAAGTAATTATTTGTGTATATAATTTTATTTATTGTTTATGTTTGTTTTTTATACTCATATTTTTTAATAAACATTGTAAATTTTGTTGGCTTCCATTCCCCAAAGGAAGTACTGAGGTTACTGAAGATTGTAACACTTTTAAAAAGCAAAATTCTATTAATATGGCTTTATAATCTACTGTATGTATAACAAAAGTTGTTTGTAAATATACTTCACGATGAAGAAGCTGCAAAAAATTTGTGAATATACGGCCTGTTATTAAGTGCTTCCCAGCTTTAAATTTAAATGAAACAAAGTCTGTGTGTCTGTCAACTGCACGTGGGATGACCATGCCTTCAAATCGCTTGTGTGGAATATCCAATGTGCCCTGACCTGTCATGGCCCCAGGGCAGACATTTTCAACAAAACGAAATATGACAAAAAAATATTTCTTCAGCGACTGCTGCTCAACAGTTTTTTTTGGCAAAAACTCTGACAGCAAATAAAAAATTGCTATGAAATGTTCCTCAAAAAAATCTGTCGCTTGGAATCGACTTTAAACTGTAGGTTCCGCCACTCATGTATAAAATTAACACACGCAACATAAGTGATGTAAACTAGGTGGTAATCCTGCATGAAGGGTTGTAATTATCAATTATGTATGTATTTATGCATGAGCTGTGTAGAACGTAGCGCCTTTCTTTTGAAACAATTTGATATTGATTTCTAAGCCATCTATATCAGACTAAAATTGGCAATCAAGTTGCCAAAAGTTGACAATCATCGGCCTGTAGTGCTCTCTGTTGATAGTGATGGCCTGGTCCATGTCGTCCTTAAAGAAATATGAACAGGATGAATAAGAGATTTAATAGCCAACCGGATAAGCAATGGAAATGCTTTGTTGAAGCCACAAGCTCCTTTGAAGAGTAATGTAAAAAGAAGAGATTTCATTATGGAAGAAAACGTTTAAGTTGAATAACGAAACAAATAACATACATACATAATTGGTCATTATAACTCTTCACTAAGGATTGCGACCTGGCTGCTCATACCACTTATGTTATGTCTATTAATTTTATGCGTGAGTGCCGGGACCTACATATCAGAGTCAATTCCGAATGACGGATTTTTGAAAAGCTCTCCATGGCAATTTCATTTATTCTCAGAGTTTTTGTCGGAAATCTGCTGAGAGAAAGTCGGAAATATGTTTCATTTTTAATGTTCGTTATGTCTGACAGGGGGTCTGAACCGAGCTGTTACGTCTAATAAGTTACATATAAAAACCTCAAATCAGTTGTTCCTGGCAGGCTATACATCGAACATAGCAACTTGGATAATACGAGCTAAGGACAGCTGGAAGAATCTAATTGAGACCAAGCTGGAGAATAGATTGTATTTATATTTGCAATAACTGTCGCATAAAATTTCAATAAATTGAATGAAGTAATTTAAAAGGAATAAATTAATCTTAAGCTTATCCCGAAATAAAGGTTTAAAGCAAATAAAATATGAAATAATCAAAGGTGAAATGACGTCAACTTAAGGGGCTTTGAAGTAAATTTCGGTTGTCTTCCAGCTGTGTTCAAAATATTACATACTTATATAGTACATGTAAGTATGTCTTTTGTCTCATGTAAGTGTATGTTTAAACATTCTTTTGTTTACTTTAATGCCCCTTTAAAGATGTGTTGTTTTATTTATTTATACGTCTTTTTTCACATTTATTTTTATTTTTTTTTGTTTTAAATAAATTTGTGTATCGTACTATATCGGTTGGTTGGTAATATATTGTTGACTGCTTTTGGCATTTAACCAAATAAAAATTTGTAAAGGAAGCGCAGACATACTCGAACACAGTCGACACACAGTCCTGTAAATAAATTAAAACACATTTACTCGACAATGAAATTAAAAAACAAATTAAAAAAAAAACTGAAAAAAAATAAAAAACCAAAAGTAATACACAATGTTGTTTGCATATATTACGTTAAATAAAATTAAAATAAAATTAAAAATAAAGTAGGAAGATGGCGTATAAAAATAAATACTTTTTTATGTTTGAACAATAAGTGTTTCATTTATTTCGCAATTATGTTTAATATTACAACAAAACCAACTACAATAAAAATAAAAAAAATAAAAAAATAAAATAAAAAATGGTGGATATAATTTAAAGGCAAAGTAACTGTTTAACAATAAAGATGTGAAGTGTAAGAATGTGTAAATAAATGTACAGTGAAATATACTTTTGAGTCTGGTCAAGGCGGCTTTTTTCAATTTTATTTTATTTAACGGCAGTATAAACAATTGTTATCATTTCATTCTCTTTACAATTGGCTTCTCGAATAGTTTTTTTATGATGCTTTAGTAATAATTCTTTAAGCAAATAATTTTTTAAATGCGGTTACGACCTTAAAAAAAAGGATATCAGTTTCAGAGTAAATTGGTAATGGTCTTTTGTTTTCACATCGTTTAACATTAAAATTATAAACAAAAGCTACAAAAACAATGAACTTGTTTACGTGATGAACAAGTAGACAAAAATATACCAACAAACACCATTATAAAACAAATGCTAAACAAGTAAACAATAATGCAACAACAAATATTACAAGAATAAATGTAATAAAATACACAAACAACAATGAAAAAACAATGTTTACATTTAAAGAGATCTCAAGAGGTGAAGGCTGTGTGTGTTTGAAAAGAGTAATCGTCGTTTGAAGATCTCCGTTACAAAGATCTGTCGAACAAGTGACTAATAATTGTTAGTGTGTATGCAAGAGAGTGCAGAGTAATAACAAACAAAACAATTGTTGTTGTTTACATCAAGTTGTGAACAGTGACACACAGAATTGCGCGGACAATAAAGAATTTAATTAGAACTAAACACAAATTAATTTTTTATTTTTATTTGAAATCAACGAGCTCATATTTTAAACGTTTTTAAAAGGTAAAAACATAACAATATGTTATCTAGGGATGTCTAACGTATGCATCACGTGAGAAATTTCGAAAATATAATTGTGGTGAAGAGTATCAACCTCATATAACGCATGCTTCAAGTGTCAAGGCGCTACGTTGTTGGCACTTTAATTTTGAATGACATCAACAATAAATGATATCCATGTGTTAGTAAATATAAAAGAAAATTTATCAAAATTATGTTAAAATAAGTTGAATACCATAATTTCAAGCGCCTCACTTACTCCCTCTACGAGGGTCAGTTCCCTCGTTTACGACTAAACGATCCACAATGAACATCAACAAAATAATCTTGGATCTTTTCTTACTGAAAGTACGCAAGAAAAGTTAACATCAATAACAAACGATCATCGTAAGTTCAGTCAGACATTCAGGAATACGCATTCGCCTTGGCATTAAGCTCAGATATTATTTCTCGTTTATTCGCACAGATATATAAAAAAATAAATTACCTTGCTCATCACTAAACGCTTTGTTTTCCAGGCAAAGTTCATGTCCATTTTGAAAGCCGCGCAATGCTTGTTGATTGGCGGTATTTTTCCTAAATAACTCTTGAGTCCCTAACAAACGTAGTTTCAACATCAGTCCTTGTTCAAGAGTGCCGAGGATTATTCGAATGTAACCCTTATACGAGTTTCGGGATATCGTTGAAAATTGCATTGGTGATGATCTGGCATGACTCGTACAGAGTTCGCAATCTCCGAAATTTTGGAAGGCATATGTATTACAATAGCCTCAGTTAATTTGGATATTAACCACTCATTTTACAGGGAGGCTCAATCTCGTTGGCAGCAGGAGGGAGCAAGCAATATTGCTAGATTATATAGATGAGACGAGGACCGACTCACTTCTGTCGCATGGTCATCCATCACACAAAAGCGATTACCACAGACCACTCTTTGGTAGGAATGTCGAAATATTTGGCATTCAATCAAATAACTTCTGCAGTAGATGTGGGTATAAGGAGACGGATGAGAATGTTTTTCACATCATGCTTTAGTGTTCTGATTTGTCATGAAAGGACAAGGGTTTTTGACCTCCCACCTTCTGATATCCTTGGGCGAGTTCTAAAATATTAATATTGTTGCAATAGCAAAACTTATTTTTGTCTAGGTTTGGTTCCTTTAGGGAATATTTAATCCACGAGTTGAAAGTGGATTGGCGCATTACATTTGACCTATGGAGTATTCGACACCTTACCTAAGCTATGGCTGTTAAACATCGATTGGATAATCTCCCATTCCTTTCATACATTAACCTATGCAGATAGCATCATCATTAAAGCCTTAGCAAAAGTTGAAATCTGACTGATTATCAACTCCATTTTAATCCTCTTTCTTTTTTTTTCCAAATTGGTGAACTGTTGTGGTAAAATACAAGTAAAATAGCTTATGTAATATCAGTATTCGATCTGTCTATATAGTAGCTAAGTATACCTCTATATTTATCTGGAATTATATTATAAATTCACTGATCATTTGTCTGTTTGTTAATTAGTTAATAATTAGTGAAGTGGGAGACTTTTTCTTTTTTTTGTGAGAAGCTAGACTTCTGGGTTTCCGTCGCCAAATGCAAGAGCTGGGTTCCTTCTGTTGTATAAGTAAGAAATTTAAACAGTTTTACATACTTAACATACATATATTGCAACCCTTCAGTTAGGATTACGACCTAGCTTCTCGTTCCACTTATGTTGTGTGCGTTAATTTCATGTATGATTGGCGGAGCCTAGATTTTAAAGTCGACTCCGAACGACAGATTTGTGAAAAACTTCTTATGGCGATTTTATTTAGTCTCAGACTACTGATGAGAGAAAGTTGCCGAAGAACTTTTTTATGAAATTACGTTTTGCTGGATATATCTGAACTAAGGTTTGAACCGTGGCCCATGTCTAATAAGCCAACTACGTAGACTAAGGCAACTTTCCCACGTATTACTCAGAACATACATAATTAGTCAAAATGATTTTTTTAATGTTTCGTTCTGTACATATATTCAAAAACACTGAGTTATTCGCACATTTATCGCCGCCTAATAGTCTATTAAAACATGACAGATGTTATTGACTAGATTTACTGAATTTTCTTTTTCTATGAATCTTAATGCATTGCATCTCTTCATTTTGAATTCAAATTAACAAGGAGAGTCAGTTAAAAAAAAGGAATTGTTCTTGAAATCCTCGTACATAATGAACAATTTAAGTCAAGTACAATGTAATTGTAATCCCGTTACTTTTCCCTCTATTTTAATACCTTTCAAACACCCTCTTCCCTTTTTTCCAGTTCTTATTAACTGAATATTTTGCGATGAAAGTTTAATGTTTACGCTAAAAACTTTACGACATGAATGCAAAAGAAACGGAAAAAAAGGAAAAAAGAGGGAAAATTTAGTTGAAGAACTCGTAAGTCTTGTACCACATTTCAATTTTCAACGACGTGCCAACAAGAAGAATGAAATAAAAGCGAGGGAAAAAATAACGAGAGAAATAAAATTGTTTTTGAGTGTAAAAACATTCGACACTCGAAATAGAAGAGTGTAAATGATGACAGTGTCATAGACAGGAATGGGCACCCATGACAAAAATTAATGTAGAAAAGTGAACATGAAAAGTAAGGAGGAGGTGGCTTCAAAGTATCGATTATTTTAATCTGTGAGAGGATTCATTTGGAAATCCTTAAAGACAGGGCAATGATTTGCTAATAAACGTATACAAATTGATGGAAATGTTACGCCTTTACTGCCGCTTGTAGATATCCCATCTCTGTAATGCAGAAAATATTTTGTTTTGACAACCGAGATTAGAATGGCTACAGAGATTTTAGCTAAGATAGTTAGTGCAGAAGATTTTCAAAAATACCATGGTTTTCTCTGAGTACTGCAACCTTTAATAGCCTGCAACAACAACTGCTAACTAATATTACTTAAGAGATCAAATTCTTTAAATAGTTCTTCTAGCTAAGCAGGTTGTTAGCCTACTTTAGCAGGTTCTGGAATAAAACGGTTGCCAAGTTTTGTTGTCTAGAACTAATGACGTTTATGTAAATGCCTTGAGGTTATTATAACGGATATAATGGTAAGAAACTTTGCACACAAAGTCCTTCTCCTTCTTAAGGATTAGCGCTATCTATCCTTCCTAAAGGTGAGATGCTGACGTTGCCCTGTGCATTTAAAATATTTTTTATAATTACATGAATAGGCCCTTAATTACAGTCTTTTTTTGCGAAAAAATTTCTGAACAACTCGTTCCTTTTCTTAACTCCTAAAATACCTGTTTGCCAGCTCTGATATCTGTTTCATATAGAAAGAGTGAGTGAGATGGAGAGGGAAAAAGGATAATAACTACACGCACCCACATATACAAAGAGCGTTATTCTATGAATTAAAAAAACGAAAGAAAAAGAAGAGAAATAAAGTAAATCAACTTAATTTTCAGATAGAGAGAGAGAGAGAACATCTTTAAAACTGAAACCCACTCGGCGCATAATTTAATTACACAAAAACACTTGAGGGTTTGAAGGAGCCTGTTCTCGAGACGACGCAAGTAAGCCAATGATGTTTTATGGGCCAAAAGGATGCCAACGTATAAAATGTAATAAAAATGTTAAAACAACAGCAACAAGCCAAGAAAAAAAGAAAACAAAAAACTCCGTGCAAATTGGTGAGAGAATAAGAAAAAAATGAAGAAAAAATAGAAAATCTTGTAATTGTGCTACAAAAACACAGACATTGAAACAAATACATGAAATGATACAATTTTCTTACGCCCATTGTTATTGTTGTCGCTGAAAATAAGATACAAAACACTTCCTTTCCTATGTTACTCTGCCAACACACAACAGACAAATAAAAATCTATTAAAATATGCGTACGTAAGTGTCTGAATGTGCTTTGAAAGTGTTTGAGTGTTGAAATGCAACACGTTCAGCATAGTAATTAGTTTTGTATACAAAATACTCAAACATACACACATACACTGACATTCACACACATATTAAAGAAATTTTGTTTCTTTTTCTTTATGAAGTACAGACAGCCAGAAGAGAGAGTTTTTCGTGAAGTTGTAGGACTTTTTCGTTTTTAGTTGTGGCATCGTTGCTGATTGTAATCGGCTGTCCGTGTTTTCGATTTTGTTGAGGTAATGGTGTTGATTGTGGCACCCTGTCAGAGACAATGTATGATTTATAGACTGGTTTTGAAATTTGGTTTTTTGTCTTTTTCGTTTTCTTCAATTTGTTAGCAATATTAGGGCAGTTAGGTGTACTGAAGTTTTTTTTTGCTCAAAAGCGACTTTTTTTGTTTTTAATCAAGCAGTTTTGGTTTACAGGAAAAGTTGGTCTGATACGGGAGTGAAAATGGATCAAATGATCTCAACAAATTAATTCATTTCGCTCGAACTTTTATGCAACTTCTTGGATATGACATGAATTAACCGCCACCTTGCGTTAGATCGTCGATTTTTTCTGTGACTTCCCAGTGTGTAAATTAAGGCAATGAAAACTTGCTCTTTCGAGGATCTCAATGCAGAGTTGTATTAACTTTGCTCTTTAGTCTGACTACAGTGATCGGTACTGCATTGAGAGTTTTGTCATTGGAAATCCTTTTACGCGAGGACTGGAATCGGGGTCAAAACAAGTGAACCAAAGATGAGTAAATTGGCCCCATTCGATGTTGTTCAGTTGAGGATGTATGTATTTGAAATTGTGTTGACAGCCTCGCGACTATACTTGTCGTTCGATCGCATGTTAGCACCTCTTGACAAACAAGAGTGTACAGGAACGACTAGGTTTTCTATGGATAAAACTGATCATACGATTCATTATAATGCCGTCTAGTTTGGTTAGCATCAACTATGGTCAATTAAAAAAAGTATTGTCCACTATAACTTGGAACGAGCAGAAAGTGGATGAGAATCTTGAGACTCAATCATACATACATAATTGGTCATTAGAACTCTTGAATCAGGATTACAACCTAGCGTTTCACACTACTTATTCTGTGCGTGTTAATTTTATACATGAATGGAGGGACCTTTAAGGCGACTCCGATTGATAGATTTACGAGAAACTTTTCATGGTAATTTTATTTATTCCTAAATCTGCTGAAAGAAAGTCGCCGAAGAAATATTTATTTCCTCGTATTTCGTTCTGTTTGAAATGGCTGAACCGTGGCTTCACGTCTTATAAGCCGACACACTACCTACTATACTACGACTTCAGAACTGGAGATACAACTCATTATAAAGCTGTCCAGTTTGGTTGGCGTCAACTGTGGTATATTAATACAAGTACCTGGAGAGAGCAGAAAGTGGATAAGAATCTTGAGTCTCGCCTGGCTCAAATATAATATCAGACTTCCTCTTATATCACAGCGGAAGAGACGTATCCAGACTACAGATTCTCCTAGCTGACTCTGGTCGGTACGGTACAGTGAGTGTTTTTGCGACCAATACTTAGGGAATTGTGTTGGGTTTAGGAAAATATGTTGAGGGAGAGAGGAAAGATGGAGTAGCATTTATGGAATTACACATAGCCACAAAAGTATACATACGGATAACAAATTTCAGAAATTTTTTTAACTAATCCGTTTTCGTTGAAAATCTTTGTAATTGTCTGACAACTTTCCTCGATTTTAAGACGGTCTTGGTTAAAAAATTTCTGAAATTTGTTAACTTTTGTGGGCCTGTGCAAATTTCAGAAATTTTTTAACCAATCCGTTTTATTGAAAATATTTGTAATTGTCTGACATCTTTCTTTTGCTTTGGTTCAGAAATTTGTGAAATTTGTAAATCGGATGCATACCTTTGTGGGCCTGTGCTGGGCCACAATTCAGTTCAATTTCAGAAATTTTTTAACCAATGCAAATGACCGTCTTAACATCAAGCAAACTATAAAGATTTTCAACGAAAACGGATTAATTAAAAAATTTCGGCAATTTTTTAACCGTACGTATAATTTAGTAACTGTGTGTAGATTTAAATCTATCTAACAGGAAAAACGTTTGCGGGTAGAGCGCACGAATAGTACGACTGGAAAACAAATTTCCCTTGTTATGCATAGTGCGTTGTATTGTTCAATGAACCACAAACGTATTTACTCTGCGACAAAGACAAATATTATGTAGGAATACGTGATTTTCTGAAACAAAGCCTTTATTTTGCTAGAATATAATCCAGTATAATAGCTATCGAATAGTGAAACATAAGCCTCATAACTTATCGTCATTAATAAGCACCTTCGCCCTGAGCTTGAGAAGCTCGAAAATAAATTCAAAGCAGCGGCCCATACACGAGAGTCGTATTCTATTTTCGGTAAGATATAAACGATGTGAATAGAACGGAGATCAAATGGAGTGAAATATTTCTTGCAGTGTTTTAAGATACCGAGTCACTTGAATGTTTCTATTAATAACTGAAAAATATGTTCCAACGATCTATTATGAGATGTTAAGCTAGAAATAGAAACAAGTGGAAGTTCTTTGCTGAATTTTTTTGCAATGTGGGTAACGTTGGAACAATATCTAGTTATGTATTGTATGTACAACGCATTTATTCATGTATCACTGCCTCTGCGATCATCACTTTGATATCCTTTGTCGTCCTTAAAATGTTTCCTTTTTCAAAATTGTATCCAAAAATGAACAAAAATTTATAAAATTGCTGAAAGGACTAATTTTATACCAAAAAGTGAGATGACATATGGACAAAGTGTTGGTACGAAAGGAAAGAGTTAGATTAGGTTAGTGGACGTGGACTTGTCAATTAATACAAGTACAGTACCTGTAGGTCGAATTGACACATTGTACAACGTCCTAGTTTAAAAAGGAAAGAGTTACGAATAAATATTTTTGTTTTAATTGATCAAAATTTCTATGTCAGATACAAATAAGAAACTGGATTTAATTCATAAAGCTTTAGCTTAATTTCTAAATCTACTGAATGACATTATAGCCTTTCTTCGGGGCATTTGGGTACAAATAATTTCGAAAGATTTCTTGTGTTTTCCCATTATTTGTTTAGTTGTTTATGAAATATTTATTGTGTGGATTTGTATTTGTATTGATATTATCTCTTACCCAAGAAACGTGTATATGTGTATATGTATGTAGATGTGTGTGTGTGTGTGGTATACCCAAGAGTTTTGGTTTGCAATCAAGTAAAACGTTTTAGTGGGTTGATTCCTACAAGTTTTCTACTCTTCTTCTTGCGTTTGTGGTTTTTCTCCATATTCTTTCATTAACACAAAAAGGGATTTAATCTTTTGCATTTTCTACCATAGACTGTCTTCTCCCCCGTTTCTCTTTCTCTTCCTCGAATATCTAGCAATTGTGTGTCTTACCACATATACATATAGATAAGCATACATACACATACACTACCATACCAAGTTTTTTGCTCTCTTATGATTTAATATAAATTAGTTATATTTTCTCACTCTGTTTATTGTATGGTTGTTGTTGTTTTTGTTGTTGCCAGTGTTAGATATATTGAATTTACACTATACATATATACATACAAACATATATGTGTACATATAATATAATATATTTCTTATTGTCATTGTTGCTGTTGCCGTTGTTGTTGTTGTTACTATTATTACTGGGTGTGATATAATGAAAAAGGTTTTTGGTTACATTATGTGTATTAGAAACTGATAAGATTTTCCATTTTTGCTAATTTTATTATCATTTTTTTCTATTTTGTTTTTTTTGTTTTTCTCTTATTTTTTAATTTAATTTTATCAGATTACAAGATGAGTTGCTTTAATAGAGAGAGTGAGAAAGAGAGAGAGAGGGAGCAAGAAAGCGATAGTATTGCTTTGGAGCCCGGACAAGAAACTAAAATAATAAAGGAAATTAAATTGTTTTTCACCAATGAACTCTGGGGGAAGTGTAAACAGAGGAAAGAGGAAATGTATTAGATTTTAGGGTTTTTATCTCGTTTTATTTGTGGTTTAAACGATGGAAAAAGATTTAAATCTCTCAATCACTAAGATGATTAAATAAATTAAAAATATACCGACTCCAAACATACATACATATGTACATATATCTTCTCAGGCAGAATAATTGGTTAGCTTTTAAAGAAGGGAAAAGTGAAAAAATATTCTGATGTGGAGTTTATGCGGAGGGTAAGAACTTTTTAAGATGAACATGTGAGAAACTAGGTCGTAATATGTATGTATGTGAGTTATCAAATGCAATTACTACCCTTCAGTCAGGATTAAAAACTATCTTATCACTCCACTTATGCTGTGTGTGTTATTTTTATAAGTGAGTGTCAGGACCTATAGCTTAAAGTCGACTCCGAACAACAGATTTTTGAGTAAATTTTCATGCAATTTTATTTACTTTCGGAATTTTTGCCAGCAATCTGCTGAGAGGAAGTCGTCGTATATTTCGTATTTCGTTTTGTTGGAGATGTCTTACCTGGGGTTTGAAAAATTGCAGTATGTTATGGAATGACAAATCTATTAAGACTACTGTAACTCGAGTTTTGTTTCTTATTTCTTGAAGAAGATTCGTTTATTATTTACATACGTATACAGACATAATTGGTCATTACAACCCTTTAGTCAGGATTATAACCTATCACCACACTCCACCCATGTTGTGTGTTAAATTTATCCATTAGTTGCGGACCTAAAGCTTAAAGCCGACTCTAAACAACATATTTTTTCATGGAAATTTGAATTACTCTGAGAGTTTTTTTGCAAAAGTTCTGATTAGAGGAAGTTGCCGAAAAAATATTTTTTTTATATTTGGTTTTGTAGGAATTGTTTGACCAGGGGTTTGAACGGTGGCCTCAAGACTAAGCTACTAGACTACGTCCACTACAAGGTACTTCATAAGTATTTAATTAAATTTTGATGTAAACATGCATCAGCCAATTGTTAACCCTTTCATGCCCTATGTTGCCTATAGGCCACATTGTACATTTTTCTTCATAAATTCCGTAATTTTTAATTTTTTTAATAATTTTTTTTGCAAACAAGCTTGGTTAAGAACTTGTAAAACCAGAATACGTAGGACCCAAAATTTAATATCACTTCATATTTAGGCCATGACTATCATACACAAGTCCTTAAAAAAGTTTCAGATCTGGCCCAAAAAATTCGGGCATGAAAGGGTTAACATCGAAAACATCGTTTTCTGTAATAATGTAATGCCTTTGATGTTGTGATTCTAATCTTTCTGAAGTTGTGGTGTTGCCTGACCTTTATTTTATGTCAGTTTTTGGGTCGATAACAATGCTGAAACCTACAGTATAACGTAGGTTTGAAATACTTTTCATTATAATTTTATTTGCACTCAGACGTCTTGGCCAGAAAACTGCTGATAGGAAGTCACCGAAAGGAATATTTTTTTATATTTCGTTCTATTCGAGATGTCTGATGTCGGGGTTTAATGCCATGAGCTTTCATCTAATAAGCCAACACTCTATTTGCTAGACTACGACGACTTTAGAAAACCCCACAAGAAAAAGTCTAACGTAGATCAATTTGATCTCGACCAATTGGTGACCAAATTTTATTACGTGAGGTGATCATGAATCTGTCGTATGGCATGAGCTTTGGCAGGAGGAGTTGAAAACACATGTCGTCCGTTTCGTTCACGCTAAATTACATTCGTAATCATTGTCTAGCAGTTCTCACCGTAGACAATGATGTCCTGGCCAACAGCGTTTTTAAAGAAATATGGACCGATGATGGCGCCAACCAAAAACCCAAACTAAACTGTTACTTTGCCGGAATGCACTATCTACTCTTGGTTCTCATGTGGATAATCCAGTCTATTGACTCTACATACTTCAAATTCAATTATGAAATGGATTTTCTCAATGCAAAATAGAAATTTAAATATGAACACATTATTTCATGTGTCTAACATTCCACCACGAAACTCTATTACCAGAGATTACTAATCAACATTTTTAAAGTGTTTGTCAATCGCATTATTAAAGTCTTAATTAAATTTGTTGAAAATTTCTCAAGTGAAAGTTGCAAATGCATCGATTTAAACATCAATCAATAACTGAGTGAGTCAATCTGTTTAAATGCTTATGTTTAATGGAGTGAAAGCATGAATAAATGTATGTAAGTGGCTTTAAAGTGAAGTGTTTGAAATTCATTTACAAAGTCGCGTGTCTCAATTAGTAACAATCATTATTAGACTAATAGATACATTATACATACATACACATGCACTTGTGGTACATGAACACACTTACAAACACTTAAAGTACTCAGACGCAAACACTTGAATAATTATTTTACATGAATAGAGAGACAGACAGACAGACAGACACATACATAGACAGTTAATTGACACAAACACATGTATTTAGGCGTTTAGTGGTACAAATGTTATAATTTGAGAGCTCATTTAAGACTAACACTTAAATTTTAGAAAACATATACTCATTGACATGTACGTACATATACCTATGTGGTACACATATATACACCGAGGTTAAGTACAACACAATGTCAATTTGACTTTAAATTACTAATAAATCGATTGGGATTATTGAGTTTAACCGCAAACTATTGGAATTGAAATTTTCAAACATAAAATTATTGAAAACAACTAATTTAAGGTATTCCATTACAATTACACATATTTTTCACTGGTTTCACTGGTTTTACTGGCTATATTGCGTATTTAATTATCATCGTATTGATAATTAAAGGTTTTGTTGCTGTTAGTGGTTTAAATAATTCAATTTGGAAAAAAAATTATCAATTTGAATAAAGTAATGGAGTTCATTTGAGTTTGTAAGTAAAACCAGTAAAAATTAAATATGTTAACTGACATTCATTTAATACCGTAATTTTTTTATTGTTTCTTTAAAGGACCCGAAGTTGTCGCAAAGCATAATCGCCATTTTCTTTTCTTGTTTAGTTAAAATTTTTATAGATCAAGCAAGTGATTTACCGCAGTAGTTTCCAGAATAATAGAGTTGCCACTTGTCGTAGCATAAAAACGAATATGTATTATACTGCTATATTTGCAGTAATGTTGCTGTGATCTTTCACAAGCTGTAGCTCGTCCTAAACTTTGTACAAAATTCGTTGTTAAGGTTATTTATTCAGTGAGTTTCCTAGACTGATTATTTGAAAGCATATTGAAGCTGATTATTTTTAACACTATTTCTACCAAAGGTGTCAAGAGACACCTTTTAAAATTTTAGCTTGAAATTTATTTCAAAGTTTAATAATTTTTTCTCAGTTAATGTTTTGACTTTTTGTATAATAATTGTTTAATTTATTTAGCGTTATCATTTTCCTCCAGCTCATCCTGGATCAGTATAAGCGTACATGATATACCTATGTTTACCATGAGGTGTCTTTTGACACCTTTACGATTTTTCTTACAGCAAGAAATAAAAAATATAAAGAAACTACACATACATACATTTGGACTGAACTATAATTTGTTTTTGGTTTTTTCCTCTTCGTATTATTATAGCAAGCCATGGAAATTCTGTGCAATTGGAAATTCTGCGAAATGTCATGCCATGGAAGTTCAGCAAGTTTTCGAAAATGTCAGAAATTTTCGGTACACCGAATTTCCCGTTATAATTTTTATATTCGATTGTTGTTTGGGAACAATAGGAATAGGAATATGACATGTTTTAATATCTATTTCCATTATTATTTGCATCCAAACGCAAGTTGTCAAAAGACACCTTTTGGTCGAAATAGGTATACACAAAATCGTGGTAGAAATGGTGTTAAATGCTAAAGCAATTGTCAAAAATTTAGAAAATTAGCACAGTAAAAAATGCAACAATATTAGTCACGCTTTGGATAACAATTACATTCCTTTTCAACAGTTCAGTTCCTACAGAAGTCAATATTTGTGAATAACATGAGAATAGTCATTTGCTTTGCCAGGGAGTTACAGAAAAGTTATCAAATGATGCGCAGAAAACCAAGTTAGTCGCTCTAGAGATCTTATGAAATTGATTGCAAGTAAAAGCATTTGGGAAGTAAAGTGTGAGTAACACAAAGTGGCACTTCTATGATCTTAAGCCCGAGGAAAGTCGAGTTGATCACAAATGTTTACGAAAGCCATTACATTCCTCCATGAGGAGCAAGCTAGCAATCGAAGCTTTAGCATGTCCGATTAGCTTAAAATATAGCATCCCACAGCCTATAAGCTAATCACCTTTTCCTTTGAAGTCGAAATGTTTACTAACACCAACACATATACAAACACAAATTATAAATTAAAAACCATGACAATTGAAACGAAGAAATGACACGAGTTAAAAGTGGCTCCTTTCTCTGTTAGGTATTGATATATTACATACGTACATATATAATTGGTCATTACCACCCTTCAGTCAGGACTACGACCGAGCTTCTCACATCACTTAAGTGTCCGAATTTTATACATGAGTAGCGAGATCTACAGTTTTAAAGTTGACACCGGACGACAGATTTGTGGGAGAATCTTTTCATGGCAAATTTTTAATGAACTCAGAGAGTTATTGCCAGAAATCTGCTAAGAGGAAGCTCGTCGACGAAATATTTTTATTAAATTTCGTTTATTTTTTATTACTAATAAATCATTCAGTGGTCTGATAGCCGAATTACATATTAGTGAAGATATTGATCTTTAGAAATATTATAAACGTCAACATAATGAACGTATGGAACCAAGGAGTACAAATACTTCAGTAAACGTACTCTACTCCTTTAATTTCGTATTCCATTGCTAGGAAGACTACTAAAAATAAAATAAGGTTTCTGTGTATGTAGGCTGAAATTATTATTAATCTTTTGATATTAAAAACGTTTTCGATGGCTGTACATGAGAAACTGTGCGATTAATATATCTGTTCAATTATGGGTAACTGATCTTGAAGTGAATTATACATACATAACTGGTTATTACAATCCTTCAGTCAGGATTACGACCTAGCTTCTCAGTGAATTAAGAGCAGACAATTTTATGCGACGGCAGATGTACTTCTTAAAAGAAAAGTCCTTTCCAAATCAGTGGCACATGTGTAATTATTTGGTAAGGATTATCATGTTGACTAGAAATGTACTCGATTGACAGATTTCAAAAGTAACGCTATAATCCATGACAAGATTGGTGCTTTCAAGGTGAAAGTGTTTATAATGGTTTATAACGTACGGTGTTTTAAAAACCAAAGATAGGGAAAACATTGTGCGTGTCAGAAAACAGAGAACATCTGGTGTGTTGTTATTATTAAAATAGATTTTGTTTAAACAAGGTGACGGTCTTCTTAAAATGTAAGCGATAATGTTTTTATTCATGGTATGATTGATGATTCGTCAGACTATGATCGCAATCACCATCTAGTTTTGGATAGGTTGAGGTTGGAGTTCAGTTGTGACAACGAAATGCAAAGTATTTGTGCAAATTGGCTGGGGCCATAATGTGTGGATGTCGTTTGAAAGGTTATGAAATTGAAAAATATATGCTGAACTAATTGCTAAGAAGAAAAGAAGTCATACATACACATATAAATATGTATAATACATATACATTTTAATTGTTAATTTCACACTTCCCTTATGTATTCTTTAACGATGTTCAATATTTAATTTATTAACAAAATAAGTATGTATTTACCCACGTAAAACATTTGATTACATGGCCATAGACTGAATTTACTACACAATCATTGTAATTAAAGTTTATTAAAAACCCATTAATTTAGCCTCCCCACTTTTAAATTACAGAACATGTACCGGTAAGTTCAATACACAGGAAAGTATTTGTTATGCGACCATAACTTTGAAAGGAAAATTTAATTTCGAAACCGAAAGAACAGAAAAGCAAAGAAAAACAACAAGAACAAGAAAAAAATTATAATTTTAGACCGGCTGGAAAGTAATTAAAAACCCCTTTTCTGTGTGCTTTACTGCCTATAAATTTTTGCCTTTTCGCTTTAAATGTTATTTTGTTTTGCCCCGTTTTTTTCTATTAACGTTTTCAGTTGTTGTTATAGTTGTTGTACTTCTCCGGGAAATTAAATTTACAAAATCAACCTTCGAAAGGTGTCTAAACAATCTCCGCTATACTACACCTTCACTTCATTTCATTTAAAATGCGAGAACAAATTCACATTTATTGTGCAGATACTACAACGAAATGAAGGAAAAATTTGAATTTTGAGCACGTTTTTCGGCCAGAGCTGTAGATGTAGTTAAATGGGCACTTTACAGGGCACTACAGGCAGTATGTATACCAAACAAAGCAGCAGTAGGCAACATTTTTTCTAATGGTGTAGGATTACCAGGCTGTAAAAGAGGCACAATGTCTGTTAAATGGCCTGAACTACAAATAGCAGGCGCAGAGTGGGTGAAGTGTGTTGAAGGATTTTTAATGTTTTCTATTTAATAAAGGATTTCGTAGGGGTATTAGAAAAAAGAAAGAAAAATTTTAATCACTTATAAACTGAAAAGAACGGATATTATTTAGGCTGGTACTTTTAAAAATTGCTTGTCGCAATTAACGCCAAGTTTAATAAATTTTAAATCACATTTAATAGAGGGTCAACATGTTTTATATAGAATTTCTACACAGAAATGCGATTTGAATTGATTATTAGGATTTTTCTATTAAATAATTTAAGAATTCAATAAATATACTCCGATTATTGTAAAGAAGTTATCACCCCTACTTATGGCGAAAGTTACATAAATGGCAAGGATTATAACCTGGCCTTTATATGGCAGTCTCAAACATCTAGACCATATGGACGACAAAATTCTGCAGAGATTGAACTGAATGCAATCAAAAGTGAGCTCAAGTGGCGTGATATGGTATCTACCAAGACAGTGAGATCCCACACGAGAAGTAATAACAACTTTACGTTCGAACTTTTTTAGTTTTCAAAGTAGTAATGCTGAAAAGTTTACGGCCTACCACATATGGTAGGGAGTTCCCGAACTAAACTGTCGGGTGAAGTTTTCTGTACTGAAATCAATATTTCTCTTCAGTTGGCTTACAGTTGTGTTTGGGAAAGACTCTGGTATACAAATTATGCTAAATTCGATAGATGACATGTGTTATGTTGATTTTGAGTTCCACTGTAGTTTGTGGCTTATTCGTACACATCTGCGATTTTAGAAAATCCCGCAACGGAAGCCAATTGCATGATCTCGGAAGCCAGTTCACATCACCTCCACATGAGATAACCATGCCCTCAAATCGCTCGTTCAGAATATTTAATGCGGTGTGATTTTTGTGGCAAAAGATCGAAGGATCTATTCGAAATGGACAAAGTAGACTCAGGGCAAACAACCAACAGCGAACAACTGCGATGCCAATTCCCTATTGCTATTGGAATAAATTCCTTCAGTTTACTTCTGGTATTCCTTAAAACAGAAGTCGCCGTAGTCTAGTAGGTAGTTTGTTGTATTCTTAGATGAGGGGCCACGATTCAAACCACAGGTCAGACATCCCCAACAAAACGAAATATGAACAAATATTTCTTCGACAGATTCCACTCAGCAGATTTCTTCCAAAAAAACTCTGAGAGTAAATAAATAAATTTTTCATAAAATGTTTCTCAAAAATCTTTCGCTCGGAATAGGTCCCGTCACTTGTGGATAAAAATCAACACATACAAGCTAAGTGGTTTTAGAATCTAGGTGGCAATCCTGACTGAAGGGTTGTAATGACAAATTAAGCTAACAGCTGTGTGGCTTGTAGCATTATCCTATTGAAACCACATGTCGTTGGTATCCGTATCATCCAATTCAGGCCAAAAGAAATTAGCTATCAGATTTGGCCTCAAAATCCAATCAAACAATGACCTTTTGAGATGCATTGGATGCTAGTGGATCGCACATGCATTGGTATCATTCCAAATTCAACAATTTTGTATGTTCACTTACCATTTCATTGCGAAATGGAGCTGATCATTGGAGATGATTTTCGAATTCGGCGACCAGGTATATCGGACCACTCGCGGTTTATTGAATTCCACACTGCTTTTTGCAATTTAAAAAATTATTTTTTCGGAAGTATATGTATCTTCTCTATCGTCTCCTCTTCAAACATTAGGATGCCTTCTGTGCCAGTTCGTCTGCCTTTTAATTTCCCTTAATGCCACTGTAACCCGTGAGCCAGTAGCGTTGGGTGTCGTGTCGACGTTTTTTTTACTTGCGGGAAGGAGTGATAATGCTTTATGCATTCATGATGGCCGTCACCAGACATGATATGTTGGACTCTTCCACTGGGTATACCGACTAAAAACCCGCCTTGTCTCCTCACCGGGGAATCATTCCACCTCGGAACCACGGTTGTATTACTTCGAGGTGGACCCCTTTTTTGGCATATGTTCCAGTTCCATCGTCGTCAGCCAGCTCTATTCTCAGTCTGCTGCGTCTAGATCAAATTTCTTCATTCGCAGGACGTGCTCTACAAAGTGTTCCAGCTCTCTTTACTAATGAGGCTAATGACGCCGATTTCAGCCTCGAGTCGATGACGGCTATCGGGCCATCGACAACAGCTAAAGAAAGTATGTTCGGAATCATCTAACGTTTCTTTCTCTTCATAGATACAGAATGGCGAGCGGCATATCCTCATGCGATGCAGGTACTTTCTGAAATATCCGTTGTGTCGACGTATACGATGTGAAAAGTCCATACAACTTCTGACGCCCTTTGATTTGTCGGGATGGCATCCCAGCGCTTTGATTGCTGTTTGACTGTCCACACATACGATGAAGTTCGAAGGAGGTAGGTCCCCGTATTAATCATGCAGTAAAAATCTCCGCCTGAAACACGCTGATGTGGTTAGGTAATCTGTATGATGAGTTCATCAGAAAAGCCCAGTTCTGCATTTCATTTTAGAGCCATCGGTGAAGATCGTTACATCACCGTCACGTATGACGTGTGAGTAGTATGAGTTTTGTATGTTCGTCCGACAACAGTTTCCGTTACCATATAGGCTCCTTTAAACCCTGGCTGATTCGGTTCTAATTCATGCAGTACTGAAGCATGACCTGCCGTACTTAGCCAACACATATCTGAGAACTTAAATCTCAGTGCAGTTCTAGCAGCCACGCTTCGGAGGAACATGGTTGTAAAGATAAGATGGCCTCGAAGTCAGTCTGGACGTGGACTTCAGAGCACTCGTGATGCTCAAGAAGCGTGGCGAACCTATGGACCTTGTTCAGCCTTTGATAGACTGTTAAAGCTCAGAAGGCCGTGTTCAAAGCTCCATATAAGAAAGTAAGCTGTGAAGCTTTTGAAAAAAAATAATGATTTGTTACGAATGTATTTCATCGAAGACCTACTTTGTTTGTCAATATTTCTGTACAGAATAATATTCCGTTTTTAACTTTAAGAATTATTCTTTAAAATTTATGCTCCAATCCAAACATAAAATTCTTCATTTAAAATTTACTTGATAATCTATTTACGGAGTAGAATACAAAAACTGCCCTCAAAAATAGCATGATTTCAGGTCATAATTTATTTAGACAAATTGAACATTAAAAGGGAACAATTCGGGTTATAATAAAAAAAAAATACGAATAAAATTCATATAAAATATACCGACTGACTCGTATTGTAGTATTGTAATGTTGAGCCATCTTCTATACTATACCACTTCTATACATGCCATTGAAAAGAAAAGAACAGAAAATATCAAAAAGAGAAGAGAAAGACATTCGAAATAAATGGTAGTATTTGGTAGTATTTCCGTAACCTATTTATTACTACTTCAAGTTTGTTAAATGTTCTGAAAATCCCCTCCAGAAAAATATACATGAGAAGCAAATGGCATAAGAAAAACTTTTTTTTTTTTGGCAAAACTAAAGGGTTATGGTGATAGGAGGAGGTCAAAAGTGTTTTTGTGGTAGTTATTGTTGCTGTTGCTGCCCATGCATTATTAGACGAGTGCATTTTTAACACATATGCAATCTTATACGGATATTTTCCCTCTCCCTCTTACTGGATTTCTCATAATGTGTGTAAAAGACTGCTATATGAGTATGAATAAACAGTAAATTCCGAATGTTTTACAGAACATTTAATATTTGAGTATATTTTTGGGAAGTTACTATATTTCTTAAACAGCCTACGTATCATTATCTAACACTCTGTATTATGATACTCAACTTTGGTATGATCTGCATGGCTCTAACTTTCAAAGAAACACTCTGAGATGTCATCCATAAAATATGTTTCGTTTACACCAACTCAAGTTGCTTCATTCTCCTCGATGGAAGTGTTAACTTTTAATCAGCAATTAGGCTGTAGTTAAAATGGAATGTATTCTGCCTCTAATGTCATTCAATGAGATTGAGATCTATCCACTGCGTGAAGGATAAGTTGGCGGTTAAACAAACAAACAGAGAAAATCTTGACTCTGTAAACGATATACAACTGCTGACACACAGTTAAGATGACGTGCAAGGAAAGCTGCTCTTAGTTGAGTCGAAGGCATAAAAGCTGAAAGTATCCTTTGGTATTTCAAGCGCTGACATTAAAGACAGAAAAATGTTGATAATCAATCTCTTGGCCGTCTTTAAACGGCGATCCTTAATTGTCTCTGAGGACAACAAATAGAAAAATAATAATAGCGACCCATAAATAGGAGTCCCTCAAGGTTGCATATTATCCCCCCTTCTTATGGCGAGTTATACCTAAATGAGAAGGAGTATAACCATGGCAGTCTCGAAGATCTAGACTATAAGGAAAGCACATGTTTGCTACCGCAGAATTTGAAATGCAATCGTAACTGAGCTAAAGTAGTATAGTACCTAACAAGACCGTAAGATATCACACGAGAAATAATAATATCTTCACGTTGGAACATTTTTACAACGAATGGTGCAGGACGGTGAAAACCGAAGAAGCAGGGCCAGACAAGCCAACCGCCTACTAAATAACATACTTTATTGGCCATTACAACCCTTCAGTCAGGATTACCATAACTCATGTTGTGTGTGCGAATAGAAGGCTGATCAGTTGCTCTAATATGAAAAGGTAAAAAAGCTGTAAATTCTGCGGGCAAATGATATTCATCTGCCTCTGGTTGATATGTCCTCTAATCGGAAATTTCGCCAAGGATGTACGAATGTAATTTTGTGATCTTTTAATACTCAGAGTCAGAGACCAGGATCCATGAGTCTTCCACTATTTCTGGCTGTTCGCTCTAATTATTGAATCTTAGTTTAAAAACAAGAATCCCCTAAAAAAGGTCAACAACTTTTCTTTCGCCACTGTAATAGTTTCAAAAATAGTACTCCGTACCGTGTTCCAGACTACTCTGTTTAGTTTATTGGGCATTATTGAAACGATTGTAGAAAACATAACCACAATCATGTTCATGGTTGGAAATAAAGACGTGAGTATAAATGGCCAGAAACTTTTCTAACAATCACTCTCACAAATGCCTTGTAATCTACAGATGAGTGGTTAACACTTACTGCAGTAATAAATTTTAAAGCGAGTCGTTTTAGGAAAAAATACGAAAAAAAGAGAATCAAATTCACAGAAAAAGAAAGAATAAAAACTTTTCATAAATCTTTAATTCGTTTAAAGACTTACGCAAAGAATAAAAAGAAGAATAAATCTTATGAAAAACTTTTTTATTTTTATTTAATTACTTGTAATAAGAACAATTAAAAAAATGTTGTCCTACAAACAAAAACAACAACAAAATATAATGAAAATAAAAAGACAAAACAAAAAAGATTAAACCAACCATTAAACCATTATTTTTGTTACAACATCTTCCAAAAGTCAACAATTTACCACCAAAATTAAGAAAAAAAACAAAATAAGAAAAATACAAGAAGAAAGCGAAAAAGGAAAAAAGAAATGAAGGTCTTAACAAACAAACCATGAAAGTGGGATTAAATATAGATCTGGTAGAGCATATAATGCGGGCTGAAGATAAATAATACAAAGCCACATAATACTTATATTTTTTTACACTCATAAAAAATATTGAAAGAAGTGTAAGTTTTATACGCTTGCTTTAGGAACTGATAAATTTTCCGATAAATTTTCTTTACAATAATATTTCGTTTTTCTATAAAAGTTTTTTATGACAAAAATTTTGTGTTAGAATTTTTTATTTCCAACAATATTTTCCAAAAAATTTTGACTGAAATATTTGAAGACATTCTTTATATATTCTAGCAACGCTTCTAACTCCAAACTACCTTCTTACTTTGCAAGGGTGACTTAAAGGCTGACATGATTAACACCATAATTTAGATCGGATCTATGTACATAATTTACATACATACGAGTATATATGATAATGGATTAACATAAGAACCTATGCTTAACTCTTTAGACTCTGGTTTCGTAAAGAAGACAGATTTCCCATTTCATTGCAGACAAATTTGTTACGATAAAGTGTAAAAGTCTATCACGAACGAAATCATAGGACTTGGTAACACGACACATTCTTTCAGGTACCAACTACATTATGTTCATTGTCCATGATTTTACAAAATTTTAAAACCATTAAAGAAGACACTGAGAATCTTTGAAACTACGATTTGCTTTTCAAAGATGATTCATGTGAAAATTGCTCGAGGTATAGCTTTTCCAGCATATCGACTGGTGGTGCCGCCAGCACAAAATTCATATCATACAGTGACTTTTTCTAGTCGTATTGGACGCTATTGCATCTCATGTGGACTAGTACCGTCCCAAACTCAAAAACTTTGTCTGTTTACATACCCATTCATCCAGAAAAGGGTTTCATTGCTGAAGACGATTTTCTGATGTAAATTAAGATTCAATTGCAAACTGCTTCTGAGTCCACTCAGTGAACAACTGTTGCCGTTGACTACGGTCCTTTACCATCAGTTCCTGGCTGAGTTTAATTTGTACGGGTACAGCCCCAAATGACAATGCAGAATTCACCAAGTAGTGGGCTGCGAAAAACGAGTTCTTATGAGCGACACGAAATTAACTTCCTATGATTCTCCTCCACACTCTCTCTAACAAGAAAGATCTTTCGTTTTGACGACGTGCGGGTGTTGGACGATTGTTAACTGAACTAGTAGACTCGAATTTATCCATCACATTGAGAATAGTCCTCCCAGAAGGACGACTAAAACGCACGATACAACACCTGAACAGAACAACCATTTTGGAAAAAAATTTTGTTGTTGTCCGTCCATGTTCAGTCAGGATTACAACCTAGCTGCTCCTCACACTTTTGTTGTGTGTGTTAATTTTATACATGAGTGGTGGGCAATACCGTTTAATGTCAACTCTTAACGGCATATTTGTGAGAAACTTTTTCATGGCAATTTTATTTTCTCTCAGAGTTTTTCCAGAAATCTGCTGAGAGGCAGTTACCGAAGTAATATTTTTTCAAATTTCGTCTTTATTGGGATGTCTGACCCGTCTAATAAGCAAACACACTACCTACTATACTAAGACTACTTCTATACCATTTAGTCACCTGCAATAGTATTTTGCAGATCCTTGCGGTTATGAAAGATTTTATGTATCTTCACAATAATTGTCTCGCGTTGTTAAATCACATAACCTCTGTGGCCAATGGACTGCTTCAAAACGGAAGCTTAACTGCTTACCAAACTTGCCTCTTTGTAAACTTAAAGTAAAGTGTGCTTTGTGGCATGTGACACCGTCTTGCCATTGCCACTGTCTACCAGCTACATACGTAATATACATAATTCGTCATTACAACCCTCCAGTCAGGATTACGACCTAGTTTCTCTCACCACTTATGTTGCGTGTGTTAATTTTATACATGAGTGGTGGGACCTACAGTTTAAAGTCGACTCCGAACGACAGTTTTTAGAGAAACTTTTTATGGCAATTTTTTATATAATCTCCGAGTTTTTGCCAGAAATCTGCTGAGAGGGAAGTCGCCGAAGAAATACTTTCTGTATTTTGTTTTGATGTCTGGCCTTTCTACCACGTCCTATCTTCTATTTTCGTAAGAAAAAGTAAGCAATCATTGCATAAGCAATCATTGGCATCTTCCATTGAAGCCAATGATGCCGCCGGTCCCCAAACTATATCAAACAGTACTTTATTGTTTGGCTCTTCATTGATCCAAAAAATGAGATTCTTCGTTGAGCTAATGTTTTCGATGAATACAAATTCTTCACACAGCACAAATAATGCCAGTCAATGACTTGTAAGCGTTGTTAATTTGTCAGTCTATTCTGCATAAAATTGTAATGACTGGAATATTTCATTTTTGCAACTTACTTAATCAAGCTCTACAATTCTTTAGTCAGGACAACAACCTAGCTTCTCACACCATCCATGTTGTGTGTGTTAATTTTATCCATGAGTGACGGGGTCCCTAGTATTTAATGGCGATTCGGACTCACAGATTTGATAAACTTTTCATGGCAATTGTATTTATTCTCGGTTGTTTTTTCCAGAAGACTGTTGAAAGGAAGTTGCGGATGAAAATATATTTTGTTAGGGATCTCTGGGCTAGGGTTTAAACTGAAAGAGCAATTGAATCTGAATGGCCTAAAAGTATATACAACAGTGAAATTTTCCTCTAAAACAGTTAAAAACTTTTATATTTTTATACTTCCTTACATAAATTACTAAAATTTTCCATGAGTGTATTTAACATTAAAGAGCCTAATAAGTACACTTTATTTGACTTGTTACACATTTTTTCTTTCATTTTATTTTTATTTTTCTTCATATTTCGCTTACCCTGGTTGTGTTGGTTGTTAGCTTTTTTCTGGTTTCTTTTGTTGGCCTAAAGCAACAGTTAATTTCTTTTCTTTTATACTCATCCAGAGATTTTTTTGTTTCATCTTCCATTTTTCGGGGAGGCTTTTTCGCATAGAAAGACAATACCGTAGGCTAAAATGGCTCGCAGAAGTTTCGTTTTAATTGTTTCTTTTTTTGTGGCTTTTTTTCTGGAGGGAGCATCTCTTGAATTTCAAATGAAAATGGTCAAAAGTTTCTGGACTAATTGTGAGGCATGCCTTAGAGAAGTGAGGAAATGGGAAAGAGGAATGAGGACAAAAAGAGAAAAATTAGCAGAAAATGAATTTATATTATTTTGTTAGACAACAGTAATCCTGAGGATAAGTGTCAATTAAAATTATGTTCCTTCCTTTTTTATGGTTGTGGTGGTAATAAGTTTGTCTGTTAAAGTGTTGGGTTGGTTATCTGGCCTTACAAGGATAGAAGGCTAATAAGTCAGGAGACAAGGTTAATGGTAAGAGTTTAACATGAGATTTTCGGAGAGATTAAATTAAATTAAAAGCATTCAATTAAATTAAAGAGACATGTAAACTTCTATATCGATTCAGAAAAGATATCGTAGAAATGGATTAAATATTATTAGGGAATCAAAAATGGAATGGAGCGGAGCCTCTTTTTAATAGAAAAGAAGAAGAGATGATCATTTCTATTAATTTTATTTGAATTCAATAAAAATAAAATTGTAGCAAACAATAACACTGAGGAAACTAATGCCTGTGTTTATTGGCTTGTGATTATTGGCTCTGCAAATATACTTTGCGAACGCAGTAGTATTATGGGGTAAAAAAGGTCTAGGTAAACTTAGTCTTTCTTTCTATTCATAACGGAAAGCCAATTTCTAAATTATATTAGTAGTTTGTGGTTCAAGAACCAATGATAGCTAAAAAAAATTTTTTTTAAAATTCTATTGGTATATTTGCTGAAAGCAGCACATTTTTCAAGTATCAAATGAGGCATTGCTCCTATTCAGATTATGTACATACATACATAATTGGTCATGTTAATTTTGTACATGAGTGGCGGGAGACCTACAATTTAAAGCCGACTCCGAACGACGGATTCTTGAGAAACAGATTATGTACGGATTACATAAACAGTGTAAAAATTATTTATCGATCAGCTCGTAGATTCGTAGATTAACGGAAGGATTTTGGCATCCAGCTACGTTGAAAATAAAGGAAAGTAATCGTCATTCTCCAAGCTCTATATGACAATGCATGCTGTTTGGTTTGTGCACGACGGTAGCTTTTGTCAATCAAGCCTGCTTGAAGCCTGGCACGATTGCTTACTTCTTTCCAACTTTGTCCTCATTTGAGGATTACAGTCTGCCTTATATGAGGTAAAATTTAGAGGCTGGAGGTAATAAATTACGCCTTCAACAATACAATAGAAATTTTGGTTTTGTGGAGGCAGAGATAAAAAGCTGATCTGGAAATAAACATGGGCAGAATAAAAATTACCAAAAATAATAATACCATGTTCACAGCAAGCTTGAAAATAAGAAATTCAAATTTTTAGGAGTACTCATCATATGCGAAACATCCTCACCAAGTCTCACGGGTCAAGCATTGAAATCTAGCTCAGAATCTTCAATGACAACCAGATGTTCCAATGTCTGAATCATATGTAGCAATCTCAATACAATGAGGTCGTAAAGCAATTTAATCAATTCCTGCGTAAGGTCTACGCTACTAATTGCCTTACGATTGAGGTCTTTTACAAAACCGAATTGAAACGGAAATTCTGCAGCGTAAATGGATGTCAATCAGTGGTGTTGTCGAGCCGGAACTCTCCGGAACTTCGTTCCGGTACTTCCTTTTTGGACAGGAACGCGTTCCGGAACTAAAGATGATTTCTGACAACGAGAATTGGCTGACGTTTTGAAAAAAAAAATTAAAATGAATTGCTGATTTTTTTCTAATTTTTGACGAATTTTTTTTATGTATTTTTATAAACAAGGGTTTGAACAGAACCCGAACCGGAACAAAAACCGGAACGAACCGGCTTATTTTTCCGAACCGTGAACCCGATTCCGGAACGCGTTCCGGTAAAAAAATTTGCACAACACCACTGATGTCAACGATGATATTCCAAGAATAAAATTCTCAGTGAAGCCAATGAATCGGAAGGCCTGTCCTTACATGGAGAAGACAAATATTTTAGCATTAAATAAACAACTTATTAGCAATAAAAGAAAGAAAATCAAGAAAGGTTTGACCTGGGTTCATACATAATTCGTCATTACAATCTCTCAGTTAGGATTACGACCGAGCTTCTAACGCCCCTTTTGTTGTGTGTGTTAATTTTCTACATGAGTGGCAGGGCCTACAGTATAATGTCATGAACGACAGATTTCTGAGGAACTTTTCATGGCAATTTTATTTATTCTCAGAGCTTTTGTCAGAAATCTGCTCTGCGTAAGTCGTCGGCGATATTTTTATTCATACTCTGTTTCGTTCGAGATGCCTGAGCTGTTTGAACCGTGGCCTCACATCTAATAATACAAAATACTATTTACTAGACTACGGCGACTTAGTGGAATGCTCATATCACACATCTAAATTCGTTTGAATTAGTCGTTGTGTGTTGTCATGTTTTTTTTTTGCTGGATATATTTGTCTTGGGGTGTGAAAAATCGTCTCCTGTCTAATAAACCAACACATTACCTACTAGACTACGGCGACGATACATACATACATAATTGGCCATTACAACCCTTCAGTCAGGATTACGACCTAGCTTCTCACACCACTTATGTTGGGTATGTCAATTTTATACATGACTCATGACAACCGTGGCCTCACATCTAATAATACAAAATACTGTTTACTAGATTACGACGACTTAGTGGAATGCTGATATCACACATCTAAATTAGTCGTTGTGTGAGAAAAACCGGAGAAATATTTTTTCATGTTTGTTTTCCTGGAGAAGTCTGACCTGGGGTATGAAAAATGGCCTCACGACTAATAAGCCAACATATTACCTACTAGACTACGGCTACGACACATAAATAGACACATTGGATTATGACCGAGCTTCTCTCACCTCTTATGTTGTGTATGTTAATTCTATACATGAGTGGTGGGGCCTACAGTTTAATGTCGACTCCGAACGACAGATTTTTGGGAAATTTTTAATGGCAATTTTATTTATTCTCAGAGGTTTTGCCAGAAAACTGCTGAGAGGAGTCGCCGAAAAAAAATTGTTCTCATATTTTGTTTTGAGGTCTGACCTGGGGTTTGAACCGTGGCCTTACGAATTCAAAATTGATATCTCTCGATGGTGAAAAAAGAAGTCTGTAGTATTAATTTTAATCATTAAGGCATATACCGATCTGTGTATGTAGTGCTTCGCTATCTTATTGCCATCACATCAGAGTAACCTCTATTGAAACTAAAAACTTGATCCCAAAATTACATACTCCTACTTAGAACTGTTTTTCTAGAAATTTATATCCAACAATCTCCTCTAATTGCATTAAAGTGAGAACTCGATGCCTATTTCCGCACACATAAAAATATTCCATATAGATGTGGGTTTTTTAAGTCTCTCTCTTCCACTTTAATTCTTTGCACGTCTTTGCCCATTGCCTTGAGTTCTTTTTTGTGTAAGCCATCCTAATTATTCTGTGCTTTTAACACTCCTTAAATTATATTAAAATTTTTCATTATTGTTGTACGAAAATTTTGTTGCTAATTTATAAAAGTCGTTACAACAATTTAACACATTTATTAAATCCTTGTTACAACACTAACAATGCCAACAACAACAATAACAAAGTCATTTTATAAAAGCCATAAAATTTCAATTAAGCTTTAACTACATGCTCCCATATACACACATATTCACATATGTAAGTGCACACTCGCACACACAGAATGGCAATTTTAAGCAAGGATGTGTTCACAGGCTACACAATGCCTGTAGTTCACAACAAAAATCCTTTAGCTTATAAACACATGCATACATACATACATATTTTTTGTTGTTGCTATAGCTGTATGGGTTTGTGTTTGTAATTGTTTTTTTTTTGCTTTCGTTTCGGCTGATTAATTGACAAAACAAAGTACAAAGACACACAAGTGAAAGAATCCTTAAACACTTTCTCCCTCCCTGTTAAACACACATTCTCTTGGTAGTACTTGGGCTCTGTATTTAACCCCAAATATAGGTTTCCTTTCGAATGTTTTTTTTTTGTTTTGTTTTGAAACTAAACAATCGACAACAATTTTAGAAAATAAATTCACAACAATTTACTACTTCTCCAGCAATTTAATTGTAGAACGTTTACCCTTCTCACTGCTTTCAATTTTATTGCTTTTATTCCCTTCTCATATACTTTAACATTGTAAGACTTTAGTAGAAGACTTTTAAGACTTTAGTAAACGGAATTCAGGATTTGCCATTGGCACCCTTATGGGTAAAAGAATCATTCGTTTGTTATATCGTATAATATTCATACTTTCGTAATAAAAACAAAACCTTTACCAAGGCAAGCAGAACTTGTTGAAATTTATGAGGTTTTTCCAGGCGAAAAAAAGTTGCATAAGAAAAGTAAATTCATCCTTAAGAACCAAAAACAAAAGAAAATTTTTTTTTAAGTTTCTTGAATATAAAAAGATATTTTTGTAAACCCACTGCTCAAAAGACGTTTAGTGCTGTTTAACACAAAATCTAGAAAAATTGGCTTTCATAACGGTTAAGGTCGACTTTTTTGTTTGGTAATCCTTGACAATGTCAAATTAGACGAACGCATTTATATAATTGAATTACATTTTATGAGTATCGAAAGTATCAGTCCCTGAAATCAACAGATAGTCTCTCATATTCTTAAATCCATTTACTACAAGATTCGTTAAAAACTGTTCTTCTTCTGACATCTTAGATGGATTGTTCGGATTTGTAGACAAGGATTTTAACCACTACACCACGCATTCTGAAATTTCCGCAGAGTTTTCTTGAACATGAGCATTTCCCTGCTGAAAAATAATTATTTTCTGGTGTTCATTAGGTTGGGGATCATAAATTGGGCCCCTTAACCTATAAGGTTGAAATACTATTTTTTCTACAAACACAGCTCGAAATATTGTTGCCGAACCTTTAGGGCTGACCGACCATCTTTGTCTTTGTTTTTTAGTGCTGTTTTACTACTTTTCATTCCGGTGTATAGTAATGGTACTATGTTCCATCAAACAATTAAGAAACGATGTTTAAAGTTCAGTTTATCGTAGGACCGAAGCTCAAAGAATACACATTTAAAAATATTTTTCGGTTTGTCAGCAAATCCGGCACCCATCTCGCACAAATCCAGTTCATGTGTAATCCTGGATTTAAGACATAACTTACTGGTTCAGTTGAGACACTTATGGAATCAGTTGTTTCACATACAGATCCCATTTTCTTGCCTGTAATAGATAATGTTTATACGTGGTTGGCTTCAAGCCCTACACACAATTCTAATTTAAAGTCCAGGGAATTGGACAGCACTGCATGTATTAGTTAACATCTAACAGGTGTTGGTATGCCATCTGGAAGAATGGTGCTAGGAGGGTACATGTCAATTTGAATACTGCCAGAAAAGAATCGTTCGGAAAGACGCAATGTTGAGCACAATTAGAAATTTTACCTTGTTTGCATATATCCGATCCCATTCCAATGAGTCAGTTTGGAGATCTATCGTAGGATCACTCTTGCAATTGACTAGCAGAGACGTCTCTCGTATGACGAAACTTATACTCAACAACTCGCTCATCCTCCCTGTGCTTCTTTACGGCACAGAATCACGGACGCTATTAAGTATTGATGCAGCAACCTTGTGAGTTTATTTGAGAGAAATGAAAGTGTCGGTTGACAATCATTTCCGCACCCGATCTTAATAATGAGTTATATGAGCTTCTCATTAACATCCAGGGACTGCGCTGGATTGGCGTGTCGTTCGGATGGAAGAGGATGCCCCTGTGAGGCGGGTATTTGATGTGGGTGTTAGCAGAGGTCGGACGACTTTATCTACGCTGAAAGAACGAAATTCAGGAATCGGTTAAATAGACCAATTGGAAAGAAGCAGAGACGCCTGGACGGATGTGTTAAAGCAGGCCGAAGCTAATAAACGGGTTGTTAATTGCCAATTAAGTAAGTAAGTAAATGTAATAGTTTCTACTTACTTATTTAATTTGTCATTATAAACTTTTAGTCAGGACTTTAACCTAACTTCTCACACCACTCTTCACACTGTGTCTGTTAAATTAAATCTTGAGTGGCGTAATCGAACGATTGGTTTTTGAGGAGTTTTTCATGTCAGTTTTATTTACTTTCAGAGTTTTCGCCAGAAGACTGCTGAGAGAAAATGCCGAAAGAAACAGTTCATTTTGAAGCTTTCATTTTCAGATGTGAAGTTATTCATGTTTATATGTCGATGCCTAAACTCGACTTTAATGCTTTGAAATACAGTTAAGCACTCTATTAAAAAATCTTCATGGAGTTTTTTTGTTCTGCTCTGAACAAACGCACTTTACGAAATGCTTCTCACTTATACGCAAGCATGCGAAATTAGGAGACCATATCTGTTCATTGTTAAGTCTAATGACTATCGTAGTGTGTCTTTAAAATAGTAGTTGGAGTATGTGAAATTTAATGGCATTTGCACACATATTTTTCATTAAAAAATTATGTGTTTAAGGGAAAAAAAAGTTTGAATAAATAAATATGCTTAAACAAGCTTCATATCAAATTAAAACCACACTCAAATAATAAAAATGAAGAAAAAAAATCAGCCAAAACTCATTCATAAAAAAACTTATCGCCAACTTCCGTTTCCTTTAAGGAATACGTACATGAAAGAGAATATGACGGCAGCCAACAAAAAAAAATTCTGACAGCGAAAAAAAATTAGAAACCAAACAAACTGTGTAATAAGTTTGCATATGGGAGACATACATACTCAAACACATATGCATATGTACATACATATGCAAGTATGTATAACAACATTGTCAGTTAAGTTTTCTTCCTTTTTTTGCTAAATATTCTCTTTCTTTTCGGTGGATTTCTTATATATGAGTTCCGAAATCTAAATAAATGGGTGGGTGTATGCGGTTTAGAGTGGATAACAGAGTGAGATAGAATGGGTGTCGTAAAGCCATTTATGTATGCGATATGATATGAAAGCAGTGTGAAAGTGTGAAATTTTCTTTCTTAATAATCTGGTTTCTGTACTTTTCCTTTTTTTGAGTATGTGGGTGTGAGAGTGTGTGTATTTCAAAGATTGTCGAAGAAGTCTGCTGATTTTCTTTAGTCTTACTCTTTTTTTTTGAAGGCTGTATTATATATAAGATGAGTGTTATTTTAACTTCCTTTAGGAAATTATTTTACGGTGAACTCTTTTGTTTGACTGGTTGGTTTAATGATGTCGGCAAATATTAATTTAAAATAAAATTTTTATTTGTTATGCACTTTGTATGCTACTTGATAGGTCTTTCGTTTAACACATTGTTGCAATGTATGCAAATGAAATTAATTAAAAGGGATTATAATAACTAATTTAAATTTTTAGTTATTATTATCAACAATTTCCATCATATTCCTGTGATATTTACCAAAAAAATAAGTTTAGTTTTTAATGAAATTGTGACTCACCTAAACATTGTTAGACAAGACTTTTTCTAAGATAAGACTAAAATGCCTTACTAATCAAGACTACATCATATCTTGGGAATGCCTCGTCTATCACTTTTCTATAGTTTATACTCTTTAGGTCGTATTCAATTGTCAAAATTAAAATCGATTACTCTTGCGATTTTCATAATGTTTGGATACCAATCTCTGATAACTCCCCAACAATAACAACTACAATAATGACAACAAAAACAACTACACGTAATCCTAAACAACGTACTTAAGGTTATCCGGCATAAGCCGGATATATACTTCAAAATGTTGTAGAAGTCTTTCGTCGAGCGTTTTTCTCACGTAGGTGTGGGAGATGCAAAAGAACCAACTTCGGTCAAAAATCTAGGTGTACCATCGTCGTACCATTCCATCTGCATACTAGACACGATGGGAAAAATATTGAAGAAGATAATATACAATCGACTACTGACATGCACTGACGAGGATGATGCCAAATATTGGGAAACTAAATCCATTGAAGAGAACGATAATATCGTGTGTTATAATGTTAAATGCTTGCCCAATATGATCGAAAGCACTCTCCGTGGGGACGATTAGACCACATATGTGGTTTCAGGAAGCGGTACTAATATTGGCAAAAGCAATACCAGATATGCTTTCGCCTTTTTGAGAACAAACAACATCTGTAAAAACGGAGACCCGACGGATTTCTATTCGCAAATGGTAGTAACGGTGGGAAAGGGTTTTAAAGGGAAGGTGGACACTACACCTTATTCCTAGTATAACCCCTTGGATGCAGGACAAATATAGCAAGCTGAACTTCTACATGACCCAATTTCTAACTGGTCACTTTAGAAACTGATTTGGTCATGATGCGTCCCCAGCAACGACAACAACAACCACAACAACAACAATGACAACAATAACAAAAACGGCAATAACAACATCAATCATCAGAGACATTCGACTGTTACAGATGATTTTATCGCTCTTCACTTTAGCCATGGCCTGTGTGGCAACTGTTAATAAATTAAGGGCCATTATTACAACTTGCCGTTAACTAAAGGGAGGATTTTAACGGCCAAATAAATTGTTTGTTTTCATTATTATAAGTAGACCATAAGGTAGAAGTGAGCGTTAAGCTAAAGGGAGGATTATTCTACCGGTAACTTTTAAAGTTAAGTTTATGTTTGAACATACTATTTTCAATATCGCAACTTCAAATATAAACAAAATGAGCATATACAACATAAAAACGTCGTTGACACTGAGTTTAAAAACTTGTTTAATTGAGCAGTGTTATCGTCAATGCTCTGGAACTGCCATATTTTTGAAAAAGTTAACTTTATTTTATCATTAGGTTGTAATAACGAAAAGAATTTAGCTAAAGTTACCTTTAAGTAAAACCAACTTTAACGGGAAGTTGTAATAATGGCCCTTTAAGTCCATAACTCATAGTCATAGAGCTTATTCAGTAATAAACTTGCTTGCTTATTCTTTCGTTCCTTGCCACCCTTGAGAGATTTTTAAACGTTAGGATCTCTACATCAATTTGGTAACGTAAATATGAAGTGTGGGGTATCATACTAATCTACACTGAATACAAATGTTTAAGACAGTATTTGAGTAATAAACCCCCAATGATATCTTGGAAGATGGAACTTACAAGTGATGATATATGGTAATAGACGGACGAATGCAGAGGCTTCCATCCTACCATTTATAAAGTGTGTCTGTGATATATGTAAGTATTCTTTGGCCCGTTCTATATAGAGTGCCTTAGACTCATTACATTTTAGTTTATTCAAATATATTTATAATTTTTTATTGTCTACATACTAGATGTAAACCAAATTTTATAAATATAATCATGCATATGAATAGAATTTGTTTTCTGCGATTAATACCATACCATACCATTTTATTGTAAACTATGCCTGATGTTCGAAATATGCTTTAAATTAAAGACTTTAAAATTGTTGCCAAGGCTTTAGTATATTAATATCAATAAAATAATACGAGTACTTAATTAAATACCTTCTCAAATCAACATTAAATTCAATATCGAAATATATTCTTGAGGTAATTTCCCCTTCAGTAGATTCTGTCTTTCATTCACTCGGACGCTTTAAAAGACTCAACATTTGAAAATTTCTTAAATCATATTTTGTTTGTTCGGATTGGTATTGAATTGGAAGTGTATGAAAGTGTTCTGTATGTGTTAAAAGCTTTTAAGGCTAATGAAAATATTTTAATTGTTGTTGTACAAATATAAACATATTTGTTGCAAAAAATCTTAAAGATAAAGGCTGAAGCAAGATAGGCAAGGAGATGGCCGTTTTAATGAAATGGTATTTATAATGCCATTAACAGTCATTAAAATGAAAATGAAATAAAACAAAATATAAATGATGTTGCTGTTGAAGGATCTTTAATCTTTTGACTCTTCCAGACAAACATACAAATAAAATAAAAGTGAATAAAAAATAAAATAAAATGAAATTCAATTCAATTCCATTTAATATTATAAACAGCCTTACAACCGACAATTCAGTTGGTAAATGAGTGGGTAATCCATTGATAAATTTCGTTGTGTTAAAAGGTTGGGGGCAGAGGGATGTTAACAACAGGCCTTAATACCATAAGAAGGGATAATAAATTAATGTTTTCAATGAGTTTTATTGTATGTATTTGAGGCGATTTGTATTGGATTATTAAATGGTTTAAATGATTGTTGTTTCAATTTTAAACAGGATCATTTAATTTGAGGATATCGAAAACCAATTGTGTTATTTTCTGCTTAAGTTGTAGTATTTAATTAACTTAAACGTTTAATTGATATTGAAATGAAGCACAAATGCTCTGGATTTTGATAAAAAAATCTTTTGTAAATTTTTTCTTCTCCAGTAGGTACCCACCAATTACCCATTAGAACGTAAACAATGTTGAAGATTTTTTTTCGATCTTAATGAGTGAGCCAGATCTGCCAAGTACTTTCTTTCATTTTTCAAAGTGAACTAAATAGAGTACCCACAACTGGTCCGTGTCCTGTTTGAAACTGAGGAAATTGCTCCTATTCATGTAGCGTATTGCTTAGGAATTGGAAAAGTAGGCTGTAAGAGAAAAATAAAGATCAGAGTACGGAAATTGGATTGAATTTCTATTTTTAAACGCCCATACATACAGTGGTGGCCACGAATTTAAGACACGACATATGACTGACTTGGTTGTGATAATATTTGCAATCCTGTAATATCAAATTTGATATTTTTTATTCTTCTATGTACCCTGTAATATTAAGAAAAGGTACCATTATTTTATTTTGTTTCTTTTTACATTTTGTTGCTTTTTGATCATATTATTGTAAAAACGTTTATTTGAAATTGGCCACGAATTTAAGACATTTCAGAAATATCTGGTTTTTAAGTGATTTTTTGGTGTTTTTTGAAGCTAAACGTTAAGCAACGAATGTTTTATTTTATTTTATGTTGGAATACATGGAAATATTTAATTATAAATGGCCAGAGGTACTTGGAATACCGATGCCGAGCGAAAACTGATCCAACAACTAAAATTTGATGGAAAAATAATAATAGAGATATCCAAGCTGCTTAAATGTTTTAATTGCAAGATTTACAACGCGCTGGAACACATCAAGCAACATGGTACCACCAAAAATGTCAAACAGCAACCTAGAGCCCGAAAAACTATACCCTAAAGCAGCTGCTAATAATCCTTTCACGAACTCAAGTAAAATAAAAAATAAAATTGCATTGGATTTTGGTATTGATATTTCGTCTAGGACAATAAGAAGATGTCTAAATGAGAAAAACATGCGTGGGTGTATTGCACAACGAAAACCACTTGTGTCAAAAAAATATCAAATCCTGACTAGCATTTTGTCTTGATCTATATAATATGTAAATAAAAATTCTTAACCAAATATAGGTAGCAAAATATTATTAATTTTTCTTCCTAATATTACTAATATATTAAGAAAAATATCATGGACCTAAAATTTTTTTGATAAGATGTAAAAATTATCTCAAATATATAAGTAAAATGTCGTGTCTTAAATTCGTGGCCACCACTGTACATACATAATTGGTCATTACAAACCTTCAGTCAGGATTACAACCTAGCTTCTCACACCACTTATGTTGTGTGTGTTAATTTTACACATGAATGCGGAATATACAGTTTAAAGTCGATTCCGAACGACATACTTTTGAGATACTTTTTCATGGCAATTTTATTTGCTTTCAGAGTTTTTGCCAGAAAACTGTTGAGAGGAAGTCGCCGAAGATATATTTTTTAATATTTTATTTTGTTCGAAATGTCTGACCTGGGGTTTGAACCATGGGCTCACGTCTAATAAGCCAACACAACTAGATTACGGCGACTACACGCCCTTCACCCACATTATGCAATATTTTCTATTTTGTTTTTTAATCAATAATTTGGGTGCCCTGGTAGTCTAGTGGGTAGTGTGCTAGACTCTTAGCTTGAGGGTCGTGGGTTCGATTCCCACCAGAGACTCTGGTCTGTGACACTACACCGAGCATATGGTCAAGTTACTCCGCTCGTAAATAATTGGAATACAATTTGTAATTGTATTGTAATTAATAAATAAATAAATAAAAAAATAATTTATTGTAGTCGTCTGCCTTACAAAATAAAACAAATTTGTAAATTATTGATGTGCAGTTATTTTACAAAAAGGACTGAATTAATACTTAGGATTTCATATAAATTATCAAAAAATTGCTATGGTAGATTATACAACTACAGCCAATAGTTTGGAAAATCCGGGGACGCAAGGGAGACTAGAAAGTACTTTAAGGTGGTTGGTGTATGCAAGGGCCTGAGAAGCTAGTTGTACATTGCGTCTTTATTTCACTACAGATCACATGGGACAAGTGATCAAACACCTTATCTGATGTCAACTGGACACAACAATTATGCCATTTAAAGCCGTGCAATTTATTTCTTTAAATTTTTTAAAAATTCTGATTCCAATGATTCATCGTGATTGCACTCGATTACATTTCAAAAGAGTAGTCGACTGTCACCAGGGCTATTTAATTGCAACGTGTCTTTTTCATGAGAAATTCTTTAAAGGTAACCGCCGTAGTCTAGTGTATTGGCTTATAAGACACGAGGCTACGGTTCAGACAGCTTAAACAAAACGAAATATAAAAAAAAAAGATTTCTCCAGCGAATTTCATTCAGCATATTTCTGGCAAAAACTCTGAGAGTAAATAAAATAGCCAAACTGTAGGTCCTGCCACTCAAGTATAAAGTTAGCACACATTATATAAGTGATGTGAGAAGCTACGTCATAATCCTCACTAAAGGGTTGTTATGACCAATTATGTATGTAAGTATGTTTAAAGACTTGAAAAGAAGTGTTATGTAAACTCTATTTCTTCAATATTTTTAAAGTATTTTTATGCTTTTAATTCAAACTATTTTTTAATAATTTTTTATTTTTCTGAAGGACAACAAGAAAATTGTTTAAAAAAAACCGAACAAATGAAATGAGAATAAAAAAACTAATAAGAAGAAAAAAGAAAACAGTAAAGGAAAGGAAAGAAAAAAACGCAATATCCGCAAATAAGTTTGACAGTGATTTGAAATTATTGCAGCAAAAAATTTTCCCAACACATACGTACACATTTAAAAAAAATTAAGGAAATCTAAGAAAAACAGAGAGAAGCATACACCCTGTCCTTAAGACATACTTTAACGTACTCATACAAACATACGCTAACTAAACAATGAAATATATTTTATAGAAAATGTTTAATAAAAAATACCCATACACACTTCCTCATACACACACACAAGTACACATATCATAGAAGAGATGTTTATAAAATAAAAAAAAAATAGGGAAGAACTACGACATTGAGTAGAACAGTTAGAAGAGGAAATGAAAAAATTCCAAACAGTAACAACAAATAAACACGCATTTTATTGTTTATATAAGTACAAGAATATGTGTGTGTGTGTGTGTGGGTTAGTGAGCGATGGTATATGTTTGTATGTGTTTTATTCAATACAAACATGTGTAAAGATGCCATCTTTATGGTGTTTTTTTATAAGTTTTTTACAACAACAATAATCACAATAACGACTGCTACAAAAAAGAAGGAAAAGAAGAAAAAATTTCATTTTATATCTTACGATGCTCCAGGGGACATTTAACAATCATGTGTATGTATCCTCAAATGTGAATGTGAGTGTTAGTGTGTGAGTGTGCGAAAGAAATTATTAAAAAAAAAACTGCTCCAAAAATCAGTTGAGTTTTATTTAGTTTTTGTGATGATTTTTTTTATTTTTGTTTCACTAAATAAAAAGTAAATCATGTTAACAGGGTGATAAATCTGTTTTAATACAAACTGAACATAAATAAATAATTAGTTGAACAAGAATAAACACTCCAATACAAAGTGCTTCGAAAAGCCTTGTCGTAACTTTAGAGGATATTAAATGAGTTGAAAAGCGACAGAGGAATTTCTATTTAAGATTCAAGAAAACTAAAAGGGTGTTGTTTAGGGATGTTAAAATTCAAGTTAAAATAAAACATGAAGATGTTTTTTTTTTCTTTAAGGAACAGTAAATCAGTCTATAGGGACTGTTATGATGTTTACACATATTATTCCTCTTTTACGATTCCCTATCCAATCAATTTAATTTCTAATGATATTATTTGGTAACACGAAAAGTTGTAATAGAGTCGATTCAATTCGCCTTACTTCTATTTATGCTACGCCCTGTTTAGCAAACACTTACAGCTTTTCGATTTTCAGTGATGCAGTGTTTCGTGTTTCATAGCTATTGAGTAGGATCACGTTTTAATTGAATTGAATATGCTATACTGGAAGTCGCCGTACTCTGAGAGCAAAATAAAACTGCCATGAAAAGTTTCTCAAAAATCTGTCGTTCGGAGTCGACTTTAAACTGTAGGTCCCGCCACTCATGTATAAAACTAACGCACACAACATAAGGTGTGAGAAGCTATGTCGTAATCCTGACTGAAGGATTGTAATGGCCAACTATGTTTGTATGTTATGTGGATCCCATATAGATTGGTATCGTCCCAAATTCGACAATTTTATTCGTTATGTTCAAAAATCCATTCAAAAATAAATCTCATCGCTTATGATTTTTAGATGAAAAACATAGTCAGTTGCTTCAGAGCCCATTCAACGAACACATGTCGTTGTCTATGCTCATTTGCCTTCAGTTCCTGACCTATTTCATTTCCCTTTTATGAGTGAAGGCCCTTGTGGCCTTCGAAAGGCGATGACAAATTGATATCCTTGAATTCTCCTGCATACTCTCGCAAATAGCAACGATATTTTCGACGGATCTTGCATTTCGCTTACGTACGGAACTTTTGGTTTCTTGTGATGTAAGAGTTTAAGTCAGAGAACTCGGAGTTAGCATACTACCCACTCACTAGACTATGGCGACCATTTATGTTCAAGATTTATAGACAACTAAGATGCCGTAATCTAGTAGGTAGTGTGTTGGCTTATTAGCCGTACGGCCACGATTCAAACCCCAGGTCAGACATCAAAAACGAAAATATAAGTTGATTTGAAATATATGAGTTGATTTGAATTTTAAAATTTCGAAAAAGGAGATTTAATAGCCGAAACAACTAGACAGGTTTCAACAATTCCCACCATGGTCAATAAGATAATGACTTACATTCTTATAAGGAACGATTCACCAGACTTTGGAACTCAGCTGTAACTGCGCTTTAATACCACAGCTAAAATGTTGGTTGATTGGTGAGAACCTTTAAATCACTGCTTTGTTAGAACTGCTCGACGGTAGCTTGTCGAATCTCGGAGGCAAGTAAATTAGGCAAGCAGATTTCAGTCGGAATTGAAGCACTCCAAGAATGCACTCTTTCAACACTACTGTGTATTAATATTTTAATATTAATACGACAAGTTTTAATTTAATTTTTAGCCACATTTAATTAACTTTCAAACAAACCTAAACAAACTAACTGTAATTGTAAGTCAAAAAAGGTTATGTAATCCGAAAATATTTGTTGAATAATACTTATTATACTACATATTGATCCTTTAACCTGGTGGTAAGGATTTCTAGTGCACAACATTACGTTATTAAAAGTCTATTGCGACAATTATTAAGCTTGGGTTTCAAAGCTTTATATCTACTTACCCACGATTTATTGTTCATGGCGGACAGTCTAACGGTTTTATGTGAGCAAAAAAAGTTGAGCAAATTTCGATCAAATTTAAAAACGTTTTGGGACCTCTCTCGAATTCCAAAAACATTTGGGAACACTTGGACTACAATTATCGTACAGCTTGATAATTCCAACACATTCTAAGCTTTTATAAGAAATTCATCATCGTCTCTGGAGTTCTAGTAAATATTTTCAATTTTCAAAAGCATCGAAATATAGTTTTAGTGGATTTATCAAACATCTGCAATATTTGGAGAATAACTATATTGAAAAAAACCTGGTAATTGTGTTCTATTAGAGACCTTTTGGACTACAATTACAATAAAGTATCAACAAAAAAAAAGATTTCGATGCGACATTTCTGCCTGATTTATATAGAAAAGTTTCTGTTGATCATTCGAAGAAAACAATTAGCTTGGACACCAATATCTCCGGTCCCAAGTAACGCTCGACCGTAAGGAAACCTGTTCTGGAATCTCTCTGACTACGGCTATCTAGACCACTTTTTCTCCATTTTTATCCGATTTTGTCTAGTGTTTCATTGGATAAATGCAGATTCTATAGCTTTTAAATGAAACCTTTTCATAAATCATTGAAAATTCGATTCCTTTTCGCTTTGTTTGAAGTCGCCGTAGTCTAGTAGGTAGTGTGTTGGCTTATTATACGCAAAAGCCTGGGTTTGAGCCCCAGGCCAGGCATCAAAGACAAAATACAAAAAGTATTTTTTCGGCGACTTCCTCTCAGCAGATTTCTGGCAAAAACTCTGAGAGTAAATAAAAATTGCCATGAAAAGTTTCTCAATAAATAAAAATCTGTCGTTCGGAGTCGACTTTAAACTGTAGGTCCCACCACTCATGTATAAAATTAACACACGCAACATAAGTGGTGTGAGAAACTAGGACGTTGTACAATGGGTCAATTCGACCTCCGGGTACTGTACTTGTCTTAATTGACAAGTACACGTCCTCTAACCTAACCTAACCTAACCTTCGCTTTGTTTATGCAGATAAAGTACTGATTACTGAATCTTTTAATGGGTTCTTGTGCTTTTGTTCTAAGCACAACCGTAAATCTTCTACTTTCAGCAACTTGAGCAGTACTGGGTCGTCAGTTAAAGTGATTTGACATTTCAAAAGTAACAATTCATATTCAATTCAATTAGAATTTGTTGCAAAGAACACATGTGGATGTCAATTGTTCTGTGATTTCTACCCGAGAGGTGGAAGTTGCTGTTGTTAAGTAGGTTAAGTGCGTTGGCTTATTAGACGTGAGGTCACGGTTCAAACTTCGGCGACTTCCTCTCAGTAAATTTTTGGCAAAAACTCTCAGAGTGAATACAATTGCCATGAAAAGGTTTCACAAAAAGCTGTCGTTCGGAATCGAATTTAAACTGTAGGTTCCGCTACTCATGTATAAAATTAACACACACAACATTAGTGGTGTGAGAAGCTAGGTCGTAATCCTGCCTAAAGTATTGTAATGATCAATTACGTACGTACGTATGTTATTACCGTCGAGTAATTTTAAGAAGCTCTTTGGAGATATTATTTTATAGTAACTTTTCAAATGTCTTCAGAGATAGAGTGCCCCGTTTTCCTGCTCTTCAATTCATGCGTCTTCAAATGATTACTATTAAAACGGTATTCTCTTTAAAATAATTTATTGTGGCTATAAATTCCAATTTTATGGTATTCACTTAGAAACTTCACTTAACTTCAGTCAATAAATATCAATTTTTTGTTTTAGTTTTTTTGCATTTAATGTTTGCAAATCAATGAATTTGAAATAAAATATTTAAAAAAATTTATGAACCCCACGACAATGTAATCGACATTTTACAGCTGTACAGCAGGCTATAAAATGCAAAAATTTTATAATTTTTTAACAAGATGTTGTAAAAGCGTTGTGAATAAAATTTAAAATCAATCATTGAGTTGGAAAATCATATGGATTTACATGGGTGTATATGCAATATAAAGAAAAAACCGGTTTTTTTAAATAAAATTTATGAAACATTAAATTAATTGAAAAAATCAAAATCATAAGAAGAAGATTACGAGACAAACAATGTCATAAAAATGTACCCTTGAAAACCACATAAAAAACAAAGATTTCTTAAAACAAATTTATTACTTAACCTCACACACACTTACACACATAAAAATAAACCAGAACATAAAAAATCCTTTTTTTTTCCGAAAGCAGATAAAACCCTTTTTAAGGCAGTCATATAACCCTAATGGTGCTACTCTTCCTTTTTTAAAAAAGAACTCCTTCCCCAAAATATATTTTATGCTCTCATACGATTACTATGATTGGGTTGTACACAAAGTGTACTTGGCTGTGTGCCTGTGTGTGTGTGTGTATAAATAAACTAATATTTACCAAAAACAATTTTCCATTTTCTACTTCAATGTGACCAACGATAGAGTTTCTTAAAAAGAAATAAAGAAAGTCAGAGGAAATCTATAAGTGGCTGCCTAGGCTTGTAAAGGAAAGTAAAAGTGTCGATTACTTGTTTACAACACTTATAACAACGACAACAACAACAACATCGTCGTCAAGGAAAATGTAATACAAACCCTTTCTCCTCTCATTTTATTATCATCAATTATTATTACAGTGTCTTGCTGTTTTCAAAAAACCATAAACACTTCAATAAACATTCCAGTTCAAAGATCATGTCCTTTTGCATGTCACTCAATTTTAAAATGTAAATAAAGTGTATCAATGCGAGTGTAGCTGTGTGTGTTTGTGTGTTTTACGTATTCCTTATACTTTTATTCTTTCCGTTAGTGTATTTGTTACAATGTCATTTGTTGTTGTTATTTTATATTTTATACCAAGCGTAGTTGATAAAGGAAATACACCCACGAAAAAATGTGAATCAAATGCTGGAAATCACTTGAAATGTTGATGTTCATATTAGCATATGGGGTGTCAACTCTAAATAAAGCCTATTTTCATACAGATTGCAACAATCTTTTTCCAGGAGATCGACCCCATGCTGATGAAGAATTTTGTACTGGCTGGCTTTAAGTGATGATGGTTTTAAAGAGCTAAAGAACGTTTTAAATTGGATCGTGAAATACGATTAGTAGAGTTGTTGTTGTTGTAACAGCTCTCCTGCTGTCTTCGGAAGTGTCTCCCCGTTGGATATTAAGAAAAATGTAAGTTTTATATGTTACTTGATGGGCAGCGAACCAGGGTCCCCGGGCTAATCCTCGCCCTGTAACTGTTCAGGATGTTCTCCCAGCCTGATCAAAGCTGGGCCAGGATGGTTCTAGTTACCCTGGATAGTAGAGTTGGTGCTGGTGCTGACGTGAAGGTCTTTCAAGTTCAAAGTTATTGCATAACCGCTGAATTTAGATGAAAAATATAACAGAAAATGTAGTTTCGAAATCAAAATCTGATCATCCCACAGGATGAGCAATGTTTTATATGACGTGCCGTTTAGCCAGGTTGTTCTTTGATGGCCACATTACGTTTGCATTCAGAGGTCCACTGTAGTCTGATCTTTACAAAATCTTCAATGATTTCTTGAGATCTGCAATTCCTTTGCTGAATTTCTTTTGAAGTTGGTTTTTGAATTGCAGCAAGTCGCTGTTCGATATACGATATACGTACTGAAAGTGCTCTTTATCTCAGTAATGAATGCTTGAATAGCAAAAACAAAAATATTTATTCATACAAAAATTATTCATACAAAATTTCTATATACTTGGATATAAATGATCGCCATAGTCTACAGAGTAGCGTGCTAACTCCGAGGTCTCTAACTTTAGCAAAATTTGTCGTTAAAACCCTTCAGCCAGGATTACGACCTAATTTCTAATACCACTATGCTGTGTGAGTTAATTTTATACATGAGTCGCGGTTCCTACAGTTTAAAATCGATTCCGAACGACAGATTTTTGAGAAACTTTTCATGGCAGTTTCATTTTGTTCTCAGAGTTTTTGCCAGAAATCTGCTGAGAGGAAGTCGCCGGAGAATTATTTTTTCAGATTTCGTTATGTTGGAGATGTCTGACTTGCGGTTTGAACCGGTGCCTCACGTCTAATAAGCCAATACACTACCTACTAGATTACGGCATCTTAGTTTTCTATAAATCTTGAACATAAATGGTCGCCATAGTCTAGTGAGTGGGTAGTATGATCCGAGTTCTCTGACTTCAACTCTTACATCACAAGAAACCAAAAGAAAAAATTTCTTTAATTGAATTTTTTCAGCTGTGATATATCAAAAGCTCTGAGAGCCGTCAGATCTTCCGACTTAGTCCATGTTGGACGGATATTTTCATTCATTGTAATAAATTCGAGTTCACTCTTTTAGTAAACAAACCACCAACATCCGTACGTAAGCGAAATGCAAGATCCGTCGAAAATATCGCTGCTATTTGCGAGAGTATGCAGGAGAATTCAAGGCAATCAATTTCGCATCACTCACATAAACTAGGCCTTTCGAAGGCCACAAGGGCCTTCACTCATTAAAGGGAAATGAAATAGCTCAGGAACTGAAGGCAAATGAGCATAGACAACGACATGTGTTCGTTGAATGGTCTCTGAAGCAACTGACTATGTTTTTCATCTAAAAATCATCAGCGATGAGATTTATTTTTGAATGGATGGAACATAACGAATAAAATTGTCGAATTTGGGACGATACCAATCTATATGGGATCCACATAACATACAAACACAATTGGCCATTACAATCCTTCAGTCAGGATTACGACATAGCTTCTCACACCTTATGTTGTGTGCGTTAGTTTTATACATGAGTGGTGGGACCTACAGTTTAAAGACGACTCCGAACGACAGATTTTTGAGAAACTTTTCATGACAGTTTTATTTTGCTCTCAGAGTTTTTGCCAGAAATCTGCTGAGTCGTTTGATATCTGACCTGGGTTTTGAACCGTGGCCTTTCGTCTTATAAGTCGCCTACTAGGCTACGGCGACTTCTATATGGGATCCAAGAGCGTTTAATGCATCCCTAAGAATTGGATTTGGGGCTGGCGCCATGATCGGTTTATGTTTTTTTAAGAACGCTGTTGGCAATCACTGTCACTACTCTACAATATTTAAAAAAAAACATTCTATGGCTAGAGACAAAATCTTTAAAATTTGAGTTTTTATGCAAATAATTACACAGTCTTAATGGCGTAAATGCCAATCAAAATAAATCATTCATCTTTTATGCATCATTTGCCTTGAGTGTACGGTTGAAATAGGCCAAGGAAAGAATTTTTCAATTTGATTGCTTTCAGTATCATTTCATACTTGAAAAATCTTAAGGTTGCTGTTCATATTCTTCAAATTGTTTTTCTTTCTTTTTGTTTTCATTTTGTTGTTGTTGCTATTGTTTTTGTTTTCTTTTTTGTTGTATCACTCTTTCATTGCACGTAATAACTTTAAGTGGCCAATGTAAACAATTATTTAAAACAGTGAAACATCCTTCGCACGGACATTAAACGGTAAGAAAATTTAAAACAGTTTTAATTTGAATTTTTAATAACCCAGCAGCTTAAGGGGTTTTTTACTATTAAAAGGATAAACAGTGGGGCTTAGTTGTATATGTGCTATGTCTCACCCACTCTATTAGTGTGAAGTAGAAATTTTTATGCTGACGTCATAAGAAAATTATCATGTGCTTTTCTTTCATTTAAATCTTCTTAACAAACACTCACCCCTACATACATACGCACACAGGAAACACAGGAAAACATACTCAAGTAAACAAATACCTTTAAGTGTTCTTTTACAGTGTTTTCTTTACTCTCTCTCCCCATCTCTTCCCGTTCTTGCTCTTTTGTGTATGTAAATATTGTTGTTGTTTGTTTGTAGTTAAAATTACAAGGAAGGAGAATTGTTGCTGCTGCTGTTGCTGATATTGTTGTCGTTGTATATGACCTCTGCTGTTTACTTTGTAACCCCTTTTCTAGTTTTTCTTTTTTATTTTCACACTTTTCTATTTGCATGAGTGTTGGTGTTTGAGTGTAGGTGTGTGTGCAGGATGAAAATCTATTATTTTTTGTTGATTAACTTCTAAACACAAAAATTGATTGTCATATAAAATAAGCTTACGCAGGGATATTTGTATTCATTTTCACTCCTCCCACATACTTCTATGTACTCTTGTTGGTTTTTAATAGATTTTCTAAATGAAATTGATTATTTATTTTCCTTTAAAGTGGTAAGGGGAGAGGGGCCTTTTAGTTTTTATTAGAGGTAAAGTTTTTTATATGAAAAACAAATTAATTAAAAATAAACAGAAAACAGCGTTAAAACACTGCCCTCATGCTCATGGCTTGGTAATTAAAAACACAAAATGAGTTCCCCATTTTTTTCGTTCTTCCTTCGTGACATAAAAAATTAATCAACAGGAAAAAGTGCTTCAGTTTATGAAATTGGGGCTAAAAAAAATAATTAATTTTAGTTGAAGAAAGAAAGGTGTAAGAATTTTGTTTTGAACATTGCCTTACAATAACAATTTCAAAAAGTTGTGTTTTTTTCTTTGGCAGTAAGCATTTTATCTGGGATATAATAAGCAATTTTAATTCCATACACGCGACATATTGTATCGACTCAATATTTCTTATAATTATTGCACAGTAAAGACCCAGTCCCTGCCAAGAGACACCCAATCAGCTCAGCTACTCAGTGGTAAATCAGAAGAAAATTAAAAAGAAACATCAACATATCTCCTTAGTACATGACAGTTTTGAAAAGAGCATTTCCTAAGCCTCAGCTTCCTGATGTAATGACGTCGGATTCAGTCATAGTATGTTCGGATCGCATAATGTACATCTGGCCGCATGTTAGAAAGCTTGGAAATAAATTATTGCCGAAAATAGGTGTTCAAACGCAGAATAAGAAGAATTACACTGCTGAGTACCATATATCATATTTATTTATCCACCACCGAGATAGAAATGTGTGTGATTAGAGTGATCAAATTACAAAGAACTACTGCACAACCTTCCCAGCTTTTGTGGAAAATGTATTCGATGTCACTGAAATTGCCGGTATGTCCTTTGATATCGCTTTGATATCCCTTTGATATACCATTTTCTCTACAGTGGCCTATCAGAACATCGGTGTCCAGCCTTTGGTGACTTACTGACTATCTGATGTATTGCTCAGATTGTAATTTCGCAACAAAATTTCACTACCAGTGGACTTAAATTCAGCAGAGATTCCAACTCCGCTATAGGACCGATTCTCATTGCCCCTGTTATGCAAACACATCCTAGTCTCTGTATCTTGCCCAACTTCATTTAAGCAGTTTTCAGGTTCACACAATTGCCCCATACGTCACTATTGGTCTGACTATCATACAATGCGTAATTTTTGGATTTTCCTTGGAAGCTTTCTGCATACCATTATGGCATGTTTGGCCTTTCCTGTATCTCACCCTTGAGTCGAATATTTTTACAATCACGAAGTTTTATCACAATCCTCAACAGACATAATGGGTGTTCGACGTAGTCTAGTAGGTAATGTGTTGACTTACTAGACATGAAGCCACGGTTTAAACCCCAGTTAGGCATCTTCAGCAAAACGAAATATGAAGATAATATTTCTTCCACTACAGATTTCTGATAAAAACTGAGAGTAAATAAAATTGCCATGAAAAAGTTTCTCAAAAATCTGTTCTTAGAAGTCGACTTTAAACTGTAGGCTCCGTCACTCACGTATAAAATTAACACACACAAAAAAGGTGGTGTGAAAAGCTAGGTGATAATGCTGACTGAAGGGTTGCAATGACCAATTATGTATGCCGTGAAGGTGATTCATTCTCATCGTCACAGAATATACATGTTGGTCTCAAGACAACACCCATTTTCTGCGATATTAGCTCACCCTAGAGTCGAATATTTTTCCATTTAGGAAGTTTTAACACTGTGCTTAACAGTCACGTCTAGGTATTCGAGAGGAATATTGTTGTTTTCCAAAAAAGAAGTGAGTCATATTCTATCCAAAAGAAGATTACAAATTTTATATTGGAAATCATTGGAAGGTATATTTATCGCCGAATTATGAGAAACTAAAGGAAACCCGTTACAAGCGTTTAAGTGGGCAAGTGTAGATGGACACCCTGCTAGCTGAAGAAAAGAAATGAGTTCACTTAGGTAAATGAAGAAGTCGCCGTAGTCTAGTAGCTAATATGTTGACTTACTAGACATGAAGCCACGGTTTAAACCCCAGTTTAGACATCTTCAGCAAAACGAAATATGAAGATAATATTTCTTCGACTACAGATTTCTGAGAAAAACTGAGAGTAAATAAAATTGCCATGAAAAAGTTTCTCAAAAATATGTGCTTCGAATTCGACTTTAAACTGTAGGCCACGCCACTCATGTATAAAATTAACACACACAAGAAAACTGGTGTGAAAAGCTAGGTGATAATGCTGACTGAAAGGTTGTAATGACCAATTATGTATATATGTATGCATGTCGTAATACATCACAGGTTCCAAGGATATGTGATGGTGATTCATTCTCATCGTCACAGAATTTACATGTTGGTCTCAAGACAACACCCATTTTATGCGATATTATCTCACCCAAGAGTCGAATATTTTTCCATTTAGGAAGTTTTAACACTGTGCTTAACAGTCAGTCATGTCTAGTTATTCGGGAGGATTATTGTTGTTTTCCAAAAAAGAAGTGAGTCATATTCTAACCAAAAGAACAAAAAATAAATTAAATGACCATGGCAATGTATTTAAAACAAATATATTTTTTAATTTTTCTTAAAGCCTTAATGTTGCAACTTTAAGTATTTTATTGTAAATACATTTCATGAATATGTCACCAGAGCTTTTGCATTAAACGTAATTAAATTTATTTGGCTAGACATGCACACAAAGCCAATTGGTCTCATTAAATTCGAGAACATTTTCGCAATTATGGAGCTTGTCTTTGAAAACAAAAAAAAAAAAAATAAAATTGTAAACCAAATTTATTGGATGAGGGATCAAAAAAGGCCTTCAAATATAATTCAATAATTGAAAGAAACTCTATAGACAGACACAAACAATTTTCAATATACGAATAAACTTGCTTTTGATGCCTTCGATAACATGAAATCCAATAAAATACGGAAAAAACAATCCACTTAGTTGGGTGGATTGTAAAAAAAATCCATGAAAGGATTTCAACATGATTAGAGTTGCTAATCAAGGTCATGGCACATAACCATTCCAAGCAAACACCATCAGCTACGGCTACGACTACGGCTTACATACAAATTCAATCACAGAAAAGTTTACAACTGCTTGCAATAAAATAAAAGGAAGAAAGAGCAGAAAGAAGTTTATGTTTGTGTTAACAACATAAAAAGTACTTAACGTTATTAGTGTCTCTCTTTCGCTATCTCTCTCCCTCCTGTTCTTTTTTTTTGTGTTTTGGTATGTTGCTATTGTTGTTATTGATTTGTTATGCCAAACACGTAGCATAAGCTTTAAAAAGGAAACGTAAAGGACCTTTTGTTGATAAGCCTATAATGTCAACACAAAGACATTCTCTGACTGACAGAAAAAACGAAAACGAACTGAAGAGACAGACAGACAGACAGACACAGAAAATTCGAAAGAAATTGAATAACCAACAGTTATGTTACGTTTAAAGCTACTTTTGCACATTTCGTCCTTTAGTGTTGATTATGAAAGGAGTCCTATGCATGTAAATGTAAGAGTGTTTGTGATACTAAAGCCCACCCTTTCGTTTTAGACCATTTCAGTAGATGGTTGAGTAAAAAATGACATTAAGTAACACTAACACGTTTTCGGAGCCAAAAAGATATCAACTGGCCATTTTATGTAACGACACACTTTTCACTTCTTCTCCCCTCTAACCCCTAAGCATCTTAACAATCTCTCCTCTCTTTCCTTTTCATTATATTGCCTATAAACGACCGAAAAATACTTGTAGGAGACACCAAAATTTCAGCGGCTTTGTTTTTTTCTTTCATTCTTTACTTTTATTAGTTTGGCTTTGGCTTTAATATTTGAAGGCATCACATCTTCAATGAATGAATGCATGAACGAATGAATGAACGAATGACTGAATAGTTGGGGTGGATGATGGTTATTTAAGAATATAATGTCAACGTGCCAGGAGGTTTCACACCATAACCTTAATGTTAATGACGAATTCAAAATTGATAAGAAGAAACATTAAAAAATATTACGATGTATACTCTCCGTATTCGTGCCGGGAAAATTCAATGAACAAAATTTATCGCCAGCGGATGAAGAAATAAATTGAAATTCAATTTTATATTGAAAAATAATGTCCTTTTTTACACTCGAGATAAGGGTTATAATTTATTTGTTATTAAAATAGAATACAAAAAAATACACTTTTTATGCGTATAAAATTTTTATGAGAATAGACAACTGAAATGGTGACTAGGCCTATGTACTATATGTCATCACATATATTTGAAAAAAAAAAAAAATTTCAGAAAATGTATGGACATTAATTGTGATTAAACATTGTTTAAAAATGGCAATGGAAAGAAACAGCTAAACTTGTAAATTAAATATGTATGTTTCAGCTTGATCGATATCAAAATTTATTTTTGGGGTAAAACCATTATTCTGCAATTGTATTCTGCAGTCCTCTTTCCATTCAAGCTCTTTCATTTTCTGCATCATCAAAGATGTAAATGGTTTAGACGTGGAACACAGTACAATTTCTGTTGATCACGTCAAGTCATTTTAATTGTTTCAATTTCATCAATTTGGCAATTAGAGATCATATTAAATTAACAACTCTCTTCTAATTCCTCTTGACACAATATTAATTTCGTTGGCGTCAAACATTGTTTTGCCCCCGCTTTTGCTTCATTTCGCATTTTATTATCGCATTTGAAAAAGTTTTCATCGCCCGTAACCATTTGAAGTAAATCACTATTGGAAATTTGGTTCATTGGATTTTTCATTGTAAATTCATGTCATGCCCAAACATAACTTTTTTTAAATGACTGAAAATTGCTCAGTACTCATTATGATTATGTCCCGATATTTTTTTTACTTTTTCTTATGATTTCATGGACTTTTATAATGATTGATCAACTAAAGCGAGGCGCATGGGTGCCCTGGTAGTCTAGTGGGTAGTGTGCTAGACTATTAGCGTGAGGGTCGTGGGTTCGATTCCCACCAGAGACTCTGGTCTGTGACACTACACCGAGCATATGGCCAAAGTTACTCAGCTCGTATATAATTAGAATATAATTTGTAATTGTATTGTAATTAATAAATAAATAAATAAAGCGAGACGCATATTTTACATCATGTCCTGCTTTTCTAGGCGCATTCTTACCTTTTCTATAGCGGAAATGCAAAATAATGTTCCGAAATTAAGGCAATGTAAAGCTTAAAATGTTACGTACAATGTTGTCAATTGAACTGTTATTAGGAAAAAAAGTACCAATTGGAATTATAGCTTTGAATCGGCGTAGTTGTATTGGTTGTATGTTAGCCTACTAGACGAATTCCGCGAATTTAGACTTGAACTCCAATATCATGAAATATAAAGAAAGAGAAAATTCTGACTGTAGAGTTGTAATGGCAAATTATGTACCTTTGAACTTATGCTAAACTCATTCAACCATATAGCATATTTAATTACACTTTTAATGAGATCCATGAGAAAGCTCACTCTGTATCAAGAAAGTTTTTACGGCGACCTCTGGTGTGACATGTATTTACCCGAAATAAATGTCTCTTGTGTCATCACATCACACCACATGCTTTTGAAGTAGGAATGTTTAATGAATTGGTTTCGTCTTTTGGACAGGCCACTAGCAAGATAGTTTTTATTCTGTATAACGCTAATTAAATGATTATTTCTAAATGACAATGATTTATAAAAGCAGAATTCGTTATTATTCCCCATCTTTTTAAGTGTAATCATTGCACAAGAAACTTTTCAGAATATAGAGAACATAGAAGAAGAAGCAGGATATTGAGACACTTATTAAAGTTGGCATCTACGAAAACTCTAAATAGATAAGTTGAAGGAGAGATGAAAACATTTAATTACAATTCATCTGTTATGTAAAGTGGCACATAAGAACTCCCATCATCTTGCTGAATTTACTCTTACTCAGACTTAACGTTAATAGTTGCTGTAGTCTAGTAGGTAGTGTGTTGGCTTATTAAACGTGAGGCCATGGTTCAAAAACTGCAGGTCAAAACATTTCGAACAAAACGATTTATGGATAAATATTTCTTCGGTGACTGCATCTCAGCAGATATCCGGTAAAAACTGTAAGAGTTAAAAAATATTGCCATTAAAGGTTTCTTAAAAAAAACTGTCGTACGGAGTCGCCTTTTAACTGTAAGTCCCGCCTCCCATGTATACAATTAAAACACTCCATATAAGTGGTGGTCAATTATGTATGCATGTATGAATGTGTGTTGTTCTATAGTGTTGTATGTGACATTTTAGTCTCACCCTGTGATTAAGCTTTTAGAGCCCTGAAATACTTTGGATTCTTCAAGTTAGCATTTTGTGTTTCTGCAGGTATGTTAATTAGACCATTTACCACTTCTTGGTACCTTAATAATGAAAACCGTACGTATGTATAAAACTGATAACTTTCATTAGAACTAACTTATCTGATCGCAGTTATCTCTTACGAAGTCACCGTAGTCTTGTAGGTAATGTGTTGGCTTATAAGACGTAAGGCCACAATTCAAACCACAGGTCAGACATCAAAAACGAAAATAAGTAAAAATATTTCTTCGGCGACTTTCTCTCAGCAGATTTCTCGCAAAAACTCTGAGAGCAAATTAAATTGTCATGTAAAGCTTCTCAAAAAAACCAGTCGTTCGCCGGTATGTACGTCCCGCTACTCATGTGTAAAATTAACACACACAACATAAGTGGTATGGAAACCTAGATCGTAATTCTGACTAAAGGGTTGTAATGACCAATTATGTATGTACGTATATAGTTACCTCTGACAGATAACTCGAACTCCAACTCGAGTTCTGCATAATTATTGACTTTGGCTAAGCATATTTTTGTTTTTGAGGGTATGAATTATGATTTATAGTCATTTCATATAACAAAAGACTGAGGAATCTGGAGCGGAACTTTAGACTGTAGACACAGTTCAATCGAAAATTTGAAGCACGAACCACATATCTAATTAAGTCATTATTTGCTTCTTACTTAAACCAAAGTAAATTCTCTCTCTATTGTATTCGTGCCTCTCATGCTCCTATAACTGCAATAACAAAAATAATTCACAAATAAACGTAAATAACTGACAGAGAGATACGAAATTCAACACTTCATATAATTTTTGGTTTAATAGAGTTCTTTAAAGCAACTTTTAATTTTCTTAACTTTACCAACGAGTACTTGGCTTCATTAGAAAATTTTATTTTGCAAATCCCAAACAAATCTTATTACTTGTAAATGGCTTTAAAGGGATTTCATCGCAAATACCCTTGAAATACTCTCAGCTTAAATGTGGTAAAACCATAAACAAAACAATTTGGTTTGAAATCGTAAAAGATGGAGAGATTTTTAACAACACAGCAGACAAATTAATAAAAGAAAAGAGAAACGAGAACAAAAACCAAAACTCAGACAAAATAAAAAAGATAAAAATTTGAATATTAAAGAAAAGAGAAAACGAAAAAGCATACTCCTGCTCCTGCATAAATAAATTACCAAAAAAAAAATCCAAAGTATTAAAAAGAGGTGTGCAAATAATAATAAAAAAGGAAGAATTGTCGAACACCAGCAATTCCAACCAAGTTTATACCACAAACAACAATAATACTGACTTGTAAGCCAATTTGCAGTTTACGTTTACAAATAAGCAAAACGATTACAGCGTTCAACTTTTGGTCTCTGCTTTAGTCTCTAATCCTTGTTGTAGCTGTTGTTATGGTTGTTCCCAAACTAACTTGCTTGCATATGAATTTCAATTCCAATCGAAATGAAAATCTTTTCAATAAAAAAAAAATTTTTTTCTTCAATATTTTTAATCTATTTTCTTCATTTCGCTGCCATTTTTTGTTGTTGTTGTCATTGTAGAGATTATAACCTGAGATTTCCGATACGATTTGTATTTGCATTGCCATGTAGTTGTTGTTGTACTGCAAGTATTTGTGTCTAGAAAATTGCTTATTGTCATGTTAATTTCTCTTCTTCTTCTTTTTCTTCTTCTATTTTTGCATGTCTCTAGCAGATATTTTAATTTTTTCTTTTTCTTTTCAAAATGGAAAAAAGTTTACCCCATTCTGTAAGTATTATGAGAAAGATAAATTCGATTAAAAATATTGGAGTTAAAAATCAAATTTAACCTTCGGCAAAAGGTGCCATAAACACATGTAGTTTCTCTTGAAAAATAGGTGGAGAAATGTTGAAATTTAAGATCATCGAAGAAAATTTTATGGTTTTAAAGCGTTCGTTGTAAAATTCGTTGGTTAAAGTAAAATGTCTTGATTGAATACAGTGTGCCACAGGCTTATCAATGGTATAAAACAAAGTATGTGTAAGGGACCGTCCTAATTTTTTTATTCATTTGAAAGACCTGCTGATGCCATTATATGTAGCATATAACATCATTCAAATGTCCTCTACAGCTTCTCTGGGTGGAGCACATCCCAAATGTTCCAGTTTCCATGAATCATGAGCATCAATCACGCTGAATTTAACCGATGGCTTGCATTATGTATGGCTTTGAGAGCCATTGTGGCATTACTCGCACACACTTATGACTTAAGAAAACACCATAAGAAAAGTCAAACGCATTCAAATCGCACGATCTCGGGGGTCAATTGATATTATCTGCACGTGTAACGACTAATCCCTCATGAGCTGTGTGGTGCGTAGCGCTGTTGGGTTGAAACAACATGTCGTTAGTATTCATATTAACCACTTCAGCAAAAAGAAGTTGGTAATCATTAAGGTCGCCGTGGTCTAGTAGGTAGTGTGTTGACTTATTAGACGAAAAGAAAGGGTTCGAGCCCCAGGCCAGACATCAAAACGAAATAATGAAAAAATATTTTTTCGGCGACTTCCTCTCAGCAGATTTCTGGCAAAAACTCTGAGAGTATATAAAATTGCCATGAAAAGTTTCTCAAAAATCTGTCGTTCGGAGTCGACTTTAAACTGTAGATCCCGCCACTCATGTATAAAATTAACACACACAACATAAGTGGTGTGAGAAACTAGGTCGTAATCCTGACTGAAGGGTTGTAATGACCAATTATGTATGTATGTATGTAATCATTAAGGTATAATGCTCTCCCTTGATGCTCCGATGGCGCCACCAGATCAAAACCCACAACTAACAGAGAATTTTTCAGGATGCCTTCAGTGGATTGGTATTGTTTTCCTGTTTTCTTTCAGTTATGTAGTTGATGGGGTTTTCGTTGCAGGTTCTTGGTTTATAGTATTTCCATGGTCATTTAGTCCTGCTCTTTATCATGAAGTGGTTCTATCTGGTCATCTTATGACATTCATTGTTGGTATTATCCACTGTGGGGATTCAGAAGGCTCTTGAGTAAAAGTAGAATTTCGGCTTTTAATATAGACAATACAGTAGAAGTGCTGTATTCGTAGCTGAAATGTTTTGGTTTATAATCAAGTTCTGTAATCGTTATACAACGCTACGGTTTGTTTATAATCTCATGGTATTTCTCTATTTCTAGATACAAATAGATGTGGAGTAAAACAATATAAGTGCGAGAAGTAATTCACTTTTAAACTTTTTAGCTTTCTATGAACTTTTTATCTTTAACAGCAGAAATGTTACTTTGCCGAACAGGGTTACGTTGTTACGAAAAAGAAAAATCAAGATACTGGTGTTTTGCTTTTACATCGCTTAACATTAAAATTATAAACAAAAGCTACAAAAACAAAACAATGCAGTAAACAAACCTGTTATCGTACTGTTTAATATAACAACATAGACCAGCGTAAAAAAATGGTAAACAAGTGAACAAAAATCCACAAACAATACTACAAGAATAAATGTAAAAAAATACACTAACAACAACAATGAATGAAACAACGATGTTTACATTTGTATAGAGTTCGAGAAGGCGAAGTCATGCACATTCGTCTTCAAGAACATTCATCAGACTGTTTACTTTGCCATATAAAAGGCAAGGCAAAGCAGGCGATGAAGTTAGTGAAGTTCATTTGGACTTGTGTGAAGACGTGGTGCGTTTGAAGAGAAGGTTTGAAGATCTCCGTTACAAAGATATGTCTAATAATTGTCTAGCAATTGTTATTGTTTATGCAAAGGGTATAAACAGAGGAATAACAAAGAAAAGCAGTTGTTGTTGTTTACATCAAGTTGCGAACAGTGGAATTGTGCGAATAACAAAAAATTCTAATTAAAACTAAACACAAATTTATTTTTATTTTATTTGCAATCTACGAGCTCGTATTTTAAACGTTTTTAAAAGGTTAAAATGTAACAATAAGTTTTGAAGACATTGTAGAAGAGTAAAATCTCTGAACTATTACAGGTTAAGCTGGTCAGTTCTTCGATATGGGGCCTCTTAGTACCTAAGTATTAAGTGTGTGAATGACTGCGCATTGAGATCGGAAATGCCGGAGATGAAATACCTCTTTATCTTTGCCTCTTTCTATATAATTTTCTTCTAATAATAAAAATATAATGATTATATAATAATTTGGTTTCCTTTCGGTTTAAATGAATATATCCTGCCAATTTCATAATTAATTTTAAACAATTTCGATTTGTTGGGCTGCAAGTAAAACTACTCTTGTGTTAATAATCAGGGAATCACTCACATTGAAACCACAATGACAATGTAAACAATCAATTTTACAACATTCGCAGCTAAAGGTTAAGCACAACAGAAGAAGTACAAAAAAAATCATGTAAAGAACACACTGTCACATACACATGTAAATATAATTGTTTACACAGACCACGTACAATGGATGAATAAATGAATGAACGAATAAATGAATAAAACGCTTACAATGTTTACAAATAAATTCATTAAATAATTTTGTTTAAATATCAACCGTTATTTTCTTTTATTGTATTGTGTTGTATTTTACAACATTTAAAACTTATTAACAACATTTCAACTGTGACTGTAACGGAAATGAGCAACACAGTTGAAATGTGTATGAGAGAGAGAGAGAAAGAGAAAGGAAGATAAAAATAAAATTTACATTAAAGTAAACTTTGTAATGAAAATAATATTAAATACCATAACAGAGGATGTAAGAGACAGTAATGAATACTCGCACAATGTATGTATGAATACAATATGAATACAATGTACTCGTATAATGTATGTATGTGTTTGTATGTGTATTGTTAAGTATTATTGCATTAAAAACGTACACATTAAAACATAAATCCCTATTTAACACAACAAATGAAAGTGTTATACACTAATTAGCAGCAACAATAAATAGAACACAAATACATAGACACAGATACACTTATAAAGGTATATTACATTCACATTAATACACATACACACAAACTCAAACACATACACTTACGTTCTTATTACCATAACTGTACTGATATGGGAAAATTTTGCAATGCTTAATTATAAAGTGGGAGGGAGAGTACAGAAAAGAGAGACAGCAAGTAAAGTCACAAAAAAAAAATGGCAACAACAGCAACAATTTATAATGATAACAGTAATTAACATGTTCTTTTGCGTACTTACTTTCAAGAACCTGAAAAGCTGCTCTCTACTCTCTTATATAAATTAATACACCAACACTAACACTCATTAACCACACATACACACACCCACACACTCTCTTTGTTAGGTTTTATTTTTCCCCACTCTATTGACTTTAGTATAATTCTCACCTCTTGTGTTTTTGTTATTGTTGTTATTGTTTATTTGCTCATATTTTGTTATTTTATTTGTATTAAAATCATATTCACACTTTACTGTGACATGCTAAAGAGGACAGTTTGTATAGGAATGGAAACTTCTAAAATAGGAAAAAATTTTAGCAGTTCGTGAGAGTGTTAAGGGCAATTCTACTGAGTTATTAGCATTGCAGGGACTTTACGTGCATATTCAAGAACATACATTCAATTGCAGCATATGAAAATCCTGTTCACCTAGCACACTTGCGGTACTTCCTATGCTCTCATGCAAACAGTATAATCTGAAGGTGTTCATACCGATTATGCTCATCCTGCATTGGTGCTTACTACAGGCATACATACATAGCTGGTCATTATAACCCTTCAGTCGGGATTGCGACATAGCTTCTGACACCATTTATGTTGTGTGTGTTAATTTTATACTTGAGTGGCGGGACCTATAGTTTAAAGGCGACTCCGAACGCCAGATTTTTTGAAATACTTTTCTTGGGAATTTTATTTACTCTCAAAATATTTTCCAGAAAAGTGCTGAGAAGAAGTGGCTAAAGAAATATTTTCTTCATAGATGTCTGACCTGGGATTTGAACCGCGGCTTCATGCCTAATAAAGCAATGTACTACCTACTATACTGCGGCGACTACTAGACTATATGTTCACTGCAGGCGTAGACACCTGTTAATGTCCCGAAAGGCTTCCCAATGTTATTTTGTAAAATTAAAAAGCAAAGCACACTCTACGCAGCTCATCGAAACTGAGAATCTTTGGAATGGTCGAGGTCATGGTGTAATTTCAATATTTTTATGCGATGGTGAGCTTAATACGGTTATCAATGCATTATAAGTGGGAAAGTACAGTCACATTTTTGTTAAAAAAAAACTTATTCCAACGGCAATAGTTTGCAGGCTAGTTAGAACTACAAGGATCACTGTTTTTATCAACGTTATTATGACAGTATTTTATTAGTATCGTAAATATAGTGACAGGTGTTGAGTTATATTTCCAAAAAAAAGGTTGAATACAAAATATTTTCCTCTTTGTAATCAAAACCAAGTTATTTTTTTAAAAATGAGTGGCTTCTTAAAACATGAGGCTAGGGAAACGTATCTCATTTTCGAGGTTTAAATTTGAAAATCAATCTCTTAAACCTAACCTTTCTGTGATCAGTAGCTTATTGCCTTCTAATCATAATTTTTTTACATAATTGGTCTTCCTGTATTATTTAGCAAGAAATACTGGAAAATAGTGAGGAATATCAATTTCATTTTTTTATTTGATTTAGGTTGTCCAATGCCTTCTCTAAGCCAATAAACGTGGTGTAGTGCTGCGTTCTCTATTTCATAGACTGGTCTATTGACTATTGTTATTAAGCTAAGTTGGTATTAATCAGTGTTCTATTGGAAGTATTTCTCCAATGTATGGAATTTCTCAAAAAACAAGTATAAATCTAGTTGTATACTAGCGAAGTTCCTAACCACTTAACTTTGATGAGTCGTATTTTGATGAGTTTAATGAATTTAATAACTTGTAACTAAACCATGCATCAAAGTCGCCGTACTCTAGTAGGTAGTAGGCTTATTAGACGTGAGGTCACGGTTCAAGCCCCAGCTCAGACATCAAAACGAAAATATGAACAAATATGTCTTCGCTGACTGCTTCTCAGCAGATTTCTGGAAAAAATTCTGGAAGTAAATAAAATTCCCGCGAAAAGTTTATCAAAAAATTTGACGTTCGAAAACGGCTTTAAACTGTAGGTCCTGTCACTCAAGTATAAAATTAACAAACACAACATAAGTGGGCGAGAAGCTAGGGAGTAATTCTGACTGAAGAGTTGTAATGACCAATTATGTAGGTATGTATGCTAAGCATGTTTAAAAAGTACTTATTTTGTAAAATCCTAGTAATCCCTTAGACACTTCGAAGTAGATTTGGTTCACATTTTCATTTGCATTCGTTACTAGTTGCCTTAAAACGTCACATCATTACACCGTTTGTACAGTACACAGTGGCCTTTATAGAAAAATCTATACTTTCCTAACGATAATGAATTACTTTAAAGTTCTGTCTGTAATTGCCTGGTGGTAATTAATGTTGTTGCCGGTCTTTTGTTCTACATTTTAATCACAGATTGTTTTTTTCCTTTAAGCTCTGTTGTATGTAGCTTTGTTGTTCTCTTTTGTTTTTTGCCTGTTCTTTGCTTTCTTTACTTTTTTTCATTTTTACACATGCAAAATGAATAATTTGTTTAATATTTTCATATTCATACGGTGTACAATGTTTTTTTCCCGTAGGCATTAAATAATTTTTCATGAGTTTGTGTGCGTTGTATATGAGTGTATAAGTGTATCACACTTGTACTCTTACATGTCACTTAAAAATACTTGTACATTTACTGGTTAAAACATAAACATACGCACACTTATTTTACAATTAGACGAGTATGGCAGACAGTCATAGACATACTAACCATATACGCACACACACACCCACTCGCTCTCACTTATTGCTAGACACTTTAACAATGTTGGTTTTGTCTTCACGCTTTTGGGCGTTATTTAGTGTGGTACACATAGAGATACAAAGATAATTGTAATAGGGAATGAAAGTGCGTGCATGTGTGTGTGGGAGTCATGTTAACTTCACTAACACTCATTAAATAAGTAACACACTAACTGAATGGGTATGAGTATTCAAATGCAATTCACAGCACACAAGTTGTTCCGTTCTTTTGCTTTATTATGTTTTGTTGTCGATGTAAGGAAGTGTTATTTTGGTAAATTCTATTACATACCTACGTGCTGTGTATATGTGTATGTAAACGTGTATGCATCTTCGTCTCTGTATTTTTGATCCTCTAAGGATGTTAAGCAATTTTATGCTCTCATTATGTTTATATGTCTAAACAATTATCTTCAAGGTATTCCTACACCTACATACATACATTTAATAATTATCAACTCGAATGCCTATAACACATAGAGACACACACATACAGTTACATATCCATTTACTTTCTTACATATACATTGTAGCTTAATGTAAGGAGCGATGTATGTAACGGAGTAATCGTATAAGTAAGTGAGTGAGTGAGCGGTAAGAGTGTGTATTTATTTTGTAATAATTTTCTTACCTACGACTACAACCGCATTTGGTTGTAATGCTTCATTTGCGTGTTGATTTAATTGACTTTGACACTTTTGCCATTTGAAACGCACACACATACACACACACACATACAACTCTTAGACTTCTTGCTAATGGGTTTATATTTAAGAAATTTAGGCTTTATTGGTATTATGCTGACGTTATGCTATTGTGTTAAGGAATGATATTAATAAAATTATTTGTTACACACAGGGTTTACATTTTGAGCATTATCGACTACATTTAATTAAAATTAAAAAAAGCATTGAACACTGAAAAAAATAGGTGTTAAAAAAGTTGTATGCATCGGATACTGGTTGTTGTGGCTAATGAAATATGATTTCTGAAATTCCGAAGCACCTATTGACTTGATTGATGTCTGTCTGTGATAAATGATCGAGTTTTGCTACCGAAGCAGAAAACAAATGCCACTTAAAATTTCAAGCACATTAATGCAGAAAGTATATTTTTCTAAATCTTACTGATAGATTTGCGTCATGACGTTCATGGTGATTATCTGTAATACTGAAACAATTACTTAGACATTCTGTAGTACCTCTTCGTTAGATATCTGGTTATCATGGTTAATAAATAGAAAAATGTAGAAACATCCTTAAATTTTAGCGTAAAAAGGACATTCTTGTAACCAAATTCTGTAGACGAACGATCTATTGGAGAACAAATAGAAAACGAGAGCGAAAGACAAACTGGCTTACAAAACTAGAAGTGAAATAAATCAGAAATTTTTACTAAAAAGAAGAAGATGAATATATGACACATATCCTACGTTTTTCGCCTGATATTGAGATGGTATTTAATATGTCATCGAATAATTTTTCAGATTATCCTAAATTTCACAACTTCATAGTGCTGACAAGTCATTTCTTAACTTCGTAATCTGGATCATTATTAAACGTTTTCTGAAAATATATTTGTACTTGATAATGAGAGCGATAGGTAACAGAATTTCACAAAAAGATTTGGCAAGGGATAGACCATAAAAAACTAGGTCAACTATTCAATCAAGCTCTTTAATGTCTGCTTAATTGTTGGAATGATTTTTTTTTCGTTATAATCTGATAGATAATTTCATGGCTATAAGCTCATTGGTCATTCTATTCATTTTTTATTATTTGTTAAAAAGCTAATTTAGCCATCTAGCCGTATGGTATTGATGGCCAATGCTTCGGTAGTTGCTGATTTGTGGACGTAAACTAATAGCTTCACATAGCCTTATAAAAATATAATTAAAAGGCCTTATATCGTATAAACGAGACGGTACTCCTGGAGAGAAGGTTGCCATCAAATTAATTTTGCAATAAAATGTATGATAAGTTGAGCCAAATGTCGTTAATGTTTAGCTGATTAATTTCTAGAAACAAATATTCAGTCAATATGACTAGATAATGTTCATCCTACATGCAGTCTCTGGCTTACTTCCAAAAAAGTAAAAAGAAATAATGCCGCTAGAGTGTAAACTACACTAATCAGTCAATTTTAATGAATGTAATGGTGTTTCGTTAACTCCTTCAAAATTATCTTTGCTTCAAATACAGGAACTTTTGATTAGCCATTTATGGTCAAAATGCTTAACTTCGGCTAGTATCAAATAATCCTAATCAGAAAAAATGTATACGATGATCGTTTGGCTTCAATTCTTTCCTTTATGAGCTTTTAGATATGAGTGTCAAGATTCTTACGTCAAATTTTTTTCGTAATCCAATGACAAAGGTCAGCACATTGAGAATGGCTTTACGATACAGCAGCAATTTTCTTATTTCTTGGTGTAATAGGTAGTGTGTTGGCTTATTAGACGTAAGGCCACGGTTCAAACCCCAGGTCAGACATCAAAACGAAATTTGAAAAAATATTTCTTCGGCGACTTCCTCTCAGCAGATTTCTGGCAGATAAATAAAATTGTTATGAAAAGTTTCTCAAAAATTTGTCGTTCGGAACCGACTTTAAACTGTAGGTACCGCCACTCATGTATGAAATTAATGCACACAACCTAAGTGCTGTGAGAAACTAGGTCGTACTCCTGATTGAAGGGTTGTAATGAACAATTATGTATGCATGTATATGACCACTAGGGCGATGATGTTGACCATAAAATGGAAAAAGACCTCTGTGAACTTCACAAAAAGAGATATTTTTCCCAAAGCAAGTTTTCACAATTTGAAAGCGGGCGCTGGGTTATAACGTTCATGTAGCATTCCTCAACCATAAAATAGAAATTTGATACTCTCACTTGTCAAACCATAGTTACCGAATATGACAGGTTTCATGTGAATATATTTAGCAGAAACTGACTAAAACCTTAGCATAAACGGCTAGATCGGTTAAGAATTTAAAATACTTCTTACCGATCAATTCCACAAATACTTATCTTTTTATCATCTTTTTTCGATTCATTTGGTCACTTAAAATAACTTGAGTAGTAAAAAAACTGCTTGGCAAATTAATATTTAAAAAGTAATTTAAATTCTACTCTCTTCTTAATTTATCGTTAATTAAAAGAAACAAAAAAGGACTCTCTCTCTGCGTCTTTATTACAACTATTACAACTACTGCGTACATAAGAAATCCAACCAAGGCAAGAAAGTTTTGAATATTAAGTGGCATAATTTTGTCAGAGAACTAGCAATAACGTCTGACTGCCTGCCAATGAGTGTGAACTGTAAGGATAAAGTTAATTTAAATAAAATGACAGTTTCTCTGTATAAAGTCTCCCATGCAAAAACAGTCAATAATTTCTCTTTTTTTTGAGCTGATGAACGGGACAGAGAAAAACTTTTCAATGACTTTTGTGTGGCATTGTTTGTTGCAGCAGCAGGAAGTATTTAAAGAGAAAGTTTTTCATTAGAAGGAAAAGGAAACTGCTGCGGGAAATATGCATTACAATATGAGTGACGAATTTTAAATGAAAGGAAAATTATTTCTGTTTTTTTTCGTTTGCTTTCTTTATTCAAAAATATTATCTATAATCACTGTAATCAGTGAGTTAAGTTGGAAATAAAGAAATTGGAAATTGAAAAAAAAAAATTAAAAATAATTAATTAAGTTTTTCTTCCTTCCTTTTCTTTCTTCTTCCTATAAATAATTGATTAAAGAAACCAGTAATTAATGGGGAATTACTACAAATGAATTGTTTTCAACATGAAAACTAATTACAACACATGACCGCCCAAGTACAAGTAAAAATAAATACAAATGGAAATAGGGTGAGCAATTATAAGGCTCCCTGTACAAAAAATGTTTTGTTTTTGAGGGTATTAGTAGATTAAAAAAAAAATAAAATAAAAAGAGTTAAACCAAGGTCACTTGATATAAAGAATACTAATCACAATATTTCGAGAACAATAAACCAATAAGAGGAAATGTGCTTCCTACTCATGCACTGAATATGGTTTGAATTAGGCAAGAGGTTAAATTTAAGGTTTGGAATTGTTTATCAATTTGTAACAATATTAAGAGACTGGCCGATTACCATAAGTATACTGGAACGCACCATAACAAAAAATTCTTCTCGTATTTATAGGACCAGCGTCAACTATGATTCAAAGAGGCGTCAGCCTATTTACCTTAACCTAATCCTCATAATTTCCTCTTCTGTCAATTTCATGGAATTTTCTGGCAATGACATTAATGTCCTGAGTAATTTTTTAACTCTGAAGACAGTGTAAGTCTACTAACGAAGTTCCTAACCACTTAACCTTGCAACCTGTAAATAAAACATGCTTGAAAGTCTAGTAGTGTGTTGACTTATTAGACGTGAGACCAAACATTTCTAACAAAACGAAATATGAAAAAAATTTTCATCGGCGACTTCCTTTCAGCAGATTTCCGCCAAACACTCTGAGAGTGAATAAAATTGCCATGAAATGTTTCTCAAAAAATCTGTCGTTTGGTGCCGACTTGAAACTGCAGGTCCCGCCACTTATGTATAAAATTAACACACACAACATAAATGGTGTGAGAAGCTCGGTCGTAATCGATAAGTATGTAATCCTTACAATCCATTTTGCGGTTGCTAGAATGAAAAATCTTACGCTTCTAAGTTTCAGGGTATTTTTGAGTGAGATCTAGGTTTGTTTACTGAGTGATAATGAATTTATTCCTGAAATACGTAGACAATACATATGGCCTCGAAGAGTATGTGAACTCAGTTTTGTCCATTATTAGCCTCTTTAACTCGTTTCACGTCACGTGTCGCCTCTTACAGTAATTTCACATTCCAACAGACGTCTGTTTGTCTAGCCAATTTTTATTATTCGATTGCTTTGTAAATTCAAGTTAAAACAATTTCTGATAACATCATCCTGAGATATCTTCGTAATATAAGATCAACTTTGCACTATTTCCACTGATATGGTGGTATTGGGAAAGAATATTCTAAGAATTCTAGTCACCTGAAGGTAATTTTTTGTAGTATTCAAAACTTCACTAACATAAGATATTGAGGCTTTCACCCAGATGTTAATAACTTCACATTTAAGTTAATTGTGTAAGTATAAGTGGAGATAAGGTTTGATTGCCAAACTGGCTGAATTCCTCTCTTGATTTCTTTAAGTGGCTTAGAATGCTAACGTGAGAGCCGTTCTTTTGAAATAAAATAATTTTCTTAGCGATCCCCCTATCGTCAATTTGTTAACAGGAGCTCTGAATGTGAGTAAATACCATGAAAACGCTTCTCAAAACTGTTCGTTCGGATTCGACGTTAAACTGTAGGTGGCACCACACATGAATAAAATAAAGAATACATAATATGAGTGGTGCGCGTAGCTAGACCGTAAGCCTGGCTAAATAGAAAATAATGGTCAAAATATGAATATTTATTGAAAGTGTATTGAAAACTATAAACGATTATCATGGCATCAATTATGTATCATACTCAGCTATGAGAATATACCTCGCTGTATGGGTAGGTACTTATAAATATAGTTTAAGGTTTCTGGAATTTGTGCTGTATTTCGAAGTCAAAAAAATTGATTTATTGTCTCAACCTTTCATAGATTCTACAATGGACTCTGCTGTAATGAAAAAGAAGCTTATTGCAGATAATCATCCGTTGAACAATCGTTGATGGTCATATTGATCATTATGATTAGAATTCGTTTTTAATCGCTTTATTCGTTTGCGGAACTCGCCTATTCCTGTAGATTCTACTCTCTTTTTCTCGATGTCAATATCGGTAACCATTGCCTGAGAGTTGGCCTTATATTAGAGAATACATACATACATGACTTCGCCGTAGTCTAGTAGCGAGTGTGTTGGCTTATTAGACGTAAAGCCAGGGTTCAAGCCACAGGCCAGACATCAAAACAGAAATACAAAAAGTATTTCTTCGGCGGCTTCCTCTCAACAGATTTCTGGCAAAAACTCTGAGAGTAAATAAAAATTACCATGAAAAGTTTTCCAAAAATCTGTCGTTCATATATACATAACTTAATTGATCATCACAACCCATCAGTCAGGATTACGACCTAGTTTGTCGCACCACTTATATATATTGTGTGTGTGAATTTTCTCCATAAGTGGAGGGACCTACAGTTTAAAGTCGATACCGAACGACAGTTTTTTTTTTGAGAATCTTTTCATGGCGATTATTATTTACTCTTAGAGTTTTTTTCAGAAATCTGCTAAGAGGAAGACGGCGAAGAAATATTTGTTCATATTTGGTTTTTTTTTTTGGAAATATCTAACCTTGAGTTTGAACCGTAGCCTGACGTCGAATAAACCAACACACTACCTACTAGACTACGGCGACTTCGTACAATACAGAGAATATTAGAGAATAAGATATACAAATTAAAGAAGATCACAATTTAGAAAATCTTAGGTAATATTCCATCAAAACAACTATGTTTTCGAAATTTCACAAAAATTGTTTTTTACTACTGTATGCGTCTCCCCACTATATTTTCTTTGCCACGTAATAAATCTACTCGTCTTATATGAATAAGAATAAAATTCTTTTCTTTACATTGATTTCAGTTTATTCTTAAAGAAACTCAAAAAGAACAACAATAACAGGAATTATTGTATTTTCTTTTTATTGTTTTTATTACGTTTGTAGACAAAAGGTAAAGAGAAAATAATAAAAAAAAGAAATCAAATCACAGTCCACGAAAACAAAAAAAAAAGGAAAAATCAAAACCATTTACTCACTCATTCATTTAGACATGCAGGCAGGCAGGCAGTCAAAGAGCATGTTTAACAAAATAATATATTTTTTCCTCTCCCAATCATTTTCTTTCCCCATGTATACATAAATGTGAGTGTATGTGTATGTTTATTTGTATTAATAGAAAATATATGAACATTTTAAAAGTCACGCAACAATTACCGGCAAAACGTGCTGCCATCAACGGGTTATGCAAGTACTACCTACCAGCACACAATCCGTTTGCCTTTTGCCCACGATTTTCTTTTTTTCCTTTCTTTTAATAAAAATTCTTTCATGTAGTGTGGGATAAAACATTATGACAGCCTGACATTATAATGTTGCTCTTGTTGTTGGCGGCAATGAGTGTAAATTTACGATTTGAAATAAAAGTGAAAATCAAAGAAAGGGCACACCGGTATACATACATATATGCAAACAATTATGAAAAATAAACGAATGAAGAGCAGCAACTAAAATAACAGGTTGTAACATTATGATGTGACTGCCCATTGTTGGCCTCCTCTTCGTTCATTCATTCAAGTCCTTGATAATTGAATAATTATGGGTCATTGTGTTGAATGACTATAATTTTGTATTTCATGGGTTATGGGCGAGGAAGGAGAGAGAATATAATTTCATTAAATTTCAATTCGTTCGTTTTATATCAACTTTTTATAGCATTTTTTCATGAGTGTCGTCAAAGGGAATACGGGACATTTGACAATGTTTTTTATGAACAGAATTGAAGTTTTTAGATATGAAAACACAAAATTTAAATTATCTTGGCATTTGCTAAGCAAGCGAAAGTTTAATTCGATAAGAAGGGTACACATTTTTAAGTCCTTTTTTATATCAAATCTGATCGGTATAAGTTGGTTCCTCTGGCAGTTTTTACTGTTAACAATAGACCTTTATATAAAATAGAACTTTCTTTAATCTGGGGCTATAGGAGTAAATATAATAAAACAATTCTAAGTCTAAAGATTAACAAAAAAAAAAAAAATAATTCCTTGCCTGTTGGGTAGGGAATCACAACCTATTAACGGATCTTAATGTTGTATTAGCATGAATAGTATATTTTTTTCTGAGAGTAACAAGCTGCCATGAAAAAACAACTCAAATCTCTCTCGCACAACATTGGTGGTTTGAAGTATTGACTAAAGGCTTGTAAAGGCTAATAATATAGAGTATACTATATATACATATATTTATTATTAGACGTGAAGCCACGGTTTTGAACTGGGGTTTGCCCCAGGCCAGACTTCTGCAACAGAACAGAGCATGAAAAAACATTTATTCAGCGACTGCCTCTGAGCAGATTTCGGGAAAAAACTCTGAGACAAAAATTGTCATGAAAAAGTTTCTCAACAATCTGTCGGTCGGTCTTGTTGGTCCTGCCACTCATGTATAGAATTAACGCACACAACATAAATAGTGAGAGAAGCTAGGTCGTAATCCTGACTGAAGGGTTTCAATGATCAATTATGTTATGTATGTATGTATATATGTATGTATGTATATATGTAAGTATGCACTTGTTTTACTTTTCATGTGCGTATAGACAAAAAAACGAATTCCGATTTTGGAAAATAAACTACGTTATCGGTACTGTAGAATTCTATCCGAATGAAATTCTATCCAAAATTTTTCAATTTGATGTACGAAAATCGGCTTGCGATTCATGTATAGAATGTGTTCACAAAGAATGAATTGCCTGATGTGAAATGCAGTCTTATTTGGGACTTACTCTTTTAAAGTAAGAACCGAATAGAAGTGACTGCAAAGGAGTTCTTTACAGTAAAATATAGGAAGATGACCTTAACTATATGCCAACAATATACAGTGGCATACGTTCAAAGCATTCTGAGTGGAAAAAAAGTGTACAAGTAGTACAAGCTTTTCATAGAAAATCGAGACGTAAATGACGACGCTCGCCCTGAACGCCCCAGCGCATTAATTATCGATGAAAAAGTTGAAAAAGTGCTGAAAATGGTTATGAAGAATCGTCGAATTACAATTAGAGAAATTGCTGAAGATGTCTACGTATTGCTTGATTCAAGCAATAGAAGAAAATCCACAAAAACACTTTTCCTGCTTATGTCTCTCACAAAGAAACTAAACATGATCTTTAGATAAAACTGGAGATAAGTGTACCAACATAAAAAAATGAATAATTAAGAATCTAATGAAGTTGCCGTAGTCTAGTAGATAGTGTGTTAGCTTATTAGACGTCAGGCCTCGGTTCAAACCCCAGGTCAGATATTTCAACAAAATGAAATACGAAAAAATATTCCTTTGAGACTTCCTGTTAGAAGATTTCTGTTAAAAAATCTGAGAGTAAATAAAATTGGCATGAAAAGTTTATCAAAAAATCTGTCGTTCGGTGTCGACTTTAAACTGTAGGTCCCGCCACTTATGTATAAAATTAACGCAGACAACATAAGTGGTATGAGAACATATGTCGTAATCCTGACTAAAGGGTTGTAATGACCAATTATGTTGTGTATGTGTGTACGTAGTCCGCGAAATATCAAACTTCACCTTATTTTTCAACACACCTCGTATACATATAAATTATTAATAATTTACCAGCAATCCTTTTGTTTTATTTAAACCATTATGGAAAAGCAACCGAAATTTTGACACCGTAATCTAATTTGTTTTAAAAACAAAGCATAACGCAAAAAAGTGTGAAACAATCTCCCAGTAAGAGCATTCCTATTAAAACATAGTTTCCTCAACAAATACTTCGTTACGCCTTTAATTGATTAAAACAAAAATTAAAACCTGCGAGACGAGGAAACATAAAACTAATGCGTGTTCCAATTAACACTCACTTACAAAAGTCATAAACATAACACTGCCAAGACACTTAATTTCGAGAAATTGAAATCCGTACATGTTATGGCATGATATAAAAATTCCACAACAGCCAACATTAATTATGGGCAGTCTAAAGACCAATCAAATGTAGCGAAATATAAAATGTGGTCAGTTGAGGGCATACTCCTTCAAATGGAAAAAATTAAAAGAAGACAAGGCGTGACTTGGTGCTGTAGCAAATTTGTTTAACATTTTCTTCTCATTGGAGTAGCACGATAGTGAAGAAGGACATAAACAGTGTAACTAATTCTTTTAAGCTACCGAAAGATACGTCATTTTATTGTAAAATAACTATTTCAAATCTAAACAAATGTAAAGCAGAGGTAAACTATTACGAAATACAACATAAACCAAAACGAAAGATCACATATACGAAAGATCACATAAACCAAATTTTCCCAAATTATTGCAATTTTCTTACCCTTAGGACCCATAAAATTATCCGCGGATTATAATAAAATTGAAAATAAATGTCCTTTAAAATATAAAAAACAAAACTGAATATAATTTCATAATTCCTTAAAACATGGTCAGCAATGTTACAAGTCCATACAATCGTTTGCTTTATCATGAACTCATAACGGCGGCGTATGTGGAATATTTTGTTCCCATTCAAATATGAATCATACGTGCATGTTTCTCCTTTAAACCCTTTTAGATAATTGACTTAGTTAAACCACCCACTTATCTAGAAAGTTAAACAAGCAACAACAACAAAAAAAATTTTATTTACAAAAACAACAACAAAATTAAATCCTGTATGCCATTTAACTAATCGAACCATTTTTCCCACTGAATGAATGCATTCGCCAAGTGAAAATCGATTAATCTTTTCAAATTGATTTTCATTCAATCAGACATAATTTGACTATTAAATGGAAAGTAAAGGAAAAACAACAACAACAACAATATTTAGTATCATCGATACAATACACGACACGATTTGACATTAACGATTGATTAGACATACATTCACTGACTCACTCACTCACTCATACACACACAGATACATATACAGAAACACGTGCTGTGCTGTTCGTTTAAGTATAAAACGAAAGTCTATTGAATATGCAACTCACACACATGCAACAGACGTTGAATAATAAAAATGTGAAAATGTTTTCTTCCGGTTTAGATTTTTGTTACCATTGTTTTTGTTATTGTTGTTGTTGTTTATTATTGTGAAAATTGTATAGATTTCAACAGTTTTAAGTGTTTTGTTTTATACTGAAGGAAATCAATACAAAAAAAAAAAAACACAAAAATATTGGTAATGAAGCAATACCAGCTGAATACGAAAATTGTTTAGGCAGACAAGGGACTTTTTTTTTTGTTTTGCTTCGAAACATGTTGATGACAGGGAACAAAATTATTGTGCAGCCGTTTTTTTTTATTTTTTTGTAAAAAGTTAAATTTCATTTGATGTATTTAAGTATGGATTTTTTTTTTTATTAATTTAGGAAAGTGAAACCATTTATGTACAGTCCGGATAAGGAGATGTGGAAAAGGTTTTCGAACATCGGCTTAAGAAATAATTTTTCTTTTTTAAAGAGTTGCTGCACATTTTGTATTTTTTAAATTGAAAATACTATTCTCTGGAGTTCAGAATGCGTGCTATATAAACTACTTCATGGTATTACAACACAATGCTCCATCTGAAATTTTATTAAAGTTTAAAGGTACGGGCTTATGATTAATTTCAATCTACAATGTTCCAGCTTAGGCCATAATAACCTGTATAATCTCCTACATCTACAGTTTTCCCAACAGTCATTTCTATCTTTTTTAATTTGTAGATGAACCAGCCAAAATACGTATTCCATTGAAGTACTATCAGTCGCGTCAGCTAAATAGCGCTATTTCGCTAATCCATCAGCAATTTCATTCCTCTCATTGCCACAGTACCTTAAGCCAGTATAGTTTAAGCACCATAATGTTGTATCTTCAAAATGAAATCAACCCCAATAGTATATCTATCTTCTTGTCAGCCTTGAAGATCCACTGTTCATTTAGTAGCCTTCTAACACCATGTCGCTACTCTTCCCAAGGGAATATCACGTATTTAGTTCACATTACCGTACAGTCCCTGAAGTCCCGGCCCCAAATACATCCAAATTGATTTTTAACAAGCCACATATACACCGTCTTTAAAGCTCTACACCGCATACCCTGCCTTGTGTTAGAATTGGAATGACTACATGAATCTATATTCGCTCGACCACTTTAGGACGAAGACTCCAATTCTTATCAGCCAATGGCTTGGATTTAATTAAGCCATTAATATGGAGACGCTGTAGTAGGTAGTAGGTAGTGTAGGTAGTGTGCTGGCTTATTAGACAAGAGCCCGTAGTCTAACAAACAACCAAATACAAAAAAAATATTTCTCAACAGTCTTCTGACAACAACTCTGAAAGTGTATTAAAAATTTTGCTAAATCTATCGTTCAAAGTTGACATTAAATTTTAGGTCTTGGAAACAATCTGGTCAACAACAGATGGTCATATCATAAATTTTCTTCTTTTGTTTTAAATTTTTTTTTCTTTTTTGGCTCTTTTCTTCAATAAAATAATTCTTAACTGCATACTGCATAATGAAACAATTTTTAAAACGATCTATTTGCTATGAATTTAACGTTAATTTTTAGTACGTAAGTTCAAACAGTTTGGCTTAAACGATACACCAAAAGAATAAAAAGAGAACATTGCATTTAAATGTGCTTAAAATCAACGAAAACGTGAAATGTAATTGAGAATAAAAACGAAAGAAAATGGAAATATAAAAACAACAACAATAAAATTACAGAAAAATGTTTACAGTGTTAATAACATGTTAAATTGTTAATAAAACGAGACAAAAACAACAACAAAATTATGAAAACAATATTAAAACACTTAAGCAGAAATATTTATATGAAGTAAATTAAAGGAATGCATTGTTGAAGAGGGAAAACTAATTCAATTACTAGCTGAATTAAATTAACGATCAAATAAGGAGAACGTAGTGTCACTTGTATTACAATCCGGAATGTATATTAACTTAGCAGCTTTTTATTGACTGTAATCATGTTTATATTGAATGTTTGACGAAATTGAAAGCTAGTCAGTAAAGAAAAAATTGAAAATCGCTATTTTGAAACGAGTTAAGTAAATCATGAATACTTGAAGATCAATCCTAATGTTCTTCCGCTTAAATACGGGCACATTTTTTAATTTCGTTTCAGCGTTTAACTTTTTTGTGAGTTATTTTCGACTGCAACGAATAGCTGCCTAATAACCTGGTTGTAGAATATTCACGTTAAAAATCAACTGATGGAAAAATTTCTTTTAATACAATGTAGGTTGAATTATAAGCCGCCTTAAGCCGAATAAATCCCTTGGATCGTATACCATTTTACACATTCAATACGATGATATGGACTTTGTGGTGTGTTTAAAGGCTTTGATTAAAAATCCAAATAATCCAGATGCCAATCCGTCACACGACGATAAAATGTCCGTCATAAGTAGTAAATTGTAAAAGTCAAGAAGTTTAATTATCACTTCTATGAATCCATTATCATTAATACCCCAAAACTCTGTAATTCCTGAGAGGAAACCACATTTACAATGAGATGAGAAAATTTCACATTTTAACCTAATAAAATAACCGAATACATTTGATGACAGATAACAATCCTATCGTGTAATGCTAGCCTGCTACAATAGTGCTATCACATGTAGAACTGGCAAAACTGTAGCAATGAAAACAATGCAAAACAATGAAATAACGAGAGCACATATGTGGCATAAAAAACGTTGGATTTTTTCCACATCACCATGTGGGCTTGGTTCACATAATTACATGAAGTCGCCGTAGATTAGTATGTGGTATGTTGGCTTATTGGACATGAGGCCTCGGTTCAAACCCCGTGTAAGGCATCTCCCACAAACTAAATATGAAAAAAATATATTTCTTTGGTGACTTCCTCTGGCAAAAGCTCTAAGAATAAATAAAATATCCAAGGCAAAGTTTCTCAAAAATCTGTCGTTCGGAATAGACTTTAAACTGTAACACACACAACATAAGTGGCGTGAGAAGCTGAAGCTGAAGGGTTATAATGACCTATTAGGTATGTGAATATGTATTCAACATAAATTCGGGTCAATAACATTTCATACATTCCTTAAAAATACTAGCGTTATTAAAATAAGAATTCTTTTAAATTCCTGCATTTATTGTATGTTAATGAAAGAAATAAAAGAGAAACTTTAAATTTATCAAAAAGCAATAATAAGTGGCATTATGCTGGTATAAATACTCGTGCAATACGCGTTTGCCAGTCACTTCAATATTTCTCATTATTATTCGATATTCAATATTAAAATATTTAAAATTATGCAGTATTCCTCACAGTACTTTTGTTTTATTTTTTCTCTTTTTTTATTGTTGTTTAAACGGTCTCATATTTACAGTGCACATATGTATGTATATATGGATGTGAGTGTGTGTTCTCAATAAATAGAATTGATAAAATATTGTATTGGTACTCATGTATCGTGTGTATATGGTATTAAATATTTTGTAGAGTTTTAAACCGCACACACAAACACACGCTTGATGCTGCTTATATTTGTTCATGGAATTGTAAAATTGTTTACACCGACTATTGTAGTTGCAGTTGGTATGCGATTTCAATTGCAATCGGTTTAAAATAAAAACAAAACAACAACACTATATTGGCATGTTGTTCACGATGGTGTACGATGGTAATGTAAACGGTTGTAATATACGTTTGATACAGACTCCCTCTTGTTGTATCTCGTCATAGGCGGTGTTTTAAATATTAAAATATTAACATTCATTGGGCATTACAAATAGACTGTGTGGTGTAAATATTTGTTTTGTTTTTCTGTTTGTTTTTGTGTTGATTTAACAGCATGAATTAATATTAATTTTACAAAATACTTCTTCAACTGAAAGTTGAAATTATTTTTATTTCTGTGCAGAATACTAGACACTTTTTTCTTTTAATTTTTTCTTTTTTTACTCTTTCTATAGGATTGTTAGAAATCATCTCACCATTACTCTGATTGTTTCCTTGTACTTTAACCTTCCTTTAGTACATACATAACATACATAATTGATCATTACAACCCTTTAGTAAGGATTACGATTTAGCTTCTCACACCACTTATGTTGTGTGTGTTAATAACATACATGAGTAGCGGGACCTACAGTTTACAGTTACAGTTTAGCTTTTTATGGCAATTTTATTTACTCTCAGAGTTTTATTGCCAGAAATCTGCTGAGAGAGGAAGTCGTCGAAGAAATATTTTTTTCATATTTCGTTTTGTTGGAGATATCTGACCCGGGGTTTAAACCGTCGCCTTACGTCTAATAAGCCAACTCTCTACCTGCTAGACTACGGAGACCTGTTCCTTTAGTACTTTAACCACTAATCACGACATCTACCAACAGATGGTACATCATAAATACTACGTCTGTAAGTCAGTGATAAAACTGACTCTGTTCATAATAATGGGTTTAAAGGTTGGTCGTACATAACATTTTAGGGTCGTTTTAGACGTGTAGTTTTAAATAGGTTTAGGAATACATATTGTTCCAAAATTTCAGCAAAGTCGTCCAGGTAGTTTTTGTTAAATCGTCGTCGCCGCATCAAAAAATAAAATGATTTCAAGAAAAACGCTTTTAAGTTGCACGCCTCTGGACACGTTGTACTATTTTACGATTTCTGGTTCTGTTTGTATCTTTTGAAGGAAAAGAAGATTTATATCTTAATTCTATGGCTCTAAAGTAACTAAAAGCATGGGAAAAATCGATTTTTAGGAGGTATACACACGAAGCTCTTAAATGGATTGGCACTGAAGTTCCAATCTAAAAAAAAACCAACCAATATTGAGGCTTTTAAAAGGTTAATGAATGAAATATTGCTGCTTTGGGACCAGGGGATATGTTGAGACTGCGTAGTTTAGTAAGTAGTGTGCTGGCTTATTAGACGTGAGGCAACGATAAACAAAAATGCCATGAAAAGTTTCTCAAAAGTTTGTCGTTCGGAGTCAACTTTAAACCTTGAATCCCTTTACTCAAGTATAAAATTAACACACACAGCATAAGTAGTGTGAGAAACTAGATCGTAATCCTGGCTGAAGAGTTGTAATCATAGCTGCCAGATAAATGAGGCACCAAATCGTCAAATATTTGAGAAAAAATTGTCAAAATCGTCAAAGACGTTTATTAAAATCGTCAAAAAATCGTCAGGAAAAGTAAATAAATAAATTAAAAATTTTTAAAAACCAAAATTATTTCTATTGTATCTACATATCTGAGTTCAAAAATAAAACATTTAACAAAGAATTTATTGGAAATTAAAAGCTAACGTCCCCTTCATTTAAAATTTTTTTTACAAAAAAATGGAGAAATTTTATATCATTTTCAGGAAAAAAATTGTTTAAGGTTTAAACAATCTATCTCAGCGTCGTTTAATGACACACAAGCGCAGCAATAATATTACTTCATCTAGATCTATGGGCGATGTAGGTATTAGGAAGTCAGAAGCTTTTGATGTTCTGAGCATGAAAAATCAGTGTAATGCTGACACATTTTTCAGTTCCTTTTTAAGTTCTTATCATTTGATCTTACTATTTACACCGTTTATAACTGACAGAGAATGGAATATAACACTCATGTACGGGTTAGTGCCTGAACGTATAATTTGCGGTTTCGCGACCGTGTACAGGAGAGGCCATAGCATCTCGTTAATGACGATAGTGTATCCAACTCCATAGAATCATTGGAGCATCGTTGCATTAGGGAACTTTTCCCGAAAATCATATATTCCATTGGTTGATTGGCCTGTGGATCGCACACTGCATTACAGTAAAAATATGGTTTTTAGTCGGACTATTCGTATGTGGAACTCAATTCCTGCAGAGGTCTATCCTGTTACTTATAGTATAAAAATATACAAGTTTAATGTCCATAATTTATTATTATTTTATTAGGTTATTTAGGAGTTGTCATTTTTCAGCTTTTAAGGGGTTAAAGAGGAATAAAATATCACAGGTATTTAAAAGTGACTTAAAAATACAATACTTTACTCCTTGTCTTTACTAACTATCATAAATTTCCAATAATAACAATTGCAAAGTAAATACAAAGCGTAAAAGTGGCTTTTAATGTACTAAAGTAAAGAATAAGATGTAAATTTTTAATTTTTAAAAATCGCCAAAATAAGCGCATAAATCTGGGAGCTATGATTGTGCGTCCAACCGCGGCAGCCATATAAATGAAATAAAAATCCATTTCCAACCGGATCAGTTGTAGTTCACAGCAAAACAATAAATTTGATCAAAATTTCAAAGTATTTTTGTTTTATTACATTTTTAAATTTAAACTTTTAGATCGCCAACCTATTATTTTTACTCACATTATGCTCATATTAAATATGTATGTAAAATTCATAATGCAAGAACATATGTGACGTATGAGTTATATTTAATTCCATTAATTTCAAACATGACAAAAATCGAAATTTTTATTGCATAGTTTTCAGGGTAACTATTCCAGTACATGTAATATGAAACGTATGAGTAATATATTTCAAATACAATTAAAAAGAAAGTATACTCCATAAATTTGGAATTAACCTGGATGATTTTTCGGTTCTATGCAATTCTAGGCTATATTCTAGATTCCAGGAATATTACAGGGTGAACAAAGAAGGATTCTTGCTGATGGGAAATTTGATTAGTAACAACTGCAAAGTAAATGCAAATCTTAAAGTGGCTTTGAATGTATTAAAGTAAAGAATATGATATAAAATTTTAATTTTTAAAAATCGTCAAATCGTCAATAATATATTTTTGGGACTCAAAATCGTCAAATCTGGCAGCTATGGTTGTAATGACCAAACACACATTTATCATTAACTGTCGCAAAGTTGGCTTTTCTTTTGATTAAATTCGTATGATTTCCCGAAAAAGATACTTCCTAAGTAAAGCCTTTTTTCCTTTCTTTCCCTCCCCCCATTTAACTGTAGTTGATGTTTTTTTTTTTTTGCTTCATTTTTTCTCTAAATATATCACATTGAATTACATGCTTCAAGTCTTTGATAAGAAACACACACAGAAAAAATCGACATGAAAACTTTTAATGGCAAAGGAAGGGTTTACACAAAGCGAACGGGGTAGGAGCATAAATATATGCTTAGAACGAAATACTAACAAAAAGACAGAAGAAAGAAGTACTTGAAAATGAAGAAAAATGAGCAACCAAAAAAAAAAAAACAAAAAAAAATTAAGAGAAACGAAAAAAACCATAAGAAAAGCGGATGTGACATGCTTTTAAAGTCGGAAGTACTTAAAATGCTCAGGCATGAATTCATTTAGTTTTGCTCGTTTCATTCATACGTTTATTCGTTGGCTTGTTCGTTGTTACTGTTTTTAAAAAGAAGAACATTAAATTCATTGAAGCGGTTGTTGTTGTTGTTTTAAATTTTTTATTTTCTTTCTTTTTTTCGATTTTTTAAGTTTGTATCGTTACTTTCTAAACGCCTTCACAAAAATGTTCATAAATTGCAAATGTTTCGTTGCATACTTGTGCTTATTGTTGTTGGCCTTTTTTTTCTTACGAAAATATCTTTTCACTCGCTGTTGTTATTTTTTCTTTTTTGACTTGTATTTGTTACTCGTTCTTCAGGTATTAGAAAAAGTGAAAAATTAATACTTTTGTAATACCGTGTGTTTGTTTTTATTGTTTTATTTTCGTTTTTTGTTTTTGTCTATGTACCGTTAAGAGCTCGTGTGTTCATTCAAGAAGTTCATGGAACTATTGCCACTTTTTAGATTATTGCTGCTGTTGTTGTTGTTGCTGGCAGCAAGAAAAAAAAGAGAATGTTTTTCCAGATTTATAGGTTTCGCCACACATTTTCATGTAATACGTGCATATTACGTGCTTTTAAGCTTTTCTATCAACCATATGAGTTTTTACACCCGTTTGTATGTGTGTGCAATAGAGAGAGAAAGAGAGAGCATATAGAATTAAGTATGTGTGAGTGCATATTACGGAAACAGACTGATAAATGGAGTGCTGCATTCTTTGTGCAGAGTATTTAAGTACCATTTACGAATTCACAAAAAAAAATATACCAAAAACGAAAATAACCAAAAAAAAACAACAACTGATTTCGAAAATGGTAAAAACACTTTTTGACTACATTTATTAGTGTGTCCTTTTTATTTTGACTTCTTTTAAGTAAGAATTTTCGCTTTAAGTTCAATTGTTTAAATTTTATGTAATAGGGAGGCATACCGTTTGTTCCTATATTTCTTATTACAATTTAAATATGCATGGATATCGTCGATATTTTGCAAAGTTTTTGAATGTGTCCATAAAATTATAAATACGTTGCTACAGTTTATTTGAAATGCATTTTATTTTAACACTAGAATTTTGTAATATAATGAGAAGACCAATTTTCTTAAATTTTTGGTATATACAGTGATGCGTACTAGATTTTCTTTCGTGGAAATAAAACCACAAATTTTATTAAAGTTTTGCTAATTCATGGCGTATGTTCCAAGGAGCTTTGCCGTTTTCTATACCGGCTCTTTGCTTATAGGGATGTACACGAAGGTATGCATCTTATTTGTGATAGCACTCGTTACAACTGTACCGTTTTGCTGCTTCCTATCTTGCATTTAAACGAATTTAAATTGACCTGTTGATGCCATTATGTGTAATATATAATATATATGTACATAATTAGTCCTTATAACCCTTCAGTCAGGATTACGATCGCAACTCCCATGTTATGTGTGTTAATTTTATACATGAGTGGCGGGACCTACAGTTTAAAGTCGACTCCAAATGACAGATATTTGAGCAGCTTTTTCATGGCAATTTTATTTCACTTTCAGAGTTTTTGCCAGGAATCTGCTGAGAGACAGTCGCCGAAGAAATTTTTTTCATATTTCGTTTTTGTTCGAGATGTCTGACCTGGAGTTTGAACCCTGGCCGCACGTCTAATAAGGCAACACATTACCTAACAGACTGCGGCGACTATTTATTTATGTAGCATCGTTCAAATATTCACTGCTTCTTTTGGTAAAGATCATTCGAAATGTTCAATTTTCCATGATTCTGGCGTATTGTAACCTGCAACTTAAGTAAATTCCACAAGAAATATTCTAACGAGGTCAAATCGCAATATCGAGGTGGTCATACCCTCAAACCACTGGTTGAAACCATTGGTATCTAAATCTTACAATTCGGGTCAAAAGAAACTGCTGCCAGCCCAAAATCTACACCGAAGAGCAGCATTTCCGGGATGCATTTGATGCTTTTGGATCTCATGTGAATTGGTATCGTTTCAAGTTCGATAATTTTGTTGTTCATGTGACCATTCATTTAGAAATAATCCTTATGGATGAAGATGATTTTTTGATGAAAATTAGGATCAGTTGCCTACTGTTCCAAGGGCCCATTCAGCGAACAATTTGTTGTCTATATTAGTGCATGGTGATTTGTTTAAATAGGCTGAATAAGTAACAACTAATTTGACAGATATGACTTCAACCAGATGATCGTTATCAACTGTCAAACTTCGGAAATCCTTGTTGAAAGACACTGTACCGTACATATATTTTTGTTTCTAGTTGTGTGTATAGTAGTTAGAAGCCATATATATAAGTACTCCAGAATATATCACAGGTAATAATGCTACTTCATCCGCGTATGAGAATTAGTACAATGTATCGTACAACTTTGTAGTCGCCGTAGTCTAGTATGTAGTGTGTTGGCGTTTTAGATGTGAGGCCACGGTTAAAACTCCACATCAACAAAACGATATATGAAAAAATATTTCTACGGCGATTTCCTCTCAGCACATTTTTAGCAAAAACTCTGAGAGTAAAATATAATTGCCATGAAGAGTTTCTCAAAAATCTGTCGTTCGGAGTCGACTTGAAACTGTAGGTCCCGCCACTCATGCATATAAATTAACGAACACAACATAAGTGGTGTGAGAAACCAAGTCGTAATCGTAACTGAAGGATTGTATGTATCGTACAACCTTTACAATGTTATTTTTAGGGCAATGAGGAGAATTTAACCAAAAAAAGACTTCGGCAGGGATTCCTGTCTTACTTCATGTTAAGACTTATACAACCAATTGAACTATTAACCCTCTGAAGAAATCAGTAGACCATAACAGACCATCCCTGGCTACTGGAAAACAAAGAGAGTATCTTTGAAACATCATTAAAGCACACGTTCTTAGCTTGATAGAGTTAGCTTAGTGAGAGTTTAATCTGAACCTCGCATCCTGCTTTCAGCAACTGTTCTGTCGATGTTGTTGAAGAAAAAGGCATTTTTTAATTATTATTCTTGAGTTTTTTTTTTACAAAAATTACGACGTTTTTTCAAAGTAGAATCGTAATGAAATCATACATTAAAAAGTACATCTAATAATGCAAAAAAGCATAATCTTGTTGGAAGAAAAGAAATTCAAAAACATTAAAAAAGGATTACAATAAATTAAAATAAATTCATCGGATTCTTGGTATGGGTATTTTCGAAAATAATTAAAATTTTTACCCAAACTATGTTTCAAATAAAAGGGAGTGTTCGTCATATAGAACAGGATCTTTTTTTTGCAAATAATAACTTTCACTTAAACAATAGAAATCAGAATTAAAAAATAATAAAAAAATCAAAACAAGTATTCAACACAAATAAAAGATTTAGAAAATAAAAAAGAAACCAAACAAAAAAAGAAAATGTAGCACAATAACAGAAGTCAAATCATTCATTTGACTCGTTTTGTGTATTTCTATGGAACTGCAAGTTAAAAAATCCTGCACACAAGTTGCCTTTGCCTAAAGGCTTCATTTCCCCTCTACCTCGTCTCAATATTTTTAATAGTAATACAACAACAAAGATAAACACAAGTAAATGTATATGACAGCAGCCATACACATACTGCACATGCATGACTTTTCAAATAACCACACAGGCATAGTTAGAAAACAAAAAATGAAGCACAGCAACGAGGAAATGCAAAAAACGGAAATGATTATAATTTAAAAAAATGTATATGCACATACATATATGTATGCATGAATATGTAGAAAAAAATTGCATAAGTATTGATGGAGCAAAGAACTGCATACAATCAAACAGATCAGATGCTCTATCAATAGAAAAGTTTTATGGTGAAATATTTTATTTAAAATGACTCTATAAATAGGCCTCTTCTTGCCAAACTGAACATATGCTTATTCACTTTAAACTCACAAGAAAAACGTTACCTATTGCCTGACAAACTTTACATAACGTTGTGTCATCTCAAAGTAAATCAAGGCATGATTACAAATCCTTTTGTTTCTCGCATATGAATGACAAAAGGAAACACTGGTTTTATGAAATCATTCTTGGAATTTTGATGATGACGCTGTTAACGGTAATGATGATGATGATGATGAAGGGTTACAATAGAGAAACAGTAACAACAATAACAATAACAAAAAATATAAACAATAGCCAACTGTCATAGTTCATAGAAAATATCAGGAAAACCGCAAAAATATTATTTTTTTGTTTCTTTTTTCATTCATTTCTACATTCGTTTACTCATTCATTCATTCGTTCATTAAATGCAAACGACTGAATACAAGAGGACAACAATAGAAAAAATGCCAAAGGAATATTTTATTGTGCGAACGGGTAGGGGGGATTGCAATGGCAAACAACAATTAATGCAAAATAATAACAATATGCAGTCAGTATATGTATCACAAAATTTTGTTCTATTCATTCATTCGTTTTTTTTTATTATTTTTCTCTTTTAGAAAAAAATTGAAAACATGAAAATTGTTTCTGTCTAGGTAGAAAAATAATAAAAAAAGAAAAAAATAATTAAAAATAATTAAAGAAAGTAAAATTTTTTCGAAATACTTTTTAAACGAATTTGAAGAAAAATATTGAAACATGTGTCGTAGAAATCTATTAGTAAACAATACAGAGACTTATTATTTTACTCCATCAGATATATTTAGTACATGTTTACCCATGACTTTTTCAAGCACTTTCGAAAAATTCAGAATAAACGTTGCAAATTTGTCCCAAACTTTTTAATCTTCTTGCAATACTGCTTTCAATCGGCATCTGTCAATTGCCTCCTGTCAAAATTTACAACCTACTTGAAATTTACAAACTACTTGACTTAGTTCATATTTGGCAGCCATTTATAGAAACCTACATCGATGTTTAAGCAGAAAATGTAAAAATTGGTGCAATCACTTAGCATTGTTTTTGACCTTTAGCTTGATTAATACAACGGAAGCTTTATATCCACTAATTACAAAAGGGAATCGAATCAATATACGATGTACAATATATCATATAAACTACATTTAAAGAGCCTATTGGCTGACTTCGAAATTGGTCTTGTAAACAAAAGCTCATAAACATTAGTTATTAATGTAAGTATTAGACAATGAAACTCCTTTCATATTCCGAACATGAGAGTTAACCCGAACATTGGTTTTTGGTAGCTTTTTAAGGAAAAACTTCACTAACTTCACAGGGAACAAAGTGCTTTGAAGCTCGCCCGGCTATCGAAAGTATGGTACTTTTTCTGAAGATATAATCGTCTTTTAAAATTCTAGACGCAACTTTAACTACCAACACTTCCGCTTCGAAGACACTACAGTGAAAACTTATGGATGTAGCTATGCGCACCGATACAGAAAAACAGCAATTAATTTGGAATCAAGAGTGAAACTATGAAAGAAATCATTAACGTCTGAACTTTCGAACTTCTATGATAAGTCATGTTGTAGTATCATATAGGTTAGGTTAGGTTAAATGACGTGTACTTGTCAATTAAGACAAGTACAGTACCCGGAGGTCGAATTGACCCATTATACAACGTCCTAGTTTCTCACACCACTTATGTTGTGTGTTAATTTTACACATGAGTGGTGGGACCTACAGTTTAAAGTCGACTCCGAACGACAGTTTTTTGAGAAACTTTTTCATGGCAATTTTATTTAATCTCATATAACCAATACTTCTTTCAGTCCGCAACAGTTTTGTATTCACATCATTGTTTAATCAATATTTAGTCCAAGCCCCTGTCCAGACGTTTAGTGTCACCTACTAATTTAGCCACCAAGCCCCTACAATAAAGATCAAGTGGAAAGAGGTATAAAATTATATCCATCCACGTAGGTGTGGTAGGCAGAGTACTATTAATAATGTAACAGCAGATTTTTTTATTTGCTATGTCAGGCTCAAGTTTGTTCTCTTATCAAGGGATTCTCACATTTATAAGGAATTCTTATGTTGATATAGAACTGACAAAGAAAGTGAGAAAATACACTGGGAGAACGAAAACGTTTTTAAGAAACAGTAGCTATAAAAATAATTTTCGATTGTTTTCAAAAGAGCAAAAATTTATAGTATCGATATCGAAATGGTATAGGAATTGGTCTTACTTTAATGGATGTGCTATAACTGTAGATCACGAAAAAGGCCAGGCGTATATGCGAAAAATTGAATTTCCCTTAATAAATTCTTTAAGGGCCATTATTACAACTTGCCGTTAACTAAAGGGAGGATTTTAACGGGCAGATAAATTGTTTTTCATTATTATGAGTGGTTCGTTAAGTTTAAAACGACAGATTTTTTGAGATACTTTTCATGGCAATTTTTATTTACTCTCAGAGTTTTTGCCAGAAATCTGCTGAGAGGAAATCGCGAAAAAATACTTTTTGTATTTGGTTTTGATGTCTGGCCTGGGACTCGAACCCTGGCTTTACGTCTAATAAGCTAACACAGTACCTACTAGACTACGGCGACTTCGATAAATGTTTATTAAGCGACTCTAAATCTAAGTCATTTGCTCAGTATCTAAGATATAGTGTGAGCCCTAGTGGATGAATAAAGTACTTTCGATGCAAAAAAAAAATGTTCGATTACAGACCGTATACACAGAGGTCTTGCTGTCTTAGTTTTCCATTGTCTGGTTTTATTATTAAATACTACTACTACGTACCCTTCTAAACACTATTGGAAGCATGGTGTCACGTTTTTTTTTTTCTAAATTTTACAATCCGCTGAGCTAGAACTTATGTATTTAAAGCATCAATTACTTACAAAATTTTACCAACACAAGAACTAGTTTCCCCGCAAGTTCACTTTTTCTAATCCCAAAATTCGTATCAGGTCCATAGTTATTACACGCTTGCTTGAGCTTTCCTTTGGGTCGTTTTACATTTACTTATCTGTTTTCGCATGTTAAGTACTCAATTATTTGAAGGAATATAAATTGGTTTACAGTAATGCTATCGCCTGAACATTAAAATTCTAATAAAAAAACTCTTCATTAGGTTCGAAGTCAAATAGACATATTCAAGTACCTTTGTCCCGCAATAAAATTCTAGTCTAAATTTGCAAACAGAACGAACTGCCTTATAATGAAACTTATCCTTCACTCCGACGCCTTATTTGCTACTTGACTACAACAAATATTTGTTAACAATGTTATCTTTTTAAGTGATTAAAATATTACCTTTATTTGTGTGATGATTCTTTATGAAAATGTGATGTGTGTAACACATATATTTCAAATAAAATTTTATCACACTGTTGTCATAAAATGTCAAACTTATCGCAATGTGTCGTCTACATTAACACTTTTTAGCGGAAAACTTTTCATTTCATTTTGATTTTATCAACATGCCGTACAATAAAATAACTAAAAATTAATGACTCATTTAAATAGAAAAACCAAAAAGATATTTGAAATAAATTACTCTACAACTACAATAACAACAAATTGAGGTAAAATTTTCCTAACTTTATTTAAAACAGTAACACTTAATGAAAATTTATTGTATACAGAGAGAGAGAGAGAAAGAGAGAAAGGGAATGAAATTAAGAATCTCATATGCCATATACTTACATATGTATGTATGTATATATACCAATAAAGGTAAAGCCTTTTTCGTAAATTCAATGTATGTGTTTATGAGTGTGTGTGGGAGTGTGTAAAAGTGTGTGTGTGTCTTTTCATTTGTATTTTCGTCAAGATTTTAAAACACTTCTGGAAACCTCTTATAATCATGTTAAAAGCATGACAATAATTTTACCTTCTCTCGTTTACCTTTACATTAAACAGAAATAATTTACAATAGAAAAGAGAAAAGAGTGTGCACAGTGGGTCGGATATATTAATATATTTGTTTTAAAAATATTTCTTAATATCTAAATTAAAAATCTTCATTTAAAAATAAATTAATTTATTTTACTTGCCTACAGAATTTTTTCGGGGGCATCGTCATAAGTCCTAAATGTATGGAAATATTTTTATGCGGATACAATGTCGCTTTCAACTACAAAAATTAAATTTGTTTATAAACAAAGCAAAGGAGAGACAACGACTATCCGCAAAAATATTTCCTAAAACAAATCATAGAAAAACGCATTATATATTCAATTTTTAGGCGAATAATTTTTGTAAAACATTAATATTTTTTCTTTTTGTTTCACAAAGGAATGTTCACTGAAACTGGTCCTATAATGAAAGAGTTGTTGCCTGTTGTTGTATCTGTGAAATTGGTAAATAGGAGAGGAAGTTCCTAATTCTCTAATACTACTTTCAGAAGTAGTCGCCGTAGTCTAGTAGGTAGTGTGTCGGCTTATTAGACTGTAAGGCCACGGTTCAAATCCCAACCCAGATATCAAAACGAAAATATGAAAAAATTTCGACTTCCTCTCAGCAGATTTCTGGCAAGAACTCTGACAGTAAAGAAAATTGCCATGGAAAGTTTCTCAAAAATCTGTCGTTCGGAATCGACTTTAAACTCTAGGTGCGGCCACACACAACATAAGTGGTATGAGAAGTTAGGTCGTAACCCTGACTAAAGGGTTGTCATGACCAATTATGTATGTATGTAAGTATGTACTTTCAGAACAAAAAGTGTGGTATTTTGACGATTTCATTCTGAATGTATTCGCTGAAAATAAAAAAATGTCGACAAAATAATGGAAATTGACCAGCCCGATAGTCATGTAAGTGCTGTTTTCATTGACCATGTGCTAAAAATTAAATTCTTTGTAGTATAGTAGATAGTTTGCTGCCTTATTACACATGCGGCTTTGCTTCTAACGCCAGCCCAGATATATTCAGTAAAACAAAAGATAAGAAAAATATATTTTCGGCGACTTCCTTCCAACAGATTTCTAGAAAAAAGTCTGAGAGAAAATTTAAAAGTTTCTCTAAATCTGTCATTCGGAATCGACTTTAAGCTGTATGTTCCGCCACTTATGGATAAAATTAACACACACATAGGTGGTGTGAAAAGCTAGTTCGTAATCCTGACTACAGGGTTGTAACGACCAATACAATGTGATAAAAATCAGTTGAATTAAATCAAATCCAAAAGATGTAAAATGCAGAAACCTCAAGAACAAAATATTTTTCAAAAAATATTGCGAAAGATTTCATGTATTCCCTACACCTGTATTAGTTTGAATGTCTTTACATCGATGATTTGCTTATTCGCCGTATAAATCACTGAATGCAGGGTCTGAGAATTATTTTCAGTCAAGTTCAGCGTTGCCGATTACCAAGTTTTCCCATTTTTACCAAGTTTTGGAAATGCGAAAAAGTTTTCATTGAATTTGTTTTCTAACAAAAATAAAAATCTAAAATTTATTCCAAATATTCAATAACAATAATATGAAATACATATTTATATTTTCATAAAAAAATTTGCATTTTATTAGTTCTGGCAAAGAAATAACAAACAGACGCACCGGGTTCCTTTAAAAATGTTGGTACTTTTTTAGAAAACAAGTTTTTATTCGATATCTTCTAGGTACATTTTGTAGAAAGAAGAGACAATTGTTTTAGGATATTTCAACAGCTTTAGTCCCATTGTGCATTCTATGCCTTATATGCACACGAGAACACAAACAATTTTTTATTTAAATTAAAAGAAAATCTCTTTAACGAAAGTGATACAGAATTTTTGTAACATCAACGTGGTCCTTGTACTCAAAAACATCTCAATTTCAAAAAATTTCGTTTCAATTTCTATTCATTACATTAAAAAGGGTTTCTTATCATCATCGCCATCAATGTCTTCTTTTTTTCTAATTCAAAATCTTTTCATCTTCTTATGCCAAAAAAAATATATGAAATTATCAAAAAACACAAAAAGAAAAAGGATTCCTATTGTTTTAAATTTTACTTGTACTTTCTCTTAAACACACACACACACTAACACAACAAATGTTTCATATTAAAGTCACATACAACAACAAATACACACTTCTTTGAGAGCAATAAACATTTGAAAGTTATTGTTATTGGTGAATGTAGATGGGGATGTGCGTATTACGATGTGTTGTTGTCATTTACTGTCATTTCATTAAAACAGTGTCGAAAAATACAAACACAAATACATACATACACTCATACTCTCTCTGTCTCTCTCTCTCTTTATTATTTGTTTAAAGCACATGTAAAGTAAGGAATGGCAGAGTTAAGTGTGGCTGTGCAGGCGAATGTATGCCTGTCGATTTGTCTCTGTTTTTTTTTTTTTTGTTTTAGTATTTTATGTCACTCTTCTATCACCTTATTGTCACCTTTTATTATTATTTTTTTTGTTTTCTGCTTTTTTTTAATATCACTCAACATCATGTTGCTGCTATCACGCTCACCTTCTTATTCATACCCCAGCACTCAGGCAACGCTTAAACAAATTATTTTTTCATCAGATGTGGGTTCCTTTTCTTTTTGTTAATGCCACCTCATTTGCTTTAAAAAAGGACTGAAGAAAAGAAACCGAAATTCATTTACAAAAGTGTGTTTATGGTTTCTGTTGCAAGTACCATATAGCAGGGGAGTGTGTGTGTGTGTGTGGCTGGCATTGTAATGAAAACGACAAGTGGAACATATATTTGTTTCTTTATTGTTTTTATTGTTACGTTGTTGTTTTCTCTATCATTTCACTTTGTTTTTAGTGCTGCTGCTGTATCAGTTCAAAAATTTATTGTGTTTGTCGGCTTGGATTTTATTGTGTTCGAATATCCAAATGCGTAAAACGATTAAAAACGGTTTTCAGATCGAACCTGTCAATATCAAGATTAAAAATGGAAAATATGTTGCGTTGCGTTTAATTTTCGTAATTTATTTCGCAACAAAACGATAACATTCTATATGATAAAAAGGAAAGGAAAAGTAATATGATTTCATACTTCATTGTTAGATTTTGATTTGCTCGTGTTATATGTGGTTTTTAATTTACTAAGTAAAGAGCATGGCGTAGTGGATTAATATATGATTTCTTAAGAAAAACTTTTTTATAAATTAAAGATTAATGATGAGAATAAAAAAAAACATGTACACTTATGTCCATTAAAATTCGCACACCTCTGTTATAATGAGAAAAATGCACATATTTAGACTTGTAAGTAAAACACTACTAAACAGTAAATTAAGGCCAAAGATAATGTAAAGGCAATGGACTCAAATAAATATCTTGCATTAGAATCAAAATAATCACAAGATCGGCATTAGATAGACAGCAATTATGACTATTAATAAAGTGTTGCTTATAAAGAGCAGGACCACGAAACAAGTTGACGTCCAAAGTGCTTCCGGTTAAAAATGATGCAATTTTTCAATTTCCGTAGTCTAGTAGGTAGTGTGTTGGCTTATTAGGCGTGAGGATTCGAGCAGATTTCCGTCAAAAACTCTGAGAGTAAACAAAAAATTGCCAGGAAAAGTTTATCATACATCTGTCGAAATCGACTTTAAATTTTAGGTTCCGCCACTCATGTATTGAATTAACACAAACAACATACTCGTATGTAGAAGAAGGTCGTAATCTTCACTAAAGGGTTGTAATGACCAATTATGTTTGTAGAATTATACAAATTATACCTTAAACGAAAATTAAGTAATAAAATCATTGTTCGTTGTCACACTCTGCTGAAACAGATCAGTTTAATTACGATTAGCAAATCAAAATTTTCTTCTGAAGGTTTTTTGCCTTAAATATTTTGTATTCTACACTTCTTCTGGTGAATCGAATCCATGCTTACATGCCTGTAGAATAAATCCGTAATTATTCCGTCATTTTCATCACTTTAGTTTGTAACTATCGATTTTGAGAAAGCATTCAATAAGTTGAACCACAATGTTATCCGGCATTGATGTATAAATGCATCCCTAAAAACAGCTCTTATTTCAGTAAGCAATCTCTTATAACCATACATTTGGGATCTTTCAATAAAATGAGTGTTACAACTTCAGAGATATCGTTTTTAGAATAATTCTTGATGTATTTAAATATAATTCAATGGTGTATTACTTGGGTGCTTCAAGATGGACCAAAAAACGTTTATTGTATAGACGGCACGTCCTAGTTGCTTCTCACACATACATACATATCATAAATAATTCAGTCAGGATTACGACCTAGCTTCTCACACTACTTTTGTTGTGTGTGTTAATTTTATACATGAGTGGCGGGACCTACAGGTTAAATTCGACTACGAACAACAGATTTTTGAGAAGCTTTTCATGGGAATTTTTATTTACGTTTTTACACAGAGTTTTGCAGGAGGTTTTGTCAGAAATCTGCTGAGCGGAAGTCGCCGAAGAAATTTTTTTTTATATTTCGTTTTTTTAGAGATGTCTAACCTGGGATTTGAACTGTGGCCTTGCGTCTAATAAGCAAACACACTACCAACTAGACTACGGCGACTTGGCTCATACTAATTCAAATATAACAAGAAAAGAATCATAGCTCGTCGCTAGTATAGGTATTATGCCTCTTTACAGCAAATAACACTCCTCTCTATCTCTATGACATCTAAAACGAAGAGATAGTAACGGGTTAGTTCAAGGACAATACGAACATGACGAAATTCATAGGAGTTTGGAAGTTTTTGAACATTTTCCTTTTAACGACATTTAATACATTTGAGCCCAACGTGCGATCAATATTTCTTGAAAAGATGTTGTGAATCCTGTTAATGCATTGCAAGTGTTTATGAACACATTTCTTCTGAAAATTATTTGAAAATGTTTTGCCCAATATTAGATTCTGCTAATGGTTTTAAAAAATTATTTTACAAACCAAAATACGAGAATAAAAATAGAAGGGAAATGTTCATACATTCCTCAATAGTGACTTGAATAGATAGGATAGTATACGTCAAATACAAAAAAAGCAAATGCAGTAGAAAAATGGGGGAATTTAATGAAATTACAAACTACAGATCGAAATGGCCCTAGTTTTTCTCTTTAGAACAGCTACACATCATATGTATATGTGTATAATTAAAAGGAAATTAATTTACAAAATAATTAGCATTTGACAAGCCTAATTTTGTTTTATAATTTATAAACCTTCAGAAGGCCTGTAATAAACTGCGTAGTTAAAAAAACCATACCTTTATACTTCAAAGTTTTCTATAAATAACCTCTAATAAATTTATGGAAACCAATAAACAAATATAATGCAATACAATTACGAAAAATATTTTTCAAAAATAATCCCACAAATAGACACATTAAAGTAAAGCAATATGTTAACATTCTCTGAGAAACATGCTAATAACAGTACAATATTGTTGCTGCAACATTTTCTGGCAACAATATCGACAAGATTTTTGTAGCAGAATCGTGAAAGTTTTGTTTTAACGAATCTAAAGCAATCGTATTTCGACGAAATGTTATGATTTGTCCCGAGGATTTTCAGGACTATGGAGCGGCTGTTAATAAACGAAACAATTTAGTTGTCGTGCAACCACTTAACGTAGCGTTAATGTTTTTGAACTCAACGTGCTCGTTTTAAAACAGAGAAATAAGTTGCTTTTTTTTCTAATGAAAATAAAAAGTAGAAATATTTTGAAAATTAATTTAAAAAAAAAATAATAATTATAATAATAATAAAAAGAGAGAAATATTTAAAGTGTGAATAAAGAAAAGAAATTAAAAATAAAAATATTAAAAAAAAATAAGAAAGAAATAAAAGAAAAGTGCAAGAAATAATAAAAAAAAGTAATGAAAGAAATATTCAAACAAATTTTATAGAAATTAAAATTTTAAATAAAAATTTAATAAAAAAGAAAAAAAAAGAAATTAAAATCCTTATCAATTTGCAACAAAATAAAAGCAAAGAAAAAATTGAAAAAATAAAGGAAAAAAGAGAAACAAGTGAATTTTAATACAATATCCGCTTCCGTTTAAAGCCAACTTCCGCATGTCATTTACGGTTTGTTACCATTTTTATATAAATTTACAGTTGCAACAACAATAACAACCAAAACCAATATTATTTAGCAATACAGGCACTCATACAAGCTCTTACATTACATTTCATAGAGAATGCATTTTCAAATTGCAAAATTTTATTGTTTTTGCTTTTATTGTTGATGTTATTTTGTATTTTAGTTTTTACATACTTTTGGTTTTTTCTTTTTCTTATTTTTGTTGTTGCGGTTGTCATCCATAAAAAATTATACAATTTACATATGAAAGAATGCAATGTTTGTATTAGTTTTTTATTACTTGTGTGTGTGTGTGTTTCATTGTTGTATTGCATTTACAACTTCTACCGCAACATCATACATAGACGATACATACGAGAATACCATTACCAAACCTACCCTACAATGTTTCTTGTTCACCACATTGCAATTGCATTACTTTTATGACTTTTTAACACTTCGAATGGCTGTGGAGCTTAAACAGCAAGTTACTTAACGTACAGGCACTGATACTATGTTTTGATATTTTCTTTATGACTTTATTATGTCTTAAAAAAGAATTTTTATTAAAATTTTAGTGGCACTATATGCACATAAAACACATGCCTCAATATATCCTAAAGGATTCTAAAGGATTTTGTCTCCAGAAATATCTTATGACGCTAAGCCTATTTCTTTTCTATTCTTCTTATCTCAAAAGAAGTTTTAGCCGTGTTATTCAATAGAATAATTGAAATATATTCTTTACTACTTTTTATTTAAATTTTTATTAATTTTAAATAAAATTTATTATTGATACCCAATAGATGGCACATAAAAAACAATAACAGCTTGACGCAATTTTTTTTAATAAGTTTGATATTTTTCTGAAGTTAAATATTTTAATTAAATACCATGGTTGTGTTTTTGACAAACCTTTAAAATTAAAATTAATACTGTGCTGTAAAGAAATTATTTTAGAATCTCATATTGCATTGCATTTTGTTGGGTTTGTTGTTAGAATTTCTCACTAGAAATATGGAGAGTTTATTATTTCCAATTTTATAAGACCGTAATAGTTTTTAGGCTTTAATTAAAGAAACTGATTTCAATGAGTTTTTACATTTTTTTAACAAAGATTTTCCTCTGATAAATAGTCGCCTTAGTCTAGTAGGTAGTATGTTGGCTTATTAGACGTAAGGCCACGGTTCAAACATTAGGTCAGACATCTCCAACAAGGCGAAATATTTTTTTTTTTTTTTCTTCGTATATTATTTATTGAATCTTTCCTTTCAGAATTTACAATAAGTATTCAAATCTTAACCTAAAATACAATAATAAAAGTTGTTATTGCCACTGCAACGTACAACTAAAAGTGCACATCAAAAGTAAATTTATCTGATCAGATCATTTGTTTGAACCCTTTTGAGACGTCTGTGACCCTCGAATACAAGTAAGTCTCTTACAAGACGGTTGGGATGTTCTGTAATCCTAGAGATGTAATTGACACTTGCTATTTTTATTTCCTCTCGAACTAAGGGCACCTTCAGGTCTTTGTGGATGTTACTGTTTCTCATATACCAAGGAGCACCTGTTATTATTCTAAGAAGCCTAGATTGCCGCCTTTGAAGTTTCTCTACATTGGATGGTGAGGCTGTTCCCCACAGTTGGATACCATAAAGCCAAATAGGTTTCAATACTGACTTATACAAAAGCAGTTTTAGCTCTAAATCAAGGGTTGACTTAGGTCCAATAAGCCAGTAAAGCTGTGCTGTTCTGAGTTTGATCTGGGTAATTTTGGCAGCTATATGGTGAGCCCAGGTAAGGCGACGGTCGAGATGGATGCCCAGATATTTTACACTACTATGTTCTGGTACTGTCACACCATTAATCTTGATGGGCGAACAATTTCCCTTTCTCAGTGTAAACGTGATGTGCATGCATTTAGAGACATTGACTTTAATCTTCCATTTCAGCATCCAACTTTCCAAATCACTAACATGAGATTGAAGTCTTTGTGACGCAACTGTAGAATCTCTATGAATACTTAAAAACGCCGTATCATCCGCAAAAGTAGACGTGTGAGTCACTAAACTTGTAGGCATATCTGCAGTGAACAATAAGTAAAGGAACGGCCCTAGAATACTTCCTTGTGGTACGCCAGCAGATATCTTTCTGCGGGAAGAGGTGACATCTTTTGATTTTATTTGGAAATATCTATCACATAAGTAACTTTTTAGCAATTTATGCACATTCTTTGGTAAAAACTGTGTGATCTTAAAAAGAAGTCCTTCGTGCCAGACCTTATCGAAGGCTTGAGATATATCAATAAATAGCGCAGAGCAATACTGCTTGTTCTCAAAAGCACGTCTAATTAAATTGGTAATTCTGTGCACTTGCTGAATCGTGCTATGTTTTCGCCTAAAACCAAACTGATGGTCGGGAACTATGGCGTTGGCATCAATATGCGGTATTAAACTATTAAGCAGCATTTTTTCGAACATCTTAGAAAGTATTGGGAGTAAACTTATTGGACGATATGATGATACTTGCGTTATGTCCTTGCCTGGTTTAGGTATCATCACTAAATCAGATAATTTCCAAGATGCAGGAAAGTAGCCTATTCGCAACATAGAGTTAAAGATGAACAATATAAAACGCACGGCCGATGTAGGCAAATTTTTAATCATTGTCGCAGTTATTTTGTCACAACCAGGTGATTTGTTCGGCTTTAGGCTCTGGATGACGGCAATCACTGCAGACAGCCGGAACTTGATCGGCCTACTAACCACATCGTCGATTGTAACTGGGGCAATACTAGAAACAGAATTGTTTGGTGTAAAAACATTCTCTAAGTAGTTGGCAAAAGCGTCCACTTTCTGTTCTGCGCTTTTTGCCCAATCACCGTGCTGTAGTCGTAAAGGGGATTCATGCAAAGTAGGTCTCCTCATTTTCCTTACTGCCTTCCATAAACTGTACTCTGAGTCTTTCGTTGCGTCCAAATTTTGCAAGTATTTTTGCAGGTTCGACTCTTTGTGCTTCTGCAAAGCGTCACGCAGAAGTCTTTGGCACTGATTAAGTTGAGACTTTAGACCTGGGGAACGATATTCTTGCCATTGGCGTCTTAAATTCCTTTTTTGGCGTAACAGTGCTTCTATGTTATTAGAGCAGGGAAATTTTCGTTTTCTTACCAAAGGGGTAGAGGATGAAGATACCCTAGCAGCTTCAGTTAAGATGTTAGCAAACTGGCGGACGCCGGATTCAATTTCCTGTTCACACTTCAAAGAGATATTTGATGGCAGGTGCGAGCTTACGAACATTTTGTATTTCCGCCAATTTGTCCTCGTCTGAAGATAATTTTGCTCCAGTAGGTTTGTATCAGGCACAAATGTTAGGATGGTTGGTGAGTGATCAGAAGACAGATCCAATGACGGGTGCATACGAAGATTTTCACGTCTAATATTTCTTACTACGGCAAAATCTATTACATCCGGAATTTTGTTTAGATCAGTTGGCCAATAAGTAGGATGACCAGCAGACAAGGCATCCATTCTGTTCGAAGATACTGCGTCCAATAGCTGTCTTCCTCTCGGAGTAATGAGACGTGATCCCCAGAATGTGTGTTTTGCATTATAATCACCTGCTGCAATAAATTTCGGACCCAGCGTGTTGAAGTAATCGAGGAATTGATCTTTGCAAATGTTGTGTCTTGGAGGACAATAAAGTGCTGATATTGTAACACCAATGTAGGGTAAATTGATTGATGTTGCTTGAATGTAATCTTGGGTGAATTCTGGCAATGGAAAGTGCCTAATGTCCTTGTGAACAAGAATAGCTGCCCCTCCGCATGCCCTACCACTAGGGTGTTTTGCGTCATATGTGTAGTAGTCATTAATTCTAAAGCAGTTTTTGTCCGAGAAGTGTGTTTCCGATATTAGCATGACATCAATTTGGTAAGTATATAAGAAGTTTTGTACTTCGTTTTTATGATGGCTTAAGCCGTTCGCGTTCCAAAAGCACATTTTGAGGGTGTTCATGTCTTATTTACTAAAATCTGCATAAGCATATTTTGGTTTTGCAGCAGCTGTTGCAACATGTTCTGCATGTTAGCCATAAAATTACTCATTGTTTGGATTAGAGTTTCAATTGAATTTTGGGAATTCGAATGTGCAGTTGGAATGCCTTCTTTTAGAGCGTCAGCATATGAAAAAGCATCTGGAAATTTACTTTTGGTTTGGGCAACATTTTTGGAGTTTGCCTGTTGTGGAATGGTGGGCTGAGGTAAACTTGGGAAGTTTGATTCACGGTACTGATTATATATAGGTCTTTTGACCACCGCTTTATTTTTGAGTTCCAAGTATACTTTGCATCCTCGATAATTAGCCGTGTGGTTCTCACCGCAATTACTGCATTTTTTACAGCTAACTTCAGTTTTCGGGTGGGGACATTCACTGCTTCTGTGTACGTCTCCGCACCTGACGCATACTGCCGGTAATTTGCAGAAAGATTTTGTGTGCCCAAATTCTTGGCAATTTTGACACTGAGGGGGGCCTTTACGTTTAATGGGTTCCTCTACATATATTCGACGGTTTAGAAGATACCGTAATCCATATATAGGATGATTGTCACCTTTTTTCCTTATATTGTTCGAGTTAAATTCTATTTCGACTCTAAAAAGCGGTTGTGGAATTTTATTTTTATTTAAAATATTATGGATTGATTTGACTTCATACCCTTCAGATTGAAGGGCATTCTTAATATCGCTAATAGGTACAGTACTGTCAATGCCTTTAATGATTACGTTTAAACCTTTTGCACTTTTGAGTTGATAAGTATAGTAGTTTTTCTTTTCAGTATCGAACTTGTTCACAATTGCTCTAAAAATCTTTTCATCTTTGGCTTGGATTTTGGTTTCCTGAATATTACCCTTTCGTAGAGAAACAACGTAGAAATTGTCTTTGCCAACAATCTGTGTCAACTTAGTTACCAAGGCATTGGTAGTGGGCTCTCGTAGGTACAGTGGTGGGGGTTTGAAATTCTTTTTTGCAGCTGTATTGTCTTCCTTCTCTTTTTCTGCAAGAATTGCAAAACGGTTTGCGTTGTCAGTGTTATTTTTTGCCTGTTTTGGATGTGGTTCCAACGTGGAGGCTGCTCTAGGGCTGGACTTACGTTTCGTTATTGTGATATAACGGTCCATACCTGTGAGAACTTTTTCACTGCTCTCAGTCTTCGCTGCACTTTTTTTAATTGTTGTACTTTCCTTATTTACGTCCGGTGATTGCAAAATGTCTTCGATGTTCTTATGACTACCCAAAAGAGGGGTATGGGGTAGATTTGTATTTGGCCCAACACACTTATTTACATTTTGACCACTCGCACTATTGCTGATTTTTTTTTCACTTGTTGGGTCGCTAACGTAGCGTACCCGATTTGCAGGCTTCGCTGTCAAATAACGCGAGTCATCAATTTTTTTATTTATATTAACTGTTTCACATTCTTTTGAAGTAATGATCACGTAAGCATTTCTATCATTAAAACTCAGTCTGCGTTCATTAGCACTTGCACTTGGCTCACTCATTAATTAGGTTAACGGCCTTTATATATTTTTTTTTTACTTATTTGATTGTTGTCTGTCTTTATGCAGTTTTCTTTTCTTTTTTAAACTTTATTAAGTTTAAGTTGTTTTGTTTTTTTATTATTCTTTTTTTTATTTTAGTTGTAATAAAACACCTATTCCAAATATTTTTTTATAATTTGCCGACTACACGTCCGTACACTTTAAGTGCCGCGAACTAACTGAGGCGAAATATGAAAAAAAATTATGTTGGCGACTAGAGCATACCTGCTTCGTCAGCGTCCATAGATAATTAAACGCACAGTGAATATTAAATGGAAGGTTAGCAGAGTCACTTCTTGAAAAATCAATCAGTAAAGTTCTTCACACAACATAGGTTCCTAACCACCAGACAATCACGGCCTAGTCTAGTCGTCGTAGTCCAGTTGGTAGTTTATTGACTTATTAGACGTAAAGCCACGATTTAAACATCTCGCACTGAACGAAATATGAAAAATTATCTCTTCGGCGACTTCCTCTCAACAGATTTCTAGCAAAAACTTCGGGAGTAAATAAATTTGCAATGAAAAGTTTCGCAAAAATCTGTCGTTCAGAGTAGACACTAAACTCATGCATAAAAAATAAGGCACACTACGTATGTAGGTCGTAATCGTGACCAAATTTTTGTTTGTTTTTATATTTTTTAATACATATTTTTCCCTGCTAAATTTGTCGAAAAGAGTCTCGATTATTACAGTAACACGTTTTCTACAACTCAGAATTGTGTTCATGTGATATTCACATCACAAAGGGAAATATGGTCCTCCTTACGAATAAATAACCTAGTAAAGCCTTAATAATCGCACGTAAAATATCTTGATTTTCATCTTAATAGACTCACAGAAATTAAATTCTAGCTGATGGAAATATTATGGCTTCTTCGTCGAAGCTTTTGTTTTGTATCTCTACTTAAATAATTCGTTCATATATCTAATACGATGTTATGTTATTTTGTAATTGTGAACTACCTCTGTTATACACTGAGAAAAAAATTTTAAGTCTTAAATCTAATCTTGCTTAAATAGTTCGATTTCATTTCGTTTTAGCAGTGAATCACAAATGGAAACTTGGTCCATTTGATGTTTCCAGATTCCATATTCATATTCTACAAATAGTTTAGAACTGTTTGTTGACAAATGCCTAGTTTTTTTAGCTCATATGACAACCTTTCTCAATTTTTCTTTATAATTTTATTCGCTTTACTTTAGCAAATTCTCTTCTAATAAAGTGAAGTTTATAATGTCACCATTCAAGCAAGGAATTGTGCAGTTAATATCTCCAAAACTATTTACTGTTAGAAATCTATCGGCATTTCGTAATATCAGCTGCGGCTCAACTGAAAACTTTAGGCGATTAATATGTTGAACTACAGTGGCCACATAATTATGATGGCTTTGCTTTGTAATAAAAAAATACTAGTTTCCTTGGTTATGTACATAAACGTGCATTTTGAATTGATTTTAATAAAATCATAAGCTATAGAAAAATCACATAAGATATCATCTCCTAGGAAAACTTCTTCATTCCTAAATATGTTGAACTAAGGATCAGCATATACATACAAACATAGCATGATAAAAATGAACGTATTGTCCCTCATCCGCCCCAATTTTTGGGTGTCTGCTTCTTGGTACCAAACCGGATAAAATAGTTTAGAGGATAAAGATTTGGCTTCAAATATGAAAACATATCACAAAATAATCTATAATGTAGAATACTGCAAGTCTTATTTCTTGGAATTTGTATATTTATACAAGATAAATTTCAAAGATTTCAAAGAAGACTATGAAAAATAAAGCGAAAAAGGTACGAAGTTATTGACGAAGCCCAGAAAATAAATGTTAAAAATACATCAAGAAAATTGATTAGCAAATCACAAGTTATCTAATGATTTAAACGTTCTTAAACTTAACTTCTCACATCAGCATGTCCAAATTTCCTAATCCTTTTTAAACATATATTGATTACATTCTACTCTTTGAAGAGGCATTTTGTCACATTCCTATGACGAACATTGTTGATGTTTTCCTCCTTTTCAGAATTCAAAGAGGTTCTTAATTGGATTACTTTAGAAAGACTGTAGCCTTTTTATTTTATAAATTCGAAAACCCTTAATAAAACTTTTTCATCGTCTTTAAAGATTCAAAGATTCATATGCCACTCTCAGCTCGTCATAATTTCAGACATAAAATTTACCACAATAATAACCATTGCCATTACCATTGCCAACACACTTTTACTTTAAACAGACATTAAAATGTGTCTGCATTTTGCACCCAATAAAAAAATTTTAAGGCTTGTAGTTTTTCTCCTTTAAAAGATCTCCTTAAAAATCATTGTTGTCTTGTTCTCCACAACTTACACAATAAAATGTGCCAAAATGCACTAAAGAACTCTACAATAACTTGATTTTATGTTCTCCTTTTCTACCAGGGCATATGAAAGTAAAGTTATTTTAACAGTTATTCGCACACAAATACAAAAGAAAAAGAAACGAAACTCTCTTTGGCATAGACTGGAAACAAGCTTTTTATCTCACTCATCATCTTTTAGAGCTCAGGTTTATGTTTCATGTGCCATGTTATGGCTGTTGGTTGTTGGTTCTGTTTGAAGAATAAAAATGAAATGAAAAAAAGGAAATAAACTGACAGACAGTCTTTATAGTGCTGTTTGTAAACACAAAAAAGTTGCAACAAAAACAAAAATGTTTTTTGAAGGTAAAAAATATTATTTTACTGTTACTGTTGCAACAATTTTTCTTCTTTTTTTTTTTGGAGTTCGTATATTGCTTTGGAAAATACTGGTGAAAAGAATTTAAAAAAAGAAATCAAAACTTTTTCAATTCAACACAAAGAAAGAAAAAATCTCCTTACATTTCATTAACTTGATAAAGGTAAAGCAGAATATTTACAAGGCATGTCTAAGGTCGAGTTGAAATTTCAGTGTCGTTTTCGTATTTTTGTTTTTGTTCGAAAATATTCATTCGAATTGCTAATAAATTAAGATCGTTATCGAAGGGCTAGACTTTGTTTTAATTACAATAATACGTCACACCGTCTCAAAAGCTGTGGAATAAGATTTTAGCGAAGGAAACTATTTTTTTTATTTAAATCATGCTACTGTTTGTTTAATATTTTTCGTTTTTACAGAAGATTTGATATTAATACTAAAAAGAAGAAAAATGAATTTAAGGCTAAATTTTAAATATAAAACACATGGGAAAGGCGAAAAACATTTTAGGACAAAAATATTACTCCATTGCGTATAAATCCCGAAGTGATATATAGCATATCTACTTTGTAGAAGTTTATAGACTTCTTGATCACTTCTATTATTCTATTTCTAATCATAAATATTTCAATGTTTAAAGCAGCGAAGATAAAAGCAATTGAAACTAGAATGTAATTCATATCTCAACATACTTCTAATAAGGGGAGAATAATTAGGAGAATATGACCTTAAAGCTTTGATTTTTAGCCTCAATGGATGTCCCGTTAGCCAAGTATGGAGTTTGCTTTCGGTACCCACCAGACACTGTGGTCTATTACACTACTTAGGTTGTAATAATCATAATGTAATCTGTAACTTAATAAAAATAATATAAACATCTACTTGGGCAGTCGGGCAGCGATTATTGCACTGCATTATTGCACTACATATATGACTGACTTCCAAGATCCTCTCATCTGTTACTATTTACGATCTCGACCATTTCAAACTGAAATGAATTTCAAGTTAGTGAGATATTCGAGGGAATATATTTATAATTATGAGTGATAAAAAATGACTCCAGAGGTATCAAATTTTGTAGGTACAAGATTAAACGGAATGCAAATAGTCTGACATAGTCTCTTACAAAATCTTCAAGATCCCCTTACCCTCATGTCTCATCTGGCGGAAAAAAGAACCAATACCATCTTTATGCTTACCAATAATTTAATTATGATATTTACAAATGAAATTATTGCCTTTGGTAACAACGACTTTCGTAGGAACTGTTTGATGGAGAATCAGAAGAAGCAGTATTCTCTGTGCAAATGTTCGACTCTATAAAAAATTAGACTATAAGCAAGTATTATTCAAGAACTGAAATGTCTTCGCAATTTGTCGGGGCTGTTCATAGGGCCACAAGGAATATAAATGTAATTAGTCTAGGGAGGTATATTTCCATAGTAACCAATGGGCCTAATTCTCTGGTAATTGAAGTAAACTTCAATACCCTACAAAAGAAAAAAAATTCTAAAAAATTTTAAAAAATTCTTTACATATGTTTTGTACGCGAAACAAAGAAACACTTCTTTACATATTCGTTGCTGAACACAAAGTGCCGCTTCTTTATTTAAAAATATGTTACACACATCTTCTACCAGCTAAGAGTACATTGTAAACAACAACAACAATAGCAAAGCAAAATCACTCAAGAGAGTGCTGTTTATAAGAAGAACATAAAACACATGTTGGTAAATGCATCGTATGATTTAACTGTTAATTTTTGTTTAAAGAAAATTTAAGAAACATTAGGGTGGCACTTAGATTCAAAAGGTAAATAATAATGTACATAAAAATATGTATAAATTACATTTAGAATAAATAAATAAATTTGTAAGCAAAACATCGTCAACATTCCGCCAGCCTTGAACAGAATTTATGAAGTTCAATCATCCTTCGGCAAGGGGTACAATTTTGTCACAGGTCTTTGTAGTGTTGAGGTTGCAGTCTTTATAGTGGCCACTCTAACTCGACCATCAGAACCAGCGTGGGTTTCTATCACACGACCAAGTTTCCAGCAAGTGGGAGGTACATTTTCTTCTCGAAGGAGAACGATATCATCTATTTGTAGATTTGGTTTATCTTTTAGCCATTTCGCCTTAGATTGAAGGGACAGTAGATAATCATTTGACCAGCGCAACCAAAAGTATTGGGACAGTTGTTGAATAAGTCTCCACTTAGAAATAGCTGATGTTTTTAAATGAGTGACATCAACCTCGGGTAAAGCATTTAGGGGTCGACCAATTAAAAAGTGACCTGGACTAAGATATGGCAGGTCATCTGAGTCAGCTTGGACCAACGGTCTTGAGTTCAGGATAGCTTCAATTCTTGTTAATAGCGTAGTTAGTTCTTCATAGTTAAGGGTAGCTTGACCAATGGTTCTCCGAAGATGATATTTTATACTCTTTACCGTGGACTCCCATGCACCGCCAAAATGTGGTGCCGCAGGTGGAATAAAGTGCCACTGAATGCCCTTTGTAGCTAGAATATTTGAGATATTGTTATTAAATTCAGAATTTTTTACCATTTTGTAGATTTCTCCTAGTTTCTTGGCAGCACCTTGAAAGTTAGTACCGTTGTCACTGTGTATGTGACCACAAAGTCCTCTTCGGGCTACGAATCTGTCTAAAGCAGCTAAAAATGCATCAGAACTTAAATCTGTAACAAGTTCTAGATGCACAGCTTTAGTGACTAAACAAATAAATACAGCGATGTATGATTTGACGATAGGAGACTTGCGTCCATTATGTTGTTTATACATTATGGGACCTGCATAGTCGCAGCCAACTTCATAAAAAGGGTATGCTGTATTGACTCTAAATTTAGGAAGATCGCCCATAAGTTGATAGTTAGCCTTTGCGTTATAGCGTTGACAGGCTGAACATTTGTCACATACTCGTTTAGCTAATTCACGTGCACCTACAATCCAATACCGTTGACGCAGTGTAGCTATTAGAAGGGTGATTCCTGCATGCAAATTTTTCAGATGGCAATCATGAACAATTTTATACGTAATTGGATTGTCTTTGTGTAGTATAATTTGATGCTGGCTATCATATGGTAAACTAGCATGTTTGAGTCTGCCACCTACTCGTAAAATGCTATGGTCATCTAAAAAGGGTGACAACCGTTTTAGTTTTTTACTGGTAACAGGTGTCCCTTTTTTAATGGATGATATAACATCAGCAAATTCAGATTCTTGACAATATTTGAAGATTTCATTTTCAGCATCTCTTAATTCATTTACCTGGAGTGGCACTCTAAATTTGGTTTTAAACCGAAAATTGTTGTATGCTCTATAGACGTAAGCAAGTGCTCTGACCATACGAGTGAAACGTGAAATTCGATTATTTAACTCATCAATAATGTCGGTAGAAAATGTGGTAATTAAAACAACTTGCTCTTCTAGACGTAATTCTTCATTAGTTTTTAATTCTTTAACAGGAGTTGGCCATTCAGTTGGGTCCTTAAGTAGGAAAGATGGCCCTTGAAACCACATTGGGTTATCAATTAGATAGCTGGATCTAACACCTCTACTAGCACAATCTGCTGGATTTAATTTAGTTGGCACATACCTCCATTTAACATCAGGAAGGGTATCAAGAATATACCCAGTTCGATGACCGACAAAAGTTTTCCATTTAGTAGGATGTGATGAGAGCCATGCTAATACAGTTTTACTGTCTGACCAGCATACAATCTTATTTTTGTCTATACGCAGCACAGGCGACAAATATTCAAAAAGTTGTGCCAATAGATAGGCAGCACACAGTTCCAGCCGGGGAATCGATACCAAAGTTAACGGAGCCACCTTTGTTTTAGCCATCACTATATTGGTAGATACTTCACCATCTGCTGACGTTTTACAACAATAGACTACGGCTGCATAGGCTGCACTGGACGCATCACAAAACCCATGATAAGTAACGTTGGTTTCTGTAGAGAAAATAATTCTAGGAATATTAATATTATTCAGTAAATTAAATTCAGAAAACAGTTGTTCAGCCATGGTTTTAATTTCACTAGGAAGCTGATCGTCCCAATCCAAACTGATTAACCATAGTTTTTGCATAATGATTTTAAGGGCTATAATGACAGGTGAAATCCATCCAAGAGGATCAAAGATTTTGGAAATTTCTGATAATAGTTTTCTTTTAGTATCAATGCAGTAATCTTTAGTTTTAACATTGTAAGAAAAACAATCAGCTGTAGGATTCCATATAACACCGAGAAGACAAACAGTAATGTCTGTAGGAATATTCACTATACTCTCAATCTTATCATTTTCAGGAATGTTAGTTAAAATTTTACTCTCATTAGTTGCCCATTTTCTTAACCGAAAGCCGCCAGCCGTAAGAAGTTGGTTTAAATCTTCGGCTAATTTTTGGGCTTCTGCTATAGTGTTGGAGCCAGCCATACAATCATCAACGTAAAAACAGGTTTTTAACATCTCACATGCTAGTGGAAAGCGGTCACTCTCATCTTCACTTAATTGTAAAAGTGTACGTATTGCCAGGTATGGAGCAGAGGTGGTACCGTAGGTGACAGTAGTGAGTCTATAGTGCCTTATCTCCTCACTAGGATTATCCCTCCACAAAATTCTTTGAAAATCACGATCGCACTCTTGTACGTCGATCATGCGAAACATTTGTTTAATATCAGCCGCAAAACAAAATTTCTTACACCTGTATCGTAGTAAGACTGCCATAAGATCTTGCTGTAATACTGGACCTCGAAGCAAATTATCATTTAGGGATTGTCCATTGGATGATTTACTAGAACCATCAAACACTACTCTAAGTTTTGTGGTGAGGCTGGTATCCTTTAGCACAGCGTGGTGTGGCAAATAATACACTGTAGCAGCGGAGCGTTTAATTTCATTTTGAGGCACAGGTTCCATATGGCCCAATGCAATATATTCATTCATAAATTCACAGTATGCATTTTTTAAGTTACTATTGGATTTAAACTTACGTTCCATAGAATTTAGTCTTCTTAGGGCTCCAGTAAAGGATTCTCCCAGCTCAGGGGTATGCTTAAAAGGTAATCTAACAGCATATCTTTCAGAACGGGTTGTAGTCGAAGAGTACAAATCCTCTGCCATTCGATCTTCCGCAGTTAAAGACGGCTCTTTTATATTAAGGCTCTCAACTTCCCAAAATAATCGTAAGGCTTTGTTAAGATCTTCTTCATCACTAATTTGACTCGTGATGTTACACACTGTGACCATTTTGTCCATTGTACAACCACTGCAAATAACCCAACCAAATGCAGTGTTTTGGGCCAACAAGTTGCCTTCCTTTAAAACCCTACCTTCTCTGATTAACAAAAAGAAATAGTCAAAGCCAATTATAATGTCTATATCCTTAGGTGAATAAAATTTATTATCAGCCAGTGGGAGTGATTTAATCTCATCCCAGCAGGTGATTGTTAATTTTGTGCAGGGTAATTTTGAAGTTAAATTATAAAAAATATGGGCAAATATATAAATTATTTCATTTCCATGGGTAGATTTGATTTCTAATTGTACAGCTCCTCGTGTAGCTCCAGCTTTGTTATTACCCAGTCCACTTACAAAAATTCTTATTGGCTTTCGTACTAGCATCAACCTCTGTGCACATTTTTCTGAAATGAGAGTGTTTTGACAACCCGAATCTAATAATATGTTACAAGTTTGATAACATCCCATGTTATCTTTTACTAATACTCTGGCAGTTGGCAACAACATGTTAAAATTATTTACCTGCGAAGCTTCAGCTAAATTCACCTGAGAGTCACTAGCAACAGTAAACGTTTCATTTAAATTGTTGGAATGATTCGAATTAGCAGCAGAATGAGAGTTTTTACCCGGTTCCTTTGTCATTGTAGGTGCTAACGGCTTTCGGTTAATGTGGATTAACGAATGATGCTTTCCTTGACACGATTCACATACATGTTTCGAAGGACAACTCTGTACAGTATGGTTAGGCTTTAAACAATTAAAACATAGGCGTTTCTCCTTTATGAATTCAACTCGTTTAGTGACGTCAAATATGTTGAAAGTCGGACAATAAGACAGATGATGATTTTTTCCACAAGCAGCGCAGGCTTTTTTCATTGTACTGGTATAAGCACGAGTAGACTTCACAGTTCTTTGGGGGGGCTTGCTATGTTTTCCTTCAGGTGATGGCAACCGCTCCAAAGCGTCACAACGTTCATTTATGAAAATAAAAAAACTTTCCAGCGAAGGGAAGGTTAGCTTACCACAGTGTTCAGCCCAAGATTGTAGGGTGTGTCGATCTAATTTTTGACACAGTAGATGGATCAGCCAAGGATCTCTCTTTTCCGCATCAGGGCCTTGAGCTCGAAGGCCTCGGATCACTTCATCAGCAACGTTGGAAAGCTTACGTAATTCCTTTGAATCATCAGCCTTCGGAATTTGAAGGAAAGTCTCAATTAAAGAGTCAACCACCAGCGAGGGTTTGTCGTACCGTTCCTGCAACTTTTTCAGCGCTTCTTCATAATTTTGGTCCGATACCTGCAAATGGCGTATAAGGTTGGCAGGATCGTCCTTTAAAAGACCTTTTAAGTACTGGAACTTTTGTGAAGCAGCCAAACAGTTGTTGTTGTGGATGGAACTCTTGAACAAATCAAAAAACGATTTAAATTCAGAGTATTTGCCATCGAATACTGGAACATTAATTTTTGGCAATCGGACATCAGTCCCGTTTGCTGAGGCATTCATTGTTTGAGAAAATGATGCAGCAGAGGTCCTAGGTTCCGTCATTTGAAGGCTCGACAGTTTTTCCAAAAGCGCAGTCTGCGTCTCCAAAAATTTTTGCATTGCATCATGCTGAATGGTTGTTGAATTCATAGGGTCAACATTAGTGGATCGCAGCTTGGCATCAATCAGCTCATTGTATTGTGTCTTCACACGATAATATTTTGCCTCGAATTCCTCGTATTCGGTTTCACGATCAGGAAATTGATCACTATGTGATGTCATTTCTATGTCCAAGGATTGGAATTGATCGTAAAGTGCTTCCAGTTTCTCCAAGCGAGCACGTAAGTCAAACAAAGAAGTTTGATCATTTACTTGGCTTAGGAAGTTTTCAATCCTGGTAGCAGTACGCTTCAGATGCGATCTTTTATTCTTCAACGCCTCAATGATACTCATTGTAAATTACTTTTTTTTTATTTATTTTCAGATAAAAATAACTTCAAATTATTGTTCACACTTTTAACTATTTTTCACAAACTGTACTTTTTTTTTATTATTATCACGTCGGGGTCACCAAAAAATGTACGCGAAACAAAGAAACACTTCTTTACATATTCGTTGCTGAACACAAAGTGCCGCTTCTTTATTTAAAAATATGTTACACACATCTTCTACCAGCTAAGAGTACATTGTAAACAACAACAACAATAGCAAAGCAAAATCACTCAAGAGAGTGCTGTTTATAAGAAGAACATAAAACACATGTTGGTAAATGCATCGTATGATTTAACTGTTAATTTTTGTTTAAAGAAAATTTAAGAAACATTAGGGTGGCACTTAGATTCAAAAGGTAAATAATAATGTACATAAAAATATGTATAAATTACATTTAGAATAAATAAATAAATTTGTAAGCAAAACATCGTCAACATGTTTATTTCTTAATTCCAATACAAGCTTATTAATTAAAAATTAAGCTGTATTGAAAAGCTTAATTTTTAAAAATTTTGGATAATCTGAAAACATCTAAAATAAGGCTGTGAAAAATTCATATAATCATGACAATAAAAATTGTGAAGTAAATTTAATATTTTCTAGAAATTTTTCCAAGAAATTTTTTATTTATTGTTTACCTATTTGAAAGCTGTAAGCAAAATCGCCGTAATCTGTTGTTTAAATCTCAGCTCAAACATCTCGAACAACAACGAATTATAAAAAAATTTTATCTGTTCAGTGAAGAAAAATTTCTTGCCAGTGTCATAGCTGCCTGGAGCATAAATTGGTCTGAATTGTTCGAGATGCATATAATGTTTTGAAATCTCGTGAGAATTGATATCGTCTCAAATTCGACAATTTTGTTTGTTCATTTATAATTTATCCGGAAATTCATATTCAGCGATGAAATGACTTTTCTATTCAAATTAGGGTCCGTTGCCAACTACTCCCATTCAGCGAACACACGTTGTTGTATATAGTTGTCTATGATGATTTGACAAAATTAATTTGGCAGATATAGCTTCAACCCAATGGGTGTTATCAACTGTGAAATTTTAAAATTCCCTGTTGGAAAACCCCATATAAAACCTTTAAGTGACAATTTAAGCCCTTAAACTTTAAAGAGCACGAAAGTAATTCTTTTTATGTTTTGTTTTTTTTTTTGAAGTTTTTATTTTTCTTATTTAATTATTAACTATTATACACGCATGTTTTACCTCTTACCCACTCTATGTTTATATGATTGCTTCTTTACTTATTGCGTTTTCCTCTTACTCTTTATCTTATAGAATGTATAATTTTAATTCGATAAAATTATAACTACAACAACATTAAAAGCTGTAAAGTAAAAACAAAAAAAGGGGATTTTTAATAAAAAGAAAAAATAGTCAACAAAAAACCAACAAAATTAATAAATCATACGAGACATACTTTTATAAGTAGCAAGCAGCAGAACAAGGATTTCATAAAGAAGAAAAACTGAAAAGAAAAAAAGGAAAGAAAGAGAAGTTAAACTTGTTGCAACAACATAAAATTAAAAACAGGTAATTAAATGCTCTGTGATATGTTGCAATATTTAATTAAATTAAATTTTATTATCATTTACCATTTGCCATTACCATTACCATTACCATAAATTGATTTACAAGCATTAAACGAACAACAGTTAATCACTGTTTCAATGGCAGAAAAATTTTTAAAGGCCAGACCAAAAAGGAATACAAATAAACAGTCAGTCAGTCAGTCATACAGTCAATATGATAAATGATTATTATTTATTATCGGCTAAAGATGATATTAATTAATCCTTAAAATTACAAAAAAAGGAATAAAAATCATGCAATACCCAGTTAAACAGACAACGAAAACGACAGCCAGTGATTGCTTGACCACATTCATTTTTTTCTTAATTTTTTTAATCATTTAATTATTTGCAGTGATAAACTTATTTTCTTTCGCATATCCTTTATATTCTGACTATTTTCCCATAATGACCACAAATCCCAACACGTTAAATGCCTGGTAGAAACAGAAACAGATGGACCCTCTTAGTAGTTATAACAGGAAGAGAAACATTCAATGATTTCTCGCTTCTTTAGTTTAATAAAAAAAAATAAAAAACAAAATTTTTCGCAGTGATTTCTTTCACTTTTTTATTGATTTATTGTGTCCATCAATATGCCACTCACGCACGAATCATCAATTTTTTGTTTCATTATTTTGTTTTTTTATATTGTTGAGTGATTGTGCGGTGTTATGGCCTCAGGTAATTTTCCTTTTGAAATTTATTTTATGGGCTTAAATTGAATACTTTTTTGTCTTTTAAATTCCCATCCGTTTAATCGCTTATTGTCTGTGGAATTTCTTAAAACTGTTCAGACACGTACACACTGTTTTGTTTCTTAAGCGAAACAATTGGTTTTTATTTATGAGTGTGACGTCTAAAGAAATTGTCTCGTATGTGTCCGCTTAATAAAAGAAAATTTAAGCTCATATTAATCATACGCACCGTGGTACGTTAAGTTAATAAGCAATTGTTTCATATTAAATATCAATCATACGTACTGGGGGACAAACTTAAAGAAGTAAACAAAACAAAATAAAATTTAAATGTGAATGCAATAACAGTCAATATTCTAAAGGAAATATACTATATGGGGTATATGTATTAATCGCTTTGGTGTTTTTTTTAAAATAAATTTATTGAATTTAAAATAAATATAGAAAACATTCATTGTCAGCCGTCCCACCTATGGGATGCAAATGCCTGGGTAACGTTGAATGCCTCGTATGAATATCTATCGCCCTTCTTACATTGCCTTAAGATTGTCGTAAAAAGGTGTTTTAGTATTTTGATTATGCCTTTGAAGTTTGACCTCAAACTTTATAGGATACTCCTACAATATCTGCTCAAAGCCTATTGCACAGAAAATTTCAGAATGAGGTGTCGGTGTCAAATTATTTTCCTGTCTAGCATCTGATATACAACCGCGTGTTTCTTATTGGGTTGCATCGTTACCCACAGTTTCCAAGAATGTGTAAAATGATTCATTCTCATCGACATTCTTACTTTAATTTTATTCACAATAAAAGTCTTATGGTCTTTCGCCCACATCTAAGTGGTTCCAAAGTATCCCATTGTTTCTGTCTAAAGTCCAAGTGATATTTTGGACCACTTCAGCTTACAGAGTACAGATTTTGCAAATTTGCCATCTGTGAAACTGTGTTAGATAGATTACTTCATTTTCATTCTCAAACAGTCCATATAGGTATCATGAATAGTATTCATGTCTACTTTATTTCGAACGAAATTTACTCTGGCTTACTTCATACGCACCTCTGTTTGGAAACAAATATAAAGGTTAGATAGACGGAAGCTTAGTCTAGTTTTTTGTTCCATTATATAAACGTACAGTGCAGTTATAAGACCATGTTTAGACTCGTCCATGTAGTACCTTGCCGCAGCAGGCTGCTGAATCAAGTTATCTTTGAATAGGATTATGAATGTGATATCAGATTGATGCTTTCTCTTTCTATTCTGTATGACATTTCAATATTATGCATCCATCGTCGTACATTTTTAATTGCATAGCCATTCTCCCATAGCTTTGAACCGACAGACTGAAAGGGTCATCTCATGCTACATGCCTATTTCCATTCGACCTAGTTGGCATAGTTGTGCTCATCGTGTATTCTATTCCCAGGCAACACAACTGGTTAAATTTTTGTATTCTAAAACTACATGTCCCTTTCTGCTCGCTATACTTCTGAAGGTGCATAGTTAATACTATTCAAAGTAGTTTCAATTGTTGGTTACTGTTAAGCAAAATATGAAAAAGGCTTTTATAGGCAATTCAAATTATATTCTACTTTTTTGAAGTAACTAAGATCTTATGCTTGATGGAGTATAGCAGACCATATCCTCTGATGGGAATTAAATCCATAAGTATACTTGCATACCACCCAGTACTCTTTCAGTAATTCAGGACAGAATTTGTAGGATATTCACATGCTTCGAAATGTTTTCTGCTACGATGTATAAATAATTACTAAAATAAATAATTACTAAGAAAACCAAGGCACTTGTTCAAGTTAATAGTCTCATATCAAGACTACCAAACCGTTACACGCTTTACTACAGGGCTGACCTAAAATATTTAGCACATGTTGTAGACTGATGCGTTGTGTAGCAGTATTTTTAAGGCAGGGGTGTTATTATTTTGAAGCTTTTCAAGATTTTTACGTGAACTGTTTGCAAGTGAAGTTATAAAAGATTATAAAATATTTTTGTTCCAATTAAGAAATCTGAATGAAGATTTAAACTTTCCTTTTATATATTCAAATTTAACAGAAATAATGGATGCAGTCTGGATTGCGACCTAGGTTTTCACGTCACTTATGTTGTGTTTATTAATTTTATATATGAGTGCCGGCTTGAACCGTGGCCTCACCTCTAATTTTCCAACACACTACCTACTAGATTACGGCGACTTTCGCTAGAATTATACCATTATAATATCTCTAAAAGAAATATTTAATTTCGATAATCCACAGTTTTTTTCTGCATAACAGTTAAAATTCGCAATAAAAACCCACTTTTACGGACTCGTAGGCTCTTTTAAGATACAGTTCCCATTCCACAAAAAATTAAATTTATTTTAAAATTTATTTAAACCCATAAAATGTAAACAAAAATAATTTAAAAACATTCACAAATTTTTATATTCTTTCGCTATTTCATTACTTTTCTTGTAGAACACCACAAATTATTGCCGGCAACAAATTTTCATGGCAACAAACTTTTAAACAAAAAATAAAATAAAAAACACGAAAAACTTCTACTAATTTAAGCATAAATTGTTTATTATTATTGTGGTACTTGTTGTTGCTATTCCTTATGCCGCTATTGTTTACCAACACCTTCTTTTTTCAAAAAACAACAAAAAATAAAATAAGAGGGGAGCCAGCCTAGGAAATGAAAATTAAATTGCAAGTAAATATTGTCTTGTATTATTTTTTTTTATCATATTTTATACCCGGACTGACGCGTTTACTGTCTGTGAATTTGTTTGCAGAGCTTCTGGGGTTTTGTTTGTGTAGCATAAAATATTTAAATAAATAGCAATGACTCTTAAATTGTCGTTTATTTTGTGATTTTTTTGAGAAAGAAATTTTATCATCTTGTGAACAGGTGGTCATAAATGATGAGGTTAATGATACTGTACTGTAAACAAATTGCTGTCTACACCGTTTGAAGTGTAAAGTTAAAAAATATTAAATTAGAAATCATAGAGTCCTGGCTTTAGAAAATTTAGAAAATTTTAAGTATACTTTTATCGAATGAAAATCTTGAACTGATTAATCTAAAATAATAATAATGTTTGGTTTTTAATTTATTTATAGGTCAATAAATCAAATAGTATTTTAGCATGGAAAAGGTGTACATGTAAACGGTTTCTTAAACAAATAGATGAATAAAAAGGAAATATTTTATCTTGCTACCGGATGTAGTTTACAAGCAACAGAATTTAAATATTTTACATAATTATGAAAAAAAAAATGTATTTAATCGATAATCTTCCTTGTGTTTCACCCAGTATATTAAACTATTTTATTAAATAGTATCTGTTTGGATAAAATGAATTAAAAGAAATCTAGGTATTGTATTGTATTGTATGTTCGGTTTTCAAAACCTTTAAAAATTTTTCACTAATTTTAAAAAATTGATATGTTATTAAACCTGTTCCATTCTGATAAGTATCGTTGAAATGAGTAAAGATTTTTTCACCTAAGCAGGTGTTTGGTCTACCATAGCAGATGATAGAATAATAAAAGTTCTGTCTGTTAACATATGTTGGGTATCTTTCTGCAGAAGTAAAGCTGTCTGACTATAATGTCATACCGCGCCATCTAATATACTGAACTGATCGTAATCGAATTGTAGTCGCCGTAGTCTAGTAGGTAGTATGTTGGCCTATTAGACACGATTCCACGGTTCGAACATCCCCAACAAAACGAAATATGAAAAAGTTCTGAAAGTACATAAAATTGCCATGAAAAACTTCTCAAAAATCTGTCGTTCGAAGTCGACTTTAAACTGTAGGTGCCGCCACTCACGTAGAAAATGAACACACACAAAATAAATGTTGTGAGAAAATAGGTCGTAATCCTGACTTAAGAGTTTCAATGACTAATTATGTATGCATGTATATTCGTAATCGAATTTTATAGCTCTCAGTTTGAAAAAAATATCCTCAGATTTTGTAAGTTATAAGTTTTAGTGGAAAGTATCTCTGGGTGCATATGCCCAAAGACTGGAAATATTTTATAACGCCTTTTGCAGGAGCTAGAGTTGCAGCAGTAGTAAAGGCCACAGAAGATCTGCTCTGCCATTCTCAGGAGCTTGGTAACATAAGAAAAATAATTCTAGCCAACGACGATTTAAATAGAATTCATACCTACTAAGACGGTATAGCGGAGTGATGACACTCAGGACTTACATGACTGAGAAAGTGCTACATCGAGACCAATTCAATCTAACATAACTTTTGAAGCAGAAAAAAATTAAGAGTCAACTGTGGCTGAATATTGTGACTGAGATTTTTAGTTCGTTTCCAAAAGGCGGATCATATTCTAAGAGTAATACCTATAATACCTAAAGTCGCCGTAGTCTAGCAGGCAGTGTGTTGACTTATTAGACATGAGGCCACGGTTCAAACCCCATCTTAGACATCTCCAACAAAACGAAATATGAAAAAATATTTCTTCTTAGACTTCCTTTCAGCAGATTTCTTGCGAAAACTCTGAGAGTAAATACAATTGCCATGAAAAAATCTCCCAAAGGTCCAACACTCATGTATAAAATTAAAATACTCAACATATGTAAGTGGTGTGAGAAGCTAGATCGTAAGCCTGACTGAAGGTTTGTAATGACCACATATGTATATATGTAATCTTTGAAGCAGGAAAAAACAACTTTGCTGAATATTGTGGATGAGATTTTTTGTTCGTTTCTCAAAAAGTGGTTGGCAGTTTGCATATAAGGGTAATACCTATATAGTAATAGTAATAGCATGAATATGTAGTAAAATGCTCCGATTAAACCAATTTATATACTGGAAGGAAATAGGTAGTAAAATCTCGTATCAAATCAATCTATCCACAGACGTCGTATTTGTATTTAATATCCACAGAATTCTTAGTATTCGATTGTGTTAAAAAAGAGAAGTAATGTAATTCCATTAAATTCTATTCATTTTATTTTATTTTTACTTTAAGATCCAAAAGACATTCCGTTAATTATTTGCATTAAAGGCTCATAACTATTCTGTTCTATTCAAATTATTCCACTACATGAACATTTCAGAATATGTAGTATCTCTCTCTCTCTCTCTCTCTTCTACTGTAAATATTAATTTGCCTTGTTCAAAAGACTAAAAAGTAAATCCTTTATTTTTTTATTATAATTCCATGTAACCATGACATTTTATTTAATTTTTTTATTTTCATTCTTCTTGATTATTTCACAAATGAATGAATTCAGTACAAATATTATACATTAACATGAACATGAATATGAATATGAATTCTTATATGTATGTAAATGGTTAGCATATGATGATGTGTGGTGGTGGCGGTGACATCCTTTACCTTGAATAAGTAAAATTATGAATTAAATTGTCTTTTACTCGTATTCAATAAAAACAAGGTTAATGTGTAGAAAAAAAATAAAAAAGAATGAATTTTTTCAATACAAATTTCATTTTAATTAATTTAAATTGTATAATAAGCCGTATGAGTAACTCTATCCAGTTCAATTCACTTCAAATCCCTATTCTTAGCTGTTAAAAAAAACGCTGTTAAAGGTCAAACAATTATGACTTATAAGGACAATCGGCGGTACATTACTTACATATGAACATATACATACATTTTCCGTATAAATATGTTTGTGTACCTGTGAAGGTGTACGAATATCATTAATATCATATCACATCATATCATATCATGTGATAACTGTCTGTGTGTGTGTGTGTGTGTGTGTGTTCATTAAAGTGTGATAAATACTCGTGTAATATAAAATGAATTGAGCATTATATTGTATTTAGTTTAAGGTTAATTAAGTCCTTTAATGCGTAATTATAGGGTCATTATGTCATAAATCATAGTTGTGTTGACAATTATTAGCGTAATTACAGTATCATTTTAAAATCATTTTAAATGTTTACAATGGAAGGAATGGGTACACTTTTGTTCGAGTAACATTTGATACAAAATTGATAAAAGTAAAGAACGGAGTAAATAAAATATATCGTTAGTCGCATTCGCAAATGTGTTAAGTTCCTTTTTTTAAATTTTACAGGAGAAACAAAAAACATTGCGGCTTCTTCAGTTTTTAAAATTTGTAAACTTTTTAAACGCAATTATTTTTACAAAATAGCTCTCTTTAAATGACCTAGATCAAAAATTAAGAATAATTAATAATTAATATTCGTGGAGTTAGCACGTGCTGTTAATATTTTTCGTAGTTTTATGGACTTAGCGTTCTTGCAAACCACAAAATTACAACAACTTTAGACTACATACTGACATTTTTTTGTCGTAAAATATGTATTTGGTATAGTGTTATCATTTTACATTAAAATCTCAATTTTGGAAAAAAGTGGACTTAGCGTCTTTGCGAATTATACTAACGATATGTCTGTAGCTTTTCCTTTGACATCAATGGATAATTATGTACTGGGCAGATTGACAGTTCCTTATTTAGTAATAAATAATATAATAAGGTGCGGTTTTCATTATTTCATTATTGGATCAAGGCCAAAACAGTATATGTCACGGCCGGGTAACCTTTGGGATTGAAGAATTGGGTTGGATAGTCAGAGTATCAAGAGTTCCAAAAAAGTTTTCCCTACGTTCGAGGGACCGGAGATATTGGCAACGGCATACATACATAATTGGATATTACAACTCTTCAGTCTGCATTATGACCTAGCTTCTCACACCACTTACATATGTTGTGTGTGTTAATTTTGTACATGAGTGGCGAGACCTACTGTTTAAGGTCGACTCCGAACGATAAATTTTTCTGAGAAATTTTAAATGGTAAATTTATTTGCTCTGAAATCTACTGTGAGAAAGTCGCCGAAGAAATATTTTTTCATATTTTCGTTTTGATGTCTAACCTGGGGTTTGAACCTTATTTCTAATAAGCCAACACCCTATCTACGGCGACTACAGCGACTAGGGCGACTGCAATAGCAACGAACAAGTAACAAAAACTGCTCCACATAAATAAGATAAAATGCTCGCATTACGCTTATTTTTTTTTTTTTTTGTTTATGACGTCCATTTATGTCGATAGCTGGCATTTTTACGACGATGACTTGCATTTATTTTTTGGTCGATTACTTGCACTTGTTTGTTCGATGACTTGCATTTGTTTGGTCCATATCTTCCACTTTTGGCCGATGACTTGCATATTTTTTAATCGAATATTTACATTTTTTGATCGATGTTTTGCAGTTTTTGATGATGACTGACATTTTTGCCGATGACTTGTATCTTTTTCTGCATATCATCTAAACATTTTTTAGAAAATTGTGTCAATTTTAAAAGATTGACATTAAACAATGGTAATGAAAAAGAAATCGTTTTATAGACGAATTCTGAAGGGAAGCTATTACGATATTCAGCAACAAAACTGAATATCCTCAGCATCTATGATATGATACTTCTGGCTATATACAGTGGTGGCCACGAATTTAAGACACGACATATGACTGACTTAGTTGTGATAATATTTACAATCATGTAATATCAAAATTGATATTCTTTATTCTTCTATGTACCCTGTAATACTAAGAAAAAGTACCATTATTTTATTTTGTTTCCTTTTACATTTTGTTGCTTTTTGATCATATTATTGTAAAAACGTTTATTTGAAATTGGCCACGAATTTAAGACATTTCAGAAATATCTGGTTTTTTAAGTGATTTTTTGGTGTTTTTTGAAGCTAAACGTTGAGCAACGAATGTTTTATTTTATTTTATGTTGGAATACATAGAAATATTTAATTATAAATGGCCAGAGGTACTTGGAATACCGATGCCGAGCGAAAACTGATCCAACAACTAAAATTTGATGGAAAAATAATAATGGAGATATCCAAGCTGCTTAAATGTTCTAGATGCAAGATTTACAACGCGCTGGAGTACATCAAGCAACATGGTACCACCAAAAATGTCAAACAGCAACCTAGAGCCCGAAAAACTACACCTTAAAGTAGCTGATAATAATCCTTTCACGAGCTCAAGTAAAATAAAAAATAAAATTGTATTGGATTTTGATATTGATATTTCGTCTAGGGCAATAAGAAGATGTATAAATGAGAAAAACATGCGTGGGTGTATTGCACAACGTAAACCACTTGTGTCAAAAAATAGCAAATCCCGACTAGCATTTTGTCTTGATCTATATAATATGTAAATAAAACTTCTTAACCAAATATAGGTAGCAAAATATTATTAATTTTTCTTCCTAATATTACTAATATATTAAGAAAAATATCATGGACCTAAATTTTTTTTGATAAGATGTAAAAATTATCTCAAATATATAAGTAAAATGTCGTGTCTTAAATTCGTGGCCACCACTGTATGTACATCTGGTTATATGTATATCACATAATCAGAATAGGCTTCATTCGATAACAAGATTTTATCGAAATTTTTAATTCGTTTTTGGTATCACAAGATTATGAAAATCAGAAGAGAAATCTAAGGAATAATTATAATTATTTAAAAACGGACCTGTATACAATAGAAATTTATGTTTAATCCTTTGAAATTAAATTTTTTGGGCATCCTTTATGAGTGAACACTTAACATGATATCTCTGTAATCCATTTAAAACTTTAAGTCTTCATTTATTTAATTAGAAAAATAAAAAGAAATCAAAAACAAGAGAGTAGTAAAACGTTTGTTCAGAGCAATTGTTAATGGTGTTCTCTAACAATAACGTTTATTTTTTTCTTCGTCACTTTTAAATACAAAAACCTGACTGGAAAAGTACAAAATATTTACATGCATATGCAAAAATGCAAAACAGAAGCAAAGAAAGACTCATACATACAATGGCATATATTAACTTAAAATATAAAGAGTATGAATACGAATTTTATTTAAACCAAAATATTACTGCAGATACTGAGGTCAGCAACTGAGCTCAGAGTGTGTTGCATAGCAAAACATGAGAGCAAGGAATAACAGGATTTGAAAAACCAAAAAAATAAAGGAGAACTAGAATAATATTTATACATGGTTTTATATGCGAATATGCTACAGATTTTCATTTTTCTAACTTCCTAAGAGCAATAGAGAAATATGAGCTGTAAAGCTTTATAGCCAAAAGAGATATGAACAAATAAAGAAAAAATTAAAAATATTTTCACAAAAATTTATTTTTTCTAAAATTGTAAATCTTTTAAATTTAAAGCCAATAAAATTTAATTCAACTCAACAAGAATTCAACAACAACAAAAATATAAAATTCTAAAGCAAGAATTTATTTTATTGTTACGAAAATTGTCACTTCCTTCTACAGTTTATTTATGAAAAATAAATGTGAAAATCCCCTGTGCAGGATTGTGTATCTGGTAGACTTAAAAAGAAAATATTAAAAAATTTTTCTTTTAAATTTTATTTTGAAAATTTTCTAAAAATTTTATTATTATACGTACGTACTTGTATGCATCTGGTATAGAAGTTATTGCATGGCAAGAGTGTCTATGCTTTTCTTTCTGATTTTTTTTATCATTATTCCTGAAGTGATACATGAAAAGGGATGTGTTGCTATGAATCCTTTTCTTTTTTTCCTCAGTCACATACTAAATCTTAAATGTAACCAACTATTCATGTCTTTAACATGATCATAAATAAGCCTTCAAACACTCTTAAAATTCTCAAATTAAATAAAAACTTCAAATATTTCATAAAATCACGAACTAAATTCCTTTGCAGTTGCATTTAGATGGCCGGCAATATAATAGTGGTTCCGTTAAGCATATCAATTTAAATATTTAAATCATTTAGTCTAAAATTTGTTTTAATTTTTTGGATTTAAATTTCATTTACGTATTGTCTGGACATGTAACAAAATGTTGGTCTGTCTTTCGGTTTGTCTACATGGCAGTCTGTTCGTTTGTCTGTCCGTCCGTTTGTATGTAAATTTTTACTTTACATTTGTTTGCAGTCTATATTAACAGAATTGTGTTTAGTTTTTGTGTACAGGTTTTGCATCATCATCAGTAGTCCACATATTAAACTTGTATACAAAATTTGACCACATTAATACATGACATACATAAGTATAGTATGAGAATTTGTAAATAAAATACCCAATGAATTTAGGAATAAGGTGAACATATTGTATATACTGATCACTATCGTTAAGGAAAGTGGATTCATGATTATCAATCAGTATCCTCTCTTCACGAGGCATAGTCTGACAGCTTATTAAAGTTATCTTCTCTTCCTATATAATAGAGAAAACTATCTTGACTTTATAAATTTTTCACATAGGAAAACAAAATTTACAGGCAGAGGGATAGATTGAAAGGTAGGAAGGCACTCTTCGAAAATGAGTTATGTCTGGTATCGTATCCTCCCTAAAATTTGGGATCTCAAACTTATGACATAAAAAGTGCAATTTAGGTATTATTACCTATGCGAATCAGATGTACAAGAAAGTTCAAGTGTTACGTTATTACGCTCTTATGTGTACTTAAGTCGTCTTTAGTTAGTCTTAATATACTTATAGTTTAGCTCCCATCAGGATCGGCATCGAGTATATTTCAAATATTTTCTACTGTTATTATTCCCCAGTATTCTATATCGTGATTCTATCGTCTTTCGTAGTTTTGATCAATAACCAGGGGACTGACTATATCAATGCAATGCAATGTGTTAGAACAAAAAACATAGGTTATGAGAAGGCAGAGACAAGGCCTTATTGAACCAAATCTTTATATTTCATTAGGAAACGTAGTTGGGGACATACAACAGTGAAGATTAAGACACATTATGACGGTGTTTTAATCAATTCCTAAAATTGCAGATCCAACAATTTTGCCTTTCCGTTACGAATTCGAGAAGCTTCAAAATAGAATTCGAAGCATCGGTCCAATGCAAGCGTTGTTTTCTAATTTCTATTAGATTTCGTTGGTGTAAATAGTAAGATAGACAGATGGCGCATACATTTTTTTGCACCGACTAAGGTACTAAAATTTCTCTTAGACACTTTAAAAATTTTTTTTATCCAGCGAACATCGCATTGGATTTTTATGCTTCGAACATCAAGAGCTTCTGATTCCCTAATATTTATACTATGTGTAGTTGCGGATGACATTAACGTCCCTTTACTCGCTTGTCCCCTTTCGGCAAATGCCCGGAGATTAAGCAATGCAACACAGGTGGGACCTTGTCCTGATCAGGCCATCATTGTTAACGGCGAGCGGTGATTATTATTTGTTTTTTTTTTTTGCTTAAATTGATGATCTGAACACCTACGGCATGTGGTTGCAACGGGACTGCGCTACGTGGCACACAGCTCATGCCACGTAGGGTAATCTATACGAGCGATTTCAGTGCATGGGCATCTCACGCAGTGATATGGATTAACCAGAGAGATTGTGCAATTTGATTCCATTTAGGCTTTTTATGGGATTTTCTTATGCCGTAGGTACTTGGAAATAAGCCACAAACCACGGTAGTCCTTAAAGGCAGCTTAACCCATACCCTCGTCAAATTCAGTTCGATTTATGCATATTTCAGATGTGTTTCAGCCAGAGAAACAGTAAGGGACATTTGAACGGTATTTTATGCCACGTAGGGTCTTTGAAACGAATAAGAAACTTCGACGATAACACACGCAAACTTTGCTTAATTTAAATTAAGAGTTAGGAAGCGCTTAATGAAAGATGCAAGCTGTCCCCCTACTTTGAAATTTTAACTCAGGTCTATATTGTCAAGAATTTTTAGATGTCTACTAAAAGCGATTGCTAAACAGTGACCAATTATCGGGATGATGCAAACCCAAACACATTTATAGTGACTGGCGGCGTAAAGCTCCATTGGCATTTAGCACGCAAATATTATGGTTAAGTAAAATTGTATTGTGTTGTTGCATAGAATGTACTTGTGAATGACTTTACTGGTTGAGGTTTCTCTGCCTAACCTACCTTTGGTATTCGCTATTCCTTTTATTCTCTGTAGAAGCTGACGGATCAAAGGTCTCCTTTGAATATTTTCACATTTTCTTGAAATACAAAATCAATGAAGAAACATTGCTTCGTCTCTTCTCAGGTTCAAACTTGAATTGCTCAGGCATATATTCAAGCGTTTTAACCACTGCAACACGACGTTTCGGTGCAGTAAGTAAATATTGTACCACATGATATTGTCAGGAAACCCTGAAAAATGTTGCTGGGTTATTGATATTAAATCCTAAAAATGCTTTTAGTTTTGTTATTCGTTATTACATTTGTCTTTGCCATCGCATATCTTCACACACATATTAAGGTATACTGCTCATGCTTTTTCTTCTCCTTGCTTTTGTATGGATTTCATTTATTTTGTAAGAGAAGACAAAACTAAGTGCAAGACGTACATATGTACATACATATATGTACACGTGCAAAACAACTCTTTCATTCATTCATTCTTTCATTCATTTACTCATTTATTTTGTCTAAAATCAACTAAAAATTGTTTCTTTATACGAATATGCTTTTCCGAATGAAGATGAATAACGAAAAAAAAATGTCACAAAAAGAAAAGAATTTTTTTTTTAAATATATGTATGTATATGTAGCCTATACACACACAAGTACACACATTAAGGGTTAGCAAGAGACTACCGAAGAGAGAAACATGTGTACTCAGTGTCATAATGAATTTTATGGAATTCAATGTTTCTTCTTCCCTTTCTCGTTTAACTTCCGTTTCAAATTCCGGTTTTTATTGCAGACATGGTCGGTCGTATGGTCATCCATCTGTAAGGTTTTGTTAAAACATTTATGCAACAACAAAATGAATCAAGTTGAACTATTTCTATTCTTTACTATTTCCGCCCTTAGTGATCTTCCCTTCTCTTCTAGAAGTTTTGCAGTTGTTGCACGTAAAGCATTAGAATTTGTTGTTTTTTTGTTCCTCATTCATGGTTGTCATCCAAAAGTGTTACTTTCAGTTCGGTACAGTGTTTGTCTTTCAATGAACAAGTCTTTCCGAATTCTTTTTTTTTGCACTTTTTTGATAGTTTTGTCGTCTTTGTTAAGAAAGCAAAAACTCGAATTAAAAATGTCGAAATGAAAATGAAAAAAAATTGCAAAAAAGAAGAAGTGAAACTAATGCAATGTTTAAGTCAGTTAGAGAAAGAAAAAAAGAAGAAGAAAAAAACTTGGAAATATTTGTTAATGTGTTTTATGGTCTGAGCAAATGAGAAACGAAAACTGAATTAAATCAACTCAACTCAACGACTCCGTAGACAAAATTTGACGTTTTGTTCTAAATTAGAAAGCGTTATGAAGAACGTTTTTCTCTTCATTTTTTTTCATTATTTTTTTTGAGTCAATATTTAAACAACTAGAAAATTTTGTTATTAAAACTCTATTGTTTTAGTGAAACAAATTGGGGCATTTAAATTGAAAGAGAATTTTGATTGTATGCTTACACACATACAGTGGTGGCCTTATAATTAGAAACGATGTTTCTGGAAGAGAGTTCTCTGGAGTGACGAATCTAAATTTAATTTGTGCCAATCTGATGGAAAAACGTATGTAAGACGTCCTCCAAACAAATCCTTTGATCCCAGGTACACAGTGAAAACTGTAAAACAAATTAACAAACATACATGTTGCTAAGTCGTTTCTAATTATAAGGCCACCACTGTACATACCCACATATCACGTATAATACATGGGATATGCTCGTATATGTACAGTATGCTGTACATAAATATTTCTCATTCTTCTTTTTGGAAGTTAAAGAACTTGTGCTGTAATTTAGTTTTAAATAAACTATCACTAAATTTATCCAAGAGTTTTATACGAGCTATCTCCCAATCAGCCACCTCTACGGTCTCATCAATGTTTGGATCAGGGGGAAACAGCGGAGGCATTGGGGGAATAGATCAGGTTGTTATGCTCCTAGGTCTCTATAGCCTGCTATAATAAAAGGTTGGCTGCTGGGCTTGGATAAGATCAGGTCAGTTATTGGGTTTATTACGGGGCACTGCGAGATTAGATCGCTCATAGGGATCTGTAACAGATCCTAGCCGGACTATTGCAGGGTATTTTGCGATGGGGTGGAGTTGGAGACTATCGAACATCTCCTCTGTAACTGTCCAGCCCTTAGTATGTTAAGGTTGAAGTCCCTTGGAAGGAGCTTCTTTAGAGGTTTGAATCCTGTGTCTAGAGCCGACATAAAGGCTCTCAATAGATTCATTATTAGTTTGAGCTGGTTGAGAAGTGCTGGGGCTTCAATAGTGTAGTCGCGCTCCTTGTGTGTTTTGTTGTTCAAAAATCTCAATGATCTCGAAAATGCTTTATGAATTTCAGACTAAACTTGTTTACGATGCTCAATTTATTGTCTGAAGCTGATCCAACGTCAAATATGATCCAAAGGTTTGGAAAAGTTTATTTTAGTGACATTAACTAATCGATACGATTCTATAAATGCTAATACAATTGAGGATTATGATTATTTTGATATCCTTTGAAGGTTAACTTAGTGTTGAATATGTCCTCCTAAAAGTTAGAAGGATTAGATTCCTGCTGTAAGAATAAGATGCATTTCCTTTATCTGGGTACTGGAACACACGGATATCTTTGTATATAAAGAGTTGATGTACTTGCTAGAAAGAACTCGCTGTAAAGGTTTCTTGTTCTTTGATATTTGCTGTGCTTCATCTGGATACCAGAAAGCACATTTTTTGAAATAAAGAGTTAATGGACTCACTAGAAAGACTTCTCAGGCATTTCCTGTATTATGAGTATTGCCAAGGGTGAAATATGCAAATTTTTATAACAAGTTGATGAACGCCTCCTAATCCAAGTAATATTTTAAAAATTTTCTGGTTTCCTTATGACTTTTAAAATCTACTCAAAATTCTCCTCCACTCTATTTCCAAACTCATACCTAGACTAAAAAATTGGTTTACCTTTTAGCCTTCACCGACATTACCTCCTTTATTCATGCTCAGGTCGAACAATAAATCGATTAAAATGCCTTACGATACCTTTTTGCCATGAAAAAGTTTCTCAAAAATCTGTCGTTCGGAGTCGATTTTCAGCTGTAGGAGCCGTCACTCATGTATAAAATTAACACGCTCAACAAAAGTGGTGTGTCGTAATCCTGACGGAAATGTTGCAATGTGCAATGACCAATTATGTGTGTATGTATGTAGGATACTCTTTTTCAATGGGGCAACCTTTTTCAGTGATTTCAACTGATTTCTTCTCCGTAGTTATGTCAACAAACAAAATTGTCGCATATGCAGCTCAAAGAATGTTTTTCGAAGAACAACCCTTGAACAATCATTACAGAGCACTAAGGCCACATGGCCTGCTCTGCTATTGAAGTTTACGAACTGGACGATATATACTGTTTAAATCACACGATACCATGGTTCACGCAAATTGATCGAATTTTGGCTTTATTTCATGAGGAGTTGGCAGAAAGGATAAATTCACCTTTTGGCGATAATAATTGGCCACCAAGATCATGCTAATTGACGTCAATTCTCAATTTTTGGGAGGCCATATCTGCACGTATAATCCCCTATTATTGAAGCATTTGAAACCGACATTCGAGTTATTGGCGAAATGTGTGAACAAGGCCTTGAGAACCACCTCAAAACGATCAACTGCATCAACTAATCGCCTTAAAATATTTTATTTCGTACGTAATCGAAATCATAGTCTTATATGAGCTAAACCTTTAGTTTTTAAATGGCAAATTGAATGCCCCTATAGTATCAATGGATCAGTGAAACACAAGCTTTACTTTTACCGTTTCTATTACAGTGTGAGTGTAATAGATTCGCATTTGGAAAAAGACGTAAGGGAGATGCAAAAACCCCTGGTTTTTTAGAATGCTCTGTTTCCATCGACAGGAATTATTTTTGATATGAAGTTCAGTAAGAGTTTCTATAAAATCATAGAGTTCAACACTTTTGCGGACATCTGTCTTGCCCATATGTAAGCACTTGAGGTGTAAGGTAAAGCGAACGTGAATACAGAAACTGTTTTTTCTCTTTACGAGATACTATGTTAACTGTTCGAAAGCGCTGTTGCTGAATTTGAAAACTGGAGACAACATTCGTTTTTCCATAAATATAGGTGATTATAGTAATTATTAGTAGGGAGAAAAATTTTAATTGTTGAAATATAAGTCTACCAAAAAGGATTTCGATTTCAGTTTTAATATCATCTTACATTTGTAAACATTAACTCATAAAACTATTCTACTTACTTATTAAATGTTATTAGTTTAAACACTTTTTCTCTCATAAATTTACAAGTGACTGCCAAAAACTCATAACAATTGTTTAAATAAATGCTGTAACTACCAGCTCTTTAGCTATTCTTTGCAATTGTAATACATTTTCATGAAAAAGGTTCTAAAAACGTGCACATATAGCCGCAGAAAATAAAATTAAACATCCCAGAACAGTAATTTCAAATGACACATACACCCAGGGACTAACACACAAGGAAAATAAAATAAAGTCCCTCTCACAAACACAACCACAATCACACTTTACCGAAGTGAGACGACACTGTAAATACAAGCGTCAGCAATTTTTATGATGTCTAGCCAGCATCGCACTTTTGCAGCTAAAAAAACCTTACTGTATTCAGTAGCATGAAAAGGTACACCATAACAGGAGAGAACATACTTACATTATTTTTTCTAATACATTACTACTTTTGTAATAATTCTAATGATAAACTTGTTAAATAAAATATGTCGAGAATGTACTGCAGCAGCCGCAGACAAAATATCATTGAAATTCGAGAGAAATTAAATTTCGAAACAAAAATCGAAGCGTTCAATAATAGACTGTTATTTTGTTTAACAATTTTTATTGGAAAAGTGCTCAAGGTAAGTTACAATTATTGATAATAACGTCGTTAAAGGCTTACAGTTTTTATACCACGATACCACAACTGGTTCGCGACTGTAAACTCTATATAAAAGCCCTTAAACCGAATACGACCAGTTTCTGTTGGACTCCGGTATGTCTGGGACTGTTCTTGTTAGACTGGGGTTCCAATCTGTAGATTGTTTTACCTAATCCTTCCATCTACATATACCTAGGAAGTTGGATTAAGGAGAAATATATTATCGACTATATGGCATAAGTGACTTGGTTGGGAGAGGTTTAATAAGCGTGAACCTAATAACAGAGTTCCTTACAGGGCATTGTAAGGTCACTGACAGTTATGGAGATAAGGAGTAATTGCAAACTATACAGGATCATCTCTGCAATTATCTAGCCCTAGGTAGGAGAGAGAGGAGGAGTCGCCATAGTGTAGTAGGTAGTGTGTTGGCTTATTAGATGTAAAGCCAGAGTTCGAGCCCCAGGCCAGACATCAAAACAAAATACAAAAAGGATTTCTTAGGCGACTTCCTCTCAGCAGATTTCTGGCAAAAACTCTGAAGTAAATCAAATTCTCAAAAATCTGTCGTTCGGAGTCGACTTTAAGCTGTAGGTCCCACCACTAATGTATAAAATTAACACACACAACATATGTGGTGTGAGAAACAAATCCTGACTGAAGGGTTGTCATGGCCAGTTATATATGTATGTATGTATGGTAGGAGATAAGTGAATAGCCTGGGAAGAGGATTCTTTAGGAATTTCAACAGATTCCATACTTAAACTCTACTGAGAACTGTAAGTGACGGATCTGCAACATGTTAGTTTTATAAAAGATTTAGAAAAGATTTGCACAATAATAATAATAAGATTGAGTTAGCTTTTGGCGAATTAGACTAAATTGCTATCCGAAGCTAGCATAGCCTAATTGGATCGTCTCAGAGATTGCGTTGTAATATTGTTACGAAAATGAAAAATCAAGATACTGGTGTTTTGCTTTTACATCGCTTAGCATTAAAACTATTAACAAAAGCTACAAAAACAAAACATTACAGTAAACAAACCTGTTTAAAAAATATCGTACTACTTAATATAACAACAAACACCAGCATAAAAAAATGGTAAACAAGTAAACAAAAATACAACAACAAACACCAGCATAAAATGTGGTAAAAAAATATACTAACAACACTACAAGAATAAATGTAAACAACGATGTTTACATTTATAGAGATTTCGAAAAGGCGAAGTCCTGAACATTCGCCTTTAAGAACATTCATCAGACTGTTAACGTTCGCATATAAAAGCCAAGACAAAGCAGGCGACTGAGTTAGTGAAGTTCAGTCAGTCTTGTGTGAAGACGTGGTGCGTTTGAAGAGAGTAATTGTGGTTTAAAGATCTCCGTTACAAAAATCTGTCGTATAACTTCTTAGTGATTGTTATTGTTTATGCAAAGGGCGTAAACAAAGGAATAACAAAGAAGAGCAATTATTGTTGTTTACATCAAATAGTGGCACACAAAACTATGCGAATAATAAAGAATTTTAATTAAAACTAAACACAAATTTATTTTTATTTTCTTTGCAATCTATGAGTTCATATTTTAAACGTTTTTAAACGGTAAAAACGTAACAATGTTATCCATTATTCCTGGCTGATATTTTTCATAACGTAAGGGTATGCATTTTATCAAAATTAACTCTGTTCTGTTAAACAAGTTCTACCATTAGCTTCTAGGCGGACAAAAATAGTTCTAAGGGGTGATAAATAAGTAAAGTATTTTACATCCTTTGCATGTATAAAAGCCTAGCTGTCAGCATTCCGTTCCTATGATGAAGTCTGCAAGATGGATTTCTAAGATGAATTCGATGTAAAATTAATGCAAATTATGATATCCGTATACCTATCAAATGCCACATTTGTGTGGTTTCGCCTCAAGTGGATTATTTTTTTATATCCCTTTAGTAAATAAGTCAAAACAGTGTGCGATCTTTTATTTACCTTTCAAATATAAATTCGTTCCAATTAGTAGTTTTACCAAATTATGCAAGTGTATCAGCAATATTGCTACCGTCTGTGTTCTTATGTTGCCAATTACATCTGATGATAACCGGATTTTTTGACGTGTTAATTGTAATACGATTCCAATTATTTTAATAATCCAAGACATTTGACCTTTAACTAAATGTGTTAAAAAAAATAATTTCCAAAATTCTGGTCAACTAATATTATTTCGTTACACTTGTATTCATCATCCGATTTATTTCTTCTGTTCTTTACTACGATAACAGTTGGTAATTACAGCAGAAATCCTTAAATTTCTCTTTCTTGTAAACTGCTTACGACAATGAGTATGAAATATGTCATGGCATTAATGCTGTCATGCCTTTTAAAAGCACACGCACACACACAGACACCCATACGAATTTATTTTGATCGAGTGAGTGAGTGTGACAAGTAGAATTTCCTACTGCTGACCACAGATAAACTTAAATCGTGTCCATTTGTCGTGTTTATATTCAATTCAACGAGGGATGTTGTATAAGGGTATTTAAAAGATATTTTTGAGTTTAAAAACTTAAAGGAAATTTAGTAACGGTTTTCGTTACCTGTGTGAAGGATTTTCTGAAAGTTGCTTGTATTGCAAGGTATAATATAAGTACGGAAATGGTTATTTACACAACAATTAAAACCTTATTTCAGAATGTGAAAAATACTTTCGCCTTGTGGAAGTACCAACCAAAACATAAAACTTAATGTTCTCCTACGAGCTCGTAATTCTATTTTCCCTTTTCTGTTGCCTTTTCTTACTGACTCCATAAAATTATTTTCTTTCGTCTTTCATTCTTCTTTTTGTAAATTTCTTATTGTACTGGTTGTCATTGGTTATTGTCGACGATATTTTATTATACTTTTACACATGTCTTCATTGTTGTTGTTGTTGTCGGTGTTGTATCTTGAATTGTCCTTTTAGTAACACCTTGTTTTTCGTGCCATAACCTTTAATTTTTTTATTTTTATACGCATTCCTTAGGGTATTTTCTGATTGTCCTTTTTTGTGTATTTCTTCGTATTCCTTTACGTTGCCTTAAGTTGGTTTTTGTATGTATCAGCAGAATAATGTGTCATTGACTTTAATAGACAACAATTGTTGGACTTTTAACCCGACTTCTCTTACCTTTTCTTCCTTCGTTTCATATCTCTTTCTGCTTTCCTTGGCTGACAATGTGCCATAAAATAAATATTTGCTTTGGGGGGATTTGCTACTGCTTTTCCCAGGCTATAATGACAAAGTGTTTGATTTTAATGCTTCTCTGTTTCCTTATTTTTTTTTTCGTAATTTCATTAACGCCACCAGTTTTATTTACTTTTTTGATGATTTGCTATGATTTCTGAAGATTAAGGTGTTAACAGAAGGATAAGAAATGGTTATTTGAGTCAATTATAATGATTAGCAGTAAATTTATATGAAATTTCAGTAGATTTACCACAGATTACTTAGATTTTAATACTATTTGCTACTTATTTTCAAAGAAATTTATTTTAAACGTAAATAAATTTATTTAAAATCAATACTTCTAGTAAAGCATACTTTAGGATTTTAGTCTACAATCGATATTATCTTAGAATTAAATCTGATATCTTAAAGCTATTTTATTATCAGAATTGTTGATGTCTTATGGTTTTATGAGGAATAAATAAAGGGTAAAAAATATTAGTTCAGGTATAACTGTTCATCACGGGCTGTCCTTGAAATTCCATTTAATTGAGCGTACATCTCAAAAAAAATCCTCTCCTACTCTATAGAAGAGCTCCCGTCAATGGCGTGGATGTTTCTCTTCTCGCAAGTTCTTTTGCTTGCTCATTGCCGAAAATTTCTACATGAACTATGACGCTGCAGAGAGTGAGCTTATTTTTCCAACATAGCTGACTTCGGTGCCTCCGACAGTCCCATACTATCTTGATTTAATATCATTAGAATCATGTGCTCGAAATTAAACTGAGCACATCTTTCGATGGCATAGAGATTCGCTTGGAAGATAACCGCAAAATTTGCCATGTGTTCCTAATCCTAGGACTAATAACTTTTCCACGATCTGTTCTTCATTTTGTTTTGTGTACCAGCAAAAAGTCCTTTAAAAATTATGCAGAATTCAGATTACTCCATAATGTCTTGTTACTAAAACTCTTTGCGCAGCACTTCCCAAAATCATAGACTCTGCTGATTCTATCCAGACGTCAGTTAAGGAGGATTTTGTCAACTAATCGACTCCCTAGATCACGAAATTTCCTTATGAATTTCATGTTTAATTTGTCTTCCATCAACCCACCTATCTTCTGTAAATTTTAGTTATAACTGCCATGTACAGCGGACATAAAATCTATACAGCTTCCAGTACCGCAGCAGAGCACGCTCTAATATGTCAACACACGTTATTGCTTCTTAGGTCACAATTGGTCTGATAATCTTGATATTCGTGCATTGTATAATTCATGTGCTACATCTTTAGAATTTCCCTTCAATCATTGTACACCACATTATGACATGTCTGGCGATTTCTAAGGTGGGCTTTATATGAGCCTTCCATGTCAATTTATGATCCGGTGATCTTGTATATTTTACCTCCATTTTCTGTTATATTACTTCTCACAGGCAGTGGAATATTCTTCCATTTAGGAAGTTTTCTCCTTTTTGTAAATGATACTATTGGGATCTTACTTACTTACTTAATTGGCCATTAACAACGCAAACCAGGTCGTCCTCTTTGCCGACATCCCATCCCCGGAGTATCCCCATCCACTCGAACGTTGTGGACGAGCCACTGAATGTTAATACATCCACGTCATTGAGTAGCTCTTACAGCTCACTGTTGGATCCAATGCGAAAATCATCGTAAATTCCTACTAGACCGAAGATCTTATGTAGGACTTTTTTTTTCGAATATTCTCAAAGCAGCTGCATCAGTGCCTAATAGTTTTCATGCTTCTGCGCCATAAGAAACACGGCGAAGGTAAGTGCATTAGAGCATTAGTTATCTTGTACGAGAGAAGTCTATGCTACTCAATTGCCTATTGAGACCATAGTAGCACCCAAACTTGATCTTCAGACTGATTGTGACCTTGTCCAGGTTTATTCCCTGTCTCATGTATATTGGAAACGTACGACTCCCACAAAGTATCAGCATTTTACACGATTTGGAAGTTTTTACAAGATTTAGACTTCATAAGAAATTAAGGTAGTATCCCTAATGGTGAGTGCACAATAAGCTTCCATGATGGCTAAGTTGTATGACAATTAGCATGAGACCCTTATCCTTTCTTTCAAGCTACCTACCTACTATGTACACGATTTGCTGCTGTTCTGTTTGTACACTTCTTATGTGGTTCCTGATCTCTGGTCGACCTGATCTTCGTGAGACTTTAGCATCTCGATCTATCATTGTCTTTGTAGAACCATTACTAACTCTAGCTGCCATAAAATTTCCACGACAAATATATTAAATACGTAATCCTTACTTACTGTCACCCCAGTTTTTCTAACATGAGATCATTTCAATTAAAAAATACATTTTCATCTGTACAATTATGCTTGTTTCATTTGCTACTTTCGGTTTTTGGCAATTTTCTTTCTATTTTAAGAACTTTACCATTTCGCTTAAAGGCAATGAATAAACAAAAAACGTGAATATTCACTTACCCAATGTAAAAGTTATTCAATAAACTAGAAATTAAATTTTTTCCCCTTGTTTTTATAAAATATTTACAAGTATTTTCATTGTATTCAGGAGTGCAATCAACAAGGTGTTTTGCCTACGTCAACAAATTGCCAATTATTCAGGATTTTTTTTTCAACCTACCTTCAGTGTTGTTTTTAATTTTTTTTTTTAAGAATGAGTCACGTAGCAGTCTTATTTACTACAGTGTGAACAATATTTGCAACGATAGCGATCATTGACATCAAAAAACATACGAAAGACTCGATAGGACCAGCACATACTTGTATAGAGAAAGACAAGAAAGAAGAAAAAGAAATTTTAATAATAATAATCGTAATAATAAATGCATATTTATCGAGATACAGCACGTTTCTAATAAATACTCATAATAATATTGGCGCGTCTTTTCATTATTTTCAACATTTACTCGGCAAGCATTGCCATCAACAGCGATATGGTACGTTACGATACTGTACGGTATGCTTTACTTTTAAAAAACACTCAATAGCAAGAGGGAACAGAAGGGAGGAAAGAGGAAGAGAAGAAAAAGAATCCATTTGGAGCAGTTTTAAGCTGTAACTTGAACTTTCATCTCGCAGTTGAATATGGTTGGTTTGGGTCTTTGTATGTGTATTTTTTGTGTTCTATGCACCAGGGAAGCATTGTGCCACTTTTGCTGTACCGCGGTGTAAGTGTAGCAACATTACAAGATGATGCCAAAGTGTTTACAACCCTTGATACTACTACTGATGCTGTATAAATATACGGCTTAAGTTTACTTTCCTACACTTTAGTTTTGCATTCAATGATGAAATTTGTTTCGTTTCCTTTCTGCTCTTCATTTTTGCATTACTAAACGAAGGAGAGAGGGAGACGTCTTTGCTTTGGAAAACAAATTCATATCATGTGCCAGCCAGTCAGCCAATATATTCTAAACGTTTTTTTTATAAGAGCAACAAAAAAAAAATAACAAACAGCGGAAATCAATGATTATGTCTGCACCTTCAACTGCATTTGTATCTGCATTTACAACTCTGCTGCTCTGCATAGCTTATGTTAGACGCCACATTTTGCTTTTTATTAAAGCCACTGGTGTAGGACGTGGCGGTGGTGATGCAGCAAAAGGCAACCTTCCCCTTAATGCTACACAAAAATTTAATATCACATAAAAGGATCTGTTTGTATGCGGATGCCGTTCTGTTTTATTTTTTTGGCAACCTGTTTAAAACAACACTCTACTTGATGATGATTTTTTCTATTCACGTGATAAGCAGGGCTTCTATTGATTTTATTTCTCATACATTTACCTTGAATGGAGTGCCATGTCGTTTCCGTTGAATTTTAGAATGTAAGTTCTGGCTAACATGCATGTCGACTCATTTGTTTGCATTTTCAGTGAAGTAAAGGAGCTACTGCTCTTTTATGTTTTGCGAAAAATACTTGTTGAGTGCATAAAAGCTTCATATGATACTTGCTTTTCTGCATTTCATTCACTACAGTTGTATAATGGCTTTAAATAGTGTTGTTTGTATAATCATTTTCAAAAATAATTAAATTCTTTAGAAATCAATCCGTAAGATAAGTAGAGAACAGGGAAAATAGAAAAAAAAACTTAAATCTTTTTACAACGGAGAGTATCAATATGGTGATAACAAGCTTACTCAGAGTTTTAATCAAAGGATTTCAATTAAGCGGCCCTCACTAGAATGCCTAAGAACTGAAAATCTTAAGCAACAAACGGAAGAAAACATATTCAAGAGGGCCAGTGTAATCTCGACTCTCCACATTCTAACTGTATTTGTATAATATACATATAGCAATCCGTTCTATAGGAATAGCAAAAGGAATAGCAGTGAATGACGTAGACAATGTCCAGCATTGATAAGAACTAGGCACTGCATCTTCACATATAAAACAACAGGTTGACGCAAGACATCAAAAAATTATCACATATTAAAAAGTACGAAAATGACACCAAGTTCCAATTGTACCCTTCATCTCTAACTGCACCAATAATCGAACTAAGACATTCATACACGGTCACATTGCACGATCTTGACGGTCGGTTCACATGATATTCACATGAGATGACTATGTTCTCAAATCTCTCGTGTAAAACTTCAAATATGGTATAAGCAGTGTGATACCACGCGCTATGCTATTGAAACCACATGTTGTTGGAGCTCATATCATCCAAATCAGGCCAAAATAAGTTGATAATCATCGACATATAGTGCTCGGCGTTTAAAAAAAAATATGGACCGATGACGTCGCTTTTAGCTCCCGCCCTGACCAATTTGTTTTATGAGTTCGGTGGAATTTGGTCAGTACGGGGACTGCGCTTTCCCGTGGCATCACAACGAGCCGCTTTGCGTGCTCAAGTAAGCCTTTATTATCAAAGTTACCAACCCAACCTACCTACCTATATACGTCGCTTGCACAAAATCCAAACCAAACAGTGACTTTTTCGAGAATCATTGGACGCTCTTTCTTCTCATGTGGATTAGTATCGTCCAAAATTCTACCTATACACCTAATTCTGTTTTTACACGGTAGATTGGTTCCAGAAAAAACCGTGTAAAAAAAACCGTGTAAAAAAAGACACTGATCGTATGCAAAAATAGGTGATTGGTTCCTAATCTCTAAAACCTATTAAAATTAGTGAAAAACAAGGATTTTTTAAGAGGTTTTGTATTTGACATTTTCTTTTAGGGATTCATAAAATATTTAACAAAACTAAAAATATAAATAACTTAATAAATATAAAATATTTTTTGGCTTACCTTTCATCTTAATGCGTTAAATTTAATGTAAAGATAGAAAAACAAATTTGCCAATAAAAAAAAGGGAATTCCCCTAAATTTGTGCCATTTACATTTGCTTTGACCAGTAAATTTGCTTGTCGCGCAAAAAGGGAATTCCCTTAAATTTTCGATATGAACATACTTTGCAAAAATTAAATTTGACAAAAAATTTAAGCACAAAAAATTTTAAATCGTGCTAAATGGAATAAAATCGTGTAACAAAAATTAAAAATATTTTATTTTCAAACCGTGTTATATCAAAACCGTGTAAAAAAAGACCGTGTAAAAACAGAATTAGGTGTACTCACCTATACCCATTTATTCAGAAAAAGGCCTCATAGCTGAAGATGATTTTTTGATGTAAATTGGGATTTAATTGCCTACTGCTCCAGAGTCCATTGAGGCGAACACCTGCTGTTGACTATTGTTATTTACCAGCAGTTCCAAGATCAGTTAAATTTGTACGAAGGCAGCCCCAAATGACGAAGCAAAATTAACCAGTTTGTGATCTTCGAGTTCTTGTGAGCGACACGAATTACCTTCTTAGGCTTCTCCTTCATACTCTTGCTGATAAGGAAGATCTTTCGTTTCGTTGAGATAAGGGTGTTGGTTGATTGCTTACTGAACCACTGGACTCGAATTTATACAACACATGGCGAATACTTCGCTCAGTAGGACGGCTAAAATGAGCAAAACGCGCTATACGTTACCCGAACATAACGCACACATACATACATCTCACACCACTTATGTTGTTAATTTTATACATGAGTGGTGTACAGACTCGAAACAACAGATTTTAGAGAAACTTTTCATGGCAATTTTATTCTGCTGAAAGAACGTAGCCGAAAAAATATATTTTTGTATTTCGTTTAGTTGGTGATGTCTAACTACGGGTTTGAACCTTGACCTCACGTCTAATAAGCCGACACACTACGGCAACAGGACAGAACACCCTTTTTAAAAAATTCTCATTTGCACGCATTGTTGAGTGACATATCTGTCCATGGCGATTTGGCAAAACAGACTGAATAAATGACAACTAATTTGTTTTGAAGTACAGATGTTCCTGTAGAATCGAAAAACTTTTTTTATAAACCCTTTAGAACAGGGTTCGTCAAAAAATTTTTGGTTATGTGTTAGTGAGTAAGAGAGAGAAAATAAGTTGAGAGAATTTATTTATTTACAGCCATAGAAAAGTGTTAGTAATATACGCTATTTTTATTTTCATTTCATCAGAATACATATGTAAAGCTATATAACTTTGGCTTAATAATTTTAGATAAATAAAAATAAAATAAAAAATCCATTTTTTATTAAAAGAACATAAAGCTATCCATCTTTGGCTTAAAAATTATGCCATGTTTTTTTAAATAAATAAAAATAAAAAGAATAAAAAACTCATTTTTTATTAAAAGCATTTAAAAAAATTATACTATGCTACAAAATAAAAAAAAAATGAAATACGCCTGGCTAATAACATAGAACATTTTTAACATAAAATATTTTTTGAGTGTTATGCTGAAATAAAATGATAAGGCATCCGCCGCACATGTGTTCTTGTCGCAGTCTGATCGACAACTAAATGAAAAAACACAAGAATGCGTGTGAGTTCTCTTTGCACAACTGTGCTATGAAATGGTAAACTATGCTTTAGAATAATGCATAGAGTACTCTGTGTTATGTTTACTCAAAACCTATTTATTGTTCAAATGAAGTTTTATTGAGAAGTAATTTTCTATTATAAATTTTTCTATTATACAAGTTCATAAAAGCATACTAAGTTTTATCCAACAAAGTAGTAACAAGTGGTGTAATAACAAGTACATACACTTATTGTATATAGGTAATCGAATAATATTACTAACATTTATACCAGTTCAGGTGTTACAAAGAAAACTCTGAGGCCTTACATCAACGTTAAACAAATAATTTTAAAATTAAATGTTAAATTCCATAAAAAATATTTTAAAATCCCTTTCAACGCTTCCAAACTTGCAATTGAAAGTAATTTCCCAATGTAATACTTACTTATTTAACTCTTACTTTTTTTGCTATACGACTTGCGCTTATTTAAAGACTCTTCATAATAAAAAGCTCCTCTCTTTTGCTTCTTTTATTTTTTTGTAATTTGTTCTTGCCATCAAAGGACATTCCATTAAAAGTCAGTTCAAAGAGCACACAAAAACGAAAACCAACATGGAAAATGGGGGGAAATGATATTTTGATGTCCTTCCATGTTGTTTGTGAAAGAGAGAAGAGTAGTTTGGGGAATTTGTGTGTGTGACTCTTTGACGGTCTATCGCACCGATAGTCTCTGTCTCTGTCCCTTTGCTTGTTTATTTGTTTCATAAACCCTCCGACGAACTGAAATAATAATGCCAGCGTAAAACAAACAAATGAATAACCCAAGTCGTACTTTATAACTGCACTTTCGAACGCACTTTTCGTTTTTTTTTGCTTACTCTCTATGCTACACATACCCACACATATACAAACACATTTAGTCGTAATGCTGTGTAATAAAAACGGAAGGAAATGATAGTAAATAAAATACGGTTTGGCGCCTTCCACCGAATGCAAATAAAGTAGACAACGATAGCGACAAAGCCAACGACGACAACGAGACCTGGTTATAGGAATGCAAATCGTACTGACTGACAACTGCATACAGTAGTTAACAAATGTACTTGTGTATATATTATGTGTTGTATATATTATGGAAGGTTATACTGTCTGTGTATGTGTATAAAAGAGTTTAAGGCTAAATTTCATTTGCTGATAAAACTTTTGAACCGGCGGGAAAATGCAAAATTCTAGAGAAAAAAACAAAAAAAACAAAAACGAAAATACGGAATAAAATGTGAGAAATAAAATATGAACTTCGAAATGCGTGGCAATAAAAATAGGAAACGAAATAAATGCAACATGTTGTAAATGTCTACATAGTAATACTTTAGTTGTGATAAGGGTGTGATGATCAAATGGTTTTCGCTTAAAAAAGGAAACAAAATTCAAATAAATCGTTCATGTCGTGACTTGGTATGTGTGTTAGACATCGAAGAAAAAAAGAAAGAAACATTATTCAACACTTTAAATAAATATTAAACAGCAACATCCCTTTCTCACATATTTTCAAAGAATTTTGTATTGTGTAGACTAAACCGGATTATTTAAATGAAACGTGATGATCTTCTAACCCAGTTAAACAATACAAACTCTATCATGACCCCTAGAGTAGTTTTGAAAATTAAATTTAGATTCAAAGCGGAACCATTGAAATTGTTATTAAAATTTAAACGAAAGTTTTAATTACGTTTTATGGATGCCAAAAGCAATTTGTGTATCTTTTTAAAGGAGTAAGAAAGGATTTTCTGAATTTTCCAAAATACTTTCACTAATCAGCAGCCAAAGGAAGAAATTTTATCGATGCAATAACGTTAAACTTTGAAATGAAATATAAAAGAATTGTAACCGAACTTTATAAAAGTTCCCTTACTTTGTAGCCTATGCTAATTAATATCCAAGCTGGTAGTCAAGCATTACCTACAGAAAATCACCTCGATTTCAATATAAGCCTTCCTATTGTAGCAATTTTCCTATTCTCAGGAATAAAAGATAATATGGAGGTAGGAATCTCCACCTCTTTATAGTAAAAACAGGGCAAGTTCATATGATATAAAAGGTAGTCTCTTTTTCCTTCTCAAACCCTCACCTCCTAAAGAAATCATTTGAGGAAATATCAAGTTTAATGGCATGCCTTCAAAAGATAGTAATTGTGCAACTCAATTATGAAAGATTAGAAGACAACTAGTCTTCTTAAATACAAATTCAGTAAAGTTTAGTAATATTACGTGTATCTTCCTATAAAAAGAGAAGAGAATATGTAGTTTAACTAATGCAATCCAAACACCTATGTCCTGCAAGACGTCGGAGACTGTAGGATCCGCGCTGTCGCTCGCCAATTCATCAGCAACACAATTACCGACAACTTTCCCTATGACCCAAAAGATTCCAAATTTTACTGTGCAATCCCGAGAGGACTGCTGGAAGGAGCGAGATGTATATATTTTTTATATTTCCTTTTTCAAGATAGCGAACTAATTCTCTTCTAACAAGCCAACACACTAGGCACAAGATTATGGTGAAGGTCATTAATAGTAAAAATCTTTCCTTAAGCTAATGGTAAGCCTACAATATGAACTGGCCTCTTTCAAAGGGAGTATTAGCAGTGAAATAAATGAAAATTTCAAGGAAATAAGCCAGAGTTTAGAACAGAGCATTTGAACTTAAATAGTTGAATAAAACTTTTAAATAAAGTTATGTAAACTTCTAGCCCTGAAAATTCAATCTGCCGACTGTTTATTGCTTATATCATGCTATTAATCTCCTTACCCTACTTGATGAGATAGTTTCCGAGTCCGTGTACAGCCTCAATGAACTGAAAATAGTGCTGTACTATGCTGGAGTAGTATCAATATGGAATTAGTTTTTTCAAAACCATGCACACATTACAAGATTCTAGAAATGCTACGCTTGTCTAAAGGAGACTGCAGTGCCAAATATCTTATCCAGAATTCAATGAATGGAATATTAGGTTAGGTTCGGTTAGCGGGTAGCTTGCAGTTCACAGGCAAGTTGGATGTCTGAAAGTCTCGTTATGAATGTCAAGTCACTTTGGTGAAATTTCGAGCCGTAATAGATGTCTGAGAACTATAATATCGGTAAATATGAGTTACAGAGAGCCTGTTAATTAAATTAATCAATTATTAATTCGTTTCTATTATCGTTACATATTAAAATTCATAATTTTGCGAACTTACTCTTTTGTTAAGAGTTTGTGAAACGCTCCGTTAATATTTTGAAAAAGCAGAACAACTCCCGATTATCAAATCAGAGAAGAATTAGCAATGGGCATAGTGGCATTCCTAGAAGGCAATCTAATAACATTAACAGAATTTCCTAAAATTAGAATACGTCATTAGAATACCGACGCCTCCATTCTATAACGTTCTAAGTGTACTTACTTCTAAGTGTACTTAGAACGTTATTGTTATTGTTCTTGCATTTTTAAATTCTACGTTCTCTAACTTAAATTAACTACAAAATTTGGTTCAGATGCGCCGATCCGTTCCGAAGTTATAGGGAAAAATCTACTTAGAATACACATATACTCGTATGTCGCATGAAAGCTTTGAGAGCTCATAACTCAAAACACACTTTTTCGACTTAGAATGTTATAGAACGGAGGCGTCGATATGGAGAAAAAAATTCTTATCCGACATGATTTAATACGAAAAGAGTTAGAGAGTAATCTATGCATTGGCATAATACGTAAAGATGTTCAAGGAATTTGTTGGAGTGCAATGCTCCTCTTAAGATCGATTGGAATTTATAACTATTATTATAAGTAAAACATTTTAACGATGTTGCAAATGCTGATTACATTGTGTTGATATCAAGCTATTAATGCAATTGATCGTATCTATCTTTATAATGACTCTATTAAAGAAATTCAAGGTTTTATTAGCAATTTCTATTCAGGTAGTGTTAAAATAAATGTCCCAGATCAACTTTCGTAAGCTAAGCGGGCTTTTGCAAGCTTTCGAAAATTGCGAAAAAATGAATATTCAAAGTGAAGTGAAAAAGATGAAAAAGCTTTTTAGATGGGAAAGAATGTTTTATTAAAGTCAAGAAATTTTGTAGGCCACTATGCAGCAACACCAAATGTAGCTTTAAGAATTTCTAAATATTTATTTGCCTTAATTTTCGCCTTTTTATTTTATATTTTGCCATTTTTAAATTTAAATAAAGCACCTTAAAGTTATGCTTTAAATACATTCATACTTTTATATATTCCCCTATTCTACTCGAAATAGTCTTGTGCAACTATTTTTTCATCTTAATTTTATTACTTTTATTACCATTCGCTTCTATTTATTTATTTATTTTCTTATTGTAAATTTCTCCTTCATTTTGCATTACATTTTGTATGTTCTCCTTGAGACTTGACAGGAAAATGCGTGCTCGTGTATGTGTGCTCGTAAAATGTCAAGGTATTTATGGTGTTACAAAATACGTGTTTATTCTATCCGTTTGGCCCCAACACGACAGTACGATTGCTTTTCTGTTTCAATTGGTTCACTCTTTGTATCGCAACAATATATGCACAAACAAAATAAACAGATTTGTCAAGTCGTTTTCTAATTTCGCTCGTTCGCTCTGCTGCACAAGTAACGTTGCTGTTTTTGTGTTGTTAGTTGTAAGAGACCCGGAGTTGGATCACGTTTTATTGAGATTGATATAATTTTCTTGTATTTTTTCACATTCGATATATTTATGTAGACACTAATACACACATACATATACTGTAAATAACTATTGTAGACCGTTGTAGTATATGCAGAGAGTAAGTTTCTTTTCGCATTTGGATTTTTGCTTAAGTGAACTTGAAAATATTACTTATCGAATTCAATTTCTTCTGTTTTTTTCTCCTTCTTTAGAAGTACGTGTTAACGGGTTCTGTATATGTTTAAACGTACGTTACAGTGTCTTCATTTGTAGTCGTCTGCCTGTGTGCTGATGTCTGCTTTAGTTTTTATTTATTGTGGCAGAAAAATAAGTTCAAAGTTGCCTGCAAGTTATTCAATATCAACAATATGAATTGTCTTTGACTTTAATAGCAAACTATAAGGATTTGTTTGAGACTTTATAGAGGAGTTTTTTTTACTTATAAACAGGTTACATGTTCATATAAAAAAGTAGGAAGAAATGTTGGGAAAATCTATTTAAAACATGTATCTGCACAGTTTAGTAGCTTTAAGATTTTTAAAGATGAGTTTGTTTATTAGAAAATTAAAAGTTTTAATTAAATTTAAAATTATTTTTTATGTTAAAAGATTCGATATAAACAATAAAAAAGTATATAGAAACGCTAAAAACTCCTCGCTTATAATAATTTTCAGAAAAAAATTTTTTCTGTCTTCAAATCGCGAAATGGCGATGGCTGGTTAGCGTGATGTAATGTTTAAGCTGTTTTACTGCAAACATAAGCATGTCATGTTCGAATATTTTGAAAAGTAAAACATATTCATCATAATTCTTTCTACCTTTAAAAATCGAGGGGGCTTCATACACCCGATTTAACCCTTACTTACTTACCTACTATATTGACCTGTCTTTCGAGAATGCGGATGTCTAAACACCAACTGTGAACAGTGGACACTACACGACCATATTCAATGACTTTCTTCTACATCAACTGAAAGGAATTTAAACTGAAGCTGTTGTTCTACCACGATGAACAGAAAGTGCATACTTCACGGTATACAACTTAAACTCACTTACTCACTTAATTGGTCATTACAACCACTTAGTCAGGATTACAAACTAGTTTCTCACACCACTCATGTTGTGTGTGTTAATCTTATCCAAGAGTAGGTAGACCTACAGTATAATGTGGACTCCGAACGACATATTTGAGAAACTTTTCTTAATAATTTTGTTTTACCATCAGAATCCTTGCCAGAAGACTACTAAGAGGGAGTCATCGAATAAATATATTTTCATACTTGTCCAGTTTTCTCCTGATTTAACCGATGCAATTACAAGTCTGCCGTGGTAAGTAGTGTGTTGGTTTATTAGACGAAAACCCAGGGTTCGAGCCCCAGGCCAGACATCAAAATAAAATACAAAAAGTATTTCTTCGGCGACTTCCTCTAAGCAGATTTCTGGCAAAAACTCTGAGAGTAAATAAAATTGTCATGAAAACTTTCTCAAAAATCTGTCATCCGAAGTCGAAACTGTAGGTCCCGCCATTCATGTATAAAATTAACACACACAACATAAGTGGTGTGAGAAACTAGGTCGTAATCCTGACTGCAGGGTTGTAATGACCAATTATGTACGTAGTTACAAGTCTATTTCAACAGGTTTCAGACTCCCACAAGTCGCCAACCGTCGGAATTAAAATTAATGGAAAATGCTATAAACAGAGAACATATGATTATTAATTCTAGGGGCAGCTACGTGGTGTGAATGGACAATTAACCTTCGCTTTACCCAAACTAGAGCCATTAATAATCATACGATCTCAGTTTATAGGATTTTCCATCACTTTTACTAAAACTCTCGAGTACTCTCGTCGGGAACATATATTTTTTTATTTTGGCCAAAAATCGTTCATTATGATATTTGTTTCAGTAATTTGGTGCATGCCTACCAAGTGTTTTAGTACACGATGGCCTTGATTAGAATCTTTATAAATATATAAAAATATCTTTGGTAGAGAAAAAGAAAAAGTGTTATTAGAAAAACATTTTTTCAACGCAATGAAATCTTTCCTAGGCAGACAAGTTGAGTGACAAATAAAAAAGAAATCATATATTTTATTCTGATAAAATATTCAGAAATTAGAACAACTGTTAGGAATTAAATAAACTTCAAAGTAAAAAGAAGCCATAAGAAAAGCAAACATTCGTATTAAAATTGAATATCTCTTGATATGTTAATTCAAAACAGTGATGTATCTTATAAGTTCAAATGTCTCTTTTCAAGTTCAATCTCTGTGGGATTAAATTTTCGTGCTAGAAAGTAAGTGTGACTTTAAAAATACCTTTAACACAATTCCAAACTGCTTACGATTAAACAAAATTTAAATTAATTCACTTTTTTAATCAAATTGAATTTCATTTTAATATTTACTCGTTAAAAATTCGTATAAAATTAAATTAAATTAAAAAAAATCAACAACAAGAAATGCCATTAATTTCCTGCGTATTACATACATTATATGGTAGCCGTTACAAAGCGATCATTAAAAATAATTACAATATTATAACCTGGTTGTTGTTGTAGTTGTTTCATTATTAAAAAATTAAATACATTTTCATTAGTTTCAATCAACAGCACAACAACAACAATAAATATTGCAAAATAATAGTGTTACTACTATATGCAGAGCTTCTTTTTGTTCATTCATTTCTATTTGAAATTAAGCTGAAATATTTAGTGAAAACGGAAATTCCAACAAACATGAAATTCCTCTGCACCAGACAAAAAAATAAATTCAATTTGCTAATATGCCTGCAGACAAAAAGAGAAATAGAAGCAGAGTGAAAAAAAAAACAAAAACAAAAATGAAAACAAATACAAACAGTAGGAATGTTGATGCCACACATTCATGCATGTATATGTATGAAATGTTATTTGTGCCAATACTAATACAACTACTGACACTGCTACCACTACTACTACTACTAGTGCTTAAACTAAAATATCGTACATTTGCAACTAGTGACGCCAATACATATGACTGCTAAAAATTACTCTTCAATTTCGCCTTAATGCTCATAAAGACAAGGGGAAAAAATGTTTCCATCTGTTCATTCATTCAGTCGCCCATATGGGTTGTGTTAGTGAGAATTTTTATATGTTTTTACCCTACTTCAGCAAGGGTTATTTGATTTAATTGTGTCCACGACGATGTTTTTACTTTAGATTAGGTAGGGTGGATCCTGCTTAAAGAACAAAGTCCTTCTTAGACCAACTTCTGGGCCCATTGTGATCCCACACGTTAATACTCAACCTGGAGATTAAATATAATCATGCTATTGTAGCAATCTATGTTTTGGAGAGCTCTCATCAAGGATGTCAACAAATGACAGATTCCGTCTCTTTATCACAAGAGCATGAAATAAAGCAAGATGGCCAATAACACCTCCTTAGACCCCCAGCTCTTGCACAAGACGTTTAATGGTCTATCGACATGCCTTTCAAAAGGACCATTGTACGATGGATGAACATCCGATTTAAGAATGGAAATGAATCAATCGTCCTCTTACTTACCCTACTTCAGCTAGCGTTATGGATTTTAATTGTGTCCACGACAATGTTTTTACTTTAGGTTAGGTAGAGCGGGGCCTGCTTAAAAGACGAGGTCCTGCTTAGGCCAACATTTAGACCCTTTGTGATACCACAAATTACTATCCAACATGGGTATAGGCCCTGTGTTGCTAGTGTAATAATCTTTGTATTGAAGAGCTGTCGTCAAGGATGTCAATAAATGAGATTTCAAGAATCTCCATTTCCTTATGACAAGAGAAAATTAAGAATAGTCAGTGACTCCTCCACAGCTCCTGCACAAATCATTTGATGGAATGCCAAGTCTATCGACATGCCTTCCAGAAGGACGATTTCTTTCTTACGATGAATGTAAAACCGATTTAAGGATAACGAATCCGATTTAACGAAACGAATCAATCAATCAATCAATCAATTCCTCTTATCTATACGAGTCCTACAGAACATAACAATATTACACGTACTTTCCTGCTGCCTAAAAGATTTAGTCTCCATGTAAACTGAACGGATAGTACGTAGCTTGACTGCGACAATCGAAATACCTATGCCTAGTAATATATCAAAGATTTTAGGCTCTATAATGGCCCTCGCCAGTTCCACAGTAATGCGATTTCTGACGATATTCCCATGTCACGAAATCTGTATAAGAATTGCCTTCAAGTGATGCAAAATTTTCATGAGAAATCCTCAGCATTCGTGGATGGACAGACGTCAAATAGACGCCCGTTGGGGAATCTGGAAATCATCTGGCCCTCTTGGTCTTATAAATAGATCACAGCCTAAGAAAACTCACATATGAAATAATAAAAGTGAGTTTTTTTGTTTTTTAATACACCTGATAACAAAAGTATTTTTTTTTTTCATTTTTATTATCCACACGCAAATGCATACAAGAAAATGTTTGCACAATGCGCAACTGGCTTCTAATAAATTGTCTTTTTTATTCATCCTACAAAAGTTTGCTGGAGTGTATGGAGTCATGCAGTTGGATTCGATCTGCAGCAACATTCTCTTTTTGTATTTCTTTTATAAAAGCTTCATAAGTTTGTTTCATTAAAAACCCCATAAACAAACGGGCAAACATACAAATGAATGAATGAATGAATGAATGAATACTTTTTATAATGAAAACAGATAGAGAGTTCGAAAGAGAGAAAAATATACTGAGTCTGATAGCTAAAAAGGCTGGCAGATACATGCAACCCAGAACAAATACACATGCACTCTCATGAAATATTGAAAAAAAGAAGTGAAAACATTAAAAACGTTTGATTAAATAGTTTCAAATGGCAACCATTTACTTTCATTCGTTCGGATGCATGTTTATTTGGCTGTATACGTACTCCATGTGACTCTAATACGTGTATGTTTATATGTGTCATCGTGTCCTTTTAGACATGTTGGCAGAAATGCAACAAATGTTTATATTGAGATGATGATGTAATAAAAACAAAATGTATAGCACTGACTGTACATGAATATTGACGAGCCGAAGCAACAAATTGCATTTGGCATGATGGTGGTGTGAGCACCGTAGCCAAGAGTATTAAAAAGTTTTCAAGTTCTATTGATGTTGTTCAATTATAAAAAAAATAGACAGGCTACGTGAAACAGTCAATGTTATAATAAAACCGACCCCAGATGAAAACAATCCTAAAAATTTATCAATTATTGCAAGTTGGCATTTATTTTTCAGATTGTAAATAAATTAATAGGAACGATTAAGAATTGGAATTCAAATTACTTCGAAATACGCGGTATTATCCAGATCAGGCCGAGTTCTTGTAAAGTTTTTTCACTCAATATGCCGTATTTGACAAACTAATTGTCGGATAGTCATAAAATTATCTTATCTTCGGAAGTTTAGTTTCAACAAAAAATTGTAAAAGTTTAACACTAGCATAGTCACACTAGCATATGTGTTAGTCAATGGACTTTTGAATCCAACTTACATATAGTATCAGACAATTACAAACACCCAGAGTCTCTGGTTGGAATTAAACTCACGCCCTCGCCACTTGAAGTTTAGCACACTACCAACTAGACCATCGGGGTACAAATAATTTCAAAGTCTTTTAGACTTTAGAAAATTGGCATTTTTCTTTGAGGGACATTCAAATGTGGTGACACAGAACTTAATTATTCGCAAAGAAAGATAATAAAATGAATATGTAGAGACCAGAAATATGTTATACTCTATTGATATACAGAGGAACACTTACCCACATACGTCTTAATAATGAGGATATCACACAGCAACTTTGTTCGGCACTTGTTTAATTTTTTTTAAATTCATATATTCATAGCTAAGAATTCTGCAATAGGAAATATAAAATAGGCATAATGATGTAGGTTGGTTTACTAGATAAGAACTCGTGGTTCACCCTCCAGCTCAAACATCTCGAAAAAAAGGAAATATGAGAAAAATACTTCCTTCGGCGACTTCCTCTCAGAAATCTGCTGGCAATCACTCTGAGAGTAATTAAAATTGCCAGGAAAAATGGCTGAAATCTTCCTATATAGTTACCAGTTACCTACCACTCATGTATACAACGAACAGGCTAGACGAAGCCAGGTTGCTGTCCTGACTAAAGCTTTTTAATAACCACTTAAATAAGTATATCTTAACTCTGACAGCTGGTAATTGAAACTAACAAGTTCAACCTAAGTACGCCGTAGTCTAGTAGTTAGTGTGTTGACTTATTTGACATGAGGCCATGGTTCATACTTCAGGTTAGACTGAAGGGTTGTAATGACAATTATGTATATACGAAAGGCCGTCATAAATAGTTATCGCTTCTATTAATCTGATGGAAGGCGTCGTAGTCTAGTAGGTAGTGTGTTGACTTATATATGTTGGCGTGAGGCCACAGGTGAATACATCTCCAACAAAATGAAATACGAAAAATATTTCTTCGGCAAATGCCTGTCAGATTTCTGGCAGAAAATCTGAGTATATAAAAATTGCCATGAAAAGTTTCTCAAAAATCATTCGTAAAATCTGATGTAAAATAGTTGAAGTATCGAACTTTAATTGGCACGAAAACAGTAGAAGACAAAGGATGAAAACCCTCTTGTATTGGGAGCATTAGTAGGGAGTTTCGTTCATTAAGTCCAACATTTACAAAAGACTTATTGCTTAATTGTAATCCTATCCTAATCCTAGGGTGGATGGATTATTTAAATATTTTAAAAATTGCCGTTTTAATCTGCCGACAATTATTTTGACCTTCACTGTTTAAAGTACGTAAAGAAAAAATTGCACAATTCAACACAAAAGAGAGAAAAATTAATGAAATTTATAAGCACACACACAAACATTAAACACACACTCACACACAGAGATACAATTTTAATTCACATAAAAAATAAAAAGGCGCAAACATTCGTACAGTAAATGCATATACCACCATACATACATACATACATACATTTACCGTTTTCTACACTTTTGTTTCTGCAACATTTTATTTGAATAGTTTCCATAGAGAGAGTGAGAGAGAGACAAGATTGAGAGAGGGAGAGAATAGAAGAGTGAAATTAAAGTACGAAGTGTTTTTGCGTTAATTTGCTTACGAGTGTATGTGGCAACGATGAGATGAGGGTGTAGTGATGTGTTTAACTATTTGTTTAAAATCAACAGTTTAAGGTTTCTCTCTGTAGTTTAATTAACTTTAATATGTTTTTAAGTAGTCAACACATGCACGTACATACATACATGCAAACTCATATACATATACACTCATGTGTAAAGACATGCATATAAGCTTTTAAATAAATTACTAAAAAAAAGGGTAAATATTTTATAAAAGTTTACATGTAAGAATGTGTGTGTGTGTGTTGGTGTGTCTGCTATTTTCTTTACGATGTAGGCGAAATTAAAATTAAATGTTAAATTTAAATTTAAATTTACCCGGTGGAATCGATATTAAAAAGAAACTTGTATGCAATAGACAGATGTATAGAAGTATAGATAAGTATTGTTACGAAAATGAAGAATCTATATACTGGTGTTTTACTTTTATATCGTTTAACATTAAAGTTATAAACAAAAAAATACAACAATAAACACCAGCATAAAAAATAGTAAGCAAGTAACCAAAAATACAACAACAAACACCAAAAGAATAAATGTAAACAATATACACAAACAACAATCAATATACACAAAAACAAGAACAATTGTCTAGTAACTGTTTTTGTTTATGCAAAGGGTGTAAACAGCGGAATAACAAACATAGCAATTATTGTTGTTTTCATCAAGTTCTGCGAATAATAAAGAATTTTAATTAAAACTAAATACAAATTTATTTTTACTATATTTGCAATATACGAGCTCATATTTTAAACGTTTTTAAAAGTTAAAAACGTAAAAGCATTTATATACTTCGTACAAAAGTACGACCATAATTCCTATTTGTATATCCTTGAAATATATGATGCTCCCCTTTAAAGATAATCATTTTACAGAAGCCTTCACTGTTGCAATGCAACACATACATATATACATTGATTCAGTTGTTTCTATTGAAAATCTTTTTTGGCAAACACTTTTGGCTTCATGTAAAAAAAATTAACATGAAACAACAATCCAAACAGCAAAAATTATACTAGGATTAGACTCCTTTATTTTTCACTCAGTCAGTCATTCATTAAAGAAATGAATCCTTTTGACGTTTCCCCTTTTCACTCCTCCTCCATTCTAGACACAAATGTACCTTATGCACCTCATGCACAGCCAACATCATTTCAACATCATCAAAATTGTACGTGTTGCAAGGCTTTAATTCTCAGTCATGTTTTGCATGAGTATTAGGATTGCATGTGTATATGTTTGCAGAACAGAAACAGCAGCAAGAACAAGAACTGCAAACATTAGCAAAAACCATTTCAATGTGTTTTGTCGGTCATTGTAAAATCTTGTTTAAGGATGTTGTTGTAGCAAAAAGGTTTTCCTCCTTTTTATTCAATACTGCTCTCACTCTCACTCTCTCTCTCATTGTAACTGGTTTTCTCTTTTAAACACAATCAGCATAAGCTTAATTTGACCACATTTTAAAACACAACCATGACATTTAGGGTCATGTTAGTATTTTCCAGACATTCTTTCTCACACTCTTGTCGCTTACTACCTCATTCTCTTTCTCTCTCTCTCTCTCTTTCTATCTTGCCTTGAGTGTACGCTGCATTTAATACCATGTGCTATAGCCTGTGACTGTTAATGTTAAACCGTAAACTATAACATTTACTTCATGCAACATGTTCGTGTAGTTGTGTTTGCATATGTGCACGTATATATTGAATAGTTGCATGGGTTGCATGTTGTTATTTCCGTGTGTTTCCTTTTTGCTCCTTTCGTTACATTTCCAGTCGCATGCGGCATGTGTATTGAGGCAACTATGTTTACATTTGAGCTTATAAGTAAATTCTTTATCAATGTATTTAAATATGTACACCACATACATGTGTATGTGTGTGTCAATGTTGTAAGTAAAGAAATTGTTTTACATTTACTAAGAACCAGCTTAATATTGTAAAAGGTCAGTTAACAATAGCACGAGTTCGGTCAGATGACCAACAGCTATAAAATGTTAAGAATTGTTCTATTGTTCTCTTAAAATAAACACAATTAAGGTGACCATTGTTATTTAACAATTCATTTAATTGTTTAAAACATTTTGTTAAATTTGCTATAGGCCACCTATGGCTTAATTTCAACAATCTAAGTTCATGTCTTGAAAATCTAAGAGGCTATGAGACTGCTTTGGAACCGTGGGAGTGAAACACTTGTAATTTGATGAACTCGCGGAGCAAGGTCCAACAAGTTCGATGTCGGAAATGGCGTTTATACCCATTTGCTTTTCAACGATTATTCATCTCTAATACACTAGACTGTCACCTCATTTCCCTCTATTCAATTTATATTCCTCCGTATTCAATCTAGTTTTACTTCATGCGTGGCTAGTTGTTCCATGCATTGAGTCCTTAACCACCAAGCAAAGCCTTCAATGTGGGTTCCGCTGTCAGCTTAAAATGGCGTAGATCTTAACCTACTTCTTCAGAACGAAAGAGAAAGTTCAGTCATTGTATTTAATCAGATATCCAATTTTCGTATGGAGAAAATTCAGCTTCACACGTCTGACATACTGTGACGAGTCTTTCATAAAGAAACTGATTTCGCATCTCTGAACTTACTTACTTACTTACTTAATCGGCCATTAACAATCCGTTTATCGGATTTGGCCTGCTTTAACACATCCTTACAGGCGCCTCTGCTTCTTACGTGCCATCGCCGGCTGGACACATCAATCGATGACTGGCCAACAGCTTCCGGAAATACCCGCATCAAATATCCGTCCCGCTGGAGCATCCTCATCCATTCTTTATAGCCGAGCCAGCCTAGCTGCTGGATATTAATAAGCTGCATAACGTTAAGGAGCTCATACAGCTCATTGTTGAATCGAATGCAGAAATAATCGCTTACTCGCACTGTACCGAAGATCATCACTGAACGCCACATTCGTAAGACGTGTGCTATTCCTTGCAATCTTTTTAACACTCTGCGTTATTTCTGTAACACTTTAGGTTACCACTCTGGGTTTATGTGGCTATAGAGTGAAATTAATTAAATTTTTTGGAATACCGAGAATAGGTATTGATAGAGTCTCGAGTTGTAAAAATATATTCAGAAAGTCCAACCTTTAAGACAATGCCATACGGCTTATTTTAAAGTGGACTAAAAAGACGATCAAAGGAAGACAACAACAAAAGTTCTGAAAGTAACAAATTCTTAAGAAAAATCTTCTCATATCTATCGCTCGCAGTCGATGCTATACTGTAGATCATCTCACTCATGCATACAATTAACAAACTCAGCGTAGGTGATGTAGGGGACAATGGCGTAATGCTGACCCTATGTATGAAGTGATATTCTAAAGTTTCGATAAAAATTATGAAATATTTAGTTTTCAATACGAACATTTGATCTCGTTTTATTTATTTCTCGTTTTATTTATTTGAAGTCGCTGTGATCTAGTAGGTAGTGTGTTGGCTTATCAGACGAAAAGCCCGGGTTCGTATCCCAGGTCAGGCATCAAAAGGAAATATAAAAAAAATATTTCTTCAGCGATTTCCTCTCAGCAGATTTCTGGCAAAAACTCTGAGAGTAAATAAAAAATTGCCATGAAAAGTTTCATGAAAAATCTGTCGTTCGGAGTTGACGTCAAACTGTAGGTCCCGCCACTCACGTCTAAAATTAACGCACACAACATGAGTGGTGTGAGAAGCTAGGCCGTAATTATGACTGAAGGGTTGTAATGGCCAATTATGTATGTATGTATGTATGTATATATGTTTATTTATTTCGTTGCACATTCCCAGAAATGGAGTCACTAAAAATACAAATAATGGTACATTATCCAAACTTTAATCAGTCTTCATGAAGCTATAGAATCCACTAAGATTCAACAGTGGCCTATGTCCAATACTATTTGAGAATACGAACAGAAATGAACTGACAACCACTTGTTACATGGCCTTTATTGACCAACTATCAGTGATTCTTTGGCGACGAACATTACGCTTGTTTTTAAGATTCCATTACGATTTGCTTACTACATATCCTATTAGAAATTCTGTCAATATTTTGTGTCCATAAATACTACTCACTCTTTAACGTCCTATAATAAATGTAATACATTCATCAATGAGTGTTACTAAAGCATTTAAAAAACTGGTCACCTTAATTTTTAACAACTATGCCATCACTATGGCTAATCGTATTGCCACATACATTTGTACTTACAATGTGGAAAAAGCGTCCATTCAACCGCAAAGTATAGTTTTAACAACAATGTTTTTATGCTTGTTTCTCTTTCCATCACTTCCTATCTCACTCTCTCTGTACCTAGAAAAGCTACGTTAAAAAAATTATTTTTTTTAATTCTCTACTAGAATAGCAACACAAATGCATACATTAAACAACAATGAATGAATGTACGAATGAATGTATTCGTAAAAGTTTGTCTTTCAGCAAAAAAGCGTTGTAAAAAAGGACAAACAATAGAAATAAATTTTATTATTTTAACAACATTTTGTGGTAACAAATAAATGCAATTATTTCACTATAAAATAACAACAGAAATGGAAAAAGAAAAGAAAAAAAACGTAATGCCAACATAAAATGTACAAGTTTTTGTTGCAGCATGAAATGTCATGCATTAATTAAGCGAATTAAAAATGAAAAAAAGGAAAAAAATTGTTGCAAATATTGAGTACGTAAAACCCCCAAAAGCAACAAATTAAAGAAGCATTTAATTTTAACAACCCCAGCAATTAATTTAAACTTCATAAATTTATTTGACTCTATCATTTGTGTTTTTCTCTTCTTCTTCCTTTCATGTTTTTTTTTTATTTTTTTCTTGCTCTTCTCATTTTTGTGATATTGTTGCAGTCAATAAAGTTTAAAATAAACTCTGGGAATTGTTGCCTTCAGAGTGTTTCAAATAAGCACAACAAGAGCACAGCAAAGTAGAGCAGAACAGAGCCGAGCAGTCGAAAGCGAACGAAAAGAAGTTGAACAGCAACGATAATTTTGTGCAATAAAAACGAGAAATGCTCTTAAATTCAACAACAACAGCAACAATAACAAGATGATAAATATACAACATCAACAGCAAAAACAAAAATATCAAAAACAACAACAGCAACAACAGCAGCGACATCATACCATTACTAATCCATATCAGGAACAATTTTATCCTCGACATCGGCATCAGCATCAAAATCACCAACAGCCAACCAATATTTTCAGCAGGAAGGAAATCATTTTAATTTTTAAACAAATTCTCTATTCACACACGTACATTTTGAGATGGAATTTATTGACGATATTTCTCCTCTGCAACTGTATAGGTGAGTAGTTTTTTTTTACCTTTTTTGTATATGTGTTTTTAACTTTATATGAGTATAAGTATATGTGTGTGTGCGTGCTATTGCGATATAATCTATGAATATGAATTCTCTCTCAATTTCTCTTTGTGTGTGTATGGGTTTCTTTTGTTAATTTATTATTTTTGATTTTTATTAAAAACAGTTTTTCTAATTTCTTAACATATTTATTTTCTAATTTTAACTTTTTGTTGCAGAATTTATGTTTTCATTTTAAAATTATAATTTCAAATTATATTTTTTATATGGAATAACTTTTTTCGGAATTGTATCTCAAATGATTCAAAAGCAATTAAAAGTTAGAATAAATGATGGTTACGTCAAAGTTTAACAGGGTCAATAGAACTAGAGGTTGCCCCTAAGGGGTATACTATCATCAATATTGTTGTCTGATAGCGGACGTCTGTGGCGGATTTTGCTTTCCTAGTTTGTACCATTCTAAAATCAAATGAAGTATCCTTTGTGAGATCTTAAGACCTGCATGTGACCCAGATTGAGAATTAAGCCGACTAAAGCCACTGAAGTTTCACAGACCAGAAGGAGGAAACTCCCTAAAGAGAATAATTTTCGTCTCTATGTTAAACTGATCTCGTGGATATTTAAGGCGAAATATTCGGGATTAATATTGGACAGTAGACTGATGTGAAAGGCTCACATAAAGAAAATTTCAATGAATACCAAGCATGCAATATTGATATGCAGAAAACCTACGAACAAAACTTTGAAAATGCAATCCAAAATTGAGGACAGTTTATTTGGATAGTCGCCGTAGTCTAGTAGGTAGTGTGTTGGCTTATTAGACGTAAGGCCTGTGTTCAAACCCCAATTTAGACATCACCAACAAAACGAAATTTTGAAACATATTTCTTGGGCGATTTCCTCTCAGCAGATTTCTGATAAAAACTCTGAGAGTATCGACTTAAAACTGAATCGACTTTAAACTGTAGGTCCCGCCAATAATGCACACAATTTAAAGCACACTTATCCATATCATAAGCGACTGTGAGAAACTAGATCGTAATTCTGACTAAAGGCTTGTAATGACCAATTATGTATGTAGTAGTCGACTATAGACAGACGTAAAAGGTCCACATGAAGAATGAAGACCCATCACACTTACAAATCTGATGTGCAGAAAACCTGCGAACAAATCGTTGATAATACATCTTCCAACCGGGGAATAAGAACTCGTCCTACTCGACCCTAGAAAATCTCTCTCTGCATATGATTGCGAGACCAAGTAGAAGAAGTGAACGGCTCAGTTTGGAAGGTTAATACTCTTTTAAGTGCAGAATTCTATCGTATGAGGAGGGGCCAATGTGTGTAGTGGCATGGGAGCAAGACTGGTCGGTCCTATTGTGAAATTTTTAGATCCTGGGAAAACTCGAGGATTTTACTCTTAGTATGGAACTGTCTGCACAAGCTGAATCATTTAGGCAAGGGAAATAGCGTCACTCTTTGCTGGATCCCAGCCCATGTGTGTTGAATAAATCGAATCACCAGAACCAATTGGATTACTGCTTCCAACTGAATCCTTTTCAGAAGCAAACAACTTCAGACCATTAAATTTCCAGGCATGAAGTTAAACTTACTGGCACCAAACAGCATACTGAAAGTCATTTAAATAACCATATTTGCATGGGTTACAGCAGTCAATCCTTTTGAGATAATTTTGCACCACATTTTCGCACAATTTAGCCGATATCTTGGGGATAATTGAAGATTATTAGTTTGGATCAGTTTAGTAGGATTGACCACAAATACACAGATTACTATTCATAATCTTTAATTGTGATCCAAGAAAGTAGTTATTACTCGTCAAATATACTCCAATTTGACTGCAATGGAAGTGCTAAACCAAATTCGAAAAACGCTATAAGCCTTAAGTAAAGTTCGATTTCTGCGAACACCGTTGAATCGAGAAATTCGAAGCATTATTTTCGGTAATGTGAGCGTTTCAGGCTTGCCTGCATCAATAAGTTTCTTTAGAAACTTGACAATGCATTGCATAGTAGGACGATTATGATTACCATAATCACGTCACAATGCTTCAAAAATGATTCTGTTTGGAAGCCCATTTTTGTGGTAAGTTGGAACTATTTTACGATACTTCAGATGAAAGAGATTTAGGAGCTGACGTCCTTGCCAGATTGGCGGTTTAAAAACACCCTAAATACACAAACTTCCAAGTGGAATTTTAAAAGAAACATGCCATTCAGTCTGGTGAAAATGAAAATTTTACTTTGTCAAGTTTCTGAACGATGCCACCTTAGCAGTACTTGCTCAAAAAAAAAAAAAAAATAAAGTTATTCCATTTTTATAAAAGAAATTTTATTGTATTTTATTGTATATATTTGAGTTTCTTCTTCCTTTTTTATTGAACTGCTTTAATTATGAAACTAAAGAAAAATATTCGTTCTTGTTGTTCACTTTTTGTTACATTCATTCCTTTTAACAAAAACAAAAAAATGTATGAAATCAAAGATTTTTGCATTTCCAACAAAATTTCCTCTCACATCTCATATACAACACTAAATGGCGGATCATCATTATCCTCGTCGTCGTCATCGTTGTCCTCTTCTGCGATGTCATCATCATCGTCAGTGAGCGCATTCGAGCCAGATTTTGTAATACCATTGGAAAATGTAACGGTGGCACAAGGGCGTGATGCAACATTTACCTGTGTGGTCAATAATTTGGGTGGTCATAGGGTGAGTGGAGATACTGGAACACCAGCCAAGGTATGTAATCGGTTTTAAAAGGCGTACAAAATATTTACTTTTCTATTCTTTTTTATATTTTTTTTGTATTCTTTTTTTTAATTTTTAATCATGATTTTATGAGAAGCAAAATAATATGTTTTCTTTTAAATTTTCTCTCTACACCCAGCACCTGCACCAAGAAAATAATATTGAAAGCAATTACTAGAGAATAAGAGAAATTATTTTAAAATATTTTCTATTTTTTACATTTTTTTTTTAATTTTTTGGTTTTGAACAGAGTAGCAAATAAATACTTCGTTTGATATAAATTTTATTGATTTTTTTTCTTTAATAAAATAAATTAAAAATTGCACCAGCACTTTCACTTTGCACTAGCACCAGCACCAGCACTGCTATTCACTTTCAGCACCTTTGCACCTGGTTTTTTAATACTAAAATCCCATACAATTGGCTTTTGAAAGGAGAAAAAATATTTCCAGGAAACTGTTTTATTCCTGCTGAAAATAAAACAACAAGAAACACTAGCCATTTATAATAAATTCTTTTGTTTTTTTTTTGTTTTTTTAATTTTCTTTTTAAGTTCATGATAATGGCCTTCAATTTTTATTGAAGTCATCATGCAAATATTAAAAATATTATGACTGTATGTGTGTGAATGGCATAATTTATTGTCAAAAATGTTTTTATTATTGATTTTAAATATTTTATGATTCCATTCATTTCTCTTTTTTTGTCTTTTTTTACAAAATATTCTTAATGTACCACATATTCATTTATTTATGCATTTATTTCAACCCCCCAAACACCATGATGATGTTGAATTTTTTTTGTTGATATTTAACTCATTTAATTTACAATTTATATCACAGGCGCAAATCAAAAAATAAAACAAACTCAACTACAATATAAGCCAGGAACAAATGAAATTCTTTTCATTCTCTTTTCGTTTTTTTTAATTCGTATTTATTGCAAAAAATTTATTGGTTGTAATTTATTTTAATTTTAATAAACGAACAGCACACATTAACCTTTATTAATACGATAAACTATAGGCATATACATATGTATGTACATAAATCTACTTGTATAAAAACATATAATAAGGTGGTTCACTAGTCACGAACATGAAAATTGAAAACTGATCAAAATCAAACTGACGATTTTTTTGCGCTGATCCATTCTGTCAGAATGTTTTGAACATATTTGGCTTACTGACTGGCTACAATAACCAGAAAAAAATTGTTTTTATTACTATAAAAAGCATAACCTTAAGAAATATTGGACACTGTAGTGTACCCCGTGAGCCCGAAAAATTAAAAATTATTTCTTTCGGTTCTTCAAATCTGTTATTAAGAGTCGACTTTTAAATGTAGGTTCCGAAACTCATGGATAAGATTAACACACACAGCATGGGTGAAGTTAGGTTGTAATCCTAACTAAAGGGTTATTTGAGTATAGTAAGTAATAGTATTCGCCACCTTCTGCAGCAATGAAACTCCTCAGAATAAAACGGATTGTACTTAAACACGAGATGGAGCACGCAGGACAACTCACAAAAACCAGACAGAAGGGTATGTAGGACTCAACTGCAACATTACATTCTGAAATTGTGTGCAGTCACCACTTAAACTCATAAACGAACTTCATATATAGAATTCTACACAACTGAAAATTTTCAGGTCCAGTTGAGGTTAACACTGCTGCAATGCTTGATTATATGCTACTGCTAATAGTTTTCATACTACCAAATACCCACAAGTAACGCCTTCGGCTTTGAATGTCAAACGGAATTTCCAGAGAACACCCTCTGAAAGACACAAAAACTTGGAAAAGACCATGGCGTATTGGCGTTACATAAATACATATTGGTCATTACAACCCTTCAGTCAGGATTACGACCTAGCTTCTCACACCACTTATGTTGTGTGTATTAATTTTATACACGAATGGCGGGACCTAAAGTTTAAAGTCGACTCCGAACGACAGATTTTTGAGAAACTTTTTTATGGCATTTTTATGTGTTCTCAGAGTTTTTGCCAGAAGTCTGCAGAGAGGAAGTCGCCGAGGAATATTTTTTTCATTTTTTCGTTTTGATGTCTGACCTGGGTTTTGAACCATAACCTTAAGTCTAATAAGCCAACTAGACTACGGCGACTTCATATTGGCGTTATTGGGCATAACCCATCAAGTCAATATATTAACCACACATCATTGTGTACCCTGTTTTATGACTATGCAGCCGAAGCGCCTGCAGACAATTACAAACAAATGCCTTTAGCCAATTCTAAACATATAAACCAACTGCCTGGTCTCAGTGGAAAGATCTCACGTCATATCGAAGGCAAGTATACAATATTTCTCGACAAGCGCTTCGGTGCAATCTGCAAGAACAAGACGAACAAATCAACAAAATAAAATATTCAAATTTCTTGTCTCCATTCACACTTTTTGATCTACTCAGGAGTTTATGCAGAAGGTTTGCTTAAAATCACTGTAAAAACTATTAGATTATGATTTTTTTTTTGGTTTTATCATTTGGTTTGCGACTATTGACCCTATCGCAGTAGTTAGTTCTATTACTTTTAGATTTTTCCGCATATTGGACCCAGAGACCAAATAGATTATATTTGATATTTTTATAGCAGCTTAGGTCAATTTTTATTAAACTTCGGTACCTCTATGTAACCTCGACACACTTTTTGGGAACTAAAAAAAATACGTACTAAATCAGTTCCACCCCAATGTTCATTTTTCTTTTTAATGTGTTTTAATTTATTTTTTTCAATTTTGCATGCTTTTGGTTTTCTTTTTAATTAAATTATTACCAATTAATTAAATTGTCATTAAAAAATATTCGTCATAAATTTTAAGCAGACAATAAATTTCAATCTCTTTTTTGTATGTCATACTAAAGTCATAAATCGTTTAAGCGAAAGTGTAAAAAACAAAATAATAAGAAAAAATAAAAAAAAATAAAAAAGGAACAAAACAATAAATACAAATTATAAAATGTTGTATTTTGAAAACAATTGGACAATTTTAACATCGGTCTCAAGGGTTTAAAACAAGAACTACATGACAATCTAAAGACAAACTAAGTACAAACGAAGTAAGAATGTAATGAAACCTCAAGTTGACCACATTCTGACAGACAGAAAACTACAGGAGTCTTTACTGGACCTACACGGTACTTGTGTAGAATTTTAATGATTTTATTTTCACTTTTTACCAGAAGACTGCTAAGAGGAACTCTTCGAAAGAAACATTTTTTCATATTGTTACGTTTTTACTTTTTAAAAACGTTTAAAATACAGACTCATAGATTACGAATAAAATAAAAATAAATTTATGTTTAGTTTTAATTAAAATTCTTTATTATTCGTACAATTCTGTGTGCCACTGTTAACAACGACAAATCCTTTGTTTGTTATTCCTCTGTTTATACCCTTTGCATAGACAATAATAATTACTAGAGAATTATTCGACAGATCTTTGTAACGGAGACCTTTAAGCCACGAATACTCTCTTCAAACATACTGTGTCATCACACAAGGCTGACTGAACTTCACTAACTCACTCGCCTGCTTTGCCTTGCCTTTTATATGGCAGAGTAAACAATTTGATGATGTTCTTGAAAGCGATGAATGTTCTTGAAGGCAAATGTTCGTGGCTGCGCCTTATCGAAATCTCTATAAATGTAAACATCGTTGTTTACATTCATTATTGTTGTTCGAGTATTTTGTTTACATTTATTCTTGTGCTGTTGTTTGTGAATTTTTGTTTACTTGTTTACCATTTTTTTATGCTGGTGTTTGTACGATAATTTGTAAACAGGTTTGTTTACTGCATTGTTTTGTTTTTGTAGATTTTGTTTATAATTTTAATGTCAAGCGCTGAAAAACAAAACACCAGTATCTAGATTTTTCATTTTCGTAACAATATATTCGATACATACATACATACGTTTATTTGTAAATAGACAATAAAGAGAGGAAAAAAAAGGAAATTTGTTTAATTTCATTTGTAAACAATAAATAAAACAGATAAAAACATTGTTACGTAGATTCGACAGATTTGTGCAACTAAAATAACAAAATAAATATTTATAAACAACAATTTGTAATGGAAAATGTTTTACAACAACAAATGAATAAAATATGGGAAAAAATTAAAAAAAAAAATAAAAAAACAAACCAAAGGGCCACTAAAGTGCTTTACAATGTTACATTAAAATGAATAAATGAATGAATGAACCAGAGTGGATACGTTAACGAACGAACGGAAGTGTTAATGCAATCAACGTATTGTTGTTTTAAAATGCATTTGTGTGTGTCTATATATACATACATATGCATATGCATGTATAGTTTTCAAACTTCAATGAATGATTATAAATTACCCGAAAACAAAACTGCATACCGGTGTTTCCTGTATAAGAATTCTGCAAACGTGTGTATATGTTTTTGAAATATACATGATGATTTGCATGCACATATGTACATACATATATATACATACCTATATAAATATGTATGTATCTGTGTGAGAGTTAAAAGTTTTTAAGCAATAAAATTAACATGAACAACATGAACAGGAAAATGTTTTAACAAAAAAGGTTTCCCTCTCCCAATACAATTCATTCATTCATTCATTCATTCAGTAGTCGTTTCATTATTTCATTCCACTTTAATTTATTCATTTATTTCATATTCATTCATTCTCCAAACAATAGAAAAGTTTTAAATTGTTTAGCAATATTTCTTAAATGGAATATGGATTCACCGGCAAACAACTAAAATGGAAATGTTCTATTAATGTTGATATGATTGCAGGCAAGCAAGTGTTATGCGTTGTGTGCTGTGGAAATCTTTCGTATTTTGCAGACTCTTCTCACTGAAAATGTATTTTTAATTGATAGAATGCGTGTACCATTTGACACTGAATAAGCTTTGGTGTGTCTTTTAAGTTTCATACAAGAAATTTAACCATTCAAGCTTAAGTAATACTTCAACAAAGATTATAGAAAGCCCTCTTGTTTAAATGTTAGCATTCCATGGAATAATCTTGTACAGGTTCTTGATGGAATGAATTACTGAAACTACCTCTACAGTCAATCCTAAATTCCGTGAGATTTGATCTTTCTTAAAATAGTTTTAATTTTTTTTTTTCGGACATTACAATACTTCAGTGAGGATTACGACCTATCTTCCCACACCACTTATATTGTGTGTTAATTAAACACATGAATGGCGGGAGCTACAGGTTGACTCCGAATGTCAGATTCGCAGATTGAGAAACTATTCATGGCAATTTTTGCCAAAAATCTGCTGTCATCGAAAAAAGATATTTTTTCCATATTTCGCTCCGTTCGATATGTCTAACCTGGAGTTTCAACTGTGGCCTTACGTCTAATAAGCCAACACATTACATACTAGACTATATTATTTTGACTAAGCGTTCCAGAATCCCCAGGCCAACAAAGAGGATAACATCTAGAAGACCAAAGGTAAGACATCGCCACTGCTTGGGAAAGAGCATTGTTCTAACCTATTTTATCACTGGGCAACCGAAGCACCTACAAACAATTGCAAACAAATGCCTGTGATTGCGGCAGATTCTAAACATAAGAAACATACTCTGTGGTCTCGCTGGAAAGATCACATACATCAGAGCCCAGCGACCAATATTGCTCGACAATACTTCGATGAAATCTACAAGAAGCAGTTTGTCGTGTTGGTGCATTTTCTGGGACGTATAGAATTTGTACGATGCGGAGTTGACAGCAGCAAACTATTCATAGAAAGAAACAACCAAACAAAATATTCAAAATTCATGTATTCGTTCAGGCTTTCTTCTCACTTCTCAGAAGTTTTTGTACAATGTTTGTAACACCAATAAAAAATCGATAATCAGTGACGATTGCAACAGCATCTGTGATAGACGGAACTGTAGTCTTAATCCGACTAATTCCATTGCTCAGAACATTCAACCTAGAATCTGTGACCCTAATTATATTCGTTCATTACATAATGTTTACGGAGTAGTATTCCTTTAGGAAAGGAATATTCCTTTAAGGAATAATATTCCTAAATGAATACTACTGCTCCAGAGAACCCTTTTTTCACAGCAGATTTCAGCCAAAAACAAGAGAATACACAAAAAATCTTCTCGAATACATTGAACGGTAAACTGTAGATCGTGCAACTCATGGATATAATTAACGCGCACAACATGGGTGGCGTGAGAAGCTAGATTGTAATTCTGACTAAAGCCATCACAACCATAATAGCTAATAATGCACGTAGCTACGTATATGTTTACCGATAAATTCGATCCTTTTGCGCCATTTTTGCGTTGAGCTTCTATAATTCTCTATTACCTTCGAAAATTTAATACGAAAACGAGGCAAAATGAAGCCTTAGCAGTAGTAATACTCTGCCAAGTTCATTCTACAATTTTCATTTCAATTTTTAATACCATAGTCAGTGTTACTTTAGGAGATCAAGTTTAAGAAACTTTGCCGTAGCATAGCGCCGTTCAGATAATTTCTAATTTGAACAGAAAATGTATAATTAGATTGCCAATGTTGTATTTGATATCTTCCGTCTTTGGAGCATGCGTATCCAAGATGAGGAACGAGTCTAAGAGCAGACGAAAATTTAAAAAATGAGAGGCTTCAGTCCTTCTACAAAATATATATCTAAGAAATCTTGTGATCAATGAAGATAACAGAATGTAAACAGTGAACATTACAGGAGCTATCGTCTTAGAACCTGCTACAATAGTTTAATAACCAGTTTAGGATGAAACAACTAAATTAATGAAACTGAACCAAAGCGAGGAAATATTAAATCGAGTGTGGCAAATGCTTTGTGAAACCATAAAGAAAAACAATTCTCCTAAGGGCCCTCACGCCCCAAATCATTTGTAATTTATTTTAAAATTTCTATTTCAAATACACACAACTATCGTTATCAATATTTGTTTGAACATATGTATGTAATACATGAGTGTGTAGGTATGTATGCAGTTGTGTATATCTGTATATATGTATATTTACCTGTGAGTATTAAAATTTTTTGAATTAAAAAAAATAAAAAAAAGTTTAAATGACCATTAAACTCTTGGTCTACAGTTTTGGTGTACGTGCTGCAATGCCCACACTATTAAGTACAACATATAGAGGCAAAGAATACACACTCTATGAACCATAAACCCGGTCACGTTTACATGCGTATGAGTTCAGTTCAAAAGCATGGCCATTAGCAATAGAGGAGTTGGGGAGTATAAAAGTTGGTGAAAATTTATGCAAGTGTTTTATAAGGCTATAGTTTTTCAAACGGTATCTCTCTCTCCCTTCCTCTCTCTCCTCCCCTCTTTCGCTTGTTTTTGTTTATGTCACTAACAAAAACATGGAACAATATCGTCATTGGCATTTGCATCAACAACATCAACATTGTTGTCGTCATCGACGAAACATTTGGCGCAAAAAACGAGACGAGAACCTACAAATGAATTTGCGTTTATCATTGTTCACACAAATACTGAAATTATGTATCAAACCAACAGTAGATACACGCTTATGCATACTGCTACGGATGCTTCCATAAAAACGATATTCGAACGCATTCCCATTTATGACATACATACACTTACGCACACATATGTACAATGGCTGTACATGTAGGCTAATAAATATCAGCAAATTTCAATTTATATGCTTACGAAAGCACGTGTGTGTGAGTGTGTGTATTTGTGAAAAATGCCTGGAAAACTTTTAGGTTAAACGTAATTGTCGCAATAGACTGTTTATAAGTGACACAAATTTACGAAACAAAAAAATACCAGTACACATACACACATGCACCCGTCAACAGCAAAAAGGAATACAAAACTTTTCACCCAAAAAAGAGAGAGAAAGGAGAGAAAATTAATAAAACATTATGAACATTTAAGACTGAATTGCAGCTACTCGTTAATAGTTACAGATACAAAGCTCCTAAACATGCACATTGGCCTGACACAGTGATACACAAAAATGTTCGTCAACTGCAATAGTTTTTGGAGCAAAAATAACCCAAATAAATAAGTATGTTTTTATAGAACTGGTATGGCATATCAGCAATTAAAAATGAATAAAAAACTCGATAGTTTTTCTTTTTATGTAAAAGCTTACCCCCAGTACTCCCTTAGAAACATTATGAAAAAGTTCCCTACCAAATGTAATTATTATTGAAACAAAAATATACCAGGAAGAATAAGTTTCTTAAGTTATATTCTTTGCTCATGCTTTGCGGAAATAACCCATTTATATATAAAGAGATAACGTGATAGTGCTTTGTAAAATCATATCAACATTACTTGTCTTACGCGAAGTCTAGTCATTAATCATGAACTGAAACAGCATAAAGTAAGGTTTGGTTAGATTACGGCGAACTCTCTTTAAACTGTAAAGACCTAAATTTGCCAGAGAATAAGCCCATTGTGATACCACAAATCAATATTCAACCCAATGACCAAACACTCCCTATGGCAAACCACCCCGACTCCAAAATAAACCGCGCTTTTACTGTAGTCGTCGTAGCCTATTAGGTAAAGTGTTGACTTATGTATTAGACATTAGTTCGGTTTAACAAACGAAATGAAATATAAAAAAATATTTCTTCGGCGACATCCTCTCAGCAGATTTCTGGTATAACCTCGGAAAGTAAATAAAAATTAACATGGAAAAGTTTCTCAAGAACCTGTCGATCGCAGTCCACTCATATAATAAATTAACACACATATAATATAAGTGATGTGAGAAGCTAGGTCGTAATTCTGACCGAAGGGTTGTAATGACCAATTATGTATGTAGCTATGTATGTATGTGTTATTGCAGTCTTCTTTTTTGACTGAGTTCAGTCATAGATGGCACGCGTTTTCATTGAAAGAGGAAACACATGAGGTACAATGTAGTTATCCTACTCCACTTTAAATACACAGCAGCAGGATAATTCTTTCAAGAGAATGCCAAATCTTCAGGCTAGTCTGTGATTTGTAAATCAGTGGTTTGTATAAAACTGGGCTGGAACGGTGAATTTCCATGCGATTTAAGGAAAGATGGTAATCAGTTCTTTACTTGTACATACCAGTACAGCAGAGACTACTAACATTGCACGTGTCCTCATACTATCATCAAAGTTAAGTCTTCCTTTACAACGACCGGAGCATACGCAGTTTAACTGAATCAATCGGAATACATATGTCCTATAAAGTGTCGGAAATTTTAATCTTTGTACTAGAAGTAGCCAGTTCATCAGCAATGCAATTTCGGATGATATCGACGACAGCAATGGAACCCAAATAAAAGCTAACTTCGAATGTTTCGAAATTTACATCTCCTTCTTATACCAATTATTACTTTGTTTTCTTTCAGTTTCGTTGATCTAGTTTTTCAAACTAAGGAAGTAATTTGTATGCTAAAGCAGGTCCTAGGATGCCATATTGTTGCTATGAAAAATCCTGTCTGTGATGGACGTTTTTTTGCGTATCTGAAATTGAACTGTGTAGTGTTGCTTACAAGAAAATTGCTCTTTGCCGTGATGGTAATTTTTAAAGTCAGTTTCATGCTATTGGCTGGTCTGGTTATGCTGTACTTCCCAAAAATTGTGTATATCCTTCGAAGCGCTCGGTTTTACTCCGTTCCAGCATTCACTTCAAGATGCTATCGGAGGTAAAATCCACAATCGACTCCATGACTACGTACCTTTCAGTATGCCATCTGGTACAACTCAAGAATATATGTTCAGCGTCGTCATTCATTCCTATACTGTAAACAGCCAGATGGAAACGGTTCAATTCCCCAAAATCTCTCTGAATCTACCTGTTTATGCTGGTAGTTTAATAAGTTTATGATTTTTTAAATACAATTTCATACATTACGTGACCAGCATCCCTTAATAAAGTGTAGGGTTCAATATTATTTCTACAAATTAGTTACAATAGCCATAGGTTAGGATGGATGGATGGGTAGGAGCCCTTATCCCTTTGCCCTATGCAAAATGTATAATTACAACAAAGTTTATTTAAATCCATTGGAAAGCTCATGTATTCTATTCGATACAAAATTTACTTTTTAATTGATGAGTAGAATATCAAAAAATATTGAACAACTTTTTATATCTTTCCTTTAAGTAAATATCACTTACTTTTAGATTGTACTGTACAACACATAAATATTCTCCATGTTCATGCACTGTTACCTTTTGATCTCAGTCTCTCTTTATAGCAATGCAGTGTGCGAGTTGTATTGTCATGTTTGGAAAATAAATTTCTTCGTTACAATTGCATTTGAAACCAAAATTTTTTTTTGTTTAAAAGCATAAACACACAAACAAACAAACAAATGAACAAACGAACCAAAGAAAGGAGAAAGAATATAATTTTTAACAATGCAGTTTGTTAAGTCCACAACATTAGAGACGTTGTTGTTCATTTTGTTGTCTACCATGTTTGTTTAACTAGAATTTTTGTTTTTTTTTGTGTTCCTTTAAACGTTATCAATGGCCGGTTAGTTGGTTGAACAGATGAATAGATGTGTGGATGGATGGATTTTGAGGATGTTTGAATATTTCAATAGCATTGAACTCAGACTAGCACACATAAGTAAAGGTATTCGTATACACATTACGTGTATACAGAAAGACACAAAACATGTCTTTGCAATTGTTTTTCGAAAATATTCATTCAGTTTTATGTGTTTTGTCCAAGCTACACTGTTGCAGCAAGTGTTTTCAAACTTAATTTCAATTTTCAATTTGTAGTTTTTCTATTTTTAATTTTTTTTCGGTGTCTGTATAAGTTTGTGGCAATTTAAGATGATAATTCAATGCTCTGCAATTATTGCTGATGCACCAAAATGGAGCAGTTTGAACTGTTAACAGGATACAGTTTTTAAAGGGCTTTCTTACGACTGGTTTGCATATATCCCCATTGCGTCAGATTTATCTGGGCTCTACAAAAGTTTGTAGGTTCTACCGCCATACATTTTTAATGTAATGTCTGGTTCAGATAAATTGTTTGTACTTCTGTTAAGGAAAGCCAATCTCACGTATAAATTTCTTTGATTTATCTGTTGTAACATAACATAACATAATTGGCCATTACAACCCCTTGGTCAGGATTACGACCTAGCTTCCCATACCACTTATGTTGTGTGTGTTAATTTTATACATGAGCGGCAAGACCTACAGTTTACAGTCGGTTTCGAAGGACAGCTTTTTGAGAAGCTCAGTGGTTTTGCCAGAAATCTGCTGAGAAGAAGGCGTCAAAGAAATATTTTATCATATTTTTGTTACCAAATAAGCGAACACACTACCTACTAGACTACGACGATTTCTTTCTCTGTTATCTATTGTACCAGTTTATGTAAATTCGCCAGATATGTTGTTATATTTTTGGACTCGTGTTTAGAAACCCACATCGGTGTAAGCCTTCAATGTATTGAAGGGTTGTATCGACAAATTATGTATGTATGCATGAATAGTTTAGTTTGATTCCTTGAGTTCTTAAGGGTAGACAAGAAATTGCCTACAAATGATGAAAAAAATTATTTGTTAAGAATTGTGATAGTTTTTTAAATAAAGTGCATTTTTATAATGAATTGCAAAGCATATATGGAATCTGCTTTTGTGTACTCAAGCTCAGAATAGAAAAAGTACCACTACTCGTGCCATTTTAATTATAATCCTAGTTTTGGTTTATGCTCCCACACAGCGACAAATACAAATATTCTTAGTTCGAGTACGAGGCAGAAAAACACAAAACTATTTTTCATCATCCTTGTTTCCAATATTAAAATTTAGGTTTCATTTTGTCTGAAAAAAATCCATCCAGCAGCTCCCTGACAGGTTAAAATAATATCGCATGTTATATGAAAGAATATGCTTCAATGAGCAAAGTTTCTCACGGCAACACCCACAACACATTTTACAGGAGCCAAAGAAGCCATCCTGGACCAATCATTGAATTAGATCGCAAACTTTTGTGCTACTTGGAGCACTGTGGTACTTGTAGCAGCCCAATTTTCCTTAAATAAACTGTTTAGACTTGTTGGAATTAAAGGAAAAGTTAGCCTTTGAGTGATTTTTCTCTTCACAACGCTAATAAATTGCAATCAAACTTAAACATTCCTCAGTCGAATGACTCCTGAAAACCACAACATCAAATGAAACAGTTATGGCTGAAAGTGGGGCCACTGAAAGGATAAGTATTAAGAATATTTTTGTATGTGTTTAGAAGCAGGAGATCATATACAATTTGGATGTATGCGCCTCTACAGGAATACTTTTCCAAATTGGAAAAAGCAGCATGGAATTCAACAAACAGTGTGTGGTCCCACATACCTGGTAACCGAATTTCAAAACTTCTGTGTCCAGCAGTGCGAGGGAACTACTTGAGTTCGGCCAGAAAACGGTTTGTATTCTAACAAGAATTTAGAACAGGACACTGCGCTAAAGACAATTTTGGAGACAAGCTCGGTCTGTTCCACAAGAATTACTGCAGAAGATTCTACGATGTAAAGGAAATGGAATTTTATGCGTTGCCCTGCCCTATAAGACATCTGGAGATGGTGGCGAATGTGCCACTAAAACTGGCCGGTTTTATGCAGAGGTCGGGATCATGACAAGAGGGCTTACCTTACACAGGGTAACAATAAACTTGCATGTTAATGAAAAGCTATCCTTTGACCAGACCTAACATACCACACACACTAGACAATTGGGGCAATGGTAAGGGAATTAACTTTCATCAGGACAACGAGACCCGGCGTACATCCATTAGACCTAGTTGAGTACACGAGAGATACTTAGGGTCCATAAAAGTTATAAGACGGTGCTACCTGCCCTACGTATTTCAAAAAAAAATTCCAATAGAGTTTTGTGGAATTACTTTCTATCTTATTGACTATTCTAAAGAAGACAGACAAAGCCATTATTTAAATGCAAAAGTAATAGAACAAAAGAATAACTTTTTAGTTAAAATTGTATGTTTTTAATATTCTTAATTTTTCCCCCTTTTGTAATTATACACTGCAGAACATAATGATCCATCAGAGGTTTTTGTAACACAAATATTTGTGTTGCAAAATTTATTTTTTTTTTAGTTTTTATATTTCTTTACAATATTTTACAATAAACTATTCGAAAAATTCAAAGGTGGAGGGAAATTTTTAAAATTTATGCATATTTACGATATGAACTCTTATTGAGATTTTAATGTAAGTGAGGGCTATGTACGTACGTACCCCAGGTCAGGCATCTCCAACCACAATATAACCAGTATGGACACAAGATTTGACATTTAACCCTGTAAGTTGAAAGGGACAGCAAATATTACCAAAAAGTATTTCTGTCCCTCTCTAATTGTCTGCCTGTTTTGTTTATTTATATTTTTTAGTTTTCGGGATGGTTTTTTTATATTGGCGAGAGGTTATAATGAATGTAATTTTTGAGTAAAACTATTAAAAAATAATAAAAACAATTTTTAACTTTTTCTTTCAAGAAATTAAAAAATATCGGCAACTTTCAGCGAGAAAAATATTTTATGGGCAGTACGCCTTATTTTGATCTTAATTACTTCTTGCACAAGAAACTATATTCATTGTGACCGAAAATCATCCACATTTCGATTAATAATTAAATATTTAAGAATCTTTAAACTTTTCATTGACGAAATTAAAAAATATTCCAAATTTTCTCTTTTTTAACACAAAATAATGTTTATTTACATTTAATTTTTCTACTTTATCTGCCAGTTTCCAGTCTGTATATCTGTTGCTTTTAACACATTTGTTTCGCAAAGCTTATAATATTACCCCCCCCCCTCGATAAAGAGGGTTAAGGAAGCTGATTTTAGCGTTTTTCAAACATCATAATTGTCCTCTCTGGTTACATTGTGTCTCCAACTAAACGAAATATGAAAAAGTATTTCTTCGGGGACTTCCTCTCAGCATATTTCTGGCAAAAAATCTAAGAGTAAATAAAATTGCCATGAAAAGTTTCTTAAAAATCTGTCGTTCGGAGTCGACTTCAAACTGTATAAAAATAAATTAACATAAGTAGTGTGAGAAACTAGGTCGTAATCCTGACTAAAAGGTTGTAATGACCAATTATGTACGTTATGTACAGTATCGGCCAAAACGTAAGCACCCCCTAAGTACATTTTTTTAAAATGATTATTTTTTTAAGAAAACAAAGTTATTATAATTTTTTTTAAATTTTTTTATTTATTTATACCCTTATTATTGAAAAACACAAACTTAAGGAATTCAGAATTCAATAAAAAAAGTTATGATTCAAAATACATTTTAAGTCGAAAATATAAGCGGACAAAACTAAAGCACCCCCAATTTAGGGTACAGATAAAAACTATTGAAACCAATATTTCTTTGCGAATCCTTTATTCTGGATGGCACATGCCATTCTTTTAGGCGTAGAGGATGTGAAATTATAAATTATTTCACGTGATATTGCATCCCAGGCTATTTTTGCGGCTTCAAATATATCGTCTTTGGTTTTGCAATTTTTGCGGTTGATTTTTAAGTTCTAGTTTGGGTTGAGATCAATTGAGTACAAAATATTCGATCAACAGATCAATTATTTCTAGGCTAATTAAAAATTTGTTCCATACCGGTCGCACATCTCCTACCCGTTCTGGAGGAAGACCACGTGAAACTTCGCGATATGAAGACTCCTGAATTAAAAGGACAATCCAAAATGATCCCACAGCATCTTCTAGACACATAGGAAACCGCTTAAGTTTAAAAATTAGCGATAGAGCGATTCGCAGAAGGTAGAGGCCGGATTATTCAGTCTAAGGCCAGCATAATCATTTTAAAAAAATGTACTGAGGGGGTGCTTAAGTTTTGGCCGATACTGTATGTATGAGGGCTACGTACGTGTTAAATGATTACTATTTTTATTTTTAAAAAATTCTTTTTATTTTTAAATAAATTTTTTTGTTTTAAAAAAATTCTTTCTTTCATGTTAACACCTTTAAACTCCAAATCTTAAAATCAATAATAAAAATGCATACTGTTGTATATTCCACCAGCGTCATATTATATTTGCATAGTGATTGAAAACATTTCGTTTTTTAATTTTTTTTTATTAATTTTTTCAATTTATATGTAGTCATACTTGGTACTTTGGCACATTTTTATTTAAAATTTAAATTATATTTCAAAAAAAATTTTAACAACATCAAAAATTATATTTAAAATAAAAATTATTCTTTTAAGCGCACCAATTTAAAACCGTTACAACCACATGCAATTTATTTATTTAATATTGAAAAAAATGCACTTTAAATATTATATAGTATGTATGTCAGTCTTTATGTAGTTATTATTGGTTAATATTGTAGTTTCAACGTTTTCAATCAATTAGCATTAAATTGTTGTACGAGCATAAAAATAAAAATAAAAATATTAAAAATTATAATCACATTAATTTTTTACACACAGAAATATTTATTTAAATTCATGCATATATATATATGTATTGTATATATATATATATATATATGTGTGTGAAACGCATGCTAATTATACAATTTTTAATATTCATGGATTATTTTATGAATGTTGTATTTTATTTATGATTTATTTTTAAATCTTATATTAATTACAAAAACAAGAGAATATAGTATGTAATACACGTTGTAATACATTGAAAACACGTATTCTTCATCAATCATACACCACCTCGTGACTCTTATGTCGTATAAGGAATTTCATATTTTTTAATTTGTAAACTCCAATTACATTAGATTTCATTACAACGACACCCAAGTAATTAGTTTCTGCTTCGAAAAGTCTAAATATGCCTTTCGAGTTACAGGTCCAGTTTCGGTAGAATAGAATAGTAAGCATGTCAGATGGTGGTTCACTTTTAAAAAACCATAACACTTGAATGCTTATTTCAATTCTACTCATTTTTTTGAATACTCAATGCTGATCTCTGACCGAAATGTTGTATAAGTATGACACTTCGTAAAAACTTGCATGCACTCAATTATCAACTTGTAAGACATCTCCATGGTACCCTATATGTATATAAACAACAACAAAAACAAATTAAATATTTAGTTAACCTTGACCTCATTAATCACTTGTTCGCATACAACTTCCATTGTTTATTCCCTAAAACAAAAATTATAAAATATTATTATTATTATTGTTGTTGTTGGTATTAATTATATATGTATGTCTTGTTCAAAAACAGCACCAAATAATGCACCTTTACTTTTGAAAAAAAAAAAATAAAAAAAATTTACTTTTCAATTTATTATTGATTTTTCATTTTAAATCTGTTAAGCTGTTGTACTTTAAAAAATTAAAAAAAAATAATTTGTTTATGGTTACGTTTTTCTTTTTGAGTTTTATGAATGTTTATACATATGTATACATATTTATATATGAGAACAATATATATGAAACAATAATCTTTATTAAAAACATTTTTACTTATTTTACTTCTTTTTTCAATTTTTTTTTCTTTTTCCACTTTCTAACATACGGTTGCAATCAAAAAAATTCAACAAAAATTGGAAACGAATTGCCAAACAAACAAACAATAACAATGAATTGTTGCAAACAAATGCGAATGTTTGAACAAAAAACACATGGCAACAATTTCCCTAATTGATGTCGCAATATCCTTTGGATAACAACAACAAAACCAACTAACGATGTTTCTTTTTTATTTGTGCTTTTTTTTTTTGTTTTTGTTTTAAACATAAAACCTTGATGAATGCAATACAAACGACTGGAAAAATATCACCAAAAACGAATGAAAACGCGGGCAAAAAAAATCAATGCACTGATGATACTCATGGAATTGAATCCTTTCGGAATACAACAAAATCCAACAAATACTCGGGATGAAAATTTTTTTCTCTCTTCTTTTTTTTTGGGAAAATGGAAAAAAATTGCCTTGGCGATAATGGAAAATGGTTGGCACTCATATAACGCGGACTTGACAATGATATTTGACCACTAACACTAACAATGGCTTTTATATATATGCTTTCACTCTTTTTCTATCTCATTTTCTCTCCTCTTCCACTGTGTGTATTTGTATCTACCCGGTCATTTTTGTTATTGGATTGCCTTGGCTATATAACCGACTTCTGTTTTATGTTTTGCCTGAATGGTTGGTTGAATTAATGGGTTGAATGGTTTGTTCAAATGGTTTGTTTGTTGTTGTTTTTCATTTTTATTTTTTTATCTATTTCCTTAAAATCGATTTTCAAACTTTAACGAATAACTACAAAAACAAAATTTTTTATACTAAAAAATGTCAAAAACTGTTGGTTGAACAAAAAAACTACGGAAATTGCTAAATAAACGTTGATGACTACTAAAAACCCCGACCAAAAAAAAAAAAAACTACGGATGGCGTCATTGCTGCTTGCATCATAATGATAAAAATAACAATAATGGTGATGGCTTCTGTGTCTAAAAATAACCAACACCCGGCATGTCCGTGTGGCTCTTGGTAAATGACAACGACTTGAAAAAAAATGCTTCAAAAAAAAATTTTTTTTTTCTTCTAAAACTCTACCAAAAATTAAAAAAAATCTATAAATGGTGATAAAAATATTCTTCTCTAATACATACGCTTGGCATTTTTCATGTTGCCCCAAAAACAACAACAAAAACAAAACTTTTTTAACACACAACAAAAACACATCAAAATGCAATTTGAAAACATCTGGTAAATCGTTAAAAACTCTTTCCATTTACGTTTCCTATAAAACACTCAATTGCTAAAATACTTATACATACACACACTCATACATACAACGTTTTAATGTTAACAAACTACAACTACAACACAAAAATGTTAAATGTCAACAACACCACTAACGCCGTTATTATCATCGTCATCGTCATCATTATCAACATCACATCTACAACACCCAATACCCAATACCAATATCATTAATATCAACCACACTACACCACATCACCCAATAACCATCATATATCACTCTTCTTCTTGATTTTTTCTCCTGCAACACCACTCCATTTAATTCTTACACTGTGTCTGCAACTTGTGTTTAAACACTTTTGGAAATGCCACTCCACTTTACTACTCTACACCACTCTACTCTATTCTCTAACCAACTAACGATGTCTTGCCACATAAACAAACCCGAACGCAACAAAAAAACACACACACAACATCCGTTGATTTCAACACATCCTTATATTTGGTTAACTTCTGCGCCAATTTCATTTCTGCCCAAAAAAAAAACACAAAACACACACACATACACTGTCTTTTGTATACATTTTTGTGTCCATAAAACTTGTTGGAAGAAATTCAATAGGTAGCCTGGATTAAAGCTGATGCAAAGGCCATTTTAGCCATACACGAACATGTAATTACGAATAATGATCGCCTATCGGTAACACACAACGATTATAATACCTGGACTCTCAACATACGTAACGTTAAGATGGAAGATGCCGGCAAATACATGTGCCAGGTGAATACGGATCCCATGAAAATGCAAGTAAGTACTGAACAGTTTTTAAAAAATTGTATACTCTTCTTGGAAAATTAAGTGTTTTGAAAAGAAATAAATGGTGTTGGTTATTTAAAAATGTTGGAAATTTGAAAACTTCCGCGGGGAAAATTTAAGCTAAAGTGCTTCTATATTCTTAAACCTGCCTCCGGTCCTTTCAACTCTGACAGGTTTCTACCTGTCTTCAACTGAAAAATCGTTTTCTGCTAAACAATACTTCAAATGCTTGTTTTGCAAAATTGTGATCTTTATCGGGTCTTGCATTAGGCGCTTTCTATTCTTAAATTTAATAAAATAAAAATGTGTGCGAGATACAATCGAAATTTTTTATCAATTTGAAGGACCTATTGACAGCAGTATGCGTGTAATATGACATCGTTCATGGAATGCATTCGAAATGTCCAACACTCCATGCTTCTGGTGGATTAATCCGGTTGAAATTAATCGAAGGCATTCGTAGTCTTGTAACTGGTGTGTTGGCCCGTGGTTCGAACCCCAATTCAGACATCTCCTATAAAACTAAATAGAAACAAGAACATTACTTTTATTTACTTCTTCTTAGCAGTCTTCCGAAAAAAACTCTCGCAATAAAATAAAAATAAAAAGTTTTCCAAATCCAAATACATACATACAAACATACATACATACATACATACATACATACATACATACATACATACATACATACATACATACATACATACATACATACATACATACATACATACATACATACATACATACATACATACATACATACATACATACATACATGCATACATACATAATACATAATTGGCCATTACAACCCTTAAGTCAGGATTACGACTTAACTTCTCACACCACTTACGTTGGGTGTATTAATTTTATAATGAGTGGCGGGACCTACAGTTTAAAGTCGACTCCAAACGACAGATTATTGTGAAACTCAATAGTCGCCGAAGAAATATTTTTTCATATTTCGTTTTGCTGGAGATGTTTGAGCTGGAGTTTGAACCGTGGCCTTACGACTAATGAGACCCTACACCACGAATTGGGTGATCTGTTCACATCACCTCCATATGAGAGGTCTATGCTCTCAACTCATACATATGTACATAATTGGTCATTACAACCCTTCAGTCAGGATTATGGACCTAGCTCTCGAATCTGTCGCACAAAATATCCAATATGGCATGAGCTATGTGGCATGTAGTGCCGTCCTATTGAAACCTCTCGCTGTTGGTGTTCCGATTATCCAATTCAGGCCCAAAGATGATGTTGATCATCGAACTGTAGTGCTTGCTTGAATAACAAAAACTTGGCTATCCAAGTAATCTAAATTATATTACACAGGCAAACAATTGAATGTCCTTCTCTTGATTCGATATAATTAAACAGAGGACACTGAACTTTTGTAGGTCTTCTAACGAAATTATCTTCTTTTACAGTTTTTCTGTTTTTAAAACCAGAATCTCTTTTCTTTCTATCTATTTCAAATTCATACAAAAATTTTTTATTTTTATTGTATTTTTATTATGTTAATAGGATATCATGTATGCATATATACATGGTCTCTCCATATCATAAGCAACAACAAAATATATTTTGTTTGCATTTCTTTTTTAGTTTCCATTTTTGTGGTTGTTGTTGCTATTTTCTAACTCTATGTTAGATAAATAATAAGATTATGTCTGGTTTACACTTTCACTCAACCTAACTCTCTTACTCTATTGAGACAAACAGCAGGCACACCGGAGAACTCACATAGTGTGTGGATGGTATATAAATATTGTATTTGTAGAACAAGGCATTAGAAAGGATTACATTGTTGACTTTACGGATTATAAAAAAACCTTTTTCTGATGAATATGATGCCATCATTGCTGTGTGTTTAGGTGCTCTGTGTGTAGGTTATGTGCTAATGGTTCCAGAATGATACGACAAGGATTATAATTTTTTGGTCAAATAGTTAAATAATTGGTTTAAGGATCAAGTCAGTTTTATAAGATTTATAAGCAAATATTGCTTGTGTATTCCATTCTTTATTGTATAGAAACGTTTTAAATAAAACTCATAGCAAAGGAGCAACACATATAGGGAAGTAAATCACAGGATATCAAAATTATTTTAAATTTTGTTTTTTATTTTTAAATGAAATTTAAAGAATTCTTTTTATTTTAAATGAACAAAGCTTTTGTCTCTCCTGATTTAATTAAAATCAAGTCACTCTTGGCTTTAAAAGCACTTCAAATATCCTTTCATACTGAAAACAGCATTACAGCTGTTCTTTCTGTCATTTCTTTATGCTCGTATTCCAATTTAAAGTTTTAATTTGCCTGAAAATGATATAAAAAACAACAAGAAAAAAATGTACAAAAATAAAATAAAATGGAAGAGTCAACCACTTTAAAGTGGAAGACATTTTTGACATTCCAACTCTGAGTCATGACTTGGTTTGTTCTGTGACATTATCTTTTAACGTAAATCATACTCCGCTTTTTTTGGTTGAACTTACCCCTCAAATAAAGCAACAGCATGAAAATCATATGAAAAATCAAAAATTAAAAAAAACGAAGAGAAACAGAAGAAAGAAGAAGGAGTAAAACAGTCAGATTTCATTTAACATGTCGTTCTTAATTTTATTTTTTTTTTTTTGATGCTTTTAAATATTTTACTTAAACTGATTAACAAGTGCAACAAATATTTGGAAAAAAATAAAAAATAAAATATAAATGACACAGAAAAATTAAAAAGAATATCTAGTGAAATACTAATAGAAGCATATATGACAGTCATAGTGAGTTCATAATAAATACATACACATGGCATGCACACAAATACATTGGTTCACACAAATACAAATTCATACGTACAGTTAACAACAAAAGTGAGATACATATACATAGAATGATAGAGAATTATAACTGAGACAGTTTTTAATTATAAGATCATTTTTTTTTAAGACCAGCACGCAGGAGATTACTCCTATTCATGCAATAAATTATGTTCGAATACAGGGAAGATAGTTTATAGGAGAAAGGAAAGAGTTTATATTTATATTGGATGAGAATAGTAAATATAGTTTGTTAAAGAAAACAGCATAAATTAATTGTGTAAAAATACTCCACAGGAGAAAAATTTATGGGCATGATATTGAATTTCAAATGTTTGGGAAAGATTGCTGTCTTAACATTATTCCCAACAAATCGTTTGATGGTTCAATTCCGCCTTCCGAGACTAATACTAATACAACAAGCCCAATGTAAACATTTACCTTTTTATCTCCTCAAGGATACATACATACATAATTGATCACCACAACCCTTTAGTCAGGATTACTACCTATCTTCTTAAATTACTTTTGTTGTGATGTTAATTTTACACAAGAGTGGCGGGACCGAACGACAGACTTTTTTTATTAACCATCAGAGTTTTTGCCAGAAATTTGCTGAGTAGAAGGCGTCAAAAAAATATTTTTTCTGATTTCGTTTTTGAAGATGTCTGATCGAGGATTTGAACCGTTTCACATCTATTAAGCCAAGACACTACCTACTAGACTACTGCGACTACATGCCGTATGCAGTGGAATGCATACCTCAAATAATGTCAGCGTCAAAAATTGAGTCTTTTATCTTCTAAGAGCACACTCCTGCGTATCTATAAGACCTATAATACCCTGTTGAGAAACTCTAAACTAAACTAAATTGCATAGGAGTTCATTTAAATAATTGTTTTAAATATATTGACAAGGCTAAGTAAGTGAAATTTTTATAATAACGATTTAATGAAACAAAACCTTTGATAGCTTTTTCTAAACCTAAGAAAGAAGCCCATTTGTTTTGAAAACATTCCGAAATACATTCATTATAAATAACTCCTGAAATATGATTGTCTTCAGGTTTTGTCCTTACTCTGAACAAATCATTTGATGGCAGTTTTTGCCTTCGGTCGTTGCCTAGAAACAGGAGATTTATAGCTGATTAGTTCCTGCTCATGTTCAAAAGGCAGCGCCATCTAAGTATTCATTATGCTCGTTGTTAAAATATTTCTTATCTTCTCCTCCACCATATGTCTGAATCGAATCCATATCCTGCAAGTGATCAAAACAATAAACTTCAATGCTGCGAACTGCGACTGAATTGAGTATTGGCAAGACAAGTTTCAATACAGAACGCATCAAACATTCCCATCCTCCTTATTAGAACGGGCTCTTGTCAATAATGCGCTGTCTGTCCATTATCTCTTTGAACAAGTTGCGCCATTTCAATTATATTCACCTGCTAATAATGGTAGACGGCTGTTGCACACTCTGTACCACCAACTTCTATGCTAAAAAAGTGAAATTTGCTTTCACTGTAAAGGAATAGAGGATATTCTGGACGTTCGGGCTGCATAATTGTGGCCTCTATATGCAAAACAATTTAAAAATTCATTGTATTATGGTTACTCATCGGGAATGAAATGTGAAGAGATTGTGAAAACCATAAACATCTTACATTGCTCGGTGGTTTCAATTGTCAAAGATCACTAGGGTTTGAAAAGCCTAAGCCACGGAAGTCGCAAATGCTTTAATTTGACAACAAACACCTTTGTGGAGTCGGTGGCAAAGGAAACCAAGCTGGGGTTTTTAGACCATAATTCTTATCGACTACAATCAATGCTGAATTCGATCAATTTAATAAGTTTCCATTTCATAACTTCATGAGTTCTACTACCAATTGCTCTGTCCATTCGTTTTATTGTACAAATTTAGGCACGATAGATTATTTCTTCTCTCGAAACCTAACGACCTCCAATTATTGCTGTCTTACGCCGTCTTACACAAAGTTTCGACACATTTTATTTTTTGAAAGGGTTGGCTTATACACACGTCCTTAAAATAAAAAACTTTGCTTGAGTGGAGCACTTTCAATTATTCGACTACGACTGTAAGCTGTTAATTATTTGATTTCATTTTTAATTGAAGAACCATTTTTTTTAATGTATTTGAGTGTCATAAAATCATTTTTTTTAACTTTAATAAGTTAATCATTACAAGACATCTCCTATTTTTTCCCACACTGTCTTTTTAGAGTTCACTTGCTTTGATTTTTTGTTCGTTGCTCTTCAAGTATGTAATTCATTTTATCCATCGTCATCATCATCGTTATCGTCATCATCACTATATTGTGTATCCATTTCCATTTGGTCGTCATCTCTACATCCACTAACGTTGTCGACATTTTTCCAATGATATACCAGGCAAATAGCATATTGTAAACCAGTATGTCGATCTGTTATATGAACATATAGTATGTATGTATGCATGACGTATATTTGTCGGTATTTTGTTTGACGAAATGCGATGATTCACTTCTCTTCTTCTTTTTATGCAAACATAATGCCTTATTTGCTTTTCACTTAATTCACTTTGTAAAAGCATCATGATTTTATTACAGTCGCGCAAAAAAAAATGAAAAGAAATTGTAAAAAAAAAAATTAAAAGACAAATACAAATACAAACACAAATAAAAATCATATTCATGTATGGTATGATGGGTATGCTTTATGTCTGTTCACAGAGCAGCACAGAGCAAAAGTAGGGGAAAATTGAAATTAAATGAAATTGAAACTGTCATCATCAACTTTAAACTGTCATAGGATGGTGTTATGCTTACTTGCTGATTTTATTTATGATGGTTTTTCTTCTTACTTTTTGATATTATTATTCTTTATATTTGTCTGTAGTATTGAGATGAACTCTTTATGTAGGAGGGTAAATAAGAAACAGGGTTAAAGTAATAAACTGAAGAAGATTAAATGAATTCTAAATAAACCTGCAGTACTAACAATTTTTGAGAATAATGTTACCTTTTTGGGTCAAATAGATTTCATCGACAGGAGTAACTGTGCATACTTTAGTTCTTTAACTAAGTAGCATCCCCAAACTGCTAGTAATTATATAAAGGTGGACAATCAGTATTTAATTTAAGAAAACAATGTTTATTGTACACAACATAAGTGGTGTTAGGAACTAGGTCGTAATCCTGACTGAAGGGTTGTAATGACCAATTATGTATGTAATGTTTATTGTTGCTCTCTTTAGCTCTACTTGAATTATCATCAGAAAGCTTTGGGACAATAGAAGATCTGTTATATGTGGAAATCGTATTACATTAATCATCCAATTTAAGGATCTTAATGGGTTTAAACACTATCAGACGTTTTGTGTTCCAAAGCTCCCGAGAATACACGACTATGTCACCAAGGTATTGAAGCCAAAAATAATATACTCTGAGCTCGCGGCTTCACATCACTTAATCGTCTGTCATTGCACTTACATACATACATAATTGGCCATTACAACCCCTTAGTTAGGATTACGACCTGCTTTCTTATGTTGTGTGTGTTAATTTTATACATGAGTGGCTGGACCTACAGTTTAAAGCCGACTCCGAACGACAAATTTTTGAGAAACGTTTCATGGCAATTTTATTTTACTCTCAAAGTTTATGTGAGAGGATATAATTTTTCATATTTCATTTTGGCACTTAGGCAGACCTAATTCTACATGTAGCTCAGTCTAAAATGGCTCGTAGAGTGCCTTGTTGTACTTTGCGTAGGCCGCACATACGAGTTTTTTCAATTAGGCTTAATCGCTCCTAGTTTTTAAAGTATTTATTTTCCACAGGATACTTCATGGCTCTCTTTTCGCCAAATTATCCACCTACCCAATACCTTTAAAGCCCTCGCTTTCCGGAACCTAGCCTACTATAACAGTAAAAAAGTTTTCTAATGAGTCGAGAAATTACTGGCATTTTATTTTTGAGGAGCTCCTGGACGGTTGAAGCATGTATATTCCTTTTATTTAATTGTTTATTAAAATCATAAGTTTAAGTTTCACTTGACATTCTGAAAGTACAGGGAACCTGTTATTTTTCTGCTGAAATATTTCCTCGTATATTTTCTAATGTCATGAATTTCTGCCTTTGAAAGTTTGGATTGATTTTCTAAACTGGGCCTATTGATTTGCGCTATTGTTCAACTCCTTCGCAGGTTAGAATAGTCTGTATAACATTCCTAAGAGAGATGCTGGAAGTTAGTTGAATTGGTTTTCCAGACCTCACGATTATAGACAACTGCTATAAAGTTTCCAAGTTTCTTCTCTGTAGAGAAGAACTCTGTATGGATTTATTTAACAGCTTTAGATAATTCAGGTATACCTGTGGACATGCCCTATGTGTGCATTTCATTACGACAAACTTGCAAATGTAGTACGGCCTTCTACATACACCTTGGCTAACGTTATAGTATCTCCAAGATAATAAAAATTCCTAGTTTCCAATTAATTTAAGAAGTAAGAAGTAAGTAAGTAACTTAAGAAGTAAGTCTCATGGTCTAATAGATTTGTAAAGCCATTTTCAATGATATTGTTAAGTTTTTCCCTTTAAAAAACGTTTAAAATATGAGCTTGTAGATTGCAAATAAAATAAAAATTAAATTTGTGTTTAGTTTTAATTAAAATCTTTTATTATTCGCACAATTCTGTGTGCCACTGTTCACAACTTGATGTTAACAACAGCAATTGTTTTTCTTTGTTATTCCTCTGTTTATACCCTTTCCATAAACAGTAACAATTACTAGACAATTGTTGGACAGATCCTTGTAACGGAGATCTTCAAACCAAGATTACTCTCTTCAAACGCACCGCGTTTTCATACAAGACTGACTACACTTCACTAACTCACTCGCCTGCTTTGCCTTGCCTTTTATACGGCAGAGTAAACAGTCTGATGAATGTTCTTGAAGGCGAATGTTCGTGGCATCGCGATATCTCTATAAACGTAAACATCATTATTTCATTATTGTCGTTTGTGTATTTTGTTTACATTTATTCCTGTAGTGTTGTTTGTGGATTTTTTGTTTACTTGTCTACCATTCCCTTTTATGTTGGTGTTTGTTGTTGTACTTTTGTTTACTTCTTTACCATTTTTATGCTGGTTTTTGTTGTTATTCTGTATTGTTTTGATTTTGTAGCTTTTGTTTATAATTTTAATGTTAAGCTATGTAAAACCAAAACACCAGTATCTTTATGTTTCATTTTCGAAACAATATTGTATTAAAGAAACTAAAAACTTGAATAATAAACGTAAAGGCACATACAGAAAAGTATCCTCTTCTATTTTACTTTACAGCGTAATCTATACTCATCTTTAAAACTGCAACTACTACCACTGAAATAGCTGTGCGTAAATATTTCCTTATTAGTTTAGTTCTTTATAAATATTATTGCGACTCTATAAACTTTTATTTGCATTTTAATCCCTTCAACGAACGAACTGTTTGTTACCAATAAATTGACAAATTAAATATATTCACAGTATATAAAACCAAGCCATAAAACCATCTATAAATGTTCCCCAAAAGGATTAAAAACAGAAAACAATAAAAAAAATAAAAAACAAAAAATAATGGAAATTGCAAAAAATCACGAAAAAAAGTTTAACAAAACAGAAAAAAAACAAACAAAGTCGAGCCTGAAAACATGCCTGAAAAATTCAAGTGGTTTCTCATGTGTCGCCGCCAACATTATTGGCTTCATATTCCATTTATATCCACTTCCGATGGTTGGGTTTGTTGTTGTGTCATGATCGTTTATTTGTTTGTTGTTGTGTTATTTTTTTAATGTTGTCGGATTGTTAGTTTAACACTCATACCCAATGCCTGCACTCCTTTACTGGTATAAAGCAGAAAGAAAAAAAAAGAAAATAAAAGAAGAAAACACAACAACTCTCTGACTGAACATTCCAAAGGATAAAAAGTCACAACCAGAACAAGGCATTCATTTCCATTTCCATTTGTGACACAGTCAGTTGGAGTGCAGGAGACCAACGCAAAATGGGAATCACATTCACGTACTTTCACTTCTTTATTGACTTTAATCTGTTTTTTCTGTTTTTTTTTTGTTTTTTTTTTTTGTGTTGCGTTGAGCTGGGAACAATTTGAGTTAAAAGAAGAACAGACAGTTAAGGGTATGGAATCATTAAAAAATTCTAACAAGTAATAGTAAAAGAGGTAATTAAAACTGATTAATTAAAATCAAGGTAGCAAGGACAGTAGAAGGCTTTCGTCTGCTGAACTACATCTTATGTGTGACCATTTCCTCTGTGTGATGTACGAGTATTCTTTATAATTCTTTATTGGAATCGTGATCAGTCATTGCTACTATTATCGATCTTCTCAACATCAATATAAAACTCTTTATTTCTATGCGATAAGGAACAGACCTAACATTGAATTTTGTATACTTTGCTGGGTTTTTCAATACGACGGGTTTTTCTTCCATTCTCTTCACTCCTTCTACAGAAGGCTTGTTCGAAATAAAATTGCCATGAAAAGTTTCTCAAAAATCTGTACTTCGGAGTCGACTTTAAACTGTACGTCCCGCCACTCATGTATAAACGCAGCATAAGTGGTGTGAGAAACTATGTAGTCAATCCTGACTAAAGGATTGTAATGACCAACTACGTATGTGTATGTATAAATTCAATTAAGTATTTTCAGCAGTAAGTAACCTGTTTTTCCCGTATTTCTTTATTAGCTTTTCCAGACTAGAATGTCGAAGTATGGCATTTTAAAATTATTTTAAAAAAGCACCAAAGAAATCATTCTTTTAAGTACCCTGTACACTCTCGCCGTTCCATTTACTGTGTTGAAGTGTGTGTACGTACGAAAGTTTCGTTCAGCATATCGATATGAATGAATGAATATAAAGTATACGCGTATGTGTACGTATGAATATATGTGCATTAGGGTACTACTCACTTACTCTCCCTTGTTTACATTATTCATATAAAAATTTTATATTGTTTTTATTTTTGTTGTTGTCGTTGATGTTTATTTATTTATACGATATTATTTATTTAAAAAATATTTTTTTGTATTTATTTTTATGATTTAAGCTTTAATATTTTTATTGTTTTAATGTTATTTTATTATCGTTGTCGTTGCCGTCTTTGTCGTTGCTGTTGTCGTTACTGTTGTCTACGTTGTTGTTATTGTTGTTCCTGTAGTTGTTGTCAACAACATTTCAAATGAATGCGAATATGAATTAAATTCATAACTTCGTTTTAGTCATTCAAATTCAAAGGTTCGCGTTCGAGTGTTTATATTTATTTAAGAGTGTCACTGTGTGTGTGTGCGAGTGACTGTGAGACAGCATTTACATTCATGTGTTTATATTGGTAGTGCACATACCGTATAGTCACATGTACTTATCCTGTGTGCCTGGTTATAAATCTGTATGTGTGTGTCTCTGTTTCAAATTGTTTGCATATGAGTTTAATAGCATTTCATACATTTACTTAAGCCTGTGCGACTCTCTCTACTCTTTCTCTTTCTCTTCCTCTCACTCTCTCACACGTATAGTGTTTGTATATTTCTTTTTTCTCCATATTCCGTTCATATTTGTTTTTTACTTCCTTTCAAGAGTTTTCACTTTATTTTCATTTCAAGTGAAACATTTTTCTTTTTGCACATTTTCATTTACTCTCTCCTTAGTTTGTGTTATTGCCGCTTTAAAATAAAGTGTCCCTGTGAAAGTTCCCTTATGAGCTCTTTTTTTAAAGCCCCAGTAATGTTTCGCTTTTATTTTATTATTTTTTTTTTTGCAAAATTTGAATTGGATTCTCGTTTTCATTGTCTTTAAATATTTAAGCACTTAAATGCGTTGACTGAAAAAACAATTTAATGGATCGATGAGACAAGACAATGTCTGGCATGTTAAAAATTTGTATGTAAAAAAAAATTAATGAATGCAGCAATGTAAGGCATTTTAAAAGAACATTACTCTCGCCAGGTAGTTACATGTTACATACAAAAGAAATGATTTAAAATTATTAATATATAACAATTATATTTCGTCTAGCCAAAATCTAAAAAAAATGTCATACACAATTTATAAATGCTTAAATACATCGTGCAATTCAAATATTATTTGAATAAAAATTTTCTTATGATTGTAAAATATAAAAGCGGTTTAATCAAACATAAGTTTTTTAATACATTTCACACAGTTTTTCAAACATTTGTAAAGTATTTCTATCCACTTCAAATAATACATTATGCCGATATCATCAAATAGGATTTGTTTGTGAGATGAAATCATGTTTCAAATTAAATCTCTTCCGGGTGATCCATTTATTTAGCTTCGGCAGTTAAAAAATATTTAAGCGGATAATATTCCGGAGAAGTAGGACAGATAACGAAGAAATTCATAGCCTAATTAATGAAATTTTGTTTTGATTTGTTTAGGTAGTCTAGTAGGTATTGGTTTATTAGACGTGAGGCACGGCTCAAACCCAAGATCAGACATTTCCAAAGAAAACCACTATTGCCTATATTGCTACTACTGCTACTAGTACGGTAAGTGCTTCTCGGTCTATATTAGATTGAATCGAGGATATACTCTGTTGAAGTAGTTGGAACGCGATGACATACAAATTTGATACATGGATGGACCTAATACGTTTGAAAAATAGTGTAGTGTAAAAGTCGCCGTAGTCTAGTAGGTTGTGTGTTGGCTTATTACGCGTAAGGCCACGGTTCAAACGCCAGGTCAGGCATCAAAACGAAATATGAAAAAATATTTCTTCGGCAACTTCATCCCAGCAGTCTTCTGCAAAAACTCTGAGAGTAAATAACATTGTCATGAAAAGTTTCTCAAAATTCACAACATAAGTGGTGTGAGAAGTTAGGTCATAATCCTGAATAAAGGGTTTTAATGACCAATTATGTATGTGTGTAATGAAATTTTGTTATGAAAACTGCACCTGTTTTACGTTGGTATAAAAAGTCCTACAAAGTACTGTAGAATATCTCCAATACTTCTGCGACCTTATTGCGTGATCTTGAGAAAAAAAATTGCTCGTTGCTCATGAAATCATTAGAATTTAATATTTCTAATCTGAGTAAAATGGCTGACAATATTTTGCAATTTTAGTCATCATTTGTTTTATGTATATAGACCACATGTGGGTGTCCAAAACTTTCAGCATCTGCCGTGTACGTACGGCCGCTGAAATTTATAATGGAGAGTTTCCAAGCATAACCCTGGTTGGAGTAATGGTTTATCATTTTAAAAAATAATTCATAATGAGCACAAGAACTTCATATTTTTTTCACTAAATGACGCGCTGCTCTGCTATCAATGGCTGTCAAATAAAAACTAAATAACGCGGTTTACTAAGATCTTTACAGAAATTAATTATCGCATGTCCATCCGCAAGAGCAGTGTTGTCCTTTCAGTTATGAGACAGCAAGTTTCAAAGTCCGTCCTCTTATGTACCACTATTTACGAATGATGTGTAATGTTCGTATACTTTACTGAATATGTGCTAACCAGAAGTGTAAACTAAATTCTTTTCATGATTTTAATTATTGCTGGTTTATTGCACTAAAAATAGTAATATATATTTCCTAATGAAAACTATGTTGCTAATCAAATTAATAAGTTATCGATGTTGGTGCTGATACCTGCTCCAGCTGTCACATTGTGATTGCAGATTTTGATCACTTCATTTCTTCTTTGCACCCAACGTATAAGCGTTTATCATATCGTATATCCGATGCCCCATTCCTACATACTCAAGTGCTCCATTAAGTCATCTTCCTCACAGCGCACCTTAATATGAGGGTATTACTATCCAATTTGTCAATCCTATACTTTTGTTTGTTGAAAGCATAGAGACCCGAAAGTGCCCACGAAAATTTTCTCAGGCTCAATTAGATTTGAAGCTGAGACATTTTTTTAAATAAGTACCTCCCATTTCGCATTATGATAGATGCTGGCTATTTCCTCACTTCCCCTTTCCAGGGACTGCTATTGAAGTCAACGATAGTCTTAAGGACCCCGTAGTTTTGCATAAGATGTTTAGCGTCTCATTTTCTTTCTAAGGCGTTGTGATACTTTTCTTGAAATGCCTTTATGCCTTTACCAGTATTGCATAGAATTCTAGCTCTAAAATTGTAGTGTCCTGGCTCAATATAATATTCATTTGCTAGCTCTTGGCCACACTATTACGTACATAATCGGCCATTACAACTCTTAGGTCAGGATTACGGCCTAGCTTCTCAAACCACTCATGTTGTGTGTGTTAATTTTATATATGAGTGACAGGACCTACCGTTTAAAGTCGACTGCGAACGATAGATTTTTGGGGTTCTTGCCAGAAAACTGCTGAGAGGAAATCGCAGAAGAAATATGTTTTCATATTTTCGTTTTAATGTCTGACCTGGGCTTTGAACCGTGGTTTCGTAGACGTATCTAATAAGCCAACATACTAGCTACCAGACTACGGCGACTTCTACACTACACTATTCCTCAAACATATTAGATATATCCATGTATTATATTTGTGTGTTATCGCGCTCTAATTTTGAATCTGCAATCAACTATTCCAGTAGAATATATCATCGATTCAACCTAATATAGACCAAGAAACACTTACCATACTAGTTAGTAGAATTAAATATCTCACTTTAATGGGCTTTAAAGTAGACTAAGGATGTAGACAAATTAAGTGACTCTAATTTATTGAGTTATCGATATTTCTGATGATTCCTGAAAGCTTGAACCAACTGAAACTTGTAGTGCTAAAGAAACGTGAATCGTGCTTGCTTAATTTCTGCTAAGGAGCGTGCTTAAGTTTTAAATTATTTCAATATATGCCTTTGAAGTAATTCTTTTCAAATAAAATGTGGAAAAAAATAATTTACATTTAATGGAATTCCGCGTAACTACTTTAGCTTTTTATTCTTCATCTTGTTCAATAATTTCTATCTCTTCCTTTTCTATTCAGACAGCAGTTTTAGAAGTTGTTATACCACCGGACATTATCAATGAGGAAACGTCAGGTGATATGATGGTGCCCGAAGGTGGTTCAGCAAAATTAGTGTGTCGTGCCCGTGGACATCCAAAGCCAAGAATAACGTGGCGTCGTGAGGATGGTCGAGAAATAATAGCACGTAATGGAGCGCATCAAAAAACAAAAGGTTTGTAACACACAATAAAAAAACAAAAAGTTTTGCTTGCTTTTGGAAACATTGAAAAAAAATTAAAATAAATACAGCAGCAAAAGTGCATGCATGTAACTTTTACGTTAAACAAAGTTAATAATACGGATTGAAAAAAGAAAAAAGACCTAAAAAAATGGTTTCAACTTTTTAAAAACCTTTTTATTTTGCTTCAACTCACATTTGTTTTTCCCCTCTACTTTCTTTTTTTTTTCTTTTGTTTTTGCAGCTTTAGCTGTGGAAGGTGAAATGTTAACATTGTCAAAGGTCACGCGATCTGAAATGGGTGCCTACATGTGTATTGCTTCGAATGGTGTGCCGCCATCCGTGAGCAAACGTATGAAGCTACAGGTGCATTGTGAGTATAATAAAAATAACAACAACAACAAAAATAACACACAACAATTTATATAAATAATTCAGTTTGTTGAATAAACAATTTTAAATTTATAAACCAAAACAGAGAGACACACGTGCAACTTTAGCTTTTAAGTTAAGGTCATATTTTGGCATCGTCATAATTTATTAAAGCCAACACACATCATTTATGCCATTAAAAAGCATTCAACGTAAAAGAGAAAACAAATTTTATTTCGTTTTTTGACTTGTTTTTTTTTATTTATTTTTGTTGAAAATAAACCAATTTGGAGCCATTAAATGTAAACTTATTATTAATGCACTATGGGATGATTTGAATAGAAAAGAACAGAAATCAATGTGAAGTTTTTAATTTTAAATAAAATAAATATTCTTAGTTTTAATGCCTTCGCAGTAAACCACGTTAGCAATAATACGTTTTCGTCAGGAAACTTTTCAATTCCACAAGTTTTCCGAATAAGTTAATTCTGGTGTAACTTTTACCTCAATTCATTCTGAGGTCCGATAATGAAAATATTTTCAGAGAGAGCGTAAGGTCTAAAAGCACAATATCTGTAACGCATTTCCCACATCACTGGTTAGCTTACTGCAAAAAATAAGGACCAATGTACGGAACGACACTCTTAATTTCATCAGAGCACTTACCAAGTAATAGAAGAAGTCGCCGTAGTCTAGTAGGTAGTGAGACCACGTTTCTAACCTCAAGTAAGACATCTCCAACGAAACGAAATATGAAAAAATATTTCTTCGGAGACTTCCTCTCAGCAGATTTCTGGCAAAAACTCTGAGAGTAAATAAAATTGCAGTGGCGCTGACTTACCCTTGGCATTGTTGATTTTATTCTCTTGGAGGCCAGAACGCTTATTTAAAAGGGAGTAGTCTTGTAGGTAATCTGTTGGCTTATTAAGAAGTGAGGCCACGATCCAAACTGTAGGTTAGACATCTCCAACAAAACGAAATATGAAAAAAAATTCTTCGGCGGCAACTTCCTCTCAGCAGATTTCTGGTAAAAACTATAATAGTAAATAAAATTCTCATGAAAAACTTTCTCAAAAATCTGTCGTTTTCGGAGTCGATTTGAAACTGTAAGTCCCACCACTTATTTATAAAATTAGCACAAACAACATGGCGTCAGAAGCTAAGTCCTAACTGAAGGGTTGTAATGACCAATTATATATGTATGAATGTGTACTTACCAAGTAATGTAATGAATAATGAATAAATATACAATGGATCAGCCTCAAAACAGTCTTCTCATAGCAACCACTGATGCTCCATGTACGTCCCTAGACTTTGTACGTCAAGGACCCACACTATTTATGTCGAGGACTTAGGCCAGCTTCTTTCATGGGAGTACCAACAAGTTCTATTCACCCGACGTATGTATATGCGTCTATTATCCGGTATCTCCGATGTCCCAACTGCGACATACTTGATGACCAAGTGATCTATCAACTCCTCTTGCTCATAGCATACTACACTGGTATTAGTATCCGATATGTTAATCATGTACTTGTGTTTATTAAAGGTATAGAGACTCAACAGTACCCTATAAATATTTTTCAAGCTTTTCGGCCCAGTTTTAAAGCAAAATCCTATCTAATTGTTTTGCACGATCAAAAACACAGGAGTTATTTCATTATTTTGTCACCATAGACCTTAATCATTTCCTTATTTTCTCTTTTAGGAGACTCCTGTTGAAGTCAAAGGACAGAGTTTATTGACTAAAAGTCTCCTTATCCACCCTTTTGATAGAAGTATTTGCCATCCATTTTTGGACCCCAAGTGGCGAGATTGTCAAACGAGTTGTGTTACTTCAGTAATGATCAAGGCTAAGAGCGTAATTTTATTTTTGATAGGCTTTCCAACTTTTTCAGTAATGCGTAGAATTTTACCTTGAATGTGGTGATTCCTTGCTCAAAGCTATTAATCTGCGAGCTCTAGGTAACATTATTCATGCACCTACTCCAAGAAACATTTAGCACCGTGTAGCGCATTTGTGAGTCATTTACAAATCATGAATATTTTGAATTTGCGGGCAACTATTGTAGTAGAGAATGTGTCAATTTCAACATAAAATCAATCAAAATGCGCTGACAATACTGGTAACAGTAGTAGCAGTATGGACCACATTGTGCAAATGTCTAAAACAATTCAATAGAAATGAATATTCCTCTGTACCCAATGGGTAGCTTTTCACCTCTCCAATGTTGTGTGTGTTAATTTTTATCCATGAGTTGGCGGGCACACATTTTAAATGTCGACTCCGAACGACAGATTTCAGACGCATTACACGACTCTAAGCAAGACGACTGCTGAGAGGGACGTTGGAGAATGAAACATTTTACTTATTATCAGAGCTGTGTTTTGAACTCACGAACCGTCTTCTGTTAAACCCATATGTATGCCCGTAAAATCCAACTAAGATATACTGCTTTTGCGCAATATATTGCATCGCCATTTTTGTACAAAACCGTCCATATTAAGTTTTATCTTGGTGGGACTTGGATCATCGTCTATTAAAAACTCTTATGAATATAAGGGGTCGCCTAAAAGTGCTCAGCATTTCTAATACCAAATGATTATATCATCCTCTGCATAGATGCGCAGATACCGTCATCCCAAATAAGGACCAGAAGGCGTCAGAATTAAATGGTGTGTATATAGAAATCTTGGATATCTATTAAGTCCACATACATACATACATACATAATTGGCCATTACAACCCTTTAGTCAGTATTACTACCTAGTTTCTCACACCATTTATGTTGTGTGCGTTAATGTTTTTATATATGAGTGGTGGAACCTACAGTTTAAAGTCGACTCCGAACGACAGATTTTTGAGAAACTTTTCATGGCAATTTTTATTTACTCAGAGTTTTTGCCAAAAATCTGCTGAAAGGAAGTCGCCGAAGAAACATTTTTTTCATATTTCATTTTGTTGGAAATGTCTGAACTGCAAAATTTGCAAAATTTTGAAAAAGAGATAACAAGCAAATTACCAAAGCTCCTAAAAAAAAAAAAAATTTTAAAATAATAATTAAGTATTTAAAAAAATAGATAGTGACTATTTAAAAACATAAAATAATAAATACCAACTGAATAAAGAAAAATATTAACGAATTAATATAAAAAAATCTAATTATGGCTGAATGCAGTAAATGCAGATCAGCAATTAGAGGTGAAAGTGGTATTCGCTGTAATGGCGTATGTGATAAAGTTTACCATTTTACGAAAAGATGTGCCGGGATTGATCAATATTCGGCAAAAATAATTGATGAAGATAATTTCGTCCGTTTTATATGCGACGATTGTTTACAATATATCCATAATGTAGATCTAGTTTTAAAAGAAATACAAGATGGTGTTGACAGAAACAGAGTAACATTAAAGGAATATAAACATGAATTTGAAAGCTCACTAAAACAAAACGAAATAGAAATTAAAGAATTACTTGAAGCTATAGAAAAGCGATACGATGAAAGATTTAAAAAAATTGATAATATTCAAAAACTATGTGAGAAAAATGTCCAAGAAGTTAGTAAACTTTATGGAAATGTAAATGAAATAGAAAACAAAAACAAAGATATGTTTAGTTCAATTGAAAAGAATAATGTAAACATGTGTAATGAAATTAAGAAAATTGTAAAAGAAACAAATGTCAAACCGAAAATGACATATGCCCAAACAGTGACAAATAAATTGGTGATGCCAGACTTAGCAAAAAATGTCCCCTTAGTAATAAAACCTAAGGAGAAACAAAGTAATGGAAAAACAAAGGCTGATTTAAATGAAAAAGTGGACCCAATAAACTTTAAGATAACTAATGTCGAAAATAGAAGAAATGGTACTGTTGTTATTCAAAGCATTGACAATGAAGAAAGAGAGAAAATAAAAGAAGCTATAGAAAAGGAAATAAGTGAAAAGTATGAAGTTAAGGTTCCAAAACAAACTGAAATGCAATTGTTAATAACTGACATGAATTTTAAATTGGAAGAAAAGGACTTATTAGAAAAATTAAGAAAACAAAACGAAATACTTGAAAATAGTGAAATTGAAATAATAAAAATTTTTGAAACAAAAAGATTTAACAGAACAATATTTAATGCAAAAATAAAAATAGACAATGATTCGTACCCAAAAGTATTATCAGGCCAGAAGCTTAATGTAGGATGGGATAGGTGTAGAGTGTTCGACGGTACAAATGTAACGCAATGTTTTAAATGCCAAGGATACAACCACAAATCATCAGAATGCAAAAATCAGGATACATGCTACAAATGTCACGGTAACCACAAAAGTAAAGAATGCAAAAAGGAAATAGTAAACAAATGTATAAATTGTATAAAAGAAAATAGAAGGCTGAACTTAGGTCTTGACGACAACCATTGCACTAACAACAGAGAATGTCCAGTATATCAAAATAAATTAACATTGAAAATGAAAAGAATAGGCTTGACAGTTTAACAACCACAGAAATTATATGGAATATATACAAACATTCAAGGACTTTTAAATAACTTTGCCCAGTTGGAAAACATAGTCGAAACTGTTAAACCAGAGTTCATATTGCTTTCTGAAACTCATATCAGTAATAAAATTGATGAAAAAGAATATGAAATAAAAGAATATGATAACTATCCCACAATTTCAAATTCCTCGAAAACTGGAGGGGTAATATTATATATTAAAAAGCAATGGTGCATAATTAAAATAAAGGAACATATAGCAGACTCCAAACACTGGATCAGTGCGTATATGGCTACACGAGAACATATCTCGTTTATAATAGTAATTGTTTATAGATCACCAAGCAGTTCCAAAGCCGAATTTTGTGATATTTTTCAAGAGTTTTTAGATGAAATATGTGAAAAAAGCTGTGATATTTTAATAGCAGGAGATTTTAATATCGACTGGTATAAAGATTTTTATAAAAATAAATTTGAAAATATATTAGATGACAATGGTCTTAAACAAATTATAAATGAATACACCAGAATAACACAAAACTCGAAAACCTTAATAGACTACATAATAACGAACAATGAAATAATTACGGCAAAAAATAATATAAACAACAAAATCGCAGATCATGAATGCATAGACATTTTTATTGAGTTTGAAATAAATGATACTGAAAGACAAAATAAAGATATAGAAATTTTTAAATACAATAAAAATAGTTTTAAAGATGAAATCAGTGTAATATTACAATGTAATGAAATTAATGATCTAAACGAATATGTCCGCGATATTGATAGATGTTTTGAAAATACAATAAAAAAATTTACAATAAAAAAGACAATTAATGAGAAAAGTAAAAATAAATGGTTTAATAATGAACTCAGACTTCTTAAACAAGAAAAAATAAATAAGTACCAAAAAGCGATTATTGAAAACACTACTGAAGCATGGAACAACTATAAATCGATAAGAAACACTTATAAAGTTAATATTGAAAACGAAAAACATAAATACATAAATAATAAAATAACTAACACAAGCAATCAAAAAGAAATGTGGAATAAAATAAAAGAATTAGTGATAAAAATACCCAGAAATGTGATTAAAACTGTGATATTTAACCAAATAGAATATAAGGACAACTTAGATATAGCCAATAATTTTAATAATTATTTCATTAATAGCATTACTGATATAAGAAACTCCATTGAAAGCGTGCAATATGAAAATAAAATTCCTGTGATAAACATTAAATTTGAATTTCGTGCAATATCTTTATTAGAACTAAAAATTATATGTAGAAATATTAAGAAAAAACCTGACTATAAGAAAATATCAAGCAATATATTACTAGATAATTGGGATATAACTGGCAATATTATACTGAACATTATAAATAAATCACTTGAAATAGGAGAGTTCCCAGAAAATTGGAAGGAATCATTAATTACCCCAATTGAAAAAGTAAAGAATACTAATATATGCGAGGAATACCGCCCAATAAATATTCTAAAAACACTTGAAAAAATTTTGGAACAAGTAGTTAAAAATCAACTTGAACACTATTTAGAACATAATAAATTATTATCAAAATACCAGTCAGGTTTCAGAAAAAAATATTCGTGTGAAACAGCATTAAACTACATAATAAACAGATGGAAAAATATGAAGCGGAATAATAAAATATTGGCGATTTTTCTTGACTTCAAAAGGGCTTTTGAAACTATAGATAGAAAAATTTTAATAAAGAAATTACATAGTTATGGAATTAAGGACAAAGAATTAAAATGGTTTCAATCATATTTAACCAATAGAATGCAAATTACTAGAGTTAATAACGTGGAATCAAGTGCAATAGTAAATGACTATGGAGTTCCTCAAGGCTCAATTTTAGGAGCACTTTTATTTATTATATACATAAATGATATGGAAAAAGTACTGGAGAAGTGTGAAATTATTTTATATGCAGATGACACCTTAATTTTTACGGAAGGAGAAACAGAAAATATTTGCCACGAAAATCTTTCAAGTGATATGAACAATATTAATAAATGGCTAAAAATTAACAAGTTAAAATTAAATGAAAATAAAACTAAACTAATGGAGATAAATATGAATTCTAATATAACATTAAAAATAAACAATATAACAATAGAAAAAGTTAATTCTATTAAATATCTGGGTTTTATAATTGACAATGATTTAAAATTTAAAGAACACATTGAATACATATGTAAAAAATCGGGAAAAAAATCGGGTTTTTTAAACGAGTAAGAAACAGCTTATCAATAATAACATCAATAAACATATATAATACTATTATTAAACCACATTTCGAATATGGGTCAACGGTTTTATACACATGCTGTACAGATACACAAATAAACAGACTACAGAAATTACAAAATAAGGCAATGCGTACAATATTAAAACTTAACAGGTATGCGTCAGTAAGAGGTATGCTGGATACTTTAAAATGGCTTAAGATACAACAAAGACTAGAACTTAATACAATAAACTTCATCCAAAAAATAAAATGTGGAGATGCACCTGAATATTTGATCGAGCAAATAAGATATGTTGGGGAGTTTCAACCATACAACCTGAGGAATGCTTTAGATTTCAGGCTTCAGCGAGCAGACACGAGTGCAATGCAACGATCGTTATTTTATAAAGGACTAAGCTTTTACAACAATATGCCAAGTGATGTTAAAAATGAAACTAATAACAATATATTTAGAAAAAAATTAGTATCTTTTATAAAAAATGTTAATGTATATCCGAGCTAAACTCTGTAAAGTTTTTTCTAAAATTATTTGTAATTTTCAAAAGTATTAATAAAATACTACTTATTAAATCAAAAAAAAAAAAAAAAAAAAAAAAAAAAAACTGGGGTTTGAACCGAGGCCTCACGTCTAATAAGCTAACACACTACCTACTAGACTACGGCTACTTCATTTATACATATTTTTTCATACTTCTTTTTTTTTTTCAAAATATCAGGGCTGAGGTTTGAACACAGGAACTTGTTCCTTTCCGCAATATATCGCTACCTTACTTTTGTACAAAACAGTCCATATCATGAATCGGCGAACTCCAGCAGTAACACAGACCGTGTATTTAGAATCTTCAATTATAACTGCCAATTGCTCTAAATTACATTTCGTTTAAAGTTTTTCTGTTCCTTTGAAGACTGTTCGTTTCAAAGTGGGCTTTTGAAGCGTGTGACTGATCTCCTTGTATGTCGTAGATCTGAATGTATTATTAAGCTTAGCGGCCACATTTCAGAGCCGTATGTGTTCACACTTCCACAGGCGCTTATGTCCCATGGTTTGATACCCATGCCATCACTGGAAAAAAAATTTATTATAATCTCGTACAGACCTATGGAAATGAATATTCATACAGAATAAATACTCTCTTAAACACCATATTCCTCTATAGCTTCCTTCAATTTTTGTTTTGTTAAATGGCGTTAAATATTTAATATGCCGTGTAAATATTCCAAACATTTCTAAGCCATTAGCAAAGTGTTTGAAATGTTGTAGAAATTGCGTGAAAGAGCTGTGAAGTACGGTGTGGTGGTGGGATACTAAAAGCAACGGAAATGTTGGAATTTTTTTCCTTTGTTTCGTTTACAACTTTAATCAAAAGAACAGTCAGTCAGGCTACAACTAAACAAGTTCGAAAGTTTTGTGCAACGGGTATGAATAACTTGTGGCAACAATAACTTCAACTGCAAGTACAACAACAACAAAAACAACACCAAATAGGGGGGAAATAGCCAATAGAACAATGGAACAATAAACAGTTCGTTACTTGTGCGTTTCAGATTACCTGTCAATAGTTGCACAAAATGGGAAAACAAAAGCGGCAACAAATCGTTTTCAATGCTTTTGCGTGAGTTTTATTGCAAGTTTTTTTTTCCTCGTGCTAATATTTGTTGCTCCTTATAGTTAGGCTGGTAATAGAACGGTGAAAGAGAGAAAGAAAGTTCGTTTAAGAAAAAGTAAAGTAAAGTAAAACCAAGTAAAAGAAGTAGAATGCGTGTTTGTGTTAAAGTTGATTTGCATCGAGACTCATAAAAGTCAAAAACCTGCTGAGACGGAAATAAACGTAAAATCATACAATTTATTGGTTGTCGGTTTCAAAGTTTTCGAAAACTTCAAAAGGATATTCATTTAGTCGGTTGGTTCATTCGTTTATTCCCCGTTATTCGGATAAGTTTTACAAGTTTTTGTTCGTGTTGCTTTATGTGCAGCATTACTTTGGGATTTCGGATAGAGTTACGCTAAAGTTTTTTAATTTTTAATTCATGCTTTGGCATGTATTAATTGGAATAAAAGTGTGAATTTTATGCAGGAAATATTTACTTTTAATGGGATTTAAAGATATTCTAGGTATTAAAACGAAGAAAAAGTATTGAAAGAATGTTTTTCAATTGACAAGGTGTCAGGTGAGTGTATTAGTCATATCGGCTTGTCTTTAGAACCACTAGTGGCTACAGATCAGACCAATTCAAATGGTAAGTTTTAATGTCAGGATAATTGGGCTTGGAAAGAGAAAATGTGATAAGACGGAGAAATAGTCCTGTGGTAAAGATTGAAGTCATAAAAAAACTTCATATAAAGGAAGAAAGCTGATCACGAAATTAGAAAACAAACCATTCGGAATGAGCTTTTCGAAAATAACAATGAAATGCGTTGTAAGTGGCAGGTAGAGGTAGAGTAATTCGAATTATGAAAAGACTGTAGGAGATGTAAACGTTTTTTTTTATTATTCTGAAGTCCTTTAACCCCCAACACTCTTGTTCGTTTAAAGTTATGCAGGAAAATTTTGCAGCTAAGGCCTCAAAAGCAAGTAGATCCTCTTAAAACTTCTCAAGCTTTAAAGACTGTTGGCAGTGAGGTTTGAATTTGGAGGTTTCGTCACTAGCCACTAGACTATGGCTATTACATACATACATACATAATGTACAACCCTTTAGTCAAGATTACGACCCAGCTTCTCACACCACTTATGGTGTGTGTGTCAATTTTATACAAGAGTGGCAGGACCTATAGTTTAAAGCCGATTCCGAACGACATATTTTTAATGAAACAATTTTTCGCGGCAATTTTTTATTTACTCTCAGAGTTTTTGCCAGAAATCAGCTGAGTGGTAGTTGCCCAAGAGACATTTTTTCATATTTCGTTTTGAGGAGATGTCTGACGTGGGGTTCGAACTGAGGCCTCATGTCTAATAAGCTAACACACTACCTTCTAGTAGGTACAGGTATTCGCATTATCAAACTACTGAAGGAACTGTAAACGCCTTTTTTATTATTCTGATACCCTTTAACACACGATACATGTGTTCATTGAAATTTATGCAAGTAAGCTTTCCGGCTTATGCCTTAAAGGCAAATATACGTTGGGCCATCTATCGGTTTAAATTTGAACCATCGGTTATTTCGAATCTGGCAATACTTATGTTATTCTATTCTGTCACAAACTTCAGTATATTATCTCCCCTGAACGTAATGAATCGATTTACGTTTCAACGACGTTGGGATCTATTGGGCAAATGAAAAACTGCACGATGATATCGATTTTGCCAAAAAAAAAAATCATCTTTTCGAATGAAGCTCATTTTCATATTGGTGGGTGCGTTAAAAGTCGCCGTAGTCTAGTAGACATGAGGCCGCGGTTCAAACTCTAGTTCAAACATCTCCAACAGAACAAAATATGAAAAATATTTCGTCGGCGACTTCCTCTCAGCAGATTTCTAGCAAAAACCCTGAGAGTAAATAAAAAATTACCATGAAAAGTTTCTCAAAAATCTGTCGTTCGGAATCGACTTTAAACTGTAGGTTCCGATATTCATGTGTAAAATTAACACACACAACTTAAGTGGTCTGAGAAGCTAAAACGTAATCTTGACTGAAGGGTGAATGACCAACTATGTATGTATGCATGTGTTCAGTAATTGTGCCACATCTGTGCAGTTCATACTCTCTCAAGTTAACCGGAATATCATTATGCCTCGGTACGCACGTGAAATATTCACAACAGTTGTATACTTTGCCTTCATGAGAAGTTAGAACATAATCCTAACTGAAGGTTGAATGACCAATTATGTATGTATGAGTAGGTTAATAACCAAAATTGTCGTATTTGAGGTTCAGAAAACTTACACGTGGTTTTACAAAAGCCAGTGGACCTATTACGAGTTACTGTTCGGTGCGGCTTGTGGAGGCATCATTGGCCCATTATTTCTTTGAAAATGAGGACGGTCAATGGAGACAGCTATCGCATCATGGTAACTGATTCTTTTTTACCCGCTCTTCATGGTATTATTGTAAATTAACACACTAGTCACTAGAGTATGGCGATTTCAATCTTAAAAAAGGTTTCTTTTAAATTCAGAATCACTTTACTTTTAAGGTGGATACTGTACCAGACATAGCTTACGTCAGAATAGGCTACTGGATGAAGCTAAGGAAGTTTTAATTTAGAAGTTTGTAACTTGTACAAACCTCTTGAAGTTCGTATTCCTTAAGGTATGCTACACAACGAGATGACTTTAGCTGAATGCTGATTGACATCCATATGAGTTTCTTAGAAAGCATTTCATTGTGCAAATTATAATTAATATTCATCCTTAAAGGTTAACCAATTAAAAAACGAAATTCCCATAAATTTTGCAAGGATTTCTTGCTTTAAAACATCTCCATGTTTGAATTTTAGCACGGCTTTATAAAAGTAGATTTGCTTTAAAACTGTTCCAGCACAACCTACCCGTTCTAATAACTACCAATAACTTAACTTTCAAAACAAATGTTAAGATTGGAAATTAGAACACCTCATGGAAAAGTATGCGTGTTGTTGACTGTTCTGTTTTTCCCACAAACACACGATTTTCCTTAAATCTTCTGATTATAAAAACACGCATCGTTTAACTGTATGTAGTATCGTTTACCTGGGTGGTAAGATTTTATAAAAGTTTTCAGGTTTTGTAGGTCATTGAGTTTCTCACACACTTAAATGCTTAAGCGTGTGTATGTGTGTGTGTGTGTGTGTGAGTGTTTAACAAATATTTTCTTTCAATTGTTTATTGCCACCTGTAGACGTACGTACAACAACACAAACAACACCAGCAGTATAAGAGAAAAGAAGAAAAAAGCATTTAATATCCTGCTCATTTCATTTCATTCGATTGAAATCATTGTTCATTGAACTCCCCCAAGAAAATATTGAAAGAAAAAGAAAAAATATTATTGACTGAGTTTTGTGGCAGTAAATTTCTGTAAAACAACAATCACACATACTCGTACTCTGCTTGCTACGAATACGCATAGAAGGTGTGTGTGCATGCATGTGGGGACCACATAGCACCATACCACCATATCACACATGTTATAGCTTCCTTTAGGGAGAGAGGTGGTTGCAAGAAGTCAAAATACATTTTAGATGTCTATCAATTGCTTGATACTACAGCACCGTATAAAATACGAAATAAATAGAATTGAAAAGTGAAAAAGAAAAAAATTAAAACGAATTTATCTTTTCAATAAATCTCTTTCTTTTTCTCTCTCTCGAGCAATCTAACAATCAAATGGAAAGCATTAACAACAATAACAAAAGGCAATACGTTAAATGGGAGAGTGCGTATTAGAAGTGTGTATGGTTTTTAAACGAATAGAAATAGTCGAAGTACACTTAAGAAATTTTTGTTGGAGAATTTTTAGTGACACTTCAATTGGATTGAAGACTTTGCTGCTATACTTTTAAGGTCGCACAGGCCTAGGTCTTGTAAGGATTAATTTTAGCAACAAACGCAAGATACTATAGGTTATCGTCACAGTGGCAAGTCAAATTGACCTATATTTCTTGTTTTTGATTGGTTTCAGTGCAGATTTTTCCCTGATTATGTAAAGGAGATCCGTGTTGCTACTGTGAGGCACATATTGATTAAAACTTGTAGTTTTTCCATGATTGTATTCAAAACTATACCGATTATATGATATAGACTAATCTTAATCTTGGTGAAATTACTTGAATCAGCGACTATTCCAAACTCCTATGGATATAGGAAGTCGTTCAAAAGTGCCCGGACAGCTTATGTGGCTCTCCTTACCAGTAACCAAGATACTAATAAAAGATAGGAGCTTAAATCCGTCGCAATATCCTGGCTATTTAAAGCGATAGTTGAATCGTTAATGCTGTATGCATTGTATAGCAAAAGCAAGGCAATTTAACTATAAGCTTTCTGGTGTCAGAAACTAGGTCGTAATCTTGATTGAAGGGTTGTAATGATCAATTATGTATGTGTAAATAATTATATCGTATCCTGCATAGATGCTTTTACATTTACATTTAAAATAGGAACTACAATGTGTCACATCCTCCTCTAAGTTCCCTGGATATCAAGTGGCGTGTATATAGAAATCTTGGATATCATACATACATACATAATTAGTCATTACAACCCTTCATGCAGAATTACGACCTAGTTTCTCACACCACTTATCTTTATGTCCGGAGATCGCAAAATGCCGCCCCCTGTGATTAATTTGAGTAGGTCAAGCCGCCAACAGAGGGCGCTTTATTTTTTTTAATTACATTAATTACAATGTTCTAAAATCGATAGTATAGTGGTTAGTATCCCCGGCTGTCACGCGGGAGACCGGGGTTCAATTCCCCGTCGGGGAGCCAAAAATAAAGATAAAAAACCTTAAACTAATATTGTAGCGCCCTCTGTTGGCAGCTTGGCCTTCTCAAATTAAGCGATCTCCGGACATAAACATTCCGGCGCCCTTGCAGTACTGCAACCAAGAACGAAATGGCCCCAAAGTTAACAATATATCAAAGTAAATCGAAAAGAACAAAGAAAACTATTATATTAATTCAAATGTAATCAATTTATTTCTCCAAAACCCGATTAACACAAGAAATGGGACTAAAAACTACGTCAGCTCACGATCCGGACTTCAATGGGCATCCGTCAGCTGCATTAAGGGAAATAAATGAAATTATAACTATAAATGAAAAATTATATTTAATACGTATCATGGTTCAAGCGATGGGTTGCATACTTACGTATTACAAAGAACATAGTCCAGGAATTAAATAGCCGAAAATCGAAAACTGGGCTAAAGGTTTGCCCATCGAACCACCAAATACACCATTGCTGTACACGTCACAGCCTAATCTAATTCCAACCGGGCCAGCTACAAAAAACGTTGGGTCTGCCAGTTGAAGTTCCGGAAACTCGTCCACTATCCTCCCGTCCATCGACCTTGACGGTGTGAGACCATCCAACTTAATTCGCACCTCCGCATACGTTTCGACTGTGTCGCTGCTGCCGTAGTTACCTCTAATAACCAAGAGCAGTCGTTCCGAGCGTCCAATTCTAAACGTCTTCGCGCCAAGCCTACGCACCACCTTCTCGGAAATGATAGTACGCTCTGCAGTAGGATCGATTACTGCTCTCTCCGTGACGTATCGTACATGCGCAATAATATTGACCACAGCCGTGGGCTTCAGGAGTACGCTATCCGTCAACGAATATGACGTAGAAGGTAACGTTCTACCAGCTGTCGAACGAGAGGTTTCTCTTGGCTGATGAAATTGGAGGTTCCTCGATCGACTTGGAACCAGAGCGTTAGACGGACTAGGTCTTCGACTCTCACGAACGAGGTCCTTTATTATTTGTGCGAGCAGGCGATTTGCGTTTGCGGTTGACCCTCTTCGACTTCGCGACCTTCTTCGGGCCAGACGAACGAGATCTTGTCCGGCTTGTGGAGGAGCGTATGATGCATGTCACCGCAGCGCTTACAACGTATGTAATGTGTGTTAATTTTATACATGAGTGGTGGTGGGCCTTACAGTTTAAAGTCGACTCCGAACGATAGATTTTTGAGAAACTTTTCATGGCAATTTTATTTACTCTCAGAGTTTTTTGGCAGAAATCTGTTGAGGGGAAGTCGCCAAAGTATTACTTGAACCCTGGCTTTACGTCTAATTAGCCAACACACTACCTACTAGACTAGGCTTCCAGATTATTGCGGTGTAGTCCAGACAAAATCTATGATCATTGCATTAAAATGGCTGCCAAGTAGCGAATGTACTGATATTACCGAACAGCTTAAAATTCCTTTCGAATGTCATGTCAACATTAGTATGAATAACATTAATACCATGAATATCGGTTATTTCAACAGAAAGTGGCGGTCTGCGAACATAGGGACAAACTATATTGCGAACGCCATAGAAAGAATGTGTCCGTTCAACTTTTGAAATTTGAAAGATTCATCCCCTTAAATAATGTTTCCTGGGTAGAAGAGAGTATCTAATATACCGCTAGGCTGAGCTGGCCGAATCTTAACCCTGTGCCAAATAAACATTTATTTTGTAGTCCCTGTCGTCATGGAATATTGCCTAATAGGAAACCATGCCCCCTCGCGTTTTTTCTGCAGAAGTTGGAGCTCAGAGTTGTAAGAATACTGGAAGCCCTGTTCTTGTCATCTCTGACGAAACTATCTGAGTTTAGGATAAATAACATTGTATAGTGTATCAGTGAGTTTCAAAGCAGAGTAGTAGACTCTTGTTTTTGACGTACATTGCCGCCTTTTTGAATCTTATTGGAATGAATCTTATTGGAAAGATCAATGTGTTTTTATGCAACGTGATGCCACCAGAATTTGCCGTAGTCTAGTAGGTAGTGTGTTGCCTTATTAGACGTGAGGCCACGGTTTTAACCCCATGTCAGGCATCTCCAACAAAACGAAAAAAATGTCCTTCGGAATTGACCTTAAACTGTAGGTCCTGCCACTTATAAAATTAAAACACACACCATAAGTGGTTGAGAAGCTTGCTCGTAATCCTGACTGAAGGTTTATTCTGACCAATTATGTAAGTGACGCCACCTAACATAATGCAGCCTCTCTCATGTCCAACAATACACGATAAATTTCTCAGATGTTCTAGTTTCAACTGCATGTTGGAGATTCAAATTCCCCAGCAAGCCAGAAAGGCTTATAGTAGTTTTACTGTGGCATCGGTAAATTGGATTGCTTTGGTCCACTTTTTTGATGTCTACGCACATTTTTCTTTGAATACGAATAAAATCTATGGAAAAGCTTTATTTTCAGTGTTCAGTTTCAAATACTTGAGTTTAAAAATTAATTTTAATTTTGTTTCCTCGCAAACACATAAGAAAACGGCCCTCCTAGGAATTACGCAATAGATTTTTATCACTTGTTTAACCATATTTCTTTCCACACATGAATTGAATTCTGGTATTTTCTTAAATTCCTTTTTAAATTCTTATGGAATATAAGAAACTGTGTAGTTGAGTTTTCTTTTTTGGTGTATATCTTGCACACTCCTTGCCTTTGTCTAATGATTGATTTTAATCAGAAAATTAAGTGGCTTTTCTTTTTTTTTTCTCTTTATCGTCTGTCAGCATTTCTTCGTTTTTGGTTTTCATTTGTATTTTCATTTTGCCAGAGGTGTTAAAAAAGAAAATTGTTTGAAAAAGATTTCAAACCGAATGTGGTTTGTCTTAAAAACCTGGTTTCGACACTTCGATATCATCAGGGTTTTTCTACCTGTTTCCGCTCACAGGTCTACTACAGTGGCTTCTTCTTTTTCTGTTTTTTTTTTTTGTTTTCTCACAAAATTATTTGTCTTGTGGTTGGTTTTGGTTTTCATTGTACAGGATGAGTGAGTGAGAAACACTGGAACACGAATGGTTGCTTATCAGAGATTTTCTTTAATAACTTTACTTGTCAATTAAATCTGACATCAGACTGGTTTCTGTGTGTGTGTGTGTTTCAGACACAAAGAATTTGAATGATGAGATGAACCTGATTGAATGTGTTGATGTGATGTTGCTGTTGTTGTTGTGATTTCTTGTCTTATCGAAAATCTTGAATCTTGTTGAAGACATGATAAAAATGCGAACTTTTTTTAGTTAAGAAGACAAAGCAAATATCTGGAAAATTCATTTAATTTGTGTCTTTTTAATGGGAATTATAAATGAAAAGAAAAAAATATTTTAAAACATTTAAACTGACAGTGGGTGACAATTTCAATAAATCCACAACGAAACAAAATCATTCAAGTGAATGTTTGCATTTCTATTCTATTACTCGTAGCGAAATATCCAACCTACAACTGCCCTGTTACCCACTTTAATGCAAACAATTCATTACACAATACTAAATGGTTTCACAAAATTCTGTTCTTATGACATTCTCACTATTGGCCCAATTTTCTTTATCAGGCTTTTTCAACACTACCCTAGAATCCTAACTTTACATTACAACAAGCTCGATGATATAGTTTTTGTACAGTTTTGTATTATTAACATCGTCCTGGTCAGTATTTGCCGATGGAGGTAATCTATCTGTTTACTTCAACATAGCCTCACAGCAAAGAATGACCAGTTTGACTTCACGACTTACTTAGGCCTATTTGAGTTTACAGAAACTGAAGAGGAATTGGACTTGAACTCTACTAAAATCAAAACAATTACAATAAAAACAGAGACAAAATTTATTATGCTATTCGATGGTACCTTTGAACCGTAGAAACTGTTCCTATCACTTTGAAAACTGGCAGTACTCCCCGGGACGTGTAGAACAGAATCAAAAATAAACCGTACTTGGGGAACTAAGGTCTCAATATAGCGATGCAAAGTCCATGTATGGAAGTGGAACATGGAGCTTCGCACCACACAACAATAAATTGCTTTGAACGCCACACCCGTTAGTTAAGGTTCCATAAAATCACGTAAATTTCCCACTTAAGCCATTACATTAGACCCATTGTACTACCACACTCCATTCAATTTTATAAGGCGTTGTTAGGAACGTTCCTCACCGTAAATATAGACCGTTCCTTCAGGGGTGTAAGGAATGCGATTGACAGTCTCGTCTGCGTTAATAGACCACCTCGAAGGCCAGCATTTTGGCCCAATCTGATACCACAATTAATTTCACCAGGCGTTCAATCATTCCATAGAAAAAACCATCCCGAATTCAAAATAAATCTTCCTTTTGCAGCAATGCTTATATTAGACAGCTCGGTCAACAATGTCAGAAACCTCCTTCTCTTCATAACAAAATCAGGGCACTGACACATGAGGTGAAAGACAGTCTCTTCTTCCTCTTTAGACCTACAGCTCCCGCGGATGTTATTAGTTGGAATGCCGAGTCTGTGAGATATTAAGCGACACCAAATGGTGTCTGCAGAATCAACAGGGTGCACGCCTAGATCCCAATACGCCTTTATTAGGTAGTATTCAGTAAGTACAGAGACTATATAGTAAATTTTAAGTCAAGAGAGAAAATTGTGCAGTTTCGTCTTCCCTGGGATAAGCATTGGCCAACTCTATCTAATGGTCGAACAGGTCCACTCTTTTAAAAGGAAGCGTGTTAACTAGGCCGTAGTTGCCGTAGTCTAGTAGGTAGTGTGTTGGCTTATTAGACGTAAAGCCTGGGTTGACATCAAAATGAAAGTATTTCTTCGGCAACTTTCTCTCAGCAAATTTCTGGCAAAAACTCTGAGAGTAAATAAAAAATTGCCAGGAAAATTTTCTCAAAAACTGTCGTTCGAAGTCGACTTTAAACTGCAGATTCCACCACTCATGTATAAAATTAACACACACATAAGTGGTGTAAGAAACTAGGTCGTAATCCTGACTGAAGGGTTGTAATGACCAATTATTTATGTACGTCTGTGTTAACTAGGCAGTGGAATTTACCCTAATTTTCAAAGGGAACCCCAAAACCGAAAATGGATAAAAAATATCCTAACATAACCACCAAGAACGGCTTTAGATCGGTCAGGGTCGAAGATCCGTTTATTAGACGTCATTATCCCGCTGCACATAACTGATTTCAAATCAAGTAATACCTGGTAATAGAATTGCATCGAACAATTTTGCTTTAGAAAGACTACACTCCTCATGGAAATTGCAGACATAAATCTAACAAAAACTTTTCCTCAGTTTCAGCCCATTGTGCATTTAATATTTTATTTGCGCATTTCTCTTTTCTTTTCTTTATTTTCTAACAAATATTTCTCTTGGAGTCCAATCAAAATTATCTTAAAATACTCACAAAACTAATTTGCCATACGATAAAAGCCAAAATATTATTTTTTTTATTATTGTTGTTGTTTTCAATTTTGTTTCATATTTTGGATACAAAAAAACAAGAAAAATAAAAATAATTTAGAAAACTAACAAAAAGAAATTAAGGAGTATAGAAATTAAATATATTGTATTTAATATAAACAATAACAAACACAAGAGGAAAATAAAAGAAAAAAAAGAAACTTAAATACTGAAATCATAACAACAGAGCATGAAAGAGAAGAAGAAAATTCACAACAAGACTAATCTAATAAGACAATCTGTTGCCATTAAATAACAAATTCAGAGAAAACATACACAGATACAAACACATACACTTGTATACACACATATACCATACTTATGCCAATAAAACTGATAACAATTTAGAACAATACAAACTATTGACAGAAAATAGAAATAAAAAATATTTATTTTTTTTATTATTATTCATACCATAGTCGAACTATTCGAAAAGTGCAAACTGACTTCGTTAGAATTATTAGGGCGCTACTTATTTTTAACATTTTAATGAATAATTTAGAAAATCTAAAATTAAACATTTCAAGTAGAGCATATTCTTGATAAATCGTGGCGTTTAATAGGGACTTCTGAACTTTGACAGTTAATAATGGTCATCTTGTTCAAGCTACATCTGTCAAATTAGTTGCCATTTAGTCATTCGGCTTTTCCAAATCACTATGTACGTGTATAACATTCAACAACAAGTGCATATATTAAACTTGCTTGATTACAATTTGTGCTCTGTTCGGGATTTGTGCTGTGTTCGCTTATTAAATGGTTCAAACGTTTCAAACTCCAGATCAGACATCTCGATCTAAAAACGATAAAGTAAATATTTCTTCGGCGACTTTCTACCAGCATATGAAATTGCCATGAGAATTTTCTCAAAAATCTGTCGTTCGGAGTAGACTTCAGTCTGTAGATCCCGCCACTTATATATGAAATTAACACACACAACATAACTGGTATGAGAAGCTAGGTCGTCATCCTTACTGAAGGCTTGTAACGACCTATTGCGTAGGTAGTCGTCCAATCAATCCAGTAAACGATCGACTAACACCCATACGCCAACGCAAGAGATCACGAAAACATCGTTACTCTCCATGAGAGTGTGCAGAAGAATCTTTTCTTATTTTAACGAACGAATTTTACGTCGTAACTTGGGCCTAAACCTGTACAAAATTCAACTGACACAGGAACTGAAGATAAACGACTACATACAACGACAAGTATACGCTATAACCCAAACTTTGGGACGATACCAATTCACACGAGATTCAAGGGCATCGAATGCATCAACAAAAAGTCACTGTATGGTATGGATTTAGAAGTGGTGGCGTCAATTTATATTTCTTTGAGGACGACGATGACTGGCTATGACTATATTTCAATGATTACCAATTTCTTTTAGACTGAATTGGCTGATCAGGACACCATACAGCACATACCAAATTTGATATTCTGCACGAGCAATTTGAGAGCGCGAACGATGTTGTATGTCACACATAATAGCATCAATAGGTCTTTCAAACGAATAAAAAACCTTCGACGCACATACTTTTTTAAATTTAATTTGAAGATAGGAAACGATGCCAGTCAAACCCAACACGTATCAAAATCTGGCTGACTATTATTTCTTGGTTGACCATCGTTTACTTTTAGGGCTTACGGTTGCGTCGACTTTCCTGATTGATTTTAATTGCGACAAATAACCAAAACCCTTCATTCTGTCACAGACCCATTCCCGGCAAATAAATCAAAAATATCAGAATTAATTTTGGGAAATACATACCATCTTAATAAATAAACACACAAACACACAGAAGTACAAACTCAAAGTGCACAAACCCCATGGTTGAACAGATTTAAAGACAACAAAAAAATATTTCATGTCTCTGCCTTTACTCTTCTTTGGCTTCTGCTGTATGTATCTTCTTGTTGTTTCTGTGTTAAGAACAAATTCAATAAATTGACCAACATTTGAACTATCATCGTCAACATCAGAACATCATCATCATCATCGTCCTCATCATAGTTGTTGCTATTGTTGCTTCAAATATATATTTTTTTCTATCAATATTATTATTGTTGTTGTTTCAAGTGACGATATCATCGATAGCAGTAGACATACAAAAATTTTTAATACAAAAAAAATACAAGACATGAGAGAGATGAGATGAAAAAAGTTTCTAAAACTAAAAAAAAAATCAGAAACTGAAGTTGCTACAAACGATTACATATGGTTCACTTCAGCAACTACAATACTTACACAACTAACTACTGCTACTACTACTACTACAAAAGAAAACACCACATGTCGGTGTGCCAACATGTATGAAAGGCTACATGACACTTACAGAGGTTTCAATGAATGCATTCAACAATGTTGGAGAATATTTTCAAAGAATTTTAATTTTAATTTGGAAAACCTTGTTTTAAGGACATTAAAACTTAATTTTTTGCACGGCTTTTATATAAAAAAATATAACCGTTAGACTAACCCATCGTACTTGACGATGTTAATCGTCCCTGTTAATAGGCAACGACAAATTGTCATCTTACTTCTCATAACTTATGCTGTGTGTGTTAATTTTATACATGAATGGCTGGACTTACAGTTTAAAGTCGACTCCGAACGAAAGATTTTTGAGAAGATTTTCATGGTAATTTTATTTGCTCTCAGAGTTTTTGCCAGAAATTTGCTGAGAGGAAGTCGCCAAAGAAATATTTTTTCGTATTACGTTTTGAGGGAGATGTCTGACCAAGGGATTGAGCCTAAGCCATCTAATAAGCCAACACACTACCTACTAGATCACAGTGACTGCAATGACAGTGGTTTAAACTTTACATTATTTTACATCGCATGCAGCCTTCTATTTGCCACTGCTATGGATCTCTATATTATCCTCCAGTTGATATCGTATACCGCCCTTACTGCTGTTATAGAAAAAGTTAACATTGTAGCTTTTGGTTTAACAAATAATAATAAAGCAACAGCAGTAGCAATAGCAGTAGCAATAGCAGCAACTACAGCCATATCCAAATAAAAATAAATAAATAACCAACAATAATCAAACAAACAATCGAACAAACAAGTATAATGAATGTGGTTGAAAATAAAAAAATGTGGCAAAGCAAGTGGCTAAAAACAAAATAAAAGAACATCGGAAAGTATAAAACAATTGCCAATATGTTGCACATCTACAAGACACTGGTTAGTCATTTGTTGCAAACATTGAACACCAAAAAAAAAAATAAAAATCACAATATAATAGAATGGAAACACATGTGAGACGGAGAGAAAAAAATTTGTTAAAATAGTTGCTTAAATTGTATTTGAAAAAAAATCTGAAGTTTTTTCTCTTGTAACAAATCAGTTAAACAAACCAATGATTAAAGTAAGTGGTTGAGACTTGTCTAAAATGGTAGCCTTTAGATAGTAAACCAATTGAATGGATATTTCGGGAGGCATTTGTAGTAGATTAATGTGGTAAAGAAGTGAATTTTTATTTTAAATTTTAATAAAAATGTAATAAAATAAATAATAAAAATAAAATGTAATAAAATAAAAAAAATAAATAATAATAGACTTGAGTCCTCGGTTCAAACTTCAAAGTCAGACATCTCCAAGATAATCAATAAGAAAAAATATTTTCTCGGTAACATTCTCTCAGCAGATTTCTAACAAAAACTCTGAGAGTAAATAAATTGTCATGGAAAGTTTCTTAAAAAACTTGTCGTAATCCTAAATTATACTTGTATTTCCAAAAACATTATAGGATACAGCATTTCTACTTCCTGATTTCGCAGTTGGCCATTTCAGATAAATTACCCCTCTTTGCAAGTCTAGAAAATAGACACTTTTGTAAATAATGCAGATGTCATGCTTCTAAATAAAATCTGCACTACAAGAGGAGCTGAAAATTTTAATAAAAGAATATGCTGGGCACTCTTTAGGTTTCATTATAAGATAAGCAAATGATTAGTCTAGTGCATACTAGCCTGATGAAGGGGCCACCATCTAAGCCAACAGAGCAATTTTCACACTTAATAAGGCATCTATTCAATTTGTAGTACAGACGACCGCTTGCAGTGTCTCTCACAATTCACCAAAACTTGACGGGTGGCAAAAACAATGGCTATAGTGTACCACGAGGAGGTTAGTGAATCAGCTTAGAGTGTAATAGATTAGGGATTTCATGTAATCACAAAGTTGAACCAATCATTATTTTTGTTCCACACATGCAAAGAGTAAGATTTAATAAGCAAAGATCCATTAAGATTTTCATGGAAAGTACGGCAGTATGAAAAGATACAGGACAGATAAATGTTCCATAAAGGATTTAAAAAATAAATATTAACAATATATAGATTTTGGGACGATAAAATTACGTACATATATAATTGGTATTACAACCGTTCAGTCGGGGTAACAACCTAACTCCTCACACCACTTATGTTGCGTGTTAATTTTATACATAAATGACACGACCTACAATTTAAAGTCGGCTCCGAACGACAGATTTTTTGAGAAACTTTTCATGGCAATTTTTTATTTACTCTCAGAGTTCTTGCCAGAAATCAGCTGAGAGGTAGTCGCCGAAGGAATAGTTTTTATGTTTCGTTTTGTTGGATATGTCTAAGCCAACACACTACCCACTAGACAACGGCTACTATATTATTATACTCTGATAATTTAGCCCCAAGTCGCGAACTCGCCGTAGTCTAGTGGGTAGTGTCTTGGAGGCTACATGTGTGTGTCAAGAAGACAACATGGATTAGAAATATAACTGAATTAGAGGGGCTAACTTATCAGAGTATAATAATATAGTCGCCGTAGTCTAGTGCGTACTATACTGGAGACTACAAGGCTTAGAAATAGAACTGGATTAGAGGGGCTAAATTATCAGAGGTAAGCCCACTAAGACTTACAAGCTAGGCTGTAAGCCCTCTAAGACTTACAAGCAGGCTTTGTGCCAATCTACTTTCTAGACTGTAAAAAAGGGAAAACATAAATGAAATCTCTATAGTTTGACCTTAAATTTCATTTTGATCTATAAAACTCCCCAAAATATATTTCTTCCTTAAAGAAGTTCAAGAGAAAAATCCTCTAATGAACTTATCATACTACCATGCAATAAACAAAAAACATGTCTGACTCTCTCTCTTGATTTATTTTCAAAAAACAAAAAGGAAGAGACAATCAGGCAATTGCCCTTTTGTGGAAGCAACAGTAAAGGTTGACTTTTTCCATATACTTCCTCTGCTCCTTCTTCGCTTTTGATGTAGAGGACAACAAACAAATTCATTTTCAATTAAAATCGTATCAGTTTAAAAGAAGGGAGTTTTTTTTGTTTTTTTCTAACGAACTCTTCCAATTTTTTTCTTCCGGCGGTTTTATTTTTTTTTTTTTTGTCTATTAAACACCAACTGTTTGGTTTCAGAGGTTTTTCTAAAACATTTTTTTTCGTTTTTTTCTGTTTTAAGCCACCAGCTGTGGTTTGTAAAACAAAACAGAAAAAAATTAGTCCGGAAAACCAAAAAGGATTAGTATTGAAAAGGGGGAGAGAGAGGGAGAGGGAGAAAGTAAATCAATAAGTTAGATTATCACAGAGAAGGGTTTAAATATTAAATACAAGGACACAAGAAAGAAAACAAAAAAAAACTCATTAAATTCCTACAAGTGTTAGAAATGAAAAAAATGTTTAAAAAAAATGGAAAATGAAATTAAATTTATTGGAAAATAAACAAAATGCCACAAATTTATTTAATAAAGGGTTTCATTCTTTCTTTCTCTCTATTTGCAGTTCATCCTTTGGTACAAGTTCCAAATCAATTGGTGGGTGCTCCCGTCTTGACAGATGTCACTTTAATTTGCAATGTGGAAGCATCACCAAAAGCCATCAATTATTGGCAAAGAGAAAATGGTGAGTTTACATTTCTCTCATACTCTTCTTTGTTTTGTTATCTTCTTCCTTTTTTTTGGTTTTTCGTTTTCTTTTTTCGTAAATTGTCCTGAAAATTGTTTTCTTTTGTTTTAAGTTTCCTTTTGTGTGTGTGTATATTTCCTCCATTTTTTCCATCCTTGTATTAGTATAGGGATGTATAGGAAATTCCTTTGTTTGATGGCTTCTCTCTTTTTAATTTTTCATTTTGTCAATTTATCATTTAACGCCTGTATATACATACGTATGTATGTATATATATATGTATGACATACGTAAGTGAGTATTTCTGTTAAAGGAAAACAATTTTTCATTTTCCATACAATTTGTCTTTATTAACTTCGTGCTTAGTGGTTTTAAACGATCTCTTTCTTCTTCTTGTTCGTTTTTATACCCCCCCCCCGCTGTCTGCTCAGCTAAAACAAAAGGTTTTAAACAGAAGTGCAAAAGCATAAGCATTTTAACAGACTGCAGTGCAGGAGAGAATCTTTAGCGTTTTTTCTCTTCATATCGGTATTCTTGTGTATTTCATTTTGTCAATATGACGTTGATGTTTGCTATCATCGTAGTATGCATTTGACATTTATTATAAACGTGACAAAATATAATTGCAACAGGATACAATTAATACGTATGTACATACAAGTATTATTCTTGTTGTTGTACAGATATATGAGTAGTAATTAATATCGTTGTGTTAATTTAGCATAATAAGGCTTAAACAGAACTGAAAAATTCGAATTATTTCATCACCAAAATTTAATCTGTTAACCTGTATTCGGTTTTCAGGTTTCCTCTTGTATTCGAACTAATCAACAATTATTTCCTATGATATATTTGTGTCAGTATGCGAGAGTTGTTGATGGTATTGTTCAGAATATCTTGCAAATTGCTGTGTAGTACTTATGAAGAAATGCTTGAAGTTTTTGTAAAACTAGCCAACTTTTCACTTCCGTACAACAGTGAACATGCGTTAATTAACCATTTGTGATCGTAATCGCCTATTTCTATTTCAAAAGTCGTCGTGTTATTACTTATTAGACGCAAAACCTCGGTTTAAACCCCTGGTCAGACATCAAAACAAAATATGAAAAAATATTTCTTCGGCGACTTGCTCTTAGCAGCTTTCTGGCAAAAACTCTGAGAGTAAATAAAATTGCCATGAAAAGTTTCTCAAAAATCAGTCGTTCGGAGTCGAATTTAAACTGTAGGTCCCACCACTCAGGTATAGAAATTAACGCACACAACATAAGTGATGTGAGAAACTAGGTAGTAATCCTGACTGAAGGGTTGTAATGACCAATTATGTATGTATGTTATGTAGTCGTCTGTTTGGCGATCCAGCTTTCTTTGGCTTGGTGTCTGCGTTTATTTCTGCGCCAACTTTTATTGTCACAATACAGGCGCTATAGCAGAAGCTATCTGCGTAACTGGTAGGCCTTATGTCACGATATTGCGAGATCATTCCTTTGAGAGAAAAGGCAAATATCATTAGCTGGCATTCAATCCCATTCCACTTCTCTCTGAACAAACTTTGTTCATGAGCTTATCCAGAACGATGGCAAACATTTGGGTCGCAGCGATGCTCTTGTACGTCTGTCGATAATTTCCTTATTGCAATCCTTCTGACCACATCGTAGCTTTTGTAATAATCGATGAACATTTACACTAAAAAGTTCGTCATTGTATAGATGCTTTCTTGCATCGTAAATTTGTCTGTTTATCTTAAATCTTTATCTCCGTTCATTTCTCAAGTGTTCCCTGTTAGGTGACCTGTGACCATCTTTCAAGTCGACACTAATTGCTAACTTCACAATGTTGTTAAGTAGGAGACAGCTTTTCCAATTCCCTATCGGAGGTAATATATTTCGGCTGAAGTTGATCTGTGATTTTGTTGTCAGTTTGTATTCCATCTTCAGCTGTTTCCTTATTACTGGTTACTTCCCCGAGAGCCTCTTTTATTACACTGGAAACGTTGCATTATATATCAGGGCTTCTGCTGTCTACATTACTAAATCATTAGTAATATCCTCATCATCTTGTTTGTTACAAAAGTGAATATAAACTACTATGTTCCCATAAAACTGTCGGCTACTGATCAAATCTATCGGCCGTTATAATTTTCTCTTGCCTGATACAGTTGTAAACACTACAGATACAATTTTCCTCAGGATACGTACGGTTCCCCCCTATATAACGATGAAATCATAAATCGAATACGACAAACAGTAACGGCTACCTTTACAGAAGTCAAAAGTAATCAATGAATGTCTGCCTGCTGGAAAGCGAATGTAAAACTGTAAAACCTGCGACACTGAGAAACTACGTAAACCTTAATAATCAGAACTTTGAGAATTTTCTCTAAACGCTTGCAAACGTTTAATTCCAAATTAATGTTGGTGGTATACTTTCTATGTAATTGAATTTGAAATATATTACTCATACGCATCACCTTACATGTACATACTGGAATAGTTACTCTGAAAAGTATGCAATAAAAAATTTTTGATTTTATCATGCATGAAACTAATGGAATTAGATATCACGCATACGTATTTACTAGACGTGTGCACAAGACATTTTGCTAGCTTACCCTTCACCAAATGCAATTCTGAATTGTTCTCTTTTTTGTTGGTCTTGATTATACGAGTACACTGAAATGTGTATTTCTCTTTTATTTAAAGTATACAACAGCACTTATTTATCTGTGAAGTAATGGACATATGCTTTGTGTTGTAAGAGCATATTTCACTACTGAAACTAAATTTTCAGTATTGTCAAATGAATTTCAGTAGTGTCAACGTTGAAAAATATGCGTACATAAGTGTTTCTATACATTCTTTGCTTCTACCATGAACTCTTCCGACAACAATCTCTCTTCAAATTGCTATGTTAATATTCGTTGATGTTCGTGTCCTATGTGTGTAAAAAGCCGAACGCCCCCGGGACTATTGGTGCCGACGTCTGCTATTGAATAAATACTCTTTCTTTATTCTGAAAAAAAAAAAACATTTTTTCTTTCCCACTTACTGCAAAAAGAAATGCACGTTGTGACACTATGAAGTGTACAATATTTTTGCTGTACTCTTCACACAACTCTCTTTTGTATTGTTGTACAATGGTTTATGAGTGCAGTTGTTTTTTTGTTCTCTATCTATGCTTCACTCTTATTTATATTTGCAGCTACAGTAAATATTCGGTCATGAGAAAAATACAATACTATGCAATTTTCAATGTCTTGCGCACAGGCGCTATATTAGTCCCAACAAACAGTTCTAACAAGACGAAAATCATAATACGCAAGGCGCTAATATTACTTACTTACTTCATTAGTCATTACAACCCTTTTGTCAGGATTACTACCCAGCTTCTCACATTACCCATGTTGTGTGCGTTAATTTTATCCATGAGTGTCGGAATCTACAGTTTAATGTCGACTCCGAACCACAGATTTAAGAAACTTTTCATGGGAACTTAATTTACTATCAGAGTTTTAGCCGGAAGACTGCTGAGCCAAGGGCTCTCGCCTAATAAGCCAACTTATTACATATTAGACAACGGCAACTTCCTCTATAATTGCGTTGAAATAACGATTTGTCCGAAAATGGTTTATAAGTAGCGAGAATCGATACTCCTGTGAGTCCTACTCTTTCTTAATAGATGCGCTCACTAAACATCGTTATTGAAGTCAGAGGACTTTTTTATGGATTCTTTGAATGGTGATGAAGAGTTGTTTGTCTTTCGAACCTGAGGTATTCTCTTTATAATAGGCTACAGTATAAGATGTTATTTATTATATTATTGTTCAAAAAATTTGCAAAAGTTCAGCTTAAAGCCCACAGAAAAATTTACTCGTGATTTCGAAAGCTTCTTATTATTTATAAAAATCTTTATCGAATAGGTACCACTGTGCAAACGTCAAAATTTAGACTATTATTTTAATCTACTTTAGGTTGTTTTGTAATAAAATAAATTTGTATCGTTTTTTTTTTTGCAGGAGAAATGATTATTGCTGGCGATCGTTATGTCTTAACAGAGAAGGAAATCAATATGTATGCAGTCGAAATGGTGTTGCATATAAAACGCTTGCAAACTAGTGATTTTGGAGGCTATAAATGTATATCGAAAAATAGTATTGGCGATACAGAGGGCACTATACGTTTATATGGTAAGTAAAGCACAAAAAATCAAGATACGTCTGCTCCATTTGCTGTTAATATGAAGGAATTTTGTTTGAAACTTTATAATAAATTCCACACTTTTTATCTTTAAAGAAAAATGTAGTGATGGAAACATTAACTGATGCGTATTTTTCCTTGATTTCACAAATAATTTTATTTTATTTTCATTACAGAAATGGAAAGACCGGGCAAGAAGACTTTATTAAGAGAGGAGGATATGAATGAAGTAACGGTAAGTGAAAACTAAAAAAACCTTCATTTATAAATAAAAGTATTGTTGGTCGGTTTCTAATTTATATGATGAATGCCACAATTTATTTTTATAACTTTTTTATACGATTCCTTTATTTATTTATTACCTGTTTGTAGAAAAATGAAATTGTCCTTAAGGAAAATCGTCACGAGGATAGTGCACGTAATCAAAATGGTCGCCTGTATAAGGAGCGCGGCTCTGATGCCAATCTCTATAACAATAGCAATACAGGGGATAGAACGATAAAACCACCATCAATTGTAATATTAATCGCATTATTTATGCTGTCAGTATTATTATTGGCTTCGACACGAACTCTTAACGACAGCCCTAATAACTATCAACAGCAACGGTCATCATCGTATTATCATTATGATTATCGTATTGCTGCTGACGATAGACAGCAACAGCAACAGCCACTGTTTGGCAGTCGCCAATTATTAAAACTATTAAAATTTGACATAAACGGATTATAGCTCAATTAAAATGTAATTAATCAACAACTAAATAAATAAATAAAACAAAATAAAACAAATATCATATAAAAAAGCAGAGAAAAACAAAAACAGAAAAAAAATATATGAAAATAATATGAAGAATAATAATAATAATTATACATACAATACATTAGTGACAAAAACCTTTAAATGAATGAAATAAGAATGAATAAAAATTTAAATATAAATACAAATAAAAAAGAGACAAAAAAATAAACAAATAATGAAATAATGAAATAAATAAATAAATATTGAATATAATGATACGGAAATAAGCTATATTATGGTATAAATTAAATTGAACAAAAACTAACAATTAAAAATACTGTAAGAATAATGATTTTGAATGGTAAACAAAAAAATACAAAAAAATAAAATTACATAAAAAACTAGTTGATTATAAATAAATTTATACGTAAAGCATAAATAATAATTTGCCATAATAATAAAAAAAAATAATCTCCAAAAAAAATTATTCGGTGACAAAAAAAAGAGGAGTGAAGTTCTAATAACATGTAGCTGCAATTAAATTCCTTCTAAAAAAACTTAAATGTAATATTTATTGAAATAGAGAATGTTAAATAATTGTAAATATTCTTTATAAACCAAACTACACAAAAATGAATGAAATATTTATTTGGGGCAATTAATGAATGCTGTTCATTTACTTTTTACATTTACATCACATGGTACTTTCCTTCATTGTACTGTTTTTCATTGTTCTTGAAGAATTATATTACCGCCAACACATAGAGAATATCTTTTACTGTGCATTGGCTGCATTTCACACTAATTTCGCGTAATTGTGTTTGAGCCAGAAACATAAAGCACTAATTTTTAATATAAATGTTCAATGATTTGCAATCGTTGTCCAGCTATTCAATATACCACAAATCCTATACACTTTTGTTGGACACAAGGAATTGCAGCAATATTGTAACGGGACATATGTAAGCATCTATCATTGGTATAATAGATACACTTAAAATAATCTTAATCAACTTTTTCACGTATCCATTCAGTAAATGATTTTTCTATAAATCCATAGAAGTCGCCGTAGTCTAGTAGTTAGTGTGTTGACTTATTAGACGTAAGGCCAGTTCAAACCGTTCAGTCGTTCTTCGGCGACTTCCTCTCAGCAGATTTCTGAGGGTAAATAAAATTGCCATAAAAAGTTTCTAAAAAATCTATCGTTCGGAGTCGACTTTAAATTGTAGATTCCACCATTCATGTATAAATTTAACACACACAACATAAGTGATAAGAGAACTTAGGTCTATAATCCTGTCTGAAGGGTTGTAATGACCAATTGTGTATTTATAAATACATAGTGCGATTCATTCAACAATTAGCCAGAACTGGAACTGGAATATGACAAAAGCGAGTGCTACTTAAAGGTACACAGGCCCATTTATTGCACTAGAGCACAATCGTTTGTAGCAACGACAAAACGATAAAACACAAATCACATTACAATGGTGTTCCCATGAAACATTATAATTAGATACCTTTACTTACAACCCGTTAGTAAGGATTATAACCTAACTTCTCATACCACACATGTTATGTTTCTTGATTTTATGCATGAGTGGCGGGACTTATAGTTTATCTTTGACTTAGAACCACAAATTTGAGAAACTTTTCATGGCAATTTATTTTACTTTCAGAGTTTCAGCCAGAAGACTGCTGAGAGGAAGTCAGCAAGAGAAATATATTTTTTTGTTTTCGTTAGTGCCAACACAGTATCTACCAGACTACGATAACTACTTGGTTACTTTACTCTCATTAATAAGCCTGTCTCAATATAAGCTTCAAGCCATTGGCCCAAGATTTCAGGAATTTTACTTTATTTTCTGTGGGAAACAAATTGTGTAAGTAGCATGCAGACCAGATGGGGTTACACTCAAACTAAAACACTTGAATAATATAGTGAAAGATGTGCGTTCTTACTTAATTGTTCATTACAGCCCTTTACCCAGGATTACAGCCTAGCTTCTTACAACGCTCATGTTGTGTGTGTTAATTTTATCGACTCCGAACGACAGATTTGAAAAACTTTTCGTGGCAATATGATTTTACTTTCCGAGTTTTTGTAAAAGACTGCAGGAGACAGTCGCCGAAAGAAATATTTTTTCCGATTTCGTTTTGTTCGAGGACTAGCGATCACAGTCTAGCGATCAATGTCCAGCTACGTGCCATCACAAACAGAAGATACACACAGTGAAGTTGCCATGCTCTAGTAGGTATTGTGTTGGCTTATTAAACGTGAGACCTTGGTTCAAATCCCAGGTCAGGCATTTCCAACTAAACGAAATATGAAGAAATATTTCTTCGTCGACTTCCTCTCAGCAGATTGCTGGCAAAAGCTCTGAGAGTAAATAAAATTGCCAAGAAAACTTTCTCAAAAATCTGTCGTTCCGCGCCGACTTTAAACTGTAGGTCCTGCCAGTGATGTATAAAAAAAATTAACGCACACAACATAAGTGGTATGAGAAACCAGGTCGTAATCCTGACTAAAGGATTGTAATGACCAATTGTGTGTATGATGTATGTATGTTGTTCACAGTCTCTCGTCTAATAAGCCAAGACATTACCCACTAGAGTATTAATTCTATTTCCATTGAATTTCCATGAAAATTTACAGATCTTCTTCTCGGTGTAGATGTATCTTCTCGGTGTAGTAATTTTGTAATGCTATTCTTTTTCATGTGCAACAAATTTATTAAGTTGTGTTCAAAGCACATGGTGATTAAAAAAACTGTATAATTATTTCCTGACTTAAGCTAGCATTTTGAAAGTCCATATTTTGTGTTTTTGTCTTCTGCCATTAAAATTGCTGCTCCTAACATAGTCCAGAAGCTCCCTGCTCAACCAAGTCCATTGTAATTCTATTGGATTTGATCCTCGCCATTTTACTGCAAAATTATTAGCCTTTGTTTTTAGTTATTTAACATGAGTTTTCAATTTGAATTTTTCTATTTAATCCTTATTTAAATATTTATTTCTTACAGTTATTGACTATTTGTATTAAAATTTTGATTTTATTTATTTAAATTTAATTTAATTTTAGAAACACAAAAATGAAATTCTTGTACTTTTTCGTTGCCATAAGGAAAATATCTAATAATTCAATGAATCAACACAGCTTTAAATATTTATATTCTTGATATAAGAAATAAAATAAATAATAAATAAATAAATAAAATTATACTGAAAGTAATTTAAATAAATTTTAAATTTAAAAAAGAAAAAAGAAACAGGATTAAAACTATAAATTTTGTAAATATTTTTTCGTCTAATTTTTCTGATCCACAACAACATAAATTTACTGAAATATTTGAAATATTCTTTTTCTTTTCTTTCATCTTTAGAAATTGAATTGAGTTTGTATGGAATATCAATGTAAATAATTTGCGCAAGTAGACAACTGCCAATACAAACATAAAAAATAAAAAATATAACGAAATACCATAAGAAAAAATTATTCAGAAAAAAAATTTAAAAATTTAAAAAAGAAAACGAAAAAATAGAAATAAAAAAACTGTTAAATAAATATGAATAGAAATGAGAAAAAAAAGCAAAAGAAATAGGAAAATAGTTTATAAAATAATAAAAAATTATTAAAATATTTTTACTTTAAGAATAACAATAACATTTAGCAAAAAGTTATAAATATTACGGACGATATTAGAAGAATAAAATGAATGAAAGTAAGAAATCAAAGCTCAAACGAAAATATTTTGAAAATATTATTTATTATACAAAAGACAAAAGCATACCGATATACATACATACAATACTGATAATATACATATACATTTAGTATAGAAATTTAATGCATTTATCAATGAAAACAAAAACCATTAAAATTTAAAGTGAAAAAAGTATTAAAATTATTACGTATCATTATTGCTCAAAGCTTCTACTGAAAGACAACAACAAAAACAACAAAACAAAACAAGAAATGCATAAAATTATTAAAGAATAAATATAAAATATTTCTAAATAAAATCAAATTTAATAAATAAATATAAATAAATACTAATTTCAGAAAAAACAAAAAAATATGTGCCAAAATAAACATGTAGTTATAAATAAATAAATAAATAAAAAATACCTTTTTTAAGAAATATTTCTTTATTCATAAAGAAAAGAATATCACTTTTATTTTAAACTCCATACATTTATTTCTAAACCATATCACATTGCTTTACCAAAAACATTTCACAACATGACATATCCGAACTTAATTGTACAATATTTTGTTTTCAGTTACACAGACTTCTTAAGTTTCTATAAAAGAGAGGCAAAATTAATTCGAATGAAACATCGTTTAATTTTTTTTAAAACATTATTGTCCATAACAATGCTTTAGGCTGGGTTACAGCCTAGCTTTTGTCAAAACCCAACACAATGTGCGGTGGAACTTATAATTTTAATGAGGCTTTCGCATGGAATCAAAAAGCAAAGAAGTTTTTTGTGTCAAATAAATATCCTCTGGACTTTTAACAGACGATTGCTATTGTCCTTGGAGAAAAATGTCTTTCTTTTCTTTTCAAGTTTCTTTTAAACAAACGTCAATGACAACGTTTAGAGATCTCCTCCACTAACTTACGCTACCAACTAATACACTGAAAACGGTAAAGATTCCTAAACCATTTAAAAAAAGTAGCAGAGGTGACTGAAAGATGCTTAACCGATGTGTTTATTGCTTTTTTTGGTTTGAAAAGTAAAGTCATAATAAAAATACATGAACACAACAATATTAGTCTATTATCAGCGTAGACATGGTCTTTAAAGTAGAATGACAAAAAAACTCCAAAGCTGGATTCATCCATTCATTCACAAAATGCTTGTTCCGAAACAAGTTCAGTTTTTTGAGAGTTTGTTCCAAAACGATTCACACACTTTGAACAATTGTTCTCTAAAAACAACGTTACCATATGAAATATTTTTGTAAACGATGCGTGCTAGTTTTACAATTAGGCAGCACAGTTGCAGATGATTGCAATTCGTTTGTTTTCTTGGCTTGAGTGTGATCATATTTTTTATTGTATTACAAAGAAATTGTAAATTAAAACAAATGAATAAACAAACAGTATTAAACAACATACATGCATATATATATACAAATGTACATATAATATGATGTGGCAGCTCAGTTCAACTTTACTTAAAATATTAAAGCAGCTGGCAGCACAGTTCGATTCGAAACGATGTTTTGAAACAAAAATTAAAATTAAACCAATTCGAGCTGAAATTGTCCGAAGCAAGCTTACTCTCTTTCGCTCTCTCTCTCTCTCAAAAAGAAAAACGTCAATTCGCTTGATCTTAATGTCCAATTGACGTTAAACTATTCTTTTTAGAAATTTCTCATGCAATAAAGTCGTTCAGTTCATATATTCATTTTCATTTTCATATCAAAAAAAAGTTGGTTATCATACCATCATACCGATACTTTCAGGATCATTTTCAAGAAAAAAAAAATAAGTTTCAGGAAATATACAACTTTTACCGGATGTAATGCCTTAGCCAACTTCAGGGTTTTTCCGATTTCATATGAGGCAATTTTGATTGCTGATATAAACTTCATGGTCGAAAAAATTTTGTTCGAAAGCTCAGCATTGAAAGCCATTTGCTCTATATCTGCAGGTGTTGTGAATGATAAGCCAGCTATAATTCTTGCTTGAGTTGGAATTTATATGAATAGAGGTGTAAATCAAAATGCAAACTTCTTCATAATGATCAGTAAAATATGCACTATTGCTGAGAAATACTCTATTTTTTAGCAGTGGTGTTGTGTAGACTTGACCATATCTGTAATGCGTTCAAAGTCTTCAAATTTCTTGATTACAATAACTGCAATTGCCCTATAAAGTTTGAAAAGTAGTACTGTTTCAAATATTTGTATGCGTTCTTCGGTTGTTAAGCGATAAATATATGTCAACGCGCAAACTTTTACTAAATAAATGGCACTTCAAGTTTAAGATATTTAACGAGTGACAGCCTTGCCACACTGGTGATTTTACAGTCACTAACTCGTTAAATATTTGCCAGTCTAATAGCCATCGTGGATTCAAGGATCTTTAAAATTTGTAATTGAAGGTTGAACTACTAGTGGATACCACTCCAGTGCCATTCCAGCAATCCTTCCGAAACTCCAAGCGTGCATCTCAACTTATCTTTATACAAAGAATCAAAATAAATTTTTATTTTTACAGCCTCCCATCGTATTCAGACATGATTCACATCTCGATTCCATACATAAGTACCATTCATTGCATATTATATTTATAAATGAAAAACAAAGAATAATATGCAATAGTTGCTAGACAAGCGAAAGTTTATCATTAGAAGATTATGGTAAAATGCAAGTTTCCTTTTCAGGTGAGCAATTTGTAGTGAAGACTTTGTAATTCAATTTATTTCCCCCAGTGCATTATAATGACAAATAAGCTTCGATACCAGGTATATGAATTCGCTTCGAATTGTTAATCTCTGTCACTTCGCTTGACAAATTTCCTTACGCTGCGTATTCCATTTGTTTGTATCAGAAATTGCCACAAGCTTTTTAAAACCAAATAATTCTCTCTGGGATTAATTAGGAATTATGAATACATACATACATACATAATTGGTCATTACAACTCTTCAGTTAAAATTACGACCTAGCTTCTCACACCACAAATGTTGTGTGTTAATTTTATACAGGAGTGACGATACCCACAGTTTACTTTCGACTCCGAACGACAAATTTTTTGAGAAACATTTCATGACAATTTTATTTACTCTCAGAGTTTTTGCCAGAAATCTGCTTAAAGGATTTTACCAATGAAATTAGGTATTTTTGGTTAAAAAAATTTCAGCCTATCTATTATGGAGAAACGGTTTCATAATTAAATTTTAATTTCTATTCTACATTAAAAGATGCTACCACTGAATTAAAAAAGAAGCAAAAACTTTATATTAAAACAAATCAAAATTTATTATTACATGAGAAAAAAACAACAACGCTTTTGTTTATAAAAACGACGAATAAAAAAGGAAATTAAAATAAATTATACAACAAAGTTAAAACAAACATACGTATTTCATAGAAAATTATTTAAATATTTAGAAATAATTAAAATTAATGAAAAGAACAAAATTAAAATAATATTTAAAAAAGCAAAACAAAAAAATGGGAGTAATTAAAACATAAAGTATAATGTGTCTAAAATAATTAATAAATAATAATAAGGTTAATACCGGAATAAATAAGGACATATGGTATGAAGAAATTATGAAATAAACAGGACAAGCTTTGGACTCCCTTAAAAAATAAAATAAATTAAAATCAACTAAATAATGACATAATACGAGTATCTTTAATAATAATAAAAAGAGAAAAAATATTAAAAAAATATTTTAAAAAAACGTTCAGAAATCATAAAGTCACTCAATTAATAAATTAATTAACAACTAAACAAATAATTAAATAATTAATTGATTTATTTTGCAAGCCAGAAGCAGAACAAAAAAGGAATTAAATAACGTTTAAAGCGGTGTAATAAAAGAAAATAAAATAAAAAAAGAATTAAACCTTACAAAAATTATAATTAATGACTATAATTATAAAATAATTATTAAATGTATTTATTGAATAATAAAATTATTAAACTATTTAAGTATAAATACGAATACAAAATATGAAAACCTATTAATTATAGTTTGTAAAATTTAGCGGATATTAAAAATAATAATTTAATACATAAAAAATAAAGAATAAAAAAAATTAATTGTATTGCATTGATTACGTTGCATTATATAGACAGGAAATGTATGCCTACAAAGGTATTATAAATCATTACTTTATATATGTATATTTGTATACACAAATAATAAAGGAGTATTCAAATACTTTAGTATTCCATAAGCAAAATTAATAATTTTCTTTTTTTTAAATTTCATAACTTTTTTCCTAAAATTCATTAAATTTTCCTTTTTAAAATGTTCCCCTCTTTCTGTGTTTGAATACTCTCAACCTCTGTAGTTGAAAAATACCATATACTATGTCTATGTATGTGTTGTTTGTTGTATGTATTGTATTTAAGTTTATATTTGTTGTAATCATTATATAACCACTCATTTGATTTTGCAACAACAAATTGAAAAAAAATTTAAATTAAAATTAATTGTTTTAAAAAAATAAAAGAAAAGAAAAGTATTCTGTAAATAGTTATTTGTATTGTAAAAATAAAACAACAAAGAAAATAAAAATAAAATTATAAGAATCTAAGAAGAAAATTATAAGAGAAATATATTATTGAAAATAAAATGGGAAAAAATATTTGAAAATAAAAATGAAAAATAACAATAACAAAATTATTAAAATATTGAAAATATAAAACATGAACTTGTTATTTTTTAAGGGCAGTTACAATACAATATTTGGTAAGAAACTTTTTATCGCCTTCTTTCTACATTGAAACATTTGGATATTTCTTTATATAATACTGTTATGTAAAGGGTGTTTTTTATAGAGGTATAGAACTTTAACTTGGCATTACTTTTCAAGATGGCGACCGATTTAACAGCTGTCAAGTGATTTATTCTCAGTTTGGTTTGGCAATTTATCATGAATAGACTCACGCCTGAACAACGCTTGCAAATAGTGCAATTTTATTTCGAAAATAATGATTCTGTGCGGAAAACGTATCGCGCACTACGTCCATTTTATCGTCGACAAAATCGTCCATCAGAGCAGTTAATTCGATTAACCATGGAACGTTTTCGCACCACGTTTACTCTTATTGATAACTCGCATCCCCAGAGACGCTGTACGGTGCGTACTGAAGAAGCTATTGCTGCTGTAGAGCGTAGCATTGAGGAAGACCCGAATGAGTCCATCCGCCATCGAGCACAGGAATTGCATCTGTGTCCATCCACTTTATGGAAGATTTTGCGGAAGGATCTTGGTTTGCGTGCTTACAAAATCCAACTCGTGCAAGATTTGAAGCCAAACGATCATCAAGTAAGGCGTAGATTCGTCGAATGGGCCCAAAACGAGATTACCGTTGTTCCCGATTTTCATACGCGAATTTTGTTTAGCGATGAAGCGCACTTCTGGTTGAATATCTACGTCAACAAACAAAACTGCTGCATTTGGAGTGAAGGTAATCCTCAAGTGTATGTGGAAACACCGTTACATCCAGAAAAACTGACTGTTTGGTGCGCTTTATAGGCTGGTGGAATCATTGGTCCGTACTTTTTCAAAAACGATGGTGACCAGAACGTTACAGTCAATGGTGCTATACCGATCACCAGCCATGATTACTAAATTTTTCATTCCTTAATTGAATAACCATGATGTCCAGGAGATGTGGTTTCAACAAGACGGCGCAACATGTCACACAGCTCGTGCCACAATAGATTTATTGAAAGACACGTTTGGTGACCGCCTAATTTCACGTTTTGGACCTGTGAATTGGCCTCCAAGATCTTGTGATTTAACACCTCTAGACTACTTTCTGTGGGGCTATGTAAAGTCATTGGTCTATGCGGTAAAGCCACAAACGCTTGACCATTTGGAAGACAACATTCGCCGTATTATTGCCGATATACGGCCACAAATGTTGGAAAAATTCATCGAAAATTGGACGTCCAGATTGGACTACATCCGCGCCAGCCGTGGCGGTCATATGCCAGAAATCATATTTAAAATGTAATGCCACAAGATTATCTTTCATAATAAAAAATAAATAAAATTCATGTCAATCGAATAATCCATCGTTGTTTTATTGCAACTTAAAGTTCTATACCTCTATAAAAAACACCCTTTATATACCATCTTATGGACAGTCATAGGCAGAAATGTTACTACTTTTACTCGACGATTCTCAATCTAAATATTTTACCTCCATTAATGTTCAGAGAGAGGGGGAGAGGTTTATTATGGCCGTCTTTGCAGGCATCTATAAGACCTTGTATAGAGCATAAACATTAAATTTAAAAATATGAGCTGCAAAAACAAAAGAATGCAGCGAACAAACCTTTTTACAAATTATCGTACTGCTTAATATAACAACAAACACCAGTATAAAAAATGATAAACAAGTAAACAAAAGTATACCAACAAAACTAAAATAACTATGTTTGTATTTATAAAGATTTCTTGAAGGCGAAGTCAAGAACGTTTGACTTCATGAAGATTCATCAGACTGTTTATAAAAGGCAAAGCATAGCAGGCAATTTAGTTAGTGAAGTTCAGTCAGTCTTGTGTGAAGATGCTGTGCGTTTGAAGAGAGTAATCGTGGTTTGAAGATCACCATTACAAAGATCTGTCGTATAATTGCTTAGTTATTGTTATTGTTTACATCAAGTTGTGAACAGTTGCACACAGAATTGTGCGAATAATAAAAAAATTTAATTCAAACTAAACACAAATTTATTTTTATTTTATTTGCAATCTACGAACTCATATTTTAAACGTTTTTAAAACTAGCGTTAATTTTGAGTAAAGCCAAACCCCTCATCAATATGATGTTGAACATGAATAATGAATTGCTTCACTGGCTATTACAACCCTCTAGTCTTGGTATTACTACCAAAGTTCTCAAACTGTCCATGTTCTATGCGTTAATTTTATCTACGGTCAAGTCAAGTCAGCTCCTAATGACAGATTTTTTTAACAAACATTTTCATGGCAATTTTATTAATTCTCAGAGTTTTTGCCAGACGACTGCTGGATTTCGCCTAAGAAATATTTTCTAATATTTCATTTTATTGCAGATGCCTGACTTGGGGTTTGAATAATCCAACGCACTACCTACTTAACTACAGCAACTTCCACCTCACGGGTAGACGTCACAGATAAATTGACGTCCACATGTGTTCTTTGCCACAAATTATAATTGAATTGAATATGAATTGCTACCTTTGAAATGCCAAATCACTTTAACTTACGAATTTTTCGAATTTTTCATTGCTTTATTAAAAGGTTTCATTTAAAAGCGATAGAATCTGCATTTATCCAATGAAACACTAAACCAAATCGGATAAAAATGGAGAAATTGAAGTGAGCTAGATAGCCGTAATCACAGAGATTCCAGAACACGTTTCCTTACGGTCGAGCGTTACTTGGGACCGGAGATATTGGCGTCGAAGCTAATTGTTTTCTTCAAATTAGCAATAAAATATTTTCCCTATAAATTGGACTATCCATTAGACTACTAATGCTGGTTGTTTTAAATTTCGATGAAATGTTGCAAACCTTCTTATTGGTGTAGATTACATACATATATTACATACATATATTACATACATATATTACATACATATATTACATACATATATTCAAAAGGAAATGCACTTTTGAATACAATTTTACTTACCCAAGTGACCCTAGTAAGTAAGAGATTAAAACAAAACCTGAGTGTGTTTTATTGAAACTAAACGAACATACTGTGAAGGGGGCGAAAGAATTTGTAATAATTGTAAGACATTGCATTACAATTTACATTTTGTACAAACCTCTGATATCAGTTTCATTCATGCATTCTTCTTAGGACTACAATACGTATAAGTAACATTTAATATCTAAAAACTATTATACTCCCCTTATTAAATTAATTACACTTTTAAATACTTCTGCTGAATATTGAAGAAAATTCTTTAACTCAGGCTTCTAAAGTCTAAAACTCTTTGTTCTATTTAATAACACAAAAAGGGTAAATATCATCCCAAACAACTTCCCTACAAAATTATTCTAAAATTTCTAAAAAAAATGTATTACAAAACCTTACAACGGTGAAGAGATGCATAGTGCAACCACATACAGAAACAGAGACAATATTTCACGCTTTATGCACTGTTAGTGATGGCATTGTTTTAGTTTTAGTTATTATTGTTGTTGTTGTTTTTGTTGTTATCATGCAAAAACATGGAATAGAAGTTCATGTAACTTAACCAAAGACAAAGGCAAACAGACGCAAACACAGAGAGAGAGAGAGAGTTTGTCAACACATACATAAAAAGATTGAGGTAAAGTTATAAAAAGAGATTCAGATATTAAATATCTATCTCTAGTACACCTCGAGTGTACACTAAGGGCTCGAATGACGGAAGATTTTATATATGACATCAAAGGATCTCAAATAAAGAATCAATATTTCAATAGAAAAATAATTAAATTTTCCTATGTATTCACGAACTTCTCTTGGTCTTATTTATAAAATTTGGTTTCAATGTAACAGAGTGTCAGATGTATTTGTTTATGGTAATATTGTTCTCGTAATAATAATTTTTGTTCACAGACCATGATGCATATTATATGTATCAAAAATGTTTTTTTTTTTGTTGTTCTTGTAAATTTATATAAATGCTGTTGTTGTTGTTTAAAACACAAAGACAAGTAGAAATTATTACAAAAATTTTTTATTTTTGTCTTTTACAAAAAGGTTAAAATTCTTCATAAAATGCGAGAGTGGCTTTAAAAGTATTTCATTGAAAAAATACAAATTAAACCACGATTGGCCAATTCACACAACTTTGTGTCGTGTATGTTGTATATAATACACTTTTTGTTTGTGAACGCTCAATGCTATGCTGTATTGCGTATTTCGTATTCCAAACGTCAAAAACGATAAGAAGAAGACGACCAGTATTCACAATTTGATTTTCAAGCAACAAAATCAAAAATATTACAGAAAAAATAAATTAATTTATTATCTGTGTGAACAATTATAATTTTGAAATGTAAATTGTTCACTCAAGTTACCTAGAAAATATTTTGTATTTTTATTCTTCTTCTTGATTAATGGCATTTACATAAACTGATAGCACGAAACCAATACAACTTCCAAAAACATATGAAAAAAATTTGTATAAGTGTATTCGATTTTTATATGAAAATTATCAACAACAATCATATATTCAACAACAAATATATATTCGCCCAACAATACAACGATACAAGGGCAAGGAACCGTAGTGGTGGGTAGAGAAAATTTGTTTTTCTTTTTGCTGTATTGGAACCTGGAGTTGTTGGGTTTAGAATCAAATACTTTAACAACGATCTATTAATCTTAGCCTTGTTTTTATGATCGTTTCGACTGCAAAAGCTAATTCTTAATTGGTATCAAAATTTGCACTCCTTGACAATTAATTTCCAACTATTGAAACACAGTGGTTAAAAACAGTTCTCTCGGTGTCCATATGTTACACAGTGTGAGGTGGTGGTCATGATCCGTCAGTGGTGGGTTTGACCCCGAGCATAGGATGAAAGAGGCCAGTTCTCTTACTGCCACGTTCGCCACCGTGCCCAGAGCTTCAAACGTTCTGTCAAACTTATATTAATTTTTTGTATTAAAACACCTCGTATATTTAACAGCTGACCTTCGTAATTTGCCATTGAAAATTTATCCAGGAACTAGAAAATAATTACAGAATTATTCTGAGCGTATTATGCATAAATTTCATACCCCATAACTCAACAATGCAGTGTCATTCCCATCGCTCCTTTGCCCTTCTACTGTTAATATTTGTTTTTATAAATTTCATGGTTAAAAGAATTTTAGTTCACATTTCTATTACAGCTTTATTAACCTTCTTTTTTTTCCATGCTCCTTATTTTATGATCCTGTGTTTTAATATACAAAACATAAACAATAACATTAAAATCCTTATTTAAGGACCTAACTAAGAAAGAGAGTTTCAGTTAACAAATGCCTTTATTTCATGCACTTTCAAGTTCATTTTTTTGTTTTCTTGTTTTATTTTTCAGTTTCTTGCGTTTTTCTATCTTCACTGCCAATAGACTCACTGTCTGTCAGCCATAAGAAAGAAGGAGTAGTTCGTAAACCATTAAAAACAAAAAAACAGCAGCACAATGCTAAATAATCGTACGGCTGCTAATGATGACAATAACGTTCAGAAAAGTACACTAACAACAACAACAACACTAAAAGCAATAGCAACATCAACAATCAGTATCATTTAAAGCATAATCAGTATCTCCATTATGACTCCAACTTCTATTGCGTCCCGTGTAAAAGAGCAGAACAGACTGAACCATTATTTTGATGAGCTGAGTTGAGATTCTTTCACTAAATGTGGCTTCAACCGTTTATTGTCTGTTGCAATACAAATTTGGTGCATTTGTTTCGGTTTTTAGTGTTGCTTTTCGGTGGCATTAATCCTTCTCTTGTTTGTTTGCTGGTTGGCCTTTTGTTTCAGTTATTTTTTCCTTTTCATCGTTCGTATCAGTTCAATGCAGAGTTGGGAGCACTTTTCATTATTGTTTTCAGTTTTAGTTGTGCAAGTGATAATAATCTCAAGGCTCATTATTGCTACTATTGTTGATTGCATGAAAGTTTTCATTCTTATGGGTAACAGTGTTTGGAATAGCGGTCCAAAACAGATTAATTCTCATTTGTAAGTCGTAGAAAACTCCATTTAGTAATATTTTTAAAGTTGTTGGAGAATTAAAAAAAATTTAAGTTTAAAAAGCATTTTTTATAAGAGAAAAACTTGAATTTAATAAGAGAATTAGGAATTAAGTGGCAGAATATTCTCCCATTTGCAATACGCTAGTGATTGATACTTATCGCTTGTCTATGCTTCGACAATTACACAGTAGACATGCGCTATTTCCACAAAAGAAATTTAAAATGTGGCAAGGGTCTCCCAGGATCACCAATTAAAAAATCAAATTGACCCATCAGCGACAAGAGACGCAGCTTGCTATTGAACACGAGCAAAGCGACCGACATAGTCGTTGCTACTGATCACTATCTTTTTGCAAGTGGCTATCCTGCATTTAAAAATGTCCAGGCATTACGAAAAAAAAAATCTGATTTGAATAGGAAACCCCTCAATGTTATCTATAATACAACAATACTTTGCTCGTTGGTGCTTAGTGTTCTCTCATTGTGTTTGTTTGTGCGTCCCTTTCCTTGTTGGGTCACCAGTCCTGAACCGTGTGTGATTCAAATGGCAGTAGACTAGACTGCGAAGCCTGACCGGAGACTTAATTCTGTTATCACAGCCATCGGGAGCCCCAGAGGCTCGTCTCTGCCCGAAAACGGTGAGGACCCCTTGTGGGAGCAATATGGTGGCTGTGGTTTAATCCCAAATTGCGGGGAGAGCGCAAGCTCGGAGTGGCGTTACACTCTTAACCACTCTCATAAAGGAGGGAAGAGGGAAGTCATGTCCAAATGCATGGCTTCGCATTGGTACTCTCGTATGATGATGCTACTATGATATTCTTAACATGAGGCTGCATCATTGTGCGCGGGGGCGTTGGTAGACGCATTGTTTCCACCCGTGGGTAGTGCCGTCATGGCAATACTCACGTAAAGCCCTAGACCAACTACACAACTAAGCTATTGAACAAAACCAGAAACATTTTAAAGGATCTGCAGGAGGTTTGCTGAGGCTCACATGAAGTAGGCACAGGAAATGACTTTTTTGTGCGAGATAGGCTTTTAGAATCACAGCTAACTGTGGAAGTACGTGCAATACAAAAACATTATTAAATTCTATGCCACTCGCCTATTAAAAAAACCTCATTTTAGATTGGCTTATAAACAAAAGGCCAATTTCAAGTTAATATAGGGGTTAGAAGTTTGAAGTTAACTAAATATACAGGTTCTCTGTTACTAACAAGCAGACTGCTACCAAGAGAAGCAGTATTAAAAGCTATACTAATACAAGATACCCAAAATATCGTCGTAATATGATGAGTACATGCCGCCATTTGAAATGTCCCACAGGAAGTCCCTTTAAGTGCTGCAGTAAGGACAGTAAAGTCTATTCGACTCGAATCTAAAAAAATTACTGAACATACTGCTTTTCGTTTTCTATTCATCATCTGCTTGTCACATTGGTAAGTATTAGTTTTGATTACCAAAGCTCACTTGAGCACACATAGCGGCCCGTTGTGACGCCACTGGTCAGCGCGGTCCCTGTAATGACCGACTTCCATCAAACTCATCGAAGAAGTTGTGCAGCGCAAGGGCTACCGATCACATTAGGGACGACTGTTTAACACATCTGATGGATAAATACAAAACAATGGGTTCCAGTCTTTATGAGCTCAGCTTAGGGCAGCTAATAAACAGTAAGGACAGGCAATGACCGGCTTTAACACGATAACTTGAAAGCAGTAAAGGCCATGATTACTAGTCTTATAGATTACGGGAAGGTACATCGTAAGGTTTATGCAATTAACGATCCGTAGCGCTCTTTAGTAGTTATGTGCCACAAAGTAGGCTATAATATATATATATATATAGCCAATGAAGATTTTTAACTGACATAGGCATTTTTCCTTTACCTTCTTATTACTTCTATGATTTGCTAAACAGATAATTAAATAGTATACTGTAGAGGACTCTTGACCATGGCTAGTTGACAAGAAATCTTTCTCTCTGCTTGGACATTGATGTTCATTGTCGATATTATCTCCTCTATGAAGAGAAGAGATCAGTGGACTTCCTAGATAATTTATTTGAAAACTCTTCTTACTTTTTTTGCCAGAAGTTCTGAATTGTTATTTTACAATCGAATATTCTAATCAGAAGGTTGAAGTCAACGTAGTCTAGTAGGTAGTGTGTTGGCTTATTAGACGTGAGGCCACAAACAACAGGTCAGACATCAAAACGAAAATATGTAAAAACATTTCTTCGGCGACTTTCCTTCAGCAGTATTCTGGCAAGAACTCTGAGAGTAAATATAAAATTGCCCTGAAAAGTTTCTCTAAAATATGTCTTTCGGAGTCGACTTTAAACTGTAGGTTCCGCCACTCACGTATAAAATTAACACACACAACATGAGAGGTGTGAGAAGCTAGGTTGTAATTCTGACTAAAGGGTTGTAATGAAAAATTTTGTATGTATGTACACAGAAGGTTATAACAGTGCAATGGGTCCTTACCGTCGTCAACTCAGTCCTTTGCTTTAGTAGAAGGATAAAAGGGGAGCTCCAGTTGAGCATAGTATAGAATAGCTTAGTTGGAAGCAAAATTGATGTCCATTGCCGATGTTATCTCCTATAACTTAAGAGAGGGTCAGGGGGCTCCTAGATAATTTATTTAAAAACTCTTCTTACTCTCTTCATAAACTTAAAAATCATAATCAAAATCTTTTTCCTTCTCCTGAATTTAAACGTGGATTAAACTACCTTCAATTTCTTTTTTTCTTCTTTTTTTTAATTAAAGGTTCCACAGAATTCAGTATTAAATTGTTTCTCATGCTTCTTAACTTTATAATGTTCTAACACCTGTTTAAAGTTACATAAAAATATTCATTTTTTTACATGTTATTCTTCCTTATAAAGGAGAGAAGTATCTGTTATATTTGCCGGTAGTCATTGTGTTTTTATTCTTCTTTTTATTTTGTTTTTTTTCTTTCTTTTATATTCAGTTATTAAATCATATTAAAATCATAAATTAATTTTTAATGTTTTTCATAATGTTGTTATTTTGCTGCCTTCATTCATTCGTTTTTATTTCGTGGGCTCCTTCCGTCTTTATTCTGTTAAGTTAATTTAAATTTAACTTGAAAACTTTATTTCTTAAAGATTCTTTTTTTCGTTTCTTTAACACCCCCCTCGTATACAATTATATTCTGCTTTTTTATTACATTCACACTTTATTGTTGTAAATTTTCTTGGCTTTTTTCTCTTTTTCTTTTTCCAAGAGGCAATAATCAGTCGTTTTCCTTGTTTTTTTTTCTTTTAAAATTTTCTTTTTGTTGTTGCTGTTGTTGTTCTTTTAATTTAAGATTATTACGGCAACTTTTTTTTCGACTCCAGGTACTTATTGTTGTAAGAAGAAAATGCGGAAAATAAACATGTAATGCTGAATATGAAATGAGCGGGTTTTTTTCGGTGAAATTATATTGTGGCTCAAAAAGAAAATAATATGTTTTGGAAATTAAATTTTTAAACTTTTAAAGCAATTGTAAAAAAAACAAGCATAATTTGAAAATCTTTTTAAGCTTACATATGTTTTCAATAAAGACGTTATTGTTGAACAAATGTTGTTGGAATCGCATATTTTATTTAAAATTCGAAAAAATCATAAGAATGTATGGTTTGTTCGCCAATAGTACCCGAATCTAAGATGCTTGGATTTGTATGGAAAGTGAAAGTGCTCTTTCTGCTCATTACGACTACTCTCTTTAACTATTGTGATACTACAATCCATATTGAAACCCAGCGATTAAACATTCTCCAGAGTAAATCAAACCGACTCCAAAACAAATGTTACTATTTCAGTAATCTTTATACTAGAGAACTCGGCTGAGGATGTCAGTCAGTGAGAAGTCAAAAACTACCCCATTGATACATGAGGTAAAAGACAGTTTTTTCCTCCTCCTCAGAACCACAACTCCTGTAGAAGTCATTTACCGGAATGCAAAGTCTTCCGGCGTGACTACCAAAACGACAGCGACTCGTGAGAATCGCAATTGTCCTACGCGATTAATTAATCTCTTCTTATTCCTACCTATCCGGCAAAGTCTAGCTATACTGTATGTACACTCTTGCTACAAACGATTGAGCCACACTATACCCCGTACCATATTAGAGAGCGTGAGCTCCGTACCAGCCCTAACTATCTCATCAGCAATGCAATTTTCAACGATATTTCTATGTCCAATGATATTCCTATGGAAGACGCCGTAGTCTAGTAGGTAGTGTATTGGCTTATAAGACGTGAAGCCAGGGTTCGAGCCCCAGGCCAGATATCAAAACAAAATACAAAAAGTATTTCTTCGTCGACTTCCTCTCAGCAGATTTCTGGCAAAACCCCTGATAGTAAATAAAATTGCCATGAAAAGTTTCTCACAAATCTGTCGTTCGGATTCGACTTAACACACACAACATAAGTGGTGTGAGAAACTAGGTCGTAATACTGTCTGTAGGGTTGTAATTACCAATTATGTATGTATGTTTGTATAAAATTTGAAAATATTATGACATTTCTTTGATTCGTTTATTGCACTGAAATAGACACTGTTGATCGTATGAAATATTGTTAGCTTTCAGGCCTTTAAGACACTAAAGAACTATTCTGAACTAATTTATCCTTAACTGGCAGAATGATGTCAATTAGAAAAATAATAATTTTAGAAGTCACAGTAGTCTAGTAGGTAGCGTGTTAGCTTATTAGACGAAAGGACTCGGTTCAAGCCGCAGGTCAGACATCAAAACGAAATATTTCTTCGCCAACTTCCTCTCAGTAGATTTCTGGAAAAAACTCTGAGAGCAAATAAAAATGTCATGTAAAGTTTCTCAAACACCTATCGTTCGGAGTCGACTTTAAACTGTAGGTCCCGTCACTCATGTATAAAACTAATAGTGTGAGAAGCTAGGTCGTAATCCTGACTGAAGGCTTGTAGTGACCAGTTATATATGTTATTTGGTTTGATTATAATTTTTCTTACAAAATACTTCATATTTCTAACACTGTCGCCTTAAACTTTTTAAAGCAATAATAAGTCCATCTAAATCGATATGATCTTTAAACTAAATATACAATAAAACCAATTAAAAATGTTTTTATATGTCTTTCTATTTATGAAAATCATATTTACATTCATTATTATAATATCAACAAAAAAATATGAAATATTTGCTGTTTAATTGATCCGTGTAAAAATAAATTCCCAACAAATTTGAAAAAGCTATGAAAAAATACTTGAGTTTAATTTAAAAATTGCCACTAAATGAACCACAATTTAAAAAAAGAAAATAATAACAAATAAAAAAAAACAGAGAGAAATATTATAAATATTTAATGGTATTTCTTTTTTGTGCTAATGGCAAATAATAATTTTTTTATTTAATAATTTATACACATAAAAGGTTATAGTGACAAAAAAAATTATTCCCTTTTAAATACAAGTTTTTTTTCGTTATTTTTTTATTATTTTTTTTTTCTATTTGCTACTCTACTCGACTATTTGATGACTCGTTATTTAAAGCCCGTATTTTTATGGCAACCAATTTTTTTCAATTCATTTTTTGTTTTCTTTGTTTTTTACACTTTAATCGGTTTTTCGTTGCTGATTTCGTGGGCATTTTTATTTTTTTATATTTTTATTTATTCGCCTTTATTTATTATTTATTTTATTTAATTTTTTTTTTTTTGCTTTTTGCGTAAAGAAAAAAATATTTGTATCGTATATGGATTTACGTGGCTCTTGTTCAGGGAGTCGTTAACAAATATATTTACATCATAAATAAAAATTTATTTTAAATTAAAAATTCTTTACTTTTGTTTATTTACAATTTTTTTCTATTTTTATTTTATTTCATATGTTTTGTTTTATTTTTCATTTTTAGCATTTTATAGAGCTTTTAATGTGTTAAAAAGTATTTTTTTATAAAAAAAATAATTCATGAACACTACAAATTATAAGACTTGGCAAGGATTACATGGAACAGCAAAATTTTTTATTTACTCTCAGAGATTTTGCCAGAAATTTGCTGAGAGTAAGTCGCCGAAGAAAAATTTTTTCGTATTTTGTTTTGTTGGAGATGTCTGACCTGGGGTATGAAAGGTGGTCTCATGTCTAATAAGCCAGGCGACCAAACACGACTTTATCGAATAACAAATGGTCGGATGACCATGTCATTATATAGGCAATGACTTCACGCATTCATGTACAGTGCCTTTATTATATCGATAATTTTACCAGATGTTCTTCTACATGCTCCAAATAGCCAAATTGACGAAATCAACACTGGCGTCGTCTGCGAAAATGAACCTGTTTTCTATTAAACAATAGAGTTACACTTCTATATATGTATATCATATCCTTATAATATTCTCTTGTTGTTAACATTAAAAGGCACAGAAATTAGTTTAACATTGGAATCTGCATTAGCTAGGTTTCGAATAGTTTTCTCGACATTTCTGTTTATGGGTACCATGAATCATGAATGCAAAATCGTATAGTAAATAGAAATTTTATAAATTTAGTCAGAAGTTCTTATAAGTAATATAACTTAAATATATTGAGTTGATTATAGGCTTAAGCTTTTTGTATGCTTTTTCTCCCGAAAAATGTAATTGATTTCTCACTGGGCAAAGTTACAGGCTTTGTCACAAATAGTATACATTGCCTCACGATAATGGAAAGATTAAGTGGTATTCTTCATTTCCTTTTTACTTTACATTTTTATTCGCTACAATTACCGCTTAAATCATTGAATAAAAGCCTCATATTGTTCTCTTCTATTAACATTTAAACGTTATAATCATAATCGCAATCATATCCCTTATTATTGCCATCATAATATTTTTTTGTTGTGTTTTTTTTAATACGAAGTTCCGATGCAACTCAAAGTTTAATTCTTTTTCTTTTTGTTTTAACTTTTTGTTTCAAACACTCAACAATCAACAATAATGACTACACAATAGCAAACAAAAAAAACTTGAATGCAACAGTATGCTGTTATGTCGGCAACAGACAGTGTTATATGGCTGCCCATACACAACTACCTCCATTGCAAGTTTATCGGCATGTGTCCTGTTAGTTTCCATTTCTTTTTTTTTCTTGCCATCAAATGGGGAAAACCAATGAATGATATTTTTGTTTGAGTTTTTTCCCCCTTTATTTTCAGGTTTTATATGTGAAAGTGTATGAATGCATGTGTTAGTTTCTTTTTTTTTTTGTAAAGGTTTTAACAAGTAAAAGTTGTTTTTAAGCTTTAGTACAAATTTATTATTGTTTTAGTTTAAATGCCTTGAATAAAAAAACAACACAACTAAATTTTTTATCATCTGACCCTCGTTATTCCAACTACAGTTGTTTTTATTTGAGAAAAAAACAAAATAAACATCATACACTCACACACATTCATAGCAGGTTTTGTGCTAGGCATTGCCTTACAGCATGCGGTGTATATAAGTGAGTTTGTGTTAGTTTTTTATCAACCATTGTTTTTTCCTACATGCATTGTCGTTGTATGCATGTGTGTGTGCTTTGTGTGCATTCATTGTATAGGGCTTTTATTACGTTAAAGCATCATTGCTTTAACAACATTTGTAAACAACTAACACACACAAATACACAATATACATATACACAGAGAGAGATAGAGAGCGTTAACGGAAGCCACTAATACATGTGTCTGTATGCATGCATTCAAACACATTCTCATGGAGGCTAAAAATATCCTCAAATATTTGTTAAAAAATTGCATGAATTAAATATTGTTGAATATCTGTGTGCACAATGGGTACAAATAAATAAAAAAAAAAAATCCGATAAAAAATCATAAATACAGTGTGACAAATATTATAATGAACAAAATACAATTGAGAAATGTACATACCAATCAAAAACTACTGAAATTGGCATCACCTGGAGAAATTTTCTTACCAATAAATTCCGACAAGGTAATTTTGGTCTGAGGAACGGCGATTCCCAATGGAACCCTTGAAGTTTATTTTCTTTATTATTATGACTCATAGATGAGTGGCAGGGTAGGCTGTAGTATCTTTTTAAAGCTCCTGATATTAAACTTTCCTATAGGCCGACTGCATTATTTTCCAAGCAAAGGTCATGCCATTGTTTGTTGAGTGGCGAGATTTTCCCTGAAAATCTCCTGATTTATTCGGATAGGCAGGATGCTCATAAGTCCCTAACGAAGAAAGTTTAAACGTCCTTCCTTGTCCTTGAAAGCCGAGGGTTTCTTGGAGAAATTTCTGCTCAATCATAAGAGTTACCTCTTATATGGGTTCTGGATGTCGCTGGCTGCGACCTGAGCCTATAAGTTGAGGACAGCGAATTTAACAAGTCCCAAATAAATGCACCACAAATTGTTTAAATTATGTTACATATATTTGAGCAACCGTTTATTTCTAATAAAAAATATTAAATTATTACAAATAACTTATAAGTAAATTAAGCGACTTACCGCAGTCTTTATCCCCAACAATCTAAATTTTATAATTAGAGCCAGTAGTTACTAAGCCTATAATTTCTGTTTGCTTATGTACTTTTACAACAGTTCATTTCCAAATAAATAAACTGAACGAAACTGCTGCTGTAGAATATAGGGACAAAGATTGCGTTTAGTTCGTAAACAAATAAGGACAAAAAGGACTGCAAAACAATATAAAAAATACTAACAGACAAATGATCAGACATCAAACAACAATGATCATACAATTGGTAAACACATAAGGACAAAATGGACTGTAAAAGGACAATAACAAAATCCTAACGGACAAATGAACCAAACAACAATGATCATACAATTGGTAAATAAAAACAATTTCAATGCACATTAAGGTAGCTCATAAACAATATTTAAATTAACAAAATTATTCAAATTATATGAAAATAAACAAACAAATTGGTGAATTCATGAGCCATTAGGCGACATTCCCACCCCCGTGGATCGGCAACGATTCACCATCTAAATCAAGAACTGCTAGTTTGGAAACTGGGCGTTTAAGTATTCCACTACTTGCTTGGACATCAGCTCTTCTTATTACACCATCACTGCCAGGGAACACATTTATGACACGACCTCTCTTCCAATCTCGACGGGAAACAGCTGGATCGTAAATTAGTACGAGATCACCGGGAGCCACAGGCTTGGTATATTCACACCATTTGGACCGTCTTGTAAGTGTTGGCAAATATTCCACAATCCATCTTTTCCAGAAATGGTCCCTTAGCTGTCGAGCAATTCGCCACTGCTTTTTCAATACTAATGGCTTTGTAATTTCAACACCATCGGGTGTTTGAGCCGTATTTGCAGAACCCAACAAGAAATGATTTGGCGTCAATGGTTCTTCGTCTTCAGGGGTGACAGGCAAGTGAGTCAATGGCCGAGAGTTTACGGGGCAACTTCTTTTAGAGTTACTCTTAAAACCTTTTTAATACATTGAACCATTCGCTCCCATATACCACCTTCTGCAGGATTGTGCGGACAATTAAACTGCCATTCAATGCCCTTTGTGGACAACTCATCTTGAATTTTAACCAGATCAAAAACTTCATCAAATCGCTGGGCTTCCTGGTTAACTCCAACAAAATTTTTTCCGTTGTCGCTTCGAATCTTCAACGGGGTCCCACGACGATTTATAAAATTCCATATGCACAAAATACACGCATCAGTCGAAAGATCATAGGCCACTTCTAAATGTACTGCTCTAATTGTGAGACACGTAAACAGTGCAACCCAACGTTTTTCGTGACGTCTACCAATAGTCACATTTATTGGGCCAAAATAGTCCACACCAGTATAAGTAAATGGACGGACGTATGGAGTTAGTCTATCTCTTGGAAGTGATCCCATAAAGGGAGTTACTGGAACGGCACGACGAATCTTACAAATGGTGCAATTTGATGCGGTCTTACTCAATAGCTTACGTAGTCGTGGAATCCAGAACCTTTTTCTTATTTCGCCTATGGTAGCCTCAAAATTTTGATGTTTCATCTTGTTATGCACATGGGCTACAAATAGTTGTGAAAAGCGGTGACAGGGTGACAAAATTATAGGGTGCCTGGCATCTAAAGGCAACCAACTCGCAGCATCAATACGACCGCTCACTCGAAGTAAATTATTTTCATCAAAATAAGGCGAAAGCGAAAATAACTCGTTTTCCTTTTTTAAAGAACCACCATATTTTAAAATGTTTATTTCAAGGGCGAAACACTCTTCTTGGGACAGACGACACAGACTAGTTTCAGCAACACTTAACTCTTCAGCACACAGGCATCTCGAACCTTTATATTTATCATCATTTCGGCATCGATTTGTAAATCTCAGAACCCAAGCCATTGTTCGTTTAAGCCTGAGAAATGAAGAAAAACGGTTAAAATCTATAACTAAATTTGTACTGACCAGCATGACAAATTTGGGGCGTAGTTCTTCTTCACACAAATGATCAGGTTTCGCAGAATTCTTATTCGGCCAATCAGCCTCGTTTTTATACATAAATTGTGGCCCTTGGAACCAACATGTTTCAATGGAAAAATCAACACCATTTTTAGCTCTTGTAATATCATCGGCAATATTGAGATCTGTAGGCAACCATCTCCAATCAGTCGGGCGTGTTGAATCAAGTATTTCGGCAACAAATGGTTTATATCTCCTACTTTCAGAACCAATCCAACTGATGACGGTTGTAGAGTCACTCCAACAAATTCGACGAGAAACTTTAAGTTTATGTTCCTTCACTATAGTGTCCATCAATCGGGTCCCCAAAACGGCGGCTTGTAGTTCTAATCTGGGAATGGTCATACATTTCAATGGGGCACATTTCGACTTGGCAGATATAAACGACACTCCTATTTGTCCATCAGATGTTGTATATCTCCAATAGGCCACTGCACCGAAGGCATCTTCACTGGCATCAACAAAAACATGCAGCTCTAACTCCAAGGGCAAACCATTTCCAAAATAAAATCGTGGTACCTTTACATGGACAACATCTCTTAGTTCTTGGAGCCAATTATTCCACATCACTTGTAATGACGCGGGCAACATCTCGTCCCAAAGTACACTATGTCTCCAGACTTCTCTCATCAAAAGTTTGGCAGTTATCATAAAATGGCACAAAAATCCAATTGGATCAAAAATGGACATTACGACACATAACAACTCACGCTTTGTGGGACACCTTTTACCATTGATGACGTCAAAATTCACTCGATGGAACTTCAAAACAAATTTGAACGCGTCGTCCTTTGGATCCCATAACATGCCAAGTACCCTTTCAGTTGAACCGTCCATCTCATTTAAGCCACCTGAGAAACTGACCTGATGATTTAAACTGCCTTCTAGAGCCAAGACCACCTCTGATGAATTCGAAGTAAAATTACGCATTTCAAAACCAGCAGCTTTATGTATTTCACGAACTTGTAAGGCAATTGCAATGGCTTTTGATGAGCTATCAAAACTATCTACAAAATCATCTACGTAATGATGGTCCAGAATTGACTTCACGGCTCTAGGGAAACGATCCCTATATTCCATTGCATTCTTTTCCTTTACGTAATGGGCAATACAGGGTGAACAGGCAGCTCCAAACGTCATCACAAGCATTTCATACACTTCCGGTGGACCACTATCATCATCTCGCCACAAGAACCTCTGCGAACACCTGTCTTCCTCAGCAACAACAACTTGATGAAACATTTCCTTTATATCTCCACATACAGCTACGGAACCGACTCTGAAATTTAACAAAACTGATGGCAACGGTTTGTACTGCTGAGGGCCTTTCAATAACTTCGAATTCAATGAGACACCTTCCACCTTTGCTGCTGCATCAAACACCAAACGAATTTTCCCTGGCTTATTAGGGTTGACAACACCAAAGTGGGGCAAGTACCACGTTCTCGGATGAAATGTATCGACTTCACTCAATGATAATTTGCGTACATAGTTCTTTTTTAAATATTCACTCATTATTTGTTTATAGGCCGCACCAAAATCAGGATTATTTTTCATTCTTCTTTCCAGTCCAAAAAATCGATTGAGGGCCATAGAATAGCTATCCGGCAGGACTATGTCATCATTACACCATAGTAGTCTGGATTCAAATCTTCCGGCAACCCTCTTCGTCGAATTTCTCAATATCTCACGTGCTCGCAAATCATCCCTTGACTCAATCACCGGTAGAGCTTTAACGCCAAAATTTTCCGTTTCAAAATAACTTGTCACCAAATTATTCAAATTATCCAACTGTGTTGTCAGCAAACAAGTTTGTGTTCCAGGTCGACCTCCTTTAACGTTTCCAAAAACAAACCATCCAAGAGGCAGCATATGGACCAGCAGCTTCCAAAGAGACTATTTCATCAGGCAACCCTAAATGGCAATGGTCTAAACCAATTAGTACCTTTGGAGCCACACATTCATATGAGCTTAAAGGCACACCACGATTCTTTACTAAATCCGCTTTAAAAGTCTAACTAGGCAACTTCAAATTCGAGACACCATACACATTTTTCAAGGCATATTTCCTCTTCTTAAAAACGCCGCTTACATGAAGATCCACCACCATAACTGGTTCTTGTACCGATTTACCACCATACCAACTCAAATTCAATTGACTTTGTCGACCTTGTAATCCAAGCTGGCTCACTAAAGAGCTATCCACCATCGTGACTGAAGAGCCTTCATCTAGGAGCGCATAAGTTTCAATAGCACAATTTGGTTCATAAAGAACCACTGGGAGCACTCTGAACAGCAAGTCACTTTTTTCACAAGCACTGGAAACACAACTTAGCACTGGTTCGACTGTTGGAACACTCTCTGTAGGGGACACATTTTCAGGTCTTTGACTTGGTACGTTAGACTTAATTTCATGCAATAATTTATTGTGGTTTCTTTGGCACTTTTCCATGCGACACTGCTTACGCCGACGACAATCTTTACTTGAATGACCACCACTGAGACACGAAAAGCACAACTTCAATCTCTTCACTTCATTCCATCTATTAGGCACACTCAATTCTAAAAATTTCTTACAATCAAAAATTTTATGTGGGACAACACAATAAAAACATTTTAACTGCCGTCCTGGGCCATCCGAAGCATATAAAACCACTTTTCGTTTTGGATCACTACTAGATCTATTGCTAATTGAACTAATTATTTGCACACTTCTTACCAAATTTGCAACACGCTGGAGCCAGGTACTAAAATCTAAAATAGTCGGCAACTGAGGTTAAGATGAGGCAAACTGGGCCCAATCCAAACGTTTACTCATTGGAAGTTTCTGGACTAACTCCTCCATCAGAGTTGGATTCGACAAATGTTGATGACCATTGGCAGATTCCAAAAATGCTGCTAAATTTCTGACCTTAATGGAATATGGCACCAATTTATCGATCGCGTTTCAGTTATGGGCTGAACTTCCTTCATCTGTTGCAATTGGCCTCGAATAAGCAACTCTGGGCGACCATATTGCAGCTTTAATTGCTCTATAACTGTTGGCACATTATTTTGGTGGATGAGCAACGACTTCACACACTCTCTAGCTTCACCTTTCAAAGCCTTCTGCAATCTCAAACAATTTTCAAAATTATTGTACGAATATGCGGCTGTCGAATGTTCAAGGGCAGACAAAAACATTGGCCAGTCCTCGGGAGTACCACAAAATTCGGGCAGATCATAAAGTTTGCGTTGTACTGGCATGGGCACTGTAGCAGGGGAAACAAAAAGAGGCTGTGATGTCATCAACTGGTCTGACTGACTAACATAGGAATATGGCGTTGGATTCCGGCGATCAACCATGCCTTCAGGGCCACTGCTAATACTTTGGATGACTGGCACATTTTGTCCAATAACACTCGGCATATTTAAATTTTGATTTGCTCTTAAAGCGCGTTGAGCGTTTGCCAACTGGGCTTGCAGGATATCAATCTGTCGTTGTAGGTTCTCATTATCAGATGTAGCTTGTGGTGGCTGGGTTCTCACATCAGGACCGGGCACTAACGTCGGCAGGCTAAGGGTCTCTTCATTTGCTGAACTAAAAATGTTTTGCGTTAATACAGCAGGTGTCGTTTCACAAGGGGCAGTAATGGAGGCACAAGTTGCGGTTATTGTTGTTCCGGGGGCAACAGAGCTTCCATTTGGTGCCGACGGCATTTGAGAAACATTCTCTGTTCCGGCTGGCATGGAACTTTTCGCAGTTTGGCTCGTTGCTGTCTGCAAACGAGAGCTTTTTCTAGCAGGCGACCGTTGCATTATGAATCACAAACGTTTCCAAACGCACAAAAATTCACAAATATTTAACAGCAACAGACTCCAAATATTTCAAAAAAAAAATTATTTTATCCGGCAGGCTTGGGGCTACACAAATTTTAAATCAAAATTTAATTGCTCCGGCAGCCAAGGAACCACACAAATTTCCACAAAAATTAAAAACACTTTGTTCCGGCAAACATAGAACAACTTCACAATTACTTCAATTTGATCCGGCAGCTTGGAACCACAAATCCAATAAAGGATTATCTTTGTTCCGGCACATTGGAACACCTTCGCTCAAGATGCGAAATAAAATTTGTCGCTGGCTGCGACCTGAGCCTATAAGTTGAGGACAGCGAATTTAACAAGTCCCAAATAAATGCACCACAAATTGTTTAAATTATGTTACATATATTTGAGCAACCGTTTATTTCTAATAAAAAATATGAAATTATTACAAATAACTTATAAGTAAATTAAGCGACTTACCGCAGTCTTTATCCCCAACAATCTAAATTTTATAATTAGAGCCAGTAGTTACTAAGCCTATAATTTCTGTTTGCTTATGTACTTTTACAACAGTTCATTTCCAAATAAATAAACTGAACGAAACTGCTGCTGTAGAATATAGGGACAAAGATTGCGTTTAGTTCGTAAACAAATAAGGACAAAAAGGACTGCAAAACAATATAAAAAATACTAACAGACAAATGATCATACATCAAACAACAATGATCATACAATTGGTAAACACATAAGGACAAAAAGGACTGTAAAAGGACAATAACAAAATCCTAACGGACAAATGAACCAAACAACAATGATCATACAATTGATAAATAAAAACAATTTCAATGCACATTAAGGTAGCTCATAAACAATATTTAAATTAACAAAATTATTCAAATTATATGAAAATAAACAAACAAATTGGTGAATTCATGAGCCATTAGGCGACACTGGAATACAGGCATATCGTGGGAGATTGCATTGCTGATGATGTGGCCCGGGTCGATACGGAGCTAGTAATCTCCGACATGATACAGGACATAGGTATTCCCTATGTATTGCTATGATTAATTTTGATATTGTCCACACGTTTTACGAGGAGGCTAAATTTCATTAGCAACAGTACGTGTAATATTGCCAGACTCTACTGGACATGAATGGACAAGAAGAGGACTGACTCACTTCTGTCCTTAAATCGCATGAACATCCATCGCACAATGGCGATCCTTGCGGGCCTTTGTTCTTTTGGTAGACATGGAGAAAGACTCGGCTTTCCAACTAATGATTTCTGCAGCAGCTGTGGGTCTGAGAAGAGGAAGAGATTGTCTTTCAACTCATGTGTCAGTGCCCTACTTTTGTCATGAAGCAACGGAGATTTTCCCTAAGAAATGATTGGCCCCGGGTAGGATTAGTTGCGGTAGCACAATGGACCTAAATGCTGGCCTAAGTGGTACCTCCTCCTCTGTGGGGATTCGGCACCTAACCTACAATCTTAACTATACTAAACCTAATAATAGAGAGTCAGGAATATGACAATGGATACCAAATATACATATTTAACACGTGTATTGTCACTGAAACCTGTACCTATCACCGCAGGCGAAAAGCATGGCCGATATTGGCATCAACATGTCTCCTTTCACCTCTTAATGCGTTTGACTGGAGAGATTGCACGTAAAGAAATAAAGAATGCGAAAACGCTAGATTCTATACCTTTTTTCTATAACAGACATTGAGTTACGGACATGGAAGTCATAGTCTTGTTGCAAAATGATTTTTTTACGAAAATAAAAGATATTCCCAACTTCGATACATTACAACAATGAGCAACATAGTCTGTGGACTTTAGCCATAGGAATCAAAGGGCTAAAATATGTATGAACAGAAAGCAAGCCGTAGTCAATACCTTAGACACATCAGTACAGTGTTTAAGGCTGTCTCAACCAAACTCGAGACCATCGTCCGAAGTCTCTTCGAATCACATCTCAAAAGCTTCAGGACATTTTAAGTTTCTCAATGAAATTCCTTTTGCTAAAAAAATCTACTTTTTAAAGCGTTCAGGCGTATGAAGGCAATAAATACTTGTCAGCCTATTGCCTTAGTCTAAAAAACGCATTGAAAAAAATTTTTTAAATAAACAGTGAGACAGAATATAATTTTTTTCGTTCACAACAATTTTTAGTTTTTGTTTAAATATAAATTGTTATTGTTTTTCTACAATATAAATAAAAATATAAAATAAAATAGAACAAAAACAATGAGCGTTTTTATTTGAATAACATCTTCCCTTTGGTTTTGTTTTTCTGCTTCTACTATTGTGTTGCATACATAGCCGTCCTTTTTGGACGGTATACTCGTGCATACGTACATATGTGTGTGCTTGCATATGTGAAAGGGTATTTTTAATTCTTTTTTTTTTGTCTCCCTCTCTCTGTGTATTTATTTTATAAATAAAATATGTACACAGTCAATTTTACTTTTATATTCGTTTAAATTATAAAAATATTTTAACAAATTCACCAGAAATTATACGAATGCACAGAATGGTAACGAAAAAAATCTAAGTGATACAAATATTTTTCTCTCTGTCTCTCTCCGGCTCTCTCTCTGGCTGTTTTTTATTGCAATCGGAATATTTGTTAAACCGCTTGTTTTATTAAGTTTAACAAAATTCGTTTCAGTTTTTTGTTTTTGTAACACAATAGTCGCTATCAGTAGTCGCTGTTAGTACTGCCGTTCACAAAATCAACAAAAAAAATACTACATTGGCCATGTGACCTGCTGAAGTTCGAAGAATAATTTTCAATTCGTTTCAATATTTAAAAAAAAAAGATTTTTATGAATAAAAATATTTAAAGTGCACTTTAGGATTTATGTTTAAAGCTGAGTGGATTTCTCGCAAATTTTAACACAACGAAAACTGAACAAACTGAACAAACCAGGAAGCTAAATTCAAAAATAGAAAATTCATATCGTCTGATCTCCTTATCATTAATGTCACCTATTCTTTATTCCATGTCATTTCTTTAAGCATGTCATTTCTTTAAGTTTCGGTCATCTCAGTTTTCAAGTGAATGGCCTACTGTAGCACGTTCTAGGATCATAACCAGCATTCTAGCGACTGTCGGTGTCTAGAGTAACGCGCTCTGTAAACAATTAAAAGTAAAGTCGCCGTAGTATAGTATGTCGGTTTATTAGACATGTGGCCTTGGTTCAAGATCCAGGTCAGATATCTCATTAAAAACGAAATATGAAAAATATTTCTTCGACGACTTCCTCTCAACATCTTTCTGCCAAAATTGCCATGAAAAGTTACTCAAAAATCTGTCGTTCAGAGTCAACTTTAAACTGTTGGTCCTGCCATTCGTGTATAAAATTAACATACACAACATAAGTGGTGTGAGAAGGTAGATCCTAATACTGACTGGAGGGTTGTAATGATCAGTAATGTATGTAAACGTTTATTGAGTTGTTATTTTGGGAATAGAGAATACCCTTTCTCAATATATATCGCTGTCTGTCTGTCCGGATGGGTTATATGGATGGATTATATTTAAGCGGATCATGGATTAACCTTGTTTTGATTCAAGCATTTTAACGCAACTTGTGTTCAACAGAAGACTCTTATATCCGTTTTATGCCTCGAAGTTTATTTTCAGGCTGATCGAAAGCTTGCAAGAATAGGAGAGAGTATTCAAACTGTTATTTTCTTAACAAACCACTGCTGACGTAATTCTTTCTTATACCACATTATTAGTGTGTAGTCGCCGTAATTTTCTAGGTAGTGTGTGGGCTTATTCTCATGTGTAATCCCAGGTCAGGCATCTCCTACAAAACGAAATATAGAAAAATATTTCTTTCGATGACTTTCTCTCGGCAAATTTCTAGAAAAATCGCTGAGAGTAAATAAAATTGTCATCAAAAGTTTTTCAAAAATCTGTTGTTCAAAATCGACTTTAAACTGTAGAGTGGTGTGAAAAACTAGGTTGTAATCCTTACTGAAGAGTTGTAATGACCAATTATGTATGTATGTATTAGTATGTAGAAGATTCCTGCAGAAATCTTCCTTAACAGGTTGTAATCCTTACTGAAGAGTTGTAATGACCAATTATGTATGTATGTATTAGTATGTATGCTTATATTCTCTTTCTGCGGCATTGAGTGTTGTATCGTAGTCTCAGATTGTAACAATGACCTTGATCCATGGAGGACTCTCAACCTACATTTCAGAAATTAACAATTTAGGATGAACGGTTTTATGTCGAAGATAGCTTCCATAATAGCCTACAGCCTCCCATTTCGTTATTTCCCAAAATTTACTACAGGGAATAAACACTAAGTTCACCAATATTTTATGTTGCGAAGAAATTCCTTAGTACTGCTACCAAACGATGTATTTTATCGTGTTTTTAAAAATCTCTTTCAAGCCCATTGCCCTAACAAATTTTGGAATGCCGTCCAATGTAAACAATGACAATTCCCTGCCTACTAATTCCCTGCGTGCAAAGATGTTTCATTCTGGGATGCATTAATTCCCCATGGGTTTCAAGAATGAGATTTGATGATATATTTTCAACATCACAGAATTTTATTCTTGGGCTCGAAACAACCTTTATATTGAATAAGTGTACCCTGAGTCTACAGGGTCCTGTCAAGAGGCCGGTTACCAATCTCGGTTTATTTCTCGATAATCTGTTGCAGGACTCACAGGATTTCCTGTTATTGTAATATCCCAAAAAAATCATTTAATTGCCTCAAACCCATTTGGTTTGAAAAAAGTCTTCGCCTCTCTTTTTCTTTCTCTTTATCTTTCTCCTTTCCTTTCGTTGAGCATACCTCTGAGATTACCAACAATTAAAAACAATCCCTTAAACCAGGATAATTAGTAACATAGCCAGGCGATAAACCTTGCAATTCGACTTTATTTAAAACCGTTATAAATAAAAATTCAAGTCTGTGTTGTGTACGAGTCTATAATCAAACAAATTTGTAATTAAATTTTGCCAGAAACTCCAACGATTTTATTGGAATAAATTCTTATGAAAGAAACTAAAATTTCAGATTACCAAATCATCACTCTCCTGTTTCAAACTGTTCTTAAACGAAAGCGTAGCAGATGTTTTCCAGTTCCTATAGAAGCAAAGTATTTAATATTTCTGCCGTAAAATACCAAAATAAATTCCGAAATCCCCAAAAATATGCTTGGAAACTCTCACATCACAAATTTAAATGTATAAAAATTAAGAATTCCTGAATACCAACAACAATAAAACCAAAACAAATAATACATTATTATGGCAATTGAAAATGAAATGTTAAATTAACAAAATACACGGTAAAAGAAAATTAAGCGCCATAATGATGCCGGAGAGTATAAGACAATAATGTTACGCAAATACAAAATACAGCCAAAACTAAGACATTTAATGCACTTAAAGAGCTTGAAACGGAAATGAAACCGACACGCACACAAATACCAACTCGAACACATACATATTCGTTGCAACTATAAAGCCAAGTCAGACAAACATTTAAATTACTGAGATACTCAGAAATCTTTGCCGACAATACGATTAACCGAAAGAGAGAGATAGAGAGAGAAATAAAACACCACGATTTTTCTTGGTCTTAAAAATAAAAGCGTCTTAAAAGACGTTTTAGACAAGCTAACACAAACTGCTGTATAGAATAAACATTTGTTGTTGTATTTAAAAGACAAGAAATAAAACGAAGTAAAAGCTAAAATAACAAAAGAAAGAGAAAAAATAAAACTTCTAATAAAAGCTATAAAAAAAAGAAAAAACAGGGTATGAACTTGTATTGTGGGTATGTTCTAGAAATTAACTGAATGGAAATTAAATTACACTGGAAAAAAAAACAACTGCTAAGATATCGAATGGCCCTCGTATTTGGTACCTAAAATCTAAAGCTGAAAGATAAAAGAAATTCAACATTAGCTGGTGACAACAGCTATAATTTTTTCTGATATTTTCGTCTTGAAATTTATATCATCAAAGTTAGTTCCGAAAAAATTTCCTTTTGAACGCAAGAAATCCTACGTCATCCTTATTTTTAATGTTCAAATCAGAAATTCCCACAATTCTGCATATTTTCAAGCAACGAGGATAACCCCATTAGTTTCGTCTTTTGTAGCATGCATAATAGGAGCATAAGTATTATTATTGTCATAGAACTGCGGCCGTATGATCTATTGTACTCCCTTCAAACTTTACAGTGTACCCCTATAACATCAAGTCCAATCCTACTGCTCGGATAAGCTTCAGAATGCTTCTCGGTGTCAACATGGATAAATCCCTCAACCAGCTACTGGTATACACCCAAATATTTTCCCCTGGGAGTGACTGCTAGACCTTACTCTTGACCTGTTGACATCGTCAAACCCTATAGTGAACTATAGTTCGAAAAATGTGCATGAGATCAGAAGACCAACACGTTTACACACAACTTTAAAGTGGTTGATATATGTTAGATTAGGTGACACGATTGAATTTACTTTTACGATTTATTTTTAATTGTTAAAGGTCCTACTGGATTGCACAATTAAAGCAAGGTTTTTGTTCTTCCGCAATGTGGTAGGTGCCGTGTTTGATGAATGAAGAAGAAGACGAAGAAGTTATTTCGGGATTGTTTGATGAACAATTAAAAACTGTTTCTGTGTAACTACCCAACAAAAGTTTTGTTAGACTCAAACCTTTTTGGCCTTTGTCTTCTGATTCAGCTTCTGTATATTTAACCTTATTGGAGCCTTGTACTCGCATGCACTCCCGTCCTTTGAAGTTTCTATCCAAGTTCAATTGTGCACATCTTCCGATGGTATTGGCTTGAAAAATACCCGCGAGTTTCCTAATGGATTCAGAATATTTTATTCTGGAACCAAAAACTCAAGCTCCTGTTCCCATATCTGATCTATAAATCACAAAATTGTCACTCATTTAAAAGAATATGAAGCTTCTTCACTGCATTTACTTTTATTACTAAGTCTCGTTGCAAAGTATTTGCCAAAATAATAGCGTCTACTGGTCCTATTCAGGGAACAATTAAGGAGCCACTGGGTTCATTTATACACGAAATTTTCTAAATAATTGTATGTTAGCTTTGTCTCTCATTATCCTAACCTTTGTCTCTAAAGCTCTTGTCTTCACCACCATTTGCAGCGGATTTAAATCCAAAAAACTTTCAGCGCTATTGTAGAACAGATTTTCATTGCTCCTGTTATACTAATAACCGGTAGTGGCTATATTTTGAGTTGTTTTCAGATGTATTCTGTCTGCCCAATTGGTGTGACCATCATGGTACACATTCACTGTATAATTCCTGGGATACATATTATTAAGACTCTCTATATCAGCTCTCCATATCAAAATTGGCTCAATAACAAGAGAAGCGAGTAATATCTTTCAATTTAGCCCTTTACGCTGTTATGCCCAACAGTAACATGCTCCTATAAGAGTACTAAACTGCAGCCATAAGCTGGCGCGTACCACCGGCACCCCGCACTAGACAGCCTCATCTGCCGGCGCGTACCGCCTGTGGCACGCACTAGACTGCCACATCGCTTACTTATACTACCGGTGGTACGCATTTGATTATGCTATTAGACGGTACGTAACACCACTTTACACTTCTGCTGCCGAAAAAGAATACTTGAAAGTCAGGCTGTATTTATTTTTAACAGTTATAATTACTAACTGAATAAATGAGTTCTGTTCTATTTTCACGGTAAAAATTCAGAATAATCCGAATTCACTAAGAATTCGAACAGGATTCACAAAAAAACTGTTGGATTGGCTGCCGTCCGATAGAGCTAAAAGCATTAAGTGCAGCCGCCAGTGGGCAACAAGCATAAATTACAGGGCCGGCGTGAACGTGTTAAGTACTAGACTAATCAACTGCTATTAATTATCAAAAATTAAAGTCGAAGACTTATGTGCCTTTAAACAATTTTCCACTAAATTCTCCATGTGCAGTTCAAAACTATATTAGCAAAAAAATCTACAAAGAATTCTTGAACGCGGTAACATGGCATTTTCCTCCTCTGTATACAAGGAATTGTTTACATTGCGGTTGAAATGAAACCCAATTCCTACAATTTTTCCTTACAAACTTCCTCTTTTTTAGGTTTTTTGTTTTAAAACAAGATTTTCTTTAACATTTTCCCGTCATGACTTGCTCATACACTTCGTGCTTTTGTTCCATTTGAAAACATTGGGAAAAAAATTGAATTTTAGACGCAAGTAAAATATTTGAGTTTTACTTAAAATTTACTGCATATTATAGAATTACAAGAAACATCCTCAAATTATTTTAAAAACACTACAAAAACAAAAAGCGGAGGGAATTTTTTAAGATGCATCTTAAATGGAAAGACTGAAAATGGAGCATAAGATGAAGTAAAAATTGAAGGAAATCATAGGAAACATTTTAGTTGTTATAAGAGTATTTTTTTCTTTTTTTCTTTTTTGAGCTAAATTTTCAATTACATTCTTATCATGCATGCATTTGTGTAAATATGGTGAAGGATATATCGTGACAAACACTATTTAACACAAAGGAGATGCAAGTTAATGTAGCTCATAATAGAAAGGCCCTTAGGGAAATAATGGTCGTCATTAGAAAATTTGAAGTCAATAAAAGAACTTTTTGGTAACTTGGTGAGTAAAGAAAAGTAGATATTCATTTATTTTTACAACTTTTCTGGAATTTTCCTTCACTTACGTAATTGCTTATTACAAATCTTTAGTCAGATTTACGCACTAGCTTCTCGCACCACACATGACTAAAGGAACTTACACTTGATGTCGACCGCAAACGATGGATTTTTGAGAAACTTTATATGGCAATTTTATTTTATCTCAGTTTTTTTTTTTATTTTATCAGAGTTTTTGCCAGCAGACTGCTGAAAAGGATTCGTCAAAGAAATATTTTTCATATTTTTGTTTCGTTCGAGAAGTCTGAGCTGGCATTCGACCCATGAGATCGTATCTAATAAGCCAACACAGTACCTACTAGACTTCGGCGACTTTCTATGCAATTGTTTAAAAACTTTACAGCATTTGAAGGCAATATAGACTCTTGTTATTACCAACTAAAATCAATTTTTCTATGAATCCAACAGAGATGACATTCTTGATGGCATAGCATAACGTCTTCAAAACTTTTGAATAATGAAGATGAAGATGTCATTAAATATGGTCTCAATATTTACGTAGATATTCGGACAAAGTTGCAGTACTCTTTACGAAGTTACACACTTTTGCTTTGATGAGAAATCCGATAATAAAAACCTTATGAAGGGATCTTTTACAAGAGGCTGCAAAAATTAATCAAATTTCTACAACATTTGTCTCTCTACATTGGTCATTGATAACAATTGTTAACTTAAATAAATCCAAGTTTCCAATTTAATAAATCTTCTAGAGATGCACATCCTTGTTTTTCAAATATAAGGTAAGGAAAGACTGTTTTGATGATGGGTTTGACAAATTTTGCTCAATTTCAGATCAGTACTTGAGAATTTTAGTTTAAAGCTGATATTTTGCCGTTCTTAAAAGCTTTGATATTTTCATCGTACTCGTGTTACTCAAGACATATCGAAATTATTCCTGATAGCCATAGCTGCCAGATTTGACGACTTATCGTCATTTTGATGATTTTGTACTCCAAATATATCATATTGACGATTTACGCCCTCATTTTGACGATTTTCGGAAATTAAAAATTTACATCGTTTTCTTTCCTTTAATACATTCGAAATTTTGCAATCGTTACTATTTCAAATTTAGGTTAGTAATAACAAGGAGTAAAGTATTATTTTTTAAATATTTTACGAACACCTGTGATGATTTTTCTGTATTATATGCCATTTTCATTCCCTAAAAGCCAAAGGATTATAACCTCTGCACAAAGGGTGTTCCACATACGAATAGTCCGACTAAAGAACTTTTGACGATTTTATCTGTAATGCAGTGTAGGATCCACTAGCCAAGAATACCGAGTGTTAAGTAGGAATACATGATTCTCGAGAACAGGTCCCCTTATTTCGCTCGAGCAAAATCCGTTATAGTAGCTATAGAACTGTGAAACACAAGCCACATTGCAAAGATGCTCCAATTAATCAATGGAATTTGATACCATGCCTTCATTAACGAGCAAATTCGCCCTCTCCTGTACGCGGTCCAGAAGTCTCAAATTAGGCGTTGAAGCACTGGCCTATACATTAGAGTTATATTCCACTCTCTTTCGGATATAAGTATAACATATATATATTTTATAACTATGTACCTACATATATGTTTTTAACATACAAATATATTGTATAAAACACTTATTTTTAAGTTTATTTTTATAAATAAAGCTTTAAATTTTTTGTTAAATATTTTTTTTATCTATTTCTGAACAAAAATATGTACTACACATAATTTAACTTTGTATGTTTCACTGCAATTTTTTTTTTTTTAACTTTTAATTTATGCATTTATTTTTTCTCACGATTTTTATACGATTTCTGTGAATGCCTTTGACGATTTTTTTTCTCAAATTTGACGATTTGATGCTTCATTTATCTGCCAGCTATGCTATGATATGCTATCAGATCAATTTAAAAATTTGCGCTGTTACTGATAATAAACTGATCATCTGAATACCAATGAGAATTTTCGCCACAGCATGTGTGTTGAAAGCAAAGAAGCAACAGAAGAAGAGAATTTATACTTAAGCTTTAGAGACAGACCCTGACAAGGAAGGAAAATTAAAATAAAACAGAAATTTTTTCGCTTTCTTATATTTTACATTTGATCATTTAGAGATCCTTTTCATTTCAGCCCTTTATTTAGGGGTACTACATAGTTTTCCACGCCACCCATGTTGGGTGGTTTAATTTCATTTATGAGTGTAGTTTAAATTCGACCCAGAATGACAGGTTTTTCAGAAACTTTTCATCGCAAATTTTTTATTTCTCAAAGTTTTTCCAGAATGCTGCCTCGAGAAAGACGCCGACAGAAATAAATTTTCATATTTCGTTTTGTTCAAGATGTCTAAGCTAGGATGAAAAAAGTCTACACACAATACCTACTGGACCACGTCAGTTTCACAATATCAAATGGATTTTTAATATCTGATCCTCATCTCATTAATGACAAAACTTGTTGACAAAATTTCCTCCTGTTGTACTTTGCTTTTTGTTGAAGGTATATTCATTTGGAGCAAGCGGTACTCGCTTCTACTAAAGATATGGGCATAAATAGATAGAAATAGAGTCGAAATTTCCTCAAGACCTTTGATTGCATATTCAGGTTACGATCGTTTTCATCAAGCCAGCACATTTAAAACCAGTCGATATTGATTCAATTGCTTACATCAACATAGGGAATCGTTAGAATTAAAATTCACCAAAGCATTTATGGTATTTAACATAGAAATATGCATTCATTAATTATTAGAAAATTCAATTTAAAATAAAATTTAATTTAAATAAATAAAGAATCTAAATCTGTGGCCTTAACTTAACAACTCTCTCTAAATATTTCCCTCATGTTTTATAAAAAACATCAAAATAAATTTATACTGTCAAGTAAATCTAGCAACTGCACTATGGTATGATCTTAAAAAAATATAAATTATTGCACCAAAAACAAAAAAGCAAACATACACACTCAAAATAATAGCAAACTTGCCAATACAAATCGTATAGACAAATAACACACTTTATAAGTAGAATACAATGCGAATAAAATGTACAACAAATACGAAAACTTTGAAATATTTTGTTTGAAATTTTGAATTTTTCAATTCATTTGCTTTGAACAAGAAAGAAACTCTCATGGCCACTGCATTACCAACAATCAACAACCAATGCATTCATACAGAGACAGAGTTTCAAGGGAATTCATATAGACAAGCTCAAGAAATAAACAAAAACAAAACAAAAACTGAAAAACGGAATGAATGAAAAAGCGCTGCTGTCATTCAAATCTGTCACAAGACAAATTTCTATTGAACACTGCACAGTGTATGGTAGTGGGGTACAGTGATTGGTTTTATTGTGTGTGTTCCTTTAAAGGGATTGTGCAATCAAAGCTTTGCTTGCTATTGTTGTTGCATTCCACCATAATCATGTGTGTGATCCAATGTGATGATATTCAAATATTGTTGTTCATTTTTTTCCTGCTGTTTTCTGCTTCTTTTTTGTTTCCTTATGAATGAATAAGAGCATGAATGAGTGTAGTTTTTTTGTTTGTTTTTTATAACCATGTATAGATGATTTCAAATAACTATACAAATATCAACTGCAATCGCAGTCTTAATGCCAAACAAAACAGTTCAACTCAATTTCAATCCATCACTTGTCAATGTCAATATAAATGCACAAATGCACACATACACACAGCACCCTCATACCATGAGCATCATCAGCATCGTCATCATCATCAACATCATCCCATATGAGGATTGTATGAATTCAAAAAGGCTTTGTTTGTTTGATTGTTGCAACATACTGTTGCTTTGTTTTGCAATTTAAATTCAAGACAAAAAAAAGAACAAGAAGACATAGAACGGCGATGCAAAAGAGTTGCAAACAACGAGCATCATTGTATTTTATTACAATGTTCACACCAAACAACCAACCGAGCAACACTATTGTTTAGCAGCATACGAGTACATTTACTGGCATATGCATTGTATTAGAGAAGTCATCGAGAAAATGTTCAATTGTTTTAAAAGCTGGAATTTTCTATTCAATATTCTGTTTTTAATATAAAATCAACACAAATTTGTTATTTTTAAACGAAATTTTACGCTTCGCTAAAGGAGTAAATTGAAAATGTTGAAGGAGTAGCAAAATAAAAAAGAAAACAAAATAAATATTGGGTGTGTAACTTAAATATGCTACGATGTTCTTAACAGATGGCATACATGGTATCTCTTACAAGGTTGTTACAAACATTTAAAATATATTTGCACTTAGTCTTTGAACGAAATAGTGTACTTATTTACTTGTTTACTTTAACAACCCGCATTTAATACCCGTCTGGCAGGAACATCCTCATCCATTCGAACGACATGACCGAACCAGGTCAGCCGCTGGGTGTATTTGTGCTACACAACGTCGTTGCGGAGCTTATACAGCTCATTGTTGGATCGGAGGCGGTAATCATAGCCAACTCGCCCTGGACCAGATCTTATGTAAGACTTTTCACTCGAATAGCCTTAAGGCTGCTGCATAGTGAACGAAATAGTGTAGCAGATCAGAAATTTATTGAAAAAAGTCGAATAAAAGTGTTCAAATAAGTACAGATGATTCATATTTGTTGCTCACCAAAACGTATCCTGAATATATTCCATCAATATCAGCCTCTCTTTAAAAAGGTATCCTAATAAAGTGTAATATAATTATCATTCTTAGTAATGTTATTAAAGTGTATTGGCAATCCAACAGGAGAATATCCGATCATGTACTTAAGAACTTTGAAAATCCTATTCAAACCATCTACAGAAATACTTACAAAACCATTGTGTGACACGCAATCATTTCAAAATACTTGTATGCTTCATGATTTATGGACACTGGATACCATAAGAGTTGAAGCCGTTGGACTTTGAAAGACGATTTTGAAGCCAAACCATGAACATACATAACACACTTACATAATTGGTCATTACAATACTACAGTCAAGATTAAGACCTAGCTTCTCGCACCATTTACGTTGTGTGATTATTTCATACATGAGTGACGGAACTTACAGTTTAAAGTCGATTCCTAACGACTGATTCTTGAGAAATTTTTTGCCAGAAATCTAGTGAGAAGAATTCACCGAGGAAATATTTTTTTATATTTCGTTTTTGTTGGGGATGTCGGACCTGGGGTTTGAACAGAGGCCTCGTGTCTAATAAGCCAACACACTACCTACAAGACTACGGCGACTTCAACGCCAAAGCAAATTTCAAAATGTTTACAACGAAATTGGCATCGTAAAACAATTTTACATACAAAATTTTCCTTCTTTATCTCAAAAAGAAGTTATTTTTTCATCGAATAATTACTATTGATGGAACAGAAATTTATTACACCAACCCAAAGTATAAGTAAATGTATCAAATGAATGTCAGAGCTGAATATCCTTAAAGCCAAGATAATACTCTGCTTTTAGTGGAAATAGATGAGTCCCATCAATATTAGCAGCTGGATCTCAAGGGTTCTGCTTCAGATGCATTCACCAAATTATTTTAGACGAGCATCAGATTAGCAGGTGATTAGACTAATGTGGCAAGTCCAAGGATTACAGCAGGTCCATCTGTCGTTTCTTCAAACAAGGCCCTCTGGGACCATGTGTTAAGTGTAGCTGTGGACAGCTTTGCTGATTAATATCAACTGTTTCGCAGGATATGACATTTCCTTTCCTTCCTTAGAGGTTCGTTATTGTTGTTATCCCTTCTGGGGGCCAGGGGACTTTCTGGAAAGAGAAGAGATTAAATTGCTCTTAATTTTAAAAACTTAAAAACTATAATGAGTAATTTTTTTCCGTGGTTTGAATCACAATTACTCGATTATGTAGTCAAGTACTTTAATTACAACAGCGCCCCGCCTAAGAATTGGATGACAAAAAATATTCTTCTACTCTTCTCTGGGAGTTTGAATCGCAATTACACGCCCCAATGCCCCAACTAAGGCCATTAAACAAAATCGAATTAAGTATAGTGACAGACTATTGTTAAAAATTCTTAAACAAGTTCCCTTGAAAAAAATTGAAGCCCCTCTGCAGAAAATTTAACCACATAGGAATGCTGTAACTGAGGATTCGGGATTAACATTACGATTTTAGTAGTCGCCGTAGACTAGTAGGTAGCGTGTCGGCTTATTAGACGTTAGGCCACGGTTCAAACCCCAGGTTAGGCATATCCAACAAAACAAAATTTGAAAAATATTTCTTTAGCGACTGCCTCTCAGCAGATTTCTGACAAAAACTCTGAGCGTGAATAAAATTACCATGAAAAAGTTTCTTAAAAATCTGTCGTTCGGAGTCGACTTTAAACTGTAGGCCTTGCAGCTCGTGTATAAAATTAATACACACAGCATAAGTGGTGTGAGAAACTAGGTCGTAAACCTCACTGAAGGGTAGTGAAGGCCAATTTTGTATGTATGTATGTATGTAACGATAGAACATTGATATGTAAGCCCAAGTATAACATAAGAGATAAGTTATTCCTGAATATGCTTCTATCAATAAACCTGACAGTTCAAAGGGAATGTAATTTTTAATTGAAATTTGTAAAGGCTGCTGACTATTGTGTTATATGTTTGGCCTTACTTATGCTGTGTATTTTATTTTAAGAAAAAAATTTTCACAGAAATATTTCGTCCCACTGTATATGACATAAGCTTAATACAATTGTCGGGAACAAGGACAAATCTTCAACCTCCGTTGGAGTAAAGATTTGCCATGAAATTGGATACCTTATTGCACTTAATGAGCGCTTCGTACTCTTACAGTTGGTACAGCTTTTTCAGAAGCTGCATACGCATCACTTTTGCCCCAATTTCTAAACGTATTGACCCTCTTCCAACTAAACATGCAACTCCAACAAGTTTTTTATCAATTAATTTCCAAATAAATCAATTGCATTGAGTACAGCATTTTTCATGATTCCTAGATACTGAAGTACGCACAGATTTATCTTTAAATCACTGGCTTTTTAATATACTTCTACACTTACACAAATAAATTATACTCCCTTAAATCCTTTTTTTCAAAAAATATGTGATGGTTCCTTAACGAAATTTACGTTTTCCTGTTGGCAAATATATTCCTTTTGCTTTATTCATCTATTTATTCTCTCAACCGCTCAGGATAAGACTAAATAAACTAAAAGAGAAAAAAATTGATTGAGCGCGTGAGACGTTTTTATTTGTTTTGTAAACCATACGCAAAAAACAATCGAAGTGCATTTCTTTGAAAGAAACAACATCTGATATCAACTCCTTTTAACTTCAGTTAAAACATGAAATAAAAACGAACTCCAAAGAAGTTGCTAAACGCTTATGCTGAGACCAAAAAAATGAGGAATTTCTATCGAAAAAACAAAAAGGGAAGTTGAAGTGAACAAAGCAGAAATATATTGTACCCTACAGCATACGAAATATAGTCAACATAAGTTGGATACAGTCTCCTAAAGAGTTTAAAATTTAGTCGCATGTTATATCAGCAAAATTTCATATTGTTTTTGCATAAAAAAATCAGTTATCGTGACAAATGGGTTAATTTTTACAAAATTCTCTTCAACAAGATCTACTTGATCATCATAACTAACGTTCTCACGAACAAAAGGACGAACGTAATAGATTCAAAATGTATCTCAGGAAGTAAATCTGAGGTGAACTGGCATTTCCACTGCACAATGGGATGAAAAAAAAAACATGTTGCCACAAATATCATACGCCCAGTACATAAAAACCTGGTGGTTAATAACTCATATAAACATACATAGAGAAATAATTAGCAGACTTTAACTGAGCAACCAACAAGCAAAAAAGGCATTTTCTTGTTATTTAACAGAGTGTTAAAGAAGTGCAAAAATATTATATACAACTGCAGCTACATTGGGACAGAATGGATCGTATTACGTAACGTAACGTAATAAGTCATTACAACCCTTCAGTTAGGATTACGATCTAACCATGCAGTTAGACCAACAACTAGCTCTAGCAAGTCCTTATTCTTTCTGCTTTCAAAATGCAATGTCCAGCAGGTGTTTTTAATGACAGTCACCGCTGTAAATACTAATTACACCGGAACGTACAATCGGGAGGTTAACCTTACAGTTATGCTTTCACCATCCGGTCACGAGCGGTTGATCCATCTCTGGATCAGAAGTCAAATATTTCATTTCCTTAACCATGTGCAATGTGCCCAGTCTTACTGTATTTCGAAATGCAATGCCGTTGTACTAATTTAACGTAAACTTTAGCCTGAATAGCCCGTTTATTACAAATATTCGAAGAAAAAAAAGAAAAAATCAATTCATTCGATCGTCTTTATAAATCATAACCACCAGTGAGTGGAGTAGCGGTTCAAATCGAGAAGAAGACGTACGGCTATTATCTAAATAATCCAGTCTTGTTCTGCTAGAAAAGATATCATTAACAACGAATTTCTTAGAAAAGTCTGGCAGCATTATCTCTTGAGAAAATAGTGGAATTTAATTATGTGCGTATTATCGTATTTCGTAGAGTAAATTGTTTCCTGCCTCCAACTGATAGCATTGCTGCAATCCTAAACTTCTGCAAAACAAAGAAAGAAGACAACGTTTTATGTCTTATGCCCCTTAAAGCAAGGGGTATTCCTGGAGAACGTACTCAAATCCACCCGTAGTATTTCCTCCAAGTCCCTAATATAAAGATTGCTGCAATAGAAAGATTTATTTTGGACTCGGGGTGGTTTTCTCTAGGGAATGGTTACCCCAAAGATAGAATAATTTGTGGTATCAAAATAGGCCTAAATGGACCTCTTCCCTCGAGGAGCTTCGCCACATAACCTAACCATTTCCTTTGACTAGAAACTTCATTACGTTAGAGCCCCGTTCGTAGTACCAAGTTGTACTCTTAGCAGTTTCTCCTAAGTATGTACTCTTTTGCTCTCAAATATCTTTAATAAGACTTCACATACTGTCACATAAATGTTATAAATGCTGTGTAAAGTGCTTGGATACTAGCTTATCATGTCCCATTGTGCAAATTCATTTAAAATCCACTATTCATCCAGACACGTTTTAAACAAAAGTACTTTCAATACTTGTTTTCTTGTCGTCTATCCGCCTTCTTATTTTCATTTTCTTGTCCCGTTTTCTTGGCAATTCAAATAGGAATACTGCTGCACGAGTGTGTGTATGTGTGTGTGTGTGAGTAAAATACCACGTAGTATCAATGTAATCACCGGATAAGCTAACAAGTTACAAGGATTTGCACATGATGGTTGCAAGCAGGAATATAACCAACAGCTACAAAAACAATAACAAAAGCAAATGCAGGAACAGAAACAGAAGAAACCGAGAAAAAAACAAAATCGAAAACAACATCAAATAATAAGAACAGCTAAAAGAAGTTGGAGTTTTTCTAGAAAAGAATCTCCGCGTTACCAACATCCAAATGCCACAATAAGCCAACGAACCATTGAATACAAAACCGACTCTAAAACCAAAACCAACAAAACTTTCTCAACAGTCAGTAACTAAACGGTGTAAGTAAGTGGCACGAGCAGTATGATGGTAAAGAGCAGTGGAAGGATGTAGTTGAAGAGAAGTACAATTGAAGTGTACTGAAGTGCAATAAAGTGAGTGGATTGGTTTGTATAAAGTAAACACTTTACTCTGTAAGCAGAATTAAAAGAAATAAGCTTTTTAAGAAGATCTCAAGAAATTTTTACTGACTCCCAAACCCCCGTTAAAGAAAACAACACGGCTCCTTATCTTTGGTGTTATGGCAACATTGCAAGAACAAACGAAAAAAAGATGGAAACGGCAAACGAATTTTAAATCCCTTTTTATAAGTGAAAGACTCAAATCTAAAACTATTTATTTACGGAGTATCTTTTTACTGTGTTGTTTATGATGCCGTTGTCTTTTTCTTGCGCACTATATTCTTTGCTACATTTACTACATGCATACGTGTGTGTTTGAATATAAGTACATATGAGAGTGTGCAACAAAGCGTGGCAATAAACTCCGTACTCTTTAGTAAACGATGCAAATATTTATTATAATGTTGCAATATGCAAAAGTACAAATTGCATGACAAGTTGTTCTACACAGATAGTTCCAACTAATTTTACACTATCGCTGTTTGTCATCTCTCGCTTTCTCTCGCTTTCTCACTCTTTCTTTTTACTTACATCCCTACAACATATTCAAATTGAATGTATATTTGTGTGGGAGTAGCATTACTTTCAAAACATCATGTGTAAATTGCTACACATTGCCAGCAAAAAGCAAGTGTATGGGGGTTGGTGCCATGTAAATCAATTTGCTGAATAAACGTTGCTGTACGTTTTTCATTACCAATTTATATTTGCTTTTAGAGGAAAGGTACATAAGTAAAAATTAATGGAAAATTTTGTTTTCCTGTTTGTTTTTTATAAATTTTATATTTAAAATAATTATTAAAATATCATAGATAGTCTAATCGAACGTTTGTGAGTTAAATAGGACTTATACAATTGGAGATTTTTTATCCAAACTCATTTTTTAAACATAAATATTGTTATGTTTTTACCTTTTAAAAACATTTAAAATATGAGCTCGTAGATTGCAAATAAAATAAAAATAAATTTGTGTTTAGTTTTAATTAAAATTCTTTATTGTTCGCACAGTTCTATGTACCATTGTTTACAACTTGATGTAAACAACATCAATTGTTTTGTTTGTTATTCCTTTGATTACAGTCTTTGCATAAACAATAACAATTCTCACGATTACTCTCTTCAAACACACTGTATTTTCATACAATACTGACTTTTACTAACTCCGTTGCCAACTTTGTCTGTGCTTTTTAATGACAACGTAAACAATCTGATAAATGTTCCTGAAGGCGAATGTTCGTGGCTTCGGCTTCTCGAGCTCTCTATAACTGTAAATATCGTTGTTTCATTATTGTTGTTTGTGTACTTTCTTTACATGTATTCTTGTGGTGTTTGTTGTTATATTTTTGTTTACATGTTTATCACATTTTTTATGCTAGTTTTTTGTTGCAGTAATTTGTCATTACAATCCTTTAGTCAGGATTACGAACTAGCTTCTCACACCACTTTTATTGTGTGTGATAATTTTATACATGAGTAGCACAGCCTACAATTTAAATTCGACTTCGATCGATAGATTTTTGAGAATCTTAGCAATCGAATAAAGATTGAGAAGGTAAATGTGATCTACAAAATGGATCAGTCAACTGAAAGATAATGTACCAACAGCCCTGAGCCAGAGTAGCCTTATAATAAACCTCAGAAGACCGTGAATAACGATTTCGAAGAATCCAATTGTGTTCAAACTTCTTCCACCAAAAGACAGCTAATCATAGAGAAAAGACAAAACTCTCCTCATTTCCGTATATTCTGCAAAAAATCCAGAAATCCACCTGAGATATATTCCGTATCCAATTCAGTGATCGGACACCACACTATTTCAAAATAAATACACATTCTTACTTTGGGCTTTTTTTAGCCACAACAAAGTGCCGGTTCTGCCAATATCAATCCGAAATTTGCGACTATCACATCATATCGTTAGCATGAAAACTTAATTTAGCAAGGACATCAACCTACTTGCTTCCAAGAATATTATGACGCTCCAAAACCTAACAAAAAGTAAAGTAAACTTGTTAGAAACCTGAAAAGCCGTTGAAGTCACGGACCAATTTCTAATTACGCTAGACCGATTCAATTACGACTGTCAACGAAAATCAAGTAAGTAACGACGGTTAACGTGGAGATAATTGAAACTCTATTGCAAGCATTTGCTGTAATCCAGACTGACTTCATTTAAGCCAGCTGCCACGATAGGCAGTTGTTGAACTGAATATGCACTGGGTGCGTAACATGAGAGTTAAATTTTTGATCAGACTCTTGTCTATTAACTTACGTTACGACCACTGAACTATCTGCACTGTAGAGCCCATCATCTCAAAAATCGTAAAGAAAGGCATGATGTTCTATGAAATGTTCTAAGTTAAGACATACAAAACACCTTCAATTTGTCTAGGCTGTTAATCTGTTAAAAAAAATACTTAGAATTTAAACGATAACAGTCACTTGTTTTACTGGACCAGGAAGAGTCTTAAAGCCAAAATCAACAAGACGCTCTAGTGGTTTTGAGAGACGATCATATAACCAATCTTATTTTAGCATACAGTACGCCGGTCTTAACAACGCGACAAGATGACTATAATCATTAACTCACCAGCGTTAATGGCGAATTTTTAGTCCAGATATATTACCAGCACCACAGGCTACTGAGTTCCAGGTTTGGTTATTCTATAATGGAATGGCAACCCTACTTTCTCCTGAGTTTGTGGTAATGTGGGAGAGCCGGAGTCTGTTGACCACAATATGTGTCTCTGCCTAGCCGTGCAGAGATTACGAGTCAAGCTTTTTATTGGAGTTTTTCAATAGTCTTTGAGAATGTCTGACATTAACTGGAAATAATCCTGTAGCTTTATCCCTTCGAGCGATTTTCCTCTCTTATTCATTTCCAGATCGCTTCCTTGGACTTTTTCTATTGCTTGTCATTTTTCTTGCCTGTCTTTCAACTTGTGGCATATATTTGATTACAATTTCAATGGGCCATTCCCGGTCTCCGTGAGGGAGTGTCCTCATCAGCTACTTGCCTAACCTACCCAACTTATTTGATTTCAAATATTTGTAGTTACACATTTTATTTAAAAAAACAAACAAATAAAGAATTTAATTAAATCAACACAATAAATTTAAAGCATATCTCTTCTCCTGCTGTGCCAATAAAAATTTCATTTCATTGCCAACATAAGGTTCACAGAATAACAATTTTTAATTGTTTTTGTGGAAAAAAATCAAATGTTTTATAAAAAAAACAACAAAAATTAAAAAAAATTATTGATTTTTATTAAATTTTCATTTGCTGACAATTTCAATTTAAATGTTCATTCAATTTTTCACTCAAAACACAAAACAATGTAAAGCAATCTCAACTACAATTTGTTTAAAACTATAAAACTATAAAATTATAAAAAAAAATCGTCTCCCACTTATTTCATATTGCAATGCATATTTGGTAGGTATGTATGTATGTATGTATGAGTGTAAATTGTTTATATTTTATGTGTTAAATATTGATTTCAATGCCTGCAGTTATTGAAAAAATAATTGAAAAATTCTATGAATTTGAAAATGAAAATTTAGAGGAATGAAAAAAATATTCGTTTTAAATATGCACCAGAAAAAATGCGGAAACATTTGAAAACTTTTAATGGAATCGGGTTTTAGATTAATACCTCATGAAGGTCAGTATACGCAGTACTTTTGAATAAAATTGTTAACAATTTAAGATTAAATATGTCGGCTAAAATCAATATACAATATATAATCGTACTATTGAAGTCAATGATTTACTTTTGTAGGGGGTTCCTTTGTATAAAGATCAGATCCAACCATCTAAAGTACATAAACGGGGCAATGAGAACCTGCCCAACCTCTGTTGCACTTATGTGAAGATCACAGTCATAGAAATTGTGCTAAGTGTACTGAGAGATAGTTTGAAAACGAGATTGATCAGAGAGGCAACATGAGCTGACAGATCCAGCGACTGACAGGTTCAGAAATGCTTTGCAACGAGACTCATAAATAAAACTGATTTAAGCAATTTGGAGGCTACATATTCCTTTAAGAGAGGGAACACTCTGTGGAATTCGGTTGGATCAAAAGATATTGATAGAATGTGGCACAGGAGCAAGGGTGTTTGGAAAACCGACAGGAATTTTCCAAGAGAAAGTTTTCAACATCGTAAGATGTGCGTAGTTGAACTTATATAGAATGTTGAGAGGCAAAATCTAGCAACTCTACCTGACAATTAGGACAATGGAGTACTTAGCTAGACCGAAAATAGTATGGAAATGTCAGGGCAAGTTAAATCAGGTGTAGGCATTAGAAGTCGCCGTAGTCTAGTAGGTAGTGGATTGGCTTATTAGCCGAAAAAAAATATTTCTTCGGCGACTACCTCTCAGCAAACTTCTGGTAAAAACTCCGAAAGGAAATAAAATTGAAATGAAAAGTTTCTCAAAAATCTGTCGTTCGGATACGACTTTAAACCGTGTGTCCAACCATTCATGTATAAAATTAACATACACAGTATATGCGGTGGATCATAATCCTGACTGAAGGGTTACATATGTATATTCGTTTCAGAGAAAGACCCTCCCGTGAAATTTCTTTGTATCAAAAGTTAGCTACTGTTACGGGAGGAAGGTGTTTGAGCTCGGAACCAATGAAAGAACGAGATAGTATCTTCCAAAAGGAAGATACGCACATCGTAAGTAGTGCGTAGACAACTTAGACAGGGTGTAGAGAGGATATAACCTAGGAACTCTATCTGACAATCAGGACGCCAACCGAGTACTTAGCTAGACCCGAGAATAGTAATGGACTGTCTGGATGTGTTAAATTAGGTGTAGGCATTGGAAATAAGGTAAATTTTTTCAGGAATCCCAGTCAGATAGCAATTAAGGTCAATGAGCAGTTAAATCGAAAACTCATTATGCCCGCAAACAAAATGGCCAAAAAAATTGTTTTATTAAGAAAAGCAGTTTGAAGTCATAAATACTTTATAAATTTAAATTATTCGATTAAATTGAAACTGTTTGGTCCTAAATATGAAATTGTGTTTAAAAGTGGGCTTAAAAATAATTTACTAACGAATTTACATGTAAACGCATAAATAAATAACAAAATTTGTTGCAATTATAATTGCAACATAAACCACTAAATTAAACATGTCACATTTCAATTTGAATGCAACTTTTTTTTAAATAATAAGTACTTAAAATTTCAATTGAAATTTAATAAACAAAATCGGTGCAATCATCATTGGAGGCTTCAATAGCTAATGCAAGCATCATTGCTTAAAAGGATTCCATAAATTTTTAGGAATCGAAAAGCCGGGTGTGTATGACATGACAAATAAATGTTGCATGAATACAAGTACAATTTTGTAAATGCAGCTCTAGTGTTCAGTTTTAATAAACGTAAATAAACACAATTTATTTTTACAATAAAGTTTAGTTTTGTTTCAGTAAACTGAAGTTAAAATCGTTTTAATTGCTTCAACTAATAAAAGACGTAATCATGGATATTGATAATAACAGCTGTTTATCTGAGTAATATTTAGAATTAGAAAATCAATATTATAAGCAAGTTTTGGTAGCAAAAGTATGAATTTGTTGACAACTTCGAATTGTCGATCTCGTAAAGATGAGATATGATACTGGATAGTTCTTTTACAGTTGCTGAGTGTGTTTAATTTTTTACGGGTGCAGGCTCAAGTCACGATGAAAAATTCGCCAAGTTGCTGTCTGCGAAACACCGAGTTGTTGTGAGGGGCTCGAAATCGACTACCTTGCCAATTTCGCAACAATAGCAATGTTTTCAGCAGATCTTATGTTTCATCGACGTACGGCTGTTGATCGATCGTTTACTGAACTAGTGGACTCGAACTTATGCACCACATTCCGTCCTTTTTTCAGGACGAAAATGACGGTCTTAAAATGGGCGAAACGCACTGTACTTTGTCCATACAGGACACCAATTTGGATAAAACAATTTTATTATTTTCACGTGTTGTTGAAATGTTAGGTCCATTCATGGTGATTTGACAAAATACCTGAATAAATGACATAAATTTGACAGAGGTAGTTATCAAGTCGCCGTAGTATAGTAGTAGTGTTGGCTTATTAGACGTAAAGGGTTCGAGCCCCAGGCCAGACATCAAAACAAAATACAAAAAGTATTTCTTCGGCGACTTCCTCTCAGCAGATTTCTGGCAAAAACTCTGAGAGTAAATAAAATTGCCATGAAATGTTTCTCAAAAATCTGTCGTTCGGAGTCGACTTTAAACTGTAGGTCCCACCACTCATGTATAAAATTAACACACACAACATAAGTGGTGTGAAAAACTAGGTCGTAATCCTGACTGAAGGGTTGTAATGGCCAATTATGTATGTATGTATGTAGTTGTCAACTGTCAAGACGCAAAATATTATTATCAATGGTTAGTATTGTTAGCACATTTTTGGTGACAATATCGTCCCAATATTCCAGAATTTGTTCGGTATTATGGACACCATCGTTTGCAGATGTCAGCCAACCCAATCAATCACAAAATTTCAGGATATGACGCTGGAATATTTAAATGGTGACAGCGATGAACACTCTCTGCATCATGTGAAGCAGCTAATGTCTGCTGGATTAGCCACACACTTGCTGAGTTCAACATATGCATGTGGAGAAGTGCTTATTGGGCGTCTCTAAGAGATATTAGTAAAAATATGGTCCAAATAGCAACCAAGCCAATGGAACATCAGTGTAACATGCCCAATCTTTATAAAAAGAAGACAATATTGGGGAATGTAGAAACTCTAGAGTCTATTCCATTGAATGAAAGCCTCAAGCTACATAAAAGTCGTATCATAAACTACTTTTCATATCGACGAAACCCCTATAGGAAATGTACAGGTATACAATAGATATATACCACCTATTCATCAGGTTTAAACCATCGTACGACTTCAGAAAAAGAGATGAGAAGTATAAGAGAATGTTGTCTCCCTGCAAAACATATCGCTATGGCTGACATTACTGTTAGGGAAACTATCTCTGTAGCTAAAGAATAGTCTTCAGGCTAGACGACAAATTGCCTCGCGAGTTGTTTAACCTAATATATACAGTTACCTTTTCTACTTCATCTGTAATCTATTATTAACAAAAACCTGTTATAAAAATTTAAAATATTATCAAAATCAATATACTACGTAATCAGCACAACAACCAAAACCAGCCACTTTAATTCCAAGTGTGCATAATTTAAGAGTCAGTAAATAAAACTTTATTCAGATGTCAATGAGCAGGACTTTAGTTAACAACTAGAGAATGGAGAACGTATGTACATATGAAATAGACAGATGTTGTCTTCTATTACAAAAACAAATAGTGCTGGCAGCCATGGACCAATGGTTAAAACTGTTATAGCATTGAACACAAACCCTGTTGCTTTTGTACAACTGGCAACTACTGCTGCTGCTGCCACTGCCGCTTCAGCATTGTCTACCGCAACTAATGAAGATGATTAAAAATGCGCTGATTACATACAGAGTCGATGTTAACAATGATGATCATGATGACGATGATGCTTATGGTAATGACGATTAAAAGTAAAAATGGAGGGAAAAAAGGCAAAAAGAATTAAACGTTTCACATGATGAGTAGAGTTTAAATATTGATGAAACTCTAGTCAAAGTTAATGATGGCAATTGTGATGATTTTTGGAACTGATATAGAATGCTAGACTCTGTTTCAGAGCTCAATGTACAATAGAAAAGTAATATTTTATTCACAAACACACTGTTTAGAGAGAGCGCTTAATGATGCATCAAAATAAGGTGTCAATGTGCTATAAAATAAACAGCAGAAAGCATCAACTAAACCGTAACCAAAACAGCAACCAACAAACAAACAATCGGACTCAATGAATAGCAGACTGATTGACTGACTGACTGACGGACCAAATAAAGCCGTTTAACAAACTATATACATACATATACATATATCTACATCATCATCAGTATCAGTATCAATAGCAACAAAAACACAAATGAACGCATTGTTGTTATTAAACGAAACGAAGACATTTAATTGGAAGTTACAATTATTTTGCCATTTAGTCAGAATTTGTAAAATAGTGACGAACACCAAGCAGCGCCAGTATTTATAACAATGCAATGCAATAATGAAGAATACGTACATAATTTCGCTTATGAACTATTTGATGGCGAAATAACAAATACCAGTTTAAAGATATAAAGAGCATTCATTATCGGAAAATATGAGAAATATGCTGAGCACTTAAACCAAATCATGTTTTCAAATGCGATTGCTAAAGTGGCGGTTTCCATTTAATTTTGTTGATTTCATTGATTTGCAGCCATTGAGGTCAAGTTGCAAGCGGAAGGATACATATTTATAATGCAGACATCCCCTTGTAATACAGAACATTTAACTAAAAATTTAAGGTTTAAAAAAAAAATCAATCGTATTATAACTATAAGCCAGGTTAAGTGTTAAACTAGTTACAAAACTAGCAGAGCAAAACTAGCAAGCTTTAGAACAAAGAATTTCTAGTTTTGCTTTGTTAGCTGCAGTCTTTAAATTTATATTGATTACATACACACCAGAGATCAGCAATGAGTATTCAAAAAGATAAGTAGAATCGAATCATACTCATAATTTCTGATACTTATACGCATTCATACTTATTTTAATATCATGGAACCTCATATTCAAAGTTTGAAGTACTCATCGTACACATACTTAACTATACGTATGATGTTGTTAATCTCCCCTCTCCATGACTCAACATTTACAAGAATCATAAAATAAGTATGATTCGAGTACGAGCACTACAATACTCACTAGGAGATTGTGTGTTTGCTCTGCTTGCTGCTTTGTCTTTTTTACTTATGTGTCTTTTTCTTTTTTTTTTGTAAATGCAACAACAAATAAGACTGTAAATTTTGATGAATGATTCGAGTGACTCGTATGAGTACAATGAGTATGAGACACCGTACTCATACTATTCGAAATATGTTTGATTTGGTGTTATCGAGTCACTCGAATCAGTTATAAGTATTATAAGTATTTTTCTAAAGTTATGAATCTGAATGAGTAGGCGTATGAATCAAACATATTTCGAATGGTATGAGTTAGATGTCAATGTTGTGCTCATACTCATTGTACTCATACTTATAAATAAACGTTGTAGTGAGTACGAATGAATCAGAGTAGTTAAATTTTAATATTGTTGACTCACTTACATTCAAAATTGTATGAGTGCTTATGAGTAGCGAAAACACAATTCATTGCTGACCTCTGATACACACACAGTGAGCATCAAATGAAACTGTACAATAAAAAATGTATATTAATAAATTACCGTTATTTTTATTCTAAAATTGTTTAAAAAACAAACAAAAAATTATAAAAAATTTCGAAATATTGTCAATTTTTTTCGGGCAATCTCCTTAAGTGATATAAGTTGTGTTTGGTGATTGTTAGAATTTTACAGTTACTTTTGACGCTCAATGTATGTATGTAGTCACCATTGTCTAGAGGAACTGTATTGGCTTACTAGTCTACAGCTCATTGCATTAAAAAAAAAGAAATTTAGGAAAAATGTATGCCTCTCTTTGACCCTTTCTCAGCAGTCTTGTGGCTTTAAGAGTAAATAATTGCCATAATGTACCCAAATCTACAACCATCTCTGTCACAAAATTTTGGGTCATGATTTTGCAACATTTTTTTCTTTTTCTATAGAGAAAAACATTACGTATGTTGCTTCTCAAGATATTATCTATCGAGAGATGCAAATTCAAAACTCAATTTTGACATCATGAAAAATAAATACTTTCCAGCTGTCCTTTAGCAAGGATTATAACCTAGCTTCTGATACCACCTATATTGTGTGTGTTAAATATAGCCATTAGTGAAGGGATCTACGATTTCACGGCAAGAAGACTGCTGAGACGATGTCGCTGAAAGAAATATTTTTCTTACATTTAGTTTTATTCAAGAAGCCAAAGCTGACGTTTAAACTCACGAGGTATTGTCTAGTGAACAAAAACGGTACCTACTAATAATAAAGTTTAAAACAAACATGTTACGTTTAATAGATTATTTTGAAAATATCTACTATGTTTTCCAGGGCAAGGGGCTGGATAATGCATCATTCTATTCCAGAAGGTATTTTTTGACTCATATCTTGGCCTTACAACGTCTGCAAGGCGTTAAATGAAAATATGACAGCAAATATTTATTTTTGTAGAGAAAAATACTATTCACCGCTAAAAGAAGGAATGTAAAGGAAAGATAATCCATAATTACTTATTTAATTACATACATAATTGGTCCTTATAACCATTTATTCAGGATTACAACCTAGCCTGCCTAAATATTGTGTGTTAATTTTATCCCCAAGTGGTGATACCTCCGATTTATAGTCGGTTTCACAGTTCAAACTCCAGGTCAGACATCGAAACGAAAATATGAAAAAATATTTCTTCGGCGACTTCCTCTCAGAAGTTTTCTGGCAAGAACTCTGAGAGTAAATATAAAATTGCCATGAAAAATTTCTCTAAAATCTGTAGTTCGGTGTCGACTTTAAACTTTAGGTCCCGCCACTCAAGTATAAAATTAAGACACGCAACATAAGTGGTGTGAAAAGCTAGGGTTGGAATGACCAATTATGTATGTATGAATAGATTCATCTAAAACAGGACAGATTACTAGCATCAATTACAATACGAAACATGGAAATTATACACAAATAGTAGATCTACATATATCAGTCTATTATCTCTTCTAAAATATTCATAATTTGATGTATTCATGCATTTCATTAGTAAACAATGACTTGGCACACATAAAAATATGTGGAACGATATTTTCAATACAAAAAAATTTACACAAAATTCCAATATAATGGCTGTAAATATGCGAAGTTATATTTGTTGTGTCACTAAAAAACACATACTAAGATATTAGATATTAACACATACTTATATACATACGCAATAAAAGAGTCCATAAAATAATAAAATAAAAAATGAAACCAAAATCTTGATAAGAATTTTTTATAAACGATTCTTCGAGTGTATCAAAGAAAAGACAACATTTTCAAATTTTAAGTATGGCGTTGATTCCTTTTGACACTCACCATTCCTATGCTTTGTGTTCTTTGTGTCTGTGTCCGTGTAATGAATATGAATTCTAAGCACGATTACTAAAAGCAACTGTTTAATGTAGATTCTATGCAATGGATTTTAGTAAAAACTTTAAATCTATTTCAGCTTTTTTTCTCCGCCCTCTGTCTCTGTCTTTCTATTTCTCTTGTTCTTTTATTATTTTTCTTAAAGGAAAATTTGATTAAAATAACAAAGTTTGAAGTTCATCATCATTTCTTTGCTTTTTCCTTTGGTTGTTATGCTCCAAAAATTGTTCCAAGGAAAGGACAATCTAATCAAATTAAAGTGTATGTGAATAGTTGTTGTTGTTGTTGGCTTCCTAATACCCCCTATTCTTGAATCAATCTATGGGAGTGTAGGTTTCTAAAGGGGATTTTAAGAAAATTGCTGTACAGTGGCTAACGTGAAGCATTTGAAAGCTTAGAAGTTTCATAAGACTTATACGCACAACATGGGTGGTGTAAGAAGCTAGGTCGTAATCCTCACTAAAACGGTTATAATAAACAATTGAACTTCCTATCCTCAAACGCACATAGCCTGTGAGACCGTTTTTAGTCTGTGTAATTTTTAAATAGCGCGAGCGTTTTTGACGTGAGTATTGGAAAATTGCAGTTATCGTAGTCTAGTAGGTAGTGTGTTGGCTTATTAGACATGAGGCCTAGATTCAAACCCCAGCTCAGACAACTAAAACAAAACAAAATATAAATAAATAATTCTTCAGCGACATCCTGTCAGCAGATTTCCGACAAAAAATCAGTAAATAAAATTGCCATGAAAAGGCTTCTCAAAAATATGTCGTTCAGAATCGACTTTACCTTGTGGGTCCGCCACTCATTTATAAAATAAGTGCATAAGTGGTGTGAGAAGCTAGGTTGTGATCCTGACTAAAAGGTTGTAGTGACAAATTGTGTTTGTATGTATGTATACTCACGCGCTCGGTCCCCGTGATCGACTTTCAGTTTTTTTAATTGTTTTCTTATAAACGAAGAGCGCGAGCGTATTATGTTTTCTGTTGACTTCATCATTCCCAATAAATCTCATTGTAGTGCGATTTACAAATTTTAGAAACCAAGACGTATGGTCTTGGTCTTGGTCTCCAAGAACTGGAGCAAGTATACGTGTTTCATATTTTGACGTGAGTACAGGAAGGTTGCAGTCGTCGTAGTATAGTAGGTGGTGTGTGTTAGACTTGAGGCCACGGTTTAAACACCAAGACAGGCCTTTCCAAGAAAACGAAATATGAAATAATATTTCTTCGGTGACTTCTTCTCAGCAGATTTTCTTAACTGAGAGTAAATAAAATTTCCATGAAAAGGTTTCTCAAAAATACGTCGTTCGAAGCCGATTCTAAACAATAAGTCCCGCCACTCATATATAAAATTAACACACACAGCGTAAGTGGTATGAGAAGATAGATTGTAACCCTGACTGAAGGGTTGTAATGACCAACCATGTTTGTATATATGTATAGGAAGGTTAGGTTAGGTTAGAGTTGTAGCTTTGATACCCAAATCTCACTTGAGCACGCATAGCGACCTGTTGTGACACCACAGGTGAACGCAGTCCCTGTATTGAACAAGTTCCTCCAAACCAGGGAGGAAGAAGTTGGTCACAACAAAGGCTGCACATTTAAAGTACGACTACCCCATGCTGGAAAACCAGCACGAAAACTTGATAAACGAAACTATATCCTTGACATCAATGGGCGATAGCTCCGTCAACCTGACAAGGATTGGAGAACCTATATCTGCACCTCGCAAGAGATGGGCATTGACAAAGAAAGTGGATAACAGTCTCGTCTTCCTCAGCGGATCTGCACCCACGGTAGAAGACGTTAAATGGGAGCTGCATTCTTTCCGCGTGTCGTCCCATAACACAATGACCTGTAAGCATGGACACTGTGATCGAATGTTGTTACGACCAAGTCCAAGTAACTGGTTGGTGCGCTACCCATTGAGGGCCAAGTGAGCCTAGCGGTGGAGCAGGACTCCTCATTGGAACAGGATAGGTTGGCGTCTCGAAAGAATTTCCGCGTGATGGTCAGCTTGAAAGAGGTAAGTGGCATTCCTAATATCAGACTGGACTGCGATAGGTTTCGTATTCTTTCTTCTCCGCCTAATCATTTGCAACCAATTTTTTTTTTAAACTCAACTGAGTCATCAAATCTCATCGTTGTAGTGCACTTACCTATCAATCAAACCTGAATTATTTCTCTGTGGTTGGACCGTAAATTTTTTTACAAATTGTACCCTGCAACATAGGTCATCATGTTGTCTAATCGGACTCATTTGTTTTCGTTCATTTATTTTTTAACACTTTACCCCCAATAAGAAAAAAAATTTCCTTGTCAAACCACTGTTTCATTTCTTAAGTAGCTGACGAGACATGACCTGACTGACCAGGCAGTAGATTATAAAATTTTCCCAGCAACAACAAAATTGTTCTTAATGTTCATTTTGTTTATTAAATAAAAATTTATTTCCATTATATGACCCCCATCCCTTCCATACTCGCATCCTTTGATGACTGTTGTCTCTTATTTATAAAGCGAAAATATTTCTCTTTCTTTATATCCTTCAAAAGGATACAATACACCTTTTGTTGTTCAAATTGAAATGGCCAGTTAAGGATAAAGCAAAAGAAAACATATATAAAAAGGAGTAAAAAACAGAAAACGAAATCTAATTTCTTTTATAACACAAAACACATCCTGTTTAATGTACAACTTAATAAACCTTAACTAAACATGAGAGTGGCCAAGTCACACACACTCTCATATACATACATACATACATACTATTCTACTAAACAAAGGATAATACGGAATAGTAAGAAAGGAAGGAAGGACTCATTCCTTACACTCACTCTCTCTCTCTCTCTTCTTTTACTTTGTATTGTATGATGAGAAAAGAAGAAAATTAAATCACACAAGCATAATAATAAGTAATAATGTTAGCTAAACAAGATATTTATTCGTATAAACGTGTATCTGTGTCTGTCTATCTAACTTTGGAATTTTTTAAGTGCGTGTTCTTAAGAAAACTGTTTTCTTTTATCATTATTTTCTGTGTATGTGTGAGTTGTAAAGCTTTTTTATCCAAATTGTTATTGTATTTATATTGCCATTTTATTTTTCCATTTCTTTTTTATTCCGCCATTCAAAAGCCTTTTGTTAGGCAAATTATTTTAATGGTAATGGACACATTCATTCCTATTCTTTAAGTTTTTCAAATTTCAGTTTCTTTTATTGTCATTGACAAGCTTATTAAAAGGGGTCAGATGAACGATTTGTTTCTTAAGGTAAGGGCCACCTGACAATATCAATTATTTTAGTGTTCCTAAGCTTATAAAAATGCTGCACTACACATAAATTTTGAGATCTTAAAAATATAAGAAGCAATTAATATGTCTTTAGAAACTCTATTGCACGTAGCTATTGAATCTTGCTCTGTAGTCCTTGTGCTGACCAACTTCTTCCCTAGTTTGGTGGAACACCGCTATCCGTGCTCAAGTGAGCTTTTGTAATCAAAGCTCCCACTTCGACCTACCTACCTCAAACCTTTTTGTCGCCGTAATAACCAATTACAAGCAAGTTCAGCTTTGTAGCAAAAATTAACCACAACTGTGATCTGGTCGAACTTTTCTGCAACGTTCAGCTCAAGATCTTTTTAGAATTTCTTTTTATTGGAGTTTAATTTGACCTACGCCTGGTACTGTGGTTACAATTCATAGATGACCGCATTATTCTCAAGATTCGCGTCAATCATCGGTTTATTAATGTCCGACTTGACGTCATGTCCTTAATGGCTCCGGTTCTTAATTCATATTTTCACAAAAATAGATCATTTGTTGTGCCGGATATTATTATCAGGGGGAATAAAATTGACATCCAATCTGGGTATTATCTTTAATGGTCGGCTAACGTGGTCTAACCCCATTAACGTCATCGTTGGTAAAGTTTACGGTATGCTTAGAAACTTATGGGCTGTTATAGATTCGACTCCCTTTGCCATACGTATGAAACTGGCTAAAACGTATTTGATTCCTGTCCTTTTATACGGATCTGAAATTTCCACAACAGTATTTTCACACAGTATTTTCTTCGGCGACTTCTTCTCAGCAGATTTCTGGCAAAAACTCTGAGAGTAAATAAAATTGCCATGAAAAAAGATTCTCAAAAATCTCATGAGTCCCACCACTCATGTATAAAATTAACACATACAAAATAAGTGGTGTGAGAAACTAGGACATTGTACAATGGGTCAATTCGACCTCCGGATAATGTACTTGTCTTAATTGACAAGTACACGTCCTCTAACCTAACCTAACCTAAAGCTGGATGCAAATAGAAGTTCGATTATCTAACATACAAATAATTAATTTCCGTAGGAAAGCGGGCAAACAACGCTCTCTATGAACATGAATGGGTATAATGGTTTAGAAGTTTGCTCATTGATTTATACATGCTCTCTAAAGATTTAGACGGCTTTCTGTATAAATTATTTGTAGGCTATTGAGTCTCTCAGACATAAAATTTGAAACCATAAACAATATGTTTTGACATCGCATAGGTTTGAACCTGTATTGCTGAAATTTGTAAACAAAGACTTGCGACTTATACAAGGCAAAACAAAGCTACACACATGCACTGTAATTTCGCTAAAGCTCCAGAAGTTTAGTTAGATGTGTGTTTTACATCCACTTTATAGTGATTATCACCAGTTTCTGTTTATAACGAGTAATTTATTTGATGAAATATGTATGATAGTTTCTTTCTATCTTAGTTTTAATGCCTTGAAAAGATCAACTGAACTATGCTTATTTGACCGGAATGTAAATGTCCTACTTCAAGCTTTCAATTTCACTAATGGATTCATTTTCGTAGACCTTTCATTGCGAGGTCTATGCAAAAAACTTTAGGTTTTTATTACTTTCTTTTATTATGTCAGGGGGTACTACAGTTAATTTAGTATCTCCAACAGCACTTACTACGCAAAACACTTGTATTTTTACAATTTTTACTTTGTAAAATAAACACTTTTAATAAGTCTTAGAATTCCTTAACAAATTATTTCATTTTTATAATTAAATAACCCATGACCCCAAAACAAATTAACACAGTCTGCAATAAAATTTTTAAAACGAACTCTTTACACTACCACTGTCGTATGTTAAATTGTAAGTTTTAAGTGTTTTACAAAGCGATGCAACCAAACGATTATAACAATATCTGGTTATATAATGATAATGATTATGATTATGATTATGATTATAATGATAATTGTTTGGGTTATAGCGACAGCATTTACTTGATGACGATTATGATGAACGACACATGAAATTTTGTGGAGAAATGCAAATGCATCAGCAAAACACAAAATTTAATTGAAAGCAAAATGTCAAGGAAACATTCACAGGCATAAACATATTCATTCCTATCAAATCAAATACTGATACACTTGAATACAATACTCATACTCTTACAACAATACAAACACAATGCAATACAACACAGTACAATACAGTTCGTAGCACATCATAGCAATTCCTAACTCTCTAACTCTAGTGTTGTGCAGTCATAGTAAAACTTTAAATTCATTCTTCATCTGTATAACTTAATTTAAAACTATTATAATTTGATAATTGATGTCTGACAAAGAATGGAACAACAACAACAGCAACAGCAATAGCATTTTGTTTTGTTTTGCGACATGTTCGTTTACATATTTTTGTGTACATGTACATACGTATACAGTGTAGAGAGGCAAACATTTCTATGGAAAATTGAAATTAATAACAATTCATAAACATATTAAATTTTAACTTTATATTCTCACAATACAACAAACAGCTGGTGGTAACTAATTAGAAATGGTAAATTTAAAATTGCATAAGAATACATATTTATAAACTTTAAATAAATTGTTTATTATCAGTATCCTTTTAACATTTTAGAATTCCACAAGTAAAGAGTGTTTTCTAAGGGCTTTAGAGCTTAAGATGAAAATAGAAAACAAAAATATTGTTGGCTTCAATTCTTTTTTATTATTTTGGAAGAAAATTTCATAGATTTTTTTATTTTAAATTTGATTTCCGCCGTATGTCTGGCGTAACTACGTTTTACGGGCCCATTCAATCAAATTAATTTCTTTTTCCAATAAATCTAGCCTTATGCCATCAATAGTGCTTCAAATATTGGCATCCAATGTTTTGAAAGTTGCTAGTTTGGCGACATAGGCCAATGACTTAACGTACTCATACATACATATATGCATACATAATTTGGTCATTACAAGCCTTCCGTCAGAATTACGACCTAGCTTCAAAGACCACTTATGTTGTGTGTGTTAATTTTATACATGAGTGGCGGGAACTACAGTGTAAAGTCGACTCTGAACGACACATTTTTTAGGAATTTTTTCATGGCAATTATATTTACTCTCACAATTTTATGTAATTCTGCTGAGAGGCAGTAGCCGAAGAAATGTTTTTTTATATTTCGTTTTATTGGAGATGTCTGACCTGGAGTTTAAACCGTGCCCTTAAGTCCAGTGGCCACACACTACTTACCAGACTACGACGACTACAACATAGTCCTATAAAATGTAAATTAGACGCATTAAATGACATAGACGAGGGTACAGTGAATAGAACCACTTCCGGAAAGAAAGTTTTCATCCAATGGATAAAGCGCTGTGTGTAGCAACATGTGCTTTGTTGTTGAAACCAAATATCGTTGATGTTTAGCTGAGGAATTTATGGAAATTATCACGCGGCAACCATGACAACTTGAAAGTTTTCTAGCTCTTTAGGTAGATTCGTCAGTACCTTTATAACAAACATACAAAATTGGTCATTACAACCCTTCAGTAAGGTTACGACCTTGCTTCTCACACCATTTATGTTAGGTTAGGTCAGGTTAGAGGACGTGTACTTGTCAATTAAGACAAGTACAGTACCCGGAGGTCGAATTGACCCATTGTACAATGCCCTAGTTTCTCACACCACTTATGTTGTGTGTGTTAATTTCTATACATGAGTGCTAGGACCTACAGTTTAAAGTCGACTCCGAACGACAGATTTTTGAGAAGCTTTTTCATGGCAATTTTATTTACTCTCACAATTTTTTCCAGAAATCTGCAGAGATCTCACGTCTAATAAATCAACATAATACCTACCAGACTACGGCTCCTTCACTGTCCTTACATAAAATTTCCAGGCAAACGAAGAAAAATGGCCAACAAGTTCAATGTCTTCTTCAAAGCTTCCCGGTACAGTAGTAATATTCTCTTCGGTATGCACGTTTATATATATACTTAACGATTTTCAATCGAGGAGTGTGAAATTAAAGCAAAAACGATTAATAACTGTACGAGTTGCTTGCTTACTAGGCCGATTATGTTGTTCGTAAATTTTTTCAAAGAAAATATCCACAGTATGAAAGAGTTAATGTGGTGTTAAAGGATTCAAAATGATTTGCTAAACCCAACTGAACAGACATTCTCAGCTACCAAACTTTAGTTATCGATAGTTCATATTCTCAGCTAACAAACCAAAGTTATCGATAGTTCCAATGCAGCTAGAAAAACACCTGATGTGTTGTCGAATATCCAGTAAATCCTAAAAGTTTCTATAATGTAACGATACTCTTTATATAATTTGTTTAATTGTTACTACTAATTAGTTATTGAAAGCTGTTCATTGTAGCTTATATAAATATTTTGTTCCAATGAAATAACACTCAATTGAGAAAGGGAACGAAATACCTCAAAAGCTGAGACAGCGACAATGAGAGAGATGCTCACATGCATACACGCCTAATATTTTTGTGTGTATATGTAGGTATGTATGTCTATGACTGCATAAATTTGCATACAATCAAAACTGTTAATGCAACAAACAAATATATGTATGTGACGGTGTATATGTGTACTTGAAAGTAAAATAGTGTGTTAGTGTGTATGGAATAATGCAAACAGCGTAACATATTCAACAGGAAAACGGAAATGCTATGCTAAGCATTAATATTTAGCATAACAACAGCAACAACAACAACTACAGTACAATGAATACAACGACAACTCAAACATAACCGAACAACTACAACAACAATAATAATAACAACATGAACAACTATAAAACTGCAGTAAAAATTTCAGAATTTTGTTAGAAAATTTAAATTAATTTTATTAGAACAACAACTCAAAACCTATGCGATGAGTATGATTGTTTTTGATTTCATTTTAGAAAATTTCTTCCTATGACACAATTGACTTTGCTAGTATGTCTGACTGCCTGTCTGTCTGTCTGCCTGCCTGTCTGTCTGTCATTCTATGCTGTTTGTCTGCTCTACTCTATATTACTTTAGTTATTGTTGTAGTTAAAGAAATTTTTGTTTTGCTGTTGCTGTTGTTGTGTTAATAATATGTTAATTGTGAAAATGTCTGTTCAGCAAAAATGAAACAATTTTCATTAACATCAACAATCAGCCATACACACACACACGCACGTATATACACATCAACAACAATGTGTTTGTGTGCGAGAAAGTTTGTTTTTATTATTAAATTATTGAAAATGTTCACAATTTATTGCAATCGAAAAAAATTTTATCAAAATTAAAATTTTTTAAATTTATTAAAAAAAATAATAACACAAAAGACAACAAAATAATAGATGGAAAGAGTAAAGCAATTACTTTAAAGCAGGCTTAATTATAAGCTATATTGAAATATACTGCAAGGCTATGATTAATCGGTCATTACAGTGATTAGTTTTAAAAAATGCAGTTTGTTAAAGCAAAACTAATGCTTAACACCTGATAACATTGTTGTTAAATTAAGCATAGGAAGGAATTATGATTTCATTAGAATTATCATTAAATTTTTCAACCACTATTACTCTATTTACTATTGTTAATCTATTTAAATATAATTAGTTCAAATATCCCAATCGTATTACTAAAGTAGGTCGAAAACCATAAAATACCGATTTTTTTACAAATTTAATACGGCTTTTCAGGCCCACCACAACAAATTACATCATATATCCGATATTTCAACGGGGACAGAAAACCAGATAATCTATCAAAGTTATAAGAAATCTTGAATTCGGGAAAACTTAACTCCCTCTTAATAGTCTTCCAAAAATCATGTCAAAAATTATACAAATTGCTCCAGCCGTTTGGCTGTAATTAATTTTTGCCAAGTGAAGGAATAAAATTTCCCGTAGTCAGACATTTCCAACAAAACGAAAAATATTTCTTCGCCGACTTCCTCTCAGCAGATTTCTGGCAAAATATCTGAAAGTAAAATCAAATTGCCATGAAAAATGTTTAATAAATTTCTGTCGTTCGGAATCGACTTTAAACTGTAGGTTCCGCCACTCATGTATAAAATTAACACATACAACATACGTGAAGTCAGAAGCTTGGTCGTAATCCTGACTGAAGGCTTGTAATGACCAAATATGTATGAATTTATGTATATCTCTGAGGATAGAGTGAGACTCACTTAGCAAAGTTCACCACCAATATAGAAAAATGAACACGGTTAACCTTAAAGTTTTAATTAAATTTAAGACATTATCTGAATAATACATAAAAATATTATTTATGGTTGAGACCAAATTATATTCTATTACACGTTTGACTGATAAACATTTTAATAACTTGTTAGTCACTCATTAAAATTTATCCACTCAGCAGCAGCCGTTGTATAATCAAGAACGAAAGAATGTAGATAAAAAAATTTTCTAACTTTTAAATTAAAGATTTTAAATACATATCAATTTTATAAATATAATAATTAGTTTAATATCTATAAATATATGCATTTGAATAAGTACACAGCGGCTGCTTAACATGAAAACGGTTACTTTTGGTTTGTGTATTTACTATTCAATTTTATCTTAATCACCAACCCAACAAACTCATTTACTATATTAACTTGCCACCATTGGTGGAAGTATTTGCTATATGAGAACAGTTTATTTAAAAGGAAATGGAAACAATTGTTGTGTATAATTTTTTAACTGAGACCAAAACTTAGGGACAGGCCCCTACTCAAGCATAACTTTAAGTTGGAATACAGAAAAGTCTGTAATTAGAGGAGGAAAAGAAAGAAACACAACAAGTTGGTGTTGATTTTGTTTTTTTAATAACCAGGTGTCATCATTTTATTTATTTCATTATTTCTAAAGAATAAACAAAAATTAACAGAGTCCAAGACGCAGCAGATCCGATGACATTTGTGTAGAATCCTAAGCCTATAATTCAAATATTACAATACATGTGACGAACACTCTTTCGTTTCGTTAAGAGTCCTATGCGAAAATAAATTAATGGGTCTTAGTCCAGGTCATTACTAAGATGTTACAACCTAGTTTCTCAGGACCAAATAACTTTGTTATGGGTGTCAAGACATGGAGAGCACGAAGGTAATGAGAAGACAGATAGCTAAGCTAAAGAAGAAGGATTTTACAAGAATCCCTGAAAGGGGATATCAGTAAATGGTCAACAATTATACAGCGGAGGTGATCTACTAGCGCATCTGAAACTAAGTAGAAAATCCATAAAATCTTAGACACACTTTCGAAGGGATTTATAGAATGCTGGAATTATCTTCTATAGAGGAAGACATTAGTATCGGAAGGATTGCTGTTGAGTATCTGACGTACAAAATGTATTAATGGCATATAGTCATTATATTGTATGACATACATAATCATGGTAAAGTTCCCGTTAATATCCATGTAAACTTCAGATATCAACTCCAGATGCAATACGTCATAGTAATCGAAGAACCAGTGAGAAGTCTTGATATTTAACAGAACTTGATATGTAATGTAGTAAGAAATACGCTTAGAAAAACCAGAATTACAGCGTTACAGATATATTGCTTTACCACAATACAGATAATTTTTTGGAATTCTTCGGAATTATTTTCTTGTAATACGATCAAATTTGGCATGCTAATTACATACATAATTGGGCATCACAACACTTCAGTCAGGATTACGAACTAGCTTCTCACATCACTTGTGTTGTATGCGTTAATTTTATACATGAGTGGTGGGACCTACTTTGAGACACATTTTCATGGCAATTTTATTTACTCTCAGAATTTTCATTGCCAGAAATCTACGGAGAAGCAGAGGCCAAAGAAATATTGGTTTCATATTTCGTTTTGTTGGAGATGTCTGACCTAGGGTTTAAATCGAAGCCTCATGCCTAATAAGTTAACATACTACCTACTAGACTACGGCGACTAGACTGTCATTGGCATGCTAATTAACTTGTTTTATCATCGGGTTTTAGTTGTAACATATAGATATTAGACTCGATATTTATGTAAATCAGGAGCATTCTTGAATTATATTTTCCGGCAGTTCTTGTATCAGTTTCTTCTTAAATCTGTTGACACTCATTTCATGTCCAACACTTAAAACAACACTCTACCGCCAAATGCAATTTTAATGGTGATCTTGAATTTACCTTCGATTTTTTAAAGATCTCCACCATATAGTTAAAGATTTGATAAAGGCTTGGCTCTTTTGGAGGTACCTGAACTGCTTACAAACAACTATTTGTTAACATCGAGCATACTTATTAGTTCTACTGTCCATAATTAAAACAGATTGTTTCTTTGTTCTTTGTTAGCAAAATGTCGCTGGATTTTTTGAACATTTCCATCTCCTAGCAACTTAATAATTATAGTTCTACAGTTCAAACATATGGAAGTATTTTGAATATTTACTAAAGTTCAGCAACATTGATTTAAATTTGAATACTCAGTCGCTGTAGTAAAATATGAAAATATGCGGACATGTTTTATTGTTGAACTCCTATTAGTTTCAATGTTTAAGAAATGCTTTTACAATACGATCTATGTATGTGTGTGTGTTATACCAGCATAACAATTGTAACTATCTATATAGAAATATTTGTGGCTACAAAAACAAAACTTCAGCTGCAATTATGGTCATAATTTTTTAATAGAAAAGTTTGACAGACTCATAACCAGACAGTCGTTAAATTTTTTTAAAACATATTTTTACTGCTGCCACACTAAGGCACACAGCAATATTGCTAACCGGCTAAACACTTTACGTCTAGCGTGACCAATATTTTTAATGAAAGTAATTAATTTTTTTTCTTTTTTTTTTCTTAAAGAAATAAAAATAAAATGAAATAAAATTCGTTAATAAAATATATTTTTTAAGTTTAAATAACAGTAACATTGAAAACGAAAGTCTGTTTTGAAAATAACACCTTAAGGTGGCTATAGTTGGGCAACCAACAACACCACCACCACCACCAAATAAAATTGAATTCAGTTTTGTTTGCAAAACAAAAGACTTAAGCAACATGCATGATTGAATGTTTGGCCTGGCAAAAATAAACAGAAAAAAGCACAATTTTTGCAAAGAAAAAACGAAAAAAGAAAAAACAATTACCATTAACAACAACAACATTAATAACAATAAAAGAACTTCCACTAAAATAAACAAGTCATTTTCATATGACCTTTGCCATAACTTAACATTCAAAGCATTTATCGCAGTGTAAGTGTGGCTGAATGCAAAGAGCATACTACCAACACAACCAAAATTTTAATGATTTGAACCGAAATTAAGAAAAAAAAAATAACGACATGCTGTACTATATGAGGCCAAAAAATTGTTTTTGATTTCGTCTTGAAAAGGGTTTTTAATGTTTGTTTTTTTCGTCTTTCTTTTTTTGCATTGCATATGCACTGTAGTACCTCTAACAACAAAAAACTGTTGGTCTAATGCTTCTTTCGAAACCATCTCTGCTTTATTAACCAAATCCATGGACTGTGTCTCTTGCGGCTTGAGGCCAATCAATCAATCAAATTCTGTGTTTTGCATACAAAAATTGTTTAAAGTTTTGATTGTTCGTATTGGTTTTTTTCTTTCTCTTTCAACTTCTACTAAAGTACTACGCACGTTTTTATACAGAATTATTATTTTGTTTTTGGTTTTGCTTTTCTATTTTTAATACGTTTTTTTGATTGTTTAAAATTTAGATCGAGGTTAATTCGAAGCCACAAGTAAAAATGAAATGGAATTTGCACAACATTTTTAAAGGCGTATTATTTGAAAATGGAAAGTATTTAAACCACTGGCATGATTGATATTTAGAAGATATTCAGACAAAAGATCGAAATCAATGCTTTGTTATTAAATCGGCGGATATAATTTCTGAATTTTTATTCTATAAATGTATAATAAAATAAGGTTGTAAGGAGAATTTTAAATCCCATGAAATAAAATTCTTTTGAAATTAAATACTTTAATCATCTCAATTATTAATATTTTATTAGAGGTAGAACTAGAATAACCTCAAGGCTATAATTCTAAGTTAATTATAAAAAGGAACGCTCCCGAAAAAACTTAGGTATTTTCTTAGGCTGTCTTAAAACAATTGGCCAATTCATACGACTTTGTATCGTGTATGTTGTATTGAATACAATTTTTGTTTGTAAACGCTCAATGCTATGCTGTATTGTGTATTTCGTATTCCAAACTTCAAAAAATGATAAGAAGAAGACGACGAGTATTCACAATTTGATTTTCAAGCAACAAAATCAATAATATTACAGAAAAAAGTAAATTAATTAATTTTCAGTGTGAAAAATTATAATTTTGAAATGTAAATTGTTGACTCAAGTTACATAGAAAATATTTTGTATATTTATTCTTCTGCTTTATTACTGGCATTTACATAAACTGACAGCCCGAAACCAATACAACTTCCAAAAACATATGAAAAAATGTGTATAAGTGTATCGGATTTTTATATGAAAATTATCAACAACAAGAATACACTGTTGTATATTCGTCTAACAATACAATGAATACAACGATACAAGGGTTGGTGTGAATTGCCTAAATTATTATCTTGACACTGATTTTGTTTATGATCCTTCTCAACGAAAGTTTCATTTGATCACAAACTTTTGTTTTTTTATGAACATTGACTCCGTTGATAGTCAGGTTGCCCTAATGGCCATTGTGTCGGTCTGGTGTAAATCAATCTCAGATCGAATCCGTCTATGCTGGGTTCTGTGACTTAGCTGTATATTTGGTAATGAGATGCTCTCTCTAAATTAGGTTCATTTTCTGACAGCGACTTGATGGATGGATTCTGAACCCCCAATCTGCCACTTATACGACCTCATTACTGGATGGGTCAAGGAAGAAGAGCAGAGACGTTGGAGGTATGGATCGAGATGTTATGTGTCTAGGAATCTATGGCCTGCTATAGGCAGTGATAGAACAGGTTTGCTACTGGGCTTAGATAAGGTCAGCCTGAGGTAAGATTGGTTTAATTACAGGACCCTGCGATATTAAATCGCTGACAAGGATCTGAAACAGATCCCACCCTGGAAATTGCAGCATATGTTGCGATGAGGAGGAACCTCTGCTACTGTACAGCCCTTAGTAGCTTGAGGTTGAGCAGCTTCTGCAGGGGTTTCTTCGAAGGTTTGGATTCTCTGTTGAGAGCTGACATTAGGGCTCTCCATAGATACATAAACAGGTAGACCTTGTTGAAAAGTGTTAGGGCATCAAGATTGTAGTCGTGCTCACTTAAGTGTTTGCTGTCTATCTTTTTTCCTCCTTTCTCCTTCTCCTTTCTCCTTTTCCAGTTTCGTTATCTCCTTCACTATGCTTACTCTCTCTCTCTTCTAGCACGAATTTGCAATAAGTCATTTAGACCTTTGGGTCCTCAAACCTAATCTAGCTTATTGAATATTGGAAAACAATCGCCTAAGAAAATAATTGAAATTTCCAATAAAAGTCTGCTTTGTTCGCAAAAACAATAGCCAAACTCACTGGAGTCAACTTTAAACTGTAGGTCATGCCACTCATGTATACAATTAACCCACATAACATAAGTGGTGTGAGAAGCTAGGTACGAAGCCGTAGGTTTAATATTGACAGACCGTAATTATATCCTGTTATAAAGTCTAATCAGCATTTCTTTTTTTATATTTTACCAGACTATATGGCTTGCTATTAATCGTAAGATGAAGTTGAATAAACATTTAAATTTAATTTGAATTATAGCATCCTCTTAAAATTTACTACCATTTCAAATTGACCCATTTGCAAAATTATACAATTTCTTACACTCGTCTTAATATGGCTTAAAAGATAAACTTTAAATGATAAAAACTAATCATTAATGGTCATAAAAGTGTGTCTTTTGATAATTGATTTAAAGCCAGAAACAGTTCAGTAACCTTTTAGTTTTGTTTAATTGTCGCCTGACATGTTAGACAATTTGATTGCCACTCATTTTCAGTCCATTAAGTTAAAGATGTACGCGGGTAATTCCTTTTGAACAATTGCCAATTGATGGATGTATTAACAAGCTACGAAAATCGCAATAAAAAAAATTAAATATTGCTGACTAAAATCATTATAAAGAAATATTTATTTATGTTTTATAACAGTAACTAATGCAATAACTTATAAAAATTTAAATGTTCGTCTACCCAATAGGCCAAAATATCAAAAAATTGCCAAACAAATGTTTTATTTTCTTTATGGTTTGAATCAGGATTATCGGGGATTTCTGACCACTTCAAACGCCACTTGATCGGAGGCTAAAAGTCTATTTCGAAGTTTGAAGAGAGGAATGAAATAAATCCCAACATTTGAAAGCTAAAGTATGGCTGCAATTTTTTTCTTATTAAGAAAGTAAGTCCGAAAGGTATTTTGATTTAGATTACGAATTGTGAAGTCACCGTAACCTAGTAAGTAGTGTGTTGGCTTATTAGACGTGAGACCATGGTTCATATCCCAGGTCAGACATCTCCAACGAAACAAAATGTAAAAAAATATTTCTTCAGTGACTTCCTCCCACAGATTTCTGGCAAAAGTTCTGAGGGCAAATAAAATTGTCATGAAGAAATTTCTTAAATAATTTGTCATTCGGAATAGACTATAAATTGTAGGTGCCACCCCTCATGTATAAACTTAACACACACAACATAAGTGGTATGAGAAGATAGGTCGTAATCCTAACTGAATGGTTGTAATAACCAATTTTGTATGTATGTATGTACGTATTGCATTGTATTGTATTGTATATATTATGGATAAATCCGTGAATCTGTCTTCAAAATTCAGTCTCTTGTAATTTAATTAACAGATTTACAGGCTCGAAGTCGCCGTAGTCTAGTAGATAGTGTGTTTTTATTAGACGAGAATCCGTCATTCTATTTCTACCTCATTCTCCTTTTTCTCAGCAGTGTTCAAACAAAAAATAAAATTGCCATGAAAAGTTTCTCAAAAATCAGTCGATCGGAATCGACTTTAAACTTTAGGTCTCGCCACTCATGTATAAAATTAACACAAACTTGAGTGGTTCGAGAAGCTAGTTTGTAATCCTTATAAAAGCTGTTTAGGAGCTACACATGTTCTCTAGTTCGCCAGAAATAATAAGGAGACAAGGGTGCCAATTTCTACTATAATTCTGGATTAACTTTTTTGCTGTTACTTTCACAATAAAGTTCAATAACTAGATGAAGATGAATTAATGCTAGTATGAAGATCTAGACACTTAAGCGTGAATGGTAGTAATATTGCAGAAGCATAGAGCAGAGTTTGTATCTTTCTGATGAACTCTTAAAAGAGAAACAATGAGGAGTTTTAAAACGGGCTATAGTACAGCACTAATCGTGCATTGAATGCACACAAACTGGAATACAATATTTGGGCAATTCACACAAGCCCTTGTATCGTTATATTCATTGTATTGTTGGTACATTTTTTTCATATGTTTTTGGAAGTTGTATTGGTATCGTGCTATCAGTTTATGTAAATGCCAGTAATCAAGAAGAAGAATAAAAATACAAAATATTTTCTATGTAACTTGAATCAACAATTTACATTTCAAAATTATAATTTTTCACGCTGATAATTAATTAATTTACTTTTTTCTGTAATATTTTTCACTTTTTTGCTTGAAAATCAAATAATGAATACTAGTCTTCTTCTTATCGTTTTTTGACGTTTGGAATACGAAATACACACTACAGCATAGCATTGAGCGTTCACCAACAAAACTGTATTCAATACAACATACACGATACAAAGTTGTGTGAATTGGCCAATGGTTTTATCTTTTGATAAACCCATATGATACCTCTGTGGTATCAGCTTTATCACCGAAAAATTGCCTAAAAACCAGTGCCGTTGATATTATGTTGACATGTTGGTTCGTTAACAGTGCTTGAACACAGGATTATTTAAGTGAAATAAATTTGTATTTCTTTTAAACGTTATGTGGTTTATTGTGTTGTTCAAACATGTAAGAGGGTACATTTGGTCGTTAAATATTACAAAAAAAATGTCCATTAAAAAACATAATTTCAATATTCTAAGCCTCGTTTGCAATCAAAAATAAATATTTTTAAGTGTAGGTCAGCCAAAGCAAATAGCGCTTGTTTATATACATAGTTACTGATTGTTATATAATAATTGTTTTTTTAAATATTATGCCAACTAATATTAATTGTTGTTCATATTTTTGTATTGCCTTTAACTATTAAATAATCGACCAAAATAAGAAGTTTTAATTATTATTACATTATTCGTTAGTTTTTGTTTTTTTTTTTTTTCATTTTAATTTGTATTGTGTTTTTAATGTTACCAGACATAATTGGCCATCTTTTGCACAATGAACGATTAACAAATCCAAATTCAAATACAAAACAAATCCGTTTAAAACCTCAATGAATATAGCTGTTACGGAATAAGTTGTAATACTTAAATGTTTAATTTTTACTTTTGTTTTTAAAACAAAAATTATTCAACAATAATTACAAATTTCCTGAGGCAAAAATAAAGAAATGCTTTAACGTAATTATGAATGATTAAATTGAATTGAAATATTTCTGGTTGCATTCTTTTAAAGGCCATTTAATACGGGCGCATGTAACACAAGCATTTCTTATTGTAATTTTTTGGTTACTCTTTATGGGCATCTTAAATTTGCTATGATTTATGGCTTTTTCAGTGAAAACAAATGTTTTTTGTTTTAAAATGTTTACAAACTTAGAGGTTAATGTCAAAATTATAAAAACAAAAACGTTTATTTTGTTGCTTAGTGATGCACATTTCTTAACCTTTTTTTCATTATTTGCAATTCTTCTTTACTTCATTGCCGTTTTGTTTTGCACCAGGTGCTCTTGAAAGTGAAAGTGTTTCTTTTCTTTTTTTTTGGAGTTTTAAAAGGTTGTTGAAAGTAAATGTTAATGGCGAGTGGAATTTAATAAATAGCTAAACATATGGACAGAAAGAAATATATTTGAAGATGCTGCAAATGAAGGAGATGTCGATAATGAAGTCGTATTTGAAAGAATGATCCTTAACCTCACTTAATTGAATGCAAATTAGGCAGTTATATAAGAATCAAATACACAATATTGCTTAGAAATTTAGCAACAGTATGTCGTAAGCAAATGTTTATTTGATTTCAAGTATTACTTTATTTATAAAACATTTATTCTTCATATGAAGTAATAACTAATTCCGTAATGTCACACTTCTGGAATCCCTTCTAGCATAAATCTCTGGCATTTGTTGTCTACTAATTTCTATTGAGGTATCGTTCCTTAAAGAACAATTCAGGTAATAACAATAAGCGGATTTTCCTCACTTGATCGCTAATTGTTCCGTCAATTAACCACTTGTTATCTTCAATTGTGGCATTTCAGCATTAATCAATTAGGCATCTGCGTTAAAATTTTTAGTATTCAGGCTTATGCAAGTAGTAGGAAACAGCTTATTAGTGCAGTGTTTATCTTCTAAGAAAACAAAAAGAAAAAATCCATGACTTCTTCAATGTGGAGCACTTAGTGGCAAGTTGACGCCAAAATTCCTTGTTTCCTAATTTGTTCTTGAAATCGTTGCTCAATAAATCAGTTCTAAAACGCGTAGAGAAGCAGGTGACGCTATCTTTCTGAAACCCCATGTCTTTCAGATCAATACCACCCAATTAAAGCCAGAAGAACTTCATTATCATGTTCCCGTAACGAAACTTTCACCATACCATTCTTTTGGAAATGCGCTTCATCTGAGAAGATGATTTTTTTTTAAATAACTGTCGCTTTCCATGATCTGCTGACTTCAGTTCAGGAATAGGCTTAGTTGTACATTTGAAGATGGAAGTCTTTTGTCAAACCCCAGCTCAGACATTTCGGACAAAAATGAAATATGATAACATATTTCTATCGGTGTCTTCCTCTCAGCAGTCTGCTCGCAAAGACTTTTACAGTAAAACTGTAGGTCCAACTGCAAATGGATATGGGTGGTGAGAAAAGCTAGAATGTAATCCTAGCTAAAGCATTGTACTGATCAATTAGGTAAGCATAGTGGAACATTATATATAATGGCAACCCGAATAAATAGTTTCTGGCATTATTTTTTATTTTAATCTAAAGAAACTGAAATTCAGTTACAACGATCAGAATTTAGTTTTCGTTCTTTTAAGGAAGATGGCTTCTCAGGCAGAATTTGATACAAATTAGAGTGAATTCTTTAATTCCTTTCACAGTGGGCTAAGTATGATACATACATACATACATAATTGGTCATTACAATCCACCTGTAAGGATTACTACCCACCTTCTCACATCATTTATATTGTGAGTGTTAATTTTATTTATGAGTTGCGGTACCTATAATTTTAAGTCGACTCCGAATGACAAACTTTTTTGAGAAATTTTTCATGGTAATTTTTAATTGCCATCAGAGTTTTTGCCATAAATCTGTTGAGCGGAATTCACCGAAAATATAGTTTTCAAATTTCGATTTGATCGAGATGTCTGGCCTGAGGTATTGGTCTCTAAAAATGTCTAATACTTACTAGACTACGGTATGATGGGTTTATATTTATTTGTATCCTATAATAATTGGATAAAAATTAATTCATTAATTTTTAATTAATCATTTGATTAAAGTTGAATTTTTTAATTAGTCAACAAAAAATGTATTGGGTTAGGATTATCAAAGAAATTAAAATATTTACGATATTTTTTTATTATCCTATTAAATAATAGCATTTAAGAAATAAAACAAAACACTAAAATAAAATGATTTTATTCAGATATTGAAATATATCATTGGAATCTGAATAGCTTTCTTTTAAACCCACTTAACAAAAGATATTCTAATTTCTATAATAAAAACGTACACTTTTTTAAATTTCATTAGAAAAAGAAAAGAAAAAATGTTACAATAATATTTGAAAAGAAAAGAAATTATTTAAAGAAAGATTTCGTAATACTATGAATCAATAAGAAAAAAGAAATATTGTTGATGAAATGTTCAATAAACTAGCGAATGAGTAAGCAATTGAAGTCTTCTTTAGAAACATAACAAAATTATGAGAAATTTATGAATAAATAAATATCAAAAGCTGTTTCAAATGAAATAGAAACATTAAAAAATTTATAATTTGCTTGATATTATACACAGAACGATGTCATATATTAATGGGGAGAAACATTTTTCACTCATGTTTAAATATTAATTTGCAATGCAAATAAAAAAGGTCAAACAACTCATATAAATAAATATTTTTATGTACTGAATAAAACGCCGTGAAATTTTATATTTTAGTTATATCATAAATTTTAATATGACATTTAAATATTTAAATTGATCTTAAATAAAAAGAAACCACCCAACCTTACCTTAACAATCTGGCAGTTGAAAATGTGAATTAAATAAGTGATAAGAAGTAAAAACTAACAACTTAAAATCTTCAAAACTAATAAAAAATCAATTGATGAATACAATAATACATTAAAACAACAATAAAAATTAAAAAAAATTTACATAAAAGAAATTTTTAGTTTAAAACTTGTTATATGAGCTTAAAGCCATCTTCAACAAAAATTTACGTAAACGGGAAAAAGAAACGTAATCATAATGCCAATAAATAACAATCAACAACGAGCCTCCCTTTAAACAGAATAACCTAGACTTTCTTTTTCATTAACAGTCAATACGAACCAAAAAAGAAAAAAAAACACAAAAAACTAAAGCGTAAGAAAAACCACTCATATGATGTAGTAAGAGTGGCAACTAAATTTTCAAAAATACTCTCTATAATCTAAAGCCCAAAATTTCTCACAATGTTCAAGCATTTCTCTATGACCACAACAAAATATTACGGCAAACGTGTGAACGTTTATGTTTGTTTATTCTAAACTGTTATTGTTTGGTTTCTTTCTTTTCTCTCACAGTCATTTAAAATTTATTTTATTATTTATTTTAAAAGTTATTATCTTACCATTCTTTTATCAAATATTTCTTTAAAATGTGCTTGTAAGACATTCTTTGTTAAGCTAATTTTACACTTAATGGCATTGAGTTGTTTATAGGCACTGCGTATATGATGCCAAACAAAAGATTTAAGCTACAAACTTTTTTTCCATAATTTCGTAACTAATTTTTCAGTTTCAATCAGATTGAATACAATTACTCTTGTTATTGGAACAATTGTAATTGATTGATTAGATTATAAATTTTGCAAAATTTGCTTAAAGCCAAAAAACAAAAGACTTAAGGCACAAGCGCCAAGGTGAATAAGAATTATTTCATGTTTATGGTGCTGATTTTATTCAAAAGCTTTCTAATTTCAAAAATGTTTAATATTTCTCAAATAAACTTCTATTCTTTAATCAAAAATTTGAAAAGTTTTAAGAAAATCACATCAAAATAATACAGAGACAGTGATCAGCTGCACTAAAATAATCACATTGTCTCTTTTGGAGTTTTTTCTCAGGAAGGCTTTTTGCGTTTAGCGGTATGCAAACCTCTGCATACATACATATGTACATAATTGATCATTATAACCTTTCAGTCAGGATTACGACCTAGTTTTTCACGCCACTTATGTTATGTGCGTTAGTTTTATACACGAGTGGCGGGACCTACAGTTTAAAGTCAACTCAGAACAACAAGTTTCTGGGAAACTCTTCCTTGGAAATTTAATTTACTCTGGGAGTTTTTGTCAGAAACTTGCTAAGGGGTAATCGCCGATGAAATACTTTTTCATGTTTCGTTTTGTTATAGATGTCTGACCTGGAGCTTGAATCGCATCACGTATAATAAGCCTACTTAGTAGACTACGGCGACTGCAACTAACGAATCCTCTATGGTTTCGATATTTCTGATTTCACACATGGCCTGGGAGGAACTGATTAAAAACTGCCTCAAAGGCTTTTTAAGTCCAAATCTCCAAATCCAATGATTCCAATGGATTTCTCTCTAGTAAAAATAAGAACTGTTGTTCCTGAAATGGTGTGGTAAGCTGAAGCATCTGCGAAGAGCACAGTAGGTTGATGAAAATCGCTCCAGTAATCATGAGAACTGTCATCCCCGAAATCGCGGAGTAAGCTGAAGGATCTGTGATGAGCACAGTAGGTTGATGATTATCTTTCCAGTAATCATAAGACTATTATTCCTGTGACCCTGATTTACTGCTAGTTCTTTGCATAAGATCTTAGTCTTCAACTCATTTATGTTTCATTAAGAAACAGCTGAATCGAATTCATGCTTACAATAAGCCTTTGCTTGCTCTGTGCTGCTTGACGTCGTATCCACCATCAATCTTCTCTACCCTCATCAATGTTCTCTATTGTCTAAAGTGGAGTAGTTCTCAGTAGAGTGAAGTCGTCGTAATCTAGTAGACAGTGTGTTGAGAAATATATCTTCAGTGTTCGGAGTCGACTTTAAACTGTAGGTCCCACCACTCATGTATAAAATTAACACACACAATATAGTTCGTGTGAGAAACTAGGTGGTAATCCTGACTGAAGGGTTGTAATGACGAATTATGTATGAATGTGTATTTCTTCAGACTTACTTTCTGTAATCTGCTGGCAAAAATTTTGAGAGTTAATAAAATTGTCATGGGAAGTTTTTCTAAAATCTGTCATTCGGAGTAGACATTAAAACTGTAGGTCTAGCCACTAATGTATAAAATTAACACACGCAACATAAGTGGTGTGAGAAGCTAGGCTGATATTCTAAATAAAGGGTTGTGATGTAAGTAAGCCACGCTAGAGTATATGACAAAGTGCAGTGGCTTTCAAAAGATTAGATTTAAGAGAGCATTAAGCCAATACCACACTAAAATACGACAAGGAAGTCAAAATATATGCCCATATGAAAATATATCTATGAAAATTTCAATGCAAATCGAATGGATTCTGTCCATAAATAGTACTTCGTTAGTCAGCATTTGATTCCGCATTCTAAAACAACAAAAAACTTTGCAGTTCCAACAGTAGACTTAAACCATTCTGTGCCACCTCGAGGTTTCTAATCAATCACCAAATTGAATATAATATCCTGGTATCGCCTCAAAACCTGAGCACTTCAGCTCTATTTCCCCATTGTGGTTTCGTTATCGTTTGTTCTGCATTTGAAATTATATTCAGATAGACCAACCAACGATTTATGTTTGCAATTAAGTGTGGATTTCATGTTAGAGTAGAAAACTGGAAGTGGCCTATTTATTTCGAGTGAAAAACCAAATAAAAAATCATTTTCTCTTTTCTTTGAATTACGAAAACTTGGTACCCTTTTTGATAATCGTTTTTCAAGATGCTTTAACCACATTTGTTTTTAGTTTTTAGCTGTTATGCAAACTGTTTTAATTTTTTCATGTACCAGTATAAAGACTGTGTATCTCTTACGTTTCACTTGAAAAAAACTTGTTCTGATTACAACATTTCGTACGAAGAAAAAGACGGAAAAAAAAAACAAACAATTTTTCTACTTCTTACATAAAAACCACTCAATAAACAAAACAGAAATATTCATTCAATAAATCTTGTTTTCCTTCTTGTTTCATATTAAAACTGAAGCACAAAAAAATAAATTGAAACCAAAAATGAGGCTGATAACGAAAGAAAAAAAATATGAAAGAAAAAGAGTTTTAACATTCAACTGTTGCAACAAGTGGATGTGAACGTGCAACCTAGTGGTGGTATGAAAATAATGAATTATGTGGCTGCAAATAATCGCCACTGGTTACACAAATAAGACAGCCAGTATTATTTCTTTTTTTTGTATTTGTTTAGTAAAAAATATTTCAGACAACCAAAAACGAAATATTGATTACAAAAAAGAAAAAAGAGAAAAAATCGAAATAAAAAGTTGGCTATTGGCTACAGGAAAAACCACTTTCATTTACAAAAAAAAAAAAAAACGAAAACGAAAATAAACGTGAAAATTTTTTGAGAACAACCTGTTTGTGTAGAAATAAATTTCATGGAAAAAGAAACGCTTAAAATATTACAATTGTCTCTGAGAGTTATTGCGACTGCCACAAGACAACTTTAATATTGCTACAACTTAAATAAGCGCTAGGCAGATGAGCTTAAGATTAAGCAACTAAAGTTTAATGGCGAAATTGTGTCATTAAGCCATCTTCTTTGCGTTTTTTAGTGCTAAAAAATATGTTTTTTTCTATTTGGGATGTTTTTTGTTTTTATTAATTATAATGGTTTAATGCATTTTGAATGTCTATATATTGTGGCATTTATTTAATTAAATTAATTGTTTTAAAAGCAAAACATAACAGACGCTTTGTTGGCATTTCTTTAACTCGAGATCTTTGGTACATACTTAGACGACATCTAGTCTGAGTGGGTTTTTGTTACTTGGCTTAATTGTTTGTTTACAATATTTTTCTAACCATTTGTTGTTGTTGTTTTGCTTTGTTTTTCTTAAAATATTTCTTTGGTAATGTCAAGTGTAGTTAATGATACTGTATTAGTTATTCAGAGCCGCTAAAAGCCAAGCCTTAAAATAAATCTTTAGCATACCAAAGCAAGAAAAGAAAAATTGTTTTTAAGAGCTTTAGCACACACTCAAACAGCAACCTTTATTTGGTACTAAAATCTGGTACTTTTTACATAAAAATAAAAATTATTTGTTTGTTCGTTTTGCTATGTATTTTTTACTCTCTTATATTTTTTTTTTATTAAAATTCATCAACTTTAACTTCAAACGTACATATATGCTTATGTTTGCTTCTGGCTTTCTCTTTAATAAATTCTTGGCATGATTTTTATTTTCATATTATTTTGCCTTTTTTTGGTAACAAAATCTACCATGAATGTCTATAATGAAGGTGAAAATCTGTTAAGAAAGATGTCTTACATACGGACGTTATCTGCAATTTAAAATTTTGTTTTCAATTCTCGAACTCATGGAGCAGGCAACTTAATTTAAGTTGAATAATTTAAAGTTATTAAGGGCATAACTTGATGATTAATGATTGCCAATAAATGCCTATAGGCTGGTCAAAAATCATATTAATTTCACGGTTATAAGGTTTAATAATTGCTTATAGAATGCTGCCCAAAAACAAATTAAAACTTGTATGGCTAATCCCTAAAAGTCATCAATAAATTAATAATTACTGAACCATCCATGCAATACACACACTAATAATGTCCTCTAGGGTTTGTTTTTTCATTATTTGTCTTAATATTCCATAAAAGACAAAAAAAATAATCCAATAATCGATTATAATCCATCAAAATTTCATAATGCAATTAAAAATGTATTATATGAGGTATATGTATGTGAATACTTTGACCTTGTAGTGTACACTCATACCATTCATACATATGTAAGTGTGTTTACTGCTTCAACATTTAAAACTTATTTGTTATTATCTTACCGATTATGGTGAAAAATCAACTTTAGATACACCGTTCGATTTGTATGTATCAATGCTTTCAGTAGAGTTCAACCAAAAGCAATCAACTATAAAACCAAAGATGATCCAATATATGACCTAATGGTTGAACATTTTATTCGATAAAAAGAAGTATTTCAGCGGACTAAATGACAACAATGTTCCTGACACGAATGAACAACAATCCATAGCTTAGAATAATGAAGAATCAAAACAACAAGACAACCGGCCAAGACGGAATGGCAACTGTTCCTTTTAAACCAATGAATGACGAAAGCATATACCAATCTTTAGCATACGGGCACAAGAATAGATTCCTGACAATAGTGCCAATAAAAGATCCACATTTTCTCACCGAAAATTTGTCAGAAGTTGCAAATGGCGTAGGGGATAATACCACGAAGCTCTCCTTATTTACTTAATTGATCATTATAAGCCTTTAGTCAGGATAGAGGATAGTACCATGAAGGATACCATGAAGAGAGAGAGAGAGAGAAAGAGAAGGTTACCATGAAGAAGAGTACCATGAGGAGGAGAGGATTGTACCATGAAAATGGCATTTTAAGATAATATCATGAATGTTTACTTATTTAATTAAATAGAATTACAACCTAGCTTCTCACAACACTCATGCCTTTAAATTTCGTTCGTGACTGGCTGGATCTATAGTATATGAAAAGTTTCTCAAACAATCTGTCGTTCGGTGTCGACTTTAAACTGTAGGTCACTCCACTCATGTATAAAAATGAACGCACACAACATAAGTGCGGCAAGAAACTAGGTCATAATCCTGACTATGTTATGTATGTATATCCCCAGCAAATAGAAGAGATAGAAGCAAATAGTCTTGAAATCATGTAAATTGAACGCTAAAAAATAATTTTCAGACCAAACGCTACATATGGATGTGACACTGCGTCAATGACATCAAAAGACCGAGTCCGTCTGGTATTATTTTTGTGGAATATAAACAGTGTCTTTAGGAAAATAATCAAATTTAGAAAAGCTCAACAGCTAAGTTGGGCACGACATGCTGAGTTCACGGGTAATAGCAACGATCTTAAACTAAATAAAACGAAATAATACGCAATAGGCAAAGAGGGCGGTCAATAATTGATGGGAATATTATATGGAAGAGGACCTCTGCCTTTTGAGTATTCAAAACTGGCAAGATAAAATTGAAATCAGATAAGAATGAAGGTGGGTTATAGAACCACCTAAAGTTCATCCCAAGCTACAAAGCAATAGGACGATGAGGGTTCCTCCACCAACAATTAATTTACGAAAATCAGGACAAAGCTTTAAACAAATTTAAGCAAAGATTCTTAAAATAAGTTGTTTCATTGTATCCTTTTTATAAAAAACAATATTTCTTAAAATATGCCCTCAAAATAACGACCCATTCAGTTCGTTTCATAAGTCTTTCGTTTTCAAATATACAAGGAAAGCTTGTTTTACTTCCTCATTATATACAGAGAGTAACAAAATAAACAAAAACAAGAAAATCTATTACAAAATCACCACCTTGATTATTGTTAAAAATAATTAAAAAACAACAATAACAATAACAGAAAATAAATTGTTGACATGCCAACGGTTTTTTTATATAAAATTTTTGTTATCAAAAATTATTGAAGACACCACCACCACCACGCCACATCATACGACACAATGAAAGCATCAAAATTGAGATAAACACGTACAAATTACAAAGTGGTAATGCCGCACCTACTTTTTTATTTACTTTTACGAGTAAAACATAAAAACAAGTGACTCCCCATTCTATGAAATCATAATCAAACAGAAACATCATCCGCCTTGTGATGATCATGGTGATGATGATGATGATGGCGATGGCGATGAGAGACGTTTTTACAACAAAACGCAGACATTGTGTATTCCAATCGCTGTGTTGAATGACGATTAACACAGTTTTAGTGTCGGTTCAATAACCACGTAAAGCTTTGAAAATACAAAAAAAAAGCAGTTGGTCATACCAAAAGAGAATTACAACGATAACAACAAGCGGTAGCAAATAACAATAAAAACAACAACAATATCTAGTATTTTTAAACAAAATAAACGTACGAATAGCAACAGCAACAACAACAACAAGAAAAATATGATAAAGAAATTTATGAAAGAATTCAATGAAGAGTGAAAGCAGCTAGTTGTGTTGGAACGTCCGTCTCCCTTTTAAACGTGTGTCTCCTGTTTATTTATGTGTCTGTCTACATAGATGCGAGTATATGTTTTTCTCTCTCCATTTAAAATTTTCAAATTTGCCATAAATATACATACACAGAGTTATTGTCTACAATTAGCGAGCCAATCGCTGTTTACAGTGGAATCAATTGGGGAAATTGAGGCAAAAACATTTGAAAATTCAAATAAATGATCAGATTTAGGTTGAATTTGGTATATAGGATCATAGAGCTCTTCTTCTTATGTAAAGCATAGCAGACTGGAGTTGAAAAACGTAAAGCAAAAAAGAGTAGGTTATATGAATATCTTGCCATTAGCGGGTTCACTTGAAACCATTGTGAAACCCTCATCACTGTGTTTGCGGAAACTTTGCCATGGAACGTTTACCCTAACAAACTACGGAAAGCTATGTTAAGAACATGCTGCCTGATTTTGTCCTCAGTCCTACGCTTATCCGCTGAGCTTCGTTTTGGTAGTTGGTTCTGGAGGAACAGGTACTCCTAAAACGAAATGATTTAACTTCCATAACAGCCTGGAAGTTTATAAGCCATGGTCATGCCATAATCTCGGTAGACACAGAATCTACTTTCCATTCCAGTTTCATAACGAAGACACCAGATTGAAATGATTCACATTTTCCAGAAAACATCAACCAAGTATTATCTAATGATCCAGATCGCACGACAAAGTCGGATGTGAATGTATATTGCCCCATTACTGTCGAGCTACTATTCACACTGAAATAATGAGAATATCAAATGGTAATATACGTATATTTATCGGCAGTAAAACAACCATTATGGCCGTAGAGAGTGTTTAAATCATTCCTTAAATCGCCGAAGAATGCCGGATGCCTCTGGAGGAGAGAGCGTCACATTCGATGCTTCGACATAAAATTTAGCGGCGGGTAGCTAAGTACTTACGAATTCTGTTAAAATGGAAAATTTTATTGAATTCTATTTATTTATGCAAGAAATCAAGATGAGATAATGAACCCACTTGCACGATATGGATGTATGCAGAACAAAACTTTCGTTAAACCTGATCAGAGACCATCGTAATAACCTCACAGTAGTTATACGACTACGAGGAAAAAGATGCGACCACAAAGCATCAAAGCATGGTGATAAGTATAGAACTCACACCGTCATAACTCTCTCGAAATGGCTGAATAATTTGTAATTTCGTGACAGAATAACTAACATCGGTATTACAATGGGACCTTGTAGGATCAGAGTAAGCTATGATCTTTCTGGCGGTTCAACCTAACGTAACCTATATTCGCAATCAGCGAGATTGAAAAATAAAAGATATATCATAAAGATGTCAACCTCCACTGAGTGCCGAATGGTATGTCCTCGTTCTGTATTTATTTATTTAAGTCTACACAAAAGAGCAGTAGTCGGGTAGTTCGTTTACAGGTCTTCCCAGAAAGTACCAGACTTTAAATGTTTTTGAAAAAATAAAGATATTATCCAGTAATGTAGCTACCTGTACGCAAATAATGTTTTATCCCATTTGCCCCACCGTTCCTGCTTATAAAAGGGACAAAGAGGAAAAAGTGAAGATACTGGGGTATAAGTAACACACAATTATAAAAAGTGTAAGTTTTTAACTTGTTTCCAACTGTTATTGGTATTGTTATATGTTTGTTGTTGTTTGTTACTTTTTTTGCAATAACAACAACAACAATAATAAGAAAATGTATTGAATTTACAACGATCATTGGCACAATTAAACTTTACGATTATGATGAGGTTTTTTTGCTGTTTAAACGCAAAAGTACTTTCTTGTTTTTTGCTTTTTTGTTTTTGTTTCTGTTTTATTTCATTTATTTATTATTTTAACAATACAATACAGTAAATACTTTTTCTTTTATTATTGTTGTTGTACATAGCTGTTGTTCTTATTTTTATTGCCATTGTTGTGGGTTTCATTTATTTGAGTTTGACTCTGTGTTCACAGTTGACTGAAGGTGACAGCAATTTTGATTGTCATGCTAGTGCCGGTGAAATATCGTTAAACATTTACACACGTTTAACAACAATTAATGCCTGATTTAAATTTTATTTTTTAAACTGATTTTACTTTCATGCTTCAATAGGAATTCGTGATTTATGAGATTGTAAGAACAGGTTGAATTCTAAATATAAGAAATGGAAATTGAAATAAAATCGTATTTTAAGGTGGCATAATTAGCCGCGCATTAAGGAAAAAAAACTTGAATAGACAGTAATTGGGTGTAAACAGATATTTGAAATGGATTAACATATTTCAGTGAAAGTTGTCGTATTTATGTCAGAGTAGGGTTTATCAATTATGATTGAAATAGAGTTATAGCTGCTGCAGGTAAGAAAACGAGCATTGAAATTTGTGATTAGAGGCGTTTTTATCATTGGTTTTCAAAAAAAGGGTAAGAGACTTATTATTATTATTACAAATTATAATAATTGTTGGTGTCTCGATAGCTCTGAAATTCGAAGATGTAGTGAATTTTTTTTAATTAACGTTCCCCACAGCTACATGAAACAGAAAATTATTCAATATTGAAAAGGCTAAAGCTTCAAATTGTTTGTGTATATAGAACTAACAAAGTTTCTAACTCATTTTCCACCGACACAAATTGTTCTTTCCATTTAATCCCTTTCCGCACTATTCCGCTTCAACTGACCGGCACAATTTAATGCTCGAAGACCTCTAAAGTTTTAGCTTTCTGTCTATATCAGATCTGTCCTTCCGCAGTCTATGACCAATCCATTCCTCTTACAGTATCGCGTTACTAATTAAAAGGCTTTGAGTATACGTCTCACGCACTTTTTCCGAAAATCTGGAGTATGTTTGATATTGTGTGGATTACCTTCTATGTTTTGCTGTCATATAATAGTAACGACTTAACAGCATCATTAAATAATCTTAACTTATGCTTAGTTGACAGCGTCAAAGATCTCCGCACTCTTTCAATGGAAACATCTGAACAACGCACATTGCTGATGGGATTGGTTACACCCTCTTTATTCAACAAGAGTTCCAATACAACGTGGATTAAATTGATGTTTAACATGCTTATGTCTTTGGTCTTTTCAAGATTTACGCTCGAACCCTACTTTTCTGTCATTCTCATGAAGCATTTTTCTGTTCTGGATTTCCCTATTGGAATGCGATAGCAAGCACATATCTTCTATATAATTCTGTTTATTGTGCGTTTCCTTTCCATCGCTTCAGTTAGGTAAGGCAGTAAATATCATCAACGTCTTTGGACAGGCGAAGTAGGGCACAACAATACAGATAAACCAAGGGGCAAGCAGACAGAGGCAGACGGAGAATGGCAGCACTGAGTTATACGGTATCAGTTCTGGTTGTACAGACCATGTACAAGATGCTCCCAAAAGACCTTGAGGTGAATTCACGGTAGCTTTCCTGCAAAAATTAAAAATTGATGGGACAATGGATGAAAGGGTGTGTGGTTAGCTGAATTAATGCCCGATAAAGGGCTGCTCTTTTCACACTGAAGAACACAATTTGTCATATGGCCACTGTGTATACTTGCCTGTGAACGATAAGCTACCCGCTTTTTCACAGCTGCTCTGAGGCCATAATCAGAAAATATTTTTACAGGATGAATAAGAGTAATCTGCCATATAATAGTAAGTAATAGTATTTATGATTGAAATGGATTTATTGATGACCTCAACTAAACATTCTGAAACCAAAAAATTGAACCTCTAGTGCCAGAAAACATTAGGAAGAAAACCGTAATTGAAAAGATGTGGCAAGTTTATGAGGAAAGTTTCTGAGAAAAAGAAAAACAAAAAACATTATTGGATGCTAACTTAAAATGTTAGGTGGCGAAATTGCCACAGTAACAGCCACCTCAAAGCAGAGCGAAGACGGGTCATATGTTTTTGTACTCTTTAGAAATGAAAGTGAATCTAGTCGGAATTGTCGTAATTATAGAGCCCGACATTTCGTTAATACCGCTGGATCCGTATATAAGTGCGTTTTTAGCCTCTCCAGAAAAAAAAATAGTTTTAGCACATAAATATGTATGTTTTTATCAGGATACAGAGAAAATTTGGATAGATACCGTTAATGAGTTACATAACACAACGAACATAATGGATCATTACAACCGTTCAGACGGGATTACGATCTAGCTTCTCACACCACTTATGTTGTGTGTGTTACCGTATAGCGGTACCTACGGTCTCAATCAGCTCTTGTCTCTGAGCCACCGCAACAGCCACCAGGAATTTCTTCCTTACACCGTTTCGAGTTTTCTCGATTCTTTGAAGATGACGTCATTCATGCTGTAAATCTGTGACTTCGAATGAAGTTGGCTTTGACCAAATCCATCCTAAATTCATAAGACTTTTACTACCTAAGATATCACGTTATATTATGCACTTATTTAACACCATTATCACTACCAGCCTCTTTCCTAACTGTTGGAAACGTGCTAAGGTCATTCCCGTGCCTAAATCAACAAATGAGTATCGCCTCATATCGATACTTCCATTTTTATCTGAAGTATTGGAACGACTGTTACACAACCAAATTAGTACTTATGGCCATCTGCTGCTCTTTAGCAAACAATCTGGATTTAGAACAGGTCATAGCTGTGTTTCTTCGCTGTTAAGTGTATCTGAAGATATAAGATCCAATATCGATAATGGTGGTATCACACTTTTGGTACTTCTGGACTATTATATTATATGTCACTCTGGCAGATTTCGGTATCATCTTGCAACATATTTTGAGGATGTAATTTAAAGGCTTGATTATATAAGATACATATGTATATATTTATTAGAAAAGTTAAGTAAAAAACAATAAAGAATTTTCAAAACCAAAAATTTTATGAATTGAATGCCCAAAGCTAAAATAGTTTATATTCATTATATTCGAACATATTTTTTTCTTAAAAATTTGAAAAATTATATTTTGGCGCCTGCTAATTCTTATTTATACAACTCAATTATTACTTAAAATATGGTTTTATGTAACAAAATTATTCATAACAGAAATCACCTTTAAGAAATATTTTCTAAATAAACGCTTAAAAACAGTCACGTTTATTTAGAAGAAAAAAAATTGAAATACAAATCAACACAGACAAAACTTTAATTCCACCAAGCCACGTTAAACTTTGTAAACGAATATTAGAAGAAATAATTTATGTTATTAATGGACTTGACTTTAAATCGCAAAAACGTAATTTTTTAATAGTTGTTACACCCAGCATTCCTAATGATATCACTAATAACGCTACAAAATGTATAAGAAAAGATGTTTTTTTTTTTTGTTGTTGAAGTTATAAATGCCAATTCAAATGGTAGCTTCTCTCTTTCTTCAAAACTGCTCAAAGCTAATCCACCTGTTTAACACCTTTAAGGTGTCAAATACCATGTTGTATAGATTTCAAGTGTAAATTGCCAAAAAGTATTTAAAAGTCAAATAAATAATTATTTTTTTCGAACTTTTTTTTCTTTTTTTTTATAATAAAGAAGACTTTGTAGAAAAAAAACCAAAAACTATTTGAGAATAGAATTATTTGTCTTTATGTTGTGGTTTTTGTTTTTTACTTTAAAATTAATTCTAAATTTAATTGAAATTTAAATACACAAGGTGTAAATCAAGTAAATTATTTGTATGTTTTTCGGACGAGTTCAAGGTAGTCGTCTGTAATAAATTTTTATTTTTTTATTAATTTTTGTAAACACTGGGTGTATAACAGCCAGTATAAGAAAAAAAAACCAAAATTATTCAGCCGGTATTATTTTAATGAAAAAATTCCACTCAGTTTTTATTATTAAAATAATTCCAAAGAAAAATATTATATTGGCTTAGATAACAATATTCTTTAAATAAGCTGTTCATTGGATTGACACACTTAGGTTACATAAGTCCCTTTGTGGTACCACAGTTTTCCGAATCCTGATGAAGCCACTCAGACTGCCAATCTCAATTCGTGACAGTTCTTCCAGATCATTAATATTGTAGGCATAAAGATGCATTTTTCTCCACCGGCCGTTTGCTGGGCATATCAGTAGTCACCGTAGTCTAGTAGATAAAGTAAGACCCCGCTTAACGCGGGGATACGTTCCAATAAGTTCCAGCGGTAAACGAAACAGCGTTATACGAGGCAACTTAACACGTACTTATGCATACACCTAGTAATACTATGTTCAGATATGCACTTTTATTGAGTCAATATTCGATTTATTGAGTACAATATTTTAAGTGTTCAGGCATAATAATATACGCAGTTCAGCTGCTTGTTCAATATTCATTTGACAGCTGGTAAACAAAGCAGTTGGTTGTTTTTTTTTTTTTTTTTTTTTTTGACGTTGTTGACATTTGAGTTGTCAAATACCAACAGAGTGTTCGGATAATTGTAATATGCGCACTGAACATACTTATGACAGTGCTGCATTTTAAGTTTTACTCAATATTATAACAATTTGCGTATATTGCGTATAATGGCGTTTATTGCAATTTACGCAATATAGTGCACCGCTTTTGGGTGGTGCCTGGCATTTCAGACAAAACGAACTATGAAAAAAAATTTCTTCTGCGAATGCTTCTCAGCAGATTTCTGGCAGACTTTGAGAGTACACAAAATTGCCATGAAAAAGTTTGTCAAGAATCTGTCTTTCGAAGTCAACTTTAAGTTGTAGGTCCCGCCAATCATGTATAAGTATTTCACCACACAACATAAGTAGTGTGAGAAACTAGATCGTCGTAATCCTGACTGAAGGGTTCTAATGACCAATTGCGAATGTATGCATGTATGTCAACAATAGTTGAAAAATAACTTCCTCTTCTCTCTCACATCTACAGCTTGTTAATGACAGCGTTTATCTTTAAATGATAATAATGAAGCCAAATCGTCTGCAAATTTTACATTCAAAACTTCAATTACATGACGCTTACGCAAAGGCAAACGCAATGACAGTGACTTAATACTTAAGTCGATTGTTTTCTTCTTCGCCTGTTCTAGGGAAAAAAATAAGAATTATTCCACAATCTATTCCTCACAATAAATCAAAAACTTATCAGTACCACTACATTTCAAAATATTTTGAATAGTTTTTAATGTTCAAGAAAAAGCTGAAGTCAAAATTTCAAAAAAACCGTATCACATCCCACGTAAAAGAAAGCATCATGAGACGACATTAAAGGTCGTGATATTTTAAACGTTCGGAATAAATTATAATTTCTAACGACGAAAATAGGCATTAACACACAAACAAAAAGAATACAAAATCAAATTTCTTGATTATAATTTATGAACGCAATTTATAATCAAAAAAGCATTCAATGTAAAATCGTTAATTAACAAAATAATATTCAAATAACAGAATATTTTAAAAAAGCACGCTTGTGCCCTAAGTCCATTGTTTACAAACTTATATAAATGGTACTTAAAATACAGAATGAAAGAATGAAAAAAACCGCATTCTGTTCTGTTATTGAATAACAGCAGCATACCAGTCATACCATCCCTAACCTACCTTTTTGTCAACAACATTATTGCCGAAGTTTATAAACATCATGGTAATCATACTTATAACGTTCATCACTGCATTGTGTGTGAGTGAGTGAGTGAGTGCATGGCATTGTCAGTTTATATTTAAATAACAGTTAATTGTATTTTTCAGCTGCCTGAGCTTGTGTTAGTGTAATTGGCTGTATGTTTACTTTGTTTATAAACATGTGAGTATTGCAAGAAAAAAGCTTTTAATTTGTGTTTCTTTTTTCTCACTCTCTTAAACAAAACCAACCTACAACATTAATAGCTGCAACAACAACGTGCAAAAATGTAAAAAATCACTCGTTATTATGCGTTTTTCGTTTCGTATGAAATTCGTTTTAAAACCGCTACTTTTTGTAGTGTTGCTTTACTGTTCTTCTGCTTGTTTATGTGATATTTTGTCGGCATTTTTTTATTTTTGTTTTTCACATTTTTTTGTTTATGTTTCTTCTCTTTGCTTCATCATGCTAAAGTTTTAAGCTGTGTTGTCGTGTTGCTTTATACAACGAACAGGTTCGTTTTTATGTTTTTTTTTTTGTTATTTTGTACATGAGCATTACAAAAATTTTAAAGCTTGAAGCTTCCATAAGACTAAAACAGAGACTACCACAACAACAAGCCATAATGCTTTTGGTGCTACTACGGTTAGTGGTGCTGCTGATGTCGCGGTGAAAAAAACGCTTAAACATGAATTACTTACAGCTGAGCAAATTATTACACAGAAAGGTTTAATAGAATGGAACGTAGATGTATATGCCTCTCACCTCCTTGTCTTAAAGCACAGGCAAACTACTGAAATATCACATTTTCTTTCAGCGTCATACAGATAGTAGTACGATAGCAGTTTTAGACTAAAATCTATGGGATAAATTTTGACTTTATGACAAAAGTGGAAGAACTCTGTATTGTTAATATGGACTCTCAAAACAAGCTTTCTCAATGAGTACAAATGCGATAAACACTCCTGAAAGTCTATATAGAAGGCCAAAAACAAGTCGCTATTCTTGTCCACATATATTAGGTATTTTAAAGAAGCAAATTAAATCCGAAGAGCTTAGTCAATTGCAACACATTCTAAAAAGAGCCTGCATTCACCTTCACACAAAAAGAAACTAACCAGGGTTACTGCCATCCTAAGAGGTTTAAAAAATAGAGAATGTCAAAGGCATTCAAGTTTAGTCCCTCGCAGGAATGTATAACTCTCTTAAATGTCGTTACAGCTTTGCAGTGAAAGTTAAACGTACATGCCTATTAGAAAATGAATATTAGGGACTTCTATCATATAGGGGCCATAGAGCCCTGCAGTAGATAGAAGGTAACATATTCCACATTCATTGTATGTCCCTATCAAATGCATTAATTGCTACCTTTTCAATGTCCTATTACCCGGGAGACAAGACTAAAGAAATCGTACAAAAACTACTGAGAAACTTTATATCTGCCCAACATCGCAGAACTAAGCCTGAGTTACAATAAAACAATACCAGAACCATGGCAACAGATTAGTTAGGTAGAAGCGGCTTTCCACTCAAGAAGTATGAACGGACACACTTAGGACACACAGGGTCCATTGTGATACCACAGTTTTCCATTTTCCCCTTAGGCCAGGTCCCACTCATATCTTCGGATGCAACCCAGATAGCCAATATCAATGCATGACAATTCATCCAGATCTTTCATATAGTAGGCACCATCGCAACAGATTAGCTATCAGAGAAAATTTTACTAGCAAACCACCGATTACTCTGAATTTTATTTGCTTTGACAGTAGTAAGCCCAAAAATCCGAGATTTAGGACAATATAATATTTTAAAAGGACTTTTATATGTGGAATACTCCAACTCATTAGCATTTCATTATAATATAACTACACTGTTGTACAAAACTTCAAATATTTTGAACGTTTTCAAGTTACAACTTGTAAAAAACCGCTAAATTGTAATACAGTTGCTTAGTGTTAGCGCTGGTAAACACAAACAAATTATGCCAGATTTGTTGATGAAAAGCGTTATAAAGTTTAGTCAACGACAAAACCTCTTTACGTTGAAACGTGAACAACGGATAGAAAGCAAAAAAAGTCTCATAAAACGGTGCGTGATCTACCACAAAGTGGGTGAAGTGAATAAGAAACCAACTTTCGATTTTAACTGATAAAAGGAAAAAAAAATAATTGCAGATGAAAAAAGCGGGATTACAAAAATTCAAAAATAATACGAAAAAAACCAGTTAAAATTTTAAACGTTTAAAAAATTTTGTTTTTCAAATTTAAAACGCATAAAAATATAAAAAAATAAACGAAATTCAACTGCGAAATAAAAATATTTGAAAAGCCCATAAAAAATTTGAATAATTTTTTAATTTTGATAAAATATAAACAACAACAACATAGTATTTGGAATATAATTTATAAAAATCCGTGTAGAAAACAAGTGGTATGTGTGTGTTTTTAAAATTATAAATAGAAAAAAAAAGAAATTTTCAATTCAAAAGAAAAATAAGAAAACAAATAAAGTAATCGAAAGAAATTGCAATTCTTGTCGTTTAAATCAATATATTGTACATAAATAGTATACATCAATATGTCAATTACAATTATCAAGTGAAATTCAATTTCACAAATGTGTTCAATTTTCTACTAAATATTGTAGATTTTATTTATAAAATGTTTGAAAAAGTAAAGGAATTTCTTTTTTAAATGAAACAAAACATACTCATGAATATATACAGAAATTAAAAATTTTAAATATTTATAACAAAAATTTCTAAAAACAAAAAATATTAACTTTGGGGTGAATATAACGTGAAGTATTTACATTAAAAAATTTTAAATTTTTAAATTTTTCTGTATTAGTAATTAAACCTGTTTTTAAACATTTAATTAAAATTTTATTAGAATTTTTAATTTCAGTCGTAAGGTTTTTATTGTTTTAGTTCGACATAAAATACGATAATTATGATGTGAAATGCTATTGGGTTTTACTAGGAAGAAATAATGTGCTGTACCACCACCATTCATTGATTCATTCATTGAATTAGATTTTAAAGTTAACCACACCTTTTTTTATTTTTTTTAAATACTAAAATTTAAATTAAATTAATTAAGTCGCCGTGGTGTAGTAGGTAGTGTGTTGGCTTACTATTCGTAAAGCCCGGGTTCGTATCCCAGGTCAGACATCAAAAATGAAATATAAAAAAAAAAAAAATATTTCTTCGGCGACTTCCTCTCAGTAGATTTCTGGCAAAAACTCTGAGAGTAAAATAAACCTGCCATGAAAAGTTTCTCAAAAATTCTGTCGTTCGGAGTCGACGTTAAATTGTAGGTCCCGCCACTCACGTATAAAATTAACGCACACAACATGAGTGGTGTGAGAAGCTAGGCCGTAATCCTGACTGAAGGGTTGTAATGGCCAATTATGTATGTATATATGTATGTAAATTAAAAAATAGATTATGAAGATACCGGATTATAATTAGGTCTTGCCTTAACAGGCCAAACTAATTTCACGCATTTTGAGACTTAAAGTTCTATTTGTAATAAATTTTTAAACTACAAATTAGACACACTTTAACTAATACTAACGTTAAAAAATGTGTTGTAAATTGTTTCGCAGTGTCATAAAGTGTCAAACCATAAAGGAATTTTTATAAAATCTCGAGTAATTGTTCTTTACTATAACCAATTACCATACATATTACATGTGAATGAATATAAAAACAGCGGACAATTCAATGCCTTTACTTTTGCACATACAACTGTCTTATAACAACACGGTGCTGCAGTCAAAATACACCAATGACATTCTGAAAGTGTATTATCTTGTGAACAGATTGACACTTCGTTTGATCAAATCGGACAAAAATTACCGCAAATATTGGCTGAATTTCAAAATGTATCAATACAAAGTTTGTATGCAGTTCTACTACGGTATATAAATAATGTAGATATGCAAAGTTACCAAACAATGCATCAACTATAAATCCGATGCCTGATTGGTTTTTGACTACGTTAAAAATACACATTAACGACGTTTTGAAATAGTATACATTGTAAACATTTTGTATAGCAGCTTTATGAAACACTATATTTTGTTCATACACAAAGCAACTAACATTTTGGAAGTTAGCCATTATTTAAATAGTATAACAGTCGTGTTATGTTAATTTCATATTTCACCTTATCAAATAAACTTTCAATTGAAGAATTTTCAAAAGTTTTGATGAATCTTGATTGTTTACCGTAAAATATGCCAATTTTACGTTTGGGCGACTACCAGAAGTCGGCTAATACTTGTGTTTTTTGGAAATATTATTATTTCGGTTTGCGCAGACATTGGCAAACTTCTGGTGGTAGATCAAACGTGAAATTGGTACATTATCCAATAAACAATCAAAATCCATCAAAAATTCTGAAAATATTTGAAAAAAAATCCATGAAAAATATAACACGACTGCTATACTCTTTAAATAATAACTACGGTAATTTTTGTTCGATTTTATCAAACGAAGTGTCAATCTCTTCACAAGAGAAAGCACACACAATTTTATATTTTTTAATCAAAGTTTGCTACAATGAATGGACAAACTTGAAAAAATATGAAAAAAATTCGCATTTGAAAAGTTTACCTTATCAAACCTCATAGAATATTAAATCAAATAATATATATATGTACACCATTTTAAAGGCCCGTTTCTCTACTTTGTAAAAAAGTTTAAATTTGTGATATTGGTTCAGAAATGTTTGTGTAATCAATAAATTTGTGCGTAAAGTGCAAAAAAAGCAGTTTTTGTCAAATAAAACAAATTTGGAGGTTTCAAGAAATATAAAAAAATATTTTTGAGTTCTACTCAATAACACAACATAGACTAGCTGGTTGTTTTTTATTTGTTTTTTTTTTTTGCGAATAGTGTAATCGTATTGGGGTATAATTTTTATTTAATTGGAGTAATAATTCACTATTTTTAAAGAAGATTTACTACATACGTCTGAACACCTTTTTTCCCAGTTCTCATTAAATTCACTTGGATTATTTTTTTTATTTTATCCTTATCACTCTATATATATATTCCATAAATAGTAGATGCTTGACTCCTAATCATATCATATTTTTTTTTATAAATTTTTATTTCTTTATTTTATTCAGTAAGTCTTACTGTCTTACATCTTAGCAATTTCATTAATCAATGTCAATTTAATATTCCTCTATCTATTAATTAACTGACGCGTCATGGGTGGTTACATGCCATTCAAGTTACACAAAAGACCGCCTTTTCACTTTAGCTTTAACAAAATGTATGTATATTGTATGATCAACATTATCAGTAAATAAATGTTTATAAAGAAAATAGCGCGTGGTGAATTGCTTAGAAATCTCATAGAAGGAATCGAGAATTTACTCTACTCGCTCCCGAAAAATTGAATTCCCCAGGAGATTGGAAAATTGCTTAATATTTTAATGATTTTTTTAAAAGAAGAAATGTTTCTTTCTACCTGCATAGATCATTCAAATAATGTTGCATAAGGAGTGTTGAAAATAAAATCATTATTTACACAACATGAACATGAAGATGCAATCATATATGTACGTCAAATATACAATGTTTTGTTCGATGAATTGTTAGCGTTCTGTAGGTAATACAAGTTATCAGTTTTTATATCGACTGAGGAGAAAAAAAATTAATACAATCAATACACGAATACGAATACCATGGTAAGCACTTGATATCAAATCCGAAATATAAGACGTATACATTAATACTTTCCCACATTGTTGTCTTGATGTTACACAATTTTTCTGCTTTACACCAAAGCCTGCTGCTCACGTTCTTACTTCTACATGATTGACGTAGGGGAAAATGATAAAAGATTTCAAAGAAATTTCCTCAAAGTACCAACAGAACCTATTTTACTGCCCGGACCATCAATTGTGGCCAGAGCAAGCGATTCACACCATTTTTGCCTAACGTTGCCATAAGGGACCTACTTTGTATATTCAATTTCATACATACATACATAATCGGTCATTACAATCCTTTTGTCAGGATCACGAAATAGTTTCTCACACCACTTATGTTGTGTGTGCTCAATTTTATACATGATTGACGGGTTTAAAGCCGACACCAAATGACTGAAGAAGAAACTTTTTCATGGCAATTTTATTTACTCTCAGAGTTTTTGCCAGAAATCTGCTAAGAGGAAGTCGTTGAAGAAATAGTTTGTCTAATTTCGTTTCATTGGATAAGTCTTGAACCCTGGTCCCACGTCTAATAATCCAACACACATCCTAATAGACTGCAGCGACTTCCAATTTCGTTTCACTAAAATGTTCTGACCAAGAATTCCTTTTCTATCAAACTAATTAGTCCAAAATAAAGTTTTGCGGATAAAAATCAGGAACGAGTTCTATACATTTTCATAAAATTTTCTCCATTTTTTTTACTCTCTTTTTTAACTGGGGTCAACACTCATGAGACGATCCTTGTTCATATAGGGAAGTAAGCTAAATAGCTAGAGTAAATAGCTATAGGCTGTCCACCCAAGAATGTTGGATGGATGCACGTAGGATACATAGGACCCACTATAATACCACCATTTTCTATTCTCCCCTAGTCGAGTAACCACTCGGAGCTCCTGAAGAACCGATTTAAACTTTCAATGTTAATGTGTGGCAGTTCCTCCAGATCATCCATATAGAAGGCACCAAGGTGCAATATTTTTTCTCCGACATAGTGCAGGACATGTACCCAATAGGTGAATAATAGTCTCCTCTATTTTTTCAGCAGATTCTACAGAAATCGTTTCAATGATGTTCAAGACCAATATAAGAGTCGTTTTTTCCTCCCATATATTGCTGCTTCTGCAGAAATTATTTCTAAGCTGTTCAAGCCCAACATGTTTCATAAGAAATCATTTGCAAGTTGGCCAAAGCCAATATGCCTCACATGACTGCCTTTTTGTCCTCCGACATAGTGCATATAGCCAGATGGCAAAGGCCATGTGGGCTTTTTTCATAGTGCAGAGCATATACCCAGTGGGTGAAGAACAGTCTGTCTCCTCTATTTCCTCATCTCTAGCGCTTCTGCATATAAAGGGTGTTTTTTATAGAGGTATAGAGCTTTAAGTTGGCATTACTTTTCAAGATGGCGCCCTATTTAACAGCTGTCAAGTGATTTATTCTCAGTTTGGTTTGGCAATTCATCATGAATGGACTCACGCCTGAACAACTCTTGCAAATAGTGCAATTTTATTTCGAAAATAATGGTTCTGCGCGAAAACGTATCGCGCACTACGTCCATTTTATCGTCGACAAAATCGTCCATCAGAGCAGTTAATTCGATTAACAATGGAACGTTTTCGCACCACGTTTACTCTTATTGATAACTCGCATCCCTAGAGACGCTGTACGGTGCGTACAGAAGAAGCTATTGCTGCTGCAGAGCGTAGCATTGAGGAAGACCCGAATGAGTCCATCCGCCATCGAGCACAGGAATTGGATCTGTGTCCATCCACTTTATGGAAGATTTTGCGGAAGGATCTTGGTTTGCGTGCTTACAAAATCCAACTCGTGCAAGATTTAAAGCCAAACGATCATCAAGTAAGGCGTAGATTCGTCGAATGGGCCCAAAACGAGATTACCGTTGTTCCCGATTTTCATAAGCGAATTTTGTTTAGCGATGAAACGCACTTCTGGTTGAATGGCTACGTCAACAAACAAAACTGCCGCATTTGGAGTGAAGGTAATCCTCAAGTGTATGTGGAAACAGCGTTACATCCAGAAAAACTGACTGTTTGGTGCGCTTTATGGGCTGGTGGAATCATTGGTCCGTACTTTTTCAAAAACGATGGTGGCCAGAACGTTACAGTCAATGGTGATCGGTATAGAGCCATGATTACTAACTTTTTCATTCCTGAATTGAATAACCATGATGTCTAGGAGATGTGGTTTCAACAAGATGGCGCAACATGTCACACAGCTCGTGCCACAATGGATTTATTGAAAGACACATTTGGTGACCGCCTAATTTCACGTTTTGGACCTGTGAATTGGCCTCCAAGATCTTGTGATTTAACACCGGTAGACTACTTTCTGTGGGGCTATATAAAGTCATTGGTCTATGCGGTAAAGCCACAAACGCTTGACCATTTGGAAAACAACATTCGCCGTATTATTGCCGATATATGGCCACAAATGTTGGAAAAAGTCATCGAAAATTGGACGTCCAGATTGGACTACAACCGCGCCAGCCGTGGCGGTCATATGCCAGAAATCATATTTAAAATGTAATGCCACAAGATTATCTTTCGGATAAATAAAATTCATGTCAATCGAATAATCCATCGTTGCTTTATTGCAACTTAAAGTTCTATACCTCTATAAAAAACACCCTTTATCAAGATGTCCAAGACCAATATGTCTCGGGATGAGTGCTCATAATACAATGTCTGTTAATGATCTCGAGAACCATACTGAGCGTGCTTCATTTGAGCTTAAGCAGGCTTATCTTTCGCCCTTTTCACCAGATTTTGTGTACCGTTCTGCCCTGGAACAGAAGCCGCCTATCTGCTGTTACCGGAATATATGACTGCCAATTATTGGCTCGCAGGCCCTTAGAGAGATTCCCAAAGTCAAGAATTCAACGGAGAGTTTGATTGTTATGCTAGCATAAGCTGTGCTTTAGAAGAATTTATTTCTGCTTTGACTCTATTCTTGATAATTTTTTCTCACTTTTAACTAAGTAAGGTATAAGAATAGGGCAAGTATATGTATTTTATAAAATTTAGTTTCAGCTTTAATTAAAATTTAATATGATTTATGAAATGTAACTACAATTCTATTTATTACTTTATGTTTTGTGACATATGACATATGACGTATGAAACATATGACGTATGATATATATGTATATACATACCATATGATAAAATAAATTTTTATTATATTCTGCTTTTAAATTATTACAGTGCTATATAGCCGACCTTTATGGAAATGTTTATGTTAATGTTGAAGCATATTTTATTTCCTGATAAGTAAGTACGTGACATGTTTTATGGTTACAAATTGTTACCACATAACCTCTGAAAATATGATTTTGACATCAAAAACCAAATTAAAATTTTTAAGGTGACCTTTAAATAACTTAAAACGGCATACCAAGTTCTATCCTTAATTTTTTTATTTTTATTAGAAAAATAGCAATAATTCCTAAAAGTTTGCTAGTACGTAGCATCAAAAAGTTTCTTTCTTATATAGTTAAATTATGAAATACTATGATTATATCATATTTTGATTGATTAAATATTCCTATACAATGCATTTTAGAATTTTTCCTGGAAAATTTATTTATTTACGGTTTTATAACTGCACTATAATCGCCTTAAAATAAACTAATAAAACAACAATTTATAGCCTAAAGATGTGATCACTGCTTTTATTTTGGCAAAATTCCAACTTAAACGGTCTCTATATCTTACAGAGAATCTTGACCACTTAGAATGCCGTTAAACGGATTTTTTCTTTGTAGCGTTTATGTAATTGTTCTCATAAATAAAATGTAATTGTTTTTATTTAATGGCCACCTGTGATTTTGTAGCTTAAATGTCAGTGTCATGTTTGGAAACCAAACAAACCAACATAAATATTTCGAAAACGGTTTAAAATTGTTTACAGCTTGAAAATATTTCAACGTTTAAAAGTTTTTAAATATTTAAATATGCACAATATAAGCAAACGATATCAATAATAGCACATACATACATGCATACAATCATATCGAATCAAGATTAATGACGTTGCGGGGGTTAACATAAAGAAACGTGACTTAACCCACTGTAAAAATGAAGCGATAAAAATAAAGTTTAATCCTCTTTAAACTTTAATTTATTAGTTAAACGGCAATTTTAAGAATTAAGAATATTAAACTTCTCGCTTAATAATATTATACGTACATAACAAAAGACTTAAGCAACATACCTTTTTTATTTGTACTCCACAAACACTATAAATGCCTCGTAGATTTTTTAATAACAATTTATCTTTAATGATTCATCTGTTTTTAATTTAAAAACCAAAACAGATTTATCATTATCTTTACTTTTGTTTTTTCTTATTTTTTTTTTATTCGTTTCTTTAAAAAGCAAAAGTAAATTCATTCCTCATAAGCTTCAAGTATATACCACTTAAAGCATCAGAATTCGTACACAATAATACTAGAAAAAGAAACATAAAAGCAAAAAAGAAGTTTCTTATAACAAAAAAAACATCATATTTAATAAGCAAAAAAAGCAAAGCAAACAAAAAAATTCATATAAAAATCTATAACGTGTGAATTTATATGCTGCAACAATAAAAACAACAAAAAAAAAACAAACCGCAAGTACGTCTATAATGTAAGGCAGGGAAAAAATTTGAAAAAAAGCTTCTAAAAGTAAAAAAAAAACAAAATTATTTGCAATTGTAAACACTAGACAAATCTAAATACCAACCCAAAATGACATAAATAACCGTAGGAGCCTAGGAGTGCAACTTGATAAAATTTGCCACAAATACTACAACAGTGTAAACAAAAACAAACAAACAAACAAAAGAAATACCCACGTTCGTAAATCCACAAAAAAAATAAAGAATAAAAGTTGTGAATAAATGTGGCAGGTAGTCGTTGAAGAAGTAATGAAAAATACACTGGCTTGTAAGTACGTAGAGCAGCAGAGAAGTTCTTAAATTATCAAAAAACTAAGATAATACGAGGACATATTGCAAAATGAACGAAAAAGAAATCTTCCAAAGATAATGATTTGTGTTCCTGAGCATGATTTGCCTTTTGATTTTATTTTGCTTATTGTAGTCGCCGTAGTCTAGTAGGTACTGTGTTGGTTTATTACACGTAAAGCCCGCATTCGTATCCCAGGTTAGACATCAAAACGAAATATAAAAAATATTTCTTCGGCGACTTCCGCGCAGCAGTTTTCTAGCAAAAACTCTGAGACCCAAATAAAATTGCCATGAAAAGTTTCTCTAAAAATCTTTCGTTCGGAGTCGACGTTAAACTGTAGGTCCCGCCACTCACGAATAAAATTAACGCACACAATATGAATGGTGTGAGAAGCTAGGCCGTAATCCTGACTGAAGGGTTGTAATGACCAATTATGTATGTATGTTTTATTTTGACACCCATCACGTCAGTAAAACAGTAAGAAAGAAAGACAAGAGCATGCACTTCTTTAACAATGAATCTTGCCAACGAAGTTTCCTTTCACGTTCTACGCCGTGTCCAGTAGGTAGTGTGTTGTCTTATTAGGCTTCAGGTCTCGATTCAATCCCCAGATCAGACAAAACGAAATATGAGAAAAAAATTCTTCGGCGACTTCCTCTCAGTGGATTTCTGGCAAAAATTAAATAATATTGCCATGAAGTAGTTTCTTAAGAATCTGTCGTTCGGTGTCGGCTTTAAATTGTAGGCTCCGCCACTCATGTATAAAATTAACACACATAATATGAGTGGTGTGAGGCACCAGGTCCATAATCCTGACTAAAGGGTTGTAATGACCAATTAGGTATGTATGCATCGCAATGGATCTAAATGCTGGCTTAAGTGGGTCACCTTTCTGAGGAGTATACGGCCAAAGCATATTAATGAATAAGGCTGCGAGGCATACTGTAGGAACTTTCCTCCTCTAACTTTTTGCTCCAGATTTCCAGTGAATTCCACTCTATAACCAGTGCCTATGTCTACTTTTACTGTTTCATCATTGAGTTTTTTCATTTCATTCCTGTTCTATATGCATTTCCAAAGCATAATTTCCTTTATAATAGGAATTTGGTGTTATCTTTGTCATAACATAAGTTTGGTTATAGTTTTTGGCCAGAACATGCCCAGAACGCTTGATAAAAGCCTGAGTGAAGTTCACCGCAATGTTCTACGATTCGCAGCAATTCAAATGAAGTCACATTGTAACAAAAAGTCCTGCATAGTGTTTACCAGTTATTGAAAGAGCACACTCCTTTGTCTAGCAGCAGTTTCGATAGCGATTGGTCGGCTGACATTGGTACTTATGTAGAATACAACATCGCATGTAAAGAATGTTGTTTATGTCGATAATTTTCCCAGGAGTTCTTCTCCAAGCCCATGCGCTAAAAATTTTCAAGTGATCAAGGGTGACAAAAGCATTTTCCTGATCGATTAAGGTAAAGTGGTAAATACCACTAAACAAATTGTTTAATAAGATGGCTGTCTATGTGATATGTACCTGTGCACAGCCAAGTTGAGCGAAATCCACATAGACTTAAAATCGTTAGGGGACGTTTATTCACAACCTAAGCAATGAATTTATCGGCAATGTAAATCGGAGATATATCTTATTCAAAGCAGTTATGATGACTCCGTTAGTTCATTACATACATGATGCCAATTTTCCATAATTTTTGTATGGCCAGATAGCATAAATTTCTTTTTTAAAGCTTAACCAGAAACTGCTTGAACATCCCACGTATCTCTACCAATACATATGTATATTGAAGCCAATATTCGCACGCTATATAAGCCGTGTAAAAAACACAAAAACTTAAAATAAAAACAGGCACTTGCATTAAAAGATAATAAAAGCAAAGTCACATAATAAAAAAAAAGCCGAACTTTAAAGAGGTGGTAAATAAACTGTCTCAAAAATTTAACTTTATTAGGGTGATTATAATTAATTTTTAAACACTCTTTACACCTTCAATAACGCTTAAAAACTAAGCGAACTCGCAACTGCAATAAAATTAAAGTGTGAAAAAAACTCGTGCAGAAATTGCCCAAAAAACGTAAAAAAAACAAAAAAAAAAGCTTAAAACAAAAAGAGTTAAAAACGATACGATTTCAGGTGTGGCGTGCAACAATTGTTGCAAATGATTATTTCATGAGTGTTACTATTTTTTTTATGGATTTTCAAACACTTTTTATTATTTAAATAAGTAAATAAACAAAAAACAAAAAGAGTTTTTTGTGTTTTATTGCATTAAAACTGAAAAAATAGACAAAAAAAATCCAGCAAATGATGTGTATGAGATTAAATTGGTTCAAAATGAAACCAAAATTAAAGTAACGGGGCGTATGAATTTTGGCAAATTATAAAACAAAACAAAAAGGAATTGATTTAAAAATTACTATCAAAACAAAGAAAAAAAAACAAAATACGATTTAAAATTTTTTTTTTTTGTTCAAATCAAAGTGATTGTATAGAGTTTGTTAGCGAACTTAAACTGGGAGCAATTCCCTCTTTAAAACTAAGTCTGGCTGTTACAATTAGACTTAAATTTATGATTTATTTTTACAAAAATCGAAAGTTAAATACAGTTATTTGAATTTGTTTTTCAGTTTTTTTTTTTTTGTAATTAAACCACGAACACTGTTTCAATTTTGAACTCTTTTTTCAAAATTAAAAAAAAAACAAAAATAAACCATTCGTAATAAGTTATTCGTATTGCCTTTGAGTTTAAATTGCAAAATTTGTTTTTTTTTCTTTTTTTTTTGAAATGAAAATTGTTAACCAACAATAAATGGCTAAAACCAATCAATTTTTAACGCAATTTTTCATTGTTTTTTTCTACTAATAGACATACACAGGCACACATTATTAAATGTGTGTTCATTTGAAGAAACGTAAGCTAACTGGTGTAGTAAGACTAGCAGCATTAAGTAAAATAATATTAAAACACTTCTGAAAACATCATAATATATGTGTACATGCATGTAAGTGACTGTTTATAATGATTGGCGTCTGTTTACAATATCACTGTGCTACATGAGACTAAAAAAGAAGATCTCATATTTTGCAAATTCGTTTTGTAAAAATCTTCAGTGTATGACAGTTCAAATAGTTTTGTCGGTCACTTAAATTAGTAAAGCGGTGCAGAAGTAACACGTAAGACTATTTTTTCTCCGAAACTTTTAATTCCTAATAGTGTTTGGATCTTAATGCCTTTATGAAGTACCAAATTACATCAATTACAATCTACAACTTAAAGTCGATTTCGAATGACAAACTGTTTAAGAAACTTTTGCATGGCAATTTTATTTACTCTCAGAGTTTTTGCCAGAAATCTGATGAGGGGAAGTCGCCGAAGAAATATTTTTAAAATTTCATTTGTTGGAGATGTCTGGCCTGGGGTTTAAAGCGTGGCCTCACGTCTAATAAGGCAACGGAGACTTCACTAAATTACATGACAGTTAAATGACTGCCTTTGTATTGGTTGTAGTAGTCGATCCTTTTGAGTTAGTTTTCGAACGCCTTTTTGCATGTTTCGGGTGATATTTGACGATGGCTTGACGAATACTGCTTTCAATCATTCCAATGACGTAGCCCTACAAAGAAAGCCTAATGCTATCAACTCACATGATCTTGGAGATCAATTCACGTTGCCAAAACATAAAATTATTCTTTCTGGGCACTTCTCGTAGAAAAAATTCAAAATTCGATGATGTTATGTAGCTTGTGATACCGTGCTGTTGAAACCAAATCTTATTCTGTTAATACTCTTCAATGTACAAAGTCCAAAAAATTTCAAATATCGTAAAGCTATAGTGCTCTAAATCGATAACCTCCAAAATTTATGGATGCAATGGCCCTTCCACAAATACTTGTGAGTTCGCAGCAACTTATTCTGCCTGTTGATGTAACCAGTGAGTGAATAGAGAGCTTCATCGCTGAAGAAAATTTTATTGGGAAAAGCCTATATTATCCAATCAGCATATCTACAACGTTATGAATGGAAAGCATGCTTTAATTTTTGCCTGAGTTGAATTTTAAACAGACTGAATTATAAATTCAAATCCAAAATACGCCTTACTGAGCCTTATTTTCACATTTTTGGTAGTGTGTAGCTTACACGTCAGATATCAAAACAAAATACAAAAAAGTATTTCTCCGATAACTTCCCCTCAACAGATGTATGGCAAAAGCTATGAGGGTAAATAAAAAATTGCCATTAAAAGTTTCTCAAAAATCTGTCGTTCTGAGTCGACTTTAAACTGTAGGTCTTGCCACTCATGTATAAAATTAGCACATACAAAAGGTGGTGTGAGAAACTAGGTCGTAATCCTGACTGAAAGGTTGTAATTATCAATTATGTATGTATGTATGCACGATTCATTATTTTTAAGCATTATGTAATATTTATATATTTATTACAACATACTATTATTATTTTTTCTATTTTATCAAATTTAATCTTTTCGTAGAGTTTTTACTGTACAATAGTTCATACCAATTTATTTAATTGATTCCAATTATATGTAATATACTGTGGTAGTAACTTATTTTCTTCCTTATACTCAAATGCTAAAGTTTGTTTCTTAAGTCTTTTGTTTACTGTTCACTACATGGACCATAACTATTGGCCAATTTATATTTATTTCCGTTTGTTTTTCTCGAGTTCAAATAAGTAATTATTACGAATTGTTAATAATAAATAACAGTATTTAAATAAAACTTGTAAAAAAAAGTTATTACCAATCAAGCACGACTATATGTTACCCTACTCATATATATATATATTGTGTAAATTGATATTAGTAATTACGTTGGATTTCAAAACCAAGATCAACTTGAATTCCCTAATATTGAGCATTTGTTCAGCTGAATCTTATTTATCTCAAGAATTTTTAACCCATATTTTTCTAACTTACTAAAATGATCATTACAACCCTCTAGTCAGTATTACAAACTAGATTCTCTCACCACGAAACTGCATGTATTAATTATATTCAAGAGTGGCTGCACCTACATTCGCCGAAGAAAATACTCTTTTTCATATTTTGTCGAAGATGTCTGAGCTGGGGCTTGAAGCACGGTATCTTACTAATAAACCAACAGACTACATGCTAGACTTTGACAATTTCTACACTTTATATTGGATCTAAACTTTGTTGGTCTGGTATGAGTGATTTTATACATATTGTTTGTAATCCTCTAATTATTTCAGGTGATAATCACTTATGAGTATATTTACAGTCTGTAGAAATCAATTACAAAGTTCAATAAGTATTTTCCATTTGACTTACAATATTATATAAAATCGTTTGAATAGTCAGAAAAAAACTTGCGACCATTATTAATACTGAAACACAATAAAATCTCAAAACTTCTGATAATGTAAAGTACCACAAGCTAAACACAATGAAAAAATGTTTTCTTTTTTAATTTCATTCATAAGACAAAAAACATGACATCTTATAAATTCCTTTTAATGTCTCAACTTGTTGAAACTTCTAAATCAATAAAACTTACACTCTATTGTTAAACGTTTTGCATTGAATTGTTCAATAAATTGTTAGAAATTTATGGCATCAAATTAATATTCAACTAAATTTGCATGACACAACTCTATTGTCTATTTATGCAGAAAAATTATGTCATTTATAGACGATTTTGATATTAAAAAAGAAACATTTTTTCTGTTTATTTTTTATAAAATTTTAGCCAATATAAAATACATGCATACAAGCACTTGCCATTGTGATTTCGCAATGCTTAAGAATTCAAAGCAGATATTTTTTAATTGCTAAACAAGATACCCTACGGCTATGTTAAGAATATTGTTAAGTTTTAACATTTTTAAAAACGTTTAAAATATAAGTTCGTTGATTGCAAACAAAATAAAAGTAATTTTTATTGTTTGCACCACTTTTGTGTGCCACCGTTTACAACTTGACGAATACAACAATAATTGCTTGTTCGCTATTCTTCTTTGCTTACAATGCAGATCTTTTCAACGCTATCTTCAAGCCACGACTGTTATCTTCATACGCAACGCGTCTTCACACAAGACTGACTGAATTTTTACTACTCGTTGCCTGCTTTGTCTTGCCTTTTTATATGCCCATGTAATCAGTCTGATGAAGGTTCTGGAAGTCGAACGTTTGGGCTTTCTCTTTCTCGAGAACTCTATCGCGAGTTCATTGTTGTTTGTGTATTTTGTTCATATTATTTGTTGTTGCGTTCTCATATACTTGTCTATCCCCTTTTCTTTCATACTTGTAACAAGTTCGTTGTATTTGTTTGCGTAGCTTTTGCTCATTTTAATGTTAAACGACGTACACCGTTTCCATTTTCAGAAGAATATTTAAGAATGATACATCTAGTGTTTCATCTGCATAAAATTGAAACAAATTTTAATTTATGGATTCCAAAGCTATTTTTTTCTTTCGTAGTAATTTCTGCTCTTAAGATAACTTTAAGTTGTAATTAAAAAGTCTTTGTAGAGCTCTTTAAATTTATTAAGACCAGCTTATATTTTTCCATACTATTAAGTCATGATTTATTTATATTTTAGAAATATACTTTTAATATTTTTCCAACTTCTTGCAACTTGGCTGTTATGTAAGTAAACAATGTTGTTGTATTTATTTATTCATTGATTTATTTATTTTTTATTTATTTTATGATTTTGCTAAACTATTTGAAGAATGTGGTTTTTCTATTTGAATTTTATTTCATTGATTTTGTTTTTATTTGTAAGCAATTACTTGTGGATGTTGTTTTAGGTGTGAGTGCCATAGTTTCTAAAGTCATCTGATGTATAAGTTTTAAGTTTTCAATGTTACAATAACATAATCATTGTAATTGATACTTTGAGGCCTATTCAAATGACCTTAAATCATTATAACACTTAATAGAATTATTTATGAAATTAAATAAATAAAATTAAAACTCGAAAACAATATTTATTGAAGTGGAATTTAAGGAAGATTTATTTGAATATATTTTATTGATATTCATTATTCTAGTAATTGAACACTACAGCATTGCTATGTAACAGTTAAAGATTTAATCATTTATGAAAGACGTACGTCAGTAAGATTATGTCCGTAAATGCTGAAATAAATTTGTTTTTCATGTCACTGAATAGACAAGATATGATTTGACACTTATAAGCATGGAAATAAAGAGTATTTTTAATGCATTTAATAAGTTGTTTGAATTTATTTGTTTCAATCAGAAAACAATTCAATTTTATGGAATAAAGACACAATTTTGTGTTCTTATTATGTTGAAGCAATGTAGTGAAAAGAAGTGACCGGATTACAATTTATAAAACTAGGCAACCGTAGCATAAACTCATTGAGAGAGGTATTCTCAGGGAAGTAGATGAACAAACCATTTAAAAATTACTTGATGCAGTATTGTATAGAATAAAAATAATAATAAATCCGGTAGTCGCCATAGTCTAGTAGGTTTAAAGTCTCCGTAGTCTAGTAGGTAGTGTGTTGGCTTATTAGACGTAAAAGCCAGGGTTCGAATAACAGGCCAGGTATCAAGACAAAATACAAAAAGTATTTCTTCGGCGACTTCCTCTCAGCAGATTTCTGGCAAAAACTCTGAGAGGAAATAAAATTGTCATGAAAAAGATTCTCAAATATCTGTCGTTCGGAGTCGACTTTAAACTGTAGATCCCACCACTCATGTATAAAATTAACACACACAACAAGAAACTAGGACGTAATCCTGACTGAAGAATTGTAATGACCAATATTGTATGTGTGTAGAAGCATCCGCTAAGCATCATATTTTTAACTTTTATAACCTGTAGGGCTGAAAGGCAATGCTTGTCAAATCATTAAAAATCGCCATTCTTTCGCAAACTTTGATCCCGCTGTAGAACCCTAAACCTTCAAAGCAAACTTTTATGTCATTTAAAAATCATTTAAAATATTTCTTATTGTTTACGAAGATTTATTTAAAAACTTTTGTGTTATTATGTGTACAATTTTGTCAATTGTATGTCAATGTATAACACTTTAAACAGTATAACACTGAAAAAAAGATTTCATTTTTAGACGAGGCGATGCTTCTTGTGTTTGTTATTTTCAACGAATTTTTCCTTTCATGCTACAACATGTTGTTACTCAGCATGCGATTATGTTACTGCAAACCGAAGAATAGAGAACAACTTGTAAGAGAGGCAAGGTCAACTACATTCAAGTTAATTGAAAAAAAAACTTAAATTAAAATTCTGATAAAAATAGTATTTCAACAACAACAAACATTAGAGGCAAATATTATATATTTTTAAAATAAAATACCTGTTATTTTGAAAAAATTGTTATGCACATACAAAGTGTGGCATTCAAAATAATTCAAATCAAGTCAATAAAACATGTTGTTGGCGAGAAATAACGCATAAACTTAACTGAACAAATTAACAGACCGATAGGCAGCAGACAGTTACGTACATACACCATGTAATTAAAGAGTCAGGGGTTTAATTGTATGTATGTACATACATATGTAAGTGCAACGTGTGTATAACAAAACATTGTTATTACATTACCTGACTGTCTATTATGATAGATTGTAAATCAAGTTTAACTAACAGAAAGAAACAAAAAACCAAAAAAAAATTGTAACAACTCAACAACCTGAGTTTATAGGTTTTAATTAAAGTCATAAACTCATGACGTCTAGTCAAGCAAAAAAAACATTTAACATACACAAGCCCACAAAAGAGGAAACCAACTGCGGCCTAAAGGAAACACCTTTTAAAAGAAAAATTAAAAACGGCAGAAAGAAAGAGTGAAAGGTGAAAAATGTATGTAAACAAGTGACTATTAAAGGGCTTAAATGCTATGCTCTTGTGTTTTATTAATGGTCGCAGGCAAGTGACACAAAATATTCGTCTTGATTATGAATAATTGTAAAAGGAAAGGTACAACAAATTGTTGTACTGCCTACAAGTTATGACCATTAGATTTCAAAATTCGAAAAGCCATAATCATGATGAATAGGAAACTAAAATTTTAAATAATTGTTGTGTTTTGAAATGTTTTTTACGATTGTTTAATACATTATTTTGTATTGGTCTTTTGAAGTTTGTTGCTTAAGTCTTTTGGTTTTTTAAATATCTCTTTAACTGGAAAATAATCATTGAAGTAATTATTGCAATAATTAGTAAAAATTATTTAAAAAAGAAAAGATGTTCGATTACATATATTTAAATTATTTGTACAACCATAATAACATTAAAAATAAAAAAAAATGTTTATATGATAATTTATTTATCATATTATCAATCATGATGAATAGGACACTAAAATTTTAAATAATTGTTGTGGTTGAAATGTTTTTTTGACGATTGTTTAATACATTATTTTGTATTGGTCTTTTGAAGTTTGGTGCTTAAGTGTTTTGAAAAGATGTTCGATTACATATATTTAAATTATTTTTACAACCATAATAACATTAAAAATAATAAAAAATATTTATATGATAATTTATTTACAGCCAAACAACTGAAATACAAGTTAATTAAAGATGCCTTTATGCATTTCGAAATTTTAATTTCGTTTTTCGTAATTATTTTATGCTTTAGTAATAAACTTATTTCTGCATTGGCTTTTAAAAATTTTATGAAAATGAATTTACATAATAAATCTTCTCTTGATTTTAATTGTTTTTCACTGTTTTTCACTTTACTGGGCTAAACAGCAAAAAATATTAAAAAAATAAATGTTTTAATTTATTAACAATATTGTATCGCATTTGTAAGGCTCTTAATGCTCTCCTAAAAACGAAAAATAACTTATTTAACGACTGTGTGAGTTCAATTCCACTTTGGAGTTGCGAAGCATGGCCTTTCACTAAATCAATACCTTAGTTATGCGAACTTTTATAATGTCTATACCAGCGGTCGTTTGGGTTTATGGTGATCTCCTGCATAACAGGGCAATAAGCAATTGAAAACTAAATAGAAACCGTATATAGAACATAGACGGATCGAGAATATATATGTATATATATATATATATATATATATATATATATATCTGTATACGGTTTCTATATATATATATATATATATATATATATATATATTATTTACTATTCAGTGGAATAATAAATGGAAAACGTAGGAATTTAAGTCATAAGTCATATATATACATATGTATATACAATATATATATATATATATATATATACAACAATAATAAAGCGCCTCAAAAGATTTGTGTTATAAAATTGCCTGCGCAGTTTATGACTTAAATTCCTATGTTTTCCTTTTATTATTCCACTGAAGAGTTCAATAAAGCCTTTGCGAAGAACTTGATTTAATAATAATTTTGTCTATCTTCAGGTCATTTAGAATGGAACATTTTCTACATCCATCTGGTTTTCCATACAATGAGAGCTTTAGTTGCACCAGTTAAGCTCATTTTTGCCAATATTTCCATGCTGCTGGCGAAATGCGTTAGCTTTCACACTCAAATTTGCTCTGCGTATTTAACATGAATAAGTATTTGATTGTTTCGGGTGTTTATATGTCAAAGCATGCAATAGATATCCCGCGGTTTTTTTTCACAAATTTTGTATTATGTTCATATTTGTTAGGGAAGTTTTACTGCCACAGCAGCCGTTGTGTACCTATATGTCACGGAATCGTATAGTCTTCCAACGTAATGTAGTGTTTTTCAGGTGAAGATTCCAGAAGTGCTTAAGGCCATGGAACTAGTTAAGAAACAAATACCGAAGAGCTCGAGAGTAATAACTTATGTATATAATCAGACTTTAACTGGTATTGGAGTGTAAAAGAATACTAAGTGATCTTATAAAAGATTTTAATATTATATTGTGCTGGATACCTGACCATTGCAGCGTTAGAATGCTAAGTGATCTTATAAAAGATTTTAATATTATATTGTGCTGGATGCCTGACCATTGCAGCGTTAGTAGCAACAAAGTTAAAGACATGGTCGGTGAATCCACTCGTAGCTTTCTTTTTTGGAATTAGCGAGAAAACATTCGATTTATTCACCAATCATACACGGAGGTGTAAACCGGACTGTAGGATTACAAGAGCCTTATGACCAAAGCTGAATCCTATAAATACGAAACTTGGCACAATTCTTGATGAACTGGTAGATCAAAAGGTCTGTAAGTTTGACGATCTAATATTCTATTTTCCCTCGTTTCTTTTAATTATGTTTTCTTTTCCTTTCTTTACTATTCTCTCCTCCTGCCGCTGACTCCATCTTAAGTTTTTATTACATTACTTTTCCTATCTGGGACAATTTTCCTCAACAGGCAAATGTGCCTGAGGTTTTAGGCCAATGTATTTGCGGTGGCACTCAATCCTTTTTAACCTCACGTAACTTTCAGTGCAAACCAGAGTAACAAGTGTTGAAAAGTCTAATTCGGCTCGTAGGTATGTCTCAGACGACTTAAAAGGACTATATTATGTTAATTTATTTAATGAACTATTTAAAATGTTAAACACAATATACATACATCCTTTATCCAAGATTACGTATTAGCATCCTACATCATTCGTACTGTATGTTAGTTTTATCCATGGGTGATAAAACTTAGAGTTTAACGTTGACCGCGTACAACTGATTTGAGAACCTTTTTTAAGGAAATTATTCACTCTCTGAAATTTGGTATATAGGCGACAATTTTTTAAACTCTTTTGTTAAGATTTCAAAACTGTGGTTGAAATTTTGAGTTTTTCCTGGTAGACCAACAAACTACCTTCTAGACAACGGTCACCTTCATCACTGCTCTTGTTCTACCCCAAAATCTTTCTTTTTAATTTCAATATTAAAAAAACAGGTAATTACTCAAAATATATACTTCTATTTTTTTTAATTTTATTCATTTTACTTAGCATTTCTGCTAACAGTCCATGTGCATTTTGATTTCTTTCCGATCTAAATGTGACAGTGAGCGTATATATAACAATATAAATATGGTTTCTAAGCAATTCAAATGGCATCAATTTAAACTAAAAGATCTTATGCAATAAAATCTCATTTTTATTTTCCACTAGAAAACTATTTACCTCTTTCCAAATACTTCATAAAATTTCATTTGAAAACTGAAGTGGCAAGCTTTGAAATTATTTAACAAAAGTCTTTTGTTTATTTAATATGATATTACCTTTCAATATTCAATCAAAATCTATTTTTAAGATCACAATAGAGAAAACGTGACATTTCAAAAAAAAAACAATTTTTTGTTTTGTTGTAAATAAACTGAAATCTAAAAACAAATTATTGAGAGTAGGCCCGGTCAAAATTTGTTACCGCAATATTTATTTACTCATTCGTATTGATCGTAGATGATGACGATGATGATAATGATGACGATGCTGAACATCATCTTAAACTAGTTTTACAAGTGAAAGTGTCTTCCAATAGATGCAGACAGAGACCAGCGTTAAATAAATAAGTGGAATTGACCAATTCCTATACACCAACATAAACGTTGTAAAGAAATTGAAAAAAAAATATACTTTGAAGTTAAAAAAAAAGAAAAACATTTTATGGTTCAATGAATTAAAGAAAAATACAAAACTTAGTGATTTTTTTCATTTCTTTTTTTATTTGCAGGAAGAAATTTGAAATAAATGAACGAAAAAAATGCAATTTATGAGCAAATTGTTTTACAGCATTTTTATTATAAATTTATTTCTGTTTTCCTTCTTCTTTTTTCCTTTTCTTGTAATTTTAATTTTCGGTTAAATGCAATAAATGCGGTTTAAAAATATTTTTTTTATATTTTTTTTAAAATAATTTTTTTTCATTTCTTTGTTCAAGTTTTGTTTCTTGTTTTGTTGCAACAAATTGTTGTGTCTTATTTTTTTTTTTTTGTTTTTTTTTGTATTACTACCGATTTTGTTATTGTATTTTTGTAATCATTACCATAAAATTTAAATATTAAACTACTGCTTTATGTCAATTGCCACAATTTATCTTGTAATGTAATTTATTGCTTTGTCTCGCAAAATAGACCAAAATTATGGTGACGACATAAAGTGTGGGCTTTAATTTGGTCTTTTAGTTGTTTAGTTTTTCAATTGGAATCAAGATTATTTAATTTTAAAATATTTGAAATAAAAAATATTTGGTGCCCTATTGGTTAATTTTGTATTCAATTTTGAAATCAACTTATGATTCTGGTAATAATGCCTTACAAATTCATTTTTTTAGTATTATTGTTGCACACCTGTTCAATTTGTTAAGGCAATTGCTTCAATTACTTCTTTCTCAATCATTAATAGTACAACATTACTGGAATCTTTAATAGGATAGGAATTAATGGCACCTTAGCAAGCTGCTGTATCATATGAAGCAATGTCTCATCGTTAATTGATAAGCTCAGATTAGCTGGTCGCGACAATTAGCATCAGAGCTTCTCATTTAAAACATGCTTTCCTTAGCATCATTTTTAAACTGGAATTTAGCGATTGATATGATATCAAGGACACTTGTAAATAAAGTGAATAATTCCCTCTTCCTCCTCAATCAATCTGCAAAAATTCACAGAAATTATTAGCAGGCAAGCAAAGCCTTTCCGCCTCCCTACTTACTTACCTATGGTCCCGAAGGAATAGATATAGAGTGGGACAGATACCTACGATCCAATTCAAATAGTTGTTTTTGTTTCGCCCATCCAATTAAGTCTGCACAGCAAGGTAATGGTGATATTCTTCTTCCTTTCACCTATATTCTACTATACAGGCTATACAAGGAGTTTAGCTTAAGATCTCTAAAAAATGTCTATCGTTCTCTAACAGTTTAATTTTATTCCGGTTTCGTTTGCTCCACACATGTTTCATTCACATCTTTCATTCAACTACTTTCCCATGTGTTCTTTGGCCGGCCCTTTTCTTTGCTTTCCCCTGATTTCAATCGAAGGCTCGTTGGCATATTATGTGTATCTTCGATCCATTTCTAATTTCTCTATTTATAGAGTACATAGTACAAGCGTTTTGTTTTAGGGTTCAGCAGGTTCCACAACCAGAGTCCAAGAAATATCAAAAATTTATATGCGTATTCTACCTGTTCGTAGTTATCACTTTTCTTTTCCTATGTTTGATTTTCGAACTGACATAAATGACCCACTAAGTGGGACAAATATCATCGGCAAAATCTAGATCTTTAAAGTGATTGATCAAGCTCTGCTGAATTCCATTGCTATTTACGACAGCTTTTATAGTCAGTATTTTGTCCGTTACAAGCAGAAAAAGTATAGGAGAAAAAAACGTTCCTGACATTATTATGAAACCATCATATTGAACTTTTATAAGACTCGTAAATTTAAAAATTTAAATATTTTGATTTGTAATCCTAGGTGATGCATTACCCATTTTCTATGTATTTACCAATATTTGAAGCACTATTAGACATGAGGCCTAGGTTCAAACCTCAGGTTAGACATCTCCAACAAAACGAAATATAAAAGAAATATTTCTTCAGCAACTTCCTCTCAGCAGATTTCTGGCAAAAACTTTGAGAGTAAAATTAAAAAGTTCTCAAAAATCTGTTGTTCGGAATCGACTTTAAACTGCAGGTTCCGCCACTCAAGTATAAAATTAACACACACAACATAAGTGGTGTGACAAATTAGGTCCATAATCCTAACTGATAGGTTCTAATGATCAATTATGTATTTATGTACGTTAACAATATTTCTCGAACAATTTATATGGCCAACACATGACCCATAAGTCCAAAAACCAATTTGTTCCCTTTCTGGTTTCATTTCAACTGTAGCTTTATTTCTGTTAAATAGGGTTCCTATAACTATATTAGATGGTGTTGAAACACTAGAAATTTTCCTGCAATTTTCATACAAGGAGATGTTTTAAGACTTCTTGAATGCAGTCGTTAAGTAATGTTTGTTACTCAGACAATGTTTATCAAAATTGTGGGAAATCGAAAGGTACAGCAAAACTGAATTTTTCTTAATTTATATACATATTATATTTGATACTGAAACCTGTAATTTAATACAGGATAATAATAATAATTATGATATAAAAACGTTGTTTTGTTGTTAATGCTTTCATTTTACTTGCAATTAAATTTGTAATTTGAAATAACAAGATTAGAAATCTATTTAATTCTTTTTTTTCACAACACTACACTTACAAATGAGGTAAATTTAATTTATTTTTTATGTGTGAATAGAATTGCAATACATAATAAATATTACCCCATATATACCATATACAGTGGACAGCAAAAGTCTTAGTACGGCAATATATTTTCACAAAAAATGTCCCCACAGACTGAATAAACCTCACTCACTCGCTAAACCTCAAACAAAACTCAACCGAAAAACTTGCTCATGGTGCCACCAGAAAACATAAAAAAAATTTTTATATTCAATTCCAAATGGGTTAAATGGAGTGCTTAAGGGATATTCTACTAAACACAAGGGATAATATTTTAATATATGTATTAAGCTTTTGAATTTTAAATTTAATCATTGTTCTCCTTAGGAGTACCTATGGAGTCATCTGAAACTATTCTTTATTTTTCTCTTGTTTTATGAAAAATATTAAAAAATTTTTTGTTTTATAATAAAACAGAAATAAATTAATAAAATAAATATAAAAACTATAAATTTTTATACAAACTTTTGTCTAAAATTCATGAAATTGCTAAAATATATTGCCGTACTAAGACTTTTGCTGTCCACTGTATGTTTAACAAACATCTACAATACAATAATAACAATAATAATAGTGATGGTTTTATAAAAATTAAAAATTCAATACTTTCAAAAATATTCCAAATAAATTTAATTAAATTCTTAAAGTAATTGCAAAAAAAAAATCAACGAAAAATAGATGCAACTTTAATAATACAATTTTTGCGGTTTATAATTAACAAAAGACTTAAGCAACAAACTTTTTTCCATTCTTTTTTTTTTGTTGGCCAAACATTAAAATCAATCAAACAAAACCATACAAAAAATATTAAAATAATCAACAAATTTTTAATTAAAAATAAATTTATTTTTTTTCGTATTATTTTCAAATTTGATTGTTTGTTTTTGATTTTAATGCACTACGATAGTCAGCCGAGCCAGAGTCAATCACAGAGCCTCTTGTTATGTTTGTGCATGCAAACTTCACGCATGCCTGGCTAAATAAACTCAACAACAACACAAAATTAAATCGACTCACACACATTCGTTCAGTAATTCCACACGTCAAGTTTAAACAAGTCTTATTGAGAGCTTAAGGGTTTTTTGTGCTTCGTTTTTTTTTTTGAAAAATGCCACAAAAGAAGAAAAAATCGCACAACAATAGTCGTAATATTTAAAGTAAAAAAGACAAGAAAAATAAAAATAAAAAAATTCCAAAAATTACGTAAATTTTTTTATTTAATTTTAATTATAGCAATAAAATAAGAAAGAAAAAAAAACGTCTGTGCTCAGGTGTTTGAGTTAAAGCAATAAAGTACGCTACATCAGGATAGAGAAATAACCGTAGAATTTGGCACTCCTTAATTAAACTAAAAAATTTGTTTATTTCTGTATTTTTCCAAATCAAGGGAATAATCGAAACAGAAACGATTAGAATTACTTTTTGGATGCTATTTAAATGCATTTAAATTACTTCTAATATGCATTACAGTATGGTGTAATATCTGTGAATACTTTTGAATCCTCTGGTAATCTGATCGTGGGTAGTATAGCAGTGTTAGAGTCGCGAATTCGATTGCTTCTTAGGGATTATGGTCCCTTACACTACATTGAGCATATGGTGTTTGTTACTAGACGCCTGCTGATTGAAAATGACAGAAAGGCATCGTAAACCTACATAACGCAGGCGATTACTTCCGTAATGTATTACTAGCGAACGAAAACTTAACTTACTTCATCGATCATTACAACCTATACCACTCATGTTGTGTGTGTTAATTTTCTTCATAAGCGGAGGAACCAACAACCGTTTAAAGTCGGCTCCGAACAACAGATTTTTGAGAATCTTTTCATGGCAATTTTATTTCCGCTCAGTTTTTTTTTTTTGTCCCAAGGCTGCTAAGAGGAAGTCGACTTATTTCATATATCGTTTTGTGTCAGATAGCAGAGTCAGGGTTGAACCGCAAGCTCTCGCTACTAAGCCAACACACTACCTACTAAATATCAATAGTTTTTGATAAAATACTTTACATCGCAAAAATCGCGGAATCTTTTACTAACTTTTTTCTATTTCATACACTAGTTGGGCACTATTTCCTTTTAAATGAGTACCAAATAATTCATCTCGATCTGAACCTGTTTTCGCTATCTTTTTTAATTCAACAAACGATTTTTACGTACTTATTTACTTGCAACCAATCATCTTAGAGCTATCTTGAGGCTTTCTGGAGGCTTTCAACAAAAATACTGTCGACAAACTCGCATATGATCTTTATGTTGTGTTACCTATTTCACTCCATTTTACTGATTTGGTACAGTTGGTAACTGGTCTCGTGTTTCATTATTTATATAAATTGCCAGAGGCATTTCTTCAATAAGCTTTGTATTTTTTGTGTTAAACGGTCAGCTGCAAGTCATTCGCATCCATAGAGCGGTGGTATAGTAGATAGGTATCGTATTAGTTTTAGAAAGTGCAACATTCGTTCAGAAAGATATTTTTATTTAAAAATTTTGCTTAGCTTTGCATATGTGACCATTGACCTTATTTATCTTGTGGAAAGTATTCTTTCCTGTACTCTTTTCTGCGGATATTATGCTGACCAAATAAGTAGAGTTTTCAGCTGGCTGGATATGTTTGTCAGGCGCTCTGCGGATATTATGCTGCGCAAGTACGTAAAGTTCTTAGCTGGCTAGATATGTTTGTTATGCACCAGAAAATCATCCCTGTTTTTTGAGGTCAATCTTAGAAGTCTCTACAGTCAGATCGTTTAGCTTTTCTTGCAACGATATGCAGATAAGAGTAAGAAAGAAAGAGGATAGGGGACAATCAACATTCATGGTACCTACTTGCATTGTTTATAATTCTGTATTAGAACTCTTTATTATTGAACGCTCAGCACCGAAGATTTGCCAATTGTATTGTGGTTAAAGGTATCAGCTTCTCAGCAACTTCTCTTGGAACGACTGGCTACTAAAAATTACCGTGCTGTACTTCATCAAACGCCGTGCACTATATAATGATACAAAAAATATTAATTATACGGGAATACTCCTAAGATGTGTTTCACTATAAAGCAGAACAAAACTACCGTGTTTAATTACTGTATTTAATTTTTTATTGAAATAAATTGCCTATTTCTTGTGGTTTAGGCACTCCTTCCCTACATTAAAAATCTACTCTTAAATCAAATACATTTGATGATGACGTTATTTTTATATTTTAAACTAATTGTCGCTAGTTTATGATTTTTATTGTTTTTTTCTTTTCTTTTTTGTTTGTCTGAGAAGATTTTATCAGATATTCTTAACATGGCATTTGTCATTTTATGTTTTATACGGTATAAGTTTCAATATCTCTGTGTCTCTCTCATTCGGTAGTGTTGTTGATGATGCACATGATGTTGCTGTTGTCAGTTGTCAGGTTTTGTAATAAAATAATTTCAATGTGAATTTTGTGGGTTGTGTTAGTCTTGAAGTATTTAATTCTTTTTTATTTTCATTCTATTTTTATTATTTCTTTTTTATTTTTCGAAAAATTGCTTATTTAGTACTCATAACTGTGAAATGTGACACTACATTATGCAGTTGCTGTTGTTCTCTTTATTCTGAATTTTGCTTTTACAATGATTTTCATTTTTCGACTTGTCATATCGTTGATTACGATGACGCTGTTGAAGCAATATTTTGTTTTTTTATTTGGTGTCAGTGCATACATAGCAAATGTGTGTGTTTTTTTCTTTCAATTTCATTTTACTTACTATTAACGTGTTCTATTGATATAAATTTTCTTTTTTCAATTTAAATTCTTTTTATTTTCTGAATTATTCTTCATGGTAATGGAAATATTAAAAAGCGTTAAGTGTTTTAATAGTATTTGAGGCCAAATTATTGGGTCAGATATTTGAAGAAATATTAGAACATTAGAGTTCTCGCTTCTTAAGTAAAAATTAATGCAGAATTATCAATAAATTCATCATTATGAAGAGTGGGCCCATAGGTTACTGTTTAGATTTTCCTTTAAAGTTTATAAGGAAACTCAACTAGAATTCATTGGAATAGTTGAACTTAAATTGGGATCCCTGTGCCCTCTTCTGAAATTGCAAATTTGACAGGATAAGTTCAAAAACAAATTTTGTACAAAAAAAGATACAACTATTGGCTGTTAATGCTCATGCTTCAGAGAGACTTGTAAAAACAGGGACCTTGCATCTGGTCCCAGGTTATTACAATTACTACCGCAGCTGTGAGGATGAGAATGATGAGGAGAGTATAGAATACCTCCTATGTATCTGCTATGCTTTCTCCTGGATATAAACGGAATATATTTCATACGAGAATCTATTTTTGTGGTTTATAAAGATCTTTCTATAATGGAGGCTGCCCCTTATTACAAATTTGTAGTACCACAATGGAATTATCCGTAGGTACTGCATTGGCCTATTAGACGAAAGCCCATGGTTCAAACCACAGCTCAGACATTTCGCACATACTGTCCAAAACTCATGGAGTAAAATAAAATTGCCATGAAAAGTTTTTCAAATCTGTAGTTCAGAATCAACATTAAAGTGAAGGCCCCGCCAATCACGGATAATATTAAGACACACAATCAAGTTAGCTAGTATCATAACGGCCCTAGAGTTCTACGTATATACAAATCTTTATTATGTATAGTTCAGTAGCCGCCGTAGCCTTGTAGATAGTGTGCTTCCTTACAAGACGTGACGTCACGGTTAAAAGCCCAGGCCAGACATCTTCAACAAAACGAAACATGAAAATAAATTTCTTCGGCGACTTCCTCTCAGCAGATTTCTGGCAAAAACTCTGTGAGAATATAAAAAATTGCCATTAAACGTGTTTCAAAAAAATTTTGTCGTCCGTTAAACTGTAGGTCCCGCCACTTATGAATAAAATTAACACACGCGACATAAGTGATGTGAGAAGCTAGGTCGTAATCCTGATGGAAGGGTTGCAATGATCAATTATATATGCAGAGTTCAGTCAGCTCCGATGGAAAATGAGAGGTCATGAATCTCCGACTCTTCAGAGCTAAAATCCTACTTTAACCCACAGTACTTACATCTGTCTTTTGTGGGTCCTTGTTTAGCACCATCTCTTACTATAGGGAGTGGCCTGTACAAACCGTAATAATGCGATGAATAGCCATACGATTTCAAGAAAGAAGACAATCAGTTCACTTGTAAAGTCCAAATTTGCCTCAATTTCAATCAACATTGTATCGTAACTAACATTTGCGTTCGTAAATATTTTAATCGAAATGAATCCCTATTCTTCAAGGTTTTAAAGGTATTATTCATACTTTACATTGGGTGTGTCTGTTGGAGCATTCAGTTCTTAACAGAATACCACCAAAACTAATTTATGCGTTATGAAATCAAATTGATTTTTAATATTTCTACTTCTTCTTCTTAATAATGATATCATTCTTTTAAAATTCATTATTATGCGGTACAAAATATAGTTTTTAAACCATATTCGATTGTATTATTCAATTATCTTGTTTTACAAATCGTTAATCCCTTAATAAAGTTGCCTCTGTAAAGCTTGTTTGTATTCTTAAACTGGCAACTAATTGTTTATGGATTAAATCTCACACAACAAGAAATGAGATCGTAAGAAACGACACACTTAAAGAGTTACAACATATAATGGAAAGAAAAAAAACGAAACAATTGTTAGCAAAAAATAAAAATTTATAATCAGCGTAACAGCAGAACAGCAAAAGGAAAAAAAATTTATTATTTTTTAAACGTTTTAGAAGAAATCAAAACAACATTCTATTCAATTATGGGGTGCCATGGCTTAATATAGAAACAGCATTTTGAAAGCATTTTGCAAAAACAAAAACAATACAAACCGAAACAAAAGAACTTGATTGTTTCTATTTCTATTTCTCATAAATGTATGGATTGTTGTTATCTTGATTTTTGGGGACAATACAGTTTGTCACAGTAATTGAATTATTTACAGATACAGTACAGATACGGGCAATGTAGAATATTAACAACAATTACTTGTTAATACAATATTAAATACATACTTTTGGCTAAATGTTCCAAGAAAAATACAAACAAAAAATTAACACAGATTGTTACATCAGAATTTATTATTTTCAGAGGCTTTTTGTTACAAACCTTGTTAGCTGTTATTGCTGTTATTGCCCTATAGCTGGTTGCAGTTGTTTTAACGCATACATTTGATACTCATAAGTTTTTTAACAACCTGTTGTTTGTTCTTTCAATTGCAATAATATTACTTGTAGTCACCATAGACTACTGGGTAATGTTTTGTAGTGAGAGTATTAATTGCAAACCCCTGATCTGACACCTGAAAAAAAAGAAAAAATTCTGTCCACGACCTCCTCCTCTCATTAATCCTTTTGCTCGGAAATCGTCGTGAAAGATCTTCTGAAATCTGTCGTTCGGAGTCTACGTTAGACTAAATATCCTTCTTTTACTCGTGTATAAAATTAGCACACAACATGATTAGCTACGATAGTGAAAAGCTAGGATATAATTTTGACTAATAGGATAATTGAAGTCGCCGTAGTAGGTGGTGTGTTGGCTTATTAGACGTAAGGCCAAGGTACAAGCTCCAGGTCAGACATTAAAACGAAAATATGATAAAAATATTTCTTCGGCAACTTCCTCTCAGCAGATTTCTGGCAAAAACTCTGAGAGTAAATAAAATTGTCATGAAAAGTTTCTCAAAAATCTGTCGTTCAAGATCGACTTTAAACTGTAGGTCCCGTTGCTCATGTATAAAATTAACATACACAACATAAGTGGTGTGAAAAGCTAGGTCGTAATTCTGACTCAAGGGTTGAGTTAGATGAGATTACAAAGGTAGATCCTTTTTCTTTTCTACACACAGGAAAAAAAGTCGTATTGTTAACATCTTGAGGAATAGGCCTTGAGCTATAAAACTGTGCTAGGTTTCATAACATTCTAAAAAATTACAACACTTCAGTCAGGATTACGATATAAAAATGATTCCTTTACATTCTTATTAGACGTAAGATCACGGTTCAAAACCTAATTACTTTTGCAAAATAAGGCTAGGCTAAGGTCAGTAGAGGCAATCTACCAATTTGCCATTTAACCGCGTGAATATGAAATTTATTGCCGTTTGACACATTTCTTAGAAACATTAAATTTCTAAAAGTTGTTAAGGAGTTATGTAGTTTTGTTCTCATAGAGCTAGAGCTGAAATCATTTCTTGCTATTCATAAAAAGTCATTTCTGCCGAAAGTAGTGCACATGTAGCATACGCTATAAATCAAATGAAGGTATTGTCATGAATTTTAAATGTTTTTATTTTTTTTTTAATTCGTGGAGACAGCCTTAAGTTCTTTTCTTTTGTTGTTGTCCGATTACAAGATTACAACAGACATGTAATAATAGTTCTAATTATTTTTAACAATTTTATCGTCATATTATTCCAAAACAAAAAAGATAAAAAAAAACACATAATATCGTGTAAAAACAATTATTTTAAACAATTGTTTTGTTTTTTTTGTGTATTGCCACTGGCAGGGCCTCCAAAGATAAGTAAGTATTTAAAAAACGTTTGTAACAATTTATCAAAATCAAAATTCTTTTGTACTTAAAAAATGTAAGAACAATTTATTAAAGAATTAAAAGCATAAGCATGATTGATGGCAGCTATGCCCTCTTAGCGTATTTATGAAATTTAAAACGTTTTATTCTTTATTTTTTAATCTGTGTAAATACATTTTAAAGGTCAAGCAAACATTTACTTTTTATTAGATTTACATATTTTAACACAATTTTAGAAAATTTATCAATCACTACAACAAGTGGACAACAAACACCATTATCACAATATTTATTCATATTTTTTACTTTTTTCTTCTCGTATTTAATTCCAGGAACCAAATGTCTTAATTTACAGCATCAATAATACCATCATTATATAATACATAACAACAACAACAATATCAAATATAAAAACATACTTCCCCATTATTTAAAAGAAGTAAAAAAACCAAGAAATTTGTTCCACAAAATAATTTCATTTAATTTAGATCAACGAACACACACCTTCCTGTTGTTATAAAACAAAAATAAAAACAAAACCCACAAGAAAACACTCGTAAAGACACATAGCCACGCAAATATGACCGACACAAATGGTAATGAGATCTCCAATGGTGGTGGTGGTGATATTAATAGACAATCTGAATCACCGGCACGTACCATTGATTCACATGATTCAACCACTGGTAGCATGGATACAATAGTCGATCGTGCAACACATAATATGGCAACATCATCGATATCACCAGCACCACTAACAATAACAGCAACAGCTAGTAGCCATGAGGAAATGATGCAGAACACCATTGAACAGAGTACGAATACAACGAATATGCAACAGCAGCATAATAGTTTAACAAATAGCGAAATAGCCATGTTGCAGCAACCGAATCCAAGCGGAAGTGATGATGAGTTTACCTTAAAGCAACACCAACAACTGCAACAACAACAACACCAACAGGAAGAAATGCAAAAACAAAAACCTCTCGATGCCCAAAGTCACATCTATTCGAGTCCCGTTTATGACGAAAAACCAGCACAACCCTTGAAACTTACGGCTGTCACTTTGATACAAACGACCACAACAAAAGAGCTAGAGAAACCCAAATTAATTTCCCATGAGGAATTTAAACAGCAATTGCAAGAAACCATTGCTTCGCGTGCCGCAACTCTTGACTCTAGAATCAGCAAGAAACAACGATTTCCCCCAGAGCTCATTAAAGACGATGGCAGTTCCACCAAATCATCGAAATCTTTAAAGAAAAAGAAGCCCTGTAAGCCAAAGAGCAGTACAGCCTGTTGTTCTGCTTTTCCGATACAAATCGTTTTGGGTCTTTTGCAATTGGTTTTAGCCATTTCATTAGTGGCATTGGGCTCATTGTTAATTGTCAGAGATGCCTCTTTATCCACAGCTGGCTGTGGCATATGGACAGGTTTAATAGCAGCCGTAACTGGTTCTTTGGGTGTGGTGGGCTTGCGTAAAACTCAAACGTCATTTCTGGCTTTAAGTTTAGTGTGCATAGCCTCGAGTACTTTGGCTTTGGCCATATCCGGCATCGGTTTATCTCGTGATATAAATCGTTCAAAGGAAGAGGTAAGTAAGAAGGAATAACCTAATATCTACATTATTTCGTTGTACAGTTAAATTATTATCACTTAAACGTTATTGTTTTTCAGAAAAACAAACTCCATTTTGTTCTTAGTTTATATAAAAATAAATTTTATTTGATAATTCGGGTATCGGGAATCTTTTTGCATGTGGTCTTGGTTGCCACATGTATATTTTCTTTAAGCGGAACCCACCAAACGAGTACGAGTTAAATTCGGTTGACCTGCAGGGTGTCCCTCTCCTTACGACAACTATTTCATGTCTTCTGAACGTCTGTTTTATAGTTCTAATCTTAAACATGCCAGCCACCCATTAAAGCCTTCATTACAATACAGTTATTCAATTAACAAAAACAAATTATTCTCTTTAAAAATGCTTACAAATTATAGAAATAACAGTAAATATAAAATTTAAAAAAAATCAGCTTTTTAACGAATTTAAATTTAAATTGAAAGTTGCATGCAATACTTCTGTAAAATTTCTGTTATTTTTTTGTAGTGAATTTTAATGTGCGGTGAGTTTCAAATGCGGCGAATAAGTGTGGTGAGTTTTAGGAGAAGTAATGAATTTCTACCGAATGGTTAATTAAATTAAAATTTCACCCAAAACTGAAGCGCCTACATTACCGATATGTCGGCACTATTATAATACACCGTACTACCGACGGTGAATTGTGTTGTTTATAACTGGAATAAGTAAATTTTACCACGAATAGCGGAGACATTCATACAGTGCCGGTGTTGCCAGATGAAAAGATTTTAATTTATGGGCCATGAATTTGCTAAAGGGTAAAAATCATGTAAATAATACAGGGCAATTTGGTTATAGAGAATTGCTTAGGACAAAATTAATTTGTGCTCCATTTAATAATTTACAACTCCAGAAGAAATTTATAAGTTTGTAACTTTAATGGACTGTTAATGAATACAATATTATTAATTTATCGTCATTTCATTTCGTAACTAATTGAATGATTAATACATTATGATTATAATAATTATTTAAAATTTAAATGTCATTAAATCAATAATTATTTAAAAAATATTTTTCTTTGTCTCGCCCTCTCTCTCTCTCTCTGTCTTTGCAGTTTAATCTATTAAATGCCAACAGTGAAATTTCTGCTGCCTCTGGTTTAATATTCACACTATTTTTACATTTCATTGTTAGCATTCTATCGGTGTATCGTTGTGCATTGCAAATGTGTTCAAGGTGAGTAAGAAGACATTTATTGTTTAAACAAAAAATACAAATTTTATTCAAACTTTTTGAGGTCATTTTAACAAATGTGTGAAGAAGAAGAGCCCTTATTATTTATTCTACACAAAAAAGTAGTAATGTTTTTCAATTATATCGAATACACTACTGACAGCCATTACTAATAAGAAATTACAGAAATATTACAGTTTTTGTTAGAAATAATCAACCCAAACCAGCAACACTGGTAGAATATAGTCTTGAAAATTGAAATTTTTAAATAGTCCTGAACTATAACTGAAAGAGCACCTTTTGCATCAAATGGTACTTTTATAAAAAATATTTATTTATACTCAATACACGTACGGAATGGAATAGAAGAAAAACTAACCAACATGTTTCTCATATACAAAAAAAGTCCCGTTTAGCAAATGCCGACGGAACGTAACGGAATACATGTTCATTTTAGCAACACTACCTTATTCGTTCGTTGAGTGTACTTCTGTTTATCCAGTGTTCCACTAATCGAGATTAATTATCCTAATCCAAATAAAAACCCACACCGTTGGTACTGCAGTGCATAATAGTAACCAGATATATCGGTGGATGTCTCCGCTGACAGAGGTGAAAAATATTTATTTTAGACATGCACCGTGCATTTCACAATATACAGTACATTGGCCTACAGTGATACAGTACCCTTTTGAATAACGGCAATTTGGTGACTTTCGGTTTTATTCACCACATCCGATAAATTCACCACATTTGCAACTCACCACAACAAAATTCACCACACTTCAAAAAAATTAAAAAGCTACTTATTTTAATTAATTAATTTTCCCTCTTTGTCTGTCGTACTCCATACTCCAACAACAACGAAGAGAGAGAGGGGTGGCAGCAGCAACACAACCACAATTACAACAACAACTACACCTCCTTTTCCCTTTTTACTCATTTCTCCTTTCCGCCTCTCACACTACTTACTCTTGCTACTCCTACCACTATCATTCACCCCTCACACGACATTAATTTCTATTTAACAAACAGGGGTAATTTTTACTTATATAAACTGGAAACGAAAAAAGAATGTGCGAATTAGTTAATGAACGTTTATTTTTTGAACGAACAAAAACGAATTTTTCCAACCAACAGTGTTGCTAGCAAGACAAAATTTTTTTACTCAACTGCATCAGTGTTGCCAGGAAGGGAAAATATTTTAAAAACTCACTGATGACTAGTGTTGCAAAACTGAAATTTTGAATTATAACTGAAAAAGTACTTTTCTGTATCAAATAGTACTTTTGTAAAAGATGCATACATACAATACATAGTTGGTCATTATAACCCTTCATTCATAGTTGAAAAGCGCAAGACATAAAATATGTAATAATAAAAAAGTACTGAAAGAATAGCGGGGTTACTGCGGTATTTTTGAAATGAAAAAGTACTGAAAAAAGTACAAAAAGAACTAAATTTTTCAACACTGATAGGGTATATTTTTATTTTCAATAAAAACCCGGCCACACTAACATACTAATACAACTCTGTTGCCATTTACATTGTTTATACAAATTATAAACATACAAAGAGAGAGAAAGAGACTAAATAAATAGTAAACAAATACTACGCTCACACAAACCCATACAATTTCATCAACAATTTTTCTCACTTTTGTACTCTCTTAAAATAATGACAACTTTACATTAATATGAATATGTTTTTAGTCATAATTTGACAATTAAAAAGTGAACATAAGTGAAGTGAAAAAATAAAGAAAATATTGCAAAAAAAATTTTAAAGAATTGTTTTTAAAAATACAACTTAAATAGAGTTACATATACGAAGAAAATCTTATTTTGAATAAAAATTAACATGAATTGCAAATAATTGGAAAGTAAAAAAGAAAAGAAAGAAAAATTAGAGGAAATTCGTGGTGTTTGATGAAGGCCAAGCGCCTACGCCTTCTGGAGGTCATTAATATTGTGTGTTCTGTGTGTGTTTCGTTTCGTTGTTTTACATTGAGCAGAGAATAATAAAATAAGTGAATTTGCATTTAATATATTTTCAATTAGTATTTATTATTGTAATCGCTGGAGTCGACTCAATAATATTTGCCATCACGTTAGCTTCTCAGTTTACGTATAACGCCACCATGCCGTTGGCAGATCTGCATAAAGATCTCAGGCAACAGCAACAATTGGGCGTTACGTCGGCATCCATACCCAGCTCATTATCCTCATCGACGGCTGCCTCCAATTTGAGTGATCATGTGGGTTTGTCGCGTATGCAAATCACATCTTCCGGCTGCAGTAGTCTGGCAGTCACCCCCATGGAACATACGCCCACAGATGAGGAGAGTGCTGGTGTAACAACAGTGACGTCATGTCAAAGACGTCAACAACAACAGCAACAGCAACAAAATATTCAACCTTCACAGCTACAGGCGGCATTAGGTAAACATCATCAACAGCAGGGAGGTGGTGATGCATCGACACTGACCTTACAAAATAACTTACATTCCAATGATTTAATGGATTTAAGTGATTCTGAGTGTTATTCACAAACAACTGGATCTGGCCAAGGTCTACTAGAATGTGGAGAAAATGAATTTGAACTGAAGGAGGTGATAAAAGAGGGCCATGAAAAGGCTGACCCATCACAATTCGAGCTTCTGCGTGTCCTAGGTGAAGGCTCTTTTGGTAAAGTATTTCTAGTTCGCAAAATAGTTGGCAAAGATGCTGGCACTTTATATGCCATGAAGGTATTAAAAAAGGCCACCTTGAAAATTAAGGATCGGGTGAGAAGTACCAATGAGCGAAAGATTCTGGCTGATGTTGGCCATGCTTTTATAGTGAAACTACATTATGCCTTTCAGACACCCGGAAAACTGTATTTAATACTCGATTTTTTAAGAGGAGGCGATTTGTTCACCAGACTGTCCAAAGAGGTCATGTTCACCGAAGAGGACGTTAAATTCTATCTTGCCGAATTAGCTTTGGCTTTAAATCATTTACATTCCCTGGGCATTATCTATAGGGATCTTAAGCCCGAAAACATACTGCTTGACGAAAATGGCCACATAGCGTTGACGGATTTTGGTTTATCAAAGCAACCATTAGATGGCTCTAAAACCTATAGTTTTTGTGGTACAGTGGAATATATGGCTCCTGAGATTGTTAACCGTAAGGGACATGACTTTGCTGCTGATTGGTGGTCTTTTGGTGTCTTAATGTATGAAATGTTAACTGGTAATCTGCCTTTTCATGGCCAATCACGACAAGAAACCATGAATCAAATTTTAAGATCTAAACTGGGAATGCCGGAAAATTTATCACCCGAAGCTCAGGCTCTCCTAAGAGCTTTATTTAAACGGAATCCACAGAATCGCTTGGGTGCCGGACCCAATGGCATTTTGGATATTAAGGCGCATTGTTTTTTCTCAACCATTGATTGGCTGCGTTTAGAGAAAAAGGAAGTCCGACCTCCTTTCATACCAGCTGTATCGCGTGATGATGCTTTTTATTTCGATGTTGAATATACTTCTAAATCGCCCAGAGATTCGCCAGGCGGACCTATATCTGCCTCAGCACATGAGATATTTAGAGGATTCTCCTTTGTGGCGCCTATGCTGCTAGAACCATCACTTAGCAACAATTCGTCTTTACCTCAATCGCCATATTTGCCTTGTCAACAGGCACCACGTTCACTACCCGGCGTTCTACCGGGCAATTTTCATCAAGACTACAATCTACTGCAAGAACTGGGTCGTGGCACGTTTTCCGTATGCCGTCTTTGCGAACACAAATCATCGAAAAAGAATTTTGCTGTTAAGATTATCGAAAAGGCAGCCTATATGGCCAACTCATCGTCTTCAGACTGTTGGGAAGAAGTCGAAATAATGTTGCGTTATGGCAATCATCCTAATATTGTTACACTATTCTCGGTCTACGAAGATACCCATTCTGCCTATTTAGTTATGGAACTTTTAAAGGGTGGCGAACTATTGGATCGCATTTTAGCTGTCGGGCAAATGTGTGAAAGTGAAGCAAGTGCTGTCCTAAGAACTATGGTTTCAGCGGTGGCCTATTTGCATGAACACGGCGTTGTGCACCGTGATTTAAAGCCTTCAAATATGATCTATGCCAGTATGAAACAGACACCAGAAACATTGAAACTGTGTGATTTAGGTAAGTCTAAGTAAAACGACTGACTTGACAAAGACAAGAGGAATAATAATAGCTTACACGGGAAATTATATGATTCAAAGTATTCAATGTTTGAACAGTTAAAGGAAGAAATCTGAATGATAAATGAAATTTAAAAATACAACTTTATATGCAAACCACATCTCTGAAGAAATTCCCAAATCACAGTAATAAATTTCCCTTTGCTCTGAGTAATGGTTGTTTAACTATAAAAATGTTAGGATGTTGTAAGTAAAATCTTGAATTTTTCCATCAGAACTATACCATAAACTCCACTTAATTTTCCTTTCAGTTACATAAAAGCATATGGGAGATAAAATACGAGTAGTATCTGATTAATTCTTAACTCCAGGCATAACTTTATTTAAACTAAGTTTTTATTTTCCTACTTTATTTCATTTCCTATTTTAAGAAAGGTCTTCTTAACAATGTTACAACGGAACAGTGTCTCATTAGAATCAAATATATCGACACTTTCATTGACAATCTTTTTAATTAATATTCACATAAGAGTTTTATTTATGTTTCCCTAATGAAAGCTATGCCCTCTTTAGGGAAATTGACACAGAAAATAAAGAAAAAAATCTTTATTATTAACATCTTCGAGTTCATTAACCGGAAAGTGTACTCGTACAAGATAAAATAATAAGCAGCTTAGACTTGTTGAGCAAGTAAAATTTCAATTAAACCAAAAATCAATATTATTTAGCAAATAAATCACCTTGAATATACAAATTTGCTGTTTTCTCTGCTGTTCTATAACGATATCATTTGACAACAGCAAAAACAAAAAAAAAGATGAATGTTTCACTTTCACTGTAAACCCTAAGCCGGTCGTTGCTTGGTCATGACAACATATGCCGTGTTTCTTCAGATGCTCTTTTTTTATAATGTGTTTGATGTTGTGTAGTTGTTGTTGCTTTAACTTCTTTTTTTTTAACAAAATAAAAATAAAAAATGTACTCATCATTCCCGTAAACAATAACAATTTCAAACCACATGTTGTTAAATAAACATTCTATACAAAAAAAAATTTTTTAAATCACACAACAACAACAGCAGCAACATATTACAACCCACATATTGCCGCACTGCCAGGCTGCCAAACAACCAAACCATTCAACTAATCATCCAGACCAGCACAATACACTCATAAAAAGGAGCTCGTACACACATTCTCTATTACAAAACTTTTTTGTATAGAAATTACCAAAAGGAATAAAGAAAACAGAATAAACGTTTGTTCTATATTTAGAACCACCCTTAGTGTATTATGAAGTAGTAGCGGATTCCCACCTCTGCTGCTACTAATGATGATGACGATGAGTATATGGAGCACACAGAGTATTATTATTATTTACTACTACTACTATCACAACAACGGTTAGTACTAAGATAAAAAAGAAGAAAAACGAAAAATTGTCATGGCATTTACGCACGCCACTCATACCTTTCCTTGCATCTGCTTCATTTTTCCAAGCAGACTCTCTTGCCAGAAAGAAATCAAATCAAATCAAATCCAACAAAAGTCAATTAAAATGACGGAACAAAATTAGATTTGTTTAATGAAAAATGTTGTTTATTTTTTTATAATATCTATACGTACCATATTGCTTCTTGCCTCGTTCTCATTTCAGAATTTCAATTTGTCTGTATGTCTAGCTGTGAGCTGAAGGTTCATTGAATGTTTATAATCTTAAAAGATGTTAAAAGTTTAACGTAACAAAAGGTTGCATTGAAAATTATAAATAGATTTATAAGTCAGCACTGGCAGTGTTATTTCTTATTTCAAATTTAGAAATCAATATGGATTACATTACATTGCCATTATTTTTATCGAACTGTTAATAGCTTTAAAGAAAATTAAAAATATATTAGAATAGTTTACAGGCAGAAAGGGGTCTTTTGGAAGTTACATATTTTCAGTTGCTTTCCCACTTGGCAAAAATGGTATCACCTGTAAAAAGAAATTTTACGGCAACTGCAAGTTTTTGGTTGCCAGCTGGTAACGCAACCAAAGTTCGGTCAGTTTTCACAAAAGTTCCAATAGAAAATAATGGATGATTTTTTAAGAGCTATAGGAAAATTTATCAAAAAAACACATACAATTCAGAAAAATGCATGAAATCTTTATTTGAATCGATAGTACGGTCCATATAATTTAATGTTTGAAGATTATTTCATGCAAATGTTGACCGCGACTGCGCCTCAAATGGTCCATCCGCTTAGTCCAATTTTGGCATACTCTTTCCAACATTTCGGCTGGTATCTCACGAATAAATGCTTCAATGTTGTCTTCCAATGCGTCAATTGAAGCGGGCTTGTCTGTATAGACATGAGCTTTAACATAGCCTCACAAAAAATAGTCTAAAGGCGTTAAATCGCACGATCTAGGCGGCCAATTGACCGGTCCCGAACGTGAAATAAAATGTTCACCGAACTCGCCTCTTAATAAGTCCATTGTTACGCGTGTTGTGTGGCATGTGGCACCGTCTTGCTGAAACCACATGTCATGCAAGTCAAGCTCTTGCATTTTGGGCAAAAAAAAAGTTGGATATAATTTCACGGTAACGCTCACCATTCACAGTTACGTTACGATTCGCAGTATCTTTGAAGAAGTACGGTCCAATGATGCCACCAGCCCATAAACCGCACCAAACCGTGGCTTTTTCTGGATGAATTTTTAGCTTTTGCAATGCTTCTGGCTGATCTTCACTCCAAAATCGACAATTCTGCTTATTTACGTATCCATTGAGCCAAAAATGAGCTTCGACGCTGAACACATTTTTTCGATAAAGAAGTGGATCTTCGGCCAACTTTCAAGGAAAAAAATTCTGCGTTGCGGTAGGTCGTTCGGCTTTAATTCTTACACCAGCTGTATTTTGAAAGGCTTCACACCTAAATCCTTCCCCAAAATTTTCCACGTTGTTGAGTAACAGAGGCCCAATTGCTGCGAACGGCGACGATCGATAATTAATGGTCATCATTAACACTGGCCGATACAGCTGCGATATTTTCTTCAGTTCGTACTCTACGTAAGCCTGTTGGTGGTTTAATGTCCAACAATGTAAATTTGGTGCGAAATTTGGTCACAATAGCCCGAATAGCCGTTTCAGTGGGTCTATTAAACTGACCATAAAATGGAAGAAGCGCGCGATGAACTTTCTTAACAGAGCACGCATTTTGATAATAAAATTCAATGATTTGCAAACGTTGTTCGTTTGTAAGACGATTCATGGTTAAATTATAGACCAAAATGAAGATGTTTGACAGTGAAACAAAAAACGAAACGTGCGTGAGCTGTTTAAACCAGTGCTAAAAAAGATAATAGCTAAAAAATCACCCGTTATTTAATTTTTAAAGCCTACTGTTTTATTAGGAAAATTTAAGATAATTTCCTCTCCAATTTGGATATTATTTGTATGGAAAACCCCCGTTGTATAAGCTGCGCGAAATTAAAGGCATTATTTAATGTTCCCTAGAAGATCCCATTCAGTTGAATGTTGTACCAGGCCTGGACCAGTAACCTCTCAGTCAAGTTCTGTATCCGTCCAATCTGGCTTTCTCTCGCTCAATCCTATTATCCACCGTTCTTTTCTTCCTTACTGAAAAATCATTCGTATCTATTAGCATAAAAGCTATCAGTTTTCGCAAGTTCTTATTGAAGCAAATTTTCCCAATAGACTAAAAGAAGTCGTACCAAGCCTGTACTATAAGATAAATGCATTTAAACCTGTCAATCAACGTCAAATATTTTTTGGCGAGTTCTGGACTGTCCTGTAAAATTATTTCTGCCCTGTTGGCCAAGCTTTAATTTTTCGGTCAATCATTTCTTTCAGACGTTTCAATTGTTGACAGTTTTGATTGGAATTAGAGGCTTGGCAGTAAGTATACAGCTCACAGTGACTAGCTTCCAATTAGCTCTAACAAATAAGTTCCTTGAGGCCGGTTTTTTATAAGTCGCCATCTTTTTTTGAATATGTTGTAATTTTACAGTGGTTCTCAGCAGCAATAATTATTTTTTCACTTATATGGTGCATCTTTACATACATATGTATATAGCACAACAATCTTAAAGCCATCGTCTATGGGAAAACTTATGGATTTCTTTTTATTAAATTCTTGCAATTTCTAAAAAATCCTAAAGTATTATTATTCCTCTTGACTTGGACCGCTGTTTAGGTATAAAAACGTGTAATTTTTAAGTTCAAATCGTATTATTTTAAATCTTAATTAGGTTTCGCTAAGCAATTACGTGCCGATAATGGTCTGCTTATGACACCATGTTATACAGCGAATTTTGTTGCACCAGAAGTTTTAAAACGCCAAGGCTATGATTTAGCCTGTGATATATGGTCATTGGGTGTTCTGCTCTATATAATGCTATCCGGAAGGACACCATTCGCCTCTACACCAAATGACTCACCCGATGTGATATTAAAACGAATAGGTTCCGGTCATATAGATTTTACAGCGACACGATGGACAGTTGTCTCGAATCCGGTAAAAGATTTACTGAAACAAATGCTGCACATTGTACCGGAAAATCGACCAACTGCTGCACAAATCCTACAACATCCTTGGCTAAAAGAACAATCAGCTGGTTCGGTACGCCTGACAGAATACTGTGTGCCAACGAACAACACAAATGCAATGCCATCAAATCAACCAGCAGGTATGTCTTTGAATTTCGCTCACAATGCGAATGTGGCTAGAGAAGCAAATGCCAATTTAAGAGGAGCCGTTGATGCCACATTCAGAGCCATTGCCATACCGCAGGCGGCCAATGTGGGTCCAGTGGAGCAATCAACATTGGCCAAACGACGTGCCAAAGATCGTGCCAATATACAAACATAATCGAAAGTTAAATGGCCAACAATTTTATTCAAATTCAATTTGAGATTTTTTTTAAGATAATTGTGTGAAGATATATATGAATATGCGATGCGAAATTCCTTCTAAAGAAAAGTAAAGCTTTACCAAGAATCACAAAAAGAGAAACATTTTTAAAAAAGGTAAACAATTTTTGCATAAACACGAGTTGTGAAACACTGGCTTACTTTTATTTTATTTTTTCTAAACTTTACAAAAGATTAAGCACAACTTTTTACTTAGAAAACAAAAACAAAAACAAAATAAAAAAAGAACTTAAAATTAAAAAAACTAAAACTAAAATAGTTATGAAAACAAACTGAAAACGAAAACACTATGAAAGGAACTTCTTTATTGAATTTTTTTCAAATATTTACAATAAGAAGAAGTCTTTTGAGTAATCTTCCATTTAAAGTAAACAAGTTAATTATTTATTTTATAATTATATGATAAACAAAATATATGTTAGTTAAAGAAAGGAAAAATCAATAAAAAAAATGATTAATTTTTTCTAACTTTTTGTATTCAACAAAATATAGTAAATAATTCCTTTTTTTTCAATTAAAATAGTTACAATCTTTTTTTATTTAATTAATTATAAAATAATAAACAAAAAATAGCACAAATCATGCATACCCTGTCTTAAAAACAAACAATAACTGTGTCTCTACATACAATTTTTAATTTTCTTTTCTAAGCACAATATTGTTTTCTTTTATTATTGAAGTATTTACACAGGAATTTGTGTTGTTGTAAGTTTTAGATATTCAATTGAATTTTAAGGTTAGAATGAAAAGCTCATAAATTTTAAGTTCAAAAGCTAAGCTTTTTAATTTTATGTTTTGGAAAAAAGTTAAGAATGTAGGCATTTAAAGTTTCAATAATTTTAATTTATTTTTTTACACACTGCTATCAGAATACAAAAAAAATTAAAGTGCGGTTTTATTATTAAAAATGTTTTTAAAAATCGACTGCAATAATTTTAGTCTATGTGAGGATAACTTTAAGTTTCCTACTCTTTAGTTATTAACACTTATTTTACTGAGAGCGCACATTATAAAAAAGAAATTTTAAAAATTCGAATTTAGATTAAATTATGCAGTGATGGCACATATAGTAGGTACACATTAAACATGTATTATTTTCTTAATATTTATTTAGTTTTAGATAATTTAAAATTTGATTATTTAAAAAAAAATACGTCTTTGCAGTGTAACACATGTTTGGTAAAAAAGATAGCGCCATTGTATTTTAAATTAATTATTCCTTTATAAACTATTTAGAAAGCAACAAAATTTAAATGACAGCCACAAAATTACATTAAATATCGGATATTTTCATTATTTTTATTTCTTTAAACTGGGTGAAAGTGTTATTCTACAGGTGTTGAACTATAATATTAAATTCAGAGCGATTAACAATCAGACAAATTCAGAAAAAAAATTATTGTTTTAGAAATAAAGTGTTTAAGTGTAATCTTACGAGTTGAGAAGCTATAGAACTATAACGCTTTTTAATTAAATTTTAATTTGGAGTTCTAGTTTCATAATTAGAAATCCGGCACAGAAAGGTTTACCGTAAGACAGTGGAAGATATAAGGCCTTTATTTTTGTCCATCCTTGAATATAGCTTAGCAGTAGAAGTTTTAAATTCCTTTTTTAATTTTTAATCATAAAATTTTAAGATTTAAAACTGTCAGTATATTTAAATATGCATTGAAACATTCTCATGCTAAAAAGCGGCATTTAAATTTCCGCAAAGATTGTTATCTTTACATTATCTTTAATGCAACCCCTTTATATATTTCATTATCATTCTTAGTTTTTCTGATGAATAAATTTTATAACAAAGCAAAACAAGCAAATCTTTCTAAAGTAATAATAAAGTTAAGAAATTACTTTGACGTTTAAAATAAAAGTGTTCTGCAATAAGGGTTTTTTAAAGTGGTTTTTAGTTTCCAAAAATTATTTTAAAATATAAAAATTTCAACCAAAATTAAATGAGTATTAAATAAAATCACTTATTGAACCACTGCATAAAAAATTTAATTAAAAATAAATTTCAAACATTTTGCAGATAAGGCAGTATGTGATACAAATTGCTAATAGATGTGACTAATTTCTTCATTTCAATATTCTTATTTATTATGTAATTTAAAATTTTTATTGATGTGATTACCTGTATTATTTACACTAAAAATCTAAGGTAATATTAAACGAAATGAAATCAATTTTCATATCCATGATTTCTTTAACATGCCTAAATAATTATAGCCTACTTTTTTGAATTTTAAAGTTTACTTATTTTGTCCATTTCTTTATTTTCCTACACGACATATAATTGAAATACAATTTCTTATATTCTTTTTTTGATAAATAATTTCAAAAGTAATAATACTCCTGTTTGAAAACATTACAAAAAAGAAATGATAATCTATCCCTTAACTCCGAATGAAATACAATAAATCAATGAAACCCTATGACCTGTTAAATCTTTGCGAAAGCTTATATAAAACAAAAACATTTTAAAGGTTAATTGAATAATAATAAAAAAAATTATTTATATACATAAAAAATAATCATGTGAAATACAATTGTTTAAATATAATCGATATAAAAACAAAACTAGTTAATTAAATTAAAAATTAATTAAATTGTTAATTATTGCAAACACAGTTTTTTAAACCAATGATTCAAATCTTATACAATATATACTATATAATAAAAAAAATAATAAACACTATATATATAGTAATATATACATATATATTTAAAAACAAAATAAAGTTAATAAACATTTTATATATACACTTAATATAACAAACAAACATAAAAATGTATTTACTCTATCTACTATTTAAATAAAATAATTTTATTAAGTGAATTTATTCTTGTAATAAAACAAGAATATTGGTTTTTTTTCTAAAAAAAAAAAAAAACTGTCCAGTATTTTTTCTATAACCTTTTCTCCCACACTAACTAACTAAGTAACCTCTCGAAACTTTCGATACGGACGAAAATTTAAGCAGCTAAAATTGTTTGTTTTTTTTTCTACATCTTTTTTAGAATATTAAAAAAAATTTTAAATAATTGTAATGCTTATATTTACATACATACATACTGGTTAACAAAATAAAGACATGCTCTTTAGAACTAAAAAGAATATACATATGTACATAATGTATATTCTTATATAAATATTTAAATATATTTTCGAAATTAAACAAAAAAAAAAAACAAAAAAAATTGTATTTAATGTCTGTATGTGTTTTCTTAATACTACGAAATATTTATTATTCGCAAAGAATTATTAAAAATAAAATAAAAAACCACAAACAAATTAAATTAAATCCAATTTAAATAAAAAATATTAAAAAATGTTATTTGAAGTTTTTCCTAAATAAAAGACGATTTTATTTTATAAATTTGTTTGCATTTAGTTTAGGCATTCGAACGTATTTAAGCAAATTAAATATTGTATATTTAAATAAAAACCAAATATTATTAAATGAAAAAAAAAAAAAACAAACTATTGTAATTATTTTGAATAAAAATGCTTCTTTCTTTTTTCTTGATAGATGTTTTTGGTAATGGAAGGCTGCGTTAAAGAAAAATTCAAAATAAATTATAAATTAAATTGAAAGCATTTAGTTAAGCAGAAGTTCAAACATTCTTTTATTTAAAAACTAAAGAAAACTTATCTTTAAAGGTCAATTGAAATGTAAAACCATTCTTTTTTGAATCGTGGGAATAATCCTACCGATATGTAATTTGTTTGGTGTTGTTTGATGTATAGATTCCCACCAAACCCATCTCACTCAGCCAAATTTTCTTAACCGCCAATAATTGCGATTTACTCACCTTATTCCGCATGTTGTGGTTATTAATTTAAGGAATGTAGAGATATCACAAAAGCATCTCCTCTCTTATTAGCCGTCAGAATCGAAATTTCTTAGCAATTCTGTGAAGTGATCCTAAGCCTTAATTGCTGACGAACTATCTTTTGTCCCTATGGTCTAGTGAGTAGTGTTCAAAACTTCAGGTGCTGAGACCGTAAGTCCGATTCCCACCAGAAAGTCATATATGATAAAAAAAAAAAATTAAAGTGAGAATTATTACAAAGTAATTCTGGAGAAAAAAGTGACTAAGGTTTCACACTGGTCATTAAAAAAGCAAAATTTCAAAAATAAATTTGTCGCACTCTTTGCTTTCTCCTATAATGCATGCAATGCATTGCGTGAATAAGATTCATCGCCTGAGTGCTGGTCTCTAAAAAATGTGTGTCATAGGAGATGGTAAAGCAATAACGAGAAGATAGATGCTGGAAAACTGTTTTTATTCAAGGCTCTCGAAAATGTACACTTGTAATATAGACATATAATATAATTTCAAAAGATTTTATGTGTATGGATCTATACGCGAGTCTTAAACTTTTCTAACCACAGTTATAAACAAATCATCCATGCATGGACCTGTACAATATGCCTTGAATTTTATTAGGAGTTTCAGATACAAAAGAAAATATTTTCAATTCACACTCCTTTAAATTTCAAACGTGCTACTCTGTAGGGGAGACCTAAATCTATAGAACTGTTATTAAAATGCTTCAAACATTGGCACAAAACTGATTCTAATAATTGATAACGGTTTAGTAACTAGGCAACACAACTTTACGTATTAAATAAAACTTGAGCTAGACATTCTAAATTTGCGAAAAGATTCCAAATTAAAAAACAAATATGTTGACATTTAATTGATAACGGGATCTTATCGAATCAATTATGGTGTTTAAATCGTAACTAATAAAATTTCTTTCCACATTTTGAAATATCCGCAATACACCGATTATCTTTCAAAGTTATAAGATACGTACTCATATCTATCAAGTGAATACTTTTTTAAGAATGCTTTACTTTTCTTTTTTTAATTACAAAAACTTATGCAAACGGACAAAATGTTATGCTTATCAAAGAAAAAAGAGTGGTATAAAAATACAATTAATTTGGAATTTTTATTTAAAAACAAATTAATCATGTGTGTTAAGGTAAATAGCAGAAGAGCCACAGGAAACACTACTTTAGAAACTATAGTAAATGTATAGATATAATGAAAATAAAATTTAAAATCAATATATACAATATATACGTACGTATATACAAGCTGCATACAGAAAAATGTCAAGATAACAATGAAATATTTACTAAAGTTATTTGCTATGAGTGTTGTTGTTCTTGTTCTTTTGTAAATAATAATAATTTGTGGTTTATTTCAAAATACTTGTGTTGGTTTTTCTTCCTCTTTACATCCACTTGTCCATAAACAAATGGTAAAAATGAATAAATTATTGTTTTTATAAATTTTGTTATCTTTTGTTTTGGTTTATTGTTTTGTTTTTCTTTTTATTTGTTTTATCTGTTTAATTTTTTTGTTTTATTTCTTGTTGCACGGCTATAAATATTTTGTAACGTTCTAAGAAATTTTTATTGCATTTTCTATTGTTCTATTTCTTCTATAATTAAGTTTCTTTTTCACTCATAATTATTTTCTTTTGTTGTATTTTTTAATTATTTTCCTTTTTTGTTATTAATTTGTCTTGCAATTAATTACTTTTCTTTTTTGTTTTATTCTTTATTTATTTTATTTATTTATAAGTAATGAATAATTACAATAATTTTCTTTTATTGTTTTTATTTTTAAATATTGAACTTAAAAAGAAAAAAAAATAAATTACACAGAATGTTTAATTATAAAATGTGTCTGTATGTCTGCCTGTATGTATTTTGCAAGTGTATTTTATGTATTTCTTTTAAAAATAAAAATTGCATTTTTTCCTCTGTGTTTGTGTTTAATGTGGCTTTGCTTACTTTGTGGTTTAAGTTTTGCAATAAAAAACCAACCAGGAATTATATATAGTTTTATAATTGAATTCGTTTTTCATTTGTTTTTACGTTTCTCTCTCTCTTTAGGTATAAAAATAAATGGAAAGTTAAGAAGGCATTAGTACAGTTGTTTAAGGATTTTGTAGTATAGTAGTGTATATGTGTGTGTGGTTACTATTATTATTATTAAAATGACTAAAAAAATTTAAAATACACGCATAATTATGAAAACAGTACAGTTTTTAATTTTAACATTTGCTTATTGTATATTGGTATTGTATTGTATTGTATTTATTTATTAACTATCGATCGTATTTGTTTTGTTTGCTTTGATATTGAATTTAAAAATTGATTTAATTAACGTTTATCTTTACGATGACTTTTACGTTGCTGCTGTTGTTTTGATTTAGTTGGACTTGATGATACTTTCTCTGGAGATGAATCTGTAATGATAAGAAGTATAAAATTTTAATTAAATTCGATGACATAATTCAAATAAAGTTTACGTAAAGAGTTATATACAGCTTAACTATAATATAAATATTTTCATATCTTCTATGAAAATCATATTGCATTAAAGAATTCAATACCAAATAATGATTCTAAAGTACTTTACATGTTCCGCATTGCTCTGAATTAGAATTGAAAGGCGGAGATATAAAGGAAGAATTTCTAATTTGCTCATCGAAGAATGATTAACATTGGAGGAGAGAGAAATCATTACAACCCTCCAGTCAGGATTACGACCTAGCTTTTCACACAAACTTACGTTGTGTGTGTTAATTTTTATACAGTCTACTCCGAACAAAGGTATGAAGGTTTTGAGAAACTCTTCATGGCAATTTTATTTACTCTCAAAGTTTTTGCCAGAAATCTGCTGAGAGGGTCGCTAAAAATTTTTTTTCATTTCGTTTTGTTCGCGGCCTTACGGTCAAATAAGTCAACACACTACCTATAATCAAAAATCTCCCTGAATTCTCCTGTATTCCTTATGAGATTATCGAATACTATCCATGTTAAATAGAGCAGATATTCTATCCAGTCTTCGAGAAAATTTGCAATGAAATTCGAAAAAAAAAATATTATTTATTGGGTCATCTAACTACTCCACTGTCATCTAAAATACTTGCAATAATTCTTTTAAATAGAAAACCAGTTACTTCTCGGGCGAATAGGACGTATGTTAACTCGTTAAGAAGTATTGTTAAACAAACTTAAAAACTGTCTCACTTTTTTAAATTTATTCAAAACAACAATGACTTTCGCGGCCTCAGCCTTAAAATTTGTGTGTTTTTTTGATTCGAAATATTCTTTTTATCCACTTAACATTGGAATATACAGTTAAAGTCAATGACTTAGTTTTTCATTCCGGCTAGGCTTAAGATACATTAAAAACTTGGCAGGTATCAAGCCGGAGAAAATTACTTGCTTGTAAATGCATCAGACAATAGCTGATAAGAAGAGTTCCGAGGGTTTTTATGACCAACAATTTGACACTAAGTGCTCAGTGTTTTAGCAAGTGGCGAAGCCACCAAAATTCTGCGAAGAGTTGGTTCAGTTTGTGTCAAATTATGCTATTTTTGAAGCTACAGAATATTTTAAAATCATATACTTTAGCTTAATGGTCCATCAATTGTATTCTATTGTAACATGAAATGAAATGAGTCGACAAGCCTTTATAAACGTATTTTCTGCAGGAAATTAACAACAGAAATATGTATTTGGTTAAAGTCTTTGCAAACTACATTAATGGCAACCATAAAATTACACTTTTACGCTCCAAAAGATCCGGAAACTTCACAACTATTTTCCTTTTGCCAAAATTACTATAACATTCCATTTAGAGGTTCATTCTATTACAAAATTGGGTAATTATTGCCTGAGTAATAATATTCATTCACTATGCACTTTAACTTACCTTCTTTCTTTTCATTATCATTGCTCTCCAGGGTAGATTCTAACTTCTCCAATGTTTTGTCTAATTCGTCTTCATCGATTTCATCATCTCCCAGACTCGCCTCTGTGTTTGCATTTTTACATTCCTCATCAACAGCAGTCTCATCTCCAATATTTGCTTCAATCTTATCTTTTATAGATTTTTCTTCTTTGTCTTCTACATCAGGTTCGATAACAACATGGGCCATTTCTTGCATACCATTTACTAAACCACTATGTTCTTCGTCTCTTTGTTTTTGAACACCCTCCTCTTCTTTTGCTTCAAATGCCTGAGCCGCAGTTTGTTGGTCTAGGCGCTCACGATATACTTGTAGACATTTTTGTTCATATTCTAATTGTTCCTTATAATACTGATAGACAGGTATTACTATCACTGATATATCATCAACGGTAGCTGCTGCTTTGCTATCGGCCAAACGCCAATGGCCATAATCATTGATTTTACCACGAGCCTTTGCTACCAACTCTTGGGCAACCATTGTGTACCGATGTTTTTCGGTTGGATATTTGTGCAGTGTTTGGAAAACGGTACGAGCAACAGCCTCATTTTCGGACACATCCCAAAGACCATCGGTGGCCATGACTAAAATGCCGTAATCACCATCTTCGTTGTGTTCATCTGTTGTATGGACAAAAACAAATTCAGAAGGATTTTATTAAAATTCAATAAAAATAAATGATAATCTTTAAAAGGAAGGGTATTTGAACTAAAACTTAGGATTGTATCTTTAGGAGTCACAAATATATGTCGTTTTTATTTTGAAATTTTCTAATTTGAACTCTCCTTACCTGGAATGCTAACAATTTTGGTGAGATCTCTGTAATTCACCTCTGGTTGAGCGGTGAGGAATGGTTTTATGAGTGTTCCCGTTGCAATAGCTAACAAATCGTGATCGCCAAAACCTCGCGTTACACCTAAAGTGCCCAGCAGGCGTGAGCGTTTGCCCTCACCGGTGACGACAGGCATTTTCAAGTCCTCACGCGTTAAGGTCTTATATGTCCAGCCTTTATTGGTGCCTTGACGGCATAGAATACGTTGACCTAAATCACGTTCATGCGGTCTCTTTGCATATTCCATGGCAGTATAGTATTTGCCCATTAAATGTGGTTTATATTGGGCGACACCGAGTAAACGCGTTCTCTCCGTTTCTGGTGTATGATCAAATGAAAATGGTTCAGGAAAGGCACCCTCTGAACCATCGATAATTGTTTCCTCGCCTTTTGGCGATTCTTTAACGGTCATTCTCCTTTGACACAATACAGCCCGGCTGTCGCCTGCATTGGCTACATACATTTTGCCATTTATGAATAGTGATACACAGGCTGTACAGCCTCCAGCATCACGGTATCGATCACGATCTTGGGCGATTAACGAATCCATATGAATAAATGCACTTTCTAGTGCTCCCATGATTAATTCGTCTTTTGATACAGATCTCTGGAAATGGCTAGGATGTGGAAATGAATTTACAGTTTGTGATTTTGCCAGTGCGGCATTGGTTACATCTTCCATACCATCACGGGGCAATAGCAAGTCTATACAGTCTACTAGTTTTTCATGTAAAATATGATGAAATTGATAAGAAGCTGCCAAGGCAGCGCCATAGCCAGCATGCCCATCGAATATACCAAAATATGTGTAGGGTAAATCGGGATATCTGTGTGTGGGATCGGAAAGTACCTGACGGCAAAAGGCAGCTTGATCTTCATTCCATTCCGATTTACCGGAATTAACACACTCCGCATAACCTGTACCCCAGGGCAAGAGACCAATGTCTCGCGGTACGATTATGGGTCTGACATTGTGATCGGCTGAGGCCTTAAGCTCATCGGGTGTCAATAACTGCAAGAAAGGTGGACGGGCATAAGCAAATTTATCCTGTAATTGTGATTGCTGTAACATACGTTGGTGATAGTGTGCCGAACCACGCGCACCGTGGTGATGATCATGACTGGAGGGTAAAGCTGGTACATCAGGAGCTATAACTGAAGCCAAACGATTTTTAAAATTTGCAAACATATTGTGGTTACAACTTGAAGGGCTATTGTTTTTATTTTTGTTTCGTTATTGCTGATATTGTTTGTTTTCCCACTTTTTCCCATACACCCCCGCGCTTGGTATAAACTGATAAACAATGTAATCAAAACCACAAATTCACCATATGACGTATGTGCCGACTATTCTCTGCTGCTACTACTGACTATTACGGTTCGCTGTAGTAGGAGGGATGAAACGTTTCTGTTTTTTTTCTTTTGTATTTGTTGTTCTAACGTTAGTCAGACGTTTAGATTATTATCTTTATTTTCGTTTAATTTTCTTTTAATATTTGTTTCAGCCACGTAGTGGTTATCTTAATAATACTTTTGTTGCATTAGTTGCGTTGTTTGGATCTTCCTTTATATCTGCAGCATTATCCTTCTAAAAAACTCTGCTATTTTGTTGTTGTTTGCTGTTTTGTCTTCATATATATTTTTTTTTGTTCTTTGTTGTTGTTTTTGTAAAAATAATCAATAATTGTTCTTGGCGTTTTATGTTTTCAATTTCATAATTATTGTATAAAATTTATTGTTATTATGTAAAGTTAATGTAAATATTATAATCTTTATTCAATTTAGTTTAAAGTTTTAAGAATAATTAATAACTTTGATCAATTTTTTGTATTTCAAGTCTAGTCAAATCTTTACACGTCTATTTTTCTTTATATTTTCTTTGCTTATAAATTTCACCTCTAATATGTCAAGCAGGTATTATTTCTCATTCTCTCACTTTTGTTTAAAATGTCAAACGACCAAACAGTGTTATGCAGTGTGTTTTTAAGGCAAAGTGTAGTAAAACGTTTAAAAAAAGCAGGCTGTTAATTTAAATATGGTACTGAAAATTTATTGCGGATCATATTCAAACTAAAAACCCGTTTTTTAACAAAACACATTAATTTGAAAAAACTGGAATTGTTTTATTGTTCATAAATCATGATTTACATGTCGTAGAATAATTAAAATAAAATTTAATTTATTAATTAAATTGTAAATGTTAACTTTTTATTGTTCTTTTCTATTTTCAGATCAAAAAATGCAGAATTACAAGAAATTATAATTAAAAGCAATGCTAATGGTTTGGCTTTACACCCAGATGCAGTAGATCAGTACGTAAAAGCTCTATCAATTGCCGGTAGTGAAAAGGTACATATTATTAAAATTTTTAAAATTTAATAATTATCTAGATAAATACAAACAAAATTGTAATAAGTCACGCTATGTCCATTAAAGTAATTTTCCTGTCCTATTTTTGAATAACAATTATTTTTTAACTGTGAAAATTTTAATTTCCAGAGTAATAATGAAAAATTGGCTGCCCTATGGATGTATGCCGCTCAGACTGGTAATATGTTAACGCCTCAGCCAAAGGTAGCACCTTCCGGCAGACAAGTAATGTTAATACCTGCTACGGGAACTGTAAGACAAGATTATTTTCATATTTTTTTAAAAGAATAACATAATTTCTGAAATATTTAATAACCCTATTTTTCTCAAACAAAGCTAAACCCGCCACCCAATATGATGATTGCGCCACCAACACCGATGATGGGACCACCACCACCAATGGCTGCTTATCGTGGCATGACTTTACCTTATATGCGCGCCACATCAATGCCTGTCATATATGCTCCACCACCCGGTAGCATGCCGGGTACTTATCGTACACACAAAAGTTCGAAGTCTCAAGAAGCACGTAAAAAACGCAGAGCTGCTGCACAAGTGTTACGTTCAGGCAAATCGAATGCAGAACGCCGCCAACGACGTAAATCCGATGCCGATGCTATAGATGGTAATCCATCGTTTCAATATCACGGTTTAGATCGTGTAATTGCAGATAACTTTTTGGCACGCCAAGAGCAATCACATACCGGTAGCCATCTGGATTACTCGTCTTCGTCCGGTGCTAGCGAAACCTACGGCAATACAGCACCGTCAAGAGCTTCGTCAAAAACGAAAATCGTTTGTCGTGATGTTGTAATGTAAGAGAATGAATAGAAAATATTATTAAAGTTGTTGTAGTTGTTTAAGTAATTATTATTAGTGTTAAGACGATCAAGATTTTCTTTTAATGTATTGTATATAGCAAATAACTGATGAGTTTTAAGAACAATTTTCAAAACTAATCTATTCAAGATTTATCAAGGATATATATTTTTTATAACCTTCACTTTACGTACTATACTGTATGTGTACTTAAATAATATTTAAATATATTATTTCTAATATTTAATAACAATTAATAATAATAATAATAATAATAATAATAATAATAATAATAATAATAATAATAATAATAATAATAATAATAATAATAATAATAATAATAATAATAATAATAATAATAATAATAATATAAAACGAATGTATTGTATATTTAAAATAAACATTAGTTTTTATAAACGTTTAATAAATATTACTTAATTAATAAATAATCAATAAAAATAAAAATTAATTAACAAAACATGCAAATATTATCCATTTTTCAATGTTTGTTTATTCATTATATAATTAAAATTAAATTCAACTATACTTAATATTTTCGTATTAAAACTACAAACACTGTATACGTAACGATTGACAACATTTTAACTTCAAGTTGCCCACTGCAATTTCTGCTTCCCGCTATTTTAGTTGTAATTTGCATTCAATTAAGTTAAGAGGAGTTTTAGTGCAAGTGTGTAATAAAAATATAAAAAAGTGGTTAAAAATAAAATGCAATAATTGAAGAAAAATAAGTAAATGTGTTAATAATAAAGTATTAAACGTGTTTATAATAAAAAATATATAAAATAATAACAAGAGGTTTAAGAAACCTTAAAACCATAAAAGATTTTAAAACCGTGAAAATATTTGTTTTGTGTTTGCAGCAGCAGCGCTGTTACGCATGTTTTCTATTTACATATTAAATGGCGGCTCTATTACAAAAAGAGGTAAGCTAGAGTTACAATGTTTCATATTTTGAAACATTGTGATGATTAGGGATTATACGATTAAAATATTACTTTTAATATGAAAGATTTAAACAAATTTTAGACAAAATTTTGTTTTTATTAAAAATGTATGAAAAATATTTTCTATAATTTATTTAAAAATCCTCATCGCTGTGATGCTCAGGCTTACTGGCTGTCTTGGGTCTCAACTGTAGTTCCCCTGATATTTTTGTGATGCTAATGCTATCCATAGAGTTCACATCAACTGTAAATGGGAAATATTTAAATTGAAACCAAACGAACATTATCTCGAATTAAACAACTTACAATCGTCATCATCATCATCTCCCAAACCGTTCATATGATTCATATCATTAGCAAGACCAGCACCCGCCATGCCATTGGCGCTCATACCTAAAATGTCCGCCATATCCAAGTCACTATCGGAGCTGCCAAATGAACTGTCACCCTCTAAATCTAAACGATCCGCTTTTGTTTTATCATTTGTTTTTATAGTAGAAGTACGACCTCTGCCTGTAGTGGGTCGTATACGTGATGTAGCCGTACCTGGCCTTTTTACATTGGCTGTACTTCTGGGATTTTTAGTTGCTATTTCATCACCACGTTTATCATTTAGACCATTATGCTTCATGCTAAAGTTATTATCGAGTTGGGCTTCATCATCATCCAAGTCCTCATCATCATCGGCTAAAAGTCCTTCTGGTATAAAAGGCATAGAATTTTCGGCTGGTTTTTGTAGTAGGGGTGAGGATAAGGGCGTTGATCTCTTGGTGCGCATTTCAAATTGGGCTCTTAAAGCATCTCTTACATGCAGGCGTAGGAAATATTGTTGGAATAGATTCTTCAACTCCTTTTCATGTTCCTCAAACTCTTGCATATGGGCTGGTCGTATTTTCTGCAAAGCCTCTAAACGTTGCTTAGTGCGTTCCAATTCTGCCTTCTTACGTTGCAGTTTTGAATTTAAAGCATTCAATTCAACACGGGCATTTTCCAATTGGGCTCTATTTCCTTGCAGTTTTACTTGGGAGGAGGCAATAGCATTTTTTAAAGTTCTTTCCACTGAAGCTAATTCCATGGGTCTATTGGCTTGGGCTAATCGGGCCTCCTTGTTGCGCATTTCCTTTAAAAGCAAGTCATGTAAGGTGGCACCTCTTTGCGTTAGATCTGAGGATAGTTCTCGTGCCCGTCTCAAATCAACCATTTTATCGCCAATATCAACCTGATTAAGACTACGATAATGATCATCTTCTTCCTGATTGTCTTCCGTAGTGCTGGGTGTTATCAAAAGACGACTGATTTTTTGCAATTCACCAGCTGTTACTGCAGAAGCAGCATAGAGTTTTCGAGGATTTAGTTTAATGGCAGATTTGGTAACAAAGAATTCTGTGGCCGAGCGTATTAGCAAGACACGTTCCTCTTTGGAGGCAATTCCGCCAGGCAAAATAGTGCCCGGTTCCAATAAGCCAGCCAGCCATTGCAATACCTCGGCCACTATATAAAATGAAGCCAAACAACCGAAATTTGTAGACAAGGCTTGCAAGGGAAAGGTATGAGGATAGCCCAGTAGTTTTAAATGCTCTGCTAAATCTTAAAAATAATTAAAGTTTTTAGTTTTTTCTTAAAATGTAAGCGAAGAAAAATAATTAATAATTTTTACCTCTGACTTCTTTAAAAGACATTGCCTGACCAGTTGATTTGTCGTAAAAAAAACTAAAAATTATTTACTGATTTTTGTTTGTTATGGCTTCTGGCAGACGTTTTCTTTTGTTTTACCCCTAAAATGGTTGCTAGGTTACCCACTTATTATAGTTGGGGTTGATTTATTTTATAAGCAACTGGTGTTTGTTTTTAAATTTTAATTTTTTTCATTTCATTTCAATTACAAACAAATTTTCCGTTAATTTTCAAACATATACACTTTTGTTTGAACAAAATTAAGTTTTTTCTGATGAACTTGTAAGAACATATCTAGGCTACAGGCTGTTTGTCAATGGCAACATTAATTATAAACTTTTTTAATTTCGGAATTCGAATTTTGAAAAATCGAATTTTGGCCTAAAATATATGAAAATTCTCAAAAAAATCAATGGCCATTTTTTCATTGGAAAAAACGTCCTCTTTCCAACCGTGGTACTCGAAAAGCTGAACTAATTTTGTGAGCCGAGATATTCGATTTTTTCAAAATTTTGTGAGTCGAGATATTCAATTTTGAAAAATCGAATTTTGGCCAAAAATACATGAAAATTCTCAAAAAAAATAAATGGCCATTTTTTAATTGGAAAAAAACGTCCTCTTTCGAACTGTGCTACTCACAAAGCTGTACTACTTTTGTAAGTCGAGATATTCGATTTTTGTCAAAATTTTGTGAGTCGAGGTATTCAATTTTGAAAAATCGAATTTTGGCCAAAAATACATGAAAATTCTCAAAAAAATAAATGGCCATTTTTTTAATTGAAAAAAACGTCCTCTTTCGAACTGTGCTACTCACAAAGCTGTACTACTTTTGTAAGTCGAGATATTCGATTTTTGTCAAAATTTTGTGAGTCGAGGTATTCAATTTTGAAAAATCGAATTTTGGCCAAAAATACATGAAAATTCTCAAAAAAATAAATGGCCATTTTTTAATTGGAAAAAACGTCCTCTTTCGAACCGTGCTACTCAAAAAGCTGTACTACTTTTGTGAGTCGAAATATTCGATTTTTTTCAAAATTTTGTGAGTCGAGATATTCAATTTTGAAAAATCGAATTTTGGCCAAAAATACATGAATATTCTCAAAAAAATCAATGGCCATTTTTTAATTGAAAAAACGTCCTCTTTCCAACCGTGGTACTCGAAAAGCTGAACTAATTTTGTTAGCCGAGATATTCGATTTTTTCAAAATTTTGTGAGTCGAGATATTCAATTTTGAAAAATCGAATTTTGGCCAAAAATATATTAAAATTCTCAAAAAAATCAATTGCCATTTTTTAATTGGAAAAACGTCATCTTCCCAACCGTGGTACTCGAAAAGCTGAACTCATTTTGTGAGTCGAGATATTCGATTTTTTTCAAAATTTTGTGATTCGAGATATTCAATTTTGAAAAAAATCGAATATCTCGACTCACAAAAGTAGTACAGCTTTTTGAGTAGCACGGTTCGAAAGAGGACGTTTTTTCCAATTAAAAAATGGCCATTTATTTTTTTAAGAATTTTCATGTATTTTTGGCCAAAATTCGATTTTTCAAAATTGAATACCTCGACTCACAAAATTTTGAAAAAAATCGAATATCTCGACTCACAAAAGTAGTACAGCTTTTTGAGTAGCACGGTTCGAAAGAGGACGTTTTTTCCAATTAAAAAATGGCCTTTTATTTTTTTAAGAATTTTCATGTATTTTTGGCCAAAATTCGATTTTTCAAAATTGAATACCTCGACTCACAAAATTTTGAAAAAAATCGAATATCTCGACTCACAAAAGTAGTACAGCTTTTTGAGTAGCACGGTTCGAAAGAGGACGTTTTTTCCAATTAAAAAATGGCCATTTATTTTTTTGAGAATTTTAATGTATTTTTGGCCAAAATTCGATTTTTAAAATTGAATACCTCGACTCACAAAATTTTGAAAAAAATCGAATATCTCGACTCACAAAAGTAGTACAGCTTTTTGAGTAGCACGGTTCGAAAGAGGACGTTTTTTCCAATTAAAAAATGGCCATTTATTTTTTTGAGAATTTTCATGTATTTTTGGCCAAAATTCGATTTTTCAAAATTGAATACCTCGACTCACAAAATTTTGAAAAAAATCGAATATCTCGACTCACAAAAGTAGTACAGCTTTTTGAGTAGCACGGTTCGAAAGAGGACGTTTTTTCCAATTAAAAAATGGCCATTTATTTTTTTAAGAATTTTCATGTATTTTTGGCCAAAATTCGATTTTTCAAAATTGAATACCTCGACTCACAAAATTTTGAAAAAAATCGAATATCTCGACTCACAAAAGTAGTACAGCTTTTTGAGTAGCACGGTTCGAAAGAGGACGTTTTTTCCAATTAAAAAATAGCCATTTATTTTTTTAGAATTTTCATGTATTTTTGGCCAAAATTCGATTTTTAAAATTGAATACCTCGACTCACAAAATTTTGAAAAAAATCGAATATCTCGACTCACAAAAGTAGTACAGCTTTTTGAGTAGCACGGTTCGAAAGAGGACGTTTTTTCCAATTAAAAAATGGCCATTTATTTTTTTGAGAATTTTCATGTATTTTTGGCCAAAATTCGATTTTTCAAAATTGAATACCTCGACTCACAAAATTTTGAAAAAAATCGAATATCTCGACTCACATAAGTAGTACAGCTTTTTGAGTAGCACGGTTCGAAAGAGGACGTTTTTTCCAATTAAAAAATGGCCATTTATTTTTTTGAGAATTTTCATGTATTTTTGGCCAAAATTCGATTTTTCAAAATTGAATACCTCGACTCACAAAATTTTGAAAAAAATCGAATATCTCGACTCACAAAAGTAGTACAGCTTTTTGAGTAGCACGGTTCGAAAGAGGACGTTTTTTCCAATTAAAAAATGGCCATTTATTTTTTTGAGAATTTTCATGTATTTTTGGCCAAAATTCGATTTTTCAAAATTGAATACCTCGACTCACAAAATTTTGAAAAAAACCGAATATCTCGACTCACAAACCTAGGACAGCTTTTTGAGTAGCACGGTTCGAAAGAGGACGTTTTTTCCAATTAAAAAATGGCCATTTATTTTTTTGAGAATTTTCATGTATTTTTGGCCAAAATTCGATTTTTCAAAATTGAATACCTCGACTCACAAAATTTTGAAAAAAATCGAATATCTCGACTCACAAAAGTAGTACAGCTTTTTGAGTAGCACGGTTCGAAAGAGGACGTTTTTTCCAATTAAAAAATGGCCATTTATTTTTTTGAGAATTTTCATGTATTTTTGGCCAAAATTCGATTTTTCAAAATTGAATACCTCGACTCACAAAATTTTGAAAAAAATCGAATATCTCGACTCACAAAAGTAGTACAGCTTTTTGAGTAGCACGGTTCGAAAGAGGACGTTTTTTCCAATTAAAAAATGGCCATTTATTTTTTTGAGAATTTTCATGTATTTTTGGCCAAAATTCGATTTTTCAAAATTGAATACCTCGACTCACAAAATTTTGAAAAAAATCGAATATCTCGACTCACAAAAGTAGTACAGCTTTTTGAGTAGCACGGTTCGAAAGACGACGTTTTTTCTAATTAAAAAATAGCCATTTATTTTTTTAGAATTTTCATGTATATTTTGCCAAAATTCGATTTTTAAAATTGAATACCTCGACTCACAAAATTTTGAAAAAAACCGAATATCTCGACTCACAAAAGTAGTACAGCTTTTTGAGTAGCACGGTTCGAAAGAGGACGTTTTTTCCAATTAAAAAATGGCCATTTATTTTTTTGAGAATTTTCATGTATTTTTGGCCAAAATTCGATTTTTCAAAATTGAATACCTCGACTCACAAAATTTTGAAAAAAACCGAATATCTCGACTCACAAAAGTAGTACAGCTTTTTGAGTAGCACGGTTCGAAAGAGGACGTTTTTTCTAATTAAAAAATAGCCATTTATTTTTTTGAGAATTTTCATGTATTTTTGGCCAAAATTCGATTTTTCAAAATTGAATACCTCGACTCACAAAATTTTGAAAAAAATCGAATATCTCGACTCACAAAAGTAGTACAGCTTTTTGAGTAGCACGGTTCGAAAGAGGACGTTTTTTCCAATTAAAAAATGGCCATTTATTTTTTTGAGAATTTTCATGTATTTTTGGCCAAAATTCGATTTTTCAAAATTGAATACCTCGACTCACAAAATTTTGAAAAAAATCGAATATCTCGACTCACAAAAGTAGTACAGCTTTTTGAGTAGCACGGTTCGAAAGAGGACGTTTTTTCCAATTAAAAAATGGCCATTTATTTTTTTGAGAATTTTAATGTATTTTTGGCCAAAATTCGATTTTTAAAATTGAATACCTCGACTCACAAAATTTTGAAAAAAATCGAATATCTCGACTCACAAAAGTAGTACAGCTTTTTGAGTAGCACGGTTCGAAAGAGGACGTTTTTTCCAATTAAAAAATGGCCATTTATTTTTTTGAGAATTTTCATGTATTTTTGGCCAAAATTCGATTTTTCAAAATTGAATACCTCGACTCACAAAATTTTGAAAAAAATCGAATATCTCGACTCACAAAAGTAGTACAGCTTTTTGAGTAGCACGGTTCGAAAGAGGACGTTTTTTCCAATTAAAAAATGGCCATTTATTTTTTTAAGAATTTTCATGTATTTTTGGCCAAAATTCGATTTTTCAAAATTGAATACCTCGACTCACAAAATTTTGAAAAAAATCGAATATCTCGACTCACAAAAGTAGTACAGCTTTTTGAGTAGCACGGTTCGAAAGAGGACGTTTTTTCCAATTAAAAAATGGCCATTTATTTTTTTTGAGAATTTTCATGTATTTTTGGCCAAAATTCGATTTTTCAAAATTGAATACCTCGACTCACAAAATTTTGAAAAAAATCGAATATCTCGACTCACAAAAGTAGTACAGCTTTTTGAGAAGCACGGTTCGAAAGAGGACGTTTTTTCCAATTAAAAAATGGCCATTTATTTTTTTGAGAATTTTCATGTATTTTTGGCCAAAATTCGATTTATCAAAATTGAATACCTCGACTCACAAAATTTTGAAAAAAATCGAATATCTCGACTCACAAAAGTAGTACAGCTTTTTGAGTAGCACGGTTCGAAAGAGGACGTTTTTTCCAATTAAAAAATGGCCATTTATTTTTTTGAGAATTTTCATGTATTTTTGGCCAAAATTCGATTTTTCAAAATTGAATACCTCGACTCACAAAATTTTGAAAAAAATCGAATATCTCGACTCACAAAAGTAGTACAGCTTTTTGAGTAGCACGGTTCGAAAGAGGACGTTTTTTCCAATTAAAAAATGGCCATTTATTTTTTTGAGAATTTTAATGTATTTTTGGCCAAAATTCGATTTTTAAAATTGAATACCTCGACTCACAAAATTTTGAAAAAAATCGAATATCTCGACTCACAAAAGTAGTACAGCTTTTTGAGTAGCACGGTTCGAAAGAGGACGTTTTTCCCAATTAAAAAATGGCCATTTATTTTTTTGAGAATTTTCATGTATTTTTGGCCAAAATTCGATTTTTCAAAATTGAATACCTCGACTCACAAAATTTTGAAAAAAATCGAATATCTCGACTCACAAAAGTAGTACAGCTTTTTGAGTAGCACGGTTCGAAAGAGGACGTTTTTTCCAATTAAAAAATGGCCATTTATTTTTTTAAGAATTTTCATGTATTTTTGGCCAAAATTCGATTTTTCAAAATTGAATACCTCGACTCACAAAATTTTGAAAAAAATCGAATATCTCGACTCACAAAAGTAGTACAGCTTTTTGAGTAGCACGGTTCGAAAGAGGACGTTTTTTCCAATTAAAAAAAGGCCATTTATTTTTTTTGAGAATTTTCATGTATTTTTGGCCAAAATTCGATTTTTCAAAATTGAATACCTCGACTCACAAAATTTTGAAAAAAATCGAATATCTCGACTCACAAAAGTAGTACAGCTTTTTGAGAAGCACGGTTCGAAAGAGGACGTTTTTTCCAATTAAAAAATGGCCATTTATTTTTTTGAGAATTTTCATGTATTTTTGGCCAAAATTCGATTTTTCAAAATTGAATACCTCGACTCACAAAATTTTGAAAAAAATCGAATATCTCGACTCACAAAAGTAGTACAGCTTTTTGAGTAGCACGGTTCGAAAGAGGACGTTTTTTCCAATTAAAAAATGGCCATTTATTTTTTTGAGAATTTTCATGTATTTTTGGCCAAAATTCGATTTTTCAAAATTGAATACCTCGACTCACAAAATTTTGAAAAAAATCGAATATCTCGACTCACATAAGTAGTACAGCTTTTTGAGTAGCACGGTTCGAAAGAGGACGTTTTTTCCAATTAAAAAATGGCCATTTATTTTTTTGAGAATTTTCATGTATTTTTGGCCAAAATTCGATTTTTCAAAATTGAATACCTCGACTCACAAAATTTTGAAAAAAATCGAATATCTCGACTCACAAAAGTAGTACAGCTTTTTGAGTAGCACGGTTCGAAAGAGGACGTTTTTTCCAATTAAAAAATGGCCATTTATTTTTTTGAGAATTTTCATGTATTTTTGGCCAAAATTCGATTTTTCAAAATTGAATACCTCGACTCACAAAATTTTGAAAAAAACCGAATATCTCGACTCACAAACCTAGGACAGCTTTTTGAGTAGCACGGTTCGAAAGAGGACGTTTTTTCCAATTAAAAAATGGCCATTTATTTTTTTGAGAATTTTCATGTATTTTTGGCCAAAATTCGATTTTTCAAAATTGAATACCTCGACTCACAAAATTTTGAAAAAAATCGAATATCTCGACTCACAAAAGTAGTACAGCTTTTTGAGTAGCACGGTTCGAAAGAGGACGTTTTTTCCAATTAAAAAATGGCCATTTATTTTTTTGAGAATTTTCATGTATTTTTGGCCAAAATTCGATTTTTCAAAATTGAATACCTCGACTCACAAAATTTTGAAAAAAATCGAATATCTCGACTCACAAAAGTAGTACAGCTTTTTGAGTAGCACGGTTCGAAAGAGGACGTTTTTTCCAATTAAAAAATGGCCATTTATTTTTTTGAGAATTTTCATGTATTTTTGGCCAAAATTCGATTTTTCAAAATTGAATACCTCGACTCACAAAATTTTGAAAAAAATCGAATATCTCGACTCACAAAAGTAGTACAGCTTTTTGAGTAGCACGGTTCGAAAGACGACGTTTTTTCTAATTAAAAAATAGCCATTTATTTTTTTAGAATTTTCATGTATATTTTGCCAAAATTCGATTTTTAAAATTGAATACCTCGACTCACAAAATTTTGAAAAAAACCGAATATCTCGACTCACAAAAGTAGTACAGCTTTTTGAGTAGCACGGTTCGAAAGAGGACGTTTTTTCCAATTAAAAAATGGCCATTTATTTTTTTGAGAATTTTCATGTATTTTTGGCCAAAATTCGATTTTTCAAAATTGAATACCTCGACTCACAAAATTTTGAAAAAAATCGAATATCTCGACTCACAAAAGTAGTACAGCTTTTTGAGTAGCACGGTTCGAAAGAGGACGTTTTTTCTAATTAAAAAATAGCCATTTATTTTTTTGAGAATTTTCATGTATTTTTGGCCAAAATTCGATTTTTCAAAATTGAATACCTCGACTCACAAAATTTTGAAAAAAATCGAATATCTCGACTCACAAAAGTAGTACAGCTTTTTGAGTAGCACGGTTCGAAAGAGGACGTTTTTTCCAATTAAAAAATGGCCATTTATTTTTTTGAGAATTTTCATGTATTTTTGGCCAAAATTCGATTTTTCAAAATTGAATACCTCGACTCACAAAATTTTGAAAAAAATCGAATATCTCGACTCACAAAAGTAGTACAGCTTTTTGAGTAGCACGGTTCGAAAGAGGACGTTTTTTCCAATTAAAAAATGGCCATTAATTTTTTTGAGAATTTTAATGTATTTTTGGCCAAAATTCGATTTTTAAAATTGAATACCTCGACTCACAAAATTTTGAAAAAAATCGAATATCTCGACTCACAAAAGTAGTACAGCTTTTTGAGTAGCACGGTTCGAAAGAGGACGTTTTTTCCAATTAAAAAATGGCCATTTATTTTTTTGAGAATTTTCATGTATTTTTGGCCAAAATTCGATTTTTCAAAATTGAATACCTCGACTCACAAAATTTTGAAAAAAATCGAATATCTCGACTCACAAAAGTAGTACAGCTTTTTGAGTAGCACGGTTCGAAAGAGGACGTTTTTTCCAATTAAAAAATGGCCATTTATTTTTTTAAGAATTTTCATGTATTTTTGGCCAAAATTCGATTTTTCAAAATTGAATACCTCGACTCACAAAATTTTGAAAAAAATCGAATATCTCGACTCACAAAAGTAGTACAGCTTTTTGAGTAGCACGGTTCGAAAGAGGACGTTTTTTCCAATTAAAAAATGGCCATTTATTTTTTTTGAGAATTTTCATGTATTTTTGGCCAAAATTCGATTTTTCAAAATTGAATACCTCGACTCACAAAATTTTGAAAAAAATCGAATATCTCGACTCACAAAAGTAGTACAGCTTTTTGAGAAGCACGGTTCGAAAGAGGACGTTTTTTCCAATTAAAAAATGGCCATTTATTTTTTTGAGAATTTTCATGTATTTTTGGCCAAAATTCGATTTTTCAAAATTGAATACCTCGACTCACAAAATTTTGAAAAAAATCGAATATCTCGACTCACAAAAGTAGTACAGCTTTTTGAGTAGCACGGTTCGAAAGAGGACGTTTTTTCCAATTAAAAAATGGCCATTTATTTTTTTGAGAATTTTCATGTATTTTTGGCCAAAATTCGATTTTTCAAAATTGAATACCTCGACTCACAAAATTTTGAAAAAAATCGAATATCTCGACTCACAAAAGTAGTACAGCTTTTTGAGTAGCACGGTTCGAAAGAGGACGTTTTTTCCAATTAAAAAATGGCCATTTATTTTTTTGAGAATTTTAATGTATTTTTGGCCAAAATTCGATTTTTAAAATTGAATACCTCGACTCACAAAATTTTGAAAAAAATCGAATATCTCGACTCACAAAAGTAGTACAGCTTTTTGAGTAGCACGGTTCGAAAGAGGACGTTTTTCCCAATTAAAAAATGGCCATTTATTTTTTTGAGAATTTTCATGTATTTTTGGCCAAAATTCGATTTTTCAAAATTGAATACCTCGACTCACAAAATTTTGAAAAAAATCGAATATCTCGACTCACAAAAGTAGTACAGCTTTTTGAGTAGCACGGTTCGAAAGAGGACGTTTTTTCCAATTAAAAAATGGCCATTTATTTTTTTAAGAATTTTCATGTATTTTTGGCCAAAATTCGATTTTTCAAAATTGAATACCTCGACTCACAAAATTTTGAAAAAAATCGAATATCTCGACTCACAAAAGTAGTACAGCTTTTTGAGTAGCACGGTTCGAAAGAGGACGTTTTTTCCAATTAAAAAAAGGCCATTTATTTTTTTTGAGAATTTTCATGTATTTTTGGCCAAAATTCGATTTTTCAAAATTGAATACCTCGACTCACAAAATTTTGAAAAAAATCGAATATCTCGACTCACAAAAGTAGTACAGCTTTTTGAGAAGCACGGTTCGAAAGAGGACGTTTTTTCCAATTAAAAAATGGCCATTTATTTTTTTGAGAATTTTCATGTATTTTTGGCCAAAATTCGATTTTTCAAAATTGAATACCTCGACTCACAAAATTTTGAAAAAAATCGAATATCTCGACTCACAAAAGTAGTACAGCTTTTTGAGTAGCACGGTTCGAAAGAGGACGTTTTTTCCAATTAAAAAATGGCCATTTATTTTTTTGAGAATTTTCATGTATTTTTGGCCAAAATTCGATTTTTCAAAATTGAATACCTCGACTCACAAAATTTTGAAAAAAATCGAATATCTCGACTCACAAAAGTAGTACAGCTTTTTGAGTAGCACGGTTCGAAAGAGGACGTTTTTTCCAATTAAAAAATGGCCATTTATTTTTTTGAGAATTTTAATGTATTTTTGGCCAAAATTAAATTTTTAAAATTGAATACCTCGACTCACAAAATTTTGAAAAAAATCGAATATCTCGACTCACAAAAGTAGTACAGCTTTTTGAGTAGCACGGTTCGAAAGAGGACGTTTTTTCCAATTAAAAAATGGCCATTTATTTTTTTGAGAATTTTCATGTATTTTTGGCCAAAATTCGATTTTTCAAAATTGAATACCTCGACTCACAAAATTTTGAAAAAAATCGAATATCTCGACTCACAAAAGTAGTACAGCTTTTTGAGTAGCACGGTTCGAAAGAGGACGTTTTTTCCAATTAAAAAATAGCCATTTATTTTTTTAGAATTTTCATGTATTTTTGGCCAAAATTCGATTTTTAAAATTGAATACCTCGACTCACAAAATTTTGAAAAAAATCGAATATCTCGACTCACAAAAGTAGTACAGCTTTTTGAGTAGCACGGTTCGAAAGAGGACGTTTTTTCCAATTAAAAAATGGCCATTTATTTTTTTGAGAATTTTCATGTATTTTTGGCCAAAATTCGATTTTTCAAAATTGAATACCTCGACTCACAAAATTTTGAAAAAAATCGAATATCTCGACTCACAAAAGTAGTACAGCTTTTTGAGTAGCACGGTTCGAAAGAGGACGTTTTTTCCAATTAAAAAATAGCCATTTATTTTTTTAGAATTTTCATGTATTTTTGGCCAAAATTCGATTTTTAAAATTGAATACCTCGACTCACAAAATTTTGAAAAAAATCGAATATCTCGACTCACAAAAGTAGTACAGCTTTTTGAGTAGCACGGTTCGAAAGAGGACGTTTTTTCCAATTAAAAAATGGCCATTTATTTTTTTGAGAATTTTCATGTATTTTTGGCCAAAATTCGATTTTTCAAAATTGAATACCTCGACTCACAAAATTTTGAAAAAAACCGAATATCTCGACTCACAAAAGTAGGACAGCTTTTTGAGTAGCACGGTTCGAAAGAGGACGTTTTTTCTAATTAAAAAATAGCCATTTATTTTTTTGAGAATTTTCATGTATTTTTGGCCAAAATTCGATTTTTCAAAATTGAATACCTCGACTCACAAAATTTTGAAAAAAATCGAATATCTCGACTCACAAAAGTAGTACAGCTTTTTGAGTAGCACGGTTCGAAAGACGACGTTTTTCCTAATTAAAAAATAGCCATTTATTTTTTTAGAATTTTCATGTATATTTTGCCAAAATTCGATTTTTAAAATTGAATACCTCGACTCACAAAATTTTGAAAAAAACCGAATATCTCGACTCACAAAAGTAGTACAGCTTTTTGAGTAGCACGGTTCGAAAGAGGACGTTTTTTCCAATTAAAAAATGGCCATTTATTTTTTTGAGAATTTTCATGTATTTTTGGCCAAAATTCGATTTTTCAAAATTGAATACCTCGACTCACAAAATTTTGAAAAAAACCGAATATCTCGACTCACAAAAGTAGGACAGCTTTTTGAGTAGCACGGTTCGAAAGAGGACGTTTTTTCTAATTAAAAAATAGCCATTTATTTTTTTGAGAATTTTCATGTATTTTTGGCCAAAATTCGATTTTTCAAAATTGAATACCTCGACTCACAAAATTTTGAAAAAAATCGAATATCTCGACTCACAAAAGTAGTACAGCTTTTTGAGTAGCACGGTTCGAAAGAGGACGTTTTTTCCAATTAAAAAATGGCCATTTATTTTTTTGAGAATTTTCATGTATTTTTGGCCAAAATTCGATTTTTCAAAATTGAATACCTCGACTCACAAAATTTTGAAAAAAACCGAATATCTCGACTCACAAAAGTAGGACAGCTTTTTGAGTAGCACGGTTCGAAAGAGGACGTTTTTTCCAATTAAAAAATGGCCATTTATTTTTTTGAGAATTTTCATGTATTTTTGGCCAAAATTCGATTTTTCAAAATTGAATACCTCGACTCACAAAATTTTGAAAAAAATCGAATATCTCGACTCACAAAAGTAGTACAGCTTTTTGAGTAGCACGGTTCGAAAGAGGACGTTTTTTCCAATTAAAAAATGGCCATTTATTTTTTTGAGAATTTTCATGTATTTTTGGCCAAAATTCGATTTTTAAAATTGAATACCTCGACTCACAAAATTTTGAAAAAAATCGAATATCTCGACTCACAAAAGTAGTACAGCTTTTTGAGTAGCACGGTTCGAAAGAGGACGTTTTTTCCAATTAAAAAATGGCCATTTATTTTTTTGAGAATTTTCATGTATTTTTGGCCAAAATTCGATTTTTCAAAATTGAATACCTCGACTCACAAAATTTTGAAAAAAATCTAATATCTCGACTCACAAAAGTAGTACAGCTTTTTGAGTAGCACGGTTCGAAAGAGGACGTTTTTTCCAATTAAAAAATGGCCATTTATTTTTTTTGAGAATTTTCATGTATTTTTGGCCAAAATTCGATTTTTCAAAATTGAATACCTCGACTCACAAAATTTTGAAAAAAATCGAATATCTCGACTCACAAAAGTAGTACAGCTTTTTGAGTAGCACGGTTCGAAAGAGGACGTTTTTTCCAATTAAAAAATGGCCATTTATTTTTTTGAGAATTTTAATGTATTTTTGGCCAAAATTCGATTTTTAAAATTGAATACCTCGACTCACAAAATTTTGAAAAAAATCGAATATCTCGACTCACAAAAGTAGTACAGCTTTTTGAGTAGCACGGTTCGAAAGAGGACGTTTTTTCCAATTAAAAAATGGCCATTTATTTTTTTGAGAATTTTCATGTATTTTTGGCCAAAATTCGATTTTTCAAAATTGAATACCTCGACTCACAAAATTTTGAAAAAAATCGAATATCTCGACTCACAAAAGTAGTACAGCTTTTTGAGTAGCACGGTTCGAAAGAGGACGTTTTTTCCAATTAAAAAATGGCCATTTATTTTTTTGAGAATTTTCATGTATTTTTGGCCAAAATTCGATTTTTCAAAATTGAATACCTCGACTCACAAAATTTTGAAAAAAATCGAATATCTCGACTCACAAAAGTAGTACAGCTTTTTGAGTAGCACGGTTCGAAAGAGGACGTTTTTTCCAATTAAAAAATGGCCATTTATTTTTTTGAGAATTTTCATGTATTTTTGGCCAAAATTCGATTTTTCAAAATTGAATACCTCGACTCACAAAATTTTGAAAAAAATCGAATATCTCGACTCACAAAAGTAGTACAGCTTTTTGAGTAGCACGGTTCGAAAGAGGACGTTTTTTCCAATTAAAAAATGGCCATTTATTTTTTTGAGAATTTTCATGTATTTTTGGCCAAAATTCGATTTTTCAAAATTGAATACCTCGACTCACAAAATTTTGAAAAAAATCGAATATCTCGACTCACAAAAGTAGTACAGCTTTTTGAGTAGCACGGTTCGAAAGACGACGTTTTTTCTAATTAAAAAATAGCCATTTATTTTTTTAGAATTTTCATGTATATTTTGCCAAAATTCGATTTTTAAAATTGAATACCTCGACTCACAAAATTTTGAAAAAAACCGAATATCTCGACTCACAAAAGTAGTACAGCTTTTTGAGTAGCACGGTTCGAAAGAGGACGTTTTTTCCAATTAAAAAATGGCCATTTATTTTTTTGAGAATTTTCATGTATTTTTGGCCAAAATTCGATTTTTCAAAATTGAATACCTCGACTCACAAAATTTTGAAAAAAACCGAATATCTCGACTCACAAAAGTAGTACAGCTTTTTGAGTAGCACGGTTCGAAAGAGGACGTTTTTTCTAATTAAAAAATAGCCATTTATTTTTTTGAGAATTTTCATGTATTTTTGGCCAAAATTCGATTTTTCAAAATTGAATACCTCGACTCACAAAATTTTGAAAAAAATCGAATATCTCGACTCACAAAAGTAGTACAGCTTTTTGAGTAGCACGGTTCGAAAGAGGACGTTTTTTCCAATTAAAAAATGGCCATTTATTTTTTTGAGAATTTTCATGTATTTTTGGCCAAAATTCGATTTTTCAAAATTGAATACCTCGACTCACAAAATTTTGAAAAAAATCGAATATCTCGACTCACAAAAGTAGTACAGCTTTTTGAGTAGCACGGTTCGAAAGAGGACGTTTTTTCCAATTAAAAAATGGCCATTTATTTTTTTGAGAATTTTAATGTATTTTTGGCCAAAATTCGATTTTTAAAATTGAATACCTCGACTCACAAAATTTTGAAAAAAATCGAATATCTCGACTCACAAAAGTAGTACAGCTTTTTGAGTAGCACGGTTCGAAAGAGGACGTTTTTTCCAATTAAAAAATGGCCATTTATTTTTTTGAGAATTTTCATGTATTTTTGGCCAAAATTCGATTTTTCAAAATTGAATACCTCGACTCACAAAATTTTGAAAAAAATCGAATATCTCGACTCACAAAAGTAGTACAGCTTTTTGAGTAGCACGGTTCGAAAGAGGACGTTTTTTCCAATTAAAAAATGGCCATTTATTTTTTTAAGAATTTTCATGTATTTTTGGCCAAAATTCGATTTTTCAAAATTGAATACCTCGACTCACAAAATTTTGAAAAAAATCGAATATCTCGACTCACAAAAGTAGTAGAGCTTTTTGAGTAGCACGGTTCGCAAGAGGACGTTTTTTCCAATTAAAAAATGGCCATTTATTTTTTTTGAGAATTTTCATGTATTTTTGGCCAAAATTCGATTTTTCAAAATTGAATACCTCGACTCACAAAATTTTGAAAAAAATCGAATATCTCGACTCACAAAAGTAGTACAGCTTTTTGAGAAGCACGGTTCGAAAGAGGACGTTTTTTCCAATTAAAAAATGGCCATTTATTTTTTTGAGAATTTTCATGTATTTTTGGCCAAAATTCGATTTTTCAAAATTGAATACCTCGACTCACAAAATTTTGAAAAAAATCGAATATCTCGACTCACAAAAGTAGTACAGCTTTTTGAGTAGCACGGTTCGAAAGAGGACGTTTTTTCCAATTAAAAAATGGCCATTTATTTTTTTGAGAATTTTCATGTATTTTTGGCCAAAATTCGATTTTTCAAAATTGAATACCTCGACTCACAAAATTTTGAAAAAAATCGAATATCTCGACTCACAAAAGTAGTACAGCTTTTTGAGTAGCACGGTTCGAAAGAGGACGTTTTTTCCAATTAAAAAATGGCCATTTATTTTTTTGAGAATTTTAATGTATTTTTGGCCAAAATTCGATTTTTAAAATTGAATACCTCGACTCACAAAATTTTGAAAAAAATCGAATATCTCGACTCACAAAAGTAGTACAGCTTTTTGAGTAGCACGGTTCGAAAGAGGACGTTTTTTCCAATTAAAAAATGGCCATTTATTTTTTTGAGAATTTTCATGTATTTTTGGCCAAAATTCGATTTTTCAAAATTGAATACCTCGACTCACAAAATTTTGAAAAAAATCGAATATCTCGACTCACAAAAGTAGTACAGCTTTTTGAGTAGCACGGTTCGAAAGAGGACGTTTTTTCCAATTAAAAAATAGCCATTTATTTTTTTAGAATTTTCATGTATTTTTGGCCAAAATTCGATTTTTAAAATTGAATACCTCGACTCACAAAATTTTGAAAAAAATCGAATATCTCGACTCACAAAAGTAGTACAGCTTTTTGAGTAGCACGGTTCGAAAGATGACGTTTTTTCCAATTAAAAAATGGCCATTTATTTTTTTGAGAATTTTCATGTATTTTTGGCCAAAATTCGATTTTTCAAAATTGAATACCTCGACTCACAAAATTTTGAAAAAAATCGAATATCTCGACTCACAAAAGTAGTACAGCTTTTTGAGTAGCACGGTTCGAAAGAGGACGTTTTTTCCAATTAAAAAATGGCCATTTATTTTTTTGAGAATTTTCATGTATTTTTGGCCAAAATTCGATTTTTCAAAATTGAATACCTCGACTCACAAAATTTTGAAAAAAACCGAATATCTCGACTCACAAAAGTAGGACAGCTTTTTGAGTAGCACGGTTCGAAAGAGGACGTTTTTTCCAATTAAAAAATGGCCATTTATTTTTTTGAGAATTTTCATGTATTTTTGGCCAAAATTCGATTTTTCAAAATTGAATACCTCGACTCACAAAATTTTGAAAAAAATCGAATATCTCGACTCACAAAAGTAGTACAGCTTTTTGAGTAGCACGGTTCGAAAGAGGACGTTTTTTCCAATTAAAAAATGGCCATTTATTTTTTTGAGAATTTTCATGTATTTTTGGCCAAAATTCGATTTTTAAAATTGAATACCTCGACTCACAAAATTTTGAAAAAAATCGAATATCTCGACTCACAAAAGTAGTACAGCTTTTTGAGTAGCACGGTTCGAAAGAGGACGTTTTTTCCAATTAAAAAATGGCCATTTATTTTTTTTGAGAATTTTCATGTATTTTTGGCCAAAATTCGATTTTTCAAAATTGAATACCTCGACTCACAAAATTTTGAAAAAAATCGAATATCTCGACTCACAAAAGTAGTACAGCTTTTTGAGTAGCACGGTTCGAAAGAGGACGTTTTTTCCAATTAAAAAATGGCCATTTATTTTTTTGAGAATTTTAATGTATTTTTGGCCAAAATTCGATTTTTAAAATTGAATACCTCGACTCACAAAATTTTGAAAAAAATCGAATATCTCGACTCACAAAAGTAGTACAGCTTTTTGAGTAGCACGGTTCGAAAGAGGACGTTTTTTCCAATTAAAAAATGGCCATTTATTTTTTTGAGAATTTTCATGTATTTTTGGCCAAAATTCGATTTTTCAAAATTGAATACCTCGACTCACAAAATTTTGAAAAAAATCGAATATCTCGACTCACAAAAGTAGTACAGCTTTTTGAGTAGCACGGTTCGAAAGAGGACGTTTTTTCCAATTAAAAAATGGCCATTTATTTTTTTAAGAATTTTCATGTATTTTTGGCCAAAATTCGATTTTTCAAAATTGAATACCTCGACTCACAAAATTTTGAAAAAAATCGAATATCTCGACTCACAAAAGTAGTACAGCTTTTTGAGTAGCACGGTTCGAAAGAGGAGGTTTTTTCCAATTAAAAAATAGCCATTTATTTTTTTAGAATTTTCATGTATTTTTGGCCAAAATTCGATTTTTCAAAATTGAATACCTCGACTCACAAAATTTTGAAAAAAATCGAATATCTCGACTCACAAAAGTAGTACAGCTTTTTGAGTAGCACGGTTCGAAAGAGGACGTTTTTTCCAATTAAAAAATGGCCATTTATTTTTTTGAGAATTTTCATGTATTTTTGGCCAAAATTCGATTTTTCAAAATTGAATACCTCGACTCACAAAATTTTGAAAAAAACCGAATATCTCGACTCACAAAAGTAGGACAGCTTTTTGAGTAGCACGGTTCGAAAGAGGACGTTTTTTCTAATTAAAAAATAGCCATTTATTTTTTTGAGAATTTTCATGTATTTTTGGCCAAAATTCGATTTTTCAAAATTGAATACCTCGACTCACAAAATTTTGAAAAAAATCGAATATCTCGACTCACAAAAGTAGTACAGCTTTTTGAGTAGCACGGTTCGAAAGACGACGTTTTTTCTAATTAAAAAATAGCCATTTATTTTTTTAGAATTTTCATGTATATTTTGCCAAAATTCGATTTTTAAAATTGAATACCTCGACTCACAAAATTTTGAAAAAAATCGAATATCTTGACTCACAAAAGTGGTACAGCTTTTTGAGTAGCACGGTTCGAAAGAGGACGTTTTTTCCAATTAAAAAATGGCCATTTATTTTTTTGAGAATTTTCATGTATTTTTGGCCAAAATTCGATTTTTCAAAATTGAATACCTCGACTCACAAAATTTTGAAAAAAATCGAATATCTCGACTCACAAAAGTAGGACAGCTTTTTGAGTAGCACGGTTCGAAAGAGGACGTTTTTTCTAATTAAAAAATAGCCATTTATTTTTTTGAGAATTTTCATGTATTTTTGGCCAAAGTTCGATTTTTCAAAATTGAATACCTCGACTCACAAAATTTTGAAAAAAATCGAATATCTCGACTCACAAAAGTAGTACAGCTTTTTGAGTAGCACGGTTCGAAAGAGACGTTTTTTCCAATTAAAAAATGGCCATTTATTTTTTTAAGAATTTTCATGTATTTTTGGCCAAAATTCGATTTTTCAAAATTGAATACCTCTACTCACAAAATTTTGAAAAAAATCGAATATCTCGACTCACAAAAGTAGTACAGCTTTTTGAGTAGCACGGTTCGAAAGAGGACGTTTTTTCCAATTAAAAAATGGCCATTTATTTTTTTGAGAATTTTAATGTATTTTTGGCCAAAATTCGATTTTTAAAATTGAATACCTCGACTCACAAAATTTTGAAAAAAATCGAATATCTCGACTCACAAAAGTAGTACAGCTTTTTGAGTAGCACGGTTCGAAAGAGGATGTTTTTTCCAATTAAAAAATGGCCATTTATTTTTTTGAGAATTTTCATGTATTTTTGGCCAAAATTCGATTTTTCAAAATTGAATACCTCGACTCACAAAATTTTGAAAAAAACCGAATATCTCGACTCACAAAAGTAGGACAGCTTTTTGAGTAGCACGGTTCGAAAGAGGACGTTTTTTCTAATTAAAAAATAGCCATTTATTTTTTTAGAATTTTCATGTATATTTTGCCAAAATTCGATTTTTCAAAATTGAATACCTCGACTCACAAAATTTTGAAAAAAACCGAATATCTCGACTCACAAAAGTAGTACAGCTTTTTGAGTAGCACGGTTCGAAAGACGACGTTTTTTCTAATTAAAAAATAGCCATTTATTTTTTTAGAATTTTCATGTATATTTTGCCAAAATTCGATTTTTCAAAATTGAATACCTCGACTCACAAAATTTTGAAAAAAACCGAATATCTCGACTCACAAAAGTAGTACAGCTTTTTGAGTAGCACGGTTCGAAAGAGGACGTTTTTTCTAATTTAAAAATAGCCATTTGTTTATTTGAGAATTTTCATGTATTTTTGGCCAAAATTCGATTTTTCAATATTGAATACCTCGACTCACAAAATTTTGAAAAAAATCGAATATCTCGACTCACAAAACTAGTACAGCTTTTTGAGTAGCACGGTTCGAAAGAGGACGTTTTTTCCAATTAAAAAATGGCCATTTATTTTTTTGAGAATTTTCATGTATTTTTGGCCAAAATTCGATTTTTCAAAATTGATTACCTCGACTCACAAAATTTTGAAAAAAATCGAATATCTCGACTCACAAAAGTAGTACAGCTTTTTGAGTAGCACGGTTCGAAAGAGGACGTTTTTTTCCAATTAAAAATGGCCATTTATTTTTTTGAGAATTTTCATGTATTTTTGGCCAAAATTCGATTTTTCAAAATTGAATACCTCGACTCACAAAATTAGTTCAGTTTTTCGAGTAGCACGGTTGGAAAGAGGACGTTTTTTTCCAATTAAAAAATGGCCATTTATTTTTTTGAGAATTTTCATGTATTTTTGGCCAAAATTCGATTTTTCAAGATTGAATACCTCGACTCACAAAATTTTGAAAAAAATCGAATATCTCGACTCACAAAAGTAGTACAGCTTTTTGAGTAGCACGGTTCGAAAGAGGTCGTTTTTTCCAATTAAAAAAATGGCCATTTATTTTTTTGAGAATTTTCATGTATTTTTGGCCAAAATTCGATTTTTCAAAATTGAATACCTCGACTCACAAAATTTTGAAAAAAATCGAATATCTCGACTCACAAAAGTAGTACAGCTTTTTGAGTAGCACGGTTCGAAAGAGGACGTTTTTTCCAATTAAAAAGTGGCCATTTATTTTTTTGAGAATTTTCATGTATTTTTGGCCAAAATTCGATTTTTCAAAATTGAATACCTCGACTCACAAAATTTTGAAAAAAAACCGAATATCTCGACTCACAAAAGTAGGACAGCTTTTTGAGTAGCACGGTTCGAAAGAGGACGTTTTTTCTAATTAAAAAATAGCCATTTATTTTTTTGAGAATTTTCATGTATTTTTGGCCAAAATTCGATTTTTCAAAATTGAATACCTCGACTCACAAAATTTTGAAAAAAATCGAATATCTCGACTCACAAAAGTAGTACAGCTTTTTGAGTAGCACGGTTCGAAAGACGACGTTTTTTCTAATTAAAAAATAGCCATTTATTTTTTTAGAATTTTCATGTATATTTTGCCAAAATTCGATTTTTCAAAATTGAATACCTCGACTCACAAAATTTTGAAAAAAACCGAATATCTCGACTCACAAAAGTAGTACAGCTTTTTGAGTAGCACGGTTCGAAAGAGGACGTTTTTTCTAATTAAAAAATAGCCATTTATTTATTTGAGAATTTTCATGTATTTTTGGCCAAAATTCGATTTTTCAAAATTGAATACCTCGACTCACAAAATTTTGAAAAAAATCGAATATCTCGACTCACAAAAGTAGTACAGCTTTTTGAGTAGCACGGTTCGAAAGAGGACGTTTTTTCCAATTAAAAAATGGCCATTTATTTTTTTGAGAATTTTCATGTATTTTTGGCCAAAATTCGATTTTTCAAAATTGAATACCTCGACTCACAAAATTTTGAAAAAAAATCGAATATCTCGACTCACAAAAGTAGTACAGCTTTTTGAGTAGCACGGTTCGAAAGAGGACGTTTTTTCCAATTAAAAAATGGCCATTTATTTTTTTGAGAATTTTCATGTATTTTTGGCCAAAATTCGATTTTTCAAGATTGAATACCTCGACTCACAAAATTTTGAAAAAAATCGAATATCTCGACTCACAAAAGTAGTACAGCTTTTTGAGTAGCACGGTTCGAAAGAGGTCGTTTTTTCCAATTAAAAAAATGGCCATTTATTTTTTTGAGAATTTTCATGTATTTTTGGCCAAAATTCGATTTTTCAAAATTGAATACCTCGACTCACAAAATTTTGAAAAAATACGAATATCTCGACTCACAAAAGTAGTACAGCTTTTTGAGTAGCACTGTTCGAAAGAGGACGTTTTTTCCAATTAAAAAATGGCCATTTATTTTTTTTGAGAATTTTCATGTATTTTTGGCCAAAATTCGATTTTTCAAAATTGAATACCTCGACTCACAAAATTTTGAAAAAAACCGAATATCACGACTCACAAAAGTAGTACAGCTTTTTGAGTAGCACGGTTCGAAAGAGGACGTTTTTTCCAATTAAAAAATTGCCATTTCTTTTTTTGAGAATTTTCATGTATTTTTGGCCAAAATTCGATTTTTCAAAATTGAATACCTCGACTCACAAAATTTTGAAAAAAACCGAATATCTCGACTCACAAAAGTAGGACAGCTTTTTGAGTAGCACGGTTCGAAAGAGGACGTTTTTTCTAATTAAAAAATAGCCATTTATTTTTTTGAGAAATTTCATGTATTTTTGGCCAAAATTCGATTTTTCAAAATTGAATACCTCGACTCACAAAATTTTGAAAAAAATCGAATATCTCGACTCACAAAAGTAGTACAGCTTTTTGAGTAGCACGGTTCGAAAGACGACGTTTTTTCTAATTAAAAAATAGCCATTTATTTTTTTAGAATTTTCATGTATATTTTGCCAAAATTCGATTTTTCAAAATTGAATACCTCGACTCACAAAATTTTGAAAAAAACCGAATATCTCGACTCACAAAAGTAGTACAGCTTTTTGAGTAGCACGGTTCGAAAGAGGACGTGTTTTCTAATTAAAATATAGCCATTCATTTATTTGAGAATTTTCATGTATTTTTGGCCAAAATTCGAAAATTGAATACCTCGACTCACAAAATTTTGAAAAAAATCGAATATCTCGACTCACAAAAGTAGTACAGCTTTTTGAGTAGCACGGTTCGAAAGAGGACGTTTTTTCCAATTAAAAAATGGCCATTTATTTTTTTGAGAATTTTCATGTATTTTTGGCCAAAATTCGATTTTTCAAAATTGATTACCTCGACTCACAAAATTTTGAAAAAAATCGAATATCTCGACTCACAAAAGTAGTACAGCTTTTTGAGTAGCACGGTTCGAAAGAGGACGTTTTTTCCAATTAAAAAATGGCCATTTATTTTTTTGAGAATTTTCATGTATTTTTGGCCAAAATTCGATTTTTCAAAATTGAATACCTCGACTCACAAAATTTTGAAAAAAAATCGAATATCTCGACTCACAAAAGTAGTACAGCTTTTTGAGTAGCACGGTTCGAAAGAGGACGTTGTTTCCAATTAAAAAATGGCCATTTATTTTTTTTGAGAATTTTCATGTATTTTTGGCCAAAATTCGATTTTTCAAAATTGAATACCTCGACTCACAAAATTTTGAAAAAAACCGAATATCTCGACTCACAAAAGTAGTACAGCTTTTTGAGTAGCACGGTTCGAAAGAGGACGTTTTTTCCAATTAAAAAATTGCCATTTCTTTTTTTGAGAATTATCATGTATTTTTGGCCAAAATTCGATTTTTCAAAATTGAATACCTCGACTCACAAAATTTTGAAAAAAACCGAATATCTCGACTCACAAAAGTAGGACAGCTTTTTGAGTAGCACGGTTCGAAAGAGGACGTTTTTTCTAATTAAAAAATAGCCATTTATTTTTTTGAGAATTTTCATGTATTTTTGGCCAAAATTCGATTTTTCAAAATTGAATACCTCGACTCACAAAATTTTGAAAAAAACCGAATATCTCGACTCACAAAAGTAGTACAGCTTCTTGAGTAGCACGGTTCGAAAGACGACGCTTTTTCTAATTATAAAATAGCCATTTATTTTTTTGAGAATTTTCATGTATATTTTGCCAAAATTCGATTTTTCAAAATTGAATACCTCGACTCACAAAATTTTGAAAAAAATCGAATATCTCGACTCACAAAAGTAGTACAGCTTTTTGAGTAGCACGGTTCGAAAGAGGACGTTTTTTCCAATTAAAAAATGCCCATTTATTTTTTTTAAGAATTTTCATGTATTTTTGGCCAAAATTCGATTTTTCAAAATTGAATACCTCGACTCACAAAATTTTGAAAAAAATTGAATATCTCGACTCACAAAAGTAGTACAGCTTTTTGAGTAGCACGGTTCGAAAGAGGACGTTTTTTCCAATTAAAAAATGCCCATTTATTTTTTTTAAGAATTTTCATGTATTTTTGGCCAAAATTCGATTTTTCAAAATTGAATACCTCTACTCACAAAATTTTGAAAAAAATCGAATATCTCGACTCACAAAAGTAGTACAGCTTTTTGAGTAGCACGGTTCGAAAGACGACGTTTTTTCTAATTAAAAAATAGCCATTTATTTTTTTAGAATTTTCATGTATATTTTGCCAAAATTCGATTTTTAAAATTGAATACCTCGCCTCACAAAATTTTGAAAAAAATCGAATATCTCAACTCACAAAAGTAGTACAGCTTTTTGAGTAGCACGGTTCGAAAGAGGACGTTTTGTCCAATTAAAAAATGGCCATTTATTTTTTTGAGAATTTTCATGTATTTTTGGCCAAAATTCGATTTTTCAAAATTGAATACCTCGACTCACAAAATTTTGAAAAAAACCGAATATCTCGACTCACAAAAGTAGGACAGCTTTTTGAGTAGCACGGTTCGAAAGAGGACGTTTTTTCTAATTAAAAAATAGCCATTTATTTTTTTGAGAATTTTCATGTATTTTTGGCCAAAATTCGATTTTTCAAAATTGAATACCTCGACTCACAAAATTTTGAAAAAAATCGAATATCTCGACTCACAAAAGTAGTACAGCTTTTAGAGTAGCACGGTTCGAAAGAGGACGTTTTTTCCAATTAAAAAATGGCCATTTATTTTTTTAAGAATTTTCATGTATTTTTGGCCAAAATTCGATTTTTCAAAATTGAATACCTCGACTCACAAAATTTTGAAAAAAATCGAATATCTCGACTCACAAAAGCAGTACAGCTTTTTGAGTAGCACGGTTCGAAAGAGGACGTTTTTTCCAATTAAAAAATGGCCATTTATTTTTTTAAGAATTTTCATGTATTTTTGGCCAAAATTCGATTTTTCAAAATTGAATACCTCGACTCACAAAATTTTGAAAAAAATCGAATATCTCGACTCACAAAAGTAGTACAGCTTTTAGAGTAGCACGGTTCGAAAGAGGACGTTTTTTCCAATTAAAAAATGGCCATTTATTTTTTTGAGAATTTTAATGTATTTTTGGCCAAAATTCGATTTTTAATTGAATACCTCGACTCACAAAATTTTGAAAAAAATCGAATATCTCGACTCACAAAGGTAGTACAGCTTTTTGAGTAGCACGGTTCGAAAGAGGACGTTTTTTCCAATTAAAAAATGGCCATTTATTTTTTTGAGAATTTTCATGTATTTTTGGCCAAAATTCGATTTTTCAAAATTGAATACCTCTACTCACAAAATTTTGAAAAAAATCGAATATCTCGACTCACAAAAGTAGTACAGCTTTTTGAGTAGCACGGTTCGAAAGACGACGTTTTTTCTAATTAAAAAATAGCCATTTATTTTTTTAGAATTTTCATGTATATTTTGCCAAAATTCGATTTTTAAAATTGAATACCTCGCCTCACAAAATTTTGAAAAAAATCGAATATCTCAACTCACAAAAGTAGTACAGCTTTTTGAGTAGCACGGTTCGAAAGAGGACGTTTTGTCCAATTAAAAAATGGCCATTTATTTTTTTGAGAATTTTCATGTATTTTTGGCCAAAATTCGATTTTTCAAAATTGAATACCTCGACTCACAAAATTTTGAAAAAAACCGAATATCTCGACTCACAAAAGTAGGACAGCTTTTTGAGTAGCACGGTTCGAAAGAGGACGTTTTTTCTAATTAAAAAATAGCCATTTATTTTTTTGAGAATTTTCATGTATTTTTGGCCAAAATTCGATTTTTCAAAATTGAATACCTCGACTCACAAAATTTTGAAAAAAATCGAATATCTCGACTCACAAAAGTAGTACAGCTTTTAGAGTAGCACGGTTCGAAAGAGGACGTTTTTTCCAATTAAAAAATGGCCATTTATTTTTTTAAGAATTTTCATGTATTTTTGGCCAAAATTCGATTTTTCAAAATTGAATACCTCGACTCACAAATTTTGAAAAAATCGAATATCTCGACTCACAAAAGCAGTACAGCTTTTTGAGTAGCACGGTTCGAAAGAGGACGTTTTTTCCAATTAAAAAATGGCCATTTATTTTTTAAGAATTTTCATGTATTTTTGGCCAAAATTCGATTTTTCAAAATTGAATACCTCGACTCACAAAATTTTGAAAAAAATCGAATATCTCGACTCACAAAAGTAGTACAGCTTTTAGAGTAGCACGGTTCGAAAGAGGACGTTTTTTCCAATTAAAAAATGGCCATTTATTTTTTTGAGAATTTTAATGTATTTTTGGCCAAAATTCGATTTTTAATTGAATACCTCGACTCACAAAATTTTGAAAAAAATCGAATATCTCGACTCACAAAGGTAGTACAGCTTTTTGAGTAGCACGGTTCGAAAGAGGACGTTTTTTCCAATTAAAAAATGGCCATTTATTTTTTTGAGAATTTTCATGTAGTATTTTTGGCCAAAATTCGATTTTTCAAAATTGAATACCTCGACTCACAAAATTTTGAAAAAAACCGAATATCTCGACTCACAAAAGTAGGACAGCTTTTTGAGTAGCACGGTTCGAAAGAGGACGTTTTTTCTAATTAAAAAATAGCCATTTATTTTTTTGAGAATTTTCATGTATTTTTGGCCAAAATTCGATTTTTCAAAATTGAATACCTCGACTCACAAAATTTTGAAAAAAATCGAATATCTCGACTCACAAAAGTAGTACAGCTTTTTGAGTAGCACGGTTCGAAAGACGACGTTTTTTCTAATTAAAAAATAGCCATTTATTTTTTTAGAATTTTCATGTATATTTTGCCAAAATTCGATTTTTCAAAATTGAATACCTCGACTCACAAAATTTGAAAAAAACCGAATATCTCGACTCACAAAAGTAGTACAGCTTTTTGAGTAGCACGGTTCGAAAGAGGACGTTTTTTCCAATTAAAAAATGGCCATTTATTTTTTTGAGAATTTTCATGTATTTTTGGCCAAAATTCGATTTTTCAAAATTGATTACCTCGACTCACAAAATTTTGAAAAAAATCGAATATCTCGATACTCACAAAAGTAGTACAGCTTTTTGAGTAGCACGGTTCGAAAGAGGACGTTTTTTCCAATTAAAAAATGGCCATTTATTTTTTTGAGAATTTTCATGTATTTTTGGCCAAAATTCGATTTTTCAAAATTGAATACCTCGACTCACAAAATTTTGAAAAAAATCGAATATCTCGACTCACAAAAGTAGTACAGCTTTTTGAGTAGCACGGTTCGAAAGAGGACGTTTTTTCCAATTAAAAAATATCCATTTATTTTTTTGAGAATTTTCATGTATTTTTGGCCAAAATTCGATTTTTCAAAATTGAATACTCACAAAATTTTGAAAAAATACGAATATCTCGACTCACAAATATAGTACAGCTTTTTGAGTAGCACGGTTCGAAAGAGGACGTTTTTTCCAATTAAAAAATGGCCATTTATTTTTTTGAGAATTTTCATGTATTTTTGGCCAAAATTCGATTTTTCAAAATTGATTACCTCGACTCACAAAATTTTGAAAAAATCGAATATCTCGACTCACAAAAGTAGTACAGCTTTTTGAGTAGCACGGTTCGAAAGAGGACGTTTTTTCCAATTAAAAAATGGCCATTTATTTTTTTGAGAATTTTCATGTATTTTTGGCCAAAATTCGATTTTTCAAAATTGAATACCTCGACTCACAAAATTTTGAAAAAAACCCGAATATCTCGACTCACAAAAGTAGTACAGCTTTTTGAGTAGCACGGTTCGAAAGAGGACGTTTTTTCTGATTAAAAAATAGCCATTTATTTATTTGAGAATTTTCATGTATTTTTGGCCAAAATTCGATTTTCAAAATTGAATACCTCGACTCACAAAATTTTGAAAAAAATCGAATATCTCGACTCACAAAAGTAGTACAGCTTTTTGAGTAGCACGGTTCGAAAGAGGACGTTTTTTCCAATTAAAAAATGGCCATTTATTTTTTTGAGAATTTTCATGTATTTTTGGCCAAAATTCGATTTTCAAAATTGATTACCTCGACTCACAAAATTTTGAAAAAAATCGAATATCTCGACTCACAAAAGTAGTACAGCTTTTTGAGTAGCACGGTTCGAAAGAGGACGTTTTTTTCCAATTAAAAATGGCCATTTATTTTTTTGAGAATTTTCATGTATTTTGGCCAAAATTCGATTTTTCAAAATTGAATACCTCGACTCACAAAATTTTGAAAAAAAT